>CM024567.1:2276853-5014075 GCA_014182515.1 Eucalyptus microcorys
GGGATAGCAAGTCTTTGATCTCAGCGAACATCACACGTTCTTCCCATGGCGGCTGCCTTTTCACTTGAAGTATCTCGATCAAGAACAAGCAGTCGAATTCGATGATAAGATTTGCCATATTGAGGCCCTGATGCAGCAGATGATGAAGAGCAAAAGCAAGCGCCTGTACTTCAGCTTGAAATGCTGAAACTGCGGTAAATCTTCGAGTGTAGACATCGGTAAGAACACCTTGATGATTTTTGCTGATACACGCCATAGTGCCTTCTTGACTGCCCGGGTGATGAGATCCATCCATATTGCATTTGAGGAATCCACGCTCCGGAGGTTTCCAGACGAGAGCTGATCAACGAGCAGTGGAGTCCCCTGATTGTGAGTCCCCCGATCGCTGATGGTTTGGAGAAGAAAGACAGTGGATTCGTGTTTGTGCAAGAGCGTCTACCACAGCTCGGGTTGGATTAGGACGGATTCGACGGAAGATGCTATTGTTGCGCAGGCACCAAATCTGCCATAGTACATGGGCAATTATCTCCAGTCCAGGTACAAGTTTCGAATTTTTTGCTCTTGCTGTGACCCACTCATCTAGTCGGTGAATAGTGAGAGGAGATACTAAAATGTTGAGTTGCGAATGATTCCAGTAGGCCTAGCAAGAGGCCTGTCAGTTTTTTGGAATGACACATTATCGATAGACATCGAAAGTTCTTCAGCGGAATATTTTGACATAATCTGTCGGGATTTAGTGGAAGATAAGCTTATGAGAATTACCTGTCTTCATGCCCCATACTCCTACCATAATCAACAGTTGCTCTGGGACAATCTTCGATTGATCAGCACATCAAACAATCTCCCTTGGATATGTGCCGGAGACTTTAATGAAGTCCTTTACTCTTGGGAAAAGGTAGGCAGGCAATCTCCGGAAAGGTATAGACTTCAATCTTTTTGAGATGTTATAAATGACTGTGTCTTTATGGAGGTTGAAAGAAAGGGATGTACTTTCACGTGGTCGAATAATAGGGATGGTCTGGAACAAGTTAAAGAACGGTTGGACCGTGTTATGTGCATGACGGAGTGGCGACTTCTTTACCCTGAAGCCCAGGTCTTTGCTTTGCCGGCCTTGGGATCTGATCATAGCCCCCTTCTTTTGTCCACATCAATATCATATCCAAGAAACTGACGACCTTTTGTTTTTGAGGCTTATTGGAACCAAGATCCGGAGTGTAGAGGGGTTATCTCTGATACATGAAACTCAGTCCAGGTACGCAATTCCAATCTATTGCACAAACTCAAAATTGTCTCTTATAATCTACGAAAGTGGAGTAGGTTAAAGTTCGAAAATGGTCACTTGAGGGTGCCAGCCTTACAACAGCAGCTCCAATCTCTTATTAACAAGCCATACATTTCCACCACTGATACCGAAGAAGTAGATGATCTTCGAGGGGAAATCAAGAAACTATGGTAGCAGGAAGAACAATTTTGGGCTATGCGTTCTAGAGTTAATTGGTTACGATCAGGCGACAAGAACAACAAATTTTTTCACGCCACTACAGTTCAATGGAGGCAGCGAAATAGGATTGGGATGTTACGGGATGAAAGCCTTAACTGGGTGAGAGATATTCCGATATTAAAGGAGATGACGTATGTTTTTTCTCCCAATTATACACCTCTATTGGTTACCGCGATTATAGACCGATCCTAAATCAATGTCAACCGTTAGTGTCTGCAGAGATGAATGAACATTTAACTGTTGTGCTCACAAAAGAGGAGGTAAGAAAGGCAACTTTTCAATTGGGCGCGACGAAGGCTCCAGGTCCCGATGGTCTGAATGGACTCTTTTATCAGACCCATTGGGATATCATTCAGAATGACATATTCCGATTAGTTCATGAGTTCTTTACTTCGGGGGTCATGCCTAGCGATCTCAACAAGACGATACTAGTGCTGATTCCTAAAGTCAACCACCCTGAAAGCCTTGATCAGTTTAGACCGATCAGCCTGTGTAATTATGCTTATAAGATTATTTCTAAGGTCTTGGCGAATCGTCTCAAACCGTGGCTTGGTGAACTAATCTCAATAGAACAGGCTGCCTTCGTGAGTGGGCGTCAAATTCAGGATAATGTGTTAATTGTTCAGGAGGTTATTCATCATTTCAAGACAAGGACAAGGAAGCGTCATTTTAATGCACTCCTAAAGATGGACATGCAGAAAGCCTACGACAAGGTTGAATGGGATTTCCTGCAGGATTATCTACTTACTTTGGGTTTTCATCACTCATGGGTTAGATTGGTGATGCAATGTATCACAACCACATCTTTAAGTGTACGTTTTAATGGAGAACAACTGCACTACTTTCGACCGTTAAGAGGATTACGTCAGGGGGACCCTCTTTCCCCTTATATTTTCATTTTAGTGGCAAACATTTTTTCCACCCTTATTCATCAAGCTGTCCATATGGGCCAACTCCAAGGAATACAACTTAACAGGTTTTGTCCTACTCTTTCCCATCTTTTCTTCGCTGATGATTCAGTTTTCTTCCTAAAAGGCACCTTTATGGAATGCCAGAATTTGGCTAATATCTTGAATCAGTATTGTCTAGCCACTGGCCAAGTCATAAATAGGAATAAGTCTAGAATGTTTTTTACAAAATCCTGTCCCTTGAGTCTTCAGCACAATTTAGTGGTAGAATTTAGGGTGCCGATGTTATAGAGATATGGGAAATATTTAGGCATTTCGTCTGATTGGGGAAGATCCAAAAAAGAAATGTTTGGGTGGATTTTAGGTAAGGTAAATGCCAAACTTGAGGGTTGGAAAGAGCTTTTACTGTCGAAGGGGGGGTAAGGAAATCCTACTTAAATCTGTTGTACAGGCTATTCCGCAGTATGCTATGTCCATTTTCAAACTTCCTATATCACTTTGTCATAAGATTGAATAGAGAATCTCCAATTTCTGGTGGAGGAATGATAAAAGAAGGGTCAGAGTTCATTGATAGAATTGGGATTTGTTAAAAACCAGCAAGGAGAATGGCGGGCTAGGCTTCCGAGATCTGTTAGCTTTCAACAAGGCGCTACTTGGTAAGCAGGCATGGCATCTACTTCAATGGCCCAACTTGTTATGGTGTCGGATTTTCAAGGGATTATACTTCCAAACAAAAGAATATCAATCAGCTGATAATGGAACACGACCATCCTGGGGCTGGCGGAGTCTCCTTTTTGGCAAAGATGCCATCCTACCTAATGTACGATGGTCTGTTGGGGATGGGAAGAATATCAAAGAATATCAAAATACGCGAGCATAGCTGGTTACCCATTGGACCTATAGGAGGACTAGCTACAGGAGAGGAACCGGGGATGGTGGCAGATCTTATTGACCTTATCCAACATACCTGGAATGTTCCTCTTATAACAGGATTATTTGATGTCAATATTACGACAGAAATACTTAAAATCCCTATCAGACCGTTACATGCTACTGATCAGTTAGTGTGGGCCGTTGTGGGCAGTAGAGGGACAGTCGGCAATAAAGCTGGAGGTGTCTCAGGTACGATCTCCTCATTCTGCGTCTGATTTTCTGGGGGTTGTAGAATGCTTGCCAATAAGGACTATATTGTCGAACCTCCGCTCTTAACTAGGGACCAAAAGCCATCTTTTCTTTACCATCCATTTTGGCTTCATCAAAAGGATATTCTTCATAATACGTGACATAATGGCCAATTCTCCCACATGAGTAACAGAAATGAGACAACTGTTCATAACGGAAATCTAGCCACATCATTCGACCATCAATCCTAATCAGTTTACTAGTCTTTAAAGGTTCCTTCAGCTGAAGTTCTACTCTTACCCGCCCAGCCCTTAAAGCCGAACCTTCTTTAAAGTTAACTCGAACTTCTAAAACTTCGCCAATCTGATTCACTGCCTTTCTTATCATCTATTCCGTAGTCCATTCCAAGGGCAAACCAACAACTTGCACCCAAAATGCACAGCGGGTAAAGTCATAACAGTGTAACGGCGTGTTAGGAATCCAGGGCTTGAAACAAACTAAGTGACTAGAAAAGAGCCACGGACCACCCTCTAAAACTCTTTGCTTCTCAATTTTTGACCGAAATTTCGCCAAATATAAACCACCCTCTCTTTGAGCAAAGTCGACATGGTCGTTCCGCCATACGCTCTTTAATGTACTCTGTAAGGCCGGGAAATTAACAGAGGATTGTGTGAGGACTTTACCCACTAGCGTTAATCTACATTCTTCTAATATATTTGGTGTTGGTTCCTCCTCCCATATTTCTATTTCCTGTGCAGAGCATAGGCGGCCCAATCGTGGACACAAAGCAGCCAGGCACACAGATTCTTCCTGAGTATCCGAAGCCATAACTCGAAGATGTTTAAGGTAGAGCTAATTCAAAGTAAAAAGAGCAGAGGCTATGATTCAAACAGAACACCATGCTGTCGGACAAAATGTAGCAGACTATGGATGAACAGAGAGAAACCGGGGCAACAAATGAAATTAAGTCACCTCGGAATTGAAACGCGCAGCAGACCGATGCATGCAACCAAGGAAAATATACTAGTAGGATGCCAGGAGTCCTCCATAGATGGCTACCTCAAGCGAAATTCACCCGAAGGAATAAAACGGGAAGACAGGGAAATCCTTCGCGGAGAGAATGGGCATGCGATCGCGTGAAGACAGGGCAACAGGTATACGATTGGGTGATGGTGAAGAAAAGGAATTAGGGCAAAGATGGAAAAGTTAGACTACCATTAGAGGTAGACCAAGCTCTGCATGTCGAGAGAAAAAGCTGGAGAGACAATGACGAAGATACTTCACTTTTTGATTTGAGCAGCGAAGTTTGCACCATAAAGCCAACAATTTCATTATTATAAGGTCGACTCAGTCAGTGATAATTTCCATTGTCGTCTATCTTAGTCTCAGGAAAAGTTCAAGCCACTGTCCTCTGGTGCATCTGGATATACAGAAATTACCTTCATCTTTAAACGCCAAGCCCCATATCCGAGGAACCTAATAATATGTGTCATTGCCATGCCCAGAAACTTAAGGAAATGGAAGTAAGAAACGATGAATTTAGACTGAGAGACCAGAAGTTGGATTCCGCCAAAGCAATGAGCTTTGAGAATCAACATCGACGGATCCTTTGAAGTGGGATCAACTGAAGGAGCCATCTCATGCTTTTCTCGCAACTCTTAGGGGGCGCTGTTGATGGTTTGGCACAATCTAATCCAGTTTCCTCCACCACACAAGCAAAAGCTCTTGCTCTTGTTAAAACCTAGGTTGCGTTTGGCAATCCGGATAAATTATCCTATTTTTCGCTTGGTGTCTGCTCAAAACACGATAAAGTTGGATATAAGGAGAATATAGATATGATAAAATTATCCAATGAAGGAGGTGGAACAAAGGTTGATAGGATTTCTACATCCATAATAGGAAAGTTATTTTCTTCAAATGACAATATTCTTAAATTGACAAAATTAAAATTATATTTCAATATAAATAATATACGAATTTTAATATAAGAAATTCAAAATAACAAAAAGTAACAGTTTAGTTAATTTAATTTAATTTAATTTAATTTTTATTTATATATTCTAATTAAATTCTATTTCATAAAATAGATTCAATATATAAATATAAATATATATTTATATTTATTACATATTTGAGCTATTTTAGTATTTTAGGTATCTTAGTATATAGTTTACTATTTAATAAAATTTTATTAGAGAATGATGAAGGGGGAAGAAAGAAATAAAAAAGAAATTAATCTAAAAAGACAGTAAAATAAAATAAAATAAGCAAATAAAAATAAAGTACACAAGAGTGTTGCGAGAGATTTTTACCATTTTTGTTCATAATTTTTTTTGTTCATTTGTATTAATATACCATTTATACCAAATAATATACATGATATGATGTGAATATATCCGATTTTATTATCGCAATTACCAAATAATTGATAGAATATAGCAAAATCTCTAGATTTCATATCCTATTTTATCTAGTCATATCCTAATCAGAAATTTGGACAACTAAACGCAGCCTATAAGTTCACTTTTGAAAAACATGAATGCTTAGTTCTTGAGTTAGATAGTTTAGTTTTGGTGAGTGCTTCGAAGTCCACATAACAAGCTTTGCAGGAAAAGCATGCGGTTATCACCATTGAATGTTGTGATTTGTTTGCTCAATTTTCAAATATTAACCTAGTCCATTGCTGTGGAGAGGGCAATAGAGTTGCAAACTGAATAGCTAAGATCAAAAGAAGTCCTCTTACCAAATTGGTTAGCCCATCCCCATTTCAGGTCTAGTCTCAATATGCTCCGAATTTTTTTTTGTAAAAAAAAAAAATCCTCTAAAATTGAATCCCAAATCTACCCTGATTTTTGTTTTTTGGTTAATCCAGGTGACATCTTCATCTCACTTAATCAGCATTTTCCATCAACATCTAGATGGAAATACAAAATTTTTCTTGAAACTGCAATATGAGATTAATCTAAAGACTAAGCACATATCACAATATAAAGGACCAGGATGAAACGTTGACGATATTATAGAGACCATTTTCGAAATTATTCCTTAAATATATAAGCATTCCCATTTCTTAGCACGTGATAAATAAGGGTAAAAGTACATTTTTGATCCTCGGACTTGCATAATTCCTTTGTCAATCAATCCCTTGAACTTTAATTTATCATCTACTCCACAAACCTACATAGATTCTAAGGAAAATTCCAAATAAGGGGCCAAGGGCATAACCTCACTGACTGGCTAAACATTCAATTGGCATTTTCGTCCAAAAACAATTTTAACCTAAATTTTAGTTAAATTAAATTAAAAATTTAAAAGATAGAAGTTTTTTGGAAAAAAAGAAAGCAAAAATACAAGGAGGGCTCCAATAGAGTGGCGGCAGTGGTTGAGGCAGGGGCCTGGCCCTTACATCTAGATGGGGAGGGTCGTCGTCCCTTGCCGAGACATCGGCCATCATTGCCGCCCCATTGACAATGGGGCGTCAGCCACAGGTAGAGGGCCCATGCAATTCTTTATTTTATGAGTTTATCCCTTTTTATCTTTTTGATCTTGTTTTTCTTATGGAAAGAAAAAAAAGAAAAATGAAAGAAAAAAGGGAAAAAAAATAAAATTAAAAGATGGAAAATGCCCTTGATAGCTAATGAACTCAGGCCCATGGCCACTCGAGACTATTATTTATGTTGGGATATAAAACGCGGAAAACGACAAGATCTTGCAATTTACGTCAACGTGAAATTACCCCGGATAAATAAACGAGAAAAATAAGGACATCAGAAATTTACGTGATTCGGTTCGAGTATCGGTACCTATATTCACGGAGAGAGCCAGCAGCAAATAATCCACTATAATCGAAATATCAGAGTTTATAATCACTCAAGTGTTTCTCATACCTAAATTTAACCCTAAACCCAAAGCTCACTTGGATATAAACTCATGGCACAAAATTACCGCACAAGCTCAAAACAAAACGCCGAAAAAGAACTCATTTTCTTGATCGCGCTTCAGCTTGACAACGTGTGGCTCGTCCTTTTCTCTCGTACAGGTGCAGCAGCAACACATCGAAAGGAAAAGAAACCCTGTGTAAAACACTTCTGTTTTTATACGTGTACCCAAGTCAAACTTTGACCTGGGCCCACCAAGAATTGATACGCGTGCAGAGGAGTTCGGCCGCTCCTTTCTTTCTTTTAGGAAGAAGTTTTATACGCGCGCGTGTGTGTGCCTAAAGGTCAAAGGTTTGACCTTGGGCCCCACCTTTCTTACGCGTGCAGAGGAATTCACCTGTAGCTTTCTATTGTGTTGGGTTTCTGCAGGTTTCTTTATTTACATAAAGCTGAGCAGCGTCTCTTCGGCGGCTTCACTCCAAAGGGGAAAATTCCTGTTTTAATTATTTCCTCATTTGTGTAGCTTTAAGGAGTCCAACAAATCACGTTTTGTAGACACTCAAACTTAAGACATAATTTAACAATTATCCACCTTAACTCGATGTTTAAAGCCAAGTTATAGTGCTTATCATCCATATTGCTCTCCCAACGCCCCGATGAGCGCTTACTCTCCACAGACGCCAATAGAACTCAAGCAGAGCTTGAGCTTCGTCAAAGGAACAGACTTAATCATCATGCCTGCCAGATTATTTACTATAGCAATCTTTTTAACAATAACATTACCCTTAGCTAAGACATCTCGAATGAAGTGGTACCTGATGTTGATATGCTTCGTTCGTTCGTGATAAACTGGATTATACGCCAAATATATCGCACCTTGGTTATCATAGTGTATATCCACACTTTTCTATTCTAACCCAAAGTCCGAAAGCAAATTTTGTAACCATATCGCCTCCTTCGCTACAAAGGTTAGTGCCATATACTCTGCCTCAGTCAGAGACAAGACAATGTGATCCTGTAAGAACGCTTTCCAACTAACTGTATCACCCGCTAGCGTAAATACGTACCCTGCTAAAGACCTGCAATCATCCAAGTCACCGGCGTGATTCAAATCTACAAAACCAGTGGTCTCACTGCCATTACTGTCCATTCGGTATATTATACCCATGTCTGTTGTCCTCTTCAAATATCTGAGAATCCACTTCACAGCTTCCCAATGAGCTTTACCATGACGTTTCATATAGCGACTAATCATGCTCACAGCTTGTGAAATATCAGGCTAGTGCACACAATAGCATACATAATACTACCCACAGCTAGGGGTGAGCGGTTCCAGGTTCCGGTTTGGTTCCGTATGGAACCTGGAACCTACCCTCGGGTACAGGTTCCTCAAAATGAGGAACCTGGAACCTACCCGTCGGAACCGAGAACCTAGAACCTACCCTGTCACAGGTTCCATGGTCGGTTTCAGGTTCCAACAGGTTCTTTTTTTTTTTTTTTTGTTATTTTCAGATTTGAACTATAACATATGTGCACGTTACCCAAAAAAAATATAACGTACGCGCACGTTACCAAAAAAACTATAACGTACGCGCACGTTACCAAAAAAAAAATATAACGTACGCGCACGTTACCAAAAAAAAAAATATAATGTACGCGCACGTTACCAAAAAAAAATATAACGTACGCGCACATTACCAAAAAAAAATATAACGTGCACGCACGTTACCAAAAAGACTATAACGTACGCGCACGTTACCAAAAAGAAAATATAACGTACGCGCACGTTACCAAAAAAAAAATATAACGTACGCGCACGTTACCAAAAAAAAAATATAACGTGCACACACGTTACCAAAAAAAATATAACGTATGCGCACGTTACCAAAAAAAACTATAACGTACGCGTATACTACACGGTAACTTCCCTCATCTTAGCAAACATACCAATGCCAACTGTCAAGAATTTGGACATACATAATCAAAACTAATAAGAAGTTTCCAAAGAAGTTTCTAAAGAGATGAAAAATCAGAAGTACCAACAAGATCTCAAATTTTCATCTACTCCATAGTGTGAACTCTGCAACCTTTCCATGTGATTCCTTTGGCACAGCAAAACCTTGCAAAGACATGAATGCAAATCAATCAAAATCCTAAGTAAAGACATAGAAAAAAAATCAATATCGATAATACTCCATGAAGCATGCCATTTTGCCCATCTAAAGGCTCCTAAATTTTGACAACATAGTTCAAAAATTCAATGTACATAAAAAGGAGCTTGCATTAAAATTACGACAAACAAAGTTGCTAATCAATAAACCAACAAAAAACTTGCTTGACTTCTCAACCATTGGATCCATTGTAAATGCGACACCACCGACTTTATTTATCAACGATAATCTCCGCATTAAGACCAACCATATCTGAAAAAAAGAGGAAGAGATTAAATAAAATATTCACTTATCAGATATACAAAAAGAATTACAATATATAAAGATATAAACATTACTTACCCAACTCAAATTGTTCTGCGTTCTCAATACACTCTTCAACATCAAGTGGTACACGAACGGCTCTCAACCAATCTTGAGTGCAAATCAAAGCTTCCACTACTTTTGGAGTTAAAGAACTCCGAAAGCCATCAAGCACACGACCCGATGTACTAAAAGTTGATTCTGAAGCAACGGTAGTTACAGGAATTGACAAAATATCTCGAGCAATCAAGGAAAGGATCTTATATTTTGAGCCATTAGTCTTCCACCAAATCAAAATGTCAATACCAAGATCCTTTTCATTTTTTTCTTGAAGATACTCATCAAGCTCGGACTTGTTGTCATCGCGCTCTTGTTCATTCGAGTAGAAATACATTTTTTTCCAAGCTTAGGCGTTATGCTTTTTTATTCCTTCGCTACCACCCGTATCGGTATTGGAATTTGAACTACTACTACTTGCACCCAAATTATGGCCACCAAAATCTTGATCACTTGAAGTAAGAGAATATTGCTCATAAAATTCATACAAACGCTCCAATGTATCTTTCACCTTGTAATGCATCTCTTTAATTTTCGATTCATCATCATAAATTTGTCTATACAAGAAACTCACATAATTTAACTTGGTTGTAGGATCTAACACAACCGCAATCAACACCATCATATTCACTTTATCCAAGCTTCCATAATATTTGTCAAATTTTTCTTTCATTTTCATATCCATATCTTGAAGCTTAGGATCCGAAGCATTGATCGCATCTTTCAAATTTCTATACAAAAGAGCTATCCCTTCAAAATAATCATTTGAAGTAACATATGAAGTCCCAGACATCTGATTGGTGGCATCATAGAATATTTTGAGAAAATCCGAAAGAATAATAGCATTTTCCCAATCATCTTCACTAGGAGTTTCATAATTAAGCTCACTTACAAAAGATGGATCGTGATCTTCCATCCTTTTGAAAGCTTTTCTGAACTTTATGGCGGTGTCTAACATGAGGTAAGTGGAGTTCCATCTAGTGGCGACATCAAGAACTACCGAACCCTTATAAGTGATCTTTTCTTTCTCAATGCAAGATTGAAATACTTGGGCTCTTGTGGGAGAACTCCTTACATATCTAACCACATTTCGGATACGTGCAATGGAGTCACGTACCATAGTCAAGCCATCTCTCACAATCAAATTTAATATATGAGCTGTACACCTCATGTGCAAAACACTACCATATAATATCAACGACTTTTGTTTCGAAAGTTTATCCCTCAAATAGCCAACTGCAACATCATTCGAGCTAGCATTATCCACGGTAATTGTCGACACCTTTTTTTCTATTCCCCACTCCTCAATGCATCCCTCCACCATTTTTCCAATCTCCTTACCCCTGTGACTATGCATCACCACAAAATTGATGATTCTTTTATGCAACTTCCAATTTTCATCAATAAAATGTGCAGTGAGACACAAGTAATTCAGATTTTGATTGGAAGTCCATGTATCAGTCGTGAGTGCGATCCTAGAATTAATCTTTCCAAAATAATTCTTCAAAAAAGTTCTTTCACATAAAAACAACTTCATGCAATCTTTTACCACTGTAAAACGTGATATATGTTTGAAGAGAGGTTGTAACTCACTAACATATTCGCGAAATCCAACACGCTCAACCAAGGAAAAATGTTGTTTATCAAGGATGATAAACCGAGCAAGCATTAGCCTACAACGTTCTTGATTAAATGCCCATGTAGATAAGACGCTACCAGTACTAGAATCTCCTCCTCCCTTGCCAGCCATGTTGACATTACGTGGTACAAAAAATTTCTGCCTCTTATCTAGATTACGGGAAACCTCTTGCATGTGGTCAAGTGCTTCCTCATTGCAGAAGTACCGTTAGCAACACGGTACTTAAGCATTGACCCACAATGAATGCACTTCACTTGATATATGTTTCCATCCTTATCACAAATTTTCGAATAATGATTCCAACATTCGGATGTATGTTTCTTATCATGGGAAAGATGAGAACCGGGTACCTTATTTGTGGCACTCGAGGTATGGGGTGCCTCTTCTTCAATTTCATCGTTGGAAAACTCCAATTCCGTAATCGGAGTCATCTCATCACGTCCCTCTACCTCCATTGACATGTTATCTTGATACATTAACTTCGCACTGCACAACAATAATAGAATATAATTAGAAATTTCAAAACAAATAGCAAACTAGAAAGTAGAAATAAAACACCACTAGAACAAGAATGTCTAGAGGTACAAGTTTTGAAAACAATTTCAATTAAACCATTAAATAAAATCAGAAAATTATGAAATTTGGACACGTTGTATTTAAGACCTAGAGGTACAAGTTTCATGAAGAAATCGTAGTCCAATTCGTTCTGGATTAAAAGATAAAATCGATTTACTTTTCCTATTCTCTACTTGCACAGTTTTTGAAACATTTTTGGTTAAATAGGCAAATGAACTACAAAAATTACGAAATTTAAATATGTTGTAGGGAAGACATGAAGAGAGATATTTCATGCAGAACACATTTCCAAAAGAACCTCATAAAAATGATATAGTCCACGCATTGCAACTTACAAGATCCGAACACATCAGATTGCACAGTTTTAGAAAAATTTCCGATTAAATACCCAAATGACCTTCAAAAATTATGAAATTCGACTATGTGATAGCCAAGACCATAAGGTAGATACTTCATCAAAACATCGAAGTCAAATTCGTCCTAGATAATTAAATATGGACGGTTAAAATCCCTGTTCGTAGTACCGTAATTCCAGATCTAACCATCTCCAAAGGACCACGATTTAACCTACCTATTCTTGTTTTTTTCTCTAAATTTTTGATATGTTGTACTTCAGGATGTCCTTTTCAACTTTTGTTAAGAAACCAAAGTGAAATTTCGACAAAAAGGTTGCCTTACAGTCCATGCATTCATCAAGGGTCGGTCCCAAAATCTCCAGATCCAGTCTTTCTAAAGAATAACAATTTCACCCACTTATACTTGTTTTTTTTGTCCCAAATTTGAGTATGTTATACTCCAAGAAGTCCTTTACAACTTTCATTTAGAGGTCGAAGCCAAAATTCAACTAGAAAATCACATGCAAGTCACTAGAACATCCAAGGTCGAGCTGTTTTTCTCGAGAACAGTACACTAGACCAGAGCACCACTCTCACAACTTCAATTTTTTGCATTCTATACATCCGAAATTGTCACCACTCTCACAACTTCAAAAAATCGAGCAACCTACTCATAGACAACAAAACAAAGCCCCCCTCAACATGGAAACAGACCCCCGCAACTAAAGAGAAAGAACAATACCAAAAGAACAAGATAGAGCTAATTGCAGTCACTCTACACATATTTCAAGCAGCAGCAGCTCACCGGCAGAGTAGGGACGGCCTGCAGCCCGGCGGTAATCGCGGGTGAGCAGGGGCGCGGAGGCGTTCTGCTGCGTGGCGGAGCTCGTGGGTGAGAGGGATAGCCGGCGGAGCTAGGGGCTGTAGCGGGCAGAGTAGGAGCAGCGGCGCTGGGTCGTGGCTGCAGCAGGCGTCGGCGCTGGCGGAGCGACGGTGACCAGCAAGGCGGGGCGTGGGAACAGCGACGGGGGTGGCGCTTCGGATGGCTGCAGGGCGGCGGAAGATCAGACCGCTAGCAGCACTCGCGGTCGTGGGTTCCGCAGGTGGAGACGCGGCGGTGCGGCGCGGAGATGGCCGGTGGCTCGGGGGACGCCGGTGAAGGGGGCGAGGGAATGTGCGGGTGCGGGATTGAGGTTGAGAGATAGAGAGACGAGTGGCTACGGGCGAGTCCGAGAGAGAGAGAAGGGCGATTCTGCCCTAAGTAACCGGTTCCGGTTCTGTTTCCGGTTCCGAAACTGGTTCCGGTTCCCAGAAAAAAGAAACCGGAACCGGAACCGGTCCCCCTTGGAACCGGGAACCGAACCGAACCCTCATCCGGTTCGGTTCCGGTTCCCGGGTAACCCGGGAACCGTGCTCAGCCCTACCCACGGCACTAAAATAAGGAACACGGGACATATGCTCCTCCTTCTCCTCAGTCTGAGGTGATAATTTATCTGAAAGTTTAAAGTGCTTCACTAAAGGTGTACTTAAAAATTTTGCTGACTGCATATTAAAACGTGCAACCATCTTTTCAATGTATTTCTTTTGAGATAGACGTAAAACTCTTGCAGTCTTATCACGCAAAATCTCCATACCCAATATTTTCTTTGTAGCACCTAAATTTTTCATCTCAAATTTAGCATTTAATTGCTTCTTTAGCACATTAATATCAGACATATTTTTAGCTGCTATCAGTATATCATCAACATATAAAAGTAGATAAATCAAAGAATCATTCTCCAATCTCTTACAGTAAACACAGCTATCCATCTGACTTTTCATGTAGTCTTGACTAGCCATGAAAGTATCAAAACGTTTATACCACTGCCTAGGAGACTATTTTGGCCCATACAAAGATTTCTTTAACAAACAAACATGATCTTCCTTACCCGGAATAGAAAATCCCTCTAGTTGTCTCATGTAAATCTGTTCCTCCAACTCACTGTGAAGAAACGCGGTTTTCACATCTAACTGCTCTAACTCGAGATCCTGCGAAGCAACTAAGGTAAGTCAAACACGAATTGAAGTATGTCTTACCACAGGAGAGCACCTCATTGTAGTCAATGCTCTCACGCTGTATATATCCCTTTGTCACAAGTCTCGCCTTATATCTCGCTACCTCAACACTGGGAATGCCGTCTTTCCGTTTGAAGACCCATTTACTTCCAACAATCTTTTGGCTCTTGGATACTTTGACTAGCTCCCATGTCTGATTTCAATTGAGTGATTCCATCTCTTCACTCATAGCTCTTAGCCATTGTGATGACTCCGAACTAACCATCACCTCAGAGTAAGACAAAAGTTCATCTGTCTCTACCTCATCACCTATATTCAATGCATAAGCAATATCTGTGTAACCATAACGTATTGGTGATTTAATGTGCCTTCTCTGTCTATCTGCGGCTATAGTCTGTTGCGGTTTTACTGGTTGTTCATTATCACCGACTTTAGGAACTGCGGCTTCATCTGCAGTTTCAACTTCTGTTACCTTCGAGGTCTCCGGAGTCTCCACCTGAAGCTCCACCTCACTATTGACACCATGATTTGTCTTCTCTGCTGGTTGTGTTTCAGAACTCCTTTGTTGAAGTATTGCAGTCTCGTCGAAGATCACATCTCTGCTGATTAGAAAACTGGATGATCTGGGATCAGTGCACCACAGTCGGTAGCCTTTCACCCCATGTGCATAACCCAGAAATATGCACTTCTTCGCCCTCGGCTCAAGCTTACCATCACTCGCATGAGCATATGCAGGACATCCGAATATACGTAATCCGGAGTAATCAATAGGTTTCCCTGACCATACTTCCTAAGGAGTCTTCCACTCGATAGCAGATGATGGAGATCGATTAACTAGGTAACATGCCATGTTCACTGATTCGGCCCAAAATTCCTTACCAAGTCTTGCATGCGAAAGCATGCATCGAGCTCGTTCAAGCAAAATTCTGTTCTTCCGTTCTGCCACGCCATTCTGCTACGCCATTCTGCTGTGGTGTCTCAGGTACTGTGCGGTGTCTTACAATACCTTCTTTCTCGTAGAACTCGGTAAAATCTTTACCATAGAATTCCATGCTATTATTGGTTCTTAGGCACTTGATTTGTTTATCTGACTGCTTCTCAATCAATGCCTTAAATTTCTTGAACCGATCAAACACATCATATTTGTGCTTCAGAAAGTATACACATACCTTCCTTGAATAATCATCGATAAATGTCAGCATATATCGGGCACCTTATTTCGAAGGAACTGAAGACGGGCCCCAGACGTCTGAATGAATATATTCAACTGATTGTTTGATCGAATGAATAGTTGCAGTCAACTTAATTCGGTGTTGCTTCCCATAGATGCAGTGCTCACATAAGTCCAGCTTTCCTATTTTCTAACCCTTCAACAACCCCCTTTCACTTAGTATTATCATACCTGCCTCACTCATGTGCCCTAAACGCATATGCCATAATTGAATCAAGTTAAAGTCCGACTCACCTGATGAAACAGCAGCGGTTCCGGTCATGGTCTCTCCCAGTAGATGATAGAGAGTATTCACTTTCTTCCCCTCCATCACTATCATGGCATCTCAAGAGATCTTCAGTACTCCACCTTCAGCAGTGTATCTACACCCGATGTCATCAAGTGTCCCCAGAGAAATAAGGTTCTTCTTGAGCTCCGGTACATGCCACACATCTGTTAATGTGCGCACCACTCCATTATGCATCCGAATCCGAATTGTCCCTATCCCCACAGCCTTACAGACTGCATTATTCCCTAAAAGAACTCTACCACCATCTGCGTCTGGTAAGTAGTAAACCAATTCTTATGAGGCGTAATGTGATAAGAACACCCCGAATCTAGCACCCATTATCTCTTGACGAAGTCACAGTCACACATAAAACAGCTTCTACATCACTATTGCTCCCCTCGACAATGTTTGCCACATTGCTTGTGGCATTCTGCCTATCGGTTTGATTCCTCCGCTTTGGACAATCTCTACTAATGTGCCCCTCCTCGTGACACTCAAACGGTCATGGTCTCTCCCAGTAAATGATAGAAAGTATTCACTTTCTTCCCCTTCATCATTGTCATGGCACCTCGAGAGATCTTTAATACTCCACCTTTAGCGGTGTACCTACACCCGATGTCATCAAGTGTCCCCAGAGAAATAAGGTTCTTTTTGAGTTCCGGTACATGCCGCACATCTGTCAATGTGTGCACCACTCCATTGTGCATCCGAATCCGAATTGTCCCTATCCCTACAGCCTTACAGACTGCATTATTCCCTAAAAGAACTCTACCACCATCTGCAGTCTGGTAAGTAGTAAACCAATTCTTATGAGGCGTAATGTGATAAGAACACCCCGAATCTAGCACCCATTCATTTCCTGACGAAGTAGCAGTCACACATAAAACAACTTCTGCATCACTATTACTCCCATCGGCAATGTTTGCCACATTGCTTGTGGCATTCTGCCTATCAGTTTTATTCCTCCGCTTTGGACAATCTTTACTAATGTGCCCCTTCTCATGACACTCAAAGCACTTTATGCTTCACTTGGACTTTCTATGGCATGATTTTGATCTACTTTTATCTCTGCTGCTACTAAACTCTCGATGTTGTTCTCTACCCCGAATCGTTAGTGCTCACACTGCTTCTTTTGCCAGACTGTCATCTCGCAACATTTTCTATCACTCCTTAGAGAATAAGGTGGACTTTACCTCTTCTGAGGTAATAGTAGTACGTTCTTGCAACAGCGAATCAGTAAAGTGCTCCCATAACTCTAGTAAAGAGGCTAACAACATCATGCCCCGTTCTTCATCATCAAGTATCTTACTGATGTTCTTCAGATTCAACATGAGTTTATTAAATTTATCTAGGTGGGTTATGATAGACGTACCTTTAGTATATCTAAATTGAAACATCTTCTTCAACATGTATAAGCAATTATTCAAACCTTTCTTCACATAGAGTGCTTGAAGTTTTGCCCATAACACTGCGGCATCCTTCTCCTCAGCAACCTCTATTAAGACCTCATCCGTCAAATTTAATAGGATTATGCTCTTTGCCTTTTCCATTAGCTCTACCCTTTCAGAGGCTTTCATTATAATCGGCAACTCATCTTCACCATCTAGTGCTTTGGCCAAACCTTGTGTTGTCAATAAAACTCACATCTTTATGCTCCATAACACAAAGTTGTTACTCCCGTTAAACTTCTCTATTTCAGATTTCCTCTCAGACATAATGCACTAACAAAATTTCCAAATAATAATCAGACAAGCAAAAACTCCAAATCGCAATCAAGAAATCCAACCCCAAGCTCTGATACTAATTGTTGGGATATAAAACGCGGAAAACGACAATATTTTGCAATTTACGTCAACGCGAAATCACCCCAGAGAAATAAATGAGAAAAATAAGGACACCAGAAATTTACGTGGTTCGGTCCGAGTATCGATACATACATCCATGGGGAGAGCCAGCAACAAATAATCCACTATAATCGGAGTATCAAAATTTACAATCGCTCAAGTGTTTCCCACACCTAAATTTAACCTCAAACCTAAAGCTCATTTGGATAAATTCACGGCACAAAATTACCGCACAAGCTCAAAACAAAACGCCGAAAAAGAACTCATTTTCTTGATTGTGCTTCAGCTTGACGACGTGCAGCTCCTCCTTTTCTCTCGTACGGGTGCAGCAACAGTACATCAAAAGGAAAAGAAACCCTGCGTAAAACACTTCTGTTTTTATACGTGTGTCTAGGTCAAAGTTTGACCTGGGCCCACCAAGAATTGATACGCATGTAGAGGAGTTCGGCTGCTCCTTTCTTCCTTTTAGGAAGAAGTTTTATACGTGCGCGTGTGTGCCCAAAGGTCAAAGGTTTGACCTTGGGCCCCACCTTTCTTATGCGTGCAGAGGAATTCACCCGTAGCTTTCTATTGTGTTGGGCTTCTGCAGGTTTCTTTATTTACGTAATGCTAAGCGGCGTCTCTTCGGCGGCTTCACTCCAAAGGGGAAAATTCCTCTTTTAATTATTTCCTCATTTGTGTAGCTTTAAGGAGTCCAGCAAATCGCGTTTTGTAAACGCTCAAATTTGAGGCATAATTTAACAATTTAAAACAATGTCATATTCAAATTTTTATTTAAGAAAATGAAGATATTTCGAGTTATTATTTGATAATTTTCCTAACTTCTATAGTAAAGCCTCTCCCTAACTCCAAATATAGTAAACTTCACCATAAGTGTCTATCGAAATTGGCTAAAGTTTAAGATGAAGAAACTTTTTTGCCATCCTAAACTTTTGGACAATACGTCACTTTGAAGGTAAATTTACGCTCAACTTTTCTACATCAAAACTCTTGTTGACTTTGCGAACACATCAAATCCAATTGACTGAACTCCGAGTCGGAGGGACTTAATTTAGAAAGTCTTGGAAAGCTCACATATTTGATTTGACAAATTTAAAAATTCAAAGACTATTAACTGAAAAACATACGGCAAATCTAGATATCAAAAGTAGAATTTCCCTAGGGAAAAAAAATAGGAGAAAAAAAGTGGATGTGTAGGTTCCTTTAGAGGAAAGTCGACTACAAGCATCCGGGTCCTTTATTGTTCATTTGTCCTCAGCTCCGATTTGGGGAGGCAGTATTCCTCTTCAACATGGAGTCTGTAACCTCTATAAGGATAAGATTGCGATCTCCTCCGGTTTTATCTTCTTCTTGGCTGGAGGAGGTGCGCTATTGAAGAGTAAATGAGATCGAGACTCATCACATGCAAATCCATTGAAGTAATTACATCATTCTCAATTGGTTACAAAAATTAATTCCAGCCTACACAAAGGAGCGTTTCATCTCTCTCCCCCTCCCTTTCTCTCCATCGCTAAGTTTCAACCTTTTTTTGTCTCTTCAACTTCTGGAGGGGAGGGATTTGACGTCCCTTCCCTCCTTGTTTTTCCTTTATTTCCTCTTGTTTTCTTTCCTTACTCTTCCAATTTAGTTTTAGATTTGGGAGTTTTGCTCTCTCAATATTATATTTGGTGAGCTTTTCTCTTCAATCTAATTCTAGATTAAGAAGTTTTGATGAATAAGTGCTCCACCTTCAATTTCAATGGTGTTCCAGCAACTTTGGTGTGCTTGTTCGACTTGTTTTTGTTAAAAGTTTTGATAGCTTGCAATTACTAAAGCACTCGCTCTCACAAACAATAGATATGAGCTTGTTTAACGTATTTATGTTTATGTTACCTCTGTACGGTAATGATGTTAAAGACGCCGAACTTAGACATACACCACCAATAGGCAAAGCCATAATTACAATTGGAAATCGTGACGTATGCTCATTACTGATAATGATATATGATTTTGTGATTGGCCATCAATCTTTTTGTTTAGATGCAGTCATAGATCAGTTCATGAAGGACAAGCATATAATGATATCTACCAATCATCCTCTGATGATGTACCTTAATTTTTAGTTTTTGGTTTGTTTTGGAGCTTTACAAGTCTGCCTTGTTAGGATGACTTTTGAGATTTCCTATGAATCTTGTCATGTATTATTTTAGTAATGAATGAAAAATTCTTTTGACTAACAAAAATTGGTCATAAAGAAATTATTGGTCTACCTAGACTTTTTTAAGATATGGAGATCATGTTCACTTGCCCCTGCATACAAATACTCCATTGACTCACTTTTTTTTTTTTCTTTCGGTCGGTCCATTGAATCTTATTGTACTGTTATAAGAGTTAGATGGTATCCTAAGTCAATTTTCAGAGACCTAACTAATTACTTTCATCTCCCCTGTTTAGTTAAAGGTTGGCGATTCATGTTGGGACCTGGAGATTCGCAAAAAATCACTTCATTATAACCTCACCTCAATTACTGAACTAAGACGAGTTGAATACATTAATTTGAGATAATAGGAATATAATTTTCAAATGTGGTAGCTGTTAAATAACTTGATACCAATTCGATTACATATTGGTATGTTTGTTTCACGATGAATAATCTAAAAAACATCTTTTAAAAAATGATCACCTATATTGCTTAAAAAAATGAATAAATAAAATATAATTTCATCATTCATGAAAATATTTAGACATAAATTACCGTTGATGGTAAAAATATTTTTCATCAACTAATTATTTCAAACGACACAAGTAATCAATTTAAAAAAATATATATATATATTTTAAATTATTTATATTAATAAATTGAGCAAGAAAATGATTCATGGTTTTGATGAGCAAATCCAAGTACCACACGGGTGTATAATGATCAGATTTCTATTAGTTACATTTTCCTTTTGGGAGGGTAGTTCGAGTAGTGGGTACCTTGAAGGACCTCAACTAGCCTATTCGGGTATTGTATGGATATGTAGGAAGAGATACTCCAAGGTGTATAGAGATTGTGTTTGTTCATGAGAGTTCTCGAAAACGCCGTTCATCCATACATTTTGGCAAAATAAGAACATACTTCATTTAGTCCATTTGATTGAAAGAAAATTATTTTCGAGAAATTATATTTTAACTGTTCTGATATTTAGACCACGGAAATTGCTTTCTTTAAATTATGAAACATATAAAAAATAACTAATTGTTTGAAAAATAATTTTCATAAAAAGTTACTTTCTTGTAACAAACGCTATCTTAATTCTCAAATGAAAGTTTTGCGTCGTGAGTACGGCAAGTTCCAGTAATTTTCTGAGACATCAATCCGACATTTTTTCACTCCCGGAATTGGCGGCGGTCGCTCGCGATTTGAAACTTGACAAAAGGACCTCCCGAGATGAAAAACGCCGGTCCCCCTCTCGACATTTGCGCTTCCTAGGAGAGCACGGCACGGCCTCAGTCCCACCCTTCCCAAGATGCGACATCTTTCTGTCCACATAATAATAATAATAATAATAATAATAACAATAACAATAATAATACGAGATTAAAAATGAAAAGGATGAGATATGGTGTCAATTCTTTTAAGGGCGATGATGTGGTGACGGACGAAGCTAGTAACGCGGGGCAAGATACAGCGAACGGAATCAATCGTGACACGAAATCTTTATAGAAACTTTAATTTTCTGACAGTCAAACTATGAACTTGTTATTTCTCGATACGTGTTTAAGTCATTTCAACTATTCAAATGTGTGAATTTAACTCCGTCACTGAATTTATCAATTATTCATATGGATGGGGGAGAAGCCTAACTTGACGAGACCACGCTCATCTTCAAACAATGGGGCTATCTTTTTCAATGAGACCACCAAAAGGGACATAAAGCTATAACTTATTGTTGGCTCGAAAGTTTCAATTATTAAGTTGTAAGACTGCTAGGTATAAGAATCGCAAATGATTCCATTGTTCCCTTTTCAAAATAGATTTTTTTCTTTGTTGGTAAATTTGTGAAAGAATTGATAAGTGTCAAAAGAATTATTGGTAAAAGGAATTTCGATTATAAAATTTCTTGATAATTTATTGGTAACTTATTGAAACTTTCATGAAATTACTAATCGTTCTTACTCTTTTTCAATTTTTATTTGTCTTCATTGTCACCACTTTAGTTTGCCAACTCTTTAAGAACAAAAAGTCATGAACAAAGATGGAGGCAGTTAGCCAATGGCCGACTCTCGGCATCGACTTCTCATGATCTACATTATTTATGTTTGAATATTTAGATAATAAATCACGCCTTAACATAACAACTTAAAACCACCGCTTGCGATGGTGTCGCTGATTTCGGGCTCTCTCCCCCTCACGAAGAGGAGAAGTTCAAATCCCAGAGGCGTCACTAGGGTTCTTAAGTATGATGTTGGGGTGGTGGGTCCTCCGCTAGCGTCATCCCAAGGTTTGCTCGCCGGCTATCAGTTATACAGGATTCCCTGGGTCACTAAAATATATATACCAACCTAAACTATTAGAACAGTTGACTATAATCCCACCAAATTCTCACAAGATACCAAAACCTTACTTGATATCAAAATTGAAAGTTCTGAGTTCGAATCTTTTCAAACTTTATTTGCCTTTCTAATTAAATTTTCATGCTTAGCACACAATAAGAGACCGGACTAACTATTAAATAATAAACCATACGTATTCATTTAATAATTTAAGCTTATAAAAAAATTAGCTGTGGTCCCAAACTCACAATCTAGATCCAGCTCAATCCCATCTTTTAACTCCCACTTCCATCTCTTTTCTTTTACTCTTTTCATTTATAAAAGGCCCATCTGATAGATATAACTTTTCACATTATTCTCCCCACGAAGCTTCCATGCAACCCTTACCGCTTTCTTTTACTTTCCTAACCAAACGCGCGGAACGCTCCCACGCTCTCGCGCAAATGGTGATCCAATTCCTTCTCTTCCTCGCCTTCTACGCCATCGCGAAGCGGTTGCTCCACAAGATCCGGAGCCTCCCGCCCAGCCCCTTCCTCACTCTCCCCGTCATCGGCCACCTCCACCTCCTCAAGAAGCCCCTCCACCGCTCCCTGTCCCAGATCTCCCGGCGGCACGGCCCCGTCACCCTCCTCCAGTTCGGCTCCCGCCGCGTCCTCGTCGTCTCCTCCCCAGATGCCGCCGAGGAGTGCCTCGCCAAGAACGACATCGTCTTTGCTAACCGCCCCCGCCTCCTCGCCGGGAAGCACCTCGGCTACAACTACACCAGCCTCGACTCGTCCCCCTACGGCGAACACTGGCGGAACCTCCGCCGCATTGCCTCCCTCGAGATCCTCTCCACCAACCGCCTCCTGACCCTGTCGAGCATCCGCACCAGCGAGGTGAGGTCGCTGCTCCGGCTGCTTGCCAAGAGTGGCAGCCAGAGCGTGGACATGAAGTCTGCTTTCTTTGAGCTGATGTTGAACGTGATGATGCAAATGATCGCCGGAAAGAGGTACCGCCAGAAATATTTAAACATCAAATCGCGCTTTCATGTTTGACGGTCTAAACTTTTAAATTGAACCGAAGTTCAACTAATCCTTTTCCGCGCAGGTACTACGGAGAGAACGTCGGGGAGGTAGAGGAGGCGACAAAGTTCAGGGAGATCGTGACCCAGTCGTTCAGGGTTGGTGGGGTGACGAACATCGGCGATTTCTTGCCGTTCCTGAGGCGGATGGGGCTGAAGGGGTCGGAGGAGAAGATAAAGGCGTTGCATAAGAAGAGGGATGAGTTCATGCAGAGCTTGATCGACGAGAGCCGGAGCGGTGAGGTTGACGAGTCGCCGGAGGCGTCAGCGGAAGGGGGGAAGAGGAAAACGTTGATTCAGGTGCTTCTGTCTCTGCGGGAGACTGAGCCGGAGTACTACAAGGACGAGACTGTCAAGAGCCTCATGCAGGTCAGCCTCTTTGCTTTCCATTTTCCTTGTTTTTTCAGCTGAATATATATTGACCAATTACGAGCTGTAGAATTTAATGTTGGGTTAATACCCTGAAAAACTCCCAACTTGTACACTTGTGACAAATTTATTCCAAATTATTTTTTTGACCATGAAAAATTCCTAAACTGATACACTCGTGACAAATTTACTCTGACTAACCATAAAAAACCCTAAACTAATACATTTATGATAAATTTACCCAAAACTAATTTATTCGATCGCAAAAAACTCAAAACTGGTAAATTTATGACAAATATACTCTTCGCTAATTGGATTAATTCCACAAAAAAATCACAAAAATTGTAAACTGTGACAAACGGAGCGTAAAATCCGAAATTGGTATACTAGTCAACTGTCACGTGTCATTTAACTTAATAATTTGACAGTAAAATTTAACGAAAACTAACAGAGGGTAAATTTATCACAAGTATACCAGTTTGGAGTAAATTTGTCAAATGTATACCAGTTTTGGGTTTTTTGTGGTAAAAAAAAATAGTTTGTTGTAAATTTGTCATATGTGTACCAGTTTGGGACTTTTTAGGGTATTAACCCTTTAATGTTAAGTAGTTGGATATGTTGCACTCAACTAATATTTTATTTGACTATTATTTGGACAATCTCTTCAATCTTCTCGAAACCATACAATAAATCTAATATTAAGGTTTCGTTTGTTTTGTGAAAAATAACTTCTGAGAAAAAGTTTTCCGAATTTTCGTATATTCGTTTCACGAAAAATAAATTGCTTGGAAAATTTTTTTTCTATAAAGGCAAAAAAAAGTCTTTTAAATTAGGGGAAAATATGTTTCACTTTTGACAAGTAGTGGAAAACATTTTTTGTATTTGATCTCTCTTATCTCACACCCCTCTAAATCCTTACTTCCTCTTCCTCTTTTTTTTTTTTTTTTTTTTTTTTTTTTTAATTCGAATTTTTTTTTATTTTCTTTGTTTTCCCTCTTCTTCTGTATTTTTATGTTTTCTTTATTTTTTTTAAATTGATTTTTTTAATTCTTTTTCTTTTTCTTCCTTTTTCTTTTTCTTATTCTTTGGCCGGCAACCGGCCATAGGCCAACTTGAGCCTCACCCAAGGCTAGATTCAATGAGCCGCGAGCTTGCCAGCCTCGGCAGAGCTTGGGCTTGCTTGGATCTAGGTGAGTCAAGTCCGTTGGCCGACAAGCTTGCGGCTCGCCTAGATTGACCGAGCCTTGAGCTCGTCGGATCTCGCGATTGTGTCTTGGCGGTCGCCGGGCAACCACCACGTCGAGGCATGCGACGGTGGAGGAAGGAGAAGGAAGAAGGAGGGAGGAAAAGAAAAAGGAAAAAAAAAGAAAAAGAAAAAAAGAACAATTAAAAATAATAAAAATTCGGTTTTTAAAAATAAAAATAAATTAAAAATTCAATTTTCAAAAATATATATAAATAAAAATTAATTTTTTTTGTCAATTAAAAATATTAAAATTTAATTTTTTTGATAATTTTTCCCAAAAAATCAAATTAGATAACGAACAATAGAAAATATTTTCCACACAAATTTCAAGTTTCAACCAAACTTTAGAAAATATAGTTATTTTTTTGAAAAATGACTTCCTAGAAAATATTTTTCGAAAACGTGATATTTTTCGCAAAATGAACGGATCCTAAGAAAAACAGAGAATAATGATGCTCCCAGGCCTATAATAGTAGAGTGTAGCGATTTTATCTTGGAAGCTAGTCTCACCTACATCTTATTTCATTCTTTCTATTTCATTGGGAGTTTATTAAAGCTTGAAATGTGGATGTACGGTCTTTTCTTTTTGGCAGGTTTTATTATTGGCCGGAACTGATACATCGGCCTTGACCATGGAATGGGCAATGTCGGCTATGCTAAATCAACCGGAGATTCTGAAGAAGGCGCGAGCCGAAATAGATGAAGTCGTTGGTCACGACCGTCTTGTCAACGAATCGGACTTGCCAAAGCTCTCCTACCTCCATTGTGTCGTGAGCGAAACGATGCGGATGTATCCCGTGGTTCCACTCCTTATTCCTCATGAATCGGCGAAGGAGTGCCGCGTAGGAGGTTACCGCGTCCCACGAGGCACGATACTCCTGATCAACCTGTTCTCCATACAGAACGATCCCAATTACTGGCCCAACGCAGCGAAGTTCAGACCAGAGAGATTCACAGGGATGGAAGGCGTGAGGGATGGGTACAAGATGATGCCTTTCGGCTCAGGGAGGAGAGGGTGTCCGGGCGAGAACCTCGCATTGCGCATGATCGGGTTGACACTCGGGTCGTTGATCCAATGCTTTGAGTGGAACCGAATTAGCGACGAACTGATCGACATGACGGAAGGGGCCGGACTGACCATGCCCAAAGCTCAGCCGTTGTTGGCTAAATGCAGGCCTCGCTCCTTCACATCGGACCTTCTTTCTCAGGCTTGAGCTCGATTGATGGGTTGAGGGGAAGATAACACCTCGACTTAGTTCTAAAGAAAGATTTTGAGATGTGTCGCTCCGGTGCTAATACATTAGTTTTCTTCTTTAAATAAGAAAGCCTGCCATGTAAAGCGATTCTATACTTGAGATTCCCCTGGCGATGAATTAGTCAAATCCAACCAAATATAGAAAAATAGGAATCCAACGTTCCTTGCGGTTGAACAACGTGATGCATCTTGGAGAACATAGCGATAGGCATGACTTTACGATGGGAGAATTACCAAAAAAGTCCTAAACCTATTATAATTGTGCAAATTCAGTCATAATTTTTTTTTTTGGCCAATTTAGTCCTAAACCTTTTATAATTGTGCAAATTCAGTCTATCCGGCTAAAATTGGCTGGCCGGCGCTAACGTGGACGCCAATGGGGGACAGCCGGATGGCGAGGCAATTTTTTAATATTTTTTTTTGAATTTTTTAATAATTTCAAATGTTTTTTTAAATTTTTTAATTCTTTTTTTTTTCACCTTTTTCTTCCTTTGGCTGGTTGGCGCCGGCTAGAGGCGAGGGTTGGCAAGGTCAGCCTCGCCGGCCACTAGTGAGGCTCGCCCCCGCCGGTCGGAGGCGAGGGTCGGTGAGGGCGAGGCCCTACCAGATTTGGCGAGGTCAGCCTCGCCAGCCACTGGCGAGGGCAAGGCCCTGCCAGATTCGGCGAGCTCGGCCCTCACAAGGCTGGGGGAGGCTACCGTTGCCAAGGGCTACAGCGGAGGCGAGGAGGGAGAGGATGAGGAGGAGGAGGAGGAGGAGGCGGCGGAGCGGCTACGGAGATGGGGACGCTATGGCTGCATGATTTACAAAATGGGGGCGTTGCTCCAGCACCGAGAAACCCGACATCCCCGTTGTTGTCGTCGCCGTCACCATCGTCCCCGCACTCATACACAGATCTCCGCCCCCACCTCGCTCTCCCCGCCGTCGCTGCCGCAACCGTAGTGCCCCCATCTCTACAGCCACTCCACCTCCTCCTCCTCCTCCTCATCCTCTCCCTCCTCGCCTTCGCCACAACCCTTGGTGACAGCAGCCTCGCCCAGCCTTGGCGAGGGCCGAGCTCGCCGGATCTGGCGAGGGCCGACTCGCCAGCTAGAGGAAGAAGAAGGTGAAAAAAGAAAAGAAAAAAAGAATCAAAAATTTTAAAAAAATATTAAAAAATATTAAAAATTTCGAAAAAAAGTTAAAAAATTGCCTCGCCAGCCTACTGTCCCCGGCGTCTACATCGCGCCAATCGGCCAATTTTGGCTGAATGAATTAAATTGGCACAATTATAAAATGTTTAAGACTAAATTGACAAAAAAAAAAGTTTAGGACTGAATTGGCACAATTGCAATAGGTTTAAGACTTTTTTGGTAATCCTCCCACTTTACGATAGTCAAAAGTCTTCCGCTAGATTTAGGGGAGTCTCTATTCAAGAGGAAAAGGTGTCTTAATGATTGTCTGCATACAAGATAAATCAAGTCCAACTCCGGTGCTCAATTTAAATTTATTTAGGGGAGTCCACATTAGCATATCCACATTGCTGGGGCGGGTTCCACTTGATTATAACATGTCCTCGTAGCTGACTACAAAGACATTGTGATAGATTGTATATTAATTTTTACAATGTCATGTCGCGTCATAGTACCAAACGCGAGCATCCTTAAGTGTATTTGAAAATTTGCCAATCGTCACATGCTTAATGCAATGTATCCACATTTGAATTTTGAGTCTTGATATGAGCCTCTTTGCCCGTTTGGCATTCGGGGCCTCAGCGTCTAAGGCAATCTCGATGTATGAACAATGAAGGCCGGCGAAACCTTGGAAAGTTCATACAAAATTGGTCGAATAGTTGTAGTGCATCGAAACCCCAAGGCTTGGAGGAAGGACATGATAAAATTATTTTATTTGTCATTTAGTATGGTTGATGCCCGGTCTTTTTGAGTCCTGTTGTGCTTGCTTGAACCTCTAAAGGATCCGACCTAATTGCACATCATATAACAAAGGAAGCCTCCTGAGCTTGGAATTTGAACCCTCCGATACTTAAGTTAACAGATAAGGGATGGAGATAGGTAAGTAATCGGAGAGAGACCAACGGAGATGGAATCCTTCCTAAGATATGTATCAAGGGAGGTTTATCTTACCCTTTGAGCAAACAATGTGCACTTTTTCATCTTATAAGGGGGTTCTTTTGGGGCTTAAGTGCCCTTGGTAGGTGGACTGAGTCGACCCATATGCATCAAACAGGGTTTGGCCACTCTCCTCAAGCCTTCAAGATTGAAGTTTGTGCTTGCTTGGCCCCTCGGTTGGGGCTCATGAGCCGAGCCCCTTAGAGGTTGCTATCTCTCTTGGGACCGATGCCTTTGAGGGCTGAGCAATTGTTGGCTATATAAGTGGTTCTTGAGCCTGTGATAAGAAGTAATTTTTTTTTTAATAAAATAAAACTATGGAGATGACTGTTCTTGACTCTAAATTTCATTTTTATTGAATCATAGTGTTTATCATTATATATTCTATTTTTGCTAATAGATATGTTTGTTGAGGAAGATTACAAACCACAAGTTAATTTGTCAAGTTTCTATCACACAATGTCTGTGATTATTTATCAAGCATATATTGTGTGCAACGTACATACATCTGTTTAGTTAAATTGTCATTATAATAGTTGTTTGCTACAATTACTAGTATGAGTTGTTGCAAGCTAAGTGGATTGTGCCCGTGCTGCTTCATTAGAAGCCGTAAATTCAAGCTTTGGTGACCTAATTTTTATTTTTCTCAAAACAAGAAAGCTGGTTCAAATTTGGAATCGATTCTCAAGTTGAACTGGGTTGATCCGACTGTTTCAAAACAGGACCCACGAGATCAAACAAAGTCAGTTATGATCGGTTTTCAGTAAAATCACACTCGATGCTCACCCCTAATGTTACTACTGGAAGTAGAGCCAGGACGCTCCTAAATCATAATAAGATTGAGCCTACATTGCAAACGGGCTGAGGTCTTTTAAAGCCAAAGAGTGATAGGAACATTTCAAACATGCGGCGGCGGTTTCAATCTACTTAAGGGTTCTCATCCGTAGAAAACCAAAATAATGAAGAAGGGATTTTCAGAATACCCGTGGATTCCACACGCCTCAATCGCCGTCAGAATACTTGTGGCCTCTACTATAGAATTTCCCAGTCATCGCATGCTTAATGTACTCTATCAATATCCAATGGTTTAGAATTACAAATCTTTGGGCCTTGATACAAGTCCCTTCGCTCCCTCGGCACTGGTACGCTCAGCATCCGAAGCGGTATGAACAATGAAGGCCAACCTTGAAAGTTTCATAAAACATTGGCTGAATAATTGTAGACATGGACCATGGACACAAAAAATTTACGTTATTTGTCATTTAGTATCATCGATGCCCAATCTTTTGAGTCCCATCGAGCTTGCTTGAACCTCCATATGACCGACCTAACTGCACACCACGCAAGGCCAATGAAGCCACCTGAGCTTAGTCTCAAAAGGACCATCCAATATTTACGTTGGCGGACGAAGAATGGAGAGAGGCAAGTGAAAGAGAGAGACACTAGGGGAGAAAGAATCCTTTTTGAGATGTACCAAGATAGGAATTATCTTACCCTTTGTGGGTTAAAAGTGTCCTCAGTGGACGGACTAAGCCTGCCCACATGCGCCGAGCGAGGGTTTTGGTCATCATCCTCCCCATGCCTTAAGGATTGTGCGTGTTAGGGCATGACGGTGGGGTCTTTTATGCCAAGCCCCTTCGAGGTTACGAATCTCTTGGGATCGACGCCCTTGAGGGCTGAACAGTTGCTGGGCCACCTTAGCGGGCCTAAGGCCCACGATTGGAAGTTAAAATTTTTTTAAACCTATTTAGTGAGTTTTCTTTTATTCACACATTTTTATTGAAGTGTAGTCTTTATCATTCTCCATACATTTTGGCAAAATAAGAACATACTTCATTTAGTCCATTTGATTGAAAGAAAATTATTTTCGAGAAATTATTTTTTAAGTGTTCTGATATTTAGACGACGGAAATTGCTTTCTTTAAATTATGAAACATATGAAAAATAACTAATTGTTTAAAAAATAATTTTCATAAAAAGTTACTTTCTTGTAACAAACGCAATCTTAATTCTCAAATGAAAGTTCTGCGTCGTGAGTACGGCAAGTTCCAGTAATTTTCTGAGACATCAATCTGACATTTCACTCCCGGAATTGGCGGTGGTAGCTCGCGATTTGAAACTTGACAAAAGGACCACCCGAGATGAAAAACGCCGGTCCCCCTCTCGACATTTGCGCTTCCTAGGAGAGCACAGATTGTATTGTGACGGCACGGCCTCAGCCCCACCCTTCCCAGGATGCGACATCTTTCTGTCCGCATAATAATAACAATAATAATACGAGATTAAAAATGAAAAGGATGAGATATGGTGTCAATTCTTTTAAGGGCAATGATGTGGTGGCAGACAAAGCTAGTCACGCGGAGCAAGATACAGCGAACGGAATCAATCGTAACGCGAAATCTTTATGGAAACTTTAATTTTCTGACAGTCAAACTATGAATTGTTATTTCTCGATACGTGTTTAAGTCATGTCAACTACTCAAATGTGTGAATTTTACTGTCACTAAATTTGTCGACTATAGAACACTGGCGGAACACTGGCGGAACAACTTAAGAATTATTTGCGATTCTTATACCTAGTAGTCTTACAACTTAATAATTGAAACTTTCGAGCCAACAATAAGTCATAGCTTTATGTCCCTTTTGGTGGTTTGATTGAAAAAGATGAGCCCCATAGTTTGAAGATGCGCACGGTCTTGTCAAGTCAGGCTTGTCCCCCATTGATATGAATAATCGACAAATTTAGTGACAAAGTAAATTTCGAGAATCAGCCTGATTTTGCTATAATAGTTGTTTACTCCAATTAGTGGTATGTCGTACTTTCTAGCGGCGAAACTTAGAACATTCATTTATGCCTTGGTGAAGTTATTTTTCCTTTGCACTAAACGCATTCAGCATGCTCACAAAAATCGCCACGCATCGTAATTTGACTTGAATTCCCAACATTTTTGTATATTGAAAAGAACTTTTACCACCAAAGAGCGAACTCAACCCCGTGTGAAGCTAGAAAGTACTGCATGTTACACTTGTGACATCAATGGAGCACCTTCCATTGATTTAAAAGCTAAAACCGGACATGCTTACAATTGATTACAACCTTATGAATCCTCTTATCTTGATAGGGGCGATCAAAACAAATCGACTGAATTGAAAACCGTTCGAACCGAACCGAACCAGCTAGTTGGGTTCGGAGTGTCAGTTTGGTTCTCAATTCCAAAGGGGGAATCAAACTGCTTGGACCAATTATTTTCTTTTTATTTATATCTATTTTTTAAATGTCATACACACTCCTCCTTTCCTCTTTCGATCTTTCCCTTTTGCCCCACGATACTCATTGCCTACTCTCGTCTTTTGGTCTTTTCCTTTCTTTGGATCTCCTTCACCTCTAAAGGAGTTCGAGATATTCTTTCCTTTGAATAGCCAGTTCTATTGGACCGTCTGATAATCGAATCGGGAACTGATCATCCCTACATATTAGAAGCCTCAATTGGCCTCAATGGGGTCAAACTTCTTCTAGAAAATCCACTTTCCACCCGTTGCTGCCCTGGGTCCCCCCTCCAATTATTTTTCTTTCCTTCATTATGTTCCCATGGGCAAGGAAGGTTCCTCCATTAGTCCACCTTTTCGACTGCCTTTTGTATGCACCTTTGACACGGCCACCTCTCTTTTTCTTCTTCTTTTTCTTTTTCCTTTTGGTTTTGGCCACAATATGCAAAGCCATTCTTTGCGAAGCACTCTCTTATTTTCCAAGCCATCACATTATTTTTTCTCTATAGACACGTGATTCTTCGAAGAAAAGAGAGACCCACCAATTAAGCTTCTAAGCATCCCCACCGCTCGCTCATACTTCTTTCCTAGCCAAACCCACAGAACGCTTCCGCACAGTCGCGCAAGATATGGTGATCCAATTCCTCCTCTTCCTCGCCTTCTACGCCATCGCGAGGCGCTTGCTCCACAAGATCCGTGGCCTCCCGCCCAGCCCCTTCCCCACCCTCCCCGTCATCGGCCACCTCCACCTCCTCAAGAAGCCCCTCCACCGCTCCCTGTCCCATATCTCCCGGCGCCATGGCCCCGTCGCCCTCCTCCAGTTCGGCTCCCGCCGCGTCCTCGTCGTCTCCTCCCCGGACGCCGCCGAGGAGTGCCTCACCAAGAACGATGTCGTCTTCGCCAACCGCCCCCGCCTCCTTGCCGGGAAGCACCTCGGCTACAACTACACTAGCCTCGCCTGGTCCCCCTACGGCGACCACTGGAGGAACCTCCGCCGCATCGCCTCCCTTGAGATCCTCTCCACCAAGCGCCTCCTGACCCTGTCGAGCATCCGGGCTGGCGAGGTGAGGTCGCTGCTCCGGCTGCTCGCCAAGAGCGGCGGCCAGAGCGTAAACATGAAGTCGGCTTTCTTCGAGCTGCTGCTGAACGTGATGATGCAGATGATCGCCGGAAAGAGGTACCGCCAGAATATTTAAACATCAAATCGCGCTTTCATGTTTGACGGTTTGAACTTTTAAATTGAACCGAAGTTCAATTAATCCTTTTCCGCGCAGGTACTACGGAGAGAACGTGCGGGAGGCAGAGGAGGCGAGAAAGTTCAGGGAGATCGTGACAGAGTCGTTCAAGGTCGGCGGCGCGACGAACATCGGCGAGTTCTTGCCGTTCCTGAGGCGGATGGGGCTGAAGGGGGTGGAGGAGAAGCTGATGGAGTTGCAGAAGAAGAGGGATGAGTTCATGCAGAGCTTGATCGACGAGAGCGGGAGCGGCAAGGGCGACGAGTTGCCGGAGGCGGCTGCGGTGGAAGGAGGGAAGAGGAAAACGTTGATTCAGGTGCACTTGTCTCTGAGAGAGACTGAGCCGGAGTACTACAAAGACGAGACTATCAAGAGCCTTATGCTGGTGAGCCTCCTTGCTTTCCATTGCCTTGTTTTTTCAGCTGAATATTGCTCATCATGTGAAAATCAAATTGCAAAATCGACCAATTACAAGCTGTAGAATTTAATGTTGGGTAATTGACTAATATTTTATTTGACTATTATCTGGACCAGCTCTATCATGATCTTCTTAAAACCATACAATAAATTTAAATGCTAAGAAAAGCAGAGAATAGTGATGCTTCCAGCGCTATAATCATAGAGTTTAGCGATTTTATCTTGGAAGCTAGTCACACCTACATCTTATTTCATTCTTTCAATTTCACTAGGAGTTTAATAAAGCTTGAAATGTGGATGTATGGTCTTTTCTCTCGGCAGGTTCTGTTATCGGCGGGAACCGACACATCGGCCGCAACCATCGAATGGGCTATGTCTGCTCTGCTAAACCATCCGGAGATTCTAAAGAAGGCGCAAGCCGAAATAGACGAGGTCGTTGGTCACAACCGTCTCATCACCGAATCGGACTTGCCTAAGCTCCTATACCTCCATTGCGTCATGAACGAAACAATGCGGATGTACCCCGTGGGTCCGCTCCTCGTGCCTCACGAATCGGCGGAGGAGTGCCGCGTGGGAGGTTACCGCGTCCCACAAGGCACAATGCTCCTGATCAACCTGTTCTCCATACAGAACGATCCCAAGTACTGGCCTGATGCGGCGAAGTTCAAGCCGGAGAGGTTCGAAGGGATGGAAGGTGTGAGGGACGGGTACAAGATGATGCCTTTCGGCTCAGGGAGGAGAGGGTGTCCGGGCGAGAACCTCGCCTTGCGCATGGTCGGGTTGACGCTTGGGTCGTTGATCCAGTGCTTTGAGTGGAACCGTATTAGTGACGAACTGATCGACATGACGGAAGGGACCGGCCTCACCATGCCCAAAGCTCAGCCGTTGTTGGCAAAATGCAGGCCTCGGTCCTTCGCATTGGGCCTTCTTTCTCAGGCTTGAATCGATCTGAAGAATGATTTTTAGATATAGTACTCTGGTGTTGACACAATAGTGTTCTGCTTTGAATAAGAATGTCCGCCATGTGAAGGGATTGAAACGAGAGATTAGCATCGCCATACTTGATATTTCGCAGATCTTCCAGTGAAAATAGAAAATAGGAATTCAATGTTCCTTGCGGTCGAACGCATGATGCATCATTGGAGAACATAGCTAGAGGCACGACTTCATGATAGTCAAAGTCTTCCCCTAGAATAAAGGATTAGGTGAACTGATTGTCGGTCTTTGTACGGTAGGTCGCTATTGCGGAGTCTCTGGTCGAGAGGAATATATATATCTCCATGACTACGCACACAAGACAATTTAAGTCAACTCCGGTGCCCACCTTCAATTTAGTGGAGCCTACATTGGCGTGTCCACATTGATGTGGCGGGTTCCACTTGATTGTGATATGTCCTCGGAGCTAACTACAAAAACATTGTAGTATATTGTAAACCATGATAAGGTTGAGCCTATTTTGCATACGAATCAACGTTTCTTAAAATCGAAGAATGATACAAACATTTCAGACATGTGATAGCAGTTTCAACAAATATCGGTCATGGTCTGCCAAGCATGCCTCTCCCTCTCCCTCTCCCTCTCTGTGGTTAGCAACATCATAATCACTGATCTAGGGACAAGTCAACGACACCCATCATCATGGTCTAGAGACAAACCCTTTCGATGCTGCCAAATCGAATCATAATTGTTTCCTCGATCTAAATTCGAGCATCTCAATTCTTAACTAGTCCAACTCGAGCGAATCGAGTTAGATGGCTATCAAGCAACAAACTGCAAAGTGAAGTCAAAATTTGGATATTGCTTTATTTGCACGACTCGAAACAGCTGGCTCGATAATTTTCCTAAGCTTTGGAGAAATTTGTTTATCCGTAACGTTACAGTCGCTTTGATAGGGATTGAAATTGTCATCCTCACCCGTTTCCTTCAGTACTCGAACAAGCAACATCATCTATCCTAGATTATACACCTTGACATAGGAAAATAAAAAAAGTTTTGGCGGATTTCGACTAATTTAAAAGAATTATCAATTTAGATAGGAAAAAATTGCACTGATTTATGAAACCGTGTTGAACAGCTCCAATCGGTATTCGGTCCCAACAAAGGTGATTTTGGCTAGTCAATCGGTGTATACCCGACAAGCTGATCATTAGAGCATGCAATGATCCTACCATTAATTGAAGTGTTACACATGCATTAATCCCTAGAATGATATGGATATATTCGTCACGCTAATCTGACAATTTAGTAATAATAACATAAAAATAGTAATTTGAGCACTTAAGTACTCTCCCTCCCTCCCTCATTGTACGTTGCTAACTTAAGCATCGAAGGGCCAATCTAGGCACAAAACCCGGATGCGTTGATCCATTTGTTATGGTGCAAATAAGTTTTCTAATGAGTTTGAAATACTCTAATTTAGGTTGTAGTTTCATATAAGAGTAGTAGATTTGAATCCTTTGTAAGTTATGAAGATTCAAATTGGCAAGTTCGTATAAATTTGGTCATTTGCAAGTTATGAAATAGAGTCAATTATTTCACAGAAGTGTTGAAAAGTTTTCAAAATTTACATGGAAAATAAGTCGTCCGTTTTTTTACCAACAGTTTTTGACATTCACTTGCACATTGAAATTCACCACGAAGGACAAAAGCACGGAATAATAGTTTTCTTTTACGATACTTGTGATTTTTCATTATTTCTACAGCCCACATCTGCACGGGATAGTGTGGTCTAAAACAAGGATGCTAAATCAAGCAAGTCATAATCAAAATATTGGATAGACTGGGACATTTTGAAAGAATTATCAGTAGATGCCATCGAAACTCAGACACTTGAAACTCAAACAAAAAAGCAACATTTCCCATGCATTTCGGCTGTATAAGACAGGTAAACAAAAGATCCAGTTCAACGCCACATCCTTAAATCCCGCTCCCTTTTCCTTCTTTTTCTTGTCATTCTCAAAGAGCCCTTTTAGAGGTTAATTTTTCACATGAAGTTAGTCTCCATGAAATACACAACTACAGCTGCTAGACACGTGGATCTCTCGCGAGATTCCACCACGTTAACAATAAATATTCACCTTGTTCACGTCGGAATTAGTCTTGACCGAACACCGCCGGTGTCGAAGGAATAGAAGTCCACAATTCGGACATAACGTAAATCGGGGAAAAAAGAAAATCCCTACCGCCAAAGAGCAAGCTCAACCCGTGCAAAGTTGCAAAGTATCGTACATCACAATCGCGATATCAAGTGAGCACCTTCCATTGATATGAGCTAAAACCGGACACGTTTACGATCCATCGCGACCTTATGAATCTTCTCCGTCTTCTAGAAAATCCACTAGCGACCGTCCCTACCAGGTGGTGACTTCGCTGCCTTGGGTCACAAGTTATTCCTTCCTTCATTTTGTTCCATGCGCGGCAAGGAATCTTCCCCGAACAGCTTTTGTTTCTTGTCCCCTAGCCAAACAACAGAGCACTCGCACGCACAAGCGCAAATGGCGATCCAATTCCTCATACACGCGCAAATGTCTCTCCAATTCCTTCTCTTCCTCGCCTCCTTCGCGATCGGGAAGCACTTGCTCCACAAAATCCAGGAGGTGATCCGATTCCTTCTCTTGCTCGCCTTTTACACGATCTCGAAGCGCTTTCTCCACGACGCCCGGGTGGTGATCCAATTCCTGCTCTTCCTTGCCTCTTATGCGATCGTGAAGCACTTGCTTCGCCATATCTGGGCAGTGAATCAATTCCTTCTCTTCCTCGCCGTTTACTTGGTGGCGAAGCACTTGCTCCAAAAGATCCGGAACTCCTGCCGAGCCTGTTCCCGGCCCTCCCGCTCATCAGTCATCTCTACCTCTTCCAGAATCCCCTCCACCGCTCCCTATCCTGGATCTCCTGGCGACATGGCCCAGTCAACCTCCTCTAGTTCGGGTCCCACCGCGTCCTCATCGTCTCCTTCCTGGACGCTGCCGAGGAGTGCCTCACCAAGAACGATGTTGTCTTCGCCAACCGCTCCCGCCTCCTTGTCGGGAAGCACCTTGGCTACAACTACACCAGCCTCACCTGACCCCCTACTAGGGGTGTGCAACCGGACTGGGTCAACCCGGTTCCTGGGTTGACCCAGTCGGAAAATAGGGTCGGGAACCGGTTCCGGTTGAAACCGGTCCGGGAACCGGTTCCCAAAACTTAGACCCTATTTGAACCGGTCTGGGAACTGGTTCCGATGGATTACCCACCCGGGAACCGGATCGACCGGACCGGTTTGGGAACCGGTTTGTAAGCCACCCCAAAAAGACCAAAACGTAAAACCCTAATCTGTTTCTACTTTCTATCTTTACCTCTCAGGGTTAAGCTCTGACACCCGCAGACGGCAGACTTCCCCGAGCTTGCGACCTCCGCCCGTCCGCCAATCCTGGTTCCGTTCGCCCACCGTCGCCTTCCTCCCGCGACACCCGTAGCCCGTGAGATCCCGATGTCGCCCCTCGAAATCGCGACGCCACCTTTATCAACCCGGTTCCTGGCTGCTCACCAGCATTGCTTCGAGCTCCCCTCCCGAAATCGTGAAGCCAACGCCGCCTCTGCCGCTCTCGTCGCACCCCTCGCGCTCACACCACCGCCGCCGTTCCGACGGTAATATGAATTTCCACTCTACTGGTTCTACCCGCGAAGTCGCTGACCCCTGCCGAGCTCGCACTTGAGTGCCGACGCCGCCTTCGTTCGATCTCGCCATTCCACCTGCTGTTGTTGCCTCGCAGACGCCCCTGACTCGTAGATCTCGCATCCGCAAGCTCACCTTGTCGCATCTTCGAGCAACCCACAGTAGCCCTCTGTCGATCCTGTTCTCACCGCGCACTGTTTCCCGAGCTCCCCTGCTGCCGATCTACTGCCGCCCATACGACGCCCCCTGCTCTGCTCGTGATTTGGCTTAGCCCCCTCGCTGACGCCCGCTGAAGCCATGTTGATCCTTGTCGCCCTCACCAGCCGCGATACCAGTAGCTTGTCGAAGCGGCTGCTGTGCTAATCCGCGTCGACCCGACGTCACCGCGTCACGCTGAGCCCCCTGTTGCAGCGCCTCGCCTGCGTTGCCCTCCCCTACAAAGCCGCTGCTGGGTCCTCCTTTGCTCGACGCCCAATAGATCTGCTTTGACGCCCAACAGATATACTTCGAGCCTACTCCCGAGCGACACCCCTGCCGTCGACAGCCCAACTTCGCCGCTGTCCTTATCCTCACCACGAGACGACCCTGACGCTACTTCTGGTCCGCTCGCCATGGTCAGTGATGTTTGGTAATTAGAAATTATTAGCTTCATTGATTAGTTATATGAATGAGCGATAATAGTCGCTCTCTCATTCTTAAATATTTTACTTTTCCGATTTCACCAATGGATTCCGATTTTAAAATGGTTGCGTTGCCCTTCACGTTTCACCGATTGATTTTCTAGTGATGTTATGAGGTACAAATTATTTGCTATAACGGTGGATGTGCTTATGCTAATCAAGATTGTAAACATTTTATCTTACATATGAGTGTTAAACGCTTTATCTTACATATGAGTGTTGTACATCAATTTTTATGCAAAATAGGTTCCAATATAGACAGGGTTAACCTTATTCCTGGACCGGAAAATAGGGTGGGTTGGGAACAGGGTCCAATGCAAACAGGGTAGGGTACATGGTCCAAAAAAAGAGAATCGGTTATAATATGGTCGGGTACAGGGTCTAGGTCTAGACCCTACCCACCCTGGACCCGATCACCCCTACCCCCTACAATGGCCACTGGTGGAAACTCTGCCGCATCGCCTCCCTTGAGATCCTCTTTGCCAACTGCCTTCTGACACTCTCAAGCATCTGGGCCAATAAGGTGAAGTCGTTGCTCCATCAGCTCGCCTCGCCAAGAGCTGAAGTTGAGTTGATCTTTTTCTACGCAGGTACTACTGAGAGAACGTGGGGGAGTCAGAGGAGGAGATAAACTTCAGGACATCGTGACAGAGTCATTGAGCATCGGGAGCACAACGAAAATGGGCGAGTTCTTGCCGTTCCACAGGTTGATGAGGCTAGAGGGGACGGAGGAGAAGCTCATGGCATTGCAGAAGAAGAGGGATGAGTTCATGCAAAGCTTGATCGACGAGAGCCGGACCAACGAGGGCCACGAGTCACCGGAGGCGGCAGATGGAGGGAAGAAGAAAACGTTGATTTAGGTGCTCTTGTCTTTGCACGACGCTGAGCCAGGGTACTACAAAGTTGAAACTATCAAGAGCCCTAAGCTATTGCCTATGAGTCTTTTTACTTTTCGGTTGCTAGTCTTTTTCAGCTGAATATCTCTATCATAATTGTTTTACAAAATTGATCAACTAAAAGTTATTATTTTCTTTTTAGTAGCTGATTATGTTGCACTCAGCCAATCTCCTATTTGATGTATGCTAATTAATTTACGATTTTGATATTAATATTGTTGGAGAAAACTTTCTTATTTGTTTTGAAGTTGACAAAACGTTTCTATCAGTCTAGTCTAAAACTTATAGACTCAAGTGATAAAGTCTGACGAACTCCAGACTTTATTGTCAAAGTCTAAAGACTCAAGATTCAAGACTCAAGATTTAAGTCTACCCTCACTGATAGTCTCTAGACCGACGAAGGAAAGTTTTATCTGATGAAGAAGACTTGTCTAGATGTGAGTATATCTTTAAGGATCTGATTCGTACGGTTGAAGAAGATTTCATGGCTGGAGAAAGCATCTCATGATCAATTATTCTTATTGATATCAATTCAGATAATTAGATCTATTGATTGGCGAAGTATACTTGAAAGGTTCTATTTATGGAAACTTAGATCCTGATTGTATGGGCGAGCAAGATTGGTGGGCTATCATCACATTCCTTAAATAACTCGAGATCTCCCTAATTGATTCTGTCCAACGGGTAGATTGGAAGAACTCCTTTGGAAGGTGCCAACGGTTATGAAGGCATGGAGGAGTATATAAGGAAGACGCTCAAGTTATTTGAGTGTGTACGTGAAAGATAAATTCCAAAGTCTGAAACTCTTAGTTCTTTGCTATTTCATTTGCCGAGCTTAAATTGTACTCAAAAGAGAGATTAAATACTTGTGAGACATTGAGGAAGTGTAGCAGAGTCTCTACACTGTGGAATCAAGGACGTGAGACTGTAAAATCTTTTTTGATTCTTAGTAAAATCCAGCTAGTGGACTGTCAGTACGGGAGAATGGATGTAGGCTTGGTCTAAATCGAACCACTATAAACCTTGTGTCTCATTTCTCTTTCCCTAATCTCTTTACTTTAATTCGTAACATTATATAACTGTTTATAGTATTTTACATCTTCAGTCTATTATTCTCAGAAGTTGAATTAGTTTTTTAAGTTTTGCAAAAACTTCTTTGATCACCTATTCACCCTCTCTAGGTGCTCTTACTAGCCCTATCAAATATTACTATGCATTTATTGTTGTTTCACTTTTCACGTCTAAATTTACATTACTTTTTGAGTCTATCATCTCTTCAATCTTCTCATGACCATATAATAAGTCTAATAAAAAGAAAGAGAGCATAACGATGCTCCCAGGCCGACAATTTTCGAATTCTGCTGTTGTAATTGGAGCTTCTGCCAATCCTTCTTACTGAAAGAAAACTAAAATGTGGTCCTTTCCGCATAAATGTTTGTATATTTTTCATACCACCTATAATGCTACGACAGATAACGCATATGATGTAGGGATTTTATCTCGGAAGCTAGCCATACCTACATCTTATTTCATGCCTTTTCATTGCATGAAGTGTGGATATCTGGTTCTTTCTTCTGGCAGGCTTTGTTATCAACGGGACCCGATACGTCAGCCACGACCATGGAATGGGCACTGTCGGCTATGCTAAACCATCCGGAGATTCTGAAGGAGGCTCCAGCCGAAATAGACGAGGTCGTGGGTCATAACCGCCTCGTCAGCGAATCAGACTTTGCCTAACCTCCCCTACCTCCATTCTGTCGTAAAGGAAACGATGCGGATGTATCCCGTGGGTTCGCTCCTTGTGCCTCACGAATCGGCAGAGGAGTTTCGCGTAGGTCGTTAACGTGTCCCGCGAGGCACGATGCTTCTAATCAACCTGTTCGCCATACAGAACGATCCCAAGTATTGGCCTGACGTGTCGAAATTGAAGTCGGATAGATTCGAAGGAAAGGAAGACGTGAGAGACGGGTACAAGATGATGCCTTTTGGCTCGGGAAGGAGAGGGTGTCCAGGTGAGAACCCTGCCTTGTGCACGATCGGGTTGACTCTCGGGTCATTGATCCAGTGCTTCGAGTGGAACCGAATTACCGAGGAATCGATCGATATGACAGAAGGGACTGGCCTGGCCATGCCCAAAGCTCAGCCGTTGTTGGCTAAATGTAGGCTTCACTCCTTTACATTGGACCTTCTTTCACAGGCTTGAAACAATCGATGGGGTCGAGGGGTTGCTTGCACCTCTAGTCGGTTCTAAAGAATGATTCTGGGATGCAGTACTCTGGTGTTGATTCGGTAGTATTTTTCTTTAAAAAAGAAAATTTTCCATATGAAGTGATTGAGACGAGAGATTAGCATCGCTAAACTCAAGATTTCTTATGTTTTCTCTTTAAAGGAAAGGTCTTAAGGCGACCGGGCTAAGGGTGTAGAAGGGAAACAGGTAGCTATGCTAAGGGGTCATCCATTCTCGTGAACGGCTCTTTGATTTTGAGGGTTAGATTCGAACCTATGATGGTATTTTTATGATTCTACATATGGACAATTCAAGAAATTCTAGGCTCACCTTAAGTTTAGCGGAGGCCGCGTTAGTGTATCTACCTTCTGATTGATAAAGTTAGTATGAACGCCTAGAATGGGTGAATATGTGTTTAAAAGAAATCTTGACAAATAAATGCGGAATAAAATAAGTTCAGACTTTTGGTAGATGTTTAGAATCTGTTATGCGATGTGAACAGATTTCTGAAATAACCTGTAAGTGTGTAACAAACTTAAATAAGAACGGTTAGGGAAAGAGAAGGTTACACACGAAATTTATAGTGGTTCGGTTTAGATCAAGCTTACGTCTACTCTCCCATGCTGACAGTCTACTAACTGGTTTTAACTATATGATCAATAAGAGTTTACGTGTAAAAACTCAGTGGTAGATCACACTATCTCACTAAATCACTAATTTGATATTTTTCTCACGATCACAAACGTTTAAGATCACGAAATACAAGTGTATGATCAACGTTCTCTCAGATTTTAGAATTTTAAATTCTACGCTTTGTCTCTTACTTGCTCATTGGTTCTTAATTTCCTTAAATGCTCAACTTCCAAACTAGCCATTAAATAGTATCCAAAAGATCTTCTTCCGATCTACCCATCGGATAAATCTGTATTAAGAAGATTAAGTAGTCGTTGAGTGATAGAAATAGAATCCCATGTTGATTATGATCGCCCATACAAACAGAATTTTGATTTCCATAAGTAGAGCTTCTTCGATTAAAAAGTTTTCGTCTTCAAAATCTAATTGTCAATCAATTAGATTGAGTCAATCAAATCTATCTTAATGTAGAATCCAAACTAGATCACCAGCCGTTATACATTTGGGGTTTGTGTTACGTTATGCCAAGTTGTCTTGTTCTGAACATGTTTCGTTCTGAACTTGTCACGTTTTGGATATGTGTCTTATTCTGGACATTGTCACATTTTGGACTTGTGTCTCGTTTTAGACCTTGTCACGCTTTGGACTTATGTCTTGTTCTATATGTAAAGTCTGGATGTGTTCCGTCTGAAGAGACTTTTCAATTTGGACATAAGTTTGAATATTTTCATCCAATCTTCCAACTCTTTCAAGTATAATCTTCGACAATATCCTTTATATGTTCAATCATTTGTATAGTTTGTTACTCAATTATCAAACACGTTAGTAGCCTTTGATTTATTTTGTCATATTCAAAACATCATAAGGAATTTCTCTAATACCGATATCATAAAATCCACTCGATTGTCCACTCATCGCCATCACTTTTATAATACCCAAGTTCTAACATAAAATTGTGCGACGCTTGACATAACTAATGACAAAGATGCCATGCGACGTATCATCGTAATTAAGTACAGAAATATACTGTACACTATGGTTTATGGAAATCTCTCGATCATTGCATGCTTAATGATGTTTACTTTTTTATACTATAATGGGTTTTCTTTGGGGCCAAAGTGCCCCAGTTAGCGGACTGAGTCGGCTCATATGCAATCTGCAAGGGTCTGGCCACTCTCCTCAAGCCTTTGGCCCTCAGTTAAGTCTCGTGGGCCAAGCTCTTTTAGAGACTGCGATCTCTATTGGGATCGACGCCATTGAGGGCTGCGCAATTATTGGCCATTTATGCGGTTCTTAAGCCTGTGATTGGAAGTGAATTTTTTTCTAATAAAATAGACTTAACACGGTGATTATTCTTGACTCTAAAACTCATTTTTATTGGACTATGGTGTTTATCATTAAATATTCTATTTTTACTACTAGATTTGTCTATTAAGAGAGATTGAAAACCACAAATAATTTGTCAAGTTTCTATCACGAAATGTCAGTGATTATTTATCAAGCGCATTAATTTCACGCAATGTACATGTATCCATCTAGTTAAATTGTCATTATAATAATTGTTTGCTACTATTATTAGCAAGAGTTGTTGCTGGCTGAGTGGATTGTGGCTATGCTCTTTCATTGGAAGCCATAGATTCTAGCCTCGGTGACCTAATTCTTATTTTTGTCAAAGCAAGAAAGCCGGTTCAAATTGGGAATCAATTCTTAAGTTGAGTTAAATTGATTTGGCGGTCCTAAAGCAAGAACCACTAGATCAAACTAAGTTAGTTCCAATTGGTTCCCGGTGGAATTGGACCAAGTACTCACCCCTAATGTTACCAATGGGAGTAGAGGTCGGGTTGTGACATTCAGAATTTTCGTATTTATAATTATATAATAAATTTGTGTTATGATAATGATACTTGGATTTTGAGCTAAGTATTATTTGCCTCAATGTTCAGACAAGCGCACGAAGACTTTAATCAAATTTGTAACTGTCATGGGACGCGATTGGTAATTTTCGCGAACATAAATTATTTCGGATTCGGCGTGTGAATCGAATTATGTGTGTGCTAATAATAGAACAATATTAATTAAATTACTATAGTCTTATTAATTAAATATTGTTATTAATCGTGTAAGTTGTAGTTAATTGATGATAACATTGTTGAATAATTTGTGTTAATAGTACTGGAAGAAGGAGTACGTTCTGGTTGTTACATTTTTCATTATAAATTTATTAGTTAGAATTAGAAGTGCCACATGTCCTTGAACAAAGCTTTGCATGGCCATGTATCTTACAAATTAAGATTTTGTGGCCAAATTCCTCCTACATCTAAATTAAGTGATAATTATTCTAAGATGACTCATTTTCTTCATGCATTCCTCTTGACCACGTGCAAGGGCTTTGCTTTGCATCATTGCCACATCAAGCTGAAGATTTAAATGCAAATTTACATCTAGCATTGCAAGAAATCAAATTATTAATTAATTTTGACAAAACTTAATCTACTTTGCCAAGACCTATTTTTCGTTCCTTCCAAAAACCCGAACAGAAGCTGCATGTGTTAGTTTTGCTTTTCAATTCAAGAATTTGGAGAGCAAAGCATCATATTCAAGAGCGACTAGGGTGGTGAAGACAATTAGTGATTTGCAGTTTGCGTTCGTTTGAGGTAAGTGAAGTTTCTAGTGTTAGGTTAACTTAAATCTACTTAGTTACTTCTATGTTGGTTGGTTGGGTGAGAGGTGAAGTATTAATGTGGGTTTGATGATTGTTAAGTGGCTTGATAATTTCTTGTAAGTTCGTTCTGCTTCGTTGTGGTTCTTTTTGTATGATTCTGGGTAGTTAAAGCGTGCTTATTTTACTATATTTGTCTTAATAATTCATTGCATATTCGTTCTATTTATGTCTGTCTCATTCTGGGTAGATAGAATCTGACCATTCTGCCATCTTTGTCTTAATAACCTATTGCATGTTTGTCCTGTTTCTGTTTGCCTCATTCTAGGTAGATAGAATCTGTCCATTTTATCATCTTTGTCTTGATGACTTATTGCATGTTCGTTCTACTTCTGTTTACCTCATTCTAGGTAGATAGAATACGGTCATTCTGCCATCTTTGTCTTGATGACCCATTGCATGTTCGTCTTGCCTCTGTCTGCCTCATTCTGGGTAGATAGAATCTGGCTATTCTATCATCTTTGTCTTGATGACTTAGGGGGTGTTTGGTTCAGCTTTCCCAAGGGGCTTTGAGCCCCCAAAGCCCCTTGGGAAAAATTTAAGGGTGTTTGGTTCGACTTTTGAAGGCTACTTGGCAAAAAGCTTGCATTTGGAATGCTGAAAGCCCAAAGCAAGTGGGGACCTGCTTTGGGCATTTCAGCATTCTCGGTATGCTGGTGGGAGGGTTAATGAATTTTTGCTTATTGTCCATTTTACCCTCAAAATTTTATTAAAAGTCCAATTTCACCCTACCCCAAAACAAAACCCTACCTTTGTCGACGACACTCTTTCCTCTCCTCTGTTCTACAGTCCATCACGCGAAGGCTCTTTTCTTTTCGTCGATTCTCGCAGCATCCGCTCTCGCCGATTCTCGCAGCATCGCCTCCGCTCTCGCCGCCTCTTTTTCTCTCCTCTCTCTTCTACCTGGTACGCCTCTCTCTCTCTCTCTTCTCCTCTCTTTACTTCCTTTTCGTCACTGGATGGTAAACGAATCTGTCTATTATCGGTCTTCTCGGTTTGTTCCCTCTCTCTCTCTCGCGCGCATACCCGATCCCTCTCTCTTTTCTCCCCCTGTTCTTGTTCATCCGTTCGGGTGTTTGTTCAATTTCGATTCGTGGGTCTGATTATGTTTTTCTTGGGTCTGCGCCGGAACCGCGTGATTGGGGTCGGACCGGCGTTGCCGGTGCGTTTGGAATTCAATTGATCTAGGAGCGTTGCGGTTTTTCGATTCTTGAATTTCGCATAGGGTTCGGTGTGTGATGGGTGTGTGCTTGGTGGAGTTTGCTTGCTGAATTTCGGGCTCTTTCATTCTGTTATGTGCCAACTCGTTTCTCTCAGGAACGCCCGACCGAAGAAGGCGAGGACGAGTTGCTGTGTGGCGCCGAGTCCAAGTGGGTCGAAGCTCGAACGTGGTGCAATCACTTGGCCTCCCTGTGCTCCGATCTCATTCACATTCCGACCCCCGACACACCCTGCAACAGGTTGGTCTACGATCTTGCCTTTGTCCACCTCAATACAAAATTAGCCATTTACCTGCAAAGATTGTATTTTCCACGTGTTGTGGCGCTGTTATACGTTCTTTATTTTACTTAACATGGTGGACGAAGCAGTGGAAACTAGGAATTTAGTTTCTTCGCTCAGCAAGGTGAAGCTCATGAATCCGTTAACACAATTCCAAAATAATGAGTGCTATGATTGACCTTTTCATGTAAATGCTTCCAATTACAGACAGCCACTTTAACCATTGCTTTGGACATGTTGGGAACAAATTATCATGGTTGTGATATTCGCATTTTCTTTTGGCCTTTATTTGCTACCTCTCGGTCTAGAGCTGTCAAAGTAGAACTAGCCCATTCTTATCGCAGAGAAGTATGGCGGATGTTGGGGATGGCAAGTTATGTTTAGACTAATTAGTTGTGGAGTACAAACCAACGAATGGGTTGTCTCCATTTAAGCCATTGATTGGGTCTCCCATTGTCTTCATCAGGACGTAAACAGAACTTTCAGGTGGTGAAGCAAGTTAGGTTCATCTTGGACGTTCTTCAGTTGAATTGATACATAAGATCCAAGGAAGAAATAACAGGGAATTTGGTAACAGCTTACGAACTCTGATTATGTCATGATGATTATGTCATAGAACTAGGTCGATAAATTCTCTTAAAGCAGCCAAACTCCTTAAAGCGGATGCATGCTTAGCCTATTTGTGATGGGACTCATGGAAGATTCACACTTAGATCAAAATATGCGGTTTGCCCTATCTCCATTTTCATTTAAACGTTAAACATCTCCGAATCTACAATGCTTTTCTGGGTTACCCGTTATCTCGATAAACCATGAGCTATATGGCCTCCTGACATTGCAAGGACTGCACTTTGCACATTCTTAGATCAAGAATGGGAACCTTTCAAGTTTCTGCCTTTCTTTTTTCATGCATGACCAGCACTTATGGCTTTTGAAATTGATTGTGCTACTGTTGTAATAATTTGACATCACTTTTCTTCCATCCTGTTCGCCTGCTGTTGTGAATCTATGTTGCGCGATTCTGGTTATTAAGAAATACTCATCATTGTGAAGGTGGCATGAGTTTACCTTTTTAATGATGAGCCATGTTCATCATGTAATCGTTTCATGTGGAGTTTAAGCCTATCTTTGTACAATGATGGATATGTTTAGTTTGCACATTCACTGTTGTTCTAGGTTTTGGATGACCTAGCATAATGAAGGATTTTTTATGCAAGTATAATGTTTTTGCGTGTCCTTATTTTTTCTCAATGTTAGTTTTCTTTTCTTTAAGTAAATATCTTCTAGTTTTTTAATAAGAGAGGGCCTGAGTGGTTGATCTTGTTTGTTCGTGTTTCTTAAATTTGTTCATGTCACTTTACTAGTAGATGAGTTCATCAAAGGAAAAGGCATTTTGGAGCTCGGAAGATGTAGAAATCTTTTGTAATTTGTGCATCGAACAAATTGAAAAAGGCAATCGTCCTGCAAACAACAAAAGAGATGGATGGACAGTCATAATTAGTAAGTTTGAGGAGCTAACGGGCAAAAAGTATGATAAACAAAAAATGAAGAGTAAGTGGGATAACCTCAAAGAAAAATGGAAAAGATGGAGGTCATTGCTTTACAAGGAAACTGGATTAGGATGGGATTCAAGGAAGAAAACCATTAATGCGAGTGATGAATGGTGGGAGCGTAAAATTCAGGTTTTCCTCACTTCTTTTTTTACTTTCATATTAAGCTTACCTCTAAAGTCTACAACTTATGCAAATGCTTCATTATAACAGGCTAATCCAAAGTTTAAGGCTTTTAGGATGAAAGGCATACATCCTGATCTTGAAGTAAAGTTAGATATGATGTTCAGAGATACACTTGCTACTGGAGGAATCACATGGAATCCTGGACAAGGTTTATGTGTTGATAATGATGTGGAGACCACACAACCTGGTATCGATGATGTTGTAGGGTCTACTGATGAAAACTTGGAGGATCATGTGGATGAACCAACTGGAACTCAAACTCGTAAGAGAGCAACACAGACTTCAAAGATGCAAGCTCGAGGAAAGAAAGATAAGAAATTGAGCACAAGAGAGGAGCTCGGAACACAAATTAACAGGCTGCTTACAGTTGTTGAGAGTAGGAGCACTACCAGTGCTGCATCCAACGCAACCAGTTTAGTCGGTCCTTATGAGGATCTCATAGATATATTGGATTCCATACCTGAGATTGTGGAAGATGAAGACTTGTACTTTTTTTCAATTTCTCATTTAAAGGAAAAGATAGACAATAGGCAAGTTTTCATGAGCTTAAAGGATGATGCAAAGAAAGTAAAGTATCTCAAATATGAGATGAGAAAAGAATCAAGTCTTCGTAGATAGGAGGATGTTAGCATCTTATTGTTTTCATGTTTGAAGCTTAGTCATTCCACTTTGTTTCCATCTATGGATCTTTATTTGTAGCCTTTGTGAACCTAATTTCAATTAATGTTTGATGTTAGAATTGTTTTCATTTGGCGTTCTCTTAATGTGATAGTTTGCATATATGCGATGGTTAATATATTGTTTCTCTTTGTATTTTGTTACTTGAAACCAGTTATGGATGATTTATGTGATGGTTAATACATTGTTTCTTTTTATATTTTGTTACTTGAAGCAGTTATGGATGATTCACATACAAGGGAAAATCATGAGCAAGAGGAAAATGAATTATGGGATCTTATCTCAGTCACTCAAGCTGCAATTCTTTATCAAGCGACCAATCTTTGCAAACAATCTTGCATGACCTCAACATATACAGGTTATGTATGGTTAAAAGAGTTGATTGGCGAAGATGCTAATCCGATAAGGTGCTACAATATGTTTAGAATGCATAAGATTGTATTTGACAATTTAACGCATGATTTAGTAACACGTTATGGCCTTCAAGGATCTAGGAATACTGATGTTAGAGAAATGGTTGGTATGTTTCTTCATATTCTAGGACATGGTATAGGTAATAGATTAGCACAAGAGCGTTTTCAACGTTCCGGGGAAACCATAAGTAGGCACTTCAACTTAGTTTTAGATAAAGTATGTGATATGGGAAAAGATTTGATTTAACCAACCGATCCACAATATAGAGAAGTTCCAGAGAAGATCAAGAAAGATCGACGATTTTATCCATATTTCAAGGATTGCATTGGAGCTATTGACGGCACACATATTCCAGTGGTTGTACCTAAGTATGATCAAATTCGTTTTATTGGTCGAAAAGGAACAACAACTCAAAACGTGTTAGCCATATGTAATTTTAATATGGAATTTGTCTATGTTTGGGCCGGTTGGGAGGGACAAGCTCATGATACCCGTATCTTTTATGAAGCTATTGGAAGACGTGACGCAAATTTTCCCCATCCTTCTCCAGGTATGTTAGTCAATGGTTTAGATACATCTATATATCTAATTGGCATATGTTGATTAAATTTACAATATATATATGTAGGTAAATATTACTTAGTAGATGCTGGATATCCAAATCTTACTGGTTATTTGGGGCCATATAAAGAAGTTAGATATCATTTGCCGAGTTTCAAGAAGGTCCTTCACCTACGGGATATCAAGAAGTGTTCAACCGTGCCCATTCCTCGCTACGCTCGACAATTGAGCGAGCCTTTGGTGTATTAAAACAGAAGTGGAGGATTTTAACTCATATGCCAAGTTATCCGTATGAGAAGCAAGTGCAAATTGTGGTAGCGGCAATGACTTTGCATAATTATATACGGAGAAATAACGTCACCGACACGGATTTTGAACAAGCAGAATTGGATCCCGATTATGGATATTCAATTGACCATGATGATGCAAATGAAGGGGTGGGTGCTTCAAATTCGTATGCATCTCCGGACATGGCTTTTTTACGTGATGAAATAGCCATAAGTTTACAAAGTCGTTGAGGTTTGTAATACTAAGTATAACGTATTTATTTTTTCTGGACATATATGACCATGTTTACTATCATGAAATGACTCTTTCTAGTCAAATTTGTATGAGAGGAACTTGGTTTTATTTCTCTTAATTAGGACCTCTCTTTTTATATGCGGTGCTTACTCAAAAAAATTAGCATCTACAATCGGTCGCTTTACCATCCACTGAATAAGTTCACTTTTTTTTTTTATATCATTTTTATCTTTTGACAATCAATAGCCCAATTTTTTATCAATATACTAGAATGATCATTAATTAACGAAGATGATTAATACTGCAATAATTTAAAAAAAAAAATATTCAAAGTTAAAAACAAACCTAAAAGAACCTTAGGCTAAAAGTTAAGCTTTGCATTTAATCTATAATCAAATTCTTTTAATATAATTTTTAAATAAATTTACTAATATGTATCTTTTATATTACTCTCAACATAAAATGTAAAATGTTATATATTCATTGTTTCTTTTTTGCAATTTTAAAAATACTAAAACTAAAACACTTAATTTGGTCACACCAAATGGCTTTTCAAATACAAGTTTACCAAACAGTTTTGCATTTCCCTAAAGCACTTTTCAGTTTTAGTTTACCAAACAGTCTAGCATTTCGGAAAACCCCTTTATCTCAAAGATATTTGCATTCTCCCAAGGGCATTTCCCCAAAGCTGAACCAAACGGGCCCTTATTGCATGTTCGTTTTGCTTCTATCTGCCTCATTCTGGGTAGATAGAATTTGGCTATTCTGTCATTTTTGTCTTGATAACCCATTGCATGTTCGTTCTACTTCTGTCTGTCTCATTTTGGGTAGATAGAATCTGGTCATTCTGTCATATTTGTCTTGATAACCCATTGCATGTCCGTTTTGCTTCTTTTGGCTTCATTCTGAATAGTTAAAATCTAGTTGTTCTGCCATAGGTATCTCGGTAACCCATTGCATGTTCGTTTTGCTTCATTCTGTTGGAATTCTACCAGTCAGAATCTGTTTGTTTCACTTGTTTCTAGTGGAATTTCCTAAGATAGAATATGTCCATTTATGAGTTTGCTCGAATATATTCTTTGGTGAGTCTCTTCACTTGCTGAATCTCCAACTTGTGAATATGTTCGTTGAATAGTCTGTTTATTGGTAGTGACAATCTTTACTATATATGAATCTACTTCTCATTAAATCCATTCATCTGTTGATTCTATCCATTACTAAATATGTTCATTGTTGGATATGTTCTTTCATTCTATAAGCTTTTATCAAATAAAAATTTACTCTTTTAATTGTCCAGACTTTACGACCAGAATATACTTCTTCGTCTAGACTTAGAACATACCCATTTGATTTACCAGATTTTTTATGTCAAGAATCTGCTCAGTGTTTAGACTCAGAACATACCTATTTGATTTACCAGATGTTTTATGTCTAGAACCTACTCAATGTTTAGACTTAGAGCATACCTATTTGATTTATTAGATTTTGATGTTCAGAACCTACTCGATGTCTAGAATTAGAATGTACTCATTTGAATGTCCGAACTTTAATAACCAGAATGTGTGTGTGTGTTATTTCACTTGTGGTTACTTGACAAATGCATTAAATTGAGTTGAGATACGTGTGCTATACTTGAGAGTATGAATTTGTCATGGCTTGAATAATATTAATGTGATTCTGTCACCCGTATAGCGGTGAGTGACAATGCCTTGTGTATCGGGATGCCCCAGGGAGTGTTTTGGGATGCCTCGGGAGTCAAAATGCCCTGTGGGTTAGGATGCCCTATGGTGGAAGTTTGTAGGATGCCTTGGAGATGAGATGTCTTGTGTGTCGGAATGCCTCGGGAGTATTTGGGAGGATGAAGCATTAATGAATAAAATGCATTGTTATGTGTAGAACTAAATCATTGCATGAAACATGGTGTGCACATGCATGAGTCTGGATGGACGTGCTATTGGTTGACAATTTCTGTGATAGATGAAAATGAAAGGTAAAGTCTAGTTATGTTTGTATCATACTTATTCGATGGTTATGCATTCATTTTTTGTGTATACTAGGTGAAGTGGTAAAATGATTTTTCTAACTTAAACTAAAGATTTCATTTACTGGGCTTCGGCTCATCCTTTTTATTTTTCAGATGTGTAGGATGGACATCCCTTAACCCTTGCACTATGGAGTCCCTATGTATAGTGAAGTTTTTTATGAAAGTATGCTTGAACCAGAGTCTGGAATAATATATACCGAGTGTAATTTTACGATATGAGTCGATATAGGAGACTTTGTGAAGTGGGTTCCTCTTCGGTTTGTTGCTTGGTGCCGAAATCTTGATAGAGAATTAGTCGTCCGTTGAGTAGCTTCAATCTAGACATTGGAGACGCAATAAAAGGAGAAGTTATCGACCTGTAACTCAGTTTGAAATGTTTATATAGGGAGACTTTTAAAAGTACAATATAGTCTAGAGATAGGTCTCCTTACCCCTACTCAGATTTCTGCATTTTACTCGAAATGTAATGAAGTTGTGAACACTACGTGATAGAAATAAAAGAAGCGTGTTTATTATAATTGTGAGGCTCTCATAGTTAAATGAATATTCATAAATGATAGTTTTCGCTTCCGCACATTAAATGAAAGCAATAATATAATAACACATGTCGAGTGACGTCTCGGGATGTCACACGAGTGCTCTTAAATCATAATAAGGTCGAGCCTATATTGCAGGCAAACCAAGGTTTTTTAAAGCCGAAGGTTTCAAACATGTGATAGTGTGTTTCAAACTACTTGAGAGTACCCTCTGTGCTACTAGACGATCATGGGGAAATGACTGAAAAAGTCCTAAACTTATTTCACTTTTACCAATTCACTCATAAACCATTCAATTATGTCAATTGAGTCCACATTTGCATATTTTGCTTATTGAATTTATCCAATCAATTTTGATTGAAAATCTGTATCCTGTGTGACAGGGTTAATACTAATGTGGATAATTTTTTTGAATTTTTTATTGATTGTTTTACTTTTATTTTTCTCATTTTTCCCTTCCTCTTTTCCTTTTTTTTTTTTTTTAAAAAAAAATTGTGTGAACAAGGTCATTGGCCGCAACTAGGTGAGGGCCACACAACACCCTCGCCGGCCGCAGGCGGCCGCGGGCAAGGTCGTGGCCCTGATTTAGACCCTCCTTTTTTCATATGCCATTTGACACGGACTCCTCTCTTTTTCTTTTTTGTTTTCTTTTTGGCCACAATATACAAAGGCATTCATTACGAAACACTCTTTTATTTTCCAAGCGTATGTCACATCATTCCTTCCTATAGACAAGTGATTCTTTGAAGTTTGAACGTTCGCGTTTAAATAGAGATCCACCAACCAAACTTCTCCGCATCCCCACCGCTCGCTTTTGCTTCGTCCCTAGCCAAACGCACGGAACGCTCCCGCGCAGTCGCGCAAATGGTGATCCAATTCCTTCTCTTCCTCGCCTTCTACGCCATCGCGAGGCGCTTGCTCCACAAGGTCCGCAACCTCCCGCCCAGCCCCTTCCCCACCCTCCCCATCATCGGCCACCTCCACCTCCTCAAGAAGCCCCTCCACCGCTCCCTGTCCTGGATCTCCCGGCAGCACGGCCCTGTCACCCTCCTCCAGTTTGGCTCCCGCCATGTCCTCGTCATCTCCTCCCCGGCAGCTGCTGAGGAGTGCCTCGCCAAGAACGACGTCATCTTCACCAACCGCCCCCGCCTCCTCACCGGGAAGCACCTCGGCTACAACTACACCAGCCTCGCCTGGTCCCCCTACGGCAACCACTGGCGGAACCTCTGCCGCATCGCCTCCCTCGAGATCCTCTCCACCAACCGCCTCCTGACCCTGTTGAGCATCCGCACCAGCGAGGTGAGGTCGCTGCTCCGGCTGCTTGCCAAGAGTGGCGGCCAGAGCGTGAACATGAAGTCTGCTTTCTTCGAGCTGATGCTGAACGTGATGATGCAGATGATCGCCGGAAAGAGGTGCCACCAGAAATATTTAAACATCAAATCGCGCTTTCATGTTTGACGGTCTAAACTTTTAAATTGAACCGAAGTTCAATTAATCCTTTTCCGCGCAGGTACTACGGAGAGAACGTGGGGGAGGTAGAGGAGGCGAGAAAGTTCAGGGAGATCGTGACGGAGTCGTTCAGGATTGGTGGCGTGACGAGCATCGGCGATTTTTTGCCGTTCCTGAGGTGGATGGGGCCGAAGGGGTTGGAGGAGAAGATGACGGCGTTGCATAAGAAGAGGGATGAGTTCATGCAGAGCTTGATCGACGAGAGCCAGAGCAGTGAGGGCGACGAGTCGCTGGAGATGGCGGCGGAAGGAGGGAAGAGGAAAACGTTGATTCAGGTGCTCCTGTCTCTGCGGGAGACCAAGCCGGAGTACTACAAGGACGAGACTGTCAAGAGCCTCATGCTGGTGAGCCTCTTTGCTTTCCATTTTCCTTGTTTTTCCAGCTAAATATACTGAGACCAATTACGAGCTGTAGGAGTAGTTAGAGTTGAGAGTTAGAGTACGAATATAGGATAACCTATAAAAGAAAATTATGAGCTGTAGAATTTAATGTTAAGTAGTTGGATATGTTGCACTCAACTAATATTTTATTTGATTATTATTTGGACCTGCTCTATCATTTCTTCAATCTTCTCAAAACCATACGGTAAATCTAATACTAAGAAAAGCAGAGAACAATGATGTTCCCCGGCCTATAATCATAGTGTAGCGATTTTATCTTGGAAGCTAGTCACACCTACATCTTATTTCATTCTTTCTATTTCATTAGGAGTTTATTAATGCTTGAAATGTGGATGTATGGTCTTTTATCTCGACAGGTTTTGTTATTGGGGGGAACCGATACGTCGGTCGCGACCATGGAATGGGCAATGTCAGCTGTGCTAAACCATCCGGAGATTCTGAAGAAGGCACAGGCCGAAATAGATGAGGTTGTGGGTCATGACCGTCTTGTCAACGAAGCGGACTTGCCTAAGCTCTCTTACCTCCATTGCATCATTAACGAAACGATGCGGATGTATCCCGTGGGTCCACTCCTTATCCCTCACGAATCGGCAGAGGAGTGCTGCGTGGGAGGTTACCGCGTCCCGCGAGGCACGATGCTCCTGATCAACCTGTTCTCCATACAGAACAATCCCAAGTACTGGGCTCACGCGGCGAAGTTCAAGCCGGAGAGGTTCGAAGGGATGGAAGGCGTGAGGGACGGGTACAAGATGATGCCTTTCGGCTCAGGGAGGAGAGGGTGTCCGGGCGAGAACCTCGCCTTGCACATGGTCGGGTTGGCGCTTGGGTCGTTGATCCAGTGCTTCGAGTGGAACCGGATTAGCGACGAACTGATCGACATGACGGAAGGGACCGGACTGAGCATGCCCAAAGCTCAGCCTTTGTTGGCTAAATGCAGGCCTCGCTCCTTCACATCGGACCTTCTTTCTCAGGCTTGAGTTCGATTGATAGGTCGAGGGGTAGATAACACCTCGACTCAGTTCTAAAGAAAGATTTTGAGATGTAGTAGTGCTCTGGTGCTAATACGATAGTGTTCTTCTTTGAATAAGAAAGTCCGCCAATTGAAGCGATTTCATGCTTGAGATTCCCGTGACGATAAATTAGTCAAATCCTATACAAAAAATAGAAAAATGGGAATCCGACGTTCCTGGCGGTCGAACGCCAAGATGCATCCTAGAGAACATAGCAACAAGCGCAACTTCACGATAGCCAAAAGTCTTCCGCTGGAGTAAAGGATAAGGTAAACCGATCGTCCGTCTATGTAGGTTGACGCCATGATGGTAGCTCGCTAGTTGCGGAGTCTCTGTTCAAGAGAGGTTAAGGTATCTCAATGACTATACATACAAGACAAATCAAGTCAACCCCAGTGCTCACCTTAAATTTATTTAGGGGAGGCCACATTAGCATAACCAAATGGATATGATGGGTTCCGCTTGATTGTAACGTGCTGTCATAGCTTATTTAAAAATTTATATATTGTAAATTAATTTTCATAATGTCATGACACATCATCATAACTGATGGTTTTATTAATTTATGTGATGGGCTTAAGTTGGCCCGTCCGCCCATGTTGGGCCTAAAAGCCTGGCCCACAAAATTAGGGCCCATGGATGGAGGGATACGTTGAAGAATTGTAACTTTTGGGAGAACGTCTTTTGCCGAAGGAACACGTCCTTTGGAGAGGACGTATTTAAGGGGGAAAAGAGAGGGAGGAACGCACCTTTTGACAGAACGTACGTTCATCCTCCCTCTCTCCCTCCAAAAGAAAAAACAGTAACAAAAGAGACGACATTCTCTTCCCTTCAAGGCGAATTCACGTCATCGGATCAAACGGGATCAATTTTTCTTCCTTATATCAGCGTCGGTGTTTAATCTGTGGCTAACAAGGTACGTTCGATTCTGTGATGTGCCTTAGGATCGGTGATACATGTGATTTTCCCGGGCTCATCTTCCGCACTTGTTTTAGGGGTTCGATTTAGTGTCGAATCCGGTTTTTGGGAATCCGATATTCTCGGCATTGGTATCAGAGCCATTATTCATGTTTCCCGATCCCTTTTCATGTTTTCCCAATCCCTTTACATGTTTATGAATGATTTTTGATTGAATTTTCGTGAAAAATCAGCCAACACCGATCGGGGACGGAAAAATCCCGACACTCGAGCACTATTCATCCGTTTTTTCGATTTTCTGTAAGTCAAAATCAGTTTATGATGGTATAGGGTCAAAGGTCTTGTCGAGACGAGCAAGACGAGTGGTGGATCGCTGCCATAGGCCGCCGGATGCACCCCTACGCGCGGCCGGAATGAACCGGCGTCTTCGGCACCTGCAACGCACGCGCCGATTCGAAGACGCAGGCTAGTGCGTCGCATGTGCGCACGGGGCCGACGCACACACGTGCGCGGGGGCCGCCGATGGCGCATGTGCGGCACGCGCCAGCTGACGTCATCGTGACGTCAGCTGCGCATGCGTGCCGCACGTGCCAGGTCGGTCCGTCCGACTCGGCCCAACCTGGTTGACCTCGACCGGCTGACTGTTGATCGTTGACGAACGTTGACCGTTGACTTTGACCGTTGACCAAAAAAAAAAAAAGAGGAAAAAGAATGTGTTTCTTTTTCAATTATGTCTTTGTGGATTATATGTAATCCATTTTTTGTTCTACATTTGTTGCAGGAACAATGCCTCCCTTTAAGTTGCGCACACCTATTCGCGTAATTACCGATGAACAAAAGGAAAGGCTTTTAAGGTTGATAGCCGACTTGAATAATTGTCAATGGGAGAGCGGGGACATAATAGATCATGTTCTTGAAGTCAACGGGAAAATTAAAAAAGGTCATATGGAATGGCCGTCCAATGCCACAGTTTGAGATTGTGCGATTTTTCATGAACACTCTTTCACCAAAATGGAAAGGAGTGTTGAATCGCATATGGGATGTCAACAAAGCCGCTTCATATAGGAGTATTGTGATGGCTTTTATAGATGATTATTACCTAATTGTTACAAAAGAAAAGATCAAGAAATTGAACAAAAAAGGAGATTTCCCAGTTCATATATTGACTTGGGTTTAAATATTTCGAGCTGTCTTTCTTTTACTATACTTTATGAATACCTTATGTAAACGTTTTAATACCTGGTTGTTGTTGATGTAGCAACTGATATGTAAAGTTGTATTATGTGAAAATATTATTATTCTATTGGATGTCAAATATTATTTGCTTTCTGTTATTGTTGATTGCTGTGGGTAGTTCATAGAAGTTTTTGTAGCTTCATAGAATTTAATTTTACATGGACAATTATATTAATGATAGTTTTAAGTTAGGATTTTTGGAGGATGATTGGAAACATAGTGACCTTTTGATTTTGAAACCTTACTTGAAATTGTTCATTAATATGATGGGTCTGTGCAAAGTGGATGCATAAATGATAGGCATTAATTATTCGTGCATATATGTCTGATGTGTTCAGATCAATGGCTTCAGCCACAAAGAGCATAGTTGCCGAGCTGAACAAAGGTGAAAAGCTCAATGGCGATAACTATGAAATCTGGCACATGAAAATCCAATATGTACTGGAAAAGCAAGAGGCACTAGAAGCCCTTAACCTAACCATGGAAGAGCCTGAAGATGGGAACACTGCACAACACAAGAGAAATAAGAATGCATTTGCTGCTTGGAAAAGAAAGAACTCTCTTGCTTGCATTACGTTGCTAAGTAGCATGGAAAATGACATCATGCGAGAGTTTAGGCGTTTTGAGAATGCCAAGGAAATGTGGGAAGCGTTGGCAGCAAGATTTGGTCATACTTCGATGACCAGACTGAGACATCTCACTATTAGGTTTGACTCTTACAAGAAGCCTCATGGTCAGACCATGAAGCAACACTTTAGAAAGATGTCAAACATGATTAATGAGCTAAAAGATGCTGGCCATGTTCTAACTAATGAGCAGCAAGTGTAAGCAGTGATTCGTTCCTTGCCTCAAAGTTGGGAGCATATGAAAGTGCACTTGACTCATAATGAGAATATCAAAACCTTTGAGGATGCAATGCGTCATCTTGAGTTGGAAGAGGACCGCCTCTTGGTGGCTAAGCCGGAAACTGAAATTTATCATGCTGGTTCCAACTCACATGGAGCTTCGAGCTCCAAGCGCAAACGTCCTAACTGGTTCGACAAAAGGAAAGGTAAGGGAGCAACTTCTTCAGGAAAGAAACCAAAGGTTGACCAACATGAAAGAGGAAAGCGTTCTCGAATGAAGAAGCTAACAAGGGTGAAGTGTTACAACTGTGACCAGAAGGGTCACTATGCCCGCGACTGTCGCGAGCCAAAGAAGGTACACACCCCTTGTACTTTTGAGAACTTTGCTTATGTGTCAAGTTCTGTATTCTTAACTGAGTCTAATCCTTTGTGGACTGTAGATTCAGGAGCGACGGACCATGTAGCGAAGGATAGAGAATCCTTTGTGGAATTCCGATGAGTACCAACTAGAACTAAGTGGATCTATGTGGGAAACAACTCCAAAGCTGAAGTAAAAGGAATTGGCACCTGCCAACTGAACATGCGTGGTGGATGCACTTTGTTCCTACATGATGTATTGCATGCTCCGGAAATTCATCGGAATTTAGTGTCTGTTTTAGTGTTGGTCAAGCTAGGTTTTAATATGAACTTCCATAATAGAGGTGTGGATTTGTTTTTGGATAAAAATTTCTATGGTTGTGGTTATTTTCTGGATGGTTTCATTGTATTAGATATTGATTATATTAATGCAAATGTTTGTTATTCCCTTCTCACGTCTCCTAATTCATATGATAATGATGTGAATGTGTGGCATGCTAGACTTGGTCATATTAGCCAACAACGTATGAATAGACTAGCCAAAGAGGGCTTGTTGGGCAACATTGAAAAAGTCGATTTGCCCATATGTGAGCATTGCTTAGTAGGGAAAACGACAAGGAAACCATTTGGAAAAGGTAAAAGAGCTGAATTTCCTCTACATTTAATCCATTCTGACGTCTGTGGTTCAATGAATGTGAGAGGAAGGCATGGGGCTGTTTATTTCATCACTTTTATAGATAATTATACTCAATTCGAATATGTCTATTTGATTTCTTATAAATCTGAAGCATTGAGTTGTTTCAAAAGGTTTATGAACTTGGTAGAAAATCAATTAGACAAGAAAATAAAAGTATTGCGATCCGATCGAGGTTGAGAATATTTATCTAATGAGTTCAGAAAATTATGTGATGAAAAATGAATAGAAAGACAGTTGTCTATTTCATATACTCCTCAACAAAATGGTGTTGTAGAAAGAAGAAACAGAACCCTACTGGAAATTGTTAGATCCATGATGGCGCATGCTAACTTACCTATCACTTTTTGGAGTGATGCGTTGTTAACTGCTGCCTATATACTTAACCGGGTGCCTTCCAAATTAGTTACTTCCACTCCATATGAGTTATGGATAGGTAGAAAACTGTACTTAAGTTTTCTTAAGCTATGGGGTTGTGCTGCCTATACTCATGAGTCCTCTCACGAGTTTGGGAAATTGGGTCCCAGAGGAAAGAAGAGTATTTTCATAAAATACTCCGAACACTCGAAAGGGTATGTGTTCATAGGTGAGCAGGAAAGTGGAAGTATAACCGAATTTGAATCATGGGATGTCACATTCTTAGAAAATGAATTTTCTAAGAAGGGCAAAATAGGTGAAGATTACTCCCTATTTGAAACCTTTGATCAAGATAATGATATTAGTAGAGTTTGTCCAAGTGGGAGTAATATGAGAAGTGATGAATTGAATTCAACTCATTCTCAATTACAACCACATGATGAGACGACATCATCATTATCTAATCCTAGTGGGAGCATAATGGGAAATGATGTGCAAAGTGTACAATCTCCCATACGACGAATAAGTCGCAAAAGTATTCACTGTTGACGTTTTGACATTGAAGGGGAAATTTTTATGATTGCCCCACAAGATGAGGATGAGCTAAGAAATATACATGAGGCTCTAAGTTGCCCTAGTAAGGAAAAATGGATGCATGCAATGGGAAAGGAAATTGAGTCAATGAAGTCAAACCATGTTTGGGAATTGGTTGATCTTCCAAAAGGACGCAAAGCTATTGGGAGCAAGTGGGTTCTCAAAATAAAACGTAAAGCTGATGGCTCGATAGAGAGATATAAAGCTCGCCTTGTAGTGAAGAGGTATAATCAACAGGAAGGAATTGATTATGAGGAAACATTTTCTCCTGTTGTGAGATTTACCTCGATTCGCATTATTCTGGCAATAGTGGCAGGTATGGATCTTGAATTACATCAAATGGATGTAAAGACTGCTTTTCTCAATGGAGAATTGGATGAGGAAATATATATGGAACAACCTGTTGGTTTCATTACAAAAGGCCAAGAAGAAAAGGTATGTAGACTTTTGAAATCGATATATGGTCTTCAGCAGTCGTCAAGACAGTGGTATATACGTTTTCATAATGCCATAATGGCATATGATTTTACAATGATTGATGAGGATCATTGTGTATATATCAAAAGATCCAAAGATCAATTTGTGATCATATCATTATATGTTGATGATATACTAATTGCTGGAAGCAATATGGAGTTTGTTAATACCATCAAAAGTTGGTTATCTTCCAACTTTGAAATGAAAGATATGGGTAAGGCTGCATACATTCTTGGAGTTAAGATTTCAAGAGATCGTTCGAAGAGGTCGTTATCTCTTTCGCAAGAAACATATATAAATAAGGTTCTTGAACGATTTCGTATGCAATATTGTAAACCCATAGACACTCCTATTGCAAAAGGTAAAGGATTGAGCCATAAACTATGTCCAAGGACTCCACAAGAGAAGGAACAAATGAAACATGTTCCTTATGCTAGTGCTGTTGGGAGTTTGATGTATGCTATGATGTGTACAAGACCTAACATATGTTTTGCAGTTGGAATGGTGAGCAGATACCAATCCAATCCAGGTCAAGCACATTGGAAAGTCGTTAAGAGAATACTGAGGTATCTGAAGGGAACTGCTGATTACAAGCTGAATTATCAAGGAAAGGATCTGCGACTTGAAGGCTATTCAGATGCTGATTGGGGAGGAGATTTAGATGAAAGGAGATCTACCTCTGGATTTGCTTTCTTACTGAACAATGGCGCCATATCATGGAGTAGTAAGAAGTAAACATGTATAGCCTTGTCCACGATGGAAGCTGAGTTCGTGGCATTATCAGCAGCGGTACAAGAGGGAGTTTGGCTTAAGAGATTTTTGGATCATTTATGTGTTATTGAGAAAGCTGCAAATCCATTATTGGTTAACTGTGATAGCCAAGCAGCTATAGCGTACACCAAAGATCCAAAATATCATGGCAAGACCAAACATATAGATACCAAGTATAATTTTGTCAAAGCCATGGTTGCACGAAATGATGTGAACTTACAGTACATATCTACGTATAGAATGGTAGCAGATCCTATGACAAAGCCAATACCTAGAGATGTGTTTTGTGGTCATGTAAAATCTCTAGGATTGCGTAGAGTCTGATGTACCGGATATTGTAATTTCCCTGAGTTGTTCACATTTATGAACTTGTGTTTTTCATTATTAATGCCTAAGAATCTTTGTTTGACGTTTATGCATCTTAATGCTCAGTGCATTACATTAAGTTGAGAAAGTATGTCGGACAGATATAAGATTAGCCCACTCACACGGGTAATCGCCTCTATTTACTATGTGATAAATAGAGATGAGATGATTTTTTAAGCTTATTATCTAGGTGATAATCGAGAGTTCAAGCTTAAAATATATATGTCGCCTTAACTAAGTGTTAAGATGAGGACATGATATGTACTATGTCCGAAAGTAAAATACCTCACATATTTTACTTTATCTGTCTAAGATGCCAGATGTGAGTTCTGATAAATTTTGTGAATGAGTAGATACGTGAACTCAAGTTAGACATTGAGTATGTTTGAACTATCATTTGTACAGTATTGAAGGTGTAGACATACGCTCCATGGGAAAGGAGTTAATACCGTAATACGTATTTCATACTATGTATGCATGAGACGACCAATAAGAGTAGCAAAAATTTGATCTCAACTTTTATGCCATGTGAGACTCTTGAGGAAAAGAGTTCCTCAATTTTAGTGCTCTAATGACTTTTACTTATTCTCAAGATTTCTATTTAGTATTTGCTATCTTAGGATGTTGCCAATGGTCATGAGTTGATTCGATCTAATGGGACATTTCTAGAAAAGCAAACTGAACTGAAATTGAGAGTTTGAAGGAAAGAGGAAGATCGAATTTGGAGAATCACATTGTAGTTTTGTATTCATTGGTCGACCAATTATGACTGTCTTTGGGATAATCATAATTGTGAATACAATATATATATCATTGTTTAAAAGAGATCAAGAGAGATATAAATGTGATCGATCGATCTAGGGTACTGTATACTAAATCTACTCAGAGTGTGATGCCCATTATGAGCTATTATATATTCCTAACAGATGTATGGCAACGAGCTCTCAAAGTATGCTGGTCGCACAGATTATTCACCGATATGAATGTTGAAGAGAGGTAAAGAGGATCCTATTCGGCCCACCATGTGCGAGTGGGAGATGATGGTTTTATTAATTTATGTGATGGGCCTAAGTTGGCCCGTCCGCCCATGTTGGGCCTAAAAGCCTGGCCCACAATATTAGGGCCCATGGATGGAGGGATACGTTGAAGAGTTGTAACTTTTGGGGGAACATCTTTTGCTGAAGGGACACGTCCTTTGGAGAGGACGTATTTAAGGGGGAAAAGAGATGAAGGAACGCACCTTTTGACAGAACGTACGTTCATCCTCCTTCTCTCCCTCCAAAAGAAAAAACAGTAACAAAAGAGACGACATTATCTTCCCTTCAAGGCGAATTCACGTCATCGGATCGAACGGGATCAGTTTTTCTTCCTCATATCAGTGTCGGTGTTTAATCTGTGGCTAACAAGGTACGTTCGATTCTATGATGTGCCTTAGGATCGATGATACATGTGATTTTCCCGGGCTCGTCTTCCGCACTTGTTTTAGGGGGTTCGATTTAGTGTCGAATCCGGTTTTTGGGAATCCGATATTCCCGACAATAACTCATCGTAATATACTCTATGCAATGTATTGGTGTTTAAATTTTAGGCCGTCCGAGATTGTAACATACCCTCGTACCTAACTAAAAAAACGATACATTGTAAATTAATTCTTACAGTGTCACGAATCGTCATCATTGTCCATTGTCATGTGATTAATGTAATGCATTGGTGTTTGAATTTTGGGTCTTGATCTGAGCATCTTTGCCCGTTCAGAACGGGTGAGAGTTGTCAACGTCTGAGGGAATCTCGATGTATGAACAACGAAGGCTGGCCAACCATGGGAAGTTCAAACAATTAGCTGAATAATTGCTGCACATCTAACCCAAGACATGAAGTATGCACATGATAAACTTACAGCTTTGTTCATTTCACATAAAACAATTTTCAAGATAAATTTTTTTGAAATTTTTGGCGATTGTTTTATAGAAAATGAATTTATTGGAAAAACAATTCCTATAAAGGAAAAAAAAAAGTCTTCTAAAATAGGGGAAAATACTTTTCACTTTTCAAATAAGGAAAAACATTTTCCTTACTCACTCTCTCTCATCTCACACTCGAGAAAAGTGTCGAAAAAGTCCTAAACCTTTTGTCTTTGTGCCAATTTAGTCTTAAACCTTTTTATTTGGTGCCAATTTAGTCCTTCCAGCAAAGTTAGCTCGGAAAATGCCAATGTGGATACAAAGTTAGCGCTGGCCGTCCTACGTGGCCGAACCGGCACTGACATGGATGCCTGCAAATAAAATGACGCCGTTTTATAAAAAGAAAAGAAAAGACCTAGAACCTTCAAAACAGAACGGCGCCGTTACTTCTCTTACGTTTTCCCTTTTCTCTTACGTTTTCACTTGCCCCAAATCAAGTGAACGTCTTGAGCGATGGAGGACGAACCCCAAATCCCATCTGCCTAAATCGATTCAGTCTGAACTCAAATCCAAGGAGTTTGCTCAAGCCAAGTTGTTCTTAGATTGAATTGACTCCCCAATCTAGCCCAACCCCTTCATCTACCCAAACCCTACCTGATTGACCCAATTCAAGTCGCCACCCAATTGACTTGATTCAAGTCGCTACTAGATTCGACCTCAACGAACACGACAAAGTGTGTGGTCTCAATTTGCTCGTGTTGTCGACACTCAGCGGACATAAAGATATGTTTTCATGGTTGTGGTCCCAACCCTCAAAATTTGTCAATTCATCCCATGATATTGTTGTGATGATATCTAGACACTCAACATGCCTTGTAGCCGTGCTATTGGTCTAACGTCCAGTAAATTTTTAGGTTTTCGTTGTCTTCACATGAGCTTGACAGAATATGAAGGCAAAAAAAGACACGACAATATGACCATTATATTCTGAGAAGCAAAACATTGAAGTAAATGGCTATTGAACTTATTTCCTTTGGAGAATATGCATTCTAATTTCACTCAGAAATTTCATCGAACAGGTGGCATTTGAAACATTGAGAGTAAAGGGAAAACGTAAGAGAAAGGAAGTGAAAACGGTGTTGTTCTGTTTTGAAGGTTCTAGGTCTAATAAGCATTCTAATTTCCCTTTTCTCTTACGTTTTCACTTAGTATTATCCTTTACGTTAATGGTAGGGGAGACCAAAACTTCAGAGAACAGCGTATTGATTATAAAAGCCAAGTCAAAGCACAACATGCGATAGAATTTCAATTGCAATCTGTATAAATGTGTGTTTGAATTTTTAGTATTGCTACTTATATGGCCCACCCAATTCCTGGACTATATATATTTGGAGTCAATTGCAGTCTTCTGTCATCGTCCACCTTCAATTTGTTGATTCTCATGTTGAACTTCAATTTTCAACAAGGCTCCTTGTATTAGGTTGGGAGATTTCAGTTTGAAATTAACATGACACTCGGCCGAGGTGAAAACCTTATTGGATGGACCAGTCATTCAGTTCGATGGACATCATGTTAATGGAAACATAATCACTTTTATTAACCTCTTAGACAATCAAAGAGAACTTGCCCCTTTATTAGTATTATTCTTATTATTCTTTGGTCGAAACACCAATATGGAGGGTGGTTTTGAATAGCAATAGCTTAAAAACTTAATCATGATTTGCCATTGGAAGTTCACTATCGTAAATCTAGTACTTTGAAAATCAACTATGCTTTAAATATAGATGAATATTACATGAGCCTCACGTTTCTAGGACTACACTAGCCAAATTAGATTGAGGTTACTCAAACATGGCCAATGTAATATTTGACCACAAACACCGATTAAATTGAGAACATTAGTTTCTAAGACACAGTCGCATTGCTTTATTTGGCTGTTTTTCATGGCCAAAAAGGCTTGAAGTAATTGGACCTATTATGTTGTCCCTCCATTATGAGTCTCCATATGCTTATAATATATGTTTTCATTTTGTGTAAGGTCAAGATGAGCAACAAGACTACATTTTATCACGATGGGAAATTTGTTCGTCACCCAATGCTTGAATATATTGGGGGAAAGATGGATTTAGTACACTTAATATTGATTCTATGAGCCATGAAAGGTTCATCAGAGACATTGAGAATGTGGTAAATGGTAAATTCGAAAAACTATATTTTAAGCTGCCCGAGAAATCTCTAAAAAATGGGTTGAGACATATATGTAATGATAGCACTATTGTCAATCTAGTTTTCTATCATTTGCGACATGGATTGATTGAGCTGTATGGAGAATCTTTTGACAATACGGTAGGTGAAGGTGCTGGTCATGGTGAGGGCAATGGCAAAGGTGCTGGTGAGGGAGTTTGTCAGGGTGAGGGCAATGTTGAGGGTGCTGGTAAGGGCATTTTTCAGGGCTAGGGCATTAGTGAGGGTGTTGGTTTAGGTGATGAGGCATTTGCTTAGCATGGACGTGATTTAGATTATGATTACTTAGTAGATGAGGGTGATTATGCTGATTTAGATGGTGATGAATCTATAGTCGAAGTCTGAAAGTGCTAGTAAGAACACCTAGAGGGGGTGAATAGGTATAAAAACAAATTCTATAATATGCAGTGAAAATCTTTACTTTTAACCTGAATTTGAATAACAACAGACTTTTAAAACTGAGTCTGAAGAGCAGCAGACTTTGAGCGAGATCAGACTTTAGAAGTTAAATAGAAATACGAACAAAATAAAAGAGTTCAGGGAAGAGAATAAGAACACAGGGTTTATAGTGGTTCGGCTTAGATTAAGCCTACGTCCACTCTCCCACGCTAACAGCCTCCTAGCTGGATTCCACTATGCAATCAACAAGAGATTACAACTTTGAGTGCAAACACTTAGTAGTAAATCACACTATCTCACTAAGTCACTCTTTTGGTATTTCTCTCAAGATCATAAACATTTAAGCTCACCAAAGACAAGTGTATGATCGAAAGTCGCTCAGATTTTGGAATTATAAATTCTACGCTCCGTCTCTTACTTGCTCATCGGTCCTTCATCTCCTTAAATACTCATCCACTTCCAAACTAGCCGTTGGACAGTATCTTGAGGATCGTCTTTCAATCTACCCATTGAACAGATCTGTAACTAGAAGATTTGGTAGCCATTGAGTGACAAAAGTAGAATCCCAAATTGATTCCGATCGCCCATATGAACAGAATCTTGGTTTCCATAAGTAGAGCTTCTTCGTATAGAAAGTTCTTGTTTTCAAGATCTAATTGTCAATTAATTAGATTGAGTCAATCAAATCAATTTTGATGTAGAATCCAAACCAGATCACTGGCCATTATACATTTAGGTCTTGTGTTACGATCTGTCTCGTTATGGATGTAAAGTCTGAGAGCAATAGACTTTACAATCTAAGTTTGAGTACGATAGATTTTACAATCTGAGTTTGAATATATTCTGTTTCTAAATAGATTCAGCTTTAAGGTCTGGACACAGTCTGAATAAGTTCAGCTTCAGCATAGAATCTGTCTTCTGGTTCTTCATTCACGTTTAGTTCGGAATTTGTCAGAGTTGACAGACTTCTGATGTAGAACAGACTTTGACACTAAAGTCTGGCAGTCTTCAAACTTTGACACAGAAGTCTAAAAATCTTCAGAATATACTTTGGACATGTGTTACGTTCAGTCTTCTAGCCGTCTTCAGACTTTGACAATATCATTTACATGTTCTATCATCTGCATAGTCTATTACTTTACCATTAAACACGTTAGTAGCCTTTGATTTATTTTGTCATCTTCAAAACATCATAAGGGATTTCCCTAACAAAGTCGATTCGAAAAATGAAGACACAGACTTAGTCAATGAACTATTCTTGACTGATGATGACAATAGGGATAATGAAGACCTTGTAGAAGGAAGGAAAAAACTCAAGGAATTCCACAAAATGGCCACAAAGGCTTGGATTATAAGGGAACCTCTCATAGAGTTTATACCATCTCAACAGTCTATCGGAGAATCATCTAATCTCCAACAATCTGACATAATTATTGCTGAAGCCAATTACTAAACAAACTATTACGAAACATATGGAGATGAAAGTTTGGAATCTAATGTGGAGCCAGAAGATGGTGAAGTTACAAGAAGGAGAAGTAGGTATCCAAGGTACGATCCTAATTGTATAGTGCATGTGTTTACTACATCTATGATGTTTAATGATGGTAGACAATTCAAAGATGCCGTCAAAAAGCATTCAGTGGTTGAGTGTTGTGAGATAAAATTTGTCAAGAATGAAAATAAATTTGTTAGGGAAAATGTGTCGATGTAAATTGTCCTTGGAAGATTTCTGCATCTTTTGATGTTAGAATTGGTTCCACGTGAAGACTTACCATGAAGAGCATACTTGTAGCATTAGTTTCACTAATAAGAGGGTCACAAGTTTTTGATTGGCGGATCACTATTTTAGTACAATTAGAGCAATGCCAACTATAAAAACCATTACTTTTAAAGAACTTATCAAGGAGCAGTTGGGCTTAAATTTAACTATAAATCAGTGTAAAAAAGCGAAGCTGCTTGCCTTTAAAATTTTGATGGGAAATTATAAGAAGGAATATTCAAAGTTATGGGATTATGTGGAGGAGCTAAGAGAGACAAATCCTGGGAGTACTGTTACATTGAAAGTTGAAAAGCTTGACATGCATTCTAAAGCATTATTTAAGAAAATGTACATATGTTTTGCTGCATGTAAGAAAGGATTTCTTGATGGATGTAGAAAAGTTGTGGGGTTAGATGGTTGCTTTTTAAAGGGAATTTGTAAAAGAGAGATATTGTGTGATGTTGGAAAAGATGCAAACGACCAAATATTCCCAATTGCATGGGCAGTTGTGAGAGTTGAAAGTGGAGACACTTGGACTTGGTTTTTGACAAGTTTGATGTATGACCACAATATGATAGGCACATACGGACGAGGCTGGGTTATAATTAGTGACAAGCAAAAGGTGAGTTTGTTATTTTTATTTTTATTTTTATTTTTCAGTGTTATGCCTTGTAAATGATCACTCTTGTAGTATGTTGCTGACATTGAAATCATCTTTTTGAGGGCCTTCTTCAAGTCGTGGCGAACTCGTTGCCTTTAGCTGAGCATAGAATGTGTGCTAGACACATTTATGCTAATTGGAGCCAAAAGTATAAGAGAATACAAATGCAAAGACTATTTTGGCAATGTGCTAAGAGCAGTACTATGGTGGAGTTTGATGAACACACACAGGCATTGAAAAAAAGCAGTCATGTTGCGTATCATGACTTGATTCAAACAAAGCCAAAGCACTGGAGTAGGGCTTTCTTTACTACTGAGGTTAAATGTGTTGGAGAAATCTTTCTGGAGTATTTTGAAGCTGACAAAACGTTTCATTCAGTCTAGTCTGAAGATTTGCAGACTCTACTATTTAAAGTCTGAAGACCTTCGGACTGCCAGACTCAATACTCAAAGTCTATTCTCATTGACAGTTTGTAATTTGTCGAAGAAGGTCTATCCAGGACTGTGTGTTTCGTTAAGGATTTGATCTTATCGACTAACGAAGATCTCTTGGCTGGATATGACACAATGGATTACTTTAGTCAAATCAAAATTGATTAAAGATCCATTGATTGGTGAAGTATACTTGGAAGGTTCTACTTATGGAAACCGAAATCCTGATTGTATGGGCTAGCAGGATTGATGGGCTATCGTCATGTTCCTTTAATAGCTTGAATAATCTTTCTAATTGATTCTGTCCAACGGGAAGATTGGAAGAATTCCTTTGGTAAGTGCCAACGGGTATGATGGCATAAAGGAGTATATAAGGAAGATGTTCCAGTTGTTTTGAGGTGTGCGGGATAGAAGTATTTCAAAGTCTGAAGCTCCTTGTTCCTTGTCAATTCATTTACTGAGCGACATTTTGTACGCAAAAGAGAGACTATAGTTTGAGATACCTTGAGGAAGTGTGGTAGAGTATCTACACTGTGAAATCAAGAGAAAGCATTGCTGTAACATCTCTTTTGTTCATAGTGAAATCCAGCCGGTGGGCTGTCAGTGAGGAAGAGTGGACGTAGGCTTGGAACAAGCCGAACCACTATAAATCCTGTGTTCAATTTTCTCTTCCCTGCTCTCTGTTTACTTTGATCATAATCTGTCTTGAAGAACTTCTTTTATATTGCTTGCCTCGTATTGCTTTCGTATCTCGATAAATTATTTTTAAACCTATTCACCCCCCTCTAGGTGTTTATATAAGTCATGTCAATTGGTATCAGAGCTTGTGTACTCACTTTGTTTGAAGAGTTTTACTTCAGAGTTAAAGATCCATGGCTAGTATGTTAGCTCCAGGGCTGGTGGAAGGGCAAAGCAATACCAGACCTCCTTACTTTGATGGAAAGGATTACAACATCTGGAAAAACAAGATGAAAGCGTTCCTAAGGTCAAAGGATCCTCTGGAATGGGATGTTGTAGAAAAAGGAATTACTCCTAAAGCTACATCTGACTCAGAGAGAGGAAAAGTAACTGTTGAGTCTAGTGAAATGACTCAGGAAGAGATAATCAAGAGACAAGCTCTTGATGCAAAAGCAATTTATTCCTTATATTGTGCTTTGTCACCTACTGAATATAACAGAATATCTTCTTGTGTTACAGCAAAAGAAGTCTGGGATAGATTACATATTACTTATGAAGGGACTGATCGAGTGAAAGAGACCAGAATCAACATTCTCCTCGGTCAATACGAAGCCTTCAAAATGAAATCAGGAGAATCTATAACTGACTTGTTTAGTCATTTTACAGAAATCGTGAATGGTCTTGAAAATCAAGGTCAACCAATTTCTGATCCCATGAAAGTAAACAAGCTACTGCGTGGACTCTCCAAGGATTGGAATCATATAAAGACCTCAATAAGAGAGACACAAAGAATCATGCCACTATCTCGTCGATGAGTTGGTTGGGACTCTTCGCCTTATGAAGTGGAACGAATCAATGAAGATGAATATCCTAAAGGTAAGAAATCCATTGCATTAAAATCCAATGATGATTCGATGTTACGATTCTGAAGATGATATGGATGATGAGGAGCTTGCTCTCATGATAAGAAGATTCAAGAAGCTGAACAGAAAAGAAAGAAGATTCAATCCAAAGAAACAGAGTTTTCAAAAGCAACAGACTAAGTCTGTTGAGGATGATGAATCAAACAAAGACATAGTCTGCTTTGAATGTAAGAAAAATGGACACATCAGACCCAACTATCCTCTTCTGAGGAAGAAGAAAGGAAAAGCTGAAAAGTATCGAAAGGCTCTTGAAGCAGAAACCTGGAGTGATACAGAGTGTGAAGAAAGTGATGATGACTATGCCAATATATGTGTGATGGCACAATCGGATTCGATTCAAACTCCGAGACAGACTCTGCATTCAGACAGTGAGTTTGAGGTAAGTAACTTTAAAATCCCTGTTAAAATTTCTAAATACATTGATGAGATGTGTTCTAGTCTTAAGATTTCTCTTAAAAGGATTTCCGAACTTAAAAAGGAAAACTCTGTACTAAAACAATAGGAAAATGCTTTGAAAGAAAAGTTGAAATGTTTAGACATGAATGTTTCGACTCTTAAAGAAAGTGAAGAAAATCTTTTAAAAGAAAATGAATTCTTAAAAAATGACATATCAAATATCTCAAAAAGATTTTCAATAGGATATGAGAAACTTGAGAAAATTCTTTCAGTACAAAAACCTTATTTTAATAAATCTGGTTTGGGAATGACTGTGGAAATCAGTCCTCTAATTGATTTTCCTAAAGTGAAAGAAAGAATTAAGCAAAGACCCACAAGAGATGCTTACAAAAATCATTTCAAAAGGTTTTTGTGAAACCAAAGAGGTCGAAATGCTCTAAAATGTTCAAGGTGCAATAATGCAGATCATTTTGAAAAGGAATGCCCTATGGTTTGGAAACCTGTTAAAAAAGTATGGGCGAAAACCGCAAATCATACTAACACCAATGGACCCAAGAAAATATGGGTACCAAATAAAGCTTGAGTCTCTTTTTAAATGCAGGTCACTATCAAGAAAAGGGTAAAATGGTATCTGGATAGTGGATGCTCAAGACATATGACAGGAGATTCAAAATGCTTCATAAAACTCGTTCAAGCAAGTGGTGGAAAAGTCTCATTTGGAGGAAACAGCAAAGGAAGAATTGTGGGGTTTGGAACTGTAAAAATTGGAAACCTCACGATAAGCAATGTTTCCCTAGTGGAAGGACTCAACTACAATCTGCTCAGTATTAGTCAGCTGTGTGATACTGGTTTCAAAATGAACTTTCAAGAAGGAATTTGTTCAGGAACTAGTAAAGATACTACTCAGTCATTTATGGGTCGAAGGCATGGAAACATCTACCTCTTGGACGTGAAACCAGATGAATCGCAATGTCTAATCTCATTACAAGACGAAGCGAACTTATGGCACAGAAAGCTTGGGCACATTAATATGAAGCAGATAGCCAAAATTTCAGTAAAGAAGCTTGTTCGTGGGTTACCCAAATTATCATACCAAAAGTCCAATCTATGTACTCCATGTGTATTGGGAAAACAGGTAAGAAATTCATTTAAACCAATAAATCAAGTTTCCACTAATCGTGTATTGCAGCTTCTGCACATGAATCTGTTTGGACTAACTAGAACTCAGAGCATTGGGGATAAGAAATATTGCCTAGTAATTGTGGATGACTACTCACGATTTACTTGGGTATATCTCCTGACAAGTAAGTCTGAAACTTTCTCTTACTTTGAAAAGTTTGCTAAAAAAGTTCAAAATGAAAAAGGATATGTTATCTCAAGTATAAGAACAAACCATGGAGGTGAATTTGAAAATCAAGATTTTACAAAATTCTGTGATGAATCTGGTTTTCATCACATGTTCCCTTCTCCATACACTCCAGAGCAAAACGGAGTTATGGAAAGAAAGAATATATCGCTTCAAGAAATGGCTAGAACTCTTTTGATTGAAAGTAACATCTCTTTACGATTTTGGGCTGAAGCAGTTTCAACAGCATGTTATATTATCAATAGAGTTTTTCTAATGCCTATTCTGGAAAAGACCTCATATGAATTATTCAAAGGAAAGAAACCTATTGTTTCCTTCTTTCATGTGTTTGGTTGTAAATGCTTTATTTTGAAAAATCCAAATGATCGAGTTAGCAAGTTTGAGGAAAAATCGAGACGAAGGCATCTTCCTTGGATATTCTACCTCAAGCAAAGCCTACGAGTCTATAACAAGAAGACTTATTCTGTGGAGGAATCAATGAATGTCAAATTCCAGGATTCTTCTCAAAATTAATCTATTCGAGACTCATCTTGAAGAATCAAACCAGCTTTCGACTCTACAAAGTCTAAAGAAGCAGCTCGACTCGAAAGACCAAAGAACAAGTAGTTATTGAAGATTCAAATGAAGGAAGTGATCATCAACCCGACGAATCAACCGGTCGGAAGCATAAGTCCAGTCATCCCAAAAATCTCATTATTGGCGACATTAATGAAGGAATTCGCACAAGATCCAAAATGCGCGAAGAGTCTAGTGCTGTGGCTCTTATTTCTGAAATAGAACCCAAAAGCATAGAATAAGCTTTATCTGATGAAAGCTGGATTGAAGCTATGCAAGAAGAACTCAGACAATTCAGCATTAATGATGTCTGGGAGTTAACTCCTAAACCAAAAGGTAAATCTATTATTGGAGTTAAGTGGGTTTTCAGGAACAAGATGAACGAGGAAGGAAAAGTCATAAGAAACAAAGCAAGACTCGTAGCCAAGGGATATACGCAAGAAGAAGGGATAGACTATGACGAGACTTACGCTCCAGTAGCAAGGTTAGAAGCAATTCGATTATTACTTGCTTTTGCCTGTTATAAGGATTTCAGGTTATTCCAAATGGACGTCAAGAGTGCTTTCCTAAATGGATTTATTCGTGAGGAAGTCTATGTGGAACAACCACCTGGGTTTGAAGACCCAAGGAAACCTGACTCTGTATTCAGACTGAAAAAGGCGTTGTATGGTTTAAAGCAAGCACCTCGAGCTTGGTACGACAGACTGAGTAAGTTTTTAATTCAAAATGGCTTTGTCAAAGGTAAAGTAGACACTACCCTGTTTATCAAAAAAGAAAACAAAAGTTTTCTGCTTGTTCAAATATATGTTGATGATATTATTTTTGGATCTTCTAATCAAAGTTTGTGCAAGAAATTCTCTAAGACGATGCATGATGAATTTGAAATGAGCATGATGGGTGAACTAACCTTCTTTCTTGGACTTCAAGTGAAACAATGGAAGGAAGGGACTTTTATTCATCAAAAAAAATATGCTAATGATCTTGTTAAAAAATTTGGACTGGAAAATTGCAAAAAGACTGATATACCGATGTCAAGTTCCTTGAAGATAGACAAAGATGAAGGAGGAAAGAAAGTTGATCAAAAGCTATACAGGAGTATCATTGGTTCACTTCTTTATCTTATTGCTTCTAGACCTGACATTCTGTTCAGTGTTTGCATTTGTGCTACATTTCAAGCAGACCCTAAAGAATCTCATCTAAGTGCTGCAAAGCGTATTATCAAATACATTGCTTCAACTTCAAGCATAGGTCTTTGGTATCCTAAAAAGGGAGACTTTACTCTTCTCGGATACTCAGACGCAGATCTAGCTGGTTGCAGAGTTGATAGAAAGAGCACTTTAGGCACTTGTCAACTACTTGGAAGCAGGACAATGTCTTGGTTCTCAAGAAAGCAAAATACAGTAGCCCTTTCTCCAACAGAAGCAGAGTATATATCTCTTGGAAGTTGTTGTTCACAAATTTTGTGGATAAAACAACAGCTAAGAGACTTTGGAATTGAAGATTCATGCACGGAGATTAACTGTGACAACACTAGTGCTATCAATCTTACCAAAAATCCAATCCTTCACTCAAGAGCGAAGCATATAGAGATTCAACATCACTTCATTAGAGATCATGTTCAAAATGGAGAAATTTCGATTTAGTTTGTCGACTCAACAAACCAACTGGCGGATATATTTACAAAGCCTTTGGAGAAAAATCAATTTGAAATCATACGTTCCAGACTCAACATCCTTAAGCTTGAAGAAGTTAAAGTCTAATGACTCTCGACTCGACGGTTCTTGACTGTAAGTTATTTTATTTTCTCTTATATTTCATCTCGGAAAGGTACGATCATCTATCTATAATTGATTTTTGCTACTTTCAATTTCCGTGATAAAGGGCAATTTCTCTTTTTCAAAAAAGAGTTAATATTTTAAAAATGGCAGTTATCGATTTTAAAAAGGGCAGTTATTTTTTTAAAAAGGGCATCTTTTACTTTCCTTTGCGACGCTCGGTATGCCTCCCTTCAACTGACCTATATACAGTCAGTTCCTCTTCGTTCAGAATCCCTAAAAAACATCGATCTCCCTCTTCTGTCGTCTTCACTTGTTTAATCTTCGAAAAAGTTGTCTTCTTTCTTGGGAAAGTCAAGTTCGGAATCTTTCAAGACTGTGAAAGATGTCGTCTTCAAGGAAGTCTTCGAGGATTGCAAACAGGGGACCACGGCATATGAGTGAGGGGCCTACTCACTTTGATCTCACCGAGGAAGATGAGTTACCCAGTTAGCAACAGAGCCCACAACATTCTCAGTAGCGTCATTCTCCACCAACTAGTCCACAAGGTGTTGGTCATCGGGAAGAGGAAGAAGTCGTTGAAAAAGCTAATCCTGTAAGAACCCAAAAGCCCTCTTTTATTTATAAGCTTTACCGTTCTTTAAAGAGGACCGGTACTCCATTGAACTACATCGATGAGTTTCTTAAGGACAAGGGATATGGGAATGAGTACATCTTTTTGCGAATATGGAGCATTTGGGAATTGCTCCTAAGGGAATAGCAGAAGAAACCCTGGCAAACATTCCAAGTGATCCGCGGTTTGGAGGACCAAATTCGATAGATGGGAATGATGATGACAAATTGTACAGCCAATTTCAACCGAGAATGGGTGTTGCGGCGAAGATTCGGGGAAAAAGGATAGACTTGTTCCGATCGAAGGAACAGAGGGATCTTTATTCCAAATTGTTAAAGCGTGGGGTGATAAACCCTAGGAGTGTGGATTTTGATTTCCTTGATACTGTGAATATTAAATTGAGGGAAAAGTTCCGTCTTCTTCAACTTGAACAGTTCTGTTCCGATACTTTAGAAGCCTATGCTGAACTAACTGCATACTTCTATTCGAATCTTAGCTTCTTGGATGCTAATAGAATCTCTTTTAGTGTCTGAGATAAAGACTTTGAGGTGGATGTAGATATGCTAGCTGATGTGATTGGGGTTGAGAGAGGAAGATATCAACCTATCAATATCTCCATTGCTTGTGCCACGTTAGAACTTGTTAGGGACAGAAAAACAGAGGGAAGGATTTCCTACTCAAGGATGCGTGCGTTCAACATTCTGCTTCATAAGATTGTGATAAATTGCCTCAGACCGAAATCTACTTCAAAGACTGATGTTTCTAACTCAGAGGCAAAGCTGATGTATGTCATCCTTACTGGGAAAAAGTTTTCTCTTCCTCACACCATTCTGTTCCACATGTATAAAGCAGTGGTGAAGGACAAGGGTCAACTTCCTTATCCAGGTCTTGTGTCAAAGTTATTTAGACATTTGAATGTTCAACCTCCACAAATTCTCTGTGTTCGATCGTGTGATAAAATGGTGGTAGGATTGAAAATGGTGTCCAAAATGCGTCTGAAAGAACTCGACAAAGAGTTGGAGAAATTCAAGGAGACAACCCCTGCCAAGCCTCATCAAGTCTCTTCTGCAGCAAAAAGGAAAGGGAAGGAACCCATGGTTGCTTCATCCAAAAAGAGAAGAGCTCTCATCCTTGAGGATGAAGATAATGAGGATGACATCACCATATCTGCTATGGCATTAAAGAATCTGAGTCGTTCTGTCCCAGAATCAATGGAACGATAGGAGAAGGAAGCAGAAGAAAAAGAAGCAGAGGAGAAGGAAGCTGAAGAAAAAGAAGCAGAGGAGAGAGAAGCTGAAGAAAGAGATGCAGAGGAAGAACAGTCTGGAGAAGAAGAAGAAGAAAGAGGAAATCCAGAGGAAGAAGAGCATGAGGATCACTCTTTCCCACCTGAAGGCATCGAAACAGGGGGAGATGGTGAGAATAGAGAAACATCCTCATATCCTGCTGCCGGTGAGGGAGTCGGCCGCTCTCCAGCGAGATCCAGAGGACATTCATGCCTCTCAATTTCCTAAGGAGGGACATGATGCTTCATCGCAAAATCCGCGTGACTATGCTGATGTACCATCGTCTGCCTTTACTCCATCTAATCGTGCCGACGCCAAGACGTCACGCATCGATAATTTAGCGATTTCCGCAGAATTCTTGATGTTCTCTTGGAAATGCGGGGTCGATATATGCTCGGGAAGCGAAGTTCGAACTTGCAGAATGCGGGACAAGCTTCTTCGGTTTCTTTAAATGATCGTATCCAAGCTCTTACTCTTCGAGATCCAAGCAAATGCTAAGAGTGAAGAGGTAGCTCAACTGAAGGAAGATTTGAAAAAGCTGGAAGGCATCGTCCAGTCAATGGGAGATTTCCAACTTGTTCGTGTTCCCAAGCAATCCTAACTCTATTCCATCTCAAACTTTTTTTCTGATGACAAAAAGGGGGAGAGATGTGAGCCTTGAAATCTTTGAACTTAATTTTTGAGTGTGTTTGTTTTTGTTGAACTTTGTGTCTGGCTGTGGACTGAATTCAGGTCTTGATTTGACTGTTTATATTAAGTACTATTGATATCTTATGAATGGCTTTACTCTCATGCAAGACTAACCCATTTTCTGTGGTTGCAGATTCTAGTGTTACCATTAAGCCATTAACCTTGATGAGATATCTATATTTGCTTTAGTAAGGTTTTGCAGGTCAAAGATGTTCAAATCTGCAGAAAAGTTTTGTCACCATCAAAAAGGGGGAGATTGTTGGAGAAATCTTTCTGGAGTATTTTGAAGCTGACAAAACGTTTCCTTCAGTCTAGTCTGAAGATTTGCAGACTCTACTATTTAAAGTCTGAAGACCTTCGGACTGCCAGACTCAAGACTCAAAGTCTATTCTCATTGACAGTTTGTAGTTTGTCGAAGAAGGTCTATCTAGGACTGTGTGTTTCGTTAAGGATTTGATCTTATCGACTAACGAAGATCTCTTGGCTGGATATGACACAATGGATTACTTTAGTCAAATCAAGATTGATTAAAGATCCGTTGATTGACGAAGTATACTTGGAAGATTCTACTTATGGAAACCGAAATCCTGATTGTATGGGCGAGCAGGATTGATGGGCTATCGTCATGTTCCTTTAATAGCTTGAATAATCTTTCTAATTGATTCTGTCCAACGGGAAGATTGGAAGAATTCCTTTGGTAAGTGCCAACGGGTATGATGGCATAAAGGAGTATATAAGGAAGATGTTCCAGTTGTTTTGAGGTGTGTGAGATAGAAGTATTTCAAAGTCTGAAGCTCCTTATTCCTTGTCAATTCATTTACTGAGCGACATTTTGTACGCAAAAGAGAGACTATAGTTTGAGATACCTTGAAGAAGTGTGGTAGAGTATCTACACTGTGAAATCAAGAGAAAGCATTGCTGTAACATCTCTTTTGTTCATAGTGAAATCCAGCCGGTGGGCTGTGAGTGAGGAAGAGTGGACGTAAGCTTGGAACAAGCCGAACCACTATAAATCTTGTGTTCAATTTTCTCTTCCCTGCTCTCTGTTTACTTTGATCATAATCTGTCTTGAAGAACTTCTTTTATATTGCTTGCCTAGTATTGCTTTCGTATCTCGATAAATTGTTTTTAAACCTATTCACCCCCCTCTAGGTGTTTATACTAGTCATATCAAAATGCAACATAGTCGATAACAATTTATGTGAAGCATTCAATGGAAGAATTATTGAAGCCAAGTGTAAGTCTATTTATAGTATGTTAAAAGAGATGAGAATAATGATCATGACAAGGATGCATACACAAAGAAATGCCTGTGCTCGATAGAGAAGGGATTGTGGTCCAAGAATCATAAAAAAGTTGGAGGAAAATAAAGTTGGCGCAACTTACTACCATGTGATATGGAATGACGATGCTGGATACAAGGTGTTGGATAAGGGTGTTAAGTACGTAGTTGATCTGTTCAAGAGAGATTGTACTTGCAGGAGGCGGCAACTTACTGGCATTCCTTGTCCCCATGCCATTTCAGCTATAGATCATAAACGAAATGATGCATATGATTATGTGGATGAGTGTTACATAAAGGCAAAGTTCTTAGCTACATATCAGAATATGATGATGCTAGTTCGGGGAGAGATATTTTGGAAAAAAACTAATAATGAGACACCTGAACCACTTCCGACCAGGGTGAAACCCGGTAGGCACAAACAAAAAAGAAGAATGAAGGAAGGTGAGGTTGCACATGATATTAGAATGTCGAGAAGAGGAATGCAAATGACATGTCGAAGTTACTTGAAGACATGACACATCAGTTTGACATGTCCAACTAAGAAGGCTAAGACTGCAGCATCATAAACACAATTATCTCGGCAAAAAATTTCAGTAAGTACTTTCATGTCTATTGTTTCATTCTTGTTTCATGAATAAATTTTAAATGAATATTATTCTTTCCAGTTTAAGCGACGTACTAACAAAGGTACAAATGAAAGTGTTGGTAGGACACCAATTGTTAGTGCTGCTCTTAGGACACAATTATCTCATGAGAGTGTAAGTAATGTTTTTGTTAGTACTTTTGTTTTTACTAGGATAATTCTGTTGAGTAATGAAATTAATATTGTCAAGTGTAGAGTATAAGTGTCAGGCAAGGCAATAGACAAATAGTTGATATACAAGCACAAGTTGAATTAACATCACAAGTAACTGCAACTAAAGTTCCATTTAACGCAGTAGGCCCAACAAGAAAGAAGAAAAAAAAAATAAGAGGAAGTAACTACAATTTACAAGAAGTGACAGGATTAGGAAGCAGTGTTGTGGCTATTTTTTATTTGTTGATGATGTGTTGGTTCAATAAAGTAGTGCTGTGGCTACTTTTTGTTTGTTGCTGATGTATGGGAGATCGATGACTCCCCCAAGTTTTGTGTGGTCTTCAGTACCTGACCTTTGTGGTGTGTGAAAGGCTACTATGAACTGGAATTCTCAGTTTACTTAGGCTATGGAATTCCTGAAAGATAATTCTCTTTATAAAAAAGTCCTAAAGTTGGCTTAAAATGGGGCCATTTAATGTATTTGGAAGGAAAGAAACTCTGTTTTGCATGCTGGTCCCATGAAGTAAATTGGTCAAATAGCTGCTTATGTTGTTATGATAAGTGTGTTGGAGAATTGGTGAAGCCTTCCATTGGCACGTGGTTGTGTTTTTCATCGATTTCTCCTAGCTCATTAAAATTGATTGATTTATCATGTGTCTTTACTTGTCAACTTATGAACTCGTCTCCTTTTCATTTCTTGCTTCTCCATGCTAATTTCTACTCTATTCAGGTCGAATTCCTCCGATTGATAACCACAAAATTCAAAGTGAAACACCCCCCGATTTGCATGTTTATTAAAAGCATATGGTAAAAATAGCTAGCAACGCACAATAATAATTCAGAAGAATCTTGGAACATCATTCAGAGAAAACAAGAAAGTATAGTCACTAATTAGCAATGGGGAGTCAACGACAACAACTTATCTGACTTGAATGGAGTCTTCCACGAGCCAGGTGTTCACATTAGCGACGACTTTGATAACAATTAATAGTCAACTCAAAATCACGAGAAGGCAAAAGGAGTTTCCTTTTTTCTGGGGGGCATAAGAAAAAAAATCCCATTTTTTTATTATTATTTTCCTTCAAGCAAATTATTATAGATGACAATTTTGTAATTCACAACAAGTCCATTGGATGAGCAACGTGATACGTCAAGATGGCATTATATGCAAGCATTTAGAATGCGTTAAATATGCAAAAAAGGGAGATATAATAGTCAAAAGAGCTCGTTGCCGTGCTTTTCAAATAGTAGAAAAGCTTCACTTCATTCCCATAACTTGAGTGGATATACATGTACAAAACATGTCCAAAATAACAAACACTAAGGCAAACTCATGATGTCCTTCACCTTCAAGTTTCCAAATAACATGCGAGCTAACATACTATAAACAACAACAACACAATCGACAATGTCTTAAATTTGAAATTTTCTTTCCTCAGCTTTGCCAAATCTTGTTTCGCACATTTTAGTTATGCCTTAAGAGCTTTGATTTTAGTGTCCTTTGAACATCCATCATCTTCGTCATGGGTTGGCACCGATTCTTCTTCAACATTGCTCCGGCGAAAATTTTTTGACACGCTCCTTGCTGATTGATTGATCTCCGCATCAACCCAAACAAAAAAGCCACAACTTTCCCCTTTGTTTTTAGGGTTGTATCTCGGCCAACCGTGATATCTTCTACAAAGGTTTAAGAAAAATTAGCCTTTTTAAGAGCCAAAATAACCCACATTGTCACTGGACTTACATCACTCGAGAGCATAGAGGATCTATAATTTTGCCTACATGGAATGCTAATTAGACCTCTTAACATTGATCTCCTCAATAAACTTGATCACAATTTTTGAATTATAATCCCATATGATGTTCTCACATTTCATCACATACACCCAAGAAAATATTCTTCATGTTCTGCTTTTTCTGATGCTTGCAATGCACAAAGAGATTCCAGCAAGTCATTAGCTGAAAAGGAATGCACATAAAAGTGATACAAATCATACAATCCAACCAACAAAGAGGCAGTTTTTTCGATGCTTGCAATGTACAAACAGATTCCAGTAGGTTATTAGCTGAAAAGTAATGCACATAAAAGTGATACAAATCATACAATCCAACAACAACGACACAAATGCCGCAGGCACCATTTTCACCTCAACAAACCGACTCAGAAATCTACTGCTTCTCATGCCGACACCCTTAAAACTCAGATCATGGAACCTCGTTCCCGACCAAACTCAAAGTTCCACTTATCCAAAGACGCTGATTCATTGAAAAAGGATAATACTAAGTGCAGAACTTCTTCTCCACTTGTCGTCGCGACACACCAATACCTCTTCCAAACTATCAGCTCCGCAATTTTCAATTCACTAAATCTCGGCCGCAAGAAAGTGATCACCTAATACGTGGTGGCCTAAGCTAAAAAGGGGTCGACGGAAAATGAATCCGAACTCTAACCAAAGCAAACAAAACCTCTATTCTCCATCACAATTCCTAGGCAAAACGATTTAGAAATTTACCAGATAAAAGTAGGGCTGAAAAGGCGTCGAGAAGAATAGCGCGGCCATGGTGGAATGCTGGCAACGACTTTCCGACTTTGTTAACAGGCAAATGGGATTTAGGGTTCTTCCTTCATCATTGAAGACATTCGCTCGATTTGGGGCAAAGGAAAAGGTAAGAGAAGTAATGGCGCCGTTCTGTTTTGAAGGTTTTAGGTCTTTTCTTTTCTTTTTTTTTATAAAACGGCGTCGTTTTGTTTTCAGGCATCCATGTCAGCGCCGATTTGGTCACGTAGGATGGCCGACGCTGACTTTGTATCCACGTAGGCATTTTCCGAGCTAAATTTGCCGGAAGACTAAGTTGGCACTGTTGACACCTAAATTTTTGTGATTTGTTTAAGAGTTTATTAATTGGATTGGGAAATTGGGGATTGATTTCTAACCCCTTAACAAAAAATTTTCGTTAAAATTGCATCACATATAGACATTAGGAGCATTTGTGTCACTAGTTTTAAAATTTATAAAAAAATTATTACAAAAGAATTTAAAAGAAAAAAAAATCATTAAGGTATCGTGTTTTCATTATTGCACGGCATATTGAATGGTCTTTATTTTTCCAAAATTGTCAAAAAAAAAAAAGATCCATTAAATGGTATAAAAATCAAATGAGGCCGAGCATATGGATCTTTCTTCGCGCATGGGCTCGCCCACATATCTGTTTTCTTTTTTTTATTTCGCACTTGGGCTGGCCCATCTCCTTTTAGTTCCACCCGGCGCATGCGCAGATCGTCTTCCTCCCCTCACAACATCCATGCTTCTGCAAAAAAGGAGAAAATAGGAGGGTACAAACAGAGGAACAGAGGATCGCAAGGCCGAGGATCGCGAGGGCGAGAGGACGGCGTGATCCCGGGGTCGGAGATCAAGCGGCCGTGACAGGCTGGCGGTGGCGGCCCATGCGCGCCTGTCGCTGGCCGAGCTTTTAAAAGGAAGAGAACAGACAGTAGAGGAAGGGGTTCTCGACTGGTTTTTTTTGGTTGAGAGAGAACAAAGAACACCGGAGAGCGAGCTTGAGAGAGGGAGAGACGATCAGGGAGAGAGCGTTTCGCCGTCGCCCAAAGTACACCCATTGCTCGCCATCCGAACCAGGTAGGCTTCCCGCTTCACTTCGAGGTCTCAGGCCGGGGCTCACGGCTGACCTGTTCACGCGAGCCTCGGCTTCACCGGTCCTCCATGAAAGCTCATAGATGCCCTAGTGCATGTTGATAGACGTCCGACTTGTGTTTGAGTCTATACCAGTCCGAAGATCCTTCATTTCTGTTGTGTATGTTAATCGGTTGATGAAATGCTTGAAAGAGATTCGAGTCTGTGAGTATGTTGCGGCTGAAAATACTTGTTGTGTTCGCATCTGTTCGAGTGTGATATATGTCCCTTGGTGGATTTTGAATGTTGCTTGTGCATATTGTGTCGATCTTTACTCGGATTCGAGCCTCGAGTGAGCCCATATGCCCTTTTTCAGCTGCCGCACGCCCAATGTTTGACAAAATGTCTCAAAGAGAACCGAAAAAAAAAAAAACTTGCGTTCAAACCCGGTCTGATTTGCGCTTGTTCATATATATGCTGAACCATGTCTGTCTCTTATGTTTTCCTTGCGATTTCATGCGATTTTCATGAAGTAATCATGTGTGTTTGAGCTGGGGTGTTTGCATCCGAAAATGGTGTAGCAGCCCTCAGAGTTAGATGGCCGGCGTTGATTTGCGACGGTCGGGGTGGTTTGGTGTTAGAAGCGATGCTAAGTGCTTTGGTTATTGTTGTTGTTCGAATTAGTTTTGGTAAAGAAACAAATTTTGGTGAGGAATGTCGCGAGGAAGGAGAAGGCAGTCTTCGGGAGGGTTGAAGGCGTGCAGGGGCAAACATGAAAGAGAAGAAGAGGAAAACCCAAAAAGAGAAGAAAAGACAAGACAGTAGATGGGGGGTGTTCGTTGAAAGTGTCAGAAGGGAGGAGGGAAAGAAATAAAAAAGGAGAAAAGAAAAACCAAGAAAAGTAAAAAAAAAAAAAAAAAAAAAGAAGAGCAAAATAAATAGAAAAATAGAAAACTAAAATGGCAAAAGCTGGCCTCGGGAAGGACAGTCGGGCAGAGTGCAGGGGAAAGGCTGAAGTGAGGAAAAGATAAAAAAAAATAACAAAAAAAAGAATCTTTAAAAAAGGCTGTAAAAGAAAAATAAAAAAAAATGCTTTTTTAACCCAAAAGTGGTGGATCCGGGTTTGGGTTGGGTCCACGGGCCGGATTGGGTTTACCCGGTCCGAACCCATTTTATTGAAGTATATAATAATATTAAATATTAAATATATATTAAAAATTCAAAAAAAAATTCAAAAATTTCGAAAAGTGATAAAAAAATTCAAAAAAATTTTCCGAAAATTTTAAAAAAAAAAAAAAAGTCGGAAAACATTAAAAAATTCGACTCCTTTTTTTAAAATTAAAAATTAAAAATTAAAATAATTAAAATAATTAATTAATTAAAAAAATTTAAGAAATTTCAAAAAAAAAAAAATCTCAAAAATCCAAAAAAATGTAGGGTTTGGATAGGAATTGCCATATCTTGTCTTGTTAGTGTAATTAAGCTTTTACTTGCTCATATTTTGATTATATCGTCTGTTTAACTTGCATATCTAATTATGTTTAGTTGCATGTGTTTAATTTGACTGTAATCAGGATTTTGGTAGTCGTGATCGTTACTTTAGTGATTGCGCACCCGCATGATCACCTCACATGTTAGTGGATAAGTATAAAATCAATCCAAACTGCTTGACAAAAATCAGTTCTTTTAAAATGAACAAGATTAGGTACCGAAAGGGCACTAATTAGTTAATTAGTGTAATTAAGTCCCCGATTCTTGACTCTCTGGTTACGTAGGAAGTGAGGCACGCTCCCATGCCTCACTTGGTTTCTAGCCGACCCCAATAGGCTAGTGGCGACTCCTTTTTTGCAAAATTTCTGAAACAAATATCCCAACGTCACGCGAGGTATGGGCTTGGGAGAGCCCGCGCCTAATCGAGGGCCTTAGGCCCATCATTTAGGCAATACCCCTAAACCTGTTCCCTCCCCTCGAGGGTAGGTCGCGACAGGCACCAAATAAAAATGTTTAGGATTAAATAGACACCAAAAAAAGGTTTAGGACTTTTTCGACACTTTTCCCTCTCACACTTTTTCAACACTTTTCCCTCTCACACCCCTACTAGTCCCCATTTCTTAATTTTTTTATTTTTTAAAATTTCAATTTATTATCATTTTTTTTCTTTTTCTTTCTTTCTTTTTGCTTATCTTTTTTCTTGGCTTGTGGTTGACCATAGCGATGGCCAGCAACTAGCCACAGGCAAGCCTCGAACTTGTCGGCGAACTCGAGCCTCTAGCTCACTAATCTAGCGAGGCCTAAGGCAGGCAAGCCAAATCGATGAGCCTCAACCTCGATGCTTGCACTCGTCGATCTGGCTAGTAGTGAAGCCTTGAGCTCGAGGCTCACCTATAGCCGATCACTAACTTTGGCCGTGGCCGACAACCGACCGAAGAAGAAGGAGGGGAAAAAGACAAAATAAAAAAATAAAATAAAAAGGAAAAAGTAGAAAGAAAATAAAATTTTATAAATTTGATTTTTTAGAAAAAATAAGAAAATAAAAATTTATTAAAATAAGTGCACGGAAGAAAATCGAATCAAATTTTTCACAATGACGAAAAATATTCTTTTGTTCATTTTCAAGCTTCAGCTGAATACCGAAAAATATTATTATTTTCCTAAAAAATGATTTTTTTGAACATCAAATTTTCCATGAAATGGATAGAGCATTAATATAGTTGATGCCTAGTCTTTTGAGTTTTGTCGAGCTTGCTTGGACCTTTGAAGGACTCGACCTAACTACACAAAACCTTCTCCTACTTGCATTTGACACGCAAATGGCGCTCATTAGTGCGTGGGTTCTTTCTGCCATTAGAAAATGAAGATAATGAAGAGGGGGTGTTCCGAGTCCCCGTGGCTTCCACATGCTTCAAGAGCATCTTTCGATTCATTAGTCTAACTTGTCCATTTGGAAGTACAGAATTGGGCTATGCACTTTTGCGAGAGAAGGAAGAGAGAAAGTGGGGTGCGGAGGGGGGGTGGTAACAATGCATTTGAATCTTGAGCTTTTCACACAATTTTAGCCGAAAAGAGAAAAATGACATAGATTGAGAGAGGATAAAGATGATATTGTCCATTTTGAATTATCACTGCTTTAAAGAGTTAAAATACAGTTTGACCTAATAAAAATTTAATCCTATTGCCATGTTGACAACACAATCAAGTTAGCTTTGATATGTTTTCATGTTAAATCGAATCAATGTTTATCTTTATCAATACTAGTGAGAGTAGGGCCAGGACTCTCACAACATTACCGAATCTAGCAAAATCAAGATTTCTTGCAATGGACGAATGATGCAGGGTTTCAAGCCTACGACTCCAAATTGTGGAGTGCGACTTTTACGCTACTGGAATAGTCACCATGGTGGTCATCTAGACCCTAGTGGAATTACAGCTGGGAATCAAATACCACTCAAAGTAAAAAGGTCGAGCTTTTGTAGATGGGATCTCCTCTTTTCGAGTTCCACACGCAAGTCCAGCTCATTGGTACGCGGTCCTCTTCCTTTGCATCGAGAAAGAGGACGATGAGAAAGGGGATGTCGGGGGAACTCGTGGCCTGCACACGCCTCAATCGCACCGTCTGTCGAGTAGGCCTCAAACCAATGGGCCCGGCAAGCAAAAGAGCATCATCATCTCTCGTCCGCTTAGTAAAGTCCAAGTTGTCCATCTAAAAAGTACCGATTTGGGCCGTCTCCCCACCACTCCTTTCTGTGCCGAGAGTATTACAATGCATCTGAATTCTGAGTTTTTGGCCAAAAAGGGAAAAACGACACTGGAAAGCGAGAGAGAATAAAAATGTCAATATCCATTTGTTTATCAGTGCTCTAAAAGGTATACTGAAATTTGAACCTAATAACATTTAATCTAACAATGAAATGTTGAGTAGAAATGTGATTTCAATTTTACTTGGCATCAACTTATAATAACTGAAATACGATTGATTGTTTTATTCTAATGAGAAACGGTATAAAGTTAGGTCATTCTTAATAAGAATTATTATAGGAAATCTTTTTTGGTCAATCTGTGTAACTATAAATGTACAAATGTCTTTTGCCAAAATTGAAACAACTCTAACTCTGTTCCCTCATCCAAGTTGTACCCACATTCGACATGAGTTATATTTTATATATAAGAAAAATGAAGATGAATGGGGATGAAAATATAAGCGAAACTAGTAATTTTCAATGAGAATGTCAACCTGTTAATTTCTCTTCGTGGTACTTGTTAATGTATTTAGGTGTTTGTGGCTTGCTTACAAATTACAAAACATGAATGCTTGTGTTGAAGACATGAAGGGTCAAATTCTTTTGTTTAAGTTGTTTAATGTTATAATTACAATCTTATTTTACTCAGCAAAATACTCGGGTCAATATGGAACGGCCTTTACTTTTGAATTTTAACCTTTTTCTAAATTTGACGGAACTTAAACCAACTTCTATTGAACCTAAAATACTTAAAAGTGGAAACTTATTCAAAAATTCAAATAACGATATGTAGATTCACATACAATTCTTTCTATAATATTTGAAAGTCTAAACTAACATACCTTTTTTTTTCTTTTCAAAATTTAGATGAGAAGTCATAAGTAAAAATCAAATGTAAACGATTAAGTACGTGATTTTATGCAAATGGACCTTTAAATGGGTCACGCTCAATACTCGATAATCTCCGATCCAATTTTATTAATTCCATCAAGTAAACCGGTCTCTATATACCATAGTATTATCATTCTATTATAGTTTATTCGGTTCAGGTTCCGTTGCGGTCATGTAATACGAATCAAGTTAGGAGAAAATCCAAGAATTTCACCGAATCCCGCTGTGTCAAAAAAGAGACAAACTAGGATTCTCCTCCTGCACCTGCCCGCTTCATCAACTTTAGCAGAAAAATATAATAATCTTCTCCTCCTGTCGTGTCTGTTACAACTGCTACAACAAGAGATTGACCCGCGAAGGGCGAAAGGAGAACACGTTTTTTATCACAACGGTGACAACAGAGCAAGAAAGAACTTCGAATCGTTTCCTCGGATCGGTTTTACAGATCCAACCTGTTTCACCGACCGAACGAGCTCGAAAGTGGAGGAGTAGGATTGCGAGAATATTCGTCTCCGTTCTCATCCTCCTGCTCCACCCGAATCGGCCGCCGCCGCCGACGAGGGTAAGTTTCAAGAAGATTCCGGCGACGCCACCATGAGCAGCGCCACCGACCCATCACGGGAGGGCGACCGCCCCAGCGACGAGCCGGACCGAGACGATGAGTCCAATACCCTGTTGCCCCCTCCCCAAGCCCCGCCCTCACCCGACGACGGCGATGAGGGCGAGGAGGATGAGGACGAGGAGGACGAGGACGAGGTCGCGTTCCAGTCCCGGGAAAAGATCCTCATCGTCGACCTCGAATCTGGGGACGCGGCGGCGACGGCGACCCCGCCCTTCTCGTGGAAGAAGCTGTGGCTGTTCACGGGTCCGGGTTTCTTGATGAGCATAGCCTTCCTGGATCCAGGCAACCTGGAGGGCGATCTGCAGGCGGGCGCTATTGCTGGGTACTCGCTCCTGTGGCTCCTCATGTGGGCCACGGTCATGGGTCTGCTGATCCAGTTGTTGTCTGCCCGGGTTGGAGTCGCGACTGGCCGGCACCTGGCGGAGCTGTGCCGGGAGGAGTACCCTGATTGGGCGAGGTTGCTGCTGTGGTTCATGGCGGAGGTGGCTTTGATCGGGGCTGATATACAGGAGGTTATTGGGAGTGCTATTGCCATTCAGATTCTGAGTAATGGGCGCTTGCCGCTTTGGGCCGGAGTCCTAATTACAGCCTCAGATTGGTAGGTAATTACTGTCTCTTCGTTTGTTGGTTAATCACTATGTTTCTTGAGGTAATATGAAAGGCTATGTGGCTGTTAATCTTTGATGTAGATGTTCCTGTAAGTGTGGTGTTTCTGAGTGTCACAGAGTATTTGTTGTCGTGGCGAGTCTATGGCTACCGAGCTTGGGTAGCTGTTGGTTGATTGAAAGCACAATACTTTTGTTCATCTAGTCTTGTTAATTTTGCGCGCTGGTGTGTTTCCTTTTGTTTTTGTTATGTTATTCGGTTGACCAACAGTTCATGGGATGGGAGATTAGATTAAGGAGCTGAATACGCCAGGGTCTTGTCGGTTACGATGCTGACAGTTGATAAATTGTCCTGGTGACTATGGACTCTGTTAACCTTCAGAATTTAAAATTGAACAAGACTGCAGATTGATTGGTTTAACGTGAATGGAATTTTTGAGTCTCTTCATCTGCATATCACTGGTAGATTGCTACTGAAAGCAATTTGCGCATCTTGATGTTGGAGTAACGCAACCTAATTGCTCCTGAGAGATTCTTTCTTTGGTGATGATGGCTGTTCTCTTTCTGATATCTTTGTTTCCCCAATACAAACAGTTTCATGTTCTTGTTTCTGGAGAACTACGGAGTGAGAAAATTGGAGGCTCTTTTTGCCGTGCTTATTGGAACCATGGCTATGTCATTTGCCTGGATGTTTGGTGATACAAAGCCCAATGGCAAAGAGCTTTTAGCCGGTGAGAATCCTGTAATGCTATTTTCTGTTCTTTCTTCGAACGTTACCCGAGAGATGTAACTCATAACTGGCTTGTTGTGCTAATTGGTTTCCAAAAAGTCATATTTTTTCTGGTTTTGTAGGTCTTTTGATTCCAAGACTTGGCTCTAAGACAATTCGTCAAGCTGTGGGAGTTGTGGGTTGCGTCATAATGCCTCACAATGTATTTCTACACTCTGCTCTGGTCCAGTCTAGGAAAATTAATCCTGAGAAGAAGGGCAGGGTTCAAGAGGCAATAAATTACTATTCAATTGAGTCATCTGTGGCCCTCCTTGTCACATTTATGATCAACTTGTTTGTCACAACAGTTTTTGCCAAAGCATTTTATGGTACAAAACAAGCGCAAAAGATTGGACTTGTAAATGCAGGCCAATATCTTGAAGAGAAATATGGGGGAGGAATCTTCCCTATTCTATATATTTGGGGCATTGGGTTATTGGCAGCGGGACAGAGCAGCACAATTACTGGAACATATGCTGGGCAGTTTATCATGGGTGGCTTCCTTAACCTCCGTTTAAAGAAATGGCTAAGGGCATTGATCACACGAAGCTTTGCAATTGTGCCGACTATTATAGTGGCTGTTGTTTTTAACACATCGGAAGCATCGTTGGATGTTTTGAATGAATGGCTCAATGTGCTTCAATCTATGCAGATCCCTTTTGCGCTCATACCCCTTCTTACGTTAGTATCAAAGGAGCAGGTCATGGGTACTTTTAAGATTGGACCAACTCTTCAGGTGAGTTGATATGATTTCAATATTTGTTGTACTGCTCTAGTCGAATAGAACTGTTGGTGCTTTCTTCTTCTTAGGATTACTTAGAAAATGCCCAGAGAAAGAGTATTCTTGGTGATGTCATATTCTCCTGTTTATCCTCAGGATTGTTCCATAAACATTGTATAGGTATGTAAGGAGGACATAAGATTAGCTTACCTTCCATATGTCTGTCATACCCATACTATTGCTACCTGACATTTTTCGTTTCCTTTTGCATTCTGAAATGCAATCAACAAAGCTTTAGTCAGGATTTGTTGGTCTTGTTCTGTGAGTCTCACAATCAAAAGCCTTGCCATGACAACAAGGTTGTTCTTTCATGAAATGGAGGGAATGCATTCAAGTAGCACTTAGGGTTAATAGTATGGTTTTGAGCGAGACCTGTATTGACATTGACATGATAAGGGGGACTTGTGTTCTAAGATATTGAAAATCTGGTGTCACCAAATCTTCTGATTCATTTTATGCCTCCCTCTGATGAATGATGATTGTGGTGATGATGCCTCAGGCCTAAAACTCTGACTATCCTATGTCTTAATGCCAATTTAAGTAAAAGGAGCATGAGTTTCTGAGGAATTATACTTGTTAAGAGTTGAACTGGGGTACATATAAGCTCAGATGTCTCAATACTTTTTTGATGTAGGATTGGCCTCCTTTACGTATCCCTCTCAACCATTGTACTAAGTTCTGCATGAATATTCTCTACCATGTATTTAAGAGCTGGGAAAGTGTATTCTAGGTGGAGCTAGTATGGTGTCGTTTAACTGATTTGTCTGTTAGAGTTTCAGCAATTAAGTCGCAATAAATTTTAGGGAATGCTGTCGTAAGTGTGTCCATTTCAATTATGCTGCTAGTTTCCCTCGTGAGCATGTGGCGTAGTGCCTAACTAAAAGCCATTTAGCTTATGTTTGGCATTTCTTATTGTGACTGGTCGAATCTGCTTTATAGAATGTTTTTTTTTTGTAGTACCAAGCAGTTCAAAATATATGCAAATTTTGCGGTGACTTCTTTAGTTAAACTTTCTTTGACACTGGAAATTTCCTCCCTGACGACACTCTCCGAAGTTGAACATGTATTGCATGATTTATCCAAAGAAATTACTAGCAGATAGCTAGCTGACCGAATTTTCTGTAAAAGAGTGCATCTATGCGAGTACTTATCAAAGGACTGGTATATCTGACATTCTCGCTTCTGGTTTTGTTGCCCTTTTTCTTTAAAACGATATACAGAAGTCCTACCATTCTGTCTATTGGTGATGTCACGTGATACTTTTTGATGAAATGATGCAGAGGGTGGCATGGGCTGTGGCGGGACTGGTGATGATGATCAATGGGTACCTGTTGTTGGAGTTCTTCTTCTCTGAGGTTAAGGGAATGCTGTTTGGTTCTGTTGTGATCAGCATCAGCGCCGCATATGTGGCATTCATCATTTACCTCATTCCGCGAGATGGATCGCTCTCAATGCTGTGGAAGAGCTTCGCCTGATGACACCCGCATCTTGGCTCTCTGCCCTGTTTATTAGACAAGTTTTGATTGATGAAAGATCTGCAGCGGTGCTAGAGTTTTCCTTCTCTGCAAATTCTGGCAGACAGGCTCAATCTTACAAAGATGATTCGCAACTGGGGGTGAATGAGTTCATTGGGGTGACCTATGAAGAAATCCAAAGTCGACCGAACTTTCCACACGGCGCTCTGATTTCATATGCAACCCGATGCAGGATGTCCTTCCTCCACTTGACCCGATCACGCTATCTCTTGGAGACCTGCAACTGCAAGGGGATCTGTTTAATTCTGTATAGTCTGATTCACTTTTTAAGTTTCTTTAGAGCAAAGCTGGTTACTCATTCTTTTCTTTTCTTCTTTTCTTTATATGAGCTGTGAATCATAGCCAAATATCTTGACTTTTGCTCTTCAAGGTGATCTAAGAAAGGCGATATACTTGAAGATTTAGCCATTTCTCTGATGCATGGTATAATGGGAAGAAATACTGTCATCCCCTTCCTCAATGGGATGACGAAATTCTTTGTCACATGTTCACTTGGCAGTTGAGTGATGACTAAACCATCAATATGGACACCCTCAGTTGGACGAAGTTCTATCGTTAGGGGGCAGCTTGTTCTCGTTTACCTGCAATTTTTGTATTATAAAAATGGGGTCTAGGATTTTTTAATTGGAACCTAATTTAGCCCCGAATCCTCAATTTGGGGTTAGGAAACAGCTCGAACGACACCGTTCAATATATTTTTAAGGACGTCGTTCCTTTAGTAATCCGGATGATTTAATATTAAATTAATGCCATGTGGGTTGGGAAATTGTTGATATCACTCGACTGAATATTTTTTTATATAAAAGTTATACTGTTTTAGTGATCAAGTGAAAGGTTATGTTCCCATAGTAAGCACCGTTTGAAAATTATAGCATCGTTAGTATCATTTTCCATCGAAATTAATGTTTCTATTTACTGACATCATTTTTTTCATAAATCTATTATACGAATGTCAATTCAGTTCTTAATTTATCAATTTTATCGATTTAATCATAAACCTTTGTGCAAAAATCTAATGTAGCTCTCCAGGTCAATTTTTACCAAAAATCACTAATGTGACGGTATAGTTATCGTTAACCGTCCAATATGACACATCGTCATGTTAGCAATTTCTAGTAAAAATTGACTAAAAAAATTATATTATAATTTCTGGCAAAGATGTATGATTAGATTGTTAAAATTTAGAAGTTTATGATTGGATCGATATCCACGAGTTCAGAATCAATTGGACAATTTCCCTCTAATCCATCCATTATATGTTTATCTTTGTCTACATATTTACAAAAAGAAGATGGAATGACCTTCACTTCTGACGCACTTGTCGCAATATGGCCCACGACATATGCATTAACAATTTTCTTTACGTGGATGACATATGCTCTAATTTCCCTTTTTAAATTAGCTTGCAATCACGTATAATTTTCTGACCGTAAATTTCCCTGTAAATTAGCCTCAAAGTCGTTTTATGTATACTTAAACCTTATCTTAAAGTTTATTCATGTGAATAAATATATTTTTCTTCTCAAAAATTCACAAATTCCATCTTTAGCTTCGAATTTTCCTCAGTAGTATATATTTGCTAAAAAATAATTTTAGAATGAGTATGAATAAGATGTTTCACCATCTTTACACGAAAGTACTAATGTCCACACTGTGAGCACAACACGCACAAAAATCCACGTCGCGATCGCCACGGCATAGACAAATCCCCGTTGACCATCACAATTTGGAAATAACGAAAAATTTGAAAGTTAGTCTAATCTTTAAAATCAGTTTGTCTCTATCTTTAATACAATGAAATTAAAATTTAGAAATCCGAACCCACCAAGCTATTCGATAATACTGTCCTTCAATGAGAGCAATCTTTCATCTTCTGTTGTAATTCGAGACACATCCTATTGAGACTTTTCTTTTTCCTTCCACCAACAATTTCGTTTGTGCATCTATCAGGCTTCAATTATACGATGAGGGAGAGAGATATAAAGAAGGATGTGTCCAATCATATAGTATCGATAGTCAACAATCCATAAAATGTCATAAACTTATTATAAAGAAATCAATTTGATCCTAAACTTTTTAATTGCATCGAAATTCAATCTTAAATCTTTTCGACGATTTATCAATTGAGCCGCACGGACTCAAGGATCATGATCACATGGTGTAGATAAACTGAATCTAGGCGAGATATTTCCATTCATCCTTTTCAAAAAACAATCTCGTTATCCCGTATTCGATCGGTGCCAATTTGAAAAAAAAAGAAAAGAAGTCAAAAGAAGAAGAAAATTCTCCATTGGTCAACCAAGCGGGTTGGGGCCCTCTCTCCCCCCTCTCTCTCTCTCTCCTAGCTCTTCCGCGAAACCTATAAATTCTCGTTCGAAAAAAAGAAGAAACCAAGAGAGAAACCCGTTCTCGTCAAACCCTATCTATCTCTCTCGGGCTCGAATCAGTCAAAATCTTGGAAGGAACGACTCTCTCTCTTTCCTTTTCGGTCTCGGCTTTCCTTCGTCCCGTCCCTTTCCCACCCCCGAACGAACGATATCCTCCCCCATCAAGATTCATCCCCAAGTCACCTGATCCTTCCCCTATAAATCCCCCCGCACTTTCCGCTACCTCACCCCAAAACCCCAAATCTTTTGTTTCTCGTCTCTCTTCTTCTTCTTCTTCTTCTTCTTTCCTAAAGCCGAATCCGTCTACGTGACCGCCGTGACTCGCCTCTCCTTCCTGACCATGGAAAACGCTGGCACCGATCGATCTTTTGGGGCGACTGTCTTTGCGGCCCCGGCGGGCTCGGGCTCCGACCTTGCGGGCGGCGGCGGCGGCGGCAGCTTCGCAGGCCCTCACGCTTCGTTGTTGCTGCAAAACCCTACTCTCGGCACCCGCGGCAATGCCCAGTCCCTCGAGGATGTTTTTCGCGGCCTCCGGCTCTCGCCCCCTGATCAGCAGTCTCCTTATCCGGAATTCGCTGGTGATGTTCTTGACGCGTACCCACGTGCGTCCCCTGCTAATGTTTCCGGTGTCGGTGTTTCTAGGACTGATGGTTATGATGCGAGTCGTCAAAGCGCAGATTCGATCGGCTCGGGCCAGAATGTATTTAGGTTCAGCTATGGTCCTTCTGTTAACGTCGATTCTCTGAGCAATCACTCTCCTGCATTGATCGGTGGTGGCTGGTTTCAGACCGATCCCGATGTGTTTGCCATGGCTGGTTCGAGGGAGAGACTGTCTGTCGAGAATCTCCGGTCTCTGCCCGCCTCGGGCCGAGCCGGTTCTTATTCGAGATTCTTGAGGCCGGACGTGAGTGACAGTAGGCTTCTTGACCCACACTGGACGCCGGTTTCCTCAGCGGTGATGAACAGCTTGCGCCGAAACATACCGTCGTCTACGAGGAATGGTTTTCGCACGTTGCCCAGGACCAGGGCACCTTTCGACAAGGAGAAAGTAGATAGGATTTTCGTTCAGGTAATCGACCGCGTCGGCGACTTTATGGTTCATCAGACTTGGAACCATGTAATCCAGAATCTCGTGGAGGTCTGCGACGATGTGCAGAGGACTATGATCCTAGAGAAGGTGACCCTTCAGGAGCCTTTACTAGTCCAGATTTGTCTCGACTCGTATGGGTGGGTTCATCTTTTCCTGCTCCTCTTTTTTTCCAACGAGATTGCTGCATTAGCTGCTGATCCTTATGTAAGCACTGCGCTTTTTGCAGAATCCACGCCGTGAAGAAACTGCTGGACCACGTTACAACGCCGTATCAGATGAAGCTGGTCGTAGACGCTTTGTTGCCCGGCGTGGTCTCACTGGCACTGGAGAGGAATGGTGTGATTGAGCATTGCTTGCAGAACTTCCCTCGGGAGTATACAGAGGTAATGTCTGCAAGTGATCTTGCTTAAGTTTGCAGGATTGCTTAGATAAATTTTTAGTGTCTTTTGCTACTTTCTGAGATGCCTTGAATTCTTAGTTGAGTGCAATTTCTTGTTTTGTGTTATTCCTCCTGCCTAGGCACAAGGTTTTTCATTAGAATTAGAAACTGTACAAGTAATGTAATGTAATATGTAGCATATCATGTATTCACGCATTTTCTACAACCCTAGCTAGAGCATGTATTCCAGGTATGAAAAAATAACTTTAATATGTTAAAATTTAAAATATATATATATATATTTCAAAAGAGGAGGGTCCATACCCCAAGCATGTTCTTTCTTATGTAAGGTAACATGCGCGCAGAAAAGAAATAGGTTCTGTAAATTACTTTAGTACTTATGCACCTAAAAATTATTTAATATTGAATCTATTAATTTAATTAAATTTATACCATAATTAAACTGTAAATATTAATTTGGCTGCTTGACACCCGGGTCAATATCAAACTTTCATTTTTTTTTCCAATGATCTATTTGTATATTAGATGAATTCGAATCCGATTTGTTCCTTTTACTGGCATGTCGGTATACTAGCGATCTTCACTCTTTTCTGCCATTTGTTGGAATTGTAATTTTAATTGAGACCATATATAATCTATTGAAGATCAAAGTACGCGATTCTATGTGCATGAACATGATGTGGTTGCTTCACTATTATTTGCAGCCCTTTATGGTGGAGCTGGCGAATAATTGTTACCGCATTGCAACCAATCAAAACGGGTGTTGCACGCTGCAAGCTTGTATTAACTATTCCAACGGAGCGAGTCGTGAGCACCTCTTGGTCGAGCTAACATCATATTCCCTGCAATTAGCACAAGACGAATACGGGTTTGCTTCCGTTTCAATTGTCCTCTGGCTTTCGTTTCATTTCTGTTCAGGTTTTTTCAAACGTTTGATTTCTTCTTGTCTTCAGCAATTATGTGGTGCAAAGTTTGCTCAGTTTGATGATGCCGGGTCTTACCAAGAAGGTTTTAGAAGTGCTTCAAGGGAGTTTTCTTCCTTTGTCAACTAACAAGTATGCTTCTCACGTGGTCGAGAAATGTTTCAATACCCTCGGAGAAGCGCAGTCTAGACAGATTGCACTGGAGTTGACAATGAGCCCGAGTTGTCCAAAACTTTTCACCGATAAGTTCGGAAACTATGTTACACAAAAGTTGCTGGAAGTAGCACAGCAGGTTAGATCCGATCCATAATTTTACCCTTCAAACATTTTTTTTTATATTTATTATGCATACTTATGCTTGAAGCCCATCATGTTTCCGTGCTCAGTTTTGGGGGCGTATCTTCAGCTATCTGGAGGCTCTGATTCAAGAGCGTGAGACCCAGCTTGCAAATAATCCTTACGGTAAAAATGTATTGGCCAAGCTTAGGGAGTTGCAGAGGCGCAGGCGTGGTGTATGATTGTGTCCAATACAAAATTTGGAAACTCTAACTCAGAGTATAGTATGTGCAGGCGCAATATTGTAGGGTGTAGAAGTTTGTTCCCGTTAGCAAAAGGCCTTTTGTTGTCTTGTCGCCATCGGATTTGGAGTCGAAGACATGTTTTGTGAATTTATATTAGTAGTTTTTGCGGTGATTGAAGGTGTATTTTGTGTTTATTGACTCTGCGATTTTGCATCATTTTTTTGTTTTATATATAAAATATAGTTGGTTTTATTTTTATTTTTTTGAGTTATGCTGATTTTAATTCATGCCAACAAAGTTGAGCATGTCTTAAACCTTGCAAAAAATCACTACTAGATTATTTTATATATATAATATAGTTGACGTTTTCTTTTGAGTTATGCTGATTTTATTCATGCTATACAAAGTTGAGCATGTCTTAAACCTTGCAAAAAATCACTATTAGACTGGTTCGAGCACGTTCTCAATTTCGTTTTGGCCAGTGAATATTGATTGTTACTCGATTCTGTTAAAATAAAGTCTTTTGGTCAGTGAATATTGATTGTTACTTGATTCTGTTAAAATAAGGTCTTATTGCACTTCGCTTTTTCTGTGTCCATTTATCTTGTTATTTTACTGATTTTCATTTTAAGTCTTGAATACAGAAGTTTCAAGACATGTGATTAGAAAATTTCGCCATTCCATAATATTGTATTTGAGCCGCACATGATTTTTTGTACATTGTAAAACGTATAAAACAGGAGTATTCAATGTAATGTCAATTGGTTGATGGACGGACTCGATGATCCCTTCCTTTCAAGAAAATTTTGTATAGGATTCATGATTGATGTGTCAAAGTAAATCAATCATAATGTGCTAAAATTGGGAAGAATTACCAAAAAAGTCATAAACCTATTGCAATTGTACCAATTCAGTCCTAAACTTTTTTTTTTGCCAATTAAGTCTTAAACCTTTTATAATTGTACTAATTCAGTCCATTTGATCAAAATTGGCCGGTCGACGCTGACGTGGACGCCGGCGGGGGACAACCGGCCGGCGAACGCTAATGTGGCAATTTTTTTAATTTTTTAGAATTTTTAAATATTTTTTTAATTTTTATTTCTTTATTTCCTTTTTTTTTTTTCTCACCTTCTCCTTCCTTTGGCCGGCCGACCAAAGGCAAGGGTCAACGAGGTCAGCCTCACCGGCCACTAGCGAGGCTCGCCCCCGCCGGCCAGAGGCGAGGGCCAGCGAGGTCAACCTCGCCGACCACTGGCGAGGGCGAGGCCCCACCAAATTTGGCGAGCTCGGCCCTCACCAGATCCGGCAGGGCCTTGCCCAACCAAGGCAAGGGTCGACCTTGCCAATGGCCGGCGAGGCTCCTCGCTAGAGAAACCCGACATCCCTATCGTTGTCGTCGCCGTCGCCGTCGTCCCCACACTCATACACAGATCCCACCAGCCTCGGCTAATCTTCCAAGTACCATTGGAGCAACGCCCCCACCTTGCTCTCCTCGCCATCGCCGCCACCGCCGCCGCAGCCATAGCGCCCCTCTTCGCATCTCCGCAGCCACTCCGCCGCTTCCTCCTCCTCTTCCTCCTCCTCATCCTCTCCCTCCCCACCTCCACCGCAGCCCTTGGCGACGGAGCCTCCCCAACCACTGGCGAGGTTGACCCTCGCCTTGGCTAGGCGAGGCCCTGCCAGATCTGGCAAGGCTCGGCCTCACCCAACCTTAGCGAGGGCCGAGCTCGCCGCCCTCGCCTCCGGCCAAAGAAAGGAGAAGGTGAGGAAAAAAAAAAAGAAATTTTTAAAAATATATATATTAAAATATTCAAAAAAATAAATATATATATTAAAAAATTGCCATATCAGCATTTGCCAGCCCGGTTGTCCCCCACCGGTATCCACGTCAACCCCGGCCGGCCAATTTTGGCAAGATGGACTGAATTGGCCAAAAAAAAAATTAGAACTGAATTGGCATAATTGTAATAGGTTTAGGACTTTTTTGGTAATTCTCCCGCTAAAATTGTATAGAAACTTAATTTTTTTAGATGGACCCAACGTGGAATCTTAAGATGTAATCGAGTTGATAGAGTAAAATGATTATCAGGTTGTGAAAATAATGGAACAATTCTAGAATTCTGTCAAAAAAGAAAGGATTTGGTTTTTTTTCTTGTCAGTAGATTTCTGAAAAGGTAGGTAGGTGTAAAAAAATATCAATTAAAAAATTAATGATCACCTGATTTTCCGGTAATTTGATGAAACCTTTCACCAGCATTTTCACAATTTCTGAATTACCAACCAACCTTTTCTTTTAAAATCTTTTACCGACTTTTATTTATCTTCCTGACCAAAGCCTTGAATTTATTAATCATATATGAATTTATCAGTCTTTATTGGAGTGACTTACCAATATTTTTGCTGATGAAATTGCCAACACCATATTATTGTTATAAATTTTCACTCGTTGTACCATGTAAGATGGCCAACATCCACATCAACGATATTCAGCCATAGTCAGATTAACTCAGTTGGTAAAATGTGAAAAGATTAAGAACTCAATTAGCACAATTAAAATGTTTAAATTGAATTGAAAAAAATAGTAGCGATCTTCACATCTTTTCTTCCATTTGTTAGAATTGTATTTTTAATTGAGCACACTATATATTAACTCTTGAAGATGAAAGTACGCTGCTCTATAGTACATGAACATCAAAAAAATCTTGACCTTGCCTTTTTCTTGTGCCATAAGTGATGGGCAATTGCTTGAAATAGACTGAACATCACGTAGGAGCCATTAGAATTGTTAATCGGATTCATCGATGTGATCTCCACATCTAATTTGCAATAGGGGAGTTGGCAAATAATTGCTATCACATTGCAACCAATCAAGCTTGCATCAATTATTCCGATAGAGCTAGTCGAGAGCACCTCTTGTCCGAGCTAACATCATATTTCCTGCCATTAGTGCAAGACAAATACGGGTTTGCTTCTATTTCAATCATCCTCTTGCTTTCATTCCATTTCATGAATGTTCAAGTTTCTCAAACATTTTGATTTCTTCGTTCCTCCAGCACCTATGTGGTGCAGAGTTTACCAAGTTTGATGATGCCAGGAGTTACAACAAGGTTTTAGAAGTGCTTGAAGTTTTCTCCGACTAACAAGCATGCTTCTCATCTGGATGAAAAATACCTCAATACCCTCAAAGAAGAGCAGTCCAGACAGATTGTGCTGGAGTTGACAACAACTCCAAGTTGCCTAGAACTTTTCACCGATAAGTTCGGAAATTATGCCACCCAAAAGTTGTTGGAAGTAGGGCACCCGATTCGATCTGGTGCACCTTATAAGTTCATTTTGTTTTTCCATTATGCATACTCTAAGTATAAAGTACGTTATGCTTCTTATTCACAAACAATCCTTACGGTAAAAACATTTTGGCAACTCTGAGGGAGTTGCAGAGGTGCATATATGGTATATAATTATGTGCAGTACTATTATGATTTGGAATCAACCGTGTCCTCTCTTTAGGCTGGTCTCACTAGAGGATTGCATTGGTATAATCCAAGGCTAACATAATATAGCATGTGTTATTGTAGGTGTAGAAGCTTGTTCCTATTAGCAAAGGTCTTATGCTATCCTGTTACTGATGGATTTTGAGACTTGTTTCGTCCCTTTTTAAAATGGGCAAGGATTTATATATAGCTAGCTAAGCTAAATTCCAACTATTTTTATTCACTTTCTAGTCCCGCAAGACACTAGCAGAGTAACACTTGTCATTTTGAAAGAAATATTGCGTCTATTTATCTTGATAATTCCTGATTTTCATTTCAAGTTTTGTATATAGAAGCTTTCAAGACGGGCCATTACCCTCATAAATTAGCAAATTTCGCCACACATAATTTTTTTGTACATGTGTCGTATCACGGGCCAATCTAACAATGTATAAGCTAAGTCGGAGTGTAGAGAGAGAAAGTTTTAGAGAGAAGAAAATGTTTTATATTACTGAATAACTTGGATGGATACAAATGAGGAAAAGCACCCCCTATTTATACAAGTGGTCCTCCATTACAACACGTTGATCGTCTCTAAATCCGGTGGAGGATATTGCATCTCCCCATCTACCAACTACTGGCATTTAAGCTCAGAATGATCTAGAAGTTGACACAATTACCGTCTCACCCATCCCCAAGAATGTTATGGAAATCCTAGGCGATTGTGGATGATCTTTTTCGATCAAGCACGGTCGTTTGATCACAGAGAACCTTGAATTTGTATAGGCTTATTCTATGATTGATGTGTCGGACTAAATCAACTATAGTGTACAAAAAGTGTATGGAAACTTATGTTTTTTAGATGGACCAATATGGATTCTTAAGTTGTAATTGACTTAATATAGTAAAATGATTATTAGGTAATGAAAATAATGGAACAATTCTACGATTCTTTAAAAAAGGAAAGGATTTTGTTTTTTTTTCGTGTCGGTATATATCTAAAAGAGTAGTTGGATGTAAAAAAGTATTGAAAAAAAATTTTCCGATCACCTAATTTTTCAGTAATTTGTTGGAAGCTTGTTGACCATTTTTCACAATTTCCGAATAACCAACCAACCCTTTTCTTTTATTTTTACCGACTTTTATTCATCTTTCTGACCAACGCCTTGAATTTACCAACTCATACATTAATTTATCCTTGTTTATTTGGAGTGACTTTCCAATATTTTTGCCATTTAAATTGCCAACTAATTTTAGATTACCAATTCTCATTTGAGTTACTTACCCAAGTTAATTTATTATTTAATTATCAACTTTTGTTATCGTTTACTAACTTTATTTGTCACAAATGCCTTAATTGATCAACTCTTATTAAAATTTACCAATCTTTTATTGAAAAAAACAATTTTTTATTGTGTAACTTGTCAACTTTTCTGTGATTAAGTTCCTAATTAGTTTTGGATTCTGACTTAAAGTTGATAATTTAATACAAGAGATGGTAAATCTAAGATGCAATTAAAAAATTTAAATAAAAGTCAGCAAAAGATAAGAAAGTTTGGTAATTAAAAAAAAAAAAAAAACCTTGGTAAGCAACTGAAATGGGAGTTAGTAACCCAAAACTAATTTGTAACTTAATCAAACAAAATTCAATAAGTCACTCTAATTAAGGTTAGTAATTTCAAAAAAAAAATATAAGACATTATTAAAAAAATTCAACTAAAATTTTTGCTAAAAATAAGAATAGTTGGCAAATTAACAAAAAGATCATATAAAAATTAGTAAGTAACTCAAACAAGAGTTGATAACAAACAATAGGTTGAAATTTAATTTGAGAAAAGGTCTTGAGTCATGCTAATGTATTTTGGTAATCTCTCCAAAAGGTGAATAAATTTAAGAGGTTGCTATTCAAGACAAATAAAATTTGTTAACTCAATATAAAATTTGGCAAATTGAAAAAAGATAAGTAGACATTGATAAGTAACTCTAATGAGAGTTAGTAATCCAAAACTAGTTGAAAAATTAATCCAAAAAAAGTAAGTAAGTCACTATAACTTAGGTTGGTCATTTCATTAAAGCTTAGTTTATTTGAAATGGTTAGTATGTTATGTAAATAAAATATTTTAAGTACAAAAAATCGGTAATTTGCAAATTATTGAAAAAAGATGGTGATTTCTTAAAAGTGTTCGTAAATTACTATTAAGTTACCCGGAAAAAAAAAGTCAACACCAGTCTCCGCACACTTCAAAATACTTTCTGAAATTTACCGGTGGGGAACAAAATCTGGATTTTTTATTATTTATTTTTGTACAAAACAATACAATTCTCTCAAGGAAACGATAGATTAGGTGGTGACATTTACCCAAATAAAATGTACCTAGCGATGCCCAAACAATAAGCGGACGTTTGGCCAATTTCGACGGACAAAATATTCCATTTACATGAAGCTAAACTAGACATTATAAAGACTACTAAGACATGCATAAACAAAACTGGATAAATACACCAATAAGTACACCAAACACTATTTGAAAAAATGAAGCTAAACCAAACATGGCATGGTCTCGCCGACTGGACAATGGACAACTGCAGCATAATTCTATGGACACACATTTAAGAAATGAACTATATTAGATTGGTCGATAAATAAGTATACCTAACACTATCTGAATGTTTCTTACTTAACCAACTCTTTTGCTCTCAAATAATGCATAGTTTTGCTTAATAGGACATTAGTTTTGAAGTTTGGTCTCAAATAAAAATAGCTATCGGATGCTAGGCATATATCTCCAAAAGATTTATGCTTATGCACCCTGTGTTGGAACCAAAAGAATGACAATAAACTTTGGAAACTTGCAATAAGAACACTAGAAATTTGAGGGAGAAATTTGTATTGAGAATGCTTTCTCTTATTTGTGTCTTCGTGGACTATGGCTTGTGGCTTGAATTACAACTCACAACTTCATCCCTTTTTATAGGAATTGAAGTTTACAAACGCCAACGATTACATAACAACCCACAAATTTAATGACTAAAACAAAACGGCCTCATACATGTAATACAATCATAACGCACAATAAAGTAACAGAAGTCTTCAATAACTTCCATTCTTCAAATCCATGTAGCCTACCATAAAGTTTTTATGGCTCCTTCAATGCTTGTAGGTTTCTCATCCAGCAACCGTTATCCGATAATCAATTTTATTTTATTTCAACAGCCTCCCTTAAAATTGATTTTGGAATTCAACAACTCCAAGCATCATCTTCAATTTTTCAAACAAATCTGCCTTCAATGGTTTAGTCAAAATATCTGCAATCTGATCTTCCGATTTGCAGAAGTTAAGCTCAATTTCACCATCTTTGACTTGCTCGCGAATATAGTGATACTTGATATCGATGTGTTTGCTCCTGCCATGAAAAACAAGATTCTTGGCCAAAGCCATAGCCGATTTGTCATCACACATTATTGTCGTAGGACCTGCATGTTCATGCATCAATTCACATAGCATCCTACGAAGCCATATTGCTTGACATACCGCTGAAGCTAATGCTATGTATTCTGCTTCAGCAGTCAAGAGTGCAACAACTTGTTGTTTTTTCGAGGACCAAGAAATTACTCCTGATCCAAGAGAAAAAATATATCCAGAAGTACTCTTTCGAGTCTCGGTATCACCTGCCCAATCACTGTCTGTGTATCCCACCAAACTGAAATTGTCAGTATGAGAATATAAAATCCCATGATCACAAGTTCCACTAACATACCGTATAATTCTTTTTGTTGCTTGCAAGTGTGATTGGTATGGTTTCTCCATAAATCGACTAATAATTCCCACACCATAAGTAATATCTAGCCTTGTAGAAGCCAAATATCTTAAACTGCCAACAATGCTTTTGAAATAAGTGGGATTCATTGCTTCACCGGTTCCTTCTTTATTCAACTGCAACCGTTCTGCTACGGGAGTCCGTATTGGTTTGAGCGATTCCATCTTGAATCGCTTTAGAATATCATTAGCATATTTCTCTGTGAAATAAATATGCCATCATTTTGTCTGCTTCACTTAAAGGCCTAGAAAATAGGACATTAATCCTAAATCTGTCATCTCGAAATGACTAGCCATAGCCTCCCTGAATTCAGCAAACATCTCTTCACAACTCTCTGTAAATATCAAATCATCAACATAAAGGCACACAACTATTATGTCACTGTTAGTGTTTGACTTGATATATAGTGTGGGCTCATATGGGCATTTTCGAAAACCATGCTCTAACAGGTACGCGTCAATTCTTGTGTACCATGCTCGAGGTGCCTATTTTACCCCATACAATGCTTTATTTAGTTTATAAACTTGACTTTCATGCCCTTTCTTCTCATAACCCCGTGGTTGCTCCACGTAGACTTCCTCTTCAAGAACACCATTAAGAAACGTTGATTTCACATCCATTTGGTGGATCTTCCAACAATTTTGAGCTGCGAGTGCTAAAATCATCCGAATGGTATCCATTCGAGCCACAGGTGCAAATACTTCAAAATAATCAATACATGGCTTTTGCTTGTAGCCTTTTACGACTAGCCTAGCTTTATATTGGTCCACCTGACCATCTGGCTTGTACTTCGTCTTGTACACCCACTTGACACCAATGGGCTTCTTATCGGGTGGTAAAGAAGTTAGCTCCCATGTGTCATTCTTTTCAATGGAGTGGATTTCTTCATCCATTGCTTGGATCCACTTCTCATCTATTGCTACATCATCATAGGATATGGGGTCACATTCTGCAAATAAACAAAAATTTATCATAGTTTCATCAGTGATTCCTTCATTATCACTATCATCATCTCTTGTGATTACATAATCCTTGAATCTTGATGGCATCTCCCGCAATCACTATGAACGACGCATCCGTGGTTCTGAAACTGCTCTTGGTGAAGAAATTGAACTACTAGGCAAAAATGATGGATCTTTAGCTGAAGATTTTTTTGTCTCTCTCGCCAACGATTCATCTTCAATGGTTATGCTTTTCTGGTCAATCTTCTGGTTCCAGTCCCAAGCTTCATCTTCAAGAAACTAGACATTCCTGCTGATGATAACTTTCTCAGTGACTAGATTATATAGCTTATAACCCTTAGTCATGTCATTGTAGCCGATGAAGATGCACTTTTGGCTTTTGTGGTCCAATTTTTTCCTCTATTTGTCTGGTATATGGGGATATGCTACACACCCAAATACTTGTAGGAACGAAACATCTGGCTTGTTGCCGCTCCAAGCCTCTTCCGGTGTTCTTCCCAAAACACTCCTTGTTGGACACCTGTTTAGCATAAATACAGTACACGCAACGACTTATGCCCAAAACTTCTTGGGCAAATTTTTGGCCTTTAGCATACTTCTTGCCATTTCAAATATTGTCCTATTCTTTCTTTCTGCTATACCATTTTGTTAGGGAGTATAGCTGGCAGTCAATTGACGTTTCTCTCCATGAATTTTACAGTATTTATCAAATTCATTCGAAGTGAATTCTCCCCCTCTATCTGATCTCAACGTCTTTAAAATAAAGCCATTATACTTTTCAACATAGACTTTAAATTCTTTAAACTTCGAAAAAGCTTCAGATTTTTCTCTAATAAAATATAACCATGTTTTTCTAGTAAAATCATCCACAAAAATTAATGTATACCTTTTTTGTGAATGATTCCACCTCAACAGGGCCACATACGTCCGTATGTACCAACTCCAAAGGTTGTCTTGCTCTTATGGCTTTTCCAACTGGAAATGATTCTCGATGTTGTTTTCCAACAAGACATCCTTCACACGGGCAATCTAGAATGTCAATTAAAGGCATGCAGATCACCATCTTTTTCTGGACCAGTAATTTTAGTCCACGAAAATTTAAATGACCAAATCGAAGATGCCACAACTAGTTGCTATCTTTCATCATCGCTTGAAAGTTCAAAAGATTCTTTGTCTGAAGAGTAAGAGGGAACATCCAGTTCTTTGTCATCCGCACTGTTGTGATCAATTTATTGTTTACACCCATAATAGTGCAAACTCCATTTTCAATATGGACTTTGTGGCCTCTTTCAGAAAGTTGCCCAACACTTAATAAGTTCCAACAAAGTCCCGGCACAAAATAAACATCTGCAACAATAACATTAGTACCATCTTTTGAGTTGATATTAACATCACCTTTGCCCATTACAAGAACTTTGGATTTGTTCCCAAAATTAACTTCACCGCGAACCGTCTCGTCCAAGTGTGAGAATAACTCCCTTTGGCCGGTCATATGATTACTGCACCTAGTATCAAGGTACCAAAGGTTGGTGTCCACGATGCTTGAGTCGTCCTTCTTGCATGCTAGCACCATGTTTTCCTCAGCATTAATGGTATGCGCCTGTTCTACCTGCTCATATGCCACCTTTGCTTGACATTTGGATTTGTAATGTTCGAATTTGTTACACCTAAAACACTTGACCTTTGATTTGTCATGTGTTTTATATTTTCCAATGGAATTGAAATTTCCATGGCTGTGTCCTCGACCACCTCCACGACCTCGGCCAGCTTGATGGCCTCCTCGACTTGATTGAGCGACCCGACTTTGCAATGCTTGCTCGGAATTCGAACCGATGGACCCATGCGAGCATTCCTTGCTCATGCGAGCATAATGAACCCATCAACTGCTCCAACGTCATGGTTGACACATCGTGTGCTTCTTCAATCGCCGCAACTACGTAGTCAAATCTTTCAGTCAAAGACCTCAAGATCTTCTCTACGATTCATCTTGGAGTTCTTCACCATTAACCCTCAGTTTGTTAACAATGATTTGCACGCGATCAAAGTAAACCGAGATTGATTCAGAGTCATGCATGTATAAAGACTCAAAATCACCTCGAAGAGTTTGAAGCCGCATCCATTTGACGCGATCATCGCCTTTGTAGGATTGTTGCAAAATATCCCACGCTCCTTTCGCGGTTTCCGCCCTTGATATTTTTTCAAATATAACTTCCTCTACAGATTGAAAGATCGCAAATAATGCTTTTTGATCTTTCTTCCTGGATTCCACCAAAATATCTTTCTCCTCCCTTCTTAAAGCATCGAATGCTTCAGCATCAGCCACTTCAGTATAGCCATTCTCCACAAGATTCCACAAATCTTGTGATTTGAAAAGAACCTTCATCTGGACATACCAATTATTGAAATTCTTTCCGTTCAACTTTGGAAGTTGCATTTGAACAGAACTGGTGGATGCCATTTTTAGCTCTGATACCAAATATTGGAACCAAAAGAATGACAATAAACTTTGGAAACTTGGAATAAGAACACTAGAAATTTGAGGGAGAAATTTGTATTGAGAATGCTTTCTCTTATTTGTGTCTTCATGGACTATGGCTTGTGGCTTGAATTACAACTCACGACTTCATCCCTTTATATAGGAATTGAAGTTTACAAACGCCAACGATTACATAACAACCCACAAATTTAATGACTAAAACAAAACGGCCCCATATATGTAGTACAATCAAAACGCACAATAAAGTAACATAAGTCTTCAATAACTTCCATTCTTCAAATCCATGTAGCCTACCATAAAGTTTTTATGGCTCCTTCAATGCTTGTAGGTTTCTCATCCAACAACCGTCACCCAATAATCAATTTTATTTTATTTCAACACCCTGCGCCCGGTACACGGAGTGGAGATCTTAGTTTGATGAAGGGAGGACTGACGTTGAACCATTATTGACTGATGTCTCTATCGACAGGAGGATGGCGAGGCAGCATGATTGCGTAAGAAAGAGACTGCGAAGAGCGAAGTAGTTCATTCGAACTTTTTCAGGAATGACAAATTGTTCAAGAGCAATTGCTATTGTAAGCTACCATGTGTAAACGCCAATTAGAAGAAAAAATCGCTAGGTTGGTGTGGGCTTGGTATTTACCAAACATTGGCCCCACAAAAGTCACTCGATGAGGATATGCTTTATTATTGACACGATAGACTACTATGTCGCGATTACTTTTAGTTTGGTTATTTTTCCCTTTTGGGTAATGCTCATTTAAGTGTTTGAGACGGACGATTATCACTCTGAGTACAAATCAGACCATACGATCTATCCATTGAATTGAAAATGTCATGTGCCGCTTTTATCTGCTCTGCACATTCGTCCATGGTTTTCCCCGAAATGTCTCTAATATATCCGATGCTTGCTTCCGTAAGGATGCAAGGGCAATAATCTGAGGACGGTAAGCAGCCAATTATTCTTCATTCGTTCTACAATAAACACAATAACAGTAACAATACCGACAAAAAATGAAAACATCAAATACACAACACGTTTTTACACAGAATCATCACCAACATTTCAGACTGAAGTACCCACGACTGCATAGCTATAGACGCATCAAAGTACCATATAGGCCACACTAGTCAACGAGAATAAGGACCGCATTAAGGGCACTTGGGCTCTCCCTTGGAGTTCTTCATGTCCCGGTAACAAGGGCACTCGTCCTTGTGGCCGTACGTCCCGGACGGGACGCACTGACATTTTTCACAGCAAATCCCGCAGTACTGCAAGCACCGGTCCATCCTTCCCGCCTTCGAGCACCTCACCGCACACTTGGAGTCGCATAAGCCTTCAAAACACACAAAGCCGACACGAAGCGTACGTTCAGTGTATCAGAATATCAACAAGACCATCTTAAAGAGAATACTGAAACGCCCGCGAGGGATTTGAGTTAAAGAGAGCTTTACTTGAACCAGCCATGGCGGCGTCAAAGAAGGCGGAGCTGAGGAGAAGAGCCACCGGGAGAAAAGTTGCAAAAGCAAACTTCTTCATCTTCTCAAATGTATTGTTACTATAAAAGTGGCGTGTATCTATGTGCGTGTAAGATCAGAGAGCCCAACGGAGAGCAACTGGCAAAAGAAAAGAGATGGAAGAGTCTTGTGGTTGATGGGTGCGAAGTGGTAACAGAATGGGCGAGGGGGAGGGTATTTATACAGGGAGAGACGGGGCGTGAAGGGGAATAAAGCCTACAGAGCAACGAAAACGATGCGTTCCATGTCAGAATCATCATTACGAGACACCTAGATAACAACGTATTCGATGGACAAGGGGTGGATCCTAGATAAGGTTAATCCTCGTGTAGGTATTATGCCGGAGCTCTAGATTTGTTTAATGATCTTATCTTGGCGAACAGACTAAGCCTTCATGATAATCTTGCGAGAGATGTTTACTAGGTTGTTTCCGGCGAAGGTGAAAGGCGACACGTGGTTGGATGTGAACGACAAAAAGCCTGCGCTCCCGGCGTTGGAAACGCTGTTTGCTGAGAAGGTTGTAAAAGGCAATGAATCGAGGAAGAAAGACAGCGAGAGAAATGGGAACGACCCAACTTGTTACTGAATACACTTCGCCGTCACGAGAAAATTCTTCAAGGAATGTTTTGACTTTCCAACCACGTGGAGCCTGGTGATCCGTCCATCTCAGGGAGTTCTCATCTGTCAAAAAGCCATCGAAGCCATTTCGTAAAAGCTAACGAGCTGGTCATCATCGTCGTCATCATCCAGGGAAGGGAACGATTTGAAGGTTACGAGAAGCTTCTCGCCCGTGGTTTACGTAGCTTCTTGTTTTAGTCTATTGTTGCTTTTACCCTAATAATGTACTCTTCTGCTTTTCTTTTTTTCCTTTTGTCATGGATTTAAAAAAGGCTGGTAATGTGAGGGGAAAGAAAAATTAGCGAAGCGTCACCGGTTCCCCCCCGTGTCCTATCTTGTTTTGCTTTGAATTATCTTGTAAATGATCGCCAAAGTTGACTTTGACTTGTACCAAACTCTAAAATAAAATGGCTTTGGTTTCCTAATATGTACTTACAATATAGCATAAGTCAATAAACTAATCATTGAAAAGATCACCATGAATTTTTTTGGGGGGAGTTCCTTAACGTGACATATATTGTATTGCTTAGCTTGCATAGAATACGTACGTGATCACCTCTTCTGCGCTAGTAAAGCTCGCATTTCTTAGCTTAAAAGCATATCCCACCAAAATAACACCCATGAAGACAAGCAGAATTGCCGGTAGCTTTTAATGTCGCAAACCGTGTTTAAAGCGCGATCATTGGTGGGATCCTGGAATAGAATACAAAACCAGCAGTCCAGCTGTAGGAACCACCACTTGCTAGCTGGGCTTGACCCCATTCATGGAAAACAACGTTATTATTATCAGCAAATTAGGAAAAGTATTTATTCCATGGAGGATGGGGGCGGTTGTAGTGGTGGCATATACTCCCCCTAAAAATTGACTGGCTAGGCCAGCCGAGCACTCGTTGTCTTTTGGTAACTCAAGTCGATGGGATATGGAACGTGAAGAGGGCCTTGATGTTTGGCAGGTTGAGATGAAAATGGCAAGCAAACTTTAATCAAACCTTTTGCATGAGGTGTGAGAATACGTGCATGGTCGGCCCCGTCCCCTGCCGATTTTGACTATGCCAATGTCCTGCAACATCGGTGGACGGTTCTGCCACTTCGAGGAGGAATTGGGTCGATTCACCTACAGCTGTTGCGAGCCTTTCCTTCGAAAGGAAGATCTCAGCTAAGATATGGAATAATATAATGGATCTTCTTACCTCCAAATTCTCTCTCTCTCTCTCTCTCTCTCTCTCTCTCTCTCTTTCATGATGGCCACTAGGTAAGACCTGCAACTTTTTTGGGTGCATCCTCCTCTGTCGTGGGCTACTCAAGAGTTTGGAGAGTTTTGATTTTGACTATCCAAGTTATAAAGAACGATACCTATGATATGTGACCTGTAAGGGAGAAAAATACTCGAACCAAGAAAACCATCCTTTGAATCACGAGTCTTGGTTTTTTTTCTCACTTTTGTGCGTGCCCGTGTACTTGTTTTGATTTCCCGTCCCGAAATCTTCTTTCCTTGGGGGGCTGGGTTAGGCCAAGCCCATAATTGGCAGCCCTATCTAAGTCCAAAAGTACAATGTATCCCTCTTGTTTATGATGGGCTTGACACGATATCCCCGCTTCGTATGTCCCACATAGCCCTAGCAAACATAATCTGCAAGCGTTTTATCAAGAATCACAACTATCATCATCCTCTAGGAAACATGCGTTTTGTTGTAATATTTGAAAAAAAAAAATGGACATTGAAAGTTGCTTTTGAGTTTGCTTTACAACAGACAAACATTAAACATGTGTATCTCTAAATAAATCTAGCGTGGGCATCTAAGGCTCTTGCTCATATTTAGCCTTAGGTGAATTTTACTGCTTGAGGCCATCCCAAGCCCTCGCCGGCCATTGCCTGAGGCCAGTGACAAGCGGAAGGAAAGAAAAAAAAAAGAGAAAAGAGAAAAAAAATTATAAAATCTATTTACGTTAACATTGATCATGTCAAGTAAGACAACTAGCACTAATTAACTTGCAACATTAGTAATTTTCCCCAAAATTAGTTGGAATGATTAAATTAGAAAACACTTAAAAGGTTTAAGATTAAATTGGCATAATTAAAATGTTAAAGACTGAATTGACTGCCTTATAATAAGTATAGGACTTTTTAGACAATTTTCCATCTTTGTTTCAAAGGGAAGAAAAATAAGTTTATACCCATCGTAGAGTTTAGGCAATGTATTTGTACTTATTTAAACATCTATCCACGATGATTTCACTTGAATAGTTTGATCTTTTCACATTTTTCTTCAAAATTGCATATTGGGGGCCGAAGCTCTAGTTACACCTTCTTTTCACTTTCAAACTCACATGACATTATTTCAAAGGAAATTCTCAAGCATTTTTTAAAGTTTTGATCCACTAGATATGAGATAAATATGCAATTGATGTTAACTGCTCTTTGCATGGTAGAAGTAGAGCAACAAGAAGTTCCCCTTCACTTTTCGTTTTTGTGTTTATCTTTAGTTATTATGTAATTGTTTAATGTTCAACCATACTTCTAGCGAGAAACTTTTTTAAGTATCTTGGTCGATTTTTTTTTTCCCTCATTTTGGAGGAAAAAGACAAGGATGCTTTTTCGACCGAAAAGAAACAGAGAAGGAAACATTACAAAGTAGATTTAAATCAAAAAAATGGTCGCTTATGATTCAGGAATGAGAGAAAAAAAAAGTCATTGAAAAGGAAAAACGTGGGGGGAAAAAAGCAAAACTTGTCAAGTTCTTTTCTTTCTTTTTTTTAATGTAGCACTAAACCTTATCTTTTTACTCTTCAGATTTATCTTGAGGGTCAAGTTAAACCCAATGGGAATGCCCGATCTGTTGCGCTTCTCTTTACGTTACGCGTCGAATTGTTTAATCATGCATTTCATTAAGTGTCAAAAGGGGTCGTAATGCAAGGAGAGCATCATGATAAGATGAAGATGCCATGTTTGTTCTCCATTAATGTCAATGAATGCAATCCCCCCAGCAACAATCGATGACACCCCGATTTTCTCTGCCGCGTGCTCCCTCGCCCTCGTTCGCATGCTGATCCTTCAGCCATGAATCCCATCATTTCATCTCTGCCCCCTCCCCAGCATGGAGCCTATCTCTCCTGTCACAATGATTATCGCTTAAATCAAATATTATCTTTCCAAACTCTTAGCATACCGACTTCTATCATTTCAGACTCTTAGCATACCGGCTTCTTTCACAGCAATATGTTCCTCATAAATCTCGAAACCTCTTTAAATTTGCTCAAAACACGTCCCACTTTTTCGTTCAAGATCTGAACTTGAATAATCTCATCTAGGTATTCCTTTTCAGCTAATACCTAAAACTCACGTATAGTGAAATCATCAAGCTCAAATGGCTCGGATGTGGAGTAATCGAGTAATTAAAGAAATCGTGCGAGCATATCCACCATTACAATAGTAATTCATGCATTGCATTCGAGGCATGCCCGGTGCATACGATCGGTCAGATCATGTCAGTAGATTAACCGGACACCACGCAAAATCCACGTAATTCGACGGATCCACCGCATTAAAATTTACCGCTCCAACTACAGGCGATAATGAGTCCAAGCAAAATTTTGCTTAATAAGGAGAAAATACACCTCGTAAAAAATAACTGGGGGCCCCCACGAAACGATATTTAAATTCGAGAAATGAAAAGACTGTGGGCTGTTTTTTTTTTTTTTTTTTTTTTTTGGCAGGGACCGAAAAACTATGATTGGTCCGTGCAGGTGTGTGTCGAAAGGCAGAAATATGTCCGTTTGCCAGGTCTCTCTTTCTTTGCTTATCTTCCTCGCTTCCGCTCTCCTCTTCCCGGCGCCGGCCTCCGCAAAGACGCCGACTTCCTCCTCCTGAACCGAAGCGACTTCCCTCCGTCGCTACTTCCGACAGAACTGAGTCTTGGGTCGGCGGCAGTTCGGCGAGAAATGGAGAGAAGGGCGGGGTTCTTCTCGTCCCTCAAGAGCGAGGTGGTGCGAGGCCTGTCGCCGGCGAGGTCGCGGCCGAGGGCCAAGAGCCTGTCGCCGCCGCCGGCGGTGAGGGCCGGGAGCGAGTCGCCCAAGTCGCGCTCCCCGTCCCACCGGGGCAGGAGGAGCCGCCGCGCGAGGCGGCGCCCCGAGGCGTGGGTCGCGAGGCACGCCGAGGCCCTGTCGCCCTTGGAGGAAGGGCCCGACCCGGACGGGGCGGAGGGTCTGGGTGCGAGGATGGAAGGGCGGTGGGGCCAGTGGATGAAGGGCCAGCGTCAGCACTCCGTGTCTTCGTCGTCGTCGTCGTCGTCTTCCGGCGGGCGCGATAAGGGGTCGCATCTGAGGTTGTTGCTCGGGGTGCTGGGGGCGCCGCTCGCGCCGGTGCACGTGAACGCCGGCGAGCCTCTGCCTTACCTAAGCGTCAAAGACACCCCCATTGTTAGTCCCTCTCTTTCTCTCATCATGGTACTGAGATGTACAATTTTTGTGGTTGTTTTATTGCTGCTCCTCGTTTGTCTTGCTCTCTTCCTGTTGTGTCCTGTCCAAGTTGTAAGTATTGTCTTGAAGTGGCTACGCACCTGGCGATACTCGTTGCAGGTGGTGGACTGGAGGATTGGGTTGTTTAAGATACGTTTATGATCGTGACTTGCTACTTCGTCTTTAGGTTCATAGCTATAAAGTTCTGTTTTTTTGGTTGGATATTGAACTTTTTTTATCCAATTTGGACTGAGAAGCTCTGGTCTGGCTTAATGTGGTCGATGTTCAGAAGGTCCATTAGAATAGTTCTGTTGCATGTTTTCACTGTAGGTTTGACAAACACTGTGAATACGTCTCCGGACAGTGAGCAAGACTTCTGAAATTATTTGATGGAAGTTCTCTGAAACCAAGTGGTACCGTGGAATTTATTTCTGGAACCGACGACTATAAACTTTGGCTATCATTTGGCTCAAGTCTTATCTACATTAGAAAAGAGAGCCTCTAAATGTGGTTGTTGCTTGCGGTAAATTTGGCAGGAAACTTCATCCGCTCACTACATACTGCAGCAGTATGCAGCAGCATCAGGGGCACAGAAGCTTCACTCTGCCATTAATAATGCTTATGCCATGGGGAAATTGAGGATGATAGCTTCCGAGTTTGAAACAGCGAACAAGGGTGCAAGGAGCAAGAATTCCTGCAAAGCCGCAGAGTCGGGTAGGTTTGTACTTTGGCAAATGAACCCGGACATGTGGTATGTGGAGCTCGCTCTTGGTGGTAGCAAAGTTCATGCTGGCTGCAATGGGAAGCTTGTGTGGAGGCACACCCCTTGGCTTGGTCCACATGCTGCAAAAGGGCCTGTTAGACCCTTACGACGAGCACTTCAGGTGAAATTCCATTACCAACTGGCATCTTACGTTCTTTTTAAAGTATGTTGGTTGGACTGTTGCTGAGCCATCATCTTTAAGTTTGTACATTGAAGATTCATCTAGTTTGAATTGGCTTATCCTCCTTGCACGTGGCTGGCAAATTCACTGAGTCCATACTATAGAATTTGATCCCCTAGTTAAGAGGTGCACAGGGGAGCTGGAAGATAAGTAACCGAGACTTAAGCACAATTTAATGTACATATATACTCTAGCAAATTTTATCATTGACTTTTGAAGGCTTTAACAGTACTTTGCTATCTTCTTCTTCCAGGGCCTTGACCCAAAAACCACAGCAAGCATGTTTGCGCACGCAAGATGCGTCGGGGAGAAGAAAATTAACGGAGAAGATTGTTTTGTCCTCAAGCTTTGTGCAGATCCAACTACTCTAAAGGCCAGGTGTGAGGGGCCAACCGAGATTATACGGCATGTTCTCTTTGGCTATTTCAGCCAGAAAACCGGGCTCCTTGTTCACTTGGAAGACTCGCACTTAACCCGTATACAAAACAATGGAGGTGATCCAGTGTATTGGGAGACCACAATCAACTCGTTTCTTGATGACTACAGACCTGTCGAGGGGATCATGATTGCACATTCTGGGCGTTCGGTTGCAACACTTTTCAGGTTTGGAGAAACAGCGAGAAGCCAAACTAAGACTCGGATGGAGGAAGCTTGGACGATTGAGGAGGTGGCTTTCAACGTTCCAGGCCTGTCTGTCGACTGCTTCATCCCCCCTGCCGAGTTGAGATTCGCTTCTCTTGACAAAACGTGCGAATTACCTCGTGTTCCTTGGGTGAGGAACGTCGTGCCTGCTGCTCGTGCCAGGGTTGCCGCCCCAGAGAAATCCAGTGAGCTGTGAGGGTCAGGCCCGAGAGAAACACTTTGTAGGAAGGACAGTAATTGATGGCAGCGCTCAGAGCTGATTATAGTCATGTACGTAAGATTATGGTAATTGCTGACAATTTTAGAAGGTGAGGCATATGGGAGTTTGGTCATTATTAGTATGTACTCTAGTTTCCTTCAACTGTAAATAGAAGGGTAGTTCATAGCTTTCCGGAGGACCCCAGGCTTCTTAAACTGGAATATTTTCCTACATTATTGGAGTAAGCAAGTTGCCAGTTTTGACCGACCAAAAAAAAAAAAAAAAAGTTGGCAGCTTTGATGTTGTGCTACATATCATCGAATCTAGGCACTCACAACTGTGAAAACTGATTCTTGCGAATGGCAATGGCGTGAGTACCTGAAGAACTACATCAACGTATAGATTGCTTTGATTATAAAAAGTGCACATCCCAACTTCTGATGGATCTCCATTTGGTAATCTGGGTCTTTGCTTGCTGTTAGGTTCTGGCTAAATGACTAGTTCTAGGAAAACTTATATAAGATTTTTGTGCCAATCATACGTATCAGATCAAAGGAGATGGATACTGCAGTGGAGTTAATCGGCGCCACCAGATCACAACATCTCATCGAGCTAGTTACATGTCTAGCACTTGACAGGGTCTTCGTTTCAAGGGTCTGAGAAGAAATTGTACCATCGTGACATTGCCAATGCTTGGTAGCATTTGCATAGACGAATGCACTCACTGTCATGCCAAACGCTTGTTTAGGCGATGAACACCGCGATCAATGCCTACATCCTCCAGAAAACCTCCTTGAGAAACTTCCTCCCTTTATCAACCAAATAAGAGGAAATTCAACTCACAAGAAAACCTCCTTCTAGTTCTAGCAAGGAACAGCTTTTAGCCAAAATAAGCACAGCAGATAGCGCAGGGCGCCATTTGATCCCGAGCCTGAATGAGTTCGAGATCAAGCCTTGGCTCAGAATCTGTGCAGAAACACCACAGCGTCGAGAACAAAGTCAATACAGGAAAATGCATAGCTTCAGCTTCAATTTATTAGACCTTACTTCGGAACATCGTCTGACCCTGGCACAATCTGTCCACAGATACAATCTTCAATAAGAGTACCCAGAAAAACAAGGAACAAATCAGGAATTCACTTCACTACAACACAAACGTTATCGATATCATCACTTCAATTTCAGGGCACGATCTTGTAACCCTTCACCTTGTCGATCCAGGACAGGAAGGAGTTCTTGGAGTTCCTGAACCCGAGGAAGCCGTGCTCCTTACTCTTGTTCATGCTGTCCAGCAACGCCGGCCCGTCGAACATCAAGTCCACGAACCACCACAGCCCGACCTCCTCCAGCTTGGTCTCCTGCAGTTGGTTCTCCCTCACGATCTCCTCCCACACCTTCTCCTTCCCCTTCATCGCCTCCGTCAGCCGAAGCCGCGGCCCGCCCTCGTCGAACCCGTACTCCTCGATCCCGAACTGCTCCGCCAGCACCTTCCAGAAGTGCTTCCACTTGAACACGTCGCCGTTGCTGCAGTTGAAGGCCTCGTTCCGGGCGTAGGGGTCGACCGCCGCCCAGATATGCTGCTCGGCGATGAGGTCGGCGTCGCCCGCGGTGGAGTAGCAGTCCCAGGCCTCCTTGGTCCCCGGGAACATGAGCGGTACGCCCTCGTGCTTGCAGATGGCGGCGTAGGCGCACAGGGAGCCGACGAGGTTCATGAGGCTGTAGGGGGAGAAGCCGAAGATGACGGGAGGGCGGTGGACGGACCAGGAGACGTCGTCCTTCTTCGCGGTCTCCTCGAAGAGAATGTCCTCCAGAGTGTAATAGAAGTTGGGGGCGTCGAGCCGGGGGAGGTCCTCCGTGAACGGCGGGTCGTGCGGGGTGACCTCGCCGTAGGCCTCGAAGGGGCCGAGGTAGTGCTTGGTCCCCGTCTGGAGGCAGACGTGGCGGAGGTTGGAGGCGTTGGGGACGAGCGCCTGGAGGGCGTTCCGGAACATGGCGCCGTTGACGCGGCAGTTCTCCTCCTCCGACGAGCGGTTGGCCCAGGTGACGTAGAACACGTGGGTGACGTCGGTGAGGGGGGAGAGCTTGGCCTGGGCGTCCGCCTCGTCGGCGAGGTCGCACTGGATGTACTCGATGGGGTGATCGGCGTTCCACGCCGGGCGGGGGCGGCGGGCCACGCCGTAGACCTTCCAGGGCCCGCCGGGGGTGTCGGCGAGCGGCAGGATCTCGGCCAGGCTGTTGCCCACGATCCCGGTGACGCCGAGGATGAGCCCCACGCTCTGGAAGCCCTTGGGCGCCTCCTCCTCATCGATCCTCTTCTGCAGAAAACCCAACAACAAGATCACAAGACGAGGTCAAAACTCGATCGAATTCGCAAATTCAGGCCTCGTAAACATCGTCCGGGAAGGAGAAAGATCTCACCTTTGCGGCGCCAATGGCTCCGGCCCACCACCAGCTCATCTTGGCTCCCTTCTTCGGGCAGATTGATTCGCTAGAGAGAGAGAGGGAGAGGGAGAGGGGTGGAATGAACGGTTATTCTGGGGAAGGAGATAGGGAGACGGTAAGGGGGGCAAAGGGCCAGTAGATAAAGAACGGAAGCTACCAGTCGGTCTCGATCGGACCCAGAGTGGCGTCGACACGACGAGTGTTGGATTCGTGCGGGCTTTATTATATTCATCCGTTTTCTTTTGCGTGCGTGAATTTTGGGGTCCCTTCCTTCGATACGAGTTTTCAACGTGGCCGTTTTCACCAGCGGCGAAAGCGAAACCGAGGGGTGGGTCGGTCCGGGTCTATCCTGAAATTCATTGGTTTTTTTTGGCTGGGTCTGATTCGGTGATCAAGCAAATCAAGAGCCAGCCAACATGAGGATGTCGTCGCTATCTTGCTTTGCCAGCTAAAGGCCTAAATAAAGTTTTAAGGCAAATCGCAAGTTTCGTTGGCGGACTTGTCAAATCTCTCTAGCAAATATCCTCTCCACCTCGAGTCCACACTCCCCTTCTCCTCCTTATCCTCTCTATCCGTATCGGGACGTGTTTAGCATGTCGAGGGGGTCAAGTTTGCCCCTTTCTGCACCCTTTCGGCATTGATTGGCCGATCCATGATTGCTGATCAAATGGGTCCTTGTCCTTCTCGACCTTTCTGGCTGCAGGATTTTGGGTGAAGGAATCGTTCTAAACGTGGTTGAACAAGCAGCGCACCTGCTCCGCTCCTCCTGATGGTTTTCGTTGGTGAAAAATCGTGTGTCGATGACGTGAGTAGGGGGGCCTCACTGCTTTGATTAGATTTTGAATACTCAGGGACGGTTTGGCTGGATTTGCCCTTTTTGTATGACTAAGGCCCGTTTGGTTCGTCCTTTCAAATGGGCATTCAGACTCTAAAGTCGATTGGCCAAATGTAAACGCGTTTGGTTCGATTTTTTGGGCGACTTTGGCAAAATGTAATTGTATTTCCAAATAACTCTGAGGGCCCTTAACCCAAAGAAGGTCTGGATCTATTTTGGGAAGTTGCATTTTTAAAATATAAGTTTGGGGTTACTATTCATCTTCTCCGGAGAAGCCGATCGGAGGCCGACGACCGCCAGCCAAGGGGTTGCGCGCGTTGGCGACCGCCGCCTGAGGGTCGCCCGACCCCGGCAACCGTCGCCGGACCTCAAGTGGCCGTCGCTTGGGTTCGCGCGACCCAAGTGGCTGTCATTTGGGGTCGCCGGACCCCAATGACCGTCCGAGAGCCGATCCGCCATCCGCCACCGTGATCGACTTCAAAAATATATATAAATATATTTTTGCTTTTTTAATTTAATAAAAGTCAATTACAGATGCAAATTTTACCAAACAATACTTGCATTTCGAAAAACCCCCTTCACCTAAAGGTATTTGCATTTATGCAAATGCATTCCCCAAAAGCCGAACCAAACGGCCCTAACTGAAGTTGACATGGAATAGGTTGTGCGGTTCCTCTGTTCACGTTTCGACTTTGCTGTCGGCCCAATGTTTTTGCGCGAGTTCTAGGCCCATGAGCCCACGACGAGCGAGATGGTAACCGCAAACCCCACCACCACCGCGTCGGCGGTGGCGCTCTGATCCCAGCTCGCGTCGTAGCTTTTCTTAGACAACGTTGGAACGAGCGGCGATGGTGCTCACGAACTTCAATGGAGTTGGGGTCGGATTCGGTACGTGGAACTGTAGATTTTCCCGAAATTTTGTTTTCCGCCCTCTGCTTCCGTGAAAGCTTCTCTTTTTATCGGATGGGCAGAAGTGATCGTCTATCTGATAGACGAATGGCTTTCGTGTTGCTAAGGTGTATGATTTTTTGTGGGTTTCTTTTTTCCTCTCAGGGTTCGGAGTCGGGTGCGGGTTCGGCGTCGGATGGGGTTTTGGAGGTCTGCTTCTGAAGTTGATTTTTGATGCAATTCAGTTCTTTGATTGTGCTATTGATCATGTGGGTTACACCAGGAAATGTGGGTTTTTCTCTGTAGACAATTTGAATGCCTTAGCTTGTAAAATTTTTTGGGTTACTTTTGTTTTTGATTGATTGCTTGCCGTGTAGTTATTGCATCGCTATCAGCTTTCTTTCGAAGATGATACCCTTCGATTTGTTAGTTTTGTTCGGCATGGTGGAGATGCAATGCTAGCAATCTCACGTATGCCAGGAGTCAAAGTCATCGAGCTGGCAACTAGCTCCAGAAGAGACTGAACACCTCCTGTGGCCTCCACAGGACATGATGAAGAAGCTTCCACTGCTAATCTCTGGAGCATGTCTTGCTTCCATTTTGATCTTTCTGCTTTGATTTCTGTTGTTATGTGTTCACGCTTTATGATCGACGCTGCTCAAGGGAAGCAATTGTGAATTTGAAAAATGATGGAAAACATAAGCTATAAATTTTATATCTTGCGCATGGCAATTATGTCCTTTTCATCCATAATGAATGGAGAAAAATGATCTGGTGTCAGTTTACTGTATGTTGAATTGTCTACTCTAAATCTCATGTTCTGCGGTTTATTTGTCTGAAAAAATCAAGTTAAGCTCAGGTAGATCACAACCAAATTAACTGGACCTTATCATCAACTGCTGTCTCATGTGGATACAGCATTTGAACTTCTCTCTTAGAGAGCGCTCTCATATGGCAATGCTTTATCTGGCTTCAAATAACCATATTAACAATTCAGTTCTCTCATTTGCTGGTTAATCAACTCTCATGGATTGTGATTTGCCTATTAGGAAGAATAAGTAAAGAAATGCGTGGTTATAAGTTAGAGTTGAAAAACTCTAGTATAATGCAAGCAAGGGCTTTCTTTCTGCTATATCATGCCTAACACTAGAGTTTTTCATTGTTCTGTTTGGGAATTGTGGACCTTCTATTTTCTAATTCTGTTTCATTGGAGATGCTTAGCAATATCTGCCATGCTTTGCTTTTATAGGTTTTGTGCTGAAATTCACTTAAGAGTACATGACATGAATCGCTGATATATCTTAGAGACGGGGGTGTCTGAGCTTCCATTTCAGATATGATGTCGGTGTGCAAATGATAGTTGTTTAGGTACGACAAAGACATTCCTTACATTTTTATATACATTGTTTGATGCAGGCATGCCGTTAAACTTCCTGGGCCTTGGTGCAGGTAAATTTTAGGAAAACTTACAAGTAGTATTATGCTTTTAATTAATTGTTCACAGGTTGAAAATGTTGGCTATTGTCAAGCTAATTATGTTGGCCTTTTATTCGCATGCCCATTCAAAGGTGGAGGCTGTGGAGTCGGATTAGGCCTTGGATGGGGATTTGGCACTGCCTTTGGAAGTCAGTATCGGTCATCCACATTAACATTCCAAGGCATAGAATTCTCTGGCAAGGATCAAGTTGCCAATAAGGAGTTCAAAGATTTAACCAAGTAGTTGTGAGAGTTCATGCTTTGGAGTACTTGCTGTTTCTGCGTATTTCACATGCTCTGCAAAATCCCATTGTATGTGCTCTTTACCCTAGTACAGGACACTATTTCGTATGAATCTGGGAAGTTTGTGCAACTGAAAGAGCTCTTGGATTCTCCATTTTAATCATACAAAAGGCCGATAACTCCTTTTTTGTGTGGTCTTCATTTCTAATCCAGGAAGCTCATTGTAAGTGAGAAAATGTATACATTGTAGGGATGCTTTTGCATGGTCTCAGTGAACTAAAAAGCATCTTTGCGAGATGTCGAATTATTGAAACTTTGTTGTACTACAACCTCCCACTTAGGATCAGTGAATGGACTTTATCCCCATCGAGAGATTGTTTTTCCCCATCCTCACCCTGATAAAGGTTAGGCAGTGCAGTACATGGTTAATTAGTAAAAAGTGCCTAACTCAACAGATGGAAGAGCCCTTCTTTAATGATAAGAGATTCTGGCAGAAAATCAAGAAGCATTCTAGTGCTGGTTGCGCTTGTCCTGGAATTCTCTGGAAGAAGTGTCGGCGAAAGGCAAGTGCACGTCATTTTTTAGTTCATCCTCTCAGTCCAATCAGGGAATAGCAAATGCATTCTTGGCTACGCTGCAATAGAACACGTTATTTCTTGATGAAAGCGCTGCGAAGCACAGCCTGTTATACTTTCTCTCCTGGTTGATTCTTTGCGATTATTGCAGTTGAATTCTTAGCCGGGGAAATTCTTCTTACTGTCCAAAGTGAAGCGGTCCTCTTAACCTCTCTGCTGAGTCGTTAAGTTACGTTAGTGTCGACTGTTCTACTACTGTGTATGTGGGCAACTTGTTGTCTGGTAAGCGCTCAAACCCAAGTATTCATAGATTGCATTCGTGAAATCGCAAAGGTAATGGATATATCCACTTCGCGTGATGTATAGGAGGCACCTGATGGTTGCATAGAACTGCTATTGAAGCACAACCGCCGTTCGTGGGTTTCCATCACGTTAAGTTCACTTATATATCTGTGGAAAAGAAACCTAAACATGAGGACAAGGTCCCCAGGACAGAGGAGCTTTGTGCTCTGAGAAACCGGTTGTGGTTGTTGTGTTGGTTGTGGGCTCTCTACTGCCGTTACAATCGACTGGGAAATATTGACACGAGATCGTTGCAGTTAAGGGAGCAGATACGCGTTTATTATCCCCGCTAAAAATGTCGGGAACAATAGTAGCTTCTATATCGGAAGATCGGCTATAAAAGACTGAATCATTCCTTGTGTTTCAGTGTCTGGATTCACCACACACAAAGAGAACTGGGCTAAAGCAGGTTCGATGTGCTGTGGCAAAAACTTTGTTCATACGTTGTTCAGATTTTTAGCCGTTCTTCTGAATTATATCTTGCTTCTTCGATGACTCGTCAAGCTATGGTTCTGTCTGCAAAAATTTTCATCGGCTTTGATCACTCTCGACACTCAAGCTCGTTGCAGATTGTGATCAATAGCGGAACGCCGTGTTAAATTGCGTTTGCTTTGTTTTCCCATATTTTTGCTGCAAACCGTCAGTACTTCTGCACTTCACCAACGTGCTTTTTGTTTCATTAGTTTATTAACCACTAGGAGAGTAATGGGTGATTGAAATATCATTAAGGTAGTCTCTAGATAATTGTTCTTTCATGATCGCGTATTCCTCGCCAGTATAGCGCAGCCGTGTCATCCGTGTCATCCGTTCATTAGGAAGACGTCATTGTCAATCTGTGGGAGTGTCGCCTGGGAAAGTAGCTACCTGCTAGAGAGATGATCCACGATGATTTCGGACAGTTTGGTCCTAGAAAGCGCGGCAACTACTTCTTCTCACCCAACATTCACGTGCCAACTACCCTCCCACGAAAGTCTTACAAATTACCTTGAGCTTCGTCGTTTGAGCGCAGTACCCTTTGCTCTGAACTCCCATCTTTCTCTGCAGGACCTGGAGTTACAGAGATGGCTGAGAAAAGAGTCTTCACCCTCAAGCAAGTCGCCCAGCACAAGTCCAGGAAGGATTGCTGGTTCGTCATCAACGGCCGGGTAAATTCCTGTCGTAATTCATCATATCTCATCCATCGAGTTCCTCCACCACGACCAACGTCTATGAATGGATTTTGGAAAAGAAAAATGAAAAACTTTGTAGAACAGCTCTGGACATTGAGCCACGGACAGGATTTAGGTCGAAAGAGCTTCGGAATCTTTTTACCAAGCACCAAAGTTTCGGGTTTGCTGTTCGAAATTTTCACGGACTCATCCTGTATCAATCCCATGTGTTCATCTTTCAACAGGTGCTTAATGTGACGAGCTTTCTGGAGGAACATCCAGGAGGAGAGGAGGTGCTGTTGGAGTTGGCAGGGCAAGATGCGAGCAAGGCTTTCGTCGACATTGGCCACAGCAAAGCGGCACAGGGCATGCTCTTGAAGTACCAGGTGGGTGTCCTGGAAGGCCACACCGTCCAGGACCAGGATGCCGACAAGTCTGCTGCCCTGAGAGACGCCAAGAAGGAGGGCATGAGCGCTTTCATCGTGAAGGATGGCCCGACTCAAAAGTACGCCGCCCTCGCCGAGTTCGTCGTCCCTCTCCTGGTCGCCGGATCCTACTTCGCCTACAGATACGTCACCGTCGTCGCGAGCCACGCGTGATTCCGAGACTAGTTTTCAATTTGTCCCAAATTCTCAGTCCGACTCTGAACTTTGTGTTTCCTGTAATTTGGCGTTGCTTTTCGGGAATAAAAGAGTGGCAAAACCCCCCCGGTTTGAAAAAGAACGTCGTTCAAAGCCTAAGTAGAATATCATGTAAACATCGCCCCAATTCCCTAAAAAAATCCCAAATTTTAAGTTTAATCTCAAATTTATCCCTAACTTTTTTTTGTCTTAAAAAAATCTCAAATTTTAATTCCAATGCCAAATCTGCCCTGAATTTTATTTTGTCTAAAAAATATATAATCAACTTTTGATATATATTCTCAAATCTACTCTGTGGTCCAGTCTTAACATGGCATTTCCACATCAATAATAAATACATATCGGCAAGACAACATAGAAAATTACCTTTAAAATAAAACTGGCTTAGGATATAAAAATTAAGGATGACTATCTATGATTTTTACACAAAGGGCTAACAGGGACAAATTTGGGATTATAGTAAAAATTGATGATTTTCTTTTTTAAAAAATGGGGTAAATTTGGGATTGGACCTAAAAATTGGGATTTTTTCTAAAACAAAAGAAAAATTCAGGCAGAATTGGAACTAAACCGAAATTTTGACATTTTTTGAAGATAAAAAAATGAAACTAGACATAAAGTTTAGGATCTTTTAGGAAATTAGCCCTTTACAAATTCGGGAGAAATGGGGAAGAGGAGTTTTCCCCCATCAGAAGAATAAAATTGCCTTAAAAGCTGGCGGATTACATGCTTCATGCATCATGAATGGCAGTGCCTATGGACCTAGCGCTGGAAAGGGTCGGGACCAATCGGGTGCTCGACCCGTCTGAATCGTAATAATTTAAATTTGGGTTTTAGATGAGTTTAGGATTCAATGTAAGGAAGCGCCATTCTTCTCGAAATGGGTTTGAGCCCATTTAGCAGGAGCTCGAAACCCAGACGCAATTTGTAACGTTAATTGAGAGTCCTCGTCCTTTAAAAGAGATCAAATTAGTTATGTGATGGCAAAAAATCTAGAAGTGAAAGCATGAGTTCCTCTTTTTATTGCGTATTTGATTCTCTTAACATGTTTTGTTCATTTCTAACTCTACTTGAAGTTCGGGACAAAACTGTCTTTTGTCCTTTCATTGTGTTAGGTAGGTTTTGTGAACGGGATATATCCACCTACCACTTGAACCAACCACAAAAAAAAAACCCACATGTCGCTGTCGATGAATGAAGCTAAACAAGTATGAGAAGATGGTGGGATCAACACCCGATTTTAATTAAAAGAGCATGAAATGAAAAAAATTAAATATACGCTTCGTAACATGATTGACTTTATTTATCCCAACAAGACAAACTTTCCCATACACGAAAAGAAATATCATAGAGAAATTGATGATTTCATTCACTAAAGGCCAGTGAATTCAGAAAAGGGTGGACTCAATACAACGGTCCGTGACATTTTCAGTCTCATTCAATGTTATTAACATCAAATAATAGAGGAAGCAAAACAATACAGAATGAAAAAACCAGTTTTTGGTTGCTGGAATGAAGCACTTCTTTTGGCTACATCTTCCGTCTCTTCTGACCCAGGTTACCCTTCACATTAAACTCCTAACAACTCTATAGTCAATATATGCTTGTTGGACCACCGCTTGGGTGATATTCCATTCAAATGGTAATCGTCCTACACTTGTGAACCTTCTAACATTCAGCATAACCTTCGTCGCCCAGAGTTCGATGTCCAACCTGCTTCTCTAGGACCTACATCCATCTTGAAACGCAAGATTGAGAGTCCTCGAGATAACCCATTGGCTCCTTCCAGTTTTCACGGTAGGGGTTCGTCTCTATTCTAAATTCGCATTTTGCATTACCCGGTTGACAATAAGCGGCGAGATTCAGGCTTAAAGTGGCTAAATGATAACATTAGATTACTGTACAGATTACAATAACAAAGCCACAAAATCTACCCAGAGAATTAGAAACAACAGGATACGCTTTCCCAAGTCAGAACGCCACAATATCCCAGGATAACAACCCTTTCTAATCGTAACATTCTGTTACTCTTGCTAGAATTTACATTCTCTGTGGCAAAAACTCAAAAACTTCCTCAATCGTTGTAGAGACTGTGCAACATGCTCGGTGATCGGACTGGACTGGAGGTTGCTCACAGGAGTAAGCCTGCAAGGGCATCTAATGCGCTACCACGGACTAGAAACTTGTCAGGTGGGACATAATTATCCACTTGGAAGGAAATGGAAAATCCAAGAAGCATCTTGTCTCTTGCATCATCCACTGCTGACATAAATAATCCGCAACTAGTCCTGACCATTCTAACAAGGACGTCCACGCCGAAATAAAGAAATTAAACCATAATTATGCCTCCACCTTAGATTGCACGCAAAATGAGTAAAACTGCATAGAGCATAGACAGAATTAAGCGTCAGAAAGCATATAACAATTATTCCCCTCAAAAAGTAAAGACCATTACCATGCAATATGAAAAACTAGTGACATGTCAAGTGAACTCAGACAGTTATCATTTATCCAGTTCTCAGGTTTGCCTAGTATCAGAATATTTGATGTCTACACTGGAATGTTTCTTAACAATTTCAAAGAACCCTATGAGGAAAATAGACAAATTGACCTCAAAGAAAATTATAATCAATCTGCAGACATTCCACATGACATGACTTTCCCATGCTCAACCCTTGAGAGAACGCACATGCACTCATAGTCATCAGTATAACATCAGAAGAAATAATCTGCATAAATTCACTCTCATATTTGCTTTATCGAGTGAAAACCCTTGAAAAACTTTTATTTTTGTAATCTCCGAACTAAAACTGAGTTGAGAAAATTTTTCCAGCAAGAGAGGAAAATTCAAAATCTTAACAATTTAATCATGAATTTTGATAATTATTGTACCTTTTTTCCTTTTCTCATTCACACTCATCATCCTTCAGCACTGAGAAAACTGGATAAAATAACAGATGATACGACCCTAGGCAGTCCCTTCTTCGCAACACACACATGCACACTCAAGAAAAGAAGAAGAAAACCTTAAAATAGAAAGAATATGCCTCCATAAAATTGCCAGGCAAGAACTAAAATACGTAATGAAGTGTTGGATCAAAGTAATTGGAAATATACAACAGCAAATTGATGTTATAATATTGAAAGAACATAAGGTACTGCAGCATAGCATTTGATAGTAGACCATATCAATGGGCGGGCTGAGCCCAGTACCAACTTAAGTGTCCTTTGCCCAATCTCACCCATATTGCCAATAGGGCCGATTGGGCCTCCGCAGGTACAGTGGCTGCCCACCCATTGATCATCCATTTGACAGTCAACCCTGGTGATTTCTCTTATTTGGTTCGTTTCTTTCAAACTCTAGGCTTCAAAGTTCAAAACACTGTAGCTAGAGTAAAAGAACTCCACCACTGAAAATAAAAACGATATCAATGAACCTCCTATTCTTTTATAGCCATAATTTCTATTATTGCATCATAAGATCCTAAATTAGTTTATAAGGTTGAGTTGTCTTATTAAAAAGGTTCATCAACAAGAGTTGCTTTTAAAGTTCTACAGATACTGCTGATAATGCTATGTATATAGAGACCTGTATACTAATTGATGTGACAAATCTTAACCGAAAGTTAACTATGGTCCACTTCTTTAAAGGCCCAGTTACAATCCACCATATCGCTTGGTACATTAATTTAATAGACCAGCCTCAGCATACCTGGAATTATTCAAAAACGATATGCAAAATGGATCACATTTCATAACTTACAAATCAATCCAACTATGCCCTTCGAATTGCTTCTTTAATAGGACTGTGTTTAATGCATCTTCGAAGAATAACAATCAATCAAAAGCATAAAACATACAATATATGAAGACTTTGTTTCATGTTTCTGGGCTTTGCTAAGTTCTTATATTTGACAAAATAAATAATCAATTACTAATCTCTTTTTTACTTGTATTTATTTAGGATATAATGGCAATAATTCAGAAATATGAAATCAAATGAACCTATACATGTCGAAGATAAAGGTACACAAACAAATCAGTTGTTAAATTCAACAAACACACAGTTTGCAAAGCCAAACCAAACCAAATCAATTCAGGTGAGCATGATTTAATTGATGACAGTAATTCGGTTTGGTTTGGTTCAGGAGAAAACCATACCAAATTCTTTTGTTTGATAGGGCTTATCCTCCAATTAATTTGTTGCAAACATGCAATTTTTGTGCAAAAGCTCAAGATCTAAGTCCACATTTGACATGTTAGAAAAATTTTAGCGGCCGTGTGACGGAGCCCTCAAAATAATGACAAATAAAGCAATCTAAAAACTAAGACTTGTCAACCAATTGGAATGAATCTGCTTGTTCTCTGCCATGAACATACTTTCGAATCTACGTGAATATAATTTAAGAAAACTGCAGTTATCTGGTCAGCATGAAGGAGGAGGAAAAGTAGAAAATTGTCACATTAATATCTGACAATTCTCATGTGTAAGAACTTGACATTAAAGAAAACTGCTGTTATCCGGCCAGCATTAAGCAAAAAGAAAACACACAAAAAAAGCTAGAAGTTCCATTCACATCAGGCAATTCTCATGCAAAAGAAGTTGCACAAAGTGTCCAAAAGTAAAACGTATTCATATCATAGCAACTTCAAGTCATTTCAAGGGAACAAAGCCACTAAATAAACCGTTGGACAAATTCAGCAATGGCAAATCTATTCTATAAGTGACCCTAATAAATTTTGGACCCATACATAAAGACACAAATGGCAGTCCAGTCATAAAAAGTATCACCAAAAGTGGAGCCAACTCACCAATCAAGCAGAGAAGTAGAATAGTTGAAAAGGCCAATTGAGCAGGTCGGCTGTATTGCATCTGATACTGAGACCTCTGAAGCTGCCTTTGGATAGCTCCAGACCATCCATAAAGTTGCTTGTGATAACAATCATCATCCAGGCAACTCTTACTCCGTTCATAGCATGCATGTACCCCCTTTTTAGAACAAATACACATATTTATTCAACCATGACACCAAAATCAAAGCATGCCAAATAGAAGATAAACTAAAAACGCACAGAAAGAGTTCAAAACTCACTCTCTCTAGCTGAGCCGGTTCCAGCAATGCAGTATCGTCTTCTTGGTGAGAATCCGTCACTTTCCACTTCCTAAAGCCATTTTTAGACCACTTCAACTTGGAGACAGAGCCCATGGAATTTAGGAACCCTGAAACACTTGGTACCTTGCGTGGAGGTAACACGGAATGCCCATTGGAGGAATTCTGTGGGTAAGCATCTCCAGTTATAGCAATATTCCAAGCACTGATGTCAGCGCTTGCACTGGCTGCTCTTCTATGCCCATATGACTTCTCCTCTCGGGCATCCATTGAACTCCACTCAGTTGATGGGCATGAATTCTTCGAACACTCGGGCGTGGACTCTTTCTGCAACTCTTTATATTCTTCATTGTCCCTAACATGGTCCGACACGGCACTTGACGCTTCAAATGCCGATGATCCAGAAAGAAACAATGCAAAGTCATTGCACTCTTGCTCGTCCAAACGCACCCAAGACGGTGCTGTATTGCCATCCGAAAGGGCAGATTCCTGCAATGAGTCATGAATCTTTGAAATCTGCTCATTGATGGCAACAATGAAATCATGGTGCCTGTCCCTCGCATCGTCCGTCGAACTATTGCCGTAACTCAACTGCACTGCTCGTTCAAACTCCTCCAACTGCATCCGAAAACCAATCAACGAGTCCGACACATCAGCATTTACATCAAAAAACAATTTTTTCCGACCCTCACCAAACTGCAGACAAAACCTGCCCATCAAGAAAGCGCAATCACAGCTATGCAGAGAGAATGACCTGCCACTGGGTAGTGCCCAAAGCGGTATGGAGGTCCCGCCGGAGCTCCTCCAGATTCCACGCGGCCGAAGAGTCCTTTTTCTCATGGATCCACGTTCGATACGTCGATTGCATCCTTCAAAACCATATAAACAGACATTCTCAACACGAAATAAAGCCAAAAGCTACCAAACAAAACCCACCAAAAAAAAAAAAAAAACGGGGCGATCAACAGCATTTCGCGAACAAAGTCCCAAAAAACGAAGCCTCGGATTTCATGCGAATTAGGCCGAAACCGGTCCTGCTGAACGCACCCATCTAGTTCATTCAAGAGTTCCGAAGCAATAAGTAAGAACCGGAAAATCAGACACCAAATCGCAACTAATCGCGGGGCTCGTAATGAGGATCCGACGTCGCACGGACGCACCTGTCGGCCGATTCCTGGACTTCCTCGGCGGCGGAGAAGAAGGGATCCTTCTCCCATCGATCGAAACTCGACGCCATCTCGGACGGAAAACGAACCGCGAAAAACACCGAATCCCGCCCCGAGCCTCCCCGAAAAAGGAAGAACAAATCGAAACCCCAAATTGACAAAAAGTAGAATCTTTTCCTCAATCCGCCGTCCTCGCTTGAACGTCAATCGAGCGGATCACCAAACCCAGATGTTGATTTGCGGGAATTCAAGAGAAAAAATTTACAGAAATTGGGATCCAGAGGAGAGAGAAGATGGGGATGGAGGGAGAGACAAAAGCGTACGGATTCTAAATATATGGATTTACTTAATTTGATCGCGTGAAATGAAGGGCACCCATCGCCGTGCAGCCGCGTGATTTATTTATTTTATTTCCTCGTGTGTTTTCAACGAGCAATTATTTTCTCCCTTTTTTTTGTTTAATTTATTTCGCGATGGAGCCATTTATATGATAATTCGATAATATATTCAACTGGGTAATTATTAGGCCTGCTGACGTGATAATTCATTTTTTTTTGCCCAGATATTCGATGTGGCGGGAGAGGCCTCCCCACGCGGACGAGACACGCCGGGCGGGGGCGGCGGAGCGAGTCAAAGCCGTCCGCTTGGACTTTCGCTTTGGCAGTAGCAATTGGAGTGGCTTTTTCTCTTTCCCTTAATTCCCTGGCGGTCAAATTTGGCCTCCGGCCGTCGCTCCCCGACCGGGAGGCAGCTTAATCCAGGACAATGGTCAACGGCTATTCATAAAATCTGCCCTTTTGCCATGGTCTCCTTTGAATCGAGAATGTCTGCACAGGGCAAGTGCGTTTTGGAGGAGTGCTCTGTTCGGCAGTACTTGGCCAACACATTGTCAACACACGCAGCGAGGTTGATCGGAAGGAGATCCGGTTCTGGTCAATAAGAACGTCGTCGACGTCGGGCACTAGATTTTGGCTAGGTGCCGAGGTGGATGGGGTCTGTGAATGTATACCAAGTCAGTCGATGGGAGAATGAGCAAAGATGTAACTACTAATTACTTTGAAACCGATGATTTTGAGATCGGTAAATGCTCCGTATATACTATCTGTCGAGGCTATACCCAATTCATCAAGGAAAAACATGTTTATATTGCTAGTAAGGATTATTCCCGATATCTATTCTCGTCATTTGCATTCCTATCAATGAATTAATGAAGGAAATTTCAAACCTTTGTTGATCGAACTCATTTACTTTGAAAGATATTTTACTGTTTTAAGGAAACGTGAATTTTGGAAAGCCAAATATTTTAAAAGAAAAACATGATATTTCACAACATTTTTAATGTGAAATTGTTTTATTTTACTAGTGGCACGATTTTGATATCCGTTAAGTTTTCGATCGAAAATCATGGATTAGAATCCTATGTGGCCGCTCCCTTAAGTCGCAATATGTGGCATAGTCCCCACATCTTTTCATTTTGTGCTATCGAGGCTTTTCGTCCGTTCAATCAAAGAAAATGTAAATAGATAGTGATGGCGGTCACAACAACGACATTGATGGGTTCCGTGAAGCAATGGCAAATGTTTTTAGGACAGTGATGACGGGTCTGTCACATAACGAGTCGCGATAAAATTGAGAGAGGAGAGAGCGCTTTCTCTTCACCTTTAATTTTTTCACTTCAATTTAAAGCTAGATTCAAAGGTTGGCATTTCAATTAATTTTGATGTAATAATGGATAATGACATGGCAACCATGTCACAAATTGCCATCTATGTCAATTGCCATGTGGGATTTTAGTGGTGATTTTTACAAATTGCTGAACAAATTTGTATCTAGCCTATATAAAAATATGACTGTAATGAAATATAATAAATAATATTTATGTTTGGTAAAATGTAGGAGAAAAGAAAAGCTAATTAAATAAAATGCGTTCCATAAATTAAACCAAACCCGACACGCCTATTAATTTTGATATGAAATGACGCGTGATGCACTACTGTATGATCAATCATTAGTAGATTATACTACCATAAATTATGATTAAATAAAATCAAAGCTCACTCATAAATTTTTCCCCGTTCATAGGAACTTTTCTTCTTAAAGCCAAACCAGCACAGGCAAATATTTTACCTACTTTTCAACGTTTGATTCAATCAGAAAAATGAATTGAAGGAAAATATTTTCCCAATTAATGAAAAATATATACTTAAATTCGAAAAAATGATTTCACTTTAAAAAATCGAAATTCATATTTTAAAAATATGACTAAGCATAGATACTTAAACTTGAAACTATACATTTAAACACAGAAGCCACCGCATCGGTTCCTGAGTCCTCGGCTTTCAAGACCAGGTCTTCGACACTTGAACCCAGGCTGATCAAGGTTAGGCCTTGTGACTCTATGCTTATGCTTGGTGCCAATGCTTTTGCCCAGGTGCATCGAGGTAGGGCCCAAGCTTTTGCACTTGCACTCGAGTCCATTGAGGCCTCGCCAAAAGCCTCGATGCTCATGCCCGATCCTCGACACCCAAGCTTAAATTCACAAAAATTGAATGCGAGATCCAAATGCTCCTAGGATCCCCAATTCTCAAGCATGGGTCCGCAAAGGCCATGCTCAGGCCCCTAATGTTCAAGCTTTGATCACCAGCACTCGAGCTCAAGTCCACAAAGGCGGTGCTCGATCCTCAACACTCATGTTTGAGTCCTCGGTGCACAAGCCAAGGTGCCCTTGCCTGGGTACATCGAGGTGGGCCTCGCACTAGGCCCAAGACCCAGGCACCCATACGGGCCATACCTCAATCCTCAGCGCCCATGTCAAGATCTATTAAGGTCGAACACAAGACTTCGGTCTCTATATGTAGTTCATCAATTATTTATGCATAAGTTACTAACGTTCAAATATTATTTGCTTATTTAGGAAAATCAAATTAAATTTTCATACTTTATTTTCAAGTTTCAATTAAACATTCGAAAATATTATCATTTTTCTAAAATATAACCCCCCCGCCCCTTTTTTTTACGCGATATGAAGTCTATCCAAGGTATTTTCTTTGTTTGGCCCATTACGAGCAGAGGGTACGCCAGTGAACACCAGCGGAAGCGAAGAGAAGTATTCTGCTTCACAGCGTCGAGCTCGGCGGCGACGCGGCAATGGAAGAGGCGGAGCAGCTGTGCGAGGCGGCGAGGGACGGCGACATCGGGAGGCTCAAGTCCCTGATCGCCGCCGGGGCCGACGTCTCTCACTTCGATGCCGACGGCCTCACCCCGCTGATGCACGCGGCTAGGTCGGGCCGCGCCGACGCGGTGGCGGCGCTCCTCGAGGCCGGCGCGCCCTGGAACGCCCTCTCGCCTTCCGGTCTCTCCGCCGGTGATTTCGCCATGGAGTCCGGTCATCAGGAAGCCTACGAGCTTCTCCTCAACGCCGGTATGCGCGCGTCTGTAGTTCTGCTTCAGTCTGTGCTGGCGATGCTTGCTTGATTCTACACATAGCTTGCCGGTTCCGATGTTTCATTCTAGTTCTTTTATCAGGAAAAGGAAGGATTTTTTGGGAGAGATAGGTTTTTCTGGATTCACCTTGGGCGCATGACTGGTTGGATTTGTGGGAGATAATGCTCTTGGATTATTGCTTAACAGTATGATTAAACGTCTCGTTCTCATAATGTTCTGTCTATCTTGGTCAACTAGGAAAAATGGAAAGTAATTTAAGGGGGACCGCTTGTAGATTCTGAAACCTGACTAACGCCGAGATTGATGAGGGACAGATGCTTGATGTCGCCATTAGTAATAATCGAAGAACCGATGCATTTTCAGTTTGTTCACCAATTCAAGCTAACGGCGCAAAATGACAGTTAAACAAGGATGAAACCAATGGACCTTCTAATAGGATTATTAGCATGACTACCCAATGAAGGATTGGACAAAGGGATGCTATGCTTCCTGCAGAAAAGCTAGTTTGAGCCTCAATCGGGATGCCGTGAGTTCTGTTTGTCTGGTTTCCATGCAATCCAACTCTAAGGCCCTAAAGTGCATGATGATTATTTTCTTTGGGGGCCTTCCATATAGCATAGCTTCCCATCATAGAGACCTTTTAGTCGGGACAGGTAAGAGTGGAAAACTTCATAATCGATAGCCTTGGCCAAAGCAAAGGGAAGCATCTCATCATCTACAAAAGTGCAAATTAAAAGAAAGTTCGTACAGGCTTATGGAAATCATTAAACGACAGACAAAATAGCAAGGTGCATCTATTACTAATCTCTTATCACATATTCTTTGCATGTGGCCACGGCTGAGATGGGTCTTAGGGAAGCCACAGAATGCTGTACTTATTTATCAAGCTGTAATAGATAAATTGAAGTAAATCACACGGACTCACAGAGAATCAGAGGTAGCAATGTATTGTTGGTTCTAGTACTTTTTTGTGCTAAAGACAAATTTTCTTATCCCGGAACTTGTTGGCTCAAATACTTCTGCATAACCTACCGAATTCTGGATATTTAACATTACTTATTGGTGTGCTTCAAGGATCATGGAAATGTTTTAGAGGTTAGGTGTGTGCATTGTTTCAGTCCAGTTAAGGGACCTTTATTGTTCTCATCGTGGACTTTGACCAACAATAATTTATGCAACAGGAATTCAGGCAGAGCTTATTCTGGGGACAATTGCGAGGAAAAGTAAAGCCAGTGACTCTCATGGGGATTACTTGGATGACAGGGTCAGTTTTAGTGAGGATAAGCTGATGGACTCAAGTAGCAAAGCTGTCATGATGGCTTGGGAAAAGCCATTGATGGAGGCTCATGCCAAAGCCATTTGTTCACAGGGTGGTCACATACTGAACATCGGATTTGGAATGGGTCTTGTCGATACAGCCATTCAGCAATATGCTCCTGCTACACACACTATAGTAGAGGCTCACCCTGATGTTTTCAAACGAATGCTTGACACTGGTTGGGGTGAAAAGGACAATGTAAGGATAATATTTGGTCGTTGGCAAGATGTTCTTTCTCAACTTGGATCTTATGACGGTAAGAGAAACTTCATTCCCCATCTAACTAGAATCTTAGCATCCGTAGCTAAGTGTTGCGTAACGTTCTATTTGCAATTTTTTTCACAATCCTTCTATGTATGCACAGAGATTCAAATTTTTTGGTGTATTTTAGAATGTCCAAGACACCGTTTTTAGGTTTATCATGGCTTCATGTGACATTTCCTGACCAGCTCTTATGTCATCAGAAAATCGGCTTTTTTGTCTGTTCTTTTGTGTCAAGCTTATAATCTTATTTCTAAAAATAATTAAACTCTAACATCAGTGAAATTCCAACAAGACCTCTATATCCATATTTAATGAAATTTCTGCAAAAGAAAGTTCCTGGGCCTCCTTTCTGTGTAATGGTTTTAGTTGCAATTAGAAGTGGATTAGACAGTGTTTATGAGATTTCTGGTATGTTTATTAAAGCTATACCGATCAAAAGGGATTGCAGCTAGAGTTGTGTTTCACTTGAGTCATTGTTTGATTTTTTTCCTGCTTATCATCTTTACCAGTTTCTTGGCTACAACGGTCTTTCTCCTCATGTGGATAGATTTCATTAGAGAAACTTCAACCTAGTATCCCAACCTAATTTCAGGATAGTGTGCCCACGAGAGTATGGTTGAAGTCCAGAAGATGCTGCTAGAAGTTTTTGGATATAATTGGATCACTTTCAGTTATTCATTTCTACTCAGATGAAATTCTTATGCCACTGCAGTCTTGCTCATGTAATATAATTGATGTTCTCAGGTATATTCTTCGACACATATGGAGAATATTATGAAGATATGAGGGAGTTCCACCAGCATCTTCCTGTTTTTTTGAAACCTGGGGGAATCTACTCATTTTTTAATGGGCTTTGTGGAGGTAATGCCTTCTTCCATGTTGTTTATTGTCATTTAGTTTCTCTGGAATTGGAGAATCTGGGCTACTCCACACAATTGATTCCCCTGCCTGTGAAGGCTTGTCTGGGAGAAGAAGTTTGGGAAGGTGTGAAACAGAAATATTGGCAGCTTGATACATATTACCTCCCAGTTTGTCAAACTATGCAAGATGAGGAATGATGTTGGTTTGCTGTTGACTTAAAGCTCTGAAAGCACTGTCTTGGCGCTTAAGATGGCTTTTTAAGTTGGCTTTCACTACTGGATAGGGTTGCGAATTTATAAGCAATTGTTGGAAAGGATGGGTGCATTTATGTTCGCTGTCATCTATGAAGTATCTCTTGACATTTTCTATTCAACCATTAGTGCTCTTCAGGCTTCATCTTCCTCAGTAGAGATATGCAGCAGCATTTCATATGTTAGACTCAGAAGAAAAACAAAGAATATTGATATGAAGCCATGTACTACTCTTGAAAAGATGCATGTGGTACATTATGCAGTTGCTTAATTTTTTAAAACACTATGTATTGCAGTTTACTGAAGCGAGACCACTGGACAATTCTTGTTGCAATTCAATTTCAATCTCCGCATTCAAATGCTTATTGGGGAAATTTTAGATCTCCTTTAGATTATTTTGTTCTGTGGGACCTTCTCTTCTTCTTGAGATCCAGTAGCTCTTTCAAGTGTGAACAACATGCAGCACGTAATGATGTGAAATTTGGATAAGATTTGCAAGGCAACGTCATTTCTTGTAAAAACCATATTCTCCTCTTGGCTATTAAAAGCTTATTTGAAATCTCGATGCGAGAGATTCTGGTCAACATTTTGAGAGGTTGCCTTTAGAGCAGAGTCCCTTCATTCGTTAAAATCGAACACTTCTGATGAATATTTGAGAGGTTGCTTAAGGCTGTGGTGTATTGTTGTTAATTGATCTCTGGCCACCCGTTTAAGTTAGTAGTTTGCACCTACTTAGCTACCCAAATTGCAGAATGGAAACCCCAAGATTAAAGTGCTCAAGGGTGGCAATTCAGGAAATATTGTATCTGGTTACTGAATGTTCTCCAGAATGAAAACCCAATGTCAATTTATTTCTTTTCATTCCGTAATCCATACAAATCCTGTTTTTTCTTTTCCTATTTAAGTTGTTTACTAGCTATATATCATTTTAGTCATTAAACTGTACAAGAAGTAAATTGTTTCTTGATCCATTATTTTGTTATGAATGTATCATGAATCAGCATTTAAATAGATTTTGGTCAAGATATTGATTCAAGAGAGGATGCCTTAGTACTTCTTCATCCATTTTCATCCAATCAAAGGTGTTTTCAATGTTACAAGTACGAGTTCTGAGGTTGAAGTGGGGGTCTGCTGATGACTTTGACACGGAGGAGGAAAGGACTTGGGAAGATAGTTCTTATTACCACACGGTAGTCTACATCGTTGATACTGCCAGTGCTGTAGATACGATGGATGAAAACTAAACGCTTCAATTCCCATTAATGTACTTATAGGAGAACCATGTCGAGTTTTCAAAGTTTGAAAGGCATCTTAAGCGTGCTAGATATTGAAGCGACGGCTTTCTGTACAATTACAGTCTTTCCTTGGCCTACATTTTGATATCAAGAGAAGGGTGGCAATCTAGTCTATCCAGTCTGTTTCTCTTACATGATGCTAGCTTCTATGCATTTGGACAGAGAGCGTATCCACATGCCCCTTCTCAGTGCTTTATTACAATCCAAGTAACATGTCTTCAACGATGGTTATGTCCAGCTGATGGCAATTGGACTTCCAACACTGTGTTTTCCATCTGACCATTTGAGACTTGCAAAGCTGGTTGTACCAGATGGCATGGAGCCAGCGGTGAAGGTGACTGTGTAGCTTTTTTTCTCACCCATGTTGCCGAAAGTCAGCGATTCGGGTTCAACCAAGATCTTGACTGATGGGATCTGTGAAGAAACTGACACCGTGTAGGTACCAGGACTACCAACATTTGTTAGAGTCCTTGTGTATTTTACTGTGCTTGAAGCACCAGCCCCACCTGATTCGCTGGAAGCCGATTCCAAGGGAACTGCGAATGACGGGTAATTAAGATCTTCCACATTATACTTCGTGCTTGAGTCACAGGTGTAGGCTCTGTTTGTGGAGCTCTTGATCTGGGCTGAGGTGTAGTTTAGGGCACAGAGGAAGCGGAGATAGTCCTCTACCGCGGCATCATAGACCAAACCGGGGTCAAGGGCTGCCATTGGATCGACATGTCCGGCTCCATAATCGAAAGGGGTTGATGAACTCCCAGTGGCAACATCTTCAATTGTTCCACCATTTTTGTACTTCGTGTAGGCTGTTGTCATGAGTGCTGATCTGATGGCCGCAGGGCTCCAATCCTGGTGAGCAGCCTTGAGGAAGGCGGCCAACCCACTTACATGTGGGCAAGACATTGACGTGCCTGAGATAATGTTGAAATTCACGTGCCTCTTATCTTTGTCCAGGCCAGTTGGGCCCGCAGCGCCTGTCCACCCTGCGAGGACGTTCACACCCGGTGCTATGAGGTCTGGTTTGAGAATCTGCGGATTGAGTGGATTAGGACCACGGGAACTGAATGATGCTACAACTGGTGAAGGTTGGACATCAAGCTCTGTGCCTCCCGAAGCAATGGTTGCTGTTGGAGTATGATCTGAGGAGATATACTTCTTTATCTCAATCCCTGCTTTTTGTCCTAAGGCTGCTGACGGCAAGAGATACGCATCAGCAACTAGCTCTTCACCATAAGACTCCGTGTTGGTAAGAATCATTCCCACCCCGCCCGCATTCTTCACCACCATACTCTTTTGTGCCCTTGAGTTCCCTCCTCTGTCGCAGACCACAATTTTCCCTGCAACTTTTCTCGCAACTAAACTACCAGTAAAGCATACTTCACCACTAGAGGAGCTGCTTGCGTTACCTGCAAACACCAGCGGAACTGGACCAGATAATGACTTCCCATTGTAAAGTGACACGCCTCTGTACTTCTTGCCATTTCCAAGAGTGACGTAGGCCGGGAAATCACGGTCCAAAGTACCGGCTCCTACTGTGGTTATCCACGGAGCTATGTTAGCCACACTCATAGAACTAGGCCCAGCGTTCCCGGCGGAGCACGACACAAGGATTCCATGTGCCATTGCATTGAAAGCTCCAATGGAGATGGTGTCTCTGTAGTAGTCAGTTATTCCTCCCCCAATGGACATGGATATTACGTTTACACCATCTTCGACGGCCTTGTCCATGGCTGCCATAATGTCTGATCCAAAGCATCCACTTAGCCAACACACTTTATAGATAGCCAGACGGGCTTGTGTGGCCATCCCCCGTGCAATTCCAGAAGCAAAACCAAAGAGGTTGGCCTCGGGTACGGCTGAACCAGCTGCAGTAGTAGAGGTGTGGGTCCCATGCCCATCATCATCTCGGGGTGATCTCGACTCCATGGATTCATCTATCGGTCCAAGTGCTGCTTCATACCCTTTTGAGAAGAACCTCGCGCCAATGAGTTTATTATTGCAGCTCGATGAATTGAAGGTCTTCCCTACCTCGCAGGTACCTTTCCAGGTACTGGGCATCGGGCTGAGTCCTGTGTCATCGTAGCTTTTCAGCTCAGGCCACGCGCCAGTGTCAAGCACAGCCACGATCACCTCACTTGCCAGGTTGGACTCGGGGTAGAGAGCTTCATTCTTTTCCAGTCCGAGAAACTCCGGCGTCCGGGTGGTGTGGAGTTCATATCTCACTTCTGGCAGGACTGATAGAATTCCGGGTTGCTTCTCGAGTAACTCCGCTTCCTTGGCCGTGAGCCTCGTGGAGAAGCCGTGGAGCACACTGTTATAGGTGTACAGCATGTCTGCTCCATCCGATACCGATTTCAGCGAAGAATCATACCATTCTAAATGACCAGCAAATGTCGTGGGCATGTTGGACTTGTCCATGTGGATGATATAGGTGGATTTACCCGGTTCTTTGGTACTTTCTGCTGCCCCATATTGGGAGAGAACTAGTAGTACTAGAGCCGCTATATGCAGAAGCCCAAGCTTCATCTTGTTCACTGAATCTGTGAGGTTGAAGCGAAGTTGTCTTTTTTGTAAAGCTTTTGGCTAAAGGGCAAAGCAGAGAGAAATGAAGTGATGAAACAGCTAGCCTTTTTTATCAGCGGGAGAGAACTAGAAGTGCTACGGCCACTATATGCAGAAGCCTAAGCTTCATCTTCTTCACTGAATCTGTGAGGCTCAAGCGAAGTTCTCTTTTGTGGTGGAGCTTTTGCTTAAGAAGAAGGCAGAGAGGAATGAAGTGGTGGAAAGAGGTGGTGGAGAGTAGCCTTTTTATTAGCGGCTGTCTCAGCTTTGGTGCTTGCTGACGATTTCTAGTGGGGCATGGCTAGTGATAGTACATTATACAAGGTTGACCTCATTGTTTCCGATTTATGGGGTACAAAATGACTCCGAAAATAAAACAAATGAGGGCTGAGAGAAGATATTTTCTTTATAGGTAAATCTCTTAGGGTTTGGTATTGTTTGGGAAGCAATTCAGAGACAGATGCCCACTTCATGGTAGAATGGTTCGAAAATTTGATGTTCGCACGAAGTAAAACTGAAGGATGGTCTTTACCAAAAAAAAAAAAAAAAAAACTGAAGGATGGTAACTGCTTGGAGTTATGATCGTGGAGTAGTCTTCCTGGGAATCGAAAACAAACTTTTAATTTTTTCACCGTGGAGTTATGACCGTAGAGTAACCTGTATATAGGCAATATCTTCTAATTTTTTCACAAACTTTTCAGCCGCATGCGACAAAGGCGGCTGATTACTGATTAGAGAGGTCTGTTGATTGAAGAAAGTGAAGGTAAGTATTTAAGATTTTAGCAAATTGGGAATTGAGAGGACGTACGGAAGTTCACCTGCGCACTCATTTCTGCATCCCACCATCGCTCGCAAACAACATATTTGTCCCCAGTTCTTTGTCCGAAATCATAGTCACACCCGGAATTAGGGAGAGAATCTTGTCGTGGCCTACACTTTGTTTTACAGATGGGTTCGTCTTTCGTTTGAAATGGGGTTTCTTTCCTTTTACTAGTTCAATACCTCTGTAAAGCTTACACGCAGGAATTCCCTATATCTCAGGCGCTCTAGGCATTCCAAAGGCGTTCATTTTCCGGTGGGTGTGGGCACACCATGTCCCCACGTCGGCTAATGACCTAGTATTTTCCTGCTCACTGTGGAAGGTTTAAAGCATCGTGCAATCCCCATCCACGGGGACATCTCATGAGCGGTTTCTTGATGCCACTCGACAGAGCCGTAAGCCCATGTCGATCACAGAACACATTGGAACCATTGGCATCATGTGATTGGACGTTAGAAAGGTATGCTCAGCCTTTTCCTCTGTTTTCCCCCATGGTCTAGAGCCATAGGTTTGCTGAATTGTCAGGGAAAAGAAAATGACATAGTTGGTAGGCCATTGCTGGGGGGTGGAATGAGTGAAAGATATTGAGAATCCAAAGGTGAAATGATTCTTTATATTAATTTAATCATACTTTCATGTGACCTATTGATTCCACGATTGTCCAACTTTAAGAAGGGAAAAAACATTTGACTAATGCGTGCCGAAAGAGGTTTTCTGTTTATCAATTCACATCAGCGGACGATAACCTCTAAAGTTGACTATTCATGATCAAGTAACACATCATAACATCCGTTAAAAAGTTAAGTTATGATGAAAATATGTTAGTTCGTATTGATATTTTTCTCGACATTTCTTATTCTATTTTGTATTGAATAAATGGGTGCCTAAGGGGCAAGCCAAGATCCTTATGATTGCCTCAACTTCGATAGTGAAAATGAACATAGTGATTATTTCATGTATTAGTGTGTCGTAGATACCCACTCGTAAACCCCCTTAAGTCGAGGCAATTGGTCGAGGTCTTGGGGGATCGTCGACTCAGGAACCCATCAAATTCTACCAACCGCGTGTAGTTTTATGTCAAGGCACACTTACAAAGGCCAAACATCTCGACTCAACCTTTTCGTTAGACTTGTAGGATGTTTTATAGACCTCCATCATAGTCATTGGCACCTTCAAAGCCTGTCTCTGTCTTTAAATTATCCACTTTTTGGTCACTAATGAATTATTTGGTAGTCTTAGACAATAGTACCATTATTGAGATCAACAACATATTCTTGCAGGATATAAGGCACCGAATTCGTGGAATCTTTGGAAAATATTGGTGCCTATGAGGAAATGGCCAACCAAAATTAACAGTTTTGTGGGGCCCCAGAGGTCCAATTATTTCATCTAGAATTGGTGTTAGTGGGACGTCTGGCGGACGCTAGCGTGTGGACCCGATCGTGACCAAAATGTACCAATTGATAGTAACCTTTACGAGTCATCATCCATTGCCTAATGCGGTTGCTTTCGAGCCTAAGTTGAAAAGTTGAGCACCCGACTACTCCTTCCATCAATCAATCAATCAATCGAAATAAGAAGGTTTTGGATGTTTAGGACAGCGAATGATAACCATTTTTGCCAGAGAATTGATTTCTAGAAGAGTTATTTTTTTTTTTTTTATTTCTAAATGAGTTTGTAAGCAAAAATACGCGTTTGATAATGATACAAAATTTTTATTTCTGGAATAGAAATTTGTTTGATAACGATACAAAATTTCTCCCTATTGGTCGGTGGCGGTGGCGGCCAGTGGATGGCGACTAGCGACCAGTGGTGGTGGCAGCCAGCGGTTGAGAGTGGCAACAACAGACAATGAACGGCTACCGGTGGTGGCGACAATCGATGACTAGCGGCAGTGGCCAATAGCTGGGAGTGGCGACAATGAACGGTGAACGGCGGTCGGTGACAATGGATGAGTAACCGACTAATAGAGATGACAAATATTGAGAATAGTTTTTATTTCTCATTTCTATTTCAAAAATAGAAAAGTAAAAAAATTTTACTTTCGAATTTTATTCCAAACCTATTTCTAGAATAGAAATATATTCCGGAAATAAAAAAATGAAATAATTTTACCAAATGAATTTCTATTCCAGAAATAAATCTGAAATAAAAAAATAATTTTGGAATAGAAATAGAATGATTATCATGCGTGCTCTTAGCGATTCAATGTGAATCTTATTCCGTATAGAAGCAAAATGTCGGGTGGATTCAGTTCTTGCTTCATTCCAAGTACTGCGCGTTCCTCTGTTGTATATGACTTCAGGGAAATATTTGAATCGCCTTTAGAAAATTGATATACAGCTTCACACGCTTCCAGGTCGACATGGAAATTTTGTCGAACCAAATCACTTCACGCCGACCTCTAGGTCTAACAAGGATGGACGTGATCCATTCATCTGAAAAGACCTCAAGATAAACTGGAATATGGCGCGCTATTATATGTATAATTTGTATATTAACTTGAGTTAACGCGTTTTGATTATAAGTGAGTTATTTAGCTAATAAAATAAAAAATTATGATGCGTGTATCCAATAAAAATTATATTGACGCGAATTACAGATATAATTACTGCAACTAAAATGAATTTCCAACCCTAACAATAAAATCACAACCAAATGAAAGGTGACTAAAACACGGATCATTTGCTATAGGAATTAAGGTGGCAACTAATTATAAGAAACTTTGAAGTTCCTACCGTCTTTGCTAATTAGGTACGGGTTACATCTTCCATGGACTGTGTATTTAAGGAGTGAATGGCAAGTTACAAACTTACAATCATCATCTACATAGACTTTAACTAAAAGTCTAAAAGTAAATATGAAAGTAAATATGAGTGATGTCAATATGTGTAACTCACCGATGAAAGTATTGATTGGAGAATCCAATGCCCACTCAGAAACGGACCAAATCATATTGCCCTTCCAATTATTTATTATTACATTTTCAACGTGCCAATATAAAGCACTAATCGCTGTTAAAAAAGAAAAAAAAGATTTCTTTTGCCCATACTTTTGCATAGTCGGCTTATTACTATAGGCACTAAATTAGATGTCTCCATTGCTTTTGGCACTTCTAATATGCTTGAACCAAAGTTATATTTGATTTTAAGCATGTGGTGGAATCATCGCCGATTTCCACTTCGTATTAGGTGGGGCGGGCGATCTTATCTTCAGCTTTTGATTGACGAATTACCTGCTGAAGATTCTCATCAAGTCACCACCAATATCCGTCCAACACGAACCTTGGACGTCTAGGAACCACGCTAGGGTAACTTTGGATGTATCAGGCGGTCTAGGGTCATAAACAAAATCACAATCATTAAGAGCACTCGAGAGAGACAGAGAGAGAGAGAGAGACGTGTCCCTAATGAAAAGACATCACACTTAGAATCTTAATGACCAATAAAGCATGACAAAGAGGCACAACCATGCGACTGTTCCCCAGCTTTACGTGGGATAATTGGGGTGGTTAGCTGGAATTGGACCCTACCATGCCACTCATAATGAGGTCGAGGCTGCTTTCGATGACGATCGTTTAAAGTATCGACAACCATGGTCGAGCGAAGGAGTTTTATATGAAGCAAATGCGGACTCGAAGAGACTATTTTCTTGACGGTGTTTGGACTCACACGACATCCTAATATGCGATGTACTCTTGTAATAAAGAATTCTGGCTTTAATTGGGCGGTAGCTCGTCGGTCGTGTCCAACGATTAATGGGCGAAAGCAACATGAGGGCTGGGGACCTTTTTGGGTGGGAGGAGACGGGGGCGTCGATGGCGATGTGAGTGGTTGCTTGGGCATGGAGATCGATGCTACAGGATTTCGTGGACTCAGTCGCGACCCTAGATTCTTGGATTTGAGCCAGGATAGGGTTAATATATCATATGCAAGGTCCGATAGTGTCCCTTGCGCGGTATTGCATAAATCCGAACAACTTTAGATAGAACGACGAATGACTTATCCATATGCAGGGTCGGTCATAGAAACTATCCGCTCTAAATTTGAAAGTAATTAGTACCTATAATTCTTAATGGATACCAACACGGTTAGTAGCGCCACTAATGACCACCTTAAATCTCTCTCTCTCTCTCTCTCTCTCTCTCGGTACATTTGAGACCCCACAACGACAACGCACGCAAGGTAATGCAACAAATATTGGCAAAAATTCGTTTAATGTCATGCTAAGAGAAAAGTATAATATGAATATGACTAACTTGAATATGACAATTCTAATAAACGTATTGCACTGATTCGATATGAACAAGAAACACCTGATAAAGCGATTCACGGGACATGATTAAGACGATTATTAAACGTGCACTTGCGTCTGATATCGACATAACACAATACGTTAACCTATTTACAATGATAAGTAGGTTAACATGTTCATACACGATAAGTTGTATTGACATGTTTGATGTGTTAACCCATTTAGAAAGTGTTATTGAGTTGGTGTTTTTCCACGGCATATATGACTTTCGTAATCTTAAATATGTTTTTGATTTTTGCTTTGTTGTTTTTTATCATGTGTATTATTTTGTGAACTTTTAACAATAAAAAATTATTTCGGTATGAGTACTTAACGTGTTAGAACATATTTGATCAACTCATATTAAAAAGATGGGAAAAAGCCACAAAAAACCCCAAACTTTGCTCAAAATGACAAATTTACCCCAAATTTTTTTTTATGACATGAAAAATCCCAAACTTTGCAAATTGTGACACATTTACCCCATTAAGGGCATTTTCGTCTTTTTTTTCTGTTTTTTATTTTTCTTTTTTTAATTTTTTTTTTCTTCTCTCTTCCCTCCACCGGCCATGGCGGAGCCCTCGCCCGATGCCGGCGAGCCGGCGAGGGCCGCCCTCACCGGCGTCGGCGGAGGGAAGAAAAAACAAATAAAAAAAAAAAGTAAAAAGACCAAAATGCCCCTATGATTTGAGGTAAATGTGTCACACAAATGAAAATTCAGGGTTTTTTGTGTCACAAAAAAAAGCTTGGGATAAATGTGTCACGGTTAGCAAACTTGAGGATTTTTCATGTCACAAAAAAAAGTTTGGAGTAAATTTGTCACTCTGGGTAAAGTTTGAGGTTTTTGGTGGCTTTTTCTCTAAAAAGATTGACACTTTTAACTTAAAAGTGTCAACTCATGCTTAAATAGTTTAAGCAAGTCAATTTTCGTATGACATGATTTTTCTCATGTCTTAGATGGGTGACCTGTTTATGCCAAACCAAAATCTTTTAAAATTATGTGTCATGAAAATAAGTAGTGTCGAGAATCGGCAACCCTAATTTTTCCTCTAAATGCCGGTGTCTCTAGCTTGTCCATTCATAACCTGGGTTAAGCCCAAACACCTTTAGGATTGGACATGACCATACCCACCGTTGTATCTATTATCTATCCAATGAAAAATATGACTTAGGGACCCTCCACATTTCCTATTCAATCGTATCAAGTTGTTTGTCTTAGTGACCAGATGCTATCTAAGAAAAGAGGCTTAAAAAGTTAAAATTTTGTTATACAATTCAGTATATATTAATGAATTAGATAGATGAAACAATTATATGGATGAGATTTAAGAATCTTCGATGCACTAAAATCTTGTTGTCAAGTTCTTATATGTAAGGATGCAAATACAGATAAGAACTCTTTAAGAATACGATGGCTTTTAGCATATAATGTGCCGTGACTAAGATAACAAATTGAATTTGACGACATATTGAAATACTATTATAGCCTTGTCTTTGCCCATGCATGATTGAATTTTAAAAAACCCTCAAAGGTGAAGCTCTCACATCACGGATCCTATTTACATGTTATCTCTTTCACAAATTGGGTTAAAAACTTTCGAATTCAACACTCTAACAATATCTTGGAAATGCTTCCTTAGAAGTTAGAAGTCAAGTTTAACTCGTTGCCTCCCTCCCTATCGAAATATCTCTCTCTTTCTCTCTCTCTCTCCCCTCAAGTCAAAACATCTCTTCGAGAACGAAAAGGCTGTCATCTCACAGTACTCTCCCAAACCTATGAAGTACTAATACTAGTAGTTCTTCACGTAACATGTTCGCGTCCGTGATTGGATTCAGACAGAATCACTGGCTAATAATTGAACGAAGATAGGCACAAATCAATCGTCAATCAGTGACAAGATCTCCGGCGGAATTCAAGGATCTGTTCGTGCACAAATTTTGATGGTGAGAAGCCACCATCCTAGTCCCACAGGCGTTGAATTTAAGGACTACTCTCCGACTTATAGTCCTCACCTTCCTCATAGTCACGACGTGCCGACAAGCACCAAGTTCATTAGTCAAGATCAAAACTTCAATTAATCTTTCTGCAATAATTTAGGAAATCTGTTTGACGGGTACAAGCCACAGTGACCTTTCCCTATCAGGTTTTTGGGTTTTCTACATTTTACGACCGCTCTTTATTAAGTGATCATCACGAATCACGTCATGAGTTAATTGATGGTGAAATATTCGAACCACTAAAAGTTAAGAGGCACTTGTGTAGCAATTTTATAAAAATGACGTCGTACTTTTTGTGTGTTTGATGAAAATTTCTTCTCTAAATTTTAGTTCTTCAGCTATGTTGTGTAAAATCTTCCTACAGGAAGCTTAATTCCATCGTTAGCCATTCTTCTGTATGATTACTTATATTTTTGTTGTCGTTAATGTGTTGGTCGTCGCATGTACATCACTTTTGAACTGAACATGATGATGAACCAAAACCAATCAATAATTAGGTGAAACCTGATATCAAAAAGCGAGAAGAGAAGTGGGGTTTGCTTAAGTGTTACTTGGTACAAGGTCAAGGTTCAATCTCACTTCGACCATATGGGGATCAAACATGAGCGTACCATGTTCTGAAGCGAGGGACTTGATCCAGGAACTGTGGAATCTAGCCAAAGGCCCGCACAACCGTATCATCAGAAAGGAAAAACCTCATCCAGCTTCATGAGGTCGGTTAGTCATTAACTGATATATGGCACACGGCACGGGGTCGAATTGACCAAGAGCACATGTATAGCACTTGGTAAACATTGGTTAGCCAAATAAATATTTCATTAGAGGGCTTTTCCTCTGGGAAAGGCTTATTAATACTGTTATAACCTGCTAAGGCCCAATTTTGATAGATTCGTAGGCCATGAAAGTACTTCATGTGAGCCTTATGAATTGGCCATATAAAGGTCCTGCTCTACTTGAAACTTTCACTTAAAAGAAACTTAAATTTTAAGTGCCAAAGTCGCTTGATGTTATCTCTGCAATGTATTGCCTTTCGCCTCTACCTAAACTGGCCCATCATCGACAGGGCCATGTGTTGTGGTGTGACTGTGGTAACAGTTCTCGGAGTTTCATGACATATTGAAATCTTAAAGCTCTAGAATAATCGAGAAAGAACATCTGAATGGTGTTTTGTTTTCTTTGCGATTGAAACCTTTAAAACTTTTCCAACTTTCAAGATGTGAAAGTCTCTCATAAGATCTTATCTATGTGAACTGATCTTATTTACATCTAGTCACTTTCACATGTTTGACTCACAAACTTTTGAGTTAGATAATCTAACGATATCTATGAAATGCTTCCTTGAGGTCATGTTCATGTTGTGATACACATGTAAGTAAGTTGTGTTAGAGAAGTTTCACACCAAAAAATTGATATGGTGTTGAGTAGTCAATATATCATAATTGGCACATAATTTATAGACTTGAGTTTTTGAGTGAATATGAATCCAACTGGATATATTAATTGGTTCGGATTTGAGCTATTTCTTAACGATCTCCCTAGGTGAAAGGTATCGGACTTCTACTACATGCTCCTAACAAATGATATCAAAGCCTGTGATTGCGGTTTGAATTGTGTTAGAAAAATCTTACATCGAAGAATTGATATATTGTTGAGTAGTTAATATATCATAATTAGCCCATAACTCATTGGTTTAAATTTTTTAAGAGAATGTGGATCAAACCGAATATATTAATAAACTTAGACTTATTGATTTAAATTTTTAAATGAATGTGAGTCTAATTGAATATGTCAATGAGCTCAAATTTAAACTCACTCTTGACGATCTCCCTAGGTGAAGATATTAGACTTCTGTTGTGCACCCCTAACAATTCATAGCATTGTCTCGTCATTAGTGCTGTACAAAGTAGCCTGCTAGCCTGCGACTGGGACCCACCCAGACCGATTTGGACACGACATCATAACGCTTCCCAGCGCACTATGCACCTACAACACACGAGTCTGACATTTCCTCCTTATCCATCTCGTCGTTTAAGATCCAAATTACTTCAAAAGTGAGGCAAGAAGTAAAGGGCAATTGACATAAAACTTAATGATAGCTGAAATGACGTAGCCTATCACCCATGATGGAGTGTTCTTCCTAGGCTTTTAGATGTCATGAAGAAGATTACACATTAAACAAAAAAGTTTGCCTCGCGATTAGATGAATGCTCTAATTAAACTCTTAACCGTATGTTTGCAAGGATTCCGGATGGGTGAGGAAAATAAACGTAAGGGAAGGGAAAAAGATTTCTCAGATGCTGTCTAGAAAGGGTAAGAAATGGAGGTGAAGTGTAGAATTTGACCACGTCCAATTCGAAAACATAAGAAGAATCTGAGTTGAAAAAAATCTGAGGTAAAAGACCATTTTTGTGCTTCTCAGTATAATGTTCTGATAAAGAGAAGAATAGAGGGGTAGCTTGGGAATTTTATAAAAGGTAAATGTGAATCTGTAACTTGGTGATGATTTTCCAATGAACTATAAGCAGTGATCTCAAATTGATCGTACACCTCCCTGGGTCGAAGGCTCCGAGCAATGGACGGCCAAAGTCCAGTTTTTAAAAGCCGACTTCGAATAGTCTAATCAAATAGGACCGAACGATGCCGTCACCAAACATGAATTGTAAGAAATGACAAGTTGCGGGAATGTTTCTGGATGATGTCTCCATGCAAGCGCCAGCCAGGACTCTCTTGTCGCGATTATCCATAAATGCACGAGAGTCAACGTGGTCGCTTTTCATTGGGCCAAACAAGATGTTTTGGGGGCACTTCCAAGAGGGGACTTCGGCAATTTGAAAAATGCTTATGAGGATGTTAAAACAAAGAAGAAAGAATACAAAGAGCAGCTAAGAATGGTTGCCCCAAAACCAATCCAAGAGATGGTCAAAATCTTGCCACGACCAAGTTTCTGTTTAGCAGGCGTTATCACGAATTTAGGAGGGGCGTCGCTAAAGGACATTTATCACTGGACAAAACAAGGAAGACCAACATCCCACGATTAACAAGGAGAATTACTAATAAAACAAGGTTTCGGTCAACAAACATTAGAAAAAACATCACATCATTTCAGCCGTAGATGGCAAGTCGAATATCCGATGGAGAAAAAAAAAAGATAGTCATAAGAAATCGAATGTGGGGTCATTGGCCCGATACAAGACTTTGATAAGGAACTGCGTCAAAAAATGAATTTTCATATGACGGGATACGATGGATCAATCCCTCAAGGAAAATCCTTAATCCTATATTTATGCGGCTAGTGTCTCCTGCAACTTTAATCAAGATGAGGCAATAATTGAAGATTTTTTCACCCAGTACAAAATTGAACTTTCTCAAAAATTTAAGGCAACCTCGAAAGCAAATTTATGAAGCCGCATAGCAGCTGGGGAACCCCAAACGAAACGCAAGAATGTGTCCCTTAAAATCCTCTAAGATATACAGAACAAAGCTTCGAGAACAAGGAAGAAAAAGCGTAAGGGGCACTCACAAGCTCATATAAGCAAATTCAAGGTGTGATTCGATTCACCAAAAGGATTGCCATCTGGCACAAATCCAATGGGTATTCTTTCACGTAACACCAGCATGCACTCACAATGTTCCAAAGTCAAAGTTCAAAAAGATGAGAAAGAAAGTTAAAGAGGGCAAATCTGGCAGAAAACACCACCTAATAAAGGCAGAAAAGATTGTATAGTGTAGTTATAAGGAAATGTAGAATGTGTTCCTGAAGATACGAAGAAATGAGAAACGGTTCATCGGTGGCACAAGCAAAATGGTTGGTAATATGGGTTACTTAGGGATATAAAACAAACTTATCGAGTAAGAAACTAGTATCTTTCTAATTTTGGACCAAGACCAACTCGATGCTGCGGAGATATTTTATATGACTGATTGCACAAGCAGAACAATAGTCCGTTCGATGAGATTCCAGAAGGACGAACCTTTTCATTTTTAAGGTAAAGTGAAATCATATTCTCTTCACCATTTAGAGAATTCAGAACACCGGCAAGCTGTAAGCAGAAAGTAAGTGCATACAGTTTCCCCAGCATAGAAGCCTTTTTAAGGACCGTTTTACTCAGACTCCATATCTATGTACATACCCATATACATGCTTATGTGCCACACATGCAGCTCGTTAAACACAAGCATGGACGTCGACTAGACAAACAATGGATAATATTAACAGAAGGAGAACCTCAAACTGTGGCTGCCGATCTATATAACTCCCAGCAGATCCAGTTCATCCACAGTCAAGAGGACATAAACAATGTAATGCCAATCTCTCCTCAACCTGAGGATATTCAAACAACAAATTGAAAAAAAGAAAAGGTTATGTCAATGTTTTAAATTCTTCAACATGAAGAGATTGTTTCAACAAAAAAATAAGACCACCAAAGGATTGGTAGAGATTGATTATATGCACAAACAGAGTGAACATACCAGCATTTGCAATTTTTTTGCCTTCAAAACTAATAAAATGAGGTCAATCTCTCATGGCAGGTTGTTCAAGAGTTTTCACTAAAAAGAGTCAACATGGGAAGATCAAATGGTGCTTCCCTGATATTGCAGGTGAATCCTAAACTAGATGATAAAAAGAGAGTGCAGATTTCCTAGACTTCTAAGGCTTTCCATTAGATGCTTTTGGCTGTCTATTTGTAGATATATGGTTGTTGTCATTACTGTTACATCTCAAAATATCAATCAAGCTCTCCCCAAAGCATGACAGGTGACAAAAGATCCCTATAAACATCATGAGCTTGACATTAGAAGCGATAATAAAACTGGACGGACTTGCAAAGAAAGGAAAATTTTGAATATTGGTAAACATTTAGTCCATCTAAAATGACTCTTCTCCAGTCTTCTCAGAAAAAAAACATTGAAAAAACAAAAATACTAACTATACATCTCCTTAAACTCAAACCATTAAGTATTATTCAATTATCCTTTAAATATTGTATGATCAGAGGAAAAATTTGCCACAACAAAGTGCATGTATCAGCAACCATACCCTGTTCACTGATTTTCATCCTTACTCATATCAGTTTGACCAGTAGGAGATTCCATTGATGGTTTCCTGCAAGAAAGATGATCATTTGGGAGACAATCAACTTGTGAACATAGTAGAATGGACCAGACTTGAACTTGAAGGTCTAAGTAGTGATTCTAGTTATAGCACCGTGTAGTCATATACTACCTTAGATTAGCATACTCAAGTTGATCACATGAAACGGTGCTTAAGTTACAATCCTGAGCTTTAGGCATTGCAAGATCCGATTTGTTCTCATCCTGCAAAGGTCAGCACAAGTATATAGTTGACATTTGACGAAGAGCGGCAATGAAGTTTACCCTCACAAAAGGAACTTACAGCAGTTTTTGCCACTTCCCAATCTGGAATATTTTCAGCTAGAAGAGAAATGTACTGCTCCATTGCAACATCTGGGCTCATGTTCCCTAGCCTTTGCCAAGCATTCCTTGCACAACGTAAGCACTTCCCTCCATCACTCACACATAGCAGCTGTCAACCCTGTTATAAACCTAGCAATCAAACTATACCGTGTAACTCGGCACAGCGCAAGCCCTAAGTTTCGAGCATGTTTGCTTTCTTGGTTTCAGTTTGAAAGGTTTCCTATGGAACGTTGAGTAAGACAGCTCCTCCTAGTGCAGGCGCATTGAAGGGACTCAATCTTTCTAGTTGATCGATTTTTATTCAGTATGCTTACCATCTAAGTTATCAATAATTATCTTCTTATTCAACAATGACCAATTCCAAACTTAAGTAAGTGGCTCTAACCAGACACCCACACAATGTGGCTGAGAGCCAGAGAACTGGAAATGCCCTCATTGTCATCTGGGTTTCACCAGTCCAAAATGACAGGTAGAAGCACATCCATTTTGATTCAAAGACCAGAAAAAAAAAATGTCTGGATCAACAACAAGAATCTTAGATCTGCAAATCATAATCTTGTACCCTTGGTCAACAAGGCTTCTACTAAGACAGTTTAATGAAATTATGTAGCTTTCGGGCAAAACAAGCAGAGGAATAGCATCATCCGCTGCACTCGACAAGGAAAGATCTAAATCATTAATTACTTCTCCCTTCCGTTATTTCAAAAGGCTAATCGACAACCCCTAGCGCCCTTCTTTCCTCAACATTATCAAAAGTTTCAATTTTTTTTTTTTCCAATTAGATGCTTTCGACTCATTCTCTGCTTCGAGGTTCAACAGTCAAATCCTTTTCTTCGATTCTAATTGCGCCCTCAAGTGCAAAACAAAGGACACCTCGATCGTTCGATTACGAGAGCCGCTCACAAAAATACAAAACAGATCACCACGAACAAAAAGCAAAGAGATAGCGCAGGAGTTATGGTGGTACCACTTAGCACGGGCAGAGACCATGAGGGCCATAGGCTGCGTTTCGTGGCAAGGTCCTTCGGTGGCCACTTTGTGGAGGCCATGGAGCTGCATTCTCACGTCGCTGCCGATGCTCTCCAGCCGATCATCCGTATTCGCAGGGTCGAGATATCTCGCCGCCGCGGCAAATTTCTTCTCCAACTCACTCCTCTCGATCCCCTCCCATCCGTCGTCGTCGTCGTCGTCGCCGTCGCCGTCGCCGTCGCCGGCATCATCACCGCCCACCCTCAAAACCTCTTTTTTTTCATCAATTCGCTCTTGTTCGTGCTCTGTCTGCTCTGCTCGCGCCGCCTCCGCACTTTTAGGCACACGAGGCTCCGGCTCCTCGTCTTTTCCTCCGAGCGAAGGACGGTCGTCGTCTTCCTCGGCCCCACCGGAACGACATTCGCTCTCTTTCTCCACGACTAACTCCGACGCACCGACCTTCTCCTCCGCCTTCGGCTCAGCCGGCAATCCAACAGCCACCAGCGGTCCCTCCGCCGCCTCGTCGCGCTCCGTCCCAACTTCCTCCTCGCCGCATCGCGCCGGCTCAACAACTTCCGCCGCGGAAGCAACCTCGTCTCCGAACCGATCGACCTTACCCGCCGCGGCTCCCCGCACGAACTCGACCCCCCTCTCGCTCTCGGGCCCCCGGGAGCTCAGCCGCGCCCCGAGCTCGGCGCCTCCCGGCGCGGGGGCGCGATCGGCGCGCTCGCCCGGCTCGCCGTCGGGATCGCGGACGTCGTCGCCGGCCATGGCCACCGACACGAGCTTGGCGACGACGAAGGAGAGGAGGACGGCGAGGACGGCCGTCGCGAGCAGCTCGTGAACCCACTCCATGATCAGGAAGAACGACGGAGAAGGCAGGGGGGACTGAAAAGCTGGTCACGGGACTGCGTGCGGTGGGCGGAGAGGAAGAAGAAAAAGAAAACGACTTTCCGAAAGCTGAAGGAGAAAGGAGAAGTAAGAGAGAGAGAGAGAGAGAGAGGGAGAGAGAAGGGTAAAGGGAGGAGAGGGATATTTTGCAGAGCAGAGGAAGGTATATTCTTTTGCAAATTTATCTCCCCGCTTTCCCAACCCCTGGAGCTTCTCTCTCTCTCTCTCTCTCTCTCTCTAGGAATAATGCTAACTGCTAACTGATCTGATGAACATACTGTTCAGCCTGAGGAACAAGCTTTGGTCGGATTTGATTCTTTTTTTTTTTTCCTTCCAATTCAAATTTTCAAAATGATCTTATTGGAAAAGTTTCGTTAGCTAGACATTCGAATGATAGAATGATATTATTTTCATCGCAACGTTTTCCTTTGTATCAATCGTGGTAAGTGCATCCGAAATCAGGCTTCATTCGTTTTGCGAAGAATGAATTGATTTGAAAAATGTTTTTTTTCTAAAAATGATCGCTCGCATTTCATCGTCCATGGAAATATTTAGAAATGAATTGTAGTCAACAATAAAAATTTTCAATTAACTAATAATTTCTAGCGGTTTTTTTTTATTGGAAAATTTTTTCTAGACCATTCTTTTTTCATGAAATAAACGGAATCTAAGCATGCTAGCTATTGTTTCAAGATAGATTTGATTATAAAATTAATGGCCCTCAAACTCGGCAAGCCAAGCGTAAGCGACGAGGGCTTGAAGGTTTTTTGAGCAAGCTTGGGCAATGGCATCTAATGAGAAATCTCAATCTTGAGATTTGTATGTAAGAATTTTATGGCAAGTGCAGCTAGCGTGGACCAACTTTTAGGCTTAGGTTTAAGGTTCGGCCTAACCCGACACCAACTAACCAATGATCACCTCCACTCCGAAGCACTCGTTAACAATATCCTATTTAAAAAATAGATTCTTCCATATTAAATTTTCTTGATAAGAATCTCAAAAATACTCATTCACATCATCTTTGCTTAAGGTGATAGATTCTAAAGTTGATAAGTTCCCAATCAAGGACCTGAAATCTACTTTGTCATAGCCAATTCCTAATTTTTGGAATCAAGAAACTAATAAGTTGACCTTGGAACCGACTTAAAATCGAATTAGCCATTTCTAGGGTCGACCCAAGAATCAATCTACCTTCTTTTTTTCTGTTTTATTATTTTATTTTATATAAGACGCCATATTGGCCTGCTTAGTTGAAATGTTCAATCTTATTATTTTTACAAAAGTTCTTAATAAGAAAAGTTGTAGAGTTTGGGTTTGACCAGGTTTAAAATCAATCCTACCTGAGAATCAGCTTGGAAAGTGGTTGAAGGCCAAGAATTTGAGAGCTAAACTAATCGAGGCGGATTCTCATGTGAATGGGTTTGGAATTGAATTTGAATTGGCGTTGTTGCTCACCCCTAATCTTTACTAATATAGTATAGAGCCTAAATTGACTCCAATATTATATATAATTTATTTATGGTCCACTGCATCGGAAAAGGAGTGTATTACTAATTTATTCCAATTTCATTGCCGTAACATCACTATTTTTCTTGTTAATAAGTGCATTAAGGCGGTGAGTATTGTCAGAGGGAAAGAGTTTGATTTCCCATAGTGTTATTAATACGAACGTACAACAAAAAAAAAAGTCAGAATATTGATGATTGTAATCTTTTTATAAGGTAAACCGATTACTTATCACGCGTTGACAAAAAAATTTGGTTGACCATTCGTGTTATTTTACTATGGTAGCATCGATTGTCTGTGTTGGTCGGTATTATTATCATAACATTTTTGTACATGAGTGCAATATGTTTCTTATTGTAAATGGAGGAAGAGGTACCACTTCCTGTTGTCAAACATAAATTTAAAATGTTTTACAAATGTTGATTGTGTCTCCACATCTTTTTGAAAATCACCATAATTCTCTAAGGTGCGTTTGGTAGATACCGAGTGGAGAAAACACTATCGTCTTGCACAAATTCTAAATCATTGATTATATTTGACCTAAATTTTCATTGTCCTGTTTTCCCGATTTCCCAAAAGGCTTTACCTAACCAAATCCTCAGCAATTTTCCAATTTTTTTTTTAAATTTCCTAATCAAATTCCCCCTTTTCGTTTGGAAAAAAATGAAGGGGGGACAAGAGGCGGAGACCCGGCAAACAGCTGGCAACGCCGGCCAAGTAAAAAAGGGGGACGGCGTACGAAAAGCGCACGAGCCCCTCTTCATCGCCGTTCGCTTTACCGGAAGCCAACCGTGATGGCCGCATTCGAGTGAACTTCCCCCCCAGCCACTCGCTTTCCCGGGACGCTCGATTGGCCGAGGGACCCCCGCCTCTTCATCATGACCTTCTTCCACGAGCCGGCCGGATCGTTCCTTTTTCTTTTCTTGCTTCGCGTAAGGCGAGATTCAATCCGACAGCGCCGAGGCATTAGATGGCCCATGTCCTACCACCGTCGATACATGCCAGCGCACCATTTCATTTGTTTTTGTGAACCCTTTCGAAGTGGGGATGTCAATGGCCTGATTCGGACTGGGTTCTCCCCGAAATCCAAACCGAACAAGACGGGTCGATGTTATGTCTGATCCGGAACATGATCCCGGGTTGTAATTAAAAGAGAAAAACCGATTTGGGTCTTTCTTTTTTTCCTTTGCCCCCTTTTTTTTATTGGGTAGAGGTTTCTGTGAAGATTGACCAATCCAGGTGCCTTTGCGGGTCTGTTGGAATTTCTTACTAAATGAGATGGATCTTGCTTCTTAATAAGGCCAACCAGTTATAATAGATGTTTGGACAAACTTGGCAACACCCTCCTCACAAGAAAGTCTAACGAATTTACAAACAATGTGATTAATATGATTGCATATCAAATCCTTGCTTTCTACGAAAATTCCTTCCTTAGACCACTCAGTTAAGCTTCCACAAAGGAAGGAATGCATACCAAAACAAAGTTCGTCAATTTTCTAAGTTCCACGTTTTTTCCCTCCGTTTTTTTATGCAAGCATCTCCTACCATCTTAAAATGACCTTATTATTCATTGCTGGTCCCCACTATTGATTTGAAATTATTTGTCACGATCCAAACTCCATCTTTAGGGTCTTGAACGGCAAAAGTTATTTTCACGACGTCCCAGACTCGTCGCCGTCCTAATTCTTTTTATTTTTTTTATCATACACATGCGGAAACATGAACAAATAACTCTCCAGACAAATAATAGCTTGAAGACTAGTACATACATCACACAAAACACACTGATTTATATTATAACAGTACTTTTACAAGCCTTTTTTTACAGGCCCTCTTTTCTTTTGCATAACACTACAAGTTTTCCACATAGACCAATGGAATTCTCATCTTCTCTAGTGTAACTGCAGCTTTCAAAACTAACTTGAGACTTCCATCCCTACAAGACTGAAAGATAAGGGAGTGAGTTTTGGGGAAACTCAATAAGTAAAATTCCTAGTTCTCTACTAGGAAAGCATGTCATCATTGAAACCTAGCAAATACATCACTCGCAAACAATATCGATGGCAAATCAATCACAAATCATATGCCATGTTTTATCTAAACACATGCCATCCACATCAAAACTACCATTGGCTTATCAATAATTCATGCTCATGCATAACCGACATTTATGCAAATTCATTTATCATCATCTTGGTTCGAACTAATTTCTTTATTGCTATTGTCCACTCAGGCTTCCTAGTTCAAGACCCAAGTATCCTGGCTCAACCATGGTATCTCGTTTAATTCCATTTGTCATTATTTTTTTCTCTTTAAGTATGCATCATCAAGTCAATTCTATATTTTCGTTGGCCCGAAGGCGTACTCAGTGTTGAATTCTTGTACTACACTAATAAAAATGTCAAGAATGACCCGTGGTCCGTGAATCGATCACTTAGCATCAATCCCAATATTGATCCAAGACTTTGAGCCTTGGGTACACCTTGCTTTCATGAAGATCCTTTTTCAACCTAGCATGAAATCAGCACAAAGTCCCTGCACCAACCAAGGCATGAAATCCCTTATCAAGACCTTTTCAATCAAGACTTTGAACCAGCACACCTCAATGCCAATTTGAGAGCTTGCGGCCTTGGGCAATGCTCGCACTGAACGAGATTTATAATTGGCACGGTTGAATGCCGATCAAGACCTTGTGGCCTTATTTATTGCTTTTTTACACAAACTCAACTCGAGCAAACCTCGGCCTCATTCCAGGCGTGAATAACTCAAGCACACGTTCAAGCACAAACATGAGCAAAACCATACAAAAGATTCAACATTCTACCCACGATGTGACGAGTGAGCACCTAACTAGATCAACAATGGAGTCTCATTAGGGATCTTACTTAGCTTGACGAACCTTGAGGATCAACTTAGATTAGCTTGAGGGGTTGAGGATGCAAGGCCGAGAGAAAGGAAATGGAGGAGGAAGGTGGTTGTGAATGGCAAGGGGTGTAAGGTGGTGGAAATGAATAGGAGTCTCCCCTATTTATAGGCACCAAGCTAATCATTACTCATCTAAGCGGTCCATTCGCGTTTCTTAGAGTGGCACGACTATATCATCAACGTGGCAAGCCTAAGTCATAAGGTGGCACACCTATTTTAGAGAGGTGGCACATCTAGTTTCATGAGATGGAGATCTAATGACTTAGTGTCATTAATTGAAGCCTTCTTGTCTCCATTTCATTGGATCACAAAAGCACTTTGCTCATTCTTAAAGAGACAATTCATTATGCATAAGTGGCACCCTAAAAAGATGAGCTAACATCAAGGTCATAGGATAGCCATAATTAGCTTCAATGTGTCCTTTTTTTATTGGGACATTTGGCTTAGATACTTTACTTAATATCTAAGGTAAATTTTTGGTAATCATGACCATATCTAGAAAAATCCAAATGAAATGATGAGTCACCCTCCTTCATGAAGAAGTTAGGGTATTTTAGAGAATTTCATTTCGTCATTTTCTTGGCAACACGGTGATCATGAAGAAATAGGCTATTGAAAATACAATCGGGACCGAATAAGGGCTTTTTATGTACATCTCCTCACGACCATTTCAACACACCCGAGGTTCATGGCCAAGCCATTTTTTTTTTTTGCACTTCTTGGCTAAATTGTTAAGGCGCGGGCTATCAACCGGCCCTTAGATCGAATCGAATAAACTATTTTTTCCCTTTACCATGTGACTATTTGAGATCATTTATGGTTTTCAAACCATGGTCATCCATGACCCGTGCATGAAAAAACGAAATGAAAGAGACGGGAAAAGAAAATTGAGAAGAAGATGAACCCAAATAAAAAAGAAGATAAAAAAAAAAAAAGAGAAATAATCTTAAATCAAGATTGAACCGCCATTTGACTTTAGTCTTCATTATGTGCGGGTAAAATTGCAATTGAAAATTTTTTTTAAGTTCCAAAAACATGCTATAGTGGGACTCAAGGTAATTGAAACAAAATAAAATTGAAAAAGAAATAAAAAGAAAAAGAAAAGGTAAGAAATAATCTTAATTAAATAATGTGATCATTAATAAATGCGAGGTTCGTCGTAAAAAGAAAAAGTATATTGTAAAAAGCGCCAATCTTTTCTAATGAAGAAAGATAAACGAGAATGAATTAAGAACCCTGCAAAAAAAAACCGAGGTCCATTCTGTCCCCAAAAAGAAATAAAAAAATCCGGTGGTCCATAATATCATCATCAACCAGCATCAACAGTGTTTATGGGCTCTTCCATTTCCTTGATTCATTAAATCACTAGCCACTGACCAGTAAGGATTTGGCTTCTCAGCAATGCTTCTTGCGGCAACCCATATGTTTCACCTTCTCTCAGCTTTTCTTCTGGTCCGCGATATCGTCGTGGTCAAATCTTTAAAGACACGTGAAGAACGTTTGAAGTCGAATTTGTAAGTTTTATAACGCAAAAGATTATATTTATTTTTATGGAAGCCTAAGCCTAAGCCTAAGCCTAAGCATAAGCCTAAGGCCTAAGTTGTCTTAGCTTTTAAGCCCCTCCAAACACCCCAAGTTAGGCCGGCAATAAAGAAGTTTGAAGATATCGTGCGTTTTTTGCTTTCCTCATGGCACGAAGCTGATCACATGTCTGATTGAAATAGAAATTTACATTTGCCGGCGGCTCGAGTTTTGGTCGTACCTTTTGTTGACTTCCAGACAGTTTTCGTGCTTTTCCTGTTCATGAGGATATGACTCACGAAGGGGTGAATCACGGCTAACAAGTAAAAACTAACAAGGCAGGCACTATAAATCTAGCCAAAAAAGAAGAATAGAATAAATAAGTACAACGGAAATCTCGTCATTTATTTTCTTTGGGAAACTAAGTTCCATTAGACCATTCAAATCGTGCAATCAAAGTCATAAAAGTCAGAGAAATAGTGCACTAAGTGCTTTAGTTAATTAAGTCTGATTTGAATAACAGAACATACCAGTGATCGAGTGGGTATGAAAGCAATCAAAACCATGTCAAAATACTACGCATAATGACTCTATTTCTTGGATGTTGCACCGCTAAGCGCGCAACAACTAATGCAAACAAAGCCGCAAATTGGTTTGGCATTATATATACTACCGAATGAGGCATGTAGTGGGCAAAAAGACGACTACATTTGTTGCAAGAAGGTGGAGACATTTGGAAGAGCTTCACCAATTTTTTTTTTAATTAAGGTGTATTTGCTCTAATCAAATACCTTTTGGTTAATTGCCTTTTGGTGTATTTTTGTAAAACAGCTTCTAAGTTAAAAAAGAACAAGAAGAAGAAAAAGAAGGTGAAAAGGAAAAAAACAATTTGCGGTGTATTTGCTCAAATCAAATACCGTTTGGTTAATTGACTTTTGGTGTATTTTTGTAAAACAGCTTCTAAGTTAAAAAAAAAAGAACGAGAAGAAGAAAAAGAAGGTAAAAAGGAAAAAAAAAACAGAGGGCATGGATACGGTGACCGTCGATGAGCTTTGTGCGAGCGTTAACTAGGCAATCGGGAGAGCATTGGCGAGTTTTGCATGATCATCGATGACCGTTGACATCCAATGCTTAGAAAATTAGTGAGGGTGAACTTGAAAGAAAAAAGTCCTTTAACCCCTGAATAGCATTTTGAAAAATGCCAAAATGCAAATGCCAAATGGAAGTTACATGGTGTTGAAGAACTTTAAAAATGCAAATTTTAGTTCAAACACCTTTTGAAATGCTAAACCAAACTCTTTAATTTTAGCACAAAGGCCTTTAGAAGCCCAAAGCCCCTTAAGAATGCAAAACCAAATGTACTCTATATTACCCTCTATTTCGATGATAATAAAACGATTAGAAGCGGTTATTTTATGAAATTTCTTGAATGAATTTGACAAATAAAAGTTTGAGCTTTGTTCGACTCTTCTTCTTTGTTTTCTTTTATGGACCCTATGGCCAAATCAAGCATCCCGTTCCAGTGCGCCACACCAATAAAGCCGCTGCCAGAGTTGTGTATACACATCCAGTTTAGGTCTCCTTTTTAAAGGGCTCAACAGGACTCGAGATGCATAAAATCGAACATTGCCACTAAACAGTATGGTAAAATCTGTCATTTCGCTAATTATTGGGAGAGAGCCAGAGCGAGAGAGAGAGAGAGAGAGAGAGAGCTTCTGTTAAGTTGATGGCCAAAAAGATAAATGCGGGAAATGTGAGAACCGCACCATAATAATAATGACGATTACGACTCAAACGTCTCGAATGGGAAACAGATGTGCCTTGACACGTATGCGGTTCTTTTGGGAATGCGCCCGCCATGATTTCCTTGTGCGGAAGCCGAGGGACACGGGAAGAAAGACGTGGAGAAATCACGAAAGAGCGACGGCCCCACAAAGATTGGGACTTACATGCGAAAGCTGCCGCCATGCGTCAACGACAATACCTCGGACACTGGCCATGTGCTGCTCGTGGGTAAGAACCTAAGGCCATTAATCAGAAGTTGGACCGCATTTGCTATTAAAACCACGCCGTTGTGTGACCACATGATTAGAAAAAGTTCACTTTGTACGCTTTATGGCGAAATATCGACGGTTCGCCGTCACGGGCTTGACATCCTTGCTCTCTCTGTCTCTCCTCATCCATCTTGAATCGTTACAACACATATCGAGTGCATACATAGTCCATCGCATTGCCTAGATCAAGCGAACTCCAAGATAGGTTTGATTGAGAGATCGAATGAACCGGTGTATGTTATGAAAGCTCTCTCTCTCTCTCTCTCCCCTCTCTCCTTGGAGGCTTTAGGGCTGAACTTGGACCAGGCACATGATGAAGTTTAGGGGAAGTGAGATTGGGCCGGCTCACCATGTTGAAGTTTCGAGCCCGCTCAGAGTCCACAATACGAAACGAGCCATCGGCCCAAAAAGAGAAAAGGGGTTTGTTGTTGGAAGTTCGATTCATTTTCTCGAGAGCAAGATTGACTTCAAAGTTCCATGTTGATGTGGGGTTGAATGGCTTCGGACAGCTGTATCGAACCCTAGCCACGGGCTGAATTCCAACCAAACATGTTGCAATTATTGTGTCAATGTGGGTTCAGATGACCTCACGGGTAAGTCAGCCAGCTAGCAGCAATCTTATCTTGAACGTTTCCAACTCCCAAGTGGAAATCAAGGTGTCTAGCCCCCCAAAAAAAGAGAGAGACAAGAAGTGGAAATGAACGTGGAAATTCGTGTAACACGATTTCGGTAGAGTGGCCGTCATTCACACTTGCACGCCTTTGATGCTGAAGTGAAGCTGTTGAAACTGAATATTTGTTTAGGGCTTATTCTTATGTTCAATTGGCAAGGGTTTAGGTTTAGCATATGCCCCTTAAAAGAAAAGCCAAAAAGCCAAAAGGAAAAAAATTTGAAAAGTGATAGATCAGTGGCGGTGATAACTGAAGTCTCTTTCACCTTTACACTTAAAGGTTAATCTTTACCAATCCCTAATATGGTTAAGAGATCTTTTGATTCGTGGCATCTTGATGCCTTCAGGAATAAGAAGATTCCTAACTTCTTGACCTCTCTCTCTCTGTGGGAACCCTTGGATTATATTCTTCTTTTAACTCCATCCATGGAGATATTGACATATCACTAACAGTTCTTTTACTTAGTCAATGGTTGAAGATATAGAAGAAATCGATAGGCATTTCGGGAAAAAAGAAAATACCAATCGAAGTGGGCTACAGTAATTGAAAATCACACAATTCACTATTGTCCAAAACACCACGATCACCTAATGCCAAAAAAAAAAAAGAGGAAGGCAAAAAATTGGAAAAAAAACTAAGTTCAATTATTCTTCAACTGAAGATCTCTGAATTAAACTGAGTGTAGAGCACAACACTTTGTTTGGCTCGAAAAAACGTTTCAGGCTCTCTGTTTTTTTTTTTTTTTTTTTTTTGGTAAGATAAGATGTATATTGACTAACCAACGGAACTCTACAAAAAGCAAATCTTGGCGTCAACAAAACTTGCACTCTTGATGACAAACAAGTCACAAAGAGTGGAAGGACGTCGAGAGTAAAAGAGAACAAGGGGAAACCAAAACATCGGCAACCCTCAAGCAAGCTCTAAGGAAGACTTGACACCTAGGAAGAGAAAATAAAGGGATCAAGTCCCCAACTTCTTTGTACCCTCCTGTTTCTTGGAGTGTCCGCAACATGGTTGAAAGTGAGAGCCTTATCCTTGACGACTTTGGTGAGATGTTGCTTCATAGCTGGAACAAACAAGGCCTATCCACGGAACATAATATTGTTCCTAGTCTTCCAAATTATATGACAAAGAGCGTCAAAGGAGAACCAAGCAATAGCTTGATAGAAATCGTTGCCCGGAAGAAACTTAATGGCCCATTGTAAATTTTCCACCCACGAACTATTTTGCCACAAGAGATTGCATCTTGAGGCCCAAAAAGAAGCAATGCTAGTAGAAACATGACATCCAAAAAATAAATGATCTCTAGAGTCCGGTGAAGAGTTGCAAAACGCACAAGACACATTGGCTACTCTACCATAGGAAAGTAGCAAAACCTAGGTAGGTAGCCGGTTCCTTGAGATGAGCCATAGATGGAATGGGTAACGGGGAATAAGCATTATATTCCATACAAATGATAACCACGAAACCAAATTGCTCTTCCGATGAATGGCGTCCCAAGCTGAAGAGATAGAAAAAGTACTAGAAGAGAGCTGTAGCCAAGTTAGCCTGTCAAGGACAGCTTTGGTCACTTGGCCTGAAGCAAAAAATAAGTCTGCAACCTTAGCCTGCCTAGAAAGCCCCGACCGATAAATAAAAGTGTCCGTGAAGAACAAGTTTAAAGGTCCACAAGAATGCTAGGAGTCAAACCAAAGAGAAACGGACCAACCATCATCCACCTGCCATTTAAAAGTATTGTTGGAAGTCCCTCATGAGATTTAGCTATTTCCTCCAAGCCCAAGAGCAACAACACATAGGCTTCGTGACTACCCAAAAATTCTTCTTTTTTAAATAGGTAGAGTGAATCCATTTACACCAAAGAGATTCCTTATCAATAAAGAGGATCCATATATGTTTTAACATCGCCGCTGTGTTACAGTCACGGAGATTACGAATGCCAAGTCCTCCCTCTTCTTTTGGGAGAAGAGTTGGGCAAAGCCGAATGAGTAGTTCTCGATTGGTTCCACAGCGCTGGGGGTTCCTGGTTCACAGCAGGAAATTGGGCGTCGTCAAGCTGAGGTACGGCAGCAATGGGCTTCGACACTCCTTGCTAGGCTTGGAGGGGATCCAGCACTGGACCAACGGCTACTGAACAGGGCAAGTGAGTTACCACTTCCTTCGACGATTTTCTGGTGGAGTTATCATTGCTAGAAATGGAGCGTAGAAGTCGAAAAGGGACGGCACCGACTGTGGAACGGTGCATGGAATGTTGTCGACAGTGTGTAAGAAGAGGCGAAGCATGGTTGGAGGCACGGAGGCGAGGTATAGTTATGGGTGAGTAACAAGTCATAGGGGAAAATTTGCTCGCCGACCGGAGCATAGTGTTGTTGACGGTGTGTAAGCAAAGGCGACGCATGGTGGTAACACGGAGGAGAGGCGCGGTTATGGGTGAGTAACAAGTCATAGGGGAAAACTTACTTGTGGGCCAAAATTCTTTTGGTCGGCCAGCGAGTTGAGGTCCTTATTTAAAATAACGTCCATTTTGAATCTTTATACGAGAATATAGCTCCACTTTGTGTCTTTTTGGGGATTTGCCCTACTTTCTCAATTGGCTCTAGCAAGCCCCGAAAGGCCCATGACGAAAAAAAGAAGCCGCAAATTCTGACCGCTCTCTCCTCCCTTCTTTTGATGATGGGCCCCACACTTGGGGGGGTGGGCCCATGGTACAACCACCACCCACCACCATCCGTTCCAATGGGTGAGATCCAGCTGCCAATGCTCTCCAGCACTTCAAGTGGTTCCTCTTCTCCGGCTTCCATGAGCATCCGGGGGGCTCTAAAAAAGGACCGGCCGGTTCAATCACGCTATCAAGAGCATTAATACATAATTTTATCTACAGATGTTTCGAGCATTAATACATAATTTTATCCATAGATGTTGCGAATCAACACGTAAGTGATAAAAGAATCAATCCATTTCGATCGTACGGCTGATATGATCCGACCATTGGAATGCTTGTGAGAATACCGACTCCTTGAGGAATATCCTGGATCAAAAGAAGGATACTGACTCCTTGAGGAATTTATGGATCAAAAGAATCGTGCATACTTTTCTTTTCTTTTTTCAATTGATGTTGATGAAGCATAAACTAAGAAATCTTTGTTTTTACCTTACATGATGAAGTCGGAAGAGAACCGTCAAGAACTTATAGAGGGTGTGAGTAGGGCTATATTTGAGGCAATTAAACGAATTAAGACGATAATGGAATGATGTGTATGAATGAGTTGGAATTGGCATTTTAATAAGATGCTAAAGAAGTGCCAAAATTCAAATTCTATGTTTGTTTATTATGAAAGAAACGTATACAATTTTGGCTGTGGAGTCTCAATGTTAAGTATATTCTTTAAGTGAAGTTTTGGCATAAGGAATTTAATAATTATCCTTGCATATGCCTGTGGGCGAATATGCAATTTTCAAAGTCTCTTGAAAAAATTGGTATTTTTAGTGACATAATCTAATGCCATAATTGACACTTGTTAACAGGTCCTTAATGTAAACTAGATTATCATGAAGTATTCCCTATTAGGATAGATTTTTCACGCACGCAAAGCTAATGATTCTCATTCTTCTCTAGAAAAAGAATTGAGAAAACATAGATGAAAACCATACGGCACAAGATAAAAGACAGTAATTAAGGTAATAATCTAAAAACTTAATTATGTTTACACGTCGTGTAGTTCGTGCTGAGATGAATACTAAATAATTAGTTCACTCGATGTCTTTATAAAGATATGATAGTAATGAATGTTGATTTCTGCCGACCAACAGGTCGAAGTGTAGGCATCCAGAAGTCCCAAAGAAGTCACCGAACGAATGAAACGATGGGGTACTTACAAGAGCAAATTAAGGGTGGTTGGCGGGTGGGAATGTCACGTGGTAATAATAACGAAGAGAATCGACGGTGGATATGTTGTCGCGCGGCAGGGAGCACGGGCCAATGATGGCTCGCCACGTGTAGCATGCCATCAATTGAGTGAGATAAAATAAGGACCAAAGAAAGGTCATCCTATTTCCGAGGTTATAATTTACGAAATCAATAAAAAAGTGGGGCAAAAAGGGAAATATAGTCGCACAGCACGAGACCGTGTCGAAGAAGCAGAACAAACGCGAGTATAAAAAGGGGCCCCCCCAGCCTAGGAAATTTCCTCGTGCTGCTGCTGGGGGGCAGAAGCGCGTCTCGGCTGCTGTCGTGTTGCGGTTGCGGCGCCTCCTCGTCTTCCGGTTCTCGTCTCGGCAGGGCGTGCATACGCGTCGTGATCTCGTCGCCGTGTCCTGATCACCTCCGGCGGTCGCGATCGGAGCGGCGAAGATGGGCGGAGGCAACGCCCAGAAAGCGAAGATGGCTCGGGAGAGGAACCTGGAGAAGCAGAAGGGCGTTCGAGGTCTCTCTCTCTCTCTCTCTCTCTCTAGAGGTTGTAGATCTGGGGTTGAGCTTTTAGTTTCTTTTCTTGAGCTTATGTAAGTGGAAACAATTCTAGAAGAAGATTAGCGTTCCGGCTTACTGGCGGCTGCAAGGTGAGGCTTTGCTTGTTGGGTCGATCCTTAGCTCCCTCTTGAAGATAAGGAGCTCGAAAAGTTGCGATTTTGATGTCCTTTTTCGTTGCTTTATTTGATAAACTGGGCTCTTTTTTTTCCCTGATTTAGTGGGACGCTGATATTGTAGTGTTAGGTGAATGGAAATAGCCCCCGAAATGCCTGGAATTCAAGCTTTCCTGTTTTTGGTTGCCTCCTCATTGTCTTATTTTATTGTGGGTGTGTATATATATATTTGCAGGAAGTCAGCTTGAGGCAAACAAGAAAGCCATGAATATCCAGGTACCGCTGTTTGTTTATCCTAGTCAATTAAGTTGATTTTGAGTTTCCACGTGTTCTGCACGTCTCCTGGCCAGTGCGAGGGCATGGATTTGACGTAGTCATTGCTGCTTTTTTATGAATTTATGTGTGTTGAGAGCTCCTCCGCTCTTAAGTTGATTTTTTAATTCCCGGTTGCTTGACTGAGGCGAGTGAGTAGGATATGGTTATGGCATAGCTTAACGGGAATGGTTTTTAGTTCTGATGCACTGTCTTCTCTTCAAAATTGGGGTGGTTGTGTGTAGCAACTCAGAATTCTTTTGCTCTTGTTGGATATTGGGTCGGGTCTGCCAAAAACCCGAGTCATGACTTCTGATATGCCCTTTGGAGGGACCGACTAATTGGGCTAAGAAAGGTGAATTACAAATAGAAGTGCAAAAAGCAAAAGAGGAAATGCAACCTTTTGGAATTTTTTTTTTCCCCCAGAACAATAGATTTTTAATTGGAATTTCACGTTACGCAAATCAGTGACTATGCACTTAAATGAAATATGAAGAGATCTTGTAAGATCCTTGAGCCTAGAGGGAGCATTGTGATTGGGTGAATGAGTTTTACCAAATACTAATTTGCATGTGAGTAATTCTAAAGCTTTAGGATTATAAATGTGGCTTATAAGACCACTGGTGAAGTTCTCTTGGCTAGATAAGTGGGAGCCAGGAAAAAAATGATGGAAAAAGTAATGAAGTCAAAAGAAAATTAATGAAGTTGGGTTATTAGTTGATATTTCGTGAGAACCTTAAAGCAAATGAGTTCATTGAGTTGAATGAAGCTATTTATGTTAGCTAAAGGGAATATAACAGTGTATACTAAAGATGTGCACGGGAAACAATCAACATGCACTCTAATACTAATGTCAGAGTGATCAGAAGTGTGCCTCTTCTTGTGTCCCATAATTGAGATTATTTAGGCATTGCACTTGTTCTAGCAGAGGTCGAAAATTCAAAACTTGCTACACTTTCGTGAGCAGTTAGCAGAATCTTTTCACAAGGAATACCGATTAGTAGAATTTGCGCTTTAACTCGCTGTAGTTGTAGTTTCTTGTTCTGTTCTTTTTTTCTGTTATAGTAGGTGGTTTAAGGGTTCACTGTGTCATTAATCGTTTTCGAGCATCTATACAACCATATTGTCAGTTTTCCGTTGCTCTGGTGGTGGATCATGCTTTTCTTTTGTGTAGAATGACATATTTTAGATCCAATTGGTGGTTTGCTATATTGAGAGGTTGTTTGCTACAACTTTTCTGCCACAGTTTCAGCTGTAAAATGGACGCTGTAGCTTTTGAGGTGTTTGCCAAACACCTTTAAAAGCTGCGAACACCTCAAAAGCTATAGCAGCTTGCATCAGTTTTCAAGAAGTTGCCTCACCCAGCTTTGAAGTGCTGCAGCTTTAAAGCATGATCATCAAACATATAGCTTACAACATTTCACACAGAGAGTTATGCATATTTTCAAGTTTTCAACTGTGTTCCAAATCTACAGTAATTTCTCTGATTTTTGAATGCTCACTCATACCCTTTTGGTTGATGCATCTATATAGATCATGATCCACGAGTGATATGTCAGTGAAGAACATTATGGCGGCTTGACCTGTATTATTTTTGTCACGCTTTTGGTTGATGCATCGATATAAATCGTGATCCACATGTGATATGTCAGTGAAGAATATCGTGGTTGCTTGACCTGTATATTTTTGTCAAACTCGGCATCAGGGCTCTGTGAAGCCCTTTATTAGTCAACATATTAATCGTATATGATAGTTAGTAGTCAACACATTAATTTTATGTGCTAGTCTGTGGTCTTTAAGATCATCTTTCTGTTCTGTTTCATCCTGCGATTTACTCTTTCATTTGGTGTCATGCTTTCCTGAAGATGGCTCTTTTCCCAATAGTTATTTGATGGCCAGTTTTTCTGCCCCAAATTATAAGTTGTGACACGAAAATACAAGCTCAAGGTCCTTCCTCTCCCTTTTAATGCAAATGTTCTTGTCATCGCAGTGCAAGGTTTGCATGCAGACTTTCATTTGCACTACAACAGAGGTCAAGTGCAGAGAACACGCAGAAGCAAAACATCCCAAATCGGATTTGCATGCATGCTTTCCTCATCTGAAGAAATGACGTCAACCGACGACAGCGGACAATGATGCTATCAACTTGTCATGTTCTCGTTGTGATTGTGGTCAAGTTTGGAGCTTTTGCGTAGCAGTATATCCACTCTTGGGGTATTCATCGACTCGAACATATGATGAAATATATGCTAATAAAAAATCCGCTGCCTTTGTGACATTTGATTTTTCTAAGTTCAAGTTTGTAATTACAAGTGGCCACAAAGGAAACTTAGTGAAGCCCATGACCTGCTTGCTCTAAATCTAATTCGCCAAAGTTGAGGGTCCAGCGATCAAGGTTTTAGTACCTGCTGGGGCTGAGTAGGTATCTTCCTTCCGTTCCTTAACTCCTAATGCGAATGCTCATCGCTTCGTCACTTGCCGAATTATGAAATCAAGTTAGGTTATCGGCCCCCCAAGTGACAACATTTGCAGACGTCAAACTCTTTGAAAAGTTTTTCTATCTCCCTCTCTTTTTTCTCTCCATTGTCTTCTTCAACCTTTGGCCATGGGGAAGTGTTTGAGCTAATTTATTCCTTTCCTCTTTCTCTTGTTGATTTTCTTTGAGTTTTCTTGTTCCTTTTTTATTCTTTTTTCTCCCCAGTCTAGATTTGGAAGCTCTCTTCTTCTGATCTAGTTCTAGATTTGGGATTTTAAACTCTCATAATCTAGCTCTAGATCTAAGAGCTATTTTCTCCCAATCTAGATCTAGGAGTTTAATAAGTATGTTTTCAAAGATTCGATACTCTTGCATTATATCTATATTTAGATCCACTACAGAAGGTAGAATCTTTTTTCAAAGATTCGATTCTCTTCTTTTTTTTCTCCCCACTCACCGGTGATCGTAGGAGTTCTGATGTTTTGCAACCATGAAAATTTGCTTTTTCAAATGATAGGGTTATATTTGTTCAACTTGTTTTAATTGTCTTATATAGTAATGATGTATAAGAAGCCGAATTTAGTTTTAATTGTCTTATATAGTAATGATGTATAAGAAGCCGAATTTAATGGTGCATGCCAATTGGCCGTGCCATAATTACTAGAAAATGAATTTTCAATGTGTTAATTATTGACAATGATATGAAATCTAGTGATCGACGGCCAATTATTTTACTCGACATATTTATTCTTATAGAGCGAGTACATACCTATTATGCCTAATTGATTCTCCTTATTTTCTGGATTTGGATTTGTTTTGTAGTATTTTGTGTTTGGCTTTACTTCGATTTGCTTTACTATGAAATTTATGTACTTTTTATACGGTCTTTTTGAGCAATAAATATAATTTTCTTTTGACCAAAAAAAAAAGAGAACATTTTCCTCTCGTTAAGCGCAAGAAGAGAATTCACAAGGTGATCTATAAATTCATTGTAACATAGGAGGAAGAAGCATCTCTCCTATACATCTGGAATAGGATGTCCTAACCGGCAGGTTTCTGTTTAATCCCGAGTGCAGAAGACGGCGAGTTCCTACCAATAATTAGGAAAAGGATTCTGTTCCCTCCGATGTCCACGTCCCACTTCACCGGGCACAGCCTCTCGCATTTTCAATCTCAATCGCGACGCTTGGAAAACAAGGAGGATGAAAGAGTCCTGTACAAACCCATGCCACGCCAGGACAAACCTGGATACCGAAGCACGTTGACAGGAGTCTCATGGCAAAAAATCAGTTGGGAGTACACACTGATGCCAAGTCAATGGCAAACATCGTCCAAGCAGTGTTTTATAATAGCAGGCAAATCAGGATAATCCAAAAATCAGCACTAGCCGTACATTTTGATCATGTCCAAGCTGAATGACCAAGGTTGGTAAAATTCAAGGCACATTCTGTGGCCCCGGTTTAAGAACTGGAAACACTAAAATCAATTTATGGGGCAAAATTTGAAGCTATTCCTGGTCATAAAGATTTAGCATAAGACCCAAGGAAGCAGCCCGAACTAGAATAGAGTACCATGGTTGACAACTCATGGAGCGGTTTATTGTGTCCTCATCCTGCTGTTCTCTGCGGATCTTACTTGGGAGAAGTACCCATGAGCCTGAAAAAGATGAATATGTTGACATGAGCCACTCTTCCAAACAATAAGAACGTATAAGGACTTCATGACTGATGTCGCTAAGTGAAAGCCAACATTGGGAATTGCGAAATAGAAGGAGTGTTAGTAGTTAACCTGATCACACATTGTTCATTCAAACCATTTCATGGCAAAGTTGCATATTAGACAAAAAGCTTAGCTCAACACAAGACAATTTGAGCTAGCATATATCCCACATCCAATGATTTGAGAGCATAACAAAGGGGCATCAACATAAACAGGGGAAACTAATCTTACCCTCCAGTTTTATTTTTCTTTGTTTTACTATCTCGTGTCCCTCAAATGGCCGGAATTGAAGAGAACGAGTAGTGACGCATATAAACTTGAGAACCTAATTCGCGGAAACATAGCAACATACTGAGGGACAGCCGAGAGTGAACTCTTCCTGTATTCACTTCTAAAATATTGACACAACCATTATTCACAGGGTGTACCCACAGAGAAAAAAGAACTATTTTGACAGAGGAAGCCATATTCGACTATAGAGTTATAGGATGATACAGAACCTTTAGCACAACAATAGAATGGTTCAAGATACACTCCTCTATATGATCCTAATAATGAAGTGTCCATGTGATTATCACATACACAGAGGCTTTCTGTTAGGTCCATGGTCCAAGAGGGACCAAATTTGTGGATGGCAATACCTAATAGACGAAATGATTAGTGATATAGCATGAGGGGCAGTTTAGCGCAAAAACATACCATTGCTTCTCTTGCCGTAACCCTATCCTGATGGTCGTATCGGAGGAGCTGGTCAAGAAAATCAACAGCCTGAACACGTCATGTGATCAAGAATGAACAATTAATAGAGGCATACAACAAGAAAAACCAAGGAAACTAATCAGAAATCCTTTTGGAGGTTTTCAGAAGCCAACATAATGACAGAAAACTAACCTCTGGAGAAACAAGATGCTGATTATCAGCATTAATAAATTTGGACCACGGTTTCCGGCTGTGCCTGCAATCACCAATTTATTGGAGAAAGGTGCCACAAATAGAATAAAGTTCTTAAACATACTGTCCTGCTGGAATTAAAAGGCACAGTGCAATTAACAGCTTCTTGAAACACACTGAAGTTTCAGTTCAGACTCCGGTTTTTAAGAGAGCCTAATTCGAATACATGCAGATGATCAGAGGATATAACTGTATCTCTAACATCCTTCCCAACAACATAAACGACTGTTTTCAGAGGTTGCAGCCTCCATTATATTCAGGAAGCATTGTCCAAACCTGAGTTAAGCACTGATTTTTTTTATTACCCTCTTCTCAAAGAGGTAGGATCTAGTTAGACTTGTTTGCAAGTGGCAATCTCTCCGAACAACTTGCCCCAACTTTACACACCAAAAGCCATAGCCAACTAAAACCTAAAAATATGTGAGATAGGATGATTAGCTAGCATCTTAAGAAGTAAAAGAACAGAATATGGAGAACCTTCCAACAAGAGCTTCTAGCTGTGGATCGAGCTCCAAGTGGTACTTGTTCAGATATGCATTTAGTTCATCTGTCCCAAGAACCTGCAGTGCAGTGCATATGCGACACAAACAGTTAGAAGGAAATCTTGAAAACTAGTTTGAGAAAGCAAAGACACTGCCACACTGACATTATAGATGGTATGCTCATCACTCAGATCACGGTCCACTGCATTACATCGATGTCTAACACCGGCTGAGGCTCTAAGTATGTCATCCTATTAGCTTGTGTGTGTGTGTGTGTATAATATCTTGATCAAATTGTGCTTGAACTCCTTAAATACAGATGGAATTGCACTTTCGCATTCTGCCGTCTCAAAGGCAACAGAAAGTATTTCCAGATAATGAGCAAATCCAATTTTGCCCATTAAAAAGGGGTCAAAATTTGAATCCTCGAATTTATTGAAGATCATCTGACAAGTGTTTTTAATATCCTCGATGTAATGCAGGGCTATGATTATTAAGGCCATATCCATAGGGTCCATGCCTGGAAGCATGACCACAAGCACATCGGAAGTTAGGACAACAAAGATTGCCGCTTTTAATAATATAGCAACATGCTTTTGTTCCTTATTCCGAAAGCTTCTCAGTAGCTAACTCCTGAATGTAACTCAACCACCAAGCACATTTCAATTTAGATAATATTGGCCACAGAGATTCGACATTACCTTGGCAATTTTGACAAGCTGGTCATGGTTGTCATGGCCATAAAAGAACGGCTCCTTCCGAAATATCTGCAAGGATGTTTGAACGCATCAAAATTCGTTAAAACAAATACTTTAAATGCCATTAAATTTGACAGTACTATCATACCATTCCTGCAAACATACACCCAAGGCTCCACATGTCCAAGGAATAATCATAGTCCTGGAGGTCAACAAGCAACTCTGGACCCTTAAAATATCTGAAAGTAACATATTCAACATATTCTTTAATTTTATGCAAAGAGAACACCATAGTGAAGGAATTCTCATACAACAGAGCATTAATATTCATATACTCTAAATTATCACCACATATCTGACATAGTTAAACAGAATCCAAATGTATCAAGTGGAGCCTCTGAACAAACAGTATGAAGTTCATCTGAGACACCAACAGGGGTATATTCTTATACTCTAAATTATCACCACATACCTGACGTAGGTAAACAGATTCCAGATGCAATAGTTAATATCTTTCATCAAAATCTTGGTACACTAACTGGATTATCCAAAACACAATAAACAAGAAAAAGTACAAACAAATATAAAAAGCAGAAAGCATGCCATCAGACAAACAAGGATGATTAACCAGTTCACTCAAGAAATTATCCAACATTTCCAGTCTCCACACAGAGATATGAGCCTATAGAACAGACCCTATTCAATTAAGGTCATCGCAAAATGCATGGGCCAGGTAATTGACTAATCAACATGCAAACTGATAAGGTTGATTAATAACCCTCAGAAAGAGTGATTTCAAGTTAAACAAAAAGCAAGTTCCTTAAAATCATTAAATTGTCTTCATGGAGCCAGTTCTAACCCATAAAGTCAACAAGACTGCTAGAAATGAACAGTGTACGGTCATTAAGGAAGTAATTCACAGTACACCAAACTAAAATACACGGCTCCACCTCATACGGAATAGTTAGATTCTTCAAGAGGGAAATGGGAGGGAGGGCACGAAATCAGTAGGTAATCAATTGGTCACCATTAACTCCTTGCTAAGAGAAGATCATTTCTCAAGGGAAACGCACCAGCTTGTGCCTTTGAAATCTAAAAACTAAAATAAATAAAAGTTTCAGTTTCTCTTATCATAGCAATAAAATTGTAATTGCTGATGTTACTATGGAAGGTGGCACATAACACAATCAGTTAGTCTTTACTATACATTCTTCGGAAGAAGGTACAATATTCCAACAAAATCAAATGAGTATATGAGTCCATGGAATCCATAATCCTTACCTTGAAGCTACACGGACGTTGTATTCTTTACCAGGATGGTAGAATTCAGCAAGTCCCCAATCAATCAAACGGAGCTTCCGTAATTCATGGTCAATCATAACATTGTGTGGCTTGACATCTCGATGCATTATGCCTTGTGAATGGCAGTAATCTAATGCCTGAAGTTAGAAAGACGCTTAAGCCATTAATAAGCACCGAGAAAGTACTTTAATCTATGAATACTAAGGCTTGTTTTTTAAAATTAAAGTTTAAGCAAACCGCCAAAATTTAGAATGTTATCCAAGTTTCAAAAAATTATGAACAAGATATATGTGAATTTACGTGTAGTGGTTGGGATTAGAAAAATTTAAAGTGCGTATGTCGCAAGATTTAGATTAATCAAAAAGTAAATGGTAAAAGTCTATCCAAACTCACTTTATTTTCCATAGGAGATGTATTCTTAGTAAAAGAGACACAAGGCCAAGATGTTGATGCATCATTGAATAAGAAATGTACCTTAAGAAGCTCATATATGTAGTATCGTATGTCATAATCTGTCAGAGTGGGGTACAAAACTTTAAAGTCTTTGCTGTTTACATATTCAAAAATCAAACTAGGGGTTTTCGAGTGCTGATCTCTGACAATATCAAGCAGCTTCACAATATTAGGGCCACCACAGAGATTCTGCAGTATTTTTATTTCTCTCTTGATCTGCAGAGATACAGACATACTGCCATATTAGAGCACAAGATGATTACAGCAAATCCTATAAAGGTTACCCAAAGTAAAATATTCAACTATGAGAAACCAAGGAAACTACACTCATGAATCGTACAAAAGGTAAAAATAGTAAATATAAGAAAGCGAAAGGATTCAGAAATCAATGAAGTATATTTCTATAATTAATTGATTGTCTTCTATAGCAGTCAAATACAGGATATTGACAATCATGTTTGCTTAAAACCAAAGTCCACACTGACATCAAATTATAAAGTCACTATTGCCTAGGTACTCTCACAGGCACCAAGACAGGGATACAAAATTTCTTATCATCATTAAATGCCAGGCGTGGACAATAGTTTAAACATTAATATGATGCAACTGATCAAGAGGACATCAATAAACAAATACTTCAAGGCACGTGCAGAAATCCATATGTAGAATTCGAGTTGTTCTGCAGATAGGACCTGCAGAACAGATGTCAACTTCTGTAGATATAGAAAGGAGATTATAAACATATCTTCTCCATCAATTCTGTGCAGTGGAAGCATGATCAATGACACACTCTTTATATTTTCATCTTTATTGTCTCCATTACATTAAAGGAGTCAGTGCATTTCCTCGAAGTTATAGCACGACAAATTGATCTATCAATTTTAGTTGCTGGCAACTCATGGAAATTGGAGGCAATCAATGCTTGCTCAAACGTGTGCAATCTTGGACACAGGACCTTTTAGAAGGTTTAACATTTACATGTCGAAGAGTAAATGAAATGGTATTTAGGGATTCAACCAGCAGTGGGGCACATTCTCCTTATCAGTTCACCTGATGGCTGCTTTGCTATGAACTATCTGGAAGACTCAAATACACAATTGGGCTAATCCTTCCAACAATAGAATACAAAACTGCACTAGACAGACACCTTAGAGATTCTATCCACGTTGCACCACATCAAAGCAAACCAAAGTGAAAAGATGTGTTCTTATTAGAAAGCCATTTAATATGACAGGAGACACAACTTTAGGACTATGGAAGATGATACATGAGATGAAATAGCTTGAGCTCTTTGATCAAAATACATCTTAGCTAAGCCAACACAAGTGAGTATAGAATTAGACAACATTAACAACTCAGTGTTTGAGAGATTGATAATGGTACCCCTTACAACATGGAGCGCAAGTTGAATCGTTATATCAAAAAACACGCAGTGTCTCACTTTACATGCATTGATTAAATTAATATTGAATAAAAGTGCTAAATGTGTGGTGATACTAACAATTATGAGCACCACAAGAAACAAATGACATATTGAACACCTGCAGAACTACTAATAGTTTGCCTTTAATCTGTCTAAAAACTAATTTAGGCTGCAAGACTAATGATCTTAATCTTAAATTTCAGGTGATTTGAGTGACTTCACCAGAGCAAGAAGGATTGGTAGAAGAAAGAGGATCTCATTTTCAACAGCTTAATGCCATAATCCAAAGTAAAGATGATGGGCCCCTGGGTCAAATTTCCTAAAGTCAAGTAAGTCGAAACACCTGTCTAATGCATTGTTTAAACTTCAAAAGTCCAAGCACAACCATGAAGTATTACATCAATTATACAGAAGAGTATGTTTCAGAGAATGACCAACCGGCATTGGTCTCACGACACATATATCCATATTGCTAAGAAATCCGAGTGGAAAAAGTAATTGCAATAGTTACCTTCTTTTTCTTAACAGGCTTGAGGATCTTGATGACGCATCTTTCATTATTGGTGACGTTAATACCTTCGAAAACCTCACTATATTTTCCTCTCCCAATTTTTCTAACTACCTCATAGTCATCTTGATCTCTGGCCATGGAGACAAAGAAGAGCAGGAAAGCTTTATTATAGATTGTTCAAATTTTCCGCAAAGTCAATAACATTGAAAACACGCTTCAGCATCGCTAGATATAGAGGACAGCATATAGGTAAAGAGAGCAGTACAACAAAAGCCAGATTTCTCATCCATCGTAACCTAGGAATAGCTGAAGACACCTGAGAGTGAGAATAATCAGCAGCTCTTGCTAGCAGCCAACAAATATCCAGATCTCATAATCCACCTTGCAAAAGATACTTAACCTCAAAGAACTCCATTGAATCAATGACATAGAAGGGACTCTTACTTAAAAACAAAAAAGAAACCCATCGGAGCAAAGCATAAACAAAAGACACATCACTGCCATATCATCCCTCCCAATAACCTCATCTGTCTTACAACATCCACCTTCAGACTATCATCAAACCATTTAGCACGCACATTAAAAAAAACTCCAGCCGAACCAGATCACCAAGCACAAAGGCGAACAATTGATCCGCTCAAGCTTCGTCTCATCACCAACTAGCTTCCTCAAGCTAAAACACTACTCAACCAAACCCCCATTTCGCATCCTCCACCCAAGTTCCACAGCGTGCGTCGCCATCAAGACGACATCAACCTCGTCGCCAACGATTCGCATCCCTACAGAACGAACTCAACAACCGCAGCCGATCATAACGACCCCACATTCCCTTCGCCGCACCCACACGACCCAAATTCAGCAAAGCCACAGCACAGCAATCCAACCACAACCCTAACGCGGACCCAGAACAGAAAAAGCCGAAAAAAGAGAAACCCATCTCGAAATCCAACAGCTTTAGCCGAAAGCCGAGAGCTTTAACCGGAAACCCCGGCACGCGTCACGGCCGAACCGCGTCCCGGCGGGCCGCCGCCGGCGACGGAACGAGGAACAGATCGGAGGGGGGGAAGGGACTCGGAGCGGGCTTTACCCCCACTGGACGGTGAGCGCCTCGTAATCCCAGTAGTCCCTGGGGCGATGCACGTTGACGTCGGCGTAGACGCGAGCCCTCGACATGGCAGCAGCAAACCTCGAGAAAAAAATCCTTCAGTTGACGAGATCAGGACCTCGGCGCATCGCGAACCTTAGCAGCGAGCAGCGACGCCGAGAGTTTCCGAAACTCGTTTTCTTCAAAAATATTAAAAAAACAAAAAATGGAAAAAGAAATGATTGAATCTATTGATCAGTGCGTTTTCCTTTTTTGTTTTTTAAAAAAAAGTTTTTGCATTTCTTTTTTTGGCAAGCTGGAAAATATCTAACGCGGAATATAGCTATCCGCTCCTTCTCAGATAATGCTACGTCAGCTGCAGCAACTGTTGACAGTTGGGATTTATTTGGAAATCAATCACCGGTTTTTTGCACTTGCAGTGCTGGAGAAATTAATCGAGAGAGTTATTTCAACTTCAATAAATGGTAACCCTTTTCTCTCTCATCTTTATTTTTTTGGGTACTTGCGTGTCGTGTACATAAATAAACAGGCTCTTCGAAACTCCTTTGACACAGCAATTTCAAAAATCTTTAATAAACATTTCGATTGCTCAATACTTCCAAAATTATAACGATTTATGAGAAATGGTTTCATCTAATTTTAATGTGATTTTTTAAGCCATACATTATCGAATATGTAAATTACAGCACTTCGCTTCATAGCATGACCACGCCACAACACAGTTATAGTCACAAACTGTATCGAACCAGCTCTTGGACATCTAAACACACCCCTGTCTTTTGTTTTGCAAGCAACGAAAAGGCAAAAATGTTTGAAAAACAAGCTTTGCATTTTTTCAACTTTTGATAACCTTCGGAAAATCAATCAATCGAAAATTTTGGATGGCTAATAAAGTTTACGACTTAAAGCCAGGGAAGGAAATGTTTTTCTTTTTGAAAGCCAAAAGTCATTGATGGAATTCATTCAAACGCCCCACCACCGCCAACGACCGTCCTGATCCCGTGAACTAACATCCTTCGACCGAAAGTCCTTGGTTGGCGCTTGACGCACCGACCAGGATTTTCGCCCAAGTCAGAATCGAGATCTCGAGGGCCCCAACATGGGTCCAAAGATGGTCGATTGCAGGACCCCCTCCACAAGTGGGCTTGGATTGGCTTGGGGAATAGAGCCAATGGGCTTTGGGTTCGGGCGATTGGAACCCAATGGCCCGACTTGAGCCCAAGGTCAGCCGGACCCAAGGGCCTCCAGTGGTCGTCCTCGAGGCCCCCCCAAATTGCTTTGTTCCGATGTTTAAACATTGATCAATTGTAGCGCATGTCACATTTAAGAGTCCAACCAAATGCAAGCACATTGCTGGGTATTTCAGCGGTTTTAGAATATTAGGACACATGGATTATAAATTTTAAAACTCGTCACAAAAGTGTAATTAAGTCATAAATTTGACAGATTGATACAATCAAGTCATTCTATTAACTCCGTCCAATTTGGGCAACAGAAAATGTTGGCCTGATTTTTTCTTATTATTTTGTCTCCTATATGGTGCTGATGTGGCTAAAACAAGACAGACAACTCAAAAACTATTTTAGTCTATTTTTAATAGTTTATGTAAATATAAATTAAATCAAATTAAAAAATTAAACTAAATTTTTAAGAGAAGGCAACAAAACTGGGAAACTAGCAAGGTTTACAAGTCCCTCACCCGCCATTGCAAAGGGTCAGAAATGGTGGAGTGAGGGTTGGCAAGCCCAAGCCAATATATTATATTGGGATTTTCATATTCCGTTTGTCATAAGTGTATCGATTTTGTAATTTTGATAATATTAATTCAATTTAGCAAAAATTAATAATGAGTAAATTTATCACAAATGTATCGATTTATGATTTTTAGTGATCAAAAAATTAATTTGAACTAAATTCGTTAAAAAATAATAGATAATAAAGAACAAACAAGCTAGATATATTTGGTTGAGTATCATGGATTGTTAATTTTAAGAATCACAATTCGAAATTTGAACTGAGAAACCCATCATTATATTACATATTACTTTATTCGGGATGAAAAAGTACATGGGCATCATCATTCTAACAGAAGCCAGGTGACATCAAGAGAGGTCATGTCATGAACAACCCATCCATGCTTTGATGCATGAAGATTACCCAATCGTTCATCTTCGAGATTGGGGCTCTTACTTATGTACGTATTTGTCATTAATATAGGGAATGAAAATTACACAATGTGAACTAAGAATGGGCATCTCGTCATTTTTTTTTCCTTGAAAAGTGCAAGAAATTATATCGACGTAATTGTACAGTGATACGAAAAATATATCATTACGTATTCATCTCAAATATATCTTAATTTTTTTTTTCTGACAACATTAGGTGTTCTAGAATTTTTCAACACATGTAAGCCCTACATTAGGTGCGGCAGCCCATTGCCCCCACATACCCCAAGGGTGCCAAGTGTAGGGCATGAAAGAATGCTATCATGATTGAAACTTAAATGTTAGGTAAGAAAGATAAACGCACTTACCACTTTAACAATTCTATAAAGTTCTTGAGCATGTCTTGATCGAGAATGACTTAAGTAAAGAAAATGACCCCATAAGATAAAATATTTAGAAAAAGATTAAAAAAAAACATGCTATTGAAATTTCTCTATTAAAAATAAAGGAGAAGATAAGGTTATGAAATTTATATATATTTAATGAATAATACATCAACTTATTTATAGGTTTTATAAGATGAGTATTTAAGGTAAAATATGTCAATCATACACAATCATATACAATCAAATGAATAATATGCGTAATCTTAAGAAATATATAAAAAAAGAAAAAGAAAATCGAGATGATTATTCAATGTTTCTAATATAAGAAATTTGTCTTATAAAAATTTCGAATACCTCCAACATTTTCCATGCGTACGACCGGACCCGGCTGCCACACACGTGGGGCGAGCCGAGCGAGTCAACCGTCGACATCCCCAGCCGAAAGGAAGTCGCAATCGACGCGACCCGCGAGCCCCACCACCGCAACGGCCGACACGCGGCGCCCAACCGAGCCCCGCGATCTCCTCCTCGAGTGGCGAACCGACACAACCCATCTTCTCTCCCTCTCTCTCTCCTCACCAAGAACTCCTTCAAGTAGAGAGAGAGAGAGAAGCGGGCGAGAAGATGGTGGCCTCAGCGTCGTGAGTCGATCTGCAAGCGTAGACAAGAGGCATCTTCCCCGAACAAATTTCTCTTTTTGTTCCGGGTTTTTCTTCTAATTTAGGCAAATTGTCGGTGACGCCTTCGGTCCTCAGGTTTGCACGTGTATAACCTCTTGGCCTCGTCGGGCCTTGCCGTATTTGTTTTTGGCAAGCGAAGACTCTCTCTCCCTCGCCTTCCCCCACCCTCTCTCCTCCGTGGCCGGAGCAAGACGTTTTTTCCGGCGACCCTTTGCGCCGTCGCGGGACGAGAATGCGGTGGTGGGGCAGATTCAAGCACCCTCTCAAGAATGTCTGGCTCGGCGTCGCCGCGCGCCTCGGAATTCGCAAGAGCGGTAATGTCGCCCGGCTTGAGATGTCTTCGCGGTTTTGATTCTGGTCTCTTCTTGATTCTGTTCTTCTTCTTCCGGAAATGGGTGTCGGAGCATTAAGCGTCTGCTGTTCTGGGTCTGTTCCTTCTGTGAAATTTCGGTGACCCGATTGGCGAAATCTAGTGTGTATGGAGGGATTGTAGATCAAAGTAGATCGTTTGTTTTTTCTTGTTCCTGCATCCTATAATTATTTTCCTTGGTTTGATTAACATTGTTCGATTAGGGGTTGCTGTCGGCTGATGGCTAAACAAGGTATTTGGCGGATTCGTTTTAGGCTTATACCCAGTTGGAGATTGTTATTGTTGTTGATAACCATCCTCGTTCTGCTTTACAAAATTTGTTTCTTGGTCTCTCGTTTTCCTTGCGCTTTCTGATTCAGTGTTCATGTTTTAACCCTTTTTCTATCAGAAATTTTCTGTCAGCTATGGTCCCGATTAGAAAAGGGCGACCTTGACGATATCTCGCCCTCTTTTTTTCTTTTTTTAACCTTTTCTTTTTCCAGTGACGATACTAGTGTATCTCCCTGTTGAAAATATTTTCTGTTTCATTTTTCTTTTGGCTAAATCCTTTACAAGTTGGATGTTCTCTTCTCACTTCTCAGAGAACGCTAATCAGCACAAAGCTGATTAACGTCAGCTTTGTGCTGATTAGTACTGCAGTTGTTAATTGGTGATTTTTCTTGTGTTGAGTGAATTAAATGATGATAGCAACAAGCAGCATGGTTATTTTACTATTGATAGGAAAGAAGACATCTCTTACTCGCGCTTTCATTTTGCTACTTGCTGTGCGTTGAAGGCCACGATGATTTGTTATGGCATGATGCTTTCGTTTTGCTTCCAATCTGCCTTGAGTAGGATTTTCTTTTTCTTTCTGTTTTGTTTTTCTGATTTTATTGGCAAAAGCTAAGCTTACAAGGAGACTAATGTAAATGAGTGGCAAAAATGGGGATCCGCCAAAAGCATCGTTTGAACAAGTTAGCTGAATCTGAACTCATGGAAGGACCGTGTCATATCGAGTGCTTCCACTTGCCTTAAGTTCTTTGATGATCGTCTATTGATTCCTTTTAGCTACGTCGCTCTTTTATGTTTTGCAAATCAAATCTCCCTTACCATTTTCTTTTTGTCAGGCACGCCAGGTTCTGCATCATTGCTTAGTTATCTGTTTGATTCAAGCATGGTTATTTTTAGGTTTTGACACCTTTTCTTTGGGGAAATATAGGACTCCTGAAGCTGCAACATGACGTGAGGAGGTGCGAGTATGATGATGTGCATGTGATGTGGGAGATGTTGGAGAGAAACGAGCGGGAGGTTTCCCAGTCCTCCAGGCGGATCAAGGAAAGATCGTTCTGGAGTATTTTTGGATGGGCTCGGTGTGCTCCATGCCTTCACCGCAGCTTTTGATTGATATGCCAGAATCACTTGCTCGCAAGCTTTCTGATTGCACACTGGTGAAGTATCTCTGAACAGAGAAGCGGCCAACTAGAAAATAAGAGAGGATCCCTCCCATATACCGGAGTTTCTTCTCACCATCAAACAAGCCATTTGTAGATATCAAAAGTGCCTCCCGGATGGATTTAATCCGTTCCTCTGTTCCCTACTCGCTACGCCTGGGCTTCTATGGATTAAGTTATAGCTCCGTATATACTCCCTTGCTTGTACTAAATGGGAGAATATAATCTGCTATTTACGTGTATATTACTAGACTGGTGCCTCATCTACTCTTTTTGCTCTCTTTGCTTCTCCTACTTGAGTTCTTGCTTTGGTCATATGCTTGAAAAGACATTGCCAGCCGCCGTTGCCGAGACGCCAAACCAAGCCAAGGAACAGCGTTAGCATTTTTCCCATCACTAATGCCTCTTAGGAGTCCTACCATCTTTTTTGCTGGGGTTTTCCTTAAGGGTTGATGCGTAAGTTGTTGAAGATTTGCTTAAAAACATGTTTGTGTCGAGCGGGTCTCTGTCGAAGGCTCTGGCAATACTAATTGTCATAGACAGTAGATTACATACCAGGAGTGTCGCCGATGCTCCGAAAAGCCAAACGAGTTTGTCGGCTTTGTTTAGGTGGTTGATCGGCCATATCACTAATGCGACATTATTAACCGAAGAAGTCGGTGTAATTACCGGTCGAAAGCAACCGTTTCTTTTGGAAGTTTGCTATATTATGGGGATGCATTACTCTGATCAGCTACTAGGTGAACGGCCCCTTCAGGATGCATTTTGGCTCGTCTGATTGATTCCGAGGAAAGGTCGGCAGGCAGGGACGATCGTCACCCGACTTCACTGATTGACTTCATTGTCTGAGTCGGCTTTAATTTTTCTCTTTTGGGTCTGTTAGTCGGCGATAATTGCATGATGAGTCAAATTTATCATTTGATCAGCCAATTACAATGAAATACCTGTCTTAAGAAATTGACAAGGCGCACATCGTGGTGCGTGGAATAGACATCTGGAAGCTGTTACGGTAGTTATCGGCTGTCTTATTTGGATTGGAAGCTGATGATCTCAGTTGAAAACGACCACCTTCGGTAGATGCTTTGATGTCTCAACCACCAGATCCGCCATTCCCTCCCGTCTCGATCTCGACTGGCAGATTGCTTGATGAGTTTGGTCAATCTAAAGTTAAGAAAATGTGCCTGGTCCACTTGATCGTGAGATGTGATGAACATTTACAGGGGAAAGATTATAGAAATCCAAGGAGGATAGGAAGAAAGGAATTCGATGTGCATGATCCATGTGCAAAACAACTGCTGAGATCCTGAACATACGAAGAAAGAAACCCGTGAATGAGTGAAGAGAGAACGAATTTGAGATGTCTGTTGACATCAATCGAAATTTAAGATATATACGTTACTTTGGATTATACTATATGCATAGTTTTAATAATGTTTAATCAATATGCTTATCATGTTAACGTTAAAAAATTTATAAACTATACATTGTGTTCAAGAAATGCAAACTTGCACACTATTCAATCTTTTAATAATTTGACTGTACCTATTCTACTACTTTAGAAATTAAGTTAATTAAAATTCCCAATTAGTTCCATTCCCACAAAAGGATTCTTGCAACCAAATACATTAATATTTATTCCATTTTCATTTGCACAGTTTACCAAACGAAAAGATAAATTATCATTCTATTCCATTCCATTCCATTCCGCCGTACCAAACGTAACATCAATACAATAATGTCTATAATATGTTATGACTTAACATGCTTCGTGGCATTTCCATTTCATGGTGCACGAAACTATGTACATAGACAATTTTGGTGGAAGGTGCCATATACACTTCTTCATTGATTAGATAATGAAAAAATTACAATGTTTAAAGTACCGTTTATTCTTGTGACACGTACAAAAGTCAAATGTTTTCCTATTTAGCATTAGGTATGTTTAACAAAGCTAACTTGTTGATAATTCATAACCAATGCATGATCAATCAAATAAGATCGCAAGGCTTATTAATAATTCATAATCAAAAGCTGAGTCCGATTAAGAAACGTAGGGCACAAATGGAGAAGGGGCTAAAAGTACGGGGGGCAAATTGCAATTTTCCCGTTTTGTGGCGGTTCTCTGTGTCCTCTCTTCCGGCTGCAAAGTCCGAGGTATTCAAACGCGTCGAACGAGCTAGGGTTTTACAGGGCGGGAAGGGAGAAAGGAATGGGGCACTCGAACGTGTGGAACTCGCATCCGAAGAACTACGGTCCCGGCTCTCGCGCTTGGTACGTTGGTCTCTTTTGCCTTTCTGGGTCCGTGTCGTGCGCGCGCGATGTCGACAGCAAGCGAAATATTCGCGAATGATAACCGAATCGAGCTGTCCGATCGGTTCATTGCATCTTGTTCCGGGACGAGGATTGCGATGGCATGTCTGTTCCGCTCGTGGCGTGGTGGTCGATCGATTCTTGAAAAGCTCAAAAGAGGAGGAGAATCCGAATCGGGTCCTCGTGGTGCATTCGTCAAGCCGAACCAGCGACGTGGTCTTGCTTTTTCATGACTAACATGTGGTTTCTTGGGATAGTTAGGTCGCCGTGAACTTGATAGGAAAGAGTTAGGGCTTCTTAATTCGGTTGGGTAATCTAAAGTTCCAATTTTGCGTCGGTTTCTGCCGTATGTATTTGCTTTGATGGTATTTGGTGGCGATATGAGATAATGCATGTGTAGGGGATGTAGGTGCATTGCCAGAACTCTTTTAACATTCTGCGGTTTTCCGCAGTCGAGTGTGTGGGAACCCTCATGGTTTGATCAGGAAGTACGGGCTGATGTGCTGCCGGCAGTGCTTCCGCAGCAACGCCAAGGAAATCGGTTTCATCAAGGTAGTTCTTTTCTTTCCTGGCCAGGTTTCTGTTCCATCAGAGCGGCCTTCGTGTAATCTTGTCACGTCATATGCTTGTGACTCCCATTGCCATTTGCCAACAATCAGTTCACCACTAAATAGAAAATTTATGTAAAAGTCTTTCATGGTTATTATTCCCCTTACTCTGTATTTTGGCTGCATTACTGTAGATTGCCAGTGAAAAAGTGAGTCTGGATTACTTGGGTTGAGGTGGTCCTTCATGATTCTCCCTACCCGATGCTTTAGGATCTATTTATGGAATCAAATCTTCTCTAATCTAATTAGTGAGATTTGTCTTGGCGAACTTTGATACACCTGTTGCATTAGCAAAGTTTTCTAGACCTTCTCATATTTGTAAGAGTTTAGTTGCGCCATGAGTATGTGATGGGGCAAATCCTGTGCATTTATATTTCTAGAGCAGCGATTGTTTTCCTCTGCATTTCGTTAAGTAGTTGAACAAAAGTCATACCTTTGCTTCTGTGTTGCAGTACCGGTGATGGCTCGGTGGAGATGAATAAAAATCTTCTGATGTCTTGCTTGAGGAGTAGCCCTTGCAGCAGCCAACTGGTTTCCTCATGTTTAGAAGGGCTCTGAACTAAGAGTTACCTGTCTTATAGTTCGCGATAGTAATCATTTGATATTTGAGCTAATTATAGAATTTTAACGACATTCTTTTGTTTCTTGCATCGGTACTTACCTTTTGGTCTATTTAAGGTCATGTTTGTGGGCAAGATTTTGGCTGTGGTCTTGCTTAATGAATGCCTTCTGTGAGAAAGCAGGAATACTCTTTTGCTCCTCTTGGTCATTGAATGTGCGGCGCTCTTGGGACTCGGTATCGAGGATCATTATGAACTGACGGTAGAGACTCAAGGAATTAAAACAAACTGGCTAAGAGCAAATCCTGTCAGATCAAAATTAGGATAGCTACATCTCGACTCCCGTAACCAGAATATGCTACTTGACATACAATGTCAAAAGGGTAAGTGCGCGGCGAATGAGTCTCGAGTTTAGATTCGTGGGCTGAGAGTATGGTGTCAGTCCTCAGATATCGGCAAAAGCTTTGCCTTGGACAGTGATGGCGCACATCGCATGACTAAATTCAATAGATCGCTTTCCCCTTCCTTCAGGGGCCACAGGCATTGCAAATTCGACCTGCTCTCTCTGCGGTCCGTGCCTCTGCTCTGCTCTGCCCAAGATCAATAGCAAGAACACGTCTAGCCGATGATGGTTCTCCATTTGGAATGCCGTCTCCAGAGTGCTAATTTCGTTCAGGGACAAGCACAACCGATACGCAATGTTAGCCGGGATTATAAGACTCTTGGAACAATGGTCTTCTGTCCCTAGCTCGTTTAAAAACATAACTGGAGGGGCCGAAAATAAAAGAGGCAGCTTTGTCTTGTTATGACAACCTTCGCAAATGTGGAACATCAAACAGAGCCAGCGCTACACTGTTTCCTCAAAGATCGCCGAGAGATCTGCGCAGAAAGTGGAAACAATTTCTGCAGGAGATGATATCTCAGATCAATCTGGATCCATGCTCGCTTTTGTCATATATTAATTTGTCTTTGGGCATTCAATTCTCGCAACACAACTGAAAATTACAATTCGAGGACGTGTAAAAAAGAAGGTCAAAAAGGATTCACAATGCGGTGACAAAGAAACAAAGATGATAGTGGAGGTGCGGGGAATCGAACCCCGTGCCTCTCGCATGCGAAGCGAGCGCTCTACCATATGAGCTACACCCCCTTGATGATTAATCACTCTAATTCATCTTATATATTCCTTAATTGTGCGTTTACCGCCTGAATCAGTGCCTTAAATAATTCAAAATGAGCAGTCGCTGTTTGCGTCCCAAGAGGTGCCCGGGCCCCGAACGGCTCGCATTCCACCGCGCCTCTCTGCAGCGGAATTGAAGTCTCTCCTGCTCTGGTTCGGCAACCTCTGCTTCTTGCTGTCGCCAGGTGGCAACCTACATTTAATGCGTCCCCATGCATGGACCGTCTCATTGTTGCCTTCTTCACTCTCTCCATCACCTGAGCTCGGACCACAAGCGGCGTAAACACAGCGTGCCTCGCTTTGATTGCATAACGACAGACACGCGCACACTCGAGAACATGGTGGCGCCTTTAAAACCATCAGAGAAAAGGCTCCGCCGATTCTAATGGTGTTCTCTCGCTCTCTAGAATCTTGAGTCCTTTGCTGAGGGAGAGGAAAATTTCCTGATCTGGGTTTTCGTTATCCAGAAGGAGGCTTTGCTTGGTTTTGACTTCTCGAAAGGCACCGTAACAGCAATGAGGCTTTCAAGCTTCTGGTTTGTCTTCTTTCTCGTTGGGGCAGCTTTGACTTTCTTGGGTCTGTCATCCACCGGTAAGTAAAATCCGAGTCCTTCGCCATAAAGCGTGCTGTTAGATGCATCTGCTTTTTCAAATTTTGGGCCTAAAGATGCATCTCTTATTCACATACTGTTGTATATCTTTCTTGGGGTTTTCTTGCTCTGATTCTTGGTGTTTCCAGAGTTCCTAATTTCGGGGGACTTTTACTCTGCATGTTCTGCCCTTTTAATTTCTTTGGGACTGGAATTGAGGGTAACTCGTCATCTTGATAGCCAAAAAAGAACACCAGACTAACGAACTGGGGTAGGGTGATTTTGCGGTCCCTGAAAGACTTTCTGATCGTTCGTATGTCATGCAACTGTGTTGGTATAACAACAAAGAGCACGTTGCATGTCGCGTTACAACTAGGGAATGGTTCCATAACTGGTCCTGTTTCTGTCCGGAGCAGTTCTTTTCTGCCAGGATCATGGAAAAACAAATGTCTTGTTCGTATCCAGTATATCAACTGCGACATTCGAATTGCTCATCACATGCAGATAATACTATGATGAACCTCTTTTTTTATTTACTGAAACAAATGTATCCCTAGGGCATGGCATTAGTCAAGAATGATCTCTTTGGTTTAACTGTTCGAGGCCAGAATGATGTATCTGTCTACAGAGAAATCGGCCACTTACCAGAACCAATATCTAGCAAACTTTGCAGCACGAATTTAAATCTCTTGTGCCCCGGTCACTGATCCACAGGCGACACTTACTTAATTACAGGTGGAGTTGATTTTGCTGGTGCTGGCAGTTTAGCCAACAGACCAAGATGCCGGAAGCTGAAGGTACATTGCCCGAGTTGATTATGCAGCCAAATTTATAATAATTTCTTTTCCCATTAGAACACCTCGATTGAATTTTTGATTTGTGCAAGATGGTTACAAAGTTTCTGCTGTTACGTCGAATTGCAGGAAGATTGGCATATTCCTAGCACTCACGCGAAGGAGAACACTGGGAAAGCAAATCTGGAGGACTATGGCCCAATCGATCCGGTTCCAAGCTCAAAGGCGTCGATAAGGCCTGGACCGATCGACCACGGCACTCCTCTCATGCCATTCATACCAAAGCCTTCACCTCCTAGTCCCACCTAGCATGGCGGGTGAGTTGGATCAGCCAAAGAAAGAGCTGCTGCTTCTGTGCTGGGTTTATTTCAACTTAGGTACATTCGGAGAATCTAGTATGCGCCATCTAAAACATATCCATCCTGTGTAATCTCAACTAAGTAGTCTAGTTATTATGTGCATTACGTTGGCGTGAGTACATGTCCGTACCCTTTGATGTACATGATGATCTCCAATAACATCGGGGCGCGGCGTCCCTGATTTGTAGAAGCCAAGACGTGTGCTTAGGTGCTCAGATAAAATAGTATATCTCCGTCAGCTCACCAATGGACACGGCCCGGTTTCCTTGGTCCTTCTTAATGCGGATTGGATTGGAAGACTTTAGTCCATCAACCTAGTTACTACTTCATTCACCGACTTAATTGAGCGACAAGTTTCATCCCTTCTTTCCTTAGTGAAGATGTTCCATCTCCAAGCAGAACGGGCCAGGCCCAAATCTAGGCCTATTGGTAGCCGAATCAAGAGGCACTGGAAACATGTAGTAGGCCCTCGCTTGCAGCACTGACTTCTACATCTATGCAAACTCTCATGTAGCATTAAATTGCAGCCACTCGAGTAAGTTTTTTGGTGGTGATTCGTGTCGATCAGAGAGACGACGCAAAGCTACGATACATCATAATCGGACTAGATTGGACATAATAGGACTAGATAGGATATGATAAAAAATTCAGGGATTTTACTATATCCTATTTATTATTTGAATCAATATTAAAACTGAATATTTACATATTTATAAACAAATGTGATAAGAATTTCTCATAATTCATTGTTATAGAAATAACAAATGCTCTTTATAAATCAATCTAGGATTATTGTATGATCTATAGCAAATAAGCTCATTCAAAATTTCGGAGGTACAATTTCGACTATAACAAGAAATGTAAACGAGTACCACCAACATCGATTCTAGAATCTGTTTTATCATGGAACTTCACCTTGTTATGACATGATTTATATAAAATTATTAGGACCTATATAAGCTGAACCAAGTCTTGAGTTCTTCATTGAAAAATGTTTCCCAGAGTCTCGTCCACGTTATGTTAAAGTTTCGCAATTTTTTGAGCCGATTTACTTGATGAATGCCCTTGATTTCTATAAACAGGCGAGTTATCCTTTTTCTGTCAATTTTGGATGAACTCTCTTTTGTAACCCATCCTTTTGAACTAGTACTGCCGATTAAATGTTTTCTATCATTTCTTTGGCTTACGAAGGATAGTTGATGGTGGACACCAAACTGTTTATGTACATTAGCTCAGTGGATGGCATGTTTAAATTGAATTATTGAATTGTTGCACCATGGTATGAGTGTGTGATTGGAAATGTCATCGGTCCTTGGGACAACAATACCCCAAGTTGTAATAGGGATGCCTAGAGGGATAATTGGGTTCCTTCGGATGCTAAGGGGTGTAACACGGTTTCTCCAAATGTCCTCGCAATACCGGATAGGTGCGAGATGCTCGAGGGGTAACAAGATTCCCCGGAGGATGGTGATAGCTAATTCATAGCAAATATGATCATTGACATTTTTAGATTTTATTTAAGCTTTGTTTGTTTGTTGATTTCAAAGGAAACGTTTTTCACTTGCTATGTTGATTTTAAAAAAGGTTCTCAAGCAAGTTGATATCATAACCGTCTTATATATTTGGGAAAAAGTCACTAAAAATCTCAGACTTTGCTCAAAATGACAAATTTACCTCGAACTTTCTTTTGTGACGTGAAAAACTCCAAACTATACTAACCGTGACACATTTACCTCAATTTTTCTTTTCATGACACAAAAACCCCCAAACTTGTATCCGTATGACACATTTACTCTAAACTATAGAGCATTTTCATCTTTTACTTTTTTTTTTTTTTTTTCTTCTTTTTTTTTCTCTTCCTCTCGTTCCCATGGCGGAGGGTTGGACTTAGCTAGGGCCACCCTCACCGGCATCAGGCGAGGGACAGCCCTCGGCTAGGTCCAGCAAGGGCCTCCCTCGCCAAATCTAGTGAGGGCATCCCTCGCTCAACGTTGGCGAAGGCCGCCCTAGCCAGCTTAGGCGAGAGCGAAAGGTGCCAAATCTGGTGAGGGCGGCCCTTGGCGGCGTCGGGCGAGGGCTATCCTCGCCAGATCCGACCCAAGTGAGGGCAACACCTAGGCAAGGGCCACCCTCGCCTAAGTCTGGCTTCCCTTCGCTGGCCATGGCGGAGGGAAGAGAGAAGAAGAAAAAAATAAAAAAAAAAAAAAAAAAGGAAAGAAAAAGGAAAAACAGAAAAAATAAGACAAAAATGCCATTGATGGGGTAAATATGTCATGGTTAGCAAAGTTTGAGGTTTTTCATGTTACAAAAAAAGTTTAGGGTAAATTTGTCACTTTGGACAAAGTTTGGGGGTTTTTGATGGCTTTTTCCTATATATTTTAGGGATAAGTGTAATAAAAGTCCTAAAACTTGTCACGAAAATGCAATTGAGTCTTAAAACTTGCAAAAAGTGCAATCAAGTTTTAAAATTTGTCAAATTATTTCAATCGAATCCTAAAGTTAACACCATTAACTTTTTTAATGGAAATTGGTTGACATATGTAATATAAATTGGTTGGTAGTTTGCTTGCTAAGTTTTATACTCACTTTTGGTGGAATATTATTTTTAAAATCAGTAGACATGTCACTACTATTTGCGTCCCCCATGACGCTCTATGGTGCCCCCATAGACTTCACATGGCACCAAACTAAGTGGCATGATCCCAGCTTTCCCGATGTCACGTTCATTCGGGTCATCACGATATTGACAACCAATGCTGGCCTACCATTGGGGCCGGTGCTAATTGGGTTTGTTGCCATCTATGCATGGATTGGGCGTCTGGTGGGGACACTCCCACTCTCGGACGTTGCCATCTGCGCATGGATCGGCTGGCATCTGGTGGCATCACTCCACTCTCAGACAGTGACGATGATGGAAACAGCGGGGTCGAGGAGGATGAGGGCGGGAGGATGAGGAGAGCATTTTTTAAAAGACTAGCCAGTGGGGTTTGAACATGTTAGACGATCTTGTAGATAGACGATATCGTGATCGAGGTGGTACAGTTAATGGAAATTTTGTTACAATCCGAAATAGTAATATTTTTGGTTGATCTTAGGATACCTGATTTAGGTCGCCAAAAAGTATATAAATAAGAAGGAAATGAAAATTGCACGGTTTTATGTTTTTGCATGCATTCCTTTGATGCCATATGTCCTAGACTGTTATTATACACTTCCGCGTGCCTAAAAAGGGGAAAGAGTTGGAGAGTTACGTTAACCGTGACGTGCTAGGAACATCAATATAAACTTTATATCCACCTTTATCTCACCTCCTTCGGGAACTAATTTTCTCCGGGCTATACCTCCTCTTTTTCCAACCTTATCTTGTGTTGGGTGGGGACCAAACACGAAATATGATAATTTTTATTACATCTCGACTTTAATTATGACAACGTCATATACTTCAACGACGAATTCTACCCCCATGGAGTCGTTTTTTTTTCTTTTCCCTCTCCTCCCATCTTAGTTGGACAGACTAGACTAAAGTAATCCAAAATCATCGTTTTCGAGTATCGCATGCGTGGATACATATACTTGGTTTTCTTTTGTGGGAGTCAAAGGGACGTTTAGGCGAGACGGAGGGATCGTTTGGGATTAAATAATACAAGGGTTGAATATCCCCAATTGATTCCGAGAGGGCGCACGCCCCCTGATCGAAGGGGCCACTGGAATCTCGCACTCCACCATCTTTTCAATACAAAAAAAAAAATAAATAAATAAAATAATCCCAAATTTCTTTTATCGTTTTTGCAAATTTCGTACTTGGTGACGCTTTCGTGCAGCCTCCCTCACGCTCCAACATCGAAAGAAAATCGAGATTTTATTATTCGACCGATAACGATATAATTATTATTTGATTGCCCCCTCGGTTGAGTCGCTTACGTAGGTAACCCGGGAGCTTAAAAAAAATCTCTGTTTTTCTTCTTTTCTTTTTTTTTTTTTGCTGCTGCGGAATCGCGAAGTGAGAGTCGAACGTATCGGTCGAGGTGGGGCCCGCGCGGAGAAGGGGGAAATAATTGCTGGCGAGACGCGGCGAAACTGAGACGCGATCATGGGGGCGGGCGAGAAAGGAGGGGGAGGGGGAGGGAATTTCGATGCTTTTTGTTTTTGGTTGGGTGATTGTCGTTTTCATGGTTGGGCATCGAATTGGACGATGATGAATCGATGATGTGCTTTTTCTTTTCTTTATTTTTTTCTTTTTCTTGTGTCTTTTCCCCTTTTATTTTATTTTATTTTTGTTTCTATTGGGGGGGGTGTGTGATGACGTGGAACCCACTTCCGGTGGAGGAGGACTTCGGGATTGGAGTAGGCTGACGTGCACCGCACCTGTTTTTGCCCCCTTTTCTCTCTCTCTCTCTCTCTCTCCTCCTCCCGTTTCCTTTTGGGAGATTAAGAAAAGTTCCACCTCTTTCATCATCCATTGTTGCATGAATTGTCCGATCATCTTTTCACTTTGGCAGTAGCAATGCTTACAATAACCATTCATGAACTTTTTTTTTCGGTGTTCGACTCCGTCACGATGAAGTCATTCTCATGTGAATTAGCAAATGCAGATCGTCGTGCCGTGCAGAAGCATTGCCTTTTTGATAAGTTGGGTTGATGGCTCGAACGCGATTGGCTATGGTGTCAAAATCATTCTAGATTGAGAATCGAAGATTCCCTCGTTTAACATGCAAACTGCTTAGAGCTTGCACTTCTAGACTGTAAAATAAAAATATGAAAATATTTAGGATGGAAATCTGTTTAGAAATAAAAAGAGTTTCTATATGTATCTCTGTATGGTATTGCCTGCAAAATCAAAGTGTAAGATAAAGTTTTGGAAAAAAATTCGCATCCTTTTTTCGAGCGAAAGAAAATGGATGAATAAGAATATATAAGACTAAGGATAAAGTTTTGTTCATGTCATGCGAACCATAAAGAACTTGTTCGTATCGTGCTTTGGTCACATATATGGAGTATAAGTACATTTATAGTATAATATATCAAATCAATAAGATTGAGAATCAAGAACCTTTTCTCCTAGCTTGATTTTTTCCCTTTTTTTTGAGAAACGACAAGAAACCGAAGGTTACATAGGTAAACGTCAAACTCATGAAAAAGTTAAGGACTCGCCCAACTTGCAAACATGAAGTTTAGCCCAAAAACTAAGACAAGAAAAAAAAAATAGAAATTCATTTTTTTCTTCGGATGACTCATGTCTCCTAAACTATTTTGACACCTTGAAACAAGGGGCTTTTTCTTCCAATTGCCTAATATAAGATTCATTCGACGGTCGAGAACTAGATGGGCACATAGAAGGCACTCAATGAGTAGCCTAAAAGCTGTTGATTATGCAACCATAACTATCTGATCCTCTTTAAAATCTTCGCCGGGTTAAATTTCCATTTCGGATCACGCCTTAATTAGTGCGTTTTTAGTGTGGTTGGAGGCGGTTTCGCTAGGGAAGCAAGCCTCTTGCAATTTCTTGGCAATTAGACCAACCACCAACTCAAAAGAAGGCGCTTTCCATCCCGTCGTAAAGCCGAGGTATAATAACCCTCATTTGGGTCATTAATTAAACAAAATCTGCTCGCGAATTGACATTATTGGGAGAAGCTGCGCTGCCTTCGCATCAGCAAATTGTCGATATTCGGCTCGAGGAATCTCCATCTCCGGGCCACAACAACAACCCCCCTCCCCGTTCATGCGCAAACACAAACTTCAATTCAGTCCAACGTCACGACCCTCGCGACCCCTCCATAACAAAACCTTATTTCCTCCGGTAATTATTGAAGCTAGGTCGCGAACGCAATCGAGTTTCCTTTCGACTCCACGGGGGCACGTTTGGCCAGATCCCATGTTCGCCACGCTCCCGTCGCATCAACAGACGTGATATTCTTCCCAACCACCTTAAAATACAGCAAATCATCAGAGGCGTTTTTAGGAAGAAAGGACTCGGCAGTTCATTCGGACCCCCACCTACGTGGCGCGGGCCAATGAGGCGGACCGCCGGTTTGCACACCCAAAACCGCCGGCTGGTCTTTGCTTGCGTCGAGAAAGTCAGCGGAAGCGATTCTAAAATCTGCGAGCGAGTCGTGGGACGCGGCGAAAGCGAAACGACCGCCTTAGAGGCCAGAAGCGGCGAATCGGATGAGATACGAGATGAGACAGGAGCACACTCCCCGCATGCGATTTCGAGTCGCCACAGATGGAAGTCCATCTGCTTATGCAAGCCGACACATAGATTCCGATAAGACGACCACCCGTCGCGGCCTGTACCACGAGCCGACAAATCGTTTCGCCCCCTGTTTTTTCTCTTTTTCTCGGGTTATTTTTTCCTTATCTTTTTTAAAAGGATGGCGTCGGAGGTGTTTGTTAATCCTGTTCGATGCAAGACGATTCGATGTTTCCTAGATATAAAACGACGGACGATACGAGAGAAGTAAAGAGTCGCTCAAAGTTTTTTGAACGTATTCTATGATGGAAGATTTTCATACTAAAAGGCACATCAGGCAGTGTGCTTTCCTTTATTTCGTCTCAACCCGAATTCAGGTTTAACCTGAACACATCATATTTTTTAATCGTGTCGACACTTTGAGATCCAAACACGACATATCTATCAAGTGGAGTTACTCGACGTGACACGTTTCATCTAAACATGCATAAATGTATTTAAACTTGTTTGAATGTACTAGACGGCCCATCATGTTAACAAAAAAAAGTATGCTCATTCATGTAATTAAACACGTTAAAACACGGTATAAAGGGATTTGTTATTTGTGATAGAAGAGTTGACTTGTTTATCAACCGCAACCGTCTATATTAAATACAACATGCTTAATTATATGTCCTGCAAATAAGTCAATTTGAAATTTGCCAATCCTATGCGAGGAATTATCTATGCTTTCTAAACTTTCGAACACATAATTTAGCAATAGTTCTCATAATATTTTAAGTGGAATTACATGATTGGGTTGACGGAATTATTCTTTTAAGATAATGCATACATATTCAAACTTCTCGAAGCATCAACCTAAAACTAGATGTAATTTTGTGCTTTTGGCAAGAGGTCAAAAAGAGAGCTCACGATCATTCATAATTAAAATCGACTTATTTTCCTGACAACCTAAGTTTTTAAGGAAAAGGGGTCCGAAAATCGATCGCCCATTTGATAAGCAGAAATGGGCGTTTGATTCGACGGATATGTCTCTTTACCAATGTCCAAAGACCGTTCGCGTCCAATCTCCGTTGGCTCCCTTGTCCTTTACCTTTTCCTTTTCAAAAGGGATTCCTCTTTGATCTTTGAAAATCGACGTGACGTTCTCCCAGGGCACTCCAGCTCTTTTATTAAACCCCTACAAAATTTCCCCCGTACGTGGATTGACAAAGACCGGGTGTGTTCGGAGCATTGTATTTACAAGGTCAAGATCAACTATAGCAAAATATAACAAAAGAAAACAGAGCGAAGTAGGTACGAAATCATCTCACATTAAATTTATAAAAAGACATTACATGTAAGATTCTCTATTTTTAGAGTACTTTCGGTTTTATCTAAAGGGTCTCTACATACCATTAAACGAAAAAAACCGCCGGAAGCAAAATTCCGGTCGGTCGATCGTCCCTCCTTCATTTACTTCACTTCTACACCGCCGGTTTATCCCCCCACAAAAGAAAGAAAGAAAAAACCCAAAAAAAAAAAAAAAAAAAGAAAAAAGGAAATGTCAAAATCGCCCCCGAAATCAAATGCCTCCGCTCTCATACGAACAGGTTCAGGAGCTTCGTCTCTTGACCACCGGGGCCCACGCCGCCGTGATCGTAGCCGCTCGGGGGGTCGATCACCTCCGACGCCTCGGAGCTCAGGCGGGTGGTCGCCGCCGCCGTGGTCGTCGTGGTCGTCCGGGCGGGCCAGTTATCCGTCAAGTGGCTCCTCTTGCCGCGTCTCTTCCCGGGCAGCTTCGCCTTGAGGCTGAGGTCCGGGTCGTAGAGGGGGAGGGCGAGGTTGACGTCCACCTGGATCGACGCCGGCACCTGCAGGGACTGCTGCAGGCTCTGCCCCCTGCACGTGCTCGGCGGGAAGAAGGGCGAGTCGGCGGTCTGGTCGAGCCCGAAGGCCAGGGTGGCGGCGCCGCCGCAGAGGGGCTGGACGACGCCGCCGTCGAGCACCGTCTCGACCGCCGCCTCGCACACGTGCCAGTTGCCGCTGGAGAGCAGCCCCACCACCCCGCCGACCGGGTTCACCGTGCGCCCGCACGCCTCGAACAGCAGGCTTTGAAACAGAGCTGTAAAAAAAAAATCAAACCCCACCAAACAAACAACAAAACAATAAGAGCCCCGTAAGCGCAAAACGACTCATCCGGCTGACGTAATTCCGCATCAAAGTCGACATCAACACGCCCAGTAGGCCCCGCATTTCGCACAATGCGGAAGCTCGATTTGCGAAAAAGAAATCAACCCACGAATCAAACATATCCCGGAAAATCATTTCTCGACACGACGCAGAGGGAGAGGGAGGGAGTTACCGGGACGCTGTGAATCGGGGACGGCGGCGACGAGGGAGAGGAGGTCGCTGCGGCCGAAGAAGCGGGCGAGGAAGAGGGTGGCGTTGCCCTGGGCCTCGGGGGAGGGGATCCACCGCAGGCACGACCTCAGCACGCAGCTCTCGCTGCAACCCTTTCGAAGGACCCGGCAGCCGTTGCAGCTCATCTCCGCGCACGTCCGATCACCGCCGCCAGAAACCGAAGCAAACCCACTTCTCGCTTGGCTTTCCTGAACCGGGGATTCCCCACGCAGCGCCGCAAAACCACCGAAAGCTAGAGAGAGAGAGAGAGAGAGCGAGCTTGGGAATGAGAGCTCGGCGATGGGGGAGAGGGAATAAAAAGGGAGGAGGGAGGAGGGAGGTCGGGTTAAGGAGGCGAACCAGGGTTGGGTTAATCGGACTCGAGGTATCGATGTGGGGGAGGGGCCTCGACGGTGGAGATTCCGTGTACGGTCGAGATTTCGTTTGTGGCGTCCAAGGTGGGGCCCCCCTGGCGAATATGATTTTGATATCGATAATAACCTTTTTCCCAAAACTCTCCCGAGTTTGAGCTCGAGCGGCTGCGTGTTTCCGCAAGAGCGAGCTTCTGTTCCCCTTTCCTCCTATTTTCCTTTTCCTTTTTTTAATAATAATGATAATAATAATATAATTCGGAGGCCACTAGTTCTCGGGGGGACGCCTCGTGGAACGTGGACCGTCCGATGCGCTCTCGTCAGTTCCACTGGTCCTGTACTTTCTCTATGGTCGGAGGAAAAAGGAGGAGAGAGAATGCCCCTGAAATATCCGTAATATATAATATATATAAAGATATATGTGGCAATAAAAGAAAACTAGGCGCACGAATTCAAATTGCAAAATAGGAAAAACAAGGGGCAGAGTTGCGTGCTCGTGTACTAACCAAAATAAATAAATAAAATTCTTATAATCTTTTTACAATTTAAAATAATACAAACATTCCTTGTACTTTTATATCTTTATCAAAGATCCCCTCACATTATCTTCCATTTCGGTGTAGATATCTTGTGTGTTGTTCTATTTCCATTTAAAATCCCATTCCTATTGAATTTAATAAAAAAAATTTGTAAGAAAAATGTGACATGAAATTTTGTAAATGGGATTCTGTAATCCCGTCTTGCAAGTTTATTTTTGACTTAACTTTCATGTTGTTCACAAATGTCATGTCCGATTTTTTTTTTTTTTTTTTGTGTCTTGATGGCAAACCCTACTAAAACTAATTTTGAAGGGCTCCAGTAGAATTGGCAAAAGTGCACGGTCTGTATTTACCGAATTGAAAGTACAAGGGATCATAGAATAAAACACTAAAATACAAGGGGGAGTGTGTCCCGTGTTTCTCCTTTTGTAAACTATTGAGGACATCGACATTAAATAAAAGTACACCACAAAATCAATAGATGCAAATATATAGTATCCGACATTCAATCGGGTGCTTTTTTTTTTCCTTTTAAATAACGCAAAATAATAAAACACCATAAATAAAAGAATTTGTCGCAAGTACCTCAAACTAAATATATCAATTAACTAAATGAAGACCCTCTGCGATGCACGTGCTAGACATCTTCTTCTCTCATTTCCTATTTTCACACGCAAAACATCATTTATAACATATAAATCCTTATTACTCTTTTTAGCTTCGAATTCCTTAATAAAATGATCCTCTCGCGTTTCAATCGCGATCTCATCTTGCGATTAATTAGTCATAAACCGAATCATGTACTAGACCAGGACTTTCGATTATTAAATCAGATTGGGCACTAAAAAAGGGACATAAAATCTATTACTATTGCTAGAAATACGTGTAGATGAAGGGGAAGGTTCCACGCATTAAAAGTCGCAAAAACCCTCTTACGAAACTTCCCCCCTAACATACTCTGTCCATACTCCCCAGACATAGAAAACAGCAGAAGAAGCCTGACGCCACGTGTCGCACAGAGAGAGCGGCCAGATGGAGTGACTCATCCACGTGGCTGCATCTAGATTATGCCTCCCTATCCTTCTTGATATTCATGTTTCGTGAAAGATTAGATTTAGGTACGACGAATCAAACGAATATGTAATCGGGAACGAATGGTGAGAAAAATCCCCGGGAATCGAATTTGCACCGCGATGCACCGGGTCAAAAGAGCCTTTTGGAGGATGATGCATGCTGGAAGGATTGTGCATTCTCGGAAATGTGCACTAATCGCGATCGGTTTGAATAAAGCATAGCTCCCCCACTTTGGAAGAAGGGGAAGAACTAAAGGGGAAGGGGGTGAGGCTCCACTAGTAAAGGTGAGTCCACGATCCACATGGGTGCGTCGCGGAAAATGGAAACCGAAGTGGGGGGGGATGGCGGAGGCCGAAATTATCCCGATAGGCCTAGCCTATTCTGGGAAATTTCTTTTCCCTGATATGTAATGTTGCGGGGATACTTTGGGTACGGAGCTGGGCTTCTTTCTCGTAATGGGCTTTTGGTTCTGAACGGATCGGACGCTTCTCGGTACGTGTTGGGCCAGGCTCTCTCGAGCCCACATCTTCGTGCGTTCTTCGAACGAGAGAGAGCCCAGGTGAAGGAAAGAAAAGATTGGATCGCACCAGCTGATTGCTTTGCCTCTCGGTTCAAAATGGATTGCTTAGAAAAATGAGTCGAGCGGATAGTTTGTCGTATCTAACAGATACAAGAATTGGGCTCCCTTTTCTAAATTGAAAATCAGAAATCATAATCGAAAATACAATTGGTCCATGGTCCTTGATCCTGGGACTAGGTTTCTGGACCAGAGACCTTAGTGCCCGGGACCCCTAAGGTCGGACTTGTGTGCTCGGATGAAAGTAGTCGGATCCAGGGTCACTCAAGGCAGCCCAAGACCCTAGTGCTACATATGAGTCTGCAGTGGTGAGGGTTGGTTTTATAGCTCTTGTACTTAGGGTAGGTTTGGTTCGGCTTTGCAAATGAGTCTTGGGGAAATGCTTTTGACCTAAATCTCCTTGGAAAAATACAAATTGCCTTCGGTAGACTATTCTTTGTAAAGTTACTTTGTCCTAAATAGTGTTTAGCAAATATTTTTTTGGAAAGGGCTTTTGGCTTTAATTTTTATTTTTTATTAAAAAATAAACCCCTCTAGTGAGGGTTGTGCAACCTTCGGCAATGACCACCCGGGTTGTGTGGTTGCAACGCCCGAGGTTGTGCAACCTAAGCAGCCATCACGCAACCTCGCCGGCCTGATCCAGCCTCGCTAGCTGCTTTTACTCAAAAGATGAATGGTAACAAGGGGGAAAATAGAAATATTAAGAAATTGGTTAGGATAGTTTTCAAAGAAGAAAACCAGTTTTAGTATTGGGCCGAATATTAATAGCCCAATGCTAGTCCATACCAGCATTGGACTTTTAGCTTTCCCAAGGCCAACATCTGGCCAAAAGCCCATTGGAAAAACTTGACAAAAATCCAAACATTTCCCTAAGGCGCTATGAGGGCCGAAAGCTCATTGGGAAAGCTAAGCCAAATGCACCCTTAGGCCTAAGTTCCTATATGGCCGTGTTTAGTACCCCGATGGCTGTGCCCTGACTCCTAGGGGCTGGGCGGGATGTTGGCCTTGAGGAGTCCCTAATGGGTGAAGAAAGGGATATGGGGTTGTACTAGATAATTTTTCTCAAATGCATGTCATAATCGTCATGCAACAAAAACTAGAAAAAAAAATAATTTCCATATTATTCACGAAATATAGATGAACAAATAGAACCAAATTTCTTTTGAAAATATTTTTCAGCAAAGTTAATTTTTCATGAAATAAATGGAACTTAAATTTTTTCATTTTAATTGAATTTTCACACAAGGACACTCCCATGGAGAAAAGGTTACCATAGTTTCCTGGTAGCACTCTTGTTGTTTCTAGTACGAATACTTTAAAGACTAGCTGCTAAATCACGTAGCAACTGTTTCTTTTCTTGCTAATTGACAACCGGAAGAGTTGGACATTCATAGGGAATAGATGTCTACGGAGCACGTCTAAATAGCGAAAAGGTATTTTAATGTGATAGATGCATTATGTGAGGGTGAAGATATGATGTGATTGATCAATCACATTTATCCACGTGTTATGAATTTCATGTTATGTGGCGTTAAGTCGTGTACGTTTCAATTATGAGCGAGAACACAAACTCAATGTGACCCAACTTTACTTTCAGAAATCCAAAAACAGATCGAACCCCACCTGTCAATTCGGGACTGCCAGGATCACAAGAAGAACCATCTTCATCGATGTTTTGCCGATTACTATCCCACCAAAGTGTTCAGTAAGCACACAGATACAGTGACGCCTGAAGGATCGTCGAATATCAAGCAAGAGCCCCGGAACCGGTCAACGCGCAACTTCGAGATCTTTTCAAAGAAGTTAACCATTGCTGTCCCGGATCCTTCCTAAAACGGAGAGTGTTTTGCAGCCCCATTTCGCTTACGTCGACTTGGGGAAAAGCTGAAAAGGTTTTCCAATTCCACGCGTTTGTCCGGAAAGGTTACGCTTCCGCGCTGAATGCTGATTAGCCGGGGGCATGTTTGACGTCTTCTCGAGCAGTAAACAATGGGATCCCGCGGGGACCTTGATGGCTGCTGCTGCTCCTGTTGCTTTGCAACGAGGACAAACCCAACAGCGCACTGCATACGTCCGTGAAATTGCTTCGTTCTCGCATATTTCTCTCTTTCACACGAAACCTCTCTCGGTCCTGGCGCGCTCGTTAAGCTACCGCACCTTTTCACGCACGACAAGGCAACTCAATCATCGGGTCAATCGAGGATGTCTTTTCTTCTTCTTTTTATGTCAGCTGAGGTCTGTAAACCTAAAAGCGATGGCGTCAAAAAAAGAGGGGTTGACGCGACGCGTGACATTCCATGTGTTTAGACAGGAAATCGAAGCTAAAGTCCAGGTTGTTTTCACACGGATTGCGATATTGGGTTTTGTTTCTTCGCATGTTAAGCGCCGTGGATTCCTCCTCCTGCTTGGCGAGGTTGTTACCAGTCAGTTGCCACCCGGAATCCAGCCCTTCCTGTCCTGGTTTCAGGGAATACCATCCCACCTACACCGTGATAAATTACATGGAAATGCACTGGCAATCGAAGTCAACGCTTGTCATGGAATCGAAGTTGACAAGAGACCCGGCCCCATGTTCAAAGCTCCATTTTACACGAATGGAGCGTGAGGATTAGATCACTTGGAAGATGAAACAGAGAACAACACGAGCTCGAGCTAGATCGCTTTACACTGTAGTAAACTCATATAACGTCGTTGTTGCCTTGTCTTGTATGTAATTAGCCAGGTTCGATGATCCATTTTCCGAATTCAAGGTACAACGAGGCCTTGAGACAAGGCTTGCGATAGATTAAACTGAAAGGAACCCATTCCGCTCTTATCCTTCTAATCACAGAGTCATAATCAGATAAACTCTCGGTGTGCATGCACTCACTTCGTCAATGTCGTCACATTAAATAGTTTTCATGTGCAATCAATAGGGTTCAACTATAAAGGGATCCCCATGTGCATGTACCAAGACCAGGTCACTTCGGATTGAATTGGGTAAATTCGTACATTGTACTCTTTATGTGGAGGATTGTAGTGGGTGAGTGCTTAACAGCTAAAAACCCATCTCGCCATAAGCTAAATTGGGATCGTTTTCTTCTAGAGTCGTTTTCTTCTAGATCGGAAAGCCCACCACGCTACTGTTGAGAAATTATCAGAAACTGCTAGGAACTTCACCTCGCCAAGGTCGGTTCGTGCCGATCTACATTCAAAGCCTTGAACGTGGACAAAGTCTTTCCCCATACATGGCGTGGAATAAACAGAGAAAGATGGAGGAAGAAGAGTCGCCTGAAAAAAAGGAAAGAATACATGAGTTGGAACGCGACTGGCTTAAGTAAAGGGCCATGTGTCGTCCCAATCCGTTCCCGCAAAGAACGACTCTTTCTTATCCTCACCGAACATTGTGAACATTCCTCAGCTCTTCTCTATCCCGAGTATAGATAATGCATGACGACATCCGTGTCTGAATAGCAAGAGGGACAATTTCTAATATGTGGAAGTCGGCATACAATATAAACATCCCAACCTCTAGACTAGACTTGTCAAATGAGTAAACTGGGTCAAATTACAAAAGATTGTATTCAAATTGACACATTTAACTCATCTTCCTAACCCGATTTTATCTTACTCAACTCGACTTATATTATTACGATACCTCAATATTTAACTCAATTTAGAAAATCTCATATCAAAATTCAAGTGATGGTACAAAGTAAATGACCACAAAATTGAGTAAAATTGCAAAATAGTGAAAAAAAGTCATAAAAATATATTATATCTATTCCGGACTAAGTTCGATAATTTGTTAGATGCAATTTTCTTTTTCGTGTTATGCTACTTTTCTCTTACATTTGAGTAAAGAGCGTGCCCCAAAACAATCATTAACAAAACCCCGTATCAGGAGTGAACTCCTTTCGGATAAATACGGAATTTGTTCTGCACCAAGAAAGAAGTAGAGAAGTTGAGAAGCTCTTCCGTGCGAAGAACCCCAGATTTACGTGCGAATTTAAACCGCTGGATTCGGTACATCTGTTTTGCCCTTCTTGAAAAAAAAAATATCACCTTTTAAATAGTAATTAAACAATAAAATACCCCAAAAGGATAATTTAAAAAAAGAAGAGGGTAAATAGGAGAACACACTCAATAGCTCAGCTAAACTCAACGACCGCTTCGCCGCCAAACCTAACTCGGTGGCCCAACCGCCGGATTTTGACCGCCGATCATTAAAAATTCCCATGGAAATTTAACAATCGTTCGAGAATTGTATGTTGACATCCACGAAATCGAACTATGAATGGAAAAGAATATTGAATATTGAAGAATTTCACAGGGGCATTACAACTCCGAAAGAATGAAGAAACAAGGCAAACTGAGATCCACCCGGGGATCGAGCTGGATATGTACACCCAAATTTCCAGATCAAAAGATCCACAAAGGCCCTAGCTAAATCAACTGACAACTGGTATTCCTAAAAGCACAGGCAAAGATTTCACTGTTGTGGAGAGAGCTTGATCTTCAGGGGCGTCAAGAAGCGCGGCTTCTTCGAGGGGTGGGGGCTCTCCACCTCGTCGTCGCCCGACACGATGAACCCGGTCGGGAACTCCGGCAGCGCGGGCACGTTCAGGTCGAAGTTGCGGCGGCCGCTGTCGTATCCGAGCGCGGGCGGGGCCGCGGACCCCACGCCCTCGGACGTGGTGACCCCGCTGTTGGCGGAGCCGCTGGCGCCGCCATCGTAGTGGCAACGCTTGTGCCCGCCCAGGGCCTGGCCGGTGGGGAAGGACTTGTGGCATATGGAGCACTCGTGCGACCTCCCGGCCCCGCTCGAGCTCGCGGCGGCCGCCCCGCCGCCGGAGTTGGTGGCGGAGGTGGAGGGCTCGTCGGCCCCCGCGGAGGAGGCGGCTGCTGCTGCTGCGGCGGCGGCGGCGGCGGCGGCCGACTTGCGGTGGCTGGCCTTGTGGCCGCCGAGGGCCTGGTAGGAGGGGAAGCCCTTGCCGCAGACGGCGCACTTGTAGCTCAAGTTATTCGCCAGGGCTGCGATTGCCGTCGCGGCTTCTTCAGGCTTAGTCGGCGCAGGGGGAGGAGGAGGAGGAGGAGGAGCGGGGGAGGCGTGGTGGTTGGGCTTGGGGGCGGCGCCGCTGCGGGCGAGCATGATGAGGCAGAGGGCGAGGTACTCATCTTCGGAGGGAGGGTGGTGGGGGCGCTTGGAGCGCTTGCGCTTGTTCAGGGGCTCCAAGAAGCGGGAGCTCAAGGGCTCCTCCATGAACTGGAAAGGCGCTGCGGCCGCGGTGGGAGAGTTGATAGCTTCCAAGGCCATGGACGGACTGTTCTGAAACACTCTTGGGTCGCTCTGCGCGTGGATTCTGCGAGTTCAGACGGAGCTCTGCAACAGAGAGAGGGAGAGGGAGAGGGAGAGGGAGAAGGAGAGGGTGTGAATTGAAATGGTGAGGAGAGTGAGTGAGTAAGGGGGCTTTATAAAGGAGAGGGGGGGAAGTGGGTGAGGGGGAAGTTGCGTGACAAGTGGTCGGAAGCCAAGTGAAGTGGCTTCTCCCCTCACTCCAACCTTTCCTTCCTTCTTTCTTTCCGTGTCGCATGCGAATATTAAAAAAATTAGTAAAAATGAGGAGTGGAGGCACGTTCTCGGCGATTGGTTAGAAATTAGAATAAGGAGCGAGGGGAGGGGTTTTTGCTTGGTGGCCAAGAACGACTTGAAGTCGGTCAAACAGTGTCTTCTCTCGTTTCTCTCTCTAGAGAGGCGGCCTTTGGCTGCTGTGAAAAGAGTGGGTAAAGGAAGGAAGGAAGGAGGGCCTTCCTTTTCCTATCTTCCAGTGGAGACCAGAGACTGCTTCAAAGTCAGCGGCCACCGAAACAGTCGGATGATGTTCCAACTGCGAACGCGGTTCGCCAGCAGCCCTACCCTTTGGATTGGAATAGTCGTCGGAAGAGGAAGTCCAGTCCGTTAAGTAACCATCCCTCCTTTCCCCGCGTGTACGTACGTAAGTGCGTATATCGCCCAACCTCTGTGAGCCTAAGTCCTACTTTCTCTACTCCCTCAAAGCCACTTTTATCATATGATGATAAATCTGACCAAGACCACGTGTGCTTCGTCATAAGTTTTAGCGGAGCGCTTCTGAACAAGGTAAAAGGAATGTCGTAACTTAGAATAAAAGGGCCATTTTAGAAATGCGTAGCATCAAACGCAAAAGTTACGCACATTCGGTGTAATTATAAAGATTCTCTAAATTTGGAAGATCTCGCGCGTGATACCCCCATAAAAAAATTTCTCCCATCGAACCCATAATTAGGTCCTGGGGCAGATCACATGGGGCCCGGAATAATGCGCGGGGGAACTGCACTACCAGCGTGGTGGGAGCACCTGTAGCGGAAACCACACGCATCGCGTTTGCGATCGACTGAACTCTCGCGCTCGGCGTCAAGCGCAAAACACGTTTTTACCGAAGTACGTAAGTTCACGAACTCGTCCTGTCTCGGCAGGGCACGGTTCCCAGCTCGATCCATGCCCGCGACAGCCGCGCATTCACACCGAACGACCCCCCCGGCCTAAACTCGATCCGAGCACATCTAAAAATCACAGACGATTCGTCAATGTTCTCGCGAGGCGGCACGTTCTCGGCCTTCTAGAATAGGAAGAAGCTAGTAGCTAGAGCGGACCCTGCTCTGTTTTTTTTCTTCTTTCTCGCGCGTTTCTCTCGTGCCATCGGGAATTTTCGGGGGATCTCCGTGGCGTACGAGGCGGTCGCGGGGGGGCGTTAGTAGAATATACACGAAGGATCACGTTCCGTCTCACACGTGTCGGCCGTCCGGAAAGTGGACCCCACGCACGTGTGTTGATTACAGGTGGATGGGGGGGGTGGCGGGAGGCGGTGGTGGTGCTGGTGCTGGTGCTGGTGGAAGATACGCCCCTGTTTTATGCTCCCGCCGTCCCTACGGAAGACACGTCGCCGCTTTCGCTCCGTGTTTCGTAGCTTAGCGAATCAACGAGGACCACCCACGTCTCGTTTGGTTACTTATCTTTGATGATCTCGTGCCTATTTTTCAGCACGTGTGAAGTCAAGCCAAGACGGATGAATGACGTGAAGAAAATTCGGACCCCGAATTACAAGTTCACGCATATATGCATATCAGTGGACGCTGATGGGCGGCGACATTTTGATTTTTCGCGAGAGAATCGCGAAGGATTTGACTAATAATCCATTGGAAACGTGAAAAACAAGCCATGTAAATCCGTTCATGGATCGGTCTTTGACCCTCTTAAATCGACACACTTTGGGATTGATAGCGTAATTACGGTGGAGAATCCACTTAAAATGATAAGCGAAAAGCATGCGTATCAAACTAACTCATCGCGATAAGATTATGAGAAATTTTCCCAAGCATCATCCTAGACCAATGAGCATTTTTTATACATTAAAAAGCTTACGACTTTATTTAAATAGTTATGTGGATAGGTTCATGATCTCAATCGAGATCGGAGATCTTTATCAGAGTTAAAATCCGATTGTCACGTTGATTTGAAGTAAGATTCTCCGAAATCCCGTGCTCTTAAGAAAAACTCTTGGATGTTGGCTGATTCCATTTGTACTCGTCTAATTACACTGGGCGGGCGACATCTCCGACGGCATGAAAATGCGTGGGAATAATCTCGTGGCACTTCCTTATAGTTTCCAGGTTTTTGTAGTCAAAGGAGGAGAGTGGATTCTTCGAAGCACTAGTATGGCGGGAGTGCTGCCTCACTCGAAAGGTGAATTTCCTAAGCAAAAGCCAACTGAGTTGAGCACGAAGATGCATCGCGCTTTGGTCTCGGGTCGAGAACTTTCCTGATGGACATCGACGCGAATGGGAGGAAACGTACGAGAAAAGCACGCCACAGAAAAGAGTCGTCGGCGGAACGGACGCACACGTTCGGGCAAAAGTGAAGTCACTGCTTACTGCTTTACCCATCGCTGTTGCTCGTGCTTATCGCCACGTGGCCGGGAACCAGGTTCCCGATCCACGTTTCGACGGGACAGACAAAACCCATGGTTTCTTCTTTCGTTCTCCCTTTCTTACACTATTCGAATCGCATTGTAGGGAAGGAGATAGAGTGGAGAGAAAGCAATTGGCTTGCGCCTGCATCTCGTGACGACTTCGTTAATCGTTTTAAAACCGGGTCAAACTCGAAGACAAAATACAAGTTGGTATCCGCGAAATTTATATGTTTGTGTGCTGTACACAGTACACCACAGTCTTATCCAATAGCCATTGATTGATGAGGAATGTGACTTGCACATATAAATTAGTGTTGGTGAGTTAGGGAAAAGAAACGTGTGAATTTTTTTGTCTTAGTTTAGGTTGCAAATTACGTGAAAGTTCAATTTACACCTCGCTATAGATATAGTACCGTTTTCATTATTAGCATGTGATGGATATCGACAACTCTTGAACACCAACGGGGAAGTTCCACATGGCGTGGACTGATAATTCGTAGAATTTTTCTTTTTGGAAGGCTCGCGATACTCGTTTTAATGATGAAAGTTATTAAAAAATAAAATAAAATAAAATAATAATAATAACAACTATGAGCTTGTGGATCTCACTTCAAACTATATAGATGGAGCATTCACACTCGCTCCGTGGAATTAGAACTATAAAAATGGAGAGAAAACACGTCCCCTAAACTCGCAATTGCTTACGACCTAAAAAAAAAAAAAAAAAAAAAAAACTCGCAGTTGCTTTCTTTACGAGGCGAGGTCCTCAAATTCTCAATAAGCGGGACCACCACTAATTGGGCCGAGGCTGGGCTGACCACAGAGGAAAGAGGCTTCAAAAGACGTTCTATTTGGGCTTGGGCTTTTATCAATGTCGAAGGAGGATGTAGAATTTCGAACTTTTTGCATTTTTGGCCCAAAAATTTGTGCATTTTTTAATTTCTCGAAGGGCGGTAGGTGAACTGTCCACTTGAATTTTGCAAGAGAGAGAGAATTCAGGCTTTGAGTCAATACAAAGGAATGCTACCTAATGCACTAATTTGTGGGAAGATACTGAACTTTTGTATTTGAAAAATGTTTCAGGAGGTATCTCTGAAGTAGATGGTGATTGATAGAGTAATCATTGATCATAATTTCCAATATGAATACTGCATCCAACATGAAACTTGTGATTAGTAATAAAACATCAATTTTCTTCTTAATTTCTCTAGCTATTTTTTCTTAGAATTTTGTTATAGTATCTATGACTACCTTTGGTTTAGGCGGACAACCTGGCAAATAGATATCTACGGGAATTAGCTTAGGTGTAATCTAATCTGCGCCTTGTTATTTGTTCAAGCTTGAAGGCTTAGAAAGGAAAACAGAAAAAATGTGACGTGAGTTAGCACCTCATCCCCACCGAACCAATTCGACTCTCTCTCTAGGAAGTCACTGACAAGTAATTTCGTTGTCGTTGAGTTTGATGGAGAAGCTAAATCTAGCTCCATCAAGCTCAAGCAAAGGAGAGAGGCATCAGCAAGCTTGTGCATCCAGGCCTGGGAAGCGGCTAGGAGGAGCCATGGATAGGTTCTGGATTGAAAAACGTGGAGGAGTTCTTGAAATTAGCAAAAGGGATGGTGATTTTTGTTCTGGGTGTACGTATAGGGTGGCGGTCGAAGTCTGTGCAAGGTTAGAGGCGTTGGCAAGCTAAATAAGGCCTGAATGGAAGAGGAGCCATTTGTTCTGGATTGAAGAAACGTTGAAAATGAAGGGTTTGACTTTTTGTTCTGGGTCGAGTTAGAGTTTAATGATAAAAGACACATGTTTTAAGAATGGAAGGGTTTAAACTTTTATCTTGAATAAAAATTCCAACTTTGTATACATACTCTTTAGTTAATTAAGCCTATTTTTTTTTCCTTTTATCTCTCTAAATACCATACATGTTTTTTTTTTTTTTTATAATAATTTAGGGGTAAAGGCACAAAGATTTATAAAAAAGACTTGGAGGGCACGTACTGATGAATTTCACCTAACCTATTCGGACCACCTCACGTACTAACGACATTTTCCCCTAAAGTTGACTTTCCTTTCCTCAATATCATTTTCAAATGCTCATTCCTTACATGTGTTGTTATATGGTCATCTCCTGATTCAGGCGCTTCATTGTCGCTGAGAGCCTACGAAAAGCCTCTCTAATAGTTGACTTTGTATCTCTAGGAGGTTGCGCATGTTAAAAGTTATCCCAAGTTATTCAACCCTAATATAATTATTTCCTAACGATATTAGGCTTTGTTTATCTCGCCTAGAATGAAAGATTTATAAAACATTTTCTTAAAAGTAATCGGTTGCGTCTTTTGATATAATAAATCGATGAAAAATGCTTCTTTATCAACAACAATTTAATGTCGTCGGTTGCAAATGCTTTTCTTCACCCTTGTCCCTCACTTGATGGCTCTTTTGAGAGGCTCCCTTTCACGGATAACTGAGGATCGAGCACACCCTCGCCAACCGATTGCGAGGCCGTACAAACCCTCGATCCACTACGGCCGAGGCCGGGCTGTCCTCCCTCGCGGGCGCAAGGGTTTGGGCGACCTTCCGCCACCGCAAGGGTAACCTGACTCTCGAAGTAAATGAATAAACCGATAAATTATGTAGACACGATGAAACAACTGTCACATAGCATTGGCAACGACACGCGTGCAGTTGATCTGAAGACACTAGTGCATGCACCGGAAGATAATTTAATCTAATGCTTGTCTGATTATATTCAGACAACTAAATCTGCTGAATTACTACGCGGAATTCATACATAAATTTGTAATTAATCCGAAGGTCAACTTCGTAATAAAAGAAAAGGTACGATGTTACCGAGAGGGATGATACAATTCCTCTAAATCTTCAACGGTAGCGTGGCTTGAAGATTTTATTCCTTAGGTGCTAAGGTGTTCTTGTTGGTAATTTCAACGAAAGTCGGCAAATATGGCCGGTGGATGCTGTTCTCGAAGAACGAATGGGAGGAAGACACGTTGGATCAATTGCTATTTTTAATATAATTAGTTGATGGGGGCAAAGAGGGAAGACTGATGTGATTTATTGTCTGAGTATCATAAAAAAGTCTAATGTCCTCTGCGGAATATTCGATTTGAGCCATAACTATACAACCTGCCAATAAGTGTGGGAATCCATCATGGCAACTCCATTGGAATACTAGGAGTCAGGATATCTCTCCACGTGAGGTAATCAATGAGAAGAGTGCGTTTAAAGATCTACTCACAGCGTTAAGATTGATACGTTAATAAATCATATGCTTAAAAAAGCCAAGAAAAGAAGCTTCTTATACTAGCCCCTTTGGCCTGGATTGCCTTCGGATTGTTTGGGTTTGCGCATAGGACAAGTTGAAGTTTCAGACATGTGGAATGTTGGTTGCATTTTTTTTTTTTATACATGAATTTTTATGTACTTATTTGATTAGGTATGTGATATGTTCACTAGAAGTCCTAAAACTTGTAAAAAATATAATTAAGTCCTAAAATTTATCAAATTAGTTAAATCAAGTCCTTATGTTAATTTCATCCAATTTGACTAATGAAAAATACTAACATATATATTTTTTTAATATTATCTCTTTCCTACGTAATGATGACGTGACTAAATCATAAAATATAAGACTAAAACGACGTCATTTTGGTCTAAATCCAATTTTTAATACTAATTTTATTTATATTAATTTTTTAAAAATAAGCTAAATTCAAAAGAAGAAGAAAAAGTTAGGTAGGTATGGCTGCAGCCCTTGCCGCCGCCGCCACCGCACCATCGCCGGAAAAAGCCAACGAGGGTAGGGGTGAGCCGGTGCCCCCAACCCTTGCCCAAATCAACGGGGCCACCACTAGTTAATAACCCTTTTAGTATTATTGTAGAAGCTTCACAATTTCTGTCAGATCAATCTTTGACCCTCTTAAATTGACACTTACAGGTTAATAGTCGATTGCGATTGATAGCGTAATGACGACGGAGAATCCACTTAAAATGGTAAGCGAAGCTCATGCTTGCCAAACAAACTCATCATGATTAGATCAAAATACACAGTGAAATTGTGGGAAATTCACCTTTTTCCAAACTACACTTCTACTCAAGCATTGACCTCCCCTTATGTAATCGAGGTCAAGAGTCACGAGCATTTATAATACAACAAAGCTTACAACTTTATTTAAATAGTCATGTGGACTCTGAAAGATTCCCTCTTTTGTTGATGGATATATGATCCTCATCAAGATTGGGGATCTTTATCGGAGCTAAAATCTGGTTTCATGTAAATTCAAGATGAGATTCTCCGAAGAAGTCCCGTGCTGTTAAGAAAAATTCATTGATGGTGGCTGATTCCATTTTGTACTGCGCAGACGGCATCTATCTACGACGCGATGAAATGCGTGGGAATAATCTCATGGCATTTCCTTATAGTTTCCGGGTTTTGCAGACGATGGAGGAGTGGATTCTTCGAAGCACTTGTACGGCGGACGTACTTCCCCGTCCGAAGGTAAATTTCCTATGCAAAAGCCGCCTCATTTAAGCACGAAGATGCACTGCGCGAGGGATATCGTGTCGAGAACTTTCCTGATGGATATCGACGCGAGGGACGGGGAAAGGTACGAGAAAAGAGCACCACAAAAATGGTCGTCCGCGGAACGGGCGCACTCGTTTGGGCAAAGTGAAGTCACTGCTTTACCATCCCTGTTGCTCGTGCTTATCGCCACGTGGCCAGGTTCCCCGATCCACGTTTCGACAAGACTGACAAAACCCATGGTTTCTTTTTTCCATGTTCTTTTCTTGCGTTTGATTCGACTTTTAAGAATTTTTGAAAAATATATATATAAAGAATTTTAACTTAAAAATATAAATTATATTTATTAAATTATAATATAAAAGTTCCATGTAAAGTATCTTTGAATAAAATAATATTTTGAGATATTCATAAAAAAATTTTATAATAAAAAAAAAAAATCGTCAAAAGAAAAATAAAAAGGTTAGCCGGTGAGAGCAAGCGGCCGTCGGCGATCGAAATTTGTTGCCGATGATTGACATATGAGGTTGTAAGACCTTAGGTGGCCCTTGGAGAACATCGGCAAGGGTTGCTTGAGGTCGAGTGACCCCGACAAGGGCACGACCAGGCGGCCCGCAACCTCCGCGCGACCTCGTTATCATGGCAAGGCCTTCGGTGACCCTACCTTGCCGCAACATGCCCAGCGACCTTGATCTAGGTCCTACCCAGCGAGGTCGCATGACCTCCGATGACCTAGATTTGGGTTGCGGTGAGGTAGTGTGACCTCGTTGAGACCTAGATCTGGGTCGCTGGAGGTGGATCGTGTGAACCGACAACCCATATTTGGGTCGCTGAAAGTTGCGCAACCTCGGCCAAGGCCGCTTGGCCATGCGATCTCAAGCGGGCCTTCATGGAGGTCACGCGACAGATTTGGGTCGCAGTGACCGTTGTCGGGGTTGCCCGACCGCTTGCCTTTTGTTGGTGACTACTTGCCCTTCGCTCGCGACCACTTGCAACCATGCCGGTCCTGTTCAACAAAGGAGAAGAAGATGAACATTAGCTCATTATGCCTAGAAGGCAAAAACTCAAGGCAAAGGCTTGCATTTGGGAAATGGTTTCAAAAAAATAAAAAATTTGCCAAGCACACTCTATTTCCCTAAAAGGATTTTGGATGCCAAGGGACTTTGGAAAAGTCTTTTCCAAGCGCACCCTTACTCTTCAAATCGCAAGATGGGGGAGGAGATTCAGAAAAGAGAAAGCAATTAGTTCACACCTGCATCTCGTGTTGACGTCGTTAATCATTGAAAAAACCAGGTCAAACTCGAAGACAAATTACAAGTTGGTATGCCCGAAATTTGTATATGTTTGTGGGGTGTAGTACACCAGAGTTTTATACAATAGCGATTGATTGATGAAGAATGTGACCTGCACATATAATAGTGTTGGCGAGCTAGGGAAAAGAAACGTGTGAATCTCTTATTCTTTAGGTTTGTAGATTGAGAGAGAGTCCACTTGAGACCAGGCTATAGACGTAGCATTGTCTTAATTAGCAGCGTATGATGGATACCGACGCCCCCTGAACACCAATGGAGAAATGCCATGTGGCATGGACTCTATAATATGTAGAATTTCTTTATAGGGCCTCATTATACTCATTTTAATGGTGAAAGTTACAGCAAGAAAATAACTCAACCCTATGGATCTAACATCGAAATATTAAAATGGAGCTTGCAAAGCACCACAGAACTTGATGTATGAAAATAGAGAGAAATCATGTCCCCTAAACTCGCATTTTATTTTTTTTGGATGTGGGTCCTTAAATTCTCAATATGTGAGACTGAGCCATCAAATACGAAAATGTTTTCTCACCGAGCCTCTTTCGAGGCTGATTAGTTATGCAAAAGGAAAGCAATGACCAATGAAATGGGAGCATAGAAACCTCATATCAACTCTTTGATGTGCCAATTACTTAATACATACCATGCATACAAGAACACAAAAGATGACAATGGAATAAGCGGGACTGCCACTAAGGCCATGTTTGATAATCGGCCAAATAATGCTTGATTTTATTTTTTTCATATAAATAAAAAAAGAACAGAAATCAGTTTAGTAACTTTTACGTTTTCCGGAACAAATTTATTCCCGAGAATAGACTTGAAACATAATCAAAAAGAAAAAAAAAAAGTTATTTAATTATTCTCAGAACAACTCTAGAATTAAGTTCAATTTTTCCTCTCTTTTTTCTCCCTTTTCTTCTTCTCCTTTTTCCTTTCGTCGATTGTCAGCCTCTGCTAGGCCGACGACCCCGTCAGAACATCACCAATCCTCAGAAAGGTCGAGATTCCCTAGCGATTGGGCGAGCTGGTGAGGCCAAGCTCGCCCAACCAAGGCTTGATCAACGAGGCTTGGCCTCACGAAGGGCTAGCAATGCTCCGACTAGGTTGCTGGCCCTCGTTTGGCTAGTCACTGACCAGTGACTGCCCAAAGGAAGAAGGAGAAGAAGAAAAGGAAAAAGAAAAAAATACAAATGAAATAAAATTATTAAAAAATTAAAAGAAATGCTCATTTACAAAAGAAATTGAGGTCCTACCCAAAGCATTTCTATTTTGGGAATAAAATTTTTTGATAATTATCAAACGACTTTAAATGCTCAAAAACTTGTCTAGGGAACATAATGAAAAAATCAATTTTGAGTAAAAACTATTCTTGGAAATGAAATAGTTACCGAACAGGTTCTAATTGGGCTGAGCTGACTACAGAGGAAAGTGACTTCAAAAGATGTTCTATTTGGGTCGGGCTTTTATCGATGTTTGAGGAGAATGGAGAATTTGGAACTTTTTGCATTGTTGGCCCAAAACTTTGCGCATTTTCAGTTTCTCGACAAGCCGAGGGCAGGTGAATTGTTCACTTGAATTTGCAAATTAGGCTTTGAGCCAAGAGGTGTATCCAGTGTGCGCCCCCTTATCAGTTCAAGCTTGAAGACTTAGGAATATGACATGAGTTAGAACCTCACCCCCACCAAGCCAAACCGACTATCTACATGGTCTGTTGCCTTTGACCACCACGTCCCCCGTCCCCTTCTCTCTCTCTCTCTCTCTCTCTCTCTCTCTCTCTAGGAAGTCGCCCTCAACCTCGACAAGCAATTCGTTGTCGTCGAGTCTGACGGCGAAGCTTAATCTAGCTCCATCAAGCTCGAGCAATGGAGAGAGAGAGAGAGAGGGAGCCTACGCTTGTGTGTCCATTCCAGGGAGCGAGCTAGGGGAAGAGCGATGGATAGATTCTTGATAGAAATGAGCAAAAGGAGATGGTGACAAGAGACGAGTCGAGCAAAGGTGGCGGCGGTCGACAAAGTCCGTGGCAAGGGTAGAGGCGTTGGCAGCTACAATGGCCTGAAGCGGTGGAGTAGCCGTTTGTGGCTGGATTGAAGAAACGTGGAGGAGAGTTGACAATGATGGATTTGACTTTTTGTTCTGGGGTAAGTATAGGTGAGAATGTCCACGTGTTTAAATAAGAACGGAAGGGCAATGCAATGTTTAGTAGGCTCAAATATATCCAGCTCCTTTGCCTATCACGTTAGAGTTGAAGAGGATCAAGACCACAATTTTAGATTCCAAATCTTTGGAACTTCTATCTTGAATGAAAATTATTGATATATAAGATTCTTTAGCTAATTAAGCCTTTTTTTTTCCTTTTATCCCTCTAAATAGCATACATGATTCTTTTTTTAATAAATTAGGGTTAAGGGTGCAAAGATTTATAAAAAGGACTTGGAGGGCAGGCATTCATAAATTTCACATAATCCATTTGGACCACCTTATGTACAAACCACATTTTCCTCCATAGTTGAAATTCCTTTTTTCAACATCATTTTCAAATGCTCATTCCTTACACGAGTTGTTATATGTCATGTCCTGATTTGGGCACCCTAATGTAGCCAAGAGCCTATGAGAAGCCTCCCTAGTCGTTGGCTTTGCGTTCCTAGAAGGTGCCATGTGTTAAAAGTCTCCCAAGTTATTTCACCCCAACCTAATTTATTTCATGGCATTATTAGGCTTTGTTTATTTCATGTAGAATGAAAATTTTAGAAAACATTTTTTTAAAAGTAATTAATTGTATCGTTTAAAATAATTAATTAGTGAAAAATGTTTCTTTATCAACAACAATTTAATGTTGTCGACTGCAAATACTTTTCTTCACTCTTGTCCCTCATTTGATGGCTCTTTTGAGCACACCCTCGCCAACTGATTGTAAGGCCGTACAAACCCTCGCTCCACCACGGCCGGGGCTGGGCTGTCCTCCCTCGCGGGGACAAGGGTTTGGGCGACCTTCCGCCACCCCAAGGGTAACCCGACTCTCTAAGTAAATGAATAAACAGATAAATTACAAAGACACGATGAAACAACTGTCACACAGCACTGGCAACAGCAGGCATGCAGTTGATCTGACGACATTAGTGCATGCACCGGAAGATAATTTAATCTAATGCTTGTCTGATTATATTCAGACAACTAAATCTGATGAATTACTACGCGGAATTCATTCACAAATTTCTAATTAATCCGAGGGTCAACTGCGTAATAAAAGAAAAAGGTACGACGTTGCCGAGAGGGATGGAACAATTCCTCTGAATCTTCAACAGTAGCGTGGCTTGAAGATTTTATTCCTTGGTGCTAAGGTGTTCTCGTTAGTAATATCAATGAAAGTCGGCAAATATGGCCGGTGCATGCTGTTCTCCAAGAACGAGTGGGGGGAAGACGCGTTGCATTGATTTTTTTTTTTTTAGTCTAATTAGTTGATGGGGTGAGGAGGGACAACTAATACGGTTTATTCTCTGAGCATCATCAAAAAGGTCTCACGTCCTTTGTAGAATGTTCGATTTGACTTACACTTATATAATTTGCCCAAAAATGTGCAAATCCCGTCGTGGCTGCTCCATTGGAGTGCTAGAAGTTAGGATATTTCTTCAAGTGAGGTAGTGAATGAGAAGAATGCGTTTGGAAGTCTACTCTCGATGTGATACCTAAGTTTGATATAATAACATGTGATTAAAAAAGCAAAAAAAGAAGCTTCTTGCACTGGCCCATCTGGCCTGGATGGCCTTCGGATTGTTTAGGTTTGGGCAGAGGACGAGTTGGAGAAATTTCAGACATGTAGAAAGTTGGTTGCACTCTTGTTGATTAGGTGTATATTCTTTATTTTTCATAGAAAAAGTAAGAAAAAAGAAGTTGACTAACGAAAGCTTAATGAAGTCTGAATAATAATAATAATAATACCAACTATGAGATCACAAGGAAAAGAGATGGCCAAAGGTAGTCGACTTAAGCATGAACCATGAAAAGAGAAGAACAAAGCTTTTCTTCATGTAGAAGAAAATGTGAGAAGAGGTGACCGGCATTGATAACCCTTTTGGTGTTACTGTAGAAGCTTTACATTTTCTGTCATATGTGAGCAAACATTTCAACGTCACCATATTCAAGTTGCAGTAAAGTCAAAGTTATCCTTATGCTCGACATATTAACATAAGTCGAAATAGTATCGCAAATGAATAAGAAGTTTCAAATTTTTCGTTGGATTGTTCAATTTGTATTACAATTATTGCTCATTTTGAGCAAGTCTATCAACGTCACACCACCGTATTAGAGTTGGAGTAAAGCCAAAGTTATCGTTATGCCTAACAGAAAAATATAAGTCAAAATAACATCACAAATGAATAAGAATATCTAATTAAGGAGGTTTCAAGTCACATAGGAGTAAGTTGATGGTAAAAGAAAATAAGCTTAGTACACTTAAAATATATTTTTAAGTATAATCATAAGAACACGCATGTTAAAAAAGATTAATGCTTGAAAATTTCAAAATGATAGAGCACGTCTAGATGAACTTTTATTTTATGTAGATTTTAGTACCCCAAAACTTTCATAGTATACAAACATTGACAGAAAATTTCACATATAATGTTTTGAAATTTGGATCATATTTAAAAATTTGATGGAAAATAAATGTTACTTTTTGCTTTCTTGAAAATCGCAAACAAACAGGTTTATACACATGGGTATTTAAGCTATTAAAGCACCAACGAATCCTTCGTATGTGGGTGTTCCATTTCACATATTTCACAGTAAAATATTGAGTAGTAAAGGAGAGAATGTATCTCAGAAGTGGCCTCTGAGGAGATAAATACAATGAATGAGATTCCTAACAAGAACTCAGCTTCTTGAAAACTGAGTCCCCATTAATATCTGTCCAGCTTTGAAAATTGAAGAAGGTAAGTGTTCGTTTTTTAAACATTGATCTATGGCTTCCAAATGAACTTCTTAACCCCTTAGTTATATCATTCATGCTGGCCAGCTTCAACAGCTGTTTACAGGCCATTGCGCGGCATGTAAACTGAACGGAGGTGGCAGATCCATGAGATCTTCCGCGGTTTAAATTAGTTCATCCGGGGAGAGAACAAGAGCCGACTACTTCGGTTATCCTGTCGGGGTTCGAGTTCCTTAAAGAATGTCGACTCATCGCCACGAACTGGCCGTCCCTGGATGCGAATTCTTTAAGTCTGCCAACAGAACTCTCTGCTATCCTTTCTCTTATTATATTCACTTTTGGACTCCCCACGTTCTCTCACAGCTTCAAAGTCGAAACGCAGGAGTCTTCTCTCCATGCTTACTCTTGCCCTAATATATGGCTCTTCGGCATTATCTTTTTCCTTATACTAATCGGTTTTCAACTTAACGTCCTAATCGTTGGCGTAAGACCCTTATAACCTCCTAATCATTTGCCTTAGACCCTTTTTGTCAACGTTTAAAAGTCTAAGTTGTCTCGGCGTCGGTGCTGTTTCGTGTTTTGAATTTATTATTGAATGAACCAGTCCCGGATGAGTTGTAATTTGCGTTGATTTGGCCACATACTTGACTATTGAGGCGGTTGGTCTAACAGTTTAAGTAGGACCTGCGCCAGATCAATTGTTCGGAATGAGGTCAATCTCTAAGTTCCATTTGTTCCGAGCTAGTTAATCTCGGGTATAAATTAGTTTCGAGTTTGTGCGACAGTGTTCAAGCGTGACCTGCACCAGATCAATTATTAGGAATGGGGAAATTAATATCCAATGTGAGGTCAACCTCTTAGTACCATTTGATCTGAGCTAGTCGACCTCGGGTATAAATTAGTTTCAAGTTTGCAGGCTGAGTTCAAGTGCGACTGAGCTTCAGCACTCCACTTTCTTTCAACAAGCCTCCCTTATCAGCAGTAGTATAGATGGATACCCTGGGAGCTTCTGCTTATGAAGAATGGGATTCTGTGGGCTTATTTGCATCCACTGAGGACCTTATTGATTTTACACCATATGTTCTGTGCCAGTACCCATTTTCGCCAGAGCATGATAGTAAACACGACTTCCAAATCCCATCTTTTTCCATAAATCCTCAACTCAATACTGACTTTGCAGGAACGAGTGGGAGCTCGCATTATCCTCTAGTCTTTCCTGACTCAATCCTGCAAGCTGTTTCTCAAGAGAGCAGCTCTTTCACTGGCGAGAGCCATGGTCATGTTGCGTCTACATGCCAGGAAATCGGTTCCAATAACCACATGCCAGTAGCTAATGAAATCTCTCCCTACTTTGATGATTTCTCTTATGCGTTCAACACGGATGTTAGCATCAGCAACTCCTTTGTGTCGGAGTTGAGTGGCACTCCAATGGAAGAAGGTGCGTGTTTGAAAACAATGCATAGTGAAAGAAGAGGGAGCTTGGGTAATAATCAACCAGAAGATGTCAGCATGCCACTTATGCAATCGCAACTCAAAAGGAGATCTTCTAGACTAGACAACATTCATGCTGGAGCAGGAAATTCTAGTTGCATTACTGCGTCAGAGAATACCAAGAAGAGGTCTCGCACTTCAAAAAATGTAAGTTTTAGTTTTGTTTCTCAATATTCTGCTTTCTCAGATGGTTACTACAAATGAAAGTGGATCTATTTTGTGTACAATTATTCCTCATGAACAATCTTATTATATGCAGCAAAGAGAGAAAATTAAAGGTCCGAGGAATGTGAAGAAGCTACTGTCTGATGACACTGATGGAGATGAAAGTAATATTAGACCAAATGGATCTAGCACTTGCAGTTCGGAGGATAGCGATTCGGGAGAGCTCAGTGGAGAACTAACTCCGCCATCCAAGACATCTACAACACTTGCTGAAAATGGAAACATAGGGAAGATCAAAGCTTCCAGGGGTTCAGCGACTGATCCTCAAAGCCTCTATGCAAGGGTAATTAGTTCGTCTTCCTGGAAACATGTTTCCCATGCTCATTCTATGATTACATTCATACGATCCTTTCTCTAAACTCTGCCCCCTAATCTCACAGAAACGTAGAGCAAGGATTAACGAACGATTGAGAATTCTACAAAACCTTATTCCTAATGGAACTAAGGTTGGTAGCGTCCCCAGTGGAGTGTTTGGAAGCTTCTATATATTTTCAGGACAGAGTTGAAAGAATTTATTCAAGCCACCTTAAACTTATGTGCATTTTTGTGGCAGGTGGACATCAGCACAATGCTTGAGGAGGCAGTTCACTACGTGAAATTTTTACAGCTACAGATTAAGGTGAGAATAAACAAAATTTGGAACGCACAAATAGTTCAGAAAATTCACATAACATGAAGTTAATATGTGCTTTTGTTGTCTTGGTTCAGCTCTTGAGCTCAGATGAGATGTGGATGTATGCTGCTCTCGCTTATAACGGAATGGATCTCAATCTGAGCCAAATCATTCTTCCTCAACTATGACAGTGGAGTATTTTCTCTCCTCCCATTCCAAGGAAACTCCAGGAAGCGAAAGGAATATTTGACAGCTTGCAGTCATTTTAGATTGTTTACTGGGTTTATACACGATTCAGTACTTATACATTTGGAACGACCACAATAACTTCATTATATGTAATGCTCTCTAGTATTTGAGAAGTGTAACAGTTTCTTTTCGCACGTCCTGATCAAAGATCCCTGTAGCACAATGACAAGTTAAGTCATGAGCACGAATTATACCCCCACTTATTTGGTTTAGGGGATACCCGGACCTAATATTTCTTTCCCTAAGGAGTGCATTCATCAAGTAAATGAGTGACGATGATGCAATCAAGTTTGTCCTAGGCTCAGACGATTTCTAGTAAGGGGCCTTCAAAGAAACGACACTTGTGACATAGACACACATGGATAACATAGAAGGACAAGAAGATCCGTGTCGAGTTCCACCATCCATTGAGGGTAGATGAATAGAAGTAGCGGGGTGCAAATGTTCAAGAGGAGCATATGAAATGGCAGGTCAGTCAAGTATCTGACAAGAATGTTTTCTGATGATTCAAGAGCAACCAATAAAAAGTTCTGCCTACACAACTTCAAATGCTATAAATTCCAGAAAATCTTGAGTTACTCAATTTCTGTTCACGATCTTCAACCACTCGCAAGTCGCAACCTCTTATGATGATCAACGCAAAATGCTAATTCATCCAGCTGCTCCCTACGCACAATGTTATCTACCAGTCAAACAAGGATCGATTGCCAGGAACTTCATGGGACACATAAAATTCAAAACTTTAAACGAGCCCTCATCCCTATAAACTCTAACGAGAATATCATCAAGCAGCTTGTGACAAATCAGCACAGCCACCTAACCGGACAGTCAAGCATATTCGCACTTCAAAGACCATCCCCGAAGTACCCAAAAAAGAAACACTAAATCACACACCACTTTCATAATATCAAATGCAAACACATCTTCTTAACAAGCTTGAACTCTTTGAATAATGACGGAAAATGAATCATCAAACCCATGAAAATCGATGATGAAAAATTAAAATCACAGGCAAAAACGCACCTTTTAAACAATCTCTCGAGATGAGTTGAAAATTTACACATGTGATGTGAGCATAATGACCTTGTTTTTGATGATTTAAATGGTGAGAAGGGGCGACCAGTGCTAGAGACCTTTTTTGAGTGTCTTCATAAGAGTCACTGTAACTCTACAGAAATACTAGTGGCCGAGAAAACCTGTCTATACAAGATTACAAGATATGTCACAATTAAAGAATTCATTCGCGATGCGAATTGAACTTTGAGACATCTTGAAAGATAAGTGGTCATTTTACCACTAAGATTGTTTCCGGTCTCAATACTTTTAAATACTCATCATTTACTTTTCCTGTTCAAAAGTAAACGAAGGGCTCTTTACATCTTTTATCGATTTACTCATTGATCCATACTTCAAAAAATTTAGTTGACACTTTTTGGCCAAAAAAACATTAGTGGATTAAGTTAGTGATCAGAAGAGTTTCTTACTAATTTTGTCTTTAATTAGGTTGGCGTTTCAAATGATGAGATCCTTTCTCAAATAGTCAAATTAAGAATGGGGAGAGATCCTTACTAATTTAGGTACCGACTTGACTTGGCCTAGGAGCACCCAATTGCGCTGTCGGTGCTTGTAAATGTTTCAATTAGAAAAATCTTCTATCTTATTTTATTTGTTCTTCCTTAATTGCTCTGCAATAAGATTTGAAATTCAGGATGGGTTGTATTGTTATGACATTTATGCTATATGGGCTTGTTAAGCATTTTATCGAATGGGCCTTACAAAGCATGTATTGTTATGGCCTGATTTATGCAATTCATTTCTTTATATTTGGGCCCAGTTTTTGGGTTTGGTGTCAAGGGGTTCGCAACTTTCAATCGTCTTCCGTCATTAATCGCACACAAGTAAAGCTTATTCCTTTCTTTCATCCCTCGTTATAATAGTATATACGCTTTTCTTAACATTTAAGGGTGGGAGGTTGATGAAAAACTAGCAGCGAACTGTTTGATAAGTAGCATGGTAATCGCATCATCTTTGGAACATTTGCTTCTACGGTTAATTTTAAGGTTAATTTTCCTTTCTTCAATGAGTATGGCATATCATTTTGAATTGATAATTTCTTCGCCGTGCCGTTATACGGTTTGTTGGATCTCCTGATTTAGGAATTCCATTGTCGCTAAAAAAGCCTATGAGAGGTCACTAATGATTCGTGACAAATCGTTGGCTTTACCATGCTTAAGCAGAGACATGTGTTAAAGTTGCCCAAATCACTCAACCCCAACCTAAATTGATTTCCTAATGTCATTAGTTGCAATAGCTTCCCTTCACCCTGGTCCCCCATTCGATGGCTCTTTCGAGCGGCTTATTTCCACGGATAATCGAGGATCGAGCATATCCTCACCAACTGATTGTGAGGTCGCACGAACCCTCGCCCCACCACGGCCGGGGACTGGGCTGTCCTCGCCATGGGCACGAGGTTTGTGCAACCTTTTGCCACGGCAACGTTGCTCTCACATCCCACTCCCTCTCTCTCATAATTTTTTTTTTGAAATTTTTTTGACATAAATGTTAGGGTTAATTTTCCAGATATTCAATTTTATCGTACCTAGTCAACTGAAAAGCGTGAAGCTTCTTTTTTCTCGGAACCATGATGAGCAGCTTCGTTTAACTAAAGGGGAATTAACATTTGAATTACTACGTTGCTCATGGGAGATTGGGAAACGGTTTTGGTGGAGATTGGGCCAACACGGTTGTGGGATAATTTAGACGGCCGGCATCTATGTTAGCAATTTTTTAGTTTAAATTGGTTGAATGGACTAAATTAGTATCAATGTTAAAAGATTTAGAACTAATTACTTAAATTGAAAGATTTAGGGATAAATTGGTATTGATGTAATTGGTTTAACACTTTTTTAGTACTTTTTTTCTTTAAAAAATGGTGATGTTCTTGCTTTTCTCATTATTTGCTGAGATCTATACCTAAGCGTGGCTTGGGCTGCGCATGACAACGCTTCTTTTTTCAGAAATAGTTCTTTTTTTATTTCTATTCCAGGGAATAATTTTTGAGTAAAATAAGATGTTTGATAACTACATAAAATTTCTACTCCAGCCAACCGCCGCCACCACCGTCGACCGCTTGTCCGCCTCCGGGGCCGATGGGTTGGGCGGCAGCGGCGGGCGGCAACGGTCGGCGGCGGTTGGTGGCGGTGGGCAGCAGTCGTGTAGCAGTGGTGACAGCGGTGGGCAACAGTGGTGGCAGTCGGTGGCCAGCGGTGGCCGACAGTGGTGGCTGGCGGTCGGCGGTGGCTCCGGGCGGTTGGAGGTAGGGGTGATCAGGTCCAGGGTGAGTAGGGTCTAGACCTGGACCCTGTATCCAACCCTGTTATAACCGGTTCTCTTTTTTTGGATCCTGTACCCAACCCTGTTTGCATTAGACCCTGTTTCTGACCCACCATGTTTTTCCGGTCCGGGAATAGGGTTAACCCTGTTTATATTGAAACATGTTTTGCATAAAAATTGAAATATGACAGGAACTGAGCTACAATTATTGAAGTACCATGGCTTTTTAACAACAGTGGAGGCTTTTCTTCCTGACTAGCTTGATAAACATTATTATCATTTTGCATCACAGTATTATGCTTTTGTAATCTAGGTTTTATTGTTTTACCTAATGAATCAACCAGGTTTCATTCTGGTCACATACAACATTCATTCAACAGTTAAAAAGTAGTCATCGAACTTCAGCATGCTCCTCGAATCAAAACTTTTGAGCTGTACCACATATCTTCCAATTTAGTCAACAGGATAGATGGGGCTATAAACATTACAAGGGTTAACAATACATAAAGAGTACACCGTAGCTAGTACATATTTCAGTACAGATGTGGTGGTCAGCCAATGTGCATTAGTTTCCAGCCAAATATAGCGTGAAAAGCCATCGAGCTAAAAGTACTACAAAGAACTTAACCTCAGATAGTGATGTTGAAGATATAATGTGGCCAAGGAAAGCTTTGTACAACAATTTTATTCAAACTTTGTTAACTTGTTATGTTTCCTTTGAATCAAATTCCTGGACATCCTCCACCAAATTAAAGCAGAGATTAAAGCAGATTGCAACAAGATCAGTGAATTCACTTTGCAAGAAGTTTGCATCTTCAATGTGTGAACACAAGGACCTACAGGTCTGCCAACTGCCATATTAGACAAACAACTTCAGATATTAGAAAGTACTCTGACACAGTTGATTAAAGATTTTGTCAAATAATTAAAAAAAAGTAGGAGACATCATACCCTGATTGCTAGGTCCTTGTGCTGCAGAAGCTTTATCAAAGCATAGTGCACTGGTCTTTTTATATCATCTTTGATCTGCATGCATCCATCAGAAAATCATCACAAAACAAAGAGTATGGATTGCAGAAAACACATAAAGGATAGACTCCACAAAGAGTAGCTGAAATATCAAGATAGAATATGTGATAACAACATCCTCGAGAAGACCTCTTATCCTAAGAAAGTATTCACTTCTCCAAAAATCTGATGCAAACCATCAAACACTCTTTTATAATACTCAAAAAAAGACCATAGTGCAAGATTTCTTTTTAATTTCTCCTCCATTCTGTTCTGGGAACCAATGAATTAGGATTCTCTTTTCGCTCTAAGCCAATGCTGACATAAATTATCCAACACTTGCCTAAAGATAAGCAATTATCCAGGAAATGGCACAAGGAGTTGACATGATAGATTGAGAAAAAAGAACATCATAAAAGCATCTCTGGTTTTATCTTAACTTCGTCACCAAAGGGGAACCAAAAGAAAACCGATTAGGAAGAAACACAAGCTTTATAAACTTCAAACTACTCCAAGCTGGAATTTGCTTATCGCTACACACCCTATATAGGGAGACATCCCCATAAAAAAGCACTTCTATCAGATCATGTTTCTACCTTCAGCACTTCTAAGAATTCACTGAAAAGCTCACGTGCATCCCAGACTCCCAGTTCCAAAAGAATATGAATGTAGTGACCAGCACAAACATGCATACACACATATCACATAAGCATCACATTGACTTCGACCAGCATTTTCATGAACAATCAGAACACATGCAGTAAACCCATGAGCAGGAACTTGCCTTAGAAATGGGTGCGCGGCAGCGACGGTGGCGAACCTGGCGACGGCTACGGCGGTGGCGTTCTCCCACTGACGGATCATCCGTATCAGCCCAAAGCAAACTCCAAAAACTCGACATAAGCTGGAAGCACCCGAGAGAGACCTTGGAACTGAGTGCGGAGTCTGCGGACGACATCGAGAGGGTGCACAGCGGCGACGGTGGCGAACCCGGCAACGGCTTCGGCGGTGACTTTCTCCCACTGACGGATCTAGCAATGGGGTGGGGCGTGACGAAGGAAAAGCAAGTATGCGGGTGTGAGTCGTGACCGTGTGAGTGTGAGAGGTAAAGAAGATAAGAAACGAATTAGGGTTTTCATTTGGGCTTCCTTAAAAACCGGTTCTCAAACCGGTTCCCAAACCGGTCCAGTCGATCCCGTTCCTGGGTAGATAATCCCTCGAAACCGGTTCCCTGACCGGTTCAAACAGGGTCTGAATTTTGGGAACCGGTTCCCAGACCGGTTTCAACCGGAACCTGTTCCCGACCCTATTTTCCGGGTGAGCCAGACTGGGAACCGGGTAAATCCGGTCCGGTTGCACACCCCTAGTTGGAGGTGGCCGTGGCAAGAGAGAGGAACAAAAGAAAAATAAAAAAGAAAATTTAATTATTTCTAGAAATTGTTTCCGGGAACAAGAAGTTACTTTTTTTTGTTTCTTGTTTCTGTTCCAAAACTGTTCTTGGGAACAAAAAAATAGAGAAATTTTTCCCGGGAACAAAAGTTTTACCAAATGGATTTATGTTCTTTTTTGTTCCGGGGAACAAAAGAACAAAAATTTGAAGAAACGGAAATGTTGTCATGCAGACCCTTGATGGAGTTGAGGATTAGCATCGCCCGAAGTAAACTATTAGACGGATGGATTTTTGAAATATTTTTATAAAGTAATATGCGAGGACACGATGAAACAAACTGTCACATAATCTTATCATTGCATGGATCGGAGGATTAATTAATTAATCTGGTCTTTTGAATGATTATATTTAGACAATTAATTATGCTTAGTGGCTACGCGGAATTCATAACCCGAATTTGTAATTAAGCCGATTGGCTGAGAGGGATAATATAATTTTTCTGAATCTTCAACGGAGGCGTGGGCTAGAAGATTTTATTCCTTTAAGCTAAGATTATATTCCTTGGATTTGTTTTTTTTTTGGCTATTATATTTTCAATTAGTAAACGAAGCGAGGAGGGACGATCAAGGTAGGGCGTCATCAAAAAGGTTCCACACCCTCTACAGGGTGTTCAACTCAAGGCATGACTACTGTCGAGGTGCTAGAAATCAGGAAGCTCACGGCATTACACCCTCGATTAAGACGATAACTAACATATATATATATATATATATATATATATATATATATATATATATATATATTCATTGTCCTCCCAACATTCCAAATGAAGAAATATCAAATTTCTCTGGATATAAACTCAGAGAGATTAATGAAAATAAAATGGTCATGACAATAGTTGGCAACTACCATAATTTTTTTTCCAAGCTTTTTGTCTCGATCTTGGACACGTCTAACTCGTTCCATAATGACATAGATGGTCTTCGGGATAAAAATAAATAATAATAAGAGATGGTCTTCGGATTGTTTTGATGAAAATAAAATGGTCATGACAATAGTTGGCAAGTACCATAAATCCTTTTCCAGGCTTTTTGTCTTGATCTTGGACATGTCTAACTTGTTCCATAATGACATAGATGGTCTTCGGGATAAAAATAAATAATAATAAGAGATGGTCTTTGGATTGTTTTAATGAAAATAAAATGGTCATGACAATAGTTGTCAAGTACCATAAAAAAATTTTCCAGGCTTTTTGTCTCGATCTTGGACATGTCTAACTCATTCCATAATGACATAGATGGTCTTCGGGATAAAATTAAATAAATAGTAAGAGATGGTCTTCGGATTGTTTTGGTATGGGCAGAGGACAATTCGGAGAAATTTTGGATTTTTATAAGGTTGGTTGCGTCCCTTTATAAATGATATCGAGGTTACTATAGATCGCCTTTTGCTAGAAAAAGGGAAGGAGAAAAAAAGAGAAGATGTCGACTAATGAAAGATTAATGCAAGGCGAAAAATTAAAACACCTATTATGAGAACACAAGGAACGGAGATTGCCAAAGGCTATCGACATATGCACGAACCATACAAAAAGAAGATTTTATTCATGTGAGTAGGGGAACTCGAGAAGAAGCGATCGGCGTTGGTAACTTTCTTGGTAATTTTTTAGAAATTTCACAATTACTATCGGATTGTTCGATCTACATTACAAGGATTGCTCGTCTTGAGCAAGCCCATCAATGCAACACCACGAAATTTGAACCGGAGTAAGTCAAATTATCCTCATGCATGACAGACCGACATAAGTCGAAATAACATTACAAATATATAAGAATTTTTTATTTGCAACTTGTGACTAAAAGGGTTCCAAACCACGTGGGAATAAATCTTACCCACCTCATTTAGCCATCTTGATGGTCAGAAAATAAGCTTAGAATCATCTTGTGGAGTTTAGATATATTCATACAAATAGGTATGTCAGAAGAGTAGCGCTAGAAAATCTCAGAACGATAACATCTCAAGATAAACTTTTGCTTTCCATAGATTTTCTAGTGAACGCACTTTCAACTTCTTCATAGCCTAAAACATCTTGATCTTTTAATATACAAATTAAAATACATGGATTAACATATAATTTATAATATGTGTTTTAAAATTGGACAATATTTCAAATTTCGATGGAAAACTGAAAATTATATCTTGCTTTTCCAAAAAGCACAAACAAACAGGTTTTTACAAATGATGATTTTCAACCAATTGGAGCACCAACGAGTCCTTCGTGCAACTGTTCCCATTTCACATATTAACCATTGAGTAGTAGAGTAGAGAACGTACCTGAAAAGGGGTCCGAGAAGATAAATAATATAATTGAGATTTCTAACAAGAACTCGACTTCTTAAAACATGAAACCCAAATTCGTATTTTAAATGGTTACTTCAACTATTTTCAGCACCTCCATCCTCACAAGAACTTCACCCCTTTCGTAATTGTCCAATGTTATCATCGTGGACTGTTTTGTTCTTTTGTTTTTATTAGACATCCCACACTTTTTCCCCTCATATCATGGATATCCACACCTTTGATTCGAACGAATCACCCCGTCCCCATGTATGAGGTGATCTCATAGGATAGCGGGTACGACCTACAAAATTGATATACAAGAGAACAATACGGACATTTGAATCTGAAATCCATCGCACACAAATCAAGTTTCTTCACCACTTAGCTGTATTATTTATGTCACCTAACTTCAACAGCTGTACACAGGCTATACAGCATCGGAACTGAATGCCGGTGGCGGATCCTACGAGCTCTTCTGCAGTTTGAATCAGTTCCTCCGTACGCGGTCATCCTATCAGGTTTTCGAGTTCCTTAAAAGAATGTCGACTCATCCTCCACGAACTGCCCGTCCATAAATGCGAATCCTAATTGGCCAAACAGAATTCTCGGCTGACCTTTTCTCTTATTATATTTCACTTTTAACACTCCCACGTTCTCTCCCAGTTTCAACGTTCAAACAGTAGTCCTCTCTCCATGCTTGTTGTTGCTCTATTATATGGCTCTTCAGCATTATCTTCTCCTTATACTAATAGGTCACTTTCAACGTAACCTCCTAATCATTCGCCTTAGAACCTATTTCGTCCATGTTAATCCCATGTTTAGCAAGTCTAAGTTGTCTCAATGTCAGTGCGGTTTCTTGTATTTTAATCCATTATTGAACGAACTAGTCCCTAATATGAGTTGTAGTTTGCTTTTAATTGGCCACATACTGGATTCTTGAGGTGGCCGGTTTCCCAAATTTAATTAGACATTGCACAAGATCAATTATCCATGCAAGGTCAATCCCTGTTCCCATTCGTTTTGAGCTCGTTGCTCTGGGGTATAAAGTAGTTTCTAATATTTGTGCTAAGGAGACTGAGCTTCAGCACTCCTTCACTTCCTTTCAACAACCCTCCCATTTTCGCAGTAGCCTAGATGGACATTTTGGGAGCTTCTGGGGATGAAGAATGGGATTATTTGAGCTTATTCCCATCCACTGGGGAGCTCATTGATTTCACACCATATGTTCTGGGCCAGCACCCGTTTTCGCATGAGCAGGATACTGAGTACAACTTCCAAATCCCACCCTTTTCCATAGATCCTGAACTCAATACCAACTTTGCAGGAATGAATGGAAACTCGCATTACCCTCTAGTTCTCAACCCAGATTCACATACTGTTGCTCAAGAGAGCAGCTATTTGACAGGCAAGAGCAGCTGTTTTGTTGTGTCTAGCTCAGAGTGTGAAGACGGAATCTCCTCCAATAACCACATGCAATTAGCTAATGAAATCTCTCCCTACTATGATGCTTTCTATAAGGATGGTTACAATAGCAACTCCTTTGTCTCGGAGTTGAGTGGCACTCTCATGGAAGAAGGTCCGTGTGTGAAGGAAATGCAGAGAGAAAGAAGAGGATGCTTGGGTAATGATCAGACAGAAGATGTTAGCATGCCTCTTATGCGATCACAGCTTGAAAGGAGGTCTTCAAGATTAGACAACATTGATGCTAGAGCAGGACATTCTACTTGCATCGATGTGTCAGAGAACATGAAGAAGAGACCTCGCACTGCAAGAGATGTAAGGTTCCAATTTGTTTCTAAATATTCTGCTTCCTCAGATGATTGTCATGAATGAAAGAGGATCTATTCTGTTTAGAATTATTCCTCATGAACAATCTTATTATGTGCAGCTGAGAAAGAAAACTAACAGTCCAAGGAATGCGAAGAAGCTCCTGTCTGACGACAGCAATGGAGATGAAAGTAATGTTAGACCCGATAGGTCTAGAGGTTGCGATGGGGAGGACGGTAATTCTGGAGAGCTCAGTGGAGAAGTAACTCCACCATTCAAGGCATCAACAACACTTACTGAAAATGGGAGCTTAGGGAAGATTGTAGCTACTAAGGGTTCAGCGACCGATTCTCAAAGCCTCTATGCAAGGGTAATCAGTTTGTCTTCCTGGAAAAATGCTTCTCTTGCTCAATTCTGTGATTACATTCATGTGATTTTTTTTCTCTATAACTTCGCCCTCTTATTTCACAGAGGCGTAGAGCGAGAATTAATGAACGATTGAGAATTCTTCAGAACCTTGTTCCTAATGGAACCAAGGTAAGCAGCATCCTTAATAATGTGTTTAGTAGCTTCTGTACATTTTCAGGACAGAGTTGAAAGAATATATGCAAGCCACAAAACTTCTGTGCAATTTGTGGCAGGTCGACATTAGCACGATGCTTGAGGAGGCAGTTCACTATGTGAAATTTTTGCAACTTCAGATTAAGGTGAGAACAAAAAAAAATTGGATCACACATAGTCCAGAAAATGCATATAACATTAACTCAGTATGTGCTTTTGTTGTCTTGGTTCAGCTCTTGAGCTCAGATGAGCTGTGGATGTACGCTCCTCTTGCTTATAATGGAATGGATGTCAATTTGAGCCATATTACTTTTCCTCAACTATGACCTTGGAGGAATTGAGTTTTCCTTTTCCTCTTTTCCCATTTCAGGGAAACATAAGGAAGAGAAAATGTTGGACAGCTTGACAGTAATTGCCAGGTTGTTTACTGAGTTCACATACACCCATTTTTACTTTCAGAACAAACATAACAACTTCATTACGTGAGAATGTAAACACAATATGACAGTTTCTTTTGCATTTACTGATTCAAGATCCCTATGCACCGTAACGACAAGTTTTTTTTTTTTTGTGGTCAAAGACGTAATGACAAGTTGAGCCATGAGCACGTATTATACTTGCCTTTATATGGTTTATGGGATACCCACACCTAATGTTTCAATCCCTAAGGAGTGCCTTCATCAAATAATGAGCAACAACCATGCCCAATCAAGTTTGTCCTAGAGCGTAACCTAACAACATCTAAATTTAGTTCACAAGATCTCTAGCAAGGGGCCTTCTAAGGAAGTACATTTCTGAGATAGCCACTCGGATAACATAGAACGGCAAGAAGATCCATGTCAAGTTCCAACATCCATGGAGGCTGGATGAATAAAATTAGCCAGTGCTAGTTCTAGTGTTCAAGCAGAGCATATGAAATGGCAGGTCAGTCAGGTATCCAATAAGAACCTTTTCTGATGATTCAAGGGCAACAAAGGGAAAGCTCTGACTTTTACAAAACACAGGGTTCAATTTTGGTAGCTTCATATGGTATAAATTCCATAAATCTTGGGTCACTCACCAATTCTTAACAATCATTAACCACGCGCAAGTTGCGACCTGTTATGATGATGAACTCATAATGCTAATTTATCCAGCTGCTCCCCAAGGTACAAACTTATCCACAAGTCCAACATGTTATCACTTGCCAAGAACTTCACTGGACGCATAAAATTCAAAACCTTAAGCGAGCCTCGTCCCGATTTCACTCTTACGAGAATATCATCAAACAGGTTGTGACTAATCAGTGCAACCAACTAATAACGATACCAGCGAAGTACCCAATAACGAAACACCAAATTACACACCCCTGTCGTAATATCAAGTACAAACAAAAAGCGACATCTTTTTAACAAGCTCGAGCTAGCTGGTGGGCGGAGCCTCGACAGGAGAAGACAAACCAGAAGAAGGAGAAGGAGAAGGCGAAGCGGTACCCGGAGCGGCTTCCGCGTCATCGCCGTCGCCGTCGCCGCCGCCGCCGCCGCCGCTGGAGGCGAGGGTCCAGTCGGGAGGGAGGGGAGGGAGGGGCGCGTAGACGGTGGGCTTGCGCCGAATGTCCCAACCCTGAGTCTTGCGGGGCCTCGTCTTCTTGTGGTGGGCGGTGGCCTTCTTCTGCGGCCTCGACGAGCACTCCACGATCGAGACCGTCCCTCCCCCGCCGCCGGCGAACCTCAGGGCCGCCTTGGGAGGGGCGGAGCCGGCGGGAGGCGGGGGCGCGACGGGGACCCGGGTCCCGAATATGGCGGAGATGGACATCGCGCTCTTCCTCCGGTCGAAGCGGGACGAGAATTTTGAGGGGTACGAGGACGAGCGAAGAGAGCGAACAGGATAGGATTTCTGGGACGTTATCCACGTGATCTCGTTTTTTCTTTTCTGGACCCGGACGGTCTTGTTTCGCTGGGCCGAGTCAAGACGGCAGGCCGGCCCGCCGGCCGGTTCGTTCGGTCTGTGGTTTGATTCAGTGGTTTTGCGCCGGGACTTAGGCTTGCCCGGTGTATGTATAATCCGGTTGCGATGGCGGCTAGGCTAGGCTAGGCCTGTCGGCGATGTTGGCGCGTTGAGAAGCGATTGGGACAAGTTGTCTCGGCTCGGCATCGTCGAAGTCTTCCTCCTGGAGGGTAGCGAGATTGCGGATTGAGGGTGTGGTAGTAAGAATAGGGGAGTGTACTCATGGTAGAGGGAGACCGAGAGGAGGAGGCCGCACGAGATGCCGGTGACTCCATCGTCTTTAGCATCTCAAATGTTCTTGTCAATCGATACAAACTACGGAGTCTTAGACATCAATAGCCATGCAAACTGTGAAATCTTTGATCAATCCTATAATGTGATGCTTAATTTGATATAGGATCAAGTATTTGTAACATCATAAGCTAATTGCATGTCCCTAGAGTATTTATGCAATAGACAAAGCTTTTACTCAATTAGTTTAACTGTCTCTTAAGGAGAATCAACAGTGATCTTACAATCTCAATATCTAAAAAAAGATGGAACATGTTTTTCAAATGTTTGAAAGTTGAGAATAGACCTATGTTATACCCGACAATAGTAAATCATTCGGCATCCTGCCTATCTTTGTGCAATGAGGGGAGTCAAATATAATCAAATCTACCGGTTTATTTTTTGTACTGAAGTTTGCCCCATTCATATAATTTGAACAATAAGTACAAATTTATGTTTAGGCAAGGACTTAATCATAATTTGCTTTCAGATAGTTAGGTGTGAATAAAGAGAGTCAAACCCAAGCAACATCTTGAAAAGCAAGCCAACTTTCAATGAGTCAAACACAAGCAAAATCCATAAAAGAGAGCTCACTTTTTTTCTTTTTTTTTTTTGAAGAATGCTAACTTTCAACCTAGATACAGAGTTTGACCTTAATTGAGTTACAATTTTCAAGATTAAGCATACTCAAGTTCTATTATCAACTCTGACTCAATAAAATTAGGGAAATTGTCCAATCGATTCTTATCATACGGATGTTAATTCAGTTATAAATTTTGTAATTTTGCCAATTTAACACTATCTTTGTGTGAAATTCCAATTTAGCTTTTCTAGTCAATTTTAATTGAAAATCGCTAATCATAGAATGGTAAGCATTACATGGAGCATCACGTCAATAATCTCCGGCGAAAATTGATTGGAAATTGGAATTACACGTAAAGATTGAAGATTAAATTGGCAAAATTGTAAAGTTTAAGACTAAATTGATATTCATATAATATATTTAGGATTAATTAGGTCCTACTCATCTCATTTTTGATTAGGTAAAATTTCTCCCTCTCTAAGTCCTAATGGAACTTCGTACCCTTAAAACGCAAAAGGGAAAGTAATGCCTTTCCATATACTTTCTCGAAGTTCAAGGTGGTTGTTGTTGTTTAATTCAAAACAATATATTCACTTTTAAAAGATTTATTGTTCACTCTTGATATATTTTTGGCGGTGGACTTTTATGAATATGAACATACTGACGTTATTTTAATAATAAAAGGGTGAGAAGGGCGTTTAATGACCCCATCTAATCATTATTATAAGGGTCTCACACCTAATACGAAATATTCGATTTGAATCATAACTACTTTACACCTCCGACGATCCAAAGATTTGAGATTTGTTAGTCTATCCCTACAACTAATTGCTAGAAAATCTCTTTAAAAAAGATATGTCGCAACTAGTTCTTTCAGCATAAGTCGTTTGAAAGTTCACTCACGATGTGAATTGAACTTGTAGTCGAGGATGACAAGTAACCCCTAAATCACTAGATCAATCTCTTTGGTGGTATGAACATGATAGACCTTACCTTTGGAAAAATTAGAAGTGGAACATGTACCATTCATTTGGTTCAAAAGGTCATTTCCTTGCTCCATGATAGTCGCGCCACCTCTTCTCTCTTCTCCCTTTGTGGATCACTTCCACGATTGCCTCGGCTCTCCTCGGCAATCTCAAAAAGTAGCATAACTATCTTCGACCACTGGCCAGACTATGCAAGTACAAATGTAAAATGCTATCACGATTTGAGTTTCAAGACCCTAAGCAAGAGGGTTATTCGAATTTTCAGACCATAATACCTGTCGTTAACCAATGAACATCGTGATTAGGGTTCTAGGATCTAATCTCTCATTGATTTGCGCCTGAGAGGTTTGAGCGTGCAAGTTACAATTACAAGGTCTTTAAAGTCTATATACAAGTGAAACTACGGTTTAGACAAAACACATCGAAAAACAAAAGTTGGAAAACGGGGAACTTGAAAACCAATCATCGGGACTTAGAGAGAGCTCTCTTCTCCTCCGCTTGAAGCACGTTCCTCCATGGCACTGCTGGGACGATCTATTTGCTTTCCCGTCACGTCCCTCCCGCGCTCTCCATCTTCCTCCTCCTCCTCCTCCTCCAATTCTTCTTCTTCTTCTTCTTCGTCGACCAAATCATCCATCTCCTCCACCTCTTCCTCTTCCTCTATGTCTCCATCGCTCGCGACGTCCCCCTCGTCATCTCCGACCTCTCTATCTTCTTCGGTGGCAGCCTCGCTCTCTTGGAGCTTATCGATTTCTCCTCTCTTTCCTCCCGCTTTCTCTTCCTTCTCTTCTATAATCTCACTCGTCGAAGCTTGGCCCACGACTCGAGGACGCAATTCCTTCCTCCCGAGTGGCGAGATCTCGCTGTGATGGTTCTTGAGGGAAGATGGGGTCACTTCATAAAGCAACACAAAGCAGATTACGAGGAGGAGGAGGAGGAGGAGACACACGAGAATCACGTGTCTCGGGTCGTAGATTCTGGTCCTCTGGTTTCTATCGAATAGCTGTCTCGACATGGTCGTTGAATTTTCCTTATGCTGATATCGCTTGAATTTAGTTCTCGGCAACTTGATGGAGAACCTGGCTTGAAAATTCCACAAAAGTTTCATGTGCTTCGGTTTGGATACATCATTGAAGGAGGGCAAAAGAGGAGAGATTTTGACGACACATACTCGGAATGGAATCAAAGGCTCGCGTGCAGATACAGTTTTGGATGAAATGAAGACCCCCATGTTTTTCCTGCTTATATACACGAGCATGAGGATTGAGAATCGGTGGATGACTTTGGCTTATGCGAGCTGTTTTGGTCTGAGGAATCAGACAGGAAACGAGGGAGAGAAGACACTAGTGGGATTAGTTAGGGATAGGACGAGTCTCTTTGCTAATTTTCTGTTTATTTAGGCTGGTTTTTTCAAACATCAAGATCGACACGTAGCTATTGGGATCAGTTATGTCAACGCTGACGTCCTTTCTTAGATAGTCAAATGAAGAACAGGAAGAGATCCGAGCTAGATTAGGTGCAAGCAGGCCTAGAAGCACCCAACGGCGCTGTTGGTGATTGCTTGCGCCGGTTTCGATTAGAAAATTCTTCGGTCTTATTTTAGTTCTTTATGCGTCTTCCATTGCTTTGCGATTAGGAATGAAATTCCGGTTTGGTGGTGAACCTAGGTCGACACATTTTTTCTGACCTCATGCCCGCGGTGTTTTCGAATTAATAAGGCAGCCAACCGAATAAAATTTACCATGGACTAGGTCATGAAACTGCTCTTTCGACTAGGGCTGTTGCTTGTGATTTTATCAAGTTTTGGTCGCCAAAAACTCAGTGATTTCAATAATTAAAACTCAATTGAGGATGGTCGATGGCCAACTAAAGTATCAAATTTAACTTCTGCTTCACCAAAAAGATGATAAAATACTTTTTCAAATGTGGATGAATTGTTATGAATCAACAAAAGTTGTGAAGAATCTTTGTTAATTTTGAATAGGAAAATAAATGGTAAGGGATTTAAATGTAAGAATGCCAGGAACAATCATTGCCAGTTATGTATTTTTCAGGAGATAAATTACTGAAAACTACACTTACATCCGACACTTCCCATTAGCCGAATTAGTCTTTCCTCGTGTATCGTCTTTTGCTCTAGCACTCGACTATTTCTCTTCCTCATGTATCGTCTTTTGCTCTAGCAATTGACTATTTCTCGTTGAAACCTTTGGTTACTAAACCAAGTCTTCTTGTCAACCTGCTGCACTATATCGACTAATTACTCTCCACACTTAACCATTTTTCGCTCCTCCATGAGTTCTAATAAAGTTCTATTGACTAAAACATTTAGACATTCTTTGAGGGCAAAATTGTTCAAAAAGTCCTAAATATATTGCACCATTGCCAATTCAGTCCTAAACATTTCAATTTCTTGTCAATTCAGTTCATTTGGTCAATTTTGGCTAGAAATTACCGACATAGATAACTAGCACGATGTGGCACTTTTTTAGTAATATTTTAATAATATTCTAAATTTTTACGATTTTCTTTCTTCTTTTTTTTTTTTTTTTTAAAAAAAAATTTTTTTGCTTTTTTTTTAGTGGGGGGTGGATCTAGGGCCTACGAGGGTTGCTGACCAACTCTCACCGGCCACAGGTGAGGGTCGGCCTTGTCGGCTTTGGGGGAGGGTGTCGCGCCCTCCACCAGCTCTAGGCGAGGGTGTGACGACCCTAGCACGTCACGGTTACTGTAAAATTACTATCACCAATATCTTCTTCATTTTAATTTTTTCTTAAGCATGCAAAAGCGAAAGGAACTAAAGGAAATTCCGGGATACACGCGATTTTCTATAAACATGGCAACTTCATTTATAATTTATTTATACATGTACATCAGATGACGGATGGGGTGCTATGGGGAAGTACAAAAGGTCAGTACTAAACTATATACTGGACTCTAGGTTGGTCACCCCTCCCACCTAATTGTTCAAGTGTTGCCTAACAGTCGCCCATGATGTCATCAAAGTTTTCCAAGCTCCAAAATCTTGTTCCCTCCTACCTCCTCCCAAGTGAAGTTCACCGGCACCCCATAGCAAATCATCGAGGAGGCAGGTGGGATCGACATTCTAATAATCTAAAAAGATGAAGTAAACAATTAGTGAGTCACAACCCAGCAAGTAGAAGGTCCACCGAGCTATAGCACAACCGATCACCGTATGATAAAGAAAGTCTCAATAGAAATTTTTGTAAATCAAATACATCACAGCTTACCTGAGAACCTTTTCAGTAATAACTTTTCCTAGCAATTGACCAATAGTTTGATTCAGGAATACCAAAGTCACAATCAATACAATTTCATGCTGCCATCATCTTTCGAGGAACCCCGTTACCCCCCGAGCATCTTGCACTCATCCAGCATCACGAACCCAGTTACCCATCTAGGCATCCCTACTACAACCCGGGGCATTATCGTCCCAAGGACCGTTAGCATTATCAATCACACATTCACACTATGATGTAGCAACTTCACAATTCAATTAAAAGTACATTAGCACCACTACCATTCAAGGATTCAAGCATGCATCTAATGAATCATCATTCATTTTCATCCCTTAGACTAATACGAACTCATCCATATAGATATTAAGTGAACCGTGGGAAGGTCCCACATTCTATGCCTAAACTAGCCTCTTAAGGCATCTCACACGCCTCTAGAGTCGATGGATATTGTATAGGTAATCAATCTCCAAAAATTATGAAACTTTAATACAAGGTGGAAAAGATCTAAAGGAATATCTTTTGTAAAGAACTCAAAATCTGGTTCAGTTCATACAGTTTTAAATAGTTTTTGCAATCTGGGCTCAAAACAGTCAAAATCTCCAGGACAGAATTGAGTAACAAAATAAATATATCACTATTTAGACCGAAAAATTATGAAAATTTAGTATGTGGTAGCTTAGGATGTTCTCTACAACTTTTGTGAAGAACATATTTTAGACTTCTGGACCGAGAAATCTGTAGAAAATGAAAAGCATAAAGAGGTCAGTCCAGCGACCCAAAAACAGATTTTGAATCCTGAAGTTTTTCAAATATATTTTTTGTAATATGAAACTCAAAAATTCTGAAATTAAAGTATGTCATAGAACAGTCAATGAGGGACAACTCTCTTGAAGAATGCCCCTTGAAATTTGCCCACATAAGTTGGTACAAAATTAGCAAACTTCTGGGTCGGGCTAGAGCCGAACCCACCCTCAGCCCAGTCATGAATTTCCTTCAAAGTTTCTGCTGTTCCAGCCTTTACACGTGCCAAATATTGACTATCCATGCCTCTACGACCTAACTACAAGTTTGAATATTTCGAACTCAACAATGTAGGTAAGTAATGTAGTCGGAACTTCCGACTAAATCAGTAACGTAGTCAAAACTTCGATTAAACGAAAATCTCAACAATGTTATTGGATTTCTACGAAACTATTCTCGTCACACGACAAACAATCAATATAGGATAGAACGGAGGATATCCACTTGCCTCGGGTCCTTATGAGTTGCGGTGGTGGCTTGGCGGAACAAAGACGAGGTCGATAGCGGCGACGCAAGTAGCTGCAACGGAGAGGGAGACGGTCTTTGCTGCTTCCGCTTGCTGGCTTTCGCTTCGTCTGGTCCGCGGGTGTGAGCTGCTGGTGCGCAACAAAAAGGAAAGGGAAAGGTCTCCTTCGCTGGCTTCTGATTTTAGTGGTAGTGGGGCTAAATTGAGATGAAAATGAAGTGGCTTTGGGCAGTTAAAAACAAAGAAAACCAGCTATTCTTTTTCTCTCTCTTTTGTTCGCTTGCTGCCCCCCCCCGCCCTCCACCGCCATTGTCTCTTTCTTGTGCAGAAATTTGTTGACTAAGCCACCTCAATTCATGCCAGCTGGATCCTTATTATCCCTTTGTAGCAAATGTGGCGGTGAGGGGATGGTTCAAGAATCCTCAAGTGATGGAGATAATTTAAAAATCTTTATCAGCAATAATGGGGAAAAAATTCGAGACTCTTATGTTGATGTAAAGGACGCGGCGGCTTGGTTATGTTGGTGCATCCTCGGATGAAGTGGAAATGACGTCACTCGGTAACGACACCACGAGGACGTGAACAGCATAGTCCAACGGCGAGTTCGCTAACGTAGCGTTGACCATCAAACATTCGGGGCTCGCTATTTTGTCGAGCGAAAATCCAAATGTCACATAGGGTTGTGATGCCCTCACCGGTGAAAGCAAGGGCGTGCGAGCCCTCGTGCAAAAACAGCGAGGGTCACAACACCCTCACTCAAAGCCAGCAAGGGTTGGCCGACAACCTTAGGCCATCCAAAAAGCAAAAAAAAAAATCATTAAAAAAATTCAAAATGTTACTTAAATATTATTAAAAAGTGTCATGTTAATGCCGACTATCAACGTTAGCAATTTTCGGCCAAAATTGACTTGATGGATTTAATTGACAATAACTGAAAATATTTTTTGATTTAATTGGCAAAACTGAATAATTTATGACTGAATTAGCAAAAATACAATAGATTTAACACTTTTTTGACAATTTTCCCCATTTTTTGGTGCCAACATCAAATCAAAAGCAAATGTTCGAATATGCATTGAAGCCTCAAGGACTTTGTAAAAATCAAGTTAAGTGTGAGATTATCAATGCTAGGTGTTCTTGAACCTCTCTTACCCTACAAGCTAACTACAACAACCCGTAACTCTCTTGTGACATTATTAGATTCAGACTTGTTGGCAATTTGGGCTATAACATCATGTGAGATTTTGTGGGATTACTACCAATTGTTCTAAAAACTTAAACTATTACATGAAGGCATAGTTTAATATATAAATGTTCTAACACTCCACTCAAGTGTACATTGCCCTTTAGCTTAAGCCTATAGCATGGAAACATGTAATCAATGAGGCAAATAGGGCCTAGAAGATTTGAACTCAAGATCCTCTACTCTAATATCATGTGAAAATTTGTGGGATCACTATCATCTAATCAAATTTGTGGGGTCAAAATACCACTAAACACTTGACAAGAATGAGGTTGGGCTAACGCATGGGCGTTAGATAGGGCTTGACTGCTGTACCCGGTTCCCAAATCTAAATCTAGCTAGGACGCACTTAGACACCAAGACATAGTGCACAGGCGGACCTGTTTATAATTTGAAACTCTTCTCCCAAAACCATAGTTTCCTTGAACTAGCCGTGTTCTTAGAGGGTTACTAACATCAACGCGAGCCTATCAGGAAACAGTAAATATCTTGCTGCAACACCCACCAATTTTTTTTTAGAAATCATAGCCTAAGATACATTCGAAGAGATTGGATGATTTTGCACCCGGTGCACAATGTATAGTACATATTCACCGGCCCAATAATAAGAACTCATATTCATGGACACTGACATGCCACCACGAAAGTAGAGCAGCAAGATGGTGGAGGTGACCCCATGAGTAGTTATTGCCCATGAAAACTCCAATCACACTTTGATTTGAGAAGAGAGTGGGTGAAGTGAATGGCGGACGTAACAGATCGCAGTCGTTCACAGCCTTGACGATCATGACTGCCAAGAGGTGATGGAGGTGGAGGTCTTCTCTTACCCCACTCAGTGCCATTATTGGGTTATGCATTTATTGTCTTCTTTCTCTTCACCGTGCACAGTATTATTACACACCTGCACATTTCATTGCTGTCTGGTCTTGTTAACTGCAAATGGCCATGCAGAGAGTCGCATTCAAGCATTCACCATCACTCGTGCATGATTGTGTATTTAACGCCCATAATCATGGATATGATCTGTGGAATAATCAGCTCGTGCGTTTCTCACTTGCTTTTATTTGCATTTTGATGCACTCGAGGTGTGTGGCTCTGACTCGGGTCCACAGGCTTTTTTCTGATGCACAAATCTTGTAAGATACGAAATGGGTCCACTCGTATGCCTGACAAAACAGAGCTCCCCCACACGATGTAAAAGAAAAAGCTCAACGTCTTCATAATTCGCTCGTCTCTAGGAATTGTCAGTCATCTTAACCATTGAAAAGTTTACCTAACCATGCTAAAGAGATTCTTAAATGTCGTGTTTCGTTAATCGCGTGTCAACGAAATAACTTGCAAGTAACGTGAGATCATCTCCCTCGAGCAAACCTTCTTACATCAGACAAAAACCTCTCTTTCTTGAGTCACAGGTCTGAGGAAAGAAGAATGTAGATAATTGTAGACAGCAAAAGAGGAAAAAGAGAAACGAAGCAAATTTTGCATTTGCATAAACACATATAGGAAAGATCTCAGTCTCACAATCTTTGTCATGACAAAGATTAACAGCTGTACGAGAGAAGGATAAAAAGCTTTACATAAGCCACATGATAAGACAAAAATTGGAGGGAACGGCCAAAAACGAGAATAAGAAAGAAGGGTTGTACATAAAAGGGCAAATTAAATATATTACTCCTGATCTCTGTGAGATGAAGATGCTGAGTGCGTTTCTAGATCAAGGGTTTAAAAGCATGTCTCCGCATTTGCACTTCCAGGCCATGGGCTTGTAGTTGGAGATGTCACCGCCTCTCGAGTAGTAAGCAATCGTGGCCCTGGTGGATGCAGAAGCAATATGGCTACGAGCACTCCTGACTCTTCTCGGGCCGTGAACTTGTTGGGGAACAAAGGGGACTTGCACGGCCTCACAGTGCCCGCAGGAGCTGCACTTCCCCTTGCACATCGGAGGCCTCGACCCTATTAGCGACCTCATTCTCTTCATCAACATCGCCTGCTCTTGTTCATCCTCTTCCCTCTGCAAATGCCATGCCAATTAGGATTGTGCTGTGAGTGAACGTTTTCTTCAGAAAGAACTTCATGGTAAAGAAGTATGTTATCTGTGTACGTACCGTCAGCTTGGAGGAGATGACTCTACCTGTTTCAGAGAAATAAACCAACATCAGAAAAAGATCTATTTCTTTGCTTCGCCCTTTGTGCGGGACAACAAATTTGAATTGGGATTTGAAGAGAAAGGGCTTTTCGGGTCACTACCTTCAGCCACACAGGTGACTTGGTTCGAGCCCCACAGAAAGAGCAAAAGCAAAAAGACCATTGTTTGCCCACTCCTGGGGCAAAATACCCGTTCTTGAATCCTCCCCATTGTTATGCACACTCACTATGGCGCAGAGAGAGAGAGAGAGAGCAGAGTGGATAAACAAACAGTTGGAGAATATATAAAAGGAAATGGGGCAGATATGAGGAGAAGGGTGATCTCACGGAAGCTGGCGCAGGCTTTTTGAGGAGACTGATTGAATGCCCAACTCCTGAATTCATGCGTGCACAGGGACTTATCAATCTCTCTGCCGCTCGCTCTGAATCAGCGACGGAACGTGGAAAGCGAAACGAGAGAGAAAAAAAAGGTGAAATACAATAGGGAAAGCCCCAGAAGAAACAAAAGATTATCAAAAGGACATCAGCCGGAAAGGGAATGCGCCTCAAGCCTCGTTCGATGAGCCCATCCCCCCGATCAAACAGAAATGGCGTCAGAAAAATAAGGACAAAAGAATTCACACTCACAAAGGAAGGAAAAAAAAAAGGAGGGACTCCAAATGACAGAAGAGAGATCAATGAAGAGCTCTCGCTTTCTCGCAAGATTTGTTCATGTGTATGGCTGCGTTTTCGGGAGACGGATTGAAATTTGAGCTGCAGTTGCAACTTCAACACGCCATGTTCATCCCTCTCTCTCTCTCTCTCTCTCTCTCTCTCTCTAGATTATTTCCCAAGAAAGATGCAATGGGGGAGGGGGAGAGGTAGTAGGGGAAGGTCTAGGTGCCTCTAGGACCTTAGGCTTATGCGAGTTTTTTACTGGCTTCGAGAAGCCAAATGCAATATGAGGTAACTGCAAGTTCTCTTTGAGCCTGCACATGACGGAGCTACGCCTTTAACCTGCCTATTCGTGCTAAAATCCAAGCGGAACTCCTTTGCCCTCTTTAGAATAGAGGACCATCATAATAATTTGTACATTTGTTCCTGACCCCCTTCATCTGGTCGTTCCTACTATTTTGAAGGATCTGAACGGCTTCCTGTCTTTGGTTTCTGGCTGAACAAGACTGTCTATTTTCGGCGATAGGAGCAGACTTAGCTTCAATAACTACGGTTGTGATTAGCGGAAGCCAATAATGCGAACTTCATGAGAAGAGCAGGAAATGGGTGTTTTGTCAAATAATAAGAGTGCATCAGATGCAATGTTTTCAGTGACAATTTTTTGTTGGTTTTCTCTGGAGAGATGAGATGAACGAGGATGAAAGATGTGTCAGGTCCCCTGTTTAGTGTCGATGTAGTAATATATTAGGTGGATTTAGAGATCATACATATTAATATTAATGTTAAAATTTTGCCCGTTTGTTTTTCATCTACTAAAAGTTTTTTCGCATTTGTTGAATGATAATACTACTAGTCCTTTTCTTTTTTTCAATATGCAATGTTATATGAAAAAAAAATTTTTTTTTTCAAATTAGTTTCATAAATTTTTGTTCAATATGCAATGCCGTTCTTAAATTTTCAATTGATTAAAATATATCTGAAAATGTTTTAAAATCTCATTGTCAATGTTTCATCATAGAAGTCGTTCCAAATCAAGACAAAACCTCTCACTTAAATGCCAATCATTTCATCTTCTTCCTAAGCGTTCAATAAAGATTGCAAGAAATGGAGAATAAAGAGTGAATGCGGACAATGACCGAAAACGGCGAAAAGAAAGCAATGAAATTTTTTTGCACTTTTTACTAGTCAGTGTTGTTTTCCTCGTTCTTGTGTTTAAGCGAGTTTTTGTGGAACAATTATCCCTTTTATCTTGCCTGGATCCCATTGCAATTGATATTTGAAACTATAGATAATATCAAAAATAGTTCATGCACTTTTAATCTAAGATTAACACCGTAAAAAAAAAAATCCTAAATTGGTACAATGTGATAAATTTACCATAAACTAATTTTTTGTCACGAAAAAACCAAAACTAGTATGACATATTAACCCCAAATTAATTTTTTGATCACCAAAAATCTCAAACTGGTACATTTGCAATAATTTACCCTCTATTAGCTTCCGTCTAATATTATCATTAAATATGTTGACCTAAATGGCCCAACATAGCATGACAAATCCATGTAGAAATCCATAGAATAAATATTATGAAAAATCTTAAATTGGTATACTCATAACAAATTTAACGATACTTTTATCATAAATTTAACTGTACACATTTGAAAATTTTGAGATTTTTCATGGCATTAACCCTATAGATTTATACGCGGACTTGCCACATCACCATTCATTTTCCACATTAGCAAATTTATTGGTAAAATTTGACGGAAGTTAATAGAGAATAAATTTATCACATATATACTAATTTAGGATTTTTTGTTGTCAAAAAATTAGTTTAAAGTAAATTTGTAACAAGTGTATCATTTAGGAGTTTTAATGATCCAAAAATTAGTTAGAGATAAATTTATCACGAGTATACTTATTTTGAATTTTTTGTGATATTAACCTTTTCATTTATGTTCAGTTTGATCCTTGAATTATAACCCTACACAATTCGCGATTCATTTCTTATGCTATTAGAATTGATGTCGCCTTTTTAGTCATTTCAGGCTGAACACGGATATATCCGTTGGTGGATTGCGATTGCTTATGTATACAACAAGCTAGCAAAATTATAGAAAAAATGAAAAGAAGAAGAAGGAATAACAATAAAAGAGCAGGGGAGAACTCAGGAGAGGTCAAGATGTGAAAGGGGCCGCAGCCTCTGCCTGTCTTTCACTACCGCTGGTCTCAATGAGGATTGAGGACCAATGGCCCTCGTCCGGATGTGGCCCATTCCTGAGCGTGAAGAGACGAGACAGAAAGCACCGATGAGATTCCCGAGCGTGAAGAGACGAGACAGAAGAAGCACCAATAAGGCAAACATAAATCCTTGATCAAAAAGTGACTTGCGTAGAACCCGTGCACCTCAAAATTTCAAGGGACGACGATACCAAACGTGATCCGCAAACCTTTCCATGCAGAGCTATGCGAACCACATGGGCTTGGTTTGTATACGGGGATGGGCTTTCAAGATCGATGGCATCTTCCATGTCACTCTATCCAATGATCTATTTACGCTATCATTATCTATTTGCTTTCGTTGCAGAAACAGAAGGTTTTTTTCCCCGCATTACACAACTAAATATTGTCATTCTAATTAAAGAAACCCGTTATATGTCCTTTAGAAGATGACTCCACGAGACTTAATCCGTCTTCAGTACAAGATGGTGGCCATCCGACTTGTTTTCTGGATCCAACTCGTGGATCAGGTTCTTTAGATAATAGACAGCAAGCTACTTCGCTTCATTGGGCTGTGGGGTCTGCACAAACGCACCATTTCACTGACTCAGCAGCTTTAGACGTTACAAGCTCTACCGATCACGCAAACCCAGAAATGGGTTGGCCTCAGCATCGGAATTGCCGACCCAAGGTGCCTCTTTGCCAGATTGCTGGCGAGGTCTTAACTGGAGATGACAAAGGAAATGTTAGATTTAACTGTAGAAAAAACAGGGCCAGTCTTTGCAGGACGTCGTCCAAGTCCCTGCTGCTGATTGTCGGTTCTGGTGTCAGCTTTCGTTAGCCACGGCTCCAACCGAGCAAAGAATGGGCTGCCAATCATCGCAACCCGGAAAGGCTAAGTTAGTATGCTCAAATCACGTTGATGGGGGTGTTTGACTTGTCGAAAATGAGCTTTCACCTAATTCCCAAATGGAATAACAATAACATTTTCATTTAAACTACCAAAAAAGATGAAAAAAAAACCTGGGGACCTCAGACTCTTCGATATCTCTGATTGATTATAATTTTTATTGTAATGTCTTATGATCTTCTTTAGTCATAAATACCTCATGTACTGTTTGTCGCAAAGAAATTACACAATTTTACAAAGATTTATGCACAGCCGAGGTATGGAGGATCTGTGCCGGGTTTTCCGTTTTGATTTGAGGAAGCTTTTGAAATTTGTGCTTATGATTGAATCTTCTTCTGTGCCCTGATTAAGCCCAGGTTTTTTCTGGGTTCTTGTCTTTGGGTCTTTTCTGGGTTTTGTCTTTGGGATTTCAAAGAAAGAATTTTGTGGGCAGGTTGATCCCGCTCTTTTCTTATGCTTCACTTGATCATCTTGTTGCAGTTGCAGAGTCCACAGAACGAGAAGCGTTCGTCCCTGCTGCTTGACAAGTTCGTTCTCCAGAGCCCATCCCAAGTTCCCTGGCAAAGAGGTACTTCGCTCAGTCTCCCCCTGTCCTCATCTTGAAAGAGTGCTGCTAGCAGTGTGAACTGTGAACGCACTTCAGTTTTTATTTTTCATTTTTCAGGGACATTGTCGTTCTTTTTTTTTTCTTTTTTTCTTTTGGGGGGTTTGTTTCTGATTCCTGCGTCTACCAAGGTATTCAAAGATACTGCTGTTAATTAAAAGAGCATAAGTGCTAGCAACAACTCAGAGGTAGGCGCTTCCTTCCTTCTTTTGTTCATCCTCAGCATTTGAGCTTGCAACCTCATGCTAAAATAATTATTCTTGTTTAGTTTGTTTGTGGGTTTGCGGGTTTGCGGGAACACCTGCGATTCAAATGATTTTCGTGTAGCTTTGGCTGGATGTCCAGGTCTTTCAGAAACAAAAATTGTGCTCTCATAGGTCAATTTAGGAGTGTGTCGACTGTCATACTTCAAGTTATTGCCAGTCTATAGCATGCTGAGAAGCTGCATAGAGTTGTTGTTGCATTGTGGACCTGGCCCCTGATATTGAATATCAATGTTAATCGGACAACAGTCCACACAGTCTCGTATTTTTGTCGAATTTTGTGCAATGGGTTAAAGATCAAGGAATGTGAACAATGAGGTCAGGTGGCATGACCATCAAGAATGGCCTAAACTAGGGCTGGAACTGCTAACTTCTTTGTGAATTGGTTACTTGATCAGCGAGTTGTTGAAGTGTTCCCCTTTTCTCCTATTTAGGAAAACCAGCATCGCATGTTGATATTTCGAATATGTGGTTGAAGCTTAATAATAATGATATTCTAAAACAGGTTACTCCCAGCAATATCCAAACCAGGACATGGCCAATTCAAGTGGTAGCCAAGGGAAAATATCATACAGAATCATAATTTCTCTGGTGGAATGCATTCTTGGCACCCCATTTGCTGTGAAAGCTGGGTGGTCTCTGCAGAGTCGGGCGATTGCTATGCTGTGGTTACTAATAGAAAAGAATGCTGGCAAGGGTTGGGACAAGACATCACAAGCAGGCTTTCTCCAGGTTCCACTTATTCTGTTTCTGCCTGTGTTGGAGTGTCAGGGTCTCTTCAAGGCTCTGCTGATGTCTTGGCAACTCTGAGGCTAGAACACCAAGATTCTGCAACTACATATAAGCGCATTGGAATGTAAGGTTTCTGACATTATAAGTACCTATATCTTCTCCAATCACCAAAGCAGTGAAGAAATTAACTGAACTGATCTGCTGCAGAACTTCTGTATCAAAAGAGAGGTGGGACAAGGTGGAGGGCTCATTTTCATTGTCATGTGTGCCAAACCAAGTTGTCTTTTACCTTGAAGGGCCTTCTCCTGGAATAGACTTACTTATAAAATCAGTAGTGATAACTTGTCTAAGTGCAAATGGAAAAGAGGTAATGATGCAATTTCAAGGGAAAAAAATTACCTCTAATTATTAGCTTCGGAATTGAAGAAGATGGGGACATTTTAAGTTGCGACAGTTGTCTGAATAATTTCTTTTTATGTTCTGCAAAAGAGAGTGGACAGGGGATGCATAGCTGCTGATGATGAGAACATTATCCTCAATCACGTATTTGATGATGGATTGAACAATTGGGCTGGGAGAGGTTGCAAGATCGTCCTAGAGGACTCTATGGCTGATGGGAAGATAGTGCCACAGTCTGGGAGGTACTTTGCATCTGCAACAGGGCGTACCCAGACCTGGAATGGGATTCAGCAAGAAGTTACTGGAAGGCTGCAAAGAAAACTTGCTTATGAGGTCACTGCACTAGTTCGTATATTTGGTAACAATGTAAGCAACACTGGCATACAGCTCACACTGTGGACCCAAATGCCAGATCTCCGTGAGCAGTACTTAGGCATAGCCAAGTAAGTTTAAACTCCTGTCACCTAAAGAAACTTCATATGATTTTAGCAAGAGATGCTGAGGACATAGAGAAAGTGAAAATGGTAAGCCAAGTTCTCTGATCGTAGAGTTTCCAGATGGAAGGACATGGTTAATTATTTCTTGTTATCACCTTCAATTTTTGGGTTATTAGAAAGAGGTTTTATTCACTTTTCTGTAGTTGCTGGTATCCTGTATCTAATGATTTTCATCTATGCCCCTAAATCTCTTTTTAATTTCTCTCAAGAGTGCAAGCAACAGACAAGGATTGGACACAGATGCAGGGGAAGTTTCTCTGAATGGTTCCCCATCAAAAATTATCATCTCCATAGCAGGTCCCCCTGCAGGTACTGATATTCTTGTGGACAGCTTAACAGTTAAGCATGTGGCAAAAGCTGCTCCTTCTCCTCCACCAATTATCAAGGTTTGTAGCTTTTGATGTTTCCAGCTGATATATCTTCTCCATATCATTAATGTTTGAAGCTTCTTTTTGACATTCTGAAAATTGCTTTTCTAGAAATGAAACCTATATGCTAAGCACCTGACTTCTGTTCTATTGCAGAATCCTGCGTTTGGAATCAATATACTGGAGAACAGTGACCTAAAAAATGGGACTAATGGGTGGTTTCCCCTTGGTAACTGCACTTTGAGCATTCGAACTGGTTCGCCACATATTCTTCCCCCATTGGCAAGAGAATCGCTTGAGCCTCATGAACCTTTGAGTGGCCGTTACATCCTTGTGACAAATCGCACTCAGACTTGGATGGGCCCTGCTCAGGTGATCACTAATAAGCTCAAACTCTTTTTGACATATCAAGTTTCTTCTTGGGTCCGGATAGGTTCTGGTGCAAGTGCTCCTCAAAATATTAAAGTTGCACTTAATGTGGATGACCAATGGGTCAATGGTGGGCAAGTCGAGGCTAATGATGACAGATGGTATGAACTTAGCAGTTCATTCAGAATCGAAAAGCAACCCTCAAAGGTCATGGTCTACATCCAGGGTCCTGCTTCAGGTGTCGACTTGATGGTTGCAGGGTTTCAAATTTTCCCTGTTGATCGACATGCAAGGTTTAAGCATTTGAAAAAGCAGACTGATAAGGTAAGTTGCGGGAATAACATTAGTGCAAGATTGGTGGTATAATGGTTAATTAATGGGTGCCGTGGCTTATCTGAATTGATGACATTTACAATGCTGACTTTAACTGACATAGATAGATTCCTCTTTTGACAAAAAGAGGGTCTCCTTTTCACCACACACCTGTATTTTCTGAGTGGGGTCTATAAATAGTTGATAAGAGTTATATGCCTGCATTCTCTCTTTTCAGCCCTAGAAAGATGATAGCTCCTAGAATTTTGCTGCTTAGTATTATATCTCAGAACTTGTTTTTCCAAATCTTGCCATTGATCACCTATATGTAAGATAGGATTCACACACAATTTGGGGGATAAGTTTTGTTAAAATTGAGTACTTGCTCCTGATAAGGAAATGGCAGAGTAAGCTAATATTATACTGGGATTGAGTTACTTGGATATCTGACTGAGTTTGCTACGATTTTAACATGTTACTTATTCATCAAGCAAAAACGTTTCCCTTAGCTTCTGATTCTCATGTTTTCCTCTCATTACCTCGCAGCTCCGTAAGCGCAATGTTGTCCTGAAGTTTTCAGGTGTTGATTCAAGCAGCTTGCTTGGTGCTACCGTGATTGTCAAACAGACAAAAGGTAGTTTTCCTTTCGGCTCCTGCATAAGCAGAACGAACATAGACAATGAAGATTATGTTGATTTCTTCATGAAGAACTTCAACTGGGCTGTTTTTGAGAATGAATTGAAGTGGAACTGCACAGAGCCACAACAGGGAAAATTTAACTACCAGGATGCCGATGAGTTGCTTGATTTGTGTAAGAGCCATGGTATTAAAACCAGAGGCCACTGTATCTTTTGGGAAGTGGAGAGCACGGTTCAATCGTGGGTCCGATCCCTCAACAACAATGACTTGATGAGCGCTGTTCAAAACCGTTTAAAGGGGCTCCTTTCTCGCTACAAGGGCAGGTTCAATCACTATGATGTGAACAACGAGATGCTGCATGGATCATTCTTCGAGATAGATTAGGAAATGATATCCGAGCGAATATGTTTAGGACTGCACACCAACTAGATCCATCAGCCACACTATTTGTGAATGATTATCATGTGGAAAATGGGATCGATCCCAAATCATCCCCAGAGAGCTACATAGAACAGATCCTTGATCTACAGGAGAAAGGCGCACCGGTTGGCGGAATCGGGATTCAAGGGCATATAGATACTCCAGTGGGACCAATCATTGGTTCAGCTCTGGATAAGCTGGGCATCCTCGGCCTTCCAATCTGGTTCACCGAGCTTGATGTGTCCTCTGCTAACGAGCACGTAAGAGCTGATGATCTCGAGGTCATGCTCCGAGAAGCATTTGCTCATGCTGCAGTGGATGGGATAGTGCTGTGGGGATTCTGGGAGCTGTTAATGTTCCGAAGCAACGCGCACCTGGTCAATGCGGAGGGGGACGTCAATGAAGCTGGCAAGAGATACCTCGCTCTTAGGAAAGAGTGGTCGTCTCATGCTCACGGACATGTCGATGAGCAAGGCGAGTTCGCGTTTAGAGGCTTTCACGGGACATACGAAGTCGAGATCGTCACCGCTTCTAAACGGACTACAAAGAGCATTGTCGTTGATAAGGGCGAGTCTCCACTCGTCGTGTCTATAAGTCTTTCGAGTCGCATGTGAGTGTTGCAACTGAATATTGTCGTTGATCATGTTCTTTCCGACATTCTGAGCCAAATTGCACGATGCAAGGCGGTGCATGACTGTACATAGCATGGTTTGTAAAGGGATCGATTCATATCTTCATTGTAATTTCAAAACCAAAAGATAAGATATGGTTGCTGCCTACTGAGAATCTGACTGACCCTTCGAATGAGTTGTAAATTTTCGTTCGTGTTCATATTTTCTTTTTTTCTATTTCCCCCCCAAAAAAAAAAGATTTTCTACGTTACCCCTTTTACTTATGCTATTTTCCTCTTTATTTTATTCCTTCGTCTATCTAATGGAAGATAATTTGACTCAAAAAAGAAAATCTAATGGAAGACAAATTATTTTCGCTTTTTTTTTTGCCAACTTGTATTTTGAAGATAGAATTGTACACGTATTCTCGTACTATGATTTTATTTTTTTGATATACCTTTGCAATATTGTGCAATATATATGGAAAATTCCTCCCATTTCTCCTTTAACTTATTTATTATCTAAAAATTAAAGTGTCAGATAACAAAAACTAACACTTCAATTTTATTATAAAATGATGCGACTACCATTTTATAATCCTAATCCTGTTTAATATTGACATTATCTGTTTATCATTTCAGTTGCATACCCTTGCTAAAAGGATAGCTTCTTCGCCGCATTGCACAACTACATATCGTCATTCTGATGACCCACCCACGCAACTAAAACAGGAACGGGTTATATATCCTGTCAGCAAAATGACTCCGTGGGACTTGTTGAAGCTTTGGATGCTTTGCCTTCAGATTCCAGGATCCTTCTTTCTGTACAAGATGGTGGGCATTGGACTGCTTTTCTGGGTCCACCACCTCTTGTGGATTGGCCTCTTGGAAATTAGGAAAGGGGCTTTGCTTGATGGGTTATGGGGTCTGTACAGCTGCACATGTTTACTGACTCGGGTTTTAATTCAAGCTTTTATTGATCACACAACCGCAGAAACGAATTGCCGACTCAAGGTTGCTCTTCACCAGATCGATGGCAAGGTTGTAGCTGGAGATGACGATAGAGATGTCAAATTTATTGTAGACATATAATGCCAGTCTAGCAGCACGTCTTGCAAGTCTCTCTGGTGCTAGCTGCCGGTGCTGGTGCTGGCGTCTCTTTCGTCAGCCACGACTCCAGCCAAGCAAAGTCATGAGCTGCGAATTATCGCACCCCGGAAATGCTAAGTTAGCATACTTAAATCACCTTGATTGGATGTTTCACTGGTCGAAAATTAGATTTCACCTAATTCGTCGAGATGAAATAACAATTATACTACCATTCCAAACGATGACTACGAAAAAAATGGTCGGGGACCTCGAAAACAAGATTAGAATAAGGGAATCTTCTTGCATCCCGAAAGGAATGATGAACCTTCATTTCCAATACAAGCATCCAAAGCGCACTTAGGCTACAAACCAAATCTGCAAGACAAAGCAAAACGAGGCCGAGAATTTATGGAGCGTCAGCCTTACCTCAGAAGCGATTCTGGGTTGTTCTTGATAGTGCTCTGCTAGCCCCACCGCAAAGGAATGCTACCCTTTCGACATAATCTCCAACAAGGTAAACAAGAATGCCAAGTTTTCCCGTCTTAATGGAAGCTTCTGAAATCGGTACTTGCGATTGATATTGATGGAATTTCCTGTGTCTTGATTAAGCCCAGATCTAAAGGAAGGGTTTTTCGAGGATCTTGTCTCTGGTCTTTTCTTGGGGCTTTCAAATAAATGGTTATGGATAGGGTGGTCCCGCTCTTTTCTTATGCTTCACTTGATCATCCTGCTGCAGAGCCTATAAAATGAGGAGGGTTTGTGCCTGCTTCCTCACAAGTCCTGCCAAAACCCCTCCCAAGCACGGGACCCAGCGGGTACTTCCTCTCCCTATCCTTCTCTTGAAGATCTGGTACTGTTAGTGGTGTCGGCTCTGAGCCCATTTCAGTTTTTAATTTTCCTTTATTAAAGGACATTGTCGTTCTTTGTTCTTTATTTCTGATTCCTGTGAGTTTGTAAGGTATCCAAACAGACTGCTGGTAACCAAAAGAGTGAAAGCGCTAGCAACAACTCAGAGGTAAGTACCTCCTTCCTCCTTTTGTTCAGCCTGAGCATTTTAGCTTGCGATCTCATAATGGAAATTACTGTTTCTGTTTAGCCTGTTTGTGGGTTTGCGGTGGTGGTTCTCCTTGATCTCACTTCATGGGTATATATGCATTTCAAATGGCTTTCATGTAGATTTGGTTGGATGTCCAGATCTATTCATAAACAAACAATGTGCTCTCATAGATCACTTCATGAGCATGTCAATCGTCAAATTCAAACTTATTGCCAGTCTATAGTATGCTGAGAAGCTGCATAGAGTTGTTGCATTATTGGCCTGGACCCTGATCTTGAATATCAATGTTAGTAGGACAACAGAATGATCCCTGCTATCTCATGTCTTTTTCAAATTTTGTGCAATGGGTTTTATGATCAAGGAATGTGGACAATGAGGTTCAGGTGGCATATACCCCAAGCATGGCCTACATCACGGCTGGAATAGCAGAATTGCTTACTTGATCAGTCATTTTTTGAAGTGTTCCCTTTTCCTCCTATTGGGAAAACCAGCATGGCATGTTGATATTTTGAAAGTGCAGCTAAAGCTTAAGAATTATGGAATTCTGAAATCAATTACTCTTGGTAAAATCTGAACCAGGTCATGGCCAACTCTAGCGGTAGTCAGGGGACAAATATCATACAGAATCATAATTTCTCTGGAGGATTGCATTCTTGGCATCCCAATTGCTGTGAAAGCTGGGTGGTCTCTGCAGAATCGGGTGATTGCTATGCTATGGTTACAAATAGAAAAGAATGCTGGCAAGGATTGGAACAAGACATCACAAGCAGGGTTACTCCAGGTTCCACTTATTCTGTTTCTGCCTGCGTTGGAGTGTCAGGGTCTCTTCAAGGCTCTGCTGATGTCTTGGCAACTCTGAGGCTAGAACACCAAGATTCTGCAACTACATATAAGCGCATTGGAATGTAAGGTTTCTTACATTATAAGTACCTATATCTTCTCAAATCACCAAAGCTGTGAACAATTTAACTGAACTGATCTACTGCAGAACTTCTGTATCCAAAGAGAGATGGGACAAGGTGGAGGGCTCATTTTCGTTGTCTAGTATGCCGAACCGAGTTGTCTTTTACCTTGAAGGGCCTTCTTCTGGAATTGACTTGCTTATAAAATCAGTGGTGATAACTTGTCAAAGTGCAAATGGAAAAGAGGTAATTAGGCATTCTAAGGAGAAATTATAAAAAAAATGTGACTTAAGTTATTAACAGTTGTTGAATAATTTCCTTTTATGTGCTGCGAAAGAGAGTGGACAGGGAACACATAGCTGCTGGTGATGAAAATATCATCCTCAATCCCATATTTGATGATGGATTGAACAATTGGGCTGGGAGAGGTTGCAAGATTGTCTTACACGACTCTATGGCTGATAAGAAGATAGTTCCACAGTCTGGGAAGTACTTTGCATCTGCAACAGAGCGTACCCAGACTTGGAACGGGATTCAGCAAGAAGTTACTGGAAGGCTACAAAGAAAACTTGCTTATGAGGTCACTGCATTGGTTCGTATATTTGGTAACAATGTCAGCAGCACTGACGTCCGGATCACACTGTGGACCCAAACGCCAGATCTTCGTGAGCAGTACATAGGCGTAGCCAAGTAAGTTTGAATTCCCCTCACCTAAATAAGCTTCATATGGTTATAGCAAGTGATACCAATGACAGAAATATGGAATGGTAGGCCAAGCTTCTCTCATCCTTGAGTATCCAAAAGGACAGACATGGTCAATTATTTCTTGTGATCACCTTCCATTTATGGTTCATGAGAAAGAAATTTTATTTTCTCTCCTCTGGCTGCTAGTATCCTGTGTTTAATGATTTTAATCTATGCCCCTTAACTGCTTCAACTTTTTTATCTCTCTCAAGCGTGCAAGCAACAGACAAGGACTGGACACAAATGCAGGGGAAGTTTCTCTTGAATGGTTCCCCATCAAAAGTTATCATCTACATTGAAGGTCCACCTGCCGGTACTGATATTCTTGTGAACAGCTTAACAGTAAAGCATGCGGCAAAAGCTGCTCCTTCTCCTCCACCAGTTATTCAGGTTTGTAGCTTCTGAATATTCCGATTGATATATCTTCTTTATTTCATTAATGTTTGAAGATTCTCTTAGACATTCTGAAAATTGCTTCTCTACAAACGAAACCTGTATATTTAAGCACCCATCCGCCACTCTTCATTTTGCAGAATCCAGCTTTTGGAGTAAATATAATAGGAAACAGTGACCTAGATAATGGGACTAATGAATGGTTCCCCCTTGGTAACTGCACTTTGAGTGTTCGAGCTGGTTCACCGCACATTCTTCCCTCCTCAGCAAGAGATTCGCTTGGGCCTCATGAGCCTTTGAGTGGCAGTTACATCCTTGTGACAAATCGCACACAGACTTGGATGGGCCCTGCTCAGATGATCACTGATAAGCTCAAACTCTTTTTGACATATCAAGTTTCCGCTTGGGTACGGATAGGTTCTGGTGCGAGTGGTCCTCAAAATATTAACGTTGCACTTGGTGTGGATAACCAATGGGTCAACGGTGGGCAAGTCGAGGCTAATGATGACAGATGGCATGAACTTAGTGGTTCATTCAGAATCGAAAAGCAACCGTCAAAGGTCATGGTCTACATCCAGGGTCCTGCCTCAGGTGTTGACTTGATGGTTGCAGGGGTTCAAATATTCCCTGTTGATCGACAAGCGAGGTTTAACCATCTGAAACATCTGACTGATAAGGTAACTTCCAGGAATAACTTTAGTGCAAGATTTGTGGTATAATGATCAATCAATGGGTGTCCTGGCTTAACTGGATTGATGACAATTTCCAATCATAGTTTTCTCTTTTGACAAAGTGACAGTGTACTTTTGCAATGCACTTGCAGTGTCTGAGTTGTGTCTATAACTTGCTGATGGGAGTTATAAACTTGCATTCTTGCTTTTCACCCTAGAAAGATGATGGCTCTTACAGTTTCACTGCTTAGAATATCTTGGAACTTGTTATTCCTAATCTTGCCATTGATTGCCTATGTATAAGTTAAACATTGCACTTGCAATTCAGGGAATAAAATTGTTCAAAATTGAATACTCGCTCCTTGATAAGTATAGCAGAGAAGCTCATATTTTATGTGAATTGAGTTGCTTGGATATCTGACCAAGTTTACTACCTACCCCTTAAACATGTTTACTTGTATATCAGGCAAAGTCATTTGCCTTGGTTTCTAATTTTCATGTTTTCCTTTCACTGCTGCAGCTCCGTAAGCGTGATGTTGTCCTGAAGTTTTCTGGTGCGGATTCAAGCAGCTTTGTTGGTGCCACCGTGATTGTCAAACAGACACAAAATAGTTTTCCATTTGGCTCGTGCATAAGCAGAACAAACATAGATAACGAAGATTTTGTCGATTTCTTCGTAAAGAACTTCAACTGGGCTGTTTTTGGGAATGAATTGAAGTGGTACTGGACGGAGCCACAACAGGGAAATTTTAACTACCGGGATGCTGATGAGATGCTTGACTTGTGTAAGAGCCATGGCATAGAAACCAGAGGCCACTGTATCTTTTGGGAAGTGGAGAGCACGGTTCAATCGTGGGTCCGATCCCTCAACAACAATGACTTGATGAGCGCTGTTCAAAACCGTTTAAACGGGCTTCTTTCTCGCTACAAGGGCAAGTTCAGTCACTATGATGTGAACAACGAGATGCTACACGGATCATTCTATCAAGGTAGATTAGGAAAAGATATCCGAGCAAATATGTTTAAGACTGCAAACCAATTAGATCCATCTGCCACACTATTTGTGAATGATTATCATGTGGAAGATGGGTGCGATACCAAGTCATGCCCTGAGGGCTACATAGAACACATTCTTGGTCTACAGGAGCAAGGCGCACCAGTCGGCGGAATCGGGATTCAAGGGCATATAGATAATCCAGTGGGACCAATCATTAATTCGGCTATGGACAAGCTGGGCATTCTCGGCCTTCCAATCTGGTTCACTGAGCTTGATGTGTCCTCTGTTAACGAGTACGTAAGAGCTGATGATCTGGAGGTCATGCTCCGAGAAGCATTTGCACATCCTGCAGTAGATGGGATAATGCTGTGGGGATTCTGGGAGCTGTTTATGAGCCGAGACAACGCGCACCTGGTCAATGCGGAGGGGGATGTCAATGAAGCCGGCAAGAGATACCTCGCTCTCAGGAAAGAGTGGTCGTCTCATGCTCACGGACATGTCAACGAACAAGGCGAGTACACGTTCAGAGGATTCCACGGGACGTACGACGTCCTGATCGTTACCTCTTCTAAACGGACTACAAAGAGCATTGTCGTTGATAAGGGCGAGTCCCCACTCGTCGTGCCTATAAGTCTTTGAGTCACACGTGAGTGTTGCCACTGAATATGGTTACTTGTAAATTCTCGATCATACTGCGTGATGGAATAAGGGGGCACATGACTGTACATAGCATGGTGTGCAAAGGGGATTGATTGATGTCTATATTGTAAATTTAAAGCCAAAAAATAAGATATGATTGCTGCTTTTGCTAAGAGTCTGATTGAACCTTTTGGATGAGTTGGATTAATATGGGCATGATTCCTAGAAGTCATATCAAAGGGACATTGAATATCTTTAAAACCGTCGAAGGGTTGTATGAAGAGAAAAAAGAGACGAGGTCATACCCCGTTTTGCCGTGTGTCATTTGTGGTTAGTCTATCTAGTACTACTTACTGCTTTATATAGGAAGCTTGTGAGATAAGAACGGACTTTAGTTCATTTTGGATTTTTAATATCACATCATACATTAAGATAAGTTTAAAAACCGTTTATGTCATTATCCCAAATAATTAATATAATAAAGGAGTGTCATCAAAACAAGGGTTAATTTTTAATAAAAGAATCAATCTATTTACCCAGTTTAACTTAATTTTGTTTGTAAATGTTTTACTGTGATAAGTCAAACTATAGATTAATCATAATATCTCATTATTGCCATGGAAGGTAAATAGTCATTACCATAGACATACTTTGATGCTATCATTAAGTGATTCGAAAAGGTTAAAATATATTTCTTTAATAGAAAAATTAAAATTCCCTGTGAGGTATTGACAGTTCCAATCTATCATGACTGCATGATATGAGAGAAGATGTGCTTCATAATATAAAATTTCAACAAAAATAAAACGATTATATCGAAATAACATTTTTCTAGTACGGCATCTCGTGGACGGTTTCTAGTGGACTTAAAGACACTGTGGACTTGAATCTGTTTCCTGTGATCATCTTTTTGTGATAAAATCTTTTATAACTAAAATAAAACACTTTTTCTTTTCATCTCTTTTCGAAATTATCTCTGTCTAATGCAATAACAACATAAATAATAGTCTTGAAGGGTAAAGGGCTCGGCCCGGTAAAGTAGGTTTTAATCTCCTAAGAAGCCATCAGAAACACCCAAGCTTGACATGGGCCATTACTACCAAACAAAACCCTTGTGGGTTCCTCTTGTGTTGTCGTCTTTGAGTTGAGCCCGTTCCACCCTCGCTGGGCCAAGTGGGAGGGGGCTTCCAAATGGAGATCACCTGACAAGTCATATGAGAAATTCTTACATGGGCCGTATCATACGGACCACGCCCATTAGATCATGTGGGATCCGCGCCAAACTTAACGTTGGAGATGGATGATAACGACCGGTCCGTGGTGAGTTGGGTTTTGGACAAGCATTTTGCTTCATCAAATCTACTTTTCTTAGGCTTCATTTACAGTGGATCAGGAAACGGAAGTGAATTTGGATAAATTCATTTCAAATCTAGACTACTCTCACTCTTTCTTTCTTTTTCTTTTTTCTTTTTTTCTCTCTTTTCTTCTTTTCCTAGGGAATGATTTGGAGGTTAACGGCAGAGAAGCAATTAATTATTTTAGGTGTGCAGTAACCCGTTTAGGCGTGAGATTAAGTTGGCGCTAACAGCTCAATTCAAAGATCGATGGGGCCCTAGCAGATTTGTTTAAGATTCTACAATTAAGTCGGACAATAATTTCGACATCGATTAAATAGAAAAGGACACCCGACTCGTCCTCGTAATCACGACACATATGGTAAAATAATTAGAACACAAAAGACATCCACATACCACCATCAGATCAGATATCAATATCACAATCAACTTAAGCATTGACTCCTGGCACCCAACTAAAGATGGCAATTCTTTCAACAATCGATGGGGATTGGTTCCTCTCTCTCTCTCTCTCTCCCTCTCTCTCTCTCACTATTGCATCCTTAATTCAACCTTCTTAAGCGGTGAACAATAATGCACACAGAAAAAATATCTCAATCCTCGAGATTTTGCACATTTGCAAACAAGATGGGAGGGGATGGCCCCCACTTGAGTTGGGGATTAATAGTCTCATTAAACGTTACTATATATATATATATACATATATTAGTTCCCATACGGAGCATATTGAGGAGGAGCAATCATTAATGACCTCGAAAGAAAGAAAAAAATTATAAAATAATGTAATAGAATATGATATAAATAAAAAAAAAAAAATAATGGGGGAAAGAAAAGAAAGGGAAAGAAAGGGAGGGTGGGGGAAAAAAACAACACCCTTCCTCCAATCCCTTTACCAAGTGTGCCCCGCTATCACATCATTTGATAGACTCCCACCACCATCTGAGCGTCTAATTACTATGATGATGAGACCCTTTGTAGACCCGAATCCATCAAAAACAGTCCCATCCTTGTCTCATTTTTACACGGCTCTGCCGGCCCCGCCTCCCACATGGTTGCATAGTGAGCCTTGCCGGACACAACATCCACCCCCCTATTCGTTGAATTTCATGTGCCTCATACCATCTAATATCGATCTTTATTTCTTCTCTTCCTCTCTTTTCCTTTTTCCTTTGGGGGAGGGATGGAGAGGGGTTTGGCATAGTCATCTGCTCAATCGATTAATTTAATCCCGACGCGTAAATCACATGGGGCTTCGTGTTCATTCGGCCGAGAGCGTCCTCTTCTCCTTTTTCTTTTTACTTGTACGTTTGAATTCCCTTAGTTTTTGGTCAGCTAGCTGAAAGTACTCTTTGGCTGATTAGAGAGGTGCCCCTTTTCTTTACTTAACCGAGTAATTTCCTTGATCGACATGAAAAGTTGTTTTGCGCGTACAAGGAATAGGGATAGCTAAGGCGGTGAGATTGACATGGCCCCTCCTTGCCAACCCCAGCACTGATGAAAATATGAGCAAAAAGAAGTTACCTGTGCAATATAGGAGAATATATATGTTATCATGGATACGGTTTCACCTTCATGCTTATTGAAGTTTAATCTGTTGATCAGTGTACAAGGTATTCATATCGCTTGCATGGGTTTATAATCAAGAATTGCTGTTGGCCGAAAGAAAAAGCGATCAAGAATCGCTCCGCGAACTAGCTTACTAACGTGAGGCACGAGGACAGCGAAACCAACACCTACGTTAGGTAAAGCGCACATTGCTGTCAAGTTTTGAGAGGGTTTGAGAGCTGGGACTGAGAGCAAAAGAGTTGCCTGTATGGACTGAGCAAACGACACGATGGCTAGGGTTTTAGGAGGGGGAGGGGGACTGGATTTAGGATTCCGGATTTAGACCCATGACACTGGGGAATTTGGGAGCTAAAAGTTTGACCTGAAACAGAAGTGTTGTAGACTACCCGTAAAAGGACAAGCGAAAGAAGAGGACTGTAGCTGATCTCATCACCTCATTTCATGTAACTAATCTATCTTCGCCGTATGATCATTGGTAAACTTACTTAACAGTAGTCTCTCCATTTCCCATGGATTACAGAGGAGAACGACCTCTCTCATTTCTGCACATTTCTGCTATAATGACCTCTTTCAATGCATAAAGGCGAATGAACAAAGAACACAGAAATTGCATCGGGGCTAGAGATAGAGAGAGAAAGGAGGGGGGGGGGGATGTGCTGGGTGTCGAGGAAATGGGGGTCAATCAAATTGGAGTGAACATGTTTGACAAGATGGAGGGTTGGGGGGTGACGGTGATGGGGACCCCCTCTGAGCGTATCAAAAAGCAAAGATAGAGCGCAGAGAGAGAGAGAGGAGAGAGAGGGAGTGAATGTGTGGGGGATGTGTCCCTCTGGTGGTGCATTGGGAAACAGCTCGCGCGCTGTTTTCGCGAGTCCCTCGTCCGAAAACCACATCCCTGAGATGGCCCATCCTTTTTCTCTGCATCGGAGACCCACAAACTCTCTCTCTCTCTGTCTGTGCCTGTGTTTATGTGTCTGTGAGATGAATTATGAACAAATAAAATAATGAATTTAGGACACACTACACGAGTTGTGATCAGGTTCAACTGGAGACTGACTGACTCTGTGCACGAGCACCATCTCACGCTAGTCTTGTTATCTGAATGACTTGTTACTTCAGGTTCAGTCGCAGTTGCAGTTGCGTTGCAGTGCCACTCTCTCTCTCTCTCTCTCTCTCTCTCTCTCTCTGTAAATCACTTCTACTGTTACTTAGTACGTCAAGCTGTCTTTCACCCACTGCCTCTCTTTCTCTCTGACCATGGAAATTGTTTGACTGGTTGTGGGGCCTCCACCCTCCTCTAATCTGGATTGCTGAACCGCTAATGTATGAGATTTTTTATTTCCCGGTGGAATCGGTTGGAGTATAGTGCGCACGTACACGTGTATATACCAAGGGGACAGGGAAAATCAAGAGAAAGAGGATTAGTTAAAAATAAATAAAAATTAACGCCCTTGTCTCAGGAGAGAGAGAGAGAGAGAGATATCTGTTACAGAACATCAAAGAAGGATTTCCTCAACTTTGCACAGAAGAAAAAGAGTGCATTTGAGCTTTGTTTCATCGACCCCACTTTCCCAACTTTTTATAATATTTTATTGATTGTCATTGCATGAATCATAATTGATTTCCCATGTTTTATTGTTTTAAAATGGCCCGAATACATAGAGTACCTGCAACTTGGACATGGATAACTGTCCGAATAATTGCTACATATGATACTCCATAATGTTATTTTCTATTAGTTATTTCTTTTCCTATCTTAGATGCATTTTTTTTGGGTTTATTTGATTACAAGATATTATAGGAAATAATACGTAGTGTATTATGCAAGCTCGAAGCACATGACCATGATAATTAACATACAAAAACAATTCATTCATTTTTCAACAATTTGTATAGGTAACATGGTACATCATGAGTACCAAATGAACATGAGTCAATTGCTTAAGATTTCTTGTGTTCATCGAATTCGAATATTTGAACATGAAACACACCTCGCGTTTTTGATAACAACTTTAGAATCTATCCTATCTAGCTGATTTTGTAAGCTTCATAATTTCCGCGGGTTCTCCAATCATGCTAAAAGTACATATAGTTACCAAAACACGAAAGAGCAAAACGAACAAAGAATATTTGAACTTCACATTTGGACAAGAATATGTATCTAGTGGCCTTTCCTTTTAGGACAGGCAAGTCCTTACCCTAGTCCTTCGTAAGGAACACGAATGTCGATAGAATATAATCCATGTTAGAGGAATGCATCGTGGCACAAATTTGGCTACATGAGTTACATTTCTTCATTAATTTCCCCTCAGGGTTGCTGTTCACTTTTCAAGATCCACTTTTCCAACAAAGTGAGCGTCTAGGACTCTGCTCGAGTTCTCACGTGTCAGGCATGCATGGGAACGTGCTTAAGCGGGTCAAATTAAATTTGAACAGCCGAATGAATTAGTTACTAAAATATCAGGGTCTCAGCCCAATTACCACTCCAAAAAGAAGAGCTTTGATCAAGATTCCCTTGGTCGTGGCCGTGGACATCGCTATAATTGCCTGCATTATGCTGATGGACGTTACAGAGCTCTTGGAAGAAACAAAAAGATTCCGTCTATTTTTAATCTTTCTTTACTATGGTTGTTGTGCTTTTTTACTTGCATTAGCTTTTTGGCTTTCCTTCCAAAGAAATCGTAATTTTTTGCATGGCCAATCCCGCGGAGACTTTAGGATTTGCCATGCAAATATAATATTGAAATGGTACACCACTTTATTGAATGCTTTTAAGTATACAGTTGAGCAAGTCCGTGAAAGCAATGAATTAAGCCATTTTTTAGTATAATATATCAATTATTGCAAGCACACGCTCTGCACGAGCAAAGAAAAGTGGTAGGCTGGGGTTTACATCAACATAAGAAAAGGATAATCATCTATTAAAGTAAATTTTCACACTTCAAAAGGATATATGACTATTTCCGACCATTTCTTTTCTTATGTAGGAAAAATCATGGAAAGTCCGAAAAAGGATAGTCCAAAAAAAAAAAAAAAAAAAAAACGCGAGATATGGGGAGTTTCGATTGTTCTATTCTTGTTTACTTGAGTAATTCTTTAATATATTCAAAGTTGCATGATGGAATATCAAGCCTAAGTCCTGTTTTTGATTGGTTCACTTTGATGATCGGGAGAGAGTCCACCAGGATCTTTGCAGAAATTGATGTCCAAATAATTCTCATAATTCATTGAACTCGCGGAAAATTTATGCACGCAACGAATCTTGCAATACAATCTGGAATTCAATGTGTGGCAGACGGAGAACCTAAAGTCGAGCTACACGAGAAGTTTCCTTTCGTAGGGCACGACAGGATTGCATTTTCGCAATAATTGCCGATTTGTAGTACACCCGTCGTGATTTCAAGAGCGCCAACCCTGGCTTGTAGTGGAAATGCGTAGGAGATTTTGGACGGTAATTGTTTTTTGGCCAACATGATTGAATGGTAATCTAGAGCCGTCTTACTTTTCAAATGAAGATAAACGGGGTTGGACCGACGTGTCGGAAGTTGCTTGGATGAAGAACTATTCGAAGCAGCCACGCGGACGATTGTACAGTAGCCGATGAGGTGACGTGCAACTTTATTGTGTTGAACTTTGAGCATTCCTGCTAGGTTTAATATGTTCATCTTCCTAAGTTCCCCCCCTGTCAAATCATCTCCTGGAGCCTTCATTTGAATCAAAGCTACAACGTAGGCTCCTAATCTTCGGTCAATACTTAGTGCTTAACACTGTTTAGGAGGCTTAAATTATCCACGTTTCCCTTTCTAAAAGGAATCCTTTGTTGACTCAATGACTAGCCTCATTATTCTCTCTCTCTCTCTCTCATATCAAAACCCTTCCGGTTTCTTCCCTAATCCCCCACAAGCAGACACATAAGAGGAATAAATCTTTACGTTACCTAATAAAGCATTTTGGACACTTGCGTTACCTCTTTCTTAATATGCTAAGCAGCTGGAGGGAGGATTAAGCTAATGATCTTATTGGTCTTGGAACCAACCTTTTGTGGAATACATCATCCCAAGCAGTTCCAAAATGTTGGTGATTTGCGATTCTTACGCCAAGCATTATCTCCTAGGATTCCTGTAATTAGCTTTTTGATGTGTTGCCTAAACGAGAATTAAAGATAAAATCTTTGATACCTCCTATTTTGACCATTTCCCAGGAGCCAAAGTTGCACTATTTGAGTTTCTTATGTTATATTCATTGGGAGGCCCCCCTAACAATTGTAGAAAGCGATGACTAATTAGTACTCTAATGCTACATTATTACATATTCAGAAACACAAAGGTTGACGTGCGTTGGTATCTAACAATAACCTACTTTTTTAAATACCTTTTGATATTCTGCTGATGCATTTCATTTATTAATCAAGTTTATGAACTAATAATGTTTATGTATGTAGTACTACTCTATATTTTTTAGGCAATACAAGAGGATATTAACAATGATGAGCTATTTATGAAAGGAAATTATCCTTTTGGCCTAAACGCACAGGTACTTGTTAATGTGCTTATTTAGTTTCAATCAAGAATTTGCCACCATTTCAAAACTCCTAGTTTGATGCATTGTAGTTAACCCTGCATGACACGGACAAATACATGCATTTGTAGGCATTAGCATGTGCGAGCACGAGTTCAAACCACGGAGCTAATCATATTTGAAATATTCTCCAATAAACATGAAAGATGCAATTAGCATCACATGGAAACTTTCGTATATATAAACATATCACAAACAAAGTAATCAAATTACTCCCGAAAATTAACTAGCTAAAAAAACATATAAGCACATTATAGCAAATAGGAATTTACTCAACAAATCAAATGAAACTCACGTGTGACTCTAGGGGACAGATCTAGGAAACTAAATATATGTTCCATTTAAGTACGCAACCTGGATGAGTAGAGACGCCCATGAACACAAGCAAGAACATAAGCTTTGGAAAGAACAAAACAAAAACACAAAAACATATGTTACAGTTGGAGGACCGTTATGTTCGTAGAGGACATTTCATATGACTTGAAATCACGAGCCTTCTTTCCTCCCTCCATTTGTTGGTGACATGACAGGAACAGCTCATTCATAGAATGATGATGTGATTGGCAAAAGACAATTGCCAAATAACTATGTTCTGACGTGCGAACCCCACAAACAAAAATTAGGTTAAATTAAAGAGAAAGTAAAATAGTCTAATCACGAGGAAAAAAACAGCTGTTTCCTTCACACTATGTATTATCGGTAGTTGTGACAGCCACGGGCATCAAAGGAAGTTGATGAATCAGCTCATTGAACTGCCATGGCAATATTTGTTTTTCGTAATTATATCTACTTACAGGATAATGAATAAAGTATAACAAAATCTACCTTTCTTGAATAGGGTCCATGTAGACTAAGTCATTATGAGGTCAAAACTGCCCATATAAAAAAACTGGTCGTGCAGATCCACTTCAAGTTATGCTCGATAAACTTATTTATTAAAGGTTATCAACATGTTGATAGGACAATGACGCAAACAGAATTATAAAAAGAAAAAAAATCAATACTATATCATGTTTGAATCATGTGTTATTGTCTTGTTAGAGATTATTATTATAATTTAAAGAATCGGAGCTCGACTGCCGAACCATGACCACCAAACTTACATAAGCCAATGAAACGGATGCTCTGAATATTGATGGCTTAGTGACTGGCCATGGAGTGGTGTTATGGTCCTGCTCAAGGATACGTTTCAGCAGAGTTTTGGTTCCTTTTCCTTGAGCTTGTTTTTTTTTTTCATTAAGTTGGAGTCGTTCGGAGAGCAATAAACATCAGCAACAAACTCGTGAAAGTAAACACTGCATCCAGTGGCTGGTGAAATCAAGACTTGGGATTGGCGGAAGCTCTTTGTTTCCTCCAAGAAACTGCTAGTTGATAAATGAGAAAATAACACAAACAGTTCACGAACTTTGATCAAATGTGTAGTATGGCTCTAGAACTTTTAATTTATTTAGTGTGGTACATGAACTTTAACCTAATATGTAATATCGTCCTTAGATTTTTAATTCGTTCAATGTGATTCATGAACTTTAAATACATGCTTAATTTAGTTATTAGATTATATGAAAATGTTCAATATTGTAATTGAATTTAAATTAATGGAATGATAATATTGAATAATTTCATATGATTTAAGGACTACATTGAATATGTACAGAATAATAAATTAAAAATTTATAGATCCCATTACACATTAAGCTAAAGTTCAGGGGCTACATTGTTCATTCAGCTAAAGTTCAATGACTATTTGTGTCGTTATTTCTTGATAAGTTGATACCGTAATGTTGCAAATTATTTCTCTTATTTCTTTATATTCAACTTATCGTGAATTTTATAACAAATACATTCACATCAGCAAATTAAAGGTATTCATAAACAACACATTAAAAAAAAAATTGAATAAAATAAAATTGAAAGTTTCGATTGCACAAAAAATTAAAGAATTAAAATTCGATTCATCCCTATACAATTTAATTTAATAGCACTTACATTACGAGTAAATGTCACAGGCAAAATTATTTTCACATATTATGAGAATAGATAACTTTCCACAAATAAATATTGGGGTAATGAGTTTTTATAATGGACTTTTATTACAAATGGAGAAGCATAAATTTTTGCTTTGTTTAGAGTCCTTTTTTTTTTTTTTTTTTTTGTCAGTTACATTTGTAGGGGTTTTTTTTTGGTATAATGATGCAAGTAGTATTACTCAGACCGAGTATGTAAGCTTAAGGGCATCCCCCAACGTTATAGATAGATGTGATAATATGAAAATAGGAAGTCTCCGTATAATAGCTAACAAAATATTTTCCTAGGAAGGTCTAAAAATTTGGTAGAGTGAGGCTTTGCCTCTTGCAATTTTACTTAACTTTGCCAAAAAAAAATGAGGATCTTAGTTGACTTAGGGCTCGTTTGGTTCGGCTTTTGGGTAATACACAAATACCTTTGGGTGAAGGGGGTTTTCCGAAATACAAATAACGTTTGGTAAAATTTGCATTTGTAAATGACTTTTATTAAATTATAAAAAAAACAAAAAGAAATTTGTATTTTTTTTATGAAGTCCGGCCATCGGATCGCCGAATTTGGCGGCCGGATGGCCAGATCTGGCCCCTAGATGGTCGCTTGAGGTCAGGCGACCCCAGGCGACGGCCGCCTGGGTCACGTGATTTAGGCCATCAGTCGCCTGGGTCATGCTACCCAGGTGTCACCTAAGGTCCGGCGATGGTCGCCGGGGTCAGCGACCCTCAGGTGGCGATCGCCGGTACGCGCGACCCCTTGGTCGGCAGTCGTCGGCCTTTGATCGGCTTCTCCACCGGAGAAGATGAACAGTAATCGAAACTTGCATTCCGAAAATTCAAGTTCTCAAATGACCTTTAGACTTGCTTTGGGCTAAGGGCCCTTAGAGCCCTTTGGAGATGCAATTGCACCTTACCAAAGTCGCCCAAAAAATTGAACCAAACGTGCTTGCATTTGGCCAAGAGACTTTAGAGTCCTAAAGCCTATTCCCAAAGCCAAACCAAACGGGGCCTTATTTTGAAAATGTGTGTTGTTGTGCTCCGTCCAAATGCAAAGTACAGTTGCTAAGAAAGATACCTTAGGGAGCCTCACCGCCAAGTCATTGCCCTTAGTTGCTCTAATCATTCATTGAAGTCCATCATTCCATCCTTCTAAAGAATGCTAGATACCATGTTGTGCAAGGATACTACACCATATACTCCAAGTGCAATTGCATTTGAAGAACAAATGGGTTTCTATATTGATCATGTAGAAAGTACACTGAACATCCATTGAAGGTATCCATCAGGATATGGCCTCCATTGTCATTAGCCTATCTCTGTAGACAAGCCAATCGATAAAATTGTGCTTTCTAATATCACCGCTCCGAATTAGGTCATACAACTCCATAGTTATTCTTACCTGTCTAAGTTCCTTATATATCTCTTTGCAATAATTCCTTGAGCTAGAGATGATCAAAGTTAGAGCGGTTCTCAACTTAAGAAGACATCGCCAACTCTAAGCCATATTGTCCTTGATGTCAAGCTACATAATTGGAGTGCATATGCATAATGCTGTGAACCCTCGAGATCCATATCATGAATCGAAGTATCAATTGCATAAGTGATACAAAAATATTTGGATTCAATAAAGCACTTCAAGTTAGTCTTTCTTATTGTGGCATATAAAATTTAAGTAGCAAATATCATAAAATAAGAAATTCCGATTAAGATCCTCAAATAAAAGAGAATATTGTAATTTTTGAAAAATCTTATTACTTCCAAACATATGCAATATAATAAGTATCATCTTTAAACTTAAAGACAAAGTTAAGGAGTCATTACGTGTTCAACTTGAATTGTAGTTCACAAAATTTAATTTACACGTTATGACTACCAAAGTGCAATAGATAAGTGGGTATTGATAGGTAAAATTATAATAAAATATGAATTAATGTGATCGATAGGTACAAATCAAATTGGTAGATTTACTAGTGTATTAATAGATTTTTTTTTTTTTTTTGCGATATAGTATGTCATAAATAATATGATCTATACAGAGCTAGAATCAAATAGTAAAATACCATTCATGACATCTATAATTTCGAGTTACCTTGGCAGATACTAAATAGATTATGGGCGAGTGCCCTTCAACACACTTATCGAGCTATCTAATAAAGAAAAGTTAAGATTTTTGGTGCACCATCTTTCCTCTCATTATATATAATCATTACGGTATTTTATTAAAAAAACTATATGATGTACTGAAAAAATCAATAAGAAAATTCTGAATTATTAACTACACCAACTTTTTTTCAATCAATGATTTTAAAATCAATGTTGGATGGGCGTCTGAGGCACTCGTGAATGTGCCTGAAATGTTGACGTGTAGAGAGAGAGGGAGAGGGGACATGGGAGAGAGGGGAAGACGAGGAAAGCTTGAATGACAAGTGAGAGGGAGGGATGGGCAGTGAGCACGGATGGAGCTATGATGTGCGCAACGTAGAGACGCCGTGTGTGCGGGACGGACACGTCCAATCCCACATGAAACCCCAAAGACTCGAAAGACGAAGCCGGGTACAAAAGAAAAGAGAGAAAAAAAAAAAAAAAAAAAGAGGAGAAAGACGATGGAAAAAAGGACTGCGCTCCACTCATCAATCATCCATGCATTAACACACACGCTCTCCCTCTCTCTTGCAGTCGTACAATGGCGGATGGCTCCCACCTGCTTTTGAGCGCGGGAGTCTCGGGGGATGATGGGTGGGGGTTGCTGTTCAGAGTGTAGGGCGAGCGGTGAGATGAGGTCCTCGTCGCCGCCAGCTATCTCTCTCTCTCTCTCTCTCTCTCTTACTGTCTCTATATATATATATATATATATATATATATATATATATATATCTGTTCAATGAACCTAAATCTCACGGCACGATTATATTAAGTTTTCATTAGAGCAAAAACACATTAAAATTCCTAACTATATAAATAGCCGCTAAATGATTTCCCACTTGATTATGCATTCTTTCCGAATTTGTACTTCCCTCTAGCGCCTGTCGACCGTCTTTATGATTGGTGGACGACAAATTATAGCTATCGTCAATATATAAAGTTAATTAGATACAAATGTAGTTGATGATTACGGTTAGAATCCATGGTGCAGAAAACGTGCCCCCGTCTGGCTATGATGTCGACGCGAACGACACATGCGTTATTCCTCCTGCAAGCCAAAGCTAGAAACGGGTCTGGGTCATGAGGGAACCGTAGACAGGTTTCAGAATTGGCCCTTTTCCTTTTCTTCTTGTCTTTTCACTGTTCAACGTTGAATCTTCGTACCGAACTCGAAAACACGACCCGACCTTCCACAATTCAGCCACGGCACCACCAAGCATATGACGTCGTCTTCATGTTTCAGTCCCTTTGAGTAGACGGAAACTAGCGGCCATTAGTTCAGTGGTTCCTATGTCGAAACAAGGGTGCAAATGTGATGTTTTCTTTTTTCTTCCTTTTGCCTTTATTGGCTCGAAGCTATCCCTATTTAGAGAAGCATGAATAGCGACAGCGTGCTTTTCTGAAATTCGAGGGAAGCAGCATGCGAGGAATCCGAACTTGGGATAAAACTAAAAAACTTCATTAACGATGGGCATGATAAAAGGAAGAGAAAAGTTAAAAAGCTATGTAGATTCGCATAATCACGGTTATCATTATATGAACGTCACTTCAAGATTTACTTATTCGATGGTTATATGCATATTAAAACCATCAAAATTTTAACAGTTACATAGTGGATCTACTAAACATGTGATGTTTGAGTTACTTGTCGAGTTAGTTATAATATGGCTGTGAATCTAAAATATTTTAGATTACTACAAAACTATGCATAGGGCGATCTTCATTGTAGACATTGCCAAATTAACTACTCTAATGTTGGCAAACAAGTTTGATGTTGTTGACATATCCTGTTTTCATTATTATCGCTACTCAAAGAACAGTTGGACTTGCATCATACCACACAATATAACCCTAGACTAAAGAACCGTAGCCCGTCTCCTACTCTTCTCTTGCCCTATGTTAACATGGCCCCTGCCCTACGATCGCCACCATTGCTCCCTGTCACCGCCTCCTCCGGTGAAGCCGTAGCGGACCTTTATGTGCAATGGCTACAATTGCTGCCGTCGGTCTCTGTCCTCCGCCTTAAATTCTCTCGCGTCTCTATCCAAAGTTGCCATCGCATATATGCAAAGCTAGATTCTAGCAACAGCGAGGGTGCAGTAGTCGAGGAAGGCAGTGGCAAAGCTGGTGGGGAGAGAGAGAGAGAGAGAGAGAGAGAGAGAGATGGAAATCTAGATCGAAAGTAGGTGAGTGGACGATGGATTCCGGTGGTGTGCTAGGCTAGTGACGATGGCGGGATTCAGGCGGGGCGCGGAGGGTGTGCTCTATGCAGAGGGGTAGGGGAGGGAGGAGCGGGCGGAGGAGAGCCAAAATTTTCGGGAGATGTAAACAAATAGGCAAAAGTATTAACCCCCGCCCGAAACGTATACTTCTTGAGGGAATCACTACAGAATACTTCACCATCTTGTCATGCCACGGATTAATGTTTTACGGTTAAAAAACCGATGCTCTCGTTGATTGTCCCAGCTTGGTTTGACATTCTTTATTGTTAATTGTCGATTGTATTAGCTAAGCTAGTGTGCTGAGGTGGAATACTCACGACCTTAAATAAATCTTCAGGAGACATAAGACTGACCATCAATCTATTGAACATTATTAAACTAAGGTTTTGAGAGTACGGAGAAATTGACAATATATGTGTCATTCACATGAACCGGCAACTCAAGTGTCGGATTTGAAGAGACGACGCAACGTCCATGTGTGAATATGCTTATTTGTTTTCCTAATCAGTGTACAGTGTACATGACTTTGAATATGTCTAGCAATGGTACCAAAGAAAGTTGTTGTGGAAGACATTTTCATTGCACAAATTATCCAATATTGAATATTAATTAGGTCAACATTCACAATAGGCACTTGGCTTAATTGTATTTTGTTTGTATTGTTGTTGTGACTTGTGAGTATTATGTGGGGAAAGTGGAGATTTCGAATGACACGCATCACCCCATAATGAAATATTACTCCATTATCAATATTCGTAATCTATTCTATAGTTTAATGATTACTTTATAAACTTTAGCATTTACTTTAAGCAAGAAGTACTATTGACGTGTCATCATATGATTCCATAACTCATTGTGTGCTGATATTAGGAAATAAAATAAATTTTGCATTTCTATGAGAAGAATTATCTGATATTCAAAATCTAAGATAAAATGATGTGTGGCTGCCCAATATTAACCCTAGTAGTGCACTTTCAAATTATCTAATTACATTAAAAATAAATATCCAAATTTAGTGCCCACCCCGAAATGACTAGAATAGTCATATTATCAATATAAAGAAGTGAAGGCAAATAATAATAATAATAATCAAAATCTGCCATCTCCTAAAGCAGTTTTCTAAAATAAATCTTCCGCTTTCGTGTATGTTGACAAATAGCAGCTTCACCTCTGAAATCCCCGTACCTTTGTCATGCCAAAAAACATCCATATCCATTAAAATCAACAAGGGAGGCGCATGGCATGTGCACCAGAACCGTTACTGTTAAAAGATAAGGTTTCTTTTTTCTCTATCTTTTTCCTTCTCCCTTGCATTTTCTTTTTAAATTTCCCTTTTTCATGTAGTTCTCTTAAAAACATGGTATAAGTATATTGAAAATTTCAAAACTTGTCATGAATGTGTAATTGAGTCATAAAAATTTTAAAAAAATGTAATCAAGTCCTAAAATTGATCAAATTAGTGTAATTGAGTCCTTTCGTTAATTTCGTCCAACTTGGCTAAAGAAAAATACCAATGTAGCTTTTCTTTAATATTTTCTCACTCTTATATGGTGATGACATGGCTAAAACATAAAACATGAGGATAAGATGACATTGTTATGGTCCAAATCTGATTTTTAATACAAAATTTATTTAAATTAAATTATAAAAATAAGCTAAATTAAAAAAAAGAAAAGAAAAGGAGATGTGAGAAAAGGGCGATGAGGGTGGGGCATGGCAGACTGGGGGCGTTGATCCCCTATCTATCTTGGCAACCCTCGTTGTAGCCCTCCCCCAGATCGGGTGAGGGTTGCCAGCCATTGGCCAAGGCTTGGCGATCCTTGCTAGCCCTTTCCGACAATGGTGGGGCCACTTGGTTTCTCACATCTCCTTTAAAATTTGGCTTTATTTTTTTAAATTTAATTTAAATAAAATTTATATTAAAAATAAGCTTTGGACCAAGACGACATTGTTTTAGCTTCGTCATCACCATGTAGGAAATAAAGAATAACAAAAAAAATCCATATCGATATTTTCCGTCAGTCAAATTGAACAAAATTAATGGAATGATTTGATTATACCAATTCGATAAGTTCTAAAATTTGATTGCATTTTTTGCAAGTTTTATTATTCAATTATACTTTCATGACAAGTTTTAGAATTTTCAATGCACTTATCCTAAAAAACATGCATTAAATGATTTGTTCATTCCTTGTAAGGTAAAACACCGTGCGGTGAGACACAACACGATACCATGTCATGACTTGATCTCGATATATAATAAGCAAATCTGAATGCCGTGATAATTTTTTTATATGAATAATTATGATTTTCATGGAGTATGTCTATTAGTTATGAATGGAAATTTTCGACACAAAACAGCTTCATGATTCTAAGGGCAAAATTTGCAACTTTAAGTTCAATTAAAACCATGTCCACTCAGTCGACACGGGACATGGTTTTGATCGATTTACATCCATATTCAATCTATAACAGTGCATCCATATTAAATCTTCAATGAGATGTTGAACAATTACATGGAGAAGCATATAGGGAAATCTCTTGAAATACGACTTGTGTCTGTAAAGTGTAATCACAATGAGTTAAATTGTGTCATTTTAAAATGTAAACACATGACGAACAAGTGCAATATGAAAGTGAACATTGCTCGAAAATTGTTAAAACCAAATTTAAGAGTTCTCTAGCTACTCGTTCTCGATTCATTTGAGATTGGATTATGAACAATAATGGAAACTATGTTCTCCCTGTCTATGTTTCTATGTGTCATCCTTCTCTCAATTCTCAAGTGAATTTGTTCGAATATGACCATTTTTGTGTTCCTCCATTTCCAAATCCATCAAAAAGCGCCTCACGAATCGGGACATGTAAATCACCACTCGGTGTGCTCCATGACTATTGCATTTATTTTATTTTCCAAATCTTGCCCTGATTCGATATAAATTTTAATTATTCACACCATTCTTAGTCATTGACATTACCCGTCGAAGAATATTATTAGCAAGAAGGGAAAAAAAAAACAAAAAGAAAGAAGAAGGATGATGGCCAGAAAATCCAGAGTCCAAGTCCCCTCATCTCTGGTTCGTGGTCATCCGATCTCTCGAGCCTTTACCTTTTACAATAATCAAACATTTCTTTTTATTTGTTTAATTTTTCGTCTTTCTTCCTCAACGGAGCACGTCTTGTCAAAGCCACTAAAAGAAAGAAAAAGAAAAACCGAGCCGATGCCCGTTCCGGTCGATTCAACCCTCTCTCTCTCTCTCCACCTTTCACATTTACCTCTCAGCCCCACCTTGATCGCCTCGTCTCTCTCCTCTCTCTCTCTCTCTCTCTTCCTCCCTCCTCTGCAATTTGCACGGAGCCCTCCCGCTCTCGCTTCTTTAACATGCCCACCACCTCCTGGTGCAACTTCACCTCGAGGCCTCCGTGACCTACTGTGCGGGCGTGCTTCTCTTCTCGTAATAATTCTAATCCTAACATGGTGTGGTATGCGAGACAAAACCAGACCAGACCCTCCATGGCTCGTCTAGTCCCTTTCCTATCCGTTTCGTGACCCACCTGGGCATCTCCAATTACTCTCTCTTTCTCTCTCTCTAGGGTTTTCGAAGACAGCTCCTCCCCCTCGAAGCTCGCTAGGGTTTTGGATCGTCGTCTCATCTTGGGTCGTGTTTGGAATGGAGGAATATGGCCAGATGAACGAGAACAGTAGCACTGGGTCGAGAGGGAACAACAACAGCTTCTTGTACGCATCGCCGGTTCTTGGGCCGAGCTCCTCCGGCAATAGCAATTACGGGAGGGGAAATAGCAGCGGTGGCCACTTCTATTCCCAGTCCGGCGATCACTGCTTCCAATCCGAAGCGCCGCCGCACCCGGTGGTGAAGACTGAAGCAACCACCTCTCACCACGGCCATGCTCAGAAGTTTCATCACTATTCTCTGGTGAGAGACCATCATGACCCATCAGCTTCTCATCACCACCACCACCACCAACACCACCAGCATCAGCAGCTACAAACAGTGAGCGAGAGCTCGCGCGAGGTCGATGCCATGAAGGCCAAGATCATCGCTCACCCTCAGTATTCCAACCTCTTGGAAGCTTACATGGACTGCCAAAAGGTTAATTTCACTTTCATCTAATTTAATCAAGCTCTTCTTTCTTTTATTGCCCATATTTTCCGGTCAGTTGTTATACCACTTCATATGATATGTAACACAGCATATTGGGTAATTGCGTGAAAACATTACCGCCTAATGGCTTCCTTTTCCAAATTCATTTCCGATGACCAGAATGTCCATCCTTGGCTTGATTTTCTGTTTATTTTGCATTGCTAGGTCGGAGCGCCGCCTGAAGTGGTGGCGAAGCTGTCGGTGGCGCGACAGGAGTTCGAGTCGCGGCAGCGATCGTCGGTGGCTTCGGCGGACGGGTCGAAGGACCCGGAGCTGGATCAATTCATGGTCACTCTTGTTATTATCTTTTTCTCTCGTTCTCCAATTATAGCATGTTGTCATAGTAATTTTCGGCGATAATGAAAGAGGAAGCCATAAAAATTAAGAATAATAGTGACATGAAACTTTGATCAGGAAGCGTATTACGACATGCTGGTGAAGTACCGGGACGAGCTGACGCGGCCGTTGCAGGAGGCCATGGACTTCATGCGCAGGATCGAAACTCAGCTCAATTTGCTCAGCAACAATGGCCCAGTTCGCGTCTTCAACTCTGGTATACTCTCTCTCTCTCTCTCTCTCTCTCTCTCTCTGTGTGGGTCTTCTTCTTCTCCTCCACCATCCATTTCCTTTTCTTGCTTTGTTTCTCCATAATTAAAGGGCTAAAGTCCAGGTCATTTCTATCACTTCTCCTCCACCATCCATTTCCTTTTCTTGCTTCGTTTTTCCATAATTGAAAGGCTAAAATCTAGGTCATTTCTCGCTAGGTGTTTAGTACGCAGGGAGGAGGGGAGACAGAGAGAGAGAGAGAGAGAGAGAGAGAGCGCGCAAGGCACTACCTAGCTTTGCGGACTCTTGTGGAAAAATCCTACGAGCCCCTATCACGAGTCTATAATAATCAAGATTTAATTTTCATAATTTCTCACAAGAAAAGCTCCAAAGCTTAATTAATCCGAGGTTGGCGCGTTGGTGTGCTAGTTTAATTTTGGTTTAATTCGGTGTCGAGATCTTAAATTTTCCTCGCAAAGGTTCAGGCATTACCACCTCGAGATGGATATGTTGTTGTCATCATTGTTTGTCGTCGCCATTTCCCGGAGCCGTGGCTTCGCTCTCCGCGACTGAGAACAAAAGGAAAAAAACATTGTTCTTTGTGTTCCAGTGAAACTTGGGAAATTTAAGAAAACTTTGGATGCTGTTCCTCTCAGTGCTGCACCAGCATCTGTACGGCATTGTTGTCAGACATCTTTAAAATATGTGTTTGTGTGTGTATAAATCGTAGAGTAATACATTATTATTCTGTCTCCTTTATTTGTTTATTTCTCTGGCCAATTTATCTACGCATTTAAGACAAGATTTCTGTATTTATCACACAGCAATATTTGTCGAACCGTGATTGCCAGTTTGGTGCTCCACATGACAGAAATTGTTTTCAAGGGACTCAGAGGCTAATGCTCAAGGGAATGACACGTGCATGCTCATTTCTTGATTTATGAAAATAATGTAAATTGGTGCTTCGACTCTGTCCAGTTTTGTTATCATCTCACCTCATAAGAAAACTGGGTAAACAAGGGAAGGTCATTTTCCGCTCCCTTATTGTCTTCGGCAATCTACTATGACAAAAATGTGTCTGTTAGTTTATGGTAATAGCCATTTGAGTTTACCTGGCATTTGGGAGGCTAGTAATGGGACCGTTGCCTAAGTGTATCTGCTTTAACTAGACAAGATTGTTTGAATTGTTTCCGGTAATTTCTTTCTCAGTTAGGAACTCATTAAATGTGTAGTAGTGAGTACCAAAATAAGTGGGGCCATTGCGTCTTATCTAGTGTGCCAAGTAACTCGAGATACAAACTGGGTATAAAACATTGGCAAGTGAAAGTTCATTTGGTAAAGTGAAGACAATATATGATATATGATCACATTCACATAAGCTTTGTGTACCTATCTTCATAGTAATTGTGCATTTTCAGCATTGTTGAGGTTGTCCTGCATCGATTGGTAGGGGATGGTGGTGAGTTTTTAAGTATGAGATAATGCCTCATCATTTAAGTTCGCTTTTGAGGTGAGAGAGACCCAAAATCACCCAACTAGCATTACTCATCGTGTGCAAATGTAAGGTTTAGGTAGATTGGTGATGGTCCCATATACTTTGATGGCGGAATCATAGATTACCACCACGAAGAAAGAGGGAAAGATGGTTGACTTCTTTATCCTTGAAGATGGTCACAAAGTTACTATATGTTGTCAAATCAGACTGTCAAGCCACATGCTCTTCTGAATCTGTATTCTCTCAGCCAATAAGTGCGAGCTGCTTTTAAAAATATATATTTGGTCCTCTCTTTTAGTTGTATTCTTGAACCGCAATTGCTAATTATTGGGCATGTTTAGCTAGTATCAAATAATTCGATGAGCTGTTATTGTCATTTTGTGAGCTAAACAGTCTACATTGTACTTATGTTTATGTGCATTGCTGGAGATGGATAATGTTTGCGGATAGATTTCCATTGGTATAGTTCGTGAAGAGCTATTGCCCCTCATCAACTAAGATATGCGCTGACATAGTTATCAAAATACTTCTTGTACTAGTCTTCTTCACTTTACTGTCCAAGTCTTCTGATCTCTCCAGTCCGATTGAAATAATCTTCATCATCATCGTGGATAATTAGATTCACTTATAGAGAGAAGAAAGAAACCTCATACTTACTACAAAGGATGCTACCTTTTTCTTTCTTGCTCACATTTCCTCCTTTCTTGTGGTTGAAAGTACCGTTGGAACACAATCTGAGATGTCTAGAAATGACCTGGGTGATTCATAATATTTCCTAAGAAAGATATCCATGATTCTGAAAGGAACACGATCTTTCCCCTTATTTATTTCTTTCCATAGGAAAAATTTCTAATATTAGCAAGGGTAGTTTTTGTGATTACTTCGTTCATGGTGATTCGAAATCTTGTGTTGCTTTTAAGGTAACCTTGATTCACATTCTTTCTTTTCCCTCAGTATTGTTGTGCCTCTGAAGTAGCTGCATAGCTTCCTTCATTTAGAAAGAGGTGAAATACTTTGGTCTTGAGGACACATTCATCACACTAGATATACATTTTGTGGCCATGGCCACTATTAAAGCAAATTCACTTGGCTATGAGGATTTTATCTGCGTTATATTCACCTTGATGAATGATTGTATTGAGTTAACGCAGGATGTATCTTCTGCCTTTATTAAAGTCTCTATAGTTTTTTTTTTTTTTTTTTTTTTTTTTGGTAAAAGGTAAGATTAAAGTCTCTATAGTTTTGATTTTTCTGAACTTGATAATTTTTTGTCAATCTTCAGCAAACTTTGTTTTTACTACTCATCTTTCTTTATAATTACAATCCGTATTAAGTGAAGCAATTGCCTTTTTGTACCATGAAAATGTTACTATAAAGACCCTTGTCACCTCAATGCGAATGGTTCGAGAGAGAGATAATATGAATCTAAATCTTTGGCCACAGCAAAGTGGTTCATGAAGGTGCATCTAACTCTTTGTCTATAGCAGACCTTTCAAAATGGTTCATAAAATCCATTTCTTAACCCAAATGGGTTTTAAAAAGATTATAAATGAATTAGTTAGTTATATTGAGTAAATGAGTCATAAATGGGTTTAAAACACATTATGAGTGTTAAATAAAGTCACAAATGTATTATAAATGGGTTTACAACTTGCTTAGACCTAACCCATTTTAATGACTCTCTCTTTAGTCTCTCACCTTCACTCAATATTGTGCTCACTCATTTTGCACTCTTACCTGAGTTTGTCTATGGATTTTCGTAGATTGGGTTAAATGTGAAAGTGTTTAAACGATATGGGTCGGGTCAGGTACGGGTCATTGGATTTGTATTGCGTGGAAATGGGTCAAAAGCGGTTAAATGGGTCTATATGGATTGGACTATTTATGGCCAAACCCAAACCCGACCCACTATTTAATGGATCTAGTTTACAACAACAATTGTTCAGCTAGGTGTGAGTCCTTTTTGGGAAAAAAACTGGCACCTATTAATAGTTCAGGAATCAAATAGCAGCTACTGGGTGTTTGGCTGATGGTTAAGTAGATGATAACAAAAAAATGGCACGTTGGGTAAGACATTTTTCAAGCTTGTGTTTTGAGTCCAAATGCAATGTTTAGTCACTATGCATATTCATCTTCTAATCTTTTTATAGAAATGAAACATCTCTTAGCGCTATTTCTTTGCATTCAATAAGTAGCTAATATTCTTTGTTGTTCAAATTGATCATGTCCAAAATCCTGCGTTTATAAATCGACCATGTGCACCATCATATGGACTTACCATTAAGCTAGAGGATCTCATTGTCCTTATTTAGGTGCCAGGAAATTGCTAATTATGTCGGAGTAGCTTTTGATGTACTTTTCTCATTCGGAAAAAAATCATGTTGCTTTTGTTTGACTGTAATGGTTTCAACATATAAAAATTAATGACAGATGAGAAGTGTGAAGGGGTTGGTTCATCGGAAGAGGATCAGGATAACAGTGGCGGTGAAACAGAATTACCTGAGATTGATCCGCGTGCTGAGGATAGAGAACTGAAGAACCATCTGTTAAGGAAGTATAGCGGGTATTTAAGTAGCTTGAAACAAGAACTCTCCAAGAAGAAGAAGAAAGGAAAACTACCTAAGGAAGCCCGGCAGAAGCTGCTTAGCTGGTGGGAGTTACACTACAAATGGCCATATCCATCGGTACATGCTCTTACTTGCTTGACATATTTCAAAATCTCTTGGTGATTTGTGCCATATAAATTTGTTGGTTTTCAAACTTTTTCATGCATCCACTGATCATGGTAAAGCTCCTATTCGTAACCATACAGGAGACTGAAAAGGTGGCATTGGCTGAATCCACTGGTTTAGACCAGAAACAGATAAACAATTGGTTCATAAATCAAAGGAAACGCCATTGGAAACCTTCCGAAGATATGCAGTTCATGGTGATGGACGGTCTTCATCCGCAAGGTGCCGCTTTATACATGGATGGTCACTACATTGGTGATGGTCCCTACCGTTTGGGCCCGTAGGCTGTCAATCCATGCACCATAATCGGATATATAGGTTTGATGTTCTTGCAGGGTCCTCTGGTGGTTGCTTCGCCTTTACATTATGTGTCCTAGTGTATGAATTGTTAGTTGTGTCACCTGATCAAATCATGTTATAGAGTGTTGGGTAAAGTCTATGGCAACCCAATGCAAGAAATATTTTTGATGACTAAGGTCATTCTTACGTCATATCTATGTATCCTCTCTATATGTCTTGGTTTTCTTTCGGCACTCAAGTAGTTGTGGTCCTGGTGTTTATATTGATTCAGTATGCAGTATGCTTTTACATGAATGTGCTTTGTTATATTCGATGAGTACATTTGAAGGTTCATCAATATCATTCAGTAATATAGGAAAGCCAATTCTGGGGACCCTGTTCTGTTGTTCTATGCCATAAAGATCCTTAAAAAGGTGGTGTATCAAGTAATTGATGAGAGGTTGTAGGCGAAAGAGGAAAATGGCGAGAAGCAAATGAAGTTTGAAAATGCAAGTTCCAAAAGTAAGTCTCTTTTTCGAATTCTAAACTGCGAATCTTTTTCTTTACTTCATTCTCTGTGCGGGAGCCAAATCATTGTCAAAAAGAAACTTCTGGACATTATTTTTAAGTGTTTAAAAACACATGTGGCTATCTTTTTTTCTTATTCAAAATTCACACCATACAATCTGAAAAATCATTCAGCCAGGACGAGGCTTCTCCATTTTAACATGGTTTCCTAGAAGATATATGTTTGTTCGTGTTGTCGTTCGGCCCCCCTTGGTGATTTGGTCTTCCGGGAATGGAGGGTGCCCTATGAAGAAGGGAAAGAGAGAAACCTGGATTGTCCGCTTTTGGATCGTGTTCCTTGAAAATCTTTTTACGGATATTTTTAAAGATTGCTTTATGTTGTCATATGTATTTCACAAGAAATGTTTCAGTTTCAGGGCACTATTCTCCAACCTCACAATAATGCTTGCATTACGTTTTCTCGCATTGCAAAATTCCCTTCCCAGCTTTCATTCCCGTTTTTGCATTTTGCGACTCTCTAACAGGTGGGATAGACATTTCATGGCATTCCCGTTCCTACCTTTAGTGACTCTCTAAAAGCAGGGACGGAGCGTACCCTACAAAAAAGGGAAGAGTCCTCAGGTTGACCCTCTCGATTGTGGGGTTTAAAAAAAGAAAAAAAATTCTTTTCTGAGGGATAAAAACACCGTATTATAACTTTTGCACGATAATACCTTAAATGTCATAATTTTTTTGTTTGTTTTTATCATTTGAGTGCCAATTTCATCAATTCACCCTACATGGTTCAATTAATTTTTTATTCCGACCTGGCTATTTTTTTGAAAGAAACTCAAGTCAACAAGTTTGACCAGAGAAGAAGAGAGATTGAGGAAGCATGGCTCAACCATCTGAGGAGAAGAGAGAGAAATGGAGGATGTGGGGCAACAAGAAGATCTGATTTCCCTTTTTTTCTTTTTTTTTTCTTTTTAGCCCTGTGTAGCGTGAACGTTGCTTGGCTCGTTGTACCCAACTTGCGGTCTAAACTACGTTGGCTTTGCTTGTTTGGCTTGAGGAGGAGAAGCGAGCACGTTGTCTTGCGCCCGATACGAAGAAGTGGAGAGACGTGCACCGATCTTGAGCCGCTTCAATAGAAGTATTCTTCACAGATAGATCGTGAGCCGCTTCTGCTTCACAGGTTGTTTTTTTCACTTCGCCCCAAATGGATGAATCGGGGTTATGGTTTTAAAACACTTCTAATTTGGCCCTAAACAGATAATTTGGGGTAAATATATGGGTCAAACGACGTCGTTTTTGCACTTTTTTGCTAACTTGATTTTGCCGGGCGAGCCATGTTGGACTGTTTATAAGTTACTATTGCATCGGATTTTTGGTTATACAAATTGCCAATAACATGAAAGAGTGATTTTAAAAAAATATAGCATTTGAGTGATTTGAAAAAAAAAAAAAGAATTACGGTCTCAAGTTAGCATTATATAAAATTATGGTACTTATATTGTTTTTATCCCTTTTTGTGGACACTGATAGTAAAAGTGGTAAGGAAAGTTTCAATTTTCATGATAATGATTACCCATTTCACAAGAACACTTAAATTATTTGGTGTGTAATAATGGAAGGGAAATTTAAATTCCAGCTTTCATTCCCATTCTTGCATTTGGTGACTCCCTAAAAAACTGGAATGGGCATTCGATAATATTCCGCACAAAGTTAACTAGCAATATAAGTAACAGAAACGAACGATTTTACGCAAATAAAAATTGCAAATTAGATTTATAGAATTCGGCTTGGTTACAACGACTCCTCTCTCTCAGCCATAGTAACCCGAACAAGTAAAATTTCACTAACTCTGAAATTATGAATATCACCTTGTTACAAGGGAGAGCCGGTTGCACACAGATTTCGACTTTTTTCTATGGCTCCCCCGTTAGAGATTAAGTAACTATTAGATGCCCCAACAGTCGTTCTCATATCTTGTATGCACAGCCTCTCTCCAAATTATAAATTACACTTCTAAGTGCTTACTAATAGTCCTCCGCACAATTTGTCGAATACCTAGTACAACCAATTTTCTTATGTATTCACAATTTGTCAATTTTGCTGTCTTTTACAAACAACAGTCAAATGAGCATTACAAGTTTACAAAAATGACGAGATCAAAAACCTCTTTGTCATTGCCTTTTTGGACTATGATTTCTGACCGAGTTTTCTCCAATTTATAGAGCTCCATATTTGAACATTGCACTTGAATCATGTAGCTTTTATATTTATATATTTCTTTTAAAAATCTTTAGAAAGTTCCTTGAAAAATATGTGCTAAACATTTCTTCAATCTGGGCTTATAATCAGATTTTCTAGTCATGGCAAGTTATTTAGTAGGTTTTTATCACGCCATCTCATCAATCTTTTAAGCGAATTAGTCTGTGATTTTTGTACAAATAATCTTGGAATGAATGGCATACATAATTGCTATGGAGGGGGTTTAATAATTTAGAAAACCCAACGATCATCAAATCTATATGCAAAAAATATCTGACCTGCATGGCTGACTATTTTGCAGAATAAAGACTTCAGTTCTACTCCCTCTCTTTTGTAGTTTTCAGCCCTAATGAAATTTCACTCATATAGGGTTAGATCTTAACTCCCTCTCTTTTAGGGATATTTTCCAACTCTCAATGGCTAGAATGGAGCGCACTTATGAAGAAGGGAAGAGAGTAAGCTACGTTGACAACTCTGGATTGCGTAGCTTGATAATTATTTTTTAACAGGTTTTGTGAAAGAATGCAAACGTGTAGCTATAGTGAATATTTGTGCCCAAGGATTGGCCCAAATGGTGATGAACGAAGTATCCAGAACTCGACGTAAGAGCTCGACAAATGTCTCGGGAAAGCCCCAAGCAAGAGCGGGAACAAACAGACGCACCACTCGACTTTCCAAGAGTTTTATCTTTGTTTTTTAATGAGCTTTTCAATGCCTGCACTTCTCGTTCAAAAAAATGCCTGCGCTTTACATTTATATGTAATTCCGTTTCGTTGTACTTCCAATTCCAAGCATTTCAATTTCAAGTAATTTTCGTTCCAATGCAACTTAGTTTTCGTTGCACTTAAATTCGCATAATTCGCACTCGACCTAACCTGATTCGTGCACTTTGAGCTCGAGTAAGGAACTGCGGAGCAATCTAGGTCGTTTTCCAAACGTCTGGAGTTCAGACTGCCTGGGGGCAGGCCCATTTTCGTCAAGTCTCTTTTGGCGTGCGGGTAGATCTATTTTCACAAACATAAGGAGAGTTTCAATGTCTAGGACACTGGTTACCCACTTTATAAGAACACTTTATGTTTGGTATGCAAGAGTTGAATGCAAATTTCCATTCTCATTCTTGCATTGAGGTTTTAAGTTGACCTACAAATTTTAAAAAATGAGGTATTTTTTTTTTTTTACTTTAAAAAAATTGACATACTTGATTAAACGAAAAAAAGAAGTTAGGTACTTGATTGTAAAAATGGATAAAAGTTTAGGTTGTTGTGATGTCATTACCATTATATGATTCTATGGCCATAAAAGCTCACATGAAAATATTATTCAAATTGCAAAAGTATGTTGCACAATATCTCTAAATAAATATATAAAAGAACCTTACTAGGACGAGGGTAAAGTTATTTCTAACAATAATGGTGCAGTTGGGACCAAAACAAAAATTCAAAGAATGGACAACTGAACGAATTTTAGAAAGAAATCACATTTGCATTTTTGTGTTCTCTTTTTGAAATGTTTATTTTCTGACCTTACTAGAAAACAGAGAAAATATGTCAGCTTTGAACGCATATTGTCCCAACTCGACTGGCAATATGATGTGAATTAAGGCTATGCGCTTTAGGACATTTCAGCTGGAATGCAATTAGATGTGGTAAACACCTGTACAATGTTATGGTGTTGAGAAGTCTGTATTCTATGATTCTCCATGCTTCTTATGAGGAAAGGTTATACAACACTTTTAATTATATCATGGCATACAATGTTTGATGTCTTGCATTTTGGACTACTAAACAATGTTGGCAAAATATTTTACACGTGCTAACATAATTGACCATTGTTCGTAAAATTCTAAACACAAGTGAACATGTCAAACGAGTAATATAATGATAAGAAAAAGTATCGTCTCACGAAGATCGATGATTAATAAACTAATTAAATACTAAAAATAGATTAATTCTAAAATTTATCTAACAAATCAAAATATAATTGAGAATAAATTAAAAGCAAAATTCACAGACTAAATGCAATAAATCGATCAGATAAATATGTTAGAGCATTCGATTTCACTATAACCACTAGATATGAATTTCAGATTATTGTGAATACAAGAACGATATCAAACATGTGATAGCGGAATTTTCTAATCTATTTACTATCCTATCTCTAGGTATAGCAAACTTACTCAGTTTATTAATCCACGATATCTCTATATGAATTAAAATAAACATAAGTGTATTAAAAATTATGAATATTTTCGATTTATAATGAGTCTTTTGGATCACCTTATCACCGAAAGCTACACAAATAACGCGGTATATCTCTATCCATGTTTAATTCATGATTATATATTATAATGAACAATTGCATATTATCACTTCTTAGTCTCAAACATGCACATCAAATCATTCAAGTGGTGGCCAGTCACTCAAAATCATTATGCACAATAATATATAACTCACATGAATGAAATCAATTGCAAAACATAAAAATCATGAAATTCACATCATCATAGTTAGGCTACATCGTAGCCTAACAAAAGAAAATTAGAACATAGTAGAAGAAGAAATACAAATATAAATTAAAATCAGCATCTTGAATCAAAGAACAATAATTCTGTTACCACTTTTGTCTTCTCTTCAAAATACTTGAAAAACTCTTAGAATAATAAAAAAACGATCTAACAAAAAAAACCTCACTCTATCTCTCAATGTTCTCCCCTTTAGAGGATATATCCAAGCTCCAAGCAATTGCGCATAAAATCAGGGAGTAAATCAAAGGATTCTGATTTGATATCTATTTTTCACTGCTTTTTGATTTGAATTCCTGATTTTTTTGTCATTCTTTTTATATTCTTCATATCTCATTATTCTGCATAAACAAGGAAAATTCAAATAATTAGAAGGAAATCCAAATATTTTCTCATAGATATTGCATTAATTGTTGCCTAAAATAGGTAAAATAACTCTATTTTTATAGAGTTATCAACCATCCTAAGTTGAATGATGAACTATCGACACTTATATTTGATTGATCTAATAATTCTAAAATTGAGGACATCCCACCTCTGTAAAGTAAACACATTATAAGTTGTTGGCTCACAAATTAATTACATTTTTATTTTATTTTTTGAGAAACCCATTTAGTTTCAAAATTTTTATACAATGTGCATATATTAAAATTCATTTCCCCTTAAAACCGGATAATCAACTTACCTAGTTTCAAGGGAAAATTAAATGACGAAGATGACTCCGTTACTCTAATAAAAGTGACGAAGCTACACAATTCCCTATGTGAAGTGTTAAGAATGACAAAATTTAAAATAAAACAAGAAAATGAATGACAAATTTAAAATAGTGGATGTTTTTCTTTTTGGTTCCAAAAATAGTGGATGTTCGAATTGACGAATATTTACATTTACATTTGCATTGTCTACTTGTCTAGACCTAAATAGTCCTCTCTGGGCTAGTTTAGTTTAGCCGTGAGGAAATGGTTTTGGGAAAATACAAATATTTTTGGGATAAAAGGATTTTCCAAAATGCTTTAATATTTGGCATATTGTAATTTTAAAGTGCATTGGAAAGTGATTTTGTTGTAAATACCATTTGATAAACCCTACATTTGCAAATTATTTTTATTAATTTAAAAAAATTAAAATCAAATTAGATGAAGCTTCACGGCCAACCAATTGTCGGCCAACTAACAATCTTGCCTAAGGTTGCACGAACCCAAGCAGTAGCGCCTGAGGTTGTGCGACCCAAGCAAGGGTCACTCGGGTTGCGTGACCTCAGGCGCCGCTGCTTGGGTCATGCAAACCTAGACGGTGGTCGCTAGGGATGCACTACCCTCAAGCAGCAGTGGCTAGCCTCCAATAATTATTGGGAAGAGGAAGATGAATAGTAGACTTATAAAAAAAAAAAAGTTGACGGGTGAATAGTAAAAGTGAACTTGCATTTCTAAAATGTCGAAGAAGCAGGTCTCACCTGTTTTGGGCCCTCAACCTTCTCAATGCTGACATTTGGCTAATGAGCTTTTGAAAATGCTTGCCAAATGCCTAATATTTTTTTCAATGGGCTTTAATAACTCAAAATCGCTTGGGAAAGTTGAACCAAATGGGATTATTTGTACATTACTATGCTATAGCCTCCATTTAGAACATGTTTTTTTTCTATGGTGTAGATGAAGTATTCTGAGTAAAAATGTGGAGTTTAAGACATAGATACTATGGAAATACGAATTTGTCATCGTTAAAACTTAGGATTGAATATTCTAAATTAAGGGGGTAAACTTATTATATCTTCACGATACTCTTTTTAAAGTAATTCACGCATCTATTTAGCTCGACTTTCCCCAAAAAGATTAACCTCAAAAGGGCATATGCTAAACATACCCAGCAAACCCTAATCCCCAAAATTCTCCTCTCTCTCTGTGCCTTCGTGCTCCGCCGCAGCGTCGCCTCGAGGCACGAACCCCTCGCCACCATTTGAGAAAGCATGCACGATAAGTTTGGTCTATCCAATCAAGACTTGAAGATCAAACTTCCAACACGATCACAGGCTATCACAGGCCCCCATGTAGGAATTTGACATGGGGATGTCGAAAGCGTTTTTGGGTCCGCTGAATTAGCCCCAGCCCAAGAATGCTGGCCCTTGAAGAAGCACTACAAGAGGATAGTGCAAAGCTCTTGATTGAAATATCAGCACTGCATACTTTTAATCTCGTAGCAGAATTTGGCGAACAAAATAAATTTCTTGGAGACATCAGTAGTACTATACCTACTTGCAAAGAGGGCACACATTGAGGGTTGATGCTGGAAGCCGAACGCGGAATGGTGGTGGTTTTAGCTTCAAACGTCTAAGCTCTTGAAGCTCCTTCTGCAGTCTTCAGTTCTCGTTAGGATAATTGTCCAAAAGTCCTAAACATATTCTACGGGACTACCAATTCAATCTTAAACCTTTTATTCCTCTCAAGACAGCACTAAGCCCATTCTTTATCCATTGGCGGGGCACGAGGGTCTAGCATTTGCATAGCGCAAGCAACCAATACACAAACATGCTAAAACGGTCACGACTTGATAGAAAACCAATGGAACCAGCACATGCATGCACGGCATGCTCGGTACAGTTCACGGCTCACAAGATACTCACGGTCATGCACAAATACTAGAGCTGTTAAAATGGATCACAAATCCACACGTCAACCCAAGTTTATTTACACGGATCATCTTAAACTTAAAATATGGGTCCTATATGGTTTTTGCGAAGGGAAGCCCAAAATAGATGAGTGTTAGTGGATCAGTTAGTAGCATACTTTCAACCCAGATTAAATATGGAGTTGCCCATTCTTTTTTATTTTTTCCAGTCAAAAAGCCGTCCATTCTTCCAAGATGACAATTTAAGGAGAAAAACATTACTAAATATGGATCTCAGGTCAGATATGGGTTTTGTATGGTTTGGGTCGCTGAATTTGCATTATATATACGTGGGTCAATTTAAGTTGGACTTTTCTTGATCTGATCTATTCGTTGGATGGGCCTAGCATACATGATACACCTAGGCAAAACACCTACACACCCGCGGGGTTACACTTTATGGCATACGAGTGGTGGGTGGCCGAGTGAATGTGCATGTCTAGCGATTGCGTGTGCATAAACATGCCCATTCACTCGGCCACCCACCACTCGTATGCGGTCACGCTGGGCCATCTCATTGGACTCTGCACCTACCTCACTCTCACGCGCTCCCACCCTACACTCGGTCATCACTCGCGCACGCATACACGAACACGTCCGCACATCCTTTCGCTGCTCCCGGCACGCACGCAACACCCCACAATGCACATACTCACAGCTCTTCAGGCAGCGGCCGGAGCTTGAATAGGCGGCGGTAGTTCAACGGCAGGGCGAGCTCAGCGGGGCCAGGCGCGGCAATGATGGCGAGCTGGCCGCGGCTGCTAGCTAGAGGAACCATGGAGGGCAGCAACGACGGAGTGGTGACATGAGGCGGACGGCGGGGGTGAGCCGAGCCGAGCCGAGCCGAGCGCGAGAAGGAGGAAGGTCCGGCGACGGTGGCGTGAAGGGGCTGTGAAGCTGGTGAAAAATGGGATGAAGGCGGTAATGGCGGTGAAGGAAAATGATGGTCCCCGCGCCGGCGCCCCCTATCAGCGGACGTGGACGGAAGATATACGGTGCTGGTGGAGGAGCCCTTCGTGAGAAAGCGACGATGAACTGATCTGTGTGCAGGCGTATGATCTCCAAAAGCTCCCATTCCCTGCTCACTCATTGCTTCACGGAACCTTTGCTCTTTCTCAATCCATCCTTTTGTGGTCTTGTCTTTCTTTTTGTCTTAGCCCGTCCATGCCTCCTGCTTTGACCTGTTCTCACACGCATGGATATCTCTCTCGAATGCTTTTTTCTGCCCTTCTGGTGCTCACTCCTCTATGCTTTTCAGCCTGCTGTGCACCCCATGTTTCTTTGGTTCTTTTGTTTCAGCCTAAGAAGTCAAATATTTATTTTTATGGGCTTTTTTGTCTTTTCTATCAAATTTGCTTTTAGGTTAAAAGTGATACATTTATATTAGCGATGACAAGACCCTAGCCGTCAAGTCGCTAAAAAAGGAAATAGAGAGGCAAGAAAAAAATAGAAGAAAAAAGTGAGTTTTTTTTTTATGAGGGTTCTCAATCTCTTTGTGCCCTGATCTTGAGAGAAAATTATCGTTATATTCCAATTTTTTTCGAAGTCTAGTGGATTCGCAGAGTGTCTCTGCGCGGAGACGTAGCCAGGTTTGGGTGAATTTTGATAACAAATTTTCTGACGTGTTTATCTGATTCTGTTCTTTTATTACTATATTCTGTTTAGTGAATTGTTTGCGAGCGTTATTTTTGTGGAATCGACGTGCAATTTCGTAACAACTGGTATCAGAGCTGGGTTGGCTAATCGAGAAGTTTTTCGGTGACGTTCGATTGAAAGAAAACAGTATGGCAGAAGATAAAATCAGAATTGATAAGTTTAATGAGGATGATTTCGGATAGTGGAAACTACAAATAGAGGATTATCTTTATCAAAAAGATCTCTATGCACCACTTGAGGGTTGGAACCCCGAGATGGCGGAAGTGGATCCGACAGAAAAAGACAAGGTACCACATCGCGAAAGCAAAAACTGCAAAAGAAGCCATGGATATTCTAACGAATATTTATGAAAAGCCGTCCACATCAAATCAAGTATTTTTGCTAAAAAAACAGGTTAATATGAAGTTATCTGATAGAGGTTCTGTGGCAGAGCATATTAATAGTTTCACGCATGTCACAGGTCAATTGGAATCTGTAGGCATAAATTTAGATATGAAGCTTCAAGCTTTATTATTTTTATGTTCTCTTCCAGAAAGCTACAATACTGCAGTGCAGGGAATTTCAAGCACCATGAAGGATGATTTAACTCTTGATGATGCTGTGGGTAGTATCATGGATGAAGAGATGTGAAGGAAAGTCTCAGGTGGAGATAATTTTTCTGCATCTACATTTTCAATGGCACTCGCAGTGGAGAACCGTGGAAGAAGTAAAAGTAGAGGAAAATTCAGCGGGCGTGGCAGATCACAATCAAGGGATGGGAGACAGGTTGCAAAAGATGAATGTTGGTTTTGTCACAAAACCGGACACCGGAGGTTTCAATGTGAAGCCTACAAAAAAAATAGTAGCAATATGAGAATCAAGGAGCTAATGTGGTTAGCGATGGATCTTTGCTAGATAACTTGTGTTTGTCTGCAGGGTTTGACTTGACAACAGATAAATGGTTTATTGATTCTGGTGCTTCTTTTCATTGCACATCGAAAAGAGAAATATTTGATGATTATGCCAGTGGAGATTTTGGACAAATGGTTGTGGAAAACGGCCACATGTGTCCCATTGTTGGGAAAGAAACCGTGACTGTGTACATCTCAAGTGGAGGACGTCTAGTTTTGCGTGAAACTAGGTATATTCCAGAATTAAAGAAAAATCTGATTTCAACCAGTAAACTTGACCAAGAAGGTTTGGTAATAACCTTTGGATGCGGAGAGTGGAAGATAACCTCAGGGGCAAGAGTAGTAGTAAAGGAAAAGCGTATGGGTACACTTTACCTTCTCCAACGAGACAATATTAATGATATGATTGCAACTACAATGACGTTATTTTTGTGGAATCGACGTGCGATTTCGTAACACCTCTCTCGCCCCCCCTACCCATGTCTTGCACCGTATGCTCTGCCCAGTTTGCTTCATTGACCGTTGTCCTTGCTTTCGTTTTTCTTAATCATTTTATTTTTATTTTTTATTTTTTATTTTTTATTTTTTATTTTTTATTTTTTTAAAAAAATAGATTAAAGGGGAATTAATCCCATTTTAGATGCTGTACTGAATGCAAGAACTCGACATTTAATGAGACGAATTTTTGAACTCTTCTCTCCAAGAAAAAAACCAACACGCTAATAAGAAAAATACAAAATTATTCTTTCAAATCTTCTCCAAGTTATAGAATCATGTCCTCACAGCCTCTTAACAAAGGAAAATAGGAGAAAGAATAAGGAAGGACAACAGTCGCAGCATTGGAAGTGGCTTGTGCTTTGTAGCTGTCTTCTGAAAGCATATTTTTCCAGGCACCATGCGATCTCATCAACTCTTAATCCAATTAAAGCATCATAATGCCATCATATGCATAATCCATCTTAAACATTGTCCGCCGTACTTCTAATAAATCAAAACGATTATAATATCAAAATGCTCGGATTTAAAGTATGTTTTTTCACTGAAAACTTTATAATTAAGAAAAATATTTCTTCATCTCATCATTTTTAAGAAAGATGTTTAATTTTTATTTATTTGGTAGTTTGTGAAAAGTGATTTCCTTCTTATTATAAGGGAAAGTTACTTTCTTCAAATCTAAGCTTATTTTTAATTTATGCTAAATATTTTCATAGATTAATTAATTTTTTGTCATTCAAATAACGAAAGCTGATAAATAAATATCTGAAAATAATTTGACTCGGTGAAAAGATGAGAAACTTGATATTCTGTGAAGGATGCATGCATCCGTATCAAAGGGAATATCCTAGGACCTCCATGACCAAGGTGAACTTGACTTTCTGATCAACGTCGCATCATGCCCCATCAGACGTGTCACACGACTTTTCTAGGTTCTTGCGCATGCCATTACGAAGTGGATCGATCCCATCAAGGATCGCTGTTGCTTCCTGAGTGATCATTCAGCCATGGTCCTGTTTGTAACTTGATTAGAATTGGAATGGCCGTATTCTCTTTTGCCCTCATTGGAGGACCTCCGATCAATCATTTCATCACCGACTTACGAATGTGGACATCACATTAAATTTGGTTAATCTTATATGTGGGTGATATCACAATTTGCTGCTGACGAATCCGAAGTATAGTCAGAGGAAGTGAAGGAATATGTAGCCGATCGTTTATTGTCATAGGTTGGCTTTGGTCAACTGGTGAGGAGTTAGAAATTTATCTAAAACTAGTGAGCCGTACTGAATGGGAATATTAAGACTGTTTTTGTTTCGATGAAAAATAAATAATTTAAAAAATATTTTTCTAAAAATATCATCACTTGTATCACTTAAAAAAATAAATGAATAAAAAATATTTTTATTATTCACGAAAATATTTAAGTATAAAATATTATTGGTAATGAAAATATCTTTCATTAAGTAATTATTGCAAGTGATATAATTTATTTTTTACGAAATAAATTAAGTCTTGAATTTAAGTGGAGTGAATTTAAAATCTAAATCGGTGTATTCTTTATTTTTAAAAGAAAAATCATCGGTTCCTATATATGTTGAGTACCCGTGAATTTGACCTCGTTAGTTGGGAGTTTCACATCAAATTTGCTTGTACATAGACCCGCCCAACCGTAAATGTTTAAAAAGTGGACAAAAATTATTGAAAATTGAGCTTTTTGAAGTCATAACTTTTGCTCCGTGTAATCATAATCTCTAACTCTAGTTCAGATTGCATTTGGATCATTCGTGTTGCATGACACTTGAATATCAAAGCTAATTGTTTCGGTTTATTATTTTTTCCTACATATGTCGATTATGATAATTATGTTATGACGCGATTTGATCACGTAAAAAATATGAGTTAGGTTATACGACAGTGAATATTAAATTAAAGTCTTGATCATTTAGTTCAAATTAGTGCAGACAAGTTTTAAACATTCTGTATCTAGTGTAATATTGTCATTTCAGCAATTGCTCAGCCAAATTCTCCAAAGTTGTAATGTGGAACTTGTTGGGAGATCAGTTTGGCGATTTTTAATATTATCTAAGGATATCCTCATCCTGTGCTAAGTAGGCGCCACATCAATAAAAAGCCCCAAAAAAAGGATTAACGAAAAAGCCAAAAAAATTCTAAAAAGACAGCGTTGGAGATAATAGAAAAGAGAAATAGAGCTCGCGATTCGGCAATGGAGGTGGCGGCACCATCATCCACAGAGCGAGGACTAGCAGTGGTGCTGCCTTGCCGAAACCCACTCGGTCGATTTTCCAGCATCATCTTTATTTGGAAATTTTAGCTTTTTTACATTTATTTTTGGCGCCAAATCAATGCTTTCTCTCTAAAAATGAGAAAGGCCACGCGGCTTAATTGTACTTTTGACAAACAGGAAGAATTTTTGGTGTAATATTCCCGATGGGATTTGAGTTTCGTGACTCATTTGCGTTTAGCTTGACTTAGAAATGCTTGCCCATTGGTCTAATAAGTCCACTTTTAGCGTCTGAAAATACCAAAATATTCCCCATTTTGGCCCAATATTTTTGTGCTTTTTCTACTCGATTTGTATTATTATCTATTCAAGTCTTTCTATTTTTACCGATTTTTCTAATCAAATCTCTCTAACACCAAATCTGACAAAATCTAATTGATGTGATTATTGGACAATGTCGACATGAATAAAATATTATATATATGAACATCTACAAGATTATTGATATTGTCTAAATTTTATCCAATCACACTCAAACATTGTCTACATTGGCAAATTATTTCACCCTCATTCACATGGGCATATGCACGCTGTCCTACTTTGGCGCCTACCAATGCCGTACCAACTAGATTTGACCGGATCTGGTGTAAGAGAGATTGGATTAGAAAATTTGTGAAAATAGAAAGATTTGATTAGACAAATTAAAAGTATACGGACTTGATTAGAAAAAGCATGAATAGGGACAAAAGAAAATATAAAATCTTTACCGCAAAAACATAGCTGTCATTAAGTTCTGGAGTGGAGCAAACGAGGATGACCATGAAGTTCGGAAGACTTTTAGGATTGGGATTGAATGGAGAAGTTTGGGGATAAGGCTTCCAAATGTGCGCCTGCCTATCTACCGTGCGTTGTCCACATTATTATCGTGGCACCAAACATTGTCGTTTGGCTCAATGATGATTATCGTCTCCCATTTGGAAAGATCATGTCGATTAAAATATAGATTATCCCTAATTACACGTTAAGCATATCTACCTTCCTTCATCCATCAATAGCAAGCGCTCGCGCTAAATATGAAGCACAAGCAAAGTGTGAAAAATGTAGCCACTGGAGAAGATGGTGGTCCTACTTGAATTAAAGTACTCATGGGCCACGGGGTCAACCTGCCCTAGTCGTGTTTGTCTGCTCTCACCCATTTAATAGTACAAAGTGGCCAAATTTTATCTAAAGTAAGGTTAGTCCGCAGGAGAAAAAGGAACGCGATTATATTGAAGTAGAGAAGCTATGTAATTTTGTTCTACCCAACCCATGTCCCCAATTATTGATTTGGATAAGCGATCGAACTTTCAAACTGTCACGTAATATGGTAATAGAGGAAAGTTGCGTAGGCAATGAACCGCACAAGTCAACTATAAGCACTCAATCCGTGACAGATTTTACAGGGTCCCAGTGTTGAGGGTGGACAGAAGAGGGGAGGGATGAACTCAAGCGAGCAAATCCGTCACGGGGTTACAACAGAAAATAAATAAATAAATAATATTTCCATCACTTATAAAAATATTTAGATATAAATTATTATCGATGGTAAATATATATTTAATTATTTGTTTATTTTAAATAATAGAATTGGTTATTTTTAGAAAAATATTTTTTTAATAATTTATTTTTCGCAAATTAAATGGAGTCTTAAGACTCAGCGGTGTGTTTTAAAATGATCTTGCTGGTATTTCAAGTTTCAACGACTAATCTCTATAGAGATATAGGGTTTCAGCCAGCCCTCTCTATTTTCTTTTTAACTTATCAAAATCTACTATGTTATGACATTACCGCTTGGATCAACTGTCTAAAAGGTTACCTTTGTAAAGCACCACTTCTGTTTTGGCACTTTGAATTACGGAGAAAGTGGAAATATGTCCGTCGCTCGACGTACTTTTAGACACGGCACCAACGCGGCCGAAATCTTTCATGAAGGCACGGCATTGTATTATCAATTTACAACACTTTTAATATAATAACGACGGAATGTCGCCACATAGAAAATCACTTTTACGACGTTTTTACACGTAATTATGACCTTACGTTCTAAAGTCGTATAGTGAATTTTTGAAAAATATTTGGTTTTTCTTTATATTTATTTTGCGTAAGGTGTTTTACAATTTATTTATTTTTATTACTAATCACCAAGAATAAGATAATGCTATAATGGCGCCATGTGTGCACCATATCATTAAGTGAGTGAAAATAAAAAATTATGGCATTCAAATGAGTACTGTACGAAAGTTATGATATTCCCATTATTCTTATCCGAATGTTAATAGTAACATATATTTGAAACAAATTCAAATATGGGTGTTTTTGATAATCTGACAAGATTGAGATAAATTTAATAACCAAGCTTATTAATTGTAAGGAGAACCACAACAACCCAAACAATATCAGATTAACGTAACATAATAAAATAATCTCTCATATTGTGTAAATTTAATAGGAATTGATATAATATAGCAAAATACATATCAAGCAAGCAAACACAAGACGATTTTTTTTACGTGAAAAACCTCCTCTGTGTGAGGAGATCAAAACCACGGGACTGGAGTTCACCCAAAATCTTGATTGTCAATAAAATCGGGTGAACAAAACATAACAACAAAGATCTTAAGAACATCATTATTGGCAATACGCATAAATTTCATAAGAAATTAAGGATAAAATTGATAAAAAGACACAAGTTTTAACCTAGTGTAGGGAGTTTCAAATGAAAATCAAACCATTTAGATTCGAGAAGAGTGTACCATGAACACGGTGACAAAATTTTAATTTAATCGAACCACGAATCGAACTCCGATACCAACTTGATGTAAATTAGATCAATTTCTAAACTCCAGATTTTCTGCTCTCTTTTTTTTCTCTTATTATTGCGTTTCTAGTGGAAAACTCTATTTCTTCATATGACTTATCATATGAGCTCAAGCTCTTTTAGACTTACTATTCATTGAGTTTCCTCGAAATGAGAGCGAATCCAGCTAATAATAATTTGGGCAAACGACCAAAGACTCTTGTCAAGAGTGCCGTAGATTGGCTAAAGTTGGAGTCGCATTAATCCTTTTGGGAAAAAGGACAAGAAGAGGAAGAAGATGCAAGTTAGGTTTGGAAAACGAAGTAATTCTGATTATTTTAGGAGACACGAAAATATTCTTTCATCCCCCCGATCCATTGTCCCCCCGAACAAAGCGACAATGTTGAAGAACTCAGGATCGGCCCTTTGGGAAATGAACATTACGTCACGAAAATGCTTAGATCGTTTTTCGATTTCGTCGTTTTCTCTCATTGCTTTGAACTAATAGAGGAAAATTCCGTGAACGCCTTTGTTGAGATAACCCTAATGTCTCACCAATTCAAATTGTCGAGGCGTGCGCAAGGGGTTAGACATTGGAGGAGCCAGAGCACCCGATGCTGGCCCATTGCCGTGCGCCGGCAATTCAGCATCGCACAAAATTACAAGCACCAAAATGGAAATAAAATTTCCGGTGGGTGACAGGAGAGGGTAAGGATCGGCTGGAGCCATCCCCCGTTTGATAAAAATGGTCAGCGAAGTATGTTCATTCCATAGTAGGATAATAACACAAATGGTGCCTGAATTTTGGCTAGAATAACATTTCACACTTCCGTGTAGCTTATGATTAAATTGAATATATACTAAAAATCTAAAGATCACATTAAATAAATTGAAAGTTCAAGAACCATCTTGGGATGTCATAAAGAATAGGCATCTCTTAGATTAGATCTTGCGAAACCTCTAAAAGAAAATGATGATTGATTTGCCAGTAAAGTCCTCTCTCTCTCTCTCTCTCTCTCTCTCTCTCTCAATATAGAAGTTTTTGTAAAGTTTTCGGCCCTTTCCATTCGATATACAAGGACAATGGGCTCCATAGATACATTCATTATTTTAACATGCAGGTGACTGCACGTCCTCTCTCTCAATATAGAAGTTTTTGTAAAGTTTTCGGCCCTTTCCATTCAAAATACAAGGACAATGGGCTCCATAGATACATTCATTATTTTAATGTGCAAGTGACTGCACGTCAAAGTTCAAGAACCATCTTGGGATGTCATAAAGAATAGGCATCTCTTGGATTAGATCTTGCGAAACCTCTAAAAGAAAATGATGATTGATTTGCCAGTAAAGTCCTCTCTCTCTCTCTCTCTCTCTCAATATAGAAGTTTTTGTAAATTCGGCCCTTTCCATTCGATATACAAGGACAATGGGCTCCATAGATACATTCATTATTTTAACATGCAGGTGACTGCACGTCCTCTCTCTCAATACAGAAGTTTTTGTAAAGTTTTCGGCCCTTTCCATTCAAAATACAAGGACAATGGGCTCCATAGATACATTCATTATTTTAACGTGCAAGTGGCTGCACGTCCTGTTCCCTCAGTTGGTACAATATCTTTATCTTGCCCTATACCCAACAATAAACTCTATTTGTTTTATATCTAGGTGATCCCGAAATTCAAACAGGAACCGGAGGAAGCATTTTAAGGACTTACTTAGGTTCGAGACTTCTCTTGACTTAATTTGCAAGTAAAGTCTTCTGTCCCGCTCCTTTTCTCCGAATCTCAGTACAAAAGTTTCCGTGAAGTCTTTTAATTACTGGGGAAAATGGTTGAGGAGAATGATAACGTGCTCATACATCATAATCAAAAACGTGTATCAAAGTCGATCTTGTGGTTTGAACGTCTTATATCATCTCTACCGTCCGCATCAAATCTATCCCGATGCATGCCGAAACAAGAAAAATGTAAATATAAAGCATATTAAAGAGCCAAGCTCATTGTTCAGATTATGCAAACTTCGCTAAATTCCTTGTCTCCTAGTAAATTATTTAAGAAGGAAGAAATCTAGATCTAGGGTTTATTGCAGCGACAACCGTGTAGATTACAACAACCGGTGGCCCTCACCATGTAATCCTACCGAGAGAGAGAGAGAGAGAAGCATTAGCCAACGAGGACAACCGCTGTGTTGTCTCACGAAGACGGGGACCACCACAGTAGAGAGAGAGAGAGAAAGTTTGAGGTGATCACTCAATGGTGATCGTCTTTATATACTCATATGAGTTGTGTTTGGATCATTCCACATTGGATGATCAATGGATTTTGAAGTAGTTAATATATTCCGTTTGACCCATAACTTATAAGTTAAAACTTTTGAGTAAAAATATGTTTAACTGGATATGTTAACAGAATGAAAGTTTTGGGCTTTTGTGCGCGACTAACAAACGATATCAAAGTCAATGGTTGATTGGTTACCGATTTCAGATATGTATCCATATTTAGTGAATATTTTTTTAAGGAAGAAATCCCGTGAGACCAAAGATAAATAATTCAAATTGAGACATGTTGGTGTAGAAGGATACATGAATTAAGAAGAAACAAATCTTAGCCGAGCTTACATATGAGAGAAATGTTATTGATACTAGGGGTGTGCATGGTCTGGGCGGGCGGTTCCCGACCTAGAACCGGGAACCGCCCGCTAAGGACCGGTTCCGAAAATTGGAACCGGGATTCACTGTTTGTTGCATGGATCCACCCAGGAACCGGACCGCCGGTCCGGTCCGGTTCCCGGGTGGATCCATGGAACCGATCTTGATGCGAAACAATTTTGGTTTTCAACATAAAACGGTCGGGTCTATGAGTTGGGAAGGAGGGGAGGAGGTCTATGGTTGGGTTTTCAACATAGAACGGTCGCGAAACAATTTTCCACTGCTGTGGCGGGTGGCGGCCGACGCGAGGGGGCGAACAACATCGGCGGAGGAGCAGCGGCGGTGGCATCGACGCTCGGGGAGGAATCGAAATGGCGATAGGATTAGAAGGAACTGAGGAAGAGACAAAAAGAGAGAGAACCGAAGACGAATGGAGTAAGGAGATGAGATCTAATCTAGAGTTTCTTTTAGTAATTTTTTTTTAATATTAAAAAGGTTCCGGTCCTGTCCGGGTGGGCGGATCCGCCCATGGAACCGGAACCGGACCGGTACCCATCGGTTCCGAAAATTGGAACCGGGAACCGGACCGGTTCCCTCAAGAACCGCCGGTTCCGGGTGGTTCCGGTCCGGTTCCGGGCGGTCCGGGCGGTTCCCGGGTATTTTGCACACCTCTAATTGATACACGCATATAAATAAATGTTAGAATAGGTGAACATTCGAGAATTGATGTGGTCCTGAGTTCAGATTTTATAGATCCCTATTTCCCCGCTTCTCCTTATTATATATTTCCACTCTTTACACACTTTAGTCATAGATCGGACCCTCTAAGCTAAATATACATAAAACTCGGGAAGATCCCGAGTTCAAATCTTTTAGGTTTTTATTTGCGCTCTCCTTCTTATTATATATTTTCACGCTAGAAAGTATCTCACAATAAGGTGCCTGATTTTTAAAAGGAAATCTTTTTCTTTTTTTAATATCCGTGAAATGAATTCAATGAATTATGTAGATGGAAGCTCCAAATTTGTCCTTCTCCTGCAATGCCTGCTAGAAACAATGAACCTGATGAAGAAGGCCCCTAGCATTACTGGGCAACCTAATAAAAGCATCTCTTTGGATGCTTTTTCCATCCAACGTGGAAACTCTAGCAATCCACCCGAACTTGGATATGCACTAACCCCCTATCCTACTCCTTTTAAAGCTCGAAAGGGATAAAGCTTGTAAATTAATATAATCTGGACCATTAAATACACGGAGATCTCACCGTATTGATCCACAGCTGCAGGTAAATTAGTATCACCTTGATCATTAATTATATGCATATTTAGATACGCATGCCTACCCTCTTTTGCTCCTTTCAAAACTTAGACCAGTAACCATGTAAGTGTCTAACTACTAATGTAGATCGATTGTAGCACTTGCATAATCTACAGTTGCGACGAGGAGTTTGGTCAGCGATGGTCTATGGTCCCTATGAGTTTTTTTTCTTTCCAAGACCGGCGTTAACGATTCCAAATAGGGTTTTAATTTACCCGCTCTTGATAAATAAATAAAAAATAAAGATGTGATTTTTTTAATTTCAAAACCCTACCAAAACATAGGCACGCGTGATTTCCGAATCTATGATTTTTTTTATTAAAAAATGCTTAGTTGACCATCCTTCATCAAGTAAGGGAGTGACAATTAGCAAAGGACTGCTCAATTTGTAATGAGACTCATCTCACGCAATTTTTTTTTTTTTTTTTATTTTTTTTTTTTTTTTTTTGCAATCTTAAATTGAGAAATAAAATCCTAAGAGAGCCCACACAACTAATTTTCATGAATATGATGAAAAACTAAATTAGATACTAAAATATAAATATTACAAGTGAAAAATATTACCACATATTAAAAAGAAATCGCTAATGTCATTATATAGATCTATTAAATTTAAAAGATGAAAAAAAAATACTTGAGACTAAGATTAATTTTGTAATGTTTTAGGCCCAATACATCTTCATCTCTAGATTTGTATCAATGGGGTAAATTTTTTTCTCTACTAATTCATTATTCTTATTTTTTTCTTTTCTTTTCTTTATTTGTTCTCTACGTAATCCATACTACCGATCTTAATTTTAGATTACCGGAGAGTCTTTCTAAAGCAATTTCATTTTGACAAAAGGACTTAGAAGCCAACAATGATTTTATTATTAATTGCAAAGCTAACGTCTCAAGTATTTTTTTTATATTTTAAATTTAATAAATCTATATAATGACATAAATGATTTCTTTTAAATAGGTAATAATATTTTTTATTTGTAATTTTTATATTATAGTATCTAATTTATTTTTTTATCATACTGATGCAAGTTGATTGTACAGACTCTCTTAAAATTTTATCTCTCAATTTAAGCTTACAATGACAAAAAAGCATAAAAATAAACATAAAAAATTTGGGGAGCGGTCATTAATTGACCGTCATGGAGGACGGTCAGCCAATTAGGACTATTTGTAATAAGTGCGCCGTATGTCAAATTCTTAAATATCCTCCTCCCCATGGCCAACACAACACGATAAAAATTCAATCTTTTTTCTCGGATGGACGTTGGAGCTTCGGTGCTCGACTGCCTCTAATCGAATATCTTTGGCCCTTCCTCTCCTCCCTTCGCTCCGGCGCTCCCCTGTTTTTCCTCTCTTCAGTCCAGTTAACATCCGTCAAAACGTCTCGACATCGTGCACTTTCCCTGTGCGCGCACTCCTGGTTAAGAGAGGGACCTCACCTCTGCTCTTTTTCCACAGTCGTCTCCATCACTTCAGGTCATTCGCTCGCTTTTCAACACGTCAACCGTCCGGCCGCGAGAATTATTGCTGATCGAACTTGTTCTTTTCTGGGTGGTGATGCTCTGACTATTCAGTAGGAGACTCGGAAACAGCGAAGCGAAGCGAAGTCTCGGGAACCGTTCGTAGCAGGAGCAACCGCCGGCCAAAACCATGGTTTCGGGAAGCCTCGTCTGCCGCAGGATCGTGCCGTCTCTGGGAAACGGCTCTCGCTCTTCCCTATCGAAGGCTAGTGACTTGAACCTGAATCTTCTCTCTCTCTCTCTCTCTCTCTGGTTTGTCGTTTTGATAGCTTTGGACCAGCACGATGCTCGTGTCCTTGCTATCTGTTCGTGGGCTTGTGGACCCTTTTGATCAATCGGAAGCTCAGTCATGTCTATTCTGCAAGTCTTTTTGACGGTGAGAAGAGCCCAGTTGGTAAAAAACGAATCTTGTCTGTCTTTAGTGTAAGAATCTTTAGGAAGGAAAGGCCAAAAAAGATAACAAGGCCATTCTCGTCCAGTTGTCTGAAAAAGGGACGAGGACTTATAAGCTCACACAGCTTAAGAGCAAAAGCAGCGACTCGTGTTGAACATAATTGGCTCCGCCGAGTAGGTTAAAGAAACTGTCCGTAACAGAGTTTTCCTTTTACTCTGTTCAAACGTGGTGAAGATCCCAGGAACGGAATATACTTTTTCTTTCTCCTTTGCATGCGAAGATTAGTAATCGGTTTGATTTCATGAATCTGACGAATCTATTTCCTCCAGTTCGGACGTTGCTGGGGTTACACATCTCAGGCAGCGTCGTCTCTGCTGCAGGCATGCGAGCCATCTGTTTACAGGTAACAGAGCATGATCCAGTTTTTTGTCGTCACGTCTAACAGAGCATGGTTCGGTTTTTGTCGTGACGGCTTGAGAACGCGTGTTGAACCGACAGATTTTGATGGCAGTTACGGGGCTGCGGGAGTAATATACTATGCCCGCTGACAATAATATTAAGTTAGTCGAGAGCCCGTTGATTAGTATTGTTTATTTGGGCACTTGGTCTTCGATTTCGGAGTAAAAAAACCCACGTTCATGTGCACTTGGATCTCTCGTGACTCCTTTTGTGGCGGGTATATTCTCAAATCTCAGCATGTATGGCTGTTGCGGATCGCCCGTTTGTGCTCGATTTGGGAAAGAGGACAGGGAGGGGAAATCGACATGTTTAGTTTGTGATCGAACTTCTTTAAGCAAATTGCTAATGGCTGATGTGGGTTGGGAACTTGCGTCATCAGCTGTGTTTCCAACGTGTCATCAACGCCTACCCCAACTTTGGCATTCTCAGAGAATCCAAGAAAACTGCGGGAAAGAATATAATTTTGAGTAGGACCAAGACCGAACGTGTGAACCTGTGGACTCTCTAGAGATGAAACTGATAGAAAGACGATGGTTAGGAGCAGCTTTCTTTTATCTTGATTTTCTTATGACTTGCTGTGACTCTGGATGGCAGCACACGCAAGGAGGAGGATGAGTATGCGGACGTGGACTGGGACAACCTTGGGTTCGGCCTGATGCCGACGGATTACATGTACCAAATGAAGTGCGGACAAAACGGGACGTTTGAACGAGGTCAAGTTAAGCCTTACGGGAACGTTGAGCTTAGCCCTTCAGCAGGAGTCTTAAACTATGGACAGGTGAGTTTATGATCTGATCTCCGCTTCTGAGCTCTGATAGTTAGCCAAGCAGACGAATTTGTGACGTATACTGCATTATTTTAATGGAAAGAACAAAGAATAATGTCCCGAGCTTGAAATCATCCAAACAAGACCGTGCTTGGAATGAGGTTTCTCAGGATGAAGTGGCAGCATAAGTAACATGGAAGGGAAAAAGTAGACTTCAGAACAATGTGACTGAAACTTGACTTAAAATGACACCATGCATATGAAGTTTATCTCTAAATCTAACAGTTTGCAAAACAAATCCAGGGGCTCTTTGAAGGACTGAAAGCATATAGGAAAGAAAACGGTAGCCTTCTGCTCTTCCGTCCTGATCAGAATGCGATCCGCATGAAGGTTGGCGCTGACAGGATGTGTATGCCTGCGCCTTCTGTTGAGCAGTTCGTGGATGCTGTAAGAGAGACCGCTCTCGCTAACAGTCGATGGGTAAAATTTTTTTTGCTTCTCTCCTGCTGCCTCCTGCTGCTCAATTCACCAAATGGGTTAAATAAAAATTGTGGAATTTCGAATTTGTCTTGGAATCCCAGTTACTTACGGTGCAGTGGTTATTATTCAGGTTCCTCCTCCTGGAAAAGGGTCTCTTTACATAAGACCTTTGCTCATGGGAAGTGGTCCGATATTGGGTTTGGCACCAGCCCCCGAATTCACTTTTCTGATATACGCGTCGCCTGTCTGTAATTATTTCAAAGTGAGTCTTTCCTTTAAAGAAGCTTTTATGGATCAAAATTTAGACCCGAGGCACTAAATGCTTGCGGTTTGGGTACAGGAGGGCGAGTTTGATCGTGCATCTCGAGGTGGCACTGGGGGCATCAAGACTATAACCAATTATGCACCAGTGAGCATATGATTCTTGAGGTAGATTCGAAGTTCCTTTGCAACTGCTTCGCGTTTTCTAATAGGGATCATTCCTCTACCGAATTTGCAGGTTTTGAAAGCATTAGGCAGAGCAAAAAGCAGAGGGTTTTCTGATGTCTTATATCTTGACTCAGTTGACAAGAAAAATTTGGAGGAGGTTTCTTCTTGCAACATTTTCGTCCTGAAGGTAACATAGAAAAAACGGTGTCCAAATTCAACCATTTGGTGCGGCGTGTAAACAATATTATCCACCAAGTTTCCCGGATAAGTCATAAACTCATGGCCTGGAAAAATTTCAGGACACGTGAAGTGAAAGTTTCTGTGGAATTGGGTAGATGAATTGGAAGCTTGAGTCGTTTATTATTCCTTTTATTTCTATGAACTAACTCTTGGCAATCATCTCGTGCCTTTTTTTTCCTTTTCTCTTCCAGGGAAATGTCCTCTCAACTCCTACTACAAAAGGAACTATTCTCTCTGGAGTCACCAGAAAAAGCATCATAGAAATCGCTCGTGATCTAGGATACCAGGTAATTGTCTATAAACTCCGAAACAGAGGACCAGCAACATTTGGCCTTAAAATTGCAGCAACAAAATGCTAAATTTCACAGATCCTTACCGACTATCCGCATGGTTAGAATAATTGCTGATTATACGAAATACATAGGAGTAATTCCCACTAAAATTCCCAGCCTGATCTGCAACGATACATCCCATTCCAAAACCTCTGCATCACATGCCATCTTAAGCTCGTGGTTTAAATTGCCTGTGAATCATATTAGGTCAAGGAGCGTGCTATTCCGGTGGAAGAACTAATGGAGGCAGAGGAAGTTTTCTGCACCGGAACTGCTGTTGTAGTTGCATCCGTGGGCAGTATTACTTACAAAGACAAAAGGTTAACCTTTTTTCTCGCTGTCTTTGTCAGCTATAATCACTGTACTAGTATACCATAGACAAGCCAGAACGGAGAATCAATCTATTGCAGTCTCTCATGTCAATCTTTCGCACAATTCTGACAACTCTCATTCTTGGAAACCGCAGGATTGAGTTCAGGACGGGAGCTCAAACCGCTTGCCAGAGATTATACGATATCCTTGTCGGCATCCAGATGGGTCAGATCAAGGATAAGTATGGCTGGGTCGTGGAAATCAATTGAATGCTGCGGAACACCTTCTAAGAGATCAGGCATGGACGACAATGTACACAGCATTGTCTTCTTCACCCCGTCATCAAGAGACTGTGGGCATGTGAATATTTAATTGTTTCGAATAACGTCGTCGTTCTGATCAATTTATTCTGCAGCGCTGGTCGAGCTTCACTGCTCGAGTTAAAATTTATATATCTGAACTTCATTGCAAGGTCTGTCCTTGCATCATCTTCTTTTGCAGTGAGGCAGCTACTCAAACTATGGAGTGCTTCCTTGTGCCTCTCTCTCTCTTTTTAAGATCTCTCAAGTCATGACCACGAACAAGCTGGCAATGCAGATGGTCCGGACCATCGGACTATGCATAGTCAGGATTTGTAATATGTACTCTCTCGTATAAGATCCAAGAAGCAAAAGAATCGTCAGTGTCTCTAAATACTGATCAGCAACCAACCTTTCGGAGCTGTTGCATATTCATGCACTAGTTTTTCCTGGTATATTCACGAAAACATATCATGCTCATAAATTAGGAGTTAATATCATGAAAAATCTCAAATTAGTGTATTTGTGATAAATTTATCCCAAAATGGTGTATTTATAATAAATTTATCTCAAACTAATTATTTTGATCACAAAAATTCTAAATTTATATATTTATGACATATTTATCCTCTGTTAGTTTTCGTTAAATTTGATTAATACTATAAAAAATCACAAATTAGTACACAAGGAAGGTAAGGGTGCATGACAAAATTTATGGAATAAAATTGATTTCTGAAATAGAAATTGATAATTTTTCCTTCTGATTTCTTCTTTAAATTTATTTCAGGAATAGATATCTGCTTAAAATAAAAAATCAAATCATTACCAAACAGTTTGCTTTCCAAACCTGCATTCCGGAATAGAAAATAAAGAAATAGAAGTTTTATCGTGCGCGCCCTAAAACTCCAAATTGGTACATTCGGCAATTATCTAATTTAGTAATTTGATGATAAAATTTAAAGGAAACTAAGGGAAAGTGAATTTGTTCTCATAATAATAAAAGTGAAACATATTAAAAATTTTGCCAAAATCCTCGAATCCAAAAAAAAAAAAAAAGTTCGGTAACAAGTTGATCAATTAATTCAATAAGAAATATAATTTCAACTTGATTTAATTAGTACCATCCAACTGAATCCAATTTCATTTTTGTTTACTTATTCAATATCAAAGAGTGAATTCTCAAGGTCAACCAATATATTTTCAAAATATCAAGTAAAAATCTGGGTGTATCAATAATTAAAATAAATTTATCATAGATATATCAATAATTTTTCGTAATATTAACCTGAAATTAAGGAAAGAGATGATAACACAAGGAAGGCTTGTGTTTTTAAAATGTGAAGAAGAAATTATCAAAGAAAGCGAATGGACCCGGGAACGAGGCATACTCTCATTGCTCTCTCCTCTCTCTGCCTCCGTGGCAGATACATGACGTCATCTCTGTTCTGACCTCTCATCCTGAGAAACGATCCACCGCCATAGCCAAAACCTCGTTCCGGACGAGCCAGCATTTTCCATCACTCTTCTTCGTCATCTGACTGAAGCGGGGGTGGCGGAAGGATCGAGCGGCGTAATCCGCGCGCAAAAGGGTCTCCAAAGAACATGTCTTTATCCGCCGCCGACGACCGTCGGAGATGAATTTCTTTCCGTGGGCTGAATCCAAATGACGGCGGAGGGCGGCGGTAATCCGGGCAAGGACGAGCGGTGGCCGTCGTCGACGAGGAGCCGTCCTGGGGAGAAGCAGGAAAGTTTGAAGCTTTACGGCATATTCGTGTTCGGCTTGATTGGCTCCCTCGTCACCACTTTCGCGGTGAATCTCGTCATCTTCATGCACGTGTTTGACGAATTGTCTGTGTTGGCAAGCCACTGGGATTGGTGGGCAAGTCGTGTCCGCGTAGGGGGCGAGGCGATGCTGCGTTAGAGAGTTTGTCAATAATTGTGGGGGTCTGGGCTGATGCGTGTTTCTGCAATTCTTTGTCAGTTTAAAAGGGCATTAGCTTTGTCATTCTAGTTGCTCCGAGGTGATGATTTCCTCATTGTTTGTTGTAGGTTTTGCAGCTACGGAGAAATGTCGATTTGTTCTATTCTCAGGTACAGAAATATTGGAATGAATGAATCAACTTGACATAGGTCGTTTCCATTAATCGCTCGATTGGATTGTCAAGCTTCGAGTTACAACGGACTGGCTGAATCAGTTGAGAGTTGTGTGTAGTTTCTTTAGATGTGCTTCATGAAGTCGAAAGCTTTTAAAAGATTGATACGAAGTCCTTCTTTGTGTTCTTTGCAATGTCTTCCGTTGGAGCTGAATATGATCTTGTAATTTGCAATGCGAGAGATACCCAAGTCACAGACATCAGGAAGAAAAACATTCCGTTCAGCTTTTCAGGAGGAAGCATGGAGGAGGTATAATCAGCGACTTGAGGAGGCCTATGAAGAGGAAATGGAACGAGTGGTAAGTTACTAATAGGAAGGTCCATGTTGTAGCCACTAAAGATATATGTGTAAAATTGGTGTCACTTAGGGAGAAATTCACTATTAAAATGCCTTTACCCTTATAAATATCAGCTGAAAGCACAATAGACAGTGGTAGTCATATCACTTGAATGAAGCTTATCTATCTTGTTCTTTGATCTCGCCATAGCATCAGATTTTGGGATAGGTAGTGACAGAAGTCAATAGAGATGTATATGCACAATTTATATTGCTTATTATGGGCTTGTGGGCTTGTGGACTCGTGGCTAAAATTAAAATATGAAGGATTTTAATATGAACACCCTGGGAGCACTAGTTAAACTTCAAATAAATGAACTTTATCATCTTCAATCACTGTTTTGCTCGCGTTATGCGCTATCATTTCATTTAAAATGATGATTCTTTAGTAGATATGATTAGCGTGTGCCCTGAGAAGACCCAAATAGGAACCTCATAACCCTGCACTCAGATAGTGGAGATCGAATATAATCTTTGACTTTCACCACCCAAAGAGGAGATGTAAATTCTTCCCATCCTTTATAGCTTCGTCCTTATGGGTATTTAGATAAGCCAGCTCTTGCTTGCTCTTTTGATTGCTGCACTGCCTATACTCTTCCAAGGAATTAGTTAGTAAGAGCAGTATCCAGAATTTCAGATAATGCTGCTGAATGGGTTGGTACTAGTGATTATTCTATGCCTAAGATCATATATATCCTTATCCAAGCTTTGAGGTGATATGACTTTATTCTGGTCTAGGGGCTTCATTTATAGGGGACTTGGCTGCGTTCTTTGTTTTCTTTGTCATGCCAGTGTCAACCAATGACATCGCCTGTCGTCCTTCTGTAGGAGCGTATAAGGCGAATGCAAAGAATCTTTAACAGAGAGAGGACCAAATATAGAAGGAGTTACGAGAGATGGAGTCGAAATGATCCTGGTGCATACAATTACCATTTCCAGCAGGACGATTGGTATTGGAAAGCTCACACATCCTATGGAGATCATTGGACCAATTTCAAGGAAACGCCAAGGGATAGATCAACTTACCCATTATCACACCATTATTCAGTTTTAGGTCTTGACAGGTAATGATAGTATGAGGAAACTGTTGTAGCTATCATCTTGAAATTGGGGAACAAAGGTTTTCAAACAGGTGCCTAACATGTAACTTGAATGATAAAGTGTGTTCATTTTTTTCTGGTACTCCTTCTTTTCTTATTCATTTTATTTAGGAAAAAAGAATTGACAAAGTTTAAAATATTGTTGCCGTGATATATATATAAATTTGGATCAAATGTCCATCAATATAATCTGCAAAGTGCATAGTGGAAAGAGTAAGCTACTTCAAGGATTATCACCATTTTCAGAAATGCTTGTACAACTGTTATGTTGGGTGTCAATCCATAGTCTAAAGCATGAGGATAAAGCTATGTTTCTACTTTGAATGGGTTTTTAGACCTTGCAGCTGTCACTTGACATCTACTGTTGAGTCATTTTGGGAAGCAGCGCAGACTCTTATCAATTTACACTTCTCATCACTATGTTGACTGATATCTTCTGTATGATGATGTGATAACGAGAATTCTATAAATACTTTCGAAATATTCCCCTTCATAGGAGTAATGGAGACTCATACTGTGGAGTTCCAGATATTGCATTTCCATTAACTTGATTTTCACTGGAGTTAGTAACCTATAAAATGTTTGAGCTTGTCTTTAGCATTGGCATTTATGTTTTCTGACTGGTCTTTCTTGCAATAGATCCCGAAGAACACCATACACTGAAGCAGAGATCAAGGTATGAAGCCAGATGTGTTTAAAGATGTCTTTACCGACTGTTTATAATGATTGTCAGATGCGTGCATCCTCCAATACTGCCCCCAGAAAAAGTACTTCACTAACACATTTACTGGAAATATGTCACATGATTTTAGTTTGGGACGGGGCATGTATGTTGAGCATTTGCTTGAGTTCACTAATTTGAGCATGTACACTCCTATGAGATTTCTGTTGTCTCTTCTTCTGTGCCTTCCGCACAGCGCAGATAATTTGTACAGTTTCTGAGCTTTATCATGCTGTTTAGGCTCCGTTCGTTTTGTAGAAAATTTTCCGGCATTCATTTCATGGAAAATGAATTCCTTAGGGAAATGTTTTCCATGAAAAGAAAAGAGTCTTTTAAATTTTTCCATTTTTGAAAAGGGAAAACATTTTCCTCACTTAATCTCTTTTATCACACATCTTTACAAAGCCTCACTTCCTCTTCCCCTTTCTTCTTCTTATTTTCTTTTTTATTCGAATTATTTTTTAATTTTTTTGAATTATTTTTAAATTTCTTTTTCTTTTCTATTTCTTTTCTTTTTTTCTTTTTTTTCTTTTTTTTTTTTTTTTTTTTTTCTTTTCTTTGTTTCCCATTTTCTTCTTTCTTAGGCTAGTCGTCGGCCATTGTTAGGCGAACATCAGCTTGTCGATTTCAAGTTCACGCTCTACACTCTTGCTTATCATTTTCTTTATTTACTCTACTCTATAGTTGTACATTATTTAAGCAAATGGCTCTACATGCTTTGCTTCTTTTTTCTTTTGTTTATTAGAATGACACAAGGAGAGAACAGGCCACTTAACTGGAAGATTCTCATTAGGGCTGTACATACTTTGTTTTTTTTTTTTTTTTTTTGGTAAATTACATGCTTTGCTTTTTTTTCTCTTTTGCTTCTTTTTAAAATCCATACGAACATTTTTTAAGTAGATAAGCGTTTGGCAGCAATGAAGGAACAAAAATATGAAGCAAATTACCCGGATTTAAAGGTAAGTTTATATTTCATGGATTTATAGGTCGGTAAGTGATGCACGCCTAAGCGATGAAGTCTTAGAAAATATTTTCCTTAAAATATTTTCCGAAAATATTTTTCAAAATATTTTCGAATTTTAGAAAATATTATTATTTTCACAAAAATAACTTTTGTCAAAATTTTTTTCGGAAATGACCATTTTTCTCGAAAATATTTTCCGTATATTTTTTTCTATGACCTGTCCATCTTCTATTGCTTCGTATGGTGAACAAGATTTGTGTCTTTCAATTGCTGCAGACAGCATTTAGGGCCAAGGCAAAGGAGTTCCACCCAGATCAGAACCAGAATAATAAAGGTGGGCTGTGTTTTTTTGTTGCATTCAGCTTGTGCAGGTTAAATGAATTGATTAGGTTCTCATTCTCTACATTTTTTTCTCTCTTTGTTGTGTCTTTTATTTTACGGACAGAAGTTGCAGAGGCAAAGTTCAAAGAAGTCATGACGTCCTACGAAGCTATAAAACAAGAACGAAAAAACAAGATGTACTGAACCTCAAGTTCGCACAGCCATTGCATTTTGTGGACATGCATGGGTTTCGGCCCGGGGGTGTCTGGCTCTTGTAAAGAATAACATGGAAATGGTTAAAACAGTCAGGCCTCAAGGTTGCTGTTCTCGAATATCTTTGTAATTATACATTTTGTTGACATGACGCTATCAACTATGTATCATTATGGAGAAATGCATTGAGTATGGCTGAGTTCCGACTATACAGAAATGCTCTGATGCGTGAGCTGATATCATCATTAGCCTCCAAAACACTGGTGATCCACGTCGTGAAATTTCTTGATATTAGCAGTTTGAGATATCGGAGTAAATAATTGCGGAATTAGGTCTAAAATAGAGTCAAAAAGTTCTGAATTTGAATCCTACTCATGGCCCATGTGGGTTCCCTTCTCTTTTCCTATAGTTTTTAATAATTCCTTGCCCACGGGCCCCGCATTTTGGGAATACGCCAAGGTCTTGATCAATCAAATTGTCCATGTCAGGAGTAACAACATCTAAATATATATCCTGAGTGATACTCAGGCGCTCAATTCGATACGTTCATCGCACGGGATTGGGTGGAGATCACACTTCCTCAAAAACCGTCCTTGCCTCTTGACACAGACAAACCGACAACAAAAACAATCATCTGATAAGTTAGTCTCGTTCCGAGTCACAGAGCCACACATTCGAGAAAACATCCCACATGATAGTTTCTACATGGAGTTATGGACAAAAATCTGAATACCCAAAACTTTCAGACACTGTTGAAACATTACCCTCCCAACGACCCCGAACAAGGGAAAGCAGATGTCGCCACTAACTGTCCTTTGTGTTCATTGAAGCTTTTAGCTACTGCTTGAGCTAGGCTTATGGATCTCACTTCGCAGGTGGACCTCTGTAGTACGCAGGAACCATCGCGGGGAAGAACATTTGCCTTACCCCTTCAGCCTTGATGATGGGGAATATGATTCCCGATGCACCCTGCACAAAACTCAAACATTGTGATCATCCATGGTCAACGTGTTTCATAGATGATTGGACTTAAGAGGACAATCCTGACCAAACAGGTAAGTAGATAACACACCGATATCAATCTAGCTCCCATCCACATGCGCTTAATTGAAGGAAAAGGCAGCACTAATCGGCCAACGCCATAGATCGCAACTGCAAAGAAGTGGAGAACCAGACTCAATGGTCGAGGGTTCAAACCCGAAAGCAAAGAAACTGGTCCATTTGAGAAGACGCCTCCAAGGCTTAAGTAATCAAAGCAGGCTTGTCGCATCTCTTTCCTTGCTGGATCGGGTGAAGCACAGAAGACTTTGTATAGGGCTCCCGCCAATGTATTTATTGTGGATGCCACCGGCTGCATATACCAGAAAACGAGAAAACATGTGAGTGAAAACTAGGAATTATTTTACAAGTGGACAAGGTTGACAATGTTTAGGAGAAGGGATGAGACTTACCTTGCGCAAGGTATAGAAGGACTCTAGATACTTGCACAAAATGGGTGCGTCGTTTAAGTCACGCAAAGGCCTGAGGAGATCCCGGAGCACAACAATATCCGAGAGTGCCACAGTCATTCCTCCTCCAGTTAATGGATGGCGCATGTTGAATGCATCCCCCATTAATAAAGCTCCAGGAGTGGGATGGGGAGCAGCAGGCATGCTTCTATTAGGCATTGTCCTTATGTTTCCTTTATCAACAGCGGCAACAAAGGCTTCGTGAATTTCGTGAGGAACCTGAATAGAAAAACCCACATACTCAGCTAAATGAAATAAACACCGTTCATTAAGATACCAGAATGGATTTGTGGCATGATAGTATCTTACAAAGATGACATACAACAATAATGCATGGTTACATACCTGAGGAGCTACAACTGTCTTCAAGTAGTTTGCCATTTCACCGTTTGAGATATTTGGCACTTTTTGCCCAGGTACATCAACGAGACAACGGACCTCTGTGCTGCTGATTGGATAAAACAAGATAGGAGAGGGATCTGCCAGAATAACATGCCCGTGGTTTGCATAAGGAAGTTGACATTTCTCCAAAATCAGGCCAACGAAGCATGACGGTACGTCAACCTGCGGGAAAAATAAAGTAGGATTTATGAGAGTAGACATGTGCACAGAAAAAGGTCCTACTTGGTACTCATGCAGTTCAATTTCAACTCAAGAAACAGAAAAGCGTAAGGAACGAGTGAATTTTCTCAACCTTGGGTTTGCAAAGGGAGCGACGCAGGTTTGAGAAACATCCATCACAGACAACAGTCAGAGGTGCATAAGCCGCCAGCTCATTCCCATCCTTTGTCTTGTATTGCACGCCTTTAATGGTTCCCTTTTCTTCTATCAAAGAGGTTACCGTCCCTTGCTCCAGTTTTACACTGATGGAAAAATGAGGGGGGAAAAAAAGAAACAGAGTTTTATCATCAAAAGAAAAAGTAACAAAAAGCTTACATAAGGAAGTCCACAGCATATCATTAGCGCAGAAGGTTACGATTTCCTGAAAATAGCTTCGTCCCAGTTCATTTACAGTTGAACAAATGAAAAAACGACAACAAAGGCAGATGGCATACAGCATGCTTAGTATATGTATATGTCAAACACAGTACATAAAGAACAAAGCAAAGAACTTTTCTCCATGAACATCGCCATAGAACTTTGCATGAGTTTACAAGCTTAAGGTAAATTTGTACAAACATTAACTCAGGTTCCAAGTTCAAACAGCTTATGCATTTCAGAAAGTCTATTTTCCAATGGAGAATACAATACTACGCTTGGACAGTTCTCAAGAAGGCTAAGCAACAGAAACAGTGATATATATCCATATTGAACAAAAATTTTACTTGGAGAGAGTCGCAGCTTTTTCCCGCATTCTCTGTATAAAACGTCCATTGTGAAAGCTCCTCCCAGACACATCTGAGTGAAATTTCTCCAAGGGATAGGATAATCGAGTATTTTGTCCATCCTTGAAAAGAGCATAACCAAATACCCGCTGAGCATCAATTTCCTTCACACAATCTGAAGGAAACAAACATCAGTTAACATCTATCTTTAGCTGTGACTTAGGCAAGGAGATTAAGAGAGATGCCAGCAACTATCAAAATGAAAATCCCAAATTTTGGATAAAGATCTAGCAGGAAATTCCCCAAATGTGTGATTTCTTCATACCTTCGAGTCCCAACTCAATTAGCTTAAGATAGCCGCCGGGTTGCAGCAATTCCCCAACTATTCGATCAGGCTCTGTCAGGTCTCGTTCGATGACATGCACTCGGCGTCCATCCTGCAATCCAATTAAAAGATTAAATTCTTGTTTCAAAATTTTTAATCTTCCAGAAAACAAGGAAACCAATTCCAACAATTCGATTTAAAAAAACAGCAGAAAAAAATAGGTCAATCTTAATTAGAACGGCCGATATTTGTAAAAGCTAAAAGTTTTCCACAGGAAAGAAGATAGTGAAGGACCTCTCCAATGTTGCTCACTTGGTTGACGGATAATTAAGCTTGCAAATCATCTTAAATCGTCAATCGATGCACATATAACTTATGTTCATTGAATGCTGCCTGGTGCTGTGATCCACAATTATTCTTCGACATACCGTGTAGCATGAGGGCCCTCCTAGTGGTACCACTTTCCATTTATAGCTTTAAAAAGAATGGACGGTAGGTATGATAGACCAAACAGATACAACTAACCCCACAACTAGCAGCCAAATCTACAGGCCCCACAGGTTAGGGAAAGCATGTGATTGGTTGCCATACCAATGTGACATCCAACAACACAAGAGACAGAGGCCCAGGTTGGCAACTGGACTCTAGTCAGTATCTTAAGATCTGAAAAATAGAGGTTCGATCAAATGCATCAAGGATTGGTTGAACAAATTGGTTATTTTCTTTATATGGCCCTTCAGATTATGTCCTCACATGATGGTAGTGCCCAGTTTTTTTCTTTAAACTCTTTTTGAGCATTCAAATAAGACAGGGCTTCCGGAGACAACAAATCTGCAAGACATCTACAGATTCCCTCCAGCAAAACTAAAATCCATCCAAAACCTCACAAATACTGGAGTAATGAGATTTGTTTGATTGAACTACTGAAGACATGGTGGATGCCTAAAATCATTACAGCCCATCATATGGACAGGGGGCGCTGACAAAATGCTCACCAACTACTGGCCACTAAAATTCGCGATACAAAGTCAGTTATGAACTATATAGTAAACAAGAACCAGCCTTTCGGATACCAAACTTAAGGAACCACTCAAATACCGATATCTTTACCAAATCTATAAAGTGGGAAAGGATAACGAATTGACCCACGATCAAATCGTTCGCAAAAACCAGATCTTTATCATTGTCCAGCTACATTATGAGACTGCTAAATCCTCCAAAACTCTGTGGGATTACAAAGCATGAAAACATTTCCACAAAATGGGATTTCGCAGGATGCATCTGCGTCCAAGTATATCAATTCCTGGCCAGAAACTCCATCTCCAGAAGTCAAAATTGTTTTTTTTTATATAAAAATAAAACAAAATACCGAACGTGTTGCCTATAACGATTGGAATTCCAAACGAAAAACGCAAGAAAAGAAACAAAATTCCTAAGGGCTCCAAAAAACAGAAGATGATCCACCCGGATGTTGCCCCCCGGAGAAGGAACAAAAAAAAAACAAATACAGGAAAATCACAGGAGCGCATCGAAACAGACAACAAGGTTTCAGAACGCGAAACGAACCAAAAAAGGAAAAAAAGGAAAAACGAAATCACCTTGCCAAGGGTATGAGCGAGGGCCGCACCGGCGACGCCCGCCCCGACGATGATGACGTCGGCCTCGCTGCTGTCCCCGTTCACGGATTCGGATCCGCATTGCTTGCCCGTCGTCACAATGCCGTCGGTCCCGACGACGCCGCATTCCCTCCCCTCCCCGCCTCTTCTCCTCGCCACCAGACGGCACAGCGCAGCGAGACCCAGAAGAGACGCCAAGATCCAACCCACCACGGACTGATCCACCGCCATCTTCTCCGACCAACGAACGGAACAGGGACGCGGACGACCAAGAAACGACCGGAAAAGCAAAGCAACCGCCACCCTACCCTCCGGAGAATCTCTCCCCGGAGAAACGCTCCCCTTCTTTCTCTCTCTCTCTCCCCCACTTTCTCTCTCTATCTGACGAGGGTGCTCCTGGCTTTCCGCTTGGCCTTTTGTACAATGACGCTGGGATGTTGTCTCGCCTCGCTGGCCCTTCTTGGCTGGCCTTGCTCTCGTCGCGAGTTCCGGTTTCTCAACCCAAGAAAGAGAGGCTGATATAAAGAGAGAGAGTCTAGAGAGGACCGACACGTGAGCCGTGTCGCGACGCGGCTCGAACGTGCGCCACCCCTCCGCCCGCTATCCTGCGCCGCCCGCTCCTCCTCCTCCGCCTCCGCCTCCACCGCCTCCGCCCACGCTAAGCGGCGCGATTGGTGCCGGCCCGTCCCCACGAAACGGCGGCCGGGTCAATTTCGTTACTTTCGCTTTTCAAACGTGGGACGTGAAGTTCTTCTTTCTTGAAAGAAAGAAATTAGAAGCGAGAGTGGAAAAAGTGGTATGTTCGAATTAGTCATGTCATCTCATTGGAGGAATTAGTAAAATTGAATACGCATTTTGTTGGAAATCCAGTTACTCATGATGTGATATGATTAGGAGTTGATTTATGTTGAAAATCCACGACCTATAGAGTGCGCGATGCACCCCGAACCAAGCGTTAATATCTGAAAGTAAGCTAGCACAGGACCTCACCGCCATGTCCCCACTTAAAACGTGTTAGCAGCTGCGAGTTTCGACCTTAGGACCTCTGTGATGAAGTGCCCAAAGCTGAATCAACTCAGCTGCCCACCGGTCGATATCCTATGATTGATATTGTACATTAGGGAATCATCCTTTTCTCATTTTTTGTACAATTATTATCTAAAGTAGTTACGCCTTATGTATTATAAATAGGCTTGTAAACGTACATCTTCGGTATGAGAAAGCAATATCCATGTTCTTATACTTTGTCTTCCTCCACCTAGCTTTCCATCACCTCGTATTCTTACATATATACATATATATAATATGTTTTAATTGTGTTGTCTCGTTTCAGTCTGATTTAGTGGCTTGATAAAAAGACCGTGCAAGTCGTGATGTTGCTCTAATGTTCTTTGCATATCATAGAGTCTAAAAGGTAATATAATTATAGGCGTTGACTAGCATTTTAACTCATAATTTATCAAATAATGTTTAGCCGTCGACAAAACCACATCTATTCATTGCTATGTAGATACCCGATAGTCATTCCATACGCGTGCTACTCACGCACGGTCACAATTTTTTCTTTTTTATAACAATACTTTTGTTGCTTGTTACGGAATATCATGACATCGTAAGTAATTTTGCGACGTGTTACGCTTTTGCACGATGTTGTGGCGAGGTATCGTGCAATTGTACAATACAATTCGCATCTCCTTCTTTTAAATAATGGCGTGACAGCTACACTCGGAGATTCAAGAAAATGATTTCATAATTTATGTTCAGTAAAAAGTAAAATGAAAGTAGATTTCTATTCTTAAATTTTTCGTTAAAATAACATTTTTGCTATTCACGAAAAGAAAATCTATTAACAGAACTCAAAATTCAGAAAAACACTTTAATGCCTTTGTTATTTTTAATCAGAGTACTAATCTTTTCCTTAAACTTCTTAGAAAATGTTTACTAAAAATTATCAACGAGATGTCACCAAAGTTGTGAAAGCAACATGCTCATTACTAGTACAGGAAATAAAAACATGACGTGACATAAACAAAACTAGATGTTCATACAACGTCCGTGAATTCCTCCGTTTTGATAGATGAATAGCCGTCAGTGCTCGTGCTCCTTTGTCCATTTCCCGTGGTTTTCTTGCTTTCTTCTTCTTCTTCTTCTTCTTCGCTGTCTCCGCCGCATATTCCTAATCGACCGCGAATCTAAAAGCCGAGCGATACGGCCCCAGGCGGCGGCAATGAACTCCGGCCGGCATCCACCGGACGGCACAATTTATAGGTTTAAGTTGACCTTACGATGGTCAACAGTCAATCCTCGCAAATGGCGCACACCTCCAATTTTTTATACAGCGACGGCAGGACAAAGAGAAAACCTCTCTTTTCATCATTTTTTTTAATTTGATTTCGGATATACATTTCTTATTTTAATGTGTCGGTGGTTTATGCGTGTCTGACTCCTCCCAATTTCCTTTCTATATTTTTCTTCTCAAAAGATAGGGAATATGGGAGGTGACGTTGTTGGAATTCCCACCTTAAGGTGGATCTCATATCCGTTTACTCTTCATTGAACCTATTAAAGACCTGCTCAACTTCAATATGCCTCCATTTTTTATACAGCGAGAAAAGGATAAAGGAAAGGCCTCTCTCTTCAATTTTTTTTTTTTTTAAATCTTTAACCTTCTTTTGTTTCTTTGGTTGATTCCGGGTATGCTTTCCACCGAAAGTCAAGACTCCGCAAGATTACGACATGTCTTCCTATTATGACCATTAAACCGTACTGAATGTCAGGAACAATAAGATGTTCGAAGTGACAATTGCAGAGCGGGAAAGTGATTAAATAATTTCTTTGATTAAGGTTCTTTGAAATGCAAAATTTTTTGGTAAATTATAATTTATGAGTGCATAAAAAAATAACCCAAATTTAAATTATATTTAGAAAAATCACACTTTCAAAAGCACTTTTGCTATTTTTAAATAAAAAACTCAAAATCAACGAAGGATATAAGGCAAACTCTAGCTACTCGCAACCATGCCTAAGGTCATGCAACCTAGCCTAAGGTCGTGCAACCTCGGGTGACCGTTGCTTGGGTCATGCAAATGCAATGGTTGTTGATGTTAGGTGAACCTAGGCATAACTTGAGGTCCCACGACCTCAAGCGAGAATGCCCAACACCAAACTGGTTGGGTCGCTCGAAGGCGACAACCACCGAGATTAGGAGAACTTAGGCGTAACCTGAGGTCACGCGATCTTAAGCAATAATGCCCGACAACATATTGGTGCCAACATCCAAATCTGGCCTTGCCAACGTCTTAAACCCTCATTAGTGACATCTTGTGAGATTGGGACATTTTTGAAACTATGAAAGTTTGGCAAAGACAAAGTTGAAATATATATATATATGTCAACACCTCTAAATTTGCCTGGCTAAGCTAGGCCTTTAGAGCCCAAGCGATTATGAGAAAATAGTTCCCAAATGCACCCTAAAAGGCTTAGCCCAAAAGATCCGACTCCTACCCCAACCTTGAAAGTCTAGAGAGAGGGATTTTCCGTCAACTCATGTAGAGTGGCTGGATCTGCCCACAAAGGGCACTTTAATTCCTTAGAAAATACCAAACGAGAGTATAAATAGATAAGATCTAATGTCTAAAGGACAAGATAAATCCTTCTTTTGTACATCTCTCGAGAAGGATTCTTTCTCCCCGATCTCTTTCAGTCATCTCTCCATCCTATTGAAAAAATATGGCTTCGAATCAATAGAGCAATCAAGTCGGACTTTAAGACATAATATATGTCTTAAAGAATATAGGTAACTCTTCATGAAAGATTGCAAAGTGAACAAATATATCATTTGGGAAGAAGTTGCAAAATGAAAAAAAAAAAAAAAAAAAAAAAGGTGTTCATTTGGAATAAGTTGAAAAATGAATAAATGCAACTCTTTGAGAAATGTTACAAACCGAACAAGTATCATTTCTAAAAGTTGTCTTGAAAAGACACAAATATAAAATTTCGAAATAAATAAATAAATATATATTTAACAAATAAAATATCGAATTTTCATAATTTCCAAACAAAAACAATCTTTGAACTAATTAAAGTTAATAAGATAACCGTACGGAATAAAAATAAAAATGAATAGGTTAGTGCTAATTAAACAGTGTTAAGTGCCCCTAATAATCGTGCATCCATACCGTCTAGCCCACACTCAAATTGTTTTTTAGATATATTAAAAAAGCCTCACAGGCCCATTCCACAGGAATAAGTACACTATCAGTGCCATAAGTTGTGTACGACGCTCACTTTGATGCCAAAAGTTTTTGTTGGATCACTTAAGTGCCAAAAAGTTTGAACAACGATCATTTTAGTGCCAACTACGATCTGGTTGGCTGAAAGTCCGACGTGACACTTTTTTATTAATTTTTGAAGTAGATATGGCTCGCCGGAGTGTACAGTCATCATTTAAATAATAAAACGACACTGTTTGGTGTGTCTCTCCCAATTCAAAACCCTAAATCTCCAGCTAATCGCCGTCCTTGATGGCCCCTGCGCTCGACTGCCACAGCTCCGACCCCGACCCTGACGATGGCCACTTGGTGGCCAAGTCAAAGACCGTGATCTGGCTGGTGCTCGGGGAGGTCGCCGACGAGTGCGCCACCCCTGATCTCTCCCTCTCCATCTCTGATCTCCCCGACGAGTGTCTAGCTTGCGTCTTCCGGTACCTAGGCTCCGGTGACCCGAGCCGGTGCTCCCTTGTGTGCCACCATTGGCTCGCGATCGAAGGTTAAAGCCGCCAGAGGCTCGCCCTCCACACCCACTCGGAGCTGCTGGACGCGGTCCCAGCTCGAAGAATTTGAGGACATTGAAGCTGTTGAAATGTTACCAAGATTGGGACACGATGCTACTACGATGGAGGCTAAGTGACTTTGGCCGAGCGACGACGATCGAGCGATGGAGGCTAAGTGACTTTGGCCGAGCGACGACGGCCGAGCAACGAAGGCCGAGCGACTTTGGCGAGCGACGGCGGCCAGTGTTGGGCGAGGATCGAACAAAAAAACCCTAATTTCAATCCCCAAATAAAAAAATAAAAAAACCAAATGAGTTGTGCGACGTCGTTTTCTCGAGGCCATCCATTTAGGACGGCAAAACGATGTTGTTTTCTTAAGGAGGATAGAAAACGATGTTGTTTTAAAGGCCTTGTCGATTTTTTTTTTTTTAAAAAGCCACGTAATTATTTTGGCCGGAATTTTTTGTCGGTGGCACCAAAATGATCGTTTTTCCTCCGATTTGATACTTAAGTAATTCGACGGAAACTTTTGGTACCAAAGTGAGCACCGTACACAACTTATGGCACTGATAGTGTACTTCTCTCCATCCCACACTTATTAATTGGCCCATCCTCTCTCACTTTTCTTACGTGGGACAAGGAAACACATGCTTAATTTGTTTTACAAACAAACTTCCAAAACATCCCTTGTCCACGGAAGTAAACTCGGAGGTCTCTTGAGATCTCTTTTGGTGGTCATTACCAATTTTAATAGTTCGGTCTTTGGAACGTTTGAGCAAATCAGACCCAAAAGACAACACATCAGAGGAGGGTTTCTCTCATACATTCATCACAAAGTTTAGTTTGTACTCATTGGCTATTAAAACTGGTATCCTCTATCCAGTTCATTCTTTTGGCACAAACTCCTTAATTTTGACTCGGAAATTTCAAACCAAAAAGTTTATTCCATTATACAGGGAAAGGAACTATATGAGGCCCGCCACAACTCTTTATTAAAGCCATGTGGAAACTTTCATGATGACTACGGGGAGCATTTCTCTCTCTCCTTTGGGAGATCTATACCTGTTTTGAATTGGCCAGATAATTTCTCGAGAAAGTTCTAAAAGTACGCAGAGAATCAAGAACCGCGATCATTTGGCTGAATGACCACATGAACCTTCCTTTCTTGCCACTCTGTTTTCTTTCTCGGTCCTCTTTTCTGCTTTTCCCTTTTTCCACGGGTAGCCTACCAGACTTGACATTAGAGCTTGTACACTCCATATTCCACAACTCCATTAGGCATTAGTCTTCTTCGATCTTTTGTCTCGATTAATCTAAACAAATATAAACCTCCCATTCATATAAATCGGGTAAGATTCCACCAATTGGGTGGTGTCTTGGTGGGGGCTACACCAAAATGAGAGACTTCCATGATTGAAAAATGGAATTCGCCACTTTACCCAAAAGTCTTTATGGTACGAATTCTAGAATCGGAAGGTTGTCATGTAAAAATTTGTGTTCTACACAAGCCAAATCAAGATTACAATTTTGACTGATGAGCAAATGATACATAGCCAATTTGTCTCGCCCATTGAAGCTAATCTTGGATGAATTCGTAATGCTTGATTAGTAGGATGTCTACTCGGAAGAAGGAGACTATTGCTAGTATAATGTGCTATAATAATCATCTTAGTTAGTGCACCAAATCGAGTTCCTCCTCTTCAAAGCTAGTAGGATTCTAGAAATCCTTCAAGTGGCCGATCCATTTTCCTTTTCTCTCGTGGTCAAATCGTGGGCAATGGATGTCCTCCTTGCTCTCTTTCTAATTAATGATGTGGGACTTGTATTTGGGACATGCTCGAACTTTTCTTTTTTAAAATCACTCCAGACCCGACACATACATACATAAAACCAGCTGAGCCGGCGTTCTAGTTTATTCTTTCTTGGACAGCTACAAACCAAGAGAGTGATAGATGTCTGACCACTTTTGAATCAATTATAAACAGATCCACCTTCTGTCAATTTGAAACCCCATGCGCTCTCTCTTTAAAAAGAAAAGGTCTCGGAAGAAGAGATTGATAAACAATTTTCTCATGGCAAGTGGCTCATCTCGTGACCTCGAAAAGCGATAGTCTAGTGATAAAAGAATCACATTCTTTATCATAAAACTACTAATTTGAATTATGTTGTGAGCAACTTTTGGGCAACTTGTGCCTTAGGTAATTGTTACCTCATGCGAATATTCTGTCATAGATATGAGACCATTTTGACAATGCCCACAGAAATACTCATATTGGTTGCCTAAAACAAAAAAAGTCTATACGTTCCGCGTGTTCTCCTAGAGGTTAGATCTTGTCTTACATGCTTGTTTGCAACATTCCTATAAACACCATTTTCTTTATAAGTTTACCATGCTCTAGTTGCGTAGGATTACCAAACTCATGTTTTCTCCATGGTGAATCTATGAAACAAAAATTAAAAGTTCTGTTATCTCTTTTATCATTGCGTAAGATTGAAGACAAGTTATTAAATCTTAGACCTATCAAAATAAGTCATAAACCTATTTTTTCACCTATATATGATGAGTTAAGCTGGTATATGGGTTAGTTATATTTAATACATAGGTTTAAATATAATGTGGGTGTTAAATGGGTGTAAATAAGTTTACAACTTATTTGGACTTTAGTTTGAATATTAAGAACTATCCAAAAATCATGGGACTAATAGTTTCTCAAGATGATCCCAGCAGCAATAACTCGATATCTCAACTTGAATTTCTCAACATAAGTGAATGTGATTCTTTGATATCCTTTCCATTTGCTAAGGGTGGACTTGCTTCACTGAAGGAGCTTACTATTCGAAAGTGTGAGGGGGGAGTCCTCGAAGAGATCACAGCAAAATCGCTGAATTCTTTGCTTATAGAAAGATGTGAGAATTTGATGAGTCTACCACGATGTCTTCCCATGTTCTTCCATCTCACTTTTCTTATGCTACTAGAGTGTCCAACATTGGAGATAGAGGACTTTCCTCCCCTTCCCTTGACCCTGGCAGCACTTGGATTTCGTGGCAAACCCGACTTGACCCACCTTAATGATTCTTTTCTCATTCTTTCTCACCTTTAGTCGATTTCGCATTTACTCACTCCACACTCCCATCTTAGTTTGGGTATGAATTTTCGTAAATTGAATTAAATATAGAAGTGTTTTAGTGATATGGATTGGATTGATTGTAGGTCTATTTTGGGTTGAACGATATTCAACTCAACCTATTCGTTTGACGGGTCTACTAAACATTGTAAGAGGTCTTGGCAAAATGGTGCTGCAAACGTTTTTGAGTCCTAATGGAGCTAACTAAAGGGCAGGGCATACCTCGGCAATGGCGTGAGGTGGGCTTGTTCTGCTGAAACGGTAATGGGCTTTTTGTTCCGACGTGACTTCAAACCCACTTTCAAAAGTCCGGAAATCCGGACGATAGCCGTTAGCTGCGGTTGCACCGTGCAGCGACAGCACTAGCGCGTGGCCCCCACGCGGAGCTCATCGACCGTTTCGTGGTGCGATCGGACGGCATCGGCGACCGACCCAACGGTCCAACGGATCCTCCGAGGAGGAGCTTTCGCGGCGGCGGTCCTACGTGTCGCCCTCTGATTGGCCTCCCGCCTCTGAAAAATCGCTGTCCACGTCGACAACGCCCCCTCCTCTCCTCTCCCTCCTCTTTCTCTTTCTATCGATTTAAGAACCCTGTCTTAACTTAAACGGCCTTGTCTCCTCCTCTCCCTCACGTCTCGAAGTAGAGGCTGAAATGACGTTCCTACCCTCCTCCGACCGGAAGCACCGGCGGAGCCCGAGGGCCCCCCTCCTGCCGCAGAAGCACGCCGCCGCCGCCGCCGCGCCGGCGGAGGCGGGCTTCGACGGCGCGTCGTTCTCGGGCGCCGTGTTCAACCTCTCAACCACAATCGTGGGCGCCGGGATCATGGCCCTGCCGGCCACGCTGAAGCAGCTGGGCCTGATCCCGGGGCTGGCCATGATTGTGCTCGGGGCCGTGCTGACGAACACCTCGATCGACATGATCCTGAAGTTCAGCCGGGCCTCCAAGTCCCCAACCTACTCCGCCGCCGCCGCCGACGCGTTCGGCGGGGCCGGGCGGGCTCTGCTGCAGTCCTGCATCGTCGTCAACAACCTCGGGATGCTCGTCGTCTACATGATCATCATAGGTAATGGGCATCGACCTTTCTGCCCGTTCTTGATTTTCTTGGAAGACTGAAACGTGATTAGGCTTAATCCCGGTCTTGAATTGTTGAGGGGTTTTTTAGCTGATAACGTGACGTTGAATGGTCCGAATTGAAGTGTTGAGCAAAGAGAGTTTTTCGGGTGTTTTATTCTGGTGCTAATTATGGATCCGGAGAATGAGGGAGTTCGAAAGTTGAGAACTTGGAATGTTTGGCAATGGCAGGCGACGTGTTATCGGGGACGTGGTCAAACTGGGTACACCACACAGGGGTAATGGAGGAATGGCTTGGTCAGCACTGGTGGACCTCACGTGCTTTCTTGCTGCTGTGCACCACCCTCTTCGTCTTCGCGCCTCTCATCTCTTTCAAACGAGTTGGTAAGTCCTGTGCTCCTGTCTTCTCATTTTGTTGATTGTAGCTCGAGCCAAAAGCGAGATGGCGGTTCATCTCCTTTGCTCCGAACTCGAAAAACCTGTGCCTCCATTTCAGTTCAGAGCCGTCGAATATGCACTGGTTTCGCAGTCGTATATAGTTTGCTAATCTGATGACACTGTAAAGCTGAAATGAACATTCACAAGCTTGGCGAATTGCCACTATGTTGTTGCTTTTGATTTCATTACTTGCTGGTCACCCACATTCTACAAAGCTTGTGTTCATAATCTCGTGGCTCTTTTGTGAATAGATTCATTGAGATACACGTCGGCCTTGTCAGTCGGTCTGGCTGTGGTATTTGTTGCAATCACTGCTGGAATAGCAATCATTAAGCTGGCGAATGGAAGCATAACGATGCCACGTTTGATGCCCAAGCTTGTCGATCAGATATCATTTTGGAAGCTGTTCACGACTTTTCCCATTTTGGTCACTGCTTATATTTGTCACCATAATGGTAAGCAGTCGAACTTCATCTCTTGTAATTAGTACCTGTACTTAAATGGATAAGTGAACATTGAGTGGCATGAAGCTTTATGGAAATTAATTGTTGATTCAGAAAGTGCTGTCATAATCAACTTGGATGTAGAGTGTGCATTGTTTAAGTAGAGGGATGCAACTGCATAGGAGAAGATTTTGGCACGCCATAGTGGCGCATCTCCGACTCTCTTACCCATCCAGATTGTGCTTGCTGGAATAAGGAGAAAACTGGTTATACTGATTTGCTCTAGTAAAGCTAGTTCTGAGGCTCAGTTGTTATTGGAGTCGCTTTTTTGGGGGGGTTGAAATTGGAGTCGTTCAAAGGTGAAAAGTTGGTTCATTAAGAGCAGATTTGTATAAATTGGATAGTCATGATGTGCAATTACAATGCAGTTTTTGTGAATGCTTAGAAAGATGCTGCATGCTAGAATTCTTTTGAGATCTAATCTAACATTGTGAGTCAGCTAAAGTAGGGCAATTGCTATCCCATTTATGTCTGATGTTATTACCACTGTAGAATTCACTTAGATACCCTGCATGAACGAGAGGAAACAATGAAGTTGATAAACAAACTCACCAGATGGTCATTATTCAAGCCATGCTGTATCTAGTCCATTTCACAAGTCCTTTTATTTTCCCCATTGGCTTACAACAATTTGTTTGCACAATTGACATGTGCAGTGCACCCAATAGAGAATGAACTGAAAGACCCGATGCAGATGAAGTCGATAGTACGTTCATCGCTGACACTATGCTCAGCTGTCTACATCGCAACCAGCTTCTTTGGGTTTCTTCTCTTTGGGGATCAGACTCTGGATGATGTACTGGCAAATTTTGATGGGGATCTAGGAATTCCTTACAGCATGATACTCAATGATATAGTGAGAATTAGCTATGGAATCCACCTCATGCTTGTTTTCCCTATTGTGTTTTTCTCACTTCGGCTCAATCTGGATGGCCTCCTTTTTCCCTATGCAAAAATTCCCATCGCCTTCAACAACAGGAGATTTTATTCAGTGACAGCAGCGCTAATGGGTTTTATATTTCTGGGAGCGAACTTCGTACCCAGCATCTGGGATGCTTTCCAATTTACTGGCGCCACCGCAGCAACCTCTGTCGGGTTCATATTTCCATCTGCAATTGCTCTTAGGTATGCACTGTTACTAATGATGAATGCTGAGAGCCCTTCCTTCAAGAATCCATGTTATCAGGATATGTCATCGATGAAGTGTGTAATCATAGATTCATCAGAGGCTTGCACGATGCTAGCATATAGGATAGCATGAATATCATGTGGAAAATTTTGATGGACCATTGCTATCCCTAGTTGGCCTCATCACCTTCATCCTCTGACTTTGTCTCATCTCTTTTTGAACACGACTTTCATCCTCTGACTTAAACATCCTGCACCTGTTTTGCAGGGATACTCATGGGGTTGCAACAAAGAAAGACAGAGTTCTGTCATGGATCATGATCTTGCTGGCTGTATCATCGAGCATAGTGGCACTCTCGAGCGACGTTTATGGTTTCTTTAACAGTGACGAAGGAGTTGGAAGCTGACAAAAAACGAGGGGATCGATTTGACTTTTCTCAAGCAACACCAAACTTTGGTCTCAGACATTGAAATGAACTGATTAACACGGACGGGAGGAGGAAGAGGATGCATCCAATTGTTTGATTCAGCTGCCCGAAGAGCTAGTTCGCCCGTCCATAGTGCTTCACATTCCCTTGCCATTTTGTGCATACGAAACAGTGACCTCTCTTGCCCGTTCTTAAGGCTGAAGATGAGGATATACTACACAACACAAGTCCAGATTCAGACGTTAAAAGATGTATTTTGGCATATCTTGCTACAGTTCAAGATTTGTTTTAGTGCAGAGTGAATTTAAATAGACTGGATTGTACTAGCAACCGTGAACTGTGGTTATTGGAACTTGGGCCGAGATGGAAACTTGGGCTTGAATTGTGGTCCAAGAAAATTGCTTGTTGGCCCATATATTTCGCAATTGGATCAAATTTCGATCAACTTCTTAAAATTCAACCGTCTCATTTGGGAAATTTGTTGAAAAATTTCTAAACTAATTACACTTTTATTAATTCAGTCTTAAATCTTCCAATTTTGTTAATTGAGTATTAAATATTTTTACAATTTGATGAACAATCTATCCGTTGGCCAGAAATCGATGATGTGGACATCGATCATCCTACGTTAGTACAGTCGGTACTGACGTTGATTTTTTTCAAAAATATTTTAGCAGACTTTTTCTTTTCTTTACTTCTTTTTTTTTTTAAATTTAGGGTTGGCAAGGATCACCGTCCTAGACACCCTTCTCGTCACTGGGGAGGGCGTCCCAGCCTTAAGTTCAAAACAAAAAAGTGAAGAAAAAGATAAAGAATAAAAATTCAAAATTCAAAAATATTAAATTATTACTTAAGAATTGTCAACATCAGCATTAGTCTTGCTATATAGGATGATTGGCGTCTACATCAGCAATTTTCAGTCAAAATAAATTCAATTAGCAAAACTTAGAAAAGGTTTAAGGCTCAATTGGCAAAGTTAAAAAATTTCACATTAAATTAACAAATGTATAATAGGTTTGAGACTTTCTTCACAAATTTTCCAGTTTCATTTACAATTTCACTCCTCTCTCTCACACTTCATCCCAAAACTTTATATTCCAATGTCTACCAAACTTGGATCCGATTGCAACCAAGGACAAACCCACGAAGTTGAACCTAGCTCCACATGATTCACAATCTAAATACGATTGTCATACTCAAAAAATTAATGCAGAAAGGGAAATCCCTTACGAACGAGATCCTATAATCACGTACTCAGAACCATCTGGGGTGCTTCTTGAAGCGCTAATTATTGCAGTGAGAACGAGTTGACCACGAGGCGATTTTGATATTCGCGAGCGCAGGACCTGGAAGGAGGGGCGGGCGCGAGGGAGAGGGTAAAATGCGCGTGCGATGAACACCGACACCCGTCGAGATTAATGTAATCATCATTTGGCTTACCAAAGAAGACGCCCCGAGTGTCTTGCTTTTGATGTTTGGTGGCGCGGAATCTTTGAACGTTCGTGGGAACGAGCTCCAGCGAATGGGGCGAGCGAAACGTGGGGGATTGATGACAATAACCTTATAAAAAAAGGGTCGCGTGGAAGAGAGCCGTCTTCTTCTTACAACCCGAAAGCACCCAACAGAGAAAAGCTAAGAAGCTAACAACATGGGAGAGGACGGAGATGGTGGCCGGCATGGCATCAGGCCTCTGATACATGCACGTTCGCGCGGCTCGGTGCCCCTCACCAACCGAGAAATAACTCTTAAAGATGAATTTGGACACGCTCTAGATGATTCAAATGCATCTTGGTCTTCTTCAGCGGTGCCCATCTCTCTTCTCTATCTCTCTCTCTAGAAAGTTGTGCAGATTCAAAGGAGGGAAAAATAGATGGACCCGTTCCATAATTGATGTGAAATGGACGAAGCATGTGATCACGTCCTAGATTTTTCTTGATCCAGAAACATGATTAGCTGTGGTTGGTAAATGAGTTTAAAAATAACTAATCAACTTGTACTCGCATAAGCACTTTCAGAAATCAAAGCCCCATTCACGTATATGTTCAGCTTGTGCGCATTTCCACATGAGGGACAGCAGGAAGATAAAAACGTACTTCGTGGGTGTCTATTCTACGTTAAATTAAGGTTGCGTTTGATAGTCAAAATAAAATTCAGGATAAGATAAAATTTATCATATCCTACATTTGGTGCATGTGCAAGATAGGATAAATTTGAATATAAAAGAATATAGGCCGGATAAAATTATCCTATGGAGGAGATGGAATAAAAGTAGATAGAATTTCTAATATTTAATAAGGAAAATTATTTTGCTCAAATAACAAACTTCTTAAATTAACAAATTTAAAATTATATTTCGATAGAATTCTAATATAAGAAATTCAAAATAACAATTTAGTTATTTAATTTAATCTTATTTTTATTTATATTTATTTGAATCTAATTTTATTATTTTTATTTATATATTTGAATCTAATTTTATCTTATAATATAAATTTAATAAATATATATTTATTACATATTTGAGGTGTTTTAGTATTTTAGGTCTATTAGTATAGTTTTCTAATTAATAAAATTTTATTAAAGAATGATGGAAGGGAAATAAAGAAATAAAAAGAAATTAAGAAATGAAAATAAAATAAAAATAAAGTAGACAAAAGTATCGCAAGAGAATTTTAGTGTCTCCATTTGTAAAATTTGTGATTTATTTATATTGATATGTCATTTATACTAAATAATATATGATATAATATGAATTTATCCGACTTTATTATTACAATCACCAAACGGTTGATATGATATAACAAAATTCTCTAGATTTCATATCATATTCTATATATTCTTATCCTAATTAGAAATTCGAACGACCAATGTAACCTAAGAGATAACTACATCGACAATTTTTAAAAGTACAATTGACTCCTAAAATTTACACAAAAAATAATTAAATCATTCTAGTAAATCTATTTAGCTTGGCTAATAAAAAATGCTCGTGTGGTTTTTATTTATAATTTTCTCTATTTTATGTGATGATGATGTGATTAAAACAACGTTTTTTTGGTCCAAATTTGATTTTTTGATAGATATATTAAGAAAATTAGCCAAATTTGGTATTAAAAAAAAAAAAAGGAAAAAGCCAGGTCCAGCCCTCTCTTCCATTGTCCCATCATCGCAAGCTACCCCACCACTAAGGACCCTCGACTAAATCTAGGCAAGGGTTGTCACCCATCCCCCATCATCGCCAGCCTTCCTGATGATGGTTGGGCAATGATAGCAAGAGTTGCGAGCCCTCACATTTTTATTTAATTTAAAGATTTAGCTAATCTTTAATGTAATCTATCTAAAATTTAGATTAAAAAAAGCAGATTTAGATCAAAATGATGTCATATTAGCCTAATGCTTCATGTTTTAACTACATTATTGCCACATAGGAGGGAAAAAAAAAATACATCAACATTTTTTGTTAGTCAATTTGGACGGTGTATTTTTTTTTTTTTAATCGAAGAAAAATTTCATTCATTTATCATAATGAAACATGAGAGAAACATGGAAAGCTTCCAAGCCAAGCAAATCCCAAAAGGGCTGCAAAATAAAACAAACCCAAAAAACAAAAGAATACGGCTTGAAGTTATAAGCACGCTTTCATCCCAAAAGACGAGATTTGTTATAGTATCAAAAAACAATCGGCAACCAATCACCGAAATCGTTAGTGATGGACATACATCAAGATCTTTCCCTCCAAAAAGTATAGCTTGCATTGTGCAACACCATCACCATATGGAGACAAGAATAACAATGACATATTGAACACCACCAGATAAAGATTTAGATCGAGAGAAAAAAGCTCCCAAATTTAGATCCACACCTAAATTAAGAGAGGAGAGCTTCTACTGAGTCTCAAAAAGTCATAAAACTGTGTCTTGGGCGTCATGCTAGCTGGATTGATGACAACATTCTCACAAAATTTACAACTATAAGTAGATTTATTCATTACGAGTGAAAAAGGGCACCAACAACAAACAAAAAGAAGACGCCAAACAAGGTGGAAAAAGTCTCCTGGATTAAATCGAGAGGAGAAAAAGGGAAATTAAGGTCTAGAAAAGAAAATCATGGCAAAGCAGGCTATCAGCTTCAGAAATTGAGGCTTATAGGCTACCGGAGAAGTTTCTTTCAGGAAGGATTGTTTAGGAGAGGCTGGGTATTTTTTATTTTTTTTTAAGATTTATGAAGTTAATGGAATTACTTAATTGCACTAATTTGATAAATTTTAAGATTTTTTTCTTTGGTCCGTGATAAGTTTTAAGATTAGTTTGTACTTTTCGTAAGTGTTTTAACTCAATTACACTTTGCAATGCATTTATCCCTTAAATAAAAGCATCCTCTCCACGTTCTTATCACCAAGTCAAAAGGCGCCCAAGAGAATATACCAGCTACGATCATTTTTAAACTTTTCAAGTGTCGGTAACGAACTTTTTTTTTTTTTTGGCGGTAACGTGCTTGATTAATGAAGACTATTGGGGTTAATTTGTGGTCAATGGGACCCATGTCTCTTAAAATAGACCTAAACCAATCTCTTCTTTATAGAAAATTGGAAAATTTGTTAGGGTGGGGGGGCTACCGTGTCTCTTGGACAACCCCCTTTTTGGTCTTAATTAATCATATGATGGGATGAGACATTGTACACAACACCTAGTTTTCTAAGTCGCAATCGAAACCCAAAGACAAGCGAAATGATCATGGCGGAGCTGTCATCCATATGCATCTTCTTCCGTCGTCCGTTTGAATGTCCTGTTGAGTGACGCCTTCTCTGAACTTTCTTCGACGTCGATTCTTGTTGACCTTCTTTTTTTCTCCTTTTCTTTTTTTCATTTTCGCAAAGAAAAAATATATATGAAGGACCATGTGGTGTGAATGTATAACCTGTGACGAAGGCATAATGTGCAACCGAGACGTTTCCAGCTCTTACAAGCAACAGGCTAATTACTGGCAAAGAAGATTTAAGTATAAATTCAACAGAGTGGTTGTCCTAAAAGTCTTTTGAGTCATTTTTCATGGTGAGGCGCTATTTCTGCCATTGATTGGTTCCAAATATAAGAAGAAAAGTACAAAAAAGTTCTAAATTTAGTATATTGTTACAGAAAAAATCCTAAACCTATTTCATTTTTCATGGCCAAAACACTGGCCATAGGCCAAAGGAGGGAAAAAAAAAAGGGAAAGGAAAAAAAGGCAAAGAAGAAAAAAGAAAAGAAAATATTAAAAAAAAGTTAATAAATTATTTAAAAAATTTAAACAATTGTCCACGGTCGACATTTATGTCGACAATTTTCGACCTAAGATGGCTAGATTGACTCAATTGGTACAAATATAAAAAGATTTAAGACTAAATTAGTCTAATTGAAAATTTTATTATTGAATTATACTAATATAATAGGCTTAAAAAAATTTGGTACTTTTCCCCAAATATTAGTGTAAGAAGAAAGAACACCCGGCTAAATTTTCAATGAAATTTTCCACTTCAACTAATCATGACTAAAGAAACAAAAAAAATCTATTCCAAAAGCTTAACTATAATTGAAAATGCGAATATTCCAACACATTCTCCATCGAGTAAGTACAGGACCCATGCTTTCAATTCGGTTTCAATCGGTGAATGTGATCTTTTGCTTGGTACTCGACTCCAGCTACGAGTGTCTTACGAGAGTGAGAGTGACGGATGCGTCGAGTGCCATTCGATTTGGTTCAGCCATTTTCGGGGCCAGGGATGTGAACCGCAGCAGATTCTCAGTAGTCGTTTCGTTGAAAACACCAGCAATGGTCATGTACCGAAGATATACGAAAAGTCAGCCAGTTACGAACACACCACAAGAAAAAGGAGAATGGCGGAGGATGGGAAGAAGATGGAGTTGGTGAAGGGAAGAGGCGGCGGCGGAGATTGCGCGCAAAACGTTTGAGGGCCACGACAGATGCGCGGCCGGCTGCGGTGGCCAGCCTGTCTTGACCTCGTCCTGCCGACCGCCTCTCCTCCACGCGTCCTCGCCCTGCTGCTCGTGCCTTTCTTTTCATATCCAGGACTTAATATAATGGTACCGTCATTAAATAAGGATCTTTCGTATTTATTTAGTCGCAAATCTGCCTTGATTGAGATTTCTAGACCTTTTCAGTGTAGTGCGATCCACTGGACCAATCAATGTAGTCTACATCTCGCCTAATCTTTTTTTCCACTCTCCATCTTGATTGATACTCGAAACTCGATACGATTGCAATTATTAGATCCGTGAACTCTAGTCTTGATTAAAATTATCCGAAACAAAAATAGTAAAAAAAAGGAAGGATAATGCCTTTTGTTCTTTGCTTCGTGAAATTTAGGATGTGTTTATTTAGCTAATTATGATTTCTTGGAGTTCACTTTTCATATTTTTACGGATTTAAAAACCATTGGCAATAAAGAAAATGCCCACACCGAAAAATGAGGAAAAGATTTATTTTCCCCAAGCATCTTACTAGAGTACAACTCATTTTGTCCATGCAGACGCTTACACAAAGGACCATCGATCAAGATGTTCTTTTTGTCTATTGTTTTCATTCTTCGCTGCAGCATTTGAATCCTATTATCATCTTTTTAGGGACCGATTTCAAAAATCAGCTTCAAATATTTCACGGAAATAAGACGCTGAATTAAATCACTGTAATTTCTAAGCAACATGTCGAGATCTGTTGTAATTTACCTGTGCTTTTTGTTGATTATATTTTTTATTCACTTTATTTTGGGTGTTTGGGTAGAATGTGATAGAGATTTGAGTTCGTAGCTTTCTAGAACATACAGTCAAATCAAGCACGAAAGTTGTTTGTTTAAATGTCAAAACTAGCTATTGTTGGCTTAAAAATTTTGCGGTCCATATATTTTCGTTGTCGTCTATTGACTTTTTTATAATTTTTTTTTTTTTGAGTTTCTACATCTTTTTGATGAAGAAATTGAAAACTCATATGTCAAGTTGTCCAAGTCCATCATCTGATACTATATATGGGCCGGTACTACCCTCAATACATATGATTTATATAATGAAAAGTCATTTTCATCTCATTTTCAAGTTAGTCACCGAATAAGAGAAAACTAATGATTTTGCTTGAAACCGATTTCAGTGTAAAACATTGTCCTCAGACATGAAATTTTTTGCAAAACAAACGGGTCCATAGTTATAATAGCAAACCATCGGTGCCATTGATGTCCTTCAAGCCAATTATCTTCCGTCAATGTTTCATTAATGAACACCATTAAAAATCTGCATACATGAACAAAAGAAGGCAAATGGTATTGAGATGATATTCACGTAGCTTAAGTGAAATAAAAATGACGTCTTTTTTACTAAAAACCATATGATATAACTTTAATGGAGGACAAATGTATCACATTGGTAGAAGTTTGGAGTTTTTAATATTCCAAGAAAAAATTTGACGTAAATATATCACAGTGGATATAGTTCAAGGTTTTTGATGTCACAAATAAAATTTCAGAATAAACGCGTGATGACGGGTATAGTTTGGGATTTTTTGTGGCTTTTTTTCCTTTAATTATTTGCTAACCTAACAAATCCTAAGGCACCATGAAGTTTTATGTAGATATGTAATTTGTTGGATCCGTGTTATAATAATTCTTAGAATTGTTAGGTTCGTTTATGATTGCGCAATGATCCAATATAGTCTTTTAGCTCTACAAATAATTTGACATGGGCATGTGACTTACATTAGAAAGTCCTACAAAAAAATTATATAGAGTATTAGATATATCTTAATTAGTCTTGAGCTTATTTGCTCAATTTTTTTTTAGTGAAGATAGGTCTAGTCAAAATGTCAAGGACTCAAACTTGAGCTTCTCTTAGTGGTCTCCCTATACGAACATATCAAGCTTTTACTGCACATCACAACATATGGCATCGGATTTGATAACTAATTGGTAGTCTTATCTGTTTCTATATGTGTTGAATATCTTAAAACGAAAACCTCATGATCAACGCAAATTTCATGTGGAAAACTGCCTTTGAGGTATTTTGGCGAGAATATACCATGGATAGTTGATTTGGAAACACAAGTTGCAGACCATAGGTCAAAACAGGTGGTCAAAACAGGTATTGGGCTATAAAAATGCAATCTTGAGTTAATACTTACCGGTGATTGTTGTGCATAGTTTATCTTTAGGACGTAGAGATTCAAGTCAATAAAGGTCAAAACAGAAAGATACTGGCATGAGGGGTAACATGCCCAACATTGCAGTTCGGATGCAATAAATAGATTGTCGAGATGCACATGTGAATTGTATTAGAAAAGTCCGACATTGGGATTCAGTATTGTGCGGAGTAGTTAATACACTGATCTAAGGTTTCGAACAGAAGTGAGTCCAATGGAATAAGTTAAGCGGGATCGGAATGGATAGAGCAAGCGTATGATCTGGCTATGGAATCAGATTCCATCGGTCATTCAGCGATTCTCCATTCTTATGTCCCTTTCTTTTTTCTGACATACAAAACCAACGGACGAAAACCATAGAAAATCAAAGTAAAAAAGGAATGGCGCTCTTGGTTAACATCGTGGCAGTGGGAATCAACGACTTCTCTCGATTTCACGCGTCGATTTCTCCAATTTTGAAACACAAGCCTTGGAAAAGGACAAAGCCCACCTTCGTCAACAACAGCAAGTTAGCAACCCTTCCAGCTCCACGCTCCCCCTGCTGGACATTTCACTTCCTCAAGTCTTGCCCCGCATAATACACTCGTTTAGCTGTCGCGTATGGGGACGGGATCTGGCAAATCACGTCAAATTTTTTATCAAATTGGTAGCTTGGCGATCTCGCGATCAAATTCAAGAGGTTTCCTTTTGACATTCATTGTGAAAACGATCAAATCCGCTAGAGGAGAGAGAGAGGGAGGGATCGGATGTGAGACATTGACATCGACAGACAACGTGCGTGCTTTCCTTCCTTCCTCGTTGGGACACTTCGTTTCCTTTTAATTTTAAAAACTTCCGGAATCAAAATCAAAGACGTGTTGAGCTGTTACCACTTGGACTCTCTGTCTCTGTTTCTCTCTCTCTCTCTCTCTCTCTCTCTTCTCTGCCTCCCTCCCTTATTACATTCCTCCAGTTCTCGCACTTCCTCAGAGCTGTGATTGATTGAGCGATGAGTCCTTTGGCGCTCCGTTGCCTCCTCCTCGTTCACGGCTCATGAATACCCCCTCTGTGCACGTCCATCATTTTCTTCTCTAATCCTCATTGGCATTAGCATTTTGATGATCTGATAAAACCACTTGGTCGCAACACGTTCGGTGTTTCTTGGCTCGTCTTCCCTGAAGTGAATCTTCTACAAAAGCTGAAAGCTTGGCCTTTCCTGCGAAGTGGGTGTGCTTCAAGAATCGAGATTCGAGAAAATCAAGACTTAAAAATGGCACCTTCGCTCGATTCGTGGGCAAAACAGAGCGTTCACAAGGGCACCCCCGTCGTCGTCAAGATGGAGAACCTGAACTGGTCCATGCTCGAGCTGGAGAGCCCGTCGGACGAGGACATCTTCCCCGCCGGCGCCCCCGCCGGTGGCGAGGGGGCGGCGCCGGAGCGGACGCGCAACAAGAATGCGAAGCAGCTCACGTGGGTCCTGTTCCTCAGGGCCCACAGGGCCGCCGGCTGCCTGGCCTCCATGGCCGCCGCGGCCGTCGGCCTCGCCTCCGCCGTCAGGCGCCGCGTGGCCGCCGGCAGGACCGACAACGACGTCGGCGAGGCTTCTCGTCGCGGCGGGGGAGTGAGAGAGAGCCCCACTCTCAAGGCCAGGTTCTATACTTGCACAAAAGTGTTCCTTTGGCTGTCCATTGTCCTGTTAGGGTTTGAAGTGGCTGCTTACTTCAAGGGTTGGCACTATGGTGCGCACAATGTCGAGTTGCAACACCTGTTGGCAACTTCTTTCTCAGTTAAGGGTGTTTTCGATCGGTTGTATTCGAAGTGGGTTTCGATCCGGGTGGAATATCTTGCTCCTCCATTGCAGTTCTTGGCCAATGCTTGCATAGTGCTCTTCCTTATCCAGAGCTTGGACAGGCTTGTCCTGTGTTTGGGTTGTTTCTGGATCAAATTCAAAAACATCAAGCCGATCCCAAAGGAGGACGCCTCAGTCGATGTCGAATCCGGCGAGAAGGGATACTTCCCTATGGTCCTAGTGCAACTCCCCATGTGCAATGAAAAGGAGGTAAAAATTGAAACCACCCCATTTCTTGTCATTCGTGTGTTTGAGTACATTGATTTCCAAATGAATCTGCCGTGGCATTAATCAAGAAATAGTGAGCTTGATCTGATGTGGAAATTCTTACTCTATCCATCAGGTCTATCAGCAGTCAATTGCGGCTGTCTGCAACTTGGACTGGCCGAAATCGAAGTTGCTCATTCAAGTCCTCGATGATTCTGATGATCCCACTGCACAGTCGCTGATTAAAGAGGAAGTGAACAAGTGGCAGCAAGAAGGTGCTCGCATTGTGTATCGGCATAGGGTAATTAGAGAAGGATACAAAGCTGGTAATCTCAAGTCAGCTATGAATTGCAGCTACGTCAAAGAGTATGAGTTTGTCAGCATCTTTGATGCCGATTTTCAGCCCGCCCCTGACTTCCTAAAGAGAACAGTTCCTCATTTTAAGGTACCTTTTTTAGTAATTTCATGTGGCAGATTTGTCTTATGTGTGTCGAGAACGCATTCATTTAGAATTTTGCTGCTTACACGTACTAAAGGAAATGAAGATTCTGGGGTTGAGTTGTTCATCTGCAATTTCGCATTCCGATGATGTTAAAATTGCAATCTGGTGATGATGCAGGATAATGACGAGCTAGGCTTGGTTCAAGCAAGATGGTCATTTGTGAACAAGGATGAGAACCTCCTAACTAGGCTCCAGCACATTAATCTGGCTTTCCACTTTGAGGTGGAGCAGCAAGTGAATGGTGTCTTCTTAAATTTCTTCGGTTTCAATGGGACTGCTGGCGTGTGGAGGATTAAGGCTTTGGAGGATTCTGGGGGGTGGTTGGAGAGGACGACCGTCGAGGACATGGACATTGCAGTCCGGGCTCATCTTCATGGGTGGAAATTTATTTTTCTCAATGATGTTGAGGTACTTATCTGGTTAATGGGCAGAAATTAGGAACATTCTTAATATTAAAGCTTTTATGACATCAAAATATGTTTGTTTCCTCGACAAGCTGAGCCAGGATTTGTAGTGTTCATGGAAATTTCATGTTGTCTTGACCAGGCCCAATGCGAATTACCGGAGTCTTATGAAGCATACAGGAAGCAGCAACATAGATGGCATTCTGGGCCCATGCAGTTGTTTCGCCTCTGCTTGCCGGCCATAATCAAATCCAAGGTGCTTACTTACTTCAGCACAACAATTGCAAAATGCAAAAACCCACTTAAAAAGTTGCTGAGGACTAACTTGGTATTGTTCTTACATGTTTCTTGGTAATTGCAGATCAGCATTTGGAAGAAATTCAATTTGATCTTCCTCTTTTTCCTTCTGAGGAAGCTGATATTGCCGTTTTATTCCTTCACTCTTTTCTGTATAATCCTTCCCATGACAATGTTCGTTCCCGAGGCCCAGCTCCCAGCATGGGTCGTCTGCTACATTCCAGCGACCATGTCTTTTCTCAACATACTACCAGCACCCAAATCCTTCCCCTTTATTGTCCCTTACCTTCTCTTTGAGAACACCATGTCTGTGACCAAGTTCAACGCAATGATCTCAGGGCTGTTCCAGCTTGGTAGTGCATATGAGTGGGTCGTTACCAAGAAATCAGGCCGTTCCTCAGAGGGCGATCTCTTGTCTTTGGTTGAGAAAGAGACGAAACACAAAAGGGGCAATTCTGCTCCTGATCTCGAGGCCCTGAAGGAGGAAATCAGCAGGCAAGAGAAGAAGGCATCTCGGAAGAAGAAGCACAACCGAATATATACCAAAGAGCTTACATTGGCATTCCTCCTCCTCACGGCTTCAGCCAGGAGCCTCCTATCCGCTCAGGGTGTCCACTTTTACTTCCTGTTGTTCCAGGGGATATCATTCTTGCTGGTCGGTCTGGATTTAATCGGCGAGCAGGTGGAGTGAAGTGAAGAGGTAATGCTATTTAGGGTGTATAGCTAGTATATAAAGCACCGCAAATCTGGCCCTGAGAGAGTGGCTTTAAGTGGTAAACAGATAGAGTTCTATCTGCACTAACAAGTCTCGAAGTTGCTGCCTGCTGCATTCGTTGTCTCTGCAACACTCTTCCCAATCCGGCCGGAACATTATAAGTTACCTTGATAGAAGAACAAAGTCACCATCAAAGAAAGTGAGGAGGCACAGAAGAAAACTGGCGATGCTCCTCAATAAGTATGATGTTCATACCACATGTTCTTTTTCTTTTTGCTCTTATGTTTCTTTTGAAAATTCTTTTGTTTAGATGCAATTTTTTCTTTGGTTGGAAGAAATGTAGATCCAAATGTCAATTTTTTCTTTGACAGAAATAAGCTTCGACATAAGATTCAATGTTCCTCTGTTTTCGGTTTGATCATTGGTATACGAGGACTTACGGCATGTTGATATGAGGATGATAATATTATAGTACAGCTTTGTTCTTTTCCTCTTTAATTCCACCAGTTTGAGATGCGCATGTGCAATTAGTGAGCTCAGAGTTTGAAAGATTCTGGAAGTTTCATAGTTCAAAGGGAAAAGCCATTCGTTTTCCCACTCGTCCTTTTTGGCTTTGCTGGATTAAGCCGGAAAGAAACAGAAGAATAACTTCCAAGATCAGTGGGAACAGAGCATCATTTGACAACTAATGACATCATGAAGTGATTCGACCAGGAAAAAAAAAGACACCGTGAAGTGAGGGGCATTCGCAGTTTTTTTACTATTTTCTGCCCTTTCCCTTTCTCACTTCACGGTGTCTTTTTTTAGGGTGTTATGAAAATAGTAAAAAAACTGCGAATGATAACCCATTAAATCACAATCTGTTAAGATTGATAAAAGAGGAAAAATATATCCTTAATGTAAATCACTTGATCTAGTAATTTTTATCGATCTTTCTCAAATTGTTGTTTCTTCTTTTGTTGTGTTCAACTTGGAGGAGTTTATGTATTCGTTACTTTTTTACTATGATCATCTAAGATTTGATTGCTTTGACAAATTTATTGATCGGATTGTAATTTAAAAGAATATTAATAAAGGACATTCATTGACAGTGTCTCTCTAAAGTTCAATCCCTAATCACTCCTTTTTATATTCAATTCTTTAGTACAAGTTTTTTAAGGAATTCTTTATTTAAGTTTGTGAACTCTTTATGATTATAATTTAGATTTAAGATGTGTTAATTAACAAAGATTACTGATAAGGTCTATACTAATTATAGAAAATCCTCTATAGAAATTGGCCCGAGCACATTAGCAAGCAGAAGAGAGGATATGAAGTTTGTATAAACACAAAGGGAAAATAACTTAAGGGGGTGGAATAAAACATCATTGTTTTGATTAAAATGGACGATATTATATTTTCAATTCAACAAATATCAAGTTTCACCAAATTAGTTCTCTCAAGGTTATTTCATTAACTAAAAAAGATATAGGGTGTTATAACCACGTAAATGGTGGAACTAGCATGAACCTTCTTTTTCTCTTTTCCTTTTTGGTTTAAAGGTGGGATTTGATGGGTTATCATTGAACAAGTGATTTGATCTCTGAGTGGATCTTAATTCATTGCCCATTTGTTAGCCAAAAGGGTGTCTGAAAGCCAATATCTTTACATCATCACTAGATATGTAATATCTCATTGGAAGCCTATTCTGTTCTTTTCGTATCACTACATGGTTCGTATCATATTCCCATTACTTTTTCAGGGCTACAGTGTCCATTCAAGAAGGCTTTTGAAATGTGATGGACTTGGAATCGTAGGCTGCAAGATGATGCAAGTACTTACGAATCGGATTTCAGGCATCACAGGTCGAGTGCCTGCCGGATAAAGACAAGGCAAGTCGAAAAAACAGAGGTTAACTGTTCAATCGTGTCCGCTATAGGAGGCAAGCAACATGGGGACTGCCTCACGTCTGGCATCTGCTGACTCCACCACAGATCTGGGCTGACGGATGATTGTGGTTTCGAGGTACCTGAGCCCATTCCTTGGTATGGCTTCTCCAATGTCACTGTCTTCCTCATTGAGCACCAAATTTACACGGCATTCTCACCTTTCGAAGCTTATTCTATTCCTCTTTAGCTCCAACATATAGATGAAGAAATGCTGTAAATTCATTACCAAAACAGTGACCAACCCTTTCAAATTTGCTGGCAAACTGCCTTCCTTGTGATATTTCATCGGGACATTGTGATATTTTATCGAGACAGAGATAGTGTTACTGTGATTGATTCCTCTCTTAAAGTGATTTGTAACAGTTCTTGGTTTTCGTGTCTTTGGAGTGTCCGACATAATAAAGATTGTGGATCCCTTCATGAGTTGATACGAAGCAGTGCCGATGAATATTATGGCAACCCGTAATGATTACTTTTTTCTTCAACAGAATGTTAGATGCAAGAGTTCATTGCAGATTTCGGAGTATCCACATGCTCAATGGACTTTTGTCTTTCACGATACACATTGTTACTTGATTATCATAAGCAATCTTGAGGAGAAGCATGCCTGCTTTTCTCCTCTCTCTGCATCTTAATTACCGCCTATTTCAAATTTCCAAACTTAACAACAGTTTCTTAATCCATATGCTGATGGAAGGGCCATTAAAAGTTCAGATGCATAGCTGGTTAATCTATAAAATTCAGGATTGTGATCAGAAATATCAGAAACATATCCTTTTCCTTGATCAACTTAATAAAAAAAACCTTGCCTGCCTTCACAATGTCCTTTAGGAATCCAGAACACCACCAAAGAAAATAAGCACATTGCGGATAGAGAATTCGTCAGTGCTATCTAAATATACAAAAATATGTTAGCACTTCCGAGCATCCTCTTCGATTAAAAATCCGAAGAGTAAACCAGTTTGTTTCACCATCTATACAACTCTACATTTCTCTTTACTTAGGAAAAACCAACTCTATTTTCTCCTCCAAATCAGTCAGATACAGTTAGCCTAATTCACCAGGTTTCCAGTTTTGAGTCGGTTGAACAAAGACCCTTCTCTGAAAAATTCATCTCTCTGACTTTAAGCGCCCTGCCAAGTGCCAAACAGGAAAATTTTGTCAATGGTAAAGCAAAGCCAGTGGAGTTTGTGGTAGCATTAGATGATCTTCTTCCGGTTACCATTTAGACCCAAACTGTCGACTCCTGAACTGGAAAGGAAGTGCGATTGACACTGTGTTTGTAGCTCACTCTCACAAAAAGCCTGATGTAAAGAACATAGCAATTATTAATAGTCCCAGCGTAATTGAAAAACATGGGATGGAGATGGCCTAGATAGGTGATCGATCCTTTTTAGAGACCTGTGTTAATGGAGGATAATGATGATTCGAGCTCGGGAGGCTTGGAAAAGCTTCTGGGAAAAATCCTTTTGTATAAGGAGAAGAACAGGCAATTCCACGCTCGGTATCCACGATAGTTGCAGAGCTGCCCGGTGAGCAGAATATCTTTGCGAGATGAAAAAGTAAAACTTAGATTACCAACTATACATGCCAAAAATACTTGAGGCCCGAATTTCAGTCTTTCAGCATCATGTTGACTTACATCTTTGGAAAGTATCCTCTCCAAGTTAATGCTCAGCTCTGGACTGACAGCAGCAAGTTTCATGGACAAGAACTGCGAAAGAGACTAACATCATCACTGGACATTTAATTTAATTTGGTCTGCTCAATAGTCAGATCTTAATACTTAGCATTAATGGGAGAATGAGACTGCATATTCAGATAGAAAAAACGATAGACCCAATGAAAACCCGAAGAATACAACCACATGGCCTCATCTGATCACAACTTTTGGTGTAGAAAAAATTGACTTGATGTCAAGATCACACAAAAATTACTCTACAGAGAAACTCACCTTCCACTCAGATCTTTTACATTCATTTAATTCAAAGGATAATATCATCGAATAGCACATTACGTATACCAGAATAAGAAAACAGTTGGCGTACCTCAACCTGCTGTTGCAACGACTGCACATAGTTAATAATCTCATCAAGCATTACCGCTTTTCCTGTGATCTGTGGCAAGTGAAACCCCCCCGGATGACTAACCATCTCGAGTAAGCAAAATAAGTACCTCAGAAAGTAGAGCGACTCGATTACCTTGTTGCATCCGGGGACGAGTTCTTGAAGCATTCTCATCCGCTCACTAATTTTCTCTCTTCTCACCTGAAAGCAGAATGACACTAGTAGGTTCAAGGCATTCAAAAAACGTAGCATTTCAGACATTTGGGCAACGAAAGGCTTACCCTCTCCGCAAGGCTGTGACTGTTTGTAGCTTGGCCTCTGCGCGCTCGCACATGAATATAGTTCTCCTTCGGATCTTCAACATTGTCTCTCACTTGTTTACCAGTTTGTTTGCCCTGAGAATTAGGATGCAAAGTCTGCTCATTCTTCTGTTTCTTCTCGTCCCATTCCTTCGGGACATCTGAGTTCACCTTAGAAGGATCCTTTTTCACCTCCTGTCCCAGATTTAACAAACAAAGAGTAACTTGTTTGACCGAGTCATTTGCACATAACAGGACATCAACAAGGAAAAATCAAATGTTCATACTTTTTCACATTAACTACAGATGACAGACCTTACTATCATAAATGGTATCGTGAGCCGGCGCATTTTTTCTTCTCTTGACGCTCGGTGATGATCCCTCCCCATCCTCTTCGATCCGGCAGTCCTGGGACAGTTTATTGTTAGCCGAGGCCCCTTCACTACCATCATGATCATCCTCCCTTTGAGAGCCATAGTTAGGAGGACACCCAGAGTTAGCAATGTCAGGCAGCCCAAAGTAGCCGACCGCATCCAGGTAACTCCGGCTTTCTGAGCAGGGGAGCCGTTCAAATGAGACCTGCTCGGTCAATGCCGATAGATTGTGACCGAGCGGAGGAGGAAAGTCGCCACCACTTCTTTGATTTTCCATGATGCCGGGGTGTGAAGAAAAGGGGAAGCCAGAGGCCATTGAAGGATTTGCAAAACGGTAACTCTGAGTTAGGGACACGAGTGGATCCCAACCAGAGCTAACGAAAGGGTTGATTGCCATTCCTGAGAATTCCTCCGGGACTGAACTGGGAGTCACCCCTGAGTGTGGAAAATTCAAGAAATTATCACCCCCATGTCTGAACCCGACATCACCACCGTCACAGCCTTCCATCTTCAGAATTGAGACACAATAACTCAGGAACTGAAGCAGGTCTTTTCAACCAATTTTAATAAACCAGCAAAGATTACCATAGACTAGGACTCGAGGATATATAAGACACAGAGAAGGTGAGGAAGAGTGAAAAGGTATAAAGTTGGTTTGACCAAAACCAGCTGTTGTTATCTTGCAGGACTCAACAAGGAACACAATGGACTTTGTCAGCTTTATAGTACCGGAGTTTGGTAAAGCAAAAGAAGTCTCTTATTTGCAGCATCCCACGAAGCACGTAGTGAAAAAAAAAAGGACATATCCTATCAATCAGGCATAGAATCTACACAGAGTACCAGCTATTTTTCCCTCTTTTTCAAAAACTTCTCATTGAGCCTACTCTTATGCCAAAGAAGCAATGACAGAGAATGCTCCTGCCCTTAATAATTATAGACGAGAAAGTGAACTCCGTAAAAGCAGAAAGTAAAATTTGGAGGAGCAAGCAATACTAGTCTCAGAGACAGCTCTAGCCCAACCAAAAAAGAAAGCAGATTCCCTTTTCTCTCAATTGAAAAATAATTAATACGTCCAACACTTCATTGGCCAGAGTCATTAAAGTAACGGGTATGAAATGTTTTTTGACTACAGTACACCCAAACTGGGACAGAGCCACTTCAACTATTGGAGGTGGAAATTGGTGCTTGGGGCTCGGGAGGGAAAGGCTCATCGAAGGCAGTGACAAGCTGAAGTATCGAAGCAATACCAAAAACAACACCAACACTAGCAAAAAAGGGCAAGTTCTGCAGATACCCTTTTGAGATATTCCCAGATGGGTACCTAAAAAGGCCCAAAAAGCATCCAATACTGCGTGGATTGTATCACGTAAGGACTGAAATTATTCAGTCTTTCGGCTCGCGGACCTCCTAATAAGGAAGCGCATCTAGTGCCTTGATCTAAATCTCCAAGAAGAGACCCACATCACTAAAAATAACACAGCAAGAATCAAGTTCCAAACTTCTGTTGATCACTAACAGTGCTACAGCACCACAAAAGGTGAAGAGTGAGCAACCACTAGTGAAAGAAAAAGTGCTCGTAAGAGTTGAGATGATCTCCTACCTGCCCAGGCAAAGAGGTGACATGTGTGAATTTAAAACACCGACTTTAACTACTGCCAACTGCTCCTGCAGGCCAAATTATTATTACCAGATCTTAATCACTTTTTTCAACCCAGTTGCTCAAGCTTTTCTTTTGCTTTATCTCAGACAGAACTACAAGATAGCTGGATAGGTGCTTCTCTTCAAGGCCAAGCCAAGCTAGCTTTGCTTGCTTGCTTGACATGCTTTTTCTTTTTTTTTCTTTTTTACTGACACAATCTGCCAACTATTCCAACACATCTACCTTTGCTGTTACACACTCGATTCTTTTTTTCTTTTTTTGGTGGAAGTGCCAACTAACCTACTTCATTTTTCTGGTTTACAACACTTATTATGCACCTAAGCTCCATGATTCCCCATGTGCCCTATTGTTCCATCTATGGCACAAGGGTTTATGATGGCCCCCACCAGATCCTTCCTTCCATACCAATCAAGATGTGGATGTATGCATGTCCTGATGATTTTAGAATTAGGACAAGCCTGGTGATATTTAAACTTTAATCTGTAAAAATATGTAATAGGAAGCTCCTCTCGAAGAATAGAACTTGTGGGAGTGTGCAAAAGGTGGCAATGCCCGGTGGACCCTATCTAAGTATGACATATTAGGTTAGATCACAAAATCAAGAGGCGCATAAGATCCATCAGCATGCTAACACCATCGATCTTGATCATATGAGTTTATTCAAGATATGCAATTTTCAGAACACGTGTCATGATTTCATGAGCTAGACGGAAATGAGTATACATGCAATTTTCTGTCCCTCTATATGATATTAAAATCCATTCAGATATCTGCATTACACATACAAGGTCTCTGATGAGAGGAGAATGCTGGACAAGTGTAAGGTGTGGACAGGATTAGAAAAAAAAGAAAAAAAAAGGACAATCACCTAATCTTATGCAGAATGCAGACTATGATGAACCCCCTGTTATTTTTTTAATTTATCCCAGCACAGTTGTTTAATGAATTAATTACAGTTACAGCTGCAATGGCTTTCCTTTCTTTTCACAAAGAAATGGGTGGCTTTTGTCCGGGAGGAACAGATGGAATAATGGAATCCACCATTTGAATGACCCTCTTGTCCCCGTACGATCTCCCACCAGCTGTAGCACGTTCAACATCCCCATCCAGACCAACTAACCTGGTCAAAGCCAAATTGTCCTCAGTCGACGCGAAGCTCTCGGACGGGATTACGCAGGACAAGATGAGATCCTGCGACATCAACGGCATAATTAATTCGCGTGGAGACTCTCTCTCTCTCTCTCTCTCTCTTCTCTGTGTAATCATTATCGACCGTGGGGGTGCGGGGAGGTGTAGTGCAGTGTAATGCAAAACATGCCTCGAGAAGCGTTGAAGAAACACTTGCTCTCATTTGCTGGCGAAACCATAATTGTCATACCAGGTTGTAGTCCAATTTTTGGTTCGTTGATTCACTCGCAATTTCAACTTTTTCGTCTGACAGGTCTTGAGTTTATGCTGCAATTTCTAATATGCTGGAGACCCTCTTGGCTACATGCTGGAGTCTTGTTATTTTTCAACTCGTTTGGAGGGGTCGGCCATCTGTTGGTCGACCAAAAAAAGTCCGAATGAATCATGACTTTTTATCAAGTTTGATGATTAAACATGTTGAATTTAATGAAAAGAAAAGGATTTTAGGAAATTACTAGTTTCGTTTGTTGAGCTATAATTGGAAACCCTCCAAATAATTTGGTGTAGGGCCTTGAATTTTCAAAGCTAGATAGTCAAGCGTGTACTCCCTAAGTTTTCAAAATCTTCCTCAATCTTAACTCCAAGCAACATATCAAAGTTGGTCAGTTTTGAAAGTTAAAATAGAGTGTTCACTAATTTTATCTAATGAGGGTGTGACGGGTTGGACAAGCTACATCTCAAAGAATTTTTTACCCGAGCCAAACGGACTTGACTGGATAAAATAAAAATGTCGTGGACTGAAATTACTTGGTTTTGTTTGCATTGATATGAGATTTTAACCCGAATTTTTTTATTTTTGCAATTAGTTTTTCAAAGATGTTATATGTTATAAAATGTCAAGACTCAAATATACAATTAACAAACAACTAATGTAAATTTAGTTAACTTAGCAAATTTCATCCAATGAATAAAACTCGGACATTTTAAATTTAAAAGAACATAACTTTTTATGGCCCATTTTAAGGTTGGTGAATAATTTATTATATATTATGACTTTATGAGGTTTATAGATAACAAATAACTAACCTATTAGCCTTTACCAAAAAAAAAATTACGAAAAAAATAACTAACCTATTAGCAAAATGATTAATTTTTAGCGTCTTTGAAAAGGTCGAAATTTCATAAAATAAACTTGAGTTACACCACCAACAAAAATTGTATGTGTTCCCTCGGATCAAAACCTCATTTATTTACTTTATACTTATTCTTTTTGTTGAAAATATATACTAATTCACGGGTCTAATACCCTAAAAAATCTCAAACAGTAACTCCAGTTTCAATTTTATTCTACTTTGTGTCTCATAAGAAACCCTCAACTTTTGGTCCCATTTCAATTCTATTATGAACTTTTTTTGTCATAAAAAAACACCAACTTTAAGTTTAATGTCAATTCTATCCTGAACTTCTTTTTTCATTAACCCCTGCACAAAACTGCCCTTACTATTATGGCATTTACACGTTATTGCTCTAGTTTTTCTCCAAATTTCTTATTCAAGAAAATATATTTTAAAGATGAATTTCTATGTCAACCTAAACGACGTCTTATTGGATCTAAAAATTGGGTAAAAATTGGAGCAATTAGAGTTGTCTTTCTTTAATTACTCTTTCTCTTAAGAGAGATTTCCTTCCATCTCACTCGAGAATCTTCGATCTTATGCTCATTCTTCAATTTCCCATGCTCAAGAATCTTCCATCTCTGACGGTATAAGAGCTTGCCTCAAGACACTCGCCTCAGGACGCTCAAATAGCTCATATTCGGGAGTTTTCCATCTCTCGGTTGTCAAGAAAAGTCTTAGACAGAGGGTTAATGGGGGCATATTTGGAATTCAAGTAAAAGTTGATGATTTTTTATGAGATAAATAAAATTTTAAGATAGAATTTGGATTAGATTAAAGTTGAAAATTTTCCGAGGGACAAAAAGATAAGTTAAGGATGGAATTGAGACATTAGCAAAAGTTGGGATTTTTTAGTATTAGGCCTTGATTTACGTGGTGTTCTTTCCTACATATGATAATAAAAATATTGCTTAAACCTCTAAGAAAAGTATGTTGAACATATAGCCCCATCCATTAGAATTTGGGAAAATCATCCTATCAATCTTAAACTTATTGTATGGATGATAATTTAATATTAAATTTTTCACTTTTGCCAATTTAATCTTAATATTTTATGTGAGATTCCAACATAATCATCCCATTCAATTTACATTGTAAATCACTGACTTGATGATCCGATTGTCGCCAACCATCCTACGCCATGTCAGTGATTTCCAATGAAATATGACCAGAAAGATTACGTTCGAATTTCGCGCAAACTAAACTAAAAAATTTGTTTAGTTTAGAACTTAATTGACATCTATGTAATAGATTTATGAAAAAATTTTGACTTTGCCACCGGTTGAATCACTTTTAGAACTTTGAGGAATCAAGATAACAATAATGAATAAATAAATAAATAAATAACATCTTCAAAGGAAAGTTTGAACCAGAGCCAATAGTATTGAATAATAATATATCGAAAGGAAAAATCATTGCTTCGACATATTCTACGGGAAGAAAGAAAAAAAGGAGAAAAAAGAGAAGCTAGATCTTGAGAATGCCACTGGCTCTACATTAGACTATAACATTCCAGAACTGTAATCAATGTTAAGTGCTGCATATTAAAAGAAAAAAGAAGGGCCGAACATCGTACGGATGAATCCGAAACTCCGTGAGGTTCCAAAGAGGCCTAAGCAAAAGCGAGCAGCATGCGGAGGAGATGTCAATCATGATCTCGGCTCTTTGCTTGAGTCTCAAACTGCATAAAAGTCTGGGGAGCATGCACGTACCAGCTAAAAGCTTGTATGTGGAAACTCCCAACTCATCATGCACGCCATACACTCGAAAATAAGTGTGCTCAGCATCGGAGCAATCGTGCTCCGAGCCAATCGTACTCTCCAAGTATGAGCAACTTTTCCGGGTTTCGGATGAATGCGAGATGGGAGAAACGGGGCAAACTCAACAGTGTAGGTTCAGCACTTTCCGTTTTCCTCTCTCTAACTCTAGGATTCGAATCGCCATATTATCATGTTCTCTCGGGCCTGTTGTCGACGCTATCAACTCTTGAGTTTTCGATGATCACACGACGTGTATGAGAATGGGGATTGCCATATCCATCGGGGATTAGTCGGATGTCATTACTTGAATAATCTTGCATACCCCATTGATATAAAAAGCAATTATCTCCCCTCCTTGCTGCATGTTATTAGACACATGTCCGGTTAAAAAGTGCTTCTTGTGAAGAAAAAAAGAAGAAAGACAGTACAAGATAGGGTCATGAGCTTACAGCTTTAGGCCTGATGGGCCCGATAACCCGATCCGAGGAAAGAAGAAAGGATAAAAAGGCTTAAATCGGTCAAATCACAGGGGTTGACCCAACCCGCCCTTTAAAGTGATTCGGGCTTGGCCCAGATTACAGTGTGGATGCTGATGGCTGAAGAAGACTTCGGCCAAGGGGCTTGTTGAGAATGAGATCTCCACAGATTATGCTGCAAGAGTGCCATTTTGCTGACCTCTAGCGAACCCGGGAGCCAAGGAGATGCACTAATAAAATTCCCATTGCCATCCGGTCCTTTTAGCTGACCAAAAAAAAAAATTGAAGATCAAGCTCCCATCAGAGCCAGAGATGGTAAATTAGTCCGACGCTGAGGAAAACTAATGCATTAACTCAAGTTTGATACTCATACTCATACAATGCCCGCCCTACATATAGCATCAACTCGTGTCGGAAGGTGTATCATAATGCATATCTTGATCCCATTTCTCGCCATCTTAGCACGACATGCGAGTCTCGTCACCACGGAGCACAGGGGTAAGACTTTGAGGCATTACAAAGTACGAGGTGTTCAAACTGCTTATACCCTCATCTTCTGTTATTCAGCTTCATGTGCTGTATTTTCAGATTGTTCAGGAGTCTCATTAAAACTTACGATGGAGTTTGGACTTTTGTTCTCTCGAATTGTCATTCTCAGAGACATCCCTTGTGCTGGCTATACAGAATGAACTTACCACTTTCTTTTCTTGCTAGAGTACTTAGACGAGGCGATCATGTGCATGCGGTTCTTGTAGCGCATTTCATGGGCGTCCCAAATTCGTCGATCAATCTAAAGTCAAGGCGTCCAGTTTGCTACAGATATCAGATTGACTAAGTGTGTGTTTCTTTCTTGGTCACGCTACTTGAACTTTTGTAACTGTCAAATACAGCTTTCGATGGTTTTCCCCATCTTGGGGAAGCAAATTTTTCCCGAGTGTTGAAAACAATGACAATGAAGACTAAGTCCATCCACCCCCACCAACTAACATCAACTTGTCTTAGCCATGCCCTGTTTGCTTTCCAGACATACTGATGCAGAACGAGTCTGAAAACATTGGCTCATTTTTACTAAGGCTGCAATAATCGCTCCTCTGTTCGCACCGACACCATTCCACCATCCACAGCAACGCCAGCGCATGTGATGCGTCCTTGTTCCTGTCTGTGCTTCATGAATTATCGACTCAGCATTCCGTTTGAGCAGCGGGCAGCCTTGAACTCAAGATAGGAACTTGAAATCACGCACTGAGCTCCGACTTTTCCACAGGCTGTGCAAAAGAAAAGATCCTTTCCTTGTCGTCCATATGGCTTGATATGCTCATATCGATCGCCTGATGTGACTTGCCCTTTAACTTCTACTAACATTTTGTTTTGCCAATGTCCAACCTGTCAAATGACGAGGTGCGTAATCATTTTTGTTGACTGCAACTCCATGGATTCGATGGAATTGACGTTAGTGGCATTGCTTTTCACACTTTAAACAATGCACGGGATGTCCTTTTTCTTTTTGCACTGTTCGCTTTTCCATTAAGTATGCAAAATCTTTTTGACCATCAATCTCCAAAATGTGGCCTTTTTCTTTGTTCTGATGTGTTGGGGTTGTTGATTGTGTTCCCCCTTTATATGGTACTGCTTTTTCCTCAGTTCAAACAAGGTCTCGTTTGTTGTTTTCCCTCCTGACTTTTGACATTTGCCCTAAGAATTTCTTCTCCTGAGCAATGACAACATGCAGCATGTGGAAATTTCTTGTATAGTCTGTCCACTAATTACAGAATAGTCTGAACTAACTGTATCATCACACGTAGAGACCGCGTAGTTTGATGTGATGCAATTGATATACATAAAATTGTCAAATGTCGTTGGTTAGAATGAAAACGATTCAAATGAACACATTAGACAATAATTTCTTGCTTTTCCGCGAGATTTTTCCAAATTTCCGAAGAGTCAAGATTCATAATTGAGTACAGATGTGGATGATAGCTGCACACGGGCGAGGGTTGTTTCAATTGTCCGTACCAGACATTTCATTTCACTAGTCTCCCTCTAATTGCAATTGCAACAGTTAAAAAGACACAAGGAACATGATACATTCGCAACTGTTGGAGACAAAGTCCTAACCAATTATGACCACCAGATCCTAAAACAAGCTTAACCAGAATCTCCATGTCCAGAATTCTGCAGTAGGAGTAAATGTAATTATGTTGGTGAAGTTCAGATTGAGAAATAGAGTGTGAGATTGCATGGTCAAAGTAAAAAGCCATTTTGGGCATATGGGGGAACATTCCTAGTGATTTTGTACTTAGCAGGAACTCAATCCAAAAGCTCATCAATCATGCAATCGCCATTAATCATTAGCTCTGTGACTCTCTGTCTAGCCACTTCCCTCCAATTTGCAACATCTCAATAATCCCAAGATAAGCTTTTAACTTTCATGCTTTCAAAAAGTTTCCTTTCACCTAGCTTCACAGGCTTTTGGCTTTTCCATTCTTAGTTTCGCTACTTGACCTACTGATATTCCAAAAGGACCAGCTAGATTTCACTCAGTGCTGTAAAAACTGGCGACCGAGATCCGGAGATTGGAGCCGAAATGAGCCGGGTTGAGTGCAACCAAGAACTTATGCAACCTGGAGGAGCATTAGTAAACTCAGGAACTGATACAGGCTTTCCAAGCAGCATGTCCGAGCACGTTCTATCAGGGGCACCATCTTGCGAGTTGCCTAGACCAGTGACAGTAGAGGATGGATCTGCAAAACTAGCACGTCCTCTATTCCCCTCATCGGAAATGTGTTGCAGCGCCATTGACAATGATGAAATTTGGTCACTCCTGGCAATTGATTTCTGATCTAGCGATTTAGCAACATCATCCGGTTGTCCTTGAGGAGACTCGTGTAGAACAATCTTCCAGCCTAAGCCATTGCTGTCGATGCTCTTAGGCGCTTCACCACTAGTGAGATAGCCCATGTCATATCTTGGTGCAGCTTCTTTGTTTCGCCTCACGAGCTCTCCCGCAAGAAGGGTATTGCTGGTCATGATCTTCTCGACATCGTACCTCGACACATCGAAATTGGTGACCGCATTCACACCCCGAAACTTGATGGCTGCTATGTCGTATGCCTCAGCTGCTTCCTCTTGCGTGGCTGATTTAATGGAAAAGTTAGGACTTAAAATCAAATTATGCCCTCATAAATGGTGCTTTTAGAATACGATGATGATGGTTGCCAAGAGAACTGGGAAAATGGGAAAATAGAATTATCGACATAATCGAGCCCAAAAGATGTAACTTTGAGAACTTACTGAATGTCCCAAGATAAAGATCCTTGTTTCCAGTAACTCTGCCAATTCGAGCTTGCCATCTTCCATGCTGGTGGTGTCTGTAGGTACCAAATAGCCGAATGGAATGTTTGTAAGAAAAAAAAAAAAAAAATAGGACGAAAGAGCCAAACTAATTCTTCAGCAGATAGTAAAACAAGGAAAACCTTGTCACTCCTCGGTAAATTGAAGCTCCCCTTGAGAATCCACTGCTTCTCCTGCATTATGGATGCAAACTGGTCAATGTCGGTCACAAATAGCCAATCTGAATAAGCAAATGCCGGGAGAGAGACAATGGACAAAAAGAGTTACCTCCTTAGGTGGGCAATGTACTCAAGGCGGTTCATTGTCTTCATCTCCTCGAGTTCTTTCCGATAATTTTCCAACTGCAATGTTCCACAAAAAGACTATGGCATCGTGCTGTGGAAGCTGAAAAGATTTACATAATGTGGCAAAGTGGGACAGGGCATTCTCATACCGAGAAATTTATGTGGGTAGAAGGTCCCCAGTATTTGAGGGCGGCAAGATCATATGCTCTTGCGGCTTTCTCTTCCGTATCATAACCCCCTGAAAAAAACCAATTAGGAAGTGATGCACAATTGCTGAAGAAACAAAGATTTTTCCATCAAATGTCTGAAATGTAAATCTGGTCTCAATTTTTAGAGAAAAGGTGTTACCTAAGTAAACTGAAGTGCGACATTAATTGCAGTTGCATTCCCAGGGAGCATACAAACAAAGAGCACCAAGTCAAGCTCATGAATATCAGGGGGACCACGAATTTCAGTCAAAAGAGAAAAAGCCAAACACACACATGCTTATACAATGATTCAGCTTTATGGAAAGAAAGAGGAAAAGACATACCTTGCCTTCCTTTCCTAGACTGTCCCTCCTTCTTGCAGCTGTTGTCCCAAAGATGAGCTTCATATCTACCGGTCCACCTATGCCTGTTGAAGTAGGGAAATCCCACTTGTAAACCACAAACTAAGGACAAGGAAAATGAACCGACGAGCCAAAAGATGGTTCAGTAAATGAACAACAAATGCATCATTTACTCTTCACAATATTTCCTCCCGCAAGAAAGCGCAGATTGCATCAATAATGATGAAGGGTTCATCTTGCACTAACAACTATTGTTCACTTAACTTCGCTACGAGTAGCAAAAACAAGAACACAAAACGCCCTGACCTTGTAACTCCTCTGTACTGAGATGTCCTCTGGCCAAATGTGTCAATGGATTTCCTAGGCACAGGCAGTTTTCTGTCCACTTCTAGTGCTCTCTTCCTGGTTTCTATGCCCAAGGACTCGGTGTTGATGGCTGGTGAGAATTGCCTTGGAGCTGTTAGGGCAACACAACCGGACTGAATCTGTGAATAGAAACCACCAGATTCTTTTCCATGCACACTCCCACTCCCAGAGACTGTACAATCATCAACGCTGACAATGTTTCCCAAGCGAAACATGCCATTTGTTTCTTCCTCCATCGATGCTCTGTACACTAGCTCAGAGTATCCCAACTGGGCTTCCCCATCTTGTCTTCCACTGTAGTGAACTCCAAGAAAGTCCTCTAGCTTTGGTGCTGAACTTGGCATCATCCCTGAAGACCAGAAAAGATTACCATAAAAGGACAATAAAACTAAAACTATGAGCCAATCTTGGAGCAGAAGCGGAATCACATTTGGTTGTTGATAAAGAAAAAGAAAAGGCACCTTGCGTCTGTGACCTAGTGAGATCTTCCATAAGACAAAGAGAGCCATCTGACTTGACCGGCATTACACACAAGGGAGAGTGAAAGAAGCCAGCATTACTAACTTCTCCAACCTCATAGGAGAGGCTGAGAGGAACAGAACCAGAGTCAGTAGTGACAGAAGGAAACTGGGTTTGGTGACAATATGGGTGATGATGATGGGGTTGAGATGAAGGAACGTCCATTCTCAGGTGGGAGGATTTAATATGGGACACCTTCTATGAGGCTGGTTTTAGAAGTATCTATATCTGCCAGAATATTCAATCATTGTGGAGCTGAATAGAACTAAATAATCATTTCAAAATCTCCTGCTTCCCTCTCTCCCTTCCCGAAGCTCGGTTTTTTTTGTGAAACTTCTTACTCTTCAGCTAAGCAAAGCACCCAGAAGCTCTCTCTCTCTCTCTCTCTCTCTCTCTCTCTCTCTCTCTCTCGAAAAGGAACAAAACTGGTCCCTTAGGAGACCAGCAAGCAATGCTCGGGAGATGGAGAGAGTGCGTTATATTTAATCACCGATATGTAACCTTCATAGGGATCTGTGAACATAGTTAGAAAGAATAAGGGAGACATTTGGAATGGGTTCCAGCCAAAGCTTTTTCAAGTTCCATTTTCACTAAAAATTTGGAGGGTAGTGTGTTTTGGGTTGCTAATGGTTGGCTGTCTCCTTGGTGTCGTTATATTTCAAGAAAAACAAAATTGTTTCTTCGCCGTCGATCCACTTTATTTTGTGTGCCGATGGGCATGTTCGAAATAATTGTTAAGCATATTTATTACGGCGATCATGTTATCGAATGTTCTTTGGATACTTATTTAGCATACTACATTATAAGAGAATTCTCCGTTCCATATCGCGTCGCTCTCATTCACAGTCTCTTCAACACACACATTTAATGACAACAGCGAAGGGTAAGAAAAAAGGGGCGTCGAGTGGGTGGATTACGCCAGTGGAGACAGGGAGGACACAAGTATAAATGGCAGATTTGCTTTTATTCACAACGACAGATTTTGAGGGACAGGAACTGCCCATTTGGCGTCTCTCTTGTCAATTTCTGCAGCTCTCCTCTGGCTGGGCCATTCGAGCAATTCTTGCATTCTCACTAAGCATGTGACTCGATCGTCAAATCCATACAAAGCTCATATGATCCAAGGGCTGAGATCGAGTGGACTCACATGCAGCGCATAAAATTTTTCAAGCCACTCTCTAGCATGCTAATTGCTACATCACCTGAAGACCTCTAAGCCCTCCTCATGGATACATCGAGTCTAATCCCTGAACCCCTTCACTTTACTTACGAAGTTCCAATTATTTCAGTAAACCTCTAGGGTTGGTTGAGATGTAGGGGGTTTCCAACTTAAGAACGGGAAGTTGTCCATTCGAATCCCACCAGTTACGTGCAAACTATTCTAAGTAGGACTATCAACATAGACCAATGCCTAAACCTCACCTGTGTGGGAACTTGGTTGGTCTCCACATCCATGCACCACAAAAAAAGAAAAAAAAAAAGTTATTGTGATAGTTGATAGAGCCGAAGCCGACACAATTTTATATTGCATGATGGAAGCATGACACTTACAATTAGCTACACGACCTAATTGATGCTATATCAATAGATTATCTTAGCATGACAACTAATATACTGCTTTAATTTCCTCCATTAATACTCTTCCTTTACTGCAATTTTTGGTTTATTCTTGTTAGGAGTTTTGGACCTTTTCTTGGATGTTGCTGACGAAAGGTTTCAGGAGAAAAATCCATGAACGCGAGTGCATGGAGTTCTGCATGAAAACGTTTGAACGGGGAGACAGATTTTCCAACACGAAATGATGAAATGGGGGTAATTTTGCATGATTTTTGAAATATGGGAGGGAAAGAGCGGGGAAGTACGAAAAGTTAAAAAAAAAAAAAAAAAAAGATGCGCGTTGCACGTAATTGATTATATCGCAATGATGATCGAATCCATTACAAACAGTGAACTGGCCAGGCCACTTGGAAAACTTTTTTTTGCCTCTTTTGACTGCACTCGTTACGTCTCAAAAATCATCCTTTTCCACGAGATCCATTTTCGCTAGTGCACAAGCAAAAAATGGTGGGGTAGCCAAAAGAAGACAATTTTTCGGGCTCTCTTCATAGCTGTTGGAAGACAGCAGATAATGCTTTTCCTGCATCCTTCAGGTGGCTACGGGAGACTTTAATGGAGTTATAAACTACGTCCTCCATTTGTGTAGCGTGGAAGCACCATTGCTGATGAGAGATCCATCCCTTCGGTTGGCTGTGAGACTGAGTGATGAGGCAATGATGCTATGGAGGAAGCAGATCCAAGGAGAAGATGAGCAATAAATAAGCAGATGGGAAGAAGCCATGGGCCGCTTTTTCTGACAAGCCATGGTCTTTTTCCTACAGGATCTCGGAGACGACCAATCTCCATGACTAGGGTCGCCATTAACTTCTTCTGCCTTCCCGTTGCCCCACGCAGAGACGAGCAGAACCCTGATGATGAGTTTCCTTGGCCATTTATTCAAACCTCCTTGCCAGACTGAAGAAGCAATCAAAGCCCGGCGCACCAGTTTAATTTGGAACAGCGTACAAACTTTGAAAATTGTGGAAGTAGGGTCATATGCAACTCCACTTATACGCATCTAGGCAATGCGAGACTAGGACAGAGAATCAATATTTAAGGTTAAACTTGTTAACCTGAGAGATAGAGGTGAAAATACATACAAAAGAGTAGCAAGTCGACTCCGTAGTATTACTCAATACTCAGTCTTTAGGATTAAGAAACTTGGGTCATATGCAACTCCACCTATGCGTACTAGATGTGGAAAACTCCGAGCGACATATCTTCAAAACATAAGGTCATAAAACACTTCAGATCGATTACTTATTGTAGATCTTGAAATGACAAATTAGATTTGAAATAGTGACCTTTGAGAAAAAGAAAGACCGTAGTCAATTTTTCCGTTTTAATCAACATTTGAATTCGTGATCCGATTGCTTTACAATGAGCTTAATAAAGTTTATGCAAAAAATGCGTCAACATGCTTTGAACAATTAAAATAAACTCGTTCGTTACTGGAATACGAGTTGGCCCACCTAGCCTATCCAAAAAGCACACAAAACAAATTTGACTGGCAAGAACCAGAGCTAACTAAGCCCAGCACTTCTTCAATCTCAATGAAATTTAGCTTCACTCCGTTCCCGCTCTCTCACTCTCTCATTTTTTAGAACAGCAAACAAAGATGGCATTTACATATCAGGTCAAGAACTCCGGAAGTGATTGATGAAACAATTATTCCTTCTCGCTACTTTCTCATATCAGGCCAAGAACTCTGGAAGTGATTGATGAAACAATTATTCCTTACCGATACTTCCTCAGAGATTCCATTCAGCCCTTAAATGGAGTTCAAACAAGTTTTGGAAGCTCGCTTTTGTACATATGAGTAAATCACATATCAATCTTCAAAATTGGGTCGTCAGCTAAGAAAGTAGCGAGTCTATCCTCTTTGTGATGCTTACAGATTTACATTTAAAAATAGGCATAGATACAGAAGCTGCAACGTGCACAAAGGAGATAACCCATCACCATCACCACCTTCGCACTAATGATGTGAGCAGCTGCATCAGATAGTATGTACCATGTCAAATTAACCATCTCAATATAGAACTAACTAAATACAGTTCCCATTGTTCAACTATAAGCAACAGGAAAATTTGTCACTTGTTCTCAACACAAAAGCTCTTTATAGAAGAAAATGCCACCACAAACAGAGCATTTTATGGTCATAAATTTGAGATCTCCAAGTTTGTAGAAGATAGACCATTAAAGGTTTCAACTTTCAACACCAACAAAGGCACCATTACAATATCTACCGCAATTAATTAACAAGGCTTTTAATGCGCTGATCAGAGTTCAAAGAGAAGGTTCGTACCTCAAACAGTTCAAATGGGCTTCCACGTCTATAGACATCGCTCTTCTTGCTCTCCTCATTTGGGAGAACACTACATAACAGCGTCCTCCAGCCAATAAGCAAAACAGCAGTGCTTCCCATTGTAACTAAGATAAAATTGTAAGGAGGGATGTGGCTTGATAACACAGCCCTTATAGCTATTCCAAGCTGCCAACAGAGTCAAAGGGGGCATTCATTATGCCACAAAATTGTAAATGTCAAGGTCTAATATGCACATTTAACAGAACTTTCGCACTTCATGCTACCCATCAACATTCATCGTCGAGAGAGAAAAATGAGAACCGAGCAAATTGCAATTTGGTCTTGCAGAAAATATAAGAAACGAATAGAGAACAGAAGAGAAAAACAGCTCCTATATCTGTACTGAGATTATATCACCGTGTATCTCTATGACAGGCATATATCACTTCGATAACTTTAGGGCAGAGCAGACATTTGAACTTACTGGAATTCCAATAGCCCACGATTTGGTAGTAGAGAGCACTGCCTTTGACAGACCATTCTCACCACAACCATCACCAGCATAGCCCCCGAGGAAGTAAGCACCCAAAAACCAGCCTGCTAAAACAAAAAATCAGGTTCTTGAGGTCATTATTTCTGCAAAAGCAGTGGCAATTATTATAAATTATTTACACCACGCTTTCCCAACATGCAGCACATTGCCTCAGCTAAAAAGAATGAGGGCCTCTAAAACATTCTTGAAGATACATTTGTATGCTTCCCACATTATTAGAAAGAATTATTATGATCGACGATAATGGAGCTGAAGAAATAAGTGTGAACAAAATAATTTTCCTTCCTGTTATTTGGAAGGGTAGGAAGTGAAGGTAAAAAATGTGAAAATTTCGATTTTGCTTTATATGGGAAGAAGAATGATAATGAAAGGAAAGACAATGAGTTCAGAAAACATGACACCTTTTCACTTTGAGTTGCAGTGAGAATAAAAGTAAAATCCAAATGCAAACATCTCATCATTCTATCACTATGGATGAAAATTTTGATTTGCATCAGCAATGGACAGAATAAAAAATGCTTATTTGGTATTGATTTACATGTATTAGAACAGAACAAATTGTATTGTGGAAGATTCTTATTGGGTGATTACTACATACATTTTAAGGAAAACAAAAACATTTATATATCTGGTACATTTAAGATTACTTTGGCATACTTTAGAGTGGTTATTTTCAAGGTTCTATTATTGAATTTGATACAACAATCATCCACTCTGCTATAAAAGGTTTATAAAAAAGAGAAGATGTCTCATTGTCCGTCTCATTTCAAAACAATGCAAAAACCAATTTCTTGACACCTTCAACCCCTTCACTTTCTCTAATCATACCCTTTGCCTCCTCTTTCTTTACCTCCATTCTCTTCACCTCTTACATATTTGAAACAACTGGTCGTGTAATTTTCCAATCACTCAACTTTTCTCCCTAAGTCAGGAGCGATCTGCATATGTAAGCCCAAGGCAAAAAAAGAAAGAAATTGACACCTAGTTCCACAAGTCAATTTCCTTTATTCTCCCAAAAAAGAGAAATACCAAGCACTCGTCCATTTACTTTCTTCACTATTCCGCAACCCAACTCTTCCACACATTCCAACATTATGTTAAGTTCCCCGAGCGCATCAGAAACAGATTCATGCTTGCACAGGATCGAATGTTTTCCAATTTTCTCCTACGATAAACATGAAAAATTGGAGCATTGCCGAAAAAAACCTGAACTTGCGACTGAATGGAGAACGTTTACACGTACCGGCGACAAAAGGGTCAGCGGTACGCAGAGTCTCGAGGTCGAAAACCGGGAACCCATGACTGAATCTACCAATTGCAGCAAACAGAAGCAAAGCCACGACATCCCCACCAGCCAGCAACGCGACCCGCCTGAAACAAAACGACCACACAAAGCACACCCAAATCAAACTCTCCAAACCCACCACAAACGAGGCACACGAACAAAACAGACGAGCAATTTCGACAGCAGACAAAAAAAGGGAAATTCACGACGGACCCCCATTTCTTCAAACGGGAGGCGGAGCTCGGCTTCTCGAATTGGATGACGCCCTCGAGGGGAACGCTCTCCTGGCCCACGAAGACGGTGTCGCCGCCGTCGAACGGGGGAGAAGAAGGGGGACGGCGGGGGGCGGCGGTGATGGCGGCGGCGTCGAGGGCGTCGTCGGCTTTGGCGAGGGCGAGCCTGGAGGGGTGCGGCCGCGAGGGGCGGGCCCGGGAGGAGAAGTTGGGCCTGCGGTGGGAGAAGAGGGGAGGGCGAGCGGCGGCGAAGGCGGAGGATGAGGCGGAGGAAGCGGAGGAGCAGCAGCAGCAGCAGGTGCTCTTGGAGGAGAGAGCCCCGGCCGGAGCTTGGCTCAGCATCAGCATCGCCGCGGGCGTCTCTGGCTTGCTCTGTTTTTTTTGTGGCGGGCGGCCTCTGCTTCTCGCCTCCTCCTCTTCTTACCCCTTTCGCCTGCAGAGGAACGGATACCGATCCACGACGAGAACCGGATGTCGTCGTTTCCGAGGGAGAATATCTTGAACTTCTTCCTTTTCGATTTCCAATTAAAATTAGGATTAATATCACCAAAAAAAAAAAAATCCAAAATCAATATTTTTTTTTTTTATGACCCAATAAATCTCGTACAGCAGTAGCTGGCGAGCAAACCCTAAATGACGCTAGCGGATGACCTACCACCCCCGCGTCACACCCAAAATCAATATGTTTGTACTAAATATATTCTAAATTAATTATTTAACTATCAAAAATCCTAAACCAAGACATTTATAACAAATTTATCATTCGTTAGTTTCATTTATTAGTTCCGATTAAATTAATGAATTAGATGATACATGACAAATGACGGATGTATCGATTTAGGGATTTATCCTTAATTTATCACAGGCCTATTGGTTTTGCAATTTTTCGTGATTACAAATATACTAATTTAGGATTTTTTATAGTCAAAAAATTAATTTTGAGTAAATTTGTCACATATATACCAATTTATGTTTTTCCATGATATTAACCCTTAAAATTAACACCTTAGTCCAAGAATTTTGTATTTGCACTTGTTTTTCTCGCATGATCCTTAAATTTGTAAGGGTGTGAATGAGAACTATTATGTTTCACAAATCAATTTCTAGCCATTCTATTCTCATTCCTTATACAATTTTTTAAATAAAAATGCGTGTTTAATAACACCACAAAATTTATGTTCTTAGAGTAAAATTTTATTTAATAATGATATAAAATTTCTCTCTCCCAAATGACCAACAGGCCGCAGGCCATTGCCTGGACAAGCAACCGACAAATAGCAGCTACCAGCATCAAATTGCAATAAATGGGCAGCCACCTTAGAGTGCGCATAACAAAATTTCTGAACGTAAATTGATTTCCAACTTAAATTGAGAAGTTAAAAATTTTAAACTTCGATTTCTTCTTCAAATCTATTTACCGAAATAAAATTTATTCCAAAAATAAAAAAATCAAATCACATTACTAAACGGTTTGCTCCAAACCTATTACTAGGAAACAAAGAAACAAATAAATAGAGAAATATAAATTTTATCATGCACACCCCTAATAACAAGTGCAAGTAATGAGAATTTTTTTTTTTTTTTTTTAAAGGATTATGGGCAACGCCATGTATGACACCCAGGCATGATAAAAGTTTTTATTTCTCATTTTTTTATAGAAATAAAAAATTAAAGATTTTTACTTTAAAGTAATAATCTATTCCACAAATTGAAAAATGAAATTGGATTACTAAACAGGTTTCTCTTTTAAACCTATTCCTAAGAACAAAAAAAAATTGATAAATAAAATGATTATCATATGCACCTAAAAGATTTGTGAAATGATAATTTTTTCACTATTTTCTTAATATGATCCTTGACAATTTATATCGTCAAGTTAAACTAATAGGTGACAATCAAATTGCAGTCACAATAAATTATTATGCAACCAAGCAAATTTTCAATCTTTTTCCATTTCACGACCTATTGGTTAATTTTACATCGTTGGCATCACTCGCCGTGTCAATTTCAATTCGCTAGAATTAGACATCAAAGATTTTGATTAAAACAATCCACTGATATCAAGACTTGATTACAAAGTCACAAGTTCGAAAAAATCATAAAAAAAAAATAGCTTAAATCTATTTTTCACAGTGGCATTAAGTTTCAATTGATTATTTTTTACCAAACCCTTAGTAATAAATTAGTTTCAATTGATTTTGCTAGAAAGATTTTCATAGAAGAAGAATATTCAAATTTTCATCTTGTTATTTTCAAAAAGATATTTTCCGTTTACAACAATTGGTTTTTTGCAAATTAAAATGTTGATTATAATTTTTATAAAAGCTAGTGTAATTATGAATCTTAAATATTTTTTATTGTGTAAATAAATATAAAAGTGATTACCATGGATAGGTCGCATGTGTGCATTATTTTCGTTATCTTATATTGAGTTATAATTTATTTTTATTTATAAAAAAAAAAAAAGCCAAATGGAAGTTATCGAAATTGAAAAGGCTAGACCCAGCTCACGAGTATCTTCCATTTAATTCCACGAATGAAAATCCCCACCGCTTTATTCATGCAACATCACCATCAACATAGCTATCATGCAAATTCAATGTGTCGATTTCTTTCCTTTAATTCTTAGAAACTATAGTCCAAGGCGCTATCATTTCTTTCTAATAATCAACTTTCAAAATGGGGAGTCTAATTGATTTACCGTTGCGTAATTCCTAATAAATTCCACTGAATAATCAAATCGCACGCTCTAAACAACGAGTCAGAACCCCGCTTAAGAAAAATCAGGTGATTAGATTTCCTTGAAATTGCAGCATTTTCCATTTTACAACTTTAGGAAATTAGAAAATCCGATGGGCTTGTGGCATGGGTTGTTCCAGGTCACCTGTTAAGTTTTTGTGCATGCTGGGCCTTTTGGGCCTATTGGGCCACAATGTGGACAATCAAAACTCACGTGCTGGGCTCTGCTACCAAACACCAACAATGTTTTTAGCTTTAGCCAGATTTGCGTTGCCGGGCCTTGTTTTTAAACGGGCAAATTATCTTCCCCAAAGTCCGCCATTTTCGCGAGTTTTGAAGCATGGTAGCCTTCTTCACATTCAAGCGCTAGCTAGTGGGGAGTTGCGGTCACGAGGTTGCCCGTCTCGAATCTCAGCTCTAGGACTGTTGCTCCGGCCAAGGTCCCGTGGTAGTAGCCGTGGGTGAAATTGAATATTCAGCAACGAGTTTGGGACTCTCGAGTCTCAAGCTAGTATTCTGAATCGGTTGGAAAAAGTCTAGCTCATGAATTTTCACACGAGAGATTATATTTGGACATCACAACTGCGATTCTCAATTTGTACGAAGATGGATATTTTCTTTTTAAAGCGATGATGAATTTGGGCAATATGGAAGTTTGAACAGAGGAATAGTTTCTCCAATGTCGGACACTTTATTTCTTCGTGCACACGAGAGATTCCATATCTAGTTTTCTAGTGCTTTTAGGCAGTATTGGGGGGTGGTGGGAGCCATTTGTAGTGGAATCCATCTTTTGTACTTGATCGATCATATCATTGCGAAAGTTCACATGCCCTATTACATGTTGAAGTCAAATTCTTTGTGTTGTTCCTAAGATGTTAACTTCTAGCTCTTTTGAAAGTATTGCTTATATTCATCACCATATGACTTTTCCTCTCTTGATTACACTAGTCCTGGGTCCAATATGTATGGTTCTTTTTTGATACGTATGGTTCTAATTTCCCATCTTCAAGATACTATAGCCTAGGATTATGCCATCATTTAACCTTATAAAATTAATGTAAAGAAACCAGTCTACATATGCTTTGGGACATTGACAACTTTAAAGATTCTTGGTCGTCATCGACGATTGGATCCGGAGGACAAAACCCCCAAATGCAGAGCTGGAAGCAAAAGGGCTAGAGACTCAATCCCAAGATCCCCTCACATGCCGGGGTTGCAGCTCAATGCTAGAAGTAGAAATTATATCCAGCGGGATTTATAAATAAATCGACCGATGTCATTATTTCACTAATATAATGACCCCGAGTCCTATGCGTGCGAATATTCGAGAAATGCGCCGGTGTTACTTAATGTGTTTTTCTCTCAGGAATATGTGAACACAAGGATCCACACATTAATCATTTCTATAATCAATCCTTTCCCTCGTTGTTTAGCTCGCTGCATGTGACCCGACGCTTTGAATAATGCCATGTTGAACGAGCTCCTACTATACGCATTATCTTAAGCAAAAATCCGAAAGGAATATGTAATACGGGCTCTCCTTCACGTAAAATCATGTGGGTGGATTACTTAATCAATAGGAATTTATCTTGGAGAAGCTAAATCTTTATGTGGGGCATCGAGCGGAATCGCCAAAATACCCCCCAAAGAGGAGATTAAACTAGGAAAAGGCGGTGGCGAAATCGACTTTTCCGGCGCCCTACGTTGATTAAAAAATTACATGGAGCGTTGGCCATTGGCTGGAGGGGGGGGCGACCGATGACCACAACAAGGGAAGCATCTCTAGGTGTTATGGAATTGATTCGTCTCTTTGTCTCTCTTTCTTTCTCTTTCTCTCTTGGGTTTAACAAATCTCGAACGACTAATCTTTGTCATCTTCTCGTTGCCAAAAACACTAACCACATAATACCCAGAGCTCGTGGTAAGTCTCGATAAAAGCTTGTGTGGTGTCTAGGGTTTTTGTTTTTTTATATTATATTGAATCTTAGGCGTGGGGTTTTGAGCCGGGGCCAATGGATGTCATGAGTGGGGAACCCAAACTCCAACGAGTTTTTAAAGTCTTTTTCACTTTTGTGGTTCTCCTCCCCTGTTGGTTTCGAAATCTTCACGCAAAAGATTGACCTATAAGCGACGCATACAGGTTCCTTGGTGTTCGATCCGAAGGCCCTTTTCTCATGCGCTACGTGGTAAAAGTTCTTGCCGCCCCGCGAGAGTAACCACTTAAAATTTAACATTGACAAAGTTTTTTTTATCTCCTTCTCATGTTTTGCGGGTCTGTGTGTATATATATATATGTATATATTCGCTTTTCAAGGATGAAGATTTTCTTGTCTCGTACACCGAACGTTCTTCTTTTCCATGACCCTATTTTATGTATGGCTTCCCATTAATTTTTTCATCAATAGTTGGAGTTGCTTTAGGTCTGTCGTTAGTATTGTTGTGGTAAAGACCTGGTTGTTAATGAGCTTGAGTTTTTGGAGAACAGCGAAAAGTGCGATGGCAATGTCACAATTTGAAACTCCGAATTTTATCCGGTCTATTGAAAACCGATTTCCATTCGACTAAGCACAAAGGAACTTTCATCTAAGTCCCGAAACTGGGTTTTAGGACGTAATGGTCTAGTATATGAGCCAGCTCTTATGCGCTAAACTATGTTCATTTTCTAGACACGATTAGGGGCTGACTATCCTAAACCGAGATTAGAAGACTTGTCAGTAATTAGTTTCTAATGGTCTATCTTAAGGAGTCATATGGAGCAAGCATGGAAAGAATCGAAGACCTTACAGGTTTCAAGAAGCATGAACCTCAAGTTCTCGAGGTTGTCGAAGCGCCACGAATCTCGAGCCCTTTTTTTTTCACTACGAAAAGATTGGCTTTATCATCTCGAGGAAAGGTGTTGGTCAATGTTCCCATTCATGTTTCTCTTCTTCTATTTTTTTTTTTATAATTTTTCCTTTTTGTATTTTCTCCCGAAAAATAAAATATTATCTCGTTATAGAGGCTTGAGAAGCAACGAAAAATTTAATGCTTCCGTTTGGAGGAAATTAAAGGCATTGCGTTGACCCCCACATGCTTCAGTGTGCAGAGTACGAAATTACTGAAGGAAAAATGGCCATGGAAGTTCAGAACAACCTTTTCACAGCACGTCTATTGACCATATCCTCCGAATAATCTCTCATCTGAAACATATACCTGATTGAGGTAGAGAAAGAAATAGAAGAGAGTCGATATGACTTTTGCAGAGAGATATTCTTTGAATTAATAAATGACACAAAGCTCAAAACGACACTAACATACTGAAGGGACTTATTATAATCGGATAATGTTTCGACGGTTCAATTCAATCCCGCACTCAATCGGAAATTGTTTGTTTCCATCTCTCTGCTGCTCGTTTTCATTTCTTTTTCTCATTTCAGGCTTGTTTAAAACTTCTTTTCTAAGACAATTCTCAAAACCCTACTCAATAATACAAGTGACTTTGAGAAATTTGTTAAGTAACCAAACACGAGAAAGATTTTTTATGTTTAAGAAATTACACGTGTAATAGTAATCAGAGTCGAGATTTTGTACTTGAATAAGGTATTTTTATAGATTTTCTAACCTTTCTAAATCGCAAATATATTTCAATGATAGTTTTGAAAGCAACTCCCTCACATACATCATCCGATAATAAATATGGATAACGATAGATGAGCGTGCTTGTCCATGTTATAGCAAGGGCTTCAGAATTGAATCTCCCCCGGCCCCCACCCCCCCCTCCTTCTCTCTCTCTCTTCGAAGTATCTTGAATATAGTTTCTCGTAAAAAACGATTTTCAGCGGAAATAAAGAGGTCATCCCTTTGGAGCAAACAAAATAAGGGTTGTCCAAACCCTCGAAAAGGCTAAAAACCCGCTAGGGTATGGACGGGTGCGAGTAGAGGGAGACGCAGACAAGAACAAATACCAAGGCGATGTGGTGTGGATGACATGAAACTTTGAGAATCGATGCAAGACAAGCCCTATAGAACCTTGGAGCGTGTCTAGATTTCCTCCCCAACTTGACTCCCTATCTCTCTCTCTCTCTCTATCAAAGATATCGAGAAAGGACAGGCATCGCTGTTGCATGGCCATTTTCAATGTTATTCCTCTTTATTTCAACCAAGCAAAAAAAAAACAAAAAGGAAAGAAAAGAAGTGATAAGACATGCCTTTGGGATTACACATTCTTTGGACTTGCAGGCTCTAGGGGCGAAAAATAAAAGTAGGTCTTTTCTTGTTTGGTTTGCAGCGTTTGTGTTCTCGCCTCGATATCCCCGCAACGAATGCTTTTGTTTATTCCTAAACGGGGGCATTTGCAGCCCACTAGTGCATCAACAGATCTTAACTAGAACTTCACCTTTTTTCTTCATTTTTGCTTAAAACCCAGTTTCATTTCCATTTCTTAATGTACGTCGTACATAAATATAATATTACCGAACCCTCCGTTTCCCGATGCTTGTGTCTTCCGTTTCTCGAAAACTCGCGTTGCGTCTTCCTCCCTCAAACTCACCAAACGGAGATGGAGAGAGAGGACGCAATCATGTCCTCATCCATGGTCTAAATAATTGATTTTTACAACACGTTACTCCATGTATTTAGCTTAGCTGTAATCGGGGACAGGTGATCTTTATGTCAGCAGCTCTTTCCAATTAGTCAAATCGCCCGTAAAGTTTCGCACAAGAGAGAGAGGAGTTCAAAAGAGAAGGGACAAGAGCAAAAGCAAAGCCGGCACGTGAGCGTCACGACCAGCACACTTTGGAATATCTATGATAGGTGTGCGTGCGCCTTAGCCTCCTCCCCTCTCATTATTATGCCTGGCTAGGCTTTTCAGGAGGTACATGTTCTTCTTTAATTTCCTATAACCAATGTCCGGTCGAGCGACATTTTGAATTTTCCTTAGAAACTATATTTATATGAGATTATATGGACCGTGTTTATTAAGTTAATCTGGAGAATGGGATGTCAACAAAAACCTATTTACTAACACTCGAGTTTTTTTTCGCCTTTTTCCAGCGACGACACTGCGACCACTATGTGTTTTAGTTATGTTATTGTGACATAATATCTTTGAATTTTCGGTTAATGTTTCTTTGTTATCTTAACAACGTCATCGATGGATCATCGTTGGTCAAAATTAGGGTTCTCGTAGCCCACCCTTTTGGTCTAAGGAGTATATTATGCTTGTGTCTCTGTCTATAATATCCCATTATTTGCTCCTTGGGTCTTTCTCCCTCTAGGGCCTATGCGTGTGTCCATACATAGCTCGCAGCAACTATTAAATGAAGCGCGTGCATTAGATTATTGGGTTGGTGGCTGTTGGCTCCATAAGATGTCGTATTTATTTCTAAGGAAGCTAAAGGGCGCTTCCTGTTTGGTCAACAATGGGTGCGTGAATATAGCCATTGTAGGTGAACATAGATCGTTGATGGTATACCTGAATTGATATATATATATATATATATATATATATATATATATATATTTTAATAAGTTTAAGACTAATTGAATAATTTTTTTTATAACTTCTACTTTCAAATTTTCTTTCAATATTTTGAAATGAAATGTTATGAAAAAAAAATGACACAAATGATCTCTAAATTTTAACCCAATATGCACCGAGATTCTTGAAGTTTTAATTTATTTAATATGATCCCTAAATTGAACTTTAAACCAATGCAGTTCATGAATTTTCATTTTATTTAATATAATCTGTGAACTTTTAATACATATTCCATTTAGTTATTGTACTACATGGAAATATTGAATGTGGTTCTTGCTCTTTAATTAATAGAATGACTGCATTAAACATTTTCATATAGTTCGTGGACTGTATTGAATATGTGCCAAAAGTTCAAAAACTATATGGAATATTATGCTAAAATTCAGAGATCACATTAAATAAATTAAAAAATTCATTGACCATTCGCATCATTATCTCAAAAAAAATATGTGCTTTTACATGTTAATATTTGCGTGATATTTTAAAAAGTTTTACGTTTTTTGTGTCCAATGAATCAACATGCAGAAACTACAAGATCATCAGAAAGTTAAAAATCGGAAGTATGTATAACCCCCTACAGACTGAAAATGCTAATAGGAAACATTCAAGTAATTTAGACATGGCAAACTCTAAAATGACGTGGTACGCATCTAAGATAGCGTGTCATTAATTAATTATTTCCATAAATAATTTACTCAAGTACCGTAATTACGATTTTTAGTTAATATTTAGTTTTATAAATCAACATCCTCTTCAATATGCCAAATCAATATAGAAAAGGGGCTATACCCTACTAACCTTCTCAATACTGAGCTTTAGTGAATTTTACAATCAATTTTTGTAAATTCTGGATACGTTTCTCAAGTGCACTAAACTTTCATTTCTTTAAAATTGATGCACTTTTATCGGAATTTGCCAATTACTGGCCAAATGCTACCATGGCACCATATCATCCTCATGGCAATGGCATGCCTTTGAAAAAGAAAAAATTTACTCAGATGACCATTACGTGAACGTTTCACTCGAGAATCGGTTAAATTCCGGTTAAAGTGTATCGATTGGGGAAAAAAAGAAAAAATTTAGCACGTCGGATAGTGGAAAATAAAGCTTGGTGATTTAATTGCAAAACGCACCAAATTTCTATTAACGCTCATGGATTTTACAAGTGGATTTTCATCTGAGCTCATACAGAATAGATAGATCTTACATTTTCTAGTACCATATATCCAAATTGTGTCCATGGTCAGTTGTATAATTAATAGCCACTGCGTTTTTCAAACCGTATATGGGGAAATGGTACGGTACAACTGTACAATACGGTACCAATATACCAATTAATGATCTACTGTTGTATGAAATGGTTTGCTAAAAGTCAAACTAGTCGACAGGTAAGGTACACATAGGTTATCGTGCCTAAGTAAAAATTTCTATGTACGAAACAATAAGGCTTGTTTGGTAATATTTCTGAAAACAATTGATTTATTTCCAAAAGTAAAAAAAAAAAAAAAATCATTTGGTAATTTTTTTTTCCTAAGAACAAAAATCAATTTTTTTATTCTCGAAAATAGATTTTGAACAAAATCAAGAGTAGAAAAAAGTTATTTTTTATTCTTGAAAACAATTTCTAAAATCAGTTCCAATTTTGTTCTCCTCTTCTCTTCTCTTCTTATCTTCCCTTTTCTTCTTCTTCCTTTTAGCTGGCGACGCCGAGCCTCGCACAACCGATGTGAGCCTTAGCCTCATTGGCTGGCACGAGCCTCAACCTCACCAAGCCAGGACGAGGTCGATTTCACCCAAATCTAACGAGGCTGAAGCTTGCCTCCAGCAACCTCGCTGAATCGCACCCAACCGATTGCCAGCCACATCAGTGGCCAATGACTAGCTACAAAGAAGGAGGAAGAAGAAGAGAAATAGAAAAGGAAAAAGGAACAAGAGAAAAATAAGAAAATATAATATAAGTATTAAAAAATTAAAAGAAACAACAATTTAAGAATTTTACCAAATGTATTTCTATCATGGAAATATAAATTTTGGACAGTCACCAAGGGCGTTCTTTTGCTTAGAAATTGTTTCCGATGATAAAATCAGAAACAATCATATCTGATAAAAAATTATTTCCGGGAATAGAATCGTTACCAAACGTGCCATAAGTAAACCGTTTTTTGGTTTTGTTTTGGCAAGAGCTACCTAACACCATTCATGGGATGGATTCATAAAATCCAATCTCTTGAGGGGAGGATACTTGTATCAATTCGATTCTTTGTGTTGTGATGCAACCAAAATCGTCGATTTTTACGGTATTCATTACTCACTTGGGCTGCAGGTGAAACCTCAAGATCGACGAGAATTATGATTGACCTGTTTCATAAGAACTCCGGTACAAACAAATTTCACCCGTTTGGACGCCATCTTTCACTACTGTCAGTACACTCGCTCTTTACTAACCACCACTATATATCTCTTTGTTTTCCTACTATGGAGGAGGGAGACTTCATGCTTATTCTAAATAGTGACAAGCCGTTCACATCGAGTTTCAAGATTGTGAAGAATTTCTTGGCAATTGCCCAATTGTGATAAGTCCCGACATGCCCGAACCAAGGAGTTTCAGTTTCCTAACAGCTCAAATTAACATCCTAGAATATCGAGATATTTTATAATTCTAAATGTTTATGCAAATGCTTCTCATTCATGTGGTGGTTGGCCAAACATGACTTTCACCGTCCACATTGAACTAACATACAATAGTTTCCTCCCCATCTTATCTAACAAGAATAATCAGAGAATGTCTCTTTTTGGCCAGTGAGGATGGTAAAAGGATTGCTGTTCGCTTTGGTCAAATGAAGATAGGGATTGGTTTAATGAAGTTGTAAGTACAGTGTTATTTTCAAAATTTACATTTGTACTCAAGTCTGATATTTTTACTTAGGTAGATGGCCAAGAGGAGTGGGCTACCAATCAACTATTAGCTCCGATACCATTTGCTAGGAGCACGTGATAGAAGTTCGATATATTCAACTAGCAAGATTTTCTCAAGTCCGATCCAATCAACATATTTAATCTGGCCTACCTTGATAGATTAGCTAAAGGCCAATGAATCATGGCCAACTACAATAGAGGATTTAGGACCTTAGGGATATAATGAAACTGATTATGAACATCTGTAAATAGACTTGCTTTATCCTTTCACGGTAAGAAGGGGTTACCCATGAATCGCCATTTGCACATTTTGTTCGTATGTTCTAAGGAGAATTTTGAAGTATCTTCGTTTTTTTTGCATCGATCTCCACAAAAAGGATCATCACACGAGTCTTTATTTGAACACTTGATTCTTCGACACGTGACTTTTTATAATATAACTTACACGTGTATTTCAACAAAATTTGTGTAAATCGGTCATGTATTAAAACTCACAAGTAGCATTAGTCCAATCCCGTCACCCACTTTCACGTAATAGAGTTATGGCTAATTAGGATATATGAATTACTCCATCACATTATACAAATTTTCAGATGTGAAACTTCTTCTAACATGGCTCATATATACATCTCAACGATATTTGTATAGATCAATCGTATATTAAAACTTATAGGTAGCATTAGTATGATCTTTAAACATAGGACCAATGTCCATAAAACTAAGATAATTAATTGAATTTCTCTGACCTTACTTTGTTATTTTTTTTTCCTGGCCAGAGACCTTACTTTACTCTTCTCCAGGGACATGTCTGATGTTTGGAGTTTTCATTTGTTAGTTAGATTCTCATTTTATTTCTTTTGTCTCACTCAAGTACAGGACCACTAACAGTAACGCCAACTTTACATTTTGTGTGTTCATCTTTTTCATTATATTCCTCGCTTTCAATAATATTAATAATGACATCACCAGCTATTACTCAAGTGCTATGCTATTGGTTCGATTATGTCACTAAATTTTTGTTCAATGTGCAAATTTATCCTCGAATTTCGATTCGTTCAAGTTTTGTGACTTTCAATGTTGTATTAAAATCGATTTATGGCAAACTTAATATCTTCTGATGCCAATCAATCTTTAAGCTTGTTTGTTTCCGTGTGGATAATTCGTTTTAACTATATAATTTTTTTTGCTCGGTTACTTTTACATAGACACTTCCAATAACTCAACCATCTTCGTCAATTCAAGTTCAAAGCCACCAAGTCCACTTAAGCTCGTAAAAAGAGAGATTAAGAAAAATCACATTAGAATTGTCGCTAATGACAAGCGTGGAGTGTTGGTCGGATCTAAGTTAAACCCATAAAAAGTACGAGAAGGACGATATTTCCAGCACGTTCAACTAAAGTTTCCGCAAATCAAATTGAAAAGCTCGGGACCAAATTCGGCCCTCTAAAAGTTCAGCGATCTAATTGTACGTCCTCTAAAAGTTCGAGAATTTCATTAATCAAATTGATAGTTTAGATAAGCCTTTATGATTGCATCGCTCGTATGGTGCCAAGTCATAGGTGTGTGGGGGAAAGAAAGATGGTCCTAAAAGAGCCACTGGTCCCTTCCGTGTAGGACACTAAACCTTGGAATTCTGCATTCTGTCTCTTTCATTTCGTCCCGAGTGCATCGAAATTGTGTACGGCGAGCCGATCATCATCGCCAGCACGCGCGCCGCTGGCAAAATTGGCGGATCATGTCTCGTCCTACCAAATATTCGACGCACTCGAAATTCTCCCTCTCTCTCTTTTTCCTTTCATCTTCTTTTTATGTAATTTTCTCTTTCCCTTACTTGGTTTTTCCTTTAATCATGCAATTCATATCCACTCATTCCCAAATGCAGCTCTACTAATATGATGGACCAATCCTCAAATGAAGAAAACCATTCAGTTGGTTCCAGACTTATTTTGCAAATGTCAATTCAGTCATAAACTTTTCATTTTTGTCAATATAGTTCCGAATATCTATACGTAATTTCATTGTAATTTTTGCAGCTAATCGCATTGTCGGCATGGCAATCCACAAGTTGGGAATTACATGTACTTCACTAAAAGTTCAGTCAGAAAGCAAAATGCATGGCGGAATTTAGGTTCGAGTTTTGGCTCCACGCCCGTGGCCTCGCCCCGTACTTCTCGTGTTGGCAATTTTTACCTTCGGATCGTTCGTAAAAAGCCGGGAGGGGGGGAGGACAGCGGTGGGGCGAGGTCAACCGCACGATGATGGCCGGACGCTCCCGTCCATCCAGACGCGCGCGCGCGCGCTTGGCTCGGCTCGGCTTCGGAGCGGAGACGAGAGAGGCGGGCCCGGGCGGGGCCCCGGTCGAACCCGAAAAGTCGTGGGCGATTTGAGTTGTGCTGAAAGTGGGGGAAGAGTGAAAGCGGGTGGGGCCCACCGCAGTCGCACCACCTTGTCGGCAATGAGGAGGCGAGCCCGATCTCGCTCTCTCCAGCCCCAACACGTCCCCACCACCCCCTCTCTTTTCATTTATTATTATTAATTTTTTTTAATTTTTTTTTGTTTGGTTGTTTGTGAGTTCGTCTTTTCGGGTTTATGATCAGGACGCGTACGATCGAAGGGGCCAAAGCATGGTGGTGGTGCCCTCCCTACGACCTGTCGCGCTGTCGTCTTACGGACCACACCCAGTTGCGTTGGGACAAAATTTTTATGTTCCTAGATCTGAAGGAAGCGCCCGCCCGATATTTTTTTTTCCGTTCGATTCTGCCTCCCATCTTCTTCCTTTTTCTTGTTTTTTCTTCTTCTTCTTCTGTTTGGCATTTAGGGTTTGCTTGGGTTTTGTCATTTGATATATGCTAAAAAGGCACGGTGCGACGCAATTGGCTCGGTAATCTTGTTGCGAACGAGCTTTTGACCGACCGCTTATGCTCTTGGGCAATTGTTACCTTGTGTGGAGAGGAGAGGGTGGCGAGTTGTGGAAAATGGGGATGGGTTAGGAGAGAGAGATTTTGCTTGTCCAGGAGCTTAAGATCTTTGGAGGGTGTTGAGTAAGATCACTCTAACCATAAATTTTTTGCAGTGCAATGCAGGACTATGATGGTGACGACAAAATGAGTCGCTGAACCTCTCAAAATTATGCCGAGTAAGATAACTTTAAGATACAAGCGCATATGTCCGACTATTTGCAGGCTTATGGAACACTTTGTTGTAAGGCACGTGAATCAAAATATATATCTATATCATGGTAAATTAAAGTATAACGTTGTAAATTGATGTTTTTTATTATTATCCAGGTGTACTAATGCAAGATTCGATTATTTGAAGACTTATGAAACAATTTGCAAGTCTCATGAATCAATTAAATTTGTGCTTCTACTCTTTGCAAGCAACTTTAATTTGGAGTAGTTTGCATGTAATTTATAAAATATGAATGAGTGCCTTTCAGCTCTTGAGTTGTGGCTTTAACACGCCAACTAAGGGGGTATAAATTCAAATTTTTCATACATAATTATTCACAACATTGCTACATTTAATTATAAGGAAATGGACTAATGTGCGATGGCCAGTGTATGCGCGAATCGGAGGCACTTGCAACGGAACATCATAGATATGCCAACTAAAAATACTCATGCTAAAATTTAGAAGAATTTAAAGTTTAAAAAAAGATAAAAGTTCCATCTGATTTTTAAACCACGAAAGGCCATATGTTTTCAGAAGAGTTAGACGTGACTTAGCCCATCAAATTACCCCATCATAGACTATATGCTAAAATTTCAATTGCCCGTTCTAAATTTAAAATTGCGATAATATCCTAAAATTATTTAAATATGAATTTATACTTGCCGTTAGCCAGAATTTGAAAATGTTGACCAGATGTTGACGTGACTTACCCTATCAAGTGGGAGAAAGTTCTGACTGGCCCATTGATAAGACTTTACATATAATGACTTAAATCTTTCTCAAACATAATTAAGTGAATGTTCCCCCCTTAATTATCTTCCAATCACTTCCACAGTCGAATAATTTAGATTTGGACTTTTGATTGAAATGTACAATAATTTGTTAGAAATTTTCAAAGTCATTTTTTCGCCATTGAGGTTTCAAGAGGATTTTATCGTGTCTTAATTTATGATCAACTCCAAAAAATCGGTATTTAATATCCTCAATTTATTGATTTACGTTTCGAACGATAAATTTTGTTACGTCAAATTAAATTGGTTATTTGCTTATATATATATACACATATTATATATCTGTGTACATGCATATTTCAAAAAGAACTGCTTTCTGATAATTTCACAACATCAGTTGACCATCGCAATTAGGTGAAAAAAGGAGCGACGGTGGAGGTGGCTCCCCCGTGCCGTACCCACCGTTGACACGTCAACATCAAGGGCACCCCACCTATCCTACCTTGTCCCCCTATTTTCTATCACCTATTTTCACAATTTATTTTTTTCTTTTAAATATGTGCTACAGCTTTGAATACTTTGCCCCCTCCCCCCCAAAAAAAAAAAAAACCAAAGAAGAGAAAAGAGTTACTTATTTAAATTGTTTAAAACAAATTTAAGGTAAACTTACAAAAATATCTCGTTAAAGAACAGTGAAATTATGAAGGCAATTGGACTGAAAACAAATCATAAAAATCATTCCAAACAAATTTAGTTATTCCAAAACCTTTTACTTCATTACAAAAGGAACTATTCATTATCTGAATTTCGCATGCATTCGACCCAAAAAAAGAAATTCGCATGCTTACTAAAGTTGCATTGAATGTGATGGTTGCAAATCAATGTCTTTCACAAAAGATAAGGGAAAAAAGAAGAAGTGATATTGTATAGGGCTGTCCCAATAAATGCCTCTCTCGTTAGACAGAGTCAACGTACAATATTTCGATTCACCAAATATCAATTGGACATGACTCAAGAGAAAAAAAAACGGGAAATTCCGAAATACATTGTTCATTTAATTGGGTTAATAGATGTCGGGAACATTCATTAAAAAAAACCATTTTCGTATATGTTGTATTATATCCATACATAAATAGACATATATATATAAATATATATGGGTTATTTTTCGATCCCATCGTTTCTTTTGTCACACTAGGAGGGGAAAAGGGTGGGGAATCCAAGATGATATGATGGAGACGGAGGAGATATGCGTTGAGAGAGGAGAGAGCGCTTTGCCTTTTCGAAAGCTTTGGGTTTTGTCTGTTTTCCTTTGCTTCTTTTATTGCAGTCCCTTCTCCCCCTCGAGTTGTCCTCTCCAAGCCTACAGCTAGCAAGTAGCAAATAGCAAATGCGCTTCCCTCTCATCCTCCTTTCCCCCCACGCGCCACCCCCTTTTTTGAGCAAACCCAGGACCCGTCAAACCTCTGGCAACAAATTCCTACCGTCTTTGGTTTGGATGGAACATTTAAATTCTTAAGCATTTCTTATCAATAAAACCTGTATGCTCTTTAATAAATAATTAATATCATCAAAAATCCCGAATCAATACATCTATACTGCATTTATCTCAAATTAACTTTTGTATCACAAAAACACTAGAATCAATGCTCGTGTGACATTTATCCCAAATTAGTGCATGGTGTCGCATTCATTCAGACTAATTTTTGCATCAGAAAAAATATCATAGGTTTGGCACGGATTTATGTTTGCTTAAGAGAAGAAGCCAACCCGTCCTCCATATGGCCTCACCTCACGAGAGCTCTTTTGTGGATGAGAACTTTAGTTAGCATTGGAGCCCAACGCAGAAGGAAGTCCCACATCTCTTGAGAGAAGTTAATCCACTCTGCATATAATCTCCAGGAGTGCCCTCGCCTCACAAGAACTCTCTTGGAGTTCTCGTGATCTTTTGTGACTGAAAAATTAAAGTGGGATAAATGTGGTATGGGTTTAACAATTATGAAGTGCGTGCGTATGTATATATCATGTTATTAGAGTTAGAATTTTCCCCAATTTATTTCATGTGGAAGGGAATATTGAAGTACCTTGTATCGCTTATTTACGAGATTTATATGTTTTTTATATTTAAGCAATCTCCCCATAGCTATAAACTTAAACTTTTGATAAGACATTCTAACAAATATAAAACCCCTGTGTTCAAGAAAACCTTAACAAATGTAAAAGTCTTATGATTTTCTTTCGAAAATTAGAGTTCCCTTGCCAGTTTTCTGTCTTCCCTCCAGGGATAGAAATCAGTCCTTCTTCTTTTTCCTTCTAACGAAAACCCATTTTAAAAAGAAATTTAAAATATAGAAAAACCTCACTAATCTCGTGAACAAGATAAGAGGCTAGTTAAAAGTCAAATGAAATTTTGTCATTCGGCATTCTGTTTCCTCTCATTTTATATAAAAATGTTGTATGGATTCACTTTACAAGTTTTATTTTTTAGAACTTTCAATGATTCATTGCTCATATTAGTGATATTTCAACATTTGAAAAAGAGGAGAAAATATGTTTTAAGTCCAGGAGGAAAAAGTTCGGAATGGGAAAAAAAGAAGAGAAAACTATCAATGGGCAAAAGGACATTAATCTTTTGCAAAATACTTTTTACATACCATGATTACATTATTTTCTTATATTAACGAGGCGAAGTTATATATTTGAAATTAAAAAAAGGATTATGGTTTTAATTCTGTGTCTATATATATATATGTATGTATGTATGTATGTATGTATGTATGTATGTATGTATGTATGTATTCCTCCTACCGATTTCTTTGAGAAATTAGAGCTCCCTCGCCAATTTTCTTTCTTCCCGACCACGAATAGAAATTGGTTCTCTTTTATTTCTTTCCGAGGAAAACCCATTCTAAATAGAACTCCAAAAATATAAAATAGCAGGTGGCTTAATCATTTGCTATTTTTGTATTTTACTCCATGAATATATGTTCTATTTTGACGTTTATCCTGCAAAATACTGCCCTACATAGTCTATAGTCGAATGCAACCTGTATAAAGCTAGAAGTTGCAGACCAGCACGCCGCAATAACTGACATTCCCCCATTCATCCTATACTTTTCTAACTATTAATAATATTCCTCAACTTACCCGCTATGTTAGAAACAACGATCTAATTGCCTTCTGATATTGATAATTAAAAAAAAAAAAAATCAGTGAAGCTTTCTAGAGGTGGGGGTGGATTGATATTATAGTGATTTTTTCAGATAAAAAAAAAAATTAACGGTAGAATTTAAATTTGGCCCAAAATTTAGGTAATTTAAGCCTAGAAATAGCTTAGTGCGAATTATAATTTATAGCTTAACAGCTCAAAGGGAGACTGCACTATACCATCTGTCACTGATACTGGCTCGTGACTTTTTAAGAGAGACATGTCCATAGACGAGACAATCTTCATTTTCCTTTTCTATCCTATCTCGAGTTAGTCATGTTTGTTTAAAAATTTAAAAACCCCTAAAAATATAATTTTAGCACTCTTATTTAAAAAAAAAGAAGAAGGTTTAGGGTCATTTTAAAAACAAGTAAAACCCTAATTCTGGCAAGAGGCCTATATAGGTTTTAGTTATAATTAATAATCTGCTAAAATTTCCATTCCCCCCCCCCCCCCCAAAAAAAAAAAATTATTGAAAAAAAGCCTCAACTAAGTCTAACTAGTGGCATGTTTGCTTTGGGGAAAAATTCACAACAAAGGAAAATGTTTTCTCATTTTTCATATTTCATTATATATATATATATATAATTATTATATATATATAACTCATCGAGAAAAGAAAAATGCATGATATCAATTCCTGTAGATGCCCTAGAATTGCTTACTTGGTCTCAAATGTTCGGCTTCAATCATCCTCCACAGGCAGATTCAACCGCAAAAGAATTTTGGAAGAGCATTCTATCCAACATCTCATTCTACATAACCCAAGGAAACGAAAAGAGACTAGGGTGGGCAATTATTTGTCAAACATGGAGGTCAGTTGATTGGTGAGAATAATAACTCTCCATTGTTGATCGAGTGATTACGTACTTGATTTGAATTCATAATATCTTGTATTTGAATCACATCACTCATTTATGTTAATCTGTGAGAGGGAAAATTACTCAATTGTTTCAAAATTTATTGTACGAATGTCAATTCAGTTATAATTTTTTTTATTTTGCAAGATTCTAATATAGTCATGCTAGTCAATTTTTACTTCAAAACATCAATATGGTGGTTTTGTCATTGTCGGCCGTTTTATGCTGCACATCGTTAGGCCGTGAATTTTAGCGAAAATTAATTATAATGACTAGATCGAAATTTGACACAAACACTTATGATTAAATTAATAAAATTGAAAAGTTTAAGATTAAATTGATATCCATACAACATGTTTATGACTGGTCGAATAATTTTTCCAATCCTTAAGGTTACGTTTGCCGGCTTAGTGAAGTCTTACTAATGTACACGTGGATAATACGATTTGTTCGTGACTGACGAGATTCGTCAAGCCAATATCCCACGTTTTTCTAAAAAGGAAAAAAGAGCAATGGCAATAAATAATTGGAGAGGAGTATTAATATGGTAGGTTCGCGCTCAACTTGTTTTTCAGCTTTTCAAGATCGACAAGGACACCTCGAGCATGCCCCTCATCGCATTCACGTGTAGTTTTTGCCCCCGAGGTATGCCCCCGAAACCTTCCCATTCTCCTTTTCCCCATTCTTCTTCCCCCCCCGCCACGCAAAGTGAGATTTTATTGTCAATCATGCCAAATTAGATGATTAAAGCTGAGGATAGCGATCGTTGCTTGATCGTGACCATACACAGGTGGCTTGTGCTGTATCGAGTCACTAAAACGACATTGATCATTACTTGATGACGCTCGATTCTCAAAATTTTACCATAAATTTCGAAATAAGTTAGCCTCTAACCTTCACAATAAGCATTTGCAATGGATTTATATTTAGCTTTTGCATAAGATCTCGACGCTATCAATTGGTTTAACTTCTCCAGGAGACAATACTTTCTCTAGTGAATACACCGTATTGCAATTTTCTCGTACTTGGACAAGATGCTTAATTCGAGTTACAATATATCTTTAAACTTAAATCACCATGATGATAGATGGAAAAATTCTTTGACTAATACTAAATTTTGAAGAGCTTATCACTCTTAGTACTCCTAACATTCCGTCTTTGGATTGTCCATAAATTAACTAGAGTGTATGCAGAAAAAGTGATGCATCCCATCATTTCCGATATCCTCCAAAATATCTAATTTATACTTAAAGAGATGCCAGATTTTATTTTTCGCTACTTTAGTTTGTAAGAAAAATTACAATTTGCCCTGGCCTTTCAATTTGAAATTTCTAATTAGATTTTTATTCAATTGGAAAATCAACCCAATCCGATTTCCATTCATCAATACAGTATCAACATAGGTTAACATAATGCTAAATGAATTCCTCTCATTAAGATAAATAGGGAATAATTAATAATTGATTCCTTAGATCCTAATTTAGACATTTGTCTCGAATAAACCGCTGTTTCAATGCTTGCTTTTAAGCTATGTAATGATTTGTTTAGTTTCTAAATGGTATTTAGTCCTTTTGAATTGAAGTCTCTATGGTAATTCTATATAGGTTTTTCTTGAAATAATCATGGAAAAAAGTGTCATAGACATCCAATTGACACCGCTCCCATTGCGTAATTGCAATTATCGCAAGACAATTGATACGATTAAATTTGTGTCATCGGTGCAAAAGTCTCATTGTAGTCTATACCCTCTTTTGAGGCATATTCTTTAGCTATGTAATTGCAACTATCAAAAGACACTTGGTACAATTAAAATTTGGTTAGTGGTGCAAAAGTTTCATTGTAGTGTTTATAATAATTCTATGTAGGTTTTTCTTTAAATCATCTTGGAGAAAGGGGTCACAAACATCCAATCGATACCACTCCCATTATGTAATCGTAACTATCGCAAGACACTTGGTACAAATTAAATTTTGGTCACTGGTGCAAAATTCTCATTGTAATCTATATCCTCTTTCGAGGCATATTCTTTAGCTACTAAACAAGTTCTCTATCTTTTCACACTTCCATCACTCTCAAATTTTGTTTTATAGGTCCACTAACATCCAATTGGATGCATATTTTGTGGACTCACATCTATTTTACATCGACTTCATAAATCAAGAATAAACCGAGCCTAGACTCGGGTGGCCAATCCAAGTATGAAATTGTCTGCACTCGAGACTGTGGGAAGTCAAACAGGCGTTGGAGATTGGGTTTTCTCTCTGGGAAATTAGCCCCGTTCCTCAAAACTTGGAGGGCCACTGCTGCCGAAGAAAATAACAGGACTCTGTCTAAACACAACAGCTGAATCACTGTTTCTATCTTAATGGCGCCTGCACGAACCATCATGACACGAAGCAACGATCTCAAGGATCGCAAAAGAAAGCGACGCCCAAGTTGTCGTCCGCTTTTTTGTTCCTGTGTGACATTGTTAGAGAGACGCTTATCAATTTGTTATGTCTCTCGAGAGAACCTTAAGTTTTACCTTTTGAATCTTCTTTGCTGGTTTCGCTAGATACGCGAGCATGCAGGCACCACCATTGCATGGCCCATGCGATGCTTTCCAGACAAGTTTGGAATTTTTCTGTTGGCGCATATGCAATAGTGGAGTGTCGATGACGTCTACGATCCCCAAATTTGAATTAAAGTTTGATCCTTAGATAGGTCCGTAAACGAATTTCCCGTGTGTGCGTATACGATATTCATAGATTTATCATAAGCTTAAGTAGTCTACTTTGTACCATTTTCGATGTCATCTTGATATGATTATCCATGTTGCAATCGAAAAATTCAAAAGGTTTATCAATGTCTGTTGAATAATCGTTGTGGGGGTAATGAAGCCGAACAAATGAGAAATCGATCTTTATTTTCTTTCTCGATCCATTGGAATGGTGTGGAATCAAAATCTAAATTCGAAAGAACCCCGAGTGCTTGATCGATGTTTTCATTGAAGCAGATGACTTGAAAATGAGAAAGCACCAATAAGATCCCAGATGCCACTTATTGCAATAGCTTTAATTACCCATCGTACTTTATAGTTCATTTCGACTTTAGCTTTATTTCAATTTGCCTTGGTTCCTTTTCAACTAGGCGTGATGTTAGGAGGCGTTATGCTACTATTTTAAGTCGATAGTAAATTAAAATATGTACAACCCGGTCCTTGAAATCCAGTCAACGATTCCTTAGGAAGGGCTAAAGATGTGACGAGGCCAGGGCTTACGAAAAAAAGAAACCGAAAGACTTTGGACTGTCGCACACGTGCCTAAAATTAATTTCTTAATCTGTGGGAATCTTTGAGCAATGACTAAGATCCACAGTCCACCGAGGGAAAATAAAATGCAACTTGAACGTGGGGGCTAAAGTTGCCCCTTGCGCATAGGAGTATCTAAGTACAAGATTTTTGCTCGAGTGCCTCTCGAGTCATCGACTCGATCCATCTTCTGAGATCCCAAAACATACCGACATAATACATCCCGTCCCCACATCTCAATTCCGATGATACATCAAAAATTCAATAAATCTAAATAAGACGTGATGGTTCAAATTGAAAACATCTCTTCGATACTACCGATAATGGGATACGTATATGTGTATGTAACTACAAAAGAAAAAGTTCATAAAAGGGAGAGAAATTGTGATGTGGGTTTATTTGAAGAAGCGTAATCAAATTGTATTACGGTGGAATACTCGATTTAAATACGAAATTGATGAGAGAGAGAGAGAGAGAGTAGTCTACGTAGGGCACATGAGGGGGGATAATAAAATAAGTGAGACCGTCACGTGTCAACGCATCTACAAACCTATGTTCATGCAGCCCACCACTCCTGCGCATCCTAAATTAAAGACGAGAGAGAGAGAGAGAGAGAGAGAGTGAGTATGGAAGACCCTCATTGTCTAGCGGACTTTGCAAGGCAAGCCATCCAAGCCTACCCCCCAATCTACCTCATTCCTATTCTCACTCTCCCCAATTCAATGCTATTTTTTGCAAATTTCATACACACCACACACAAATTCATCAATTCATGTGAATATATTTTCTTTCTATAGGTTGAGAGAGCGCTTTCCCGGATCTTTTGAGTAATCGACTTATGTTCCGGTTCGCCGCGTGCAAGTTCACATCGATACCCTTTTTGTATTAAGTGTCTCGCGATATATATCAGGCCGATAATTCTGTTTATTTATTTTCAAATTATCATCAATTCCCTCCAAGGAAAATGTTGTGGAAACTCCCGGACATGGAAGCCCCTTTCCACCTCAGCTAGGGGGCAGGACATTTGCAGGACTGTAATAAACCATTATTTAACTAATTAACCCATGTTTAATTAAGGGTTCAAGCCACAAAAGAGGAGACCTTTTTAAGCTCAAGTAACACCCAGAGGAGGAGGGAGCTTTCTCAGCACTGATTAAGCAAATTCCTTAACGTGTTATTACATCATTGAAGTTGGGTTTTCCCCTTGCCACTTGAAAAAGGTTGTTGTTATCTGTTCTCTCTCTCTCTCCTCTCTTTTTATTTTTTATTTATTTTTTTGCTATTTCCAAGATATGCAAAGACTAGAGTGTTTTTAGTACTTGCCTTGTCCAGCATCTCTCCCTCTCCCTCTCCCTCCCTCTCTCTCCAATTATTTTATCTTCCTCAAGACATCAGCTTCCCAAACAATGGTTTTCACTTTCAGCTTATATAGCTTCACAAATATCACCCATTCTCCAAGCAAAAATCAACGAGTCCCGTCCTAATGCGTATCTCTCCACCTGCTGCTGCTTCTACAGATGACCCAATCCTTCGTTTCTTGAGTGTGATGGTTTTCTTGTAGCTGTCTCTCTCTTCCCTTCCTTCCCCCTCTCTCTCTCTCTCTGTCTCTTCTTTCGTTTTTATTTTTTTTGCTGGTTGGCCCTTGGTTCTATGGACTTTGGGACGGTGAGCCTGGATGGGTTGGTGGGTACAGATCCTGGTGGTGGCTTGCCTCCTCACGCCTCAGATCCTGGGGTGAAGCACAAGCTGTACGGATCTGGGCTGTTCAAGCAAGAGCGGTCATCAGCCGCGTCGTCAGCTGAGGATGAATGGAGGAGCTCCAAGCTGGTCAAGACCGACGATTTCTCAGCTCCCAAGGCAATGCTGCCGCCCCAGAGGAGCCCCACCACTTCGCTGAGATCTAATAACTCGACCGGCCTCTTCCCTTCTGATGGTCAGCAGATGCTCAGTTTCTCTTCCCCCAAATCAGACTCCCTCCCGAACTCCCACGCTCCTGCATTGCCGTCCTACCTTAACTACGCACAGCCCCTGTGCAGTAACTATGCAGGTATAGACATTTGTTCGCACCGATAGCGTCTTCCATCAAGCTGCTAAATAAAAATCTTGCCTTCACACTGTTCACGCCTACGAGCGAGGCATTTTTAAGAGAAGGGTGGAAGTGTTAATCTTTGATTTTCTTCTGGGTAGTAAACTGGTGATTTGGGTTTTGGTTGGAACGTGTAAAGCTTTGATTTTTTTCTTTCCCCTTTGTTTTTATGAAAATGGGTCAATCTCTCTCTTTGCATTATCTTATGGGTAGGACTTGGGGTGGATCGCATTTTTCTTGGGTTCCAAGAACATGGAGGTCACTGGCCATTTTCTGTCAAGTCTAAAGCTGCATTAGGAGGACTTTTCATGAACATCTCTACCTATCCGGTCTCTGGTCTGCGTCTTGTCAAGAAAAAAGCTGAGATTTTTTTTTTTTTTGCGCTCCTTTATATTCTTTTTTCTTGCTGTCAAGTATGGGGAGGGTCTTGTCTCCTCTTCAAGGGAGTGCAGTGGGCACAAAAGAAGAAAAGCCCATAACAAGCCAGAGATTTCTTGGGTTGGGATCTTTTTCAGTTTCTCCTAATTTGCCACTGGTTCTTTTATGGGTCTCCTTATCTCTACTTGCCCTCCTTCAGCTCTGACCGCTCTATGTCTCTTTAAGTACCAGCAGACAAGCTGTTGTTTTGTTTCGCTCGGGGCTGCTGCTTCACTCGACAGCCTTCAATTTTTCCCTTCTCTTTTTGCTGACTTGAAATATTCTGGCTTCTCTGTTCTTTGATTTGATTCTTTAGGCGTTGAGCTACGTGAGCTTAATCTTCCCTTTTCTATGCTCTTTTTCAGGCTTCAACTCTGCTGCAAGTTTGAATGGGACAAACATGCAAGGGGTCTTGGCAGGTGCAAGAGGTCCATTCACTCCATCTCAGTGGATGGAGCTGGAACATCAGGCCTTGATCTACAAGTACATCACTTCAAGTATCCCTATACCCTCCAACCTCCTCATCCCCATCAGGAAAGCATTTGATTCTGCTGGTTTCTCCTGCTACCCTGGTGGGCTCCTGAGATCCAATTCCTGTAAGTTTCCTCTGTTCCTTCCAGTGAGGGCAAAAAACAAAAAAAAGATAAAGCTTTTTCTATTGGGTGTACAGTAACTGTTTATGTTTTTGCTCCTTTCTGTGACATGGGGTCCAAATGCTTCAGATATTTCTAGCATCATTATTTCTAGCATCACTGTGGACTCCATTTTATGGTTTGCGAGCCTCGGGCCGATACTTACGCCTTTGGTTTCCACTGTCTTCTGTTTAGTGGTTGTCTGTTGCGGTTTTTGGAGCTGCCTGCGGAAATCAATTGTGCTCTTTAATGATTAACCTCTATAATTCAAAGAAACTGCTTGTTAATTAAAGTTCCCGGTGTTGTTGTAGTGGGATGGGGTTCTTTCCATCTGGGGTTCTCCAACACTAGTGATCCTGAGCCAGGACGGTGCCGGAGGACCGATGGGAAGAAATGGCGGTGCTCAAGAGACGCAGTTGCGGATCAAAAATACTGTGAGCGACACATGAACAGAGGCCGCCATCGTTCAAGAAAGCCTGTGGAAGGCCAAACCGGCCATCCCGTCTCCGGGGCCACCAACACCACTTCCTCTAACAAACAGCTGCCTGCCGCGCCTTCCGCGTCGGCTCCGACTGTGGTGCCCAGCGGCGGTGCATCGAACAGCCTCAACATTGCTCATCAACAGGTCAAGAACTTGCAACATGGCGTTCTTAATCTGAATGGAGATGCTTCAATGAGGAGGTATAGTACACTATTTTCTTAGCTGAGAGTTGAACAAAGATAAGTTTCTACTGGCAAACCACATTCTTTTATTTTGAGCCCTAGCGATAGCAATCTATGTTCTTTACTTATCTAAAATTAGACTCGTTACAGGAAAGATGGGATGTCACTATCTGTTTTATGAACCTGTTTTCTTTCTATGTGGAAGACTTATTGGTTGAAGACCCTTTCAAAGTTTATCTGGACTCAGGAGATCAGTTATAAAATCCTAAATGATATGCAATCTGCTTATTAGTACTTTGTTCTTCATACTAATGGAATTTATCCCCTTATTGGGCAGGTACTTTACCGACAAAGGTAGTGCAGGTGAGAAAATGCATAACCCTCCGAGCCTGTCTATGTTGTCACCGACTTATGACCCTAATTCAAAGGCAAATCCATTCATGATAATGAAGGAGCAATTTGGACTCGGCAACTCTGACTCCTACCTCAATGCTTCAGTGAAAAACTCTTCCTTGTTAGACTCCCGAAACTATGGCTCTTCCCGAGACCTGGGCAATCAAGATAGTGAGTCTCACCATTCTGTTCGCCAGTTCATGGATGATTGGCCTGTAAACCCAGCAGATCGCTCTGCCATGTCGTGGCCTGAAATTGATATGCAGTCGGACAGGACTCACCTATCAATCTCTATCCCGATGTCCACTTCAGACTTGATTTCTGCCACTTCCTCTCCCAACCATGAGAAGGCCATGCCCTCTCCGCTCAGATTGTCCCATAAATCAGACCCGGTTCAGATGAATCTAGGAGTAGGCAGTTTCTTCAGTGAACCCACGCACAAGCAATCAAATTCCTTACCCATCTCCTGGGAGACTTCCATGGGTGGACCCCTGGGCGAGGTATTGCATCACAGAAGCAATAGCGCCTCCGAAGGCAAGAACGCCGCGGTGCTCAACCTCATGAAAGATGGTTGGGACGGTAGTCCTCCGCTTGGATCATCTCCAACTGGGGTGTTACAGAAGACAACGTTCCGGTCACTTTCCAACAGCAGTGCGGGCAGCAGCCCTCGGGCGGAGAATGCCAAAACCCATGAAGGGATGGCCCTGTGCAACGACCTCCTGGGCTCGACCCTCATGAACTCGTCCTCGTTACCCGCCATGTAAACGGATTCAATTTGCCAGGAGGGGCAATGACGAGGCAAATGCGTGAGTTTTCAGCCTGCTGTGTACTACCTAAATGTCAAAAGATTTGTTCGTTTTTCTCTTGACTGTGATAATTTGTTGCTTTTATATTCGCTATTGTCTCTACTCATCGGCCTATAGGTTGTATCACAGTAGTCTGTTAAATTTTGCAGTACAAACTAAGTACCTGCACCGCTTGAGTCAACATGTTTTTTATCAGACATAAAGACTGTTGCTTGTATGGAGAGGGGATATATATTGTTGGTTGGAGGGTGGCAAATGGTATTGGTGAATCACAGGGACCTTGCAGGCGGAGTTACACGCAATGACGGGTCCCCCCAGTGATTAAGGCACAATGGCAGGGCTCTATGTATGCAAAAAAGCTCGTGACTCCACGGCAAAACTTATTGGTCTTTCTCATGATTGCGAAGTATTTTCTTACTCAATGCATTGACAGCAATGGACCCTGTGCCATTGAATGAGCAGCCTGTGGTCCGACTTGAGTTAGAAAAAACACGCAACTGTGGTTGGGAAGGTCCCAGAAGTTTGTAGAGCATCAATTGAGTTATTTTCATAGCAGCTGTAGTTTGTGGAGGCCAGCCTCTGCATCTTTGTGTGCATAGGGTACTTTTGTGGGAAAGTGACAACTAGCGCTTGCGGTCTCCAAAAACTTGGTAATACTAAAATTTTTTTGGTACTTGAAGTCGGAACATATACGTAATTGGAGTGTCTGAGGATTTCATGTGGGGTTTCGATTCTAAGTCATTGAATACTTTGTGCAAGTGGCAAAAGAAAATATTTTCTAGAAAATTATTATTCAAGAAAATGTATTCCTTTTTTATCAGGTTAAAGAATTCATTTTTGTGACGTTAAGTATGTGCATTTTCTTTAATCGTAGATTGTTTCTCAGTGATTGATCATGGTCAATAAATTAAACGTGTGAAGATCGAAAATCAAGAAAACTACTTCGGAGGAAAATTTTCCTTTTCAAACACATCCCATACTTCATTGCAAAGTTCATTAAGGCTGTACTTGCTTGATTGAAAGGCTTTTCTGCAAATTAATTTTTTAAACTTTCATATGTTTGATTTGTTGAAAATGACTGATTAATGGAAAAATATTAACAATTAAAGAAATAATTAAGAAAATGAATCCCCCAATCTAAGAATGGGAGAACATTTTTTTGGAATATGATTTTTCGAAAAGCATTTTTCTTTAAAATGAAAATTTCTCTAAAACAAACACACCCCAAGTCTTTACTCACAATACCATTTAAGTTTAGTTTGTGCGATGTTCATAATGATGGGACATTTGATGTTAGATAAAAGGAAGGTTTGATCTTATATTTGGGATACAACTAGAGGTGTGCAATTGGATTGGGCATACCCGAGAACTAGACCGACTCACTTGGAAAACATAATCGAGAACCAGTTCCTGTTGAAACCAGTCTAGGAATCGGTTCTCAAAATTCAAAATTGGTTTAAACCAGTCCAAGAACCGATTTTGAGTGAATACCCACTTGGGAATTGGATAAACTAGAACGGTTTGGGAATCGATTTTTGTTAGTCCAAACCCAAAAGTCCAAAATCCTATTTTCTTCCCCTAATTTCTTATCTCTCGCAAACTCGCATGGCGCTTTTCCCTTCTTCGTTCCTTAGTTCCTCTTCCCCACTCCTTTCTGTCCATCGTCCGCTCACGGTCGCACCGTCCATCGCCGGCTTCCTCTCGCTCTATTTTGTCCATTGCCGGCTCCCTCATTTGTAAGCTCGTGAATTTCCTTGGTTTTTCTAGACTTTTCTTTCGGATTGAAGTTGGGTCCTTCTTTTTTTCTTTTGGGGTGCTTTCCTGAGCTAGATTTCTTATCAGATCGGTGGAAAAGTTTGTGTTTTTTTGTTCATATGGGAGCTCATTGTGAATGGGTGGGGTAAGGTGGGAAAGAGAGAAGAAGTCGTAAAACTCGGAGAGCTTTGGCGTCGGGTGAATCGCTGCCATGTTGAGGCTCTACGAGATCGTGGAGATGGGCAGATTTGCCGGGTTCTCGCCCCTTAGCCTTCCCATTGAATGGCGGCGGTGGTGACTTGCGCCTAGGCCTTCTTGGCGAGCGTGTCGAGGGAAGACGGGGGCAGCGATCTGCTGCTCTTAGGCTTAGCAAACCTTGTTGTGCATGCCACAATGTCCAGGAGCCTTCGCATGCGCGAGACGGCTTGGACTTCCTCCATGTAATCCTCTGTGCTAGGGGTGATCGGGTCCAAGGTGGGTAGATTTTAGACCTGGACCCTGTACCCAACCCTGTTATAATCGATTCCCCTTTTTTGGACCCTGTACTTGAATCATCCTATTTTTTCAGTCCGATTCCAAGATCAATCCTATTTCCACTGAAATTTATTTTGCAATCTTCCAATATCTCATACGACTTCGAATTTTATATTAATATGCGAGAAAATAACGTAATATTCCTAATTTGTATCGAAACATTAAGCACTTGTAATAAATAAATACATGAACTTTTTGACTAAATAAAAAATTAAGGATCCACATGGTTAATTATAATGAATAAAATCATAAGACAAATGATTAGCAACAAACATGGGTTTAATATTAATCTTATTTCCACAACTACTATATGAAGTTATTCATTTATGCAAGCATAACTCCTCCTACAAAAGAAAAATTAGGCGAGCGAGAGGGAGTCGATGAGGGAGGGAAGCAAGTGAGGAAGAGGAACGACGAATGAGGAGTGCCGTGAGAACCAAGAGGAAAAACGCCGTGTGATTGTAAGAGTAAGAATAAAAATAAGGGAAAAAAATATGGTTTTGGACCTATATTTACAAAATCGGTCCGAGAATTGGTTCCTGGGTGGGTAATCAATCGGACCTGGTTCCCAAATTGGTTTAAATCAGTTCCGAATTTTGGGAATCGATTCTCGGACCGATTTCAATGGGAACCGGTTTCCGACCTTGTTTTCTTGGTGAACCGGTCCGGTTCCTAGATATACTAGGTCTAGTTGCGCACCCCTACTTTGTGTGAGCCTTCGCACGTGTGAGATGGTCTAGGCTTAGCGAAATGTTTGCGTTTTTTGTTCATATGGGTTTTGTCGTTGATGTTGTTGCTTTTGTTGTTGATGGTGCTGGATTTGGAATTAATTGTTTGGGGTTAATTGTTTCTTCAACTGGCAGAACACACGAATCCATCTCTTCGCTCCCAAAACCAAAGTGAGCAAAAGAAGAAGAGGAAGACCCACCAAAGCACTCCTCAGTACTCTTTGCAAGGCTATAAACCCAAAACGAGCGCGGTTTTCTCATTCATTAGTGTAAAGTTCGAAGCCATAAAATAGGTTCAAGTGGAAACAGGGTTTCCAAAAAAATAGGGTGATTCCAAAACAGGGTTTAGCACAAATAGGATTGGGCATATGGTCTAAAAATAAGGAACTAGTTATAATAGAATCATGTACAAGGTTTAGGTTTGAAATCTACCCATTCTAGATCCGATCACCTCTGGATACAGCTCCTCCTCTGGTGGCCATGCCTTCCTCTCTCAATAGGACATCAACGTTTGCCGGGTTTGTCTGGTTATGCTGCGGGGGCAGCAATGATAGAGGTTTGATTCAGAACTGTTCTATCTAAAACAGGGACTAGTAGCATTTGAGTCACCCATTTCTTGATAAGAAAATCTCATCAGGTAAGGCAGGCAGCCAATCAGGTTTATTGCAGGAGTTGGCAGTGGCATGTTCCATAACATGAATTTCGTCACTTGGCGGCAGAGTGACACTTGTACGTTTTGAAGATTAAAAATTTGTGTTTGGAAAAAAATTACGACGAGAAATTACACTAACCATCAAGTACCGTACCAAGAGGGTACGGCCCCCGCCAGCACCCTCCCCTCAGACCGTCGTTTAAAAGAAGCATATCATTATGGCGACACCATATGGCCCATGCATACTTTTATCTTTTTCTCCTTTGCCAGCATAAGGGTGGAGATCGGTGACAGATGTAACTACCTATCTATTATACGGAATTCCGTTTGAATTGTAATTATTCAGTCTATCCTTAGGTGTACGAGCCCGTCTCGATACAACTCCACCAGCATACCAGAAGTCAGAAGTCAGTTCACATAAGATAGCCAATGTCCAAAGTATAAACAAGCCAAAAGTTTGCTTATGACATGCTCAAATTTATGATCTAATGGAAGACGGTGTGACTTGTTCCCCACCGTGCTGCCACGCTCGTAGGTGGTCCATTCGTCTTTGCTGCCAAAGGGAGTAGCAGTCAGACTAGTTGCTAGTTCTCCACAGGGCAGAACAAATTTGGCGTCCTGTCCCTGCACATCGAGTGGTTCATCATAAGCAGACACGAGAACTGCAATTCTGCTTCCAGCAGAAAATATATGCAGGTGTTTGTGGTACTCACTTTGCTACATGTGTAACGGGAATGCCCGTTTGGCCAAACTTTATGGCCAATGGCTAATCATTGGGGTACTTGGGGAGAAATTTTTCAGTTTCGATATCCAGAGACAGCTTTTTGTCGAACCCGAGTTTCTTAGGGTGCACTTGGAAGGGTAAACAAATTGGGACAAGTTCTTGGGTACTGCAAAACCCGAGAATCGGTGAGCATCGAGTTATAAAGAACAAATCTCAACCGTTTACGGAAAATTTTCAAGGGTTTGGGGTGCGTGGAACTACAATTTTAGGACAGTGAGCGGAGCCCCGAAGGATCTCTGCTGCTATGGTGGCTTTCTTTGTAATTGGCACCCATTTATTCATTCAAGGGGACTTAAGGGCATGGTTTAATTCGTATTACTTAGCGGACAAGATCCATGGGATAAATACTGACAATTTCATGTTCTACCTGTGTTTCTGCTATATAATATGCACCATCCTCCTCCGATGTAGTATCGCACCGATTTAACATATTCGCACTTTTTGCGTTAATCCTCATCGACTTGTCCATCCACAACTTAATTCCTTTAACTAAGCAGAGCATGCTCTGCTTCTTCTTAACCCATCTGATGTTCTCAGCTCCCCTAAAACATCGAAGAAACCCAACGCATCATGTTCACAGACCCAGAAAATAGGCTTTTGTCGTACGGTTACTGTAAAACGTTTGCCAACATCTCCTTAGACTTGATTTCTTCCCCTCTGTTTTACCATCGATTTCACCACTGGGTTTAAGATTTCCCAGCCATGGTTGTACCTAAAATGGCCTTGACCACCCTCACTCATTCAGAGCTGTTTTAAGCACCTTTCGCTGTTATTGAATGTTTTGCACATACGATTGGACCTACCGCGTGAACAATTTGACATTACAGAATGTACAGCACACCTCCTCCAGCCACCATGAGTAGCTTGTCATTCTTGACAAAGAAGCTCTTCTCAATTGATCCATCCATATCCTCTTTTATTCAAAAAAGAGGATAAAAATAATTTCCTTTGCGGTCTTGACATTTCATAATAGCGCCAACAAGATTTCATATTCGTACTGCAGACCAACAGGAGAGGCACATGCGCATGCACATTCTAAGGTTTCTGGTAACAGCTTAAGCGGTACGTTATAAATTATTTGACTTTCAAATGCACATGGAGAATGATCTATCCCATGGTGGTGTACAACACACGGATCATCAAGAAAGAAATGATGCGATCTCCAAAAACTTCAAAATGCAAAACCCTTTTTTCTCATGCTTGACTTGCCAAATCAGAAGCCATGCCAACTTAAGAGAGCACAATTGTAACTAAAACCGAGGATCAAGATTAACAATCAACATAAAACCCTTAGCTTGTTAATGGCTAAGGCCACAACATTACTCCAGTAGACTGCGGAAATCCAACTGAATATGGAGGCGTGCGTAACCCTAATGCATCGACGAACTCGACCGCATTAGGGCTTTAAACACCACCAATCTCAATCTTAGGAGTCAAAGCAAGCACAAAGCAATTACTGCAGAACTGCCATGTGAAAAAGCATCGTTTTACTCCTCACAGAACATCACAACAGCGAACCAAAGTGCGTATAGGTTTTCAAACGGTCCAAAGTTCCAACATACAAACACATTTTTCTCTTATTTCAAGAGGGATTTCGATACGTTCTTCATAAAACCTGCGACGGACAACCTAGAAATTGCAACCCTTTTACATAAAATGCATCCATAGACTAACCAGTGCCCCGGTATGATGAAAAACCCTTATAAAAGATCCGAACTTTCTCAGTCCGCCAACAGTAAAAAGACGAAATTTTGATGACAGGTGCTCATATTCTATGGGTGTAAACGTGTCTGTCAAGCCATGGCGATGGCATTCAGAACGAGGAATTTTTATAATCATCGCACCAAAAACAAGTTTCCCAAGTTCACACATCTCGTCCGCGATCAAGAAAACAATCACGCAAAAGCAATCTATCAGACGCAAACATTAAATTGCAGAGACGAAATCGATCAAACGAAATGGTAAAGTGCTCGAGCACTGAACGAATCACGCGACTATAAGAATCGAAACCGAAGGAGACGCGGATCTACGGAGACGCGAACGACACGGCAAGAAGAGAAGCGGAAAGATGAGCCAGCGAGAAGCGCCGCTCGCTGCGATTGTGAGGATGAAAAGGCGGGGATGCGGGGGGGATAAATACAGAGATTTGCACGAAACCCTAGCGGCGCCATTGGAATTTGCCTTCTGTAATCTGGACATGAATCGGGCTTTTCATTGCATCAAGCCCACCCATTGTTGATGGGCTTGTGCAATGAAAAAGGTGACGGCCTACGGCCCACCATTTTTTTATTATATTCCTTTCTTTTTTTTTGGTTGAAAGTAAATGTTTTATGTATATCTCAAGATGTTGCATGAGATGTTCAAAATAAAATAAATCTTAATCAGTAAAGTAGAACAACAAAACACGAACTACTGTGATAAGCACACTTACATTAAAATAGAACGAACGATGGTCGATTATCAAGTCTCGCATCGTCACCGATGATGAGCATACTTTGTATCCCCCTTCTCTAATAGCTATGGTTTGCCTGATGGGTGGTGCGTACATAAATTCAGTATCTTCAACACCTTCGTTGGGTAGAGACACGAAAAAGAAGTCGAACAAGCTCTTAGATCTAAATTTTGATCGAGAGAGGTTGGATGAGTGCAAAAAACACCATTAAAGAACTACTAAATTTAGATCTAGATCGGGAGATGAGAATTTCCATAACTCATATTGGTCTTATTCATTTCTAAGGTAATAGGAACTCATCGAATTACTCCTTGATTCTTTCGGACTTCTTAATTTGGAGGATCTGAAGTAGTGGGTTGATCCTTAATAATGAGAGCAGAAAATACGCCTGGCGAGCAAAGAAGAGCATCGACAATGAGAAAAAGAAAGAAAAAAACAAAGAAGAAGATGAAAACGGTGAAAAACTCTCGGATCAGATTGAGAGAGATAATCACAACTTGAGTTGAGAAGATGAAATCTCTATCGCTGATAGTGATTTCTCAGTCATATGAAAAAGGAGAATAGGAGAGGGGAGGGTGAGGAGAGAAAGCGGCTAGGTTTCTTGAAAAATGAATATTGATGTTGTGTTTGTTTTGCAAAAATAAATAATTTAAAAAATATTTTTGTAAAAATGATCGCGCAATTTATGTTTGAACATTTTTGTGGATGATGAAAATATTTTCATCCTTTCATTTTTGCAACGTGGACGATGGAAATATTTTTCATATATTCTTCTTTGTAAGAGATAAAAGTGATTATTTTAAAGAAAATATTTTTCAAATTATTTATTTTTCGTGAAGTAAACGAAGCTCGAACATATAAAGTTTTAGCAATGAATCCAACAATTAATTGGTCGTTGCAAAAGTAATCACAAATGCGCGTAAGGCTAATGTCTTATATACTAGAGCTATTCTATTAAGTAGATATAGCAATTGACATGATAGGTTTTAATAACGCGTTTATTTAATGATCTATTTACCATTTATGATGTCCGTTCAATCGGCCGATGTCGGTAAACATAACATATTTCCTTTATCTACAATCCACCCATGGTTCTCCCCGAACCACGATGAAGGATTGACTTTTTCAAGGTCTAACTCGCTTTACTAAGATGCAGGAAATCCTAGGGTCCCTCCGCCTGTTTCTTTCCTTAAGCAATTTAAAGACCTGCTCAGGTCTCATATACAATGGTTGCAATGAAGGATTGACGAGGAAATGTGTCACGCTCTTACTCTCGAAAGATGTGTGAAATTTGGAACTTGGGGAGGAACTAATGAACATGAGGAGTTCTTGAATGACTCTTCTCAACAATCAAATCTAAAAACCTTCTCGCTTTCGCCTGCCTCCGGAAAAGGGGAATATTTTATTACAATGGAAGCAGAAGTGATATGAATTCAATAGTTTAAGCTTATATCTCCAGAAAGGAGCCATATAGTTACCGCTGCTGCTCACTGGGGCTTCGTTCATCGACTTTCCCGTCGTCAAGTTGTCATATCGTTGGCCGGTAATTATTCCAAAAAAATTACTAGAATTGCTTCCTCTTCTTTTTATTTAATAGAAAAAGCAAGCAATCGATATTTCACAATCAATGGTGTAATATCATGGCATACTTCCCTTGTTTGAACCGAACTTGAAAATATCATTCTTGATATATCTAGATGATAAGTAGGAGCATGAACCCCCACTAGTCAAAGAAATTTCGCTATATCATGAGTTGAGACTTACAAGATGGTCTTCTGCGGAGGTATGTGGACGAAGAGGGTCGAGATGCGCATCCGTAGAGATTAAGGAAGCATATGTCCGACACGGCTTCGTAGGTACCTTGGCTCAGCCGAGCACGAAGTTGAACAAATTCAAATCTTCTACCCTAGCCCGAAGGTTTCCTACAGCAGGCTGGAGACGACTTTTCCGTCGCCGTCTAGGGCTTATCTTACTGACCAATGGACAAGAATTCGACGTCCTATAAATGGTCGATTATTCCAAAACATATCCTAAGGTCGATCGAGCTAAACCTGTGCTCTAGCTCATGCCACGTCGTTTTCTCGAGACTACTGACCTTTAGCTTTGCCGGCTAACAAAGATTATTGATCGTCTACGTAAAACAATCGGCGAATTAGCTCGTTTTGTCGATAGAGCTGAATTAAATTATTCAATGGTCTTAATCAGCCGTCAAGCTTGTCCGGGACCGTGGATTTGGAAAAGCCTGCATGATCTGAATTGGAGACCGTTTGCGAACCCTAGTTTTCTCTTTTCGAAGTCGTCGCTGGAGTAAAGACCACGTTTGGACCGGGTTGTCATACGATCGCATGGTCTGCACGTAACCTTAGAAAAACTTTCTCTGGGAAGAGGAACAAAAAAGGAATTAGATCACGCAATGGAGTAGTAAACGCAAGCCGTTCATTTATGACGCAAGCAAGATTTTTCTACCTTTCCCTTTCGTCTTTCAGACGAAATTTGAGGGTTGGGTTTTTTCTCGGAAGGTGGCTGGTTTCGGTTTTAATGGCGTCGACCCCAGCCCAATGAATGTCGATTGATACTTTTCAGCTTTAAATCATGGGTACAGAAATGCGTAAATTGACTCCATTTTCTGCCTAAATTCCTGTAGAAGAGATATACCTTTTAGAGATGGACAGGTGCACTAGGAAACTACTTGTCTAATATATGTCGCGTTAGAGATAATGATATCAGCCAAGCCAATCCAAGAGGAAGAGGACGAGATCCACGTATCTCTACTTTGTTTATTATAAGGCTTGTGAATTTGTCAAGCATACTACGTAAAGAAGGGCTTATTAGTCTTTGCAATACTTAATACTCATGTTACGTGAAAACTCGGTGTCCATAAAAATCGACGTTTTCCATTTATTACCTATCGAAAGATCAAAAGTATATACTCTCGATCGCCTCAGCCGGACGATCGCGTAAAATGCTTTCCTTCAGCGAGGTTTTATTCAATGTCATGTTCATAAATGACATAAACGAGTGGAGTGGGTGCTTTCTGGTTAGGAAAAGGTTGGATCCCTTGATTTGGAACCAAGCTTCAAGCACTTGCCCCAGTCGCGATGGCATTGTTAATCGAAGGCCCCTCGCACGAGATTCCATGCGGCCGTGATGTACATGATTATTATTGCTTGGCCTAGTCAAGGGAAAAATTACCAAATATGTCATAAATTTATTATACGTACGTTAATTCAGTCCTAAACATTTTAATTTTGATCATTTTAGTCATAAATATTTTAACAATTTGTCGATTTAGTTATTCCGGACAAATTTTGCAATTACGTTAATTTTTTTGAATTTTAATTATTTGATAATTTTTACTTTTAGAAAAATTGCATTGTCCATGCACTTAAGACAACTAATGTTTATGTCAACCGTTTTTATCTAAAATTAGCCGAAATGACTAAATTAACAAATTGTTAAAATATTGGGAAAAAATCAAGAAAAACCCTGAATTTTGCCCAAAGTGACATATTTACCCAAACTTTTTTTTGTGAAATGAAAAATCCCAAACTTTGCCAACCGTGACAATTTACCCCAATTTTTTTGTGACACAAAAACCCCGAACTTTTGTTATGTGACATATTTACCCCAAAAAATTAAGGTATTTTGGTCTTTTCATTTTTTTAATTTTTTTCTTTTTTTTTCTTCTCTTTTCCCTCCGCCGGCTGGCCGGCGGAGGGAAGCTGGCGTCTGGCGAGGGCTGACCTCGCCAGCGTTGGGCTAGGGCGACCCTCGCCGGCGTCGGGCGAGGGTGTCCCCGCCCGCCGGCATTAGGCGAGGGTGTCCCTCACCGCCGATCGCAGGGAGGCCCTCACTTTCCCTTTGCCATGGCCGGCGGAGGGAAGAAGAAGAAAAAAAGAAAAAAAAGGAAAAAATAGAATAAAAAGACAAAAATGCCCTTGCTAGGGTAAATATGTCACGGTTTGAAAAGTTTGGGGTAAATGTATCATTTTAGGCAAAGTTCAGGGTTTTTTGTGGCTTTTTCCCTAAAATATTTATAACTAAAATAATCAAAATTAAAATGTTTAGGATCAAATTGATATATATATAATAGGTTTAGGAATTTTTTGTCATTTTTCCCCGAATCAAGGTCACAATCCTATCTTGAGTATGTGTGCTGGAGTTGCAGGATTGGCATCGATGTGTGCTCGAGTTGCAGGACTGGCATCGATGGATCTTCCTTCAATTTAGTCGTCATGCTATGCTAGCTATCTATTGATGATTTTCACGAAGGCCAACTATGGAGGCTTTGTATAGAGCCTCGTGTCACAATTTGTAATTCTTCCATACTTGTGACAGTTGTGAGTGGAGTTTGTGGTTATCTAGTAAAGAGCGAGTGATGTTGAGGGGATGGATACAACCGGTCCATGAGTATGGTGTCGGAACGGTTAATATTAAAAGTTTTAGGATAGAAAAATTATATCACTTACGAGCTCTGAAGGCGGGTTGGCCTCCCATGCACAAATTTTTTGGGAATTGATGCCGCTCTTCTAATGAGGTTATAATAAGTTGAAACCAGCCGTTAAACCTAAAGCGATATGCTATTTCGCTCAATGGACTAGACGCCTGAATGAAACTAGGCGTGGTAAGATTTTGTATAAGAAAACTATTCGTTATATTACTCTCTGGAACAATTATTGAAAAAAGGCTAGCCTGGTGAATTTCGCTCACCAGGCATCGCATGGGTTGTTCTACAGCCAAGGAACTGTCGACTTTTGACACTTGCATGTGAGTTGTTCATGAGTTTTTCTATGGCACTAATTAGGACTGATTAGTTCCCGTCCGGTTTCGTTCTAAGGTGAAACTGGGAACCCGATCGGGAAGACCGATTCCTAGATTCTTGGACTAGGAACCAAAGCGACTGTACTAGAATCGGGAACCGGACCGACCGGTTGTGGAACCAAAAATCAGATCGACCGACCGGTCCGGTTCGGTCTAGTGGAACCAGTAAATTTGCTGTTTTAAGCCAAAAATAAAATGAAAAATGGGAGAAATTAGCAAGAATTCGGGTTTGTTTCTTAAAAAATTTTAAAATATATATTATATATGTATAAAATTAACTGGTCCAATCCGGTTGGTCTAGTTCCCACCTTGGAACTAGGAACCGGACCGACTGGTCACTGATTCCAAAAGTGGGAACCGAGAATCAAACCACCCTCTTTGGGAATCGCTTAGAACCAGCATGCCCGATCCGGTTCGGGCGGTTCCCATTACATACCCCTAGTACTAACAAGTTTTTCAAAAGTGGTTTTGACTAAGAGAGTCCTATTGAGTTTTCCGTCCATTTAAAGTAAACTGACTAGTGGTCATTATTTATTTTTACTTTTTCAAAGGTTTCAAGATTTATTTGCTCGACTTAAAATTTCTAGGACTGCATTCATACCCCATTAAAGAAAATTCTCTCTTCTCTCTCTTTTCCCATCATCTTCTTCAACCTTTAGTCATGAGGGAGAGTTTGAGCTAGTCTTACCCTTCCCTCTCTCTTTCGTTGATTCTATTTGCATTTTATAGGTCTTTTCTTGCTTTTTCTTCTCTCCAGATTTAGATATTGGAGCTCTCTTCACCCAGTTTAGTTTTCGATTTGAAAGTTTGAACTCTCCTAATCTAATTCTAGATTTGTGTGATATTTTCTCCCGATCTAGATTTAGAGTTTAATAAATATGCTTTTAGGGATCTAATGCCCCTCTGCTCTGTTTGTGTACAGGTTTTCTGCATCCAGCCTCAATGATAATTACAAAAGTTTTGGCGTTTGGTTGAAATACGAAGTTTTGCTTCTCCACATGTTAAATTTGTGTTTGTTTAACCTATTCTAGTCGTCTTCATATGACGATGGCTTAGAGGAAGCCGAACTTAGACGCCCATTGCCAATTGGCAACGTCATAATTATTGGAGAAGAAATTTTTGACGTGTGCTCATCATTGATAGAGACACAAGATCAACCATCAATTTTGTTTGACAGATCCATTCTCGTGGAATAAATTTATGTATAACTTTGTTTGTGCTCTGTTAATCCTCCTTGTTTTTTGAATTTGACTTTGTTTTTTACTATTCATGCTCTGTTTCACTTTGCTTTGTTATGAAAACTATGTACTTCTGTATTCTTTTGAGTAATGAAAATAATTTTCTTTCGACAAAAAAAAAATTCTAGGACTCGATGGCATTTCTTAATTACAAAATTTAGCGGTTGAGGTGAACTTGCAAAAGCAAAACGAACGAAAATGAAGAAATAAAAGGGGGGCGGATGTCATCGATTCAATGCGCATCAGTATCTAAACCTAAACTCAGTCAACCATTCCCCCCTTGCCATCGAGCTCTTGGCCATCTTATTCTTCATTCCCCACTTCTGTGACGTAGACATCCCGCGGTGGACTTGGTCTCGCAACCACCCACCCCCCTTGTCCTTTTCTCTCCTACTTTCGTCCTACCATCAAGCACCCGCGTCTTCCGTGTTATATCTGCTTGACGATTTGGCATTCCTGCCGCTAATCACTAGGCTAAGCGTCTAATCCTCACGCGCAATCTCTTCACATATAAATAAATAAATAAAAACCTCCCTAATCACCATCACTCAGTCCCCCCAAACGTTTGGTACTTTCATTGATCAAGCGATGCGAAGAACGGAGGGAAGCATGAGTGACCCCAGAGGGAACGTGCCCTTCGCGTGGGAGAACAGGCCCGGCGTCTCCAAGGCGATCGCAAGAAGCGACTGTGAAGAACTGCTGTCACCGCCACCATCGATCAAAGATAGAAGGCGATTCCCAACCAAGTTGCTGCCGCCCCCGTGCCCGAGGATGGACGGTTTGAGGGTCTCGGCGGCGCGGGAGATGCAGATTCCGCTCCCGCCATGCGCCTTTCAGCCTCCACGGAGGAGTAGCTTGAAGAAGGGTACAAAGAAGCAAGATGACGACAACGACCCCTTCCTCGCGGCTTATAGGGAGTGCACCAAAAGTACTAAGGTAGGACATCGTCACAAGTCGTCCAAGCACGATGATGGACGTCTAGGGTTTGGGCTGAGGAAGTACGTGCTTGCTAATTTCTCTTGTAAGCGGTCGTGCTCGTGCAGCGTGAGGGATGACAATCTGATCAGAGTTTCTCATTTTGAGTGAGGGAGATGATGACATGCTTCGAGATCTGAAGGCTTCTTGATTGGCAGTTTTCTCACTCTAAATTTAGAGAGATAGGATACATAGCATCATGCTTTAAGACACCTAACGACAGTACATGGCTTTAGTATTATCTATCTTTCTATCTAACTTTGTTGGCTCCAATTAGGACACATCTGACATCTTTCAGTAAATTTATCTCTGGCCTTCTATGTCCTGAGTATAAATTCCCCTGAGTCTGGACATTTTACAAGAAGTTCCTCAATCATAATGAAATGATGTGATCTTGTTTCTTACTTGTTTAGAACGTAATTAATCTAGTTGTTTCACTTTCACCTATTTCTCCTCCTTGGAGTAGTGTCATGAAAACTGGATAAGACCAGCCGGTCGAACCAATATCATTCCATCGTCATTCTTTTTCTTTTAGATTTAAGCTTAGTTTAACCCGATTAACGAATCAATCGAGTGGTGGCTTCTGATGAGCTTTTAATCATAACAATTAATTGTGTGGCGAACTCCTAAATTACATCAAGTGCTTTGAAGCCGCGGCAAAATGCTGAGGTAAGAATTTGCATGTTCATCTGCAAATGGAGATTGTTTTGTTTGAAATTGTGAGGGCTGGAAAATATCAAGAATATTTTGAGTCACTCGAATATGATTGTTATCTTTGTTGTATCATCTAAACAATAATAGAATCTTATACTGCTTTTCCTATAGACTAGGACATGCCGATCGTTGAACAATACGAACTATATTCGTTGTCCTATTTACTGTAAAAGTAATGTTTGACAAAAAGATTAAAGAGTTTTTTCTAAAGAAATATTCCCATCGTAACTTGTACTTAATATGATAACTCCAATCACCTCACAGTGGCGGAAAATAAGAGTCAAGAGTTAGAGCTACTAGTTAATCAATCAAGCCTCAACTAAGGGATAATTATCCAAAAAATTCTAAATTTATTATACGGTGACCAATTTAGTTGTTAACATTTCAATTCAATCAATTTATACCTAATTCTTTTGACAATCTATCAATATAGTTCTTTCGGCCAATTTTGATTCGAAATCATTGATTTGGTGGAATTTTATGTGAGATGACAGGCATTTACATAAACAATTTTTTTAATTTTTTAAAATCTTTTTGAATTTTTTCTTTCTTTTTTCGCTTTTCCTTATTTTCCTTTTCCAATCATCAAGCCTTGGTGATGGCTAGCAGAGGTCACTAGCCATGAGTGAGGGTAGCCCTTGCTAGCATTTGGGGAGGGTGTCGCAAACCTCATTGGCTGTTGGTAAGACCTTAGCAACCGGCAGAGAGAAATAAGTAAAAAGAAAAAGAAAATCAATTTTTTTTTAAATTGCAAAAATCGTTCACGTTAGCATTGGCCTCCTTAATTGGCCATGGGACTGAGGACGGTTGGCATCCACATTAGCAATTTCCAACTAAACTTGGCCGAAATGATCCCATTGAAAAATCGTCAAAATGTATAAGATTAAATTGGCTATTGTACAATAGATTTATCATTTTTTTGGACAATTTTCTTCATTTATTGGCAATGTGAAAATGGCCATCTCATTCATTGTGAAAATTGTACCAAACTTTTCTTTTGCCAATGACTTTACTAAATTTACGTAGTGAAAACAAGAATAAAATAAAAATCTGGAACAACACTAAATTAGCAAGAACGAACAGAACTTCACAAATACGCAGAGTCTCCCATCACCAATAGCGCTTGGTATTGCTCATCTTCAATGACAAAAAAAGATTGACGAAAGATTCGGAAATGTTGGGTGTTATTAGCTAAAGCGGGTGGATGATGATTAAACGTGATTTTCGGTTCAGAAGGAAACTAGGCCTCGAATGCATCTTCTTCAAAATTATTTGGACCTGGACCCTTTACCAAAAACTAGCCTAAGCAGTGGTGTTTGTGGTAAGAAAATTATCCAAAAAGTATTATTGTACTTTTACTAATTTAGCTATAAATTTTTTTACAATTTGTCAACTGAGTTTATCCGATCAATTTTTACTGGAAAATTGTTGATGCAGTATGTGGTACAGTTATTAACATGGATAATTTTTAATAATAATTTTTTTTTTTTCATTTTATTTATTAATTTGTAAATATTTTTCTATTCTTTTTTTTAGGGGTTCAAAGGGCCAATGGGCTGCCGGCCACTAGCTGAATTGACCAAGGGCCCGGCACCCTGTTGGCCCTTGGGCAAGGGTTGCAAAGCCCTTGTAGGCCATGGGTGATGGGTTATAACCTTATTGAGGGTGTGACAGTCCTCGCCTGTTCGCGGTGTGGTTGACGTGGGCCTAAGCAAAGGCCACCATGCCTTTGCGTTACCAGATTTAGTGAGGGCGAGGGAAGGCCACTACACCCTTGGTATGGCTAGCAAGGGCAACGATGCTTGCCCTCAACCAACAAGGGCTTCATGGCCTTCGCTTAGGGGCCAATGGGGGTTGTCAACCCTCAGGAACAAGCCTTTTAAACTAAGAAACGATCAAAAAAGAGAAGAAAAAATATTGAAATTTGTCCGTGTCGAGGTAAATTGTGCCATTTCAGGCCTTTATTTTCCTTATTTGAAGTAAAGTTCACTTCAAATCTTTATTTGAGAAAATGATAACTCTTTAGTCTTTTGTTTAAAACATGATCCACTTTATACAATTATTTGGAATTCTCCATTATATTTGAAACCTGTAGATACTAATAGAATAAAATAAGCCCAAACTTCTAATGCAGGATAGAAAACTAATATAAAACTCCCGGATAGAGCAGAAAAGAAAAATAAGACAAAGGCCTAAAATTATTTTTCATTCATCTTTCATATTTATTTATTTTTTAGCTGAAATTTAGAAAAACAATTAAATAAAAAAAGGTGACCCGGTGGGGGCCCGGCCTCTGCATTTTTTTCCTTGGGCAGGCTTGGGCACTTGCCCAGGCCCGCAAGTTTGGGCTTAGGCAGGGTTTCTAAAGATTCAGGCCCAAGTAGGCCCGACCCGAGCCCAATAAATGAGCAAGTCTAGGCTCAATAACAACTCGATGGAAAATCTACTCAAAGTTTTGTCGCTAAAACTTGCGCCGTAATTGTACCCGTGTACCATCTCTGTAGATTCTAAACTTTGTAACGCAATGCACGATATGGACTCGATCGAGCTCAATGCCAAATTCAGATCAGCCAGCCTTCAATTGCCCCAAAGCAAGATCATTACGGATTAGCAAAAGAGTTTTTTCTGTAGATATTGAGAAGTTGTGTGAAGTAAACTTGCGCATCTGTCTATTCGCTCGATGTTGAGTTGAGCAGCTACGATATGATTCGGGAAAAAGCATTCTAGATTGATTAGGAAAAAGGACCCGACATTGGATCCTCTTGGGTCATGCCAAGATTTTTTTTTATTTTTTTTGGTCGAAGGTCCAAGCCAAGATTAGGCGATGAAACGATGATAAAAACAAAAGTGAAAAAAAGATAAATTTAGACAACAACCCACGACATTTAACATCATGATTTACGCGACAGCCGAAATGACAGCACGATTCCTTATCACGAGCAGAGAAAAAAGCTTTCTTAGATTTAATTAAAGCGACTTTAAACACTGGTTCCTTTTTTTTTTCTTGGTTGGTCGGAACTTTAACGCAGGCTTACTTTCTCCGCCAATTGCTGCCCTTTTTGGAATAAGCCATCATGCCGCAAGGCACAGTGTAAAAGAGCCATCATTGCCCCTTCCCCCGCGTGAGCTTTAGAGAAAATTCGAGTTCATGCATCATCAAATGGCCAAAGCAAGTGCCAGATCCCTCTCCCTCTCTCTATCTTCCCAGTATGCGCTGTCAAGATATCATTAATCGCTAAACATTATTGAATTGGCAGCTTAGAAACAGTTGATTTGGTCCAAAAGCATTTTTGTTTTTTATTCCCTCCATAGGAGGAGACAATAATGGCCGATTTTGCAGGACTGAATGCCAGTTCAATCGACAGCGACTAGATCTAATGTTTCGCCAACGTTGGATTGCATGACAGTGTCCACTAACGACTCAACGATTAGTAATCTCTCAAATATAAACTTCGGAAAATGGTCGATCATTTCAAAAACTCGGGAACCTACTTGGTATGGAGGAAAGATTGTAGTGAATGGGGAGTTACCGGTCGAGTAGGCTGATACGAAACCTTGTTGTGGCTGCTAGTCTGCTAATTGAGAATCGGAATGGTGCTGGGTGCTCGGGTTTCGCGACTTAAATCTCACGCAGGCGGGTTTCGAATTCACCTTTAAGAAAATTCCCCTACCAGCAGCGTAGATCAAGATCAAAAAGCAAAAGGAATTGAGAAAGCTGAGCATACATTCAACACCCAAAATCAAATTACAATTTACCGATATCCCATTTGATGTTTAAACACCCAGAAGCGAACACTGATCTTCGTTCGCCACTGATCTGGATCCACCCCGAAAGTTGTTAAGCACAAACAACCACCACCACCACCACCATTACCACCCTTTCACAACCTCTCTCGAATAACCGATGATGACTAGAAGATGATTATTTAGGTTTTCTGGTCACAAACAATACCAGCTTCTTCGGCACCCGCTAGTCCTCGAGAAACGACGACGACGACCCGTTCTTCATCTTCCCCTTCCCGCCGGCCGCGGCGGCGGCTGCGGCGTTCCGCCTCCTCCTCCGCGCGGAGGCGGACCCGGCGTCCCGCCGGAGGTTCCCGTCGTTGTGGATGAGGGGCACGTCGTTCCCGTCGTCCGTGTCCTCCACGGTCGCGATGCGGATGCAGGAGCACCGCTCCAGGGACGTGAAGAAGGCGGAGGCGACCCCGTTGAAGAGCCACATGGCCACGCCGTCGACCCTCCCGCAACCCGGCGACCCGGCCTGGCTGCGGACCCTCGGCACGTCGTCGGAGCCCGACCGGCAGCTGAAGAAGCTGGTGCAGTTGGTGGAGGTCGCGGCGGCCATATTGGAGGACGGGTTTGGAGAGGTTGATGGATATTTTCGAGCAAGTTTCGGAGAGTTTGATGGATCTTTCGAACACTCGATATTTTCGAGAGAGAGGGAGAGGGACACGGGGGGAGAGAGGAGAGAGAGAGAGAGAGAGAGAGATAGAGAGAGGTGGTGCTATATTTTTAGGGTTAGCCGGTCACCATTGTCGCTCCATACACTTCAATAATGGCCGTAACTAGTGATGTTTTTTTTCTAATATAATGCGTCGTAAGGCACTTTACGAGATTTGGTACTGCGTAAAGCAGCATGCGAGCGAAGTCAAAGAAAAAAAAATTGAGCATTATGCGGACCGGATAACCACATGACTCCATAATTCGATCCTCGGTTTTTTTTTTTTAAATTATGCAGGGCATAGCATTTGGGCTGCGTACGTTCGACGCTACTATTCTTTTTTTTTTTTTTTTTTTTTGTCCTAATGATCGTATCCGGTGCATGTCATTTTTGAGACTATCCTTATTCGTCTTTTAATTTGGAGAATACAGCGTAATTAAATGTTCAAACCATTTTAAATTTTTATTATCTTCTACGTCCTTTCCTAATCAAGTGTATTACTGATGCATCCCTGGGAATTGGGAGACATGGTAAAAGAAATTTATCGGGAAAAGATCTTCACAGATACCACATTAAATTAGATGTAATTTTTTTCAAACATGCGGCAGCCCGAGGTGGGCCGACCGGTCGGGTCCGGCCATTGACTAAGTCCCACCGAGGGCTATAATAGTTCATGATAATTAAGGACAAAGCTTACCCACCAAAAAATTTAAAAGGATAAGGCTTTTCTTCTTCTTTTTTTTTTAAAATTCGGGATAACTGATAATTGTTGATGTGGAAGGGCCATCTTACGAGCGGTAACACTACCTAGTCGCGTTGGTTAACCATTCGCTTTTGGAGGCTGCGGTAAGAAATAAGAAACCACCCATCGATCATCATCAAAAGGGTATGAACTGATTGACTTTGTTCTTAAAGTGGTGAAGCATCAGCAGCCATTCTCCGGAGATGGGTCGTCGCTCGTGGAGCTCGAGCCCTTGAGCTTCCGACATCCGTCTCCAGCGAGCTTGGAAGGTTCCTTCGATCCCGGGTTGTTGCAGCAACTCTCCGCGGCCTTCGCCGATGTTGCAATGTCGCGCATGAAATGCCCTCTAAAGCAATCCCCGCTTCGAAGCATCTTCCGGGTCAGCTTCGCCATTACAGCTGATGCAAAGTCTGTCATTCGACGAAAGCTAGATCCACCACGAAGACTTTGGGCTTTGCAGAAGGTGTCCCGGCTTTTTGGCTGTTCACACTGTCGACTCTTGCTCTTAACCCCACCGCAAGTCACAGTTGCGCACACGCAGTGACAGAGCCCAAGGGACATGTCTCACGGTTCGTGATTCTTCCACACTCAAGACACTTGTAAGTAAGAATGAGTGGTGCAGAGGGGATCAATACAACTACAACTGGTCTATGGAAATGATTTCAGGACAGTTGATGTTAAGAATTCTATAATAGAAAAATTATATTACTTATGAGCTTTAAAAATGGGACTAGCCTCCTGCATATAAACTAGTTGGGAATTGATGTTGCTCTCCTAATAAGGTCATGGCAAGCTGAAATCAATTGTTGACCCTAAATTGATTTGCTATCTCACTTGATGAACTAGATGTCCTAGCTAAAATGAGTGGTACAATTTTGTACAAGGAAGTTATTTGTCATATTATCCTCTCGAACAACTATTAAAGGAAGGCTGGTTTGGTGAACTCTGTTCGCCTTGCCTAGCAAACTCTGCACACCAGGCACTGCACGAGTTGTTCGCAGCCAAGGAATTGCCAGCCCGTGACGTTTGCCCAGGCCTGTCCTTTACCCTTCGTAAATCAGATTTGTCCTCGATGATACGTGCGCACCTACCTTGTGGAACCAGCCCATTCAGCATTTTCGCTAGGATAGATATCAGGTGAAGCTTCCCGGTTAATCTCCCGCCAGATAATTAACCATGCAATTCTAAGATAATCGGCACTCAGCAGTCAAAGCAACCATGATTTTCAGGTCAATTAGTGGCTTCAGAGGAAGCCTAATACACAATTGCAAAGCCACTCCCGAAAAGGGGCCATTGACTGTTATTACCTGGTTCTGCCACAAACTTTTTAAACTCCAACTACCAGTTTTTGCGGAGACACATCCCTTCCTTAGTCAATAGAAAACAACACAGAGCAATCTAATTCTTGAGCGGTGTACGTAGTTTCTCTGTCACCGGCAAAGTTAAGACTGTTTTCACTCCGAACGCTAGTGATAGAATATTCACCCTCCATAGCATCACCTGTGTATTCAGCGCAGACCTGCTGTAGGGACTGTTCAAAGTTGATATAAACTCACCTATTTTTTATTTAAACGAAGTCCATTGAGCTTTCAGCAGCAACAATATCAAGCAATCAAATCAGGAGTCATTAATCAGAATTCTACATCTATGCGACGCTTCAATGCCAGAACAATAAGCTGGAATATATACATTAAGATTGTACAGCATCTACCTGATTTGCACAGATGCAATCAGCAGAAGAAAGACCACAAATTTGCCAAAGAATAGAGCACAGCCATTCCAGTTCAATATCAAAACATTCTTCCATTTTTTTCAGGAAGATACAGAACAGTGTGAACGCCGCATGTTTGTGGGGGTGTATAGTTGTATACAGAATAATGCGAGGTCCTACTACTTGATGCTTCTAGGACAACTCGATACAGGTAAGAACCATCACTCTAAGCAGGTACAAGAACTCTAGTACCACCGTAAACGTGCAAATACAAAGCGATACATACAGTAACAATGGCATATGACTTTGTTCCGAAGAATCTAATGACCTGGAGTCCCCGGTCAACAAACGTCTCGCGAACTATATCAACGCCATATCTAACACCATCTAACAGCCTCCATAACAGAAAGGCAAGAACAGACCTTATTGTTTCAAGAGTCACTCTACCTGTCACATCAAGCACAAACTTCCTATTACTGGGCACAGCCAATGTGGACGAAGCTTTGGAGAACCATTCATTACTTTGAATTCCATTAGGGGACATTCTCTCTGCCTGGAGCTTTGAAATAACTTCTTTATCAAAGACCTTATCGGCTGTCATGTTAGGCCATTCTCTTTGTTGACCAACGGAAGCACCAGATGGTGAAGACGAGTTTGTGCTTGTCAATACTTGATGGGATGTTTTTACCAATGTTTCAACAGCACCATTACAAACTGTAACCAGAATATCCCTCACTTTATCCTGATAACTCGGGTTTGTCAACCCAGAGAAGAGCTCATCATACATGTTGATATTCATCGTCTTGTCAAGATACACCTCGACTGCCGTGCTAACAAACTTTTGGATGCAATTAGCCATAAGCTCCTTGCAGTTGTCATTGCAGACGACCTCCACCCATCTCGATTCGTTCGACGAACCATCTCCATTTTCACTACAATCCGTAGAGCTAGCTGCATAAAACCCCATAACCAAGTTCCTAGCAAAACTTCCGATAACGACCGAAGCAAAACCAGACCCCGCGGTCGAGAATAACCTATCCATAACCCTGTCAGTAAAATCCGGATTCCCTTCCGAAACCTCTCCATTTCCCGAGTTGCCCTTATACCCCCGCAACATCCCAACAGTCAAGGCCTCCGTGACCTTACTCACGCCCTCACAGAACTCGTCCGATTTGGCGATCTTGGCAATTTGCCTCAAGCTATTGGGCATCTGGTCGGAATCAGACTGCAGGAACTGCCTCAGGTCCCTCGAGACAACACCAACAGTATCCGCCGACTCCGAGACCATCTCGGCCATCGAGACTACGGCGCCCAACAGCTTCATCACTCTCTTCCTCTTCCTAGCCACCGAGGGCATCTGATACACCCTATACGCACCATAGCCAGACACCCCACATAACGCCACCAGAATCAACAGCTTCCTCCTCCTGGGAGACAAATTCAAGCACCTCTTGACAAACTCCAGATCCATGAATCAAAAAGCCCGGACCTTGGAGCCAACCCAAAGCCAGCGCCAGGCTCCCCAACACAAAAATGAGGAAAATTTCAACCGCTACCTCGCGGCTTCGGCGTTACAAACAAAAGGGTACCGAGGGAATCGGGCAAAGGATGCGAATCACAAAGAATTATCAAGTCGGGCTCGGAGGATCGGAACAAACCCGGGAATCTTTTGAAATTTCATTCAACTGTACCCCTGACGAAGCTCATGCAAATGGGAATCTACCCACGAATTCTTGACCCCACGTGAGCCTTCTCGAGAAGGAACCGACGCAATAGAAAGAGCGTGCTAAATCGAAAGACGAACCTGCGGAGCTGGAGACGACATCATGGACGGAAGTTGCAGGCGGGCGGGAGAGAGAGAGAGAGAGGGAGACGGAGACGGCAATGGAGTTTCCGCGAGCTGACCGAGAATAATAAATTTGGTGCGTGCAATTAGTGAAATTTTCTGTGGAAATAATAAAAAAGAAAATATATATTGGAGTGGTGGGAACTGATTGGCTAGAGGCCTGCGTGGACCTCGATTTCCCAGAAATTTCGGGATTTTATTTTTCCTTTTTTTTAAAGAAAAGAAGGGGGCTCCGCTTGGAAGTCTTCTCGTCATATATGGTTGGCGACGGTTATTTTGGGCCTGATGGGCCTCGGCCCATACGAGAGAAGAACTTCTCCCCCTCCGAAATTCGGGCTTGAGATATAACGACTAATTTTACACAATCAGTCTGTAAGAATAAAGGAAAATTCCAAATAATGACCTGAAATACCTTTATTTACTCAAATAAGGGACTTACTTTCTGATTGGTCAAGAGAATTTTAATCATTTACCTTTTTTTTTTTTTTAATTCTTTTTCTTTTTTTTTTTATCTTTTTGTTTTCTTTCTTCTTCATCAATGTTGGTCGGCCACTGGCGATATTGAAAAGAGTTGGCCAAGGGTCACCCTCACCGACCCGTCCCTTAGGGAGGCCACCCTCATGGCCGTCAGCGAGGCTGGCCCTCACCAAATGTGGGAGAGGGTTGCCTCGCCAACAGTTGGTGAGGGATGGCTTCGCATTAGATGAGGTCGTCCTTGTCGAGCCCTCATCGGTCCCAGGCGAGGTTTGCAAGCCCTCACTAGCCCATATTGGCCCTCATCGGAAAGGCAAAAAAATAAAAATGAAAACATTAAAAATAATAAAAAATAATTTAAAATTAAAATTGTAATTGGACGAAAATACCCTTGATTTGTGGGAATATAAATCGACCGACAATCGACGAGGTCATGTCTTTAACTCAAATAACCATAGCTACTTCAAGCCATTATTTGAAATAAGGTCCATTTTAAACCTTTATTTAAGAAAACGAGAACACTTCAAATCCTTGTTTGGAATTTTCTCTAAGAATAATGATGAGCGATTATTTTAGGATCAAAGTCGACTTGCTTTGTTTTTCATTTGTGTTTTCATGCATTTTTTTTTCAGATCAATTTAATATGTCAATGCCATAGAAAGAAAATCAAGAATGCGTTTCCTCGTTACATCTAGAGCACAAGATCTTTTTGCACCCATGAAGCACAATCACTTTTTGATGGAATCCGAGACTTATTCTTACACATGGGTTTCTTTGTTCCGCGAAAAAATCAACGATTTTAAGAGAATTTTTTTTCTAAAAATAATTGTCTATATCTTTTTGAGAAAGTAGTTATTATTAACAATTTATATCTCAAAATTTTAGTTGACAATGAAGATTTTTTTATTAATTTATTTTTGTAAACAATACAATCGATCATTTAATTTTCTGCAAAATAAATGTGTCATAAGATACTTAATTGGTTTGCGCCAGCATGGCGCATGTACACCGGAGGAGCAATGTAAATTTATATCTTCTTCTATTGTCGAAATTCATGGGGAATTTTAAGATCGTAATATTATTCAAATGGAAAGGTCCTCTACTTTATTCTACAAATCAGCAGTACCTTTGTGAAGTCAGCTCATGCCTCCGTAGGAAGTGCTGCTTCTCATCTCCCCACATTGGTCTTGCGTGAGCTTTTGTCCACGGCCATGTGGAATCGGATTATGATTGTGGCAACCATTTTCGTTTAACATACTGCTCTTCCAAAGCCGTAACCTTTGGCGTCACTTCTATCCCAGTAATATAACAAGGGTGTAGCTAGACACGTTATAATGGTGCATTTCGCAATTCACACTCGAAGAGGAGAAAAGGTAAAAATGACATTTTACATCATGGGAAGGACAAAATGCACATTCCAAACATGATGCCTCAGCACCATCAGTTCCCTTGCTATTCTATGATACAACTTTTTAGTTTATCATTCTCAGCACTATTCATTCTGTCGTGTCGTCGATTGCATTTGCGTCCAATAATTGGAGACAAAGTGGCCAGTAGAAGTGGCAAAAGACAAAACAGAAAAGGGCATCTCTTCCCACAAGTAGATGAAACAATGAGGCCTCTCTTTTCCAAAGAAATGAAGGCGAGAGCAGGATACACCAATCGCACATGGGCAGATTCTTAAAAACCTGCTTGTGCTCAAGTCATGTGCCCACATGCAAACAAGCCGTGCAACTCGAAGCAATGGGAAGAACTGGATGCTTTGCTGAAGTTACATGAATTGCAACATTATCAAACTGGAGCAAGTCACTTCGATTGTCTATGAACCATTATCCTCAGCAAAGACCACAGAATTAAACCCACAAAACAAACGAATTTAAATTCTTTTCATTCCTTGTAATGATCCATTATGTTACAATAGCAATCACATGACGCAAACGAATTTTCCAAATCCAATGCACATCGTTGCTCAAATCAACTATGCGAGACAAGTAGAACCTTCTGCCTACAAGTTTTAGGAGGATCAGGTTCCAAAGTCCTCTGCAAATTGTCTCAGTTTGATAATCCAAAATAAAAAATAAAAAATCAAGAAGTGTGTGATCTTCAATTGAATGATGTTCTTTCAAGTAGAAAAAGCAATTCCGAAGACAATGTCCTGTACAGCTTCTCACCCCGATGCAAATAAGCTCGATACAGTGATCAAAGGAAGAACAGACTTTCCATCAGCTCCAATTGCAGACTTGACCCAGTGAAGAATTATAGTCCATAAGCATGAAAGCATGGCAGTTTGTTCAGGCGAAACCACCTATTAAATTCACCACGAAAAGATTTAGTCCTTCAGACACCTTTTAAGTCACTAGATCCAAAATAGCATGAACACAAGGTGAGAAGGAAGCGAGGATGGTAGAGACTGATGCAGAAACCATGTTTAAGCATACTTCCAATGCTCGAATGATGGATCATTCACTCAAATCAGTATTCCAAAATTATAACCCAGTCGTTTCTATTAACCCTTGGTCATGAAACTGGCTTGGACTTAATGGGCACACAGACATCCTCATTGTCCTCGAGATCACTAAATGAAATATCCTCGTCCATTCCCATGGTAATAACACCTGCATTATAGCCAAGGAGATCTGAATCTTCCTCCTCTGGCCAATCATCATCATCATCATCATCAAAATCTTGAACAGGCATTTTAGCAGATCCACCTAACGGTAAATCCTTGTCCTTACTCTGCACTGCATTTTCTTCAGCTACAGATTCACAAGTGACATGTGTCCCTGAACTCGTGCTAGGACACTTTTCAGTGTCACTAAATCTTGATGCGGAGGATTTTGATGGTTCAAAATCATTAGTCCTATATGCCATGCCTGCAGAATGCATGTAACCGGGTGAACCAGGAAGGATATCTTCCTGCAGCATGTCTGAGCTTTCTTTCATATGGTAAATTCGTCTTCCATACCAGTCATTTTCTGTGTTTGTCTGCTTCTGTAATTCCTGCATCCACATTTTCCTTGCCTCCACAACCTGCAAGCAATAGGTTGCACCAACAGAAAAGGAAATACTTTCATAGACAGGCCAGATAATCCGGATAACATTCAGGCGATACCAACAGAGACACATCATCCTAAATAATACTTCAAAGTGAAATTAGCCATTACAGCGGTCAATTAAAGAAAAGGTAACAACATCAATTAAAAAGTTACTTTGATGCAATTATACAGCTGATTATACAAACCAAAAAGTGAAATGAAAATTAGTCGAATTTCAAAAATGATTCAACAAAGGGAGAAAAATGATCCCTAAAAGTCACAGACAAATATTCCCTGAATTATAACTTTGGGAGATAATGTGGAAACCACAGGGTTACATAAGCAGACAGCCATTGATTGTCATAACTCCAAGAGAATTGAAAAGACAAAGTAGGTGATATAACAATCTTTCAGTATACCTTTCTCATAGCATATCTAAGACCATGAATCATCTCATACCCATCATCAAACTATTTGACATATCAGATGTTATAAGAAAACTAGAACCTCCATTACTTCAAGGTATTGTAAGGAAGTGACCATAAGATTGTAAGAGACAATAAGATTAATGATAAACATTGTATAAAATTTCAGAAAATTTGGAGTCTAAAACATTATTTCAATTATAAAGACATGTAAAAAAACTCAGCTTTTTATTAATAATGACATGAGATATAAATGCAGCTAACCTGGGGTGTGGACAAGATTTCTGCATCATGTTTGTCCAGTCTTGAATGCAGAAGAACGAAGTAGACTTTCCAAAAATAACTTTCGGTCATATGACACGGACAAAATTCAATCCTCAGAGCACGCAATCGAGGAGCTAATTGTTCAATAGCCAAAGCATGTTCTCGCTGGGCAACTGACATCTTGAAATCTACACATGAGATTAAGGGTTTACCAAATCGTCTTTTGTGGGATGAAGATGAAATTGATGTGTTATACATACATGTAAATGTAGAAATACAGTTTTAACTCAGCAGAGAACCCAAGGTTATGAGTTTCGACTTATCTTCAGTGCTTCTAAGAACAACAACCAGTTGTCAAACTGAGGTATTTGGCAGACAAGAACCTTATATTTAAATCAAGTGCATGTGATTCAGCAATATTAATACTGTATAACACTATTGACTCCACTACAAGTGAAAATAGAGGGTATATCCATAAAAGAGAAACGCTCAGTCTATTGCAATTTATACTGACTCCCGAATGTGATTCCATAAGCAAAAAATAAGAAAAATCTTAGCTTCATTGCACAGTGGACCATAGCTATGAAGGTCCTCATTTGTAACGCTCTTAGGTTATGTCTACTGACTGCAGCAACTTGGATTGCCTTCCCTGTCTGATTTATCAAGCAGAGCTGAGAAACCATTTAAGCAAATGAGAATAAGGTAGGCTCCAAATCTATACCTCGGCGAAGACCTATCTTAATAAAAGGAAAAAACGGAAAAATCTCTGGGATCACCATTGATAAGGACAAGCTAGACGTAAACAAAAGCTTACAAAGCGGGTAGGCAGGACCTATCTTCATCGTTTAGGTTGCTTACTAGACAGTCTCTAATCTAGTAAGCAACCTAAACGAAAGCTTACAAAGAGGGTAGGCAGGACAGGAGTGCTCCTTATGGAGCTGTTTCTTTAAAATCTCAATGAATATTGGTCTAAACAAAGAAAGTATTCTTGCTTTCTACCCCAACAAAGTAAGAACTTGATGCAAAAAATCGCGGTGGCTGTTTCTGGCTCTGGATCTGAATCAGTGCGTGCCTTGTCTAATGATGGTGCGAGGAGGCAAAGAGAAAGCGCCAGACTTCTTTCTTCACCAATCTGGTCTTGCTTACCAGGTCAGGCTATGCTCATATCTTCTTTCCATATAAGAATGATATAGAAGAAAGATGGTCAGGTGGCTCATTGGCCTAACATTTCATTCAAATCCAATTTGCGAGCACCTCAAAGTCTTTTGTAATAATGTCATGGAGGGACACCACAGAAAACCCCAGTGATCAGCCCAGTTTTGTTATAAGCGCAAGAGAAGTGTTCCAAGCTATCATTACTCACAACAGCCAATCATTTCCCAAAAAACTAGGCGCAACTCCACCAAAGCACAATAACTTAAGTGTTGATCAATTCATTTGGACCATCAGACAACTGCCCTTGAAGTCGGAAAAATCATCGAGATTCCTGCTCAGATCACACACAATTCAGCCGTATTGCGTAAAACTTCAACATTTCCACTCGGCTTATCTGATGATTACTATACACAATCGAGAACGGTCCTACTCAACCTTCCACATATATACTTTCCCAGCTGAAAATTTAGGCGACAAAGGACCTAGAATTGACTTATGTCTCCATCAATCACAATGGGAAGAATCGGTACACGTGCAATGACAAAGAAATTACGGAACGTAAACACGCAATCAATTAGAAAAATTCACGATCGACGTACCATCTAAATCGTCTTCGGAATCGAGAGGAAAATCGAGCCAAGTTTCGGGATGCATCGAGATATTCCTCGCGAACGCCAAGACCTCGTCCGTAACCCCTACCGCATCACCACAAGCACTCTCCTCTTCCCCGAGATCCTCCTCCTCCTCGCCAATTTCACTCCCCGACTCGATCGCGTCCAGCTTCGGGTCCACCTCCGCCGCGTCGCTCCTCGATCCGAACGCCGCGTCGCTCGATCGCTCTCCCCGCCCGCCGCCGCCGCCGCGATCGGCCCGATCGGGGTCCTCCAGCCGGCTCCACTCGTCGGCCGGCGGGTTCGACGCCGGGGAGGGCGTGTTGGGCTGGGACGGGGGCGGGGCCAGGAAATTGGCGACCCCCAGAGCTGGCGCGTGAACGTCTGCGTGAGCTCGGTGAGGTCTTCCTTGACGCCGCGCGGCGGCGCCCCTCCCTCGGGCGGCTCGATCTCGGCTCCGCCGGCGATCGGCCGGTTCTGATCTCGCGGGGAGAAATGGCCGTTGGGCCCGGCGGCTGGGGAAGTCGGCGCGGCGTCGTCGTCGCTCGCCGCTCCATCCTCCTCTCCTTCCTCGTCGTCTTCTTCTTCTTCTTCCCCGTCGTCGGCTTCGTCGTCGCCGTCGCCGCCGTCGAGCCGGAGAGAGTCGGCGAGGGAGCGAGCCAGCCACGCCATTTTTACTATTCCGTTATTTTCCTTTTCGAGATTTTGGATTCGGGATTCGTACAGAAAGAGAGAGAGTGTGTCCGTCTGAGAGGGGAGAGATCGCAGTTTGAAAGGCGCTCGGAGGGGTTGGGGGGAATCGGGTGTTGACGGAACCGCGTGAGCTTGCGGAAGTTAGCGTATGAGTCGTTGCCACGTCGGAGGAACGGAGGTGGGTACGGCAGTGGGTGTCAGAGTTTATCGTATTAAAATTGTTGCCCCGAGAAAATGGATTTTACGATTAACGAAACTGTTTTTGTTTTTCTGTTTTTTGGAGAAAATCGAAACGTATGATGAGATAATAATTTCAACGATGCGATTAGATCCGGTGGTCCACCGGATCCACCTAAAGCAGCATGTAGTAGCATACGCACTGACCGGCGCATCTTATTAGATTAAGACCGTAAATCTATCAATTCATGGGTCACATTCTTGTAAACCTCTAGTAAATAGAGATTTGCAGAGTTTGGAAACTCTTGACGTTCTTCACAAAGTGAATCCAATGAGAGAACATGTAGTGAATCCAATCATTGTACCTAAATTAAGCCCTAGAGGGGAAGCCACATCTGTATGTAGAAATTGTTTGAGATTAAATAATTTTTGGACTCGAAATGTCGAGGAATGTGCGAACAATTTTACGAAACATTTACATATAATTCAAACAATAGGCCAAATTGTGAAATTGGTTCTTGGCCCACTGTTATTGATTCGCAAACAAAATGGCCAATTGGGTCGTGAAGGTTTATTTTTCGAATTCCTTCATTTTTTATGGATGAACCGCCCCCAATTTTTATAGGATTTTTTACGTTTGAATGCCCTCGTCAATTTTTATGTTTAGGGACTGTTGAGGTTCAATAATATTGAGAAGTGTTTTGAAAATAAATAAATAAATAAAATCCGGGATGGGTAATTTTGGGGAGGCTGGAGGAGCACAATTGCCATTAAATGGAGTGTCTGGGTAGGCCTAAGATGGTCAATGTTGTGTGACTAGTTATGTCCAATCAGTATGAGTATAAAATAGTATGTCATGTTTGCACGATGATGTATAGTCTTAGTCATCCTAAATTATTATTATTATTTCATTTTTCATTATTTTATTGAATACCACAATTTTAAACTTAACTGGTTTATTATTTTTTGAGTTTATCTGCTAACAAATTAAAACTAACTTAAGAAACAATGCCCCAGCATGGATCGCGTATCCTCGGTTCCGGGCCGTGCAGATGGGACAAAGTGGTGGAGTGCATAATAGGACAAGAAATTGTAGCTTCTCCTTTTTTATGTTCAATTTCTATTATTATAATTTCAATTTGGTTTTTTTACCCTTTAACTTCCACTTTTAATCTCTAAACTTGCACTTTTAAATTAAAAAAAAAAGGTGTTTGAACTTTTTATTTAACCAATCATATCCCTAAATTTGCATAGTTTTTCCAATCTCTCCAGTTTCCGATCCGAAAAAGGAAGTTGATGCATCTTGGGGGCCGACCAAATTCTAATGTAAAGATATCTTTCTTGCCATTGTAGCCTATCAGCTACGGCACTAGATTAAAAAAATTGAGATTGAAGAATGCAACAAACTTTGAGTAATGAGATTTCTTAATATAAATACTACACATGTTTTCAAGGTCAAAACTCTTGCCTACTCCAATCGTTAAGTCATCTACAATTTATCAAATTGGAAGGCAAAGAGCTTTGATTTCAAAAGTTATGAAAGAGTCACAAATTGGATTACCCAAATATGAAAATTTGAGAAGCTGATTGGAAAAAATGCACATGTTTAAAAATCAAAAATGGAAATTGTACTTTTTATAACTTTTTTTCGATCACATGACCTTCTATTGTCAATAATGTCCTAAAAAAAAACACATACTTGGTCATAACCATCAAAAAGCCTATTTAGGCTCGCTGGTGAGGAAACCTTGGCCTTAAGTTACATCTTATGTCGAGAGTGAATCGGCAAGGATAACCTTTAGGGCATGAATTCTAACCACCGCTAATTTGAATGAAACTCCTATCATGTTGAAATCCACACATTATAAATGTTTTTCCTACTTATTTATACTATTTCCCTTTTTTTTAAGTCCATATAAAGCAATCTTTTGCTTGGATATAATTTTCCAAATTTTTTCTCTCTCTTTTTCTATTTATTTCACTTTTCTAGCAAAAAAATAGAATAATAATACAAAAATGTAATACCCATGTCGGCGGCCCAAGCTCCTTTCCTCGTTAGGCCAGACTGGGCGCTTAACCAAGCCCGCAAGTTCGGGCTTGGGGGTAGTCCATGGGATCTGCTTGGGAGTTACTTAAGCTCGATTTGAAAAGTCTTTGAATCGGGACTTTGAAATGTAAGTTCGAGCTTCAAAGTTCATAATTTAGATCAAATTTACTTTCAATAGTCGGATTGAGTTCTTTGTTTGAAGCGTACGAGGGTCGAGGAACCGAGAATACAGTGAAGTATGAGAATATCATGAGAAATTCACTTTTACCAATTTAATCTTAAACTTTTACATGAAATTCTAATACAGTTATTCTGATTACTTTTCGTCGAAAATTGCTGACGTGGTAGTGGCGACCATCCTACTTGGCATACCCAGAATTATTGATTTCATAGCGGCGACATTTATTACTTCATAACTCTCATGATGAAGTGCTCGTGCGCATCCCAGGATACTTTTCCAGTTAGGTGGTGCATTGATTAATAAGGAGGTCTGAATTTTGAGTCCAAAAGTTAAGTTTCTTTTAGAACCACCCTCGCCACTAATCCGGAGAGGTGCCTCGTCACATCTGTCCAAAGCGACAACAGGCGATCGCAATCCTTTGTTGGGGATGAAGATAAGGGTCGCTAAAACCTCAAATTTGCTGACAAAATCAAAATAGACATCCAACAGCGACTTTGGGGTCCGCCCAGGCGATTTATTTATTTTTCCTTTGGGCCATTCCGCACGTACAAAAGCATTTTAAAAACAAAGGTTATGCAGCAAGAATTTGCAAAACAAATGATGGGTTTGATAAAGTTGAATTTAGTGGATGGAGGTAGGCGACCGACCTCGAATATTCGTAGAGAGGGCGATGAGGATCCACCTCCTTCTCCTCACTATTGGTTCATTTATTCGTTCTATCCTCACTTTTATATCCATACATCAATTTGCATCATCCTTTCTGAAAACCTACATTTTCCAATGAGAGGGAGGGGGAGGATCATGGCGATTGGAGCGGCGGTGGCCGGTGGTGGGCGACGCTGAACAGGGTGGCTGATCTTGGTTTAAACCATGGACATTGGATTGATTAGGTGGTTTTTTTTTTTTTTTTTTTTTTTTTTTTTTTGCGGTTTTTCCATTTGAAAGAGGGGTAAATGTGTCTATTAAGTTTTTTGAATTTTGTTAGGAGGTGCAAATCGCAGATATTGAAAAGTGATGATGCACATTGATATGGTCGAAAAGTACTTGGGGAAAATACAAATAAAATCCTAAATCTATTGCATTAATATCTATTCCGTTTTAAACCTTTTGAATTTAGTCATAAACCTTTTGCATTTATGTTAATTAAGTCTAGTCGGTCAATTTTTGCCTAGAATCGTTAACATGAACCTCAATCATCTTCTATGGTATAACTCGCACTAACGTGAATAAATTTTATAATTTTTATTTTTATTTTTTCCATTATGTTAGGGTTGCAGCCCTCATTGGACTGCCTTCGCTAGATTTGGTGAGGGCTTGGTGGTCCTCACATGTGGCTAGCAATGGCTTGGGGGAAGGTTGTGACTCTCGCTAGCCACAATGAAAAAAAAAAAGGAAGGAAAAATAATTAAAAGCCATGAAAAAATTCAGAAAAATATTTAAAAATTAGTAAAAATGACACAAATAGTTCTCAAACTTTAGCCTAATGTGTAATTTGATCTGTGAACTTTTAATTTTTTCAATGTAGTCCTTGAAGTTTAGACTAATGTGCAATATGATTTTTGAACTTTTAATCTATTCAATGTAGTCCATGAACTTTTGATACATGTTCAATATAGTTTCTAAACTGTATGGAAATGTTTAATATGGTCCCTAGTCTTGAATTAATGAAATGATTATATTTAATATTTTCATACATTTCATAAATTGTATTGAACATGTACCAAAAGTTTAAAGATTACATTGAATAAATTAAAAATTAAGGGACTGCATTATACATTGAGTAAAGTTACATTGAACACATTAAAAGTTCAAGAATTAAATTGTATATTGAGCCAAAGTTCATGAACTATTTATGTTATTATATCTTTTTAAAAGTTGTATCACATTGGCTTCAATCGTGCCATACAGGAAGAGCAGCATCCATGTTAGCAAAATCTGGCAAAATTTGGTCGAATAGATCCAATTAGCACAAATGTAAAATATTTAGTATTAAATTGGTCTAATTGAAAATTTTATAACCGAATTGATATCAATGCAATTGATTTAAGGTGTTTTTTGTTAACTTGAGTTGTTTTGTGATATCGTTCCTTTTCTATTTGTTGTTTTTCTTTCCCTAACTGACAACCATCTGTGCAGTTGAAGTCTATTTTTAAAAAATCACTGTAGTTTGCCTTTTAAAGGAGTGAGGGTGATTTAGTTGGTCAGGTTCCGATTTTTCATGCCCCGTCAAAATGTGAATACCAAACCAGTCACCACGTCTATGGCGTGTTAATGAATCCTGAGCCCATCCCGCGGTTCAAAATTGGATAAGGACCTGCTAGGGTTCGGACTGGTTAAAACCCAGTCGCATTCAACTTTGTTCTTATCCTATTCTCCACATCAAGTCCAACTACTCAGTATTCATCCCTAGTCAAAATGGACACATGATGGCGGACAAAATTCGCAATCACATCATTCCAATTCATGTAGTTGAATCCATTCGAAGGTTTCCTTTTTCTCTCCCTCATTTGATTGAACGAAAGTCAATCTTGCAATTAGATCCATTGAAACGGGCCATTGACTTATTTCTTAACCCGTGTGAGTGATAAATGGGTTATAAATTGATTAGTTATATTAAGTAAATAGCTCACAAATGAGTTCATGACTTATTTAGACTCGATTAATCTCTATGACTCTCTATTCATTCTTTACCCCCTCACCTAATCTCACGCTTGTTTGCTCTACACTTTTATTTCGGTCTGGATATGATTTTCCATAAATTAAGTTAAATATGAAATTATTTTAATAATATGAGTCGAGTTAGATCATTAAATTTCAAATGAATTTATTTAAGTCGACTCATTTTTTATCCGATTCAAATTTGATCTGTCCCATTTATTTGATAGGACTATTTACAGTTTAAAGTAGTGAATGAGTAAAGCCAAGAAAAGTTTGACAAAAAAAAAAAAAAAAAAAACCCAAGAAAAGACGCAGGATGGAGCTCAAACTCAACGGTGGTAGGTTCCCCACTAGGTGGAGAGTTCTCCACGCCATCTCCCAAGTTGGTCAAGCCGGATGCCACTGGCCTGTCAGGATTTGGATTGGACTTAACAGTAATCCCCCGATCCGGAGTCTCGCGAGACCGCAACAAATCGCCGTTCGTGTCAAATCAAAATGACGAAGCTTCTCGCAAACGATGACGACGGCGACGACAGCAGTGCCGCCACAGTGGAATTCTGAGTCCGTAACGCCAGGCATCCACGACCGCATTGGATCTCCACGATGCGTCCCCGTCCCTCGTCCCGTCGCTCAATAATGCGATCCCGTCACGCCCTCCCCCATCCGCTCTGTTCCGAACGCGACGGCCGTTTCCCCATCAACCTTTCTATTCGATTCGATGGATTGACAGGGAAAAATAATAAAGGGCATTGCGTGAGTGTTCTGGATCGAGGAGCGCTTGTAGCGAATGGCCGGTTCTAACAAAGGGATCTGAGCTCGCGAGGTAGCTTATCGAGTTCAAGCTACCGACTCGTACTTGGCTTCAGGTTGAGAGCACGAGCACTAGAGGTTTTTGAAAATGGCGCATGATAATCATTATTTTTTTTAAAATTTTTTATCTTTCAATCCTTGAGAATAAGTTTAGAATATAAAATTATTTGATGATGTAATTTTTTTTTTTATTTTACTTCATAATTAGATTTGAAACAAAAATTTAAATTTAAAATTTGTAACTTTTTTATTTTTAAAATAAAAGTAAGAATTGAAAACTCTTCTTATTATTCACTTTTGTCGCCACTTGCCCCTAACTCGCCTAAATGTCAGCCACCGAACAGCTATTATTAGTAGAAAGAAATTTTGTGTCGTTATCAAACAAATTTCTATTTCAATAAAGAAAAATTTTGTATGGTTATTAAACCCGTATTTTTACTCAAAAACTTAAAATATAAATATAAAAAATTAAATTTATTACGATAAATTGAATTTTAAAATAAAATGATTATCATTCACGTCATAAACAAACTAGAATTTTGGCATGTTCGACTACGTTCCACCCTCTTTAGAGAAGTCTCGAGATGCACACACTATTACACCATCTTTCGTCCTTCCGTCCTTCCATAAAGAAGCCTTTGATGTTTAATTTCGAAGTTCGATAAATCTAAAATACTAAGCTGCACATATATAAAGAATCTATGTTGACAAGCTTTATTAAGTTCGGTGAATCATAAAAAAAATCTAAAAAATCGGTGTCGAGTAGCTTCTTTAAGTCCGGTGAATAGCACACATCTAAAGAATCTATGCCGAGTAGCTCATCGAGTTCGAGCCACTGACTCGTACTTGGCTTCAGGTTGAGAGCACAAGCGCTAGAGGTTTTCGAAAAGGGCGCATGATAATCATTATTTTCTAATTTTTTATCTTTCAATCCTTGAGAATAAGTTTAGAATATAAATTTATTTAGTAACAAAAATTTTTTTTTGGAACAAATTTTTACTTCAGAATTAGATTTGAAACAAAATTTAAAATTTAAAAACTTTTCTATTTTTGAAATAAAAATAAGAATTAAAAACTCTTTTTATCATTCACTTTCGTCGCCGCTTGCCCCCAACTCACCCAGATGTTAGCCATCGAATCACCGTTGTCGGTAGGGAGAAATTTTGTGTCATTATTTAAACAAATTTCTATTCCAAGAGCAAAAATTTTGTATGATTGTCAAGCCCATATTTTTCTCATAAACTTAGAATATAAATATAAAAAATCAATTTATAGCAAGAAATTGATTTTTATAATAGAAGAAGTATCATTCGCTTTGTAAACAAGCTAGAGTTTTGGCATGCCGGCTACATTCACCCTTTTTAGAGAAGTCTCAACATGCACACACTATTACACCATCTATCGTCCTTCCGTCCTTCCATAAAGAAGCCTTTGATGTTTAAATTCGAAGTTCAATAAATCTAAAACAGTAAGCTGCACATACATATAAAGAATCTATATTGAGTAGCCTCATTAAGTTGGTGAGTAGCACATATCTAAAGAATTTATGTTGAGTAGCTTTGATGTTACTGGAGAGTTGACAAGCTTTATCCACGCGTCATGCCCATGTCCGTCAGTTTTTTAGTTATAAAACATCCTAATGTTTGGTGCAGACAAGATAAATGATAGTTTTTAGGACAGATTTACTAATTCACGCACGCAACTTGACTTCTTTTCTTGGCTTGCTTCGATGATGGGTGTTAAGGAAAGCATCTCATCCCGCTCCTCCCCGTGTGAATTCGATGCCCCGGTACGATCAGCATCTTGTTCCCCCATTTTGAACGTGGACAGAAACTTTTTGACAAATCAAGCCAAGTCCGACGAACGAGTCAGCTTGAGCAACGTCATCAAAGATGCGAAGGGGGACACCAGGCCAGTCAAAGGTTGAAAATTCAACGGTCAACGAAACGCAGTCCTTCGCTTGCTTCTTACTCTCAGTTGGCAAGCAAAGCAACCAGCCTCCCTCCCTTTATATATTCACTCTCCCCGCCCGTGGTTTCTCCAAGAATATTTGCTCTCCGACGTCCAAACTCATCGTCGTCTTTCCGTCATCGCTTCGCTCGTCCTCACCGCCCAGAAACCTTGAATTCGAGTCCTTTTACCCTCTGTTTCGAGCGCTTCACCGTCGTTTCTCCCCTCCAATTCTTGATCCCGAAAGCTCCAATCTTTCTCGCCGGAACTCTGTCGTGCACGAGGAGCGCGACCATGAAGACCAAGACGCACGGCCACAGCCGGTTCGTAAAGATCATGATGATCCCTCTCAGGGCCCTGTCCAAGGCCCGCGATCTGTACGTCCGGGGCTTGAACTACGCGGACAGCGTCGGTGGCGGGTACGGCAACGTCGGGTGCCCGGCCGGGCAGTTCTCCGCCATGCCCCGGAGCGTCAGCGTGAGCACGTCGAGGTCGTCCGGCGGGGCCAACGATCTCGGGGAGCTGATACGCGCTGCCTCCGCGAGGAGCTTCGGGAACAAAATCGACGTGGACGCGATCCTGCGGCAGCAGCAGCAGCAGCAGCGGCAGCGGCACTTGAAGCAGCGGCCGTCGTCGGACTGGGGTCCGAAGGTGTTGCCCAAGAGTAGCAGCGTCGCGATGGGGCGGATCGACGAGGAGGAACCTTGCGAGTTCGGGGTCGACGACGACATGAAGAAGGTCGATTTGCCGTTTCCGAGAAGCAGAAGCTATGCCGTCGGAAACAGAAATCACGCGCAATGAGGAGATGCTGCATCGTAATTCATCAAGAACCATGATCATGGGAAGAACCGGAAAAAGGGAACGAAAAAAGATGACTTTGTTGTTTGATCTTGATCTGCACTACTGTTCGGAAGTGGGTTTTTGAGAGGCAGTGTGTTCGATTCAAATTGACGCTTCTCATCTTGGCGTCCGTGTACAAAGGTCCCTACTTTTCTGTTTAATCTTAAGAAAAACTTGTGTATGTTTGCTGCAAATCTCTCGGAATGTAAGTCTGCGATTATCTGGGTCATGTTAAAATTTCCCTACTGCTTTGATTTTAGCATGAATTCATCTCAATTAGAATGGATTCGGATTGCACAGTGCCTTTCTCATGATTCGCACTGCTTTTTGGACGGTGCCCAAAGAAACATCTGTTAAAACTTCAAGATCATTTCTCAAGAAAAAGCTTAAATAGAGTTTTTGTTACTAATGCTTAGAATTCAGGTGCTCTTCACATCCGGTCATCTGGCTTTGTATATTCGTGCGTATTCGCTACAAGCTCGTCTGGCGAATTCAGGAGCGAAACCGGTCAGAGAACCTACGGATCCGCACGAACTTTAGTAGGATGGTTAGTATGTGCGCGTGACATTTATCTTTATCGCTTTCTTTTATCTGTTCCTGGATTGTCACATCTCTCTTTTTCTTAGCACTCCAAAATTTAATGCCCAAAGCCAATTTGGTCAATGCTTAACAGCGACCTCGCAAGCAACTTGATTCTATCGCTCTCAGAATTAGATGCCAGGACATTGCTCTCGATAAAATAAGCATAAAGTATTACAGAAAACACAATAGAAGCAGACAACTGATCTGAGAATTAACTGTACCGCGTGTCATCTTCTACACGCTCAACATCTGAGGATGTTCCCCGAGGTGGTGACAGAAAGACGCAAGACATTCTTCCTTTTTATTTCCCAGTAAACGAAAGGGGAGAGATGATTTGTATGATCCACAGAAAGATGGTCCAACAAAATTTCAGTGTCCTCTTCGGATCAGACCATGTTTCGCCTCTGCGAAATCTGCAACAACAGTTTCTCTTTTTCTTCTCCCTTGTGCTTTGGTAACAACAGAAGTTGTACCGCAGCGTAATTACGTAAGCTGCCTTCAAACCAAAACAAGGAAGACTACGTGCACTGAAATAGAAAGTTCATCTCGGCCCATGAAAACATGTAGAGCTCACATGATTTCTTCTGTGAAATTAATTGATTTCGCCGATTCCTGAAGTGAAATGTCAGGTTGAGCTCTTCGAGAGGCCTTTTGCTGCTTTCCTGAGCTGTCTCACCCTCGCATCCTGAGAGGGTTCCAAGAAATCATGGTGCTTTCCCTGAGAGAGTTGAAAACAGAGCAATAATCAAGCCCAAGTGACATACAGTTTCAACAGTTCACTTTTACGCAAGCAATATCAATAACTTCAAAATAGTAGAATCGACTCGAAGGTCAATTAAGATAGCCGCTAGTGTGCAGTTTAGGCGCGCAAAAAGCTTCAATTCGTCGAGTTACCGAGTGCAAACAGTCGCGATCAACCTGGTTTTTTACTAGCCGCTCACATGATCCATGAGCATGAGTTTCGGGCGAGCATCCCTCAAAATCAAGACAAAAAAAAAGGGAGCAGACCCACAGATCAAGAATCGGGAGCGGCAACAGTGGAAAACGGGGCAGTACCTTCCCGCGGCCCACGGAGTAACCATCTGAAGAATCCCAAACATGGTTGGCCGACACTCGATTTTGTGAGGGGTTTATTAAGCTCTTCTGCGGAAACAACATAGGCAAAAAACTCAATAACCAAATGATATTAGACCGTCGTGCAAAGGTCAGCAACGCAACGGCGAAGCATAGCAAGAAAGTTCGACTTCTTGTCGTTTGCATGAGTTCAGTAAAGCGATCTCTAAAACTTTAAGACGAATTCATGTTTCACTCCCGCTTTGCTCAAACTTGCCTTGGTGGAGTTCAGGTGTGGGGAAGTCGCCGTGTCCTCGGAACACGAATGGCGATGCCTCGCGACACTCTCTGGCTTCTTCGATCTCTTCTTGCCACAACCTGAGGAAGAGGAAAAGGAAGGCTCGTTCTCATAATAACACGGAGGTCCTGAGGATGCGTCGGAGACCATAGACAAACTCTCCCCTCCTCCTCCTTCCTCTTCCTCTTCCTCTACCCTGCGACTTTCTAGGATTCTGCTGCCGCCACCGCCACCGCCACGATCATTCTCGGGAGAGAAAGACGACCCGTACAAGTAGAGAGTCCAGCCAGACTCGCACCCACTACTACTAGTCATCTTTCTCTAGTGCGCCCTCTCCGTCTCTCTCGCTCGCTTGTTCCGTTCGCTGTTCTTCTCTCTTATTGAAACAGGGGGGGCTAGGTCAAGCTCGAATAAATAACGATCCAATCTGCGCAATCTATACAGTGTTGTTGCCAGTTGGCTGTCCTCCCGCATCCTCGTCCACGAGCGTGTGCGATTGAGAGTGAACTAAATCTGAGGCCTCATTATTCTTTTTCTTGATGTGGTCCGAAAGTCCTTTGTCCTTTCTGACGAGTCTAGTTAGCATGTTTTCTAGCAATTATTAATCATTCTATGGAATATTATTTTTTGTCAAAATAGTTTGCATAAGAATGTGGAAGGCAATCCTTTCTCTATTATAAAGTATAATTCTTTTTGTGGGATTGACGAAATAGAGATCGTGATTTAGGTGACTTAGTACAAGGAAAAGGGATTCGAGAATTTCCTTATATGTATCGAGATAATGATATTTTAAACCTGACACCAATTTCGATTATGACTTCTCATTTTATCTCTAGAAGAGAGGGAGAAGTGATGGGAGTGAGGTGCAAGCAATGGGCTGATGATGATGGGGATTGAGAGCGCATACTAGGTTGGCACGAGAATGACATAAGGCAAGATGTGACGGAAGAGGTGTCGGTGGCAAAGCCAAAAGTGGAGGCGAGAGGAGCAAGATTTAGGATTTAAGGAATAAGGGATAAAGACATAAATAGTCCTTGAACTTTGATCTAACGTGTAATGTGATCTCTTAATTTTTAATTTGTTCAATACGGTTCGTAAACTTTAACTCAATATGTAATGTGATCCATAAACTTTCAATTTGCTCAATATGATTCGAAACTTTTGATATATATTCAACTTAGTCTCTAACTCTATGAAAATATTCAATATAATTCTTGAACTTTAATTAATGAAATGACAATATTAAATATTTTTATATAGTTCATGGACTAAATAGAATATGTACCAAAAGTCCATGGATAATATGGACCACATTACGCATTGAGCTAAAGTTCAATGACTATATTGAACAAATTAAATGTTCAAAGATCATGATGCATATTGGACAAAAGTTCAAGGATTGTTTGCATCGTTTTCCCTTTTCCTAAAGTGTGGAGCATTTATTTAATTTGAAATGTGATAAATCTTTTGATCCCTATAAATCTAACTATTATTCTTTATTTTCAAGATTGCAAATCAACTTAACTCCTGCTAGGGAATATGAGTGAACTGAGGAAATGGTCATTGTTAGTCCATTCATTGTAGAATTGCTAAAAGAGTACTTATGAATAATTATTATTAAAAGCATCATTTCCTTTCTTCAGGCTTGAATTATATGAAGTAAGTTCCTATCCGATTCCCTAAATTTTCGGATAAGGAAATGGTCATTGTTAGTCCTCCAACTCATTCCAATGCAATTATTGTTTGATTCCTTCGTATTAAACTATTATTACCACAATGACATCACAAAGGAGACAACTTACGATATGCATGTGCAAGGGGCTTCACTAAACCTCAGAGAATCTGATACTTATAGGATGTGGCATCCGTCATATCAAACGAGAAGAAAAACGTTATCCATTAAGGCCTTTAAAATTCGTGCATGTACGACACTTTGTATAATATGCGATAAAATGCACAACGACTACAAACAATCATGCACCAAAGATCGGTCTAGTCCCATTTTGGATGAATTGGACTTCCCATCTTTCTTTTTTTTTTGTAACGCAAAGCTTTTTGAAGCAATCGAGTGATGACGACAAACGTTGCGAATTTCATGGAATTACTGTGATTTGAGATAGGGCCTCGAAAGGGCACTTCGACCTCTCTCTTAGCTGACCCAAGTCGCCAGTGCAGACAGACAGAGTAAGTACCCGTGTTGTCGCGTGGCCCGAAAAGTCCGATGTCGGTCGAATCGGTCGGTTCTCTCGGTCTCGTCACGGCGTCTCCCTTCCCTCCCTCGCTTGGATGCTTGCTGGCTTTTCTGCTGCTAAATTCTAAGTGCTGTCTATCCGACTCCCGAAACAGTGTGCAGATGTAGATGAGAACGACCCCAAAAATGGCGATGCCCTGATGACAGCCCATAAAGGCGAAACCGGGGGCTCCTCGTTTGTGTGATCTCAATTCATCACTCTGTCACGTCATTAAAAGAGGAGCATCTAGGGTAGATAGATATAATCAGCCTTCCTACTGCTTCGAAAAGTTTGGATCCAGTACTATTCGGTACCGATTTCTTGATTAATTCGAATGGATTTGGATCCGGGATGAAGTTCGCCTCTAAGCCGATTTTTCATTTTGTTGAGGGAAAATCGTTTTTGGCTTCACATTTTACCTATCTGTTAGGACATCGCCAACATCGGAAGCTGCCGCCTCGGCCTTGCTATTGCCTTCCCCATTTGTCAACTGGCAAATGCTGGCTGTTATTGTCATTGTGTCAACTTCACTGTAAAAGTTTAAGAATTTTGAATCCAATTGTATTCCGTAACGATTTATTGATTTACTCTGTGAATTCCGATTGTGAACAAAATTCGCCTCTAAGCCAATTTTCATTTTGTCAAGTTTTTTGGCTTCAAATTTTACCTATTTATCAAGACACCACTAGCATTGGAAGTTGCCGTCACCACCTTGCTATCGCCTTCCCCATTTATCGACTAGCAACTGTTGGTATTGTTATTGTCATTGGATTGGCTTCACCATAAAAGTTTGGAAAGTTTGAATCTAGTTGTATTCGGTAATGATTTCTTGATTAACTCAATGAATTTAGATCCTGAACAAAATTCGCTTCTAAGCCAATTTTCATTTTGCTAAGTTTTTTTGCTATTTTACCTACTTGTCAGTACACCACCGGCATTGGAAGTGGCCGCTGCCGCCTTGCTATTGCCTTCCCCATTTGTCGACTGGCAACTGCTGGGTACTGTTACCTTCATTGGGTCGGCACCAACCGATCTTCATCCATCCATTATACGAGCTATTTTCGTTAAAGATATGTCAACTTCATTAGACTATTGTCTCACTGAAAAAAGTGAAAGAAGTTTCCAGTTAGAGATATGAGAAAAACATCTTTAGGTTACCTGAAAGAGGCATCGAGCATTGAAGACCTTAGGAGGTCCAGACACTTCACTCTTAACATATCTTCCAATAATTTCTGTAGCATGGGCTGTTGCGTGCAGTTCAGAGCACTGTGGTGGTTGTCCATTTGGTCCCCTACGTATGCATTGGCAAGGGTTGAATGCTGCTCTTTCCTTAGGTGCTTTGGTTTGCCTCAACAGTCCTCAACGTTCCAGCAAAGCTTCACTGTCTCTCTCCCACTACTCAACTGACTGTTCTTACAGAAACGCTTCTCTTGAAAGTGAACCCATGATTTCCGATCGGTTAAGTACTATACGTGGGTGAAAAAGATCTGGTATTCGACTCATAGCGTCTGCAATTCGGAACAATCTTCGTAGCCATCTCCACCATCCCATGACTAGAGCATTACTCAGTGCACGTGCATGAGGCGTTCTGCGTGTATTTATATGGTAATTAGTGGGGCTGAAGCAAACCCAACACTAACAATAGACGAGGCTTTCAAAACACACCTTATCCGTGGATACATCTGTATCGCATTGGCATAGGTCGCACAAACGATAGCGAAAGCGGAAATGGCGGTGGAATTTAGCTTCCGGACTGGCGGTAGGGTAGCTTAATAACTGGGTAAATTCCAAAAAGGCGACTCTTTGCGTTCGCTCTGAAATGATCTGAAATGCATCAGGTGCATGAATGGCCGTACTCCTTCCAGATGCACGACAGGCCCTCCTATCCTAACCAGGAAATTTTTTTCCCTTTTCTGGTGAAACAGCGAACCGTCCAGTGCGTCCGACAGGATTGGACGCAGACACGTCCCAGAAAATTGACCCCATGCCAGGGGACTGATGTGCTAGCGAGTTAGGATGAGAAATTCCAGGATTGCGGCAGCTGAGCTAATCGATGGTTTCTCATTCCACGTTCCTGGATCGACCTTGGCATCTACCTCAATAATGCGGTCTGTCTGGACCGCCAAAACGCAAGCATGTGTGGACCCAGTCATGGCACTCGTGCATGGTCATGTGTGTTCTTCTCCCGCTCAGCTGACCGCCCATACAGGGGGACGGAAGGTCCGCCAGCTTCCGAATTGCTCGGTCGTTTTCAAGAGAGCCGTTTTGGTCCTACTGTCACAGCCAATCTGACGTGAAGTGGACGGGGAATTGTTAAAGGTCCCTAACATCCCTTATCTATGAAAGTTTCCAAGTGCTTTTTACATATTGCATACCACAGTAAGTTTCGGTTCCTTTGTTTATTTTGCGTGTATGGCCCCATGTTCGCCAATCTCGATCTACGTTTGAAAGAATATTATATTTTAGGTTGGATATCCTGTCGCGAGAAGGAAATATCTAAACTCATCTTGACATTCCCTTTGTTTTTTTTGTCGTATCATGGAGTTTCGATGCTAATAATTTGCACCAATTAACAACAAATTTGCACCGCGACATATGAATAAGCACATAATTTGTATCTCAAGAATCTAACACTAATAATATGGAATCACGAATAGGATAAGCGAATGACATTAGGTGACCGGTGGGGCACCCTAGCTTGGGTAAATTGTGATAAGGCCATACTACAACCCACCAATTCAGGATCCTATCTCAAGAATCTAACATTAATAATATGGAATCACGAATAGGATAAGCTAATGACATTAGGTGACTGGTGCGGCACTCTAGCTTGGGTAAATTGTGATAAGGCCATACTACAACCCACCAATTCAAGATCCTAACTCTAAAGTTGCACTTGACAGCCTGGATTTGAGCCAGATTGATTAATGCAATATCCTATGTGGTGCTTAATGATGTGATAAATCCGAATATGTTTGGATAAAATGTCTAATAAGAAATTTGCGACTATGGGATGGGATGACACCGTGTTAACATTGTGGCTTTTCCTTAGAGCCATCATCGATGCCCACGACAGTGCATTGCGTGACAATGGTTTCTTGAGGTTCCCTGCTCCTCTCTTTCTCACGTCTTGTCATCTTACATCTGTGTGGGACCACCACGGCGGCCACCATCCTAAGGTGGCTTGCTTGTGGCGGTCACACTCATTAGGTGACACCACCGTGTGGCGCCTCAATCACCGTTGGCTGGCTGCCGCCATCCGTGACCATGCCTTAACTTCTCCATTTTTCTGTTGCCCTCCATTCCCTCCTTTCTAGTGTCATTTTCCCAAAAAAAGTAGACATAGAGAACAAACTTCACAGAGGGTGAACAGTGGCTCTATGGTTGGCATGGCCATCGACGATTTTCACCTAAAAAAATTCTCATCATAACGCACTTTCATATTTAATCCAATCTAGGAAAATCGTATCCAAACTGAGGTAAGGGCAAAGTAAGCGAGGGCAAGATTGAGTTAGTGCGAGAGAGGGTGAAGGTAGAACTATAGAAGAGGGTTGAGTCCAAATAAGTCATGGATCCATTTAATATCCAAATTATTTGGAGTTTTACTATTCTAAACTCATTTATTAAATGTACTAACCCATATAACAGTTCAGTTAATAAAATATGGGTTCAAAAATGGATCTATAGTCCCGTTTTGAAATGTTTAGATTGATGGAATATGTCGTGAAGTCTCTTGGTTCTTTCATCTATTAATTCCTAAATTTTCTTAGAAGAATTTACTTCTCCAAAAAAGGAATTTGAGAAAGGAAAATACTCACGTCAATTCAGGTAGGCAATAATTGGGAAAAGCGAGAACACGATCCGGGATGCGAGGCTGAATATCCGGAGCCGATACCCCTCTCCCGTAGATGTCCGGCCATTCTCTCCGCACTTGAACGAAGACATACCGCTTTTTACTTTTTCCTTTTTCAAATCTCATGTTCTTGAAAAACTTAGTTTTCCAACAACCATCGACTTTTTCATTGGTTTGGGACAGTTTACTCGTGTCGGCTTGAGTCCACGCGGATCGGATTCATCATGAACGTCGATCATGTGGCGTTCACTGATTACGTGGGCTTTGCACGTGCATCCTGGCCGTGGCCCCTTACGACACCGGTCCCCGATTTCGCTTTATTACGAAGAGGTACAAACGGAGGCTTGATGCTCGCATGTGAGGCGTTACCGCCAAAATTAATTTCAACTACCGTGAGATGCGACTGGGACCGGTTCCTCGAACGATCATATTAAAAAAAAAAAAAAAAAAAAAAAAAAACTGATTTAGAAGCTCAGACTTCATTGGAAAAGTTTTCACTGTTTAGTCAGTTGATTCTCTCTTAAAATGAATCCAGCTGGTCCATCTAAAAGTACGAAACCAAGCCCATGAACATTGATTTTGGTTTATGATTGGACCGTACCTTAGGAACATGGTTTGGGCCTCACCTGAACTTTAAATTTGACTTCAGGTTGTGGCTTTTCACGGAGTCGTCATGAGTACCATTACATTATTAGTTGCCCCTTTAACCGCAAATTGAAAAGGGCTTTATATCTTCTTCTCTTTTTTTTTTTTACAACGAAATTACATGTTATATAAATGAGAAAATATTGAATTCTACCTCACTTTTCGTTATCTTATTACTGACGTATCTCTATTTTTTGAAAATGCCATTTTGTTATCTAAATCAAACTCGGAATCATCAAATCACAAATCTTCTGCCCAAATTTCCAAACCCAAACCTCCTCCATGCATAATTGCCCGTCGCCATAGGCTATCGTCTTGTCACTTCCGATTAGCGATGAGAAATTGGGCTAGCGCCAGCAAATTTAAAATCTTACTCGACGGGTTTTGGAAAAAACCGATCTAGTTCTCCGTTTTAAAAGCTAGAACCGGCCTTCAACCGGTGTTCCTAATTCATATATCAAAGCTATCAGTTTGACTCGATTTAGAACGAATGTCTAATACACCTTACTTGAAAAAAAAAACAAATAGTGAGATTTAACACTAGGGAGAACATAATCACGACTTACAGCTTGAAGTAGACACACAAGATCACTTAACTAACGTGACTTTGCTTGGGTTAAAAAATAATGCATAATATCAATTATGAGATTTTCACAAAATAAACATGGTTCTTAAGTACAACCAAGAACAGGCCAGTTCTAAGTATTACCAGATTGGTCCCTCCTTCCAATTTTTGGAATTGAAATTTATAAGGTAAGTTTCAAATTATGGTCTTCAAATTGACCCACCTTGAAACTGAAAACAATTTTTTTAGAATTTAAACAAATTGGTTTGCTTGAGTTTTTCAATTTCAGTAAAGAGAGTTTAAATTTTTTTGCATAAACTAAGTTTCGAGAATTATTCACAAATAAATTGAAACCGTACAAACAAATATTGAATGAATTCGTTACATAAGATAAGGAAAATTTAGTGTACTAGAAAAATAACCGTATTAATGTATTTAAAGATTTGAAAGAATTAAAATATACAAGGAACCCGCATCTTTTCCATGGAAATTTCATCTCTTTGTTCATGAAAGACGAGTCAAAAACAATAATCTCTCCATTTATTTACGATCCGTATCATGAAAATATTATACCGTGATCGTCCTAGCCGCAGTGTAATGTTCCAAAGTAAAACCGATCAAAACCAAAGAGACAAAACAGGAAGTAATTAGAGAGCTAAAGAATTGTAATTTACAAATTCGCGAGGTAGATTCGGTGCCAATACGTAATCGCCTATGAAATCAATTTCGGGTGGATCACTAAGAAAAAATGTCGTTTGGACTCGTTCTCCAACGCCCCAGCCTTCGTATAATTCCAAGCTCGTTCCCTCTCCCCTTCTCGCCCCAGCCTGTTTGGATCGTTCCGAACCAAATCGCCATTTGGTTCTCTCCGTCTTCTTCTCCCTCTCGCCACCTCGTCCTTGTCGTTCTTCATAAACTCTTCCTCCTCCGCGTAACCTCGGCCAGCACAGTCCCTCTCTCTCTCTCTCTCTCCATCTTCGTCCATGGCGTCTCAAGAAGACGAAGCCGCCATAGCGAAGCTCGAGTCGGCATGCAAGGACCTGAAGGCCCTCCTCCAGAAATCGGCGGACCTGGACCGGAACATGGAGAAGATGGACAGGCGGTTCGACCTCATCGACCAGTCCCTCTCCCTGGCGTCCCGGCGCGTCGCCCCCTTGCAGTCCATGGCCATGGCCAACAAGGCCCTCGACACCCGGATCAACCGCGCCGTCACCCCGGCCCTCTCCCTCCTCCACAGCTTCCGCCTCTCCGAGTCCCTCCAAGCTGACATCGTTGACCTCTCCGCCAGGCTCTCGGGCGAGGTGGGGCCGTCCCCGAACCGGCTCAGGAGGCTCCTTGAGTACGTTGACTGCGTTGACCGGCTCAAAGCCGCGTTGAGCTCCATCAGCGAGGAGGGCGAGCCGGCCATCCAGAACCTCCAGGAGGTGGTGGAGTTCCTGAGCCGGACCAAGGCGACCGACAACTTCAGGACGCACCGGCTGAGGGAGACGCTTGTCACGCTCAAGGCGCTTTACGAGACGGAGGTCGACGCGATGCGGTTCGAAGGGTTGCTCGACGAGGCCTTGCTCCAGTTGCAGGACGAGTATGAAGGGTTGTTGCAGCAGCTGAAGCACGAGAATGTCGGGGAGGCGCAGGAGGGCCGCGACGGCGGGGTTGCGGGGTCGGAGCTGGGGTCGGAGCAGGAGGTGGAGGTCCTAAGGAGGATATCGGAGACGTTGGCGGCGAATGACTGCCTGGACATTTGCATCGATATCTTCGTCAAGGTAAGAAGTGATACACGAATACCTAGCGAACTATTTGCGAACTTCGTATATGACGAAGCGATGAGCTGCATCGATATCTTCAGCGAATCATCTCGTTTTCGTTTCCTTCTTTTACTAATCTTACATTTTATGCTGATTCCACATTTATTCGATGACACAAAGCGTATCACATAGGTCATTGCGTAACAAATTGTAACGAGTCTTACAATTTATGTTAGCCATCTCTTAATAGACATCACGATTGTGTCTTGATTGCACTAGTTGCTCTATTAAGCCTCGATAACATAATTGTATTGATCATCATAATCTATAATTCAACTTTGCTTCGCAATGTGATCTTTGGCAGGTGAGATATAGGAGAGCAGCGAAGGCACTGATGCGCCTGAGCCCGGAGTACCTCAGGACGTACACGCCAGAAGAGATCGACGAGATGGAGTGGGAGAGCTTGGAAACGGCCATTACCCTGTGGATCCAGCACTTCGAGCTCGCACTCAAGACCGTCCTCGTCTCCGAGAAGAGGCTGTGCAACAAGGTCCTGGGAAACCTCGTGGACGGCCTTGTCTGGCCCGAATGCTTCGTCAAGATCGCCGACAAGATCATGGCCGTCTTCTTCCGCTTCGGTGAGGGCGTCGCCCGTAGCAAGAAGGAGCCCCAGAAGCTCTTCAAGCTCCTCGACATGTTCGACTCCCTCGAGAAACTCAAGGCTGAGTTCATCCAAGTAAGTATTGCGTACACTCATTCTGTTAGGAACTTTGATATGAATAGTAGTTTTTGTGATTGATTCTGTCAATTATTTCTTTGTCCAGATCTTTGAGGGCGACTCTGGATCCGACATCTGCACCCGCTTCAGAGAACTCGAGAAGCTGCTCGTCGCCGCCTCGAGCAAGGTGTTCTGGGAGTTCGGCCTCCAGATCGAGGGCAACTCCGACGGCCTCCCTCCGCCGCAGGACGGCTCGGTGCCGAAGCTCGTGAGGTACGCCATCAACTACCTCAAGTACCTCGTCGCCGAGACCTACAGCGGCCCCATGGCGAAGGTGCTGCAGACGGAGCAGGTGTGGAAGGCGGGCATCCTGTCGAAGCCCGAGTCGGAGGAGGACCTGCTCCGGCACGCCGTCTCCAACGTCGTGGAGGCGCTGCAGCGGAACGTGGAGTCCAAGCGGGGGCGGTACAAGGAGAAGATACTCCCGCACGTGTTCGCCATGAACACCTACTGGTACGTCTACATGAGGACGAGGAACACGGAGCTCGGGAGGCTCCTCGGCGAGCAGTACATGAGGAAGCAGTACAAGGTGGTGGCCGAGGAGTCGGCCTACCTGTATCAGAAGCAAGCGTGGGGATCCCTGGTGCGGCTCCTGGAGGCCAAGGCTGACGACACGAGCAACAAGGCCAGGGCGAGCGCGAGCGCGAGGATGGAGGCGTTCCTGAAGGGCTTGGAGGAGGCGTCGCAGAAGCACCGGAGCTCGTACGCCATCCCGGACGCAGACCTGAGGGAGCAGATCAAGGAGGCCACGGTGAAGCTGGTGGTGCCTGCTTACGCCGAGTTCGTGAGCGCGTGCGGCTCCGCCTTGAAGGAGGGCTCGTACGCGAGCGCCGAGTCGATCCAGGAACTGCTGAGTCAGGCGTTCGACGGAGGCGACAGAGAAGGTGACGCGAAGAAGACGAGGCGTCGCGGGGGCTCGAGGGGCGGCGGGAGCGGCGGCGGCGGGGCTGTTGATGGGACGGGAGGGACTTTCGACGGTCCAGATCGGATGTTAGTGATCTGTTGATCTAGTCGGACTCAGCTGCTAAGCGAGGAAAGAGAGTGAAATGAAGGTATTACCCTCTGTTGTAGGGTAAAAATGTGATTTTTCCTCATTAATTTGTTGATAAATTGGAGGCAATATTCGCCTTTTGTGTGTGTGTGTGTGTGTGTTTGTTAAAATTAGAACTTTAGAGGCAAAAAAAAAAAGGTTCAAAGAGAGTTTGTATGGATACAACCGTATATGTATCTACTACTTATCATCACATGCTCGCAAAAGCAATGAAAGCATCCAAATATACCCCATTCACTTTTTAATGCGTACCTTATAATTTATTTAATCCTAAAGTCAACTATGACAAAAAAAAAATCCTAAAGTCAACACTTTCAACGGATTTTTTTTTTTTACACCCAACCAAATGCTATTATGGAAACACATTTTCAATTTAGATCAACCATAGCAAAAGACATTCAAAAATTTCACACGATTAGATGGAGAAGACAGTATTGACAATCAACAAGGTAATCCAGAATCATCAAGAATCAAAAAGCATCGAATTGAATATTTCTAGAAAAAATTTGATACGGATATATTATTTGAGCTTCGCTTAGTTAAGATGACTTAGAACCAGGGAATACCGGGTCAATTTTCTGCAGGTATGTCTTCCCACAGTGGGCGAACAACTGTTCAAGCCCTTCAAGGACAACCTTTTAGCAAAAAACCACTCAGCCATTTAGTTTAGAGCCTAGAGACACTCAGAGATGCCAGAATGGAAACGTTTCTAATATATACGAGCTACATTTCTTGGAGGATCTTACCAGGCTGGAGAAGATGAGGAGCTTAGAAAGCCATGGAGAGGTTTTTCACAAAGCACTCACTTTACTTCGAGGGACTCTCCCAACACATTACACCCTCATTGCCTTATATAGACAATAAGAGGTAACAAACAAACAAGGACCAAGCTCACGGGTCCAGGAACATACAAAGGCACCGGAAACTTCCGGGAGGGAATTATTCGCACATTATGAACAGTAACTGTACTGTGAACAGTACTTTTCCTAGCCTAGTGCTACAGTAAAAGTGAACATTACTTACTACAGTGAAAATGTACGGACAACGGTTTGTTCAACGGTCTCGTCCGTCACGAGCATTGTAGTCATAGTTCGAGTCATCTGAGCTGTGCTTTGTGGCAAAAAGATGTTCTTCATACTTCTGTTCAAGAGCTTTAAGATCTTCTGGTGAGAGAATCTGATTTGGACGGTGTGATGAGGATGCTTCCTCATGTGCCCAATACGATGCTTCTTCTTGGTTCCAGTTTGTATTGTCATCTCCTGTAGTGTCGGTAGGAATTCTTGGCTGATGCCAATTGGATGGCTGTGCATAGAAGAAGGTGTTCATGCCTTGGGATAAGGACAAAGGCCTTTGGTCATAGGGGTCTTGAGAAAGAGGGCCTTCCTATCTAGCATAGGGGTCCTGAGTCGACTGAACAATGTCATCTGCATCTGTCATTTCATGCTCCTGGGATGACGCAGCTTGTCTAAAATCTTTGAGTGCTTGTTTAGCTTATGGTGCTAGTTCATAATGATCCCATGCAAAGTGGGTACATTATAGTTTCGTACATCTTCGGAATGGTTTTGTTTTCTTGACGAGAATTCTCTCGGAGTTCTCGATCTTTTGGTGTTCACAACATCTAACAGGTCCTGGATAAGACTTGTGAATTCGAGCTTCTCTGTTGTCCAAGTGAGGTTTATAGGATGTAGTTCCTATATCCTGTGGGGCATAAATTATATTGCTGTTATTTCTGAAAAAATGTCATGGACGTTGGAAAAACAAGATGGTATGGACCTCAGGATTTGGTGTCATGGTTCTTAGTTCTTTTTCTAAGAGATGTTTCCAGTGAGTAAGAGGGTAGAACCAATTGAGAAAGTCTAGGAGATTTCGATCACTTTCTCTTTCAACATTTCTGCGCCGAGTAAGAATATCCTGTGAGGTTGGCGATGAATCTTCTCGGTTGGAATTTCAATAGCTATTAAGTACTTGTTGGTTAAGTACCATAATAACGTCTTGAGTTGATTAGGGAAATCATCTTCCTTCCAGATAAGAGGATGTATGAAAGGATAATTTGAATTTAATCCAAAATGATAAATAATCGAACCTCCTTTGTCTCCAAATAGTTCTGTGTGGCAGTTCCACATGAATTTATCCAGATTTTCAGTGAGACTGTCATTCTGGATTTGTTCAATGATCTCCTGGGGATATTTCCAGCTTGGCAAGTCTCTGATCTTTTAAATCTTGTATTTTACTCCATGATTGAGCATATGGAAAGCAGGTCTCTTGATGTACATGTTGATTTCAGCTGGTGCTTTAGGCCTTGACAGGAAGTCGGTAAGAACATTCTTCTTTCCAGGAATATGCTTGGTTTTAAAAGAGTATTTTGAAAACCACTCGGCCCATCGAAGCAGCTGGGAATTTGGAATTTGCTTATGTTTAAACTTGGTCATATGTGGAAAAGATGCCATGTCTAATTCTACTAGGAAATGATGGCCGATGAGATGGAATTCAAACTTTTTGATTCCATTTTTGACTGCTAAGATTTCTTTGAAAGTGGAATAGTAATGCATTTCAGCTTAGGAAAACTTTCCACTTTTATGAGCACAAAGGTGTCTTTTACCATCAATTTCTTCAAGTAGAATTGCTGCTTAATATTCATCACGGCATCGGTTTGGAGAATTCTTTTTCCCGTTGATGGTATTTGCGGTGGTGGGAGATCTTGCATAATCTCCTTAAGCTCGCCGACTTTTTAGTCGAGTTTTTCCCAAGGTAGGGGATGTTTCTTCAAAGATCGACTCGGCGTAGTGGAATCAAGCAGCTTTGCAATGTTTGGAATAAAATCCATGAGATAATTAATTATTCCAAGAAATTGCTGAACTTGTTTTGTCGTGAAGTTTTCTTCAAGAAATTTTAACAATTCCTGAGCAATATGTGCCCCTGGGTAGTATGTACATTTGTTGAGGTGCATACCAAGAAATTCAATTTCTGTCTGGGCAATATTCATCTTTTTTTGGGAAAGCATGATACCATGCTGCTTCACGATTTCTGCGAATTGTTCGAGAAGTTGACAGTGCGACTGCTCATCAGGACTGTACAGCAGGATGTCGTCAATGTAAATTGCTGCACTTGACAGAATTGGTTGGAAGATTCTACACATGGCCTTTTGGAAGAGGGATGGTGCTACTTTTAGGCCAAAGGGAAGAACTTTCCACTGGAAGTGCTGGTTTGGAATACAGAATCCTGTCTTGGATCTGTCTTCAGGATGGATGCCCAATTGCCAAAATCCGGCTTTGAGGTCGAATTTGGAATAGATATGGGCCTTGGTTAAACCAAGAAAGAGGAGTCTCTTGAGGGTAAAGGGAATTTATCGTCTTGGAGAAAAAGGTTGAGAGGTTGGTAATTGATTACCGGGTCTCATTTTTCCTCTGGTTTGCTCGGACGCTTATTAACATAAAAGGCTTCACAAGCCCATTGGGAGTCTGAGAGTTCAATAAGACCTTGTTGCAATAGTTCTGAGCATTCCCTTTGGGCCAGAGCCAAATGTTCTGGCTTCATACCCATGTGACTTGCCTTGGTTGGATTGATGTCTTCATTCTTTTTAAAAGGAAGGCGAACAAAGAATTCTGGATTTTTCCATAAAGGATGAGAACATTTTTGAGCAAATTCAGAATGGGATTCCGAACAGGATTCTAACAGTTTTTGCATGATTGGATCTAATAGACTCATCTGAATGGAAAAGAGTCTCTGAATATTAACAAACTCAGAGAATTGGTTCTTATACCTAAGACCTTTTCCAAGAATGATACGAAGTTGGGAAATTTGAGTCATTATGTCCCACCCAATTATCAAGTCTTTATTGGGGAGATTGGATCCAAAGATTTTTGCAGTTATGGAAAAAACTGGACAGTTATGGGAGTAGTTCTGACATTTGTGGAGAAAGTATCTCCAGAGGCAGAGTTGAAATATCAGACATGAGAAGTCCAATATTCTTCAGGCGGAACTTTAGTATCCGAATGGAACAACTTGCTCCAAAGTATCAATGAGGGCAATAACGGTGATAGGTTTGGCAAACTTTGAGGTGAGGATTTTCACGGGAAATGGGGACAATGAGTTTGGCTTGAAAATATGTCGAGTTTGCTCAAGGTGTGAGGGATATATGAAAAATGTCTTGAATCTGAATCTAATTCAGTTTCGCTGGGAGTTTGGTAAGAAGGGATAACATAAAGAGTTTGTTCTGAAGGTTCTTCATCAGCAGAAAATAAGGATTCAATATCGGCATTTTCAAGAGAAATCCCAGTATCACTTTCAATGTGATAAATGAGACGATTCGACCTTTTCTTTCTTGAGGACAATTTTTGGCAAAATGCCCTTTTTGATTGCAGATGAAGCAACGATTTGATTTCTTGTAGCTTGTGCAATCTTTCCTTTTGCGTAGATATCGCCATTTCTTCTTTCTTCTGAAGTGCTTAGGGCCATGTTTGGATTTCTTCATCCAGAACTTCTTAAAGTGTTTCTTCTTTCGAGAATACTTTCCACAAGTACCATCACAATCTTTCTTCGAACATTTGATCTTTAACTTCTGGTGGGAGCAGGCTGCCTCGAGTTCCTTGTCATCTGTGATGTAGGTGCGGACCATTTGTCTCTTTAGGCATAATTCTTCAAGACATAGATGGATCTCTTGCTGTATTTCTCCCAAGGGAATATCTTGTACTCTCATTTGTCTTTCGAAAAAAGATCTTTCAACCATCTGAGATAGCTCTTCAGGGATGGAAGTCAGGTAAACATGCTTTAGATTTGAATCAGCTCCAACCTGGTAAAAGAGCTTAAGCATTTCTCGATAATGCCTATCAAGATATTTCTTCTGGAGAGAGCAACATTTTCTTTCAAAAAATTCCCTTCTTTTCATTTCAATGAGGTCAGTGGGTTTTCCCACAAAGAAATGATATAAAAGGGTGATAGCATGGCTAAAATCAGGTGACATTAAAAAATGAATCTGGTCTTGTTCTGACACTGATTTCCACCAAAGTTTGAGGCTTCTTGTAAACCTCGTGACAAAATTATAAAGGACATCATTCATATCATGATTGGTGATGGACTGAGTATTCAACCAAGTATGAAATTCCTTAAGTCTTTCTGACCATTTATGGTAAGAAATATTATCAATGGTAAAAAACTGTTTTGATGTCATGGACACATTATGTCCGGGATTGTTCTGAACAATCTCTGGTTCAGAATAGTTTGATTCCATATCCTGATCAACCATGAATATGGATGAAGTTACTGGTGCAATAGGGAGGGAATCAGCAGCAGGAATTGAGAAGGATGAAGAGGAGGAAAAGGATACCGAATCTGATTCAGTATCAAAGATGTTAGGAAATGCTTGTTCAGTTGGAAATAGAATCTGATCATTTGGAATAGCAAGATCAGGCTGCTGGGTATCGGGATCGGTGGTTCCGAGTACCCAAATCCTTTAGAAAGGACTCTAATGGATTAGATAGCATCATCTCGATCCGGCTTTTCTCTTATAACGACCGAAGATGCTTTGGCTTCTCTCTTATAACGACCGAAGATGATTCTGTAGGCATTGTCTCCTTTCCTTTCCGGATTTGACTCAATTCTTTGAGGCGATTTCGCATTTCTGCCATATCTGGTCCTTTTTAGTAAGGATCTTCTGGGATAGCAGTAAAGATGGATGCCTGGGGTGGCGGAGGCGAATATCCGGTTCTTACCGAAGTTGCACATGGGTCAAAAGGTCTCGAATGTTCCTTCTTCAAGGATTTGAATTTGCTTCTTGAGCTTTTCTATCTCCTAGGCTTTGGGCTCTCAAGATGATGGTACCCCGGATGTTGTCCCGATTCCAAGGCATTAAGCCTTTTTGGAATTCAAATCATTTTCTTGGTGGTCTCATCATATTTTTGAAGATCTTGTTGCACATTTCCAATCTTGGAATCAATTGCTTTGAAGGCATTGTTTTGTGCTAACAGAGTCTCCGATTGCCAATTTAGGACAGCTTCAGCAGCAGGAGTCTTTCTGTGTCTTCCATGTTCATCCACATCAGTGGGGGTAGGTATTTTAGGGGTATGGCGATATTTACCTTGTGGATCAATGAATTCTTCCGGAGCTAGGAATGGAAGTTTAGAACTTTCTCGGACCAGAAGGGGAAAATCTGTTTCATGGAACATGGCTATAGAAGAAGTGGGTGGTATTTCTGCTGGAGTCTCAAGTGGATAGGAATGTTTCTTAGCCCACTTTAGGATTGGCTTATAAAACGGAGAGAGAGCTGACTTTTTGTGAGAAAATGGCGGAGGTGATGGTGGTGGAGTTGTTGAGACTGAAGATGGGGGCAATAAACTCTAGTGGTGGAGGTAGAGCATAGGATACCATGAACTGGTATTTATCACATTCACCAAGAGTATCAACTGATGGATCTCCATTTAAGTACCTTTGGAATATGGGATCTTTCCTTTTTCTCCTTCGAGGTGGAGGCTTGTCAAATGGATTTATCTCGTCAGGGGAATTTATGCAGTAAGAGCACTGGCAAAAAGGATCCCAAAAACAATGACCATACTGGTCTTTGTAGTGATGGATTGGATGTCCATTACTATTGAAATGTCGAACAAGCTTTTTTGGGTCTGGCTCGGAAATTGATTCAGGAATACATGGTTCAATCATGAAGAGGGTTTGGAAGATAGATGGACTTTCTTCCTTTTCTTTGCCAAATTTGATGGAAACAGTTCCATCTTTCTTTCGGATGAATTCAGAGTCCGAAGACTGGAAAGGCTTGTTGCTTTGGTGCAGCTTTTCATAATTAGTGATCCATGTCTCCGGTAAGAGAGTGGCTAACTTCTCCTTTGGAATTTGTCTAGGAACATGGATACATGAAGTTTGATCATTTTGCATGGAGATGAACATGGCATCTTCATTTCCATTGTTGAAGTTTAGATCAAGAGCATGGTTCTGCACTCAATAAACCATTTGGTAGTGAAGTGTTCTTTGCAACGGAATCGGCAGTTTGAGGAGCTCCGGTGAGCCGAACCTGTACCTTCATGAAAGAAAGTAACTGCGGATTTGAAAGGGCGATATTGAAGTTAGGATACAAAGTCACAAAGATTGTGCCAGCATTCAAGGTGGTTTGAACAGTGCCTATATAGGCATGCTGGTATTCTAAGAAACGAGTATCCAATAAAGCTATTCTAGCAACAACTGACAGCCCTTTACGGCCATGAAAGGTGAGAGTAAGACGAACAGCGCCATAATGAACCTGAGTATATCCCTGTTGAGCCCATTGTTTGGGAAATTCTGAAGGGATTTGAAAAGTAACGAAGTACTCTTTTTCAGTGGCAGGAATGGGGTGCTGGTCGAATTTGGAGGACTGGACATACTCCTTTACTTGCTTTGGGATTTGGTGTATAAGTTGACGAATAGAGCGGATAGGTAAAAATGATGAGGTGGGTTTAGCAAAGGCGGAGTAAGGGTTTATGATACGTAAGATGAAGTGATTGATAAAGAAAAAGTTAACGGTATCACTCATGTATCCTTAGGACATAACGGAAGAAGGATTTATACAATTTGAGGACCAAATTGCCCCCCAAAAAAGAAGAAGAAGAGCGGGGAAAGATATTACGCAATTCGATTCCGTTGTCCCAAACAGAGTTGCGATGCGTGGACACGACAAGCTTGTGGGCATCGTTACGGTACGATGCTGCCGACTGTTCCACACGCTACGCGGCAGCGTTAAACTTGACGTGTCGTCCGCTAAGTAAAAAGCAAAAAAAGAAAAAGCCCCCCTATCCAATCCCGCACGCACGGTGAATCGTACCGAAAAAGGATCATCCGGGAATCTACCGAGCAGTCGCGATCGGCCCAACCAGCGCCACCGCAGTATTTCTCTCTCCCGATTTTCCCGAGAAAGTTCGCAGCTTTTCCCCAGAAAATCCTCGGCAGCTCTCCGTCGAATCGCGCGAAATCTCCACCGCCCACGACTACTCTCCACCGGAGCTTTTCGCGAGAGATGGAACCCGACTCCGTCCCGACCACGTCGTTCGTGGACTTCCCGGAGGACGTCCAGCTCTGCATCCTGTCGTTCCTCACGCCGCCCGAGATCGCCAACTTCTCCTGCACCTCGAAGCGCTTCGTCGCGCTCTGCAGGAGCGACGCCAAGCTCTGGCACGCCCTGTGCGACCGGCGGTGGGGATCGAAGACCCAAATCCGGAAATGGGGCGACGGCAAGGTGTGCTACCGGCTCCTCTACAAGACCCTCAGCGAGTGGGAGAGCCTCATCGGCTTCTGGCGGCGCAGCGGCCAGAGATACACCTCCGCCGTGGCCGTCGCGGCCGCCGCGCCGCCGCCTCCTCCGCCTCCGCCGCTCGTCGTCTTCGATTGGGGCCCCTCGTTCGTCGCCGGTTCCAGGGTCTCGCCCTCCCAGGACGGCACCTACGGCGTGGTGAAGTCGCCGTTTTTGTGGATGTCGCTTTCCCCCGGCGGGGAACCCGTGAATTTCGTCGACCCGGATGGTAAAGGTGGCGAATTCGGCGCTAATTATTCTGCCGATTCGATCGGGAAGACCGATTTGATCCCGGTGGATGTGAATTTCATGGGGTGTACGCATTTGGTGGTGGAGGAGAACATGGGGCTCGGGGGCAATTCGTACAGGAATGGGTTTCGGAGGAGCTCGAGCTCCACGAACTTGTGTAGCGATGAGGAGGAGGCCAGTGGCGGCGAGAATGGGACTTTCGGGAGCTTACCGGATCGGTATATGTCGGAGATGTATCAGCACTTTGCGAACCGGACGAGCCCTGGCGGGAGCGGCGCATCGAGAAGGCAGAGGAAGAGGGAGAAGGAGAGGCAGGGGAAGAGAAGATGGGAGCCCGAGCATTTCGTGAAAATAGTAGATTGCTCGCCCACTCCTTCTCGGCCTTTGCAGGGGCTATGGAAGGTGATTCGAGCTATTCTTTCTGATCTTAACCTTCTTATCTGGATCAGTGCATCTGCATTTATCAGTTAAATTAGTTGTCTTACATGGAGAGGTTGGAGCTGCTTTCTTTGTTCTGATCATCGCATTGAAATTGTGAGTTCATTTACTAGTTTAGAATGGGCAATTTGGTGATAGGCTCAAGATGATTCGAATTTCAGTTTGAAGAAAGATTGGATCTTTTGTGCTAAATGCTGAGTTTATATGCTTTTTGGCTGTTTGGGATTTTCAGTACACTTGATTAGTCTTCCCTTGGTATATCCAAACAATTCATGCTTTGGGCTGAGCGCACTGCATTATTTGTTGAAGAGGTCAAAATGGATTAAAAAAGTATGACTCCTAACCAGCCCGTTGCGATCAAACAATTTATGTCGATGATGCAAATACTACATATTTGCTCTTATGCCAATCGACAACTATAGTTATATGTTGATGCTGCCTGATTATTATAGTTCTCAAAATGGCTGTTGTTGTTCAGTCAGTGTAATGCTTTTGAGAAGTTTAACTTGAACTGGGTATTAAGACATTACGATTTAAAGACAGCTTATGCCAATGATTTTTCAAGAGATGCCTTGTGGTGACACTTCACTACTTATGCCAAGAAAGATGGGTATGGATTGGTTGATGAGTATTTGGATTATGAAATCAAATCATGAGGGAAGGTCCATTGCCAATGCATTGTGATTGTAAATTCTGTTACATGAATTCTTCCTCTGTACACTCCTCTGGTGAATTAGTTTACATATAAACAATGGTGTCAACTTGGTGCCTCACTCTGGCTATTAACTTATGCTCAGTTGAAATTATTTGAGGCTTTCATTCGATAAATGTGGATTGACAGTGCTTTTCAGAAAGTCAGGACATTGTGTGCTTGCGAATTTAGTGTACTCCTTTCAGTTCCAACACACTCAAAAGAACAAGAATGAACTATGACATTGTATGCTGTAAATTTATTATTTATGTGGGGGTTGGCTTAAATATGTTTGAGCTCTCCTTGATATCTGAAGGTCTTTCTTGCCCATCGTCACAGGGAATCGGTGACTGCACGAAACTGGAATTCTATCTTGTCACTTACGATGAAATTGGGGGAATTGCCTGCCGAAGGGTTGGGGAACCAGCAGACCGTTTTTCTGGTTGTGCCCCAGTTTTTTGGACATCGAAAGCAACATTTATTGAGCCACCTTTTTCTCAAGAGGAGGTGATCATGTACGACAGTCGCATGCATCTTCACCCCATTGATGAAGAAAATTATATGTTCGGGGAGCTTCCAATGGAAAATGAGCCGGTCACTCACATCCTGTACATAAATTCAAGTTATGACTTGCTAATTCCTGATTTAGCTGGGACTACAGCAACTGACAGGCGTAACGAGGGAAGGATCTGGCAGTATAGAGACGGTACATTTGGGTTCGGGTTTCTTCGGGACAATTTTATTATAGACCTGAAGCACATAGGCCTGAATGGTTGTCTTCTTCACTAGGTTAAGCTTTGTGATAATTGATTTGGTCTTCTGGATTCATTCTGTACATATTAGAATCTTAGGAAAGAAGAGCCATATATCCAGCATGGCACTGGTGTCATGTTCTTTTGCTTTAGACCTGCGGCTCCACCTTGTAGGCCGCTTTGTAAAATAGTTTATTGTTGAAATGATGGCATCTGTTCCAAAGTTTTATTGAATTCTGGCGATTCTTCTTTTGACCCATTTCTCTTACCTTAATTTCCTCTTCCCAACCCCCCTCGTATGCCTGCCCAACTGCTTTACTATTCAGGATCTGTCAGGGGAGTTTACAATAATCTGATAAAGTTTATCTCGCTAAAACACCGTTACCATGGATGATGTAAGGTGATATACCCTTATTCCTGGAAGCTAATCCAACTTCCCCAAGTAATAGTGGGGACTCTGGCTTTCTCGACCATAGGGAAGGTAGGCCTTTGCTGTTCCGCTCTTTCAATTTGATGTGTTAAAATTAGATTGAAGTAGCTTGTTTATCATGGCGCTCGTGTAGAATGGATGGTTGCAGTTGCAGATTCTTCGCTAGAGATCATTGCAGAAATTTCTCATAGAACTCGATATATTTTTAGCAGTAGGGGCATACATATGCAAGAGTCATCTGAGATCTGATTATGCAACTATTAGTGTAAGCTGGCATGTTCTAGCGAGTGTCTGGTGGTAAAAAAGGAAGCTGAAATTACAAGAAACAGTGACCAACACATTTCGAGTTGAACAAAACGGATACATGAAGCCTTTCAGACCACAGAAACTACAGTCTCGACCGGTAAGGAAGGAGAATGCAAGAGGGAGAAAATAACATAGTATAACAGATGCTGCTTATTATGTCTCACACAGCAATTTCTCTAGCTGCAACTTTCTCGTTTCCTGCATGGTCTCCCTCAAGCTGGCTGAGGTTGCCCTTCTCTCTGATGAGTTGTGCGTGGTGATGTTTGCAGAAGAGTTTGCCTCATGTGCAATGTAGTTCGATGGGCTTATTGTGCAACCGCCATGGGTACATTTGAAGCAGCTTTTGTGGTACGGAGTTCCATTCACACTCACCTGTATCAAGAGTTTGTTGCAGCAATTTTAGAAGATTTCCGAATTTTGGAATCATTCAAAGTCATTATTCTGCCTGTGCCTGTTCTGTGTTGACTATAATACTGAGAATGAGAATGGTTGAGTTGGTCCCTTCTCAGTTGGATATACAGTATTTGTGCAACCGTTTTTCTGGTTGTGCCCCAGTTTTTTGGACATCGAAAGCAACATTTATTGAGCCACCTTTTTCTCAAGAGGAGGTGATCATGTACGACAGTCGCATGCATCTTCACCCCATTGATGAAGAAAATTCTATGTTCGGGGAGCTTCCAATGGAAAATGAGCCGATCACTCACATCCTGTACATAAATTCAAGTTATGACTTGCTAATTCCTGATTTAGCTGGGACTACAGCAACTGACAGGCGTAACGAGGGAAGGATCTGGCAGTATAGAGACGGTACATTTGGGTTCGGGTTTCTTCGGGACAATTTTATTATAGACCTGAAGCACATAGGCCTGAATGGTTGTCTTCTTCACTAGGTTAAGCTTTGTGATAATTGATTTGGTCTTCTGGATTCATTCTGTACATATTAGAATCTTAGGAAAGAAGAGCCATATATCCAGCATGGCATTGATGTCATGTTCTTTTGCTTTAGACCTGCGGCTCCACCTTGTAGGCCGCTTTGTAACATAGTTTATTGTTGAAATGATGGCATCTGTTCCAAAGTTTTATTGAATTCTGGCGATTCTTCTTTTGACCCATTTCTCTTACCTCAATTTCCTCTTCCCAACCCCACTCGTATGCCTGCCCAACTGCTTTACTATTCAGGATCTGTCAGGGAGTTTACAACAAGCTGATAAAGCTTATCTCGCTAAAACACTGTTACCATGGATGATGTAAGGTGATATACCCTTTTTCCTTGAAGCTAATCCAACTTCCCCAAATATTAGTGGGGACTCTGGCTTTCTCGACCATAGGGAAGGTAGGCCTTTGCTGTTCCGCTCTTTCGATTCAATATGTTAAAAACTAGATTGAAGTAGCTTGTTTATCATGGTGCTTGTGTAGAATGGATGGTTGCAGTTTGCAGATTCTTCGCTAGAGATCATTGCAGAAATTTCTCATAGAACTCGATATATTTTTTGGCAGTAGGGGCATACATATGCAAGAGTCATCTGAGATCTGATTATGCAACTATAAGTGTAAGCTGGCATGTTCTAGCGAGTGTCCAGTGGTAAAAAAGGAAGCCGAAATTACAAGAAGTGGTGACCAACGCATTTCGAGTTGAACAAAATGGATACATGAAGCCTTTCAGATCACAGAAACTACAGTCTCAACCGGTAAGGAAGGAGAATGCAAGAGGGAGAAAATAACATAGTATAACAGATGCTGCTTATTATGTCTCACACAGCAATTTCTCTAGCTGCAACTTTCTCGTTTCCTGCATGGTCTCCCTCAAGCTGGCTGAGGTTGCCCTTCTCTCTGATGAGTTGTGTGTGGTGATGTTTGCAGAAGAGTTTGCCCTCATGCGCGATGTAGTTTGATGGGCTTATTGTGCAACCGCCATGGGTACATTTGAAGCAGCTTTTGTGGTACGGAGTTCCATTCACACTCACCTGTATCAAGAGTTTGTTGCAGCAATTTTAGAAGATTTCCGAATTTTGGAATCATTCAAAGTCATTATTCTGCCTATACCTGTTCTGTGTTGACTATAATACTGAGAATGAGAATGGTTGAGTTGGTACCTTCTCAGTTGGATATACCGTATTCTTGCAACCGAAACATTTCTCTCTTGTTCCAGCAAACATGCCCGAGACTTTGGCTGCAGCGGGTTTCTGTTTGAGCAGCTTTAGATTAAGACTCATGATGCTCTTGAGGAATTATTGGACAAGAAATGAGAGGAACACTTGGTCATGGAAAATTACCTCGCTGCCCAAAGGTCTTTCTGGTTTGACAATTTTCGGGATACCTGAGAGAACAAAAATTCACTTGAGAGAGATCTAAATTGATGTTGGATGGGAGAGGAACTCAGATAAATTCTGACCTTCAAAGCTTTTCTCAAGGCTGCCAGTTCTCTTGAAAATTTGATCGAAGTGTGGCCTGCAGTAGAGAACTCCTTCAAAGGAATTGTAGTTGGAAAGCTGCAAGGTCGAATCTAGTCTTCAGAATTATACAAAGTACATCAAGCTACTTGTGAAAATGCAAGAAGTTCATGCTGGAAGTTGTAGCAGATAGCCACAGTGCAGTTTGGAGAAACCAAGATTCAGATTTGTTGTGTTTTCAGCAGTGGGATATATTTGATTTGAAGCTCGACGGTAATTGATTAGGTTAACATGGATCGAGTCGGTTCAAAATACATTCCGGGTTGACTAAAATGTTCTGCTTGGCAAAGGCAAACGACTTTCAAATACCAGATCTTTCAATTATTAACTAACAAGATCAGATCAATGCTTGACCGTCTCAGCATTGCAGGAGAAACTAAAGCATCCCTGTTCATTGTAATGCAGATTCAGTAAATGTCTCGTTTCTGCACCGACATGATCCCAATGACATCGAGAGCAACATCAAAACAGACCAGGCAGCGAAAAGAATGAACGTGACCCGATGGGTCGGATCTCGTATCAACACGACTCTCGAAACAGAGTGGCAACACGATCTTACCTTGAGGGTGCCCTTGCAGTGGTGACACCGGAAGCAGGCCTTGTGGTAAATGCGGTTGTCAGCGGTCAACTTGTCGACCAGGTACACCGTCTTGTCGCACGCCATGCACTTCTGGGTCGTCCCCGCGAAAGCCATGACCCCCTCTATTGCTCTCGCCCCAACACTGCAGGAGTGAGCCTCTCTTGTGTCTGTTGTGTGCCTCAAAATCAGTTGTGCGAAGCAGAAAGCAAATGAGGGCGCGGACGATAAGGCAAGACAGAGGCAAAAAGAAAAGGGAAAGAAAGAAGGGAGCCGGTTTGCAGGTTAATGGGGGGACCAGGAATTTTGATTTTTTGAAGCGACCAGCAGAAAGCAATCATTTATTTTTGAATTTTGAAGCACCCGCCTGCCATCTGGGCCCTTCCAAGTCATAATAAAAAGTGGCTTGCTTAGGCTTTAATCGGTGGGAACTCAATCCCAAGTATATAATCTGCAACATCATGTGCACCACCATCATCATGGGCCCGTTTCTGACAATATTCCAACGAGCTCTTAGCTAATGAACGGCTGCCCTGGCCAGTGAAGATGTTTATTAACGCAGGATCACTTAATATAAGCACGATGCGAGCCGCTTGGCACCTCACGGAACGGAGCGCATCACGCGAACGTGTACAGTGGTTTTTGTGGCAGGATCTTACTCCACGTCTCTGGCCTGCGCACCTGTTCTGGCATATATGGATTGCGCGTACCACGTTATGGAATCTTTAGTGCTTTGCATGTCGTCCGAAATATCGCACATCGAACAGCGTCATGGACAAGATGATGATGCGCTTGGACTAGTCGACAGTTCGGTCATGGGTCTGTCTTGACAGATGGTGATGGCTTTTTGACCATGCAAAGGGGGAAGAAACCTTTGGTGCTGAGTGGGGCATGAGTGAGGCTCTTGTTGCCGGATCTGCAACCTTGCTTGAATTTTGAACGAGATGAGGACAAAAAGGATCCGTGGCATTTTCATTGGAGCGGTTGAGGGATTTGACGTTGGGCGGCCATTGTCATGGTCCCATGACAAGCTGTAGTTGTACATCAGATTCTTATCAAATTAAATGAATTGTCGGTTGATCATTGGCCGAAAAATTGCACTATAGAAAGTTCACCAAACGATCTCTAAAAAAGGAGAATTTTTTAATGAAAAAGGGTGAAAACTGAATAAAAAGGTTTAACGTCTAAATCTATTCTCTCTATTTTATTACCTAATAAGACTTAGAGAAACTCTTTCAAAGGTAATGGAAAAAAACTGGCATCCAGGTCCTTATCAATCGATTTATGCCTCAGCCGTACTGACAATATGATGATCATTTGTTAATACCGAGCCCGCCCAGGCCCGTTCTGTCTCAAAAGGCGAATTGGTGGGCTTGGGTGACAGCCTTACATTGAAAGGCCCGGCCCACCGAGCTTTGGTCTAGTCCCGGTCCCACCTATGTATTTCAACCTACATGTCAAGTCAATCTCTCTCTTTCTTTCTCTCTCTCTCTCATTATTCACAGCTGTCTCCACTGACTTCTTGTGTGGAAATTCTAGATGAGAAATCCATCGAATGAAGGCCTGATTGAGGGACTGAAGGAATGGACTTTCAGTTCATCGATTTACTTTCTAACCAAAAGTTTTTAGATGTACTTTTTCTATAGATTAGTAACTTATTTAATCCACTTTCTTTTAGTACTTTTTTGGCATGCCAATTAAGGATCGACTACCTTTGTATCTTTCAATTTCTTGTTCTTCGGCAAAATTGGAGAGATCGAAAGAGAGGCAAAAATATATAATGAGCGAGTGGATTGGAGACTTTTTGTTTCTTTGAGTTTATAATTGTTAATAAAGGAAAACAATCTTGACCGATTTGAAGTCAATTTTGCCATTGAACCAACATGTTCAATTCGATTCCTTTGTAGAATTGGTGGTGTTGGAAATTAGACCGAATCTGGTCTATTTCTATTCTTTTTTTTTTAACTCATGAACCCATTTAGTTCTCCTTAAAATTTGCTTAGAATCAAATTCATTAAGCTGATTTCAACTTTTTTTCGAGTTCGAACTTGGACCATTGCTCAATCCTATAAAGCCAGTGCATGCATGGCATATATAGTTTGACTCATATTAGGTCTAAAAAGCCGCACTCAAGCCTTCCATGATTTGAACGACACAAAAAGTCCTTAACATCTCCTAAATAAATTAATAAATAAAATGTTAGGCCTGGAGAACATAAAGACGCTCACATGATTAGTGTGATCGATAAATTACATTTCCTGTTCATATGCATCTCTTTCCAGTTTATATATTGATGAACTTGTTCCATCTCGTGTTTTTAATGCTCCATGAAGTAATTGTTTTAGCTTGATTCTCGTACGTCCACCTGAAAAGATTTCGAGATCGGATCGCACGTTGCAAATTGGGCAAGTTCCCTTAGACAGGCCAAGTGGGCCCCATTGGCCCACCAAACTCATGACCACAATTGAGCCATATATGTGTTACGTACCATAGATCCTATTTCAGGGATAACGAGAAACCAAACCCGACACTGGACCACGAGCCTGAACTAGGAACCTGGTCACGTAATCTACTTATCTAATAAGAGATGATCCGTATCTAGATCCCAGTAGCTTAACGACACATACCTAATCCAATTAAAATGGTTGGATTTTATGTTTGATCGCTGAAGGTGATCCTAATTGTGACATAGGACTGCTCAAGCTACATAGCTGACATAGCATCATATAATTAAAGAAAAAGACGTAACCAGAGAGGTGTGCTAAGACCCAACAATCCAAATACATGACGGATTTATACTCTATATATATGTTGTGTTAAATAAATGACGTACCATCTACAACCTTGGGTTTGAAAAGTTGTTTAAAATGACCTGCTTCGCGAACATCTAATATAGCATGCGCAATTTCGTTATTTTCTAAACAGATTTCCTTACCTATGGTTACCCCATTCGATGGATTTGCTATAATGATGTGCAATTCAAAAGAATTTAACAGGAATTATATTCATCTGGGTGAATATAATATGATATAATTTTATTTTCATACAAAAAGGATGGATGACATGTTGCTAGAGATATGCAAAATAGATTGCTTGAATTGGAAAACACCTATCTCGGATCGAATTAGCCAGTTAGGTTTGATTCCCAAGAGCATCAATTTGGTTCCAGATTCCTAAAAGTAAAAGTGGTATTTGGGCGGTCCGATTTTCTATTTTAAGGGAGACTCTGACCAATTAATTAAAATAACCTGCTTTTTATTATTATTATTTCTCATAATATATATCATCAAATAGTGGGGAAAAAAAGTGACCGGTTTCAGTGAACTAGAAAGGAACCGATCACTCTTACACGTGGCTACATTTTCACGATTTGGTGGACGTCCTGAAGTTTTATCGTGACTTCGGCGAGCCATGAGTCAATCGTTCGCGCAGACGTGGCAATCTTACATGCATTCCTCCAAGCGTGACGAAGAGACGCCAATCGCCAGTAAAATCCGTCGGCTTTTCTGGAAAAAAATAGAACACAGAACAGAAGAAAACAAACGAAAGAGTAAAAGCCAAAACCAGAAGGAATTAGACAGAAACCGGGGCTTATCATCTGGGAGGGCATTTCAGACCAGGTTACAAACGTGTACGTACGTATATACGTATTTCGTCAAAGCTTTGCTGAGTTCGGCCTGATGTCATTCCGGCCGGAGACGTTGACTCGTTCTAGAGAATGAGAGAGGGAGAGAGAGAGAGATGGTCGAGAGAGTCGAACGCGGTGATTCCTTGCGGGTCTCATGGCGGCGATTCCCGTCCTCGGGCGGGGCTTGGTGGTCACGTGATTCATCGTGTGTCTTCGGGGGCCAAACACGTTTTCGATGAGAAAAACTAGGGTTTACTGTTCGACTCGCCCGTGACCAATCAAAGTCAAAACACGATTCGTCGTGTTCCGCTGTTGTTCTTCACATTTTGAGGGTAGTTTCGTGTGGGAAACGAAAGCATGCGGAGCCAGTCGTTTCAATTAATATCAGAGTGGGTAAGCATTTATTATCGTGAATGAACGCGCAGCCGGCCAAGAGAGGAGGAGGAGGAGGAGGAGAAAAAGCGAGGACGAGTCCAATTTTGTGAATGTTGGAGTAGGAGGGCCGTCACTTCTCTCTCGTACAGGAGCTACCCTAGAGGTCGACTTGAGTATGATCAACTTATAAATGAAACTCAAGCTCAAGCTTAACAAGCGTAAATGTCATGTACTTTTTAAGTCTTTGTGTCAATTTTATATTATTATTGAATGTTTTTTTAGAAAATATAGAGTCTAGATATGGTTGTTTGGCTCGTGGGCCTAACTAGCTAAGTGTTAACAAGCTTGAGCTTGACTTGACAAGATACCCGAGTAGCTCGAACTCAAGCTCAATTGAAAATATGCTAAAGTAGAGGAAAATTGTCCCAAACATCACAAACATATTATATGATCCGCTAATTTAGCCATAAACTTTATAATTTGACTAATATAATCTTGAACTTTTTGACAATTTTTCGATGTAATACAACCGGCCAATTTATGTCGAAAATTACTGACGTGATGGTTTTAATTGGCACCCATCATCCTACATGACAAGATAAGTAACTAACATTAATGATCTTTTCTTTCTTCTTTCTTTCTTTTTCCCTATTCTTCTATCCATATTCTTCTTTGTTGGCGGCCCTTGTTAGCCACAACTAACCCTCGCTAGTTAGGGGCGTAATGTTTAGATCTAGGCAAGGCGTCACTCACCTAGATTTGAGTGAAGGCCATGGCACCTCACTTGGATTTGGGCAAGGGTGTCCATTGCTAAGGCCTCAATGACCTCGCCTACCAAAACTCAAGAAGATGGAGGAAGAAAAGATTAAAAAATTGAAAAAAAAATCTCAAAACAATGTTGTTTTAAGCCTCGTCAAGCATGTCAACGATTTCCAATTAAATTTGCTAAAAGAACTATATCAAAAAATTGAAAAAATTTCTGAAAACAATGTCGTTTTAAGCCTTGTTGAACATACCAATGATTTTTGGTTAAATTGGTTGAAAGAACTATATTGAAAATTTGTTAAAATGTTTAGGACTATATTAGCCAAATTAAAAATTTCAAAACTGAATTGATTACCGTACAATAAATTTAGATCTTTTTACTTAATTCTCCCCCTCGAGTAGTCATCTAGACAAGCCTGAGCTATTCACGAGTAGCTTGACTCAGTTTCGCCCCATGTACATATAATCTCACTAGAACTATATATTGTTAAAATCTTTAGGACTATTTAGTCAAATTGGATTGAAAAGTTTAAGATTAAATTGGCCATTGTAAAATTTGTTTAGAACTTATTAGACCATTCTTTCTCTCGAGTAGTCATCCAGATAAGCTTGAGTTATTCAAAAGTAGCATGACTCGGTTTCACCCCTATGTATGTGTAACCTCACTAGAGGTGTGCACAAGAATCCTACGGACCCTAAGAAAATCGACATAGTCCAATAGGTTTCAAGGTGGTTGCGAAAGCTCGTATCTCAGGTTCAATGTTCCAAAATTTTGAAATCGGTAAATAAAGGGCATGCTCTAAAGTTTGATGTCATGCCACCCCATAATTTATGTAGCTGTAGAATGGTATACAAAACCATGTATGCTATTTCTCAACTTATTTATTCGTGACACTCTTTTTTCTATGTGAACGTTTTGCTTAATTGATAGAAATCACCCCGGGTCTACCCTCTCCCTTTCTCTGACAAGTTTGTCTCCTGTCTGCGAACGATATGTTTTAGATCATGCCCTCAATAAAATGCGAAGGATTTTCACGTAAACTCATATATTGAAATAATTAATTGGTAAAAGCTGACGTATACCATTTTTTTTCTTCACTTTCTAACGTCAGTATTATTTTTCGATAAAAAAAGTTAGTATTATATCATGATTATATTACTATTATATAATTTTTTTGTAATCTATGTATCTTTTGGTTAAATGTTCAATGAGTCAATAACTTTACAAAATTTTTGTCAAAATTAATTTTTTTGAAAAAGTACAAAATATTATAGGATACCTTGAAACCTATAGATATAATTCAAGTACAAAATTTTTGGTTAGAGTGAATTGTTGTCTAGTTGAGCTTGGTGATTCGGTGCTGTAATTAGAGATCCTCCCCCGACTGCTTCGTCCAACAGCCCCTTTGTTCAATTCTGACTATACCATGTTAATCATAATTAGCACGCCATAATATTTTATTCATCAAAGATACCTTTGACATCTGAATTTCCGTGATTCCCAAGCATTCAGTCCTCTTTTCGAAATTTTTGGCACTACTAATTCCAAGACTAGAGACAAGGCCTGGCCTTCAAAGATCCGATGCTGATCTTTTACATATAACGCATATAAAATATCCCAGCCAGGCGTATACAGATGTTCTTATCTTCGACAATCATTGAATTTTAATCGATCTCGAAGCTTTCGATCATCGAGTACGTCATTCCTGTGCAGGAAAAAAAAACATTAGAATTAACCGGGCGCCGATGTATCGTGGTCGCCAAGTCAACTACCCCGCGAGATTAAGGGCGCCAATGAATAGCGTCGACCAAGATACCCTTCCTCCCATGTGCATTCGGCTTCGAGAAGATGATATGAGCTTCATGTGAGGTGAAGTCAAAAGAGCACCTGATTCTATATTGTTTGCTGATCTCGGCTACCGTGATGTACTGTGAAATTTGACCATAACTGGGATTACATATGATGTGTGGACAAGAAAATGAAACTTTTTTTTCTCGATTTCCCACTAAGGTTTCATTCCTATCCAACATGGACTTCATTAAAAAGTAAAAATACTAGTGAAAAAAACAAAACTCTCTAAGATAACTAAATATGCGTTTGGTAATATATTTATTATCGGGAACAGAAAAGTATATATTTTTTTGTACTTACCATTTCTGTATTAAAACTATTTTTCGATTACTATATCGAAATTTTTTAAAATTAATCGGTATTATGAAACGAATTTTTATTTTTTTAAAATAAAATTATTCATCCTAAAGCGGCGGCAGATGCAATTTGATGGACATGGGATCAGATAGTGATGTGATGTATGGTGAAATGACAGTGATGTGATGTGTGGAGAAATGATATAGATCTAGTTTTTTTTTTTTTTTTTTTTTTTGAGTTCTGTAAGAGCCCCCCACCCCCATTTCCCACGAGATAAATGTTATGGAATCGACTGCCTTTTTCCTCACTGCATTTCCACGAATAATTCCAGGGCTTTTTCTCTTTCTAGAGATCCCATTTCATTACGCTTTTAATATCGTCGTTTTCCAATTTTTTTTCTTTTCAAAGGTCGTGATGAACAAGCAACTACCGAAAACGCAGTGAATTCAACCCCGAAATCATTCGTGTGGCTTGTTTTTTTCCCCCCCTCGACGGGGGCTTCTAACTAAATGCACCAAGTCTCGGTTACCTTCTCTCCAAGAAAGTCAAACAAGACATGGTCATCGTTAAGAAGCTTCTACCCTAAATTTTATATTCGTGAATTCGTCAAACCTTGTAGCTTGACCGCGTTGGTTGATCTTGTTTTCCAAGGCGCTCTCTCTCTACTTAAATGGCTCTTCTTTGAAGAGATCAAGCCAAAACACCAAAACCCTCAGAGAACGTAGCCAAGCAGACCTCCCTAGTTTCTCAGATGTTGACCCCTTTCATCTGCGGCGCTTCCGCTTTCCATCCGGAGGAAGACGACCAGCTGGACGGCGCGAGCCCTTGCTCGACGCCGAGGCGATCGACGAGGAGGAGCTGCCACCACAACAACAAGGAGAACAAGAACCCGTACTCGGCTCGCGGGCTCGACAAGTTCGAGGCCCTCCTGTCCGACCTCCAGGAGAAGCGGCAGAAGATCTACACCCAGAAGGGCTCCGGCGACATCTCCCTCGTCCGGTTCGCCTTCACGAGCTCCAACGACTGCGTGCCTATTGTGGTCAAGAAGGATAAGGCTAACAAGCCTCGAGATCCCAGGAGCAAGACCAATGATCCTCGTGCCACCGGGGACCAGGCGGCAAGAAATTCGGACGCCCATCAGGATAAAAACGTACCTCACGAAACGTCGAGCGAGGTTAAGGAAGCGAGTGAGACGAAGGCGGGTGATTCGGATAAGAAGGCGAAGAACAAGAGTCTTGAGTGGGGATTCATGAGAATGAAGAATTGGAGGCGGCCTTCGTATTACATGCCCGTGGCTATCGTCTTGATTCTGCTGTTCTTGGCCGTCTTCGGGCGGTCGGTCGCGATCCTGTGCACCTCGATCGGCTGGTACATAGTGCCCACGCTCCACGCCAGGAGCTCGAGCAGTTCGCAGAAGTCGGCGACGACCAAGAAGAAGGAACTCGGCCGAAGATTGAGCGAAAACAAGATGGTGATCAACAATAACAGAAGGTCTTCCTCTCCTCCTAATAACAGGAGCGGCAATAATTCCGGCCCGGACAAGTCGGCCGACCGCCACGGCCACCGGAAAAGCTGGTGAAAGCCTGGTCCGAATTCGCTAAATTCCCAGTCCTCCCTGCACATTCTCTGTTCTTTTTCAGGTGTACAAAGACCATTTTGACTTCGCTGATGCATAAACCTTTTTTCTTTACGCTCTCAGCTTCATCTTAACATGTAGGTCGGTTTTTGATCCGCGATCTCGAACAGTTCGTTCTCCGTTGTAATCTTGATAATCAAGTGTAAATTACGAGTATGTAGGCGATATATTAGGTCACGGGACGCACCCCATGTCATGTAAGAACTGTAATGGCATGGTGGTTTTGGTTAAGAGTCCAGTGAGAAGCTTGCTGATCATCAATGAATAATGGGATTTGCTACCTTCTTCATTTCGTGCTTCGTACGTTCTTGTCCGAAACAGAAACCGATCAGAATACGTATGCTGATTGAGAATCAAGATTTGGTATTGGCTGACTGACGGGAGGAGGAGGTGATGAGGAAAGGTAATGTTCGTCTGAACTAACTGACCAGACAACTGCATACCAGATTCTCGAACTGCAAGAGCTGGTGTTCTTGCCGTACCTGGGGACTTAACCGTTCTAACTACATGAGTAGAACTAGAAGTGTCCAGGTGCCTCCATCGGTAAGCGTGATGTGTATATTCCTCGCGCTACGTTTCAGTTCAGATCACCCCGTTTTGCGCATTCCCTCGAGGCGATTCTAGGAGGAGTATGGGCTTTTGTGATTCAGTAATTACCTGATCAAGATTGCTTGGAGGCTCAAAAAGTCTCAAATGCTCTGAAAAACAAAAATGACAAGAAAAATTACGTTAAGGCTATGGCATTTCTATTAATGAATTGGCACGGGAGATCAAGATTTTTTGTGACAGAAGAATCACAAAATGATTCTAATGCCTAGTTAATTAACTCATCTAATTGGATTATGTTTTATTTGGAACCTCCCATTATATCTCTTTGAAAAGGTTGGAAGAGACGATCAATGCTGGCGACTCTTTTTGGATGTTACCATAAGACTCCATTGATATTTAATGGAGTCGTAACTATTTTGTGCTTTCCCAACTCAATAGTCCGGCACTAATGAACCCATCGCCATCAATGTGATTAATCGAGTTCTGAAATGCAATATGGATAATTTGGCATGTCTATCATCTTAGCTCTTCGGCCGGAGGAAAACGATTTCATGGGGCCATGGTTCAAGAGAGGGTGGGACGTTTTGTCAAATCCCAAATGGGACCGTTGCTTCGGTAGTCTGATTAATAAAGGAAAACTAGAGCACACCATTTGTAATTTTGTCAAGAAAAGACCAGAGTACGGCCGCAGAGAATGAAGGCAATTTACCTAATTCATTATTATTAATTAGGGGCTTCTAGAAAGTGTATATATATAAAAATATATATATGTACGTATGAAACAGATGAATTTAGGAAGATGTGCATGTTTATTCCTTGATTCCCTTTTCTAGAAGTCCGATGACTTCCGGACCAATCGTCATTAAGATTTGCCGATAGAAAATGTAAAGTTATGGCAATGATTCTGGATGGGCGTATTGTCTGTAGCTTATTTAATTAGCATGTCAAAATGGAAATCGACTTCTTTTATTTTTTTAATGTGAAAATACCAAATTAAAAATAACAATTAGACACGATTATACATGAATAATCATGCCAATAGTTTAATTTTGATGGGTATGCATGCGGGCATTATTTTCCACATGTTGTGTCCATCTCTTATTATCATCTTATCGATACTTCGAATTTTCGTCACATGTTTATTAATCATCCCACTCGAAAAAGCAAGACCAAACAGAGAATGGGGGCCGCGTCCCCACCACCACCTCCACCTTACGCCATCCATCATTGGTGGCCTTTGCCCCTCGACGACTTCGCCGGCGTCGCTTCATCGCCCTTCTAGCAAAGACCAACCCCGCCAACTCTATTCTCTCCTTAGCTCGTCTCTCCCTCTGTTAATGCCCATTCCGTCGTCCCCTTTACACTCGTCACATGCCTTATTGGGAAGTGTCACAAGATCTTGTGCATTGCAAATGGATCTGTTACTGCCTACGAGGACGAGGCGCATGGTAATAAAAGCTGAGAATTGAGATTTAGGCCTGGGAATCGCTCGAGCCAGATCCAAGTCTTGCTGGGCTTTTCGAAGTCGACGACGGTTTTCCACCCCCGAGCATGAAAGTACCGAAGAGGGGAGGAGGGCGAAATAAAGAGGGAGAGAGGAGGGATAGCCATTTGACGTCACGGGAGGAGGCAGGGGCGGCGGCGGCGGCGGTGGCGGCGGCTCATTAAGACAAAGATTTGGGTTAGAGCCACCCAAGAGATCGAATCACATGCAGGCCCAATAAGAAGTACAGTAGCCCAGTTCAAATTCCCCAACACTCCCCTACATTGGGCCGGTAAATCTCGGCCCATAAAAACGGAAAAAAGACAAAACTTGGAATTCTCGAATCAGCTTTCTCCTTCACCGTCGCCGCCATCGTCGTCGTCGTCGTCGTCGTCTTCTTCTTCTTCTTCTTCTTCTTTCTTCCTGGGCTCGAACCAGAACATTTCGCAGACGCCCTGAATCTCCTTCTTCCTTCTCAAGTTCTGAACTCGTTCGGAGCTTTGGAGAAGAGAGAGAGAGAGAGAGAGGACGAAGAAGATGCTCGAAGAATGTGGAGGGAGATCGAGAAGAGAGAATCGGGCGGACTCCGCCCACGTTCCTTCGCGAGCCGGGTCAAATCCAGCCGCGTCGCTTCCCTCCACCTCTCCAACCACAAGGACATCGTCTCCCCCCACAAAGGCTCCGTCAACTCTCTCCAGGTCGGTGCTCCTCCCCCTCCTCCTCGCCGATTGCGGATTGTGCCTTTTCGCCGCGCGTTCTTGTGGTCGATGCCGGTTCGATTCCGGCGGCCGTTGATGATTCGAGCTAGGTCGTGATCGAAAGTGTTCGTCGCGGAGCAGTTTTTTCTGTATTTCGTAGCTTTTGTCTTGTTGAACTGGATAACTGATAAGGAAGGGGAAATGTGAAGTTAGAATGTGATGTGATGCTGATAACTATGGAGCAGCTGCTCCACGCCTCTCTCGTTTTCGAAACCGAAGGGCGTAACTCTTCGCTGCGTTTCTCGTCTCCGACATTGCGTGTGCCCGGCTAATCATGTTGCAATGTTACGTTGGTCTTGGCAAGATGTTAGCTTGATAGAAATTATGAGGAGCTTCGATTGTGGAATGCAGGTTGATTTGACAGAGGGCCGCTATCTGTTGTCCGGCGCGTCGGATGCGTCGGCTGCGGTTTATGACGTCCAACAACCGCAGAAGCTCGAGGGAGGTGGGCTGATCGCGAAGCACAGACCCCTCTTTGTCATCGATAAGCAGCACGAGCACCGACATAAGTATGCAATTTCCTCGGCCATATGGTATCCCGTTGACACGGGGCTATTTGTGACCGGCTCGTATGATCACTATATAAAAGTCTGGGATACAAATTCCACGCAGGCAAAGGCTCTTTCTGTTCTTCTTCCAGATGCTTCTTGGGGTTTTTCATTTTGCTTTTGTCGTTCCTATTATGTGTCCTGAAAATCTTTGTATCTTACACAGGTGGTGATGAATTTCAAAATGCCTGGGAAGGTTTATAGTACTTCCATGTCCTCATTGGCAACGTCTCACATGCTAATTGCTGCTGGAACTGAAGATGTTCAAGTCCGACTGTGTGATATTGCCTCAGGTGCATTTGCTCACACATTGTCTGGTCATCGAGGTACACCAGTTGTTTTAATCATTTTCTTCGATCAGTTTCACTTTATGACAGTTGAACTAGATCTTGTTTCGTTCAGGACGCCTTCCATTTGATAATCTTCATGTATTAGAGTCAGTTTCTTCTTGTCTTTTGTCTTGTTGCCAATGATCGGTTTTCCTGCCCTGAGTATATGGGGTTAAAGAGATACAGCATACAGAAGCTACCCTCCATTAGTTACTACTCTTAGTTTACCCTCTTGAAGATATGTTATGGTAGACATGAATCTATTGCTGTTTCAAAAGAATCCTCACCCTTTTCTATAAAGAGCTAGGGTAATTGTCTCTCACTGAAACTTGGTTGGCTAGGATCATCTAAGGAGCACACCATTCAGAACCTTCTATAAGCAAGATTTTCATCAAGATAAGACAAGGTGATGGCTCCACAGCAAATCTTGCATCACAGTTTCTGAGTGGTTGCTCAAGCTTAAATAAAGGTTGTCCTATGTTTTTACCATTTCACAGTCTCTCTTTTGCTGTTTCTGTTAAATATATTACATATTCCATTTATGCTTCCTTTTGATAGGTTAAATAGCAGCCAATTGCTTGCATGGACTATCTTCTGGATGTCCATCCTCCATGCTTTGGCGAACCATCTTTAGTAAAAAAATCTTATATCCCTCCAATCTTTTTGGCTAACGAAACAAGCACTTGTATATAACAGGTGAATGAATGTTTTGGCTGAAAGGGGAAAAAAAGTAGTATCTGAAAGAATTTGATGCTGCACTATAGCTAGTGTACTTAGTGCATATAATTTATCCTTTTCATGGTAGCAGATGGAGTAATGACAGTCCAGTGGTCTAATTCTAGCGAGTATGTGCTAGTAACTGGAGGGTGCGATGGTGCAATACGCTTTTGGGATATCAGACGTGCAGGATGCTTTCGTGTCTTAGATCAATCTCACTCTCAACTTGGAAGGCGGCCACCTCTTTTGGAGCGCTCTGCAATGACAAAGGTGTTTGTGTCTTGCGTGGTGACTTGCATCTGCATTTTGGCATGCCTTCCAATAAATCATGAAGATCACCTTTTTCTTGTTTTGGTTTATTGACTTCGTGTTAGCATCTAATTTCAGATTTTTATGACTATTCTTCAAATAGAATTGCCTGGAGTGGAGTCCATGCTCAAAACTTGTCCTCCTAACTATCTAATATGAATTGTCACTAATTTAGTACATCAAGTAGTGGTGGTTTCAAATGAAAATGTTAATGAACATCTAACTTGATGGGGGGCCTGGAAAAATGTCCTCAGTTAGAGATCCCTATTTTTTTTCCAACGTCAGTAAAAAGATTTTTTTTTATTTGTGAGAACTACTTTTCAGTATATTGTCTAAATCTTCTTTGAAAAACTGCTTTTGAAGTTAGTTGTTTTTAAGTTAGTTGGCATGAAGGCTGCCCTCTGGATAATTTTTTTTTCCTTATTCAGGAAACAGAGAAGGTTTAACATAGTGAATAGGTTGTTAATTCACAATAATCATTGAGCATCCAATTAATTGGACTGAAAATTGTGTTTCTGAATATTATTTTAGTATTAATCTCAAGCTAGTGGGTTTTTGATGATTTTTATATCTGGTTTTCTTCTTTTGATATTTTATTTTGTTGACTACCTTGCTGGGACATTTGGACAATGACATTCTTGCACAGGGTTCAACTTCTAGATCATTGTCAGGAGGCCAAAATATGTCAAAAGCGGCAGCACTGTCAAGGAAATCTTCCCATGGAAATGGTACCAAGCATCCAGGTTCAAATAGAATTTCTGTGAAGGGACCTATTAAACACAGGTTACATCCAGGGATGTTGTCTGGTCAGGATCGTGCTACTGCTCATTATGGTGCTGTCACTGGGTTGAAAGTATCAGAAGACGGCATGTACCTCTTTAGTGCAGGTTCAGCTCTGTCCCATCCCAAATTGAACCTCATCTAGCAACTAGCGTTAACTTACAAGGATTTTAAGGACAGGATAACAAGTTGTTTGGTTGGCTAATAGTTTTACAATGTTATGGTTTTTAGAAAAATATGCCTTTATTCTATGGTTGGTCAAACATTTTGCCATAATTGTGTTTTTCAGTGGCGCAAAATGGCCTCAAAGATGTTCCACTTTTAAAGACTTTGTCAGAATCAGTTGGTGATCTCTTTTGCATTCGTTGGTCTCAAGTTTCATGAGTTCTCAGAACTAGCATTATAATTAGTCATAGAACTTTCTGCTTCATGAGTCTGTTTGATAGCCACATTTAGTGCTGAAGTTCAAACTTTTCAGCACTTCATGTCATTAATTGCAATCGATAACCACTAACTACACATATCTTAATTGATTGGTTGAAGTCAAAAATCACTTTATGTGATAAGTGAAAATGACTTTACTTAATTGGTTAAGTGATATGACGGAAAGTAAAATCTTACCAATTATATTGTCAAAACATGCCAATAATGTTCACCATTCCATGTTTAATAAGAAAACAGTAAAATTTTGTTAGTTAACTTTCAAATGGTATTGGATAACTTATCTTTATTTTTGATACTTAAAGACTTCAGCGATTAATCAGTACTCAAATTTTGCATCACTTGTTTTTCAGTTTATCAAAAGAGCCAGCTAGACATTTGTGATTACACCTTACCTATCAATATTTATCTCCCTCTCTCTCTCAGGTTCTGATTCAAGATTACGACTATGGGACATTGAATCAGGGTGCAACACGCTTGTAAACTTTGAAACAGTGCGCCTGCAGACAAACAAGCCCATAAGGCTGTCGATATGCGAGGATTCTGCACTTGTTTTTGTCCCGTGCATGACAGTGGTGAAAGTATATGATACCTTCCTTCTTTTTCCCTATGATTTACTTGGAGAATTAATGGGACAATTAAATTAAGCTTCCAATTGCATTCGATAGGCATTTAATTTCTGGTCAGGGAAGACAGTCTTCACGTTTCGGGGCCACTATGAGTATGTGAACTGCTGCTGTTATAATGCACAGGATCAGGTAAAAATGGTCAATCTCTGCATTGTTTGTCAGTTGTACCCTATTGGACTTGTTACTCCATTTTATGTATGATAACGTTATCTAGAAGCTGGAATATCGCATAAACGTGTCTTCTTTTTCCCCCATGAAATCGGCATCTCATCTGCCTCTGTGAATTATGCGTTGGTGCGCATTTCCTACCATTTTATTCCTGTATCACGAAGTTCTACAGATATTTTTATAGAATCTTCATTTTTTTTCTTCCCTTAAGGGGTGTTTCATAGAGTATATTATACATTCTGGTTGTTGACATAGACAATAATGCCCACAGGAATTATACACCGGCGGCAATGATAGACAGATACTTGTATGGTCACCATTCATCTCTTATGAAGCGGTATGACCTTATTACTGAAGTGTTGAGTTCATAAGTTTGATGGGGCTGTCGATCTGTTATTCACTTGAATCATACGTGCAGGACGAAGGAACTACAGGGAATGAGGACTCATGGAGTGATTGACGTGCATGTCTCTACCTACATTTGTATAGACCAGTTCTATGCAATAAAAGTATTGAGTCATGACTGTATATTTATTGTAATCTGTGTACAGCCAGGTTTAATCTGGCTTTCATTCATTGCAGCCCATTCTCTCTATTCCGATGAAGGACAATAAACTTGTCGAAAGTGGAAATATTTGTTAGTTTCTCAACGATCTCGTTTCATTAGACGAATACAGGCCGACATCATCCGAGGGACTTCCTCGAGTAAATGCTGCATGATGCCGCTCTGTTTCTGTAACTCAGTTTTCTCCATTGACTTGCCCTTTTCAGTCCTGGTCGAGAAAATCAACTCGAGGTCTGTTAAATCGACAATACATTAACAGGTGAACCGTCCATGAAATGAATTCCTATTCCTTTTCGGCTTAGGGTTTTGAAGCCGGCCTAGAAAGTGCCCCAAATGGCAAAGTTATGCACGTATGACCGTTGCCCCTTATAGTTGTGGTGGTTGTGACTAGATACTAGGGTGTGGTAAGAAAAGCGATTTGGCAGATGCGTTTGGACCATTCTGGCGATTGACGACGACTCGTTGAAATCTCTCAGTTGAAACGGTATTGCTCTATCCGAAGGAAAGATGTGGCCGGCCTGCTCTTTCGATTCTCCATAACGTCCGGCCTGCTCTTTCGAATTCACCAGAGTCCTGAACCATGCCGTGAGGAAAACGCCCATCGTTTTCCCGAAGTCAAAAGGTTAAAAAGTCAAATGACATCTCTCTCTCTCTCTCTCTCCCTCCCCCCCCCCCCCCTTCTCCCCCCCGAAAGAGGGTTATTAGAACTGAAAACGCTTCAGAGGGTATTAGAACTGAAAACGCTTCATCGTTCCCTGTTCTGGCAGCGATATATGATCGAGGAAAGGGCCACCACCATGCACGGGAGGCGAGCAGCACCACCGCCGAACCGGATCGTCGAAATGGATCCCAAGATCTGGAGCCTGCTGCCCCGGGAGCTGCTCGATCACGTCCTCTCCTTCCTCCCCCTCAGGGCCTTCCTCCCGCTCCGCTCCACCTGCAAGCACTTCAACTCCCTCCTCTTCGCTCCTTCCTTCGTCTCCAGACACTCCTCCTCCTCCTCCTCCACGCCTCTCTCCTCCTTCCTCCTCCTCTCCCACCCCCACTGCCCCCAGCACTACCCGCTCTACGACTCCGCCGCCGGCGCGTGGCACTCCTCCGCCCTCTCCCCCTCCCTCCTCCTCCCCACCTCCAAGAACTCCTCCCTCATCTCCGCCTCCAACGGCCTCCTCTGCTTCTCCCTCCCCAACTCCTCCTCCTTCCTCATATGCAACCTCCTGACCCGGTCCCGGCGGGAGATCAAGTTCCCGTCCTTCCCCTTCATCTTCGAGCTCCTCACCTTCGTCTCCACCCCGACGCTCGGCTACCGGATCCTCATCCTCGCCTCCGGCTCCTCCCGGTTCGAAGCGTTCCTCTACGACTCCAGATTCCACTCCTGGCGGAAAGTCAACGGGTTTGACCGGACCCTGGGCGAAACCTACCACCAGGAGGGCGTGTACTTCGACGGGCGCCTCTACTTCGCGACGGCGGAGCCGTTCTCGATCGTCCGCTTCGACCCGGAGGCCGGGACGACGGAGCGCTGCGGGCCCGAGCTGCTGCCGCCGCCGCCCCACCAGCTCACCTTCGCGAGGCTGCTGAGCGACGGCGGCGAGAGGCTGTACCTGGTGGGGGGGATCGGGGCGAACGGGATAGCGAGGGGCATGAAGCTGTGGGCGCTGCGCGGCGGCGGAGGAGGAGGAGGATTATCGGGGAGGTGGGAGGAGGTGGAGAGCTTGCCGGAGCCGATGTGCCGGAAATTCATGTCGGTGTGCTACCACAACTACGAGCACGTGTACTGCTTCTGGCACCAGGGGATGGTGTGCATCTGCTGCTACACCTGGCCGGAGATTCTGTACTACAGGGCTTCGAGGCGGACGTGGCACTGGCTGCCCAAGTGCCCGTCGCTCCCGGAGAAGTGGAGCTGCGGTTTTAAGTGGTACTCCTTTCTTCCAGAGATATCCGCCATGGCTTGAGGCTTCTAGGCTCGAGCTTTGTTCTATGAAACCTCGAATCGCATTACAATTAGCCTGCCGTCCCGTCTGTTGAAATAAATTAAAGTCGCAGTTTTTGCGCTAGTATTGCACAGATCAGAATCGCGACGCCCTGTTCTATAAAATCTCGATTCATTTCCTGTTGCAGATCATTCATTGATGGTAGAATTGGGTTAGTCTTAGTAGGGAGAATTGCCGTGCTATTCTCAGTCCGGCGGTTCGCCTTGCACGCCGCCGTCTCGACTCGAGGGAGCTCGGGGCCAATGCTAATCAGTTCAGTCACGTTATTGCCTGTTTGGTTATCATTTTGGGGCGAATTCATGAGAGAGGATTGGAGTAGGACGTGGTTTGATGGAGAGCACACACCCAACCTCGATTTGGCCAACCGAACCGAACTGTCCAAAATGTTTCGGAGCTGCGGTCTTGAGTGTCCTACTGGACCAATGACTAGCCACGCCTCTTGTGTACTTTTCCCGTCTGCTGCGGGCAAAGTTCCAAGTCTGACGAGCCTCTAGAATCTCGACTCGTTCAAAGCTTGCAACTTGTCCATTCAATCGTCCCTCTCATCTAGATTTGGGTCATTTTGGTCGCCGTTTTTACTCCTCCGTCTCTTGACAAAAGATGATTGCTATATATCAGACTTTTCAAACGACTGAAATTTTAGTAGGACAAAGCTGGCATAGGATTGTTAGGTTATTGGGCTCATTTTGATGTATAATTGATGTACTTAATCTAATCATCCATAGTTTTGATTTGTTGATTGATTTGCGTTATCATTTCATGACAATATAATCAAACCTCTCTCTTTTTTTCTCTCTCTTTTCTGCTAAGCATGGTTAATAAACCTGTCTAGAATACTTCATAGCACGGCCATCATTATTTATTGTTACTAACAACAATATATCCCTTGTGATCCATGAAAGTGGAGCAGAAAGTTGCAACTTCCTTATCTTTACTTTGGAGGTATGTTGGATATAATTTATTTAAATAATAATTTCAGAATATTTGTCGAACAATCCAATTACGAATGTTTACAATTTCTTATATACGATTTTCTTCTCATTTAAAAAAGAGAAAATTATTGTCTTGCAACTCACAGGAGAATAGAAATGCTTGAGGAACTTGAAAAAATGGAAGCAAGTAATTTCCTTGAGAAGAACTTTCCTTGTTTGGATGTTCAAAGTGAGAGAGAAATGACAGGAAACAAGGGCAGGCCTGCTTTTGAATCTCTCTTCAGCAATGGAAGGACATAGAGGGAAATTTTACTTTGTCAAAGCTTTTTTTCCCCAAAATTTAATATAGACGTGTCATTTTCTCAAAAAAAGGGCATTTTTCTCTCAAAATAAAGGTTTGAAATGGCTAAGTAATCTCAAATAAAGGCTTGAACTCATTGGCCGGTCAAATCTTTTGTCAATGGAATTTATCTGGCAACTAGGACAGGGACAATGCAATTAGGTAAAAGATGGATAAATTTCCCAAATTGAATCAAGATTTGGTTCTTCCTTTAATTTTTTTTCTTCTTCTGTTGCTCGAGTAAAATTCTATTGCTCATTCCTTGCGAACCATCTCTTGAGAACACATTGCTCACTCTCGACTGCCTCTCTCTCTCTTTCGCTCTCTCTCTCTCCAGCAAGGTGCTCTCTCTCTCCCTCCCTCCCCCTCATCAACTGTAATTCGGTTTTAGTTTAAATAAAACCTGCCGAACGAGAGTTATGCGATTTTTCAAGGCCATTTTGCCTCAGTCTTAAAGGCATTGACCTGAAAACTTTGGGGTAAATATTTGAAATCATTTGACATAGGATTACTCGGTCTGCCTCTACTTTTGAATTTGTCCGTCAGAGAGAGGAGTCACCCATGTATCCAAATATTGTAATTTCTGCTTATAGGAAAAGCGAAATGATTAGGATTTTTTTAGCCGAAATCAAGATTCGATTCCGTGCTAGTGTTCTGCATGAGCTTGTCGTGTGGAATCTAGCAAACCGAACGACCTCAGTGTAAGCTGTAATTTCTCGTATTATTAGGGATTGCTCGTAGTATAAGAGAAGAAGAAATGACAGTGTAAAATGGTTTTTTTTTTTCTCCCTCTGGGTGTTTCGAGAAATTCTGCTGCAAACTGCTAGGACAGAGCTGCTCTGTCTTGACACTGTCCAACGTTCCGGGCCCTGGATACGACATCGTGCATCCTGTGTGAAGTTGGACTCGTGGCCTTTTGCTGTACTTCCGTTGTTTCGCTGATTTTAGGATTCACCCGCAGATTGTATCGTACATTCAATGCTTTGGTTCTCGCTATGCCGACAATGATCCGCTGGAGATGCTATTATCATATAGCTATAGAATTTATGGCCCGGAATGCTGTGTCCTATACCAACATGTGCAGTGATAATACCTCTCTAGAACGGGGGCTTTAGAAGGGACGGGACTAGAAATGAGCGTGTTTGAGAAACAGGTAGCGCTACCTTAATTGAGGATAAGACGAGAGAAATTCGTTCCGGTCAATTGAACATGTGAAAAAGACAACATTGTAGAGGCTCTGGCGAGAAGGTGTTGGTGTCAGGATGGGAGATGTAGGTGAAAATTTTGGTGGGAAATATCTAACAGAATGTGGATGGGAGCTTTTGACAAAGACGTCATTGAAGATCTGATGTTGAATGGAATGTAATGTCATGAATTGAACCTTCTAGGGGGCTGCAACTGGTAGGAGGAAGGAGAAGATTTCATTTTCCCAAACCAAAAGTATCTTTTGGCTAATCACTAACTTCATTTTCTTTCACATCATTCCTCTTTTTCCTCAGAACTTCTATTAGCAAATGGAGCGCAAAAATCTTTAGCATACCTACTAAGGGAGTGAAAAAAGAACCACCCGAATTGAAACTCGAACTTAACCAAACCAACCATAACAAAATTGGATCTTTCTAGTTTGGATTTCCTTTTTTTTTTCAAATTAGAAATTAAAACAAACGGATGTATAGCGATTCGGTTTGATTTTGAATTATAAACCAAAACTAACTAGAAACACATTACCAAACCCATTTCAAAACCCAAAACAATCGTAGTAAATAGTGTTTATTAAACAATTTCGCAAACAAAGAAAACGAAACCCTAGCCAAACTCAAATCGTTTTTTATTCAGGTTTTGTGGGTCGATTTACCACAAAAACGTGAACCGAACCAGCTCGTTAGCCCTCCTAACACCAGCTCGTTGAGATGACTTGTGATTGGCTCACGAACCTTGATGTTAGATATTGACAGCATCTTCAATTTGATGCTAGGCAAGAAAATCTCTATGCTCCCATGATAGAAAACGAAGGTGACTGGTTGATGAATACGTCGTAAATCGAATGATGACAACGGTTTAACCCGTCAGTTTCTCCCCCATGATAAGTCCAATTGTACGGCTCACGATTAGTTATCTTGACTGATCTTAGTGACATTTCTTTCCAGTCTCCTCTCTCTTCCTTTCATATTTACCTAAATGACCCGTCAATCATGAAATTAGAAATCGGGGACTTCGGGCGAGGGTTGAAAAATTCATGGAAAAACCCTCCCTCCCTCCCTCTCTTTTTTTTCCGAAATATTTTTTTTGACCGTTTGAACGATTTATTGTACGAAAAGGCATCTTTTTTTTTATGAATTATCGACCAAGTCAATGATGGGAATCGAAACAATAATATCTTTTAGTGTATCAGAAGTCACTTGACCCCACGCCCTCCTCGGTCTGGCTTTTTTCTAGCCACTACCTTAACGACGCTAATTAAAATATACTGCGAAAATTAGTGTGAACGGGAAGTTGGTGAATATCTCCAAAGGCTGCTTGATTCGACTTTAATGTCAAATGAAGGCCCCCACCCCTCTCTACTTTCTCTGCCTTTTTTCAAGAGATTAGATTTTAATTTTTGTGAAACATGATGAGGACGTTTAACAGATTTCCATGTGTTGAACTTTGGCAATCCGATAGACATTAGCGAAAGGTTCCGGTGCCATGAATTACGTGATTTAATCACGAATTGCGGACAAATCCGGGAAGTATATCCAACATCCGATGCCTTTGTCCATGTAACTTGACTAGTATAGTGATCGGATCCTTTTGTAGAAGGTAACTCAGTTATGGAGGCGAAATTCTGATAGGATCAAACATCTCTTGCATCGCAAGCTTGAGCTGGCCGGTGTACTACTTCCCTCGAGCGAGCACTAGGGCCATCAGCTAGCACCGTGACATCAAAGCAAGTGGACAAGGCGATTCGCATGCCCCTGACAAAAACACTAGAGGCGAAAGTTCGAATGTCTTGTATCATCAAATAAGCATCATTGTGATTTGGTACGGATTGCAACCGGTGGGGCAATTGCAATTGCAAAAGCCTGGGGAGTCCACCCCACCACACATGTTTTTGGATCTGTTGGAGATATCTCAAACATTTGATGTTTAAAACACTTCGTAGCCGCTTTTAATATGGTATTCTTCCCAAGTTTTAAGGTGCTGCATTTTCTAAATATATCTTCGAAATGCATAAACTACAAAACCACACGGCCACACAATCATAACGGACGCCACACAATTATAATCGAAACTGCAATCATACCAAATGAATTCCGTGATTTGGACCTGCCATGGGTTTTAGAGGCAAAAATAACTTTCTCCAAGCACTGCCAAAAGAATGAGCTCTTTGTGGAATAGAAACTCACGGGATCAACATTTTTATTTCTTCAAGTTTGACTGCCTTTGCTGCCCCGAGATACACGTTCTCTTCCTTTTCAATTGAAACAGAGGATGAGATTCTCTACACTACAAAGTATATCTTTTCGATCTCTCCGTGAATCTCAATCTTTAACGCTATTTTACATGGATTGATACTTCGAATAATTGAGATTCTGAATAGGGAGTACAAGTGGAGTAGATGATATCCATTTACATATAGAAGTACATGTTTTTGAAGAGTCCGATAGTGTAGAGTTGCTTGGATTTGCTGCATCATGTTGCTTTGTCTAATACCACGCGTGTGAAATCTTCGGTCGCCATTAATTTATTTGTAGGTTTCAAATGTTATTCCAAGCTTAATTTCATGATCCCCAAAGTTAAGTCAAGTGGGGGCTAATGATATATAGTCTCTCAATTTAGGAAAAGGTTACAAGCATAAGATCCACACGATCTTGCGATACAAGTGAGTTGGACACACATGCATTGAGATTATCCGATTCACTTCGATTTAGGATGTGGAAGATCAATTCTGATTAAATTTTGATGTGAGGATGAGATGATCTTATTCACTCAAGGAGCTCTCGAACTCAATCTGCAATCGATCTTCCTTCGATCAAATTGAAAGAGAAACCTACCGCAGTGTACACAGAAGGGTCGAGGGTGTTCTGGATCAAGACTTGCATTCCTACCTAAAAATAGAACTTCAATTATGGGGAAACAAGCGTAAGCATCAATGGGGACGGAGGACAAGAGACTTTGGTAACCTTAAAGATCCGTGAGCGTCTTAATCAAATTTTAGTCATCGATTCGACGATTGAGATAAGTCGAGACGTCGAATGGAGCACATCCACCGACTAGACCTAACAATAGTCCGCCCCAACACGCATGAATGTCGTTATCGTACTATCCTTATCTAACAAGCCAAGCGATTGAATTAAGAGAGGAAAAACATTTCTACATTTCCGTGTACCGCCTCGTGCCGCGCCTGCGGGACGATAAAGAGGGCGGCAGGCAAAATGGCATCGATGACATGGATGGGGATGGATCGACGAGGAACGAAGGGAGGGTACGCAAGAGGAAGGGACTAGAAAAAAAAGGCGCTCGTGCCATGCTCGGGCCGACCGGATGGACTCTCCCTCCCATTAATCAAGAACAACCCACCCATGCGCATGTGCAAGCGCAACCCCGCCTCCACGTGGCGCGACAACTAATCCCACGCTGTACTGCCTCGCACGCCTTTTGTTGTTGGTTACGACTTACGATCTGGTGGCGGAATTTAGTTAGATCGGGACCGGGTCTGCCTAATTAATTAGCATTGATAGATCTCGTTAATCTTTGCCCCTGGCCGACGCCGTCGGGCATCATGCATTCCGCCATCAAATCGAGATGTCATTCTCTCATTTAAACATGTTTAGTGCAAAACTATTTGAATTCTCGGATATTAATAAAGCACGAGACGAAGACGGATGGACATTGGATTGGATAATACTCGAAAATAAATTTAATCGACAAAATCTGTTAAATAAGAAGAGGTTGTGACTTTTGATGTTTCTTATTTTTCTTGTGTTATATGTGTTATGTGCGATTTGACATATGTGAGGTCCAAATGCTTCTCTGTGCACTCACGATGCGAACTATCCCCATAAACACATGTTGATAGAAGGCTGAACCCCCAAAAAGAGGCACGGATTAAGGCTAGTGGGGGCAAAGATATCCCCACCTTTCAAACAATTCAAAAGAAGTTGCAAATGCTTTTTTGTCATTGGCAAAATCACTCATCATTAGACTTTTCGTTCATACAAACTCCCATGGCACTTTGACATGGCTAACTTCATATATGCATACAACGAAAAGTTGGCTAAGTGAAATGGTATTGTATCTTACAATTCAGTAAATGATTTTGTTATTCGATCTTTCGAATCAATAATTCGTCTATGTCAATGAAAAAAAATCAGAGAAGAAATGAATGTTCCAAATTGAGAGTGCGATGATTCTTGAATTGAGTTTGTTTTTGCCAAATTCAAAATTAGAACCCCAAATCGACCATTTCGAGCGCATTTATTGATTTGTATAGATAAACTCAACGGTTTGTGTTGAAATTCGTGCGTCTATTCATTATTTATTTTTACCGTTGGAACCGTGATGATGCTTTTGCTATGCGGATATGATGAATTGATGTAATTGATATTTCGAATTAGGGGAGTCGATAAAATCTAATTAAAGAAAGATATTAAAGTTAACGAAAAGGGGGGCTTCTCAACTCCCAAAGGAGAAGCCCCATCGAACAGAGAGAACCTTCTCCGCACGCGTTTAAAGGAAGCTTTCGCACGTGCGGGACTCGTCTTTGGAATTGATACGGTCCATCTCCGACCAGCACGTGTCGGCTCATCTTCCCATGTCCTCTTCCAGGTGTTAACTACCCCTCTCCTCCTCCATCCATCCCTCTCTCTCTATCTCTATTTCTCTCTCTCTCTCTCTCTCTAAAACCCCTCCGAAGCTTAGGCTCCGAATCCATCGCGCTCCGAAACGGCCCGAACAGCCTCCTCGACCCGGGTCGACCCGCCCGACTCCTCGATTGATGCGCCTGGCGCACCGGAGCCCGCCGCCATGGGGACCGAGAATCCGGTGACCTTCGCCTACGTCGGGAGAAACTTCGCCGCCCGCGGCGCCGGCGCCGGCGCCGGCGACCTCGACTCCTCCTCCTCCTCCGCCTTCAGCGACTGCAACAGCGACAGATCCGGCGAGTTCACCTCCGCCTCCTCCCAGAACCGCCGTCTCCTCGTCGCCTGCGCCTCCGACGACTCCGAGGACTTCATCCACCAGCTCGTCCGCGACCTTGACTCCTGCTGCCTCGACGAGCAGAAGCAGGCCGCCCTCGAGATCAGGCTCCTCGCCAAGAACAAGCCCGAGAACCGCGTCCGCATCGCCCGGGCCGGCGCGATCAAGCCCCTCGTCGCTCTCATCTCCTCCTCCGATCCTCAGGTGACTACGAGAGATTATTCTGTGGATCGGTCGTTCGTCGTCCCCGACCGCGGCGGAGCAAAATTTTTGAAATTTCGTCGAATTGGTATACAGTCGGATGTGACCGTAATTAACTGTTGCATAAAAACGCTTTCTTGTCTGCTCAGGTGCAAGAGTACGGCGTCACGTCGATTCTCAACCTCTCGCTCTGCGACGAGAACAAGGAGCTGATAGCGGCGTCCGGTGCGATAAAGCCGTTGGTGAGGGCCTTGAGGACGGGGACGGCGACGGCGAAGGAGAACGCGGCGTGCGCGCTGCTCCGCCTTTCTCAGATCGAGGAGAACAAGGTGGCGATCGGGCGGTCGGGGGCGATCCCGCTGCTCGTGAACCTCCTGGAGAGCGGAGGGTCGCGGGGGAGGAAGGACGCCTCGACGGCGCTCTACTCGCTCTGCTCCGCCAAGGAGAACAAGGTGAGGGCGGTGCAGGCCGGGGCGATGCGGCCGCTGGTGGAGCTGATGGCGGACCTGGGGTCGAGCATGGTGGACAAGGCGGCGTTCGTGGTGAGCACGCTGGTGGGGGCGGTGGAGGCGAGGGCGGCGCTGGTGGCGGAGGGGGATACCGGTGCTGGTGGAGCTGGTGGAGGTGGGGACGCAGAGGCAGAAGGAGATCGCCGTGGTGGTGCTGCTGCAGCTTTGCGAGGACAGCGTCACCTACCGGACGATGGTTGCTCGGGAAGGGGCGATCCCACCGCTCGTGGCCCTGTCGCAGTCCGGCACCAATCGCGGAAAGCAAAAGGTAAGACGCCCCAGTTGAGTCTTCTGCGCGTGTCGGGTGCGGGCGCCGAGCTCCGCCGCCGCGGGTCGGCGAGCCCGCGGCGGCTGACTGACGTGGCGGTCATGTTTCGAGGAAAACGCAATTTGTTTTCTCTCTTTTTTTTTTGAGTGTTTTGCCACGTCAGTCGTCGCCCGGTGTCTGCCCTTCTCTTTTACCTTTTTTAGTAATTTCTGTTTATTTCCCCACTTTCCTCGATAATTTTCTTTTCCGAAAATTCGCTTCTCGACGCTGTCCGGTCACGAATATTCGTTGCTCACCGGAGAGGGAGGAGCAGGGAGCACCACCGACCGCCGACGGCGGCGTAGGTTTCGGTCCCATCATTTTCTTCCGGGGAAATTAATAAAAAAAAAATCCTAGTTTTTGTCGTCCATCTCTGTTGTCCTTGGCTTAGCCATGATGGGCTCCCGGATAATGCAAGGCACTAAAAAGATTCGAACGACGAATCGTGTCGCTCTGATCAAAGATATTATTGGCCGCACGACAGAGGATGTCAGGGCCAAAATAGTCTTTCTCAGTCCGGGCCGGAGGGGGGCAAAGTATATTCGTTTTCCATCCCACCCCACGACCTGTGCTCGGACCGATAAGACCGTCTGTTGCTTTCTTTATAAAAACGATTTCGTCAATTATATTCCGTGGATTTTAAATTTTTTGGGGGTTAAATTAAGGGCGTGATTGGATGCTGATGGTTGCGGAAATGTGGACAGGCGGAGACACTGATAGAGCTTCTACGGCAACCGAGATCCGGCGACGCCGCTGCCAGGACATCATAGGTGTCAGCTTGAGAAGGTGGTGGTGTCCCCCTCCGGCCCACCCGACCACCAACCGCCACATGCTTCCCTTCTGTTTTCCCCTGTATCTAGTCCCCTTCCCCAGCGGAGAAAAAAGAAAAATCGTATGTAAAAATCCTTCCCCCCTCCCACAGAAAAAGAAAAAGGAAAAAGAAAAAGAACTGTAAATACGAGTGAATTTTCTCCTTTTTTGTTTTTTATTTGATTTGGGGAATCAAAACGACACTGTTTTGTTGTTTCTCTTATCCTTCTTTTTTTTTTTTGGACGGAATGAGTGAGTGGATTTCTGATGTGTGACCGGATTTGAATTGTTCTCTAGGGCTTCGTGCTCGACGATGTCACTGTTTTGGATTTTGAAAAAAAAGAGAGATGGTGGTGCCTTGCTCTTCTATTTCTTACGTGTGCGTGGAATTTGGGGGCCTTGTATAAAAGGACAAGAAAGGGTTCGCGAAAAGGAAATGCCACGGGCCACACCTTTCTTTTTAAAGAGAAAGCCAAAAAAAAAAAGAGATGAGATATTTAATATTTATAAAAAAATAAAAAAAGAAGAAGCAAAAGATTAAATAAAGTGGAGAAAAATAAGAAAAATTAGGCGATGGTGTTGGGCTCTTCTATAATTCGCCCGTCGCTGTCTCCCTATCTCTCTTCCATCGCTCTCAATCCCACCGCGAGCAGAGGCGTGCAGGGATGACTGGAGGCTGAAGGGGCAGGCGACTTTTCTAAGGCCTCGCGTCCCACCATGTTGGACCACGTGGCCTGTTCCTATTGGTCGGATGCCTCTTTCGTTCGTACGGCCTTTGCCATCCATGTGTCGCCATCGCGGGGATGGCCATTGGATGATGGCCGCTTTATGTGAAATCGATTGCTTCGGCTTTTTCCATTGCCTTTTTTTCCTTCTCGTCCCATAACAAAGAAGGAACTTTATTGACATAATGCGATTATCGACTCCTAAAATCGCTGCCACTAAATTAGTTTTAGTCCGTAAGATTCACCGCGATTTCTTTACTATTCCTTTTTCAGCCGCGCAAAATCTTCAACCTACCGTTCCTAATCTTTTACTTTTCTTCCTTCGAAATATCTTGAATACTGATAAGTCAACTTTATGTATACGCGTGATTTTTTTCATGTATAAATTTAAATTTTTATGTTTGACTTTTCAATGTATAGTCTTCCTCCATCGACAGTTAGGAAATTCTTTAGCATAATTGTTTGGATTTCCGACTCTCATGTCGAATCTGAGAATATCTCAAGAGACGATGTCCTAAGTATGACTTGGAACATTAGAAATCGTTCGGTGGGCAGTCCTCATAAAGTATAAAATATGCATGCTTCATTTTACCTTATGTGACCTTTAAGATCTTATGGGGACTTGTAGTTCACATAATTCAACTCCACCTTATTATTTCATTTGGTTGCCTTTAAGTATATGCCGATTGGTAGCAAAAGCATATTCATGATCCAGTTAAATTCAATTCTATTTTAAAGATGACCAACTCCGAGGTGAATTGTCACGAGATTTAGTAACATTAGAGCGTTGAGGTCTCCAAGGAACATTACTTCGCTATGAATGATAGATATTGTTAAATGACCTAATTGGTATTTCGAAGCTTGAGATATCTTTCAAGGATGACAGCACTCAAAATCTTCTCCAATTTCCAAACCTGTCTCATCATCCCACTAATATACAAAACAATCATCTACAATCATTAACACTAAAACGCACTACTATTCCAAGACTTAATTGTATATTCATCATCTTATAAACTTGACGACATCTATAGGGTCTTTAATTATTATTTTTTTTTTCACTCGGAAACAAAGAACGCTCCGATTCCTTCGAACAATCTACGCGGCCTTCTAGACTCCCGACCGTAAGAAGCGGAAAACCTTGACCCAGTCGACGTGGAGTCACCAGTGGGGGCCGCACGACCCAAACTGACCCAAACTAAACTCCACCTAACCCCTCGAAATTTAAAATAAAAAGAATATAAAACTAAATAGATAAAAAGAAAAAGTCCGAGCCTCCTCCATACGTAGCGAGAGCAGGCCCGACAGGGAGGCAGGTCAACGCGCAAAACCACTCTCTTGAGCCATGGTGGTTGTAGTTGTAGTCGTAATTGACAAAGCTACAAAGAGGCTGACTTAGCCTTTGCTTCATCGTTTCGTCCCTTCCCCCCTTTCAACGACACCCCCGAGTTGTCCCTCTCTCCCGCCCTCGTTCGATCCATCAAGTCAAAAACCGAGACCGCGTCGGAATTCGAGATTGCCCTCTTTGGCCGCGTGTAGGAAAATGAAGCGATTCCGTGAGTCCCTTTATCGATGGAGACAGAGCATTGTGATTTTAACACATCGAACCGGTCGTGCGCCGCCGAGGGATTGCTCAGTTTCGGATACCCATGCTGGATATGGATGGATCGTTCGAACCGGCAGTCGAGTCTCAGCATATCCTTAACATAGCATGGAGCGTCATAGTGTTGCGCAGGCGGTATCTCACCGTTGCTCGGGTGGGGCTATACGAATATGTCCCTAATCCAACGTCACCTAGATATGAATTGTTGCACTCCCGCACAGGCATGGCGCTACCTAAAACAATACATTTTAGAGCCGTGCGGGCACAGGCAAACGATCATTGGAGCAGACAATGTTCGACCTTTTCTAGAGGGGGAAAAAGTTTTATGAATTCTCTATGTTAAGGTACATGTATAAAGGCGCTGGGGAAGAAAGAGTCTCTTCGGCTTATCCCTTTTATTGATTAAGTCAATGACTTTAGTTTTGAAGCACAAGAAATTCCAAATAGATTTGGTGATAGTGTCAGAAGCTTAAAAAAACTTGTCCAAGGTAAAGTTTTGATCTCACCCCGCAACTAGATTTCGTAAATTAGTCGAAGTAAAGGTGGATCCGATAGGCTGGAGTTGTTAGGATTTGGCACTCAAATACAACGAAAGAGAGAGTAAAAGCGTAAAAGAGGAATTGAGATACAAGTTTTATTCCGATTCACCCTTAAATTAAGACTACATCCGGTAGAGGATCATACTATAATTAGCATCCTGCATCTCTTTATTATAACCCTCAATTATATACTCAATAGTTATCTTCGTACCGTCTTGTTAATGAGAAGTATGAATTACTTCCATCATAAGTCGTATAGTTTCGAGCGACTTTCATACTATTAATTTCCCCTATCATTATATTCGAAGAGATGCTCGTGCCGGTCGCCTCTTTCTTGTTTAACCTACCAATCTAAGATAAGGTCATACGTCTCATTCCATCCTCTCGCCTATTCCACGATACTCATGTTCATACCAAATGTAAACGTAGATACTCGATCATTAAGGTCGGCATACTCCAGTGAAAGTAATGTAGACAGAGCACGACGCAGCCTCCTCAAACCTCGTTACAAAGTGGCTACGACAGAATAGGAACCACGTGTTATTTAAAAGCTAAGCAACCGACCAGACACGTTTCCTTGGAGTAATCATTTCACTTTTCCTAAGTTTCTACCTTCCAGTTTTGTAGAGAAAAATATGATAATGAAATGAGGGTTTGGCGAGAGATCGAGTGCGTCCGCAATGCCGCCGCCGCTCGTTTATCACGAGGCGATCGGGAAGGCGCCGACGGGGATACTTTTGATCGGTAGGTCCGATCAATTATTTATTCATGTGTCACCATGTCACACTAACAGATAGTTCTTAAATTTATATATATGTGTGTGTGTGTCTACATCGATTTTTGTTTTTTTTTATGATTGAATTTGAAGAGAAACTATTATGAATTGCTTTTAAAAAGTCTCGATTTTATTTTGGAAATTATGATGAAATTAAAGTGTGTGGCATGACCCACTGGTGAGCAGTTGAGTTGATTCGGCTTTGAGCACTTCATTGCACATGTCAAAGGATTGAAACTCCACAGTTGCTAACACGTCTTAAGTGGAGAGCCATGGAGGTGGGGTCATGTGCTAGCTTCTTCCCAGATATAACGCTTGGTCCGAGATGCACCGCACACTGTACGAGCCATGGGTTGGCGATTAGCGTAAGCGAAAGTTGGGCCCAGCGGATCCTAGGTCACCAAAAAAAAAAAGTGTGTGGCATGATATTTGTCTTGAAATTGTGAAGTTACTTCTTGATATAACGGAGAATATTTCGCTTGAGGAAAAAATAGAAAACGATAATGATAAAGAGCATAATTAAATATCATATTGAATGTTCTTTCATCGAATAAAAGCTCAAATCATTTATAGTACTTTCTTGAAATATAAAGATGTCCATCGTCTTCTCATACTCCCACATCTTAGGATGGATCTGCGCGATACCCAGTTGAAGGTATTCACTTTTTCATTTCTATGTAAAGTACGACACTCGCAGAAATAAAATAAATAAATGTCAGAGAATAAAAAATTATGTAAAGTCTTTATGAATTGGAAATATTAGTAATTAGAGAAAAGAGTTTTCAAATTGCAACAAAAAAATTCAATTTATGAAAGGGTTTTTACTCACTCTCCAAGAATTGTATAACAATTTAGAGAAATGAAAATATTATTTCTGCATATTATTGCAGATAACATTTAAAGTCTACATTGTACATTTTGTTGCGTTACAGCAACAAGTATGTACACTTCATAGATATTTCATTAGCATCGATTATTCCTATGGACAAAAAGTCTACATGGTACATTTCGTTGTGTTATAGCAACAAGTATGCATACTTCATGATATTTCATTACCAACTATTTTTCCCATAAATATTGACAATCAGCTAAGCTTTAACGGTAAGCACTTAAATAAGAAAAGCAAAATTGTGGAAGTATGTATTGATCTCATGTACCTCTCCTAATATTTTTCCCATATATAAAGATTTATTGAAACAATTGGCAAAATTAGGTAGATAGATACAGAGCCACTAACTCTATTTTTTTTATGCACATATTGAAGTAGTTAATTTAAAAATAAAAAAAGGTTTATGACTAATGGAACAGTTATCAATTTAGTATAATGAAAAAAAAAGGGTATAAAGAAAAGAAAAATCGTGTGATAATGTTATAAGAAAGTAGTTGGTAGAATATCATTCAAATTGGAGAAGAGAGATAATAAAATAATGAGAAGTTAAAGTTATGAAGTGAAACCCCCATGCATACTTTTGGTGGGGCTAAAAGATAAGGACCAAAGGGCGTTTGAACGGTTCTCTTTTCCATGACATGTCACTTCATCGTGATAAAAAAGAAAAGAAAAAGAGAAAGAGAAAGAGAGAGAAACAAAAGTCTTCGTTTAAAGCTAATTCTAACTATTGCAAGCTTCGTTATTTTGCATACGTCATGTGATAGTAGGTGGGAACAAAATTGCAATTACCGGTGGTTTCTCTTTTAATTAGATAATTAAAAAAACATCATGAGGTTTCCATCCTATATATTATAGGCATCTCTGCTTTTGAAACTTACAATCTAGACCTTGAGTTGTCCACTTTTTTTTTTTCCTTAAGTTGGTCAGGTGTACTCTTAAATTACAAAGTTCTTCTAGAAGCTTGGCGGGCTTTTAATGGACTTCTTGAGAAGTTCCTAGTTTTATGTCAATTTTCATCGCACAACACTTATTTATAGAAATTGTTATTTTCCTTTACAAATTGCTCTTCTTAAGAAAAAAAAAAAAAGTTTTACAAACCTTAACATGCATTTTTTTCTCGTCCACCCTCTCCCTCTTGCTCGTCACCCATCGACACCACCTCCTGACCCGACCCTCCTTCCCCCTTCGGCGTCCCTGATCGTTGCCGACCTTGGACTTGAGGCCGATGGCGACCGCTGCCTTAGACCTAATCTAGAGCATATCGAGGCCTGGTCTCCAATGGCCATTGCCATGGGAGACCCGAGAGCTCTCGCATTGCCACTGCAAGCCCATCATGGTTGAGTTTATTGCTCACACAGGCTCGATTTCCACGATCATGAGCTGCGAGCTTCTTTAGAGAGAGGGGAGTGGTCCTTAGCATGACCTTAAAAGGTTATGACGTCCCAGAAAGACGGGATAGAACCAGGTAAGGGGCTCGAAAAAGATTCCCTCTCGCTTGGCTGTGCCGCCATAGCCCCTCTTAATAGGGTGGGCAAGCCAGCCACCTCTGAGGCACCTCGGCTTCCCCCGGGTCTACCAGGGCGCGTTAGAGGCCAATGAAGAGGCCCGGGGGCAACCCCGGGGGTGGTAGCGGCGACGGCGGGTCATCTGGCAAGGGGCTCAATGGCGAGAGGCACTAGAGGCAGTGTCGAGGGGATAGGGTTTAGGCGTTTATGTGTCTTTTCATTTTTAATGAGATGCAAATTGTAGATTCTTTAAAACAATGATAATATTTGAGATGTAAGCATAAATTTGAAAATTATTTTTCAATTATCCCTGTTGTTATTTAATGCTCACAAACGATTAAATCCACAAAGTTATCATTTACCATAGGACTAGACCACCGTCCGACTTAACCATAATAATATGCAAAAATTATACCAAAAGCACAGTTGAAAAACAGTATATAGATTTTTTCCATTAATTAAAATGGTGTTGAAGTTCATGCTCGGCCACAAACTTAATAAAGTAGGGATTTTATTAGTAAGTGTCCCCAATATACTAGATAAAAATCTAAAGATAAAAAGAGCAAAACTTTCAACGCACCTTAGAGATTATCAACTGCTGGAGATATTTTCTCTTTTCTAGCATTGTCAAATGAATACCAAATTTTCAAAACATGATTAATATCTCTTATCAAGTGCACCGCGACTACTTTTTAATATTGTCCAATAAAGGAAAAAAGCAAATGGAGATCTTCTCATTGACGTCACGGGCGACGTGATACTACTATGAGTACAAATAATGAGTCCACCACTAAGAATCCAAATCAATACCATGGAAAAGTGGGAGGGCCTGTTTGTTTGCAGTTAAATAGAAGCAACTCTTTTTCATTTGTTCACCAAAGTTTAAAATATTATTTAATTTTAAAAAATAATTATTCAAAAAATCATAAATCCAATGCATGGTGGCCAATTCAGTTTCACATTTTTAATTTGGCTATACTAATCTTAAATTTTTTAATAATTTGTCAATATAGTTATTCCCATCAAATTTGGTTAGAAATAGCTTACGTAGACGTCGGTTGTCCTACATAACATAGTTAGTACTAATGTAGATGATTTTTTGTGATTTTCTTTTTTAATTTTATGAATTTTTTCTTTTCTTTCTTTTCCTTTTCTTTAATTTCCCTCCGCCGGGCAATGGCTATCCGAGGTCAATCGTCCAATTTTCCCCATTTGACCACCACAGGAATCAAATCCAAGCGATAACGATCGCTCTTCGTGATTGTGCTTGCGAAAGTCTTATGGTCTTCGATCCAGCTCGACAACATTCCCAAAACCCTAACCACGAGCTCGAGGTCACTCACTTTCCTCTCTGATTCATCTCTGTCGAAGTCAAGCATCCTTAGCAATGCTCTAGGAAATTGGAATTCTCCTCCAACTTGCTTGCGAAGCGCAGGATCCTCGGTAGCGATCCCGTGCATTTGCTAGCATCACCTTTGCAACGCCCTTGTCTCATCCAAACTGGCGAGGGTGTCATCAACCTCGTTGGATCTACAATGCCATCGACTGTGGCCAGTGGAGGAAAATGGGAAAAAGCTAAGAATTTTTTTTAAAAAAAAATGGAAAGGAAAATGGAAAATATGAAAAAAAAAAAAAATGAAATTTTTATAAAAAATCTTAAAAAAAAAAATGTAAAATCATCCACATCAACACCATGACCAATAGAATCAATGATTATTATTTTAAGTCGGGAACAACCCATCAAAAAATAGAAAAGACGAGAGTGAGTTAAGCGCTAAAATCCTTGTTTCTCGAAAGGAGTTATACTATATATGGAGTTATACTATATATGCATGACTTTTGGAAGATTAGTTTATTCAGCCTAATCTTATGTGCACATCTTGTATACATAGTCCTTTGTTTTGCAAAAAAGAAGATTTAAAAAAATCTCTCCTAAAAATGATCACTTTGATTACTTCAAATAATTAGTCAATAAATAATGTTTTTCATTATAAATAACAATTTAGGTTTAGACATTTTCATGAACAATGAATTTTCGTCCATTCATTTTTATAATAATATAAGCGATTAATTTTAGAAAATTATTTTTCAAATCATTTATTTTCTACAACACAAATTGAGTCTAGAATGAAAAATAATTTGTTCTTCTCTTATAAATAGCATTCCGTATACATATTGCATCGCCTGTATCAAAGCCAGCTGGTAATAAAAGCCCCTCTCTAGTGGTTTTGGATTTGGGCCAAAACGGACTATGAATCCAAAACCGACTATAAAGTCAAGTAAGGCTTTCCCAAGTAGGCAAAACGAAGTTTCAGCCCTATTTTCGGCCACAAAATCCCAATTATTTGGGAAAATTATCCAAAAAATCTTAAGTATATTACATTTTTGCTAATTCAGTCATAAACTTTTTAACTTTACCAATAGAGTCCTAAACCTTTTAATTTTTTGTCGATTGAGTCCATTCGGCCAATTTTGATTGAATTTACTTGACGTTGATTAATTTTTATTTTTTTTTGAATCTTAAAATTATTTTTTATGTTTTTAATTATTTTTCTCTTTTTTATTTATTTATTTCTTTCATTTTTTTTCCTATAGCTAATTGCCCAACCTCCGGCGACCGGCCAAAGGCCATGATCGGCGAGGGTTGGCCTTGCCAACCTCGGCCGAGGCTCACCCTTGCCAAGTCCGGTGAGGTGGCCCCCACTGGGATCTGGCAAGGGGCGACCCAACCGATTGCGAGCGAGGCTCACCCTTGCTAGATCTGGTAAGAGCAAGCTTGCCCAAGGCCGACGAGGTCGCCCCTCGCCAGATCCCAGTGAGGGCAACCTTGCTTGAGACCTACGAGGTCGACCCTCGCTGGCCTTTGACAAGGGCGAGCTCTACCTAAGGACAGCGAGGTCAAGGAGGCTAACCCTCACCGGTCGTGGCCTCTAGCCAGTTGTCGAAGACTGGGTGACTGGCCAAAGGAATAAAAGAAAAAAAAGAAATTAAAAATACAAAATAATAAAATATTCAAAATAATATTCAAAACAATAAATTTTGCCATGTCAGCGCTAGCAGTGCCACGTAGGATGGTTGGTGTCTACATCAACAAATTCCGGCCAAAATTGGTCGAATTGACTCAATTGACAAAATATTGAAAGATTTAGGACTCAATTGATAAAGTTGAAAGGTTTATGATTGAATTGGTAAAATTGTAATTGGTTTAAGACATTTAGGACAATTTTCCCCAATTATTTCGTCACCCGCGATTCAAACTGAACCGAATTCAATTCGACTTTGCAATCAAATGTATATTGGAAAGATCTATGGATTGATTTGTGAAATGGAATGGTTTTGTGGTTATTTGAATGGCTTAGTTTGATTTTATCTTATTTCCCCAATTAGCCTTTGCTTCATCGTTTCGTCCCTTCCCCCTTTCGACGACACCCCCGAGTTGTCCCTCTCTCCTGCCCTCGTTCGATCCATCCATTCCTATAAAGTCAAAAACCGAGACCGCGTCGGAATTCGAGATTGCCCTCTTTGGCCGCGTGTAAGAAAATGAAGCGATTCCGTGAGTCCCTTTATCGATGGAGACAGAGCATTGTGATTTTAACACATCGAACCGGTCGTACGCCGCCGAGGGATTGCTCAGTTTCGGATACCCATGCTGGATATGGATGGATCGTTCGAATCGGCAGTCGAGTCTCAGCATATCCTTAACATAGCATGGAGCGTCATAGAGTTGCGCAGGCGGTATCTCAGCGTGCTCGGGTGGGGCTATACGAATATGTCCCTAATCCAACGTCACCTAGATATGAATTGTTGCACTCCCGCATAAGCATGGCGCTACCTAAAACAATACATTTTAGAGCCGTGCGGGCACGGGCAAACGATCATTAGAGCAGACAATGTTCGACCTTTTCTAGAGGGGGAAAAAGTTTATGAATTCTCTATGTTAAGGTGCACATATAAAGGCGATGGTGAAGAAAGAGTCTTATCACGGATGATTACTATGTTCTGAAGTAATCAGCTTATCCTTTTTATTGATTAAGCCAATGACTTTAGTTTTGAAGTACAAGAAATTCCAACTAGATTTAGTGATAGTATCAGAAGCTTAAAAAACTTGTCCAAGGTAAAGTTTTGATCTCACCCCGCAACGACATTTCGTAAATTACTCAAAGTAAAGGTGGATTCGATAGGCTGGAGCTATTAGGATTTGACACTCAAATACAACAAAAGAGAGTAAAAGCGTAAAAGAGGAATTGAGATACGGGTTTTATCCCAACTCACCCTTAAACTAAGACTACGTCTAGTAGATGATCATACTGTAATTAGGATTTTGCACCTCTCTATTATAACCCTCAATTATATACTCAATAGTTATCCTCGTACCATCTTGTTAATGAGAAGTATGAACTATCTCCAACAGAAGTCGTATAGTTTCGGTCGACTTTCATACCATTAATTTCCTCTGGTGTCGTGCTTTCCCTAGCAAGGATTTTCCCCTTGATTGAGCGAGACTTGTATCATTATATTCGAAGAGATGCTCGTGCCGGTCGCCTCTTGCTTGTTTAACCTACCAATCTAAGGTAAGGTCATACGTCTCATTCGATCCTCTCGCCTATTCCCCAATACTCGTGTTCATACCAAATGTAAACGTAGATACTCGATCATTAAGGTCGGCATACTCAAGCGAAAGTAATGTAGACAGAGCACGACGCAGCCTCCTCAAACCTCGTTACAAAGTGGCTACGACAGAATAGGAACCACGTGTTAATTAAAAGCTAAGCAACCGACCAGACACGTTTCCGTGGAGTAATCATTTCACTTTTCCTAAGTTTCTACCTTCCAGTTTTGTGGAGAAAATATGATAATGAAATGAGGGTTTGGCGAGAGATCGAGTGCGTCCGCAATGCCGCCGCTCGTTTATCACGAGGCGATCGGCAAGGCGCCGACGGGGATATTTTTGATCGGTAGGTCCGATCAATTATTTATTCATATGTTACCATGTTACAGTAACAGGTAGTTCTTAAAATTTATATATATGTCTACATCGATTTTTTTTTTTTTTTTTTTTTTATGATTGAATTTGAAGAGAAACTATTGCAAGTTGCTTTTAAAAAGTCTCGATTTTATTTTGGAAATTATGATGAAATTAAAGTGTGTGTTATGATATTTGTCTTAAAATTGTGAAGTTACTTCTTGATATAACGGATAATATTTCACTTGAGGAAAAAATAACAAACGATAATGATAAAGAGCATAATTAAATATCATATTGAATTTTCTTTCATCGAATAATAGCTCAAATCATTTATAGTACTAACTTTCTTGAAATATAAAGATGCTTCATCGTCTTCTCATACTCCCACATCTTAGGATGGATCTGCGCGATACCCAGTTGAAGGTATTCACCTTTTCATTTCTATGTAAAGTAAGACACTCGCAGAAATAAAATAAAATAAAATAAATGTAAGAGAATAAAAATTTATGTAAAGTCTTTATGGATTGGAAATATTAGTAATTAGAGAAAAGAGTTTTCAAATAGCAACAAAAAAAATTCAATTTATGAAAGGGTTTTTTACTCACTCTCCAAGAATTGTATAACAATTTAGAGAAATGAAAATATTATTTATGTAAATTACTATAGATAACATTTAAAGTCTACATTGTACATTTTGTTGCGTTACAACGACAAGTATGTATACTTCATGGATATTTCATTAGCATCGATTATTCCTATGGACAAAAAGTCTACATGGTACATTTCGCTATGTTACAGCGACGAGTGTACATATTTCATGATATTTCATTACCAACTATTTTTCCATAAATATTGACAATGAGCTAAGCTTTAAAGGTAAGCACTTAAAATAAGAAAAGCAAAATAACTTTTACAAAATAACATTGTGGAAGTTTATATCGATCTCACATACCTCTCCTAATATTTGTCCAATATATAAAGATTTATGGATAGATATGGAGCCACTAGCTCTGTATATTTTATGCATATATTGAGTAGTAAAAATTAAAAAAAAAAGGTTTATGACTAATGGAACAGTTATCAATTTAGTATAATGAATAATAAATAAATTTGGGTACAAAGAAAAGAAAAATCGTGTGATAATGTTATAAGAAAGTAGTTGGTAGAATATCATTCAAATTGGAGAAGAGAGATAATAAAAATAAAATAATGAGAAGGTAAAGTTATGAAGTGAAACCCCCATGCATACTTTTGGTGGGGCTAAAAGATAAGGACCAAAGGGCGTTTGAACGGTTCTCTTTTCCATGACATGTCACTTCCTCGTGATAAAAAAGAAAAGAAAAAGAGAGAGAGAGAGAGAAACAAAAGTCTTCGTTTAAAGCTAATTCTGACTATTGCAAGCTTCGTTATTTTGCATACGTCATGTGATAGTAGGTGGGAACAAAATTGTAATTACCGGTGGTTTCTCTTTTAATTAGATAATTAAAAAAACATCATGAGATTTCCATCCTATATATTATAGGCATATCTGCTTTTGAAACTTACAATCTAGACCTTGAGTTGTCCACTTTTTTTTTTTTTTCTTAAGTTGGTCAGGTGTACTCTTAAATTCTAGAGTTCTTCTAGGAGCTCGACGGGCTTCTAATGGACCCCTTGAAGAGCTCCTAGTTTCATGTCAACTTCATCACACAACACTTATTTATAGAAATTGCAATTTTCCTTTACAAATTGCCCTTTTTTAAAAAAGAAAATAAAAATTCACAAACCTTAACATGCATTTTTTTCTCGTCCACCCTCTCCCTCTTGCTCGTCACCTGTTGACACCACCTCCTGACCCGACCCTCCTCCCCCCTTTGGTGTCCCTGATCGTCGCTGACCTTGGACTTGAGGCTGATGACGACTGCTGCCTTAGACCTAATCTAGAGCATATCGAGGCCTAGTCTCCGATGGTCACCGCCATTGCAATTCCGAGAGCTCTCGCATTGCCACTGTGAGCCCATCATGGTTGAGTTTATGGCTCGCACAGCTTCATTTCCATGGTCGCTAGCCGCGAGCTCCTTCAGAGAGAGAGGGGAGAGACGGTGGGTCATCCGGGCAAGGGGCTCAATGGCGAGAGGCACTAGAGGCAGCGTCAAGGGGATAGGGTTTAGGCGTTTATGTGTCTTTTCATTTTTACTGAGATGCAAATTGTAGATTCTCTAAAACAATGATAATATTTGAGATGTAAGCATAAATTTGAATTTTTTTTTTCAATTATCCCTATTGTTATTTAATGCTAACAAACGATTAAATCCACAAAGTTATTTTTTCCCATAGGACTAGACCACCGTCCGACTGAACCATAATATTATGCAAAAACTATACCAAAAGCACAATTGAAAAATAGTATATAGATTTTTTCCATTAATTAAAATGGTGTTGAAGGTCATGCTTGGTCGCATACTTAATAATGTAGGGATTTTATTAGTAAGTGTCCCCAATATATTAGATAAGAATCTAATAATAAAAAGAGCAAAACTTTCAACGCACACCGGAGATTATCGACTGCTAAAGATATACTCTTTTTTAGCAATGTCAAATGAATACCCAATTTTCAAAACATGATTAATATCTCTTATCAAGTGCACCACGACTTCTTTTTAATATCATCCAATAAAGGAAAAAGCAAATGGAGATCTTCTCATTGACGTCACGGGCGACGTGATACTACTATGAGTACAAATAATGAGTCCACCACTAAGAATCCAAATCAATACCATGGAAAAGTGGGAGGGCCTGTTTGTTTGCAGTTAAATAAAGCAACTCTTTTTCATTTGTTCACCAAAGTTTAAAATATTATTTAAGTTTAAAAAATAATTATTCAAAAATCATAAATAATGCATGGTGGCCAATTTTCAGTCACATTTTTAATTTGGCTATACTAATCTTAAATTTTTTAATAATTTGTCAATATAGTTATTCCCATCAAATTTGGTTAGAAATAGCTAACGTTGGACATTGACTGTCCTACATAACATAATTTAGTACTAATGTAGATGATTTTTTGTGATTTTCTTTTTTAATTTTATGATTTTTTTTTCTTTTCTTTTTCTTTAATTTCCCTCCGCCGGGCAATGGCTATCCGAGGTCAATCGTCCAATTTTCCTCATTTGACCACCACAAGAATCAAATCCAAGTGATAACGATCGCTCTTCGTGACTGTGCTTGCGAAAGTCTTATGGTCTTCGAGCCAGCTCGACAACATTCCCAAAACCCTAACCACGAGCTCGAGGTCACTCACTTTCCTCTCTGATTCATCTCCGTCGAAGTCAAGCATCCTTAGCAATGCTCTAGGAAATTGCAATTCTCCTCCAACTTGCTTGCGAAGCGCAGGATCCTCGGTAGCGATCCCGTGCATTTGCTAGCATCACCTTTGCGACGCCCTTGTCTCACCCAAACTGGCGAGGGTGTCATCAACCTCGTTGGATCTACAATGCCATCGCCTGTGGCCAGTGGAGGAAAATGGGAAAAAGCTAAGAATTTTTTTTTTTAAATATGGAAAGGAAAAAGGAAAAAATGAAAAAATTTAAAAAATATATATTTTTTAAAAAATTGTAAAATCATCCACATCAACGCCATGACCAATAAAAGCAATGATTATTATTTTAAGCACGGTTGTAACGACCCATCAAAAAATAGAAAAGACGAGAGTGAGTTAAGCACTAAAATCCTTGTTTCTTGAAAGGAGTTATACTATATATGCATGACTTTTGGAAGATTAGTTTATGCAGCCTAATCTTATGTGCACATCTTGTATACATAGTCCTTTCTTTTGCAGAAAAAGAAGATTTAAAAAATCTCTCCTTAAAAATGATCATTTTGATTACTTCAAATAATTAGTCAATAAATAACGTTTTTCATTATAAATAACAATTTAGGTCTAGACATTTTCATGAACAATGAATTTTTGTCCATTCATTTTTATAAATAATATAATAATTTTAATTTTACAAAAGTATTTTCAAATCATTTATTTTTTACTAAAAAAATCGAGCCTAAATTAAAAATGATTTATTCTTCTTTTATGAATAACATTCCGTATACATATTGCATCACACGTATCAAAGCCAGCTGGTGATAAAAGCCCCTCTGTCGTCTACACACACAGATTTTGGATTTGGGCCAAAACGGACTATAAAGTCAAGTAAGGCTTTCCCAAGTTGGCAAAACAAAGTTTCAGCCCTTTTTTCGGCCACAAAGTCCCAACTTTTTCATCACCCGCGATTCGAACCGAACCGAAGTCAATTCGACTTTGCAATCAAACTGGTATATTAAGAAGATCTATGGATTGATTTGTGAAATGGAATAGTTTTGTGGTTATTCGAATGGCTGCTTAGTTTGATTTTATCTTATTTTATCAAATACCCAAAGGCAATCACAGATACTTGACTATCTAGAAACCCATGGATCACTCTACAAACCTCATGATCTTGTTAAGTCTAAGCTTTCAACTAGTGTAAATAATCCTAACTTAGAGCAGTTTGTGCAATCAATGAAATTTAATTATAGAACCTCTAGTTCCTGAGTTGTTTATTATTCAATCTGCCTTCTCTCAAATTGAACCAAAAGCGATAAAAATGAAACATTCTAATCTTTAGGTAACGCCTATCTTTCTATGAAAAACATCTAATGGCGTTCCAAGTCCTGCACTTCGGACTTCTAAGGAGCTGGCTCAACGATCAAATCGCTTGATTTGAATATTGGCACGCGTCCTATTTGAATCATAACGTCCTTTACTCAAAATAACAGAGAATTTAATCATAACATTTTCTATCTCGTCATCTTATAGATGGAATTTCATATGATGAATTTGGACAGGACGTTTTAAATGTATATGCAAGGATTAGTCAAAGCAAAAGTTTTGAATACTTGACCTAAACTAAGTTGGAAGGATTAAATGGGCAAATCATCAAAAGATTTGAGACTAAATTGGCAAATTGTCAAAAGATTTATGACTAAATTGATACAACTAAAAAAATTAGGATTGAATTGGCTGCCGCATAATAGGTTTAAGATTTTTTAGACAATTTATCCATAAAATACATATGAACGGTTTAATGAACTCTTGTCTAATGCAAAATAAGATTCATGACCAATTGAAGCTGTGCGAGCACTGGAGTCCTAGTTTTCATGGGGAGTTATAGTATGTATGCACGATATTTTGGAAATTTAGTTTATACGGGCCATCTTATATGCACATCCTATATACATCCAAATTGAAAAATAGTTTATTTTGCTTTTAAATGTTAAGAAGTCCAATTTTGTAGTTGGGTGGAGACTATACACACACACACAAAGAGTGTACAAATTCCGTAAATAAGTAACGCGGGATACTTTTTAATTTTAAAAATAGCATTGTCAACACACATGTATTAAAGACAACTAGTATGAGGCCCTCTATAGTCTATACAAAGGTTTTGGATGTGGGCCAAAACGGGCTTTGAAGTCAAGTAAGGCCTTTTAAGTTGGCAGAACCTCACCCACAATTCGAACCAAAGCAAACTCATTCCAACTTTGCAATCGAAATTCGCATATGTTAGAAAGATCTATGGATTGATTTGTGAAATGGAACAGCTTTGGTCATTCGAATGGCCTGCTTTGATTTGATTTTTGTTGTCTCGAAAATCTAGAGGCGAACACATGTGCTCGACCATTTGGACGCCCATAAAGTACCTCACAAAGACATGATACTGTATTTCGCAAGTGGATGACGGGAGTATCCTCTGAAAAATCTACTTGGAAATCGATGCCACTCAACCCTAATTGACACGGGATCAGTCAATAATTGTGAATGAGATTTCTCTTTTATATATATTCTCATCTTTAGGAATTTATTAAATATATTATTCTATTTTGATTTAAAATTTGTGAATTTAGGTTAAGATTGTCTTATTAGGATTTCATATTTATTTTGTTCCTGGTTTTTATGTTTAGGGTTTTCTTTAGTTATAGATATTGCTTTACTTCTCATGTAGTGAAGCCTTCATCGTTATTTTACAAAACACTTCAAGAGATTTTTCTTTAGAATATCGCTTGTGAGCAATTTTTGCGCATGCATGCGCACCTGTTTGCAGATTGTTATTCACACCCATCATCATTATTTTATTATTTGTCTATTCTTAACAATTTGATAATCGACTTGCCCCCTATTCGGAATAAATTGAATTGGAAAAAACACAGAGTTATTTATTCATTCGGATCCGACCAAATAAAAACAAGAAAAAATCGAACCCGAAGCGTACTCGGCTCCAGCGTGTTCAAACAATCGAAGAAATCAAACTTCTAGGATGCACGCCCTTAAGATTGCTCGGGAACGTGGACCGATTGAGGTAAGCGAAAGCTAGCCTAAATATAATTAATTGGTGAACCGAAAGAAAAGGCAAAGAAAGATACTTAAGTCTATAGGATTGTAGGGAAGGTCCAAGAATATTCTGTGGTGGAGAAAATACTCTGTGGTTCGTGATCCCTGTGGAGGGATCGCGTAAAGGATTTCGTATCATACTTATAAAATGAGCTGTATTCGCACGCGCGGTTTGGTCGGTTTAACTGTGGGCAAAGCTCTCGACTGACTTTTTGGAATTTTGGTTCTGTGTCTATTAAAAAAAAAACAAAAGAAATTTTGGTTCTGTGAAAGCATCATGCAGACTAGGGTCGACGTGCAAATCACGCGCGAGTCATACGTGAACTTATCCACTCCGCTCCCGCGGGCCCTCTTGACCAATCACAACGTCTTCCTTACGGTACCCGAACAGAACAAGAGAGAATTGTCTTATTCGAGTTTTGGCTTTTCATGGTCTCTTTTTTATTGCTGAAAAAAGAAAAAATAATATGAAAAGACCAGTCAAAGCTCTACCCCTCGTCTTTGAGCTTCAAAGTTAGGTTACTACCTGCCTCTTCCGAAGAGGTGTACTTTGTACCGCCGGGAGGTCATATAGATCGGAACCCGGAGCGATAAGAACGGTCTGGTTTTTCGATTGCTCCCGATCCGTGTAATAGAATAGAGTACCCACTATTTACCGGGAACACATACGCAAATGGAATTCATTTCTTCTACGAGATAAAAGGAAAGTGATATTGCAAAATTGAGTTTTCTTTCCGTGAATTTTCAGACATATAAATAAATTATATATATATATATATATATGCAAATTGTGGTTGAAAGTAAAATGGGTAAAGACTGCATGATAATTATTCTTTTACAAGGAGAATGATTGATCTTTTTAAAATTTAGCACATACACGTCGTTATTAAAGGACAAATCTAAGAAAGAGTTCATTATTATGTATTTACATAATAGATAGATCATGGTATCAAAAGAAATTTTGGCCATCGAAGCTCAGCAAACTTTCATTAGAGCAGGTATCTTTCCTACCCTTTTTCCCGGTCAAAACCATCTTTCCTTACATTGATAATGCTGAAAAGTAGGCAGGTTTACGGACAGTGATGGGAAAAATAAATTGGTGGGGTGCTCTCATGCTTGTCAAGCAATAATGCTGAAAAGTAAGCAGGTTTACGGACAGTGATGGGAAAAATAAATTGGTGGGGCGCTCTCATGCTTGTCAAAAAATTACGAATTGCAATTTAAAAAAAAAAAATCGAGAAGACAAAACTTAGATTTTCAAAATACTCTTATAATCAATGCCGGGGTCTCCTCTTTCTTTTCAATGAAGCTCAAGTATCCATATTTTCATAAGTAACAATACGATTCTTTTATATATCTTGAATTAATAAAAACATTTGTCCTAAGTTTAGGCTCATAAGTAATTCAGGAAGTGAAACCCTATAAAAAAAACATATATCGGCACTTATACGATCGGTAGAGTACGATTATTACAGTTTTATGTAATTTTAATTAAAGAGTTTGAATTCACTTAAATTTTTAAAATTTTTATTAAAATATTAAAATATTAAATTACGTTTACAATTTAAGCTGGCAGGAGTCCAATCAAGTACATGTCCCAAAGTTTCGCACCTTAGAAGCAATATAATTTTTGGATTTTCGGGGGTAACTCTGAATTTCTAAATGTCCTCCAAACTAAAACGCTTATTTGAAGGAGGGGAAAAGTTTTTCCCAAAAAAAAAAAAGAAGGGGAAAAGAGAACTCTAACTTGGGAACCTTCCTCCTTCGGTCTTAAATAATAAAAGGGTCGCCGAAGCCTCGAAGCGTTTGCTCTGGACAGACCAAACCTTCACCGTCGTTCTCCTCCCTCCTCCCTCCTCCCTCGCTCCTCCCCCAAGCACCGTCGTCGTCAATGGCGTCGCACTTGCCTGTCAGCATACGCATTCTTGTCTCTCGCTAAAGTTCCTGCGCATTCCAAACAGATCCCCACGCGACCCTGTCTACTGCCCCGTCTATTATGAATTCTGCAGAAGTTGGAATAGCAGGCTTCAGAGACCAAGCAATCCCTTGAATCGAAGATACCGAGGTTGCGCCACGCTGGAGATTAGGTCGGGTCAGGGCTTATAGGAGTTGGGAACTTCTCTGCTTGAGTAGGAGTGAGGAGGTCGGGTAGGAGACATGGACGAGTACTTGAAGGAGAATTTCGGGGATGTGAAGGTAAAGAACCCTTCGGAGGAGGCGCTCCAGAGGTGGCGAAAGGCCTGCTGGTTGATGAAGCACCCGAAATGGAGGTTCCGGTTCATGGCTAATCTGAACAAGCGATCGGAAGCCGATGCTATTTGTCGCACGTTTGAGGTCGGTCTGCCGCTGTTCTGTTTCCTCTTTCTTTTCGCTGGGGAACTTGAGATCTTGCACTGACCAGAGAGAGAGAGAGAAGTGCGAATTTTTTGCCTGTGCAATTGCTAAGCTTGTGGTATATGACTTTATCTTGAAAATGAGCTTTGTCGACCAGTGACGGGTTAGCCGATGAACGGACAATCGAGAGCTTGTCTTGATTCTCCTGCCCTACCTTGTAGTTTTCTCAGCTTATGCACGAGATCAGTTATGGTCGAGTGCCCTGCGTTCTAGATTTCCTTTTTGGATGTTCTGTCTAGGTTCCTAGATGTGTTCAAATTGTCAAAGACTTAGCGGATCCATCTCACTCCACCTCCATCAATTTCTTTCATATCTCTCGACTTTCCCTGTTTTCTTCGGGGTTTGTTTTCTCCATCGTGTTCTTCGTTTTGAGAAAGGAAGAGAAGAAATCTCGTAGTGAACATCTAAATTTAATCTAAACGATATCTTTTATCCCCCGATTCTATCTTTAAAACTAGGAGTTCTCCCAGTCGATTGTGAAATTCCTGCATTCTTGCTGCATCGACATATTCTCAGAGCAATGGAGCTTGGAGAAATGGGGGATTATAGATAACTTCCAAAATTGAAATGGATATTGGCAAGAGTTTCAGCTACTAAACAACACATTCTATGAGGACGCTTGCTTCGATTAGTGTATTACTATGCGAGAGAAGACAAGTGGGGCTGGCAATAATACACTAAAAGCTAACTACTCGAGGAACCCTTTTAAATGCCTGTCGGGAATTGGATGACTGCTTTCAAGTGGAAAGCTGGTTCGGTTTAATGTTTCAGATTCGTAGTTCAAAATTCATTTAGACTTTTTCGTAGAATGCCTTGAGGTCGTTCTTGGAAACTCATGCAAGAGAATGTATTTGGCCTCTATTTATTATTATCGTGAGTGACTTGCTCTCTGGAATGTTAAGGCTCTACCTTCTTTGGTGCCTGTTCTTGAGTAGATTAGGCGAGTGATCGCACCAGTTAATAGGTGTTTGTGTTCCGTGCTCTTAGTTTTCATCTTCATTCTTTTCTAATTTCATTTTGATTGCTGCAGGAAGATTTTACGGTTGATGTCGAAATTTCACAGGCTATACTTCTGGACAGCCAAGGTGATGATCCTGCAATAAAAGTAAATCCTTTTCTTTTCCTTATTCTGTTTTGTTATTTTTCTCATGTTTAGTCATACCTGGACGCCTTCAGGACTGAGAGATTACGAAGTACCTGAAGATGTCGAGGCTGCAGAATATCAAAGTTGTGCAGAAGAATTGGAATCCATCGATGAGGCCGACGATGAGAAAAAACTAAGAAGTCATGAGGAAAAACCGGTAATCAGAAACGGTCTTAGACGAAGACTATCTACATATGATCTTCTTCCAGGCGATATTCTCCATCTTAACATTGGGGATCAAGTGCCAGCTGATGGACTTTTTATTAGCGGGGGTTCCCTCTTGATAAATTTATTTAGTTTAACTGGAGACAGCAAACCCGTACATGCTAGCGGTGTCGGTATTCCTTTTCTTCTCCCTGGAAAGGAAGTTCAGTATTTGATCACGCAAGATGCTTGTGACCCCTGTTCGAATGACAGCGCCCGCGCCTCTGACGACCTCATCTGCCTGCTCGTCCGCGACCTCGACTCCTGCTGCCTCGACAAGCAGAAGCAGGCTGCCCTCAAGATCAGGTACCTCGCCAAGAACAAGCCCGAGAACCGTGTCCACATTGCCTGGGCCGGTGCGATCAAGCCTCTCATCACTCTCATCTCGTCCTCTGATCCTGAGGTAACTACGAGAAAGAATTTTGTGGATCAGTTATTCGTTGTCGCCGACGACCGGTGGAGCATAATTTTTGAAATTTAATGGAATTGGTAACAGTTGGATATAACTGTAATTAACTGTTGCATAAAAACACTTTCTTGTCTGCTCAGGTGCAAGAGTACAGCGTCACGGCGATTCTCAACCTCTCGCTCTGCGACGAGAACAAGAAGCTGATAGCAGCGTCCGGTGCGATAAAGCCGCTGGTGAGGGCCCTGAGGGAGGGGACGCCGACGGTGAAGGAGAACGCGGCGTGCGCGCTGCTCCACCTCTCGCAGATCGAGGAGAACAAGGTGGCGATCGGGCGGTCTGGGGCGATCCCGCTGCTGGTGAACCTCCTGGAGAGCGGGGGGTCGCGGGGGAAGGAGGACGCCTGCACGGCGCTCTACTTACTCTGCTCCGCCCAGGAGAACGAGGGGAGGGCGGTGCAGGCGGGGGCGATACGGCCGCTGGTGGGGCTGATGGCAGACCTGGGGTCGAGCATGGTGGAGATGGCGGCGTCTGTGGTGAGCAGGCTGCTGGGGGCGGCGGAGGCGAGGGCGGCGCTGGTGGAGGAGGAGGGGATACCGGTGCTGGTGGAGCTGGTGGAGCTGGTGGAGCTGGGGACGCAGAGGCAGAAGGAGATCGCAGTGGGGGTGCTGTTGCAGCTCTGCGAGGATAGCGTCGAGTACCGGACGAAAGTGGGTCTGGCGGGGGCGGTTCCGCTCATGGTCCTCGCCCAGTCCGGCGCCAATCGCGGAAAGCGAAAGGTAAGACACCCAATTTGACTCTTCTGCGCTTGTGGTGAGCTCCGCCACGTCGTATGGAATCTGCCCTTTTTTTTACCTTTTTTTTTTATGTAATTTTCGTTTATTTATCATTTTCCTCGATAATTTGCTGCTAAATAGAATCATTAAAAGTGATGAACGAGCGGAAAAAACTGTGGTTTTTATTTTTTGAAAATTCACTTCAACACTATCCACCCTTCTTGTCCTTAGCTTAAACATGATGGACTCCGATAATGCAAGGCACTAAAATGGTCAAAAGACAAAATGGTGTCGCTGTGACCAAATACGGGGGGCAAGATATTATTTAGGGGTGAGCCTAGTTCTAGGATAAAATCCGAAACTGAAAATTCGGACTAGTGGATTCGGACTAGTGGAAACCTATTCAGTTTTAAGGTATGTAGAGTAGGTTTCAAATTCAAAAAATTAGGAAATCTATTTCAATGGGCAAGTTATAAGGTCTAAGTAGGTGGACTCTGGAATTTGAAACAAGTTTTTGTATTTTTCTTGATTTATATCTTTTCGCGATCCCACGATATTCCAAGGCGTCTGGTAGTGAGTGTATAATTTGGAATCACTAGTTCAAGGTTTCTTTTTATGATTGAGACTTTTACTTTATTAATTTTTCATATTTTTCGTATGTTTAAATGTAAGTTATCTTTAGTGAATTGTAGTAGCAAGTGGTGGTTATTTAAATATGATGATTTATTGCGGTCGTTCAATTAATAATATAGGTGAAACCTGAATAGAACTTGAAGCTAACCCTAAAATCTATGACAGAGTGGGCTTCAAGTTCTAAGATATGCAGTGCAAGTTTCAGATTAAAAAAAAAAAAAACTGTCCCGATGGGTAAGTTTCATGTGGAACTTGGAACAGTCTTTTCTATTGAAAGTCAGTTTGTGGGTGCAAGTATATTCGTTTTCATCCCATGACCTATTCTCCATTGTTGTTGTTGTGGTTTTTTCTTATTCTTTTTTCCTTGGGAGGGGGAATAAATCATTTGTTGCTTTTGTAAAATGATTTTGTTAAATCATCGTAGATCGATTTTGCTTTAATTGCATGCTGATTGTGGAGATTGGTTGCGGAAATGTGGACAGGCGAAAAAATTGATGGAGCTTCTACGACAATCGTGATCCGGCGACGCCACTACTAGGACATCAGAGCTTCTTGGTTTATATTTTTGCACGATCTCGCGGTATTCAATGGTGTCTGATGATAAGTGTATAATTTAGAATCATTAGGTCAAGCTTCTTTTTATAACTAAAACTTTTACTTTATAAATATTTCGTATTTTTCGTGTGTTTAGATATAAGTTATCTTCAGTGAATTATAGTAGTAGTAAATGGTGGTCATTTAAAGATGATGATTTATCGTAATCGTTCGATTAATAATACAGATGGAACCTAAGTAGAATTTGAAACCGACTCCAGAATTCGTGACAAAGTAAGTGTCAAGTTTTAGAGTATGCAATGTAAGTTTCAGGTGTGGAATTTGGAATAGTCTTTTCGATTGAAAGTTAGTTCGTGGGTGCAAGTATATTCGTTTTCATCCCACGACCTATGCTCCATTGCTGTGTTTCCTTTTTTTTTTTTTTTTTTTTTTTTTGGGAGGGGGAATGGATCATCTGTTGCTTTTATAAAATGATTTCGTTGGATCTTCGTAGATCGATTTTGCTTTATTTGCATGTTGATTGTGGAGATTGGTTGCGGAAATGTGGACAGGCGAAAAAACTGATGGAGCTTCCATGGCAATCGTGATCCGGCAATTGTTGCCAGGACATCGAGGGTGTCGATCGAGGGTGGTGTCCCTTAGGGGTGTAAACGGGTCGGGTCAGGTCGGGTCTCGATGTTACCCGACCCGACCTGAATCAATTCGGGTCGGGTTTCCGGGTCTTCCTCTTTTCTTTTTATTATTATTATTATTATTATTATTATTATTATTAATTAATTTATTTTTTTTTTTTTTCGGGTGAGAGTCGAACAGGGGCATTCATCTTCATTGTTGTTCATGACTTCTCGCAACTGTTATAGGTTATTACGAAACAATCCAAGCCTCGGCTTGGCTCTTTATTTTTTTAGCATTGGATTGATTTTTGTCTCTTTTTTCTTTTGGCTGGCCTCAAATGAATGTATCTTCTACAAATGAGCACAAGCATATGCATGTGGGGAAAAGAAAGAAGTTAAAATGGGGTCGCATGTTTTGACTTGCATTCGTTGGCTTTAAATAGTTATTGCCAAAATCCGATACATAAAACATGAAGCAGTGAATTGAAAAGCTAAGTGAGCACTTGTATATTTGTAAGCTGATATAACTAAAAGGATGCTGATCTTGTCAGGTTTTATCCCCGCATTGTGTAAGTTTGACCAGTGAAGGCATCATCTCCCCGCCTGTGAATAATGAACCCTGAAATCAAGCCATTCCACATAATTCCCCATTCACACTCCAACCAACCATTCATTTTAATAAGATAAGCTCGAACAAAAAAGACCCATCAATCAATTTTAAAGAACTTTACCTCCTGTTCATGATGTTGTTCAGAAAGCACATACTGCTCAGCTAGCTGCTTCAACTTAACTTTTAACCTGAACCCAAAGAATTTCATAGACAACTAAATGCATCAGACAAGCAATTTCCTTAATACAAGAATCTAAAAATTCAAGCGCACAGAAACACAATCGCCGAATCAAATCGCCCCGCAACGAAGAGCAACAGACAATCATCAAAAATCGCCCGAGCGAAAAGCGGCGACTTTGCGAAACGCAAAATTCCCGATCTCCGCGGCCAATGTTGAGCGCCATCGAGCAGAAATTCGGGACGGCATTTGACGAGCGGCGAGAGGGGGGAAGGCGCGTGGATTTGGAGGGGGGGCTCCTCACCTGCCGAGACTTGGAAACGAGGCGAGAAGCGAGCGCCATGATCGCCGAGCGAACCCAGTCCCCGAGCTGTCGACGATGGTCGGCCGCACGCAGCAGCAAGGGTTCCGGCGTCCGCGAGGGGTGGCGACGGTGACGGCGAGGCGGAGGCGCGTTGATCGGAGGGCGGCAGCGGACTCCACGAGAAGGCGCACTCGTCGGAGAAGAAGGCGGAGCCAACGAGGTATGTGCTTCAGTGCTTGTGTTCGACTGTTTGTGTTTGGGGCTAAAAGTGTTTGTGTTTTTGGCGTGTTTGGACTTTAGAATTAACTTGTTTCGGGTCGAACAATGTTCGAACCCTGACCCAACCTGAAACACATTTTTTTGCTTGTTTTATATTTGTTACCCGAACACGACCTGAACACGAAACATGTATAATACATGTTTTGTGTTCGGGTTGGGTCGGGTTTTTTTGACACCCCTAGTGTCCCTGCCCCCCGGGCGCATACTCCCTATTAGGTGGCGATCAGTTCAGGTGTTGGTCATTTTAGGATCTTATTTCTTCACTATTGGTGTTGGTTGATAGACGTTGAGAGGATATGAGTGATGATCGGGTGGTAAGATGGGGAGGAGTGGAAGAAAGTATCGTGTTATCTTAGGTATCACCTCGGTGAACATCGCAACGCCAGTCCTCGAAACGCTGCCAATCTTCAAATGTCATTGAATAGCTTTTACTAAGATCTTGAAGGGGCCTTACTTCAGATAACCTTTGTCGAACCCCACATGCGTTGGTGGCGGATACTATTCGGTCGTTGCAAAGGTGGAGGGCGATGGATTTGGAGTATTTCATTGTATTCAGACTGAAGCTAGAGAGACCAATTGGCTAAGATTCTCCTCATGGCTTTTATCTGTGCTGCTTCCGCCTACCGTGTTTGAGCTGCGGCATCGTGCATGTTCGGGCTAAATTACAAGAGACTACTTGTACTAATCGACGCTTTCCCCTCTTGACTTCTCTTGTCCCGTCTCCCTTTCCAGATATTCTAGTTTTCCATCAACTTCGTACCTCGGAAGTTTCGTATTTTACTGTTGTGAGATGATTTGCTGTGGCGAAGTCTTCGCGAAACCGAATCAGGTCAAATGATTTGCTTGATTGCATATCGCCTTCGGTTTTCCCAGATGCGTGTTATACGTTCGTATGGCAATTCAAAGCCATGGATTTTTTTTCCGTTGATTTAGCGCGTTTTTCTCTTAATCAAATCGGCACTCCTAAGTTGGGCAGGAGAAAAAAAAATTGTGCTCCTATAGATAAATTAATGTCGACATTTTAATGACGGATGTCATCACGGCGGCAAACAATTTATAATGCATTTACATATTCTCTAAATGTCATTTTCATCGTTTTAATTTGAAGGCGCCAAATTGGCAAAAACATGCCCGCCACACACATATGCAGACATACGTACATATACGAGTATATGTTTGAGTATTGGGCAGAATATACGTTGGCATGTAGATTGTTGAAGGTGCGGGGGTACCTATCATGTGGAAAGCAGCTCTTATCCGCCGAGAAAAAGACAGCTCACTTGATAAAATCCCTATGCTATTGCTATTGCTATGCACATTATGTGCTCATTCGGCGGGCAACATGAGTATCATACGAAATCCTCTACCCTATCCCGCGATGGGATTTTCTTGGACCCTTTCTATAACCCTAGAAATCTAAATAGCCTACATTTTTAGTCGTCTAGATTTCTAACCAAACACAAGGATTGCGCTTGTTGCGGAACTTAATCCAACACCTTACCGCACGAGCTAACAACAACCATGCACTGCCTGTGTCCACATTCCCAAAGGCACACCTCTCTTTCAAGAGGATTCATGGCATGTCAAGCCCTAGTAATGAAATCTTAGGATTTTGCTATGTCCTATCTACTTGTTTGGTAAATCGTAATAATAAAATCGGATATTTTCACATCATATATATATATATTTTGTATAAATGTCATATCATTATGAATGAACCTAAAAGTTCACAAATGAAAATACTAAAAATCTCTCACAACACTATTCCCTAATTTATTTTTACTTGATTTTTTATTTTATTTTTCCTCTCTTTTTAATTATTTTCTTTATTATTTCTTTGTTCCCCTTTTATCACTCCTTAATAAAATTTTATTAATTAGCAAATTGTACTAACAAATCTAATGTACAAAAATACTTAAAATATGTAATAAATTTACATATTTATTCATATTTATATATTGAATCTATATTATAAGGTAGAATTAAAATCGAATATATGAATAAAAATAAGATTAAATTAAAAAATAAATTTTTATTTTTGCTATTTTGAATTTCTTATGTTAGAATTCAAATATTATTTCTATAGAAATATAATTACAATTTTATTAATTTAATAAGTTTGTTATTCATTAAAAAAAAATTTCTATTATGGAGAAAGAAGAAGAAGCAGCGCTGGGGTGATTGTGTTGATGCTCAATCAAGACCCAACAACAAGCTCAGTTGTTGCAAGCGAATTCTAGTCTAGTCGAAGCTCCAAGCTGAAGCGCTAGAGGAAGAGCACGACGCTCTCTCTCACTCTCTCACGTGTGGTCGTGTATATCATATCAATCGTGGCCTGCCTTTAGACTAAAGAAAGTACATATTTTCCTTCTTTTTACTATTTTTCATTCACCGAATTTCTCCCACCATCCTCACAATTGATCGCGTCCCCTCTTCCTCGTATTCACTTCCTGAAATAACCATGAAAGTACATATTTTGCAAAGATGGTTGCCGACTTAAATTTTCCATGTCCGCACGCTTGTATCTTTTTATTTCCTCTCTCACTTTCGATATTTCATCTGAAATCTTCTCTTTTGCTGCAAAATGTATCTCTCATTGTATATATCGCATGAATATATGAAGAATTTACTGAATATTAGAAAAATAATATGAATCTATTCCGAAAATATCGAATCGTAATTCATTTAAAGTCAATTTTTGGTTATCAAAGAATAATGTGCTTTGACCAATTCTCTTTCTCCGTAGACTTAATCTAACTCGCTAAATTAAAATTCAAAATCATCAAGTCAAACCTATCCGTCACCGGTCAAATACAAATGCAATAAAAAAAATACTCATAAAATTATATATTCTATAATTTAATTCTAATATTTTTATTTAGGGATTAAAAATTAATTTTTAAATTTTTATGTCATAAATAAATGACCGAGTTTGCAAAATTTATGTATTAACAAATACAACGTAATTCCTCCAATTCCCTCCACTGCATGTAAAATATCGAGGCTGACGCGAGGGGAAGATGAGGATGTACGTCTCTCTCACCGCGGGGCTGGAGCAATGCAGCGTTCCCAAGAACAAGTGGGAGCTCTTCCTCTGAGTGGTCTCGACCAGGTGAGCGATTGATGAGGTCCAGCGACGTTGAAGCAGCCGCGTGGGAGAGGGTCTCAACTAAATGGAGGGCGTGGTGAAGGAGGAAGAAGAAGAAGAAAACAAAGTGAGAGAAGAAAGCCGCCTCCGGTGATTGTTCCACGGAGGAAGAAGAAGAAAACAAAGTGAGAGAAAGAGAGAGTGAAGGGAGAAGAAAAGAAAAAGGAGATGGAAAGGCTTTTGACATTTCTGACGAGCGGGGTCCCCTCTCTCTCTCTCTCTCTCTCTCTCTCTCTCTCTGTATGCTTAGCAATCACTCAAATGGACTCAAGGACGTTCTCCTTGGCACTGCTCAAGTGTCAGGGAGAGGGTTTTTTTCTTCTTTTCCGTTGTTGTTTCTCTCTCTACTTCTTTCCATGCAGAGGAAGAAGATATTTTCTCCACGCTCCAGACTCCCGCACGACTCCCCAGTCGACTCCCGGCCACGACCCCCGCGCCCCACAACACCCCCCCCGGGGCTCGCCGGGTCACCTGTCATGGAGGCACTCCCTCCCTGTGTCGTTCCTTTCCTGTCACGCGTCGAGTTAGTGCAGAGGGACCAAGGCAACGGCATCTCATTGATGGATTTACTATTCTCCAACGATCGTGATTGGGTATTCGGGTTTTAAACAAGTAAATTGGCACTTTTTTTCTCTGTTTCCCGTTTCCATTAGACAATCCAGGGTTTGTTTGATTCAATTTGTACCCATTTTCACGTTTATTCTTTTCGTCTTTTTCTTTGTTAAAATCACACTCTACCATTGAAAGAGCATAAGTGATACTCAAGATTTGTAGGGTGAATTGCAAGGAAAAAGGTTTAGCCTCTGTCGCGACCTATTTTCCGGGTACACTACCTAAAACTAGGTTAATGGACTACTAAGTCTTTAAACTTAGCTCGGGATCTCCCAAACCCATACCAATTCGCGACTTAAGGTTCAAATATTTAACATGCAAAAAATTTTTAATTAGGAGCCGCCACTAATCAGTTTATGGTAGGTCGATTAGACACCTAAGTAAAATAATGGGATAATTATTTTACTCCTACGAACCGCAGACTAAGGGTACGAGGACTTGGTTATACTTAGATTTCTCTAACGCCCTTTCGATCCATTTCTTTTTAATTTTCAAAAATATTTTTGCGATGTTTAGATTTATTTTAGCCTAAATCTCTATCATGCAAAAATGGTGATCACACAGATGTTCAATCATTCAAATAAAATGAAATAAATAAATTGCATCACACAAAGTAAGCAATCAATTTTTTTTAGTTTTCTTGAAATTAGAAAATTTTTTATAAAACAAGCATCTTGACCATCGACTTAATCTTATTAATATGCAAGTTCTAATTAAACGGGTCTATTATGCAAACTAGTTATTATGCACCTCATGACCTAATTTTACTAGTAAATGAATTCTAATCAAATTATCCTATTATGCAAACTACTTAATATGCATCTCATATTTTTGTATTTTTTTATTGAAATTGAAAATTAATAAAAACCCTAATTAAAATATCTAAAGAAAATAATTTTCTAATTTATTCTAGGGATTAACTTTGACTTAAACCCTTTCCTATCTTAGAAAACTATTTTTTTTTTTTAAAATGAGATTTAAGATGTGCGAACATTATCTAAAACCCTATTTTAAAAAAAGTTATTTAGGTTCAACCCTAACTTATTTTTAAAAATGCAATCCTAAAAATGGGATCCTAAGAAAATTCTAATTTTTTAAACCTATATGTCTAATTTACTAAACCTATATGCTCATGCAGAATTTTGATTTTTTTGATTTTTTGATTTTTTTTTATAAAAAATAAGTAATTATTAAATAAATATTAAATCTAAGCTATCAACAAAATAAAGGATTAGAATAATCGAAAAAATAACCTATTGTCTCACAGGTCAAATTAACGATTATCGTAACCCTAATCATCACGACAAAGAAATCAAAATGATTAAAAATCTAATCTGAAATCTTACGGATCAAATTAATGATTATAATGATTTAACGGTTAAAATTCTACCAAAAAGCCCAAAAATTAACATAATTAAAAAAAATAATCCGATGTCTCTCGGATTAAATTAATAATTACAATAATTTCGGACGAGATCCCTATGGATAATGCCTACGAAGTGCATAAATATCAACATTCAAATATTACAATTCAAATAATTAAACTAAAAGAATACTATCAAATAAAGTAAACAGAAAAATAACCTAAAAATAAAAACAGTAAAATGAACTAAACTACTAAACTACACAAGTAAAACAAAATAAAAACAAAAAAAAAAAACAAAACAAAACAAAAACTACCTAAGGGGGAAGTAAACCGACGGTGGACGGTGCTGGGCGATCGTCGAAGCTCCGGCGGGGAGCGGTTGCAGGTGGACGGCAGCGGTTTCGAGCTCAGGCGAGAGATGGCGAGCGCGGTCGCGGATGCAGTGGCAAGCGGCGCCGGACGAGGGGAGATGCGGGCCAGCAAGGCTGTGACGTGAGCGGAGCGGGTCGCGGCTCGGCGGAGCTTCGGGTCGGCGTCAGGACTGCTGGCGTCGTGTCGAGCAGGGCTCAGCTGGCGTCGGGGCGTCGCGGGCGGCGGCACGGTGGCGAGCGACGAGATGCGATTCAGATCTGGTAGGGATCCTGCAGGCGGCGGTAGCGGCTGGTGATGGAGAGGGTCGTCGGATGCGGAGGAATCGGGTGCTGCTGCGTCGGCGGCAGAGGAGGAAAACGGCGAGCGGGCTGCTACTCGGAAGAGCTCGAAGCTTCGGTGAGGAATAGCGGCAGCAAGCAATTTCAGGTGCAGGCGGTGGTGGCGTCGGGCTTCGAGCGGCAGGGACAGGCGGAGGCAAGCAGGCCGCGCGCTTCAGCGGCGCGGCGTCGCGAAGGCTGGGGCACGGAGAAGCGGCGACCAGCGGAGGTGGTCTGGGCTGCTGGGTCGACTGCAGAAACGGTGTGGCGACGGCGTCGGGCGCACCGGCGTCGAGCTGGCGGAGAAGGTGCGACGCGAGCGCGGGCAGGGGCGTCCACGCGGAGAAGACAAACAGTTGCTGCTTGTGCTTTTTTTTTTTTTTCTCTGGCCACACGTCACTTCTTCTCTTTCTTTGCTGACTTTTCCTTTTCTTTTCTTCTGCAGGTTGTCAGAAGGGAAAAAAAAGAAAAAGACACTTGGACGAGAAAATGGGTTTCCTCTCTTTTATTTTTTTTCACTTTCACGAATCCTCTCGGCTCTTTTTACGAAAATTTTTTAGCGAATTCTCCTCTGAAATTTTTCGAATTCGCCTCTCCCTCGCATCTGTACGGATCGACTTATTTTATAGTGATTTCTAGACGGCCGTTCTCCATGACAACTTTCGAGTTTCCATCTTCAATCGCATTAAATCAGAGCTGTAAATCGGAGCGTAATTTCGCAATCAGCTCGATTTTACTCGATTTCTTTCAATTTGTAAAAATTCTTGCCATTTATTTACTTGATTTTTAAATTGCTTCTGCATTTAACAAAATCCGAATACTCATAAGAATTTCAAATTTCCATGCATAATCAATCAAATCAATTTCCCCCATTTTTTCATTTTTTTTCTTTTTATTTGTTCCAATGCAATTTTTATTTTCTTTATTTTCCTGGATTTGCTAAAATTAGGTGTCAACAGCCTCAATTTGTTGAAGCAGGTTTCTGAAAGAAAGGTATGTTTACACCTTTCAATTCTGGGGCTTCTGCGCGGACCAACCCGAACAACATTTTCCTATGTGGTTCCGACTGAATGGCATCACCTGGGTGTTGTTTTAGTTTAAGCGACCGAGAAATAATTGTGTTGTGTCAATTGCATTCCATGGAGATCTCCAGATGGTGTCTCAATGGATTCATGCTCGAAAATTCGAAGTTTTGTGTTCAGGGTTACTTCAGCTGAAGTGATTGAGTGATTATATGACAATGTAGTCTTTCCCCACCAGGCGCCGAATCAAACACACAACCGTTTTCCAGAGCCAGACAATCGTGCCTGGCACGGTCAGAATCCCCAGGTTTTTACTGCCGTGGAGGAGATGTCCTCGGAGGATATCAGGGAAAACACGGAGTTTGGTGGCCAATCTGACTCTAGGCAGCAGCGATTGAACCAATTTAATCACTTGAAGCAACTCAACTCGCAGTCCACAAGAGCACAGGTCTCTTCTAATCAGGTCGCAATCATTTCTGGCTAGACTCGCACGTCTTTTTCGCATGTGAATGCTAACTCGCCTTCTTGAAGAGTAATGTATTTGTTCTTATCTAGTAGCTACAGAAGTATGGTTCGTGAAAGTAATTGTTCGTTCGCCGCAGTGATTTGTTGCATACGTTTTCCAGTCACCTTTTAGTAATTACGATAGAGTTCTCATTTGCTTCTGAAATTCAGATCTTTGTCAATTTTATACTCTCTTGTTGTTTTTACTTCCCTTCTCTGCCATGATATCTTGTTGGTTCTCAAAGTCCGTCAGAAGAAATATTGTTTTAACTGTCAGTTGATAATATTGGTCTAGTCTTATGAAGATAGTGGGATCAAGCTTGCATCTCTTTACCATAAGAATACGCGGCATGCGCGAGTGCGGTTTCCTCTTTTTTTTTTGCCTTTTATCCTTGGCTTGGGGAGGTTAATTGAAGCCTGGGGTATGGTGCTATGAGGTTCCACTTGCACATGGAAGAACATGTTGCACTATCAAAGACCAGATCATGCCTTTGTTAAATGCTCCGATTAATGCTTTACCTATCTATCAAATTTTGTTTCTGATAGAAGTGATCGGTTCTAGGATGGGTTAAATGGAACCTAACTTGTTATAATCGATTCTCGGTTTTTTGGACCCTAGAACCTATCTTATTTGTCTAAAATAGATTCTGAAGCCTACCCATGCTGTTCTTGTTTGGTGTCAGAGTTTACCAAAGAACCTGTTTTTTTTTTTTTTTACTGGAAATTATATGAGGTTATAAGTAACAAAATAATTCTAAGTAAAAGATGAATAACAGAAATCCCTATTTGCCAAAAATAATAATGATGAATGCCTAATCATGTACAATTATAATCAATAAAAAGTTCAAACACGTAACGTAAAACATAAATTATAGGGGAAGAGGATATAATGGCGAGGAGTTCTGAGAAAGGATAAAGGATGGAGGAGTGCTAATGTTAAAATTTAGAGGAAAAAGAAATTATAATTATGATTTTTTAGCTTATAAAATTGATTCCAAAATAGGGTGATCCGATTTGGTTTTCGAATAGGTATTCATTCAGAACCTATTCCCACACAGGTTTCAACCAATTCCAAAAATTTGGAACCTGTTCCTAGACCAGTTCCAGAGGGAACCAATTCTGTGATCTGTTTTTTTAGCGGTCCAATCCAATTCCTAGGTAAAACTGATCCGGTTGCACACCACTAGTTTCTGGCTATGTCATGTCTCATTTGGCTTCACTTATTTTTGTCGGTTGAGCAGGGAGGTCCTGTTCCTGCTCTTGTTAGAGCTGAAGTGCCTTGGTCAGCCAGAAGCGGTAATCTGTCGGAAAAAGATTGGGCGCTGAAGACCGCAAAGGGTCATTTCACGTTTTACAATGTTTATCTAATGAATTTGTTCTTTGCATTCTGTTTGATATATGCACGGTACAGATTTATTTTTGCTGAAGTGTCATTTTTGGTTGCTAATGTTTGGCTTGGTTGCCTTCTCAATGTGCTTTAAACTCCTCATCCCCGAGGATTATAGAAAAGCTGAAAAGATAGATTTCGAAGTCTTCTCTTAAACATACTTATGGATAGTTAATATTGTTGTCTGTCAAAAATTTTGGTCGGCGGATTTTCCAGTTCCACTTTCAAGTTAACTCTTCAGTGATTTGATCATCGGATTTTTTGCTCATCATGACTCACAATTGGGCGTTATGTTTTGCGACTTATCTGCATTTCTTGATCTTTAGAGTGACCATCCCATATTAGCTTATTGGGTTCATGAGCATGCAAATTCATACCTTGGCTTCTCAGTATTTTTGCTTCTGTATCATAATGTTTAAGTCCTCTGTGCCCATCTATTGGTACACGTACACCAAGATAATATCAATGAGAATTGGGTTCATGAGCATGCAAATTCATACCTTGGCTTCTCAGACTTTCCTTGTGCATGAATTATTTTATTGCTAATGTGAATATTTTTATGCATCGACCTCATACTTGCAGGCTTTTGGTGGCGTCCACAATTATTGTGATCTGTATGCGATGGATTATTAGCGGAGAAGAGATCGAGGATTATGGTTCCCATTTGTTATCTTCCCTAGCCACGTTCCATCTTTTCCATAATTGAGTGTGTGATCTAACTAATTCCATGCATCGACTTTTTGCTTGTGTTTGTCGACACGCCACCTTACGAGGTCCTCCTTTGCATTTCCAATGGAGATTAGTCGATGCCATTGAATTGGTTATGTTAGACTTGTATCACAGTTATGACTCTTACAATGGATAATACATTTCAGGATTCTGAACAAGCTGACTCCTGAGAAATTTGATTTACTGGAGGGTCAGCTCATTGACTCTGGAATAATCACAGCGTGCATTTTGAAGGATTTCTGCATTTTCTTATCTCCAGTTTTCGTAAGTGTGTCTATTTATTGTGACAACTTAAGTTTTTCTCGCAATACAGGGAGGAGTACAGCTTATTTACGCAAAAGCAGAGCTGGAGCCCACATTCTGCCCCATGTATGCTCGTCTGTGCTCCGATCTCCATGTAAAGCTGCCCCCCGTTTTCCCTCTGATGAACCAGGCAGGTATGTCACCTTCAGGCAAGTACTTATAAACACCTGCCAGAAGGTATTTGAAGGTGCTGACAATCTGAGGGAAGAGGTGAGACAACTGACCGCCCCTGAGCAAGAGCTTGAGTGAAGAGAAAAGGAGAGGAGGGTCAAACTTCGAACCGTGGGAAACATCAGATTGATTGGGGAGCTTCAGAAGCAAAAGTTGGTCACTGAAGGGATCATTCACAGCATTCTTCGGGCATCGATAGAACACATTACTTATCCCGTTCTTTTCAACTTTTATGACTATTGAGGTTACTCATTCTCTGCTCCGTGAACCAGTAGGTTCTAGGAGCTGCTTGTCCTGCCGAGGAGAATGTTGAGGTTATTTGCCGGTTGCTCAACACCATCGGTAAGCAGCTTGATGAGCACCTAGAATCGCAGCGTAGAAACGATTTATATCGCAACCTGTTGGAAGAATTGACAACCAACACTCAGCTGGCTCCAATGTTGAGGTTCATGGTGAAAGATGTTCTCGATTTGCATACCAGTTAATGGATTCCTAGGCAGGAAGAGGTGACATTTTTAGATGGTAATTGTTGTTATCTGTTGCATGTCTTTTTTTTCCTCTTTAGTTGCCTAGATTTTCTCCCATCCCTCCTTCCTTCAGAGAGTTCAACCTGGGAAGCTCACTCTGGGGTGCTTTGACCAAGGATTTGTATAGTAACTTATGGATGTTAAAAAGGAATGTTACGGACGTGAAGGTCATCAAATTTGCATTTGATTAAAGGGAAACTGCGACGCGCGGGGGAAATTATTGGCTCGTAGGTTGAACAAATTTGCGGGTTTTAAAGGATATTATTTACACTGTATATGCTATATTATTTTAATCTCAATTGGATAAGTTTTATATACCTAAATAAAACATAACTTCCATTCATTCTTGTTAAGTGTATTATTTTGAATTTGATACACTATATCATTGAAATCACAAATTATATCATTGAAAATTCTTTTCCTCTATTCTTAATTCGATAAGTATTGCTGAGTTCAATAAGAAACGCCATTTGAACTATATCACATAAATAACAAATTACATCATTGTAGCATAAAGAAACTAAGTTCAAAATAAATTGGATTACTAAAATATATTTGAAATACTACTATTTATCTATATTTTGAAGTTTAAACTCAATAAAATCTGTACATGATAAATAAATAAAAAGATCTTGCTTATTGGTCGAATATAGAACGAGTGACACATGTCTCCCACATTTTTTCAAATATTAAATTAAATAAACTCCTACATTCACTATAATTTATTGATGTTTGAATCACAGTATATGAATAAAATATATTCCAATTTAAATTCTTTTCACGGCAATTATAGACGATAAAATGAGTTGAAGAATAAGATCGATGGAATTATCAAAACAATTGTTACTTTATGATTTAGCAAAAATAAAAATGGATATTTTTTTTTGCTTTCTTGCCAAAATATAAAATAATACATAAATTTATAAATATTTGAAAAGGTCATGTAAATATACGTTTCAATAGTTATACATATGAAGATTTGAAGTGTTTTGGATTTTGAAAATGGTCGAAGTACATGAAACATAATATTCGGATTAAACAAAAGTAAAAGGTCAAAACTAGTCCCAACATATGAAAACGTTGTCAAAATTAAGGGGTTGTTTGTTTGTGTTTCGTTCAAAATTGTTAGGGAACGAAATAGAAAAACTATTTACATTCCGGGAACAGTTTTGAACGAAGAATGTGTTTGGTAAACTTGTTCCTAATAAAAAATGAATAGAAACATGTTTGGTAAACTTTATTCTTTTTTTGTTTTTTTAAATTTTTTAATGTTTTTATTTTATTTTTCCTTTTTTCCTTCTTTTTTTTTTTTTTTATTCTTTTGGCCGGTCGCCGCCTCCGGCGATCGGCCGACAGGGGGCCTAGCCCTCGCCCGGCCACGGCGAGGCTCGCCGGCCCCAAGAAGGCCGAGCGTCGCCGGCCGCCGGGCGACGCGGCGTTGCCGGATCTAGGCGAGCTTGAGCTCACCGGGGCCGGCGACGCTCCGACGAGGTCGCCGACCCTCGACGGCGTCGCCCGGCCCTCGACGGCCATGGCCGAGGCCGGCGACCGCCAAAGAAGAAAGAAGAAGAAAAGAAGAAGAAGAAAAGAAGAAAAACAAAGAAAATGTTTCTTGAGAAGTGTTTTAACAACAAGAAACAATTTTTTTTTTGTTTCTCGTTTACATTTTTTTTCGTTAACAAAAAATTGATTTTGAACAAAAACGCAAATAAACGCGTTTGTTCTTTTTTTTCCTAACAAAAAAACAGAAAATCTGTTCTTAAACAAAAAAAAAAAGAACACAAACATGCAGCCCCTAAGAATGCGGTGAACATACTCGGATTACTACCCTTTTGAATTTACTATATTTTTTCCCTTTTTTGGCTCGATAAAACCTCTTGAGGTCTTCGGATATTTTGAACTCTTGATCTTGCAGTTTCACTCGGAACCACACTCAACCTTCTCTCGATGCACTAAATTTCTAAATCAACAAAATTATGGTCCTTAATTTTCATCATTCCCAAAAAATAAATAAAAAAGAAGAAGGGGAGAGCACGCATGAGTGTTATGAATAGTTGTATAAGACGACAGAAATTCCCTATGGAAACTCAATATGATTGCTTCACATGATATTAATCACGCAAAAGATTAATAATATACATGTGAAACGGTTTATGAAACTTTATCATGTCTAGAACTTATTACTGAAAAATATAATTCTTGCCCAGTAGAAACCATGTGAGCACTAAAGTCCTTTTCATATGGAGTTATGCCATATATGCACAATTTGTGAAAAGTCGATTTATACTGCCTCTCTCATATGCATATCGTGTATACATCTAAGTTCAAAAATAATTTATTGTACTTTTAAATGTTAGGAAGTCAAACCTTGCAGCTGGGTGGAGACCCCACACAGACACACACATATATATAAAGAGTATATAAATTACCGTAAATAAGTAATGCAGGATACTTCAATATTAAAAACGATAGCGTTCTAGATACTCATGAATCAAAGACAGCTAATATAAACCCTTCGATAGTCTCTACACACAGGTTTTGGATATGGGCCAAAACGGGCTTTGGAGTCAAGTAAGGCTTTCCTAAGTTCGCAGAACCTCACCCACAATTCGAACCAAAGCAGACTCGTTCCCAACTTTGCAATCAGAATTGGCATATATTAAAAAGATCTATGGATTGATTTGTGAAATGGAACAGCTTTGGTTATTCGAATGGCTTACTTTGATTTGATTTTTATTCGAAAATCCAAAGGCGAACACAGATGCTCGACTATCTGGATGCCTAAAAAGTACCTTTCAAAGACATAATAGTGTTCTTCGCTCATGGATGTGTAGAGTATCCTCTGAAAAACTTGCTTCAAAATGGATACTGCTTAACCCGAGTTGACACGGGATAGGCCAATAGTTGTGACTTGTGAATGAGATTTTTTTTTTAATATATGCTTTCTCATCTTTATAATTTTTAGGATTTTTTAAAGATATCATTTTATGTGATTTGGAATTTATTAATTTCGGCAGTCTTATTGGGAAATCCTAGTTATTTTGTTCCTAGTTTTTATCTTTAGGGTTTTCTTTAGTTATAAATATTGCTTTACTACTCATGTTGTGAAGCCTCCATCATTATTTAAAGAAATACATTGAGAGATTTTCCAATAAACCCGTATTCGAAATAAATCGAACCAAAAGAAACCTAGTTATTCATCATCCTCATCCGACCCGAATCGAAACCAAAGAGAATCGAACCCTAATTGCTCTCGGCTCCAGCAGGTTCAAACAATTGAAATAAATCGAACTTCTATGATGTGCGCCCGCAAAATCATCCGAGAATGTGGACCAGTCGAGATAAGCAAAAAGTTGACTTAAAACATCATCGACCCAATGAATCAAGGGAAGAAAAAAAGAAAAAAATAGATATTTTAGTTTCTAGGGTTATAGAAAGGGTCCAATAAAATCTAGTGGTGGGATAGCGTAGAAGATTTCGTATGATACTCATATGGTCCACCGAATGAGCACATAAGGAGCACAGCAATAGTATAGGGATCTTATCACATGAGCTGTCTTTTCATGGCAGATAAGAGCTGCTTTCCACATGATAGGTACCTGCACCTACATCAATCTTACATGCTATTGTATATTCTACCCAATACTCAAACATGTACTCGTATAAATAATTCAAATTAATACGACGAAAATGTACATTGGAGAATACGCAGATGGGTTAAAAATGTTTGCCGACGTCACGGCCTCCGCGGTTAATGACATCCAATTTTTTTTTCCTATTAATTTTTAAAAGTCCGATTTTTCTTTTAAATGCAATGAATCAGGGGGTGAAATTAAATGGACGGCTAGAAATATCTCGGGCCCGAGAGAATCTCCTAGCGCTAAAAGAAGCCCGTCGACTTGGTGGGCTCAACCCCTGTTTTGTATCTCGGTAATGAAGACAAAAATAACACACGGATTCTATATCTCCAAACTAAACTTTATAATAGGCCCAAAAAAGGAAATAAGAGCAAGAGAGAGAGAGAATATGAAAAATCATATCCATTTAGGAGCTCGTAACCCCTCCAGAGCAAAAAAAATCTTATTTCCAAAATAAGATTATCTTTTCTTTTCTCGAAAAAAGAAAAGAAGAAGAAGAAGAAGAATTAGAGGGAGCTTCCAAGTGATATAATACTTTATAATAGCAAAGAAAAAGAAGGAAAAAAAAAAAGGAAAAGGGCGAGAGAAGGGGACAAAAAGGGATCGCCTCATCACGTGACGCCCACGTGCGTAGACTTATCCTTTCGCTAAGAGCAGCGTCCACAAGTTATTCGCCAGGTGTCGGTGTCTCACACCCTCCCTTATTTCTTTTATATATATATAACTTGTCCGTAGGCCCCACGAAAATGGCATTTAATAAGTCAAGGGAAAAAAAAAAAAAGGAAAGAAAAAGTTAATAATGGGGGTGGTCGTCGTCGTCGTCGTCATCGCCGGGTCACCGGAGGGCGCGCCGGAGGACCTGGGCCAGCAGCCCCGGCGCGGAGAGGTGCGGCAGGTGGCCCTCGATGTTGAGCATCTCCACCGTGTTCCGCCCGCCGAGGTGGTTCTTGAGGTACGCCGCCACGGACGCCGGCACCGAGACGTCCTTCGCGGTCTGGACGATGCAGCAGGGGACGCGGACGAGGCCCAGCACCCCGCGCAGGTCGCTGTTGAACACGGTGCGCGACACGAACAGCGAGATGTCGGGCCTCATGTTGAAGAGCGTGCGGCTGAACTCCCGCACCGCCGCCGGCACGTCCGCCCCGACCGCCAGCGGCGCGAAGCCGTTCACCCACGCCTCGTAGTTCGCCTCCATCGCCGAGAACACCTTCTCGATCTCCCCCAGCTCGAAACCTCCGTGGTAGTCCTTGTCATTCAAGAACCTACCGGAATCCAGAAACACGCTATCAGGTCCGAAAAGTTCGGACAACGCGAAAAGGACAAAAAGACATTCGAGAGGGTGGTCCTGGTGCCTTACCTCGGGGAGGCCCCGATGAGGATGAGTTTGGTGAAGAGCTCGGGGCGGCGGATGGAGGCGAGGATGCCGATCATGGCGGAGAAGGAGTGGCCGACGTAGGCGCAGCGGTCGACGGAGAGGGCGTCCAGGATGTTGAGGAGGTCGTCGACGTAGGAGTCGAGGGAGGTGTAGCGGCGGAAGTCGAAGTAGTCCGGGTTGACGCTGCCGGCGCACACGAGGTCGTAGAGGATGACGCGGTAGTGCGGGGTGAAGAAGGGGAGGATGCGCTGCCACGCCGACTGGTCGGTGCCGAACCCGTGGGCCAGCACCAGGAACCGCTCGCCGGAGCCGACCACCCGCACGTTCAGCGCCTCCAAGAGGATGTTGCCCATGACGAACGGCCGAAAACGGACAAAACAAGGGAAAAAAGAATGGGGTTTTCGAAATTTCCACACCACCCCCTCTTTACTACCCTTCTTTCCCCTTTTTATTAAAGTAGCTGAGAAAATAAAGAATGGGGGAGTGCTTTGAGATTTGCTTGGCGTGCGTAGTTAGGCATTGTCTGGCTCTGTGCGGGTTTTGTTAGGTGGTATTTATATTGCTCGACGTATGTAAATGCGCCTGTCTCTCTCGATCCTGCTGGTGGGAGCGGCGGTTTTTCCTTCTCGTATTTTCTTAAATTTTCTCTCTCCCCTTTTCCCTTTCGGTGCTGCCGGTAAATGCTGTCGCGACAGGTGTCCCGTTTCGAGGGGCGCTCGACGGGCGAAATTTGTGATTCCAATCTTCATCCCTGGGCTTAACCCCGCTCCGGCTTGACTTGTGCTTGTCAATTGGGGTGGTGGGGTTGGCGTGGAAACCATGTGTGGACGTGTGAATTCCTAGGGCTTTTTACTCGTCATGCGCCACGAGGTATTGCTGTCGTCGAAACACGTGACGCTATTCTCGTGCACTCGAACGCGACCGTACTCGCCACTTCCATCATCCAATGGGCGACTGCCTTCGACATCTCGGCCCTATCATGTTACGCCACCGCTCCGCCTCGGTCCAGAGCCAGGGTATCTAATCTACACTGACACTGTCGATCCCTTCCTGCGCACCGTATACACGGATGGAAATGGGAGATCGAGTCATTCCGAAATGAGCCCATGTAGTAGCCTTTTGCTTCTTAATGACAGTGATGCGACTGCGCCTGTACGGATCTTGTCCCGAATTTGCTCTTTTGCCTTCTATATCTTTGGGACCTCGAGGGAAAGTCTCAAGAAAGCACAAGCACTCGTTAACCTTCCACTGTCTTGGCTAACAAGTACGAGCGTGAAATTTAAAAGACACAAAAGTGGGATAATAATGGGACGAACGCATATAATCTCAAGCAAAAGCAAAGCATCCAAATATGATTTCCCTTTTGCTTTCGACATTAACTAAGCTCGTGACTAGGATCGGCATTCCCAGGGCGCTTTTTCGGATCTCTCTGATTAGTTTATAATTGAAGGCAGGCATTATCTCCATTAACAAAGGATTACGACATGGGCAACTTTTTTGGCGGGCGGACATGATTAAATCTTTGGAATGCACTGTTGTTCCATGTTGATCACGCAAGTTAATGGAGCGAACAAATGTGCGACGTTTTCTTTCGAGAAAAAAAGGGGGCTCCAGGGAACACTACCCACCATTCAAAAACATGCACGTAAACATAGGGTTAGGATTGGCTTTCCTTTCGTTTCATGGGTCTTTTCTTTATTGCCAAGCAATTCTAGATGCTGCAAATGTTGTTCCTTTTTGGCACGTCGTTGGCAAGATCTGTTGGATGACTATTTGCCATTCAAAGGGAACACTGCCTAGGTAGAAGTCCGAAATTGGCTAAGATGATTCGGTTTTGGGTCTCGATTTCAATATCAGTCGGTTTGCTCTTCCAGCTATTATAATGAGGATTCTACCCTAAAACGGCCCACTGAAACATGTTTCGGAGTAGAATGGCTTGTCCTTATGCTGCTTCCGACCTTGAAACTAAGTTCTAAAAGACTTTTTGAAGAAGAATAATTGGTCGATTACCCGATTTTAATGAGAATTTATTATTGTTTAATATTATTGTGAGCAGGGCAATTAGGTTTGCGAACTAGTATTTACCAAATTCCCATACTTGACTAAAATTGTTTGCAACGCAAGCTCACAAAGAGCAAAATGTAAAGACTCATCATTAGACCCGGAGGCTCAGGGCAATACCTCAATTAGGTTTCTCTTCATCCATGGTCTCTCCTCTCACCCTTAAAACGCAACGAAAAACCTTGCCTGCAACGATCTAACATTTGGAGCGATTCACCACTTATAAGTTGGTGAACAGATAGCCACAAGAGAAAGGTTGGCTGTTCTCGAAACGAAAGCCACACTATGCATGTATCCATAAGTCGTTGACACAAGTTTAAGAACTTATGCTAGACACTATCTTATCCAAGAGCAGCCCCTTTTGTCAGATGCGATGAATTGCGGATCGCATCTAGAACAGTAATTTCGTATTTCCATCAATTCGCACTAGAAATATAAAGGAGCATATAATACCAAGAAAAGTCGTACAGCACGAGAAGTATATGTTGCAGATGGGAGGGGTAGTAGGGTCGGGGTGGGTATCGGATGCAGAATGGAAGTAGCCTTCAAATCCCCGAAAGGAAAAGGAGGAAATATACTTGCGCACTGCATCTTATTTGCAGACTTCCCACTGGTCCATCTTTCTCTATTTGCCGCATCCAAGTTAGCTCATTGGCTGGACAATTGACCATCCTCGCTAAACGTGTAACATCTTCCTAGACGTCCTTCTCTCTCCCCCCCCCCCTAAAAAAAAAAAGTCTCTCTCTCCATCGCCACTCTTTGCCTCTCTGCGTTGTCTCGCACTGCATTTTCTGGCGTCGCCACTAGGAGAAACTCATGCCGAAAAGCTCTTGTCAAAAAGTACGACTTGATTACAACGCATGCCAGAAAGCTCTCCTAAACGATGTTTTGATGTTTGAAAGTTGGATTTTTTTGCCTGAGTACCATGTTAAGTAAACACATGACCAATTGGTTATTTTGAATACTTGACCAAGCTCGGAGAATGGCTATGGCGTTGATACAAACACATGTTCGAGGTGCTGCTAATAAGAGAGGGACCGTGTAAGTAAACAGAGAGAGAACAACCCGGGTGGGACATATCCAGGACCAGAGAAAGTGATGCATGCGAGAAGCACACCAGACAAAGTGGGGCATCAGAAACAGCACCAATCCAATTCGTCGTTTCAGTTGGGGTAAGAAATACAACCATGCACGCGAATAGAGCTCTAGGGTTTCTCTTTTTTCCCTTGGCATCGATGCATATTATAAGATAAGGTCATGCGAGGGACGCAAATTTCAGAAAGTTTCAGATAAGTTGGCAGAGATTGGGCCCCTCCTCTCGACACCAGCATATTGTGAAAACAACGACTTGAGAGAGAGGGAGAGGGAGAGGGAGAGGGTTTATATGGTGGGAGGGAGGTACAGCCCAAGGAGTGGAGGCAAGTTCCAATGAAGTCAAAATTGGCATGATGAGTCACGAGGCTTATCTTATCCACTTACTTTTCCTTCTTTTCCTTTGCTTTCTGGCTTCGGCATCTTCTTTACACATAGGTTCGAACTCGTCCCGGTATAGGTGGCGAGCGAACAATTTGTTTATAGTATTTACAAGCATGTATGTGTGACCTTGGGGAAGAAATTTCACCCCGGTCGTCTAGAAGAAGCTTGCTCAATGGCTACGAGAGCATGATTGCTTTTGTCTTCTAGAAGTGTCTAGTGCAAGCACAATGATGCGCATTCGCAAAAAGTTAGATTTGCTGAAAACCCTAGGCAGAGATGACAATGCATGCGCATTGGAAAATAAGGGAATTGAACAAATTAAGCAGAAGTTCCCATGGTCTATAACAAAGTTAACGTGTCCATATGCTTCTACTTATATACATTCTAAATATGTGTATATATATTTCGTGACATAATTAGATGTATTGTTGTATTCAATCATGTTTATGCTTAGTTAGAAGACTGTTCATCTCATCCACATATTCCATGAATAGCCTTAGACATGAACTGGTTTGAGGAAAACAAGCTAGAAAACATGCGTTATCCATTTCATTTCAATTTCCCAAAAATGAAATGGATAGTGGATTGTAGAAGGATTTGTCACATCATATTTCCATATACAAGTATGCATCAAGTACCATCATATATTGCTGACAACTTGCTTCCACTGGAGATAATTCTTGGAAAAAGATCGGGACCAAACTAGGAAAATTCCAGTCTAAAATATTCTAACTTGTCTTTTTCTGAAAAATAAGGCATGTCATTTTCAGTTAATTGCCCGCCGTGACAATAATTTGGGAATTACTTGTGATCCATACATATTGCGTCACTTTGCTATAAGCAAGGTCTAGTCTATATGGTTTGTGCATGGTCCAGGTAAATTATAATATGATTGATTTGATATGACATCATATCCTTATCTACTTAGGTGGCCATTGATGTGAAATATATTCCACAATGAAAGTGAACACTCGGTCGCACAACCTCATTTCTATCAAATTAAGCTCTTAAAAGTTGGTCTAAAAACAACCAGAAAATAAAAATAAAAATAAAATCAAGGAGGGGACACGTTCATATAGTTTGGAGAAGGAATCTCAATGTTTCATGATTTCATCATTACCTTGGAGAGATATGGATGCGAGGGATTTTCAATCCAATCATTCTCTCTCCAAAGATGGTTTCCATTATGTCTTAAAAAAACCTTTACTTTCCACCCTCTTCTTGCCATGTTTTCCTCCTTTTTCATGCCCAGGGCATAGTTAAATTAATATTCTATTTCGTGTTCGAGTGTATGCCCATTCATCATATTAGGTAATTTCCAAAACAATTGATTAGCCGCTTTATAAAAACAGTAAATGCGTTGAATATATAATATTTACTTTCTAAGTGACACTATTTCTACTTTTGCTAAAACAAACCCTTTTCTATGCTAAGTGAGATTACGAATCCATAGCAAGATTTGGTTCAATATTTAATAATTAACATTACCCCTTTCGAATCCATAAAATTACTCTCATCGTCTCTTTTCTTCACATACCATATTTGTGCTAAATTTGCAAAAAACAATTAATCAACTTATCTACGATGTCCATTTGAATAAGTTAAAATAAAAGATGTCTTTATTCTAGGCAAAACCATGTTTGTAGTTGAAAAATAATTTCATTAATTTGTTAAAAAATAATGTTGTTCATTAAAGTAGTTAAAAAATTGTTCATTCTCTCGCCTAGGGCTACCAAGGCCTCGTCTAGGGTTGCGACCTCCGCCAACCCCTTTGGCGATGGGGGGCGGCGGTGGCGGCAATGGCAGCAATGGTAGTAACAATGACAGCGGCGACAATAGTGACGACACCCCACCAACGAGGCTTTGCCCTTCTTCTTTTTTTTTTCAATTTTGTTTTCAAATAAGATTTGACGAAGAAAATAATAAAAAAAATTGTCATGTCGGCATTTTTTGTAAAATAAATTAACAGTATTATTAGAATAATTTTATTGCGCTTTTTGAAAGTTTTAGTATTTAATTGCACTTTCGTGACAAGTTTTAGAAATTATAGTATACATATCTCTTCAAATGACTTTAATGGAAGTCCAAAATCTAGTTACATCTTCTTCTTGCTCAAACTTATACCTATTCATAAAAAAGTTTCGAAGGCATGGTTCGTGAGCTATATTTTAAGAAAATAATATGGTTGAACGGCAAACAAAATTATTCTTGATTTTTCCTTTCCTTTTCATTATATTTATGGTAGAAGATTAGAAGGAACAAACGAATTGGAATCTTGAATTTCGCTTTTACTATTTTGGAGGAAAATTAACAACTCCTTGATCATTGATTTGCCTAAAAAAAGGTGGTATTGAATATTAATACATGCTCAACAAACTTGAGTGCCGACTTGATCAGTCAATATAAAAATGGTGTGAAACTAGCGGCATCTTTAATTAATCTCCAGCTTCTAGTTCAAAGTATTTTCGAGGGTTAAGGCTAAAGCTATATAGTTGCAATATTTGAGTACTCTTTATGCACCTGGAGTCATCGCCTTGCTATAGCTAAGGTTTCAGTATATTAATCTGCTTTAGATTATGTTAATGGTTATCTTAAGGAGCGACTGATGATTATTTTTGTCGAATTTTCATTTGTCACTTTATTGTAGTGCTCATAGCATTCACGCAATGCAAAGGAAGGAAAGAAGGTTGTTGGAGTTTCTCTTAGGTAATCAGTCTTTCTCATCGATAAATGATGTTTTGGCGTGAATAATTTCATCGGAGAGTTGTTTATTCCTTTCGAGTTTTCAATTGTTTTGACCACACTGCCATGTTGTTTGAGTTTATCACTTCATCAATAATAACCAAAGGTTGGTCATTTTTTGGTGCGTGCAATGCCTGAAAGGCATGAAGCTATATATGAAAGCACTTTCATGCACGTGGGATTAACAATCGTGCGAAACGGATAATGATGGTACTCCATAATTTTACAAGAGTTGGAAGTTGAATTTAGGCAGATAATAATGCTGCAACGACAGCCGATCCCACGTCACGCTTATAAGAGCGCCCCACGTATACATGTCCCGGTGTATGTATATACGTGCATGTGTATAATAATCTCTTTTTGCGACATGATACGATTGAATCCTTACTTAACAATATGTCTGTTATTGCAATTGATATATTAAATGACACTAAGTGTAGAAAGCAAAAGGCATGCCATCCCAACATACATTCAGGGTTTGTGTGTCACTAAAAATGCTGATAGTTTGTTTGTAAACTAAACAAAGAAGTGCATTGTCCCACAACGAAAAGATATGAGTATTTGAACCAATTCATAAGTGGAAGGCTTCTAGCCATACGATTGATATATGTGGACTAGACCCTACGGTACCCATGTACTAGTGCAAATAATTGCGCAATTTTGACGCGAATTTATAGTTTTTTTTAAAACTAATTGGCAATTAATTTTTTTCGAATTCGAATTTATGGTTCTTTTTAGAACATAAAAAGTTGTGTCCTTTTAAAATAGTATGTTTGCTGACAATATACTTTCAAAAGAAAGCAACAGTTCAAAAAAGGGTTGTATCAGTTGAAACATAATTTTTCCCTAATATAAATTCAACGTTTCTAGATCAACAATTTTCAATTTTCAATTTTCTCTGTCTTAAAAATACATCCCTTATTCTCCAATTATTTCCTTTCAAGAGTCCTTGAAGAAATGCCAAAATTGTTTTCTAGTATTCCCATTTTGAGACTTATTATATCGTGGAAGATATTTATCAGTAATCATTAACAACCTTGAAGGGCAAACAATATGTTAAAGACAGATTATTTACATCTCAAAGTCCGAACTCATTCTTCACAATTATTATGTCTAACAAGAAGAAGCTATGAACTCTCTTCATTCTCTTTTTTTTATGGAAGATAAAATGTTTACAATCGCAGTTATTAATTGAACAAAAGAAGTGCTACCGTGTGGAAACCGTATTCTTTTCGAGACCACCATTGATGAACCTTGGCTTTTAGCTTTGACTCACAAAGGACGGGAAAATTACTCAATCAGTCCTAACATTGTTGTACGGATGCTAATTTAGTTCTAAACTTGTCTATTCTACCAATTTAGTCATAAACCTTTGTGCAAAATTCTAATATAGTCATTCTAGTAAATTTTCATCAGAAATGGATAACGTGACAATTCAGTCATCACCGACCGTCATACATGGCACACTACCATGAAACTACAAGGCTCAATGGACAATAGTCGAGGTTGTTGGAGTCATAGGTTTGTGCAAATATGGAGAAGCTTCCGAGTCCTTTCTATAACAATCCAATTCGACAAGAGCGAAGGGTGGTCACTAAAGCTACAGGCTTCTAAAATGGTGAAAGAGGCAGGAATGAACCAAAGTACGCACTAAATAGGGGGAGAGCGATTCTATGATACATATATGAAAATTGAAATTAATTCATGTAGACGCCTTTTGACATAACAACAATGCTTAGCTTTGTAAATTCAAAATTAAGCATGCTTAGGTGGAAGCACTACTAGATGGGTGACCTCTTGAGAAGGTGCTCACTTATATGCCAAAGAAAAAAACCATGAGATTTAGTATAGAATGGGCTAAAGCGAACAATACCTCGGTGAGTTAATTTGGGGATGTCACACTTTCAAGGCACTAAGTTGGTCTGTTCCCCCCAAATGATCACGAAGCACAAGTCATTGAGGGATGGCTAATGTTATGCCCCTCACTAGTTGTGTGGATACGAGTGAAATTGTCCTCTTGGAGCACTTAGGGTATATTTGTTTTGCAAAAAAAAGAATGATTTGAAAATCCTTATATTGAAATGATTGCTCACATTGCTTGCAAAAAATGAATAAGCGAAAAACATTTTCATTGTACATGAAAAATTTTAGACATAGATTGTTATCGATAATGGAAACATATTTCATTGACTAATTCATTCAAGTGATACAAGCGATCATTCTTAATAAAATGTTTTCCAAATCATTTATTTTCATAAAAAAAAAAAATAGAACCTTAAAATTCACCGGCAGATCAAGGCTTGAGATGTGCATGTTTGATACCTCAGCACGAATGATCTCAAGGTCTAGGCAAAACTCTCTGGGGTTTTAGTTAACATTGCTTGGTTAATGAGTTTAGTGGGGTTTTACCATACTTCGCGATTTATCGAAGCGACCTAATGCGAATCATTCTTTAGAAAGACAAATATGTAGGGACTGTCGACGAAGTAGGCGAAACGTGTAAAATGGATTTACCGACATCGAAACCACAAGCCACTCCCTAAGATTCCCAAACTCTAATTATTTTGCCCCATGGATGGAGAATTCGTCAGAACAATGAGGTGCTTTGGCGATAACTGGATTGTGTAATGATTGATTAATTTAACCCCAGTAATCATTAGCACTATAGCTGGAGAGTAAGGCAGAAGGAGGGGGGTGCGATCGGATGTTGAAGAAAGCGCATGCACGACGCGGTTGAGATTCCTTGGCGTCACCATCGACCCCACTCCTGTCCTGGAATTCACTGTTCTTTCCGATATCTGTTTTGCGTACATTTGATGTGAAAGACAATCTCGCAGTGCATGTAGGCTGCGCCCTGAAGTCAACAACACCCGGCATGAGTCTCGGGGCGATGTTCGCTGAGCAATCGATAAGCAGCGACTTTAAATTGTGCCCCTCGACAGGGAAAGCGAGAGAAGTGGGGGAACGAGATCGTGGATTGTATTTCTTGTATGTTCGCCTTTCACTGCTTTTCGTGCAACTCGATTCTTAGTCTACGTCCGATGGTTAGGACAAGAGTCGAGATGTAATAGAATAAGATAGGATAAAGAAATCCTCTAGAGAATAAATGGGGTCCAATTCTATTCGGTATTTGGTACGCTGTAAGACGAAATCCTAGAATAAATTTTTAAAAAAGTAATTGATTTTATTTACCGAAAATTAGAAAAACGGAAGTGCTTCATTTCCGGCTCAATCGATCACATCGAGAAAGTGCTTTGCCTCTAACTCAATTGCCGATCCCTACACCTCCTTCATCTTCATCACTAGCCCGAACAACACGTAGGCAAGCTCGAGCAATGGATGATCTGGACGCCATCTCGAATAGCCCTTTGAAGTCATAGAACGGTATCTAGTTCTCAAGCAGCATCATGTTGCGATGGACGTCATCGACCATCCACGGCTTGCTAAAGATACGATCGCCACCCCTACCCCATAGACCGACACTGAGTCAAGGCCCGACCTCAAGCTACTCCTGCTCTAGGGTCCCCTTAGGCTGGTTGCCTCGAACCTTAGGTCGCGAGCCTCGAATCCGAGGTCTAGAGCAAACCACGTCGATCCGATGGGGATGACAATGATGGGATGGGCATGGCCGACGAAGATGCGGCAGCTCATGCTAGCCTACGGCAACGACTGGGCCACACTATGATGGAGCTCCCTCGCTGATCTAAGACAGCGAAGCTCGCGCCCCCTTCTCTCTCCCTAAATCCTTTCCCTTCCATCTTCGTGTTACCATGGCTCACAATTTTCTTTTCTTTTCTTTTTTCCATTTTTTTCTTATTTTTACCAGATAGCAAATATCTTATCTGAGCGTATCCCGTCCTATAGATATTTTTTTTTTAATTATTCAAATTATAGCCAAACATATCTAGAACTTGCATTATCCCGAATAACGAATAAGATAAAAAACTATCGTATCTGGAGTTATGTCCGGCCCACCAAAAACACAGCCTAACTCATTGTCTCTTTTGTCTTTATTAACCAATGAGTTACCTTTGTATATTAGCATCCTTGTAATAAGTTTATTTCACGTAGGCTTTTTGTTGAGATTATTTCCCGCCTCATACATAATGATTACGTTTGATCGTCCAGATTTTTAACCAAGATATAACTTGATAGGATATGATATGAAATTTTAGGATTTTTCTATATATTATCCATTATTTGGTAAATCACAAGATTAAAGTTTGATATATTTACATCATATCATGTATATTTTTTTAATATAAATACAATGAACCTAAAAGTTCATAAATGGAGATGGTGAAAGTCTCTCGTAACACTATTCCTTAATTTATTTTTAATTTATTTTTGTTTTATTTTCTCTTTTTAAAATTATTTTCTTTATTATTTCTTTTTTCCCCTTTCTTCATTCTTTAATAAAATTTTATCAAATAGTAAACTGTACTAACATACCTAAAATACAAAAATACCTAAAATATATAATAAATATAAATATATAATTTATAGATTGAATGTTTATTATAAGATAGAATTAAAGTTGAATATATAAATTAAAATAAGATTAAATTAAAAAATAATTTTTAATTTCTTAAATTAAAATTCAAATATTATTTATATTGAAATATAATTTTAATTTTGTTAATTTAATAAGTTTGTTATTCGAGAAAAATAACTTTCCTATTATGGATATAAATTCTATCCACATTTATCCCACCTCCCCTATGGAATAATTTTATCCGGCCTATATCCCTTTTATATCCGACTTTATCCTATCCTGAGCAAGCATCAAACGTAGGATAGGATAAATCCTATTCTATCCCGAATTTTATCCTAACTGCCAAACGCAGCAAATGAGTTTGATTGCATTTCCTTATATAACGCTGGATTCTAATTATTCCAGCTAGATTAATCCAATGAGCCGTTGGATCTAAAGTATGGCACAAAGCACATTCGCTGAAGATTACATCCCTTGTTATTTGTCTCTCTCCTGCCGCTGCCCAAAACTAGGGCAAGGAGGAGCTGGTTATCCAATCATACTAACGATGGGAAGGATATAGAGATCTCATAAGTCTAGAGATGTTCCGAATCAAATGAGATTTCTAAGAAAAGATCATCCACGAAGCTGTCATTACATCGCGGCGGTCCTGTCCATGCAGCAAAGATAAGCGAGAGTTGATTTCTCTTGCCTAACCCCAAAACAGCTTGATGGGAAAGCAAACACCCAAACACACAGACGTTTTCGTAATTTATGCTCTCCTAAGATGGGATGTTGTGAGAAGATCCGGAAGAGAGAGAGCCCATCCGGGAGAAAACTGACACAGACGCATCAGCTTTCATTTGGGCCATAACCCAAATGGCAGATGCACTTGAATTCTGCAAAAGTGACGGGCGGTGAAATGAAAGAGTAAGGAAGAAGAAAAAATCAAGCTATCCATCGACCCGGTACTCGTGGAGGATGAAAATGGTTTCTTGTGATTGTAAAGAAGCCATTTTGACAGAGACGATCAACATGAATGATGACAAGGCCAAGCCCAGAGCATGTTTCAGGACCGCCATAACGCGAGCCCATGTACAACTACAAAGTACAAAACGCAACCGTGATAAAATAATTGATTGGAGATGCTTCTGGGTGGGTGGGGCGATAAACGTTATCTTTAGTGCTTCTTCTCTACTTCCGAGACGATATATTTTTGGGGGTTTGAAGAGGGATCACGTGCGGTCGTGCACCTACTGCCTCCCACGCGTTTGCTCGAGCAAAGTGTTCTAAAATATATAATGATCATTATTACTGCCACTTCTGTTATTTAAACCCTTGTTGCTCCCCTTCGTTGTTCTCTCCCCTCCTTGAATCTGAAATGAGTTCACTTCTTTGAATCTGATCTAACGAAAGGTGGCTCCTGCACGTCGGAATGGGGGATTCCAACGGATTTGTGTTTTCTTTATTGGGATTTCCCTCTTTGCTGCACAGCCCCACTGTTGGGGTTTCAAGAATCATGAACAAGATAAATTAACGAAATGAACGCTGCGGAAACAAATATATATATTACACATGATTCTCCTAAGGCGTTGTTCGTGCGTTTTAGTCAAAAATCTGAACATAAAATGGAGTTTAACGAATTACCTCTCGAAGCGCGCTTTGAAACGAATCAGTTCGGATGTTTTACAGTTCGAGTCCCACAAGCGTCGGACCTCTAGTTCAGACACACCAACAACGAACGTCGAACGGAAGAGAGAACTTTCGGAAATTCACCACTTCGATTGTGCTAGCAATCACATGGAAACAATCCGTTGTATTCTTGATGTATAATAGTCACGGCCCGAACGAGATAACGCTCTTCTTTCTTGCGTCTCAAAGACACAAGAACACGCACACAATTTGCTCTCAGTTCTCAGCAAAACATCACTTAATCCCCTCACACAATTTGCTCTCCGTTTTCAGCAAAGCATCACTCGTATGTCTCTAAAAACACAAGACGCACGCCCACAGAAAATCTCTCTAAGTTGCAACCTTTCTACAGCCTTTCTTTTTAAATTTTATACACGAATCAGCAACGGTTGCCGATCGTGGGATCAGCAACCGTTGCTGATCCTCATTCTCATGCACGATCGAGCACAATCGTGCATGAACGGAACGGATCGCAACCGCTGACCGTTTATGCACGATTTCGTGCATGATGGTCGCAACCGCCGTCATGCATGTGCGTGCATGTGCACGTATTCGTGTGAAGTGGTCAGCAAAAATTGCTGACCATTTCCACTTTAATTAATCAATTAATTAATTAATTAATAATTAATCAATTCCCTTAAAATAAAATAAGAAATAACATAATCCTTATATGTACAATTGAAATCCCTAAGATGTAACTATTACATAGCAGCTTTTAGGGCATACATCTAACAATCTCCCACTTGCACTAAAGCCAACTTGTTTGGTACCTCAAACCCATTTGGTCAATTCATTGCCATTAATTAAATAATAATAATGAAAGTACACAATTGGGGTATGTTAACATATATCCACTTTGGGCATGCGTGTGCATCATATGCAAGTAGGCTCGTGACTATAATACAAATTAAATTAAATCTCATTTAATTTAATTTCAAATCGACTCAATTCGATTGCAGTAATTGCAAACACATTTGCAATAATATTTCTCTATTGTTCCACGTCATCCTAATTGTTTATGGTGTGTGACATCCCTAGGTTCATCACTAAGCTGGTAGTAAGACTTGTACTAACACATTAGTACTTCCAAAAGAATTAATTGTCCCGATTAATCTTTTAGGTCCTACAAGTCACGATTGACATCTAGTAATATGTCATGGCTACCCAGATAGTGTGAATACTTTAAGAACATAATGAACCCGTCGGCTTTGGCTACGGTGTAATTCAATCCCTCTGTCTTACTATGTCCCGATCAAACAAAGACCATGGAATATTTGTCAAGTCATTAATTCGATCATATGCACAAATCTAATTGACATGCATTTTATTTGAGACATAAACAATTTATTCTCTATTACAACCCCGGCCGAGGATTTCAATGCATTGTCACAATTAGATTGCATAGGACATCATTATCATACCTTGCATATAACAAGGAGACAGATTCCATATTGCGCACACGTGTAACTTCATATATGAATAAACTATGACCATCAGGTATAAAGACGGATCAATGACCCGGCATTATATGCACCCGTGAACCATAGTTGTTCAATACACAAATTAACAATGTGCCTCAGGTCTAAGGATTATTTACACAAGATCAAAGCATGAACAATTAGACATTGACCATGCTAAAAGCTTCCATGTTGCTAATCGTTCCATATGCGTCACGTTCAGTGAATTTGTCTAATACAAACACCGTGTTCTAACTCGGGAATCATAATACCCAATGACATGTGACTCATCATTCCCTTAAGTATCCAATACTTAATGGCGAAATTAAGAACACACCGGTCTCAACGGGATTATTAATATCCACTCAATAATCCATCGACCGGGAACGATTTAAAGATTCGGTCTAACTATAAACTCGTCACATATATTCTTGACGTCTCAAGAATAGGTCTAGTTGCAACCGATCTTATGGAATCATTCAATGGGTTTAAAATAATTGGACAAATGAATGAATACGTCATTGCCATTAATTAAATAATAATGAAAATACAACTGAAATCCCTAATATGTAACTATTACATAGCAGCTTTAGGGCATACATCTAACAATCTCTCACTTGCACTAAAGCCAACTTGTCTGGTACCTCAACCCATTTTGTCAATATGTCTTTCAAAAGAAGACGAGGTAAGGCCTTAGTGAAGGGATCTCGCCACGTTTTCTGCTGAGGCAATTTTCTGCAAGGCGATATCACCTCTCCCAACAATTTCTCGATGAGATGGAAGCGTCTCTCAATGTGCTTGGACTTACGGTGAGACCTTGGTTCCTTAGCTTGAGCTATCGCTCCATTGTTGTCACAAAACAATGTGATCGGTTGCTCAATTGAAGGAACTACTCCAAGTTCGAAATAAACTTCTTCATCCAAGCGGCTTCCTTTGCTTTGCTTCGAAGCGCTACATACTCGCCTCGGTGGTGGAATCGCGGTTATGCTTTGTTTGGAACTTTTCCAACTAACTGCACCACCATTGAATGTAAAGACAAACCCGGATGTAGACTTATAATCATTAGGATCGATTGAAAATCGGAATCGGTATAAGCTACAACTTTAAATTCTCCTTCTCCATATATCAAGAATAGATCCTTAGTCCTTCGCAAGTACTTAAGAATATTCTTGATTGCTATCCAGTGCTCTTCTCCTGGATCAGATTGATATCTGCTAGTAATACTTACAGCATGGGCAATATCAGGTCTAGTACATAGCATATCATACATTATGCTTCCAATAGCGGATGCATATGGTATCTTTGCCATCCGCTCTCTTTCTTCAGGAGTGTTAGGACACATCTCCTTAGAAAGATGGATCCCTTGCCTAAAAGGCAATAATCCTCTCTTGGAACATTACATGTTAAACCATGTTAACACTTTGTCTATGTACGTAGACTGTGAGAGGCCAATCAATCGTCTTGATCTATCTCTATAGATCTTGATACCTAAAATGTAGGTTGCCTCTCCTAAATCTTTCATGGAGAATTTCTGTGACAAGAATAGTTTTATCGATGATATCATTGGTACATCATTTCCAATCAAAAGTATATCATCGACATACAAAACTAGAAATGCAATTGCACTCCCACTGATCTTTTTGTATACACAAGGTTCATCCGGATTTTTGATGAAGCCAAACGATTTGACTACCTCATCAAAACGGATATTCCAACTTCTGGAGGCTTGTTTGAGTCCATAAATGGATCTCTTAAGCTTACACACCTTCCGTTTTTCACTATTGGATTCAAAACCCCGTGGTTATTCCATATAGATGTCCTCATCAAGAAAACCATTTAGAAAAGCCGTTTTGACATCCATCTAGAATATCTCATAATCAAGGTGTGCAGCTATAGCCAACATAATCCGAATGGATTTTAGCATGGCCACAGGTGAGAAAGTTTCATCATAATCAATTCCTTCTTTTTGACGATATCCTTTCGCCACCAGCCGTGCTTTGTAAGTTCCAATTTGACCATCAGCATTCATCTTCCTCTTGAAGATCCATTTACAGCCAATTGGTATAATACCAACAGGTAGGTCAGTCAAGGTCTAAACCTCATTGGAATACATTGAATCCATTTCGGATTTCATGACTTCTAGCCATTTACCAGAATCGATGTCCAACATTGCCTCCTCATAGGTTTTAGGATCACCGGGTTGATCACTATCATTCACAATGAATAATGGTTCAATATGATCAACCGAGTGTCTATAACGAGCAAGTGGGCGAGACGTTCTCGCACTTCTCCTAAGAGGTTGTGAATTAGAAGCTCCCACTGAATCAAATATTGGTATCTGAACTCGGTTGTTTGGTACTTCATTATTTTCTTCTTGTAAGACTATTTTCCGCCCACACCACTTTCTTGGACGAACTGATTCTCCAAAAAGAAGCATGCTTGCATACCAAAATTCTTTGGTCCGAATGAAAATAGAAATAATATCTAAGAGTTTCCTTTGGATATCCAATGAAGCGACCTTGTTCGATCTTTGCCTCCAATTTTTCCATTTTCAACTTTTTCACGAAAGCTGGACAACCCCAAATCTTAATATGATTAAGACTAGGTTTCCTACTATGCCATATCTCATAGGGCGTAGTTGGAACAGATTTGGACGGCACTCTGTTCAATATATATACAGCTGTCTCAAGGGCATATCCCCAAAGGGATATTGGCAAATCGGTGTAACTCATCATAGATCGTACCATATCTAATAAAGTACGATTTCTTCGTTCGATACACCATTATGTTCGGTTCCGGAGGTGTCCATTGTGATAAAATGCCATTCTCTTTAAGAAAGTCCAGAATTCGATACTAAGGTATTCACCTCCTCGATCCGATCGAAGAGCCTTAATACATTTTCCCGTTTGTTTCTCAACTTCAGCCTTGAATTCCTTGAACCTTTCAAAAGATTCAGATTTATACTTCATGAGGTATAAATAACCATACCGTGACGATCATCGGTGAAGGTAATGAAGTAATTATAACCACCTCTAGCAGTTTCATTAATTGGTCCACATACATCCGTATGTATTAATCCTAATATGTCGGCGGCTCGCGCACTTTGTCCCACAAAAGGCGCTTTGGTCATTTTTCCTAGAAGACAAGCCTCACAAGTTGAGTGTGACTCAAAATTTGAAGAATCAATGTATCCATCATTACTCAACTTGTTAATTCTGTCTTCTCCAATATGACCTAATCGGAGATGCCAAACATACTTTTTATTTGGACCGTCTCTAGGGCGTTTATTAGTTATGGCATTTATATCAATTCTATTTTGCTTATTGACATTGGTAATCGCATTACCGAGCATTGTAATGGTATAAAGATTGTTGGTTAATAAGCTAGAACCAACACATATTCTATTATGATAAATAGAACATACATCATCGCAAAAGAAAATTCATAATTCTCTTTACCCAGGACGAGTATAGAGATGATATTCCTTACAGCATTCTTATAATGCAAACAGTTCTTTAAAACCAATACATGTCCGAAAGGCAAACATAAACGAAAAGTCCCTATAGCTAATGCAGCAACTCTTGCTCCATTGGCAAACGTCGAGACAATCTCATTTCGCCCTAGCATCCTCGCTTATTTCCAGATTCTGCAAAGACATACAAATATGTGAAATTGCAGCAGAATCTAGAACCCATGAGCTGGATTCAGCACTAACCATAAGATTAGTTTCAATAAACATAGACACCATACCTTCATAAGGTTGGTTCTTGGGCTTGACCTTCAAGCTCGCGAGGTACCTCCTACAGTTCCTCCTCCAGTGCCCTTTAACACCACAAGTAATGACATTTCCCTTTATCAATCTTGGGTTTTGGTTGCACAACAGGGTTTGGCAGGCCTCTTCCATTTATTCTTCTTTAAAACAGTCTTACCCTTTGAAGAAGAAGCCTTAGCCATAGCCACTACATTTGGCCTCGTGTTATGCATTTCCTTCTCATAAACTACCAGCATGCTATGTAACTCAGGCAAGAGTTTTCTCCATTTTATGCATGTGGAAGTTTTGGACAAAACCGAGAGAAGGAATCGGGTAAAGATTGGAGGATCAAATCCACAGCTAACTCATTGTCCATAACGAGATTCAGCCTAGCCAATTCTTCAATGTGCCGATCATTTTCAAAGCATGATCATTAACGATGATCCTTCAGCCATCCTCATACGGTACAATGCCTTAGATATCTCATATCTAGAGGTTCGACCATTCTCATCAAAGTATTCCTTTAAATGCAAAATGATCGACTTAGCATCTTCCATTGATTCATACTTCTTTTGTAATTCATTATTCATAGAAGCAAGCATGTATGACCTAACTTTTAAGTCATCATCACGCCACTTATCATAAGTGACACGCTCCTCTTGGGTCCCACCCTCATGAAAGGATGTTGGCATCTTTTCATCAAGCACATACCCAATTTTTTCTGAATTGAGAACAATTCTCAAATTCCTCACCCAGTCAGTGAAATTGGGTCCAGTCAAACAATTCTTGTCAAGTATAGAAGCGAGTGGGTTTGTGGTCACCATTTTCGGAGTAATAATATATCATTGCAGAAAATAAATTGTTAGCCGTTGTACTTTTCATAATAACTATTTCATTTTGGTCTTTAAATGAAATAGATCCTCCCACTAAATTTATCTTCGAATCCCATACTCCTTAAGATGGGAAGCGGTAATCTTTGTTGGGTAAAGATTACTAGTGGGGATTGGAGTCCCACTAGCCCAAAGTCCACCTCACCTAACAGTTATTGGTGTCCTATGAACTTAGTGAGTGAACTAGCTTGTTCAACGCATCATATGCGAGTCCCAATCATAACTTTGGCTTCTAGACCATGAAAGCCTCACCTAACAGTTATTGGCATCATGATCATAGTTAAGTCTAGCCCATCGTCTCATGCGAGTATTGAAAACACAAATGATTCCCTCACCTAACAGTTATTAGAAATCATTTGGCTCCAACCCCACAAAGATCATATGCATAATGGAGCGGTCCAATATTATAAATGGTAATTAACCCCTATGTATCCATAACCGGTTAGTTAACCACTATAATATTAGATCAAACCACGACGATGGAAGGCCACGAGTCCGAAACTCGTTTCGACTTAATATTATTAATAAGGAGATTTTGGTCGTTATTAATGGTCTCACTTTGCACATTAACCGGTTTAACATGCATGATACCATAAACACAATAAATAAATAGATATCACATAAACATCTATCCTATGTGGTGATCATGGAATTATGGTTCAATGGGTCTCGAGCCAAAGAGACCCATTTAGCCATTTTAATGTTTTAATAATATGGACCTGCTCTTCACTTTTTCTTCAATCTTTGAACTCTTCAAAGACCGGGCCCGAGAGCTCACCGGTTTAATGGCTCCTCCAATGGCTCCTCCTCTCTTGTAGTATTTACATCAATAATTGAAATACTAAACTATACTAAAATTACATTTCGTAAAAAATAAATATAAAAAGAAGGACGCAGCCTCCATTTAATAATTACATCCCTAAAAAGAATACCTATAATCATCATACATTCATCCATACAACAATCACAACAATTAGGGATTTTTCCATGATCACCACCCTTCCTTACGAGCCATAAATTCAAAATTTAAAGCTCTGGAAGGCATGCATAAAATTCTGCATATCATTTGTAGAATATAAACACAAAGTATAACAAGTTACAGATTTTTGATTCAAAATTGATTTAGTTTTAATTTTTGCTTAGTTGATTAAATTTATCACATAAATTAATCAACTTCTATAGGCCACATTAGAGCAAGAGAACCAATTCTCTTAACAAAAATAAATTGGCCATTAGATTGCAAAAACATATTTGAACTATATATCAATTAAACGCACGAAAAACGTCTAAGGTTAGCTCTGATACCACTGTTGGGGTTTCAAGAATCATGAACAAGATAAATTAACGAAATGAACGCAGCGGAAACAAAGATATATATTACACATGATTCTCTTAAGGCGTTGTTCGTGCGTTTTAGTCAAAAATCTGAACATAAAATGGAGTTTAACGAATTACCTCTCGAAGCGCGCTTTGAAACGAATCAGTTCGGATGTTCTACAGTTCGAGTCCCACAAGCGTCGGACCTCTAGTTCGGACACACCAACAACGAACGTCGAACGGAAGAGAGAACTTTCGGAAATTCACCACTTCGATTGTGCTAGCAATCACATGGAAACAATCCGTTGTATTCTTGATGTATAATAGTCACGGCCCGAACGAGATAACGCTCTTCTTTCTTGCGTCTCAAAGACACAAGAACACGCACACAATTTGCTCTCGGTTCTCGGCAAAACATCACTTAATCCCCTCACACAATTTGCTCTCCATTTTCAACAAAGCATCACTCGTATGTCTCTAAAAACACAAGACGCACGCCCACAGAAAATCTCTCTAAGTTGCAACCTTTCGCAGCCTTTCTTTTTAAATTTTATACACGAATCAGCAACGGTTGCCGATAGTGGGATCGGCAACCGTTGCTGATCCTCATTCTCATGCACGATCGAGCACGATCGTGCATGAACGGAACGATCGGCAACCGCTGACCGTTTATGCACGAATTCGTGCATGCATGTGCACGTATTCGTGTGAAGTGGTCACGACAAAAATTTGACCATTTCCACTTTAATTAATCAATTAATTAATTAATAATTAATCAATTCCCTTAAAATAAAATAAGAAATAACATAATCCTTATATGTACAATTGAAATCCCTAAGATGTAACTATTACATAGCAACTTTAGGGCATACATCTAACACCCACCACCATGGCTTTGCCGCCACTCCCGCTCGACGTCGCATAACCCGAGGCACGATCTGTGCTCGTCGCTGCACATCTCTCTCCTTCTCCCTCAAACTTGATCGAGGTCGACCATGGAGGCCATGACCTCCGTGGGGAGCGAATTGGCTGAGGTCACAACCTCCATGGCCGCAGATGGAGCTGGCGCGTGTGCTATTGATTGTTTGAATATGTCAAAGCCAATACTCGAGTTGTTTCTTTTCGTTTGTCGCCGAAAAGGAAAATTATTTGAAATGGAACCGAAACTGCACGGACGTAAGCGTGAAGGTGATGCATCTATTTGCCGGTCCACATGGACACGAAATCAAAGTGTCTAGGTACGGAAGGGAAAATACTGGTGCAATGTTGCAGTAATAGTTTTCGAGAATTAGGAATTGGGTTCGACTCCTTGCCCACGTTAAACCCGTGTTAAATCTCGGAATTGGGTTCGACTCCTTGCCCACGTTAAATCCGTGTTAAATCTCTAACCGAATTTTCTTCTTTGGGTCCCGGTAGATTTCTTTTATCTTTATCGCATCAGATTCTCATTTCTTTCTTTTGTTGTTTTTGTCCAAATTCCATTGACATTTTCAAACCGTTCAACAAGTTTTTGGGTGGTCCTTGGTGCTTTCTGATTCATTACTAAGAAATTTCAACATGCTGAGTCCACTTTGGGCCTTATTTTCTTCACGTCTGCTCTCTAGGTACCGGTTTCTTCACAATTCCTGTCCAATCTACTGTTTTTAAGCCAATGAAGTGCATGAGATTAATAAATTTGAAAGCATTTTTGCCGAAGTGGCAGCATCCCATTGCTATCGACTATGACCTAAGCAACCTGCCTAACAAAACCATCAACCTCGAAGTTGAGGTTCACGTGTACTTCCATCTGTCGTTGCTTCTCTTTCTAATAAAATTGCACACGTAGAGAAGTTAATATTGATTTTCTTTGGCAGCAAACAATAGCATATGAGTTGGAGGCCATAGGCATATCTCATACATGGGACTCGGTTGATTTGCCTCCTAATTCCATTGTAGGTTGTAAATTAGAATAAGATTAAAACAAAGGCAAATAGTAATATGGACTATCACAAATCTTGGCAAGTGGTGAATGGTTTTACTTGAAAATACGAAGTTGACTATAAAGAGGCTTTTGCTCATATTGCACGCCTTACTTCTGTTAGTTGTTTTTATTGTCATGGTTAAGCTTTAGTCTTGTTCTAGGTGAATGTTAAAAATGAATTACAAAATGGCGATCTCGTCGAAGAAGTTTATATGGTGCCTCCTCTTGCACATGCTCATCATTCCAATAAAGTGCATCAATTACATCTGGCATTATACGACCTAAAACAAATTTCTCATGCATGGTATTCCAAGCTTAGCTCAATCATGGAATTTCTTAACTTCGAATCCAATCTCTGTGACCATGCTCTTTTTGTCTAGCAAACATTTGTTCGGTATGTTATGATGCTCTTATATGTAGACGACATGATTATTACGAGTGATGTTCATATCAACATTTCAAAAACTCAAATAATAATTTAGTCAACAGTTTGAAATGAATGATCTTATGCGATTCAACTACTTTTTAGGCTTGGAGGCTAATTTAGGTTCTTCAAGTTATTATCTTCCAAAAGCAAGATATGTAATTGATCTTATTTATCAAGTCGAACTCACTAACAACAAGGCCGCTATAACCTTTAGTGAGACCAATGCCACATTTTATGCCAAATATAGGACTCATCTTTCGAATCCTACACTCAATCAACAACTCATTGATAGTTTTTTATATATCACTATTACTCGATCCGACATTGCCCGTATTGTTCACATTGTTAGTCAGTATATGACCACACCTCGCACAACTAATTTTGCTGTAGTCCTATGAATTCTTCATGTCAAGAGCACATTATTTCATGACTTTCACTTTTTTTGCTCATTCTACCTTGGAGTTAACAACTTTTTTTAATATTGACTGGATTAACAACTCTCCTGATCACCGCTCTACTACGAGCTACTTTTTCTTTTTAGGCACATCACTTATCACATGGTGTATCAAGAAACAAACCATTATTGCTCGATTTAGTACAAAAGTGGTACATTAAGCTCATGCTGATACGATATCAGAATTATTATGGTTGTTATTATTACTAGAAGACATGTGAGAGCATCATCATAGAGGAGCAGTCATTCATCTCGAGGGTTGAAATATGATGTTTACCATGAATGCACCCAACACATTAAAATAGACCATTATTTCATACAATGTTGTGTTTTTCTTGGCATTGTTCGACTTTTATCACTTTACTTGCTGAACCGACTGTTGATATTTTTATCAAGCCAAATCCATCGGACATTTTCTATATCTTTTATGCACATTCAAGTTTGACCTCCTCCAAATCACGCTGAGTTGAGGTTAAGTTAGAAATAAATAGGAGATTTCGTATATTTCCCTTTTGTAATTTATATATTGCTACTTTATATAACATTCATGATAGCCTATAAATAGGATTTCTCATCTCATTTGAGTTCAATGTGATGTATGAAATATTACATTCTGTGTTTGCATATTTAACGATGCTTCCATGTGGCGCATCAACAAAATGAAATGGAAAAAAAGAGAAATGCTTGTATAATTGTCCTTAATTTATTATGAGAATGACAACCTATTTCGGTCCACAACAAAATGAAAAAAAAATAATTAGAAACTATTGTGACATCTATTCCTTCAAATTTGTGACATTTGTGATTTATAATATGTTGTTATTTTAATAGTAATTTAATATTATCGTTTTTTTTTTGTCAATTCTACTCTATTTCTATTCTAACTCTTACTTTCGGACTTCAGTTCTCCTTACAGGGCGTGAGAGTTGAAACCCATTCCCGAAACGAAATCGTCCACACCACAACTTCGAGAATGTGGGGATTCGAACTTCCACATTTTCCTTCTAAATTGAAAAAGTGGTCACTGAGACAAACTCTACTAATATTGTCGTGTTGGTAAAGTCCAAAAAAAAATAAAATTGGAGGGAGCAATTTTAAAGTACAAAAAACGCGGGATCATGCGCACTATCGGAGCGGTCCCCACCACTACCCCGCGGACGGCTCTTTTCCGTCAATGTCGTGTCGTTTGAGCAGCCCCCCTGGGCCCTCGGTCCCCTTTTGAGAAGACCCGGAGGAATAAGCCACGTGGTACGCCGTGTTACGTCAACTTTTCCACCCCCGCAGTCCTTCTCGACCGATCGCGTCTCCCACGCGCTAACTGACCAAAACGCGTTTTCGTTTCTCTCACCGCGTTCGTACGACTTTTCCTTACGGAATAAGAGAATAAAAGAAGAGAGAGATGGGGCAGTGGGGGCACCGTCACTTTTTGAGCTTCGGCTTTTACGGTCCTCCCTCTCTTTTCCATTCAAAATCAAAAGGAACTGCGCCTTGCCTTCGTGGACGGTCCCCCAAGGAAATGGAGTTGGAAGTGATATTGCGAGAGAGAGTTCTCTTTCCCTGAATTTTACATGTGCGTCAGGAAAAGTGCTGGTAATATCAATTGAGGTCGACGCAAATTTTGGCCGAAAGTGATTGCAAGATAATTATTCTATGCAGTGTGTACGGAGAACAACCTAGACTCATTGAATTGGCAAATGGTCAAGTTCAAATTTAGTCACGTTGGAAATAGCCCGACTTAGATCAATCTAACACCTTTTGGCTCATTTTATATTTAATGCAAATTTGACAACTCATACTAGATTCGATTCAATTTATACTCAACCCATACTCAACATATATGTGATCTGACTTAGTTGTTGAGATAATTTCATATTTAACCCAAAATATGAAAACTCATATTCAAACTGAAAGGAGAATGCAGAGTGAGTCAAGCGAATGCAAAATAAATGAAGAGAGAGTCGTGAAATTATGATAGGTCTAACACAATTGTAGACCTATCTATGATCCATTTAACACAACATATTATGATTTAAATCCATTTATGATCAATTTATTCAGTAAGTGATTAAAGGAATGGGTTTATAATCAATTTTCACGTAATTACACATCGCTATTAAAGGATAAACTTCAAGAAAGAGTTTTTATTTATTATGTATTAACATAATAGGTAGATCATGGTACAGAAAAAATTCTCAGGAACAATTTCTGATCATAAATGATTCTTTTTTATTCTATTCCTAAAAACAATTTCTAAGCATTTTAAGCAGTTTGGTAATTATCTAAAATTTTAATTCCCAAAATAGAATTGTGTTTGATATTGTTCTCGAAATTTCCACTTCAAATCATTTTCTTTGAATTTTTAAATAATTTTATTACTTTTTTCCTTTCTCTCTTTTCTTCTTCTTCTTCAAGGTTGCCGGTCGCCCGGCCTTGGGATGACTGGCGACCGGCCAAACGAGGGTTGGCGACCTCACCGAAGCGTCGCCGGCCTCAGCAAAGCCATGCCTCGTTTGTTGAGCCTCGCTAGTAGTTGAGCGAGGCTCGGCTGAGCTTGCCTAGCTGCCAGCAAGGCTTGATCTTGCTGAGCCACCGCGAGGTCGGCCTCACCTTGGTCGAGCGACGCCGACCTTGCAATGGCCCGGCGAGGTCGAGCCCCATAGGTAATTAAGTGAGCTCAGCCTTGCCAGATCTAGGTGAGGCTCACCAATGGCCGGGGGAGGCTTGGACAAGCCTCATTGATGGCTAGGTGAGTCTCAGGCAAGCTCGTTGGATCTCGCCCTAGTTTGGCGAGCCTTCAACAAGCTCGCCCAACTAGTCGCCAGCAATTGGCGGTCGTGGGCGGCGAACGGTGGCAACGATGAACGGCAGCGGCAATAACAGTTGAAGAAGAAAGAGAGAAGAAGAATAAAAGAAAAAGAGAAAAAAATGTTAGTTGATTCTATAATTGTTTCTGGGAACAAATAATCGTTTTTTTTTTTTTACTTATTAATTATGTTCCAAATTTACTTTTAAAAATAAAAATTTATTATCGAGAACAAAATTTTTATCAAATGGATTTTCATTTCAAATCTATTTTTGAAAATAAAATAACATAAATTATTACTGTTTGGCAAGATCCTAAGCAAACTTACATTTGGGCCGGCATCTTTCATACTTTGTTCCTTGGTTAAAAGCATCTTTCCTTACTTTAATGATGCCGTAAAAAGTAGGAAGGGGTGTGGATAGTGACGTACGAATAAATTAGTGGAGGTGCTCTTGCTTATAGGCAACCGCGAAATGTGATTGAAAAGACCGAAAAAGACAAGAATAAGACATTCAAAATCGCCTAATCTTTTGAACAATTTCAAAGTCCAACTCCTAGCTTCCGTGCTTATTTTTGTTAACAAATAAAGTCATGCTAAAGTATCGATGAATTTGATTCAAAATCGTCGAACCTTATGAACAATGTCAAAGTCTTACTCCTAACTTTCGTGCTTAGCTTTGTTAATTAATCAAGCTCAAGTATCCATGTCAATGATTCTTTTCATGCATATATATATATATCGAATTGATAAAACAATTTTGTTCTTTACTAGGCTCGTAAATAATCTAAAAAGCGAAAACCTTATTCATAGAATGCAGACAAAATATAGATTGGCACATATATGATTGATAGAGTATGATTACTACTCTTTCATGTGATTCTTATTGGAGAGTTCGAATTTACTCGAATCTTTTTGATTTTGTTAGAATATATGGATATTAATTGCACATTTTCACCTAACGGTCCAAGTTAGCATGATTCAATCAAGAAGGAAAAATAATATACATGATTAACGAATTTTATCACAATGTGTAATGTAGGTTATGAACTTTAATCTGACGTGTAAAATCATCATTGAATTTTTAAATTATTCAATGTAGTCTATGAATTTTCGGCATACGTTCAATTTAATTATCGAATTGTATAAAGATGTTCAATATTGTCCGTGAACTTGAATTAATGAAAAGACGGCATTGCTCATTTTTATATATTAATTGAATATATATCGATCATATCACACGTTAAGATAAAATTCAATCATTATATTAAATAAATTAAAACTCGACGGTCCGTCATTACTCTGGTCATTTACATCAGTCACGAAAGCATCCCAAAGGTTTCCCGTCCGGGGAGTTTGAATTTTTAAATCACCCTCCAACTAATCTTTTTATTTAAAGGAGGGGAAAAGGAGAATACATATATCTGTGAGCAACTGCGAAGAGCCTTCCTATCTTTCGGTCACGAGAGGTCAACGAAAGCAAGCGTTTTGCTTCTGACCAAACCTTTCGTCTCCGTTTCCTCATCTCCTTCCTCGCTCCTTCACCACCACCCGCCGGGCACCGTCGTCGTCAACGGCGTCGCACTTCCGTCCTGTCTTTTCTTGCTAAAGATCACGCGTGTTCCGTAGATCCAAAAGGGACATCGTCCTTCCGAGTCTGCTGCTTCCTCTATTATAAAGTCCGGAGGAGTTGGAATAGGAAGGGGATCCTTTGATCGAATAAAGAAGCCGTTTTAGTTTTCTTCCTGTTGAATCTTCCGCGGTCAGCTCTAGTCTCCCGCTCGATTCACTGATCGGATCGGAGTCTTCTGTAAATACGCACGATTCGGCAGTAACTGCAGGAACCTCAGAATCTATATTAACTATTTGCTGATCCTGTCGAGGTTTTTACCTCGCTGGAGATTAGGTCGGGTTTTAGGGCTTTTGTAAATACACACCGATTCGGAGTTGGGAGCTTTTTCGGCTCGAGTAGGAGACATGGACAACTACTTGAAGGAAAATTTCGGGGATGTGAAGGCGAAGAACTCGTCGGAGGAGGCGCTCCAGAGGTGGCGAAAGGCGTGCTGGTTGGTGAAGAATCCGAAACGGAGGTTCCGTTTCACGGCTAATCTGAGCAAGCGATCGGAAGCCAATGCTATTCGTCACACGTTTAAGGTCGGTCTGCCGCTGTTTTGTTTCCTCTCTTATCGCCGGGGAACTTGAGATCTCGCACTAACCTCAGAGCGAGAGAGAGAGAGAGAAGTGCGAATTTTTTTGCGTGTGCGATTGCTAAGCTTGTGTTATATGACTTTATCTTGAAAACGAGCTTTGTCGACCAGCGATGAGTTAGCCGATGAACGGACGATCGAGAGCTTGTCTTGATTTTCCTGCCCTACCTCGTAGTTTTCTCAGCTTATGCACGACGAGATCGGTTACGGTCGAGTGCTCTGAGTTCTAGATTTCCTTTATGGATGCTCTGTCGTGTTCCTACATGTGTTCAAACTGTCAGAGACTTAGCGGATCCATCTCACTCCACCTCCATCAATTTCTTTCATGTCTCTCGACTTTCCCTGTTTTCTTCGGGGTTTGTTTTTTAATCACGTTCTTCATTTCGAGAAAAGAAGAGAAGAAATCGCGTAGTGACTATCTAAACTTGATCTAAATGATATCTTTTATCCCTCGATTCTATCTTTTAAAACTAGGAGTTCTCCTAATCGATTGTGGAATTCCTGCATTCTCGCTGCACTAACATATTCTCAGAGCAATGGATATAGATAACTTCCAAGATTGAAATAGATATTGGCAAGAGTTTCAGCTGCCAAACAACACATTCTAGTAGGACGCTTGCTGGAAATTGGATGAGCTGTTTTCAGATTTGTAGTTCAAAATTCATTTAGACTTTTTCGAAGAATGCCTTGAGGTCGTACCTGGGAACTCATGCAGAGAATGTATTTGGCCTCTATTTATTGTAATCTCGAGTGACTTGCTCTTTGGAATGTTAAGGCTCTATCTTCCTTGGTACCTGTTCTTGAGTAGATTACAAGTGATCGCACTGGTTAATAGTTTTGTGTTCCGTGCTCTTAATTTTCATCTTCATTCTTTTCTAATTTCATTTTGATTGCTGCAGACAAATTTTAGGGTTGCTGTCATAGTTTCACAGGCTGCAATTCAGTTCATCCAAGGTGATAATCCTTCAATAAAAGTAAATCCTTTTATTTTCCTTATTCTGTTTTGTTATTTTTCTCATGTTTAGTCATACCTGGATGCCTGCAGGACTGAGTGATTACAAAGTACCTGAAAATGTCGAGGCTGCAGGATTTCAAATTTGTGCAGAAGAATTGGGATCCATTGTCGAGGGCCACGATGTGAAAAAACTATCAAGTCATGGGGGAGTTGAAGGTATTGTAGACAAGCTCTCGACATCAGTTACTGATGGTATTTCTACTTCTAGCGATTTAATCGACAAGAGGAAAGGGATCTTTGGAATTAATAAATTTACGGAGAGCCCAACCCGTGGATTCTGGTTCTTTGTCATGGAAGCTCTCCAAGACATGACTTTAATGATACTTGCAGTTTGTGCCTCTGTCTCTCTAATTGTTGGTATAATGATGGAAGGCTGGCCAAAGGGTGCCCACGATGGACTTGGAATTGTGGCTAGCATTATGCTCGTTGTGTTTGTGACTGCCACGAGTGATTATAGACAATCTCTGCAGTTTAAGGATTTGGATGCGGAGAAGAAAAAAATTTCAATTCAGGTGACCAGAAATGGTTATAGACAAAAACTATCTATATATGATCTTCTTGCAGGTGATATTGTCCATCTTAACATTGGGGATCAAGTCCCAGCTGATGGACTTTTTATTACTGGGTATTCCCTCTTAATAAATGAATCTAGTTTAACTGGAGAGAGTGAACCTGTCCATGTTAGCGTTGGTAATCCTTTTCTTCTCTCTGGAACGAAAGTTCAGGATGGATCATGCAAGATGCTTGTGACCACTGTTGGAATGAGAACCCAGTGGGGCAAACTAATGGCTACTCTAAGTGAAAGTGGAGATGATGAAACCCCACTGCAAGTCAAACTCAACGGTGTGGCCACCCTCATTGGAAAAGTTGGCCTATTCTTTGCTGTTATAACCTTTGCTGTGTTAGTCCAAGGATTGCTTAACCGAAAGTATCAAGAAGGATCAGTTTGGTCCTTGTCTGGGGATGACGCAATGGAAATATTGGAGTTCTTCGCAGTTGCAGTTACAATTGTCGTGGTTGCTGTTCCTGAAGGGTTGCCATTAGCAGTGACACTGAGCCTTGCTTTTGCAATGAAGAAAATGATGAATGACAAGGCACTGGTACGCCATCTTGCTGCTTGTGAAACAATGGGATCATCCACGACAATATGCAGCGACAAGACTGGAACACTTACTACTAACCACATGACTGTCGTGAAAGCTTGCATTTGTCAGAAATCTAAGGAAGTCAGTAGCCCTGAGGCAGCTCTCAGTCTCTGCTCTGAAATTCCTGACTTTGCAAGGGAAATCTTACTTCAGTCCATATTTACTAATACAGGGGGAGAAGTTGTAAACAGCGAGGAGAAAAAATATGAAATTCTGGGAACACCCACTGAAACAGCTATTTTGGAATTTGGTTTGAAGCTTGGAGGAGGTTTCCAAGCAGAAAGAGAAAAATCAACGATTATAAAGGTTGAACCTTTCAATTCTTTGAAGAAGAGAATGGGGGTGGTAATAGAACTTCCTGAAGGAGGTCGTAGGGCTCACTGTAAAGGTGCTTCTGAAATTATTTTGGCTGCATGTGACAAAGTCATAGACACGAATGGGGATGTGGTTCCCCTTGATGATTCTTCAGTGAACTATCTGAAGGAAACAATTGAACGATTTGCTAATGAAGCTCTTCGAACTCTATGCCTTGCTTACATGGACGTTGGGAATGACTTCTCTCCACAAAATGCTATTCCTACCCAAGGATACACTTGTATAGGAATTGTTGGCATCAAAGATCCTGTTCGTCCTGGTGTCAAGGAGTCTGTTGCAATTTGTAGGTCTGCTGGAATTGTTGTCCGTATGGTCACAGGAGACAACATAAACACAGCTAAGGCAATTGCTAGAGAGTGCGGGATCTTGACTGATGATGGTATAGCAATTGAGGGGCCAGTGTTCCGTGAAAAAAGTGACAAGGAACTGCTTGAGCTGATCCCTAAAATTCAGGTGCATATTCATATTGACCTTCATTATTCAGTAGATAATAGGAGGAGTAATATGGAAGCGCGACAAGAATCACACAATGCATTTTTGTACTGATATCTGTTGCTTTGCAGGTGATGGCTCGATCTTCTCCATTGGACAAGCATAAACTTGTGAAACACTTGAAGAACGATTTTGGAGAAGTGGTTGCTGTGACAGGTGATGGAACTAATGACGCTCCGGCACTTAAAGAAGCAGATATTGGGCTGGCAATGGGCATTGCTGGAACTGAGGTACCTTTGCTTGTTTTACCCTCTTTGCGTGTGCTTTTGACAGAAAATTCCGGATGCTTATGACATTGTGGTTATAAAATAATAATTTTCTTTGTAACTTGTACAGTATGATCTCTTAAATGTTTGGAAGCCTTCTTCTTGAGCTCCTTGTCTTGTCTAGTTGTGTGTATTATGACACAATGGAACTCGTTCATCCTCATAATTTTCTGTTCGAATATTTAAATAATAAATCATGCTTTCGTTTAATAGCTTCAGTTTTTAGAACAGTTGGTTGTGCTCCCACAAAATCTTACTTGGTATAAGAGCTGGAGGTCCTAAGTTCGAATCTTTCCAGGCCCCATTTGCCTCCCTAACTAAATTTTCATGCTTAGTACTAGACAAAAGACTAGACTAAACATTGAGAAAAAAAGGAGGGGGGGGGGGGAGAGTGTCAGAATATTGAAATAATAAACCACGCCTTCATCTAATTGCTTAAGCTTTTAGAACAATTGGCTATGGTCCCACAAAATCCTACCTCTTTGTGTGTGCTTCTGAAAGAAAATTCTTGATGCTTATGATCTTGCAGTTATAAAATAATAATTTTCTTCTTAACTTGTACATTATGATCTCTTAAATGTTTGGAAGCCTTCTTCTTGAAGCGTACCTTCTTGAGTTCTTCGTCTTGTCGAGTTACGTAATAGAACACCATGGAACTCGTTCTTCCTCATAATTATCTATCAGAGTCTGAGAGATCATCTTTTAACTGGAATTTTCTTTGCTGCATCCTTGAATCTTTTCTTTCTTCCCCATTGGATTTGTGCTTTGTGCTATTTGTCACAAATTTGTATGCCTGATGAATGCTTATTGCAGTAAGGAAGGATTGCATTTCTGCCTGCTTTTCTTTTAATTTTTATGTAAAAATTTAAGCAAAGCTGGTGGGAGAGAGTCCATAATGCAGATTGCTTATTTTCATTGCTCTGCACTAGGCAAGATGGAGAGTTCGTATAATTAATGTTGTAATCAGAGGCTCAATGTGACCCTTAAACTGCATATCCAGACCCCTCTAGCTTCTGCTTAATTATGTTGACGTCGAATGCCCTAGTACAATAATGACCGGTCAAGTCTCAGTTGCCTGTTGTCATCAAGCTCGTTACTACATTTGTCAAGTTGTCTAGTATTTAAAGTTTTTTCTCATCTCAGGTTGCAAAGGAGAGTGCTGATGTGATCATCCTAGATGATAATTTCTCCACAATTGCAACAGTGGCTAAATGGGGTCGTTCTGTCTATGTAAACATTCAGAAGTTTGTCCAGTTTCAGCTGACAGTCAATGTAGTTGCCTTGATCGTTAACTTCACCTCGGCATGTTACACTGGTAATTCGATACTTTCTCAATCTCCTGGATAGTTTTCTTTTTTCTTTTTTTCTTTCCTTTTATACTGGGATTTTATTCTTCCTTCATGCTCATGATTGAATGATGTATCTGTAGGGAATGCTCCCTTGACTGCGGTACAGCTTCTGTGGGTCAACATGATTATGGATACTCTGGGAGCCCTTGCATTAGCAACAGAACCTCCTACTGATGACTTGATGAAGAGGCTACCAGTTGGTAGGAAAGGGAACTTCATCAGTAATGTGATGTGGAGGAATATCTTGGGGCAGTCCTTGTATCAATTTGTCATCATATGGTATCTTCAAACGAGAGGAGTAGAAGCTTTCAATCTCACGGGTCCAGACTCTAACTTGATATTGAACACCATCATCTTTAACTCGTTTGTCTTTTGCCAGGTAAACTTTAAATTCACCAAGCTATGCATTGACGCTCCAACAATAGCATGCTTCTTTTTTACAGTGCATTAGAAGTGATATTCTAATTCAACGACCAAACTTCTGACTGAGTCAAGAGACTCCAGTGTATCTGGAAAATAGAAGGGAAAAAAAAAAGAAAAGGGAATATGATAGAAGTGCCTGCAGCGAATTTTACTCTCAGTAGTCATATGATTAACCATGGTTTTGCATGTTCACACAGTCAATGGAATTAGGCATTTGCTCTTCAATTTTTTCGTTTATTTGACAAATAGCATTAGCTTTCAGTGTGCTGGTCATTACATGGTAATTTGAGCTGTTTCTTGCTAGGGAAGTCAGATGGTGGAAATTGTGTTTGACATGAATGTGGCTGGTATTTGATTCTTTAACAGTTGCTTCCTACTTCCTTAATCCTGTGGGCTTACACTAAGTGCATTACATCGATCGCAGGTTTTTAATGAAATCAGCTCCAGGGAGATGGAGAAGATAAACGTGTTCAAGGGAATACTGGAAAATTACGTATTCGTGGCCGTGCTCACTTGCACTGTTGTCTTCCAAATCATAATCATTGAATTCCTGGGAACATTTGCAAACACGTATCCTCTGAGCTTGCAGCAGTGGTTTGTCAGCATTTTACTTGGGTTTCTGGGCATGCCAATTGCAGCTGCTTTGAAAATGATACCCGTAGGATCAGCATAATGTAGGTAGAAGAATCTAACCTTGTGTATTATTCAACAATGTATTGGGGTTGTAGTTTCAATCACTTTATTTTTTCTTGTGGGAGTTGAGTCGCCAGTTTTTGTTATTGTAAATTTCCTAAAGCCACCAAAAGTTCAGGGCTTAAGTTGCTGCACGCTCGCTGCATAACCGTTAGTTTTGATATTTGATCTGACTTTCACGAATGACAGCATTTTTTTGTATTGTACCCTGACCATTTGCGACTGAACTTGACCCTCTAGATGAATCGTCCTCTTCTATTTTACTCTCGATAGGAGTTAGTTAGTTATGTCGAACAATATACCAATTAACGCTTTAATATTGCAGCCTTCTGTCTATAACAAAGCACAAACATAGTGCGCTGTTACAAACATCGGGACGGACCTAGAGAGTTGAACCCATATCTATCCAGTGGGAAAGAACTGTAATTCGACTCTTCGGAGCTTTTGCAGTAGCGAAGTGTCCATGATTGAGTGAAGCTGAGCATGCGTGTTGTACAGGTGTTGGGTGATGTATGCATGACAATAGTGGCTGTTGGGAACGAAGACAAGCTGATCTTGTAGTTTTTATTTGAGGGAAAGGTGCTGCTCCAATGCCTTGCTCCTTGCGAAGTTTCTAGGTGGTTTCGTTCTCCGCGACCGATCAAAGCACAGAGAAACCCAAGGTAATCCATGAAATGACTAGCTGGCGATGATACGTCAATCAAAATCATCCTAAAAAAATTAACAGATAAACTTGAATCCCGAAAATTCAGCAATTATAGAACTGTACTAGCTGCAATAAATGGGCGGATGCTTATTTATTTCTTCATTCATGACAAATTGCAGTACCCCTTTCCAGTGAAACAAGTTGGCATTGACAAAATGTATCCCGAGCCGAAGAAATTTCCTGGAGGCTCCTCGGATTGTTGTTCCCACATGGCCCCTGGATCAACTGCTCCGGAGACAAAACCATGGACGACAAGACCTGAGGGGAGATTGAAAGTCAGAGAGGGTAGCTAAGATGCGTGCAAGTGATACACATCCCCCTAGTACAAATTGCCAACTGTGAATGAAAGGGAAGGTTAGTTGTGAAGAGCGAAACGCCAGGGAAGTACCTCGAGTACTTGGTCTTGCCAGTTTAGTCTTTGACTGCACAGTTCTTGTCCCCCATTTTTGGCCCCTAATTGAACGTTGCTAGCCCACTCCATCAATCAACTACCCCCATCTTGCATTGTATAAATCTACGAGAAAAGGGTATTTCCCATTTCGTCCTAATCATTGTAGAGGAGCTAGACAATCTAGGGCTTTGTCTGTACTTTTTTTTTTTTTTTGGGAACATTTCTTCTTAGTCGCGCCCTAAAAGTTATGTCATTACAATATAAGCAATATCGTTTAGTGACATTATGCTAATAACTTGCTTGAGTTACAGACAACGAAATTGTTGATTGCGCAGTCTGCCTAGATCTTATAACTTTTGGACATGACAACTTGTTTGGCAGAGCGATAGTAGTATTGTAATCGCATTTTGTCATGTTGTTACCAAATACACATATTTTGGCAACACATTTTTCGAAAATGTGGTGTGGCAACAAATGATTAATGCATTTGACAAAAAACTATCGCGAGACTGCTATAATAATAAATATGACAAATAAAAGATTGATAACATTGTTGTATCTTTTTTTATTATTAAATTATTGCCATAAATTAAGTAATGACTTCGGGTATGGCCAGTTCTCATAGTGTGACGGGCAGTGTGTACAAGGCCCGGGAACAAATTTTTCACCATATGATGATGATTACAATGATAAAAACAACAGTAAGTACATATAACTGATATAATAATAATAATAACAACAACAACAACAAAATTAATTAATTAATTATGATTATTCTTATTATTATTAGTAATCTTTATGATGATGACTATGACATCTACACGTCCTATTAGGTATTACTTCTATTGTTATTATCGTAATTATTATGATTTCTAGAAAAAATTGCTACTACTCTCGCTTAAAAGGTCTAAAAATTACAGCATAGCAAAACTTCATAGGAACGGCTATGTTAAGCTAGTATTGGAGCTGCAAAGAGGCTCAACTTAAGTTTCTCCCCAAAAGTTATGAAAAACCGGTACCAAACACACACGCTAAGCAAGCCGTTCTATCTTGAATGAGCAAAAATTCCAACGAGTTGCAAAAGTCCGCCGGTCATGATGGCATAATGTATGGTTTCGCGACAGACAAGAGAATGGCCGACTCCGTTAAAAAGAAATCACGAAGTTCCTACTTGATCGACGTCAATCAAACAGCCTCTAAGCCGCCCCTCTCTATTTGAGATCATTTCTCTCTCTCTCTCTCTCTTCTCCTTCAAGACGTCTTGTAAAAAGCAAAGAGCACAGAAAGAAGCCCACATTGAGCAACGAAAATGAGAATCCAATCAAAAAGGCACCATCAACATGGGAATACCCTTCAAATCAACAAAACAATTGCCATTGAAGATGAATCATGATCCCTTGAGAACAGGCAAGTTCCGCAGGAAGGGGACAAAGGGCCCCTGCTGTCGAAAGGCTTATCCCCCAAACATTCAAAAAAAATCCAATCACATTCACTTCACCCCCCCACCCTTCTTCCCCTTTCTCTCTCTTCTTTGGCTGGTTGGCCAGCGTCAAATCCTTGATGCATCAAATCAAACCTAAAAAACACAGGGCAGCAAACAACAAAGCAAATCCCACATCAAAAGCCAGGGCTGCTTGTTCTAGACACCTTAGTCTGAGACCCCCCCAAAATAAATAAATAAACAAATAAATGAGAATTCAAAAGAAATGTCAGGCCAAAATGAAAGAAAAGGAAAAAAAAACATCATCAAAAAAATCAAAAATCAAAAATCAATGAAGGCGACTGAGCTGAAAATTAGACATTGACCCCACTCTGGAGCAGCAGCTTTTTCAATACCCCTTCCCTCCTCCCTCTATCTGGAGATTCTGGACCTTTTTTCACCCCAGTGTTTGTGTGTGTGGCTTTCCCTTAAAATGAAAAATCAGCTTTCGAATGAAGCCCAAAGGCTTTGCTTTTGATGCACCCCTTTATGCTTTCTAAATTATATTCTATTCTCGTTATTCTTTTTTCGATGTGTAGTCTGAGGCGACCGTCGATCAACTCCCTCAACGGTCTCGTTAGCAGCGTCGCTTATCGTCCGGAGCACTGGGAGCTCGATCGCTATCATCGGGTGGAGACTTTCTTTTGGTACTTGTAGCATAAGTGACAGAAGAAATATCAGAGAAGTCTGGCGGCCTCAAATGGCCGATGGTTAGCTCTGGCTCTGGCCGGTACGAAGACCTGGCCAGTTGAAGCATCTCCTTGTCCAAACTCCTCATTTGACTGTAACATAAGAACACATCTTCCTGTGGAGGGGTAAAAGAAAAAGATCTAAAGCATCAATAGGTTGGAACTTTTCAAGAGAAAAGGAATGGCACAGACTACTTTGATTGATGAGAGGAAATAGAACATAATGAATGGTGATTTCTTGATATTCTCAACACAACTCACAATGTCCAGGCTCTGATGAAAAGAACAGTTGCCGCTTAATTTACACTCCAGTGCATTTCTTGTTAATGAATCATCTGACGCGGCCAATGCGGCGGCGGCGGCTATAGAAGACGGCCTGTGATCGACCAGGTTGATCTCTGCAATGGAACAGAAACTTCAGTTCACCAATCAAAACAGCAACAGCAAGGCAATTCGACTTTCTTCGGATACATTGAAAAATCATTCAAGATCCCACCTTTCATGATGCCCAAGATGAGATCGACGCTTTTGGACGCGACCGCGCTCTGCGAAGGCTCCTTGTGTAATCTCGCCACGAAGTGATATAGGTATGCGAATGGCGTGATCGAGCCCATCCTCCACTCCAATGTGTTCAGCACCAGGAGCTCCATCCTCTGAATCCCCTCGCTCTGGAAATAGTAGTCCTCTGTCTCGTACTCTGACAGCGGCGGAACCCTCAGCTCCTCCATCTTCGCGGCCAGAGAGAGGCAAGCCACAGACAGCAACCTAATTGCCCATGATTTCTCACTCTACAACACCATCAAACAACAACATACGACATTGTCACAAACACCTTAAACATCGTTCATGACATTGAAAGAAGTCACTACCATGTATGTGAACTACGCTGGACTAGACTTACATCGATGCACCGCCTAGAAAGGAACCGATCGAAGTACGTCATCGCCAGGTACGCCGTCTGGAAGCGGAATCCAAACACTTTTCTAGTCTGTATTCGAACAACCAAGCAAGAAAGCAAGAATCAAAGAGCCGTAAAACCAATCAGTCTTATTAATTCTACATTTCCATTCATTCCCAATCAATTTGCGGAGTTTTTCAAGCGAAATGGACAGATGGGGTTGGACGGAAAAACCCGACTTTGAGAACCCACGAGAGCACGCCGGAGCGGGCCGAGTCAATCCACTTCCCCGGATCAAGACCACCCCCGTCCCTCTCGAACCCAGAACCGGTCTCCCTATCGAGCAGCATTTGCAGACCCTCCTCGTCATCTAATACACTAGAATCGCTCAAGTCGAGGAACTCCTCGTCCTCCTCGACGGGCCCGCGATCGCCCAAGCAGGCCTCGCTCTCCTGGCACAGAAAGCTAGAGGGAGAGCCGTCGTCCATCATGTCCTGTCGACAGCACAGCCAGTCATCCACTGGGCAAAAGAAAAAAAAAATTCGTCCTTCTCAACTCCCGGGCGAATCCACCATGGACAAAAAGCGGGACACAGAGAGAGAGAGAGAGAGAGAGAGAGAGAGAGAGAGAGATATGGAGATGGAGATGATGGAGATGATGGAGACGGGGGTGGAGATGGGTCGTGCGCGCGCGGGGACTTAGCGACGAAACGAGGGGGGGGATGGGTTTGCGTATCAGTCTCACGCCGCACGGATCGTCGTGACGACGAGTGGTTGGTGCGCGCGCGCGAGAGCGAGATGGTGGCGCTTGTGTACTCCTACTCGCGGAGCCTCTCTCCACTAAAAAAAAAATGCTCTCGCTTCGGTTCGGAATCGCGGAGGGATTTTTATATATCGAGCGAGAGAGCGCTCGGTTCGGACGCGACGGATGATTTTAACATCCGGATCCCCATTGATCTTAACGGGGTAACTTTGCACAGTTTGGCATGTGAATTGGAGTCGAGAGTGCCAATGTTCTAAAAGGGTATTGTTGGTGGTGGCTTTTGGATACGTATTAAATGTCGTTGAGAATTTAGGATATCAATTACACGGCGAAAGTAATGTGCCTTGTGAAAAAACCCATATATTTGGTCGGTGGAAGGATCAAAGAGAGCTTACTAAGTAACTAATTTAAGAAATTTTAAAATTTTTTATTATATCGATTGACTCTGATATGACATGTCATAAAATTGAATTCTTGTACATTAAAAAGAGTACGTTTCAATTGAAGGCAAGACACTTCCGTGATTCGGCCCTTAATTTGGGTTCTTAAATAAATGCACTTTTTTTTTTCTTGGTTTTTCCTTTTATTTTTTAGGGGTTAATTTCTTATAATGGGGCGAGAGCGAGGAGGGGAGTGAAGGCTAGGCGGAGACCGTATGTTTGACCGGGAGCACGAGGTGTGATTTGGGTCGTCTAACTGGCGGGAAACGCTTTGCCGACCTCCCACGCGCGGGGCCCGGCGCGTGCGGGGGACCGCCCAATGGAGGGGGACAAGACGAGGTGGGGTCCGGAGTGGTGGCTGGGTTCGGTGGTTAAGCCCGTACGGGTACGGGGGCAGAAGAGTACGTGGAACTGCACTCGCGAAAGGAGCAGGACGCCTGGCTCAGCCCCAACCACTCTGACCAGTCAAAACCCCCGCCACGTCATCGAATCCTGGCCCCCCTCTTTTTTTTCCCTAGATTTTCCCCCTCCCAAGGCAAGAGAGGAGGGGAGGGAAAAAGATTTTAATTTTGTTAAAACTAATGTTTAATTGCGGAGTCTCGACCGTCCTAATCATATTTCGATTCGTGTTCTTGTATACGTGCCACACATTTTGTGGTCTGATAAGATTTCTCGAAGTGAGATTAATTTTTACGTGCCTTATCGATTTCTTCGATTAGATCTTTTAGTTACTATTTATTAAGTTATCGGACGTTGCGAGGATTATATTTTTTAGCAATTCATAAATGGGTTTATGATAAAAATTAGAAAAAGACCTGCAAATTGAGATGTAGACCTTAATCATGATGCAAATGCACCAGTAATATAAATATTTGACGATGCAGTTGTTCCGAATCTTATCGGATTTTAGATTTGGGAAGATGTTGATTTGCACTGAAAATGTTTTGGTAATTAATATGTGGGGAAGATAAATATAATGTAAGGAGAAATACAATTAGTGCAAGATGGCCAAGAACTGACATGCATGATATAAATATGTGGCGACGCAAGATCCGAAAGGCAACTTTATTGTCCACACTTAATGGCACCTCGGCATATATATTAGACAAATCCTTACTTCACTTGTACGTTAAATCCTATAATATTGCCTTCTACCTAGCTTTACAATATATATTCTCTGCTGACCTCTGATTAACTTATATTTCAACCATACCCACATACCCCCTTTGTCCTAACTTTGACAGTTGGGTCAGTCCCTCTCCCTTTTTTGATCCGCGAGAGAGCCGATTGGTATAGATTTCTTTACTCGCTTGGTTTTAACAGCATTAACTATGTTCCTATGCTGCAGATAAGATTATTAAGCATTTCATTTCAACCCTTGCCGTGTTTTATCTCTTGTGCAATTCTTAATGACGGTTTCATGTGCAATCCTAGTTGTTCATCACTCGGTAAACGCCTTCATCATCAGGTCATCTCCACAAACATTTTATGTCACCTCTGTAAATGCTGTGTTCTGTGAATACTTTATGTCGAATAACAGTTGGACAAAGACTGAGAATTCTGTTCATTTAGATAGACGTGTTTTGATTAAGTGATCCTGATTAAACATGGGGCATCGTGCAAGGCCAGAGGAAAAGTATAAATTAGGGTTTCTAGGAAAAATTTATGATCCCACCTGCTTGTCAAAAATTCTCTGGTGAGCCATTTAAAATTCTGTGAAACTCATTGCAGCACAGCCCTAAGGAAAGTACTAACATCTACTATATTCATTAAATTGGATTCGACAACACATTGGATCAAGACAAGTAGTTGATTTTGATTGGCACAAACCGCGTTGATTTGATATTGTGGGTAGTAGTAGTCTAGTAGATTGCTAATTTGTGCTCCCGCTCACATGGTGATACCTGCAATCCATACAGTAGAATTCAATATCTCCAGTCTCCTCTCTCGAGTTCACAGAATCTGAGGAAATGCGGAATCTTCACGTATCTAATTCCGATGAGAAAGAAGAGAGGTAGAGAGAATCATCTCATTGTTTGCAGTGTCTACAATAATAATAAAAGATAACTAATCATAATTTCATCCATCTTTAACTCCTTAATAAGATAAAGGCGGCATTGCCTCTTGGGTGCATCATGAGCAGATAGCCTAATCAACACTCAGAGTTCCTGCTGGTAGCAGGACACATCCTTCTCACTTGTCTGGGATAGATTTAGATCGGTAGGCTTGGAAAGCTCATGGCTAGGGTTTTGCACTTTAATTTTCCAAAGCCGAAGATACAGCGCTGTCCAACGTCTAATCACAAAAATCAATTTGCCTCGACTCATAAAGTTAGAAACAGTGAAAATTTCCTCAGCTCATCCCTTTTGAAACGTTGCGTTTGTTGATGAAATGCAAGGGTTGATCGAGACAGCATCATAGCTCGTGCATGTTTGCTCTATAAAATGCAATCATCGTGAGGAATTGCACATTCATGAACTCCCTACTTCTGTTAGCTGAAAGCCAATTGATCGTGAAGTTCCTTCATCTCTTTTTCCTTCTGTATCTTTGCTTCTCTTTTAAAGAAAAATCAGTCTCTTTAGGACTGGCCAGAAACGTTTTTGCGCATGGTGAAACCGTGAGATCCCAAAGGAGACATTTAATCCGATAAAGTTGAGAAGTGACATGACAAGACAGTACATTGAGATGGGTCCTAGAATGATCTCATCCTTTGAGGATGCCTTGATCTCAGCAGTCAACTAACCCCCATTAATTACGGGTTTTTCTGCCGTATATAGAGGGTAGATATATTGGGATTTATCAGCTGGTGCAAGCGTGAATGCATTCCCCAGACACCAGTAGGGTTGCCCCATGAATTCTTGAAATATATTTCGACATTTGCAGAAATTCCAGGTCTTCTCCGGATCAATTCCCTATGAGGAGGCATGTTGAAACTTTCTTTTATTTCTTTCTCCTTGTCCTTTTCCCTCGTATCTTGCCAATGATTTCTGTGAAAGAGGGATAGGCGCAATCGAAGTAAGTAAAGATACACATGATGCGTATAGAATCAAGCCGTCTTGATGCATCCAACTTTTGGCATCAAGATTACACTAAGAATGTTTTTTTCTAAAGGAGGCAAAATTTAATTAATTATTCCATGTAATATATTGTCCACATGAGAGAATTTAATTTTATACAAAGATTTATTTGTCTATAACAACTACCATCTTTTCATGATTCGATTTTTTTAATTAGTTTTACTGGTTTGTGGGGCAAATTTAAATGATACTATTTACTTTTTCCTAAGCTGTATTTTGTATTTTGAGAAATTTAGTCGGAAAAAGACTTATTTTTAAGGCCAAGAGTAGTGCAGCAAAAAATTAAAACTTTAACCTGTCGGAGACCCAAAAAGAAAATGAGTTTTGAAAAAATGAGTGGGGCAAGAGCCCCCGCTAGTCTAGAGCTAAATCCGTCTCTATTTTGACAAGAGTCTTATAAATACTCGTTATGTCACGGTCTAATTAGTAAATATTTCGTTCAATGGTCAAAGGAGTTAATGAGGCTCATCATAGCCTCAGCATTTATTCATCTTAAGTGGAATAATGTCAATAAGTTGCAATTTCCAGGGTTGGTGCAAACAGTTGGAGCGTCCGAGATCTCCACTTCAAGAACTGAGGGTCGGTTGTTCATATATATAAATTGCTTTAAGGTTTTGTTTGTTTCCTGAAAATAATTTTCTCATTGTCCCACATTTGGTTTGCTTAAGAGAACGAGTCAAGAGAAAATGTTGTCCTAGCCTATACTTAAATTTAGGAAAATAATTTCAAAATATGATTATGCATCAGTGCTTGACTTGAAACTCTATATTTTGGCATGAAAACCCAACGTTGGCTCCTGAGTCCCCGATGTCCAGGACCAATTCTCCTACGTCCAAGCTCGAGTCCATCAAGGCCGGCTCGTGACCCTAGTGCCAATAGCCAAATCTTTGGCACTCACAATTGGGTCAATTGAGAATGAGCTCGGAATCTTGGTGCTTGTACTAGGAGCCTAGCACCCTTGCCCGAGTCCGTTGAGGCTAGGCCCAAAAACTCGGTCCTAGCACCCGGGCTCGAGTCCACAAAGGCTAAGCTTGGATCCCGGTATCTAAGCTTGGATCCCTAACACCTAGCTCAGGTCCACAAACGCCGTGCCTCGATCCATCAAGGTTAGACCTGCAACCCCAGTGCCCGTGCTCAGGACCATGAAAGCCTTGCTCAAGACTCAGTTGCCCATGCCTCGATCCCTAGCACCTAATCAAGGTTGGGCTCGGACTTTAATGCCTTTACCCAATTCTAGGCTATGCACACACAAGGTATTAGCAACCGAGAGTATATATCTATTTAAAAAATCAAACTGAATATTTTACTAAATGATGAAAAATACTTTCCAATTCATTCTTATAGCCAAATATCAAAAAATAGTTATTTTCCTCAAAAATGACTTCTTGTGCATGCATGCAACACTCGTGCATTACATATCACTTAGAGAGCAAGGGAGGGGATATACTTGCCAAAAGTGATTAGGGCATTGAAGGAACTGTGTGAGAGAGAGAGAGAGAGAGAGAGAGGGCAAAGGGGGTGGTGTGGTAAGTAAGGAGCAGCAGGGTTTGGTTTTGGTTTGGTTGGTCGCCTCAGTTAAAAACTGACAACGAAGAGGAGTGACAACCCCGCAGGACAGACGCTTCTCGATTCACAAACTCTTTAAAGACTCAGAGTTCGGGTTTGGCTCGGTTGGTCGCCTCAGTTAAAAACTGACAGCAAAAGGGCGAGCGACCGACACCAACTCGATTCACAGACTCGCATGGCATATGCAAGTGCATCTCATTCAACAACAACAACCTAAAAAAGAACAGACGACTGTCCACCTTTTTTACCTTGTATTTCACACAGAGACACCACCCCCCCCACATTGGTCAGTGAATCAAAAGGGGTTTTTGGGATTCCCAAGGCTTTGACCGTTCATTGATCCTCTCTTCCCCTTCCCCTTTGAAAAGCCCCCCGGGCAGTGTGCTCACATGCTCCACTTCAATTCCACCACCACCCATTTTCCCATTATGCTAATCATCCAAGTTAATATTCCATATTCTTCTTCCTTTTTTGGCCTTTTTCCCCCTTTTGTTTGTTTTTTCTTTTTGTAAGGGAAAAAGTAGCTTTCAACTCGCCTTCCTTTCCTTTTTCTTTTCAGGATGATGCTCGTCGTTCTATTTTGGGTTTAGATTAGATGTTGAGCATGGACCCCGGCACATCCAATCAGGGACATCGGCCGGTGCTTGTGGGGAATTGGAATGGTTATCAACACGCTCGTTTCACTGCTAACGTGATCTTAAAAGAGGAAAAAATCCACTCCCAACAAAGTGTTGTAAGACATATCAAATTGGTGGATACGATACTCAACACATGCTCATAATGATATTCCATAATTGTGGATGTGTCTTATTGATAATTATCTTGTCTCGAAAGATGAAAGACAATTGCGTATTATCATATAACTGTTCAAGTTGACCAACATGCAAATATCGCAATAAGTTCGGCACGTACTTGGCTCTTACTTTAGATCCTTGATCGGTACTTGATGTCACTTCGAATTGATAGGGACAAATCCATTCTAGCTGAATCTAGACATACAGGGTAACAGCATCCGCTAAACGCTCATTGATGTGAGGTGAGAAAAGGAAAGAAAGAGGAACAAATTATGAGTTTAAGCTGTTTTGGCTTGAAACCGAACTCAAAGGAACAACAGGGATGGGGATTGGACCTTGACGAAAACAAATGAATGCATATTTGACGTCTTAGGGAGCATCATATGAAAAGAACAAGGATGTTGTGACAAGGAAACGAATAATATCCACTAAAAGGCCGTATACGATAACCACATAAGTGGGCACTCATCTGCTCCCCATGCCTTATTATTTCATGTTATAATTCAATCTCTCTCTCTCTATCTCTGCTCCCCTTATCTGTCACCGACTCTTTCTTTGTCAGGCCCTTACTGCACGCATCAAGTTGTTTATTTAAAGCCTGAATTTTTGGCTACAAGTTCAGCTGCTTAACGGAGCAGAAGCTCCTTTCAGACATCGTCTAATCATGCGTACACATATCAACTTGGAATTTAACCTCGTCTGTGGAACGTGCCGCACATTCCAAAGGAGAGGTCAAGTATACATCTTATCGGGGACAGGACAATTTGGGTAGAGTTCCACGGTAGAGGTCCTTGTCGATCAGTCAAATAAAAAATTTGCGTACCCGTAGTATCCATGCGTTGGGAAGGAATGGAGCTCACTAACATTCCATATCCTATTCTACTCGTATCAACCTTTTACTTCCTAGCTCCATTGTATTTGTTTCTCCTCATGCAGATCCAATCTTTAACATGATTGATCGATGCACAAAATATAAGAGTAAATTAGAAACAGATACCAAGAACCGTATGCACGTTCCTTTGTGCAAATCCTCCCGTCTGTGGAAAAAAGAAATCTCCCCCTCTTCGAGTACGTGTTTTTCGACCGATGAAAGCAGTATCCCTCCAAGGCAGTCCTTTCATAGACCTCTGGCCCGGAGTAATCAAGCTTCGAAAACAAGACTCGATCCTTTACGCAAATCCTCCCCCACAGGGAAAGTAGATGGGAAGAAAGCGAGCAAATGGGGTGATTATTCTTTCACATATGCCCATCCATTGGCCCCTCCAAAAAGAAATCTTCCAATCAAAGGTCGAAGATTTACAAAGAGTCACGGTGCCATCTAACTCCAAACGACCACCAGCAGCATGTCATGTAACGTATCTTGTGGTAACGCTCGTCTTACCTATGACCTAATCTGAACTTCTATGAGTTTTTATCAACGTAATGTCTGTTTATGTCTGAACTAGAAGCTGAATGAAATGAAACCTGAACCGCAGCGCACGTTAAGTCATATGAAGCTCAGAACCCGATCTAGTCAATCGTTAGTTAGAATTTTCGAACAAAGGCTCACAAAAATTACATATGCGTGAATAAACAACGGAATACGTCACATGATGGTAAATAAATTAAGACTTTCCGGCGAGGTTCCAAATAAAGTGATTGCTCTAATCCAATGACCATTAGGAGCACATAGGGGAGAATCTCCGACAGATTTATAATGATTAGGGAACGAGACAAGACCGCCATGACCTTCTAGTCGGAGTCTTACTGTGCCGAGCAAGATTAATAGCACATAGGTGGCCTTCTCTCTTAACTGCAGGATTTGTTCAAAACATGCGCCTTTTCCGGTCGACTTCAAAAAATGCGTTTTACATACAAAAGTATTTAGTCATTGCGTGAATGTGCTTAGGGATCATAGATTTTAGATTTCCAAAGATGTTCCGAAACACATTGTTAGATACAACACCGCGCATGTACCACAACACTATAGTGTTAAGCAGAAACCTTGTGGATGCAAATTAGAAGACAAATTAGAAGTATCACCACAACATTCTGGTCTTCCCATTCTTCCATCAGGTTAGAGTTCAACCACTCTTGACACTGGATGGCCTCATCGGATTGAAAAATGATGAAATACGCTGTGGATGCAAAGATCGATTCCGCTCGGACTTCATATTTCTAGTGATATATTCCAAATCTCTTCGTAAAGATAGCAGACTGGCAGCTATGAACTTCCTGATTGGATAATATATATGTACAAACTACAAATACTATAACAATTCTATCAGATAATTTCAATGAGCGTCATTCAAAATGTACCTACTACCTTCCAACAAGATGAGATGCAGGTGAAAGAACCTGCAGAAGTACCAAGTAGAAGCAGCGCCAGGAATTGCTGTACACTCCCTGCAAGTGACCTTCGTTATCCATGAGAAATGATTCAAAATCACAAATTCACTATACTTAAGCTCCTTACTTTCCTGCAAATCTGCATGATGGGTTTCGTAGCAGCCAACATAAACCAAGCAACTAAAAATGATAGATGAATACTTGCTCTCAATATCAAATAGTTCACAAGATGATTTGGAACATTCATTAGTTATCTTCCAATGTGCATTTTCTATCCCACAGCCACCAGAATGAGAGGCAAATTCAGAAAAATAAGTATTTCTTGCAACAGAAATATGCAAATAAGAGTCCTTGAGATTGTATCTCCAAAATCAAAACTCCTTAAGGAAATTCCTAATCATCAAGATTTCACATGGCCAATGAAACTTTATGCCAAGCTTATAGTAAAAAATTTCCTTCATCATCAAGATTTCACATGGCCAATGAAACTTTATGCCAAGCTTATAGTCAAAAACATCTACAGAACCATCCATGCTTACAGACCGACGCAGCTAAACAACACCTAACACAATGCCTCATTAATCACCACAAGTATACACCACTAATTAGATCCACCTATTTTCAGCTGTAAGACAATTAAATGGGATATAATATTCTCGCTTCCTAGTGTCAAATATCAATTATGCAGGAGAACTACCATTTCCTCTTCTTGGAGCTGAGGCTAAGATGAAAAGTTGCAAGAAAGCCAGCACACACGCAGAATTCCCACTGCTTTGCATTCTCTACATAGCCATGTAACGCTTCTCAGCACTTGTTTCCCCAAACGTGGAACGAATCTCTTTTCATCTGTCCGAAGAGGAGGCATGCAACGGTTCCATTTTATATAAAAATAATATGCTATGCTCATGAAGTGTCATGATACCTCAAATTGAAAAACAGGATTCTAGGATCTAAAAATGCAGGAACACCTACTGCCAGGGAATCTCACTACCTTTCTTCCATATTCTGAAAAGCTTCTAGGCTCTAACTGCCAATAACAGTCATCAATCATCCGCTTGGATGTTTATATTACTTCAGAGGAACTCAAAATGTCAATAACAACAGGCGCCTGATCACAAGAGAGTTACACCTACATTAAGTACATCCTCATAATGATGTATATCCCACATCATGTCTCAAATACAAACACTTACAAAAACAAGAGGCAGGATCCCTCATGAGCCACAGGAATCATTAGAAATTCTAGAAGATCAGTACATTCCAATTGTCCATCCAAAAGGAAGTGATAGACCATGGTATCGAAACATCGTACTCAACATACTAAGCTTGATGAACAAGCTTGAGAGGTGACATTCTCCAAGTCCCTCAGGAGGCATTGAGGGCATAAGAATTCAAATTTGAACCAGTTCCATCAACCTGGAATATTTTCAATCATCAACTATATCTAGCCATAAAAGACGGAAATCTTACACCCTGTCCAGAAATGAATGACAAATCAATGCGACTAAAAAAACAACGACCAGCTGCCGTCAAAAACACCATGAGCAATTCTCCATACCGATTCTTCAACTAAGTGATTGTTAGATACATGTTCCAAATAAGATAGAAATAAACAGAGGCAGAAAAATTCAATCACAAAAGCTCATGTCATTCACTACCCAACATAAACAAGAAGACGGGAAGACGGGAAGTCATTACACAGAACTAAATGCTCAGCAAGTTTCAACTAACAAAGTATTTAGCACATAACTTTCAATCTCCTTCAATCAAATCAACAGGAAGATGTGTATTCCTCGAGTCCATTGAATCAACATTTTCTCAGGTCCTGGTCTTTAGACAGTTCTTCCTCTACCTTTTTCTCTGTTCTCGACTTATTAATCGTCATGGACTAGGGCCCTTGCGATTTCAATAGTGAAAAGGATAACAGCAATCTAGTCCACTAACCTCATTTTTCTCCACAAGCTGAAACATGCAACCCAACAAGTGAGGGAAATTACAATTCTTTTCCCCGACAACCTAAGGATTTCATACTATCTCTGTACCATACCCCAATTATCTCTGGCATACAGTTCGTGACATTTAAGAGGGAACAAGGATGAATGGTCCATGAAAAGCACATCATCATCAGCGGAGTCACTAACCCACCATTTCCTATTGGTAACATTGTCGTATTGGTCACTAAACTTGTCAAGTCCCAAATTCAATCCCTGACAGAGTTTCTCTTTCAGTACAGTACTACTTATTGTCAACTCCTGGGCAATTTCCATTAATTTTGTGTGCCCGAGAGATTCAGTGAATCCCAAATTAACAAATTTGGGCTTTTCAATAGTTACAACACAATAATGTCATGTACTTATTTTCCATTGATTTGAATAGATAACAGAGTGATACTTATCAGGATTTTTATCAGCGTTGCTGCTGATGTAAAATGTAATTCACACATTCACCATCAGATGCTTGAAATGTGAAAGAATTCAGTTACGAAACTTCCTCTTACACATGTCACTCATCCAACGGTGAAAGTGTAAACACTAAACAGTTCATATCGACAGATAACCTCATAATAAGTCTATTTATTAGCCTTCCTTCAAAAAACAAGAATTACAAACTGTCATCACCATCCCTATTGACAAAGTGATTGGATACAAGAGGAAGCAAATCTTTTCCAAAAGATAACTCCAATAAACTACCGAATTAAACAAAAATTCAGCTCAAGCGAATTAGGAATATGACAATTTGAAAGGCCAAAATAAGAATTATGACTTTTTTGAGGAAGTCATTCAAAGCCATTCAAATATGGTAATCCTTAGCTTTACATGTTTCAAGACATGATATTCACAGACAAAAGCTAACGTTTCTTCATCTGAAATCTTTTCCACATTTATTGATGAGATTGTAAGAAAATGAGTAAAAAAAAAAAAAAAATCAATAGTCTCTCACTTGCACAGTTAAAATCCTTTCTCTGGAACCCTCTGTTGACTGAGTATTTTGTATGATCCTGTACTATTCTATCAATTGAGCAAATCACAACAAATGCTTCCAAAATAAAGAATCCCAACGATCATTATCCGGATCCACGAATCTCCCGAATTGCAGAAAGCAGCGCATCATCACCGGTTATTGATCGGAACTGTTCCACGAAACTATCTTTGACCAATTTTCCCGCCTGTAATAACATAATTAAAAGGAAAATCACTAAATAAGCTTATAAAGGCCAAAGCCGCTTTTTATTGGCCAGCTAAGTGCTTACAAAAGGTCCAGAATTCTTGCATGTGAAGCTTAAGCTACTTACCCTAAAAACACTATACAAGTTCTCCACTTCCTGAACTTTGGCAGGAGGGAGAGCACTCTTCATCTTCGAAATCAATTCACAAATTGAATTCTTCACACCTGAAATTCCTCTCATCCGGAGGCATGTTAGAACACCATGACGATCTCGGCAACAAACAGAATTTAGCATAAAAGTCAGACTGAAAAAGGAAAACTATACTTACACTTAACATTGTTAGAGGCCTTGAAGCTGACAACGCACTCAGGAAGAACATGAGTATTCACACTGCTGAACCACACCACGTAGTGTTTAGGATTGTTAGGATCATCCGCACCGGTGTCAAAATCAACATTAGAAGGATGAGACTGGTTAGACCCAAGGTCCACTTTCTCAACACTGCCCAATATAACTCGGCACAACACCACATGCTTTTCGCCATTATCATCTGCCTCCAAATCCATAGCACTTCGGACAAATCAACAAGAAAGCTATTATCAGCAAAGACCCAGCAACCACTACTGCATAAATTCAAACATAAGCTGAAAAACAAATAAATCATTACCACAGTTGGGGGAACCCCACAGGAGAGAAATGCACACCAACTCCATAACTCTCAGGCTTAGGAACCTCAATAGGAACTCCAAATCCATGCGCCAATATGATTGACAGACCCTTCGCAGACGTCCCATGCCAGGCATATACAGTATTAGACGTACCTCTCGCAGTTCTTGTGATATCTACCTGCCTCATGAAAACCTCGTATCTTGCACGCTCAATAGGTGTCGTCCTCGTGCACTGGTGAATCGCAGTTATGGTAGCATCGGGATCCACATTCTTCAAGCCGGACAAGAAGAAATTTTTTATCTGAGAGTAAGCTGCATCTCCCTCACCCAACAACCTCGCATTCGGCCACCTAGCACTAGGTCTCCCTACATTATTTACAGCTAGACAAGGTCGCTTCGACACGTCTTCTCTCTTATCCGACGAACTCACCTCCTGCTCCTCCTTTTTCCCTCCAACCGCTTCAATCTTCTCTCTCTGCCTTTTCGCGGACTTCTCGCCTACCCCGTCACCGACGGCGGAGTCATCCTCGAACCGTTCCCCGATAAAATTCCGCGGGAAGAAGCACTTACCGTTCTCGTCAATCCACGCGATCGACCGACTGTTCCCAGTCTCGAAATCAATCTGCAGCATCCTCAGGAAATCGAACAGGTACCTCGCCCCGTCGACGGTCTCGTCCACCACCGGCATGCGCTCCTCGAACCCCGGCCTGAGCGAGTCCACCACCCGGCCCGGGAAGTCCAGCCACGACCCGCCGCGGTAGTACATGAGCCGCCCCGGCGCTGCGCTCCGCGCGAAGTTGTGGCGGTTGTCGACCAGCAGCTGCGCCGCCGGCCCGGAGCGATCGCCCCGGACCTCGGGGGTCCCGCGCAGCGCCGACCTCCTGGCGCCGACCACGGCCCCGGAGCCGCCGCCGCCGCCGCCGCCGCCGGATGAGGACCCCGCCAGATCGCGGGCCGAGCCGTTCCGAATCTTGACAGCGTTGGAGGCCATCGGAAGGAGATCTCCCCCTCGGGAATCGACGCGCGACGATCGGGAAGAAGAAGGCGAGAGCGAACGAACTTCTCCTCTTCTGGAAGAACAATAGAGAAAGGGAACCAAGGAGATCGGGCTGAAGTCAATTTATAGGGGCACACGACGGGGGGCTGAACTTTACGCAAATCTCCCTGGGGGCCAGCTGCCTTTGGCAGTACGGCGAGGGCGTTTTCGGTATTATGAGGGACGAGATATTTGCCGTCGGGTTGTGGAGGGACGGAAGCAAGCCGCTCGAGGCGATCTCCTTACAGGGGAGGTCAATTTGCATGAAATATATATACTTTTCTGCCCGATTTCAACTTGAATTTTTTTTTTTTTTATTTTTTATTTTATTTCGGGGTTATTAAAAAATTCGGATGGTGACGTGAGTGCCCATCTCAGCATGATCCGGTGCGGCCAGCCGCACTTGCGTTTCTTAGGCCCAAAGCAAATAGTGCAAAAAAGGAGGAGAATAAGAAGTAAGAAGAAGAAGAAGAAGAAAAAAAAAAGTCCAACTTTTGACTTTTTTTTTTTTTCCCTCTCAGGCGGTGGGAGAGGGAGCGAAGAAGTTGCGTGGCGTTCGATGTGGGGACGAGACGAGGAGGAGGTGCCAAAAGGGGAAGTGTTTTTTAAAAGGGGTTTTTGCCATAGCTTTTTTTTTTTTTTTTTTTTTTTTTGCTCTTTTGTATTTTTGCTATAGCTTTAAAGAGATGAGAAAAGTGGGAGCGGTGGGTGGGAATGGGATGGGCATTAGATTCATTCCTTAACGCTGTATCCTTCCCTCCTTAAGGAAAAGATTAGGTGGCAGATGAGATCGGAGGAGCTTCGAACCGACTTAGGAGGATCGGATTCAGACGTTTTTGTTTGGCGTGGGAAGAATCCGGTTCCGATTGCCGTTTTTTCTGCTTTGTCCACTCGCCCAAGTTAAGGACTAGAAGTCATGTCCGTGATATTGCCTTTTATTTTTCTTTTCGAGTTGGAAATTTGTCAACCCTTCTCGACGATCGAACCTATCGGATGGATGTCGTGCATGGCGGCTCGGTAAAGTTTAGAAACGTTTGTCAAAGAGTCGGGCTATAAACACGCAACAGGAATTGCTATTATGGGGTTGTCAATCGTGTCATGAATTTCCTGCTCGATAATAAATGTTCTTAAAGTTAAGGACGAATGGGACCACGAGAGGCAGTGCGATATGCTACGTGTGCTCTTAGGGTTTTGAGATATAATCAAGGTCCTCGTCTTTTTGGAAAGGTAAGAAATAATGACCGGCACAGTCATTCCCTTTAAAATATGTTATTATTATCTTTAGGGATTGTTACAAGCGTAATGAATAGTTACTTAACATCGAAGATAATAGAATAATTATATTAGGATTTGAATTTTTTCCGTATCAAACACGTCATTTGACGATGCCAAAGAGACCTCGATCCAAAGTTTCCTCTTGCTAATCAACACCACTCCCCCCCCAAAAAAAAAAAAAAAAATCTTCCACTTTTTTGACTTCCCTCCATGCTTTTCTTGGTCCCTTCCCTTCTAATTTTAATTTTCCACGTTTGGGCACTGGCGGGATGACTTCCCTAAATTTGGGAGAAGCTATATCCGGATATTGCCCTTTTTCTTTTCTTTTTTCCCCTTTTTAGTTGGGAAAATATCGACCCTTTTCTAATAATCGAGATACCCCATGATCCGTTGAATGGACGTTGTGCATGGCAATTCGGCAAAGTTTAGAAACTCTTGTTAAAGAGACGAGCTATAAACATGCAATTGGACTAGTTGTGATGGCACTCTCAATTCTATCGTAACTTACGTGATTGATAATAAATATTTTTAAAGTTGTAGATGAATGGGGCAACAAGAGGCAATGGAATATAGATGCTAGAGTTGCTCCTAGGATTTTGAGACGTGTCAATGTCCTTATCTCGAAAAATAGGTCATTTCAAGGTCCTTATCCTCGAAAAAACACTAGAACAATTAAACTATCTTTAAAAAAGGTAAGAAACAGCTATCAATACTATCATTTCTCATTAAATCGTTGCCATAGAATATGTTGTTATTATCTTGTAAGATAGCTATGACGGTAATAAATAGTTACTTAACATTGAAGATAACAGAGTAATGACCTTAGTATCGGATCCTCTTTCCACATTGAGCTCGGGATTGGATAATCCCAAAGAGGCCTCAACCCAAAGTTCCCTTTTGCGACTCAACACCAACCCCCGAAATTCTTCCATTTTTGACTTCCCTCCATTCTTTTCCTCGGTCCCTTTCTCTTTTTGGTTTTTCCATCTTAGGGCATGGGTGAGATGACGCAAAGGCTGACGTCAGCGGGGTGCTCATGGCCTGGATCTTCTGGGCCCTCAAGGCCCAAAATCCTTTTGAGGGAAGGAAGCTTTCGAATTGAAAGCGAAGCCCCCAAAATTAGGTGGGCCGTCTTATCTTAAATTGCAAATTTTATCGTCTGGCGCAGCTTGTTGTCCTTTTGGGCCATCGCCGTTGCGCTCAACGGCAACGCTGGTTATAAGTTGCAAGTGAAATAGTGAAACGAAATTACAATGTGATGCACTTTTTTTGTGAAGGAATTTAACAACGACGCCAAATTTGAAAATTCACGATTTTCTTTTTGGGTACTTTTAGTCTCTATATTTGTACTTTTAGTCTCGACGACACAAAATTGAGGGGCTATAAACACGCAATAGGACTTTTTATTATGTTGCTATTGATTGTGTCATAATTTACGTGCTCGATAATAAATATTTTTAATGTTGAGGACGAACGGGGTGACGAGAGGCGGTGCTCCTAGGGTTTTGAGACATAATCAAGATCCTCGTCCCTTTGAAAAGGTAAGAAATAATGACCAACACGGCAACATGTTGTTGTTATCTTATGTGATTGTTACAAGTGTCATGAGTAGTTACTTAAAAGTGTAATGAGTAGTTACTTAACACCGAAGATAATAGAATAATTATATTAAGATTTGACTTTTTGTGTGATTTGATGATGCCAAAGAGACCTCAACCCAAAGTTCTCTTTTGCGAATCGACACCACTCCCCCAATATTCTTCCATTTTTTCGACTTCCCTCGATGCTTTTCTTGGTCCCTTCCTTTCTCGTTTGGTTTTCCATGTTAGGGCATTGGCAAGATTTTTTTTTTTTTGTCGGTTCTAATCTACTCCTACCCTAACTTTTACTTTCAGATTTTTGCTCTGCTTCATTGTAGGGCGTGAAAGTCGAAATCCATATTTGAAACTAAATTGTCCTCACCTCACCCCCTGACCCCACCACCTCATTTTTATATTGGAAGGGTGGTCATTGGGACAAACCCCAGTGATTGGACATTAACAAAATGACTTCCCCATATTTAGAAGAAGTTATGTCCTAGATATTGCCCTTTGTTTTTCTTTTCCGAGTTGGAAAAATATTGATTTTTTTTTTTTTTTTTATGATCATTGACTTTTTTGATGATCAATATACCCCACGGTCCATTGAATGAATGTTGTGCATGGTAGTTTGGCAAAGTTTAGAAACCATTGTTAAAGAGACAAGCTATAAACACGCAATTGGACTCATTGTGATGACATTGTCGATTATATTGTAACTTACATACTCGATAATAAATGTTTTTAAAATTGTGGACGAAGGGGGTGACAAGAGGCGGTGGAATACATACGCTAGATGTGCTCATAGGGTTTTGAGATGTGTTAAGGTCCTTATCCCCAAAAAAACACTAGAGTAATTAAATTGTCTTTAAAAAGGTAAGAAATAGCTATCAACACTATCATTTCCCTTTATCGTTATCATCGAAAATATTGTTATTATTCTGTAAGATAGCTATGACTATAATTAATAATTACTTAACATCGAAGATAACATAATAATTATATTAGGATTCGACCTTTTTTCCATACCAAGCTCATGATTGGATGATGCCAAAGGGACCTCAGAACCCAAAATTCCCTTTTGCGAATCAACACTACTCCCCAAACTCCTTCCATTTTTTGACTTCTCTCCATGCTTTTCCTTAGTCCCTTTCTCTTTTAGGTTTTTCCATGTTAGGGAATTGGCGAGATGACGCAGAGGCTGAGGTCAGCAGCGGTGTGCCCATGGGCTGGATCTTCTGGGCCCTGAAGGCCCACAATCCTTTCGTGGGAAGGAAGCTTTCGAATTGAAAGCGAAGCCCCTAAAATCAGGTGGGCCGTCTTATCTTAATTTGCAAATTTTTTAGGTCCGGCGCAGCTGATCATCCTTTTGGGTCATCACTGATCATAAGTTGCAAGTGAAATAATGAAATGAAATTACAATGTAATGCACTTTTTTTGTAATAGAATTTAAAAATGATGCCGAATTCGATAGTCGAAGATTTTTTTTTTTTTTTGGACTTTTCATCTCTATATTTTTACGCCTTATCATTATTCAAAACTTTTTATTTATCGAATTTCTAATAAAGTCCTCTCAACGAAAGTTAAGTCCAACTATATACGATCAATGTGGCCAATTGGCCATGTGGACTTACCGAAGCATGACGTGGATGATATCTAACTAATGTATGCTATAAATGAGACTCGATTAGAGAATTTATGAAAGTAATCAAAAAAAAAAAAAAGTTACACTAACATTCCTGAAAATTGCAGCCTCCTTCCAGATATTAGGGGGACAGAAGATTTTATCCGGGGTGGTCATGATGATGGCAATCATCATCCAACTGGGTAATCCTCTGAACTGTCGTTTAAATTTAGGAAATCTCCGACTAAATCTCCGGAATTCAAGTTCGGGTTCAAACCAAATCTCGTCATTGGCCTTATCCGCTATTCATTACTGTCCCATGATTCCTATGTATATAAACGCACCGGCCGACGGTCGGACGACAATCCTCGTGTCTCGTTCGGAACTCGACACGACCGCCACTCTCGACAGTCCGAGCAAGATTGACCTCTCTCTCTCTCTCTCTGTGCGTAGCAGAAGAAGTTGAGGTGTTTGTTTATACCGTTCGTCTTCGCAATGGCGGACTACGATCTCCCTCGCGACGCTCTCTTCCTCGGGTTCGACAGTTCCACTCAGTAAGTCCCCGTTCTTTGAATTCGGTGTTGGTCGGGGAAAGCGAGCGTTTTTTCATCTCGTTTCCTCGGCGCGATTGCAATAGACGATGTGGGTTTGTTGAATTAGGTGATTTAACGGCTGATTCGTGTGGATTGTGATGAATTCGCCTGGTCCGAAGGTCTGTCTCTCGATCGAGTGCGTGAATTATGACTGGGCGCTGAAAAAGTTATCGACTTTTTGTTGCTTAGGTCCTTGAAGGCGACCGTGCTGGATTCAAATCTGAACATTGTTGCTACTGAGCTAATCCACTTTGACTCTGAGTTGCCCCACTACAAAACCAAAGATGGGGTCTTCAGAGATCCCTCGGATGATGGGCGGATCGTCTCGCCCACCATTATGTGGGTGGAAGCTCTTGATCTCATGCTCCAGAAGCTCGCAAAATCTGGTCTTGATTTTGGGAAAATCGCTGCCGTCTCTGGTAGCGGCCAGCAACATGGGAGCGTGTATTGGAAGAGTGGCAGTTCCGTGATTCTCTCATCTCTGGATGCAACCAAGCCATTGGTGGATCAATTTGGGGATGCCTTCTCGGTCAAGGAATCGCCGATTTGGATGGATAGTAGCACGACTGCACAATGTAGAGAGATAGAGAAAACTGTTGGAGGGGCTTTGGAGTTGGCTCGAATTTCTGGATCGCGCGCACATGAGAGATATACCGGGCCACAGATAAGGAAGATTTTCCAGACACAGCCTGAAGTTTATCGGGATACAGAGAGGATATCCCTTGTGAGCTCCTTCATGGCATGTCTTTTTATTGGGGCGTATGCTAGTATAGATGAGACAGATGGTGCTGGGATGAACTTGATGGATATCAAGCAAAGAGCCTGGTCCAAAGTGGCCTTGGAGGTAGACTATTTGTTAAAAAACTGAATCTTTTACTTATATCTCAAGAAAGAAGGGAAAAAACTACCATTCTCTGGATTGTTTTATAACAACGCTTCAATACTTGATTTAGGCCACGGCACCTGGTTTGGAGGATAAACTGGGAAAGCTAGCACCTGCGTATGCTGTTGCGGGTCATATTGCTCCTTACTTTGTGCAGAGGTTAGTATAAGTTTCACTTTTTTGGACACTGCAAACTTCTCAGATTGAATCCAAAAAGAATCCTACACTATGTAGCTTAAACTAAAAATTAATTATGAAATCAGGAGAGTTCAAGTTCATCATTTTACTAGGTTGCAAGTAAATGATACCAGATTACTGGAATCCTGTGTTTTCATTTATTTTTAATTTTTTTCCTACCTGTGAGTAATTGAACCTGATATCAAGCGGTTCTGTTCCCAGGTTCAACTTCCACAAAAATTGCTTGGTAATTCAGTGGTCAGGAGACAATCCTAACAGCTTAGCAGGTGAACAATGTCGGCTGCATCTTGCTTGGTCGTTTCACTTGACTCTCTACATACCACATTAGTAGCTTCTGATAAAATAAGATGGCTTGCCAATGGAAATTCGAGCCAATGAAATATGAGTTAATGTGTGGAGTTATTACTTTGCAAAATGTCCTCTGGTATTGGCCCAGTAATGATCATTTGCAGTAAAAGGTCTATAAATCCTGAACTACTTTTTGGATGTCAAGTGTTATAGATAGAAAGGTGAATGTTGCACAAATGTTTTTGAAAGGTAGGTGAAGATAGATGAGGCTGTATTAGGCCCTAAGTTCAGGTGTGAAGGGTGATGGAATCAAAGCACAATTTGCTTTGTTTTTCCCCCCTTCTTTTATTTTATGACTAGAATAAGTAGAAGTTAGCTCTCCTGCAGATGGCAGAGTTAGTTCCACTGGAAATAATATGTGGGTGAAATTTCTATAAACTTAAAGGCCTTTTCTATCTGTACGGTGCTTGCTTATTAGTGCAGTATGCTTGATACAGGTTTGACACTCAACAAACCAGGGGATTTGGCAATTAGTCTTGGCACCAGTGACACTGTGAGTTGAAACTAAAAGTCTGCTACGCTTATGCATTTTTTCACACTTCTGCTCGAACCAACTTAGGTAGATACCTGTGCTAGGAAAAGAAAGAAACACACTAATACTTTTTCTAAATATAAAATCTGGCAATTGATCAAACTGTTTGCCTCAAACACTTTTTCTAAATATAAAATCTGGCAATTGATCAAGCTGTTTCCTTCACTGTTTGAGGCAATTGTCTGTAGTTTCATTGATTGATCTGGCTGTAATGAACCCAAGGTTCACCATCCCTTTAGCTAGAATTTTTCTTATGAGAAATATGCATATAGTTAATATCTGTTTGCTAAAGCCACCAACCGAAGTTGCCATAGTAAACTTCTTGCATGTTGGCTTACAAAACCTGATTGGGAATCAATTGTGGAAATTGTTAGGGGTATATATGATTTGGTTGCTCAAACTCTTTTGACACAGATGTTCAAGTTCGTCATTTATTTAGGCAAATTCTCTTCTTTACTATATAGAAAGTTGCGCATGCTAGAGAGAGATGTTAGTGTGCTTCACATTACAATATTGTGTAGCCTACTATTTGCACACTCCATATCATGGATCATTTAAAAGAAAACTGCAGAGTGTAGTCCTGGACTCCAGTTTTGAGTCTCATTTTAAAGTGACAGTTACATAATTAAAGCAGTTGACTGGAAATTATTGGCGGTTTGGCAGTAGATGACATGATATAGCTGTTAAGCTGTGGACTTTAAGTTTGAGAGTTTTTTTGTCTCCGCTTGTCAGAGAGTTTGTTTTTAGCCTATCACCTTTTCACGTATAATGATTTGAAAGTAACTTTAAAGTGGTTAAGACACACTGAAGCTTGGTTCAAAATTACATTTGAGACCCTCATTTAGGTAAACCTGTTGCTTAATCAGAATGGGCTGCTTCATAACGCCATAATTTTCTACCTAACTACCCTCAATGCTGGTTTGATCAACCATGTCATATGAGGAGATGATTTGGTTTAGGAGCTCATCCTAGATCAAATTTGATAGTGATCTTGTTCCTGTGGAGTTCTCATCAGTTATGGGTGCGCATCCAAGGATCAGATTTGATAGTGAACTGGTTACTGGAGAGTTCTCTCCAGGATATGGTTGATGGCTGATAGATGCTCTTTCTAAATGGTGTCTTAACTGAAATCTTCAATTTTTTATCGAGTACTTACATACATCTTTGTTTCCATGAACTTGTTTATTTTTTATTTTATTGAGCTCAATCCCTGCCCCACTACTCTTTTAAACGTACTTGTGCTCCATCAGGTTTTCGGGATCAGTTCTGATCCTCAACCAAGGCTTGAAGGGCACGTCTTCCCTAATCCTGTGGACAAAGAAAGCTACATGGTAATGTTAGTTTACAAGAATGGCTCTCTAACTCGTGAAGGTAATACCCTTCTCCAACAATTTTCTCTTGCTGTTGTTAACAGTATGTTTGGATTTCTGCAACATGAAAGAGATCTTCAATGTTTAATTGTAGATATCAGGAACAGATATGCGGGGAAGTCTTGGGATGCTTTCAATAAATTTCTGGAGCAAACGCCGCCTCTAAATGGTTTGTAGATGCCGAGCAACTTTGAAAAATTATCTCCTAAATTTAGTTATCGTGAATTAGGCTTTCATATCTTGATATTGTTGATAGGTGGAAAGATCGGTTTCTACTACAAGGATCATGAAATACTTCCTCCTCTCCCTGGTGAGTTTTCTGGTTCCTGTCCAATAATGTTTGCGACACAATCTCAGAGTTTCTTTTGCTGCATTAGTTTGATTCCACCAATGGGCAGTTATTTAAGGTGCACTTAACTTCCTTACAAGTTTTCACCTAATTACCCTGATAATTTTGCTCAAGTTTCTGCAGGATGTCGACAAGAAGTATTTTACTTAAGTGAATTTGTTTGAAATTAAATACTCAGTCGTTTGACAGTTTTTATTACTACCCAGGACTTTTTATTTTAGATTGTTTTGGCCCTGAGAAGGTCGTGGGCCTAATCTTTTGGCCAGACATAAGATTCTTTTTTTGCATTGAAAATGACCCGAAATCAATGATATTTAATGGTTCACTTTGTTAATTTTGTACACGTATTTGTAAAACTTGATAAGCTTAAGTAACCTTTTTCCATACATGCAGTTGGTTTCCATCGGTACATTCTTGACAATTTCACTGGCAACACTTTGGAGGGCCTGACAGAGCGTGAAGTGCTGGAATTTGATTCTCCTGCTGAGGTCAGAACTCACGAGTTTTGAGATTTGTTTATATCTTGCATGCTCTTTAATATTGAAACATTCATGTTTATATTCAGGTCCGAGCATTAATTGAGGGCCAGCTTCTCTCAATGCGAGCTCATGCAGAAAGATTCAGGATGCCAGCTCCACCAAATCGTTTAATAGCCACGGGTGGAGCATCAGCAAACGAAAGGATCCTTAGCTCTGTAGCCTCCATCTTTGGCTGTGATGTTTTACTGTACAGAGACCTGGTAAGAGTCCCTGTTTCACAATCGCACTTTGAATCATGCCCATCTCTATGGTTCTTGGGATCTGTTTCCAAAGGAAACTAAAGTGGTGTTTGTCAGGGAGGAGTCATCACAATTAAAAGAATCCTTGAGAATGCTCTCTCTGTTTTTCCACAGACCCTATAATTTAAGGACATGGAGACCTTACCCTGTTTTCATCTCGAACTTAACAGATTCGGCTTCTCTGGGAGCTGCAGTCCGGGCAGCGCATGGCTGGCTGTGTAACAAGAAGGGCAGTTTCGTGCCGATATCAGGCATGTATATGGACAAATTGGAGAAGACATCTCTCAACTGCAGGCTCGCTGTTTCTGCTGGCAATTCAGAACTAGTTTCAAAGTACACAATCTTGATGAAAAAGAGAATGGAAATCGAGAACAAACTAGTTCAAAAGCTGGGACGATACTAGAATTATACCTTCCCAAATAAGAACTTTCTTGAATAACAAAGTTATTTGTGGGCTTTTGCTCCGTATGTTTTAGTAGGTACTCGTGGGTGCAAAATTACTGGAGCCCGTGTAAATAGTGTTTGACATTCTCTGTGAATGAATAAAATTTGCCTCCCATTATTTTTTTTAGTAACGCTCCATTTGGTTTATCGGCTTAGGTTTCTAGAACACAGCTGCTATTCTGTCTGAATGGATCTTCAAATTTGTGCATTTGCACTCCTTGCCGTTCATGATAGGTGTCGCTCAGGTATTATTTCAACACTTAAGCGCCATAGGGGAATTTGTGGCCATCGGGCTGGAGTCCACCTTCTTCGACTGGGTAGGGAGAAAAAGACATTGACCACGGAAAAATTTGTGTTCCACGATCAGTTTTGGCTCACATGTTGCAGAGTTTCGGTGAAACAGCAAAATCATGATATTCAACATTTAAGATCAGCATAATGGAAGCCTTCTGTCTAATAGATGGGACAAGATTCTGGCTACGAATCGAAGGATTCCTTTTAAGCCTATGTTGTATTATTCCTAGCCCCTCCACGTCCCCACTTGCAAAAGCTACTCAAATCTCAAAAGTGACCGACAGTAACCGAATGGAGGGATGCAAAAAGAACAAGGGAGAAGCCGCGGAATACTTAGATACTGATTTGATAGCAATTCATGATAAAAAACCATCAGGTCCATTCCACGAAAATCCCCATGCACACACAATCAGTTTTAATAGGACAAACATAAAACCGATACATATGAAGCAAACAAGCCAGCGAAATTCATAACTGCATCAGTACTCCTCTCCTTCATCACCATCCTCGCCCTCAGCAGACTCAGCACCGACTTCTTCGTAGTCCTTCTCCAGGGCAGCAAGATCCTCCCGAGCCTCGGAGAACTCTCCCTCTTCCATACCCTCACCGACGTACCAATGCACAAAGGCACGCTTGGCATACATGAGGTCAAACTTGTGGTCGATGCGAGAGAACACCTCGGCAACACTGGTTGAGTTGGAGATCATGCAGACAGCCCTCTGCACCTTGGCAAGGTCACCTCCTGGAACAACAGTAGGAGGTTGGTAGTTAATACCGCACTTGAATCCTGTTGGGCACCAGTCAACAAATTGGATGGTCCGTTTGGTCTTGATGGTGCCCACAGCTGCATTCACATCCTTTGGAACGACATCTCCTCGGTACATGAGACAGCAAGCCATGTACTTGCCATGGCGAGGATCACACTTGGCCATCATAGATGATGACTCGAATGCACTGTTGGTGATCTCAGCCACCGAGAGCTGCTCGTGATGTGCTTTCTCGGCTGAGATGACTGGAGCATATGAAGAAAGCATAAAGTGGATCCTGGGGTAAGGGACCAGGTTGGTCTGGAATTCAGTGACATCCACATTCAAGGCTCCATCAAACCTCAGAGAGGCAGTCAAGGATGAGATCACCTGCATCAAATAGACTAGTATGAAAGATCGATATCTCTAGTCTTCTACATTTGTGCAAACCACATTAAGAACTCAAGAATAATCCCAATTCCCTCAACGGCTACAATCAGTTGTTACCTGAGAGATCAACCGGTTCAGATTAGTGTACGTGGGACGCTCAATATCAAGGGATCTTCGGCAGATGTCATAGATGGCTTCATTATCGAGAAGCACGGCAACATCAGTGTGCTCGAGGAGGGAGTGGGTAGAAAGGACGCTGTTGTAAGGTTCCACGACAGAGGTGGAAACCTGGGGAGAGGGATAAACGGTGAAACTGAGCTTTGATTTTTTGCCATAGTCAACGGAGAGTCGCTCCAAGAGGAGTGATCCAAGACCGGAACCAGTGCCGCCTCCGACAGAGTTAAAGACAAGGAAGCCCTGGAGACCAGTGCAGTTGTCTGCAAGCTTGCGGATCCTGTCCAAGCAGAGATCCACGATCTCCTTTCCAACTGTCAAAGCACAACACAAAATCGGCAATCATTAATTACTATACAAGCAAATGCAGAGCCCTAAGTCATTATAAGCCACAACCCAGAGAGCCGGATGATTTGAAAGTTAAGGGACATATTACTTGTGTAATGACCACGGGCGAAGTTGTTGGCAGCATCTTCTTTGCCGCTGATGAGCTGCTCAGGGTGAAAGAGCTGGCGGTAAGTGCCGGTCCTCACTTCATCAATCACAGTAGGCTCCAGATCCACAAACACAGCACGAGGGACGTGCTTGCCGGCACCGGTCTCGCTGAAGAAGGTGTTGAAAGCATCATCGCCTCGACCGATCGTCTTGTCACTCAGCATCTGGCCATCAGGCTGTGGAACCACGGACATCATGTTTCAATTTCGAGATACACGCATTCTACGAAAGCTTAGAAGCCTAAGCGCTAATTATTTCGTCGGAATTCTGCTCAGACATGCGCCCACGCGTGCAGTCGGATCAAAGTGAAAATCTCATCACTGAGACTGGAAATTCGACTCGCCGAAATGACCAGGTCCTAGCTTCCGAATGCAAGCGAGCAAATACAGTAACTCTAATCAAAACGATGACGTCTCTCGTGACTCGAATCCACAGCGCGAGCACGAAAATGCCAGATCCGATCATCGCCAGAAAACCAATCCCGCTCAGGATACAATTCCTTCATCAACTAACAATGTCGCAGAGCAAAACATCATAGCCGACCACAGAAAGTGACCAAAATCAACTCGCCTAAGCTCAACTTCATCCCAACACCAGCAAAATCCCAGGATCCACGCAACCTAAGGTCCGGAAAGCAGGACGGCGACGCAGATCCAGCAAAATCAAGGACAATACACCGGGAACAGACGGATCTAAACCGACCGACAGATTCAAAGCGAGCACCGAACCTCGAACAAAAAGAAAGAAGAAAACAACAACGCTCGGCCCGAATCCGGCGAGAAGCCTACCTGAATGCCGTGCTCGACACAGTAGAGCTCCCAGCAGGAGTTGCCGACCTGAATGCCGGCCTGGCCAATGTGAATCGAGATGCACTCCCTCATCTTCTTCGACGGTCCGGAGAGGAGGGTCGAGGACGGAGGCGGAAGGATCCGGCGAGAGAGCGCGGCGGTGGCGGAGGGAGGCGGAGGAGTTGGGCGGCGTTTATCAAGACGCCGGCCGGAATGCAGTGGGAGGGATGAAGGGAAATGCAAGAGGATATATATAGTGTGAAACAACTGGGCAAAGAGATCGGGTGGTCTAACCAGGGTTGGTTAGGTTGACCCTCGCTGTCGTCGGGGTTAGACCGTCGGTCCAGTGCCACGGTTGGTACCTCCACATCATTGGACAGCGAAGCCAGCTCGGCTCGTGGCTCCGGTGGTCGGCTCCACATCATTGGCCAGCTCGCCCGACCTGCATGGTTATTATATAAACTTTTTTTTCCTGATGGTTGGGTTTAGGCAATATTGGTCAGACCCGTCCATTAATCACTTTTAGTTTGGGTTCAGGAAAATTTCATTTTGATCTTTGTAAGTTTATGGGGTTCGGGTATCGTCTCCTATACTTTTTGTCTCGAATTTAATTGTTGCATCATTGTTTCCGACCAAAAATTAAAAGTTCGCCGTGTCATTCTTGGGTGACATTTTTAGATATTGGTCAAATTTCCTTATGATTCTACTGGCAAATAGCAAGTTGGTGTCTACTACCAATGTTTGGTGTCTACGTCTATGAGTCTCTAATTGGAAATTACACTAACAAGGGACCTTCAATTATTTTGGTGCAAATTTATTGTCCTTATTGGAATAATGATCAATTGGGTGGCCAAGACTCTTTAACCACCCGACTAGTCTCCATCGAGTATGGTAGTTCCTTTTTGTCCCACATGTGCCAAGTATTTATTAATAAAGACCAAACTAAATATTGATTATGCAACTAATTTACACACGAATGTTCGATCCTTATCCATTAATTCAATTTCATGAGGCTAACTAAGCGCACTTCTTGCTCTCCATTAATTTACACACGAATGTCCGATCCTTACGCATCAATACATTTCTTACACTTTCCACGCATTTTATCACCTATTTATTACTCAGCCTCTTTCCTATCCTTTCCCTCTCTCTTTATTATGTCTTCATTCAAATGGCAACTCCATTGAATCAAAGAAGTTTCCAACCTTGATATTAGCACGATTTTTTACATCGATATCCAATAATATTTACTAAAATAAAAATACATAAATCGCTTTTGTCTAAGAATATAACAAACAATAGACGAAACATGATAGTTCAAATATCACGTTAAATATTTTATTCAATTAGTTTCTCAAAATGCTAATGCTATAACTACAAGGACGTGAATTCTTTTTCGTATTAAAATCTCCACACCTCATTTCCGATTAAAAATTTGTACTAAAAAAATCGGGGCAAAAAGCCGGTTACGTCATATGAATCACTAGTAGTTCCATGACGTGCGAATTCATCGTTCCGGGCTCGCAACCTGTGCACGGCGAAACAGACATTCGGAACGAGAGGCCTCGGTCCGATCATGGAATGCCCTTTGATCCTAAAGGTTGTAAAAGCGATTGGAAGAGGAAATCCCGTGGGTCTTCCGTAGGAAAGCCTTTACTCGGTTCTGGGCTTTGCACCAAAGATCGGTCTTGGCTCCCTACCATTTTATCAACTGGGGCTTATATCCAAAACATTTCCCTTTCGTCGAGTGACAACTCAAATAAGCATCATGGTATAGTTTTCCTAATTTTTGGGAGCATGAATCAGGTATCAGCTTAAACATCAACCTCATATTTAGATGTTTAGAAGTCCGTTCATTCACTTCAAGATGGGATTCCTTTATATTCATGACGCATCGCAAAAAGAAAAAAAAATAGTGAAAAGAGGTTCAATTGGCCAAATTGAACCTCAATTTATCAAATTAAATGCTAGTCTAGCATGGATCAATTTCTCTTGTATTCGTCATTCATAAGATCATTAATTTGATCAAATTGAGGGCCCGTTTGGTCCAGTTTTGGGTAAATTACTTTGGGAAAATACAAATATATTTAAGGTAAATGGGTTTTCCAAAATGTTACACCGTTTGGTAGATTGTAATCTCAAATAGCATTGAAAAATAGTTTTAGCATAAATACTGTTTGGCAAAACCCACATTTGTAAAGGGCTTTTGCTATTTTTTTTTTTTAATGTTTTTTTAGTTTAGAAATCAAATTCGGCCAAAGGCCAACCACCAGCCAACTGCCAAATGGCCAGATTTGGCCGCCTCAAGTCGCGATCTCAGGTGACGCTATCATCTAAGGTCATAGAGGCCAGATCTGTCCTCTGGATTGCCAAATCTGGCGGCTTGAGGTCGCAGAGGCTAGATTTGGTTAGCTTGAGGTCGCACGAACCTAGGCGGCATCCCTGGTTCACGTGTGCAAGGTGACGCAACCAAGCAATGCCGCCTGAGGTCACACGGACCTTGGTCCGCGTGTTGCCAAGCAATGCCGCCTAGGTTGCAGGTCGCGCCACTCCAGGCGGTGATCACCGGGGATGTGTGACCCTCGGGCAACGATGGCGACTGCCGGAGAAGCCCAACTATTAGGCAACAAATCGAGGAAGACGAAGATGAATGAGGAAGAAGATGAATAGTGACGCGGATGAACAATGGACTTGCATTTTCAAAATGTAGAAAGCTCAAAGCAGGTTCGGACCTGCATTGGGCTTTCAGCATTCCCAATGCTGATATTTAATCAATGAGCTTTCAAAAATATTTGGCAAACGTAAAATATTTTCCCCAACGGGCTTTAGGAGCCCAAAGCCCATTGGGAAAGCTAAACCAAATGAGGCCTGAGTCCAATTGTTGTGGTTATGTCAAAATTGAAATTGGGTCTAAGGTGTTTACCTTTGCCTCGAGCGCGCCAACATCCCACCATGGTCATGCAAATGCGACATTCACAGGTAGTGTCACCGACCCCATTCATTTATTATTGCGCAAGTGGAACGTATTATAAAACCCCTGACAATAAAATACGGGATAGAAAAGCAGGAAGCAAAACCACAATATAAAACTTTCATAATTCAACAGAATTACAAACAGAGGTCTACGGCCAAAAGTCTATAAAAGACCGGTTCTTAAAAAGGAACTATCCTACGACCTACAAGTCGGACACGTTTTCCAATCCTTATGACTTCACCTCTGCAATTCCTCAAGGTCAACCAAAGCTATCTAGCCGCTCCGTCCACCAGGGACCTGAAATTGTAATCCCCAAACCGGGATGAGATAATGTCTCAGCAAGATCAACCCCCTAAACCTCTATTAGAAAGAAAATACGCCCCGGGTGGCCTAGCCACATCACACAGAAGACTTACCTCGTCTTAATTCTTTCTTGCAGATTAACACAATTCATATCATTCAATCATATGCAGTAATAAGAACTTAAACAACCGGAACGCATTCACTTTCACATAACCAACAACCGCGGGGGTCCTGATTATAAGACTAAATCGTTATGACACGTTCCATTCCATGCCACACAATTCCGTCACATAATCCGACACATCAACAACACTCAACAAGCATTCCAATTGTTATTCACCGCCACACAAGGGCATAACCTACTCGCAGTTCAGCTATCTACTGGCATATAGCCAGGCATCGCCTCCTCCTATGGAGCGCGGCTTCGTCAGTACGTCGACGGCATTCCCGAAGGAGCATGGGCCCAGAATCTACTGCGACCCGCATCCGTTGTAAAGGGCATCCCATATAGGGGCAAGTCTAGCTCAACAGCCCAGGACGATCTCCTCTTAATTATCACACAACAATTTATATTCGGCTCCAGGACACTCTGCATTTCACTCAATACTTTCACTTAAAATAGTGATACTGGCCATTTTTCTTCATATTAAAAATATTCCAGAAATTACTCACGTGTGTGGGGGCACGCTAATTTTGAACCAGAAAGCCAATATCTCACTTTTTCAAACCCCACTATTTAATATAATCATTAAAATTCAATTTTTGCATCAAAACCCGACACTTGGGTTTTTATGAATAAAATTCCTATTTATCACAATCAACACTCAATTTGCCACATCCATTCATCAAATTCAAATTCTAAATGCACAGCAGCGATCAGCACGAAATTCTAAGAGAATAAGGTCCCGACGAAATTTTCGAAATTTAATAAATAATTAAATTTATTCCGAAAATTAATTAAATAATAATATCCATATTTTTTGCCATCCACACTCAATTTATAATATTCCAACCATTAATTTCAAAATCCGAATACACAAAGAGCGATCATCACGAAATTCTGAGCAACCGGGGTCAAAAATAATTTTTCTGTTTTTTTTTTAAATAATAATATTTTAATAATTTCGGAATATAATATAACATTATAAATTCCAGAATTCGAAATCATTAAATAATTCAAAAATAAAACCCTATTATGTCACATCAAGGCTTTATATTAAAATAAACATACTTAACTTTAAACTAAACACACTTTAACTTAATTAAACATCCTAATCTAATCCTCAACCAAATAAACTAATCTAACCACCTAAACTTATTTAACTTAGACTAAGCACACCTAGGGCATCATTAACCGTCTAATCGAGATTTAGTGAGCTAAACTCACCGGATTAGCGAGTCGAGCGGACCAAAACAACGAGGATGAAGCGATGATCGACTTTCCTCAAGGCGGGCCGAGCATCCGGGCTCGGGAAGGCGGCCAAAACGGGCCAAACATGGGCTGCCATACCCATTTTTGATTGATGCTATCCATTGCGGTTTGAGGCCGAGGAAGGGTAGATCCGGAGCTTGGATGAGATGGAGAAGGACCGGGGAAGGTTGAGGGGTCGAACCGGACCTAGGCGGGGCCCGAACGGTGGCCGGAGGTGGCCGAACGGCTCCGGCACGGGCTGATGCAGCAGCTGCGACGCGAGGGCAGGCGAGTGGGAGGCGGAGACGGCGCGACGGCGGGCCGGCGAGCGCCCACGGGCGGCGCGGGGCAGACGCACGGCGGCGGCGGCGACGGTGACGACGGCGCTGCTGGTTGCTGCTTCGGCGTTCTCAGATCTGCTGGTGGGTTCCGAACAACAACTAGAGAAGAAGAAGGAGAACTTGACGCCGGCAGGAGGGAGAGAGGGAGGCGGAGGTGCGAGCGATGAGGCGCGGACTGCAACGGCGAGCTGCGGTGGCGAACGGCGACGGGCGGAGGCGGTGACGGGTGGTTCAGGGCGGCTTGCTCGACGTTCTCCCTTGCTGCTGGTGGCGTCCGAAGAAGAAGAAGATGGAGATGGAGGAGTGGTCGCACGGGAGAGGAAGGGGAAAGGGAGAGAGAGAGAGAGAGAGAGAGAGAGAGAGAGAGAGCGTCCGAAGAAGAAGAAGATGGAGATGGAGGAGGTCGCAGAGAAGGGGAAAGGGAGAGAGAGAGAGAGAGAGAGAGAGAGAGAGAAGGGACCATTCTCTTTTATTTTTCTTTTTCTTTAATCCCACAAAAATGGCCCACCATGATCTCATGGATGACATCACACTCAACTATCTCCCACAACCTTATTCCAATGGGTTCACTTTCAATTTCCGCCGGGGTCCAATTCTTTGTACAACAACTTCTTCAATTTCACTCGATTCTCTTCCAATTAAATTAAATTGAAGCCCATAAAATTAATCCAATGTCACTACACTTCAATTCACATCTTCACTTGTCCATAGAACCAACTTAAGTCCTAAAAGCGCGACCAAAGGCGGGCCTATTAATTTCTCGAACCAAATTAACCATACCTTGATTATTTTGCTGAAAAACTCGGCTTGCATGAAAAATCTTCCAAAGATGAGTTAATATTCCTAACATGATTTGTGACACACCCAGACTTCCAATTTTTGAATTCGATCTCAATTCCACGGTTAATTTCACTTTGGCACGATGTTAGCGCAGCCCAACCTACCGGGTAGCCTTTAGAAATTTTTATGCATTTGACCTGGGGTTGATTAAGCCACAATGTACATCTTTGACACATTGGCGACTCTCGGTTGTCGGGGTAATCTCAAGGTTTCAAATACAGACACATGGTATCCAATCGACAGAAAAGTCGGTCCAGTGCCGATCGACAAGAATTGTGCGATCTGGTGGAATCACCCACACCTGATCACATGTCTCTGTCGAGTCGACCTATTTCCAATCTCTAATCGATTTTTAATTGTGCCATAATGACCCGTGCAGATTAGCTCGGTCGAAAGATCGCTTCCTAGTCAAATTCTCGAGTCTGATGTATTAGAATTTCTTAACGGCTTCACCTGATAGACTAGTTTTCACATGAGTAGCCGACTCAAGGAAAAGAACTATATGCGTGCCAACGAAATGCCCGTCTCAATTTATTGAAAATAGAATTGGAAAATTGGGATGTCACAACTCTTCCCCTCTTATAAAAATTTCGTCCTCGAAATTTAAACATTTACCAATTCTTAAACAAAAAGGTGGGGTATAGTCGTCTCATATAATCTTCTCTTTCTCAGGTTGCTCCTTTTGTAACAATGCTGCCAGATCACTGCTATTTTGCCCAAACCACTTCAGATTCAAGGTACTAAGCACTTGCCCACTTAAAATTCCAAAGGTCTTCAACATAAAATCTGCGAAGCTAAACTGGAGATTCTGAGCAGTCTCTAAACTGTCTCTGATAATTGCGATTGAATCACTGATTCCTGAACCAACTCTGGACCTGCGATTTTCTAATCTCTGATCTCATCTCAACCAACTGAAGTCTTGTAACTCTGCTCTGCACTGATTAAAAAGAAACTATCTGATTGATCTGCTGAAACTGGGAACCTCTGATCAAGATCTGATATAACTTTGACATTGATCTTGGCAACTGCAATCACTGACTACTGTACTGACCTTGGCCTGTGATCTTTCTTTCCTTGACTTCATCTCAACAATTGAAATTATGCACTCTCTGCTATGCACTGCTTAAGAAAGAACCATTTGAAAGCTTTGCCAACTTGGAACATCTGATCTAGATTTGAAATACAATTCATCCCCGGCACTCCATGCAGATGATTTATATGATATACACACACACACTTCGGTATACCTATTCTAATCGAGATCTTTTCATGCTGCACTAAGGTGAGTTGACTCTGCTCATCTATCGACCAGAACCCCCTAAGGAATCAACACTCTTCCCGACTCCTTGCCTGCCATAATATTCCATCATACTATACTTCCATTCCCACACAGGACTCTCTCAAGTGCTTGAAAAAGCTTTCCTAGCTTACATTACCAAATTCTCACTTACTGATACATCCAACACTTACAACTTGTTCGGCGATATCTATCTTCATACCGATCTACCAATCCCGATGATATAGATTCTGACTCATCTTCGTACTGTTTGGACAACGCTGAAGTTGCTAAGATGAGCTTCCCATAAGATCTCTTCTTTAATCTCTACATCGTTAATTACACACAATCGTCCTCGGAACCTTAGCATCCTATCTTCAGAAATTTGAAAATCAATCTCTCTCTCATCTGCATTCTCTTATAGAATCTTTTGAATTTCTGAATCTGTCCACTGAAGCATTTTGATTCTAATCTGTACTCTCAGCTCAATTCTAAGGGTGGTCATAAGATTCAAAGGGTGGCCTACCTTAGATTTGAAAACCGAATTTTGAACTTCCTCAAATAAGATCCAACCCTTGAGTACCAAATGTACAACTAAGGACTCTCGACTCAGTGCATCTGCGACTTTGCTCACTTTTCCAGAGTGATACAAAATATTACAATCATAGTCCTTCAGGAGCTCCATCCATCAACGTTGTCTCATATTTAACTCCTTTTGAGAGAATACGTACTTGAGACTTTGATGGTCAATGAAGATATGGAATCTTTCTCTATACCGATAGTGCCTCTAAATTGCCAGAGCGAACATAACTATTGCAAGTTCTACGATGTGTGTCAAATAATTTATCTCACAAGATCTCAACTGACGGGACGCGTATGCAATAACCTTATCATGCTGTATCAACAAGTAACCCAATCCTTTAAACGACGCATCACTACAGATCTCATAACTTCCAGAACCAGATGGAATAATCGGCACAGGTGCAGTAGTCAGCTCTTGCTTAAGCTCTTGAAAACTACACTCGCACTTACCTGTCCATACGAACTTCTCTTCCTTTCTCAGTAGTCTTGTTACCGGTAACGCTAACACTGAAAACCCTTCTACGAACTATCTGGAATATCCTGTTAATCCCCAGAAACTTATGATCTCTGTCATTGTAGTCAATCTCGGCCAACTGATCACTGCTTCAATCTTGGACAGGGTTTATGGAGATTCCTTCTCCTGAAATCACATGACTTAGAGCGATACACAAGTCATCCAAAACTCGCACTAGCTAAACTTAGCGTAAAATTCAAGAGTCCTTAAGGTCTGAAGTATCATCTTCTAATGTTTCTCGTGCTCCTCGGCACTCTTTGAACACACCAGGATAACTTCAATAAACATGATCACCACCGATTCCAGTATCCTTAAACATTCTGCTCATTAGACCCAAACAAACGACTAAGGTGTCCATCAAACCACACGGCATTACAGTGAACTCATAACTACCATATCGAGTGCGAGATGCTAACTTCGGTATATCTTTCTTCCGATCCTCAACTCGATGATACCCGACCTCCAAATCGACTTTGAGGAACATCAATGTACAAACACAACGAACCAACTTTCTTCTTCACGAATAGAACAGGTGCTCCCCAAGGTGATGCATTGAACGTTTGAATCTCCTATCCCACACTTCCTGCATCTGCACCTTCAGTCCTTTTAACTCGGGTAACACCATCCAGTAAGGAGCCTTAAAGACTGGCTCTATTCCGAGTGCTAATTCAATCACGAACTCTATTTCTCTTTCTGACATTGAACCTGACAATTCTTCAGAAAATACCTTAGAAAACTTATATACCACGATTATGTTCCCCATATTTGGCTCCTCAACTGACGCTTCCATTACAGCTGCCATGTAGATTCAATAACCAACAACTAGAACCAAGTCATCTTCAACGACAAATAACGAGGATCGAAGTTCCTCTTCGACTTTCAGTAATTCAAAACTTTCGTATGCTAATTGAGCAAACTGAATTATATCACTACCACGATTCAAAACAACAAGAAGCCCATTGAGCCAAACCCTTTTATAAATGACTTCCAAGTCATACTTAAGCAAACCCTTCAAGTACAACTATAGTCAGAGATTCATCTTTCTATCACTTTATTACCACAACGAAGATCCTACAACCTTCACTAAAAATTCTGCTGCATTACTCTGATAAAAACATCTCAAAAACATTCTTCTTCTGATTGATGCATGGTCGATCCCTTCATGCTCCTCTAGCCATCCTAGTGGCGTCCTATCTACAGTAACAATGCTTACGCTTTCCTGAACTTACACGGATAGTTACTAACCTAACGGTCGTGCTAGCCATATTCAAATCATGCTCCCTTTTTACTCTGACACTGGGCTGACTCAAGCCTCCTTTCCACAAACTCGGCACACAATCGGTGAGTCCTCTACCTCCCATCAAATGACATCATGCACCCTTTCTTGCACTAGGGTCTGTTCCAAGTACCCCATTAAATGTCCCGAAGCATGATTCCTCCGTTCTGTCTTATCAACGGCGGTGACAAAAACAGCTGTGGTTCCATCTATCTATACAGGCAATCTTTGATCAGATGACCTTACTGGTGACACTTGTAACAAGTCCTTTCCCTCTTACAATACGGAATTGATCCGTGTCTTTTCTTACAAACACGACACACATCGATTGAGTTGAGCACTGACTTTCCAATTCTACTCTTTCGGTTGGGTGAAACAGGGCACCTTTCTTCTGAGATCGGCCTTTCTCCCCAATCGATTTCCATCTCTGTCTAGACTGAACCTTGACTCAGATACGGTGGCTTGATCCTCGATCACAACTCTAGATTGGGCCTCAATAGGCGCGGCAACAACAACGGTCATAACATTGGCAACGGTAGAAACAACGGCAACAACGGCGGTTCGGTCTTGAGCTTGCTGACCCAAAATGCTTTCCAAAGATTCTAGCGGCCAAACACTCCTGACGAAACTAGGATTATTCGATGCTGCTACACTCTCAATACCGACTTGTGGCGGTACTCTCACACTCGCGCTGGTCTAAACCAGCGCTCTACCTCGGGTACCAACTCTTGTCAGCATCCTACCCAGAGGTATAGGTTCTATTGACCTCTTCCAAGGAGTTCTCCACTCCTGGTCACTCATCCTACAGGCTCTTTATAAACACCTGTTTTCCGATTCCAACATCAGATTGAAATTTGAGTGACCCCACAAACAAACTACCAAACAGCTATCAACCACATGCATCAGCATATTAAAAGCCTTTCCTACTAACTATCCCATGACTCATCGCACCTTATCACTCCATACACAGACCATGCTCTGATACCACTTAAGCGGGGATGTCACGCCCCGAACCTCGAGCGCGCCAACATCCCACCATGGTCATGCAAATGCGACATTCCCAGGTAGTGTCGCCGACCCCATTCATTTATTATTGCGCAAGCGGAACGTATTATAAACCCTTGACAATAAAATACGGGATAGAAAAGTAGGAAGCAAAACCACAACATAACACTTTCATAATTCAACAGAATTACAAACAGAGGTCTACGGTCAAAAGTCTACAAAAGACCGGCTCTTAAAAAGGAACTATCCTACGACCTACAAGTCGGACACGTTCTCCAATCCTTATGACTTCACCTCTGCAACTCCTCAAGGTCAACCAAAGCTATCTAGCCGCTCCGTCCACTAGGGACCTGAAATTGTAATCCCCAAACCGGGATGAGATAATGTCTCAGCAAGATCAACCCACTAAACCTCTATTAGAAAGAAAATACGCCCCGGGTGACCTAGCCACATCACACAGAAGACTTATCTCGTCTTAATTCTTTCTTGCAGATTAGCACAATTCATATCATTCAATCATATGCAGTAATAAGAACTTAAACAACCGGAACGCATTCACTTTCACATAACCAACAACCGCGGGGGTCCTGATTATAAGACTAAATCGTTATGACACGTCCCATTCCATGCCACACAATTCCGTCCCATAATCCGACACATCAACAACACTCAACATGCATTCCAATTGTTATTCACCGCCACACAAGGGCATAGTCTACTCGCAGTTCGGCTATCTACTGGCATATAGCTAGGCATCGCCTCTTCCCATGGAGCGCGGCTTCGTCAGTACGTCGACGGCATTCCCGAAGGAGCATGGGCCCAGAATCTACTGCGACCCGCATCCGTTGTAAGGGGCATCCCATATAGGGGCAAGTCTGGCTCAACAGCCCAGGACGATCTCCTCTTAATTATCACACAACAATTCATATTCGGCTCCAGGACACTCTGCATTTCACTCAATACTTTCACTTAAAATAGTGATCCCGGCCATTTTTCTTCATATTAAAAATATTCCAGAAATTACTCACGTGTGTGGGGGCACGCTAATTTTGAACCAAAAAGCCAATATCTCACTTTTTCAAACCTCACTATTTAATATAATCATTAAAATTCAATTTTTGCATCAAAACCCGACACTTGGGTTTTTATGAATAAAATTCCTATTTATCACAATCAACACTCAATTTGCCACATCCATTCATCAAATTCAAATTCTAAATGCACAGCAGTTAGGAGAGATTTACTTTTTTTGTTGATAGGAGATAAGATAGGACCAAATTTTGTTAGGAGAGTAATGGTCTAACTTTAGGGCTTTGCCCTTATTTTTGTGAAAAAGAAGAAGTAAATCCATTCTATTAACTCTATTAATCCTTACCAACGAAAAAAAATCCATTCTATTAACTCAAATGCTCAAATTATGGTAGGAAAATCTCAAATTACGTAATTATACACGACGAGTACTTATTGTCATACCTAGTGAAGCAAACATGCATATCAATGGAGACCCACGAAAAAAAATTAACATAAAAAGAATTTAGTAAGTATATCAATAGCTAAATATTGATATGTTGTAAATCAATTATCGTTCACTTTTTTGAACCTTCCATTTGCTCAAACTCCAAAAATATTGGACTTTAGGTATCTATATAAACCCACTTCAATGGGACACATAATGCACAACCATACCTCGACAATCAAGGCAATATACTTGAAAATGGAGAAGGGTGAAGCCAAGCTCAGCGCAATGATCATTCTATTGCTGCTTGCATCCAGTAGGTTACCCTCATCTCTCATCTACCATTATCATTTTTAAATGTAGAATAGAACTAATTAGTTTCTCATATTTTTCTTCATTTAAGGTCTCGTCGTCTCACATGCTGAAATAGTTCCAACAAAGGGCCAAGATGTCTCGGTTGATGCGGTGGATGATCCAGGTTGTACTGCAGAGTGTCCTATTGGGACTCATCTCGTCATTAAAAATGGCGTATGTACATGTGTTCGAATTTAGGACCATTGATGGATGTGTGTGTGTGTCCGAGAGATGTCTTGGCTGAACAGACTCATGCTCTTAATAAAATGGATTCATGTTATTGAGTATTTGACTTTTTTACGGCCTTGAAAATTTACAATGATCGAAATCGATTGATTTGGAGCTTGCCGTTTGATTGCACTGTAGTATTGGTCGGACTCGTCCATTGATCACTTTTAGTTTGGGTTCAGGAAAATTTCATTTTGATCTTTGTAAGTTTACGGGGTTTGGGTATCGTCCCCCATACTTTTTGTCGCGAATTTAATTGTCGCATCATTGTTTCCGATCAAAAATTAAAAGTTTGCCGTGTCGTTCTTGGGTGACAATGTAGATCTTTGTCAAATTTTCTTATGATTCTACTGGGAAATAGTAAGTTGGTATCTACTACCAATGTTTGGTGTCTACGTCTATGAGTCTCTAATTAGAAATTACACTAACAAGGGACCTTCAATTATTTTGGTGCAAATTTATTGTCCTTATTGGAATAATGATCAATTGGGTGGCCAAGACTCTTTAACCACCCGACTAGTCTCCGTCAAGTATGGTAGTCCCTTTGTCCCACACACGCCAAGTATTTACTAGTAAAGAACAAACTAAATACTGGTTATGCACCTAATTTACACACGAATGTTCGATCCTTATCCATTAATTCAATTTCATGAGGCTAACTAAGCGCACTTCTTGCTCTCCACTAATTTACACACGAATGTCCGATCCTTACGCATCAATACATTTCTTACACTTTCCACGCATTTTATCACCTATTTATTACCCGGCCTCTTTCCTATCCTTTCCCTCTCTCTTTATTATGGCTTCATTGAAATGGCAACTCCATTGAATCAAAGAAGTTTCCAACCTTGATATTACCACAATTTTTTATATCGATATCCAAGAATATTTACTAAAATAAAAATGCATAAATCACTTTTGTCTAAGAATATAACAAACAACAGACGAAACACGATAGTTCAAATATCATGTTAAATATTTTATTCAATTAGGGGACGCAAGACAACCATTCTGTTCCAGAAATAGTTTCTGGAACAGAAATGGATTTTTCTATTTCTATTTCTGGACGAGTTTCTGAGCAAAAAAATTTGTTTGATAACGATACAAAATTTCTGTTTCAGAAATAGAAATTCGTTTGATAACAGAATAAAATTTCTATTTCTTAAAACAAAATTTTCTTTTTTTAAAGCAAATGAGATGTCCATTCTTACAAATTTCATATGCTTATGAAACCATTGACCCAAATACAAAGTAAGATTTTTTTTTTTTTTTTAGTAAAGTCTCCCTTTTTTGAAAAAAAAAATACAAAGTAAGTTGTTATATCAAATTTTCTAAATTTTCACACAAAATTCTTTATCATCCACGTAGATAGGCATTACTCTTGAGCATGATAGAAGGTTCCCAAAACTCTAGTAGAATGAAGGCGGGCAACCATATTCTAATCCCCTTTATGCTAGTTTGTCACGTCGATCGCCGCCACGGTTTACGATATCGAGCAATCGTTTTAGAAAGAAACACAAAAAAGTGTATTGGGCAATTTGCGGCAAATTTTACAAAATCGGCGAATTTTACGAAGTGTAATAGAGCTTGTCATAAATGACCATTACAAATAAGGGAAATCCTCAAGTAGAACATCACATTACAAGAATTGAGATAGGAATCATCAAATACATTATCACATTACAAAAGTAAAGATTGTAAATCCCCAAATACAAAATAATAGAAATACATTACAAAAATTAAAAACACGATTTCATGGAATCTCCGGCATATTATGATCCCTTGCCATCTTATTGACAATATTTTTTCTAAGCATATTCATCTCAGTTTCCTCCTCGGTCGATGTATCGCCTATAACCTCATCTTGTGCAGGTTCAAATGAGTACTCCGGATTTCCATATAAGGAAAAGTTTCTATCATTCCTGTCTTGATCACGGATATAATTATGGATAGCACAACATGCAATTACAACATGTGCTTGCTTTCGAATTGCAAATGCAGGCATGTGTTTCAAAATAAAGAAGTGATTCTTTAATGCCACAAATGATCTCTCAATGACATTCCTTAGTGAAGAATACCTATAGTTAAACAACTCTCTTGTTGTTCTTGGTCGTCTTGCTCTACCCCTATACTCATTTAGATGATACCGTTCGCGTCTAAAAGGAGTTAAGAATCCCGGAATTGATGCATAACCAGAATCTACAACATAGTATTTGCCTATAACAAAATATTCATATATTAGTAGTGATTTGTAAATACAATACAATCTTAAAGAAAATTGATAATTCTAGAACAAGTAAAAATACCTAGTGGTGGTTGAGGAAATTCCAAGCGAGGAGTCTCGAGTGCAGCTGATAGCACCCGGCAATCGTTGGCAGATCCTTCCCAACCAGCATACACAAAAGTGAATTTCATATCAAACGAACATACACACATCACATTTTGAGTGGTACCTCCTTTTCTGCCTCTAAATAGAATTTGCTTCGACAAAGGTATAGAAGCATGAACATGAGTACCATTAATAGCTCCCACACAATCCTGTCGTTTTATCAAAAACTGGTGTTATATAATATTAGCAACAAAATGAAACCGATATTGTAAATGAATGTATGAAAATCTTACCTTGAAATAAATTTTATGGTTGGGATCCATAAGAATCTCATTTGGGACTACATCAAAGGAAGGCGGTACGATAATCTCTTTTGCAAGTTTGAGAACTGCTTTCAACACTATAGTGAAGTATTTGCTAATAGTTTGTCCCGAACGTTGAAATCTCTCACATAAAGTTCTATTCGAGTTCTTGTGACAAATCATAAATAAGAATATCCCAATTTGTTCATCTACCTTTATATATCGACTATCTTTCAGCCAACCTCTTGCCTTCATCAAATCACAAAGGTTGAGAAAAACGTGTCTCTCCATTCTAAAATATTCATATATTCTATCTGAATGTCCTTGAAAAACCTCCATCATCCATTCGGGTCTTGACAATATGCTATCCCTAATAGGTTCTCTCGAATGCATATACATATCCACCGCAACCATGCTCAACCATGCTATCATAATATCGATATCAAAATCATCAAAGATTAGTTCAACCGATTCACCTGTTTCTACTTGATCACTACACATGCTACTTTCATCCCCCTCCATATTACCTATGCCTTCACATGAAAAAAAAGAAAAAAAAAAGATAAATACAATATATAAGTAAGGAATCTAATAATAATCAACAATACCCACAAAGTTTTCATAATTGCATCATAAAAAGACCAAAGTATCTCAAATACATAAGTCATAGAGTAAAATTAAACAAAATATATAAATCCATAGCATACTACTCAACATCTGTTTAAAGAGATTCAAGAAATCCACGTCTCCTTTCAGGTAGCATTGTGATGAAAGCCTCTCTCCAAGTGGCATTAAGACATGATTGGTTCACAGCTTTGTTGTAAATATTCTGCTCTAAATCAGGCATACTATTTAAGACGGCAACCACGGCTGCTGTGGAGTAGGGGTCTACAGTTGATGGGGCATCTGAAGTCACAGAGCCACTTGTTGATTGAGCAGTCCTGATTTTAATCATCTCTTGAATGGGTTTGCAGGTGTCACTAACATCATATCTGTTACTCCTCCTCCTCCTCTTAAAATTTGGAGTCCTATCCTGCTTGTGTTTCTTAAGATTTGAGGTAGTAGTCGTATCAGGTATGAAGACCTCCTCATCAAATTCCTCTGGATCACCTACTGCATAACCACTACCACCATCACTATTGTCACCACCATTGTCATCTCTCTCAGAGGATACTACCACTTCTTCAGCATATCCTACCACTTCTTCTGCATTTCCTGCTGCATAGTCCCCAGTAGCATATGTATCACCAAACACGATACACAAATCAGGATACTGAGGAAACCCATCATTTCTGAATTTAGCCCATTTGCTATTATTCTGTAATTTATACAATAATGACAGATGTCAGCAACATAATCAAAGCTTGCAATACAATATGAACAAAATGACCTTGGTAAATTGATACCTTGATGTGAGACTCCCACACACTTTGATCATCCACAGCAACCTTATTGTTTATATTATTCCATCCAAATCCTGATTGCGACAAAAGTTTTTTGAAACTACTATACTGTTTCTTTAGTTTGTTGACCCTGTTCTTCAACTGAATTATACTAAAGTGGAGTCCCGTCCGTTTATTGAATTCGGCATGTATGTTATTCCATCCTGTTTTGTTGAAGATAGAAGTGGTGCAATTTCCCTTTGTTACCTCTGTTACCAACAAGCTTACAAGCTCATTGGTCAAAGGCTCATTCCACTTTGCCATACAAACCTCTTTGTGGGAAGCCATTTAACCTTAACTACTTGAACATCGAATGAGCCATATCAATTGGTGTATCAGTTCAAGCGCATAGACTTTGATGTCGATATCACATCAAGCAAAAAGAGAATAATCCTCATATAAAATTTTACAAGCAACCATATATTACAAGCAAAAAAAAATTCCCAAAAATCAATGCCCCATCTATTTGTTCATAATAACCAGTAGTGAAACAGAGACGGCATTTGACAGAAAATTCAAAGACAAATGAATCTACCCATCTCTTATTCATACCCACGAGCAGCAAACCCAACTCCAATCTCTTATTCATATCCACATGCAGCAAACCCAGTTTCAATCCTAAGATTTATATGCAAAAAAGCACACGAACCCACGCAAAAAGAAGAGGAATCAGCACAAACCAGAGAAGGGAGGAGACGGGTAGTTTTGCTTCTTTGCGCACTTCGCGGTCCTAGGCCTCGTCGGACGAACTCGAGCAGCTCAGGTGTCTGCTGCAATGACATTTATATGATGGTTAGAATTATACCCATAGACCAGTCACAATTTGATGTGAATTAAATATTACAACAAAGAAAGCCGATGGCAGAAAGTGAGCTAAATAGGGTTTTAAGCCATTCCAAGAGGCTACACCATGAATGGCTGAGCCGAAGGGATCTCCTTAGCAAGACTTGCTCATCTTTTTTGTCCAATAACTTGCTAAATGATATGTTCTTTTTCGTGGAACGTTTTGAAGGCAATTATGCGAGATTTTAAACAAGAAAGCAAACAAACTATCCTAAATGCAGGCATTCGGATACTACCAATCTTTCACACTCCCACATTCGCATTGACCAAGCTGATTCGAGTTCTTCTCAAATCAAAGCAAATGGCTCTTGGGCTGATATGTCACTATTGGAGAACTAATTCAATGGGCTTCCCAAAGAAAGACATCAGCACTACATGAATGCTCCCTGGCATATGGGAGAGGCTTTCTTAAATACGCTGAAAAAACGAGGGGGAAAAAGTAACCTCGATAGGACATGTCTAAATCCAAGTTTCGGCCCAGTTAATGAAATTTTCAAAATAACCAGTTGCTGCGGTTGAACATCGAACTACGAACTGCATACATAGATTGAGAGTCACTCAAGCTAACCAAGGCTCGCCAGTGAATCTCCATCAAGCGGCATTCAACAATCCCTAATGCCAGAAAGTTACCCACAATCAATCAACTTCCACAACATAACAACAAACCTCGGTGAAGACATACCGGTATCGCTGCCAAAGGATACGTTCCATATCAACTTTCACAACTAGTAAGCAAAATCCGAGCAAAAATCATCACTTTCTTTTTTGTCAACTCCGGCAAACAAGTACAGTCACCGATCATTCCAAAATAGGGTATCCAAAAACTCCATCCTGACAATGAAATTGCCCAACCCAGAAAAAACAAGAGACAAGACTCCGAGCTATTCATATCTTGGTTCGCATCCACAAAATCGAAACTAAATGCTTCGAACTGAAGAAAATGCAACCACGTGCCAAACAAACTGACCCTTGAAGACTGAAGCATGGAAACTTCCATGGAGATCGCGCATTAACAGGAACAAATGACCCTCATTGTCACAGCAAAACTCCCCCTCGAACGCACATTCAGGAACAGTCCACGAGGCCAGACCAAAGAGACAGCGTTTGAATTCAAAAAGCAACAGCAACATCGTCGATCAAGCAAAAGACAAACCCCCTCAGCTCGAAAAAACACCAATCCCGTTCGACCGAGGGAGCTAATTCATCGCACTCTCGCCACTAATTCATTGGAACTCGGTTTGAATCCTAAGATTCATACGCAAAAAATCACATGAACCCACGCAAAAAGAAAAAGAAGAGGAAGGCACAAACCAGAGAAGGGAGGAGACGGGTAGTTCTGCTTCTTTGCGAACTTCGCGGTCCTGGGCCTCGTCGGACGAACTCGAGCGACTCCGATGTCTGCTGCAGAGGGCTTCTGGATGAGGCGAGGGGGCGGATTCGCGAGCAGCTAGTCGCTGGATGAGGAGAGGGTGAGCGGCGTTGCTGAGGTCGCGGGGCGATGGCAGCTTCTGGTGAGACGGAGCAGAGCAGGAGCGGCTCAGGCGTTGGTGCTCGGATCTGTTGCAGAGGGCTTATGGCGTTGCAGGGGAACGACCGGCGGGGGTGCAGGCGCGAGATTTGTTGCCGAGGGGTGCTCGGACAACAAGCGGGGACAGTGGGTCGCGGCGAGGGGGTGGATTCGTGAGCAAATGTGGATGAGTAGGAGGAGAGGCAGAGAGCGTCCAATGGAGGAGACGATCCAAGCGTCTAATGGAGAAGACGATGTCTCGAGGAGATGAGGAGAGGCAGAGGAGAGGCAGATGAGACGATGTCTCGAGGAGATAAGGAGAGGCGGAGGAGGAGGAGGAGGTGGAGACGGGTAGAGGAGATGAGGGAGGACTAACCAAAATTAGGGTTTAGTGGGAGAAATCAGTTTCTCATTTCTCCTCCAAATCAATTTCTGGAATAGAAATCTATTCCAGAAATAGAAAAACTGAGTAGGTTTATCAAACAGGTTTCTATTCCAGAAACTGGTCTGGAATAGAAAAATTATTTCTGGAACAGAAATAATTTTTATCATGCACCCCCTTAGTTTCTCAAAATGCTAATGCTATAACTATAAGGATGTGAATTCTTTTTCGTATTAAAATCTCCACCCATCAATTATGATTAAAAATTTGTACTAAAAAATCGGCACAAAAAGCAGCTTACTTCATATGAATCACTAGTAGTTCCTGGCGTGTGAGTTCATCGTTTCGGGCTCGCAACCTACACACGGCGAAACAGACATTTGGAACAAGAGGCCTCGGTCCGATCGTGGAATGCCCTTCGATCCTAAAGGTTTTAAAAGCAATTGGAAGAGGAAATCCCGTGGGTCTTCCGTAGGAAAGCCTTTACTTGGTTCTGGGCTTTGCATCGAAGATCGGTCTTGGCTCCCTACCATTTTATCAACTGGGGCTTATATCCGAAATATTTCCCTTTCGTCAAGCGACAACTCAAATAAGCATCATGGTATAGTTTTCCTAATTTTTGGGAGCATGAATCAGGTATCGGCTTAAACATCAACCTCATATTTAGATGTTTAGAAGCCCGTTCATTCACTTCAAGATGGGATTCTTTTATATTCATGACGCATCGCAAAAAGAAAAAAAATAAGTGAAAAGAGGTTCAATTGGCTAAATTGGACCTCGATTTATCAAATTAAATGCTAGTCTAGCATGGATCAATTCCTTTTGTATTCGTCATTCATAAGATCATTAATTTGATCAAATTGAGGGCTCGTTTGGTCCAGTTTTGGAAAAATGATGTTGGAAAAATACAAATATCTTTGAGGTAAAGGGATTTTTCAAAATGTTACACTGTTTGGTAAATTGTAATATCAAATAGCATTGAAAAATAGTTTTAGCATAAATACTGTTTGGCAAAACCCACATTTGTAAAGGGCTTTTGCTATTTTTTTTTTAATGTTTTTTTAGTCTAAAAATCAAATTCGGCCAAAGGCCAACCATTGGCCAACTGCCAGATGGCTAGATCTGGCCACCTCATGTCGCGATCTTAGGCGATGCTATCGTCTAAGGTCACAGAGGCCAGATCTGTCCTCCGGATCGCCAAATCTGGCGGCCTGAGGTCGCAGAGGCTAGATTTGGTTGGCCTGAGGTCACACGGACCTAGGCGGCATCCTTGGTTCGCATGCGCCAGGTGACGCAACCAGGCAACACCGCCTAAAGTCACATGGACCTTGGTTCGCGAGTTGCCAGGCAATGCCGCCTAGGTCGCGGGTCGCGCCACTCTAGGTGGTGGTTACCGGGGATGTGCGACCCCCGGGCAGCGATGGCGACTGTCGGAGAAGCCCAACTCTTAGGCAACAAATCGAGGAAGACGAAGATGAATGGGGAAGAAGATGAATAGTGACGCGGATGAACAATGGACTTGCATTTTCAAAATGTAGAAAACTCAAAGTAGGTCCGGACCTGTATTGGGCTTTCAGCATTCCCCATGCTGATATTTAACTAATGAGCTTTCAAAGATTTTTGCCAAGCATAAAATATTTTTCCCAATGGGCTTTAGGGGCCCAAAGCCCATTGGGAAAGCTAAACCAAATAAAGCCTGAGTCCAATTGTTGTGGTTATGTCAAAATTGAAATTGGGTCTGAGGTGTTTACCCTTGATTTGACTGAATTTTAGCTAAATTGAATGACTCATGAAATATGATTGAAAACCCTAATTGGCTCAAAATTTGGTGAAATTCACCTCCAGCATGGAATCTTGAAATTGGTTTGGCAATTGAGTGCGAAACAACCTCCTGGTCAAATGTTCGTGAAGGAAATTTTCCTAGAAAATGACTATAAATGAGTTGATTTTGAATTAGTTAATTTTGAATTTGGTCAATCAAAAATTGAAGTTCTCAATTTAGGGAAGAGTCAATTTCTGATTGACTTTTGCCAAATTGATAGATTAAAAGTTTAATTAAAGTACAATAAGTTGATTTGATGATTTTTCAATATATATATATATATATATATATATATATATATATATATATTTTTAAAGTTGACCAAAGGTTTACTTCAATGATTTGTCTATGAACTCTTAACACTTTTTTTATATTATTGGTGAAATCAATGTCACAGTTTAGAAAGAACACAATGAAACTTGAAATTTGTCTAAAAACACTAAATTGACTCTTTTTGACGAGAAACGAGCCTCGTCGCAATCGGGAATCTCTAGTTTCGAATTTTTATCTTTGTATAACTCATCGATTATAAATCAACTGTCAACAAAAGGAGTTTTAAAAGATCAAATTCGCACAAGATTGACAAACCTAAATTCGAAATTGATGAGTCAAAATAGCTGTCAAGGTTGAAATAGTCGTTTGCTGCAACAACATTGTTGTACAATGCAAAATTGCTAATCTTTGAGCAAGAGTTAATGGATTGGAGGCTCAAAATGGCCATCTCGTTGGGTATTGGCATACTTGTTTAGAGCCTAACTCACAAGTGGCTATTTTGCTTCTCTAGAAATCAACTCCCTCTCTCAATTTTGTTGACATTCTCCATTCCTGGATTAGGAAAATGTTAGAGAATAACAAGTCAAAATCGTGCATACTTTTTTAAAGAAGGAAACTCATCTGCAAATTAGTTATCAAATTGGATATTTTAATTATTTGATGTAAATGACACTCTAGCATTTTTTTTTGTTGATAGGAGATAAGATAGGACCAAATTTTGTTAGGAGAGTAATGGTCTAACTTTAGGGCTTTGCCCTTATTTTTGTGAAAAAAAGAAGTAAATCCATTCTATTAACTCTATTAATCCTTACCAAAGAAAAAAAAAATCCATTCTATTAACTCAAATGCTCAAATTATGGTAGGAAAATCTCAAATTACGTAATTATACACGACAAGTACTTATTGTCATACCTAGTGAAGCAAACATGCATATCAATGGAGACCCACGAAAAAAAATTAACATAAAAAGAATGCAGTAAGTATATCAATAGCTAAATATTGATATGTTGTAAATCAATTATCTTTCACTTTTTTGAACCTTCCATTTGCTCAAACTCCAAAAATATTGGACTTTAGGTATCTATATAAACCCACTTCAATGGGACACATAATGCACAACCATACCTCAGACAATCAAGGCAATATACTTGAAAATGGAGAAGGGTGAAGCCAAGCTCAGCGCAATGATCATTCTATTGCTGCTTGCATCCAGTAGGTTACCCTCATCTCTCATCTACCATTATCATTTTTAAATGTAGAATAGAACTAATTAGTTTCTCATATTTTTCTTCATTTAAGGTCTCGTCGTCTCACATGCTGAAATAGTTCCAACAAAGGGCCAAGATGTCTCGGTTGATGCGGTGGATGATCCAGGTTGTACTGCAGAGTGTCCTATTGGGACTCATCTCGTCATTAAAAATGGCGTATGTACATGTGTTCGAATTTAGGACCATTGATGGATGTGTGTGTGTCCGAGAGATGTCTTGGCTGAACAGACTCATGCTCTTAATAAAATGGATTCATGTTATTGAGTATTTGACTTTTTTACGGCCTTGAAAATTTACAATGATCGAAATCGATTGATTTGGAGCTTGCCGTTTGATTGCACTGTAGTATTTTATAACCAGGTAATCAGCGGTGTTGGCTTCATTCCTTTTGTATAGGTTAGATGAACAATTGACAATGGATAAGAGGATAAAAATTTCAATATCCGGTCATAAAAGACAAAGTTCCAAAAGAGTGGTGCAATCGATATCCTCCTGTCTGTGAATTTGACGCCAAAGAACATTCAAATAGTTTGAATGTTCTAACCACGTATGCTCTAGGTTGACAAAAAAATGAAGTACCGAAATTGAGGACCTTAGGGGAAATTTGAAAATATTAAAGATTTATTGTGGTTGTGTTCGTATTTGATCATCCTTATGGACCACTCGATAATTAAATTAGAGAAATTTAAATAATAGCTTGAAGTGAAATCATTTTCTGAAAAGATGACCCAAAGTTGACATTGTTTTGAAGAAGGGTATGAAATGGCCAATTTAATCTCAAATAAAGATCCCGATTCACTAGCTAGTCAATTCTATTCTCGACTATGGGCATTTCTCGTAAGGATATTTTTTTTTTCCCTTTCCACATCCTCCTCAAGCTGCCTACTTTGCTTTTATATCACCTCCATCTTCAAACCCATCATTAGCCCTCTGATCGGTGAGCTCGTGGGGTTCGCGTCCTCATACAGGCTCTCATTGGTTTTGGCGACGAGAAGCCTAATTGCAATTATTTGGGTCGATCGTTTTCTTCGAGATGAAATTCTCAATTTCTCAAGATGCGTCAAATCTCGGCTCGCTCATGCTAGATCTATATGCTTGGATTGGCCTCCATCTAACGGCGAAGGTGCTAGAATTGGTACTGAGGCCGAGGGCTAAAATAGGACTTGTCAATTGCAGCAATGTGGCAATTGGAGAGGAAGGTGAAGATAAGACTAAGGTCAATCCGAGGAAGATAGGAGGTATGAGAACTGAGGTTGGACGATGTGGAATTGGGGGAGATCTTCTGATTTGGAACTAGTTAATGTGGTGGAATTTCTTATGATGTGCCTAGATCTTCTTTGGATGGCCATATGATCGGTAGAAGTTCTATGATTTGGAATCTAAATCCACTTCAAGATGGGATTCTTTTATATTTCATGATGCATCGTAAAAAGAAATGGTAAGAAGAGGTCGTGTGAGCGAGAATAGTGTTGTTACTTATTAGGATCGACACCGTGGTGATATCAAGAGGATGAAGAAAGGAATTGGTTTATTAATTGCAGAATCAGGTACCAACCATGCGTTGGGGGTCTGTCTTCAACTAGGGGTAATTGGTTCCCAAATGGGTCAATTCCCATCCTGAAATCAAGAACCAAACCGGTCTGGTTACCAATTTGTGAAATCGACTCATCTGGTCCTAGAACCAAACTGAATGATGATGAAGAGCAGCATAGCATAGATCTGTGGTGGTGCCCTAGGGGGTGGATGAAACCAGGCATGGTGGTTGAGCCCGGCAAGGCGAGATTTGAAGGGGACGTCGGAGATGTTGTACTAGATGAGGTGGTAGACGTCGACATATGGAACCGAGAGCCGAACCGATGCCTCCGACAACCACCTAGAATTGGCCAATACGGTCCGATTTAGGTGATTCCCGATCCGAGTGGTTTCTTTTATTCACCCCTAACCAAGCATCTCAAAAAATCAGCGGAGACAATCAATTTAGTGTTTGTAGCATGGACTGATCTTCAAGCATCAAGGATCTTATAAATTCAAAAGCTGGGACGATACTAGAATTATACCTTCCCAAATAAGAACTTTCTTGAATAACAAAGTTATTTGTGGGCTTTTGCTCCGTATGTTTTAGTAGGTACTCGTGGGTGCAAAATTACTGGAGATGAAGCTCCGTGTAAATAGTGTTTGACATTCTCTGTGAATGAATGAAATGTGCTCCCCATTATTTTTTAGTAACACCTCATTTGATTTCCGAAACACAGCCGCTATTCTGTTAGAATGGATCTTCAAATTTGTGTATTTGCACTCCCTTCCATTCATGATAGGTACCACACAATATATTTTGATTAGGTATTATCTCAACACTTAAGCGCCAAAGGGGAATTTGTGGCCAACAGGCCGTAGTCCACCTTCTTCTGCTGGGCAGGTAGAAAAAGACAATGACCGCAGAAGAATTTGTGTCATGAGTTAATATCATTTGCGTTCCACGATCAATTTTGGCTCACATGCTGCAGAGTTTCGGTAAAACAGCAAAATCATGATGCCGATTTGATAGCAATTCATGCCGAAAAACCGTCCGGTCCATGCCACGAAAATCCCCACGCACACACAATCGGTTTTAATGGGACAAACATAAAACCGATACATATGAAGCAGACAAGCCAGTGAATTCATAACCGCATCAGTACTCATCTCCTTCATCACCATCCTCGCCCTCGGCAGACTCGGCACCGACTTCTTTGTAGTCCTTCTCCAGGGCAGCAAGATCCTCCCGAGCCTCGGAGAACTCTCCCTCCTCCATGCCCTCACCGACGTACCAATGCACAAAAGCACGCTTGACATACATGAAGTCAAATTTGTGGTTGATGCGAGAGAACACCTCGGCAACACTGGTTGAGTTGGAGATCATGCAGACAGCCCTCTGCACCTTGGCCAGGTCGCCTCCTGGAACAACAGTAGGTGGTTGGTAGTTAATACCGCACTTGAATCTCGTTGGGGACCAGTCAACAGATTGGATGGTGCGTTTGGTCTTGATGGTGGCCACAGCTGCATTCACGTCCTTTGGAACAACGTCCCCACGATTCGATGTTAACAGATATATTACTTGTGTAATGAACACGGGCGAAGTTGTTGGCGGCATCTTCTTTGCCGCCGATGAGCTGCTCAAGGTGAAAGAGCTGGCGGTAAGCGCCAGTCCTCACTTCGTCAATGACAGTAGGCTCCAGATCCACAAACACGGCACGAGGGACGTGCTTGCCAGTGCCGGTCTCGCTGAAGAAGTTGTTGAAAGCATCGTCGCCTCCACCAATCGTCTTGTCACTCAGCATCTGGCCATCAGGCTGCAGAGCCACAGGCATCACGTTAACAGCTAATAACGATCATTAAATGAACAATTCAATTTTGAGATATACGCATGCTATGAAAGGTTATAGAAGCCCACCTGAAGTGGATGGGGATTTATTGTAGTCTATTATAGGCTTAGATCACGGGCCTAAGCTGCTCCCACCCCGCGCCGTAACGGCTCGGGGCATTTTTTTGAGTAGGCTTGGTCAATGACCGGTTAGTTAAGTCTGGACGAATTAGGCTTGAGTCAGGTTCACCCGGCTTGTATGGTCACTATATTAACCTTTTTTGTGATGGTTGGGCTTAGGTGATATTGGTCAGACCCGTCCATTGATCACCTCTAGTTAGGGTTCGGGAAAATTTCATTTTGATCCTTGTAAGTTTCCAGGGTTCACTTATTGTTCCCTGTACATTTTGTCACGAATTTAATCGTCACGTCACTGTTTCCGACCAAAAATTAGAAGTTCACCATGTCGTTCTTGGGTGACAATTTGGATCTTTGTCAAATTTCCTTACGATTCTACTAGAAAATAATGAGTCGGTATCGACTACTAATGCCTGGTGTCTATGTTTATGGGTCTCTAATTATAAATTACACTAACAAGGGACCTTCAATTATTTTGGTGCAAATTTATTGTCCTTATTGGAATAATGATCGACTGGGTGGCCAAGACTCTTTGACTACCTAACTAGTCCCCATCGAGTATGGTAGTCCCTCTGTCCCACACACACCAAGTGTTTACTAGTAATAAACAAACTAAATATTGATCATGCGCCTAATTTACACACGAATGTCCAATCCTTACCCGTTAATTCAATTTCGTGAGGCTATGTGCACTTCTTTCGTTCCACTAATTTATGCAAAGGATAAGCATACTTCATGTGGTATGACCAAGTGATCGCGATTTTCACTCATACATGCTAAGATCATTGCTACTAAAATATAGTTATTTGACTACTGAATCTATATAAATATATGATAACGAGCTTTTCTCTAAACATTGTCTTCAACGTTAACACAATAGAACTCTAGATAATAAGGGATTGGTCATTCTCCGCACAAGAAATACATTTCTTACACTTTCCACGCGATTTATCACCTATTTATTACCCGGCTTCTTCCTATCCTTTCCCTCCCTCTTTATTATATTTTCATTCTAATTGCAACTCCATTGAATCAAATAAGGCTCCAACCTTGATATTAGCATGATTTACTATATTGGTATCCAAGAACGTTTACTAAAATAGAAATGCATAAATTGCTTTTGCCTAAGACATAGCAAACAACAAACGAAACACGATAGTTCGGGTATCACGTCAAATATTTCATTCAATAAGTCTCTCAAAACGATAACGTTATGTTGATATTAGAATATCACAACACAAGCACAATGAATGTAAATTCTTTTTCATGTTTAAATCTCCACACATCATTTTGGATTAAAAATTCATACTAAAAAATCCGTGCAGAAAGCCGGCTACGACATGTGAATCACTAGTTGTTCCGTGGCGAGCGAGTTCATCGTTCCGGGCTCGCGACCTGCACACGGCGAAACAGACATCCTGAACCATAGACCTCGGTCCGATCATGGAGTACCCTTCGATCCTAGATTTTTTAAAAGCGATTGGAAGAGGAAATCCCGTGGGCCTTCCATAAGAAAGCCTTTATACGGTTCTGGGATGTGCACCGAAGATCAGTCTCCACTCCCTACCATTTTATCAACTGGGGCTTATGTCCGAAACATTCCCCCTTTGTCGAGTGACAACTCAACTAAGCATCATGGTGTAATTCCTAATTTTTGGGAGCATGAATCAGGTATCGGCTTAAACATCAACCTCATATTTAGATGTTTAGAAGCAATGGTTTCTAGATTTTGAACGAAGGCGAGTAGTTGTAAGACATTTAAAGGCACGCTTTTTTTCTTCTTTTTTTTACGCTTTGAGCTTTATCCATTAACTCACTTCAAGATGGGATTCCTTTATATTCATGATGCGTTGCAAAAAGAAAAGAAATAGTGAGAAGAGGCTCAATTGGCCAAATTGGACCTCCATTGATCAAATTAAATGCTAGTCTAGCATGGGTCAAGCTTGATTGGGTTAATTGGATCAATTTCTCTTGAATTTGTCATTCATAAGATCATTGATTTGATCAAATGGAGTCCAATTGTTGTGGTTAATTGGATTTGAGTTGTTTACCCTTGATTTGACTGAATTTTGGCTAAATTGAATGACTCATGAAATTTGGTCGGAACTGCTAATTGGCTCGAAATTTGGTGAAATTCACCTCTAGCGTGGAATCTCGAAACTGGTTTGGCAATTGAATGTGAAACAACCTCCTGGTCAAATGTCGTGAAGGAAACTTTCCTAGAAAATGACTATAAATGAGTTAATTTTGAATTTGGTCAATCAAAAATTGAAATTCTCGATTTGGGGAAAAGTTAATTTTTGTTTGATTTTTTTGCAAAATTGATAGATGAAAAGTTATTTTAAGGTACAAGAAGTTGATATGATGATTTTTCAATATTTTATTTTTAAAAAAAAGTTGACCAAAGGTGACTTCAGTGATTTGTCAAAAAAGTGAACTCTTAACACTTTTCTGATTATTGGTGAAATCAATGTCACGGTTTAGAAAGAACACAATGAAACTTGAAATTTGTCTAAAAACACTAAAATGACTCTTTTCTGAAGAGAAACAAGTCCGATCGCAATCAGAAATCTCTAATCTCGAATTTTTGTCTTTGTGGGACTCGTTGATTATAAATCAAATGTCAACTGGGAGCTTTGAAGGATCAAATTCGCACAAGATTGACAAACCTAAATTCGAAATTGATAAGGCAGAATTGTTGTCGAGGTGGAAACAGTCGTTTGTTGCAACAACATTGTTGTACAATGCAAAATTGCTAATTTTTAAGCAAGAGTTAATTGATTAGAGGCTCAAAATAGCCATCTCATTGGGCATTGACAAACTTATTTAGAGCCAGACTCGCAAGCGGCTATTTCGCTTTTTTAGAAATAAACTTCCTCTCTCAATTTTGTTGACATTTTCCTTTCTTGGATTAGGAAAATGTTAGAGTATATCTAACAAGTCAAAATCGTGCATACTTTTAGGGAAGGAAACTCATGTGCATATTAGTTATCAAATTGGATATTTTAATCATCTAATGTAAATGACACTCTAACATTAGGTAGGCCATCGAGAGATTTATTTCATTTGTTGATAGGAGGAGATAAGACAAGATCAAATTTTGTTAGGAAAGTGATGATCTAGTTTTAGGGCTTCGCCCTAATTTTTGTAAAAAGGAAGAAGTAAATCCATCCTGTTAACTCCAACAAATGCTCAAATTATTGTAGGAGAATCTCAAATTACCTAATTATTCACCACAAGTACTTATTGTCTTACCTAGTGACCTAGACATGCATATCAATGGAGACCCGCGAAAAAAAAAAAAATTAATATTGGACTTAAGGTGTCTATATAAACCCACTTCAATGGGACACATGATGCGCAACCATACCTCAGACAATCAAGGCAATATACTTGAAAATGGAGAAGGGTGAAGCCAAGCTCAGCGCAATGGTCATTCTATTGCTGCTTGCATCCAGTAGGTTACTCTCGTCTCTCATCTACCATTATCATTTCTAAACGTAGAATAGAACTAATTAGTTTTCCATATTTTTCTTCGTTTAAGGTCTCGTCGTCTCACATGCTGAAATAGTTCCAACAAAAGGCCAAGATGTCTCGGTTGATGCGGCAGATGATCCAGGTTGTTTTATGGAGTGTCCTCCTGGGTCTCGTCTCATTATTAAAGATGGCAAATGTCTATGTGTTCGAGGTTAGGACCATTGATGGATGTGAGTTTGTGTGTCCGAGGGTGGAGAGAAAGCAAAAACAAACGGACTTCTGCTCTTAATAAAATGGGTTCATGCTTTTGAGTATTTGACTTTTTTACGGCCTTGAAAATTTACAAATGGTCGAAATCGATGGATTTGGAGCTTGCCATTTGATTGCACTTCAGTAATTTATAACCAAGTAATTAGCAATGTTGGCTTCATTCCTTATGTATAGGTTAAACGAACAATTGACAATGAATAAAAATAAAAATTCGATATCTAGTCTTGAAAGATAAAGTTCCAAAGAGTGGCGCACTCGATATCCTCATGTCTTGAAGCTAGAGAAAATTTCAAATAACGACTTGAAGTAAAATCATTTTCTCAAAATAGGACCCAAAGTTGACATTGTCTTGAAGAAAGGTTTGAAATGGCCAATTTAATCTCAGATAAAAATCTCGATTCACTAACCAGCCAAATTCTATTCTCAACCATGGGCATTTCGTGTAAGGATAATTTTTTTCTTTCTGCATCCTCCTGAAGCTTTCTACTTTGCTTTACATCACCTCCGTCTTCGACCCCATCAATAGCCCTCAGATCGGTGAGCTCGTGAGGTTCACGTCCTCACACTAGCTCTCGTTGGTTTTGGCGACGAAAAGCCTGATTGCAATTATTCACGTCGATTGCCTTCTCCGAGATGAAATTCTCAATTTGTCAAGACGCGTCAAATCTCGGCTTGCTCATGCTAGATCTATGCTTGGATTGGCCTCCATCTGATGGTGAATGTGCTAGAATTGGTACCGAGGGCAGCGGCGGACAAGGCCAAGGGCTGAAATAGGACTTGTCAATGGCGGCAATGTGGCAATTGGAGAGGAAGGCGAAGATAAGAGTAAGGTCAATCCGAGGAAGTTAGGAGATATGAGAACTGAGGTTGGACAACGTAGAATTGGGCGAGATCTTGTGATTTGGAACTGGTTAATATGGTGAGATTTCTTAGGATGTGCCTAGGGCTTCTTTAGACGGCCATATGATCGGTGGAAGTTCTATGATTCACCATCTAAATCCACTTCAAGATGGGATTCTTTTATATTCATGATGTGTTGTAAAAAGAAATAGTGAGAAGAGATCGTGTGAGCGAGAATAGTGTTGTCACTTGTTAGGAACAACACCGCGATAATATCAAAAAAGAGGACGAAGCAAGGGAATTGGTTTATTGTTTGCAGAATCTAGTACCAACCATGTGTTGGGAAGTAGACGTCTTCAACTAGGGGTAAGGGTGTCAAAAATTGAATTAAAAACCGAACCGAATCGAAAAGTTTAATTTTTTTATATTCAGTTTTCATTCGGTTTGGATAATATGAAAACAAAACCTTTTTAATAGGTTTGGTTTTTATTGGTTCGGCTAACTGAACCCAACCGATAAAATCAAAATTTTAATTCTCACTCTTTTCTTTGTTTGTTAATTTCAAAAGCGAAGATATGCATTTAACCTCGAAGTCCCCTATTAAAAAATCAGTTTCATGTCTACAATTCATTCATTTGAAAAGACAAAAAAGATCACAATTTTTTACATCACCTATAAAAATGGAGAAAATTGTCCAAAAGTCATAAGCTTATAATTCATCCTAAACCTTTTAACTTTACCAGTTGAGTCCTAAAACTTTTCACTTTTTATTAATTGAGCTCATTTGACCTATTTTGGTTGGAATTTGTTGACGTGGACAAATGTTATTAATTTTGTAATATTTTTTAAATATTTTTATTTTATTTTTTTATTTTTTTATTTTTTCCCCTTTTTTTTTCCTTTGGCCAGTCGCCTAACCTCTAGCGACCGACTAGAGGCCAAGACCGGCGAGGGTCGGCCTCACCAGCCTCATCCCTTGCTTGAGGCCGCGAGGCTAACCCTCGCCGGCCATGGCCTTTGGCCGATTGTCGAGGCTAGGTGACCGGCCAGAGGAAGAAAAGGGAAAATAAAAAATAAAAAAATAAAAAAAAAAGAAAAAAAAATATAAAATATAAAATATAAAAAATAATTAAAATTTGAAAAAATATATATTTAAAAATAATAAATTTTGTCCACATTAGTGTTGCCTATGCCACATAGGATGGTCGACGTCAACATTAATGAATTACGGCCAAAATTGACAGGATGGATTAAATGGATAAAATGTTGAAAGGTGTAAGACTCAATTGGCAAAATGTTAAAAGGTTTAGAACTCAAATGACAAAATATTAAAATGTTTAAGACTCAACTAGCAAAGTTGAAAAGTTTGGAACTGAATTAGCAAAAGTATAATAAATTTAGAACTTTTTGAATAATTTTCCTTATAAAAATATCACTATCACAACGTCGAGACAATTAATGAAACGTTAATTTGTTTGGACTCTAACATTTGTTTCACTAATTTTAGACCACTCCACCATTCCGTAATTTGTCTAATTCACAATTGGTAAATTAAGATAATATAAAATTCATTCATCTTATTCGTAATTATAATTCATTTATCGATACCATTGATATTTTTAATTATATCCATATAGATATGCAAGACCAATTCTTCTACAAGCCTATTATGTGAATTCATAATACAAAGTACACAACCATGTATTATGTTCTCAAGCCTTCATTATCTATTATAGGTGTATATGTTACATTAGATTTCATGCAAAATATAAGGATTTTGGTGTCTTTTAAGTAAAATGCTACTGTTAAGGTAATTGAATCGCTACGGAATCTAATATTGCAGTTTATTTATTTCCACGTGGTAGCATTCGCAGAATTTTTTTCATTTGGAAAAGTAATAGCGGTATATTGAATTTATTTTTTTGCCTAATTAAAATAATGAAATTCTTATGAAAATCAATGAAGTTTTTATCTTGTCGGGCAAAAGACAATCTGATTGGAAAATTAATCTTTAATATATAATAGCAAAAAAGAAAAAACTAAAACTAAAACAAAAGTAAAAACCGAAAAACAAAACTGAACTGAATCAAATTGAACTAGGACTTTCGGTTCGGATCATATTTCGATTCGATTTTCCAAAAAGACCAAATCGAACTGAACCACTTACACCCTTAACTGGGGTAATTGGTTCCCAAGTGGGCTGATTCTCACTCTGGAATCATGAACCGGATTGGTCCAATTCTCAATTTGTGGGACCGACCACCAAGTCCTAGAATCTTTCCGAACGAGGTCAAAGAGCACAGCAGAAATCTACGGCAGCGAGAGGGAGGTGAGATCCGGAGGGGACATTGGAGATGTTGTCCCGAAGGAGGCGATAGATGTTCACATTTGGAACCGGAAGCCAAATCGGTGCCTCCAAGAACCACCCAGAATTGACCGATTTGGTCCGATTCAGGTGGTTCCCGATCTGAGTGTTTCCTTCTATTTGCTCCTGACCAAGCATCTCAAAAAACTCAGCACAGACTATCAAATTAGTGTTTTTAGCATGGACTGATCTTCAAGCATCGAGGACCTTGTATGTCGATCGGCATCAGAATGGATTCCGCTTGTTTAATGCAGAGAAATAGATCGTACTCGAGTCCTCCAACATGTTCCAAAAGAAGGTTTCATCGTACTATTCATCTAGCATTTCTGATCACTGTTCTGCCAAAACAACTATCTTCATATAATTTACATAAGTAATATATTCTACAGTAGGAAGAGGCAGAAGATCTCACTCAAAACCTACTTGCATATGAACTCCAAGCTCTCACTCATTGGGGAGAGACTTATTGGGAAGCTCTTGCTTATGGAACTATGTTATGTTATGTTACAAGTGACCTCAGAATTTATACTGGCACCTTGTGCTATATCTGGGTTTAAAATTCCCGAGGTTTTCCAATTATGTTCCTAAGTGATTTGACCCAAGGCTCTCATGGCTCTGGCTTGATCTTCTTGCTGTCGGCGACTTCTGCCTTCCCGTCCCCGTCTTTCTCAACGACCACGCGGACCAACTTGCACGGTTCCGCGTCCTCCAGCATCTGAACCACGCTCCTCATCGCGGGCCTCTGGTTCGGGAGTTTCGTCGTGCAGAGGATGGCAATGCTCAACACGTTGATGGCCTCTTCCTTGTACGGCTCCGGGATTCTCGAGTCCACGATGCCAAACACGTCTTGCCTCGTCTTCAACTTGCTCGAGACCCAGTTCACTATGTCCCTGTTCTCCCCGTACTCCGGTTCGATCGGCCTCTTTCCTGTCACAAGCTCCATTAGCACCACCCCGAAGCTGTAGACGTCGCTCTTCTCATTCACCTTGTACGTGTAACCATATTCTGCGAGATTCAAAACAGTCTCAACGGTTAAAAATCGAAACTGGAATCACAACTAGTTCTATAGAGTTTCAGTAATTAACCATTTCTAGTTCAAATTTTTTATCTCTGCACATTCTTGATTTGATCAAGATCTACCGAAAAGATGAATAAGAATGACATTTTCTTACCAGGAGCAATGTAACCATGTGTTCCTGCAATAACATGAGTTGAATCCTTGCTGCTATTGGCCTGAACGATCTTGGCAAGCCCAAAATCAGCAATCCTAGGCTTCAAGAACTCGTCCAGCAAAATGTTACTGGACTTCACATCCCTGTGAATCACCGGCCTCTCGCACCCGTGATGCAGGTACTCCAATCCCCTGGCTGCTCCGACGGCTATCTCGTACCTTGTCTCCCAGTCAAGCTCCGTCTTCCGGCACGTGTGGAGCTGGTCCCACAAGCTCCCGTTTGGCATGTACTCATAGACCAGCAAGCTTGAGTCCTCGCTCGTGATACTGCAGTACAGTTTTACCACGTTCACGTGCCTGATTGAGCTCAGGGTCTCCACCTCGGCGTCGAACTCCCGTGACTTCTCACTCCGCTTCCCGAGCATCGGGCTCGTGGTCCGGCTCTTCCTCCACCCTCCTCCGCTGCCGCTGCCAGAGTCTGTATTCCAAATGTGCTTGACGGCGAGATCTCTGCCGTTGTTGAGCACAACTCTGTAGACGTTCCCCGAAGCGCCCTTTCCAATAAGATTCTCTTCCTTGATGGCATTAAGTATCTCGTCCTCAGTAAAGGTCAGCACTTGGAATGACTTCACATCCCAAGATTCTTCCTTTAGCGACCGTTCTTGATCCTTTTCCCTCTTATATACACGGACATAGCAAGCAAGGGACAGTAATAGGAGAACCACGACTACAACGAGGCAGATTATGAGGGTTCGGATATCCTTGGACATGCCGGTTTCCGGCAAGCATCGCCGGAAGGAGGTGATGGTGGAGCTGCAGAGTCCAGGGTTGCCAGAGAAGCTGCCGTTGTAAGCTTCGATCGACAGAGACAGGGGAATCTGACCAGTTAACCAGTTGTTCGACAGATCAAGAAAGCTCAATTTCAAAGAGGATAGACTCGAGGGAATTTGACCAGAGAGATGATTATCCGATAGATCAAGGGAGTTGAGTACTGGTATAGCCCCAAGAGATGGCGGGATTTTTCCGGAAAGCGAATTGTTAGCCATGTCGAGGTCACTGAGTGAGTCACACGAGCCTAACGAATCCGGCATGGGGCCAGAGAACATATTGTTCTGCATGTGAAGGCTGCTCAGATGTTTCAGGTCACCGATTTTCGATGGAATTCTCCCCGAGAATTGATTGTCGCTCAAATCGATTGCGACCAAAGATTCAACCTTCGAGATTTCCTCCGGTAATTCTCCCGATAGGCGGTTTTTGTGAATGAACAACTGCCCCAGAGACTTTGCATTTCCTATGTCAGATGTGATAGGACCATCGAGCTGATTCATGGCGACATCAATGATGTTCAAATTGGGCAAGCCCCAGATGCCGCCAGGCACGGCGCCGGAGAGTGAGTTGTTGCTGACGCGGAACCGAGTCAGCGTCGAGCAATTCGCATAAGTCGCAGGGATTTCCCCAGTCAGCCTGTTCTGCAGCATAAGGAGCTCGCTCATGGTCCCCCGCTTGCACATATCTGGCGGAATCGACCCTGTCAAGAGATTGTCCGACACGTCGATGAAATCGAACTCCGCCCATGAGCCAAGCTTTTCGGGCAGGGGGCCGGTCAATCTATTCGTGTACAGCGACAAGTTCACAAGCCGCTCAAACTCGCCGAACTCGGCTGGGATTTGGCCCTGAAAATTATTCATGAATAGCTGCAGAGTCACCAAGTTCCTCAAGAATCTCAATTCAGACAAATCGCCTTCCAGATTATTCAGGGAAGCGTCGAAATTCTCGAGCTTCGTCAAGTTCCTCAACCCGACTGGAAGCTTTCCGGTCAACCCGTTTGCGTACAGCTCGAGCTGCCACAGGTTGGTCAAGTTCCCAATCTCCGCTGGAATTTCGCCGGTGATGTTGTTGGTCGAGAGCTCCAAATTGATGAGCTTGTTGAGCCTCCCTATGCCGCGCGGGATTTCGCCCCGGATGTTGCAATTCGCCATGTAGAGCCACTCCAACTCGTGAAGATCAAGAACTTCCGCAGGAAACGGAGTGCCGTCGAAGGGGTTGTCACCGACGCTCAAGTAGACCAAGTTGATCGTGTTCTTGAGCGAGCTCCACGGGAACGTCCCGGTGAGATTGCTTCCGTTCACGTAGAGATATCGCAGCTCGGCGAGGGCGGGTATCTCCGGGAAGGCGCCGGCGAAGAAATTGTTGCCGAGGTCCAAGTACTGCAGCTTCACGCAGTTGTTGAGGCCCTTGGAGATGGGTCCATGAAGCGAGTTGCCGCCGAACGCCAGCCTCTCCAGGGAGGGCAACTTGCAGATGGAGTCCAGGGGGAGGACGCCGGTCAGCTGCTGGCCAGAGAGGTCGATGGAGACGACGGAGCCGGCGGCGTCGCAGGCGACGCCGGTGAAGTTGCAGGGGGGCGTGGTAGACGTCCACGAAGAGAACACGTCCGGGCTGGCGGACTGGAGGTCGCCGGATAGGTCGAGCAGGGTCTGGAGCTGGTCGGATCTGGCGGGAGAGAAGAGATAGAGGAAGCAGAGGAGGAGGGGCAGGAGAGCGAGGTAGGCGACGGACATGGCGGCGGCCGGAGGAGGGGAGGTGGGGAGGAGGAGGAGGAGGAGAAGGGGAGGCTCGTCCGGTCCGGCGGCGGCGGCGGAGGAGTGGCGATTATCTGTCGGAGGGAAGTGTGGAACGAAATCAAAGTCAAGCAGCCATTTTTAAGTGCTGGCGAGGGGGGATGGTGGGGACCTGTTCGCACCAGTGGCATCGCGCATGATTGATCGATCGATCTTATCATGCCTTAGCTTTTCCCACCGTCGCCCCGTTCATTCACGACGGTTAAAAACGCAGGTGAAAGCCCGCGCGAGTATTTTCTATGAATTGCTCAACGGCTACGTGTGCAATTCATAGAAAATGCCATCCCTCCCGATAAATGGGGTATTAACAATCCCAATATAATTAGGATATTTTTCTATATAGAAATAATCAAGATATCCTTATTGATTTTCTGTATCTCTTAAGATTGTGCGAATCTCTCCATTTAGCAATACATATCTTAATGGATATAAGTTGCATATATAGTAATGGCATAAAGCCTATAATTATACTGACATATTATTCATTGTTAAACATGAGATTATATAAGAAATCCCCTAACTCTCTTTTCTAACTTTATAGTTAACTCTATCGATTCTCATTACTAGCGAGATCTCATACCATCCCATTTACGGGGCTAATGATTGACTCACCACGAGAATCTATTGGTTCGATAATAGGTGGGTTAAGTGTATCTCGCCATGTAATTAAATCATTTAAAAGAGAATATCTACTAAATGTCCATTGCATACATATCGCCATTTATCAATAAATGGTCACAACATATCAAACATTCTCTTCCCTCTCAAATTAGGTCTGGAATCCAAGGCGAGAAGATTTCCTTATCAAGCTCCGACCGAAGTTACAAAATAAAGAGAGCTACTAATCAGCATGCCGAAAGACCAACAAAAGAAAAATAAAATCAAGTCCGTGCCAAAGCTTGCATTTGATAACACAATAGATTCCCTCGTCTTTTTGGCTGCTGGTTCAAGCGGAGCAATAATGGAATCGTACAACTTAAGTCGAAAGTCGAAGTGTACAGCGTTTTTGTCCTGCAGTGGATTTGTGTCCAGGGAGGACATGCGCTGTTGGAAGCTTCCTTCGGTAATTTATAGTGCGCGCACGGTTCCGCCTCATCGGCACCGTCCACGCGTCCGCTTTCCACGATATTCTTTTATGGGGCTGGAGATATATCGTGACCTTTTTCTCTTTTCTTTTTAATCCTTATTTTCCGGTTATAGAAGTTCGATTTAAATTATTACGGCGGTGGAAATTCCGGTCTTTTTTGTTTCTTTACCACAATTGCTTAGTCCTTTCCTCCACCCGTGACCATACCGGTTAGGTTCAAGTGGCGACATCTGTAATTTATGTTTGTATTTTCTTGGTCTAACAATTTCCATATCAAGTTGATCGCAGGGAAAATATAGTCTAGTAATTGAAATTTACACATGACCCTAAAATTATATATTTTTTTAAAGTTTTGTGGGTTTTTTTCATTTTTATTTGAGAACACAATGAGCTTAAGAGGATCAAATAGGGTTTTTTTTGTTTATGATGGTTATGGGAATAAAAAAAAAGTACGGCGGAAAAAGCAGTAATTAATACCGTGCTGGGCATGTCTCTCAAAAAAAAAAAAAATGCCGTGCTGGGCATGAAATTATTGGAGCCCAACGAAGGGGAACGAGGGAAGCTTTTCGTCTTATGATTCACTAGATCCCGAAAGCGGACGTGGCCCACGTCATCATTTTGGGGAGGAAATGGATGCAATCGATTTCTGATTCCTTAATCAATGATCGGTCCACTGACTCAAACCAAGGCATACTTTTTCTAGGTTTTTTTTTTTTTTTACTTTTTCTAGGTTAACACCACAACAAAAATTTCCAAATTTTGTCCATCAAAAATTCTAAATTTACTCGTTATGACATTTTTTGTGATATTTACGCTTTTCTTTTCGGTACGACTATCATTTGTGTCATCTAAGAAAATTGGTTGAGGAGGTATTAATGTAGCTATAAAATCAAAAAAAAAAAAAAAAAAAAACCTCTTTTATCTCTTCGAATCTTGTTATTCTTCATAAGCATAGTGCCTTTTCTTTTCTTTCCTTAATCTCCACTTATTTGTACAATTCGCTTGATATGTTCTCAGACTGGACATTTCACGAAATTAACTTGCACATTCTAGACTCTCACTTTGGACATTCAGTCAATTCTCACATTTAGCACACCAGCATAGTGATCGATGCTCCAACTACTGCTCAAAAGCGGGCGAGTGCTCGCACCATGCATCATAATTACAGATTAGTGGGTCTTCCTAGTGCCGGGAATTAAGACTATTGGAGCTTCTAATCCAGATTGAAAAGATAAAAAGGGGGCATATTCATGAATCTAGAAAGTGCATCAAGAGATTTGTGCACCTCTGAAAAGAGGAAAGACGTGAGAGCTTTTTTCTCAACATAAATAAAATATTAGAGTGTTGATAGCAAAAGCTCGATCATGGCCCAACAAAATAGCTTTGGCCGCATCGATAATGCTCCATTAGAACGCACACATATATTAAAAATAATATGTGTGTATATATATATATATATATATTATATTTTGGTCGACGGTGAAGGAGTCGGCGAAGCATGGGAACGTCCCAGCCGCCGACGTTGACTAGAATAAGAGCCACACGATGCAGGAGCACGTGGATAATGCCGCGAAGCGAGATTTGTCCCCGGCTCCCGACAGGATCGCGTGGTGCGCAAACGCCCGTCCCCATCTCAGTGGTTGATTTCTGCGAATTCGATCGGCTAATGATCCTTTAATGTAATACTTCTAGGAAGAGCTGTTGTAATTACGCGTTAAGCCTTTATAATTCCTTCTGGCTCTGGTACGAGAGCTGAAATTTGTCAAGGAAATGCCGTTCCGATTAATGCTTAAAGCGATTTGTGGGAATGATGCCTTTGGTTCGAGTTGGATACCTGGGTAACACCGCGTCTCGCCGACATGTAATTGGTACATGAGGTAGGACAAGATTTCCCCATCATGTCCCCGCATCAAAGAAATGTGAACATGAATCTTATGCCCTCGTCTTTGTGTTTCCTACTTTTTCCCCTTTTGTTTGTTCTCCCTTATTGCCCCGCGGTGATTGAACATTTAAATGTTTATTTCATTCGATTTCTCTCTCCATGGAGTTTTCGCGTCGTTTATCTTTTTTTCCCACTCCAAGCTTATCCTTAATGACATGCCATTTGTTATGTTTCGTGTTATTATGTCCTCCGCGTGACTATAAGAGACCACATTTCCCCTTTTTATGCCCTAAATTAAATACTTAAAAGAGATTAGGATCGAATGCTCGAGAATGTCGATCAAATACTTGGACATTTTTTTGGTGTCAATAAAAGCCTTTTTACACATAGGGAAAGAAACTAACATTCAATAAAAGGAATGGTGGGCCAGAATCGAAAAGCTATCTTGACCTCCAAATGTAAAAACCAGAATTCTCTTTTCATTTCATTCTTTTTTTATATTGAAAACGATCATTCGTATTGTTCAACACACGTTCACGAGACTAAAGACGTATCACCAAGGGACATAGTAATGATGGCACACGTAGTTGCTTCTTTATAAACTTTATCTTATCTTATCATATCTGTTTGCATAAAGTCAGGTAAATTGACTTGACAGTTAAAAAGCGGCAGTTTCTCACCACATAGGTCATGCTACTTTGTAGGTGCGTAGAAAAATCAAGGGGAAGGGGACCCGTTTCTTGGTCAAAGAGACAAAGTAGTGAACGAGGGCGGACTAGAGAGTAAGTGGGGAGAGTACCCTCGCTTTTTAAAACTGCTCAAAACAATATATGCACGAACTCTCATTTGACAGACTCGCTTTTAGGCTTTTTGTCTATTAGGGCTGGCCATTTGTATCAACCCATCGTACTGAAATTTGTAACCGTGTCAAGTCATATTACTGAAAAATGTAACGTATGAAACACCCGAGCATGTTGAATTCATGCCACTTTCGAGTTTGCCGAATAATCGTATTGAACCATATTATCCTTACAAGCTAATGTGAGATGTTGACGTGGCTGATAATATCGACATGTCACAATGGACACATCGACAAGATAAAATTGTGTCGTTTCTAGTGAACAAAACAACAGTGTTATTGAGTCTTCCGAATCAAAAAGTCATCCACTTTTGGCAGGAAAAGAGAGAAAAAAAAGAGCAACCCCAAATTGAAAGAGTTACGTTTCTTGAACCGAGTTCTTTTTTGGCCCAAATGAAAAATTAGTGTTTCCAATCAACAATTTCTGTTGTAAATGTTCATGCATCTTTTGGCATTTGGCCTGATCAATTTAAGGACCTCTTTTTTCTAGCCACTAACTCAAAATTTGGCTCGCATCTTAATTTATGAGATTAGTAGGATGTTTCATTTCCCTTGAGAGCCAGGGATTTGTTTGCCTAAAATGGACTTTTGTCATAGAGAAAAGGAAAAGGAGGATTGAAACTTGAAATGGCCAAATCGAGAACCAGGATTCTCTCTTTTAGGCGGACTAAGGTGGGAGATAGGGGAAAAAAACCAAAGGTAAAGCGGTTCAATTTGATGGAGATTTGAGGGAAATAAAGTACATAACTAGGCAGTACCCCCATAAAACATATACCGATCCTCCAAAAGATTTTGACTTCGATTTAGGCAATTTGGCTTTTCTCCAAGGCATCCAACAAGTGATCTTGGAGAAGGACCATAAGACTAGTTTTGGCGGTCTACACACTTCTATTTAGAGAAAAAGGTATCATGTGACGCTTATATTACTTGAAATATTATGCTGACGTTTCATTAAAATGAAGGACGGTCTACTTATTATATAATTCAAAAATTAACTTCAGTCATATCCAAATTGCTTCATAAATTGATGGTAACATCCCATAGGACATTCTTTTCCATGATTCCCCCTCGATTAATATGGAGAAATTACTTAAGAACCATTTATCGAGTAAAGAACCAACCATTTTAAAATATATATATTTTCCTTGAATATAATTGGTCAACAAACAATCTTTCATCATCAATAATAATGCATGCCTCAATATTTTTTTTTCTTTCATTTATTTTTTGTATGTTATATAAATAATCATTCTTTAGAAAAATGTATCCCAGATTGTTGATTTTCTTATAAAACAAAAGTACCCCGGACTACATTCGTCCAAGAAAGACCTCATGAACAGTTGAATGACCTATACTTATTTTTTTTCCGCTACAAGGACTTTGTAAACTAATCAAATGGAGCCAAAATTTCATACCACATGATCAAGCATCACACAACACGCATCACGCCGTTGCCAGAGAATTCTTCAGCAAATAAAGATTGATAATCAAATCTCAAGTCATAATATACTCAAGGTGTGGTCCCATGAATTAAGCCTTTTCACACTGTTAAATAATAAATTATCGTTTTCGACCAAAAAATAATAATAATAAATTATGGTTTTCGACCAAACAATAATAAATTATGGTCGGTTCGCAAAAAGATTTCATATATTAGCGGGTCCATAAGGGACAAATCAAATCGATCGAAGTTGTAACTTGGAAGAGTGGGGCGAGAATTAGGCACGGCTTATGCGAGATGATTGACGGGCTTAATTTTTGTCAGCAGAGACATAATAGGAATATAAAGAGAATGGTCAGCAACTCCATGATGAGAAAACGCCAACCGACCAAATCCGATGGATAAGGAATGTAGGATCCACGTAAAAACCGTAGAAAACCGAGAGAATCCGTTAGCTGCGGGGACATCGTCTTTTCTGTCCCTGGTTTTCTGAACACGACTAAGAACAGTTTGGTTTTGGAGGCTTCCTAGATTACTACAGTTAACCCAAGCTAGCATCAGTCGTTTCAATCTGCTTGCGCATCGCACAGCAGTTCAGATTTTTTTTTTTTGTCGAACACAGCAGTTCAGATTGAATGAACGTGATATTTCAATAACGTCGCGTGACGTTTGAACACAGCGATGTTGAATATGCAGAGTCCATGATTCTTTTTTTTATTTTACTTTTCACTAGCATTGCGTTATGTAACGGGAAAAGTGCCAAAAAAAAGTCCTAAACATTTTGTTTTTATGCTGATTTAGTCCTAAACCTTTTTACGTTGTGTCAATTCAGTCATTTCCGGCCAATTTTGGCCAGATTTTGCTGACTGGACGCCGGCCATAACGTGGCGATGATCGGCGGCAAGTGGATAATTTTTAATAATATTTTAATATTTTTGAATTTTTTTTTCTTTTTTTCTTTTTCTTTTTCTTTTTTTCTTCTCCTCTTCTTCCTCCAGCTGGTCGCCGGACCTCGGCAACCGGCCAGAGGTCGAGGTTGACCTCGCCGGCCACCTCGCCAGTGGCCGCGAGGCCACCCTCAAGGCCTGGGCGGCGAGGCTCGCCCTCATCGCCCAGTGTGAGGCCGCCCTCGTGGCCACTGGCGAGGTGGCCAGTGAGGTCAACCTTGACCTCGCCGAGGTCCGGGACCGGCCGGAGGAAGAAGAGGAGAAGAAAAATAATAATAAAAATAAAATAATAATAATAATAAAATATTATAATATTATAATATTATTAAAAGTTGTGCACATTAGCGCCGATCAGGTCACGTCAGTCGATCGGTGTCCAGGCAGCAAAATCAGGCCAAAATTGGCCGAAAATGACTGAATTAGCACAACGTAAAAAATTTTAGAATTAAATCGGCACTAAAAAAAGGTTTAGGACTAAATCGACAAAAAGACAAAAGGTTTAGGATTTTTTTGGTACTTTTCCCGTTATGTAACAGTGTAGTATCAGGTGGATTTATGTTCAGCATAGAACGCGCGTTTACTATGTATGTTACGACTCGAAAATTCAGAAATGATAAGTTATTAGAAGCATATAAACATCCCTAAGTATATCACTACGTGTCCTGAATTCATGCAGGTAATGTATTAGCTCACTTAAGATTAGATGTGCCTATAAGTTATGTAGATACGTGAACAACTTCCGCACAATATATATGTAATTGCTGTATAATTTTATTGATTCGTCTATGATAGGAATCTTGTTGAACTTAAATCAAACGTGCTTAAGTATGTCACATGACTCGGTTTTCCATGTGCGTGAAGTCTAGATAGGTTTTACCACAAATTATCATTTATCAAGTATAAACCTAACCTTTCTTTTATCTTTTTTCTTAAAAAGATTATCACTAGAGATGAGCACCGCTCCTAGGTTGAATCGGAAATCGGCCAAATGGGCTAGTTTTGGATGGTTCCATAGGAATCGATCCAGTTCCACGAGTAGGACTAGACTGATAGAACCGGCCCTAAGCATTTTTTTTCAATTTTATTGACTTTAGACTTTGAGTTGCAAAAAAACCCAAACTGTGAATACAAATATTTCAAACTTTTTTTTTTGTATCCCTGAAAATCATAAACTTGCTAATTATGATACAAATACCTACCTCTTTTTTATGTCACTCTGAACTTATACTAATGTGATAAATATAACTCAGATGGAATCGAAATAGAATGTATATTGGGAGCATTTGTATATTAAGGTTTTTCGTGACACAAAAAAAGTCTGTAGTCTTTTTATCGCAATAAATATAATTTAGAGTTTTTTATGGTGTTTGCCTTTAGACTTTCTTTGTAGAAATAGCTATTTCCCTACAGTAAATGGAAGGTGAAAAAAAAGGAGAACACAGCCAGTTGTCGGTCGACCTTTGAATCGGCCTAAAGTGATTGATCTGATCGGCTCCTGCCCGATTCGATTCCAGATCCAGAATAGGAACCGACATCGCTCCGAGATGGATCATCCTTGACTACATTCACGCGTGATATGGATTGCGAATCCCGCCTTTAGGACTTTTCGCAATAGCATCTGAAACCAGCATTTTTGATGTGACGTCCAAGGGAATCCTTTCGTGGCTATGACTATCCACCTAACCTACTGTGGCATTAATGAATCGTGTCGAGCTAATTCGATGCCCCTGATGGAGCGAGACACGATCCTCTTGCTGTAATAATCTTCAAATGTTCCTGCGAATCGGATGGAATGGCCACTCAAAAAAAAATGCCATTGATTCTCATTCCTTCCTTGTGAATTTACCTTAGCTTGGATACTTTGCATAGGAATGACAAAACACACGTCATCGTGACAAATCAATGGAATCAATTCCAATCGATCCAATGTGGACCACATGGAAAAATTATGTAGAGGAAAGTGTCACATGGCGAATATAAGAGCCAAATCATGTACATAGTAGAAAATGGGAATGTCTTTCAAATCCGACCAAGTACATATAATCTATGCTGATGTCATGAAGAGAGCCTTTTACCTTTTGAGGTTGAAAATTATTAAAGAGAGTAATTCTATGTGCTGCACATTGGATCAAACTACGAGCTTGGCCCTTCTAGGATGCAAAATAAACTAAGCTTACTTGGACAATTATTGAACTTGATGGCCCTAGGAGCAGACGGTCGCTAATAGACTTGTCACTTGTAGAGGAAAAGCAATGTTCGGAAAGCTAATTATGATATTCTGCGTGGGTTTCATTTTCACTGGAATAAAGAAGACCATCATCTATCTTTGACCAAAGCAAACTTCTCTGGATTGCGATGCGCTCCCAGTTTATTTATTGACCAAGACATAAAAGCAAGCAAACATGATAATTTGTTTCATGTTACATTCAAATGTCATTCAAGACTCGAGACTAATTTTTCCGCATAAGATTAAACCCCACCACCTCCATCTTCAATTAAAGGCGGACTATTTATGTTAGGATTGGAGAATTGACAAAAAAATATTCATATATAATGGATCTGACATGATGGTTTTGAAGAAGAATTGAATCTAAGATCTCGCGCTTTTGATTAAGACGCAAGATATCGAGTTTAATGCATAAATATGTTTAACAGGAAAATCCTCCTTTAAGGTTAAATTTTGGGTTCATGAAACATATTTATGATTTGATAGAGTTGATAGTTAGAACTTGTAAAAACTAGACTAGATCCCTACAAGTTAATTATTGCAACTGGCACTAATTTAAGCAGAGAGCTTGATCTTCTGCCCTGATGTGGTGGAATAGTTGTCATCGTCTGGCTGACTACCGGACCCCAATTGTTTATCTCTTTATGCTTGTCATGTTCAAATGGTGGTGCTAATTTTCAAATCATGACCAAATAAAGAAAGACATTCTTTATGAATCAAGTCACCACATCATGAGACATATGAATCTTATCCGAAATGTTAAATACTCATTGCATGATTTTTTATTTTTTTTGGTAACCGAGAACTCCATTACGAGCCCTCCGTGGTTATTCATTGGCCAAATGCCCAAAAAAAAAAAAAAAAAAAGAAAGTACAACCTATTACCATCACGACGAATTTAGAACAAACTTTCAAATGTTTAAAGAAAAAAAACATACACAAAACTTGTTAGCATTACACCATTTTTCAAATTTGAAATGAAACACCATTATTTATCATTGCCGCAAATTTAATGTGATATTTCAAATTTAAAAAAAGACACACAACCTTCTGCGGTTGTAACGAAATAAGCAATATCTAGTACTTTGTAAATTCTCATTGTTACCTTGCCATGTGTCAATCTACCCGATTCTCACCGTGTCAACAATTAGTAACGGGTAGTAACGGTATATCCTCAACCCCAAATGCAGTTCGTTTTCATCTCAAAATCGACTTTATGGTGTCTCTCTAAATCAACACCAAAATCAGATCACTTTCTTAAAAAGCATCAAAGCGGTAAAAAGTTGATTTTTTCACTTTATGTTTGGGGGTCTTGTTAAATTTGTCTCAACTACAAAATGACGCCTTTTTTTTCCCTGTTATTTGGCCTTGTGGGTCTGATCGTCGTGACAAAAACTAGCAAATAAAACATCATCACATGAATTTGGTAAAGAGACCGAAGAAGCGCAAAAGAGAGAAGCCAAATTCGATTTTCTTCAACGGCTAGTTAAACTTAAATTTCTTGTCTTTGGTTGATTTCATTTGTAGATTTCCTCATTCCCTTTCTCAAACAAACTTCCATTGCCATGTAAACTCTAAATTGCGGTTTTGTTATGTGAAATGGAATGCTGAATCTCTTTAACGAAAATGACTTTCCTCCTGAAATTCATAAAATTGGACCTCGAAGAAACCAAAAAAAGTTTAAAAAAAAAAGAGAAAAAGGAAGAAGAAGATGAAATCGACATGTTTCGGGGGACTGATCTTTCCTTAGTGGAGGGGACAATCTCTCCGCACGTTGTAAAGATCAGCTTGCATTACCAAAGGAATCATTCGCTTTTTAGACAAATGCTCTCGATTGTCTTTTTTAACACACCGAGCCAGAAGGACAGCGATAAAACTTGCTTTTGAAGAGGCTTTTTGAGAGAGAGAGAGAGAGTGAAGGCTTTGGCTTTCAGCCTCTCCACGGAGCCAAAAAAGATGACGTAATAAAGTGCCCACTTTCCTAACTTTTTTTTTTATTTTTCGTGCATTATTTATTTCTTTTGAAAAGGGACATAGTGTTGGTGCTTCTTGCGTCACAAATCCATCATTGACCGGTCTTCGTTATGCATGATTTCACTTTTAACTTCCTGCGTTGCTGGCCCTACCGCCCGGGGTCCTCTCACGTTGACCGTCGCTTTTCATCAACTTTCACTTCTACTCAACTGATGACTGATGAGAGATTATAGATGTAGCATTTTATATGCATATAGTATCAATTTTTGCTTTTATTGAAGTTAGGCGTTTGGATTTTTTTGATTGGTGCTTTTGTGGTGCTTACGATAGGAGCGACGAACACCGAAACTAAAGATTGGTGCACTTATATTTAGGCAGCCATTTTCGATTTTCTTTAGAATCTAACATCCTATTTCATCAAGAAGTATTCCTTAAACTCCTCCTAATGAGACTATTTTGCCGAGATAATGTTTCGTCGTGTTTTCCTTCATTCATGAAAGCTTTTTGATTGGTTGACTATAAAAATAAGCACGGCTCTTATTTATTTTAAGCTAGATGGACATGTTCCTTACTTGTCACCATTAATCATACACATGGTTCAAAGAAAACACAAATTTTTATCAAATATTACAGAAATAGATTACTTGATTCAAACCAACGATCCATCTCTCTACATTCTTCTTTCGCTTGTTATTTCCATGCTGCCTTCTAAATGTTCTTGAATAAAATTCACATTCTGGTTTGATCCCATGGAAATAATGCTCGATCTAGATAGATTGAGGGAAATCCCACTCTTGAAAGTTTAAAATGGGACTCCCCTTTCCCGATTGCAAGACTATGAGCCAAACGAGACGTAAAGGACACGGATAATATTCTTTGTTGATTTTAAAAATGCATCTGTTAGTGCCTTAAACGAGATTATCGAGACCCTCTTTCATCATATGAAAAAGAACGGAAAAGAAAGAAGTGATAAGTACGATGCTAATTGGTGGTTGATCCCGTATACGATGAACAAGAGGAGATGAATCATGAGTTTCTACACAATCAAGAAAAAACGAGAGAGTTTGTAAACTCTCAATTTCACGTGAATCAACTCCATTTTCAGCCTAACTCGAGTTAAGAATAGGAAAAATTTTAACCCTACTATCCAAAAGATAGAAAGGGGGAACCAAATGAAATCTACTTCCCTCTTTTTCACTCAACCTCTTGTGTTCACGGGGCTTCCCGAGAGGATTAGAAGCAATGCTAAACATATCTAGTTAATCTTACTTGTTATTTACTAACACGATTTAAGTAGCCTCTTTTTTTTAATTTTTTCGACTTATATTCTTTATCAAACACTTTAAGACAGTAACTCACTCGAAAACACAAAACATCCGAAGAGAGAGTAAGAGCAAAAAACAAGAAGCGCTTCATAAACCGGCACATCCCACATTGGTAGGTGAAAGGATGATATGCTCTCCCACAAGAAAAAGTCGCAACCTTTGGATGGCTTCCCAAGAACATCATTTGTGCTTCGAGTCCAAATAGCTTTTCCTTTTCCGATTTTCTTCTTAAATAATTTTGAGGAAGAATAACTAGGAAGCCTTTTTAGACATGGAGGAAAAAAATCGATGTCCGATAAAAGGAATGGAGGATCGGAATCGAATTGCCATCCCGACCTTCAAATAAGGAACTGGAATTCTCGTTCCGTTCCTTTCTTTCTTATCTTGGGAACACTGGTTGCCTGGTCCAATGCACATTGACAAGCCTAAAGACATCTTCGCCGAGGCACGTAGGAGTGGCCGACGTAGTAGTTGCATCTTTAACTTCCATCTTATCAGTTTGCATAAAGTCCAGGCAATTTGACTTGACCAGTGAAAGGATGTAGTTTCTTTTGTATTTTGATTAGTTAAGTAAAAAGACGTTTATGAGAAGAAAAAAATTAAGCAAAAAGAGGTAGAAAAATCAAAAGGAAGGGACCCATTTCTTAGTCAAAGAAACAGAGTGGAGAATGAGGACGGTCCAGGGCACCGTTCTCAATTATTGCATGCAATTACTTCTCCTCCGGTGTCTTTATATATATATATATATCAACTCGTGTGTAGAATAAATTTAAGATCACTTTCTAAACAACGCCAAAAAAATCTATACACGAGTTTTTATTCGAGAGATAAATATATTCATTTTATAATTCACCGTCCATTATGTCTGGCCATTTGTATTCACCAATCATATTGGGATTTGTAATCATGTCACGTCGTGTCATTGAAAGATACTATGTGTAAAATTTAGACATTTTAAATTCATGTTACTTCCGAGCTTGCCAAATAATCGCATTAAAACCTATAAATTATTATTATGAATTGTAGGCTCATATTTCAGATCGTAACCATCTATGCAAGCTAATGTAAGGATTTGATTTGGAACATGTCACAATAGACATATTAACAAGGCAAAATGGTGGCATTTCTAGTGAACAAAACAATGTTGTTTGGGAGTCATCTAAATCAACTATTCATCCGTTTCTAGGCAACTGGAGAGAGGAAAAAATGAGCAGCCCCAAATTGAAAGAGTTAACTTTCTCGATCTTTTTGGCCCAAATAAAAAACTAGTGTTCCAAATCGATAATTTCGAGCGACTTCATCAGTTTACATTGACCAAAAATTCAATTTTATGTATTTTTATCTCACATATATGTTCATGCTTTTTTTTTTGGCATTGCGAGGATGGAGATTTTCCTTTTGAGTCAGTGATTTTCAGTTTTCCATAGTAATTTCATACTAATTCAAAAAACAAGGAGTTATACTACAAGTATTAAAGAAATCCCTGCCGAACACAATTTCCGCTAAATGAAATTGTGAAAAAAAAGCTTCAATGATTCAAATATATCTTTTTCTTTTATAGCCACCAACTCAAAATTCGGCTCCTGTCTTAATCTAAGAAATTAGTAGGATATTCCATGTCTCAAAAGCCGGGTATTTTTCCATGACTTCTGTCATTAAAAAAAAGGAAAGGATGACTGATACCTTAAAATGGCCAATGGAGAACACAACAAGGTGGTACCTCCACATTTTCCGATCGTTCAAAATTATCATTCAACACTTGTACCACGTAACTTATTGCGCCGCCATTGAAACAATGGAGATATTAAGGCCATCGCCGACTATGCAGAAAACATAAAAAGTTAGGTGGGACTTTTGGAAAAATATCGATCAACTTGTCCTCAGATAGTGAAATATCTTGTTATAGCTGCTCATTGGCTAGAACTAGAAGAGATATTAAGGAGTTTTCAATTCATTCCATAGGCCAGATAATCAGGTTGACACGATTCATTTAGCCAAACATGCCGGACGGATTGAACGTGAACGCCTCCCCTTTATTAATCCCGTCAAGTAGGCTTGACACTACTACAGCACCAAAGGTACAATCAATACAAAATTCAGACCCGTCAACCAAAATAATAATAACAATGACAACGATAATAAAGGAAAAATCAAACTCGCAAACTTTGTATCATGTTTGACCTATGTTTTTATTTTGTCTCGTCGAAAATTACCACACAGCACTTACTTCTATCAAGTTTGTAAACCGAACTACAAATCCATGAAAAATTATCTCTAAAATGAAACCGTTCTAGGATATGAAAATTAAGGATAGTTAACGGCGATTTTTGGACAGATGACCGGTGGGGATAGATTTAGGATTATAGTAAATGTTGGTGATTTTTCTTGTTGGCAAAATCGGGGGTATATTTATGATTGGATTTGAAGTTTGGGGTCTTTTATTAGATAAAAAAAAGTTTATGGCAGATTTGGACTGGACTTAAAGTTTAGGGGCTTTTTCTAGATAAAAAAAAAAGTTCGGGACAAAATTATAACTAAACCAAAAGTTGGTTTTTTTTTAAAGGAAGTAGGCCATCTGAATGTTAGGGATAATAGATTAATGAAATCTACCTCATACTGATTCATTTTGGTCGTAAGATTGTCTTATTCGTAGTCTTAATGAATCAAGGACTTTTATTCTCCATCTACCTTTTGGAAGGTGGGGGTCACATTCGTAGGTAGAAATATAAGATCCTTTATCGGAAGCACTTGAAGTACATCCACCGCATTAATAAAGCTTGCCCTAATCGAAAAAATCAATAATTATTAAAATTGCCACCTTTTATTTTTTTGCAGGAAAAGAAAAAGTTGCCAAAATGAAAGCACCGCAAGGTCCAATGAATAATTCATAACAAAGGAGCTCAAAGTTTCGCCCCATTGTCAAAAATGTCCGCTCAATTTTTTGTCGAAAAATTAAATATTGACTTATGATATTGGTGATCACATTGCAATGGAATTTTTTTTTTTAATAATCACCTTCCGTTCATATAGAGAAATTATTAATGGTCCATTCATTTCGCAGAAAATCAACAATTTGAAAAAATATATATTTATCCAAAAATAATTGTTCATATCACTTAGAAAAATTAGTTAATGAGAAATGTTCTTGTCATCAACAAAAATATATATGCCTACATATTTTTTTGGTGATGAAAATATTTTTTTTCCTTCATTCATTTTGTAGGTGATGCAAATAATCATTTAAAATAAAAAATTTTGAATAATTAATCTTCTACCAAATAGATGCACCCGTGATTACATCCGCGCATGAAAAACCTCATGAACAATGAAATGAGTCACAATAAAAAGAAATTAAGAAAATTATTGGAAAGGAAATATACCGGTAGCTTGACAACACATGATGAAGTAACCTATAACATGCATCATTGCATTGTTGCTGGAGAAAATTATTTTGGCCAAAAAGGGTGCACATGACAAAATTTCTTGAATATAAATTAATTTCTGGCTATAAATTGATTTTTCAATTTCTATTTTTTGGACGAGTTTCGAGTAAAAAAACACATTTGATAACGACTCAAAATTTCTGTTTTTGGAACAAAAATTCGTTAAATAACAAAATAAAATTTCTATTTCTAGGGGTGGCGGCCACGGCCGGCATCTGTCGTCCCACAAGGAGTGACGGAAATAAACAATGAGAAGAGTTTTGATTTCTCACTTTTATTCCAAAAATAGAAAAATTAAAGTTTTGATTGCGTTACCAAATGAATTTTTATTTCAAACTTGTTCTGAGGAATAAAAAAATAAAGAAATAGAGAAACAGAAATTTTGTTATGCATGCCTTAAAATTAAAAGGCAAATCTCAAGCCATAATAAAATTTCAAGAGGGGTCCTATAAACTCAGCTTTTTTGCCACTCTATTAAATTGTAAATTATGGTCGGTCGCGACGTTTTAAATTTTTGGGTCCATAAATGACAAATTAAATCGAAGCTGTAACTTGGGAGGATGGAATACCCGGATGATTGATTGGAGCTTAATTTCCGCCAAAAGGAATATAAAAACGTGGCAGCAGCTCTATGATGGGAAAATGCCAACCGACCAAATCCGCTTATTTATTTTCGTCATGTTTTCCTTCATTCATGAAGGCTTTTGATTGGTAGACTATAAAAATAAGCACGGCTCTTATTTATTTTAAGCGAGATGGACATGTTCCTTACTTGTCACCATTAATCATACACATGGTTGAAAGAAAACACATAAATTTTTCTCAAATACTACAGAAATTGTTTACTTGATTCAAGCCAACAATCCATCTCTCTACATTCTTCTTTCTCTTTTTATTTCCATGCTGCCTTCTAGATGTTCTTGAATAAAATTCACATTCTAGTTTGATCCCATAGAAATAATGCTCGACCTAAATAGATGGAAGGAAATCCCATTCTCGATAGTTTAAAATGGGACTTCCCTTTCTCGATTGCAAGACTATGAGCCAAACGAGACGTAAAGGATACGAATACTATTCTTTGTTGATTTTAAAAATGCATTTGTTAATTCCTTAAATGGGATTATCGAGACCCTCTTTCATCGTGTCAAAGAAACGGGAAAGAAAGAAGTCATAAATACTATGCTAATTGGCGCTTGATCCCGTGTACGATGAACAAGAGGAGATGAATCACGAGTTTCAATACAATCAAGAAAAATCAAGAAAGTTTGTAAACTCTCAATTTCACATGAATCGACTCCATTTTCAGCTTATCACGAGTTAAGAATATGAAAAATTTAAACCCTAGTATCCCAAAAATAGAATGGGTGAACCAAATAAAATCTATTTCCCTCTTTTTCACTCAACCTCATGGGTGCATGGGGCTTTCCAAGAGGATTAGAAGCAATGACATGCTAAACATGTCTAGTTAATCTTACTCTTTATTTAGGAAAGCGATTTAAGTAGCCTTTTTTTTCTTTAATGTACATTCCTTATCAAACGCTTCAAGACTTCTGCATCTCACTCGAAGATACAAAACATCCGAAGAGAAAGTACCGCTTCATAAACCGGCACATCCCACATTGGTAGGTGAAAGGATGATATGCTCTCCCGCAAGAAAAAAGTCGCGACCTTTGGATGGCTTCCCAAGAAGATCATATTTGCTTCAAGCCCAAATAACTTTTCTTTTTCCACTTTTCTTCTTAAATATTTTTGAGGAAGGATAACTAGGAAGCCTTTTTAGACATGGAGCAAAAAAATCGATGTCCGATAAAAGCAGTGGGGGACTAGAATTGAATTGCCATCCCGACCTCCAGATATAGGAACGGGAATTCTCGTTCCATTTTTTTCTTTCTTATCTCAGGAACACTCGTTTGCATGGTCCGATGCATATTGACAAGCCTAAAGACAACTTCGCCGAGGTACGTAGGAGTGGCCCACGTAGTAGTTGCTTCTTTAACTTCCATCTTATCGGATTGCATATAGTCTAGACAATTTGACTTGACCAGTAAAAGGATGTAGCTTCGTTTTCAATTTGATTAGTTAAGTAAAAAGACGTTTATGAGAAGAAAAAAAATTAAGCAAAAAGAGGTAGAAAAATCAAAAGGAAGGGACCCATTTCTTAGTCAAAGAAACAGAGTGGGAAATGAGGGCGGTCCCGGGCACCGTTCTCAATTATTGCATGCAATTACTTCTCCTCCGTTGTCTAATTGGCCGAAGGCCTAAAGAACATATATATCAACTTGTGTGTAGAATAAATTTATCATCGCTTCCCAAACAACCCCAAAAAAATACATATATGGGTTTTTTATTTGAGAGACGAATATATTCATTTTTAAATTCACCGTCCATTAAGTTTTTAGCCATTTGTATTCACCTGTCATATTTGGTTTTGTAATCATATCGGGTCGTGTCGTTGAGAAACACTATGTATAAAATTTATGCATGTTAAATTCATGTCACTTCCGAGCTTGCCAAATAATCGCATTAAAACCTATAAATTCTTATAATAAACTATAGGCTCATATTTCGGGTCGCCGTCTATGCAAGCTAATGTAAGGATTTGATTTGGAACATGTCACGATAGACACATTAACAAGGCAAAATGGTGGCATTTCTAGTGAACAAAGTGATGTTGTTTTGGAGTCATCTAAATCAAGTATTCATCCGTTTCAAGGAAAATGGAGATAGGAAAAAATGAGCGGCCCCAAATTGAAAGAGTTAACTTTCTCGATCTTTTTGGCCCAAATAAAAAATAGGGTTCCAAATTGATAATTTCGAGCCACTTCAATAGTTTGCATCGACCAAAAATTCAATTGTATGTATTTTTATCTCTCACTTATATGTTCGTGCATTTTTTTGGCATTGCGAGATGGAGATTTTCCTTTTGAGTCAGTGATTTTCAGTTTTCCATAGTAATTTCATACTAATTCAAAAAACAAGGAGTTATACTACAAGTATTAAAGAAATCCCTGCCCAACACAATTTCCGCTAAATGAAATTGTGAAAAAAGCTTCAATGATTCAAATATATCTTTTTCTTTTATAGCCACCAACTCAAAATTCGGCTTCTGTCTTAATCTAAGAAATTAGTAGGATATTTCATGTCTCAAAAGCCGGGTATTTTTCCATGACTTTTGTCATAAAAAAAAAAAAAAAAAAAAAGGAAAGGATGATTGATACCTAAAGACAACGCTTCTATTTTGGAGAAGAGTTTTTTTTCAGAAATAGTTTTTTTCTATTTCTGTTCCAGGGAACAATTTCTGAGTAAAAGAACCTGTTTAATAACTACACAAAATTTCTACTCTTGGAATAGAAAAAGAATAGAAATGTGTTTGGTAACACAATAATTTCTTTTTTGTATTTATTCATTTTTTATTCTTGCTCACGGATCGCCACTGCCGCCCGCCGCCGCGGAGGCAGCCAGTGGCCAGCGGTCTTCGATGGCCGATGGGCGGTGGCGGCGGTCAGCGGTGACGGTCGGCGCTCGGCGGTCGTGCGACGGCAACGGCGAGCGGCGGGCGGCATTCGGCGTTTGGCGTTTGGCGGCGATGGCGATCGGCGACATGCGGCGGCGACGGCCGACAGCGAGGGCGGTGGCTCCAGGTGGTTGATGGTGGCCACAGCAAGAAAGAGAAATAAAAGAAAAATAAAAAAGAAAATTAGCTTATTTCTAGAAATTGTTCCTGGGAACAAAAAGTAATTTTTTTTTGCTTCTCGTTTCTGCTCCAAATCTATTCTTGTGCTAACTTTCTATTCTCGGGAATAGAAAAACAATTTGGCGTTACCAAACAGGTTTTTGTTCTTTTGTTCCGGGGAACAAAAAAACAAAACCATGAGAAATAGAAACGTTCTCATGCGATACCTACAATTGCCAATGGAGGACACAACAAGGTGGCACCTCCACATTTTCCGATCGTCCAAAATTATCATTTGACACTTATACCACGTAACATATTGCGCTGCCCTTTCATCGAAACAATGGAGATATTAAGGCCATCGCCGACTATGCGCAAAACATAAAAACATAGGTGGGACTTTTGGAAAAATTTCAATCGACTTTTCCTCAAATAGTGAAATATCTTATTATAGCTGCTCATTGGCTAGAACTAGAAGAGATATTAAGGAGCTTTTAATTAATTCCATAGGTCAGATAATCAGGTTGACACGATTCATTTAGCCAAACATGCCGGACGGATTGAACGCGAACGCCTCCCCTTTATTAATCCCGTCAAGTAGGCTTGACACCACTACAGCACCAAAGGTACCATCAATACAAAATTCAGAACCCCCGACCAAAATAATAATAACAATAACAACGATAATAAAGGAAAAATCAAACTCGCAAACTTTGTATCATGTTTGACCTATGTTTTTATTTTGTCTCATTGAGAATTACCACACAACACTTACTTCTATGAGGTTTGTAAACCGAACTACAAATCCATGAAAAATCATCTCTAAAATGACACAGTTATAGGATATGAAAATTAGGGACAGCTAACGGCGATTTTTGGACATATGACTAATGGGGATAGATTTAGGATTATAGTAAATGTTGGTGATTTTTCTCTTTGGCAAAATCAGAGGTAGATTTATGATTGTACCTGAAGTTTGGGCTCTTTTAATAGACAAAGAAAAGTTCATGGCGGATTTGGACTGGACTTAGAATTTGGGGGCTTTTTCTAGACAAAAAAAAAAGTTCAGGACAGAATTATGGCTAAACTGAATTTTTTTTTTTTTTTTTTTTAAGGAAGTAGGCCATGTGAATGTTAAGGATAATACATTAATGAAATCTACCTAATGCTGATTCATTTTGGTCGTAAAATTGTCTTATTCGTAGTCTTAATGAATGAGGGACATTTATTCTCCATCTACCTTTTGGAAGGTGGGGGTCACATTCGTAGGTAGTAATATAAGATCCTTTGTCGGAAGCACTTGAAACATACTAGTACATCCACCCCATTAATAAAGCTTGCCCTCATCGAAAAAATCAATAATTATTAAAATTGCCACCTTTTTTTTTTTGGCAGGAAAAGAAAAAGCTGCCAAAACGAAAGCACCGCATGGTCCAATGAATAATTCATAACAAAGGAGCCCAAAGTTTCGCCCCATTGTCAAAAATGCCTGCTCAAATTTTCGTCGAAAAATTAAATATTGACTTATGATATTGGTGATCACATCGCCATGGAAATTTTTTTTTTTAATAATCACCCTCCGTTTATATAGAGAAATTATTAATGGTCCATTCATTTCGTAGAAATTCAGTAATTTGAAAATAATATATATTTCTCTAAAGATAATTGTTCATATCACTTAGAAAAATTAGTTAATGGGAAATGTTCTCGTCGTCAACAAAAAAATATATGCCTAAATAATTTTTTGGTGATGAAAGTATTTTTTTTTCATTTATTCATTTTGTAAGTGATGCAAATAATCATTTAAAAGAACATTTTTTGAATAATTAATCTTCTACTAAATAGATGCACCAATGACCACGCACGAAAAACTCATGAACAGTGAAATGACTCACAATAAAAAAAGTAAGAAAATTATTGGAAAAGAAATATACCGATGGCTTGACAACACATGATGAAGCATCCCACAACACGCATCATTGCAAGAGTGCACATGACAAAATTTCTTGAACTAAAAACAATAATGTGATAAAATTTCTATTTTAAGGGGTGGCCACGATTTTCTTCCTGCATGGCACAATTACAGAATGTCAAAACTTGGCTGAAATCTTAAATCAGTACTGCTATGCTTCAGGTCAGGCAATCAATCTCAACAAATCAGGCGTCTACTTTAGCAAAGGATGTCCTACAGCTCTAAAGAGAAACATGGCAACAACTCTTAGAGTTCCAGAAATTACAAAGACAGGGAAATATTTAGGCATACCTTCAGACTGGGGGCATTCCAAGAAAGACATGTTTGCATGGATCTTAGCTCGGGTTAATTCCAAACTGGACAGCTGGAAGGAAAAATTATTATCAAAAGCAGGAAAGGAAATACTCCTGAAAGCAGTAATACAAGCCATCCCTCAATATGCTATGTCAATATTCAAAATACCCATATCGATTTGTAAAGCAATTGAGAGGAAGGTTGCATCCTTTTGGTGGAAAAGCAATGAGAAAAAGGCTGGAATTCATTGGAAGAGGTGGGATTTGTTGAAAACCAGGAAGAGTGAAGGGGGTCTGGGTTTTAAAGATCTACAAACTTTCAACATAGCTATGCTAGCCAAACAGATGTGGCGCATAATTCAACATCCAGATTCTCTGTTAACAAAAATTTTGAAAGGGCTGTATTACTCACATGGTGACATCGGAATGCTTTGGACGAGGCTCACGTCCCTCGTGGGGTTGGCAGAGTATCATCAAGGCCAGGGATTCCGTTGCTCCTCAGGTCATGCACAGGATTGGAAATGGAAAAAACACAACAATTAGAACAGATCGATGGCTAAAAAGTGGTCCCATAGGAGGCCCAGCAACAAATCAAGAGCCAGCCAAAGTTGCAGAACTCATAAATCCAGGTACAGATACATGGAATGAAAATCTACTCCATTCTATGTTCGATGAAAGAAGGGTTCAGGAAATTTTAGCCACACCCATTGGCTCACCTGAAGAAGAAGATAAACTGGTATGGATGCACACACAATCAGGAGATTATTCAAGTAAAGAGTGGCTACTTTATATTCAAGGAAGCCTCAAACAGATCACAGGATATACAAGCAACCTCGTCCTACCAAGTTAACCCCAACCTCTGGAAATATATTTGGCAGTCCACAAACCCTCCCAGAATTAAACTTTTCCTTTGGAACGCATGTAATAATGCTTTAGCTACAATGGAGAATTTGCACCACCGAAAGATCGTACCTTCTCCTCTATGCCCCCTCTGCAAGCAAGAAGCAGAAACTCTCAAGCACACACTCCTCCTATGCCCATGGACTGCCAAGGTCGGAACTCGGCTCCCCGCATCTACGAGATCTCCAGTTTGGCCTCACCCGATTTGAAGACTGGATCTCGCAGCATATATCAAAATCCAGTTATCTCCGGCAAACTTGATCGAATAGCGGTGGTGTTATGGAGTATTTGGAAGGAGCGGAATCGGTATATCTTTAACCATCAAACCCCAAGACCGCAATCAACAATTGATAGAGCGGGCGTTCGCGAAAAGTTATAGAGCCATAAACGGAAAACTTCACGGTAAGACGGAGACGAAAACTTATCTCGAAACCCGGCTCCCACCTCCTCCAGTACGCTTCGAATCAACATAGACGCATCCTTTGCTCTTGACATGGCCGATGACGCAAAGCAACCACCGTTGTGAGAGATCCTCCTCGACACGAGCCGCCATCGCTTGTATCCGCCGAGATCACGAGGCTTCTTGGTGGATGGTTTCGCGAAGCCAGTCCACGCTACTTCGGCTTCTCAGGCGGAGGCGATCGCAATGGACGAAACCCTAAAATTCATCGACAACCGAGGCTTTCTCTCTCCACAAGTACATTCTGACTGCCTATCTTTGGTGCACGCTTTAAAGTCTTCGACCGAACTTAACTGGGAAGTGCAATTGATCGTGAGCCGGGCCCAAGCAACACTCACCCGTCTTCCGGGCCTCTCCACGCCCATTGCGGCCCGAATCTCAAATTGCCCATTGACCGGACAGCCAAGGCACATCGGAACAACTCTTTACCCTCGAACTGGATATCTAACCCCCCCCCGCTTTATTTGATCTTTTATGCACGGATGTTCTTGGTGTATTATTCCCGCATATGAAATAGTAAATCAAGCATGCTGTTTGCTGTTCAAAAAAAAAAAAAAGGGGTGGCCACAACCGGTGGCCAGTTGCTGGCGGTAGGCATCCGACGTCCCATGGAAGGTGACGAAAATAAACGATGAGAAGAGTTTTCATTTCTTTTTTTTTTTTTTGAAAATAAAAAAGTTAAAAATTTTAGCTTCGATTTTTGCTTCAAATCTATTTTTGGAATAAAAATCTATTCCAAAAATAGAAAAATGAAATTGCATCACAAAATGGATTTCTATTCCAAACAGAAAAATAAAGAAATAGAGAAATATAAATTTTGTCATGTATGCCCTAAAACTAAAAGGCAAATCTCAAGCCATAATAATATTTCAAGAGGGGCCCCCATAAACTAAGCTTTTTTTCCACTCTATTAAATTGTAAATTATGGTTGGTCGCGACGTTTAAAATTTTTGGGCCCATAAATGACAAATTCAATCGAAGTTGTAACTTGGGGGGATGGAATACCCATATGATTGATTGGAGCTTAATTTCCGACAAAAGGAATATAAAAACATGATCAGCAGCTCTATGATGGGAAAATGCCAACCGACCAAATCCGCTTATTTTCCCCTCGATAAGGATGTAGGATCCACATGAAACCCTAGAAAAACTGAAGGAATGAATCCTTAGTTAGCTGCGGAGACATCTTTCATTTTCTAAGTACGACCAAAGAACAGTTTTTGGATTTGGATGCTTCATAGTTCTCCAATCAAACCCAAGAACGAATGTGGGCTGGCATCGTCGTTTCGATCTGCTTGCATATCAAACGACAGTTCAATCAGAATGAAGGCGATATTCACTAATGTCGCTTGATGTTTGAATGCACTAACGTTGATCGTGGAGAGATTGACGGTTCTTTTTTCTTTTCGCAGCGTAGTAGGTGTAGCATTGGATTGATCTATGTTCAATATCAAATATGCATATGCTATTCATGTCAAGACTAACAACTATTGTTCAATTAGTGCTATATAAATAGATTCGATCGATTGATCGAAGTCTAGTTAAATTCAATTTAAGCGCGCTTAATTATGTAACGTGATTTGATGTACCATGTAACGGGACTCATGGAGAAATAGGTATTCTCCAAAATTATCATTTTATTAGGTCCACACCTAATGCTTATTACTAAAGTGAGTGATGACATGCATGCTTGATATGGATCACGCAATAGCCTTCCAAATTAGCATTTGCTGATGTGATACCCATGGGATATTGTCATGGCTACAACTATCCACCTAACCTATTTTCTACAAGTTTGGATGTGATGGCCCCCCTCAATAAATAAATAAAAAACGTCGGTAAATCTCATCCGTTGGTCATGAATTCTTCAATTCTCACGATGGATTACGGTATTTCATATAAAAAGTACGACAAAATCCATTTAGATCACGACAAAATCATGACGAGAAATCCGTTGATAGAAAACCGTAGAAGCTCGCTCATTGATTCCGACCCATCGCCACCAGGCCAAGTGTGCCTTGTGGACCGATGGCAATTCAAGATATGATTAATCTCTATCTGCTTTCTTCAAAATTAGTCAAAAGAGATGAAGTTTCAGGAATAAAAAATTAATATCTTTCATGATAGTCCATCTCTATTTGCCTTTTTACTCAGAGTTAGAATCAATGAGAGATAAAAGTTTTTTTTGTAAGTGAAAAGATAATAATAACAGAGAGAAGTCGAAAGAGATAAAAAAAATATGCCACGTGTCTGCCACGTGGTAATCGTACAAATATAGTAAAGTGCCTTGTGACGTGCACAGGAGCTCTGAGTTTAAACTATATAATAAATAAAAGAAAAAAGAAAAACAGACGCATGTTTTAAATCTGGCTAGATTCATATTTTATCTTTATGCCCAAATCATTATCATCAAGAGAGTAAATCCGGGTGCCGCACAGTCCTAGTCTTTGAGACGGAGCTTTTTTATTTTTTTGGTCGCATATGAGACGGAGTTCAAGCGACGAAATTTTGGCCCTTCTACAATGGCAAAAATTAAATAAACTTACTCAAAAATTGATTGCTAGTGATGGCCCCAGAGCTAATTTATATTTATAATACTCCGCGAGGTTTCATTTTTCCACTAGAAATTAAGACCCAACTACTTCTCTCTGACCAAAGCAACTTGCCCATGACCATGTTCGCCTCTATTCTTATTTAATTTCTCTTTTTGGCCGGATGGTTATGTTCACTTGATTAAACTATGCTTTCTCTAGACATTATGAGGAAATAAGGTACCTACTTTAGATTGCGATGCGCTCTCGATTCTCTTTCTTTTTTCCAACCTTTGTAGACCGAGAAATAAAATAGAAAATCAACATAATTATATTCATTTTAAAAGGGGATGCCAATAATCCGAACAGTTGTCATTGTTAATATTCTTGGCATGATTATTCCTCCGCCAAATGGCGAAAAGATTACGAGAAGGCATGACATTTTATCGTTGTGACGAATTTGACGCGACATTTTAAACGTATCAAGAAAAAAAATTCAACACGATTTTTTCTCAAATGACCAAAGAAAGATAGCATCATCGAGGATTTGGTACGAAAATGGATTGCCGAATCTCTTTAATGGGAATGATATTTTCCTTTTGGAATTAATAAAATTAGACCAGACAAAACCAGAAAAAAACGAACGTAAAAAACGAAATCAACATGGTTCGTGTGACCGCACGTTGTCGAGATAAAGCTAAGCTCCACAGTACCAAAGGGAATCACTCACTCTTTTTGGTTTTTTTGGTTGTAAAGCATTCGCTTTTAGAGAGTGCTCTTTGATTGTCTTTTCGAACGCACCGAGCCAAAAAGGAGACAGAGAGAGAAAATTGGCTTCTTTTTAAGAGGCTTTTCGAGACAGATACAGATAGAGAGAGAGAGAGAGAGAGATGGCTTTGGCGGCTTTCCGGCCACGCCACTCCACTGGTGGCGAAAAAGGGATGACGTCAAAAGCGGGCAACTTTCCTGACCTTTTAAATTTCAGCATGCGTCATAAAGATAGGACAAGGATGCTGCCGGGTGCTTCTCGCGTCGCGAATCCACCATTGACCGGTCTCTCCCTCCGTGTCGACCGTCCGTCTCATCAAACTTCACTTCCGCTTGACCGATCGAGTGGGAAGGCGTTCGCTCATGAGCAAAATGCCGAAGTTTTTAAACGAATCGATTATTGCCTTATCATTCGAGTTTAGGGATTGGGATCTCGTTGATTAGTTCTCTCCATGGTATTTATCATAGGCGCGATGAACTCCTAAACAGAAGGGGCATTGAAATGAGTAAGACATGCGATCCATACATTTTTTTTTTTTGGTTAAACATGATCCATACATTACAATGTCGTTTTCGACTTACTTTTGAATTGATAGCTCCATTTGAAACTTTGAAAAATTCCTCCTGAAGAGACTATTGCGAAAATGATGTTTCGCAATATCCATTCAATTTTTTTTGGTTAAACGTGATCCGTGACTTACTTTCAGAGTTCGACTTATTTTTGAATCGATAGCTCCATTTGAAATTTTGAAAAAATTCCTCCTGGCGAGACTATTGCGAAAATGATGTTTGGTAATATGTTTTCCCCCTTTATGAAAGCTTTTGATAAGTAGACTAATAAATATAGACACCGATCCTATTTATTTCTACTAATGCCCATGTTGGGGATATCCATATTCGTCACCCACTGATCAAATGCTAAATCGCAAATCCTCTTCGGATATGGAATTTCATTTCCTCCACGGGCTCCAACCCAAAACTCGATTTCCAATAAAATAAAATAAAGTTCAAGTCAAAGAAGTCGTTGGATTAATAATAATATCAAACAAGTGCGAATGATCAAATTAATCATGCGATTGCCTTCTAAGTGCATTTGAGAATGTAAATGACATTTTAGTTTCATCCCATAGTGACACTGCTCAAATAATTGAAAGGGGATATCCTCAGGAATTTGATAGTTCGGCTTTGGAATGGGACCCTTCCTTTCTCCATCTCAAGACTAAAGGATATGGGTGGAAAAAAAAAACTGTTCTTTCTCGATTTCAAAATGCCTTCACGAGTGCGTTGAACAAGGTCATCGGGACCCGCTTTCATCGGATGAACGAGAAAAAAGGAAGAAGCGAGGAACGAGATGGTGCTAATCGGCTGGTTAATCCCGTAAGTGACGAACCAGAGGAGATGAATCCCGATTCTCAATACGGTTAAACAAAACTCAAAGAGAATAGTTTAAAACCCTCAATTTCTCACTAGATCTAACTCTGTTAAGAAACGAAGATTCTAACCCTTGGTTAATCTTTTTATCCATATTCGAGAACGCAATTTAACTAAAGCTCTCGTTGACCATCCCGAGACGATTCTTTACTCGAAGTCACAAAAAGGGAGAAAGGCGAACAACGAGAATCGCTTCATAGACCGACCAAATCCCACGTTGGTAGGCCGAAGGATGATATGCTCCTCCGACAAATGCTCGAGCCCGTTTTGATGGCTTCCCTAAGAACATCGTACGTGATCCGAGGCCAAAGTTTTTTTTTTTTTTGGGTATTAAAAGGGGTGAAACCTAAAAGTTACACAAAAACTAGCCTAACCAAATTAGATTCGACATGATCTCCTATTAATAAAGGAATCAAATCTCTTGGTGATTTGTCAAAAATTAAGGTTACACCAACTTGCCTAACAAAACTAGATTTGACTTGATCTCCTATTAATAAAGAAATCGAACCTCTTGATGACCTGTCAAAAATTAAGGTATCATTTGCATCGCAAGAGTGAATTTTCCAATTTGCTAACCAATCAGCACATGAGTTTTCTTTCCTAAAATTGTGCAGAATTCTAACATGGAGGAAATATCTTAAAAGATTCCAAATACAGGAAATGAGCATGTCATCAAAGTCAAGAGCAAGAGTTGATTTTCTGAAGTAGTGAAATAGCGGCTTGCGAGTCCACATCCATGATAATTTTGGGGACCCAAAAAATTGCCATTTTAACAGCCAAAAGGGTACCCTAGGGTTCTGTTTTGACCGAAAAAGCATACTCCCACGGTTTGAGCAAAACCAACGAGCCAATCTGAGCCCAATTTACTTTTCATTTTCCCCCTCTTTTCTTCTTGAATATTTTTTGGAATGGAGTAGGAACTAAATGTTTGACAAAGAGACTGGAGGGCCAGAATGGAATCGCTATTCTCACCCTCCGAATCTTTGCAGGTTTCGCATTACCGTAAAGGAATGGACATTCGGGAATCCCAGTCGCTCTAGATTTCATTTTTTTCGTACTCCTTATAAAGACGTATATACTCTATTTGTCATTCGGTACCGTAGTAGTTTTTGAATTCCCATTTCGTCTATTGCCGCGATATATAACAACTAATATCCTCGTTCTATTTCATTTGTTCCGTTATTACCAAAGGTTGCCGTCACGGGATAACTTGGTAATTGGTTCGATAGAGCTTACATGGGATACATCGAACTGCTTGTGGACATCATTGGCCCAAAAAGCTGTCCTGTCTTTTAGATTTTCATTGGCCGGGCCGAGCCGGGCCGGTCGAGTAGCGTAACATCTTTTCGGCCCACTTTAATTAAACAAATAGGAATGGAGCCCTCTTTTGGGGCCTACTATATATAGGTCACTTCGGACCAAGGTCCAGCCAGTTGTTGGCCCATTTAGGTACAAGTCACTTTTACCCGGGATTTTCTCCCACGACTGGGGAAAAAAAAGAAGAAAAAATATTTAAATTTTCGACAATTTATGTTTGAATATGATGAAGGGCAATAGGTGTTTCGGATCATACAGAAATCGAAATGCGAGTTTCGTAAAATTAAAACTCAAGATGCATAATCGCTTATTAATTTGCGACGTCTCCTTCCACTCACAACAAAATTTATTTTCATTAATTTCAAATAATCGAAGTACCTGACCCAGTGACAACAGTTTCTCATTTTTATTTATTTATTTTTTATTCCTTTTTTGGTCATTTATGGAAACAGAGACTAAAAATTCTAGGAACGACGACGGCTACTCCTCGACACTTGAGGCGGAATCAAAAACCGTAAAACGGCGACAGACAGGCTTCCGCTCATCGGAGCGCCGCCGACGCCGCCCTCTGCTTCCCCCACCTCCTTATCCGGACCTGGAACTGCGCCGCCGCGGCCAGCAGCTTCACCGTCTGGGCCGGGCTCAGCACCTCCATCAACCGCCTCGCCGTCGCGGCCCGCAGCGCGTTCGCGTCCTCCAGCACCCCCACCATCACCTCCCTCAGCTGCGCCATGGCCGCCTCCAGGACGCAGAGCTCCCCGTCCCTTGGCGGCTGCCAGGCCGACGCCCTCAGCAGGCAGAGCAGCGGCGGCGCCGCCACGCTCTCCTGGACCCTGGCCATCGCCTCCGTGAGCTCCCTCTCCCTCCGCCTCGTCTCCGCCCCGATGCGCTCGACCTCCTCCGACTGGGCGGCGGTGAGGCCGTCGACCGCGGAGCCGAGGAAGCGGAAGAGGAGGGTGGGCTTGAAGTCGCCGATCCAGAGGAATGTGCGCTCGAAGGAGGTGAGCCAGGGGGCGGAGAAGAAGAGGAACGCGTCCTCCCTCGCCACCCTCGTCTTCTCCTCGTAGAACCGCTGGTAGTGGCCGAGGACCTGCTCGATCAAGGCCCTGTCCGCTTCGCCGTCGCCGTCGCTGCGGTGGTCGTGGCTCGGGCAGCTCTGGCCCTGCGGCGCGGAGGCGCGGAGGAGGAGCTGGTCGAGGAAGGCCTCCTGCTGCGCGAGCCAGTCCTCGAAGAAGGCCTCGAAAGTCTCCATGTCCGGCGGGGAAAGGGAATCCTAGGAGAGGGAGGGGGTGAGGAGGTTAAATAGGTGCGCGGACATGGTCGGCGTGGCTCGGGATTTCTTCATGAAGAAGGAGGGTGCTCTTCCTCTGCTGCCTTCGTCGTTAAGAAGGCGCGGGGGTGCGGGGGGAGACGGAGAGGGAGAGGACGTGGGCGGTGGGGATGACGACGGCGGCGGCGGCGGCGGCGGCTCCTGAGTAGCTGCTGCGAGATTCAGAGGGACGTGGCGGGGGCGGGTTTGCTGTCGAGTGCTGACCGGCTTCCTCGGGAATGTTGCCGAATATGGCGTCTTTCGCGGTCTATTCCGGGGGATCCCGACAAATGAAATATCGAATCAACGGTTGTAACGTCGACCTCTGCGAAACTGGAGCTCACTTCTTTTTTTTTTTTTTCCTCTGGAGCTCACTTCACTACGCGTGATGTTGCGGATAAAATTAATTGCGGTCCTGAATTCATTTTTATAAAAAAATTTGTGTTTCTTTAGATTCATTGCACGGAATAAATTTTCGAGACGCGGTTGGTTTTTTCTTGCCTCGATTTGCACAATGGCTTTTCAGAGTTTCCGGGCGTCCCGTGGAGAGTTATTTTACAAGTGAGAATTAATATTACAAAAGTTTCAACCGATCCACTTATGATGAATTTATCTAAAATTAACTTTTTTATCATAAATTTTTTTTAATTAATATATATGTGATAAATTTATCTTAAAGTAATTTCTAAATCACCAAAAATTTCAAATTGATATGTTTGTGGCAAATTTATTATCCTTTAGTTTCCATTAAATTTGATAAATACTACGAAAAATCACTCCGTGATAAATAGAGGGTAAAATCCAAACTACACCCGTAAACTATACGGTAAAATTTAACGGAAACTAAAGAAAATAAACTTATCATGAGTAAGTTCTTGATGATTAAAAATTTAATTTTGGGTAAATTTGTTACATATGTACCATTTTGAGATTTTTCATGATATAAACCCTATTAATTATTGATTATAACTCATTATGGAGATTTGCTAGTGTGATTTATAAGAATTCCTATTGCCATAAAATACATTTTCTCGCAATTTTTGACTTGGTATAATCTGTAATGTTAGATTTACGTCACCTAAGTTGGTCTTTAAATTAGGCTTGAATTCTTTCTTCGAAGCGGCGGGCTTTGGGCTTTGGCTCGCGACAGGATTAGTCTTAGCTGTTCTTGTTTAGTTTGTCGTCAAGCATCTTGTGGACTACAGCCCTTCTTCAACTTGGCCTTTTATGTCTTTGTGCTTTTGTGTGCATCTTTTTTTCTATGTGCTCGTTCGATTACAAGATATAATGTTTGTTTGCTAATAAAAGAAGATGTCCTTTAAACAGGCCCAGAATCAACCTTGTTGGCACCGTTTCATGCTTTTGGAACCTGCAATCTACTCTATATGGAGTTTTCGATCCAATTTGGAATATGTAGGTTTCCAATACCCTATATTCCATTAAAAAAGTTATTAAGCGAAAAAACGATACAATAGTCAACATTCAACATAAAATCACAAACGCATTGTTAATAAGGGCGTGTTTGTTTGAGAGAAATAATTTTTTGTGAATTAGTATTTTGGACTATTGTGTGTTTGGTTTTTCTGCAAATGCTCGATTAATGGAGAGTCACTCACGGTCTGAAAAAATATACACACTCCAAGTTAGGAAAATGAATTCAGTAACCTGAAAAAGGGAAGCGTTTTTCCTCGAAATTGATTTTCGGAGTGCATTTTCCTTTATCATTAATTTTTTTCTTAAAACAAACACACCTTGTAAATATTATTAATCTATTATTTCATGAGATTAAACGTAATTCATTTATATAGAAAAGAGAAAATAATAAATAGTTAAAGACATTTATGTTCATTTAAATATTTTCCAGCAAGCAATTGCATAGGGCACACGGAAAAAGGTGCAGGATGGATATGACCTCGAATCTTTGAACTGATTATGTACTCATTGATTTATAAACTTTGGAATCTGAACCTATCCTATGATCTCTAAAATATCCATCATGGAACTTACCCAACCACATGGGTTCCGCAAAAGGTTGGGTTAATACGTGAAAATGAGACAAAATGGTATGATTTTCCTAATAGACTTTTTTCTCGAAAATAAACTTATCTTAAGAAATTATTTCAAAATAGATTTATTCTCAAATTATTTCGTAGACTGGAGTTCTTATTAACATGTCGTACTTAAAGATAGTCAAGCAATCAACTCTTAATCCCAGTCATTCTTATCAATGTTGCCTCAAATTATCATATAAAATTTTTAATATTGGGCCTACCCTACTTTTAATTGCCAACTTTCGATACAACACCTACCAAACTTTAAATAAACTATCCATTGAGAGTGACCAAAAAAATTTCACGGCACAAATTTACATTGATCTTCTCTCTCTCTCTCTCTCTCTCCCCTCCCTCTCTCTCTCTCTCTCTCTCTCTCTCTCTCTCTCTCTCGCTACATTAGAGTTCATTGATCCGGAACAATTTTTCATTGCAAGAAAGCCCGTCAATGTTGGCAGCAATTAAGGGGTTACGACCATGAGGATGGTGATCGCGAAGAGCAGTGGAGGAGACACTTGCAATAGATGGGCTACTCTGTTTGGATGGAGAAAGACAGAGAAGGGCTTATATTTTATGACTCGTTAGATTGTTACACGACACAAAATTCAAAGGAGGCCCTAATACAAAATTAGGTATGCTCAAGCTTGCGTGGCTTCTTTTTAAATTACCCACATTATTTAAAGATTCCGTGCATCCAACTGGACGGAAAACAAAGAAATTGAAGGGATCTTTGTTGTATTGTATCATGTTCAATGTACATGTGCACATACCAATTAATAGCACAATGAAGAAAAATAAAATTAGGAAAAGGAATATAAAAGATTTCAATTTCCTATTCTACCAAATCAATTATGAATTGACCAGATCGATTTTTTTTGTATGGTATCATGTTCAATCTAATCATAATGGATATCCTCCAAATCTTTAGTCATATCTCCAACACAGCCTTAATACAAAAAGGTTAACATCCCCAAATCAAACGAGAGAAGTGATCGGTTAAAAAAAAACAAAAGCCGTGGGGGGACCTCGGATGGCGAAACCAAGTAAAAACGACAGAGCATGCGCTGTCGTTCGGAGCAACAACGGGGAAAACGTGCAAATGGCCAAAACCCAACCGCGAGACGAGACGATGATAATGACCGCGTTCAAATTCAAAAGTACCTCCAGGGTCAATCATTGATGCCACAGGGAAACGGCAGTCGATCAACACCTCCTCGATGTCGTATCGCTGTCCAACCCCCCACTGATAAAATAATAAAAAAATAAAAATGAAAAAAGAAAAAGCAAAAAAAAAAAGATAAAAAAGAATGCCGCATAGTGCACTCATTGCATCGGGTCATCCCACCTGTCCGCCTAAATCTTAAAATTCAGCCGACCAACCTCCCCAAACATCATGCCCGCACATCACGCGCGGCCCACCGTGTCCTCTCATCCCCCACCCCTAAGCACGTCCTTTCCATCCTTCTTAGCCGAACAGATATTTTCCTATAGTCGGATTTTAATTGGTTGGAAGCACGGTTACTATCCCAATGACCACATCCTTAAGTAACCAATCGAATATGTCGTGTTTGAATTAAAGATGAATTGGGAATCGAGCAATGAAACACGTGAATTTCATTCGCGAATTTAGATAGAGAGACATGATCATCAAATTGAAATTAAATGAAAGGAAGTCAGGTGAAAATTTTATTTATAAATGATCGGCTTGTGATACTGCACTCTATGTGTTATCTCCGTGATTGAGGTGAAATTATCATTAGCGATCCGTTGAGCAGTCAATTTCAATGCATTGCTGCTGCGTTTTACATGTGAGTAATTGATAAAAAAAGTGCTTTCGGGCGTTTACCAGCATGAGGAATGCCAGCTGCGCTTACTTGTGTATTGTCCCATGGACACTCCCTTTAGTGTCAAGACATGTGGCCACCGTGAGTAGTTTCTTTCCTCCCTCGTTTTGCACAAAACCTTAATCGAAAGTCCAAAAATACCCTCGCTCCCCAAAATTCTCAAAAAACCCAAGTTTTCAAATCCACCATCTCACCATATCAGGGTAGTAACACTGGTCAACAAAAGGCAATAGCATCGACATAGATTTAGTATAGATACTAAGGAAAAAAATTGTTTAAGAACAATGAACTTATGAACTTAATTTGGCTTAAGAAAAGGAAACAAAATGAGCTAACTAACCTACCATGGCTATAATTTCCATGTATTCTTAGCTCTATTTTAAGGTCACCAAGATTCATGCATTGAGATTTTATGGCCACGTGGTCCAATGATAGGGAGAGTGTCTATGGAAGTGGGGCGTGCAAAAAAATCAAAAACCACTACGAACCGCCCTAACTCAGAATTGACAATTTCTATGAAATCGATCTGATTCCTGGTTCCAATTCACAAAAACAGATGAGTCTCGGTTCTCAATTCTAAGCGTGGGACTGGTCCGCTCAATCATACCAAATCGGTACATAAAATAGCAAACCCTATAGCTACTTGTATTAAAAAAAAAAAAGCTTATATATAATTTTTTAAAATTTCTATTTATGTATTACCTCACTCATCTTGTGGCATTACCTCCCTTTCTCACTCTTGTTCTTAATGGCCTTCGACCTCATTGCTCCCTCTATCACTTTCGTTCTTAGTCACCTCTGGCCTCCTACCTCATCACTCGCTTTTTAAGTCTCACGTCTCTGCTGAAATGAGGACATTTCAATTGGTTTCATAGAATCACACAAAACCAGACCGATTATTCAATTTTCGAGTGGCTCAATGAAATTAATAGGCAATTTTTTGTTTCAAATTTTTGAAATCAATATTTTGGTTTCTTATTTTAAGGTGAGAATCACCTACCTCGAAACTAATCACCCTGCACGGGAAAACGTACAGGAGTCGGGATTGTGCAGGCTAGCATGCCCCCTCTCTCTCTCCCCCTCTCTCGTCGACACGCCGATTCATCAGGACAAAGCACCGGAGGGGGCATTACCGTCATTCCGGCCTTACTTGCAACGGAAATCATTCCCCTCCCTGCCCCGCCCAACTCGGCAGTTAGGCCCCAGCAGCCCCACGCGGCCATCCATTAAAATATCCAACCATCGAATTCCGCAATTTACCCTCCTCCCACCCCCAAAACCACCGCTTTGTCCTAAACCACTCCAAAATTCTTTCTAATCTTAAATCATTAATCTCCAGTCCACGACCCGGGTACCGGCCGACGATAAAGTCGACCGTGAATACGACGAAAACACGGGGACGATTTTCGTTTGCTCTTCTTCCCCGCTAGCGGACTAGTCTTCTCTCTCTCTCTCATCGAAACACTCAAAAAAGCTCTGCATCGCCACGACACGCAACGCCACCAACCGTCGCCGATTGAGGAACGGAGACGGAGAGCTGAGCACAGAGGGAGACGGGGGAGAAGCTCTGAGCGATGGCGATCCCCGAGGCGGAGCGCCACCGCGGCCGGGCCAGGGCGCCGCCGCCGCCGCCGCCCCCGCCGCTCCGGGCCCCCGCTGCGGCGAGGCAGCCCCCGCCGGCGGCCAAGTCGCGGGTCCCGCTCCGGCGGCTCCTGCGCGTGGCCTCGGTCGCGTGCGGGATCCAGTTCGGGTGGGCGCTGCAGCTCTCGCTGCTGACCCCGTACGTGCAGGAGCTGGGGATTCCCCACGCGTGGGCCAGCATTATCTGGCTCTGCGGCCCGCTGTCCGGGCTCGTCGTCCAGCCCCTGGTGGGCCACATGAGCGACCGCTGCGCCAGCCGCTTCGGCCGCCGGCGGCCGTTCATCGTCGCCGGGGCCCTGTCGATCACCTTCGCCGTGCTGATCATCGGCCACTCCGCCGACATCGGGTGGTTGCTCGGGGACAGGGAGGGCGCCACCAAGCCGGGGGCGGTGGGTGCCTTCGTCTTCGGGTTTTGGATCCTCGACGTCGCGAACAACATGACTCAGGGTCCTTGCAGAGCTCTGCTCGCTGACCTCACCGGTAATTTCAGCTCGGCTTGTTTCGATAGTCTAGTCATCTGACGATTTTGAGCTTCTCTTTTGCTTCTTCGAAACCCTAGACGAGCACTGTTCCGGTAGAGTGCCTGGTCGTATACGAGTCCTAATTTCTGACTTCAGTGGGCCATCTTTCGACCGGACAAAAAACAAACGAGACAATTGTGGTTGTGTAGTATTTAATCCTTAATTTGGCTCTTACCTCTTCAGATTTTGGTGCACATAGTTGGGAGTGGCCCACGGTGACAGTCTCTTGTTTTGTTGTGGATGATTCAATGCTCCCGATCGTTTTGCTGTTTTGCATTTCTTCCTTATGTGGCTTATGTTTATCAAATAATGTAGAAGGGATCGCCTGCTATACTGGGAAATTTACTACATTATAAATGGAAAAAGGAAAGGATTGTTTGAAACTCACCAACTGGTCAAATGCTAAAAATAAAGGCGAGTTTTTTTTTTCCCTTTCTCGTGTTCTCCCTTCATAGCCAGGGATCTGGAAACAAAGATATTTCATAGAATAAACACAATGTTAGGCAGGTGAATGTGTGTGCTTGGATGAGGTTCAGGAACATGAAGTCCAAATATGTCCGTTCTGGATTGTGCCATTCAGATGATGCATTCTTGTCTCTGTTCTTGGTGACTTTTTAAGTGTATTGGCATGTTTATGAGTGAATTGCGTAGAGAATAATTGTAAGCTGCTGGTGGGATGTCAGCCACCAGATGATCGTAATAAGCAGTTTTTTTTTTTAAATAGCATGCAATTTGGAAGTTGGATAAAATGGAGGACATTACAAGGTGTAGAGTTCCTATCCAGTCTGGAAGGACAATCTTCTTTTTCGATTCTTGTCTGAGGTTCTGGTTTCTCAAGTCGTTAGGGGCATTGGTTTTGGCTTATAAGGATTAAAAAATCTTCCCGTAAGTGATGTTCTCTATAAAGATTATCAGCCTTTCCATTTTCACTTGCCTATTGAGGGGAAAGACGTGATAAGAATTGCTCGTGGTTTCTTGTCTTTTTGCCTTTCGGTTCTTGTGCATCATTGTCAATTTTGTATGCCGATTAGTTGGTTAGGAGACCTGGGAAATGTCGGGCTTTTACCTTTTCATAGTGAGGAGAAACGGGGACAAGATGTACTATGCTAGTTGAACTGAGGTGGGTGTCTTATTAGGTGAATGACTGCAATAGCATTAGAAATTAGAAATTACCTTCCTATAGCAACCTGCAGACTCACTTTATCCTTTTAACTCTTACAGACCTCTTAAGGCAAAAGTGAGGTTTCTACTTTAATGGCGATCCTATTTAACAGTTGTTGGACAAATAAATATATGTAAAAGAAGATCTTCATGAGGAGCCACGTATCTTTTCCTCCATTTCTTGTCCTATATAAATTTTGGCCCTTATTTCTGTTGGCAAGGGTGGGAGAGTGGCCATGAAGGTTAAGTAGGCATCATTTTGGGTCGGAAATTTACTGCAGTGCAAAGCTAGGTGCAGGGTCATTCAAGCCCACATAGGTCGCCTCCTGCTAATCTGGTAGCTATGCTCCATTTCAAGAATCAAGGGCAATTATGATGCTCTGTGATCCTGCATTGGGGTGGTTGCTCATAGTTATATGTGCATATGTAATGTCTTGGTGGTCAAGTTGAACTGTGGCTCTTTGTCTGTTTTTGTTTTCTCCTCTAATTTCATCTAGTGATTCCTAGAGTCTGTTTCTCTGCTCAAGCATAATCTTTCCCACCTGCACAAGGGTCTTATTCTGTTTTCAATTAAATAATTGAATAAGTGTCAATTATGATGAGGTGCTGACTTGAATTAAGTTGTTAGAGAAAGCAAAACAAGAACCACAGAACTTCGCAGATAGCTCATGTGCTTGGATCTGGAGAACTTGAGGAATATACTTCTATTGTCTGTTGTTTAACTGACCAAATAAATAATTTTTCTCTAAAGGTAAGGGTTTCCTTATTTTGAAGAAAACAGTGTGGCTTGGTTCCTCTTTAGGCAAAATCATGGTGACAAAAGAGCACCAAGTACTTTTCTCTGGCATCTGCTATATATGGGGTTCTAGGAAGCACCGCTTTAAAAAAGTAGTAGGCTGTTATAAAAGAAATAGCATACTATTGACATTTAATGTCAGCATAATTTTTTTTATCTCAGGGAAGGACCATAGAAGGACTCGAGTAGCCAATGCATATTTCTCCCTGTTTATGGCTGTCGGTAATGTCCTTGGCTTTGCCACAGGGTCATATAGTGGATGGTATAAAATTTTGCCATTTACTAAGACTTCTGCTTGCAATGCTGACTGCGCCAACCTTAAGTCTGCATTCTTCATCGATATCGTATTTATTGCAATCACTACATATCTAAGCGTCTCAGCAGCTCAGGAAGTACCTCTTGGTTCGAGTGACAGATCCTCGTCTGCTGCTGATGGACCTGGGCAGTCGAGCCACACTCAAGAGGCTTTCATGTGGGAACTATTTGGGACTTTCCAATATTTTTCTGGGTCTGTATGGATGATCTTGCTTGTTACTGCTTTCACTTGGATTGGATGGTTTCCTTTTCTTCTCTTCGATACTGATTGGATGGGAAGAGAAATTTATGGCGGCGAACCCAATGAAGGGCAGAACTACAATGATGGTGTTAGGATGGGTGCATTAGGTCTCATGTTGCAATCAGTTGTCCTAGGAATAACTTCAGTTTTCATGGAGAAGCTCTGCAGGAAATTTGGGGCAGGTTTTGTATGGGGGATTTCAGACATTCTTATGGCTCTTTGTTTTCTTGGCATGCTTGTGGTAACGTATGTCAATAGCATGGACTCAGGCGGCACTTCACCTGCACCTGGCATTGTAATTGCTGCAATAGTGATTTTCACAATACTTGGTGTTCCTTTGGCTGTAAGTTGCTTTCCCCTGTGAAAAGAATTTTTTTTTTCCTTGTTGGAACTTGAAATCATCCTGACTTTCACTTACAAACATCACATTAATCGGGATAAACTTAATAGCAGCTATTTCTACTATTCTAATAAGGGAAGCTTTCTAGATTGGATTCTGCTGTTTACTTCATTGTAGTACTTAATTTAGGGAGTGTATGTGGCGTGGAGTAGAAATAAATTAGGGAGTACCAGTATCTTGACTTTGTGATGGTTATTGTGCTTTATGGAAAAACCATTCATGTGATACTTCCTATTGCAGATAACTTATAGCGTTCCATATGCCTTGATCTCGACACGTATTGAGTCTTTGGGACTTGGGCAAGGTCCACATCTCATGCTCTGTTCTCAACCTATATTATGATTTTGGATTATCTAATTGCTTATATTGGTCTATTATTTTTTTAGGATTGTCTATGGGCGTTTTAAACCTGGCAATCGTGATCCCACAGGTATTATTCTCTTCTAGCACTATTTTTCTATAATTAGGATTATTGGTTGTTTTCTTCTTTTTTCCTTGAAAATAGACCATGTGTTCATAAGTACATTTTCTGCTGGAATTATCTTCTGCTATGTGGCTTCATAAAGTCAAGAAAGTAAGTGCAAAACCTTCTTGAAGTGACAAGTGGTTGATGAAGTTATATATATTTCCTGCGAAGTTGGTCGTCTTTACATTCCTGTAAGCAGCTCTTTCTAGTCTATCTGATTGACTGAAGAAATTTATCCCATAAAGTTCTAATTGCTGCTTTATATATATTCTTTTATTATAAGATTCGAACCAGTGATGATCTTTATATTACTTTGCCTGTAACTGAATTTAGATGGCCTATTTGACGAGAAAGAGATATATTTTTTTAGCTGGTCTATAATTCAGGAAATTAGTTAGAACCAACCATTAACAGTTTCACTGACAAAGTAAACTGATCTGTGGGAGAAAATTTTCTTTCATGCTGTATCATTTTGGTGAGGAAGTTGTGACAAAGTTCTCCTGTCTTTTTGCAGTGTGAGATAGAGAGTTTTGGCTTAGCTTGAAACATTAATAAGTTTTGGAAAGTAATTTGCTTGTCCAATGTGATACTTGAAGGCTCAAAGGTAGTAAAAGATGAGAGGAGCATGTTTATAATGGGGGAAAACTAGTAGGGGCTCCATTTGCGTTATATTAGGGTGCATTGATGTGAGGATATCTAGGGGAATAAAATGAAAGTACGATTTTACTGAAAGAAGAAAATGATGCAGATACAAGTGTACTGGTCAACTAGAGAATTTGTTAAATTGAAATTTGGCTATTAATTGAATTGGTGCTCTGTTCTTCTTTCTAGGTTTAATCTACATAAACGTCTCAATGTTTTGAACTATGGCCCTATAGTCAAGAAAACTTGGAATTGAAGATAATATGAGCTGTTCCTTTTGTCTAACTCTGGTAAAAAGTGATAAATGTTGGTGCACTTAGGGGTAAATGTAGTAGAAGCTTGAGAATAGTCCGTCAAATGGGTGGTCTGGTCAAAAATGTTTTAACCCAAATTGACTCATATACATATGCAGTACAAATTTAGCATCTCATACCCGACTTGATCAATACCCGAATCCGACCTATATCACTAAAATACTTCCATATTTAATCTAACCTATGAAAATCCGTATCCATCTAGTTAACTCACTCTGGGCTCTTCATGTGTATATGTTATTTGGATAAAATCTCTATTTCGACTATAAGATGCTAAAGAATTGGTATTCAACATTGCATAGAATTTTCAATTTTGTATTGATTCACAAAGAAGAATAAGATAAAGTTAGTACTTGGTAGTGAATTTGCAAAATCACAGCAACCAATAATGTTGGGGAATTTAAATTTTAATTAAATGGAAGTAGGATATCAAATAAGATGATTTATGTTGACCATGGATTGTAATGACAAGAATTAAAATTAGAATATTATGTAAATATAACAATGCCAACTGCAACCTAGGAAAGATATACTCCAATAACTAACCAAGGAAAGTTACAAGATTAATGAAAATAATAAATAATGTGGGAAGAAAACGAAGCCGTCTTGATAGTTGTAATGAAGGTGAAGGCGGGCCGATCTTGTGGGCCCATTGAGACTTCTCTGACCTTGGAAAGAATTTGTTAGTTTTTCAGAGAGACTGAAGAAAGTGGTACAAATGTAGATTGGATTTGGGTAAATCGTGAACCAATTTAACAGCTATATTTTTTTGGATATTTCCATTCTAAATGCATTTATGCCCCATTTACTGAATATAACTAACTAATATAATGACTTGGTCCATTATATACGGGTTAAGAAATGGGTTTATGACCCATTTTGACAAATCTACTTGAGAATATGGCCAGATTTGGAGAGGTCATCGAATCACATAGGATATTATTGATTGGAAAAAGGCTTCTATTTTTCTCTTCAAAGCCATCTAATCTTTATGTTAAAGTATAAAAGTGGGTAAAAATATAGTTTTGTGGTTGAGTCACGTGTTATGCCACCTCAATAGTCTGCCAAAGTCCTTATGGTAAACCAAACAAAGAGAATAAATAGATTATGATTCCATCCCACGAACTTCACCGGTGACATTATCCAAGAAATTCTAACATTTAGTTGTGTTGTTTGGTACACAAATCCCATCTTTGGAAATTTTAAATGTTTGTAGTTGAAGCTGAAGTCTCTTAGAGAGGCATCAAGGAGGAGCCAACTTGTATAAACTATTGGTTATTTTCAAAAGCTACTGTACAATTTAAACTCCCCTAAAGACAATTCAATTTGAACGGACTGTACAGATAACGAAGTAAGCAAATAACCTTTTAGTGAAAGTTAACTTCATTGTCACAGTTCTTCACATATCACAACATCTGTGTTATCATGCGATGGATTAGAGTTTTCTATCGAAAAAATTGTAGCTTGAACAAGGCAAAATATATGTAAATCCCCAAAGCACATGAACCTCCCATGTTAATTATCAGAACGCTTCCAACATAAATGAAACTCATTGATTAGAACAAAGGTATTAGCTGCTTTAATTTTTTTATCAATTTTTGTACAAGTTAGAAAGTCCAACCCAAAGTGGAGGGAGAGATTATGTATATAAACCTGTAAACAAGCAATGTGGGAAACTATAACATCCCCTCTCACATGCAAACAGCGATGAGAATGACGTGTAGATTTGATGAATGGGGAGCCTTATGCCGAAATAAACTGTGTTGGAACTCAAGTTTGATATCATGTTATAATGTCCAATAAAAGCTTACGCTTTAGGTGGAGGGAGACACTATGTGCATAAGGCATATGAAAACATTGCAGACAATTGATATATGATACTTCAACAGCTTAGATAGGCATGTGGTGGCCCCCATCTATGTATATTGGTTAGTCTTTGAATTCAGACCACCTTATCGATGAAATTCTTGTAGAAATGGAAATTATAGCCACTAATTGCTTAATTATAATCCTGTGCTTTGTAAATTCTTTTACTTCTTTGTTATTTACATCCTTCTTTTAGGATGAAATGTCATGACATTTATCATTCATATGTGAACCTTCTTTAGATCTTAAAGAAGATGAAAAATATGAGAAGAGAAAAGAGTAGATGAAAAATAGTCTAGTTCCTCCATAAAAGCTCATACCAACTACCTGTTGAAAATTTTTCCTTTATGAAGCAATACCCATTAACATGAATGAAATGATGAATTTGAGTTTTAGTCTTCGTAGAAACCATGAAGCACTTCAATGAAACAGAAAATGAATTTCTAACACCCAAGATCAACAATTTCATTCTAGCAATAAATCAAGATATGATTGATGAAAATCTAGTCTTTGGCTTTTTCCCTGCTTTTACTCAAGTCCTTGAACAACAAATATGTAGGAGAGGACGAATTCCTGGGAATATATCTAACAATTAATCATAACAAGATGAGAAAATGGGAAAGGTAAAAGGGTGAGAGAGACTGCATTCTAGTCAATTTATTTATAAAATGTGTGTAATGGGTGTGCAAATAGCGCCGTCCAAAATGGAATGGCAGCCCTCCGCCAGTGATATGTAGCTGGATGCATATCTCTGTTGCATCTTACTCCCATGGAGGCATTTTACTAATCAGCAAACTGCGACATATTTGATCCTTGAAAACAGGTGGTGGTCTCCCTGGGAAGTGGACCCTGGGATCAATTATTTGGTGGTGGAAATTCACCAGCTTTTGCGGTGGCAGCAGTATCAGCCTTCACTGCTGGTCTTATAGCCATTTTAGCTATTCCTCGATCCAGTCCTCAGAAACCCAGGATTGTTGTATGAGGTACTGAGGAAGATCCTTGTTTTGCACAGCAATATCTCATTGTGATCAACATGATAGCATGGATAAATATTTAATTTTTGGTGCTTTTATACTTACAAAGTCTTGAGGGCTGGATCAGTGGGTTTTTTTAACTTGTCATCGGGAACACTGGAGAACATTGTCTGTGCATTCTTCTCAATTTTGCTTTAGTATTACCATTGTCAGGCATTGATATTTTCTGGTTTGTAGCTTGAAGAAGACTTGTCTCACTGACAGCCTGTGTTATGGGAGAATAGGATCGTTACTGTGAAAAGATTTAAGAAACATTGCTCTGGATGGTTTCTGGGCAATCAACATTCCATGTGTGAGGAATTGTACAAAATAAGCAAAAACATATTTGCATTATGAATGTGATTGTCCAACTGCTTGGTACAGTATCTTCTCTATGAAAAAGAATTATCCTGTGAAATTTATGTCTCCAGTTCCTGATAGCTAAACATGTCTCTTTATGCAAATTCTGGAGTTTTTTTTTTCTTTGGTAGATTCTTCAATTCATCCCCAGACAATGTCCTTGTGAGCTTTAGAAAATTGATTTGAATTGGGATTGTACCACTTCCCATAATTTGGTGTCCTTTAAATGATGTAACTAAATACTACCATAAGGAAAAGAGGATCTCATGCTGCTTGTGCAAATTTGCTCTACATTTTTGGCATCACATTCGTAGAGGAGCTCTGCTGTCTAAACATTGAGGAGTACATATCATGCGTCATCTAAGATTTTTTGGAGTGTCATTTTGTAATAAGCATGTATTGGCTTTTTCTGACTTTTCCACATGAAGTTGTTCTTCTGTCTGTTGCAGTTATCCAGGAAGTCTATCTCGCTTTCATTTTGTCCATTGGAGGCATTTGGGTGGTTTGCTAGAGCAGTTCAATAGCTGTCTTTTTCTGAATCAATTTTTGGGGGCTGTTGCTGTTTGATTTTGAGTTAAGACCGGCCAATGGGGACAGTAAATTATCGCTCTACACTGCACATATACTGGAAGGGAAGTGGCGTTGTTCAAGATATGATGGATGATTGCTGGAGAGGAATGATATCCATCCAGATATGTGATCTATACACGAGATATCTTGGGTGCGGCCGCTGGTGATTTGCTTTTTAGCTGTCAAGTCGAATCACGCATCAACCCTGTCCATGAAAGTGAAAGGAGAATAAAATCATTGGACATTCTGAGAGGCATATTTTTTCTGTGTAAATGTCGAATCCCTGGAAGGCTTGTATCGCTGGGGTCAAAGATGCATGGATGCGTGTTTTATGTCATAGGAGACTCTGAAATTACTCAAATCAAAAGGATCTGTCCATATGGAGAGCCCAGGTCTGTACATATCTTTGAATTTGGGTGCTTCAAACATTTATCAACTAAAATAATGTGCTAAGATTGTTTGGTCATTGCCTGCTGCTTTCACAACTAAAGAAATCTACTCAGCATGTATAGAGCATGTCTAATTTAGCTTGGAGGTCATAAGGTGCTCAGACTGTTCTTGGAAAAGCATCGCAATGATAGATGGCTAGATTCCTTTTAAGAGATATAACATATTACACAAATATTATTATTTTGTAAGAAGGTAGAAATGAAATTTGCCTAAATTTGCCTTATCTACTTACTTCCCTAGAGCCGACGCAATGTTCTTGCTTCATAAAACTTTGTGGCCTCCGTGTCGTCAACGTTGTTCATGCAATGTTGGTGGTACTTCACCATTCGAGAAGAGGGTGGTTCCCATCAAGTTTGGTGAACTATCCATCAAATCACATTTTTCGCAAGATAAAATGATTTCAGATCTTTGTCGTTCTCAAACTAAAACAAATTCATCCGCCGAACAAAATTCTTGAGACTGACATCAGACGGTCCCTCTTTTGGTTTTGCCGCCCACCAAGTTCCAAACCTGTAAATACCTGAATCGCGGGCTCCTAGAGGTCAAACTAGAGTCGTGTCTGATATTAATGAGTGAGTTGAGGAGGGAAATAGGCCGGCAGAAAACGATACGAAGAATTCAAATGAGGCGCAATAACGATGGTCGGACGCCATCGTTGACGGTATCAGAGCGTATCACCAAAATAAATGTAGAAAATCACGTCTAGATGGTCAATCAAATTTCACTCTTTACCTTGATCGGACGGCTTAGAAATCTTCAAGACAAGTTTTTGGGATTTTTTTTTTTATACAAAAAAACAAAAAGTCGCCTGATTTAAGCATGGTGTACCATCCCGACTTTTTGGAAAAAAATATCAAAACGATGCTAAAATAAGATATATAATGATCGGATTTTCTGTTAAGTTGTGAAGCTAACGCATGGGAAATCGCCGACGCTCGAGGAGAAACGTATGCTGATAAAGACGAGTGACATTCTTTGCCTTCCGCTTCCTTCATGGCCATGTGATGGGCGAGAACGAAGACCACCGTACAAAAAAGTTCCTCGTCAGACAGTTGAAATTCTTGTTTTTGTTTCCACACATGCCTAATTACGCCCATGTCACACTCGCTCACATTAATCTTAGTTGTTTCCCTTCTTTTCCTTCTTTCTCGTATTTTTCTAGGGGTGAAAATTGGTCTTGGTGTCTAGGTAAAACCTTGGAATGGGCAAAGCTGGTTCGATTTCTGGATTAATGCTCTGAATGGCAGGTTAAAGTGCATATTTTCACTTGGTTAACAAGAAGTCATTTAATATCAGCTATGATAAGAAAAATAAAATATGCATGATATTATATCACTAAATTATTTCGATTCCAATTAGAATCAATAACACGTGTTACCGATTCAACATCTGGATCTAAAACAAGATCTATGGGGTCAATTTCAAATTTTAATTTGAAATCGATTTATCTAGAGAATCGATCATCTTGATTTTTTTTCTTCATATCTAAAACACCTCACTCTCCAACAAGAATGTGGGAAAAATTGCAAAACAATTCAATTCAAGCGATGTGGAACCTCAATCGTCGTATGCCCACTTATTTTTTACCCATCGATCACCCTTTACTTACCTTTTATATGCAAATTTTTGGTTATAAGTTGTATATTCGTCCGGCAACTGAATAAGAAAACGTTAGCACATTTCAACTCTGTGTTCGTATAATTAGCCTTCTGAAATATATAATTGCGTTTCCTTCATTCAATATGCGTCGTGCCTTAGTTGTATTCTTTGTTAATTCTCCAATTTGTCCAAAAAAAGAAAAAAAGAAAAAAAGGAAAAGGAAATCCCACTTCTCCTTCCCTGCACCCAGCTAATCACTGTGATACATCCCCGCAAATAATTTCAATAAAAATAGGAAAATGAAAAATGAAAAACTCAACACAGAATCTCTCTCTCTCTATCTGAGTTCTTGAAATTTATCCCAGAAATTCACTGATCTCTCTGAGGAAAAGCTGTCCGATCCCTTCGTCGGATCGTATGTTCAGTTCCGCCGCCGCTCTGTCGCCCCAAATCGTCGGCGCCCTCCGACATCTCACGTACCCCTCGAATTCAGCTCAACCGAAAAAAACCGAATCTTTATTATCAGCTTCGATCTTTTAACTGCTCTCGACTTCCTCCTCACTCGATTCGCGTGATCTATCTAACTCCAATTCACCATTCTTGTACATTGCCGATTCCCCACCTGTCCGCGAATCCTCTAGCGTGTATTTGAGCCTCCCTTCCCGTCGATCTCCCCGCAACTGATGAGGCTGGGCGGATGATGTGATTTGCCCCCCGCCTCTCGCCTCGTGTTCGTCCGGTATGGCGTCGATCAGGAGAACCCTGTCGCCGCCGTACCACGATCGCCATTACCAGAACGGCGAGACCCCAGTTCCGGTCCCGCCTCCGTCGCATAAACCCTTCGCCGCCTCGGCCAAGCCCTCCTCGGCTTCGCCGGGATTCGACGTCTGTGGATTCTTGACGTTCGTCTTGCTGGGGAAGCAGCCGAGGAGGTCGTGGAGGAGATTGCTCTACAGGTGTTTGTTGTTTTTCCTTTTCGGGTTTCTATTCGGCATGACCCCTTTCGGGCATGTGAACGAATTGCAGGCTCATGACTTCTCTTTGGATATCAAGCCGTCCGATGTCAATGTCAACGCTCGGTTGGAGAGGGCCATCGATCATCTGGTAAGGCACGACGAGTTTGTGCGCGAAAGTTCGAATCTTGAAGTGGGAGCAGGAGTCGGGGCGAAGTCAGATGGAAGTTCTGATTCGGTGCCTAGGAAGCAGTTGATTGTGGTTACGCCAACTTATTCTAGAGCAGCACAAGCTTACTTTTTAAATAGATTAGGCCAGGTACTGAGGCTTGTGCCGCCTCCCCTTTTGTGGATAGTGGTGGAGATGAATGTCGTTTCCATGGAGACTGCAGATATATTGAGGAAAAGCGGAGTTATGTATCGGCATTTGGTATGTATGAAGAATTCTACAGATATTAAGGATAGGGGCGTGCATCAGAGGAACACCGCATTGGAGCATATTGAGCGCCATAAGCTTGATGGAATTGTTTACTTTGCTGATGATGATAATATCTATTCTCTTGAGTTGTTCCACAGCCTAAGACAAATTAGGTACCCTTTCAAACTTCTGTTAACTGTTTAATGTTTAATCGCTATAGTTACAATGTCATACAGATTTTATGCCAGGTCTCTTAGGTGATTTGATGTTATCTGGAAATGATGCTAGCAGTTGGTACCTCTGTTTGTTTACTTATGCTGTTTATAGTCTCTAAAGGTTAATCAGTGCTGGAGATGTTATTAATACATGAACTTTTGCCATGATTTTTAGTGGTAGGTAGGAATGAGCATCGCAAAATCTTGCCCTTGACTCATTGCTAATTTAGATTGCGTCAAAGGCAGGCATATTGCACATGGAACATTTTGCTTGGGGAGTGCATTACCCTGTTTGCCATAATCTGTTTGATACCTCTGTTTCCATCAATTTTGATATAACATAACTTGGAATGGCTTTCTACTCTACCATGTCGGGTACTAGTTTACTATATTGGGTACATATTTACGAGATTATCCTACAGGCTAGATATGCGTTTCAGCCTAAACACACTATCCTGCTAAATTGACCCGCAACAAATTTTTTGAGGATGATCACTGTTTAATCTTGTAATGCAGCGTGGTAAAGGTTGTAGGCCTGGCAATCAACTAACTCCTTGCTGGTACTCTATTAATTTTTACCACTGCTTATCCCTCTCTCACACTGCCACTGGCATAACTTTGTTAGAGTGTTTCACTAATTTATTGTGTCTGGATCAGCTTGGTGACAAAATGGTTTTCTCCATCCTTGCTTTTTTGTCAGGAAAATAATTTGTTAATTTGTAACAGCTCAAACTGATTTTGGAGTTTCCTAGCTGAGACCATTCAATCACCTTTTCCTCTTTCAAGTTCACTAATACTTCTAGTTCGGTATATAAGCAGCTTGCATCCCAGCTAGTTGTTGCTTCTTCCTTGTCGTAGGTACATGTAATTTGGAAAGGAATTCGTAATCAGTGGATGGATTGACAACTTGGTCCCAATTAGTCGGATAGTGTAAGTTTTTTGCAAGAGGTTTTTTGGAGTTTTTCCACATTGTGGGAACAACTCAGAGCCATTTTGGGGTACTCTAGTCCTTTGTTGTGGCTTTTCCCTCTAGTTCTGGATCTTCCACTTATAATATGATAGTGGCTTTTGCTGTGTCTTTTATTAGAATTATTGTTGAATTTGTGATTACCAAAAGCATCAGCAAATATATGTCGTAATCTGGTTCCTATACAAAGGGTGCTTGTTACATTTCCACATGGTTCTTTCTGCTAAAGCCAATAGTTGAAGCACGCAGTTAAGAGGTGCCTAGTTAGGCTAATGTCTTTTCGTTTTTACTATCGCATACTTGGGCTATTGACTTGAGATCGATGCTTTTATCAGTTGACTATTGGTGGATTTCTGGTTCCCTATAGCCAATTGCTGCAAGAAGCTCGAGGTGGGAATTGGGATTTTGTTTGGGGCCATAAGTGTGCTGACCTAGACTCGGGGCAATATGGAGGGATGGCAGGGGAGGCTGCACCTCGGCAGTACGCGGGCGAGGCTAAGTGCATTTTTTCTGTCCCACATTGTTTAGGGGGGAGTCTTGGGTTGTCTTATAGGGTTTTGGATTCTCTAACTGTACATACGCGTTTTCTTGAGGTAGTATGGGCTGCTTTGATAAGAACAAAATCGTGAGGATTTAGTGTTTAAAGCGGACAATATGTGTACAGTGGTAGACTGAGGGCATTATAGGTGGTATCGGAGTTGATTTCTGCAACATGTGGGAGGCCACAGCGAGAGCGCTGTGTCATAAGAGGTCATAAGGGGTGGAGAATGTGATGACCTAGACCCGAGGTAATATAGAGGGATGGCAGGGGAGGCCACGCCTTGGCAGTACATGAGCAAGGCTAAGCGTATGTCTTCTATCCCACATCACTTAGGGAGGGAGTCTTAAGCTAGCTTATAGGGTTCTGGGTTCTCTAACTGTACAAACGTGTTTTTTTGGGATAGTATGGGCTGTTCTGATAAGAACAAAACCGTGAGGGCTTAATGTCTAAAGTGGACAACATGTCTACAGTAGATGACCCAGGGCGTTACAATAAGTAGTAGTTATTATATATTCAAGTTTGTTAGATTGCTGAACTTTGCTTTGTGCAACTTTTTGGCAAATCCTGACTTTCAGCTGCTTGTCATGTAGGCGTTTTGGCACTTGGCCAGTTGCCATGCTTGCACAGAGCAAAAGCAAGGCTATTCTTGAAGGTCCGGTCTGCAATGGAAGTCAAGTGATTGGATGGCACACAAATGAGAAAAGTAAAAGACTCCGACGGTTTCATGTTGATATGTCAGGGTTTGCTTTTAACAGTACAATCTTGTGGGATCCAAAGAGATGGAGGCGCCCGACGCTGCATCCGATACGGCAATTGGACACAGTGAAGGAGGGTTTTCAGGTAATATCTTGGTGTTCCCCTCTTCAAAATTTTTCAAAATTCTCTGGAAATTCCTTGAAGGTATCATGTGTATGATATAGTTTTTTCACTTACTGTTCCCCTTATCCATCTTTTCTTAGGAGACCACGTTTATACAACAAGTTGTAGAAGATGAAAGTCAGATGGAAGGTATTCCTTTTGGCTGCTCAAGAATAATAAACTGGCATCTCCATTTGGAAGCTCGTAATCTTATTTATCCAAAAGGGTGGCTATTTGACAAGAACCTGGAGGCCGATCTAACCATTACGTGATGGAAGTTCAACCATGCTGGTACAGTCTGTCGTTTGGCTGCCATCCAATGGTGTTCTTAATTTTTTTCCCCTCCGTTAGGTGCTTCTTTTCAGTTGAAAGTGGACTTCATTCGGTGTGCATCAGAAAAAATTTCACATGAAATCTCATCAACCAAAGGTTATCAGAAATTTTAGGTCTTCCTTGGTTCACAAAATTTTGTAGTTTTTCTTTTATCATTTCCAACAGAAAAAAGAGAACTATCCAGGAAGTTGTTTTGCAGTGTTTTTTTTAGCTTTTCGAATGAAAATGACAGATACTGTTTTCAAAATTAAAGCTCTAAGTTAAAAAGAACTTTCTTGTGTTCTCATTGTATTTGTGTTGAAGGAGAAGGAGGGCTAGAAAATCAAAAGAAAAGTTTCTCTTACAATTTCAGTGGAATAAGAGCAAATTTTTACAAATCTTATTCCTTGAAAGGTTTCATTATCACCTACCAATTGTATTCAAGAAAATTCAAATTTCAGGTTTTCATTTTACCTTTCTCTTAAAACAAAACTAATGAAAACAAAATTGGAAATGTTTTCTGAAACCAAAGAAACCTGAGTACAAGTTGCATAGAACTATGTGCTGCCTCCATATTCTTTGGAATCAAGTCTCTTGATCAATCCATGCAGAAAATTTTTCTACAGTCCGGATCAACTGGAAAATGCATAGTTTGCACCAGTAATTCATGTTCTTCCTCATATCTCAGCAGGTTCTGCATGGCGGTGGCTCTCTCACGTGTCGGCAACCTTTTAATCCCCAACAACAGTTCGCCCATTTTTATACAATCCATCACCGCTCAGGATCAGATGGTAAGCAAGGAAAGAAGAGACAGAAGAAGAAAGTGTTTATTTTCATTTTTTTTTTTTAAATAGAATTCTTTGGTACATTCTATTCTTTTCAGGATCATGGGATTTGACTGATGTAGAGAAGTAGTGGCTGGATCTTTGGGGGTGAGATAGGTGAATTTTGGATTTCTTTTACTCCTCAGCCCCTTAGGAATGAAAAATTGTTGTATGACTGGGGTTGGGTTTGTGTGTATTCAATTTTGTTTGTGATCAGGTCTTGTAACAAATAGGACCATCACAAAAGCAAACTGTCCTAGATTTTCTTGCCATTTTGTTGAGGCAGTACAAAAAGGACAACAGTCGTTTGACCATTGACACAAGAATTCTCTCATCTGTCTAAAGAAAAGAGCAGAGTGCGCATTTGCACGAAGCGGTTTGGAAGCAACTGTTTTATGTCTCTCGAGGTAGGTTTTCAGATTAAAAAAGGAGTGTGACATCGCCAATCAAAAGAACAGGTGGAGGTATTTCATGTGCAAAAGGACAATGCACAAACGAATTGATATGTAGACCTTGCGTTCTTCTTCCCCTATGAAGTAAAAAAGATAGATCATCAACGCTTTTGAGGAAGTGGGCTTATTCCTGACATGTGAAAGTTGCTTCAGAAGTGAGCCTAGCCTGTTTGGATTTGTTCTCTTTCCGGCGTGTAAATCCCATGAAGATATAATAAACTCAAAAGAATTTGTAAAAATATTTACGAGAAACTCAATGCGGATGATATTCATATACATCGAAATGATTTGAACGTTTCACATTAGATATGTTTGCACTACAAAATGACTAGGTTGTTGATACGGATAGACATGTGACTAAAGCGTTGAATATTATCAAGCACGCGATCCATTGTTGATGCCCACAAAGATCAATATCAATATTTATGCACATCAATGATCACTATCGATCAATTGTTGATATATAACGGCATATGGTTAAGGTGTATGGTTAACGATGATTGACAATGGTATCAATTAATAGGATTGATAAACTATCAAGGCATAAGGAGAAAGTTCAACGCACAAATGGCATTAAGATGCGGTTATAGGTTTGAAGTTATTGGAGAACAAAGTGAATGAGGTTGTGAAGCAACTAACACATGATTTTTAAGAGAACGGCCCCTTGAAGACAAGATCATGGCATCATGAGAATATTGACACAAAACTTATAAAGATGAAAGAACATGGCTACAATGCAAGAGAATTGCTTATAGAGAGCTGTGGCACAAATACTATCCTTTGTGTACTAGAGTCTCGAACACAAACAAATAAATTTACTATCTTTCAATCATCTCTATTTCCTTACATTGTATTTCAATTCCTAAACTTGCGCTATCAATTAAATTTTGGCGTTTAACTTTATTCTAGTTGTCGCATCATCGATTAAATTCCTACAACAAATTTTTGCATTTTCAAACTTTGTCATTAATTAAATTTTGGCATAGTTAATTTACTTTTGATTCTCCCCAAACTTTGTCATCAATTAAATTCCGACACAATAGTTTAGTTTTATCCGAAGTAAAATTTTCATTGTCTCTTGCCTATACATGATATTTCTTGTCTAGAATCGTCACAAAATATCTCTTCAAATGAAAATCGAAAAATGAGTTTGATAAATTTTGGGAAACAAGAAAATGACTAAACCGCATTGAAAGGCGACCGTCAAGAAAGAAGTCTCGATTTAGCAGACGACAGAATTACTCGTGCCCCCGACCGAACCGAAGTCGAATATTTTGTCCAAAGTGACAAAAGGGCACCCCTCGAAAAGAATCCGACTTTTCATCGCCGAAAGAGAGAGAGAGAGAGGGACGGTCGGTCTACAGGCAAATCGCGATCCCGTCCGGCGGCGAGCATCCGGGGATCGCGAGAGAGAGAGAGAGAGAGAGAGAGAGCGCAGGAGGAGAAGGAGGAATGGAGGGGTGGGACCCGAGCACGAAGTCGACGCTGACGCAGATCCCGCTGCTGGGGACGAAGGCGGGGCCGAGGGACGGGGCGGGGTGGACGCAGCGGCTGAAGGAGGAGTACAAGGCCCTGATCGCCTACACCCAGATGAACAAGTCCAACGACAACGACTGGTTCCGCATCTCCGCCGCCAACCCGGAGGGCACCCGCTGGACCGGCAAGTGCTGGTACGTCCATAACCTCCTCAAGTACGAGTTCGACCTCCAATTCGACATCCCCGTCACCTACCCCGCCACCGCCCCGGAGCTCGAGCTCCCTCAGCTCGATGGCAAGACCCAGAAGGTTGCCTTCCTCCCTTTTTCTTTGGTTTTCCTTCGCCAATTTCCATTTTTTTTCGCCTGAAGTTTTGCCTTTTGCTGTTTAACGTTGTCCGATTTCGTTTTTTTCACTTGTGGGTGTTTGTGTTTGTGATGGTATAGATGTATAGAGGAGGGAAGATATGCTTGACGGTGCATTTCAAGCCGCTCTGGGCCAAAAACTGGTAATTCGTTCATTTTTGTGCCTCTTTGATGGAGCTGAGTTCGTGCTCGATATTGTTCTGTGTTTTATTTTTACGTGATGTGTTGGGTTGGTTGAGGGACACACCGGAAAAGCCAAAACTTTAAAGCTTAGAGATCATAAATCCTTAGTTAATAAAGGGTTCGGAATTTTTGGCTTCTTGGTTTAGTTGATGCGTTGCTGTTCCACTTCGTTTTCTATTAACGGAGAAGAACGGAATCGTGTATTAGATTGTGCAACGGCTTGGAGGTGCTTCGACTTTGATAAGAGGAAGAAATTCAATAGCGGATACAAATTGTAGGGGAAGAGGAAGATTTCTTATTCTTGGGTCGTTAATCAGGAATTTGTGAGCATTCATGCTGATGTTTGTGCTTCTCATGAATGCTTGGTTAGGGGAGGGGGGGTGTTGGATCTTACTGTTTTGTTCTTATTAGCTTCTAAAATAGCTACTGAGACTGGCATCTTTGGTTCCTGGGAATTTCCTTTTAGTTTTATGATGCAACTGTCCCTGATCTTAAGGTGAATCCACAAATTGTTAACACCATAGATTTCAGAAGGCCATCTTAGATTTCTGTTCAAACATGATTCTTGATTTTTATGCTAAATGTTTAATTCCGTGATTTGTTTGATGTGAACAACAGAAGTAGTTGTTTCATATTTGAGCTGGTTCTTCATCTGGCGAAGATAATGATGCTCTGGAAATAAAGAGGATTCAATTTTTCTGTATCTTTTGTTTATCTTGCTCGCTCAAATGCCTTGTTACTACTTTGTGGAATCAATTTGCTCTCTACCTCCTCAAATTTTACTAAAATTGGTGGCTCAGTGGGAATCTGATCTTTGTTGTCTCAAATTTGGCAGCCCTCGTTTTGGTATAGCGCATGCACTTTGTTTGGGACTAGCTCCATGGCTTGCAGCTGAGGTTCCTATACTTGTGGATTCTGGTATGATTAAGCACAAGGATGACGCTCCATCATCCAATGAATCGTAACTCATTTTGAACTTTTGAGACTGTAAAAGCATACCTTGATCGGTGACTAGTCTTGCTCAAAGAAAATAAGTAACTGTTTACTTACTCATTGATCTGGATTACATAAAGCCATGGTTGAGTGCTGACATTGTTTGTCCGGACAAAATTCTCGTGCTTTGCTTCTATCTTTAGCGATATAAAGTTCCTTATATAACCATGAGAGTAGTTATTTCTTTTTGGTGACAATCCGAGTGTTGCTGATGGCGCAGTGTAAGCTTGGACCTTCCTCTTCTCATTACATGTTTTGATGTGGTTTGAGTGACACAAGTTGGATATGAGCTGCCTAGCTAATCAGTCACTGTACATAGATGAAGAATTTTATCCTCCTTATCTCAACTTTTGTTTGTTGACCTACCAGCAAACTGTTGAAATATTTTGCGACAGCCATCTAAGAGTAATGGACATGGGCCTTCGCTGTCATCTATATTTTAAGTTTAATCAGAAAAAATATGACAGATCTTGACCTAGGACCATCTTGATTTTACATAAGTATATGATCTGCATTTGTCCACTGAATGATCGTGTTCTTCCTAGAAGGCTTGAGATGATCAACTTTTGTTTCTCGTTTTTACCTGGATAGAAGCCAAATCAAAAGTAAAGCAACCAAGGCCGAAAGTTTTTTCCCTTCTCTGTTTGTGCACATCCCCCTTTCGGTCTGTATTTCTGTTTGCTGATGGTCTTATGTTGAGAAAGAGATGGTCTTATGTTGCACGTCATGTCATGCCGATAGCTTTATGTGAAGTGAATTGATTATGATAAGAGCTCGCACTTTTTATTGTTCGAAGTTTTTACCACCAACCGACAGATATCATGATCTGATCATGTGCACTATACTACTGCTCCAAGATGCTGCCGGTTTGACCCTTTTTGCCGTCTTTGGTACGTGAAGCTGAAACCAGCTGGGATAGAGATCTTTTCTGCTGGTGACCTCAAGGTCGAGTGGCCAGTCGCTTTAGTCGATGCATCGATAGAATTCCCTTTTCCTCTCCTGGGTGTAGCATAGGCATACTAGATCTGGCAGGGAGTGAATTCAAAACTTTGTTGTAGTAGAAGTTCAAGCGGGAATTGACATAAGAATGTTCATAGGTATGCCAACTTCCTCGAGCCAAAATGGTCACGGACAGCAAACATGATATAGGCAACATTAGTCTGTAAATCATCTCTATGGATATACACACTCCCTGCCCACTTGATTGAACTCCGTTTGAAAGCAGTTCATCGGCTATTATTATAGAGGCTTCGCATTCGTACACCTGAATTGATCATGTCCAACTGGGGATGTGTATGTGTGATAAAGGTCATTTTAGCAAGCAACATAGCTTTTATGTTGAACTAAAATTGGAAGCGGAAGCATGTAAGATCACTCGTTTATCAGAGACATGTTACGCAGCAACGTTACTAAATTAAAAAAGTCTGCAATTCAAGAAGGCCGTGAGAAGCATCAGATCTATATACCGTCGAAGAACAGCTGGTCCCGCTTGGAAGTAAAGGATTACTTGTATATAAACTTATTGCTTTGTATACTCAAGTCACAGAATTTGAAGTCTTCACGAACTACATGGACTAGTTACTTGGCGTTTTGCGCGGCTATGTCTTTTACATATTTTTAAAAGTTAAGGACGCCAATAATGTGAGATGCGATATAAAAGAATAGACTTATTTTATAGTAATACCTCTAGTTTTCTCGAAAAATAACACACAATTTAAGGATGCCTAAGATTCAAGCAAAATAGACGCTACATGACATAAGTGAAAAAGTGATTTTTTAGAGTGCAATAGTGAAAGTTATATTCTCCATTCGTTTCACGAAAAACATTTTTCTCATTTTCCGACGTTTGAATCAATTCGGAAAAAGAGCTAATAAAAAATATTTTCCTAATTAACATAAAATCTAAGCTTAAATTTAAAAAAGTAATTTCCATAACCCTTAATAGACATAGGCCTAGAGGTTAGGGCCAAGTCCACTGAGGACCATCAAGGCCAAACCCAAGTCCACAGAGGTCACGCTCAGAACCTCGATGCTTGGCCTCAGGTCGACAGAGGTTGGCCTTGGGGTACCAGTGCTTGTGCTAGGACCTTGGCATCCAAGCTCAAGTCTATTGAGGTCAGGCTCCAAGACCTTAATGCTCATGCTTGGGTCCCTAGCTCCCAAGTCCAAGCCCATTGAGACTGGGATTAGGTCCACAAAGGCTAGGCCCAAGACTCTGGTGCATGTGCCTTGAGCACATAGAGGCCAGGCCAGGTCCCAGCGCTTGGTCCTTGGTCCATGGAAGTCACGCTTGAGTTCATAAAGGCCAAGATTGAGACCCTAGAGCTCGTGCCTGGATTTGAGTCCATTGAGGTCAAGTCCGAGACCCTAGTGCCCCTGCTTGGGTCCTCGATGCCCATGCTCTAGACCCTAGTGCTCGTGCTAAACTCCCTCATGCTTGAGCCTAGGTTCATTAAGGCAAAGGGCCGGGACTCAAGTATATATTTGAGAAGGATAACGGAAATTTGTCTGAAGGAATTTATTTCTTTTTCTTTATCAGCTTTATTGGTGGGATAGATCTGGGAAAACATTTGAAGAAATATTTTTCCATTCATTTTTAAATTTAAATTTAATAGGTGTGAGGATGACACATCACTAAACCAGTGCTATTTTTTTTTTTTTTCTATCGGTCCTACTTTACTCTTATTCTAACTCTCAGACTTTTACCATGTTTCCTTGCAGGGCGTGAGTCGAAACTCACACTTGGAACTAATTCGTCCCCATCCCAATCCCCCTTGAGAAGGTGGGGATTCGAACCCCCCACCTTCCCCTTCCATGTTTGATTGAGTATGGGCCAGGCAACGCCATTAAGCATTGCGACTTGGCACGTGGCATCAAAAAAACATAGTTAAATGCTATGAGCAAGCACGTGAACAAGCATACTCTCAGCTTTAGGGGCGTGCAACTAAACTAATTTTACTTGAAAACCGGATCAAATTGCTCGAAAAATGGGTCCAGGAACCCATTCCCATTAGAATCGGTCCAAGAACGAGTTACAAATTTTTGAAACCAGTTGTAATCGGTTCAAGAACAGGTTGCAACTAGTTCTGAGTGAATACCCATCTAGTTACTGGACTGGACCACCCTGTTTTTTAATTGGTTTCGAAATTGGTTTTATAAGCTAAAATGCCAAAACCCAAATTTCATTTTTCCCTTAAATTCTAACCTCAGCATTCATTCATCCTTTATCTTTCCTCAAAACTTCTCACTAGTCCATCATTTTCCCTAATTTTTATGGATGAATGGAGAATGGAGTTTCATAATTAATATTTTATGTTATGTGTTTGAACTTTTTATCATTTATAATTGTACATGACTACGTATTTATCTTATAGATTGTTGTTTTTGGTGGATTAGGATTTTTGTTGTTCATTTTTTACTTTGAATCGTTTCATTACTCATAACCTCATATGATTTTGTTGTAAAAAATCAACAAAAAAAAAGTAACAAAAAGATAAGACAGGTTCTTGGGTGGACCTTAAAACTGGACTGTAAAAACAAGTTAGGTTTTAGAATTGGTTCCAAACAAATAAGGTAGGTTTTAGTGTAAAAAAAAAGGAAACTGTTTATAATATGGTAGGTTCAGGTTGGGAGAAGGATACTAAAAGTGCTAAAATTAATGTATGACGCTCACTTTAATACCAAAAGTTTTTACCAAATCATTTAAGTGTCAATGACGAGAAATTTTGTCAAATTGATTACATGGCATTTGTGAATAAAAATTTTAAGTGACATATTGTATATTTTTAAAAACTTATTCCACGTAAACGTGCGATATGACATTGTTTAGTCCAATTTGGCTAGGTAATGAACAAAACGATTTTGCAAGCCGTCCATGGCAAAAGCGACATGGTTTGAACTTGAGTAAAACAGCTAGCCTCGTTGCTCACTTGCCGTCACTCACCATCTGCTCGCCGTCGCTTGCTCATCGCCCATGGTTAAGATGTGTTTCTCTCTCTATGTTGCTCGACTGGAGGGGAAAATTAGGGTTCGTAAGGGAAAAGTTGGGGTTCGTAACGGAAAAATTAGGGTTTGTGAGAAAAAATTAGGGCTCATGGGGGAAAATTGCGGTTGTGAGCCACTACTCTCTATTTGCAAGATTGAGCTATTAATTTTGGGGGCATACTGAAATAGGGAGTGAATTTGGGTTCAATGGCCGATTAGGGTTTGAAATTGAGGGTTTCTCTTTCAATTTGAAGATTTAGGGTTCTTATTTGGCAGAAAGGTACCATATGGCATTGTTTTTAGGGTTTAGATGTTGACTAGACTCTCCGGTGAGATACGTCAACTTAAGAAACTTATGAAATATGGTCATATCAGATTTCCAGTCAAATAGACCGAAGTTGGCATTGAAAAGATTGTTTTCCAAAAAAATTAACATTTAAGTGATTCAAAAAAAAAAAAATAGAATTAAAGTGAGCGCCATATATAAGTTTTGACACTTCTAGTGTTCTTCTTCTGTTCTAGGTTCATGCTCTGAAACCTACTCACCTTGGAACCGATTATCCCTACTCAACTTTGACTTTAACTGTACATATGTAGCTATACGACAACTTTGGGAATATTATCTCCATGCTTATCGACTCGCATGGCTATTTTGACTAATAGAGATGCTTTAGGGTAAAATACAAATTCCTCTATAGAAGCTTTAATTTGACTAATATAGATGCATAAGGGTAGAATAAAAATGTCTTAGTAGATGCTTTAGGGTAGAAGACAAATTTCTGTAAACCAGCAAATTAGTCATGCAAGTCAATGAGCGTGGAGATAATATTCCGAAAGTTGTCGAGTTGCTCAAGATATCTGCAAGTCTTAAGCATCATCTGCCGCCATAGGCTGATAAATTGCCTGCATTTCATCCAAAACATATCAGATTCTATGATCCACACACGAGATCCAAACATGTAACTGATTATACGTACTCCGTTCTGATTGACTCGACTCAAGCTCCGGGTGTTTGGCATTCAAGAATCAGCGCCTTGTCGGTTGTTTGACGTGAGTATTCTGTGTTCATATCCATCCGCAGTTAAACTAATTGAAGGATATGTGGTACCTTAAGTCGTTACAAGCATGATTCTCGTTTGATAGAATTGTCGGCCGCCTTTTTCGTGGATGCCGATATCATATTAGGGTTGTGACGGCATTGTCCGATTCATTAGAGGGCCCACAAAGGAGATCTTAGAGTTCACTTTGAAGACATGGAAAAACATTAGATTCGATGCATCGTTACACCAAACGCAAAGTACATATTTGCTGGATAGAGAGCTCCTGCAATACTGGAATTAAACTTTTTCTAAGATATAAAATATGATGAAGAAACAAAACATTAACAAGTGGTACAATGATGTTGTCTGCAACTTGTGCAGTTGCCTTGAACTGCACCCAAATCTTGTACTGTAACTTTAAGGAAAACTATGTTGAGTCATATGTATCCTTGGTTGAACCAGGAAAATGACATAATTAGCATGCCAAAGATAGAATTGCATTGCCCAGTGGGACGAGGGCGCCAATGGCGCTTTTCTTGGCTTTAAAATCTCTAATGAAACTGACAATGCGGCGATCGGAAGTTATATACATCCCGTGTGCGCTTTTCAGTTGTTTTGACAATCGGTTTCATCGTTTGTCACGGCAAGTGCAGTTCTTCGATGCCACAGCAAGATTGTTGGATTTAAATTACGATAGGATGTGAACTTCTAAAATACTGGTGATGAGCGAATCAAATGGTCAATCTGATTGACAAGTCATGGTCGTTTTTATTAGGATGCAAGTGTAAGTGAGTTGTGTTAGAGAAATACCACATCAAAGAATTGGTATGATATAAACAGTTAATATATCATAATTAGTTTATGACTTATTAGTTGAAGTTTTTGAGTGAAAATGTGTCCGATCAGATATGTTTATGGGCTCAAATTTGGGTTTCCTCTTGGTGATATCTCAAGTGAAGGTATTGGGTTTCTACTATACACTCTTAACAAATAATATTAGAGCCAAGGCTCAAATGGTATTAGAGCCAATGGTGCAGCAACGCGTTGGATTAAAGAAATCCCACATCCGATATGAAAATTGGTGTAGTCTAGGCCAGTTAATAATTTATAATTAGCCCACAACTCAGTCTTAATGTCCAAGGATGGAATTATTGATGCAATTGTCCCTCATCGTAAGGTGGATATGCAAATTGTTAACACCGTAGATTTTAGAAGGCCATCTTAGATTTCTATTCAAACACGGTTCTTGATTTTTATGCTAAATGTTTAATTCCATGATTTGTTGGTTTGAACAACATAATTAGTTGTTTCATATTTTGAGCTGGTTCTTCATTTGGCGAAGATAATGATGCTCTAGAAATAGAGAGGATTCAATTTTTCTGTATCTTTTGTTTATCTTGCTCTCTCAAATGCCTTGGTACTACTTTGTGCAATCAATTTGATCTCTACCTGCCCAAATTTTACTAAAATTGGTGGCTCAGTGGGAGTCTGATCTTTGTTGTCTCAAATTTTGGCACGTTTTGGTATAGCGCATGCACTTTGTTTGGGATTATCTCCGTGGCTTGCAGCTGAGGTTCCTATACTTGTGGATTCTGGTATGATTAAGCACAAGGATGACGCTCCATCGTCCAATGAATCGTCATTCAGTTTAAACTTTTGAGAATGTGAAAGCATACCTTGATCAGTGACTAGTCTTGCTCAAAGAAAATAAGTAACTGTTTACTTACTCATCGATCTGGATTACATAAAGCCATGGTTGAGTGCCGACATTGTTTGTTCGGACAAAATGCTCGTGCTTAGCTTCTATTTTTAATGATATAAAGTTCCTTATATAACCATGAGAGTGGTTATTTCTTTTTGGTGACAATCCAAGTATTGCTGATGGCCTCCCCCTATGTAAAGTGTAGTGTACGCTTGGACCTTCCTCTTCTCATTACATGTTTCGATGTGGTTTGAGTGACACAAGTTGGATATGAGTTGCCTAGCTAATCAGTCATTATACATAGATGAAGAAGTTTATCCTCCTTATCTCAACTTTAGTTTGTTGACCTAACGGTAAAATATTTTGCAACAGCTGTCTAAGAGTAATGGACATGGGCCTTTGCTGTCATCTATATTTTAAGTTTAATCAGAGAAAATATGACAGATCTCGACCTAGGACCATCTTGATTTTACGTAAGTATATGATCCGCACTTGTCCACTGAATGTTGGTGTTCTTCCTAGAAGGCTTGAGATGATCAACTTTTATTTCTCGTTTTCACCTGGACAGAAGCCAATTCAAAAGTAAAGCAACCGAGGCTGAAAATTTTTTCCCTTCTCTGTTTGTGCACATCCCCCTTTCGGTCTGTATTCCCGTTTGCTGATCAAGAGCAGGCTTTCTTCATCTCGAGAAAGAGATGGTCTTATGTTGCATGTCATGTCATGCTGATAGCTTTATGTGAAGTGAATTGATTATGGTAAGAGCTCGCACTATTTATTGTTCAAAGTTTTTACCACCGACCGGCAGATATCATGATCTGATCATGTGCACTATACTACTGCTCCAAGAAGATGTTGACGGTTTGACCCTTTTTGCCCTCTTTGGGACGTGAAGCTGAAACCAGCTGGGATAGAGAGATTTTCTGCTTGCGACCTCAAGGTCGATTGGCCAGTTGCTTTAGTTGATGTATCAATAGAGTCCCCCTCTTCCTCTCCTGGGTATGCCAACTTCCTCGAGTGGAAACAGTCCCGGACAGCAAACATGATCTAGGCAACATTAGTCTGTAAATCATCTCTGTGGATATACACCTCCCCGCCCACTTGATTGAACCTCGTTTGAAAGCAGTTCATCTGCTATTACTAGAGGGAGAGAGAGAGAGAGAGAGAGAGAGAGAGAGAGAGAGAGAGAGGCTCCGCATTCGTACACCTGAATCAGCCATGTCCAACTGTGGATGTATATGTGTGACGAAGCTAATTTGAGCAAGCAAAATAGCTTATGTCGAACTAAATTTGGAAGCGGAAGCATGTAAGATCATTCGTTTATCAGAGATGTTACGCAGCAACGTTACTAGATTACTAGATTAAACTAGTCTGCAATTCAAGAAGGCCGTGAGAAGCATCAGATCTATGTACTGTCCAAGAACAGCTGGTGGCGTTTGGAAGTAGAGGATTACTTGTATATAAACTTATCGCTTCGTATACTCAAGTCACAGGATTTGAAGTCTTCACGGACTACGTGGACTAGTTACTTGGCGTTTTGCGCGGCTGTCTTATACATATTTTTAAAAGTTAATGAGACCTATAATGTGAGATGCGATATAAAAGAATGTATTAGACTTATTTGATAGTAATACCTATAGTTTTCTAGAAGAGTAACACAGCCACATTACATGAGTTTTTTAGAGTGCAATAGAGAAAGTTATATTCTCCATTTGTTTCATGGAAAACATTTTTCTCATTTTCCGGCATTTGAATCACTTTGGAAAATGTGCTACTGAAAAATATTTTCCTAATTAACGGAAAATCTATGCTTAAATTTAGGAAAATAATTTCCCCTTAAAAAAAACAAAAAGCAGTTTTTATAACCCTTGGCAACATATATAGGTCTAGAGACCAGGGCCAAGTCCACTAACAACCATCGAGGCCAAACCTAAGTCCATAGAGGTTGGGCTAGAAACCCCGGTGCTTGGCCCCAAGTCCGCAAAGGTTAGGCTCGGGATACTAGCACCCATGCCAGGACCTTGGCGTTTGAGCTCGAGTCCATAGAGGTTAGGCCTCAAGACCTCAATTCTCATGCTCTGATCCCCAACCTCCAAGTCCAAGTCCATTGAGATTGGGGTTGGATCCACATAGGCTAGGCCCAAGACTATGGTGCACGTGCCTTGAGTACATCGAGGCTCGGCTGAGTCCCCAACACTTGAGCCTTGGTCCATGGAATTCGTGCCTGAGTTCATAGAGGTTGAGCTTGGGACCCTAGAGCTCATGCCCGCATCCAAGTCCATTGAGGCCAAGCCCGAGACCCTAGTGACCATGCTTGGATCCCCAATGCCCGAGCTCAAGACCTCAGCGCTCATGCTAAACTCCCTCACGCTTGAGCCTAAGTCCATTAAGGCAAAGGGCTAGGACTCAAGTAACTATTTGAGAAGGATAACAAAAATTTATGTAAGGGAACTTTTTTCGTTATTTTTATCGACTTTATTGGTGGAATACACCTGGGATAACCTTTGAAGAACTATTTTTCCATTCATTTTTAAATTTAAATTTAATAGGCGCGAGGATGGCACATCACTAAACTAGTGCTAATTGATCGAGTATGGGCCAGGTGACACCATTAAGCAATGTGGCTTGGCACGTGGCATCTAAAAGGCAAAGTTAAGTGCTATGTGCAAGCGCATGAACCAACATCCTCTCAACTCTAGTGGTGTGCAACTAAACCGATTCTCTCGAGAATTGGATCGGACCGCTCGAAAAATATGTCCGAGAATCAGTTCTCGTCAAAACCGATTGTACTGGTTCACGAACAAATTCCTAGTGAAATCCAATTCAAGAACGGGACTAAAATACAATGTTTTGGAGTAGGTTTCGAAACCGGTTTTATAAGCTAAAATACCAAAACTCTAATTTTATTTTCTCCAAAATTCTAACCTCAACACTCCTTCGTCCTTTATCATTCCTCAAAACTCCTTGCCAGTCCTTCCTCTTCCCTTAATTTTTTATGGATGGATGAGGAATGGAGTTTTATAATTCATGTTTTATGTTATGTGTTTGAACTTTTTTTCGTTTATAATTATACATGATTATGTATTTATCTTATGGATTGTTATTTCTGGTGGATTAAGATTTATGTTGTTCATCTTTTACTTTGAATCATTTCGTTACTCATAGTCTCGTATGATTTTGCTGTAAAAAATGAACAAAAATTAGTAACACAAAGATAAGATAAGTTATTGGGTGGACCTTGGAACCGAACTGAAAAAATTTAGTAGGTTTTAAAATTGGTTCCAGATAAAAAGGGTAGTTTCCAAGGTAAAAAAATTGAGAACTGGTTATAATAGCCATCTTGGAACCGATCATCCTTACTCAACTCTGACTTTAACTATACATATGTAGCTATACAACAACTCTGGGAATATTATCTCCATGCTCATCGACTCGCATGGCTATTTTGACTTACAGAGATGCTTTAGGGTAGAATACAAATTCCTCTAGAGATGCTTTAATTTGACTAATATAGATGCTTAAGGGTAGAATACATTATCTTTGTAGATGCTGTTGGGCGGAAGACAAATTTCTGTAAACCAGCAAATTAGTCATGCAAGTCAATGAGCGTGGAGATAATATTCCGAAAGTTGTCGTGTTGCTCAAGACATCTGCAAGTCTTAAGCATCATCTGCTGGCATTTCATCCAAACGGATCAGATTCTATGATCCACACATGAGATCTAAACATGTAATTGATTATACGTACTCCGTTCTGATTGACTCGACTCGAGCTGCGGGTGTTATTGCATTCAAGAATCAGCGCCTTGTCAGTTGTTTGACGCGAGAGTATTCTGTGTTCATATCCATCCGCAGTTAAACTAATTGAAGGATATATGGTACCTCAATTCGCTACAAGCATGATTCTCGTTTGATGAAATGTCGGCTGCCTTTTTCGTGGACGCCGACATCATATTACGGTTGCGACGGCATTGTCCGATCCATGATAATGCCCATAAAGGAGATCTTAGAGTTCACTTCGAAGACATGAAAAAACAGTACGTTCGATGCATCGTTATACCAAACGCAAAGTACATATATGCTGGATAGAGAGCTCCTGCAGTTGCCTAAGATATAAAATATGCTAAAGAAACAAAACATTAACAAGTGTTACGATGATGTTGTCCGCAACTTGTGCAGTTGCCTTGAACTGCACCCAAATCTTGTACGATAACTTCAAGAAAAACTATGTTGAGTCATATGTATCCTTGGTTGAACCAGGAAAATGACATAATTAGCACGCCAAAGATAGGAGTTGTATTGCCCAGTGGGACGAGGGCACCAACAGCGCTTTTCTTAGCTTTAAAATCTCTAATGAAACCGACAATGCCGCGATTGAAAGTTATATACATTACGCGTGTGCTTTTTAGTTGTTTTGGCAAGCAGTTTCATCATTTGTCACGGCAAGTGCGGTTCTTCGATGCCACGGCAAGATTGTCTGATTTAAATTACGATAAGATGTGAACTTCTAAACTACTGGTGATGAGCGAATCAAATGGTCAATCTGATAATGAAATCGCAATTGTCTCTATTTGGATACATGTGTGAGTGAGTTGTGTTAGAGAAATCTAATATTGAAGAATCGGTATGATGTAAAGTAGTTAATATATCCCAGTTAGCCCATAACTCATTAGTAAAAGTTTTTGAGTGAATGCGTGTTCGACTGGATATATTTATAGGCTCGAATTTAGGCTTTCTTTTAATGATCTCCCATGTGAAGGTATCGGGTTTTTGCTACCCACTCTCAATAAATAATATTAGAGCCAAGACTCAAATGGTATTAGAGCCGATGAAATAATATCATTTATAGTTGGATTAGAGAAATCCCAAATCCGATATGGAGATCGGTGTGATTTAAACCAGTTAATATATTATAATTAGCTTGTAACTCAATCTTTATGTCCAAGGATGGAATTACTGAAGGCGCAAGTCTTTGCCTTTGATCCAAATATCTGATATGCTTTTATCAAATTGATTCTTGCGGTAAGACCATTTGATTTTCAGTACTAGATGACAGCAACACTACAAAGCGTGCATCCAAGGCAAAAAGTGTCATGTCTCCTCGCACGATTGAGCCAAAATGTGCTATTGTCCACACATACCATTTCATATTCGCTCAGATACTTCATCTAACTCTTACCTCTCTACAGTTTTTTGAGATTGAAACTTCTCAATAAGTACACCTGGTTTAGTAACAGGTACTTTATCAGTCCGCAGTTGCAATAGCGAGAATCGGAACTTGAAGGTTCTGGAGCTCACTGTGTTCCGGTATCCTGAAATGAGAGAACAACAGTACTCCACGCCTTCCTACAGAGACTATGAGAACGGCAATAGTGCGACGTGTAGACGTACTCCATGACGGTGTCGCCGGTCTCTTTCGACCTCATCTTTTTTGTTTTTGGGGAAGCATATTTTCCATCAAAGACAAAGACCGTGAAATATACTTTCAGTTATTCAGCTTTTTTATCGGCTTGCGCGTGAAGACATGGTCATTAGAGTGCTTTGTGGCATCCCTTCGAGCCTTTTGTTTTGACTTTTGCATTATCTTCAAATCCCAATCGCCAATACACCATAATGTAGAGAAACTAAGATAAGCATAAGACATGCGATACAAGCATTCTAAGCATTGTATCGCGGGGTTCTTTTGCGAAGAGAGCTTAGCTCTTATCGTTAAAATTTGCCATTTACCACTATTGATGATAAGTTGAAATCATTTACACATTTTTCGTGAGCAAGTGTTATATATATTTGAAGATTTTTCTCCTGCTCCTAGCTTAGCTAACCTAATAAGGTTCACAACCCAGTCATTAATTCTAGAGAAAATGATATGAATGATTCATAAACTTTCACTCAATGCATAAGGTGATTTTTGAACTTTTAATTTATTCAATATGATCTTTGAATGTGCAATATGATTCCGAAACTTTTAATTAGTTTAATGCAGTCCCTAAAATTTTGATATATATTCAATTTAGTCATTGGATTGTATAAAATGTTCAATGTTGTCCCCGATCTTGAATTAATGGAAATATAATATTAATATTTTCATATAATTCAAGAACTCATCATATAAAATTAAAATTGTAAGGATTACTTTGCACATTTGACGATAGTTTAGGGACCACATTGAATAAATTAAAAATTCATGGATTACATTACATCTTTGGCTAAAATTCAAGGATTATTTATGTCATCATCCCTTAATCATATGCTTTCATTAGGTCGATTGCTTTCAGCTTAACCATTGCAATGAGAAGGGCAAAGTTCTAAACTAGGGGTGAGCATGTGGGATCGCCCGAACTGGGAGCCGCTTGAACCGGACCGGACTAATCGGTTTGGTTCAATTCCCAAAAGGATCGGTCTAGTTTTCGATCCATAAAAATGGAGCCAATGATTGTCGGTACGGTTCCCAGTTCCTGGGGGGGTTGGGGAATCAGACCGAACCGGATTGGACCGATTCTTTTAAAAAAAAATGCATTTTTTAATTTCTTAAAAATAGTAAAAACTCTAGTAATTTTTTTGATTTTTTAATTTTTTATTTTGTACCGATCACCCCTATTCTAAATGCCTCTAGCTCAATCATCTATTCATCACACCGAAGAAATATTTACTTTTCTCCTTGCTTATGTCTACATCAATCATAAAAGTTGGGACAAGAAAAATCCATTCCAACTAGTTGAAACCCGAGCAACCTGTATGCATGTAGGAAAATCGCATCACCGAATCGAACCAAACCCAAAACGGACTTGAATCCTCAAAAACAGCTTGAAATCGACTTGACCTTAAGGTAATCGGAATTCGAAATGATTCATAAATTAGAAAATCAACTTAACCCATTCATTTGCCACATTTACTTTCGGATTTGAGGTTGTCATCACAAGACAATGCACCCCAAAAAAATAAAAATGAAAAAGAAAAGGAAAACTAAGACATGGATTCAATTAATCAAATGCGACATGTGAAGCTCCCTTGGGTACCTTATCTTGGGAGGAAATCAAGAGGGACCAACTTTGAGGAGCCCCCCCCAACTTTCGAGATTTCCATCATCATTGAATGAATTTCATAATAGGAGGGAGGGAGGGGAAGCATTTCAGTGGGGCCCCTCCCAAATATCATATAACAGGAGGCTGACATCGAGAGGGCAAGGTGAGGATAAAACGTGCATTCAACCCACCAATCAGAGCGCGCAGAAATCTCATCGATCCGTCCCTCCCAAATCGTCACCTCCTCCTCTCCACTCCACGATCCGATTGAATTTTTGATTACACGAGCCGGCCCCCCTCCCTTTTCGGCCACGAGTCAATCGCCCCTTCGCCCCCCAAAAACGACCTCACGTTTGACACCTTTCGCATTCCCACCACAAGCCAATCCCCACCGGAAAAGATCCTCCCTTTCGGGCTCTTTTCCCCTTCCCATCTCGCCGGCCGGCGGAACCCAGAACCGCCGTCCCCCCCTTCTCCTATCGCCTCGTTGACCTCCATTGCCGTTCCTCCGCGTCGTGAATTGGAAAAGGGGGTCCGACGGGCGTGATGGCGGTCTCGAGCGGCTTCACCGGGGCGAAGTTGGAGAATTGGCTCCTCCTGTGCAATGGGTCGCCGTCGCCGGCGCCGTCGCAGTCGAGGGCTTCCTTGTCCTGGCCGTCCCCAATTGGGTTTCCCAGGAGGCGATTCCTCGCGCAGAGGGGCGTGAGCGTTGGGGTTGGGTTCAATCGGGTCGTGAGATGCGAAGTCGCCGCGTCGGACGCCGTCTCCGGATCGCCCGACGTCGATACTTCCAGCATCTCCGCTCTCGAGCAGCTCAAGACCTCTGCCGCCGATAGTGAGCCCTCTTCCTTGTTGTGTTTGAGCTTCAAAGCGGATTTCTTACGTGTGCTCTGAACCTGGGATTTTGGTTATGTTGTTTAATCTCATAAAAGTGCGTGTCATCGGAAGCATTTTCCATTTGTCTTTAGGATTGGTGTGGTGAGGGGTTAGGTGGTTTTATTATGTTCAAGAATTTGTGAACTTGTTAGTATTTTCTGAAATTATGGAGCTTCATTTGATGGTGAATGTCTTCTTTAAGCTCAAAGAGGTAAATTCCTAGTAGTATAAGGGAGAGAGTTTACGTCTGGACCATTTTCTACCGTTGGTTTTAGATAGAAATGTATACAAGACCAAGCAAGAGGTTTAGAGTTAGGCGGTAGTGTAGGATTGCTGTCGATGTCCAAATTGGGTTAAAACCATAATGATTCGATTGAAGTTGAGAATCTAGTCTGGGGTTTGAGCAATTCGGATTTTATTCTGTTCCTATTGTGATGTACCCCTTTCTTCACCTTTGAGGTGGAACTGCTTATTTCCCTCTCTTCTTAGATATGTTGAGCTTAAAACAGTCCTGCATGTTCATAGAGAGTGACTTTCTTCCTTTTATTTGTGGGCTGCAAATGTGTTTACCTACTGTCTCTTCCTGTTGCATAAATTCAGTCCTTCCCTGTCTATGACCACCAATCACTGTCTGGTGATTGGTGAAGACTTTTTGTGTGTGGTCTTCTAGATATAAGGGTTGACTAACCAGATATCTGCTTATGTTTAGCTTTTCAAGCAATGATGCATATAGAAAACACAGAAGCGAAAGTATATATTGTGACATCAGATTCCTAAGTTGAGATCACTAAGTTTATCTCAATTGTTTTGGTCAGGGTATACAAAAGAAAGGAGCAGCATTGTGGTTATTGGGCTTAGCGTGCACACAACTCCTGTGGAAATGCGTGAGAAACTTGCCATTCCTGAGGCAGAATGGCCTCGAGCCATTGGAGAACTCTGTAGTTTGAATCATATAGAAGAAGCAGCTGTCCTTAGCACCTGCAACAGAATGGAGATATATGTTGTCGCTTTGTCTCAGCATCGTGGGGTTAAAGAAGTGACTGAATGGTTGTCTAAGGTGATTTACTTTTGCTCCTTGTCATGACTGTAATTGTTGGATTCTTGCAACAATTAATTGCCCCATGATACTTGTTTTATGGATGAAAAGCACAAGTTTCTTTTGAGTTCTTGTTAATCCAGGATTCTTCCTTTCTGTTCTCTTCTTCTCTGGTGAACGGAATCCTTTAGCAGTTGTTATTATGTGATATCCTGCTGTTAGTTCCTTGCAGAAATTAAAGCAACCGAGTTATCCCAGGTCATAGACCTTTAAATTTATTAAACTCGACTTTCCTTCGAATTCTTTTTAGTGAAGGAATCTTCCTTTCTATTCTTCTCTGGTGACCAGAATCCTTTAGCAGTTGTTTTTCTATAATATCCTGCTGTTAGTTCCTTGCAGAAATAAAAGCACTGACCTATCCAGCTCATAACCCTTTAAACTTGTTATACAGTTTGTAAAGAATTTAAACTAATGATTTCTGAAGCATCATGGTTAAGTATGGAAGATAACCTGTGTCATTTGTGTCCTCAGCATTTTGCTTGGGGGTCTTGTCTTTACAAGGTTGATGCTGCCTTGTTAATTAACAGTTTGCTGTTATGAGTGTTGTCTAGTTGATTACCTGTTCTAATTTGTGTGACCTTATGGAAAGAATTAGCACAAAATGCAGTCAAGTTCTTATCACTACTTTTCTTCTTGACAGACGAGTGGGATCCCTGTTTCAGAGCTTTGTCAACACCGGTTTTTGTTGCACAATGGGGATGCTACACAGCATCTTTTTGAAGTCTCAGCAGGTCTTGATTCTCTTGTCCTAGGAGAAGGTCAAATTCTTGCTCAGGTTAAACAGGTTGTAAAAGTTGGCCAAGGAGTTGTTGGATTTGGGAGAAACATTAGCGGGCTTTTCAAGCACGCCATCACTGTGGGAAAGCGGGTCAGAACGGAGACGAACATTGCTTCTGGAGCTGTTTCTGTAAGCTCTGCTGCTGTTGAGCTGGCTTTGATGAAGATCCCGGAATCCTGCCACGGTACAGCCAGAATGGTAGTAATTGGAGCAGGCAAGATGGGTAAACTTGTGATCAAGCACTTGGTGGCAAAAGGATGTACAAAGATGGTGATAGTGAACAGAAGTGAGGAGAAAGTCGCTGCAATTTGCGAAGAGATGAAGGGTGTTGATATTATCTACATGCCCCTCACAGAAATGCTCAAATGCGCAGGCGAAGCTGATGTGATATTCACGAGCACAGCATCAGAGACACCTTTATTCTTGAAAGAGCATGTGGAGACTCTTCCTCCTGTGAGTTCAGAAGTTGGGGGCCTGAGGCTCTTCGTTGATATATCTGTTCCCAGGAATGTGGGTTCTTGCGTTGCTGATGTTAGCACTGCACGAGTGTACAATGTTGATGACCTTAAGGAGGTTGTGGCGGCCAACAAGGAGGATCGCCTCCGGAAAGCCATGGAAGCTCAGGCAATAATCTCTGAGGAGTCTAAACAATTCGAGGCTTGGCGGGATTCATTAGAGACTGTTCCTACTATTAAGAAGCTGAGGGCTTATGCAGAAAGAATCAGAGTCGCGGAGCTAGAGAAGTGCCTGTCAAAGATGGGCGATGACCTACCGAAGAAAACTAGGCGAGCGGTGGATGATCTCAGCCGCGGAATAGTCAACAAGCTGCTCCATGGACCAATGCAACACTTGAGATGCGACGGAACTGATGGGCGTACTCTGAACGAGACCCTTGAGAACATGCACGCTCTTAACAGAATGTTCAGCCTCGAGACAGAGATCTCTCTTTTGGAACAGAAAATCAGAGCGAAAGTCGAACAAATCCAGAAATGAGCTCCATTACTGAATTCTTCTCACATAACTTCTCTCTTACTGCCTCGGAAATTGGAATAAGAGGATTACGTTCCTCACCTTGTCAAAGTTTTCGCTCTTCACTTCAAAGGTAGATGACGATTGCAGAATACCGAGGGGGCGTCAACGGCAAATGACCCTCGTGTATTTGGGTTTGCTCTTACTGCTGTGTGCGTTCGTTCGGCTTCGTAGGATAGACGTGAGGGATTTTTGGCGCGGGCTTGGTATGGATATCGAGTTATCATTCGTGGAGCTGGATTGTATGTTATACTGCTACTGTTGTAATTAACCAGTTGATTTTTTTCAATAATTGATGTGCTGTAGATTGGCAGTCATCATCTTATCATTATAACTCCTGTAGGCAGACGGTATATCGGACCGCCAGTGCAAGTCAAAATCTGAAAAGCCTGGAAAAGACCGACCGGTGAAATGAACCTTCGCGTGGAGTAATCTTCTGCAAAGATACTGACAGAGCAAAAGATCAGAGGCAAGTTAATCTTTAAAGGGAGACGCCAATCATAATGCAATGAATACACAGGAGAATTCGTAGCAGAACCCGCGTAATAATGATGCTAATATGTTAGAGTAGATAATAGCTATAGGTAATGAATGCAAGATGAGAAAGATGAGGCACCCAAATAAAAAGGGAAAAAAAATTCCATTGCACTAACAATTCATTTACACGTCGTTCCTTAATTCACATAATTCAAAATGGAACCCTGGCCTCATTGTCAAACCTCCTCCTAACGAGCAACAAGTGCCAATGTCTTAACCCTGACATTGCACAAAACCGCAAGACATGTTTAACAACTAATACAATACACTACGCCCCCAATTTTTCGAGAAGTCCCTGCATGCGCCCGTTTTGGTTTTAGACCGGTGCAGAACATCTGTCGCTTCGTGTGGGATCAACATGATCCAACGGATCAGGCGTATGCGGCCTATACGGTCCGGATGTAGCTAGCTAATGATTTTTCCTATTTTTGGTGTCAAACTATTTTCTCTTTCAAAATGTACTTTGACTGTCGAGCAGAATCAGGATTCAGAATCTGGCGTTTTCAAGGCCATGCAAGTCGCTTACTCGACCCAGCGACTTCTTCCCAATCGCCGCGCCAACCGACTTCTCAACGGCTCTCCAAGCCGCCGCCGACGGCGTGAGCGGCTCCCCACTCGCGTCGACCATCCCCGTCGCCGTCGTCGTCGCCGTCTCCGCCCTCTCGCTCCCTCTCCCCCGTTGGATCATCTGCCGCATCTCCAGGGCTCGCTGCCTGCTCCAGTACAGCTCCGCCAGTTCGGCCTCCAGCTCCCTCACGAACTCCTGCGCCGGCTCCGAGCCCGACTGCATCAGCAGGCCCCGCGCCGACGCCAGCATGTGATAGGCGCTCGTGAAGTCGCCGTACTCCGTCAATCTCCTCGACTCCGCGACCGCCCTCGTCGTGACGAAGAGGCTCCTGAGCTGCTCCACCCTCGGGTCCGACGACCGGACGGCGTGGAGCCGGGGAACCACGAGCGCCCGCTCCGACCCGATGACGGCCTCGTGCGTCGCCGGGTCCCTGTAGCCGCATCGCACCGTCATCACGTGGTGGGACCCGACGGTCGAAGTCGGCACCCGCAGCTCCACGAGCAGCTCCCTCTCCTCCTCGGCGTACAGGTCGCCGAGCCGGACCGACCCCCCCGAGCCGAGCAAGGCGGGCCGGCCATTGCCGCACGAGTAGACGGCGGCGACCTCCGCCGCGTCGGATCCGGACGCGAACCCGAGCTTGATTGTCAGATCCTGCACCACCACGCTCAGCAAGCCGCCGACGCACTTTGCGAAGGCATCCTCCGACGGCTCGCGACCGAAGCCGCGGTCGCCGCTCTTGCTGAACCCGGAGGCGTGGACCGGTATCTCGACGTGGGCGAAGCGCGTGGACGGCACGTGGCCCGACGCCTGCCTTTGATTCTCGCCGCTGTAAGGGACCGTTTCGTCCTGGCCGTCGGATAATAAGATGATGCTGGCTACGGGGTTTCTCTCTCGCCGGTCCTCGAGCACCTTCGCGGCCTTCCTCAAGGCGTCCCCCACGCTCTTCCCCTGGCCGCACGTGAGACGGTCGACGACGCGCCGAGCCGCGCGCTGGCCCTGAGCCGTCATCCTCCTCAGAGGCAGCAGCCGCCGGGGAGCCGCCGAGAAGGCTACCAGAGACAGACGGTCGGCCGAGCTGAGCGAGCCGATGACCAGGCGCATGGCGCGCTTCAGCATCTGCAGCTTGGCGCCGGTCATGCTGCCGCTGGTGTCGAGTACCGCGACCAGGTCAATCGGCGCGCGGCGCGCTGGGTCGAGGCCGCTCCGCGTGGCGGCCGCGGGGGGCGGCGCCTTGACCCGCAAGGCGACGACGTAGGTGGCGCAGCTCTTGGACACGGAGACGACGGCGGACTGAGGCAAGATCTTCACGTCGACGTGCGTCGAGTCTTTGCAATTCGTCATTTGCGAAACGTCGGCGCACGACGGAGTCGGGTTGACGAAGAACCCCTGAAACTCTTCAACCTCCTCCTCTTGCTCTTCTCCTTCTTCTCCTTCCCCCTCGTCGATCGGAATGAATCTCGCCCCGTACTTGGGGGACAGCAGGGACTCGTCGTCGTCGTAGCATCTCGAGTAGGCCAACTTAGGCGAAACCGGTTCTGGCAATTTTGGCGTGGTAGGTCTCGCTGCTCTGGGTGAAGCAAAAGATTCGATGATCTTCTTGTCCTCGAGCTTGACTGATTCGGCCCGTGGCGATGGCTGTGGTGGGTCTAAGTGTGGCTGAGAATCTCCGCGGTGGAGGTCCTTGTGGATGGAGAGCAAGGGGACGTCGGTCCAGGAAGCGTTGCAGATGGGGCAGACCAACGCCCCGTGCTTCCGGACGTGGGCGGCGATGCAGGCGAAGTGGAAGGCGTGGCTACACTCCGCTGTGTATATCGCCGCGCCGCGGCCTGTCTTGACACTGCTGAAGCACACCCCGCACGTGGTCTGGAACACAACAAGCACAATGTCAGAAGACTGATTAATTCACGAAAACGATTTACAAAAATGATGCGACGTGTTCTAATTACGCGGTCCAAGAGGGGTTCCTACTCTGAACTTGAAGCTGTTCTTGAAGAAAGACAACTTGAGCGGAGACCGTGGAGACGAAGAGTTGGAGCCAGGCAGCGATTTGGGCGTCATCTTTGTCGACTTGGGAGTGGATGTCTTGCACTCGAGCCTCGGGGTCTCGCTTTGGCTCACGCTCGCTGTGCCGGGAGCCGGAGCCGATCCTGGAGCCGTTCGGCATCGAAGCAGGCTCGGGGTTGAAGAAGACGGAGGCGGAGGTTCGTGGTGAGTCTGCACTCGCGGCGTGGTGGGGTTGCTCCCGCCGGACAAGAACCCTAGCTTGGCGGCGGTGCATTTACGAGGGCTGGGGCCTGGGCTGATACTCTTCCGCTGGTGCTGCTTCTCGAGAGCCTTGGATTCCCGGTCTCGAGGGATGGTCGTGCAGAATGCTCTTCTCCAACCAGTGCCCATCTTCTGCGCAGTCGAGAGAGAGAGAGGGAGGAGGAAGACGAAGAAGAGGAAGGAGAGAGGAAGGAGAGATCTCTTTTCTTCCTCTTTTGTTTAGGTACTTTATTGAGGGTGGAGACAAAAAGTGCAGGATCCGATTTTGGGAGAAAGAGAGAAGGAAAAGGGGCATCATATGGGATCGAACGATGCGAGCTGATGATTATATAGAGACAAATTTAATATGGGCCGGTGCACAATCAAATCCATATATCAATTTTTAGCCACTACTTTCTCTAGTCCCTCTCTCTCTCTATCTCAATGCACGCACTGTTTGTATTTTGCATTTTGTATTGATAAACCCGAAAAGATCTCTGCATAAGAAGCAGAGGCCGGAAATCTACTCCCCACCACTTCTAGTCTCTACAGTTCCTTCAGCAGCCTCGCCTCTTCTCGTGAATGGCAGTGCAGCAGTAGCAGAGGAGGGAGTTTTATCCTTTGGGATTTCGACGCTTTATTATATTCATCGAAAGGTGTGCTCTGCAGGGATTCGTTTTCTCAAAGCAAATCTCAAACTACAGTACCGATTCACAAAAACGATGTGACGAACTGCGAGTACAGTTAAATATTGAGAGAGAGAGAGATGCGCATCGAGCGAAATGCGACTTCAATCGAGTTTGTTTGCTTGCATCAGCGCTAACGTGCTTAGCTTTTTCTCTCTCTCTCTCTCTTTATGACTTTTTCTAAGTTGACAGGCATGTGTTGCGGGTTCGCACGTTGACGTAAGCCGTCAAAGATGGTGCGTGGGAGCGTGGGCGCTGGCCACCGACATTAAGATGAGCGCTCAGGTTCTGTCCGTGGGGAGCACTTGGTCGCTCTCGCGTCCTCAAAGCCCACTTGTCTTCTGCGATCTACGTGGTATATACGTGAACTGAACGGCTGCAATGCATCTCTTCCGGCGGACTTAGAATCCGAATAAGAAATATTCTTCTATCCATGCTCCTTGTGATCAATGTTATCGCCTCAATAGACAAATACGTGTTTAGACTCGAGTCTAGTGGATCAAATTATTCACATTAGTTGATTTTGTGGGACCCATAGTGTTAGTGGCTATGGTTCACTTGATTTGCTGGACCGTTGTCTGGGTAAAAGATTTCCTTTCGAAGATACTTTTACTTATGAATAGTAACCATACATTTTGCGCATTATTTCTCTCATTAGGTATCCCCGGAGTATGGCTTCCCTCCTATTAAAATAGAAAAACCAACTTGCCTTAAAAAGAGGGGCTTCGACGGTGTAACTTTGTTATAAACGGATTCAAAAGTTGACTCCCATATCATAGTACTTCATACCGTGTGGCATTTATTTCCCACATTGCTTTTATACACGATTCGCCCCGTTCTAAGTGGCAAATCTGTGAAAAGGATTCCTCAAATCATATTCAAATAATGACTGTTTTGGAGATAAGTTTTACATTCAATCAATTCCCAGTATTTATTCATCCAATTTAGGATTTGGGATATCATAAACCTCCCCCTTCTTCAAGCATATAGCACTGGCTACTTGCATGTGTCCTCATACATTGCTTCAATGGTACTCCCGCTATCTATGGATGAGCATGGCTTTGGAGTAAAACCTGAAACCCGAGAACCATATCAATGGGAACTTGTAAGTTCCAAGTTCCAAAATATGGAAGATAAATTTCAGATTTCAAAAGATGAGGAACTTGTCTTAACAGTAAGGATCCAAGTTCTTAGTTAAATGGACCTATAACATGTAAGCCATAACTTAGAACTTTGAATAAGTTTTAATATTTTTCTTGGTCCATGTATTCATACTATCTTGCGATATCCCATATTGTTTAATGATGAGTGTATAATCTTGAAGTATTAGTTTGAGCTTCCATTTTATAATTGAAACTTTTACTTTATTAATGTCCATATATTTTTCGTGTGTCTTTATGACCAATAAATTATAGTAGCAAGTGGTGGTCATTAAGGGTTTCAATTTACCGCAATCGTGATTAATAATACAGAAGTTCCATATAGAAGCTGGAATCGCTCACCCCTAACGCTATTGATTCTTGTCTCCTCGATGTCCTCAAAGTCGATCAATGAGTTGCACGTCATCCATCTCTCGTACTCTAGTCATCACTCTCATCACTCATTAGATCGATGTGGAATCTAGTATATCCCCTAACGTGATATCTATCGGAGGAGGTTATACTTTCATACTATTTATGGCAATCTAACTCAATTTGTGTGGTCTAAGCATTAATGGTTAATGATAATTTGGAAGTGGGGTAAATGACACAAATTGTCCATAAATTATGGCTCAATGTGCAATACCATCAATGGAATTTAAATTTATTTGATATAGGCCATAAACTTTAATCCAATGTGCAATGTCATTCTTGAGTTTTTAATTTATTCAATATAATTTTTGAACTTTTGATGCATGTTTAATTTAATTCTTAAATTAGATGAAAATGTTCAAGATAAATTAAAAATTCAAAGACAATAATACTTACTTGGGTAAAGTTTAGGAACCGTATTAAATAAATTTAAAATTCATGAATCATATTAGATCATTCGTGTCATTATTTTTTAGGATCAAGTCTCGGCTTAACAATTAAGCCATTGTCATTTTTTTATCCTACTTAAGAAAAAGGTGTGGCACCTAATTAGCCAGATCTCGGTAGCAACTTTTTTGAAGGGGTGAAATGCAGTGGTTTCCCCCCTCGGTAGGGGACAAGCACAGTCACATTATGACTCCCTCTTAGGGTTTTCTTGCTGGGATGGCCGCATAATTCTCCCTCTCCAAACAGAAAGGACCACAAAAGATGAGAATGCGAAGCCAAAGGATAAAACAAAAAAGTCACATCATGATGCATGCCCGTGTAGTGCGCCTGTGCAGCGTAGGGTCCTCGCTCCCAGTCTGAGGTCTTCCTTCCATGTGAATCCGACCGAGGAAGAGGAAGGAAAGCTACTGCAGTCGTTGCCCTTGGTATGGAGTACGGTCGCGTGAGTGGTCATCCGTCGTGGAAATACGTTGTGGAAATTAACGAGACAAATGTCACAGGGCAACAAGAGAGGGACATTCATTCATTCATTAAACAGTTCTCGCAATGAAAGCAAAACATTAAGGACCCTGACACGGCCAGGACCGTGCATGACCAGTTCAATCTACTTACGGAATGCAGGCGTAGTTCCTAGAGTTTCTGGGTCCTTGATGCTTCTCGATTCTCTTATCATGTCCAAATCATGCCGCAGTCGCATTTACCACAGCCAGTCCCATCATCACCTCTTTCGCGAAATACTCGAAAAAGTTTTAAATCGTTCATCAGCGCGGTAGTAGAAAAACCATAAAATAGAATTTGACCGAGCAAAGCTAGGGCGGGGCGACGGGGTTGCTCGGGAGTGGAGGGTCCCTTCCCGATAAAGAGAGCATCGCAGCGTGGGGCGGTTTCCACGACGTTGACAGCAGGAAGAAAGGCCGTCAGGCCCCTGGGAATGCGACCTATAAAATGTCATCGAAAACAGTCAATAATTCCGACACGCACGTGGGCCCCCTCGAAGACTTTAACCCCTACGACGACGACGACGATTCCTAGGGGGACCTAATTGTCCGAATTGTCAACTCCCTCATGGGAATTATAAAACCCGATTATGGTCCCGAAATCTCAACCTAATCACCCCTTTTCCGTTCGAGTTAGGCAGGGCAAGAAGGCCGAGGGACAATGGCTTTTGGGTTAACTTTAGTTGTTGGGGTTTAAAGCACTAATCGATTTCATTATCCCTTGCGAAAGACGAAACTTCATTTGGATTTTGGTCTTTGGAGGGTAGGCTTACTGAACTGTCGCCCGAGCTCTTTTTTACTAAAGGGGACGGATTTCTTAGTTCTACCCCTTAAAGGGGTTGATAATCTTTAAGATTGCGTAACGTGGCTGGGTTATGATACAAAGAACCAAATGAAAGAACACTCCGTGATCAACAAGCAAAACCAAGATCGATTTTCAAAGTTTGATTATAAACCAACGTTGTTTATAAGCTGAATATTAAAAATATCAACTTATTGTCTATTACATCGCTTTATAAATCATTAGTAATATTTTCGGTGTTGTGTTCACAAACGAAAGTGATAATCTACAGCTCTTGGTCAAAAGATGCTACTATACTTTTTTCTGGTGCTCGACAAGCGCTTCATAACTACGACAACTCTTCAAAGTTGCAGCAATTACCGTCAATGATATTACCTGTCCCGTGTTGGTAGGCATGTGTTGTTTTTGCACGTTGACATAAGCTGTCAAAGATAGAGCTCATCTTGTGGGCAATGGCCACCGACCTGTAAAATGAGCACTCGAGTACCTGCCCATGGGAAGCGCGTCCACCGAACTCATTGCATGACAACCCTTGATCTTACAGGATCTATACGCGAGGTCTACATGGATCCAGAGGATAAATTTATCGGTCTAGTGGACCTAGGTCCAAGAGAAAAATGAAATGTCTATGCTGCCTGTCGCCAAGGTTGTTACATTAATGGGGCTTAGATTGCATATCCCTATCTGTGTTTGAGTTTCGAATTCAGGAGATTGAGTTAAAATACCCATTATTTCTCCTATCAGTAGATTGCCCCCAAAGCATGGGTTCACTACTCCTGTTAAAATAGAAAAATCAACTTGACTTAAAAACATGAGCTCACACTGTGTAGCACTTTGTTATTAATGGATGCAAAAGTCAGCTTCGACAGCACCATACTCCTCAGTGTCATATATGTCATTTCTTAGAATACTGGGTTATTGTCTATTACCTCAGTTTATAAATCATAATTTATTGAATTTTATTTCTTTAAAGGTGTATTTCATGTCCACGAACAAAGACTAACAAAGACTACGAAAGAGACTACTTGGTACAATTTTCACACAACTACAGCAAAAAGATGGTACAGACCAATTTACAACATGTCATGTATGCTTCGTGGAGCTGTTGCCTACGCATCGTTTTGGAGGGAAACACATTTCCTGGACCCTCATAAATTCATGCTCAGAATTCATCCAATCGCTGCAATCGATGAGGAAAATTGCAGGAATCAAAGCGTCGCATTATTGCACGCGTTAAGTGTGCAAGAAGTTTGACCAAAGAAAAAAAAGAAGACAAAAGTATGCAAGAAGGTTTGAAAATGGAAGGAACCTGTAGAAGCAAAGTACCACTACCCACCGAGAACCTCAAATCTTCAAAACGAAGCGGTACATGCACGCACATGACTCACGCACATGCGAAGGAATCGGCTTTTAAAGTAAATGCATCGCAGCGAGGAGTGAAAGTACATCATTTAGAGTACCAAGGGAATCAGTTGCTTCAGTGGATGGATCTTCTTTCCCCATGTGAAGTGCCACTGCGTGCTTGTAACCCTGAAATAAAGTATTTAACCCCCCATAAGAGAAGACGGAAAAAATGGAAGGGGGAAAAGAATGCTAATTCGATTTTGCAATGTCTTTTTTTTGTTCCTTCTAAGCTCTCATGGTTGTTCGTGGTTCACAATAAGATTGAGTAAAAGGCGGTTTAAACTGCTAAACCACATCTGATCAAACGGTTTTTGATGTTTTGGTTTGATTCGAAAGTACTTTTTCAAAAAGAAAACATTCTTAAATCATATAGAATCTTTTCTTTTTATCTCATAGATTATTTTGAAAATTTCAATTATTCACGCATGATAGAGGAAGAAGATACACCCTTGACATGGCTAGCTAGCATCCTAGATCCATGGCATTATGGTCTGGAGAACTTTATAGGCTTAGGTGTTGAAATGGAACCAATACTTGTACCTTGAAATTTCCATTTATTGCTTTGTTTAAAAGAATCTAATCATATCGTTATCATGTGAACCGATAAGTTTCGAAATAATGTTTGACACCCTCTATTCTAAAAACTTTATGAAAGGTTGTAGATAAGTGATCCATAAGCTATAGATCCATCCCTAAAGTGTAGGCCATGGATTGGATGGAACATTTGAAATCAGACAAGGGCATGAGGACTGTTTCTTTCCCCTAATCCTGAGCTTCTGCAAGTAGCTAGGCGAATTCCCCTCACATTTAATTAAATTTAATGGATTTTCCCATTACATATGCTTCTCGGCCAGTACTTGGGTTTCTTCGTCTATACTAGCAAATACACACACATGTGCCAAAACAGAGATTGCACAGAGATAGTCAACGATGTTCTTTTATTTATGATTTTTTCCATTTTATGATGATACAATTACAGGTTTCCTTAATAATAAGTATAGGTCATTAAAAAACTTTTTAGGCAAGTATTTATGCTCGAAAACAGCCTTTAATTTTACTTTATGTATATGAAAGAGGATATTTAATTGGCACGATCTTGTTAAGCCACATAAATGTTTTTCAATTTGTTTAGCTTCATGAAAGAAAGGGGAAATCGACGTATGAGAGAGAGGCTTAGGAGCCATCAGAGCCCAACACAGGTCTAGATGATAGTTCAAACGCGAAATCAGATTTATTTCATACTATTTAACTTGATTTAATTCGCATAAACTGAAATGTCAAAGAAAGTCATCACATCCTACTCGTTTAAAACTTTAAATAAGCTAAGGAATTTGAAATTAGGGTTTGGGAACAGATAATCAAGATCCGCTTCCCATTTTCTGCAAAACTCCAAAAATATTGAAACGGTCCTTTCCACTTCCCCGGACAACAAATTTCTTCCTCTCCCTTCGAAAAATCGAGACGATTGGGAGCTCGAAATAAGTACTAATCAGCGACTTCTGTTCAGTCTCTTTATCATTTAATATTCGCACCATGATCGGACACCCCGAGTCCAGGCTAGGGGAGTTCCAAATATTCTTATTTAATCTAATAACTCATCATTAAAGAAATAATAGTGCAATCATCTGCCGACGATTCTGATGATTCGGTAAGCCTTAATCAAACCACTTAAACAAATGACGATTGCCCACCCCAATCATGTTGGCTGAGTCACTATGATTGCAACCCGGATTAAAAAAAAGAGCCCTAATAGCCTCCACATCCGAAGCTCCACAATCTAATACAATACTGGTCAAAAGGGTCTGATGAAAATGTGTGCGCAAGTGGCGAACAGTCGAGAAGAGATTTCCGAGCAGATGGCCTACGCGACATTATTCTAATGGGTCACCAGCAGTTGGTGGTTGTGGTCACATGGATGATGGGCTAATCAATGTTTATAGGTTCAAATCCGATGGAGCATGGAATTAAATAAAAAAGAAGGGAAGCTTATGGGGAAATAAAATAGGAGCTTGGCCTTTCTGGTTTAGTCCGTTTGTTTTTTCGATTTGGAGATGGTGTTGTGCATTATTAGGGCACATGTAAGGGGGACTTGGAGAGCTTTGCTTGGATCTCTGACGATGTTGTCATGTTTAGCTTAAGGACAAGATTAGCATGAGGAATGAACGGCATAGTGGGAAGAGATGACCTATGGAATAACGAATCATACGATTCTTTGTTCGGATTAATTAGAGATTAATGGGGTCGTAATCTTGTTTATTTTTATTTTTTTTCACCCTTTCCATGTTATGTGAGTCCTTTTCTTTTTAATTTTCTTTATTTTCAGTCAATGTGCACTCTTTCGAATGAACATCATCACGGGTCGGGCGGCTCGACGGAGTCTGATAAGCCCGCCAATTCAGTGGGCGGACTAGACCAAGCCCGATTATTGGGTTTTTGACACGTGGCTTTTCTATTAGTCAAATGTAGGCCCATAAAAGCCCAAAGTTTCGCGTGATGTTTCCCACGATGTTTTTCACATGGTTGACGATCTTAAGGTAATACTCTTCAGCTAGTAAACCTTTTCTTTGCACTCTCCGGGAGAAACTTAGAACGCTTCTTTCATTTTCTCTCATTTTTTTGAATTATCAATGTTTGTTTTCGGCTATAAAAAATAACGGATTTTTATTTTATTTTATTATCTAATGTTCTCTTTCTAGAAAAGGATTTTTATAGTGGTAAAAAGAGATATAATGCCAAGTTTATTTTTTCAATTTCTCAGTGCAATTAAAGTTATAAAATTCATTACTATTTTATAATGCTGCACAGAGAAAGAGAATTATTCGCACACGCACATAACGTACGCATGAATGCTAACACCCTTCAACAAAATTTGTCTGTTTCCATTTCGAGTCCTTAGGCCATGTGGTGCGTTGATGCAACTTTTACGGGCCAGAAATCAATTGAAAGTGATTTGATATATTGAAAGTATCCAATTCTATATTGTACATAGTCGAAGTGACAAAACATAATGGGTGGATAAGAATTTTTGGGCCATGTCGTGTCATGATGTAACTTTCATTGGCCTAATATCAATTGAAAATAATTGGATATCTCCGAAGTTTCCGTTATTTTTTGTTCATAGTCAAAGTGACATAATGTCACAGGCAAAAGATCGATCATACTTCCCTCTCCCTTGCGCAAGGCGAGTTGTTCCCCAATTAAATCAAGGTTTTGCTAGTCGTGTCGGCTCAAATCTATGTCCAGATTCATAAGTGACAGTGCGATGACATTTGAAAGCTTGAATATCGCGGAAAGGGAAAACGCTGTAATCAGGAGAAGAAGAGCTACACGGAGTAGCAACGTGTGAGGGGATAATGTCAAGTTCATTTTCTAATTATCAATGTTTGTTTTCTGCTATTTAAAAAATAACAGAATTTACTTATCTAATGTTCTCTTTCTAGAAAAGGATTTGTATAGTGGTAAAACGAGATAGAATGTCAAGTTTATTTTCTAATTTCCCAGTACAATTAAAGATAAATTTCATTACAAGTTTATAATGTTGCACAAACAAAGAGAAATTTTCGCGCACGCGTGTAAAGGGCGCATGAAAGCTAACGCCCTTCAGCAAAATTTGTCTGTTTGATTTCGCGTCCTTAGGCCATGTTATGTGGTGATGCAACTTTTATCGACCAGAAATCAATTGAAGATTATGATTTGATACCTTGAAAGTATTCGATATCATTTTGTTCATAGTCAAAATGACAAAATGAATAGGGCGAAAAAGAATCATTGGGACATATCGTATGGTGACGTAACTTCCACTAAGCGGATATCTATTAAAAATCATTGGATATCTCCGAAGTATCCGCTATTATTTGGTTCACAGTCGAAGCGACATAATGTCACGGGCAAAAACCGATGGTACTTCCCTTTCCATTGCGCGACGCGGGTTGTTCGCTGATTAAGTCGTGGTTTTGCCGGTCATGTCGGTTCAATTCTACGTCCCGATTCATAAGTGACAGAGCGATGACATTTGAAAGCTTGAAGATCGCGGAAAGGTAAAGCATTGTAATCAGAACAAGAAGAAGAAGAAGGAACATACGGAGTACCGACATGTCACGGGAGACACTTGTTCGAATGACCGGGGAACTGCCAGAGCGAGACCGACCATGTCTTGCATATCTCCCTTTTGATGCATACGTCTTTGTTTGAGAGCGAGTCTTGCGCGTTGTTGCTCTGATGCGGTGCATGCCGATAGTTAGAACCTGTCCATGTTGGTCGGGTTCGCATGATTTACACGTGAAGGGGTCTTGTCTCGAAGCTCTTCTGGATTCATCTCTGAACTTGGACGATAGACTTCATTCTTGATAGGCTAGTTTGTGGAGGAGGAACTTCTCTCCATCCACGACATTTATAATAATAATCATTATCGTAAAGTCTCGTTTGGTTCAAAATTTTAAAGGGACTTTAGGACTCTAAAATCCTTTGAACAAATACAAATAGTATTCGGTTCATTTTTTGCTCAACTTTGGAGAATTTCCAAAGGCATCTAAGGTCCTTTAACCTAAGGTAAGTCCGGAAATCCTCTAGGAAATAGCATTCTCAAAATGCAAGTTTTGGCCTCGGTCACTGGTTATTCATTTTTCATTTTCTTCATATTTTGCACGAAAGAGATGAATGGAGGCTACGACTATCGACGGAGGGGTAGTGTGACCTTAGGCTATCATCACCTAGGTCACAACAACCCAGGTGATGCTTAAGGTTGCGTGACCTCAGGTAAGGTTGTTCGATAGCTATTTTGACCCGACTGAGCTCCATCGAAATTATTTGAAACTTTGAAAAAAAAATTAGCAAAAGTCCTATATAAAATATAGTTGTTACGGAACATCATTTAAGCTAAGGTCTTTTCCCAATATACTTCAAAATTACAATTTACTAAATATTATTTACATTTTTGAAAACCCTTTTGGCCTAAAAATATCTGTATTTTTCAAAGGACGTTTTCCCAAAGTCGAATCAAATGGGGCCAAGTATCACTCTATATCAATTCAAGATTGAGTGAACCAGAAGCGATGGGCTTTGTGGATCTGTCCTATGGGCTTTGCGAATGCCAATTGAATTTTTGTATGGGCCCTTCGAGGACACTGAACGAGAAGTGGAGCCTTTTTCGGCATTCAACGTCTATCAGTAGCTTTAGTTCAAGCTGTTCAGTGCACAGACCAGTTGGGTGGAAAGTTAAGAGTGCTTCTCACAAAGGTCCGTGACCTTTGGCCCAATTTACAAGTTCATCTGTCTCCCACTGTGGAAAAGCGGCTAATAAAGTTGTGGACTAGATAATTAAGATCCAAAAATAAAAAGTTCTTCCATTGATTTGGATAGCTCGATTGCTCAAGTCCTTTGGGATTTACTTTGTTTTGAAACTCCCCATGTGGGCTCTTGTGTTTAAAGGTTTGAGTTCTTTGATTTGAGTGACATACAATCGAATGGCTATTTTATTTTCTACCGTCCGTTTTCTCCATTAAAATCTATAAACCATCCATGCAAATTCACCAAACCCCATCAAATCCTCGTGGACGAATCCTTTTTGAGTCATGGACGATGATTCTGATTTTGGGTATTTGCTCTCGCATCACCAGCCAATGCAAGATAAGCGATTCTCCTTGGATGGTTGCTAAGACAGATTTCGAAGAAGATTTCGATGCCGAATCCGTTCTTGGACGAAGAAATTGAGGAAGGGATGATCAGCTTGGGTCACAGATATGACGATGAGTCACCGTCCATAGCTAACCATTCAAGCCCTTGTCGCCGGATTTAAAGATGAGCCGCCATCCATGGCCAACCACTACTCCGCCTCTCCAGATTCGTGGAAAGGTTGCTGTTCAGATTTTGAGGTGGCACAATTTCATATCTGAACCAACGGCGTTGCCGGCTTACATGGAGCTTGACGTCGCATCAGGCTTTGCCACTGGAGGCATTGGAGGCATTGACGTTGTGTCCATGGTCTTTGTGGTAGGCTTCCTTAAGAAAATATTAAGTAAGCCTATCTTGCTACATTAGCAATTAATCATTCTATTCAGCTCTCATCATGTATTCATATGGGTTCCACCTATAAGAGTTTTTTAAACTCCGTCTCTTTTCTCTCCCTCCCTCCTTCTTCACTTCCTCTTTTCAATTTTCTCAAGATTTTCAAGGAGCAAAGGTGTTTCTAATTTTGAAAGTGTCTCTCTTTTCGCTCTGCAAAGGTATCTCTCCCTTTGCGACCAAACAAGCCTTTGTCATTGACTCTAAGAGCCCCACGACAGCTTTGGCTCATCGTTTACATTCGACGAGCTCAGATTTGCTGGGTTTTCCCCACTTTCATGATTATATTGGCTAGTGTCTACTTTAGGAGGATCAAAATATGTTAGGGGATTCGGTAACAGTATCAACTCCATAGGGATAATTCACTGCACTTTGAAGCTTGACATCGGCTCGTTTGGTTCAGCGTTCTCAAGAGGTTTTGGGCCCCAAAACCTTTTGGGGAAAATATTTTGTGTTTGGCAAACAATTTTGAAAACTCATTGGCCAAATATCAGCATTCCCAATGCTGAAAGCCTAATGCAAGTCCAAACTTGCTTTGAGCATTGGGCATTTTGGAAATGCAAGTTTTGTCATTGTTAATCTTCTCCCCTATTCGTCTTTGTCTTTCCCACTTGAGAGTCGAGCTTCTTCGGTAGCCACCACCGCCGCCCGGAGGTCGCGTGTCCCCGGTGACCATCGCCTAGGGTGGTGTGTCCCGCGACCCGCGACCCCGATGGCATTGCTTGGCTCACGCAAGCTAGGCATGTCGCATGGGTCCACGCAACCTTAGGCCGCCAAATCTGGCCATTTGGAGGCCGATCTAGGCGGGCTTAAGGCTAGATCCTTTGTTCGGCGGTTGGCCGACGATTAGCTAGTCGCCGGATTTGATTTTCAGACTTTAAAAAAAAAAAAAAAAATAGCAAAAGTCAATTATAAATGTGAGTTTTGCCAAACGATGTTTATGCTAAATTAACTTTTCAATACTATTTGACATTACAATTTACCAAACGGTATAACATTTTGGAAAACCTCCTTACCTCAAAGATATTTGCATTTTTCCAAAGTCATTTCCCCAAAGTTAAACCAAACGAACTCATTATGGTGAAGTAGGAAAACTTCCCCATATCCAATCATCAACAATGGGACTATTAACTAGAAACTAAATTAATATACCTAAATTCTAAAATTCTAAAATATGTAATAAATATAAATATTAAATATAAGAATATATTATAAGATAGAAAAAAATTCGAATATATAAATAAAAACTAATTTGTTGTTATTTTTTTGTTATTATGAATTTCCTTTTTATATTAGAATTCAAATTTTTTTTTTTAATTTTATCAATTTAAATAGTTTGGTATTCAAGAAAAATAACTTTTATATTATAAATATTAGAAATTCTATTCATCTTTATCCAATCTCCTCCATGGAATATTTATCCATCTATCTTATATCCGATTTTATTCAATCTTGTGTACGAACTAAACAAGAATATGATGAATTTTATCATATCATAAATTTTATTCTAACGACCAAATGTAGCCTAAAAATCACATGTATTGCACATGCTAACGGAAAATATAATGGAAGGTCAAGGTTGTAACAAAATGAAAGTTAAAGGAATAATATGTAAATGTTGAGAATTTGGGGGAAAGTGTATTCTAATCTGATATTCAAGACAGTTTTGTGTGATTTCCCCTATAATTATACTGAATGATCGTTTTTTCTCCTATTGTTTGAATGTTTCAATGCCCCTCATTTTGGTAATTTCATTATACAAACTTAAAAGTTGGTTACTACAAGGTTGTTATAAATTATTGTGGTTACAATTTTGAATAAGAGAAATTCACTTGCGTCAAGAGAATAGGCTCATGATAACAAAACGAACATTTGCACACCTTTTAGCATGTTTGTTTCTTTTTCTTGTTTGATATTTTAGAGCAGTTGTAAATTTAAATATGACTTATAGAAGTACTAAAAATATGCTTATGACTCTAATATGATGTGAATAGTTTCTAACAATTATGATTTAGGAGTGAATACTAGGGACATGCCCACTAGTTCGTATAAAGAGGCCTACACATATAATTTCAATGAGAGACTCTAGAGTTAAGAAAAAGGTTTAGAAGTTACAAATGTATTTTCGACTGATGACAAATACTCTTTTTGAATAATTTTGCATATTCTAATCTTCTATTTGACATATGCCTTGAATGCATACAAACCACCTTGTTCACATAAAAGATAAGGATTTTATTCATGAATGAACCATAATATGGAATGAACTTGACATAATGATTATATTAGAAATTATTACATTGGAACTATTGTTATAAACAAGCGGATTGATTTCATAATATGCAGAATCCTTTTATGTGTGAGTTAGAAAATAACAACTGTTCGCCATTGTAAGTACTAAATGCTAATGCTGCTTTATCCCGCAGACTAAAGTCTAAGTATGTGGATTTTTTACTACGATGCATGCCTGAAAACAAGTAACGATATCATGCTGACAGAGTTTTGAAAGGATTGGAAAGAGACTATCGATAGTTTGAAGATTGTCATGCAAGGCTGCAGCTTTGAAATATTTGAAAAAAATAATACTGTAAGTTTGAAAATTTAGCAAAGTAACATAGTCCCGCGAAGTTTACGCACGACAATTACTTAGGCCCCGTTGGATAAATAGAGACGTGAGAATGTGAATAAAATTAATGGAATTGGAATAGATACTAAGGTATAAGAATGGTCATCAGTCTCTAAAATACCGTGTTTGCTAACTTTCTGGAATAAGATCCACAGTTTGAATTTTAGTTGGAGATTGCCGATGAAACTATAAGCAATATATTTGGAAACACGTCAAAAATTAAAAGCTGGAAATGTAAAGATTGGGATTGGGATTATCCATATTTATTTTAGATGACTCATGACGATATTGTGTGAAAAGTTTCAGGTTTAAATATTTACCGAGTTTGCTTTATATATAGTTGAGATGATTATACATTGGACGTATAGAAGTACCGATGAAATGCATAGTTTATCAAGGAATAAATATCAACAACTACATTTACAATAACACTCCTCGATACCATTGACTATGCTCGAGCTCGACAAAAACCCTTCTTCGTCCTAACCTTTAGTCAATTCGTCCAATTTAGCACCGTGTACCTTATCAGTCAATATCTCCAACTATTTAGGAAATCTCCCCTTGATTCCTTGGACAGCTAATCAGCATATCTTCAACTTATAATTGACTAATTGCAATTGGGGCTATCTTTTTCCTCTAGAATTCACTCCTCGTTAGGTAGAGTTTGAGAGAGAGAACAAACAAGTGGGTTTAATCAAGTTCCTATCTTCTAGGACTGAAGGACGAAATTGAGTTCAAAGACCGATCTTTAATCTTGATTTTCTGGTTTAGTTTTCTTGAAAGTCCCCACATAATCTGAATATTCATTATTTAGTGAGAAAGATGGTTACTTAAAGATGATTCCATGTTGGTATGAATGTACGACTGCAAAAAAGAGTAAAAATGAAATGGACGGTTCATTTAAAGCCAAAATGCTGTTTTTCTAAGACTTAACAAGACAGCCTAAGAACCAAATCTTCTAAATTAAAGAAACCCTAATTGACGGGCTCGCATGTTGATAAACCCTAGTAGGTAGGTAGCTAGCTAGACAATTGGTGTCCACAAGAATTGCAGTATTATTTGACAGCTGCACCTAAATATGAGACCCATCAACCCTAAATGCAGATCCAAGGAAAACCATCATAAAGTTCTTACCCGCCAATCTTAATCATGATTTAAGACGGGTTAGTTACCTAGGATAGATTAAAGAAACCCCAGTGGAAGTGTCAAACACGTGTTTAAAGAATAGTTAGCTGTTACTTGTAATTGATAGTCAAGGCATCGTCGATCGCCGGTGGAAAATTTAAGTTTTGATAAAATGAATTGATGATATTATTTACCGACAAGGAAAAGCAAAACATCCCCACAATATCGTTGTTCATATAAAATCTTGTAAGAACAAGAATGTGCTCCATCTTTTGGGTTTGAGTAAATATAATGAGATTCTGGTTCTTCGAATTGAGGGCAAAACATTAAGACATTGTGTTCGTCCAATGGATATGTTATAGAAATCATTTTTCCTAAAAGTTTAAATTGTTAAAAAATGGGCAATAATATTTTTATAGCATGTGACTTATTAATCCCTCTTGTCATGCAAGCCAATCTTTACACGCACAAGACAGGTTGTGGACGAAACTGTATTAACAAGAAAACGGGCAACAAGGAAATGGGCACAATAAAAGGAAGAATGGGCGAACAATGTATTTATAGCATATGACTTAACACTCCTCTTGCGGGTAAGTCAGTCCTTACATGCGCAAGACCGGTTATGGATGAAATTACATTAATGGAATAATTGGTGGGACATGAAAATGAACAAAATAATAGGGATAGCAAATAGGAGAAAATCGAGAAGGGAATGCTTAGATTAGAACCATTGACTTGTACTCTGATATCATGTCAAATAAATCATTTTTCCTTAAACTTTACACTGATGAACTTATGTGGACAAGATCATTATTCAAAGCTGCCTTCAATTTGTTTTTAATTAGTAGTGAGGTTGGATATTTAATATCTATTTTCTTATATGCTAAATCTTTACAAAGACAAAGACTTGGATTTAGCTGTAGCGAGACTCCCCAACAAATGCTCAATTCCGTATAATCATTCATGGGAGGACATCCTCCGGAAAGATTGCCATGTACTGCATTTCAAAGTAGTATCTTGGTGGTAGGTGATGCTTGGTTTCATACAAGATCTCTATTCGATCTTAATGGTAGGTAATGCTTGGGGCATAAGATCTCCCACGGCCAATTTATCAATAATCCATATTATTTCACTTAATTTTGTTTAGTTGGGCACTTGAAGGAATCGTTGCTTCAAGCACCATCATTTTGGCTTGGACGTGGGGAGAAAAATAGGATATTAAAGGGGAGTTGTTGCTTAAGAAGCCAGATGAAATCAAATCCAGTGGTTTCCTAAGATCTGTGAGGTTTCCAATAATGCACATTGCATTTAAGATATTTAGCTATGCACCTCTTTTACAATACCTAGACCACAGGAATGGAGGAGGAAAGATCCGTGGCCATGTGAGATGCATGAATTAATAATAGAAGCACAGGGGATCTTATAAACTCAAGGCTTAATCATTTAAACTCAGTCAACAGAGTTTGTTCTCCGACCAAAAAAATAAAAGAACAGTTTGTCCTTTTCCTTAAGTGCATAAAAGACGAATTATGCTATACATGATACCAGAGAAAAGATTTTGATGTTAGTTTGTCATAATTAAGTATCATGACTTTGCTAATTAATCATAAATTTTCGGGAAAATTGTCCAAAAAGTTCCTAACTTATTCTATGGCGGCCAATTTAGTTCTAAATCTTTCAATTCTGCCAATATTTTTTTTTTTTTGGTTTGTCTTATTTTAATTCTCAACTCACTCTTACACTTTTATCCCATCCATTTATAGAGCATGAAAATCAAACTCCACACCTAAAATTGAATGTCCCAACCTTGGCCCCTGAGAAGGTAAAAAAGGTTTAGGATTAAAATGAACAAAATTGAAAAGTATAAGATTAGATTGACAAATCATTAAAAATTTTAGGAATGAATTGACACAAATGAAAGGTTTAATATTGAATTGGCCACTGTATTATAGGCTTAGGGCTTTTTGGACAATTATCCCATGAATTTTCTCAACACAATAGGCAAAATATGAGTCTTAGACAGGTTCGACAATTCTTTACCATCTTTTCATCGTTAATAATAAGGTTTTTGGGCAAAAGACATGAAAGGTGGATCTTTTCATTTGATCTCGATGAACATTTTAGGTAGCAACTATAAACAAAGACTAGCATCCATCATCATTTCAACTCTTACAGATTTCCAATCCCCACTGTCTTATAAAGTGACATCACTCATGAAATCACATAGAGCGGTGAAACACGGGAAAATATATACCAAGGCAAATCAGAAACAGATAGTCAAATTGAATACTTTTGGGAGAGAAGGAAGGAGAAGGAAGGAGAAATGGAAAAAGTGAAATAGGAAAAGCGGAAAATTAAATAAATGAAAAGAAAAGGAGAGGAAAAAGAGAAGAACGCATCTCTCATGGTGTGGATGTGTCTGAAGGGAAAAATTTAAGATGAAGATTTACCTCGTAAATTTAGAGGATTTCAATTTCACGAGATGAAACTTTCATATAAGTTGAAAATACGTCAAAATATAAAAATTCTGCTTTGAAGGTCCTTTGAGATGGGACTGATTAAAGGGATTTGCACCTCGTTTATTAACTTCTGTGATTAGGTTTATTCAAGAATGCCAGCTTGAAAGAAAAAAAAATACACAAGCTTTTCTAGTAGCATAAAATACGCTATTTTTTCTCTTCGCATCTTTTAACAATTCCACGCAAAAACTTGAAAAGATGATCAAATCAGAAGATTTGTGAGACTTTCCCTAATATAACCTACACTCTCCTTTGACCCCAATGGCAAATTTAAACTCTCCAATATTTTGTCATTCTCCAATGGGACAGCAAATGTTTCCAAGTCATAGGGACCTTAACCAATCGAATATCTTGAATTTTCGCCATATGAAATTAACATTTGACTTTCGATTCTTATGCATTGCTTGACAATTTGGTGCGATCAATACATGACCCTTGGTTTTCTCGATAAATAAAAAACGACCCAAGTTGTCATGTTCCTTTATCATGGCAATGGCACTTTCACACCCCAAGTGGTATTTCACTGTATAATCCCTGTCTATTCCATAGCAACCACTAAATCTTCGCGTATGGATTTTTTGTAGATCATCGAGCTAGGCATGGCTCCTATTATTAACAACACTGTCTGCAATTTTTATATTCTTCAACTGGGAGCTCTTGTCCTTGCACCGCTTTCGTAGCGTTCAGCAAGTGGCATTAGCATTATTAAGCCTTGCTTCAGGACTCTGATAAGATATAACTAGGATAACAAGATTCTCAATAGAACAAGCGTGTGTCGTGAGTAAGCTTCTGTTCTCTGCTTGATCTCTCATTCATTCGCGACTCCACCACTCAACTTTTTCCTGTTCTCCGCATCTAAATCTCTTGCAATTTACTTCAGACAAGTGTGTGGTCCATCATATGGTTAGTTGGTTTCAATGAGTAACAGGAAACAAAAAGCACGTCCTCAGAAACAATAGTGACGAGAATATGAACGAACCCAAGGAAGCAGTTATAACGCTAGAAAAGACAAAAAGCCAAACTCTTTAGCTAGGTAATGCGTCTCGAATAAAGAATGTTAGAGCCCCCTCTCCAACGTTTAATGCCCTTCTTGAGCAGGGAAATCCGTACTGTTCATGACTTAAAAAAAACAAAAGAGAAAGAAGACAAATCGCGTTATAGAATAATATATTGAATGGCCATAATTCTTCCAGACGTAATACCTGCACTTTCATTGCAATATTGTGGGCTGGCAAACTGGAAAGAGAGAGAGAGAGAGAGAGAGAGAGAGAGAGATATTCACGTAATACCGCTCCTCTGCGAAGGGTGAAAATGGCCGCGGTTTTGCTTTGTTTTGTTACTATTCCGCCCAGAGTCCTTTTTCATTAACTTGTATTCTGGTCTGTCCAAATGAGATGGTTCTGCATACTTCTTCTACAGTTTTCTTTTTTTCGTATCAAACATAAATGTTACTGTTAAATTTCCATCTGGGTACCTGGAAGAAAAAACACAGAACCCTAGAAAACCAAAGAAGCGGAAAAGGAAAGGGAAAAAGCGTAGAGAATCTATGCTCAACTTGTGCTTTAAGCTTCTCTTCTCGAAGTGTTACTGGTTTACCGATTTAACCTGCCAAAAGCTTTCGCTTCTTTAGATCATAGGCAACAGAAAACACTTCTGTTAAGAATTTCAGCTATACACATCAGCAGTTGATGGACAGCGCAGTACTATGTTAAGGGATTTAATCTTGGACATAAAGTATGAAACAAGATAATTTTGGTAAAAGAAGAAAGCACAACGTAAAATGGAGAATGTAATGGAGAGCGGGGGAAAAACATAACTATGATGTTCTGTCTAATGAATCGACTGAAAAAAAGAAAAAACAAAAAAAACAAAGTCGTATTTGAATCATGTGCAGAGTCAAATGAAAGAGGCAATGCTCATATCACTGCACAGTTGGAACACGGGGTTAGAAAAGAATTAATCAGTTTCCAGTCGTGTAGCCAATTTTATTTAAGTATAAAATTTAATTTCATTGTAATATATTGACATTCAGCACCCTATCATTGGATTTGGCTCCCATTAGATGACCCTCGCCAGCTACTACATTCGAACTAATAAAGGACACTACTACCACCTCAGTTTTGTCGTATTTGGTCATCTTTTACTAGAACTATAAAAAGGTCCATGTATCTAAAATAATTTTTGCTTTTTTAAAGTCCCGCAAGCGTGATATATTTGGTTAAATCGATATTATTAGGCTAAGAAATGTCCCAAGCCGTAAAAAATTGATGTCGGATTTCTAAAATATTGATTAGATATTTCCGGAGAAAATCCAATGTGGCGTACATACTCGCTTTTGTGCACTTGAAAATCCAAAGGACGAGTACTGCAATATACATAACCCCTGTGAAAGTGGCACTCAAGAGGCTTATAGCCAGTGGTATGAACAAGCATATGGCAATCTTTTGAAGCAATCTGGATCCACACAAAAGTTGCAATTAGTGATTGTGTGACCACCCTTACCACACCGGCACAAAATTTTCTTACATGGCAACATGCATCTTTTAAAATCAGGAATATCCAACAGGGTCTCATTCCTTGAAGGACTTTGATATAAGACCATACACAAAAATGCCAAAACAGCACATAAAACATAAGGGATAGTTGCAGCAAGTAGCGATGTACTTGAGCCCCAATTCATATTTGGAGTCCCTATCATATACCTACTTGATTGTTTAAAAAGTAGGGTAAGAATGAAAACATGTCATCGTTCCTTCACCCTAGAACAAGAAAACAAAAGCATATGCAGTTGATTAGGATGGGGGGGGGGGGGGATTGTTGTCCTGTTCTGGTTGAACATTCTCTTTAATTTGTTTGGTATATTTATGATTATATTGCACTGTTGCTGTGCGGTTAAGAGCGGCCACTGGATCATACATGTTTAAAGATGCACTACCCCAAATGTGTACAGCGTAGCTTCCTGCAAGATGCCGTAAGCTACAAAAGTTGTTGGGATGTTGTAGCTGTGAAGAATTCACCAAATGCTTCATACATGTTGGAACATTTCTTTTTGCAATTGTAACTGCCTATCGAAAAATTGTACCAAACAAGCTCTTAGTCAATCACTATCGTTATAAATAGGATAATAGATAAGCATGTACTTACATGCTTTTTTTTTTTTAATTATATTACATGAGATTGGTAAAGAAATTTCCGACTGTCGTTTTTAGGGGTGAGCAGTGGTCTAGGGTCGACCACCGGACCGGCCCAACCCAACCCGGGGTCCTCGTCCGGTTCCCAAGGGGACCGGGTCGATCCTTGGTCTGAAATTCCAGGACCAACACCGTGCGGGTTGGTCCTCGGTCCTAAGAGTTTTGGGTCGGTCCAATCCGGACCAACCCTGTATATTATATTATATTATATTATTTATAATTCTTTTATATATTCAAACCTAAGTAAAATGTCTATTATATTATATTATATTGAGATGTTCTATCAATAGTACTAATAGTAATTTCAATTTAAAACTTTTGTTGAGTATTAATTATGTGTTGTTTGTCTTGTTTTCAGGTTTTTAGAAGTTCAAGTGAATTAACAAGATGTGAAGTTATGATTTATATTAAGTATTTTGAACTTTTTATGGTTTAATTGTATTTTACTAATGAATTTCAGCTGCACTTTGCTTTTCAATTTGTGTCAAATGGTAGAAGTTTTTGAAGAGTAGAGTAGTACTCTTGCGCAATTACTACGATGATTTGTTAATCAAGTGGTGTGAAGCTCATTTTTTTGTTGAGTGAACTTTACATGATCAAATGCAGGAAAACACTATTGCATATGGTGTTATGAATATTAAAGATAGATGATTACAAGAACTTTCCATCTTGTCCCATATCTCGATTAGTGGTTAGCAGGTACGAAATTTCTATTATTGTGTCATCTTAAATTTGCTAAATATGTATTGGTATTTATAGTTTAGTTGCACAATACTACATTGTCGATGGATGTGTAATTTGAATTTGTAGATTTGCTTTTTTAGGGGGTATAAAAAATAAAACAAAAAAAATTATCGATCGGTCCCGGGTTGACCCTGGAACCGGACCGAACCCATTGGGTCGGTCCGGTCCTTGGTCCTAGGCTCTATAGGGTCGGTCCTCGGTCCTAAAAATTGAGGACCAACACTGTACGGGTTGGTCCTAGGGTTAGGGGGTGGCCCGGACCAACCGGACCATGCTCACCCCTAGTCGTTTTTATGAGTTTTTACCAATATAAACTTTGAAAATATTCAAGAAAAAAATCTAGATGTTGATGAATATTATTGTGTTATCTTGAAATTTTGCTCATTTGTTGGACCCATGAGAAATGAGAAAATGATAAAAACTTAGTTTCATATCGGCAATGTATATTGATGCATAAAACAATCTGTCACGGCACAGCACAAACTCCATTTTTCTGGGTTTGGACGGATGTACGTGGGGGTCAAACTTTACAGGCAAACAACATGAAATAAACAATGAGTTCGTACGATTCAGATTTCGGTGAAAGGGACATCAAATCACAGATATAGAATGGGAGAAGAGGGTGTTGGATAGAAGACAGGACTCTCTTTCTATATCAAAGACTTAGCTGCTAATGAATACATATTGATGCACATACCCTTTAAATAAATCTCATTATATTAACTACAAAGACTGCACTTTTGTACTATATATATTTCGCATTGGTGCAATTAGAATTGGCATTCTTAACACGCATTACACAGGGAGAGAGGGAGAGAGAGAGAGAGAGAGAGAGATGGAGCTTTGTGGACATGGATATCTGGAAGACTTGTTCTTCGCTCATCAAGAGAGAAACCCTCCTTGGGAAGCTAACGTTGCTCCCATGGAATTGAACGAGCTCTTCTCAAGCGATTGGAATTATGATTTCTTTGATGACTATCAAATTCCATCTCCCTCCTCGCATTTTCCAAATTATTGTTCCTCGCAAGAATCATTGCTCTCTCCTCCTACACACCATCCAGACCAGAACATCTTCTCCGAACTTCCTCAATATCCACTTAGCATTGAGTCCTTGGCTCACCAGCTCTTTGATTCACCGATCTCACCCCCACGGATCACCATGTCGTCCTATAGCCCGTGCGATGACGCCCCACTTTTCCCAGTTCAAGAAAGAACACTTCCCTTGTCTGTGATGACGGAGGAAGGAGAGGCCACGTTTCTTCATGCAGATGGTTTTAAGCAGACCATTGGGATGCAGGGAGATCGTAAACCAGAATCGATGGAGTCTCCGAATAATCAGGTTCCGGTATTTTCCGCAGCAGGGCCGAGTGTAGGGGCAAAGAACAATCGGGCTAGAAAGAAGTCGGGGGGACAGCCCTCGAAGAACTTAATGGCTGAGAGGAGGCGAAGGAAGCGGCTCAATGACCGGCTCTCGATGCTCAGATCCATTGTCCCAAAAATCAGCAAGGTGCGTACACATTTTGACTTCTTTTGGGTCTATCTGAATGCTGAACTTCCTGTCTTGCTGAAAAGTTCTAACTGTGGTTGGTTCTCATCATGTCATATGCCAGATGGACAGAACTTCAATCCTATGTGACACAATTGACTACATGAAAGAGCTGCTCCAGAAGATCAACCACTTGCAACATGACAGCCAATTCGGTCCCTATCACTTGAACATAATGGACATTATAGAAGACATGAAACCCAATGAGATGTTGGTGAGAAATACACCAAAGGTAAATTTTTACTGAAACTGTGATCAAGGCCCTATAATCAGACTTAATCATTTGTTCATGGAATCTAAGTATAGAATTTGGACCATGTCTTTTTCAGTTCAACGTGGAGCGAAGAGACGTGGAGACAAGGATCGAGATCTGCTGTGCCACGAAACCAGGTTTGTTGCTGTCAATGGTGAGCAAATTGGATGAATTGGGCCTTGACATGCAGGAGTGTGTCATTAGCTGCTTCAATGACTTTGCAATGCAAGCTTCTTGCTCAGAGGTACGAAAACCAACGACTATACAAAGTGATGATAGCTTTTTGAGCCTCACGATTTTTCTAGGAGAGTTGAAATCATAAAAATCTTAAATTCCTAAATGAGTTCTTGCATCTGTTGGCAATAGGAAATGCAGCAAAGAAATCTCACCAGTACTGGGGATATAAAGCAAGCGCTGTTCAGAAATGCCGGATACGGAGGAAGATGCTTGTAAAGATTTGAAGAGAATTAGAAAGATTCTGATTTTCTAGGCCTTAGATTGAGTTCTGCAAATGGAAGGCTTTTAGTGATTTTGATTTTTTAGTGTGAGCTTTCTTTATTTTCCCTTGCTGAACCGAGCAATGTCTTGAAATTTACTTCATGTGGGATCGAAACGTTGACCATTGGGGGAAATGTGTTTTTCTTCTTGCTTCAAGTTCATTAGGGCATGTTTGTTTACACTTAAAGCAAAAGATTAAGCAGAAGTACTTAGGGAAAAACAAACGGAAAATCTAACAAATTATTCAAATTAATGTACTTTTTTGTGTTGATATTCGAGTGTCATGAAAGTTCAATGAGTTTCAAATTATAAAAAGTCAAAATGCATGAGTCCTATGATTTATATTAATCAAAAAATAAAAGGTAAAAATCAATTTGGATGGGTCGTTTTAATTTCATCCATCCAAATCATAGCAAAAGCAAATTAGGTTGTATTTAAATCTGTTAGCCATGTTTTGCAGCAGAAGAAGAAAGCTTTATAGGAGACTGGAGATAGAAAGCAAGGACAAGTGGTGAGGTCAAGATTTTGCTTTCAGTTCTTCCTTTTCCATATGGTTTTCCTTCCTTAAAGAAGACCAAACCTTCATAAATGGTAGAGTAATGTGCTCCCGAATTTTGAGTTTGCTTGTTGTAGTAACTGAAAGATTCGAACCGGTCAAGTGGTTCTCAAGCGATATGTGTGAACTGATAAAGCATTGAACGAATCCGGAATGTAAAAGTTGAATTTGAATTGCTAAATCTAACAAGAACTACGTGAGACTCACCATTTGTGGCGGTCTAGACACAGCTAGGTACATGTACTTAGTCCATGATAATGTTTGCATACAATCGTGCATTTTTTTAAATATGCAATACATACCTAAACGATAAATAGTACGAAGTGCGAGCGCTGTGACATCATTTTTCCTTTTCTGTTCATGGTTAAATGTGCTTGGCGACATATGCTGATACCGCCCATGGATTTATATCTTTCTGTTGGCTTTGGACGGGCCTGTAACTCCTAATTACGCGCCAATGTCTAAAACAGTAGCACTGAACAGTTCAACAAGCAAAACCTCCTTTAACCTCATGGCATTTTGATGTGTATTAACGCTCAATGACAATATCAGCCGAATAAACCTATCATAATCAAAGTTCGAAAAAATTCTATCCTTCCATTTAGAAATACGAATTCGACTTTTTTTTCCAGTGCTAATGACTTTCACTAGGTGTTGGCTTTAAAAAAACCATCGATTTTATTTTTCTAGGTAACATTTCATTGACATAAGAAAGATTTTACGAAATTGCTGACATTTTATAAAATAGCATGCAAATTCCCAATTTTGTACTAACTTACCCGCTTTTATTTCTGCATAACTTTCTAGCTGTTCAAATTTACTAACATTTACATGATATTACCAACTTAAATTAGGGTGACTTATCGACTTTTATCATAAAGTTACGGACTTGTCTTAGGTTTTAACTCTCGTTTGAGTTACTTACATTTTCTTTTAATTTACCGACTTCCTTATTAAGTTATCAATTTTTATTGACATTGGTTATTATTTTTTTTTTTAAAAAAATTTAGGAAACAAGTTGTTGCATGACCTAGCATTTGTTTTTACATATAGTTTTTAGACCTTATCGACTCTTACCTGTGATCATGGGGAAAAAATCCGTTCCTTAGGGAGTACAACTGTAAAATCATCCTCAAAATATATTATAGAGCAAGCAATGTATGATAGGAGTTGTCTATACAATTTATATACCAAGTAATATATTAGATTGTAGGTGAGAATTTATAAGAGTACTTTATATTCAACACTCTCCAATATTTTGTTTCATCCCCAACATATTACTAATTTTTAAAGTTGATGCATAGTTACCAAAAAAAACTCTTAAACCTATTGTACGAATATCAATTTAATTTCAAACTTTTTAATTTGGCCAATTTAGTCTTACACCTTTTGACAATATGTTAATGTAGACTTTCTAGCCAATTTTGATAGACAATTGCTAATATGGATGCCAATTACCTTATGTGGCATGACCGATACTAACATAGACAAAATTTTATAATTATTTAACATTGTTTTGTTTTTCTTGAATATTTTATAGATTTTTTTTATTCTTTTCTTTTCTTTCCTTCCTTTTATTTTCCGTTGAAATCTAGTGGACCTTGGCGGGCTCATGGTGAAAAAAAGAGAGAAGAAAATATTAAAAAAAAAATTAAATAAATTTAGAGAATTTCAAAAAATTGCAAAATTGTGTACATCAGAGTTAGTCATGCCACCTATAATAGCTAGCATCTACGTCAAAGATTGCGGGCCACAATTGGTTGAAAGAATTACATTGCATATCGTCAAAAGGTTTATGACTGAATTGATCAAATTGAAAATTTTAGGACTAAATTGATATTCGTACAATAAGTTTATGGCTTTTTTGCTAATTTTCCTCAAAAGTTGGCATTGGTGTACCTAACATCATCCTATATCATGTGTCTATATGCCCTGTCTAAATGTTTAGTCCCTAACTAGTCTTACTTTCCTTAAATTAGCTCTTCAATGTTTCTTTTTGTTCCTGTTACTCCTCAAAAAGTCTCCTGTAGCAAACCCTAAATTGTTGATCGCGAATAGGTGATGACTATCAAATTTATGTACTTAAACCCCTAAAGCAGGAAAGAAGTTGAGACAATTCTCAGTAAGAAATCTCAAGGGTCTTTAGGTTTGTTTGCACCGGAGTTGTAGGACAAGTCAAAAATTCTCTGTAAGGCCGGCGTTCAGCCCGTTTGTGTCCCTAATTGCAATAAGGCAATACCTAAGGCCAAAACGAGACTTGATATAAGAAAGTCGAAAAACTTAGCAATGGCGATGAAGTATTGCACTGATCAAAATTTACAATTTGATTGTATGACCTAAATTGAAACGGGCTCCAAATGTGAACTCCTATGGACTACAGCTGAGCCGGAAAACTCATTGATTTGATTGATATTGCCATTCATTTCTTACCGACTTATTTTTGTTTAAATTGTGCACCAAAACGTGGCACTACATCTATATATGACTAAAGATTTACGATTTATGCACAATTATTCATGTCTACAAGAATAAGAAATTCGACCAAACCAAACAGAAATCCAAAACATTGAACTAGAATCAAGTTTCTTTAGACAAATGGTAGGCGAAAACCGAAAAAACTATAGTAAAGTTTTGACGCAAACCCGATTTAATCGCATGCCATCCCATTCGATTTGACCGTGTTTTATTCTGGTTGTGTTCTTCTTATTCATTTATGATTTGGGAAAGCTCCCTCCAACCAACGCGTGATTCATCCTCACAAAGAAAATCGTAGTCAAATACCGGATGCCGGTCATGACTAGGAAATCTCAGTTTCCTGTCTCTCTGGCCTCTAATCGAGTAGCGTGTTCCTTGGATCTTCTCTCCGCACTCTGGTTGATAGCTTCGAAGTCTCCTGATGAATTTCGAGAGGGCGATTTGAGATATTTAGGAAATTCCCCATATCTCCCTTTATTGTTTATATACCTCATAAATTATAACTGTTATTGTGAATCCGGGAAAATGGGAGTCTGAATATACATCTCTTTGCGCTAACTAGTTGCCTTCCTTCTGGAGCATAGATACCGCTGAATGCACGAAATTCATGCATTTTCTCTTTCGATTAATTCATTTGCCTATTTGTGATTGACGACTTTGATGAAATGCCTATATCCTAATCTCGAAGAAAAAAAAATGGGACTCCTTTTGCATTGCTTATATACAAGGATGCTATGCATGTGTCATTGTAATGCGTTGTATTACAAATATTTAGAATATGTCATTTGATTCTCCACATCTCTCGAGATTGTTTATATGTTTTTTTTTTTTTGTGCATATCCCTGATTGGTTACGATTGATATTTCATTATCATGATACTTTGGATAGTCATTTAATAAAGCATATAAATAAGTAAACTTATATAAATACACCAATCTCTCAATTCTTTCATTTGCATTTTTTCTCATCTTTTTTCTCCCATTAACTGGTTTCCAATATCAAGAATTTATTTTCTTCTTCACCCCTATCAATGAGCTGATAAGTGGAGAAGGAACGCTAATGTTGTTGCACCTGCGCATTGACTTTCTTTATGGGGAAAGGTTAAGGTAACTTCTTGTTGCGGCTAAATTCCTTGGAAAGCCATGTCTTAGACTCTGATTTTTTTTTATTTTGGGGGGTTGGAAATTCGGTCCGAGGATACAACATTTTCACTTCACAACATAGTAACTCGAAAGGGCTGAAGGAGGGAGGGAATCTCGTTTGAAGGTAGGGCCTCTTTTCGTTGGGCCTTTACTACGGCCCGATCCATAACTTTCGTCAGCCCATTTTCTTTAACAATGAAAAGTAACTTTTGATGGAACATCGGATGATACGAAAATTCTAGTAGAATAAGAGAAGAATATACTAATGTCCGGAAGGCATTCCATCAAGGTCAAATCAAATGAACCCAAAATAACTTTTGATGAAACGTCCCGGGATACAAAATATTACAGTCGAATAAGAGAACAATATAATAATGCATGGAAAGCATTCCATAAAGGCCGAATCAAATGTACCCAAAATATCTTTTGATGGAACGTCCTAAGATACAAAAAAATTTAGTCGGATGTGTCGCTCTTATGAGTCATTAAGGAAACAATATAAGAAAAAAAAATATAATAATGCACGGGAGATCGATAATTATGATAGCGTAAATTGACATTTGACGTATACTGGACCATTATTTTCAACTCGATCCAAAGTGGACCGCCCGCATCAAATTTAGGAGGCCCAAGCAAAATCGCTCCTCTTCTTTCTTCCCTCCTCGACTCGATTCCAAAAGGTGGAGGAGTTGACATCAAATCGGAGTTCAAAGTTTTTCTTATTCAAAAATTCCAATCATATTAGGGTAACTCTGATTTGATATTAGGATCCACGACTCAATCGAGTCCGATAACGCATAGAATCACGTAATCTACTCCCAACACAACCCGGCTATACCTGTTCATTCGCGCAACATGCACCGCAACCAATCTCCGAATCTCTATATTCCAACTTTAGAACCCGCGCTTCTCATTGGATGGCGCACATACGCATTACCGTACAATTGAAAAGGTATCCAATCTATTTCTTTTTTCAGGACAATCGGCTCTAGCGAACCCCTCGGGAGGAACATTAGCATAAGAATGGTACTCCGCATATCCAATCGGGAATGGCGAACGAAGCATCCGCATCGGGGAAAAGCTAGGGGGAGGGGAGGATGACGCGCTGGCGCCGATCCGATGCGCCGAATATTCCCCCGCCGCTGTCGAAAAGTCTCCCACCACGTGACACTTTCGATTCCCTCCACAAAAGCTCGGACACGTGTCGTCCCCGCGGGTCCACGGGACGCCCGCCACGTGGCCCTCTGGAAGACGGGGATTCGGTTACGACTCCTCGCCGGCACGCCATGGGAAGTTAGTGGTTGGTCGGTCGGCAGCCGATACGCCGCCTGTCGACTGGGATTTGCCCGTCGTCCTTCGAGTTTGAATTTTCTTTTTCTTCCCCACCGAATAATACGTCAAAAAAAAAAGAAAAAAAAAGAGGAAGGGAAAATTCAGTTATCAATTTCGAGGTGCGCGGAATCGGGGGGCGTGGAGGGTGTTGAGTTCGCACCCGGCGCACGCAAAGGCCACGACTATGGTGATTCACTGTTGTGCGCCGCCTGGCAGGTGTACAAGTAACGGCCCCTCCTCCTCCTCGTCGCTGTCATTATTAAGCCGCCCCGCCTCCGTAAGTAGTAGCCGTTCTCCCTCCTCTTTCGTCCTCCCTCTCCCTCGCGATCTCTCCGTTTCGAAGCCGCCGCCGCAGCAGCCGCGTCGACGCCGCCGTCGCCTCGACCTCCTCCCCGCCGCCGCCGCCATCCGCTCTTCTCTCCCGCCTCGTTCTTCCGGTAATCCGTTCCGGCTGCGAATCTTGTCGTTTCGATTCCTTCTCGTGTTTCGTGTTTCCGCGGTTGCTGTTTGATTGGTTGGTGACGGATTGCGCGTGTGATTCGATCCGTTTCGCACTGAGAGATCTTGATCTTCCGACGATTCTTCGTCGCTCGGATTTTGCGGTTCGGTTGCGGGTTGGTCTGTTTGAGTTTGGATTTAGGTAGCGAATGTGCTTGCGCGAGACGGATCACGTTTCGGCTTTCTTGAGATGTTGCGGCGCATTGTGACTATTATCGAAATGGATTCGGCTTTCTTCAGATTTCCGAATATTTGTCCTCTTTTTTGCGTGACGATGATGGTGTGATCTGGGATGCGATTGTGAAGGACTCGTTGGTTCATCGATGATGCCTGCTTATTTGATACCTACAGCTGAAATTTGGATGATCGTCATTTTCGCCCGATGGAACTGACTCTGTGGGTGCTCCGTTTTTTTTTTGGTTACAGATATGGATTCTGCAGTGACAGGGCTATATCCATTACACCGTTGCAAGACACTCCACCTGGTATGCGGCCTTGCCCTGTTTTGGGTTTCTTTAGGCGTGTGTAAAGGCAGATTCATAGGCGTTAAGAATTTTGGTTCTGACTGGACAATAATGCAGGTTAGGCATGCACAAGGAATTCATAATGTGGAAGGAGAAAAGAATCACGACGCCTATCTGTCATATGATCTCTTTGATGCTCACCTCACCCCTCTCGGCTGGCAGCAGGTGGTCACTTTTTCTCATGTTCCGAGTGGAATTTCTCTTTAAGATCGCATTTTATTGGTTTTCTCGTTAGGAATGGAGTTGCTCCCGTGCATTTGACAGCTGAATATTCTTGTTATAAGAACTTGATTAAAAACTAGGTGGTCTTGTATAGAATTTTAATATAATAGATGGGGCAACAATGACATAGCCAACCGAAGTTGTTGCAAAAACTGAGAAGCCTTTGCTGTTCTTGTTCTTGTTATAATGCCTAGAAGTCTACATTTATGTATATAATTTTTTGAACTTCAGCAGATCTATTAGAAAAAGTTTAAGGCACTTCTTTCTTTCTTTTTTCTTTTTTAATGCGGTTTGTTTGGACTGGTTTACTTTCTAATGATCTCTTCATGCGGTGATAGGTGAGTAACCTGCGCAAGCATGTCCAAGCATGCGGACTTTCAAAGAAGATTGATCTTGTAATTGCGTCCCCTCTGTTGAGGTACTTGGCTTCAAATTTGTTTGTTGCTTTATCTTTTCATGTGTTCTTACAGATTGCATTGTTTTCAATTTGATTGATTATCAATTGGCAGCTTAGATTGTTAAGGATATAAGTTGTTTTGTTACACATAGCTGCCTTACTCATTTAAGCCTTCATAAGTTCATAGAACTTTGATATAAAGTCCTAAAAATTGGTTGCTAGAGGCACCTGAGAGATGAGGTCCTCTGTGATGAATGATTGCATTTGAACTTGCAATGAGACAACTTCATCTACAGCATAAGAGAAGAGTGTAAGTGAGATAAATTTTGGATGGTGTATCCTTTCTCATTTGAGATAAATTGCAATGGGCAAGGTGTACATTCCATTTGTCAAGATAATTACAGTAAACCATGTCATTTTCTAGTAACTTAAATTTTAGTATTAAATGGTTGCATACTCAGTTCAACATATATCTGAATGAGTTTTTGTTCTTTATATGTTATGGGTTTTAATCATTCTTTTGTCCACATGTTTCGGGTCTGCAAACTTTAAGTTGTTAACTTGTCATTCTACTAGCCTTTGCATGAGGAGCATGCTGTTGTACAAAATTTGGACTTGAAGTTTGTTCAAGTGCTGTTTTTACACTATTTATGTGATCACTTGCAGAACTATGCAAACAGCTGTTGGAGTTTTTGGCGGGGAAGGCTACACAGATGGAATAGGTGCACCTCCTTTGATGGTTGCAAAAGCTGGGAATAGCGATCATCCTGCTATTTCAAGTCTCAATTGCCCACCATTTATTGCCATAGAACTTTGTCGAGAACATTTAGTAAGTGAATACTATGGGAATAAAAAATCATTCACAAAATCCTGAATATTGATTTGTTTTTCAGAATCAGTGGAAGCATTTTGTGTGGAAATTCCGCTATGGTAACTTTTGTCTGTGGAAAATGTTGGTAGTTTTCATTTCTTCTTGCTGTACCCTTTTCTGAATGGATGCAGTTGAATTTGGAATGGGGCCGTCCACTTTACAGATTGTATTGCATTCTATTCACAGCTTACAATCTTTACTCTATTGACTATAATATGCACAAGTATCTGTATTGGACAAGGATTGCGAGACATAAGAAAAAGAATTTGCGAACTTCAAAGTGGATATCATGTGGAAGTACAGCTGTCTATATCACTGGCTTTACAAGGGTCATACTTCAGAGCATTCGTTTCTCCTTGATTTGAGATTGAGGGATGCTTTCTTGTAGTTACCTTAGTAAGTATGAAGGAAGCTAGAAAGCTGGCGCTTATTAGGAAGAGTTCTGATTCTCGTTTAGCAAATTGACTGATCTTGCTTTAGTTTAAATTTAGTTCTCAACCTAAGGACTTCTTATCTTGTTAAGGATGACCAAACGTTACATATATATTGTTGTAGAAGGATCAGTTTCTTCATGTTGCACAGGTTCCTCCGTTTAGCAGTTAGAACGGTGGATGCCACGATACATCATTCAACTTTTGCCAATTTTTACTTGTGCAGCTGAAATTCAGTTTATATTATGGCTATCATTTTACAAATCATTCGATTGCTACCGCTCTCTATGTATTACATTTCAATTTCGACGAAAATGGACATGTTAGCACAAGTGGATGACCTAACATGACATGGCATGATGGTAACCTCACATGGTGAACTGATTTTCGCTTGAGCATCATAATCCATAAGATTGGTCACAGATCTTGTACCATGGATCATGCTATCTTGTTGAAAAATGTCCCATCTAGCTTGTTGTGTCATGTATTTAATAATTTAGATATTTTGTCAAATTGAGTTTGCATATTAGCATAATATATCTCGTTCTATTGAAAATGGTGACCAACTGGAAACAGAGTAGTGATAATTGCATGACTTTGCAAAGTATAGTGGTAATACCCCAAGCTGAATGATCTCTCATATAATTAACCTCCATTTAAAAGTTATTGCAAGACAAAGATGCAGACATTTTTGCTACTAGTAATTGTAGAATTTCTTTCCTGGTATTTTGTGGATCCTCTTGTATTGGTATTGAACATTCCTTGCAATGTTTCATGTTGCTAAAAATTTACATTTTGGTCCATAGGGAGTTCATCCTTGTGACAAAAGACGAAGCATTAGCGAGTATCGGCCACTCTTTCCTGCAATTGATTTTTCATTGGCAAGTGCTTCATTTCTTAAAATATTTTATTGGGCATTTGCTTTGGAAGTCTCAACATTAGCAAATCTCAGTAATTTAACTTTGATATTCACTTTTCTTTAGATTGAGAATGAAGATGACGTCTTGTGGACGCCTGATGTTAGAGAAAAGGATGAGGAAGTTGCTGTTCGAGGAATGAAGTTCTTGAACTGGTACTTCATAACTTCCTACTAAGTGCTTTAGAATCTAAACTACAATGCAAAATAGACATGCAACTTGTATGATCTTGGAAGAAAATAGCTGAAAAGCTATGTAAATAGTAAAAATCTGGAATGAGCGATTTGATTCTGCATCTCAAGGTTCTGCATCTCAAGGTTTTGATTTATCTTCAGGTTGTGGACACGGGAAGAGAAGGAGATTGCAATTGTTAGCCACAGTGGATTCTTGTATCATACCCTCAAAGCCTTTGGAAATGATTGTCATTCATCGATCAAGAGTGAAATGTGCAAGCAGTGAGTATCTCCTAGTTCATGTTTGGTCGATTGGTTCTAGTCAATGGTTTAATTAATCTAATTACGATTGGGAGCGCAGAAATGTTTGTGTTCTGACCGACTTGTTTTTCAAATATTTACATTAGGTCCTTCATGTTGTCTTCCTTCTGAATATATTTCTAATGAGTGAATGACATGAAATTAAGATCGTTCCTGAAAAAGCACTCTGAAGATTTTATGATATGCTAAATTTTTAAACCAGTATACACATTAGCAGTGACCACTGATCATCCACTGTGGATCGTGTTGCTCGATATCATACCACAACTGTTTGTTAAGCAGAAAAAAACTCGATTGTAGATGGGTGATGCCCATCAGTCAGTAGGGAAAGCTGGATCTCTATCTTCTCTACATATTATCTTTGGTTTTGATAATGAAGTTTTGCACAATTATTTTTCCACCTATGCTGATTGCCAACAAACAACCACCTTCAGTTCTTTCGGTCTTGCTTCATGTTCGCATTAAGTAATGTATCAATTTATAATCCAAGACAGATAATTGAGTTGATAGGAATTGATGAATAAATATGCATTGGCGTTGTCCATGTACATGGTATCATTAGGCTCTACACAGATATTTATTGCTTCACTAAAATGCCATAACATAGCTTTTCTCTTTTTTCTTATTGGAACTTTCCAAACCTATAACCTGTGTAGCAACAACCACTACCAGTTCTGATGGTGGTACTTCTAGCAGATTAGGCTGATGAAAATGATGATATGGTTGTGACTAATGAACCTGGTTGGTAAACTGCACATGCATTGGAGTTGATATGATGTAGCACTTTGTTTTTAGGAAGGTGGGAGCTTTTACGTTGCGGACTGAACATATTTTTTCTGTGGTTGCAGCTTTGCAAACTGTGAACTCCGTTCATTTGTCATCGTGGATAAAGGGTAAGCATGATATGCTCAAAGCATACTATTAGATATTTCTTGAAACATATACACAGGTCCCTCCTTGATTCTGTTCGCTGGTTGCAGGATGACCGGATCAGATGCCTCAAAGACTGACTATCCAGGGAAAATTCCTAATGGACTTGATCTTCCAAGTGATGTTGCCAAGGACAAGCACTAAAGGAAGGTCTATGAAGGCACCGAATGGTCTAATTGGTCTCCCATACTCTTGATTCAATTAATGATTGAGGTGTGCAGCTTGACACCTACTATTTTTGGTGGGGAAGCAGTTACAGCATCACACCATTGACTCTGAACTTGTAAGCTCTGCTAGGTAGTTTCAAAGTCCATTCTTTTGGAAATCGGGTACAATATGGAGCCAGTGAAATTAGGTGCCAATTCATTACAACAATAAAGGGACACAACAGTTAGGTGCCAATTCGAACTAATGAATAACACTATTACTACCTCAGTTTTGTTGTATTTGGTTATCTTTTTTTAGAATTATAAAAAGGTCCATGTATCTAAAATAATTTTTTCTTTTTTTTCTTTTTTTAAGTCCAGCAAGCGCCATATATTCGGTTAAATCAATATTATCATCCTAAGAAATGTTCCCAACTGTAAAAATTGATGTCAAATTTCTGAAATATTGATTAAATGTTTCATGAGAAAATTCAATGTGGCGTACATCGCTTGAAAATCTGAAAATCTGAAAATCTGGAGGACGAGTATTGCAATACATATAACCGGTGTGAAAGTGGCACTCAAGAGGCTTATAGCCAGTGGTATGGACGAGCATTTGGCACTCTTTTGAAGCAATCTGGATCCACATAAAAAGTTGCAATTGATGATTGTGTGATCACCCTTATAACACCGGCACAAAATTTTCTTACATGGCAACCAGCATCGTTTGAAACCAGGAATATCCAACAGCATCTCATTCTTTGAAGGACTTCGATATGAGACCATACACGAAAAAGTTCTAAACATTTTGTTTTTGTGTTGATTTAATCCTAAACTTTTTTTTGGTGTCGATTTAGTTCTAAACATTTTTACGTTGTGCCAATTAAGTTCTTTCAAGCCAATTTTGGCCGAATTTTGTTGACTGGACACCAGCCGGCTGACGTGGCCTAATCGGTGCTAACGTTGACAAATTTTAATAACATTTTAATATTTTTGATTTTTTTTTTCTTTTTTTCTTCTCCTCTTCTTCCTCCGGCGTGACCGGCCAGAGGCGATGGCTGATGAGGTCGTCCTCGACCTCGTTGGCCACCTCGCTAGTGGTCGTGAGGGCGGCCTCACGTTGGGCGGTGAGGCTCGCCCTCGTCGAATCAGGCGAGGGTGAGCCTCACCAGCTCGATGCGAGGAGGTGGCCTCGCACCAAGTTGGCGGGGCTCGCCCTCGCCCACCATGGGCGAGGTTCGACCCTCGCCGCCTAGGCCTCGAGGGCGGCCTCATGGCCACTAGTGAGGTGGCCGGCGAGGTCAACCTCAACCTCGCTGGCTGTCACCTCTGGCCGATCGCCAAGGTCCGGCGACTGGCTGGAGGAAGAAGAGGAGAAGAAAAAAAAAATTAAAATATTATTAAAAATTGTTAACGTCAGCGCCAATCAAGCCACGTCAGCCAGCCGGCGTTCAGTCAACAAAATCTGGTCAAAATTTGCCGGAAATAACTAAATTAGTACAACGTAAAAATGTTTAAGACTAAATCGGCACAAAGATAAAAGGTTTAGGACTTTTTTGGCACTTTTCCCCACAACATAATGGTTAGTTGCAGCAAGTAGCGATGTACTTGAGCCCCAATTCATATTTGGAGTCCCTATCATATGCCTACTTGACTGTTTAAAAAGTGAGATACGAATGAAAACGTGTCGTCGTTCCTTCACCCTACAACAAGAAAACGAAAGCATATGCAGTTGATTAGGATGGGGGGATTGTTGTCTTGTTCGTATTGAACATTCTCTTAATTTGTTTGGTATACTTATGGTTATATTGCAATGTCGCTGTGCGGTTAAGAGCGGCCACTGGATCATACATGTTTTAAGATACACTACCTCAAATGTGTGCAGCCTAGCTTCCTGCAAGTTGCTGTAAGCTACAGAAGTTGTAGGGATGTTGTAGGTGTGAAGAATTCACCAAATGCTTAGTACATATTGGAACATTTCTTTTTGCAATTGTAACTGCCCGTCAAAAAGTTGTACCAAACAGGCTCTCAACTAACCACTATCGTTATAAATAGAAGAAATAGATAAGCATATACTTACATGCTTTTCTTTTCTTTAGATTCTTTCAAAATCTTTCACCCTTCAACCGTCATCATTGCAGCCGCCACCCAATTCACACCTCTGCCTGGTCACATGCCCCTAGTGACCACCGATGCTTGCTCTGGTGGCATGTCTATTCTTTTAGGTTCATTGATGAATAAGGTTAGAGAATAGAGGAAATGAACATGGAGAAAGGAAGAGAAGAACGTGGACTTTGAGATTTTTAATTTTGAGTTTTGGCCTTTTTTTTTTAGTTCGAAATTTCTTTAGACAAAAATGTCCTTATTCCCATCATCAGAAATATCACATCCTTGCAAAATAAGGTTGGACATTTCGGATCCTTCTTTGAAACATGTTCACTTTTGGCCCTTTTCTGAAAAAATAAGGGTACTTTGAACCCTTATTTAGAATTTTCCCTAAAATGATAGAAACATGAGTTGGACGTTTTTGTGAATATGAACTAAACATTGTTAGCCGACTTTAGTTTTGGGCTTAGATCACTTGAAGGGAAATCAGAAATTTGGGCTTTCCTTATTGAAATAGCCCGAACCCATTAGGATAAGGCCACATTGGGACCAGGCCCAACACAACACAGACCATTATGGTCTGGGTTAAACCCATATTTAGGCCAGATCCTTTGACCCAACCCGAGGCCTTTTTAACAATTAAAAAAAGTTCCAAACACTCAAACATCTTTGGAAAAAGCTTACGACAATTAGAAAAACTTTCGAAATTAGATTTTGACTAAGATTTTTCAGTTAATTTTGATAAATCGAGCAAATATCGACAAATGACACACAACATGACATACTGACACGTCATTTCTTAAAAAATAGAGAATTCTGACATGCTGTAATGTATTGTATATTAAATGTATATTTTTATATATACATGATAAATTATCATTTTAATTAATTTAATTTAAATTCACAATTGAGTAAATAATAATAATAATAAAAAAAGAGCCTAAAATGAATTCACACTAAAAACATTAATCCACAATTTTGTTAATATTATTCATTATTTTAATTTGATAAATTCAATTTCAATCCAATAATCAATAAAACTTGGAGGAAAAAAATAAACAATTTACATTATGGACTCACGTGTCATAGCATGTTGGTAGAAAAGAGATGAAAAAACAAGCTTGGAGGATGAATTATGTTTCACGGAGAGTGAGAGTCGGAAGATAAGAGAAGATGATGTTTTTATTCTTTCCCTCATTATTATTTTTATTATCATTTTTACATATTTATATTTCATTTATTGAAAATTTCTAAAATTAATCATGTGTGTGTTGGAATTACGTGTCGGAATTCCGAACTCACATGTTGGAATTCCGAACTCTAGTGTTGAAGAGTGTCGGGAAACTTGACCAAATGTCAAATTTTCCAATACATGTTGATTGACTATCGGAGAGTTTTGAACACGTGTCAAAGTGTCCAACATAACACAAAAACTCCCAAAAAATGTCAGTACTTCATAGTTTAAAACTGGTTTAGCATAAAAAAAAAATGTGTGTGAGAATTGTTTGATAAAAAATCATGTTCAAAACTAAACAAATTCTTAGGGCTTTGTGAGAGGTTTCATTGTTTCCTTTTTTGAGACGAATTATCAATTCTTTGTGCACTTTCAAAATATTGATTATCGTTTAACTTTGGCCTAGTTAGGAATGATATCTTTCTTATTTATTAGCTTTAAATGCTTGTTTTTCCTTACAATTTATTTAATACTTCCCGGGTTGTTAATTATTACTTTAATGATTGTACATTCATATGATTATCTCACATGTTAGTAGATATGTTTTAACTCAATCTAAACTGCCTGATAAATATCTTTTAAAATAAACAAAATTAGGTATCGAAATAACACTAATTAATCAAAAAGTGTAACCAAGTCTTTGGCCCTAGATCTCTGATTGTGTAGAAAATGAGGTATGCTTCCATGTCCCACTTGATTTCTAGCCTACCCCAATAGGTTAATGGTAACTCTTAATTAAAAAATTCTTATAAAGTAAATTTGAATATCCAACGTTGTACCATGTATGAGTTTGGGAGAACTCGTGTCTAAAACGAAGATTATAGGCCCGCCTTTTAGGCAATAATCCTTAACCTATGTATTTTTCCCTCCAAATGGAAAAGATAGGTCGCGATAGTCTTTCTCTAATTAACTGGTTTTCAATATCAAAAAATTACTTTAAAAATTACTTTTCTCTTCACCCTTGGCAATGAGCTAATAAGTGGAGAAGGAGCGCTAATGCTGTTGCTTCTACGTAGCAGGGACTTTTTTTTGTGGTGGAAACGTTAAGCTAACTTCTTGTCGCGGCTAAATTCCTTGGAAAGCTATGTCTTAGACTTTGATTATTATTATTATTTTTGGTTGGAAATATGGGTTCCTTTCATTTAGCGAAATGTCTGAGGATACATTTTTTTTTTGCTTCAAAACAATTAACTCAGAACGAGGTAAAGGACGGAGAGAGATCTAGTTTGAAGGTAGGGCCTTTTTTGTTGGGCCTTTATTAAGGCCCGGTCCATAACTTTCGTTGGCCCATTTTCTTTAATAATAAAAAGTAACTTCCAATGGAATTTTGAATGATACAAAAATTCTAATCAAATAAGAGAACAATATAATAATGCACGGAAGGCATTCCACAAAGGTCGAATCAAATGTACCAAAAATAACTTTTGATGTAACATCCTAGGATACAAAAAGTTCTAGTAAAATAAAAGAACAATATAATAATGCACGAAGGTCCGCAACTCAACTAATCACATCAAGGTTAGCAACTAGACCAATCCCTATAATGTATTCATTCGAACTTCAGAACCCGCGATTCTTGGAGAAAATATTGGGTGGGTTTAATCCTCCACGTAGGCGAAATGTATCACCATTCAAAAATCGACACGTGGCAAATTTGGGACCACCTGTCAGCGTCCACTCTCTCTCCATTAACTCCGTCTCTCTCCGCCTTTACTCTCTCTCCTCCCCTCCGTTTCTGCCCACGACTCTTTCTCCCCCTTTTCTCTCTCCACTTCTCTTTTCTTTTTTCTTGTGTCTGCCATGGCTCGAGCTCGAGTCGGCTCATGGCCGCTTCAGGTCGAGGGACGGCGCGCCGCCGCGAGGCATCAGCGTGAAGCCTCCTGCCTCCGCCGGTCCATGGTCCGGACCCTTTCGGTGTCTCCGCCTTTGGATTGCGAAGAAGAAGAGTGTGGCGACGACCAGCGAGCTGGCCACAGTGGCCGCCATTGCCTTGACTATCATCTTGCTTGAGGAAGATGACGAGTCCGGCGGCGGCTTTTGGAGCGAGTCTATTACGGAAGGAGGAAGAGAGCCGGGGGGGCGGCGGCGGCGGCGGACGACATGGAGGCAGCCTGGGAGAGGAGGGCGTGGACGCGGGAGGGGTCGGCGGGCTGCTTCGGGGTGGGGATGCACTCCACGCCGGAGTGGTGGTTGGCGACGCACCAGGACTGGATGAGGCGGCGGAGGGTGTGGTTGGGGATGAGGGCGAAGTCGAGAAGCGGGGCGCGGGTGACGGGGCAGGTAGTGTTGCCGGCGGCGATCCAGGGCTCGATGCTGGACCAATCGTAGGTCTGCCCCGTCGACACCGTCACCGGGTCCAACATCAGCTCCAGCGAGATGGGGCACCGGAAGTGGTGCGGGATCTGGACGCCCACCATGTCCAGCGGCTCCAAGCTCAGCCACCACGCATTTTTCTCTCTCTAGGAACGGCGCAAAAAAGCTCCCTTTTGTTCGTTACTGCACTCCCTCTCTCTCTCTAGAATGTGGGCACTGGATGAAGTGAAAGGTCGACACTTGCAGAGTGCGCAGATGTGCACTGGCGAAATTCCTTCTCCGTTCGCGAGAGGACGCTGGTTTCTTCTTTATTCGGGAGCAGAAGACAGAGAAAGAGGGAAGAGAGAGAAAGAGGGAGGGAGAGAGGACAGCTGGTTTTTGTGGGCAGAAACGGAGGGGAGGAGAGAGAATAAAAGGGCGAGAGACGGAGGGTTAACGGAGGAAGTTAAGACTGACAGGTGGGCCCAAATTTACCACGTGTCGACTTTTGAATGGTGATACATTTCGCCTACGTGGAGGGTTAAACCCACCCAATAGGCACCGCCGGGACGCCGCCACGTGGCCCTCTGGATGACGGGATTCGGGTACGACTTCTGACAGCACGACATGGGAGGTCGGCCGTTGGTCAGTGGAGAAGCCAACACGCCGCCTGTCGACTGGGATTTTCCCGTACTTCGAGTTTGAGTTTTCCTTTTCTTCCTCAATAACGAGTTGAAAGAAAAAAGAGAGGGAGAATAGTCAGTTATCATTTTCGAGGTGCACCGAATCGGCGCGGGGGTGGTTGAGTACGCAAACGGCGCACGCAAAGGCCACGGCCATGGTGATTCACTGTCGTGCGCCGCCTGGCGGGTCTACAAGCAACGCCCCCTCCTCGACGCCGTCGTCATTATAACGACGCGTCGCCTCCGTACGTAGCCGTTCTCCCTCCTCGCGACCTCTCCGGAACCGCCACCGCCGCCGTCGTCTCGACCTCCTCCTCGCCGCCGTTATCCGCTCTTCTCTCCCGCCTCGTTCTTCCGGTAATCCGTTTCGGCTGCGAACCCTGTCGTTTCGATTCCTTCTCGTGTTTCGTGTTTCTGCGGTTGCTGTTTCATTGGTTGGCGATGGATTGCGCGTGCGATTCGATCCGTTTCGTACTGAGAACTCTTGATCTTGCGACGAGTTTTCGTCGCTCGGATTCCGCGGTTCGGTTGCGGGTTGGCGTGTTTGAGTTTGGATTTAGGTAGTGAATCTGCTTGCGCGAGACGGATCACGTTTCGGCCTTCTTGACATGTGGTGGCGCATCGTGAATATGATCGAAGTGGATTCGGCTTTCTTAAGATTTCGGAATATTTGTCCTCTTTTTTGGTGTGACGATGATGATATGATCCGGGATGCGATTATGAAGTACTCGTCTGTTCATCGATGATGCTGCTTATTCGTTACCTACAGCTGAAATTGGCGTGATCGTCACTTTCGTCCAGTGGAACTGACTCTGTGGATACTCTGTTTTTTCTTTGGTTACAGAGATGGATGCTGCAGCGACAGGGACATATCCATTACACCGTTGCAAGACACTCCACCTGGTACGTGGCGTTGTGCTGTTTTGGGTTTCTTTGTGCGTGTGTAAAGGCGGATTCATAGGCGTTGAGCAGTTTGGTTCTGACTTGACAATACACACAGGTTAGGCATGCGCAGGGAATTCATAATGTGGCAAGAGAAATGAACCGCGACCCCCTTTCGTCATATGATTTCTTTGATGCTCAACTAACCCCTCTCGGCTGGCAGCAGGTGGTCACTTTTTCTCATGGTCTGGCTGTCTTCAAACTATATATATATGTTCCGAGTGGAATTTCTCTTTCAAGATTGCATTTTATTGGTTTTCTCTTTAGGAATGGAGTTGCTCCTGTGGATTTGACAGCTGAATATTCTTGTTATAAGAACTTGATTACAAACCAGGCAGTCTTGGATAGAATTTTAATATAATAGATAGGGCAACAATGACATGGCCAATCGGAGTTGGTGTGAAACTGAGAAGGCCTTGCTGTTCTTGTTCTTGTTATAATGCCTAGAAGTCTACATTTATGTATATAATTTTTTGAACTACAGGAGATCTATTAGAAAAGGTTCGAGGTACTTCTTCTTCTTCTTCTTCTTCTTTTTAATACAGTTTGATTGGACTGGTTTACTTTCTAATGATCTCTTGATGTGGTGATAGGTGAGTAACTTGCGCAGGCATGACCAAGCATGTGGACTTTCCAAGAAGATTGATCTTGTAATTACGTCCCCACTGTTGAGGTACTGTGATTTGCTTCAAACTTGTTTGTTGCCTTATCTTTTCTTGTGTTCTTACAGATTGCATTGTCTTCAATTTGATTGATTATCAATTGCCGACTTTGATTGTTAAGGACGGAAATTGTTTTGTTACACATAGCTGCTTTACTCATTTAAGCCTTCACAAGTTCATAGAGCTTTGATATAAAGTCCTAGAAACTGGTTGCTAGAGGCGCCTGAGACATGAGGTCCTCTGTCATGAATGATTGCATTTGAACTTGCAATGAGACAACTTCATTTACAGCATAAGAGAACATGTTAAGTGAGATAAATTTAGGACGGTGTATCTTTTCTCATTTGATGGAGAATGTGCCCATGGGCAATGTATATATTCCATTCGTCAAGATAATTAAAATAAACCACGTCATTTGTTAATAGCTTAAACTTAGTATTAAATGGATGCATACTCAGTTCAACAAATATCTGGATGAGTTTTTGTTCTTTATATGTTGTGGGTTTTAATCATTCTTTTGTCCACATGTTTCTGGCCCGCATACTTTAAGTTGTTAACTTGTCATTCTACTAGCCTTTGCATGAGGGGCATGCTGTGGTACAAAATTTGGACTTGAAGTTTGTTAAGTGTTGTTTTTACACTATTTATGTGATCACTTGCAGAGCTATGCAAACAGCTGTTGGAGTTTTCGGTGGGGAAGGCAGTACAGATGGAATAGGTGCACCTCCTTTGATGGTTGCAAATGCAGGGAATAGTGATCATCCTGCTATTTCAAGTCTGAATTGCCCACCATTTATTGCCGTAGAACTTTGTCGAGAACGTTTGGTAAGTGAATACTATTGGAATAAAAAATCATTCACATAATCCTGAATATTTATTTGTTTTTCGGAATCGGTGGAAGCATTTTGTGTGGACATTCCACCATAGTAACTTTTGTCTGTGGAAAATGTTGGCAGTTTTTATTTCTTCTTGCTTTACCCATTTTTTAAATGGTTGCAGTTGAATTTGGAATGGGCTCCATGCACTTTACAGATTATATTGCATTCTATTCAGAGCTTACAATCTTTACTTTATTGACTCCCAATATGCGCAAGTATCTGTATTGGACGAGAATTGCGAGACATGAGAAAAAGAATTTGCCTTTGTCCTTGGCCGGTGTGATAAATTTTTGAACTTTGGAGAGGATATCATGTGGGAGTACAGCTGTCCATACCACTGGCTTTATAAGGGTCATACTTCAGAGTATTTGTTTCTCCTTGATTTGGGATTAAGGGATGCTTTCTTGTAGTTATCTTACTAGGTATGAAGGAAGCTCATGCTTTATTAGGAAGAGTGCTTATTGTTCTTTAGCAAATTGACTGATCTTGCTTTAGTTTAAATTTAGTTCTCAACCCAAGGACTTCGTATCTTGTTAAGGATGACCAAACGTTACATATTTGTAGTTGGAAGTTGGATCAGTTTCTTCATGTTGCACAAGTTCCTCCTTTTAGCAGTTAGGACAGTGGATACCACGATACATCATTCAAATTTTGCCAATTTTCATTTGTGCAGCTGAAATTCAGTTTATATCATGGCTATCATTATAGAAAATCATTTGATTACTACCGCTCTCTTTGTATTTCATTTCAATTTCGATGAAAATGGACGTGTTAGCACAAGTAGATGACCTTACATGATGTGGCATGATGGTAACCTCACACGGTGTACTGATTTTCACTCAAGCACCAAAATCCATAAGATTGGTCACAGATCTTGTACCATGGATCATGCTATCTTGTTGAAAAATGTCCTATCTAGCTTGTCATGTCATGTATATAATAAGTCAGATGTTCTGTCAAATTGAGTTTGCATATTAGCATAATATATCTTGTTCTATTGAAAATGGGACCAACTAGAAACGGAGTAGTGATAATTGCATGACTTTGCAAAGTATAGTGGCAGTACCCCAAGCTGAATGATCTCTCATATAATTAACCTCCATTTAGAGGTTATCGCAAGACAAAGATGAAGACATTTTTGCTACTAGTAATTGTTGAATTTCTCTCTTTCCTGGTGTTTTGTGGGTCATCTTGTATTGGTATTGAACATTCCTTGCAATGCTCCATGTTGCTAAAAATTTACATTTTGGTCCATAGGGAGTTAATCCTTGTGACAAAAGACGAAGCATTAGCGAGTATCGGCTGCTCTTTCCTGCAATTGATTTTTCATTGGCAAGTGCTTCATTTCTTAAAATGTTTTATTGGGCATTTGCTTTGGAAGTCTCAACATTAGCTAATCTCAGTAATTTAACTTTGATATTCACTTTTCTTTAGATTGAGAATGAAGATGACGTCTTGTGGACGCCTGATGTTAGAGAAAAGGATGAGGAAATTGCTGATCGAGGAATGAAGTTCTTGAGTTGGTACTTCATAACTTCCTGCTAAGTGCTTTAGAATATAAACTACAATGCAAAATGAACTTGCAACTTGTATGATCTTGGAAGAAAATAGCTGAAAAGCTATGTAAAAAGAAAAATTCTGAAATGAGCCATTCGATTCTGCATCTCAAGGTTTTGATTTATCTTCAGGTTGTGGACACGGGAAGAGAAGGAGATTGCAATTGTTACCCACAGTGCATTCTTGTTGCATACCCTCAAGGCCTTTGGAAATGATTGTCATTTATTGATCACAAACGAACCGTGCAAGCAGTGAGTGTCTCCTAGTTCATATTTGGTTGATTGGTTCGAGTCAATGGTTTAATTAATCTAATTATGATCGGGAGTGCAGAAATGTTAGTGTTCTGACCAACTTGTTTCTATGTTATTGTTTTGAGAAATTATTTACATTAGGTCCTTCATAGTCTTCCTTCTGAATATATTTCTAATGAGTGAATGACATGAAATTAAGATTGTTCCTGAAAAAGCACTCTGAAGGTTTCATCATATGCTAAATTTTCCTACCTGTATACACATTAGCGGTGACCACTGATTATCCACTGTAGATCGCGTTGCTTGATATCATACCACAACTGTTTGTTAAGCAGAAAAAAGTTGATTGTAGATGGGTGATGCCCATCAGTCAATAGGGAAGCTGGATCTCTATCTTCTCTACATATTATCTTTGGTTGTGGTAATGAAGTTCTGCACAATTATTTTTCCACCTATGCTGATTGCCAACAAAGTACCACCTTCAGTTCTTTTGGTCTTGCTTCATGTTCGCATTAAGTGATGTATTGATTTATAATCCAAGACAGATAACTGAGTTAATAGGAATTGATGAAGAAAATATTTTGATAAAAATGCATCGGAGTTGTCCACGTACATGGTATCATTAGGCTCTACACAGATATTTATCGCTTCACTAAAATGCCATAACATAGCTTTCTCTTTTTTTCTTATTGGAACTTTCCAAACCTATAACCTGTGTAGCAACAACCAGTACCAGTTCTAGTGGTGGTACTTCTAGCAGATTAGGCTGATGAAAATGATGATATAGTTGTGACCAATGAACCTGGTTGGTAAACTGCACATGCAATGGAGTTGATATGATGTGGCACTTTGTTTTTAGGAAGGTGGGACTTTTACGTCGCGGACTGAACATATTTTATCTGTTGTTGCAGCTTTGCAAACTGTGAACTCCGTTCAGTTGTCATCGTGGATAAAGGGTAACCATGATATGCTCAAAGCATACCGTTAGACATTTCTTGAAACATATACCCAGGTCCCTCCTTGATTCTGTTCGCTGGTTGCGGGATGACCTACTCAGATGCCTCAAAGGCCAACTATCCAGGGAAAATTCCTAATGGACTTGATCTTCCAAGTGATGTTGCCTAGGACAAGCACTAAGGAAGGTCTGTGGAGGACGCTTACCATTCAATGCACCGAATGGTCTATTAGTCTCCCATACTCTTGATTCAATTAATGATTGAGGTGTGTGCTGCTTGACACATACTATTTTTGGTGGGGAAGCAGTTGCAGCACCACGCCATTGACTCTGAACTTGTAAGCTCTGCTAGGTAGCTTCAAAGTCCATCCTTTTGAAAATCAGGGAATATGAAGTCAGTGAAATTAGGTGCCAGTTCATTATAACTATAAAAGGACGCCGTATCATGTATCTTAGCGCAACTGAGGTTGAACTTCGCTTCATCTGGTTCTTTTCCTTGCACATGTTTATACCTGCTTTTAGCTTTAGTGTGTACTATTGCGGTACATGCAACATAGTAATTGACCAAGAAATATCTTTGCCATAGATACGTGGGTTTACATAATGCCTAGCCTAGAACTTAATTGACTGCTTTTAATTGATATGTTATCCTATTTTTTGACTAAGTATAAAACCAGACTATGTTTCATCTGTAACTATTCACCTTGACGGCAACAAAGTCGGTCATCTTTCCCTGTTGATCGAAGGTCTTCAATGGAATTGCTGTCCTTAATCTCGGGGTTTCCTTCCAATTCTGTTTTCTCCAAATACGCATTAAACTCCGAAGGTCGCCAGCATGAAAATTATCTTTTTGGAGAGATGTGTTTGATATCCACAAATTGCTTGTCAATAGTCTGACATGAGTAGAGATGGATAAAAAAGTTACGACAAAGTTGCGTTTTAAAAAGACGTGGTCGTTGAGCAGACTTGAACGAGGCCCTAGGTTGGGCTGTTTTTGCCAAGACTTTCGGTGGCAAAATCTTGTTGCGGGCATGGCCCAAGCTACCTCGGGGCCAACTGATTCGGGCATTATCCAAACCCGTCCATATATGTTCTCAGGCCCATTTCAACACGGGAGGGTTTGAGCGTACGCGCGGGTCACCAGACACGTAATCAAGTCCGAGCCCTAACCGAGAAGCCCCCGTTAATATGGAGCTTTCATGCTTGCAAAATCATATCGTAACGTGATTTTTGCAATGAATGAACCCAAATTGAAGTCCACCCGTCCGAAAATGCAAGTATTGATACACGTGGAGAGGACGATGAAGTTAATCTGTACTGATAAACTTTTGCCCTTGATACCCAAAGAGTCATAATATAAGCGGACAAATTGTTGCGCTTTATACACAAAGACTCCATCTATTGTGTAAAAAATAAATGATTTGAATAGTATTTTCCAAATAATAATCACTCAAATTGCATAAAATAATTTATTGATAACAATTTGTATCTAACGAAAACATCTCTTCAATTAATTTTTATAAGCGATACAAGCCATTGTTTTCAAAAAAATATTTTTTAGGATCATTTACTCCCCAGTGAAACAAACAGAGGCAAAAGTGTGATGATACATGTAGACCGTCGGGAATGAGGTCACTTAATATGTGCTGATGAACTTCTTTGCCCTCGACTCGATACGCAAAATGCCAATTAAATAATAAAAAAAGAAAAGTCAAACAGAACTTGAAGCAGAAATGTAGACATAAGGAGCAAAGACCGGTCAAACATTACACCGCGATCCTCCCCAAAAGGAGGACGATTCCTTCCTTCCCTTCCAAGACAAATACCAGGAAAAAAAAAAAAAAAAAAAAAAAAAAAGGCCACAAGATTAGCAGCGCACGTCATATCCTTTCCGTAACCCTCGTTTGCAACCCGCTAGTTCGTTGCTCTTGTTGACTCGTGCGTCCTAAGCAGCTTAAACCGATCTTCCCCACCTCTCCAGGACCGTCCCCCTTTCCACTTTCCAGGATCGTCCTAACATTTTTATGGCTTCTTCTTAGGTGCAGGATTCGTAGAAGACACCCGACCAAGTTTACGCATTGTCTAGGGGAGGGACAAAATGAGGGCTGGCTTATTTCCAAGTTCATCATCAATCACATCCAACCCCAAAAATCATACAAAGCACTGCATTGTCCAGCTAAGCAAATAGAGCGAGCAATTTCAACTTCATCAATTCCAGGTTCCATAAAGATTCCACCCAAAACATAGAACTTATATCCACAGGAACAGGTTTCAAACTTAGAAACTACCATATAAATCCTCTAACTTGGAACCTACCCCGTCATTAGTTCCACACTTACAAGGTCTACCTAGATTTTACCTATGTTATTAATCGAATCTTTAATGACCACTACTTGCTGCTACAATTTACTGAATTAATTACAGAAAAAAAAAATGAAATATTAATAAAGTAAAAATGTCAATCATAAAATAAAAGCTCAAACTATCAAAAACCATAAATATCGCTAAATTACTTGAAGACATAGAAAAGTTTTAAAAAAAAAAAAACATAAAAATTTGTTCAATATTCTAGATTCCAAGTTTCAAATTCTACAAATCTAAAATTTGGAATCTACCTATCAAAACATGTTTTCGATTTTTAGAACCTAAAAATCACTTTATATACCTTAAAACTGAGAATTGAATAGGTCTCATTAGCCAGTTTTCAAGTTTCGGATTTTACTTTAAAGTCATGCTCATCCCTATAAACAAATGCGAGATGATTTGCTCGATGCATTTCAAGTCATGCCGGGACATGGATGCAGGGACTTCCGAATGATTGGCGAAACAGCACATGATCCTGCTCGTGCACCTTCGCATGAGAGGGGAATTTTAAATCGGGGGTTTCGAAGTCAAAGCGAACGCTTTTCTGCCCCCTCGCTTCTCCCGTTCGTTTTGTCCGGCTTGACGTTGTCGTTTCGTGGGGGGTTTGGCAAAATAGGGTGACGGGTAAAATGCCGACGTCGGCACGTGCGCGTGCACTGTCAATCGCCATACGGCGCGCCGTCTGGGGCGGTCGAAGGAGCATCGCGTGCAGCGGCGTCGCGTTCGCACGTGGAGTGCCAGCATAACACCCTTTTCCTGCGAGCGATACCGCCTCGCGGAAACACCGGTTTGGATCGAAAACAAGAATTATTCAATTTTTGCATTAGCATTCGTTCTTTTTAATTATAAAGTCAAAATTTACGCAAACGATATGATGAACGTTGCTTATCCACGCTTGCAAGTGATTTTTAACTTCCAACACCAGGAAAACGATTTTTTTTTTTCAAATATTGTTCACCCAATCATGGTGTCACGTTTTTTTTTTTATTTTTTATCCTTGATCACTACAATATTAAATAGGAAAATTTATCAAAAAAGTCTAAGCTTATTGTATGACAACTAATTCAATCATAAATTTTTCAATTTAGTCACTTTAGTCATCAATCTTTTGACGATTTAATAATGTAGTTCATTAGCTGAAAATTGCTAATATGGATTCCGACCGAAGAAAATAATAAAAAAAAAGAAAAGGAAAAGGAAAGCAAAGGAATGGAAAAAAAGAAGAAGGAAAAACTTGAAAAATTATCCACGTTACTACCAATTATGTCACGTAGGACAGTTGACATTTATGTCAGCGGTTTCTAACTAAAATTAACTAGAAGTACTACATTTAAAAATCGTTAGAAAGTCTTAACCGAATTGGTCAAATCGAAAAGTTTAAAACTAAATATATCACCATGCAATAAGCTGAGAACTTCTCAAGCAATCATCCCCATTAAATGATTGGTGATATGCAGTCAAATCTTGATTTTCATTTTGTTATTAGCCAATCTTACATATGTTAGTGAATCCAGACTTAATCGTGATTATTATAAAATAACGTCAAGAAAATCATCTAGATTGAATGTGTTGCTAATGAAGCTTTTTACGAGAGAATTATAAAAATATTCATAAATTATTGCAATTGTGTCAATTTAATCTTAAACTTTTTTTTTATTTGTTCCAATTTTACCCATCCAACAAGTTCAAGCGGCCAAATCTTGACATGAATAATTTTTAATTATGTTTTAATATTTTTTTTATTTTTTTTTTCTTTTTTTTTTTCTTTTTACCTTGTTCTTCCATCAACAGGTTGTTGGTTGAGATTGACCAAAGGCTAGGGTTGGGGAGGTCAACTTGCCAGCGCTACACGAGGACTTGCCTCAACCAGCCATGGTGAGGCTAACTCCTACTAACCTTAGCCGTTGGCTGGTTGATGACCACCTGGAGGAAGAAGGAAGGAAGAAGAAAAAAAGAGCGAAAGAAAATAAATAAATTGAAAAATATTATTAAAAATTGTCCACATGAGCATCGGTTGCCACGTCAACAATAATTGATCAAAATTGGCTATGTGAATTTAATTGGCATAAATGCAAAAAATTTATTACTTAATTGACAAAAAAAAAGTTTAAGATTGAATTGACATATTTACAATAAGTTTATGACTTTTTGTGATAATTTTCCCGCCTTTATACAATTGCGGTCGCAAAATAATATGTAGAAGAGCTTTTAGAGTAAATGCGTCACGAATTGAGCTTTACATACTATACATATGAGTTCTATATTTCTTGGAAAATATAGGTATTGTCCTTAATACAGTATTAAAGAAAGGTTCCTTCTCTATCTCCAAATTAAGTTAATGAAGTTGGCCAAGGAATGTTATGATATAAGTGACGACATTTGACTTGAATATTAAAGTGTCAACTAACCCCCAGTCAGATACAAAACTCACCAACTCTCCACATGGATCCTCCCCCTATCATGAGATCGACACTTAGTAGATCAATCGTGTTTTAAATATCAAAGATTACAAGGTTAATTTTTCCACACCAATAAGACTTATGTCCCCTTTCGAGAGGGAGAGAGAGAGAGAGTAGAATATTATATGTCCTATCATCGATCCTTGTGGCACAGCTTGACAATCTGCTACGATGTCTTGTGCAGCCACATGCGCGTAGGTGAGGAGACATGGTGCGATTTGAATTTCAGAAGTTATGTGCGTCCATGTGCCTTCAGTTACGTCGCTCCATGCGTTTGGGTCGTACCCAAGTGATGGGGATCCTCCATGATTCCGTGAACTCCATGCTTTCTCACTCTGACCACGCATTAAATTGGGCCTTTGAATAGATGGATTGGACAATGCTTCCACAGTGCCACGGTGCATGACTTATCCTTCTCTTGTTGCAAACATTACTTGCATTAAAAAAAAAGGAATGGCCGTTTCAAGATTGCGACTTCAAGGATTCTAGAGGGTGTCTCGAGGGTTCAAGAGGTGAACCCGCATCGCTCAACATCCTAATTTTAAGAGGTGACTCTCGTGGTATAACACTTAATTACACGGGACATGTAGCTCTTTAGCATGCAAATATTAGTCCACATGTTTAATGCGCATAATGGCATTCGATCACACATCTCATGGTCCATATCGTATATGAGAAATACATATACCATAAGCATACAAAAACTAGAAAGGGTGTCAATGACTTAGACTGATGATCTATAAACTTGATAGATCGACACTTTAGCAATTTTGCTCTTCATTTTCTTCCTATCTATCTCTTCTTTGATCAGATCACTCTCCCTCTCCTCCTTCACCCTTGGTCCCTCCCTAACCTTTATTTCTCATTTTATCTACTCAATCGGATCCACCAAATATAGTTACGGGTGTTCAACATGAAAATTACTAAAAAATCCTAAATTTATTATACATATGTCAATTCGGTCCTAATTTTTTTCAATTTGGCCACTAAGTTATGGCCTTCAACATAAGGTTAGTCATACATGCATTAATTGTAAAATGAGCGAGTCAAATTCTTTGTTTAGGCTCTTTCTTCATAAGTTGTTTAGCCCAAAAAATAAGAGAGGAACTCATTCTCTGTCGCACTAGTGATTTTGTCGTGATCCATCCAACGATTGTGAATGAGTAGCATTCGAGTCGTTGTCACTCGATGGTTGACAGTTAATTTCTTTAATTAGATGGTCTAGATCTCGTATGATTATATAAAATCGCAAAATTCCATCAAGTTCTCTGTCCCCTACACATGGCTTTATTGACTTCAATGCATCCCCCACTATTGAATGGGAGCAAAGTCAAAGAAGATGGCCAAGATGCATTTAGATAAACCGAAAGAAAAAGTACAAAAAAATTATCAAAATTCACTCGCTCCAAGCAAGGAGCATTCTCTCCATCGTCCTCCCCACTAGACCCTCGTGGACTAGAAACGGCAAGAACTCACATCACCTCCGTCCGCCCCCGCCGCGAGGCCACTCCAGAGCACGACGGCGAGGGGGAGGGGACGAAGGATGACGTCGGCCGGGCCGGTGTTTCCCGGCGGATCCGGTCTTTCTTCGGACGAGGGCAGTTGGGTCTTTTCGGCTTCAGCAAAGAGTTCGAGTAGATTCTTGGGAAACAATCATTTTTTTAAAAAAAGAGACCATGATTGATGACGACGTGATCCGATTCCAACTGTCACCGTACTTTTCTACGCTGTCGGTCAAACCCCACTTCGCCTTCAAAAAGAAGTACCCGAACCTTCGCTCCCGCTCCACACAGCACCGCGCCAGCCCGCTCCCGGGCCCCACCCCCAAAAATCCCCCAAAAAGCGCACTAAATAAAATTAAAAAACAGAAATTAAAAAAAAAAGTATATAACTACAAACAAAATTATAAAATGACTTTTTCCTCCCCTCGATTGCTTTCTCCCGCTCTCCGCAAACTCAACGTCATCGCCCTAGTTTCTCCACTTCCGCCGCTCCCCGCCGCGCCTTACCAAAGACCCTCGGTCGGAGATCCGCCATGGACGCCCACGCGCCGCTGCCCCCGCCGCCCCCCTCCTGCCCGGGCTCCCTCGACTCCTCCCCTCGCTCCCGCGAGATCGACCTCGACCCCGGCCTCTCCTTCGACGAGCCCCCGCCGCCGCCAAGGTCAAGCTCCTCTGCAGCTACGGCGGCAGGATCCAGCCCCGCCCCCACGACCACCACCTCGCCTACGCCGGCGGCGACACCAAGCTCCTCTCCGTCGACCGCTCCGTCCGCTTCCCCGCCCTCGTCGCCAAGCTCGCCTCCCTCACCGGCGCGCCCGAGTTCTGCCTCAAGTACCAGCTCCCCGGGGAGGACCTCGACGCGCTCGTCTCCGTGGTCAACGACGAGGACGTGGAGCACATGCTGCTCGAGCACGACCGGCTGTGCTGCGCCTCCGCGAAGCCCGCGAGGCTGAGGCTCTTCCTCTTCGCGCCGCCGAGCTCCAGGTCTCTGAGCTCCGGCTCCAGCGACCGGAAGTCGGAGCGCCACTGGCTCGGGGACGCGTTTGACTCGGCGCATGCGGTGAATTTCGAGGCGGCGAACCCGGATTATCTGTTCGGCTTCGACAAGGGTTTCTCGATGGCGCCGCCTCTGCCGCCGGTGAATTTGCAGGATTTTGTGCATGTGCCGGTCGTGGCCGAGTATGGGCTGGAGGATCGGCGCGTCGCTGGGAGCAGGTTCCGCCGGCGGCGGCGGCGGCCGCCGGCGGAAATTCAGCAACAGATTCAGGCGTTGGAGAGAGCGCAAATTTCCGATCAGCAACAAGAGGCCGTTACAAATGCATGTGGCGACGGAGTCAATCCTGGCGTTGGCACCGGTGAGTACCTTGCTGCTCCGGTAAAACCAGAGAAATTGGCGACTCCGGCACCGGCTGCGGCTCAGGTGGCCGCGCCGGTGCAAATACCGGCTGCGGCGGCGCCGTACTTGCCGGAGCGGCCCATGACGGGCGGAGGTTTGCCATTAATGGTGAACGGGGGCCAACCAGCGTACTACATTCCCGCTCCGGGCGGTGGTGGCTACCTCACCGCCGTTCAACCGGTCACCGGACCGATAGGTCAGGGCTACTATGGACTGCAGAGGATGGGGCCGGAGCTTTACCGGGAACAGGCGCTTTATAATGCGGTCCCACATCAGCAAGCCAAGGTCGGTGCTTATGGTGAGGGGATTCAGGTGATGCAGCAGCCCGTCACGATGGCCGACGCCGGTTTCCCGCAGGTGGTTTACTATACGACAGCCGGAGGGATGGTCCCGGCTTATCAAGCGGCGGCGACGGCGTCGACTGTCAACGGGATGCAAAGTGGCGGCGCGTTGACTCAGGATGGTAAAGTTGTTGGTCAGATACCACAAACGACTGCGGTGTGAGTTCAAAAATCAAAATATGGTCTTGCTTGTCAAAGTTTCTTGATTTTTTAATTCCATCGTGGGGGAACATGCGATTGGTTTTGTCCAGAATGTGCATCCTGTTCGTTCTTTTCTGTTTCTTACTGTGTAGTGTGCGTTGGGTTCTCGTTTGTTCATGTACATGCTTTTGCTTTGTCAATTAATAGGATTAATGTGGCAAGTTGTTTTGTTGGTAGTTATCTTCTGCTAGATAAGAGTAATTCATGCGATATGTGAGTTCTTGAAATGACCAATCGCAGCTCTTCGGAGGTTCCGACAAAAAATGAGCAAAGAAGTTCTGAACTCATTTCGGGCAATGAAACATGAATTGCAAGTTGGAATTTTGAGGATTGAAAGTTTAATAAAGCTTCTGAATATTTCTAAGGCTGATTGATTATGCCCAAGATGCTGCAAGCTTGATTTTGATCTTGGTTGACTGGATCCTCTTAATTCTGAGACTCCTCTTTCTGGTTTTGAATGGCTGAAGCATGTGATATCATTCATGGTAGTTTAATCCAAAGAAAAAAGTAAAATGCTAAGCAGTTTTGCTTGCTTCTGCAATGTCTCCTAGCTAGGACTGTGAAGCTTGAAGACTCTGTTTTTACACATTACTGAATTGTACGGATACACTGTCATGACGGCCCTTGGAAACACCCTTTCCCTCACAACTAGTTGTAAGTCATAAGATGGTTTTCGGACCATTTTATCTGTGCATGCATCCATCATTCAAACTCTGTTGTGCATGATTTGAAAAAAACAGTTTGGTGGTCTTGACATAGATGCTTCTGTGGAAATTATTGTGTCAGATTTCTGATGGTAGTATGCCTAGAATTAGTCGCTGGACTTGCTGTTGTGGTGCATGTTCACAAACATGAATCCCCTTCTTTTAGGCTATATACTCACTATGTTCTTTCAAAAATTCTTGCATATATGAATTGCAGCCCTAATTTCAGTTTGCCCTGTCTTTGATGATTATTTTCGTTGGTGCGACTCTTTTCCTGTGCCATGCTCGCTAGGATCATGGGTTGATCACTAGGACTTGAGGGCAGATGGGAGTACAACTCCAGCTCATTAAATAGGTGAATTGGTTTACTATATATCTCCTACTTGCACTTGGCTAAGGACTCAGTCCGTCCATAATAGATGAGCATTCCTCTCTAGCGGCCAAAAGAAATTGAGGCTCTCTTCTGGTCAGGCCTGAACTTCAACATGCAAACTCAACTGCAGTTATAACGTCTGCAGTATAGCTAGTTAGAATTCACCATCAGACGAAGTAACTAAACGTTCGGAATTCAAAGTAATGGAATCGTCAAAATTCCTATCTCTATCCCTTAGATCCTAACGGTGGGATCAGTAGTTCGGGTTCTCAGAGCTTAACCTTCTCTAAGTAGATACTATCTTCTATATAATGTTTCAGCCTCCAGTCTTCTCGGATACGGTCACACTGTACTTGATTTCTTGGCATTGACAACATTCTCAAAGATCGTCGGATATGTCTAAAGCCTTCCAAATAGAAAAGTGAAATAAAAAAAAATTATGGATTACCCAGCTGATGATGATGTTTGAGTGGGTTGAAACGATTGCCAAAGATAGTCAGATATATGGAGGCCTTCTAAATGAAACACTCGAGCATAAAGTGGAGAAAGGGTAAAAAAATGATCATGTTTGGCGCTGGAGTATATACATCTTTATGCAGTCTAAACGTGGGATTTTAGTGCTGCTGAATGACACTTCTACAAAAAGCTGAATGAGATGAGGAGCACATGAACTCTGGTTGAAGGTTTCAGCAATGTCATCACTTGAACTATTCTCTGGAACTGTTGGTCTTGTTATTCTCAATTTTAGCCTCTGTAAATTTAAGAAATTCATCCTGCTCTGCAGTAGCATTCCAGGCATTTGACGTGATGCACGAGAGGCGGGACGATTGCGACTAGCGGTTGTTCGTTTTTAAGAATGATGTGTTCCGGATTTGATTTACCTATTATGTTGCCCCTTCGACTGAATCGTGGGTTTGGGTCCAATTACATGTTGACCCTGCATTTCGAGCGGCTTTCATTGTAACAAGGTTGCCGAGTGCTTAAGATCCAAGGATTCAGTCTCGTGGCCATGACGGCTCAAGGACCGTATCGACGATTTTTACGATTGATCGAGCTTTAATGATTGATCAGGTATTACTTCGTGGGCTGCTCTTTAAGTTTGTCATATCTAAGAAAGGGCGGTGCTTCGAAAAGGAATCAAGAAACCCGCAAAATGGTCGGAAAATGAACATGTGCGACAAGTAACTGCTAAATCCTTGTGCACTAAAGTGACTTCAAGTGACTGGTAGATTCAAGGGATTCTAAATAAGTGCCTAAGTAGCCCACATTTTTCAAAGATGATCAAAAGTAGACTTTATTTCAAGTAAAGGGAGTTTCGAACGAAGGCTTTATATTTCTGACTTGCTAAATATTTTGACCAATCAATTTCTTTCTCCTCTTTCCCATCCATCATCTTCTGCAGAGTGGCCAAAACAACGCCTTAGTGACCATAACCATGTGCAAGAACAACCAGCCTGAGTATTGCAGCGATACTGGTGGTGCTGACCGTGGGTGAAGGTTGTGATGCCTAGACCATCATAGTTGCAGGTGAGGCTGCCTTGCCTGGGTTTGGGTGAGGCTAGCGAGGCACCGCGACCCTCGCCGGCCATAGATAAAAGGAAAAGGAAAAGAAGGAAAAGAGAAGACTTGGCCATGGCATGGCCGATGCTGCTTAGGGGTGAGCATGGTCTGGGTTTGGCCGGTTCACCCCCTAACCCTAGGATCAACCCACACAGTGCCGGTTCTCAATTTTTAGGACCAAGAACCGACCCTATTGAGCTTGGGACTGAGGACCGAACTGACCCAATAGGTTCGGTCTGGTTCCAGAGTCAACTCAGAACCAATTTTTTATTTCATTTTTTGTACTCTTTAAAAAAGCGATTGAGAATCGGACTGACCCAATGGGTTCAGTTTGATTTCAAGGTCAACCCAGGACTAATCAATAATTTTTTATTTCATTTTTTGTTTTCCTTAAAAGGGCAACCGGATCCTACAGACCCAATGGGTTCGATGATAAGTGAGGTCAGTTAAGAAAGGCAAGTGATGAGGGTCAAGTAAGGTGAGCGTCGAACAAAATGAGCATTGAATGTCGAGTGGGGAGCAACAAACCAAGCGAGCATCGAGTGTCGAGCGGCACAAGTGACCCAAAGCGAGCGAGGCGAGTGTCGAGTGGTGAGCGAAGAAATTGTTTCTTTCGATTTTGGAAAATTGAAGACTAAGAAGACAAATAAGACAGAAGAGAATGAATACTAAATGGGGATGCTATAAGATGCATTTTTGGATGCCGTGAGGACTTCTCACAAAAATATTTTCTTCCTTCGTAAATTATGACTATTGACGCCGTAAAAGACATTAAAAACCTAAATTATTAAAGAACAATGTAAAATTAGTTGAACTCTTCATTAAAGAGTTGTTTAATATTGTTGATGCCGTTTATTTTAAGAAATTATATATATAGTCAGGGTTGGTCTGGGTTGGACCAACCCGGAACTCTCAGGATTGAGGACCGACCCGCATAGTATTGGTCCATGAATTATAGGACCAAGGACTGACCTAGTCTCCCTGGGAACCGGACCAGGACCAGCAGGATTGAGTCGGTCCAAGTCCAGGGTTGACCTTGGACCATGCTCACCCCTAATGCTGCTTGGCGAGCACCCTTTGATGAGGTAGCACAAAAATGTCGATGGAGATCCAGGACCCAGCGCTGCATAGGCGGTTGTTTTTCTTACTGCCAAACGTGTGTGGTTCGGTTCTTGCCATTTCCTTCTTCGGTTAAGATTAAAAGCTGGATATGTGTTCATCTTGTATTTGAGGTTGCTTTTGAGGTCGGGTTGAACTGAAGGAGACAACGAATCGATGCTGATGCTGCTGCTGCTTTTCTTTTCATCCCTTTTCTCTTTGAGCGAAGAGAAAGCACTACAATTTGATAACTGAAGTCTGGCTCCTTTTAATTTTGGCTTGTGTCCACGTTGTGGACAGATTATGATAGTAAAGTTTGATTCAAAATTGATAATTACGTCTTTGTGATTTTTTAGATAAAATGTTCTTAGCCAGTCGGAACATTTAACCGATTGGCGAAATTAGATTTTTCTTTAAAACTGTCATAATTATTCCATATCCTTATTTGAAATAATTTTTTTAATTATTTTTTTTAGAAAATGAGGATACTTCAATCTCTTATTTAAAATTTTCTCTAGATTCAATTAAGAACATTAACTTTTCCATTTGGATGCAAACCTTTGAATAAGCGAATCCCACGTATTAGACGGGAGAACGGCTCTCTTGCTGTCTTTTGGTCGATCCATTCACCTCAAGTTCAAACGATCGACCCCAACTAAAAGAAAAAAAGAAGATTACCAAGAAAGAGAAAGGAAGGAAGAAAACCCCAAAGGAAGAGATTAGCATCAAGAGAGGACAAACAACGAGAACTTTCGTCTCGTACTACGAGAGAGAGCACCCCTTTTACCGAGCATAATTCCAATGTGGGCTCGTACCTGCGGTGGGCAGAATCGCCCCAATAAAGGGCGGTCTCTTCGCATTCTTTCTTTAGATTAAGGGAAAGAACCGAAAAGCCGTAGCCCTCGACTTTTTGCACGCCCCCACTAGGGCCCTTTTTTACGGCCTTCGGAAACGGCTTTTAATGCTTTTCTTTGTCCATTTATGGAATTAAAAAGGACGAAAGAGTGGAGCCAAAGCAAATCGGGATTGGCAACGAACGGACGCAAGGCCCAGCCTGGGGCTTGCATGTTGAGAAATCATCTTTTGACAGCTAATGAAAAGTAAAGCTGCTCTAATGATGCGGTTCAGCTCTGTCCCTTCCTTCCACTAGGCCTCCTAAAGTATCTTATTGGCCATCAAGGGCACAGAGCGAGTCTGGAATATGATGAATGATATGTTTAAGGATGAACTTTCTTGCCAAGGTGGGTTGGCTCAACCAGTAAGATTCGAACACTCTATATATTATGTCCAAATCCTAATCTAGCTGCCAGCTATCTGTTTTGATAGACGATATGCAAATCTATTATAAGACCTTCTAAGCCTGTGATATGCCTGGTCTTTATATGAGATAACTTTTTATCCTCCTAAATTTTTTTATACCAAAAGAAAAAAGGTCAAAACTAAGAAAATTTTGATGAGCTACACATTCCACCACTTACATTGGTGCTCACTATAAGGCAAATACCAACGATGAAATCATGGAAGCTAATGATAAAATGACTAAATGGAGATGGGTGTAGGAGTTAGAAGAACAAAAGAGTTGTGCAATTAAACCGATTCGGGTGAGCTATTTCTCATCCTATAAACATGTTATATTAACATTGCACCCATTGGAGTTTTGGACTATGAATTGTAGTGCAAATTTAAATGAAAGGGGCAGATTTCAAAAACATTGTTAAGGTTACATTTCTGTTAGACCGTGTGCTCAATTATATATATATATATATATATATATATATATATATATATATATCTATTAAGCCATTTCTCTTTAATTTGAATATCTAGATTTTCGAAATTAGAAAAGGGCCGCACACATGTTTGGGTAGTAGAAGTAGAAAAACATCTTACCTCGTGTGGCGAATTTAGATGAAAATGCATGGCCTTGTCGTTCTAAGGTGATAGTAATAAACATGATAATGAGAATACAGAAAAAATGAGAATCTTTCCTCAATACTTTTCCAATTGAAATACATGTGCATTTAAGCGACTACACAAATTCAGATGTATAGTTCGGCCATGTCAGTGAAAGTCTATGCTATTTTATCATGTAGTGTGATTGCTACAGTATAATACATGTGATGCCACAATTTACTATCATGCTTGTCCTTTTGATTCTTTGTTGACATGTTTTTGTGGAGGCTACCTTCCACCAATGCATGCATGTTTCATTTGTCGTCTTTCAAGAGAATTACGAGAGATTGTATATTATAACAGTCGTTTTCGTTAGTGGTCCTATTACCCGTTAAAAAAGAAAAGAAAAGAGAAAACGTATGGTAGTTCTGTTTCTGGTGAAAAAAATTTCATATGTTCCTTATGCTCATCACTTCCATTGAAAGTTGAAATTATTGAGCGACAGTTCTCATCGTTCATTATCTTAAAAAAAAAAAAAAAACGAGAGAATAAGTGTACTTGAAATTTGATGGCAAAGTGCTTGCTCCATCGAGCTCCATCTTATTTCACTAATCTGTGGCCCCGATTATCACGTTTTCTTCTCGATTCTAAAGATAAGTCAACCTGGCAACTCATAAATATTTTAAAAAGATTCCTTAATTAATCAATTAAATTGCAGCTGAAGTGAAATCCGTGGTGGAAGCAAAGCCTAATCGAGACAGATGATAGTGGAAGGAACAGGTGTAGCTCCACGTTTCCCTTCCAGATTGGTGCTGTTCAATTCCTTTTTCTATCCTTCTTTAATGGACAGATGTAATCAAAGGTCTAGCGTCTGCTCATCTTGCCGCTTTTAACAATGCTTGTCTTAATACCCAGAATATGTCGAGAACGCAACTTTCATTATCTTATGGCCATTTTCTTCTTCTTTATTATTATTTTTACATTTGCCATCTGTTGCATCATTTTATGTCCATTGTTATTGTAATGAAGGCATACATCATCCTCAGCCTATCTTGAACTGGTTACATGCTCTCACATCACTTTCCATGATAAAGTCAATGAGTGCTTGTTGAGTTGTGAAGTGCGAAAAGACAGTTCTGAAATGTATATTATCGTTCTAGAAACGTTTAGTACATATGACATATTATTTAGGATGCATACACATTAGGTGATATAGATCTAATGAGAAGGAAGTGTATTTTCAAATTCATTAGTGTTTTCTGAAGAGAAATCTAAAAAAAAAAAAAACAATACAAGTATGGAAATAATCATTCACGATGACATTAGTGAACAAAAATAGGAAAAAAAAAAAACCAAAACTAAACTTCTCCAAAAAAAATATAAATGGTCAAAATAATCATTTATGTTGACATTAGTGGCCGGTGGCCGGCCACTGACAAAAGTAAGAAGAAAGAAAAAAAAAATAAAATAAAAAATCACAAAATATAAAAATATTATTAAAAATGTATACGTTAGTATCGATAGTACCAGTAGGTCGTTCGGCGTCCACGTTAGCAATATCCAGACAATATTAGCAAGGAGGACTGAATTAAGATTAAGTCAAAAGTTTAGGACTAAATTAACATTATTAAAAGATTTAAAACTAAATTGGCACAAATTCAATAGGTTTAGAACATTTCTAACATTTTTCCGCTTTTCACAAAGTAGAGTTTTACCTATTTAAAGTAGAATTTTTTGTCATAAAAGAAGCCAAATCGAAGAAATTAGCAATTTGGACAAAAAAGAGTAATTAGCTATGAATTTCCTCCGCGGAATTCATCTTTTGGGGTTTTTATACTGATATTAGTGAAGCGACTCAGTCTGACAAGGCTAGGTAGTGGTGGTGGGGCGAGAGAGCTCGAACTAGATACAACTGCTAGCGTACTTGATGGATGGTGAAGGGAATATGAATGAATCAATCAAATTATATGGGTACACACGAGGAGAGTAAAACTACGCTACAAATACAGCTTAGAATTGACTTACATGAGGCTTTTTTCAGTTTATGGTGTAACGTCATGGCTCCAATTTTGAACTACAATTCAAGTGTTTAGGTGATAGTATTATCATGAGGTGTGAAATCCTTTGCACCAATTGGTTGCATCTGCTTTCAATCGTGCTCGCGTCGCCGTCATGCCACTTTATTTTTGCCAAAGTCTCGTTGCATTGCCCCCTCCTGCAAAAACTAGATGGAGGCGGCGGCGGGAGGTGGATTGTATATAGAAAGCAAATAATTAGAAACACAATGGAAAGAAATAAAAAAAGGAAAAGAAAAATAGAAATGATCTAAAATGCACTTATAATATATCAGTTTTTTAAGGAAAAAAATAAAAAAATATCAATTTACTTCAGGTTCCTATTCCTCCTTCCACATAATTTCGTGAATATATATATATACATACATACATATAAAATATTATCCACTTTCCTGGGTTAAACGAAACGAAAAGAACAGTATTCACATGATAAGATAAGCAGGAACTAATAAACAAAACTAGTAGGATAACGTAGGCAAACGGGGCAACGGGCGAAAAGACCATAGGAGTCAACCAGCACTCAAACATGTTTTCATATTTCATTTTCAGTCTTTCTTTTCCCTCATTTATTTATTTCTCCGAAGGAAAAGACTTTTTCAAAAAATCGAACTCCCACTTTCTCACCTAATCCCTCCATTTCTTTCTCCTCTTCCTGGCCTTCAAATCTTGAAATCCGACCACCGCCCCCTACTTTTAAAGCGAACAAATAAGCACGGAAAATCCCCATCCGTGCTTTTTCCTTCTGCCTCTTGAGATTGGCAACGAGCGCAAGGAATCTCCTGCCTGCCCTTTCGTTCTCTCTTTCTTCCTTTTTCAGGAAATTCGTTCTTGGGACGAAGTAAAGTTTCGATTTTTCTCCGGCTGCGCGTGGGCTGAGGAATCGAAGGTTGTTGCTTTTTCGTGCAATATTCAAAGGGTTCGCGTCTCCTGGGAGTTCAATTCTTGGGCTGGGGCCTGGGATCGAAGTGGTCTTTTGTGTTGTTGTTTTTTTTTTTTTTTTTTCCAACTGGGAAAGAGGGGGAGCTGCTGCTGCACCAATGGTGATTGGTTGATGTAGTGGAGTGGAAGTTTGTTCCCGGAGAGAGAGAAGATGGTGGTGAGGAAGGTGGGGAAGTACGAGGTGGGGAGGACAATTGGAGAAGGGACGTTCGCAAAGGTGAAGTTCGCGCAGAACACCGAGACGGGGGAGAGCGTCGCCATGAAAGTGATCGATCGCAGCACCATCATCAAGCACAAGATGGTGGACCAGGTCTCTCTATCTCTCTGTGGGTTTCCTTTAATTGGGTCTTGAATGATGAGAAGATGAGGCACCGAGTTTAAAAGTATCAGCTTGTTAGAGATAATCAATCTATTCGGTTGTGCAAATGCTGTTTTCTTGATAATTGGTATGCGTGTTCTATCAAGATAAATCAGCTTGGGGATTTGGGTTTGTGTTTGTTTTTTGGGTCGTATGAGAGGCCTGCGTTTCCGTTCCGTACAATTCCTCAACTTGGAGAGAAGAGGAAAACTAACACTAGAGAGATCTTCATTAGCATAATCACTATGGCGTCCTTCGAAATTTCCTAACCGATTGGAGCTTGAGGATGTGAAAACTGGCACTGATTACTTTTTCAATATTCTCTCTGAAAGTACATGAATCCTACATTTATTCATTTATGCTGCAGAATTCAATGATTTAAGGAGTGTGGCAAAGCCAGTGTGCCTTTCCCTGTTTGATAGATAATGCAATTCTTTTTGCTTATCATCCTTGTGAAAATTCTGTGGTTTGATTCCCGCATGATTCTCAGCAGTATCATACCAAAAGTCTTTTCTGGATGTGTGGTGTGTAAGGCCACAGAGACATAATTTTGTGTAAGCAGTTATATTGCTTGAATATTTGGTTACCTACAGCGGTTCTCTGTATTTAGGAAATTTTCTTTCTTTGCATGTCATCTTGATATATTATGCAACTTTTACTGTGCAGATTAAAAGGGAGATATCAATAATGAAACTTGTGCGGCATCCCTACGTAGTTCGTCTTCATGAGGTATGATATTCAACTGAGAATCTTAGTTACATGATGCTTCTCTACACAGCTCATCTGATGCTTTTTTTTTTTTTTCCGTTCCTGGTTTGTGAACTTGCTTTCTAGGTTATTGCCAGCCGAACCAAGATTTACATAATCCTGGAGTTCATTACAGGTGGAGAATTGTTCGACAAAATAGTAAGTAGTCTAGCCTATAAGATCAATGGTCCAGTTGCTTGGAGTGTATAACCTTGTTTGTGTGGAATTCTTTGCAATTACTTATGTTAAGTGTGAGTCAAAACTGCGCAGGTCCATCATGGACGTCTCAGTGAAGCTGAGGCTAGAAGATACTTTCAACAACTTATTGATGGGGTAGATTTTTGCCACAGCAAAGGAGTCTATCACAGAGACTTAAAGGTGATGCTTCCCTATTGTGTTAAAAGCCTCTATTTGTTAGATAGTTGAAGGAACTCTGATTCTATTCCCGCCATTGTACAGCCTGAAAATCTATTACTCGACTCCCAAGGAAATTTGAAAATCTCTGATTTTGGTCTTAGCGCATTGCCTGAACAGGTAAAATTTATTTTGATCATCAATGTTATGTTTGTTTGATGAAATCGTATATGAGGAAGAAGGATTATGATGATTCTCTTTCCTCTTAATCATCTATTTATAGGGGGTTAGCTTACTTCGGACAACATGTGGGACTCCTAATTATGTAGCACCAGAGGTAATTATTGACTTAATCCCATTTTAACTTAATGCTTCTTGAGTTAGGGGGTTGTATTTCATGTAACTTCTTTTCTTCTTTTAAGGTACTTAGTCACAAGGGTTACAATGGTGCCCCGGCAGATGTTTGGTCCTGTGGGGTGATCCTTTATGTTTTGATAGCAGGATATCTCCCGTTTGATGAACTAGACCTCACCACACTTTACAGTAAGGCACGATTTTCTTCTGCTTTATTTACTTTTTTCCCTGCATCCATGTATTGATTTGTTTTCACTTAAGGTTGTATGAAACGTGCTCGGCCACATATGGGTTGTAGGCTAATAATGGACTCTTAGCAGTTGGCACAATTCTATCACCCACATTTATTGTATTAATGGAGTTCAAGTAATATAAAGAAACAAAAGCATTATTCAATAACTAGGTACTTTTGAACCTTGGGCTTTTCAAGTTGCCATTCTTATTGATATTGTGTCTCTCTCCGCTAACTATGCATTCTTTCAGTTGTGGTCAGCACTGTTAATTTAGATTATATTGTCACTTTAGGTGTAACATCAGGAATCAAGTATCATATTTTTTGTACCTTGTCCTTCCGCTTATTAATCAAAGATTCAGACGTGCGTTTACTCTGTTTATGATATTTCTCCTTTGGTCAAGTAAATCTGAACTTTCGTTTTCTTGTGCAGATTGATAATGCTGACTTTTCATGCCCATCATGGTTTCCTGTGGGAGCGAAGTCCTTGATCAAGAGGATTTTAGATCCAAATCCCGAAACTGTAAGTATTGAGAATACTCTTGGATGCAGACTTCTTGTCTGCTTAAATCGAGCATCTTATGTCCTGTCGCAGCAAAACCATTTACTTGGTTTTGATATCACATGTTAATATGCATTTATTTATGTTATTGTAATTAGCATCTTAAAATGGATAGCATGCAAAGAATGAACATTTACATGCTTATATCTTTGCAAATAACTTGGCATTTTTGTCACTAAACTATGCTACCAGAGGAGGAATTTTGCAGTCAACTTGAGTGAATATAGCTTAAGCATCTTGGCAAGGTGATGCTCTTGTTCTTTGTGGTCGGAACTCTGTCTTCAATTGAGAAGGGATGTAATATACATCCTGTTAAGATAGTGGAAGCTTGAAATGCATGCACAGTCGTCTAAATCATCCAAAAGGCAATGGGGTGATGAATAAGATTGTATATAAAGGATTTACATGATTTGCGAAAACATTCTATTTTCTCCATAATATCGAAAACATTTTCTGTGTCCTGACTTTGGCAATCACTTACTAACTTGTCTTGTGGAGGATGCTAATAAGGGCTTATTTCCTACTTCTTGGCAGCTATTCATTATGTTGATGAAAAATTTAATTATTACCATACAAGAGTTTGGCTAATCCATTTTGTCTCTGAGAAGTCTCTTTCTTTGTTTTCAGCGAATTACAATAGAGCAGATCAGAGATGATGAATGGTTTAAGAAAGGTTATAATCCTGTCAAAGTCATTGAATCCGAAGATGTGAACTTGGAAGATATAAATGCTGCCTTTGATGATGATGAGGTCTGTAAGTCTTTCAAATTCGTGTGTTTTATTTCTTTGTGTATTTTAAGGACAAGTTTTGGTCAAGAGAACTTTTGAATTAACTTTGCTCTCAATGTTTCTTATATAGTTGTGAGATTTTGTGGGACTATTGCCAACTATTCTAAGAGCTTAAGCTAGATGAAAGCGTGATTTATTATTTAAATATTATAACATTTTCCCCTCACATTTAGTCTGGTCTTTTGCTTGGTGCTAAGCATTGAAATTTAATTGGGAGGCAAATGGAGCCTGGAAAGATTAGAAATTGGGACCTCCAGCTTTGATACCATGCGAGTTTTTGTGGGATCATTGCCAACTATTTTAAAAACTTTTGTTGTTAAATGATAGCGTAATTTATTTTTTATAAATTCTAACAATAATGATTTCAGTGAAATAATAAGCCATGCATTCTCTCTCTTTTCTCTCAAACTCAGAGGAAAAGAAGCGAGCCCTTTTTGCTTGGCAAAGGATTACATCTTTTTTAGCATTAACTGTGTTTATTTCAGCTCATATAAGATGTGGAGTTGCATCTAAAATTATGTTTCAATTGACCATATGTTTGTGAACTTATATTATACGTAATTTTGGTGACCAACTATTCTTTGATATGCTTTTGTGTTCTCTTGACTTAGCTTTGACTTCATGTTCACATTATTATATGGAGTGATATATATAGATATTTGTGAAGTAATTATTATTGCTGCTTGGCATACTTCTGATAGAGTGGGAGATTACTCCACACTGTTATCTGAAATGAAGCCTATGGTCTCATAATCAGAGAGACTCTAGTTACATACTTTTCAGTCCCACTTCAGTAGAACATCGCCATCTGGTGTCAGCTCTCAGTGGTGCTTAATTCTTTGTGTTGCATTAATGTGCTCCCATAATTTCTGCTGTTGGCATTCCATTTCTCTTTTTACAATGAATGAATTTCTATTCGTTCTGTAGGAACAGCAGCCTAATGAGGAAAGCGGGAATGAAGACATGCGTCCGTTGATTCTTAATGCATTTGACTTAATAATCTTATCTCAAGGGTTAAACCTTTCAGCCCTCTTTGACAGGGGTCAGGTACAAGATTTAGCTGAATAAAATTTTCCATTGGCATAATGTGTTACTGCTTGTAGTTTAATCTTGTCGATGCTCTTTCATAGACCACCTTCTTCTTGTAAAATGTGCAGAACTTTGATTCATCCCATCTTCGACAGGACTCTGTGAAGCATCAAACTCGCTTTGTGTCGCAGAAGCCTGCAAAGGTGGTTTTATCGAGTATGGAAGTTGTTGCACAATCTATGGGTTTCAAGACCCATATTCGCAATTATAAGGTATAGACTATAGCATGATGTTGCCTTTATGTTAGCATCAGTTCTTTGTCCTCTCTCATACGCGCGCTATGCAAGGATGCACACAATTGCATGCATATCTTCCTTAGATTTCCTATACCTGTGTTTTTGGTTTCTGGTTTCATTCCGATTGTTCATCATTTGACTATGTGAAAGGGAAAAAAAGCATTTATTCATGCTTTTAATGGTTTAATTCTGAATTTTTTTTCCATAATGTAATTTTCATCCTAAAGTATGTTGTTAGAGAACTTAGTTTTGTGGATCTGACCTGAAAAAAGAAAAAAAAGGAAAAAACTTACGTTTTGTGGTGATGGCCAGATGAGAGTGGAAGGTCTATCAGCAAGCAAGACCTCACATTTCTCTGTTATTTTGGAGGTAAGCATTCAGGCCTCATTGGGTACTTTGTTTTCTTCAATGACAAATCTGTCAACTAATTGTTCTCGCTCTCTGCTTCGGTCTCCAGATTTTTGAGGTTGCTCCAACATTCTTCATGGTTGATATTCAGAAAGCAGCTGGAGATGCTAATGAGTACCTTAAGGTACTGTTCATGTTATTTTCAAGTGTTCATTTCTGTACCATTCCTCATTCTAATCTTTTGTTCCACTGCTCGAGAAGCTTCTTCATAAATAGACCTCATCAGGGGCTTGCCCATACCGATGTGCTGACCAATCGTATGGGCAGGCTAGACATTGAACTGTCGGTTGATTGGGGTACAGTGAGCCCATGTAGTTGTGGAAAATGAAGTGCCACAAGCCAGAGCTACTAGCTCTTGATCGCAGTTCTGTGCCCAAAAGAAAGGGGGGGGTGTTGACATTCCATACTAGAAATAATCGGGGACAAGAATTAAGAGTCAATTATTTTGCGGATCTTCAGTTCATAACTTTTGTCACTCATCTGCATTGCAGTTCTACCAGAGTTTCTGTGGCAATCTCGACGACATCATCTGGAAGCCTCCCGGTGAATCAACCAAATCAAGGATCACGAAGAGCAAAAGCAAGAAGCGCTGATCTTACATTATAAGACATCCGGCGTCTCCCTGTAACAGGAGTATGTTCTCCTCGTTTAACCCAACTGAGCTTGGGATGGCCAGGCCCTTGACATTTTCGAGGATGTAGCGGCTAGTGTGATTTGAGTTGTTCCTAAATCTGCAAGAAACGAAAATCTCTCTTTTATGTATAGTTAAATTTTTGTGGAATGTATATTTATATGGGTGTATTGACGCGAGGCACGGCTCTGTTGAGGACCATAATATTATCTGGAAGTTAGTCTATTTTGGAGAAAAAGCAGCTTGGAATGAGAAATGGTTTTCCCGATCTGACAGCTTTCTTCGGCCTACTGGCCTTCCTTCATCTCGATGTTACCATGTCCGATTGAGCCTTCTTTTCCGAACCATATCTATGCTCAAGCTCGACTCTTCTTGCGTCCACGCCTGCATCGATCCAAGCCATCTCGGGTATTCCCCCGTACCCTTATTGATGCGTATAGAATGACAATTTGACGGTAGAGCAGGAACAAAATTTTTGTTGGAGGGGAGATCAATGCGAGGCGAGGGGTTCTTGATTACATGAAAGAAAATGTTCATGAGAATGTCGAGACATCATGGACGTCGATTTCTGATTGAAATCTGCTGATGCACAATCGAGGGATTACGATTTATTGAGATCAGATTTCAGAATTTGTTCAAGAATGCCTCTTGTACAGAGCCTATATAGCATTCGGGATAATTTTGCATAAATGAGCTGCTGTATGAATATTTTGCTCTTGTGAGAAATAATTATCTAATTCTTTTTTGTTGGACCTATTCCACTCCTACAATTAGAAATTAAACATTTTTCTTTTGGCAAAAGTTCAATATACTTTTTTACTAAAAAGAAACTTGCATATAAAAGTACAGTCTAACAGAAGAATCAAATTTCTCCAAATAAAATGCTTTTTTATATTAAAAAATGAGAAGTTCTTGACAATAATTTAGTCGATATCGAGGCCCTCTATGGTCCAATAGGGGATTAATCCCTGGATTGTAATGGGTCATAGTTTTATCATAACTCTTTTAAATAGTGTCCTCACATGCCAACAAAAAGAAAAGATGCGATAAGGATTGTAGTTGACCTTCAACCATGAGAGGGCATGTTACTTTTATCCTGTTGGGAGGATACATAATCAAACTTTGCGAGCTTGTAGGGCACGTTACTTTTAGCTTGTTGGGAGGATACATAATCTTGCTATTGCTAAATAATAAAAAAATAAAAAATAAAACGATAGAATATCAGCACTAGCATTGAGACACAACCAGTGTTGCTGTTGATGTTATGTCATTTTAGTTTTTTTTTTATTATATCGACAATGACAGTGGTATCAGAGCTCCAACAAATCTAGCTTTGTGAGCCTGTATTGACCTTCAATCACAAGGGCACGTTACTTTTATCTTGTTGGGAGAATACCTAATCAAGGTTCCTTGTAACCCTATTGTGAGGATTTGTAATCAAGGTTCCCTATAACCCTATTGGGAGGATACACTGACCTTTAACCATGAGAACGGGGCACGTTACTTTTTCCTTATAACGGAAGATATGAAATCTCCAATTCTAATATGCTCTTGTGTTTGCCAAAGGTCAAAAGTGATTGCCTTCATGAGAAGAGACTATTACAAAAGGAACTAGGAAAGAATTGCCAGGAACTAGGAAAGAATTGCCATCTTTGCTCAGTCTGTAAACACACACTTGGAAGTGTACCTACTCCGCTTTAAGCTTTAGTCTCTAGAATACACTGACCTTCAACCACGAGGGCTTACTTTTTCCTTATAATGGAAGATATGAAATCTTCGATTCTGATCTGCTCTTGCGTTTGCCAAAGGTCAAAAGTGATTGCCTTCATGATAAGAGACTATTACAAAAGGAACTAGGAAAGAATTGCCATCTTTACTCAATCTATAAACACACACTTGGAAGTGCACTTGCTTCGCTTTGAGCTTTAGTCTCTAGGATACAACCATGAGGGCTTACTTTTTCCTTATAACGGAATATATGAAATTTCCGATTCCGATCTGCTCTTGCGTCTGCCAAAGGTCAAAAGTGATTGCCTTCATGAGAAGAGAGACAAAGTACAGTCCAAGTGTCAAAATTTGGCAGGGGGAGACACTTAAGTGCCAAAAGTTTCGAAAGTGATACTTAAGTGCTACCTTTGGCGGACCTTGTCGGAAATCCTACGTGGCAATATTTTATTATTTTTGCTAGCCTACGTGGGTCGCCGAAGAGCTGACTTAGCTTTAACTCACCCAAAATGACGCCGTTTCCATAATTGGCCAAAATAAAAGCCTTGAATATACCAAAACGACGTTGTCTCCCAAATTGCCCCAAATCTAAAACCCTAAATCGACCAAATCCCTATTAAGTGCTTGAATCCTAGTCTCGAACCCTAATTTTAATTTGCCCAAAATTTCATCTTCGAATATTGAAAATGGAGAGCAGGACTCTCAGCAGCGCCTCAAATTCCTCTCATCGAAGTGAAGGAGAAGGCCGGAGTTTCTGTATTTGTAGATTACCGAGTCCAAGAAAAACATTGCGGACTTGAATGAATCCTTGGAGAAGATTTTATGGATGCGCCAGATAAAAAGAAGGGTCGAAGTGCAAATACTTCATATGGGTCGATATGAAATTCTCTTACCGAGCCATATATGTGATATTGGATCTACTTGATAAAAGACATCAATCTCCATCTATGTCCGTGGACGACTTGGATGATGTTAACTTAATGCAAGCTCAAGCGTCTTTGGCTAAACTTCTCAAGAATGAAGTTTCAAGGATGAAAATTGAACGGAAGTGTTATCAAGAGTTTATTATGGTGCTGTTTTGTTGTCTATCATACTTTATGATGAAATATAAAGCATTTGAAAAATGAGAAAAAGTTTCTCCGACTAGTATAGTTAAAAATGAGTGGACAAATGTAATTGTTTTAGATTAAATGTAGGCTTTTGACTTTTTGAAAGATGAGAAAAAGTTTGAATTGTTCCACAAGATCATTGTGGCTTTGTTGTTGTTTGTGCTGTCATATGTATTGTGGGTTACTTCTTGTGTTTGTAAGGAGGTTAAGGAAAGGGAATGAATGAATTAGATGTTGTTTGTACTATGTTTTTGCTTGTTCTTGAATATAAACCAATAATGATGGATGTGTATTGGGTCAATGTGTTGTGGTGGCTTTTTTACTTGAACCAAATATAAACAAAAACCAGCAACAAATATTGGAATTGAATGGAGTTGTCATAAGTTAAATGGGCACCTTCTCTGTTTTGCTGCAAACCAGCATATACATAAGACAAACACGAGTGAGTTAGTGTCATAAGTTATATTTAGTAATCACTTAAGTGATAGTCACAATGAAAAAAATGATCACTTAAGTGTCAAGTATTATTAAAGTGATCACTTAAGTATCACTTGTAGTTAAAAGTGAACACTTAAGTGCTAATATTTTTAGAATGTGATCAGTTAAGTGCCGATTTTTTTGTAGGTTTTCTCTAAAAATTGCACCAGCCACCACCACCGATTGCACCACCAGCCATCACCACTAGCGACACTAGGCACTCCAGCCACCATTGTGCTGGTGGTGTTGTTGCACAAGGTACTGGTGCAAGTTGAGCCTTACACCAGTACCTTGCACCAATACATCTAGTGTAAGATGTGCACACTGCACACTTGCAACAATGTGCAGCAAAAGCCCCCAACCCCCACCACAAACTTACAACCACCAGGCATTACTAGCTACCACCACCAACCACACCAATACCCCAGCCACCACATTAGCACTTGGCCACCACCCAACAGCCATTGTGCTGGTGGTGGGTTTGCTGTAGAAGGTGTTGGTGCAAGCTGAGTCTTGCACCAACACCACTTGGTGCAATATGTGCACATTGCACACTTGAACCAGATATAGCACGAATCTTCAACCGAACCCCAACAACAAACCCACTACCACCAAGCATCACCATCCACCACCACCAGCCACAACAACACTCCAGCTATCACTACAGACCCAACACCAACAACGGCAAGTAAAAGCAGAATCCATATCTTACAAAAAGCAAAAGAATTTGACAAGCAGCAAGATCATTCCATTGATATTGAAATTAAGTCTCACAAACTTAATGACAAACTAAAGACAAAAAAAAGATAACCATCCATACGAAGTTATTATAAACGTTTACAAAACTGACTCTTAAGCTCCACAAATCCTATCACGTCCCATCTCATCAATCAATATGCACAACACCTCCTGTTCGTGCTTCTTTTGATGGGTCTTTCACTTGATTCATAATCCTTGCACTCTTTCTAACTGGACGTGCAACTTTTTCTTCAACATTCTCAGTATCCACTGACTCAGATGGAGCTGCAAATGTCCCAGGCTAAATTGATTCAGAAGGAGTTGCAATTGTCCCAGACTGAATTGATTCAGATGGACCTGCAACTGAGTTCTTGCTCTTTTATCTTGTTGGCGCAGCTGATGTTTTCTTCTTCTTTTTTGTTGGTGCAGCCGTTGATTTTTGAATTGGGCCTTGAGAGATAAGAACCTATGAACTTCTCCCAGGCTACAAAAAGACAAATAATAAATTGTTAGCAAAAGTCTATAACATAAATTAAATTAAATACAGCCAATAAATCTTACATTCAGAATGAATGTTTCTAAAAATTACTTTCGCACATTACAATTCAACATCTAAGCCCTAAATCACACATCACAGTACCTAGCACAACATCTGAGCCCTAATTTTCCCCCCGCCGAGACCTATGCCGAGCCCTACATTTTGAGGCCGAGCCCTAAACTGTTAATCCGAACCCCCAATAGGGTTCTAGCATCACATCTGAGCCCTAAATCTCACATCAATACCATCCAAGCCTTACATTTCTCAACTAACCTCTAAATTTAAAATTGGAGCCCTAATAAACGAGTCGGAGCCCTAATTTCACCATAAGGGAGATGAAGAAGAGAACAAACTTGAGCGAGCGATGACGGCGAGCGACGCCGGTAAGTGACGATGGTGAGTGACGATGATGAGCGATGACTTGTGAACAGTGACCTGCGAACGACAATGGAGAGGACGTCAAATCTGGTGTGAACGCGAGCATTGTCTGGTTAAACCCTAAATAAGCTAAACAACGTCGTTTAGCACTAAGGAAAAATGACACTGTTTAGCTTGGCCAAGGTAGAATGGATGGGGCGACATCGTTTTCCTCCTCCACGTGTGTTTTTTTTTAAAAAAATTTGCCACGTCGGTTAAGCATGTCGCCGAAAAATGCCACGTCAATATTTTGGCCAGATTGGCATTTAAGTGATCCATTTTGCTTCGATTTTGACACTTAAGTGTCACTTTCCAAACTTTTGGCACTTAAGTGTCCCTCAGTGCCAAGTTTTAGCACTCTAGGTGTCCGTACCTCATGAGAAGAGACTATTACAAAAGGAACTAGGAAAGAATTTCCATCTTTGCTTAGTTTGTAAACACACACTTGGAAGTGCACCTACTCCACTTTGAGCTTTAGTCTCTAGGATAAACTGACTTTCAATCGCAAGGGCTTACTTTTTCCTTATAACATAAGATATGAAATCTCCAATTCTAATCTGCTCTTGCGTCTGCCAAAGGTCAAAAGTGGTTGCCTTCATGAGAAGAGACTATTACAAAAGGAATTAGGAAAGAATTTCCAGGAACTAGGAATGAATTGCCATCTTTGAGCTTTAGTCTCTAGGATACACTGATCTTCAACCACGAGGGCTTACTTTTTCCTTATAACGGAAGATATGAAATCTCGGAATTTAATCTGCTCGTGCGTATGCCAAAGGTCAAAAGTGATTGCCTTCATGAGAAGAGACTATTACAAAAGGAACTAGGAAAGAATTGCCATCTTTGCTCAGTCTGTAAACACAAACTTGGAAGTGCACTTGCTCCGCTTTGAGCTTTAGTCTCTAGGATACATTGACCTTCAACCACAAGGGCTTACTTTTTCCTTATAACAGAAGATATGAAATCTCGGAATTTAATCTGCTCTTGCGTTTGTTAAAGGTCAAAAGTGATTGTCTTCATGAGAAGAGACTATTACAAAAGGAACTAGGAAAGAATTGCCATCTTTGCTCAGTCTGTAAACACAAACTTGGAAGTACACTTGCTCCGCTTTGAGCTTTAGTCTCTAGGATACACTGACCTTCAACCACGAGGGCTTACTTTTTCCTTATAACGGAAGTTATCAAATCTCCGATTCTGATATGCTCTTGCGTCTGCCAAAGGTGTTATATAAATGTGGCCTGGAGAACGACCTTTTTGTGCTAATCTGAAACATTAGCTTTCACCTCTTTCCCTCCTCGTTCACCTCACTCTCTCTCCTCTCAGTTATTTGCCACCAGCTTTTTGTGACTTTAGTGTTCTCACGTGCTGCTCCAGCTGCGATCTTCAGCGAGTCGTCATCCCATTCTTTCCTCCTTCTCCCTCAGGTACGAACTTTCAATTCACACTAGCTGATACATGCACATACACAACTATTTTATCTTTCCTTTCCAATCATGGAGCGATAATTTGTTCAAAAAGAGCTACTGAGGCGGCCGTGCGGCGGTCGTGCGGCGGCCGTCCGACGGTCGTGTGGTGGCCGTGCGACAACCGTGCGGCGGGAGGCGGCGATCGTAATCAAGGTTTGCGAGCCTATACTGACCTTCAACCACGAGGGCACGTTACTTTTACCCTATTAGAAGGATACGTAATAAAGGTTTGCAAGCCTGTACTAACCTTCAACCACAAGGGCAGGGCACGTTACTTTTTCCTTATAATGGAAGATATGAAATCTCCGATTCTAATCTTCTATTGCGTCTACCAAAGGTTAAAAGTGATTGCCTTCATGAGAAGAGACTATTACAAAAGGAACTAGGAAAGAATTGCCATCTTTGCTCAGTCTGTAAACACACACTTGGAAGTGCACCTGCTCCACTTTGAGCTTTAGTCTTTAGGATACATTGACCTTCAATCACGAGGGCTTACTTTTTCCTTATAATGGAAGATATGAAATCTCGGATTCTGATATGCTCTTGCATCTGTCAAAGGTCAAAAGTGATTGCCTTCGTGAGAAGAAACTATTACAAAAGGAACTAGGAAAGAATTGCCATCTTTGCTCAGTATGTAAACACACACTTGGAAGTGCACTTGCTCCGCTTTGAGCTTTAGTCTCTAGGATACACTGTCCTTCAACAACGAGGGCTTACTTTTTCCTTATAACGGAGGATATGAAATCTCCAATTTTGATATGCTCTCGCGTCTGCCAAAGGTGTTATATATATGTGGCCTGGAGAACGACCTTTTTGTGCTAATCTGAAGCATCAACTTTCACCTCCTTCCCTCCTCATTCACCTCACTCTCTCTCCTCTCAGTTATTTGCCACCAGCTTTTTGTGACTTTAGTTCTCTTGTGCCGCTCCAGCTGCGATCTCCAACGAGTCATCATCCCATTCCGTCCTCCATCTCCCTTAGGTACGAACTTTGAATTCAAACTAGCTGATATATGCACATACACAACTATTCTATCTTTCCTTTCCAATGATGGAGGGATAATTTGTTCAAAAAGAGCTACTGAGGCTGCAGTGCCTCTCAGTTAGAAGTTACCGTTGTACCTGGTGTATTCCTATTTCGAAGCTCTCACTATTGGAGGCTTCCATGAGGCTCACATACGTATGACTTCCCTAAAGCTCACCTCGTACCTGGTGGCCTCCTTGCTAGCCTGAGGTTCGCCGCTTGTGTGTGGCGTGAGGCCTTCTCCTTAGCCTGAGGCTCTCTCCATCAATCTTTGCCCAGGCTGTAGTGGCTTGAGGCTGTTAAGATTGACTTGAAGAACTTCATGGGCTCCAACCCATGTTCTTTGCGCTCACGTATGGCTTCGGATTCGCCACTATTGCTTCGACCCTCACTCATGTGGCCTTGTTCTATGGGAGGTAAAAATCCTCTTCCTCTTTCGTAGATAATGTGTTGTACTCAGCTTGACATAGATGTTTTCCCTTTGCGGTTGATGGGCTGTGGGCGGCGATCCTGTGACGGTGGTTGGCGGCGACGGTCGGCGGTCATGAGGCGGTCATGCAGCGGCTGTGCGGCGGCGGGCGGTGATCGTAATGAAGGTTTGTGAGCCTATACTAACCTTCAACCACGAGGGCACATTACTTTTACCCTGTTAGGAGGATACGTAATCAAGGTTTGCAAGCTTGTACTGACCTTCAACCACGAGGGCAGGGCACATTACTTTTTCCTTATAACGGAAGATATGAAATCTCCGATTCTGATCTTCTCTTGCATCTGCCAGAGGTCAAAAGTGATTGCCATCCAGAACGTAGCTAGCAATCTAGCGGACATTTCAACTAAAGAGTTAACGGGAGGAGGGCAACATGCTTCGTTCCTTATAGCACGATTTGTATTCTCCTCTCATTTATTGAGTGGAATAGGGGAATTTCTCATGCAGCTTCCCTTTCTTTCCCTAGCTATCCGAACGCGAAAACTCTATCATGGCATTATGGATCCTCAATTCATTGCTTTGGGCTCTTGAACAGATATCAACCACACTGGAATGGATGGTACAAAGTCCTACAGCTTTTCGTACTTTTGGAGAACTTCCAACTATCAAGGAAGGCTTCTCGATCACGTATGTTGTCATATCGATCTCCTATTGGGGGCTGAACACGTACAACGCAAGACATTCCCAATATTCTCTTTAGATTTATTCATCGCGCAAGGCCAAGAATATAATATTATGCTGATCATAAATGAGAAATTTGAGTTAGACAAGGCGGAGTATGCGCGGCTAGGGAAGATTCATATAAGCATATTCTTTGCGCTCACGTATGGCTTTAGATTCACCACTATTGCTTCGACCCTCACTCATGTGGCCTTGTTCTATGGGTGGTAAAAATCATCTTCCTTTTTTGTAGATAATGTGTTGTACTCAGCTTGACATAGATGTTTTCCCTTTGCGGCCAGTGGGCTATGGGCGGCGATCCTGCGGCGGCGGTTAGCGGTGATGGTCGACAGTCGTGCGACGGTCGTGCTGTAGCGGGCGACGGTCGTAATCAAGGTTTGCGAGCTATACTGACCTTCAACCACGAGGGCATGTTACTTTTACACTGTTGGGAGGATACGTAATCAAGGTTTGCAAGCCTGTACTGACCTTCAACCATGAGGGAACGTTACTTTATGTTGTTGGGAGGATACATAATCAAGGTTTTCGAGCCTGTACTGACCTTCAACCACGATGGCACGTTACTTTTACCTTGTTGGGAGGATACATAATCAAGGTTTGCGAGCTTGTACTAACCTTCAATCACGAGGGCACGTTACTTTTACCCTGTCGGGAGGATAATAGCATCGAAGATCGAAGAAGATCCTCAAACGTAGATTGGGGGGGCGATGCTCACTTTGTGTGCGGGTTTTGCGCACTTGCCCAAAGGGTAGGTACGTGTGGAAAGCACAAATTAGATTGCATAATTAGATTTGGTTTCAAATCAACTAAGATAATTCATCTTCTGTATTGAATGATCTACGGACGAATCTTACACAGGTAAGATACACCCCCACCGATAAAAGGCTAGACAAAGATTCAATTGAGACAATTCCTCTTATTGAATGATCTCTAGACGAATCCTCCTAGACACAGGCAAGATACACCCCCACCAATAAGGGCCTGCATGGTAACGTTTCTATTTCTCTCTATTTCTATTTTTTTGTTCCCCGCAACAAAAAAAGAAATCTGTTTGGTAATGTTAACTTATTTTTTTATTTCCCGAAATAGAAAAGTGGTTGGGGAATAAATTTGGAACAGAAACAAGAAACGATTTTTTTTTCTTTTGTTCTTCTTCTTTGTTGTGGCCACTGCCGGCTGCTTGCCAACCGTCGGCCACCTTCGGCCGCTCATCGCCACCGTCGGCAACCGACCACCAGCGATGGTCACTGCCGCCCATAAGCCACCGGCTAACAACCGCCATCGTCCACTAGCAGCTTGCCATTGCCAACCGCTGCACAACCGTTGCACGATCGTCGCCTGCTGCCGCACGATCGCGGACCGTTGTCGCCGACCGCCGCCGCAGGACCGTCACCCACAATCCATCGGCCATCGCCCCCTCCTGCGGCCGATGGGCTGTGGGCGGTGATCCTGCAGCGGCGATCGGTAGTGACGGTTAGCGGTTGTGCGGCGGTCTTGCGGCGATCGTCCAGCAGCGGAAAAAGTGCTGCGTTCAGAAAAAGTGCGAATCGCTCCTTGTACAAGTGGCAAAAGACTCGGTCCTTCTAGAAATTCTTTGTTTTTTTTTTTTTTTTTTTTGGGTACGACAATTTCTTGAATATATTTAAATATGTATGTTTATCATTTAAAATTCTTTTGAGGTGAAACTTATCTACTGAATATGTAGTCGATTTTTAATTTTTTGAGTGAATTTTTGACAGATTTACGCACTTTCACATCAATTCTGTGCTTGATCTTCTCTATAAATTTAAAGAAGTGCATATTAGTCATCAACATTTTTGTTCCTCCATATTTACAAGGTATATAAAAATGTTCTTTCGATAGGAGGTCAGGTAGCCCTGCTTGCCTCCCTCAGTCCATGGCTCTAGTTGATTAGTTACCTCCGATGCAATGCACGCACGTTATGATTTTGAGGTCGCATGTGAAAATAGAACTTTTCACATAAAAATGTGTGCCCGAAATCCTTATTGCCATGCCCTTTTAATCTTCAAACCCATCAAAAATATGGAGGACGAGTGTGTAATGTGCTCATGAACTCAAGGATGGTGAGTTTTATGATGACAGAGCATCGGTCAAAATGATTGGACATGTTTGTCCAGTGAACTTAGTTTTGTGGATCTGACCTGAAAAAAAAAAAAAAAAAAAAGGAAAAAACTTACGTTTTGTGGTAATGGACAGATGAGAGTGGAAGGTCTATCAGCAAGCAAAAGACCTCACATTTCTCTGTTATTTTGGAGGTAAGCAAAAGGCCTCATTGGGTACTTTGTTTTCTTCATTGACAAATCTGTCAACTAATTGTTTTCGCTCTTTCCTTCGGTCTCCAGATTTTTTAGGTTGCGCCAACATACTTCATGGTTGATTTTCATAAAGCAGCTGGAGATGCCAATGAATACCTTAAGGTACTGTTCATGTTATTTTCAAGAGTTCATCTCTGTACCATTCCTCATTCTAATCTTTTGTTCCACTGCTTGAGAAGCTTCTTCATAAATGGACCTCATCACGGGCTTGCCCATACCGACGTGCTGACCAATCGTATGGGCAGGCTAGACATAGAACTGTCGGTTGATTGGGGTATGGTAAGCCCTTGTAGTTGTGGAAAATGAAGTGCCACAAGCCAGAGCTACTAGCTCTTGATTGCAGTTCTGTGCCCAAAGGGGGGGGGTCATGAGGGGACAAGAATTAAGGGTTGATTTTTTATTGCGGATCTTCGGTCCATAACTTTTGTCACTTATCTGCATTGCAGTTCCATCAGAGTTTCTGTAGCAATCTCGACGACATCATCTGGAAGCCTCCCGGTGAATCAACCAAATCAAGGATCACAAAGAGCAAAAGCAAGAAGCGCTGATCTTACATTATAAGACATCCGGCGTCTCCCTGTAACAGGAGTATGTTCTCCTCGTTTAACCCAACCTAGCTTGGGATGACCAGGCCCTCAACATTTTCGAGGATGTAGCGGCTAGTGTGATTTGAGTTGTTCCTAAATCTCTCTCTTTTTATGTATAGTTAAATTTTTGTGGAATGTATATTTATAGAGGTGTATTGACACAAGGCACGGCTCTGTTGAGGACCATAATATTATCTGGAAGTCAAGTCTATTTTGGAGAAAAAGCAGCTTGGAATGAGAAATGGTTTTCCCGATCTGACAGCTTTCTTCGGCCTACTGAACTTCCTTCATCTCGATGTTCCCATGTCTGATCGAGCCTTCTTTTCCGAACCATATCTATGCTCAAGCTCGACTCTTCTTGCGTCCACACCCCCGTCGATCCAAGCCTTCTTGGGTATTCCCCTGTACCCTCATAGATGCGTATAGAATGACAATTTGAAGGTAGAGCAGGAACAAGATATTTGTTGGAGGGGAGATTGATGACAGGCCAGTGGTTCTTGATTACATAAAAGAAAATGTTCATGAGAATGTCGAGACATCATGGACGTCAATTTCTGACCGAAATCTGCTGATGCACAATTGAGGGATTAATTGTTTAAGAATGCCTCTTGTACCGAAGGTATATAGCATTCAAGATAATTCTGCATAAATGAGCTGCTGTATGAATATTTTGCTCCTGTGGGAATTAATTAATTATCTATTTTTTTTTGTCGGTCCTATTTCACTCCTACTTTTACTCTCACACTCATTCAGAGAAATTCTGTTGAAATAAGCTGTTGTATGAATGTTTTGCTCTTGTGGGAATTAATTAATCAATCAATTCTTTTGTTGGTCATACTTTATTCTTACTACTCTTGTACTTTAACTATTGCCGTATCTTCTTACGGACGTAACGAGTCGAAATCCCAATTTGAAGCTAAATTGGCCCATTTAATTTTCTGCCCACCCCCTCTTTTTTATGTTAGAAAGATGGCCACCGAAATGAATCTTAATATTTAATTATCCAGGTTGAGATCTGCTTATTTCACAGCGAGCTAATGTAACTTCCGTGCAGTTACTCCCAAAAAAAAATCTATCGTCACTCCCCTCTCCCTGATTTTATCCGAATAAGATGATATGAAAGCGACGACAAGTGAGAAGAACATCATCGTCAAGTCTCATCGTATGCTCGCTCCTCCTCGCCTCGTCTTTCTCCTCCAAGAACCTTTCTTTCCATGCAACAATCTTTACCAGTGCTCCTCTCTCTCTCTCCACCGTCCTCCTCATGGCGTGTCTGCCCTCCCTCTCTCTCGCCGCCACGGTCGGGCTCGACCCATCTTCGCTGCGCTCGAGAGTCTCTGGTCACGTCTCTCCTCTCGCCGTGGAAAAGGTACTCCCTTTATCATCTTCCAGACACGTTTCTCGCTTCGAATTGCTTGGGTTCGTTCAATTCTTCGTCTTTTCGGAGAGAAAAGTAGGACGAACTTAGGAAAAATGTTAGCCTGTCGGTGTGGTTGAGCTTCTGGGACCGATTCTAAGCTTGCGTTTGTTCACTCAGCCGCCGGGCATTTGTTGCGGAACGAATAACGCCAGCGCTAGCCCAAGGGCGACTCTGGAGGCCGAGTCTTTAGACTTCAGAGAAGGGCTCTCCTTGTTGGAAGATGGGACAGGAATCGGACCCTTTGATTATGTCCCCCTTTTGCAAGAATGCATGGAGAGGCGTTTGGTTTCTGATGCTGAAGCTGTTCATGCCCACATCATTAAAACAGGAGCCCGTGAAGATTTGTTTGTCATGACGTTCCTTGTGAATGTTTATGCACAATGCGGGGCTATGATTGCTGTCCGTAAGGTTTTCGACAGTCTGCCGAGGAGAAACGTCGTTACCTGGACGACCCTTATCACGGGTTATGTCCACAACTCTGAGCCGGAGCTCGCCATCCGAGTCTACCTGGAAATGTTAGAAACAGGGTCTTATCCTACCAATTATACCTTGGGGATTGCTCTGAATGCGTGTTCCTCTTTGCGTTCTCTGGAACTGGGGAAACAAATTCACGCCTACATAGTTAAGTACCGGATTGAACAGGATGCGAGCATTGGCAATGCACTTTGTAGCTTGTACTCCAAATTTGGCAACTTAGATTATGCTGTTAAAACTTTCAGAGGTATTACGGAGAAGAATGTGATTTCCTGGACTGCTATTATATCTGCTTGCAGCGAAAATGGTGAGGCTGCTTCCGGGTTGAGTTTCTTCAGTGAGATGCTTTGGGAGAATGTTGAACCCAATGAGTTCACCTTAACTTGTGTTTTAAGCCTTTGTTGTACAGTGATGTCATTGAGTTTAGGGAAACAGGTTCACTCCTTGAGCATAAAGCGTGGTTATCAATTGAACCTACCAGTTAGGAATTCTGCGATGTATTTGTACCTCAAGTGTGGGTTGGTAGATGAGGCATACAAATTGTTCAATGAAATTGAATCCTCCAGCTTGGTCACGTGGAACGCCATCATTGCAGGGCATGTGCAAATTATGGATTTTGCATTTGACAATCTTTCTGCATACCAAGGTGGGACAAGAGCTCTGGAGATCTTTTTGAGAATGATCCACTCTGGCCTGAAGCCTGATCTTTTCACGTTTTCAAGTGTCTTGACTTTATGCAGTAAATTGGTAGCACAAGAGCAAGGGGAGCAGATTCATGCACAGACTATCAAAACCGGGTGTTTGTCAGATGTTGTGGTGGGGACTGCACTGGTTAACATGTACAGTAAATGTGGGAGCATTAGAAGAGCGAGTAAAGCTTTTGTGGAGATGTCCACTAGAACTTTGATATCATGGACTACCATGATCACGAATTTTGCCCTTCATGGTAAAACTCGGCAAGCCCTGCAACTCTTTGAGGACATGAGACTTGTGGGTGTCAAACCCAATCAAATTACTTTCGTTGGCATCTTGGCAGCTTGTGGTCATTCTCTAATGGTAGATGAGGCCCTGAACTACTTTGAGATGATGCAGAAGGAATATAGAATTAAGCCTGTCATGGACCACTTCGAGTTGCTGGTTGACATGTTTGTGATGTCGGGTAGGATAGATGAAGCCTTTGATTTAATCAAGAAAATGCATTATGAGCCGAATGAGTTTATCTGGTCGGCTTTAATTACTGGAGCTAGACTTCATAGAAATCCGGAATTAGGGCTTTATGCAGCTGAGCGGTTGATCAAGTTAGAGCCAAGAGATAGTGAAACTTGCATATCATTGTTGAAGATGTACAGAGCAGTAGAGAGGTGGATAGACATGTCGAATGTGGAAAAATTGATGAGAGAATTGCAACCCGTAAAACTAAGAGACTGGAGCTGGATTTGCATCAAAGGCAAGGTCTACTCATTCGAGCCAAATGAGCAGTTTTGTCCTGGTAATAATATGGAGATGCACATGCTGTTGGAAGACTTGCTTGGTCGAGCAAAGACACTTGGATATGAATTTTCGGGGAGTTCAGAGCTAATGGAAAATAAGGACGCAAATATATCCTCTAGGATTCACCAGAGTGAAGAATTCGCTATTGCTTTTGGATTATTGAACACACCAAAAGCAGCACCAATACAGATAATCAAGAATACTAGTATGTGCCAAAACTGCCATGATTTTATCAAATGCCTATCGATTCTAACTGCTAGGAAAATTGTCATCCAAGATCGGAAGAGGCTCCATAAATTTGTCGATGGAAAGTGCTCGTGTGGGGATTTCTGGGGCCTTCTTTAAAATTTTTCTCTTTCCTCACGATCTGGATGGCCTGCTATAATAGAAAAGCTACCTGGTTGCTAACAGGAATAATCTGTCGCTCAGCAAATATGGAATGAAGATAGACATATTCTTCTCAATTTTTTCACACAACAACAGAGAACAATGCAGAGCAAAAATGTTGCGCATGAAAATTCGATACTTCAACAAGAGTACAGATAAATTCTCAACGGATCAACTAATTTATATACGATTTTGCATTGGGTCCTCTTTATTTCTGGCCTTCTTGGATGTGGACCGAAATATATATGCTTTCTACCGACTTCATGAATATAAAGCAGGAAATGCAGGCAGTGGACCAAATGACTGTAGTCAGTCTTGTCCTATACATCATTTAAGACAATACCGTACAAAACATGGGTTTTGGTTCATTAGATAAACATGTTTAAGGAATAGCTTTTTGTATGTAGATATTTAAAGTCTTTTTTATGAGAAGTACAAGGATGCTGGCTTTAGAAAAACTCAGAAATGGCCATATGCTCCGACATACGGTTTTGGATAGAGTGACTGAATGAGAAGTTGACCTACACAAATGGTAATTAAATCTTTTTGTTCCACTTATTGAACATGAGTCGGTCGGTCCATAAATATTAGATCTATTTTTATATCAAAAAACAACCTACATATTTGATGGAGATATTCAGTGGCAAGGTCCACTTTTATATAGAACCTATTCAATTAGTAATTGAACCATTTTCTTTTGGTAAATATATTAGATTAATTTTTTATGATGTGTAAATAACCCATCAATGAGGGTAATTAGTGGCATAAGCCCACTCTGCCACTATCTTAGCCCATATGGCTTGGGATAGAGTTGATGAATGAGAACCTATGAGATTAGTAATCAGACCTTCTTTTGGTGGATATTAGATCTATTTTTATGTGTGAAAATACATTGGAATGGAGGTTTTCAGTGGCAAAGTTGAGAATAATATTATACAAAAGATTGAATTGGAAATTTTGTGTATAATTTGATGTATATATTTATATATTGAGAATACATCAACCTATTTATAGGCTTTATTAATAACTATTCTGAGATAATATCTTAATCAGGATATCCACAATCAAAAGAAGATGTACGTGTAATATACGTGTAATTTTGAGAAATATGAAAAATCAATGGAATAATTAAAATATCTAACAAAAGAAATTATCCTAGAGAAATTTTTAATTATCTCTAACAAGAGAAGCTACTCTTTTTTGTTTTTTTTTTTTTACACGTATATTGCATGTATATCTCCTTTGGACATAACTCAATTAATATATTATCTTAGAATCTTGAACTAACTCTAAATAAATCCATCCTAGTCACTCAACATTATTCACTTTGTGCGCACAAGTTTCATCCGAGTAAGCACTTAATTGATTCCATTTCATGATGGTTGTATTTTGACATCAACCTTTTTGACCGCGTCACATAGAAAATTCTCTAATTCTAATTTCTGTTTTATTCTTCTTGTAATTGGCTAAAACCATTTTCATATCAAACTTATACAACTAGAAATTAGACATTTTTCTTTTGGTAAATGTTCGATCTACTTTTCTACTTAACAAGAAACCTGTGTATAAAAGTACAATCTAACAGAAAAATCAAATTTCTCCAAATAAAATGTTTTTTTATATTAAAAAATGAGAAGTTCTCGACAATAATTTAGTTGATATCGGGGCCTTCTATGGTCCAATTGGGGATTAATCCCTCGATCGTAATGGCTCGTAGTTTCGTCATAACCCTTTTTAAATAGTGTTATCACATGCCAACAAAAAGAAAATATAGTAATAAGGATTGTAATTGTCTCTTGTTTGACTCTGTCATCCATCAGATTCGACCATTGGGATTCTCTTATAGGAATTGGTGATTCTCTTTCGCCTTTTGTGGGAGGTTCCTTTCAAAGGAAGTGGGCATAGTTACCTAATAATGAAATAGTATATAATTAAAGATGAGCCGGCCGAGGGTAAGATACGCTATCTCCATTAAGAAAATGACCAAAATCAACATCTGACAGCTTTATCACCAATCTTTTGAAATAGATCAAATCAAATTCAAATATGAATTGAAATTTTCAAATTTCTTATACCGCCCATCATTAAATTTGTATGAGAAGTCGTAAAGATAAATTAAATTGATTGATTAAAATTTTCAAATTCCCTGTAATGCGTATGGCTAGGTTTGGATGAGACGTCGTGGAGACGAAGTAGACCCAATGAAAAGCTTGAAGATGCATTAATCCATCTAGTCCCATCCTCCTTTCTTTCACAAGTACAAATTAGATTGCAGCATGCATCGAAGTTTTAATCAGATTCCATTGTCAAATCATCTCAAAAGATTCCTCATTTGTATTGAATGGATCTCAGACGAATCCTCTGCGACACACAGCACGATGCACCCCCATCAATAAAAGCCAAGACAAGGACCAATCGTTGATTCTTTATTTTGCATTATTTTTGTCGAAGTTCGGCTAAAGGAACGAAGTGCATAGTATTCATCCCGGCGACTCTGCTCCCAAACGAGAAATTCTCCGCCAACACCCAATATTGTCGCTATCGTGCCTAGAACGAAAGATAAATTGGTCGCTTTGATAGTAGTGGCTAGCCTGGCACAACTTGTTTGTTTGCTAAGAATGTGGTTACAATCATTATGGAAAAATTATTAAAAAGGTCACAAAATTATTACATTTATATTAAATCATTGCACTAATACTAATTTAGTCATAAACCTTTCAATTGTACAAATTAAGTTTTAAATTTTTTTATGACTCATTCGATTAATTTTAATCGAAAATCGTTGACGTTATTCTTCATTTCAGTTCCATTCAAAATATAGTTGTCACGCTGATATATATATATATATTCGGGATTTTTTATGACATAAAAGTAAGTTCGTGGTATTTATGTTGTAATGGACATAGTTTAGGATTTTCTCTTTTGTTTACCCTAAAAAAATGGTTTTAAGAGAATTTTTTTTTTCTTTTATTTTCTTTGCTAACAAGGCTTTATAAAGCCGGTTCGTTTGCTCTACTTTCTCACTACTCCACCGACGACCCTCTGTTGAACAGTGCACCAAAACATGGCCACTGCTATGGATGTCCAAGGGCGGCCCAATCTGCCACCGGAGGATCCACCTGTCGATGAGTCAGAGCTCTCTCCGGTGGAGCAGGTCCGGCTGACAGTGCCCAACACCGATGACCCGAACCTGCCGGTATGGACGTTCCGGATGTGGACGCTCGGCCTCCTCTCCTGCGCCCTCCTCTCCTTCGCCAACCAGTTTTTCTCCTACCGGAAGGAGCCCCTCGTCATAACCCAGATCACCGTCCAAGTGGCAACCCTCCCGCTTGGGCGGCTCATGGCCTCTGTCCTCCCAACCGCCAAGTTCCACCTCCCAGGGCTCGGCGGCAGGGAGTTCTCGCTCAACCCGGGGCCATTCAACGTGAAGGAACACGTGCTGATCTCGATCTTTGCGAATGCCGGCAGTGCCTTCGGCAATGGCCCGGCCTACGCGGTCGGGATCGTCAACATCATCAAGGCGTTCTACGGGCGGGACATCTCCTTCGGCGCCTCCTGGATTCTCATCATAACTACTCAGGTTCTGGTTCCTTAATTCCCTCTTTATTATTAATAACGTGAAAATCAATTATAATATACATAAATACTTTTTATGATATAAAATTGTCCGTTTCATCAAAATTTTGAAATTTAATTGTGAATCTCAGTTATTGATAGTTATTATCTGAGTAAGTTAGATATACAATAGGTTTGTTAGATATCCAGTAGATGATCTGAAAGACTTATTATTTTTGTCAAATTATAAATCAAGCCTCTCGTTTTTATAATGAATTTTACATTTTTTTCGAATCCTTCAGCTACCACAATTTGATTTTTATGGATGTCAAAGGCCGGAAACATTCCAAAGCATACAAACATCATAACGTATAGATCCGTAAGTAATTTTACAGAAAATGAAACATTTATTTTTTTTTAATTTTCAATTATTCGAATGGAAGTAAAAAGTAGGACAAGGCATTTTCTTTGTGTTACTATGATTTTCATGCGTACGTGGACATATTTACTAAACTGACACGTTATCCAATTTCCTATTTTGGAAGGTTTTGGGATACGGTTGGGCCGGACTTTTGAGGAAGTACGTGGTGGAGCCAGCACATATGTGGTGGCCCAATACCCTCGTTCAAATCTCCCTCTTCAGGTAAAGAATGTCAAGAATGAGTGTTACATCGTATGCTTCGGAGGAATTTATCTTTCATTCTTGCTTTATCAAAATTTGCAGGACGTTACACGAGAAGGAAACAAAGGAAGACAGGGCACGATACAGAATCTCAAGGGCCGAGTTCTTTGTCATCGCAATGGTGTGTAGCTTCTTGTGGTACTTGGTTCCGGGGTTCTTGTTCCAATCCCTAGCGAGCATCTCATGGGTTTGCTGGGCCTTCCCTAACTCCGTCACGGCCCAACAGATCGGGTCGGGCCTTAACGGGCTCGGCGTCGGAGCCCTCACTTTGGACTGGTCAACGGTGGTTTCCTTCTTGTCCAGTCCATTGATATGCCCCTTCTTTGCCATAGTGAACATCTTTGTTGGCTTTGTATTGATCATGTATGTTGTCATACCGATCTCCTATTGGGGGTTGAACGTGTACAACGCTAAGACGTTCCCAATATTTTCGTCAGATTTGTTCACCTCGCAAGGCCAAGAGTATAACACCACGCTGATCGTTAGTAAGAATTTTGAGTTAGAAACGGCAGAGTATGCGCAATTAGGGAGGATTCATATGAGCATGTTCTTTGCTCTCTCATATGGCTTTGGATTCGCAACTATTGCTTCGACCCTCAGTCATGTGGCCCTGTTCTACGAAGGTAAAAACCTCTTCCTCTTTCATAGACAATGTGTGTTGTACTTGGCTTGGCTTTTGTAGATGTTCTTTCTTACCATGTGTCATATGAATTGCTTGTATCGTAAATCTTTTTTATAACATGATATAATGACTTACAAGATTTTTTTGTTTAGAGAGATATATGATTGTTATCGAGCATCTTCAAAGGAAAAGAGGATATTCATACAAAACTAATGAGGAACTACAAAGACATTCCGCAATGGTGGTTTTACGTATTACTCGCAGTGACAATCATTATCTCTTTGATACTCTGTACCGTCCTTAAAAAGGATGTCCAATTGCCGTGGTGGGGTCTGCTCTTTGCGGCAGCTCTTGCCTTCATTTTCACCCTTCCAATCAGCATTATAACGGCCACCACAAATCAGGTGAATAGCCTTATTCTAGTTTTCCATGATTTAATCGATTTAGCAAACCGGGTTTCTCTATGCTCAAAGAGTCCCTAATCTGATTCTTATTGTTTTTGCAGACTCCGGGGCTCAATATCATCACGGAGTACGTAATGGGATTGATATATCCCGGACATCCGATCGCTAATGTCTGCTTCAAGACCTATGGTTACATGAGCATGGCTCAGGCAATATCCTTCCTCAGTGACTTCAAGTTGGGTCACTACATGAAAATCCCTCCGAGGTCAATGTTTTTGGTTCAGGTATGTCGTCCATCCCTCGTAACAATTGAGCATGAGAAGTCAGCTTCCATGGAGACAACCTTTCCTGTAAATTAGTACAGCAATTCAAATAATCGCGTATATTTCTTTTTGAGTGTTTTAGTTAATCGGAACAATTATTGCTGGTTCGATCAACCTTGGCGTGGCGTGGTGGCTCTTGGACTCCATCCACAACATTTGCCACAAGAATGTCCTCCCGCTTAACAGCCCTTGGACATGCCCCAGCGACCGTGTCTTCTTCGACGCATCTGTGATCTGGGGATTAGTTGGCCCGAGGAGGATCTTTGGCTCCGAAGGAGTCTATGGAGCCCTTAATTGGTTCTTCCTTGGTGGCCTGCTGGGTCCGGTTGCGGTGTGGTTACTGCACAAGTCGTACCCCAAGCAGTCATGGATTCCCCTCATCAATCTCCCTGTCCTTCTCGGCGCCACCGCTGCAATGCCTCCTGCAACGGCTCTGAACTACAGCTCATGGATCATCGTGGGGACAATCTTCAACTTCTTCATTTTCAGGTACCGAAAGAGGTGGTGGCAGAGGTACAATTACATCCTCTCGGCTGCCCTAGATACTGGCGTTGCGTTCATGGCTATTGGCATTTACTTTGCCTTAGGGATGGAGGACCGGAACCTGCACTGGTGGGGCTCCAACCCGAATGTCGATCCTGAGCACTGCAGGCTGGCGACCTGCCCGACAGCAAAGGGTATTTCTGTAGATGGTTGCTTGGTCTTTTGACGGCTTATTATCTCAAATAAAACCATGAATGTCCTTACAAACAGCTGCTGTAGCATCCATCTCAATGCACAAATTCCTCTGCTGTTCCTCCCTTGCTAGCTGAAGAGAACTTCAACCTGCAAGAATCATCACAGTTCGTCCTAATGTTGTTGAAAGGCTCTAGGGCTTCCCAATCCACCTTATTTTTGTCCTTTCCTAAACAGACCACCCTCCGTTTTGCCCAACACGATCTCCTTTCACGATTTTCTGCACTTACCCTTATCACCAATACAGGACTAGGGGCTTTTCCTTGAAATATGGCTGCATTTCTAGCTTTCCATGTGAACCAGGCAATGCAAGTACTCGTTCATTTTCAACAGAGCTTGTTTTTCTGATTTGGACGATATCATATATAATAGGCCTGAAGCCTGGCAATGTAAATTTTCGCTTTAACGTCCTTCAATTTTCCTGGTTAGCCATAAGAGAAATCGAGGAATCATCAGCAAAGAATAAATGCAAAAGCATATGATGATCTCTGTTGAGCTTAATGCCTCTATGGTCCCTGATCCTACTGCATCACCCAACATACGAGACAAACCATCAGCCATGGTTGGCGGTGGTCAGCCAACTACCTGGTTGGCTCGAGTTGGAAAAAAGGAACAAAGAAAAGAAAATAAATGAACAAAGGAAAAATAAAATAAACAATTAATAAAATATTAAATTATTATTAAAAATTATTCATGTTAGTACCGATTATGGCACGTAGGATGATCAGTATCCACGTCAATGATTTTCGGTTAAAATTGGCCGGATAGACTTAATTGGATAAACGTAAAAAGATTTTGAGTTTAATTGATATAATTAAAAGATTTAGAATTAAATTGATAATAGTGTAATAAATTTAAGATTTTTTGAATAAATTTCTCTCAAAATTTGTCGTTTTGAACCCAAATCGCTGCTAACCTAACTTATTCGGAAAAAAATAAGTACATAGATTTGTGGACTCCACATGGAATTTAGTATTAGGTTTTTTAACTATGAAAAAAATGGTTTTAAGGGAATTTTTTCTTCTATTTTCGTTTCAAGACTTTATAAAGCCGATTCAATCGCCCTACTTTCTCACTACTCCACCAACGACCCTCTCTCTCTTCAACACGCCGCACCAAAATATGGCGACTGCGATGGAAGTCCAAGGGCCGCCCAAGCTGCCACCGGAGGATCCACCCGTCGACGAGTCAGAGCTCTCTCCGGTGGAAGAGGTCCGGCTGACAGTGCCCAACACCGACGACCCAAACCTGCCGGTATGGACGTTCCGGATGTGGACGCTCGGCCTCATCTCCTGTGCCCTCCTCTCCTTTCTCAATCAATTCTTCTCCTACCGGAGGGAGCCCCTCATCATAACCCAGATCACCGTCCAGGTGGCAACCCTCCCGCTCGGGCGGCTCATGGCCTCCATCCTCCCGACCGCTAAGTTCTGCCTCCCAGGGCTCAGTGGCAGCGAGTTCTCGCTCAACCCGGGGCCGTTCAACATGAAGGAACACGTGCTGATCTCGATTTTTGCCAATGCCGGCAGTGCCTTTGGCAACGGCTCAGCCTACGCGGTCGGGATCGTCAACATCATCAAGGCGTTCTATGACCGGAGCATCTCCTTCGGCGCCTCGTGGATTCTCATCATAACTACTCAGGTTTCTGGTTCCTTAATTCTCTCTTTGTTAAAAACAATGCTGAACAAAACCTGTTATGATTGATGTGAAAATCAATTAAAATATAGATAAATACTTTTTATGATACATAATTGCGAGTCTCGTGGATTCTCATCATTGATTGTTGTTATCTCAGTAATTTGGATACACAACAGATTTGTTAGATACCCAATAGATGATTTGAAAACTCATTATTTTTGTCAAATTATAAATCAAGTCTATCTATTTATAGTGAATTTGAAATCTTTCTGAATCTTTCGGCTACCACAATTTGATTTTTATGGATATCAAAGGTCCGAAAGATTCCAAAGCATACAATTCATAACGTATAGATTCATTAGTAATTTTACAGAAAATGACACATCTTTTAATTTTGGATTCTTCCACTGGACAAAGTATTTTCTCTGTGTTTCTATAATTTTCAAGACGATGGCAGACATCTTTACAAAACTGACATATTAAATAATTTGTCCCATTGTGGAAGGTTTTGGGGTACGGCTGGGCCGGACTCTTGAGGAAGTACGTGGTGGAGCCGGGGCAAATGTGGTGGCCAAGCACCCTCGTTCAAATCTCTCTCTTCAGGTAAAGATTGTCACTAATGGGTGTTACATCGTATGCTTTGGAGGAATTTTGTATCTCGTTCTTGCCAAAATGCATGCAATTTAGTTAATCAAAATTTGCAGGACATTACACGAAAAGGAAACAGATGAAGACAAGGCACAATACAGTGTCTCAAGGGTCAAGTTCTTTGTGATCGCAATGGTGTTTAGCTTCCTGTGGTACTTGGTCCCGGGGTTCCTGTTCCAATCCCTATCGAGCATCTCGTGGGTTTGCTGGGCCTTCCCTAACTCTGTCACGGCCCAACAGATTGGGTCAGGCCTTAACGGGCTCGGCGTTGGAGCCCTCACTTTGGACTGGTCAACGGTGGCTTCGTTCTTGTTCAGTCCACTGATATGCCCCTTCTTTGCCATAGTGAACATATTTGTTGGCTTTGCCGTAATCATGTATGTTGTCATACCTATCGCCTACTGGGGGCTGAATGCGTACAACGCCAAGACATTCCCAATATTCTCTTCAGATTTATTCACCGCGCAAGGCCAAGAGTACAATATTACGTTGATTGTTAATAAGAACTTTGAGTTAGACAAGGTGGAGTATGCGCAGCTAGGGAAGATTCATATGAGCATGTTCTTTGCACTCACGTATGGCTTCGGATTTGCCACTATTGCTTCGACCCTTAGTCATGTGGCCCTGTTCTATGGGAGGTAAAAATCTTCTTCCTCGATGATGTGTGGTACTCAGCTTGGCGTAGATGTTTTCTTGTGTGATATGAATTGCTTGTATCGCAAATATTATTTATAACATGATATGATGACTAGTAAGAATTTTTTGTTTAGAGAGATATATGATCGATATCGAGCATCTTCGGAAGGAAAAGAGGATATTCACACAAAACTGATGAGAAACTACAAAGACATTCCACAATGGTGGTTCTACATACTACTTGTGATGACAATCATCGTCTCTCTCATACTCTGTACCATCCTTAAAAAGGATGTCCAAATGCCATGGTGGGGTCTGCTCTTTGCAGCAGCTCTTGCCTTCATTTTCACTCTTCCAATAAGTATTATAACAGCCACCACGAATCAGGTGAAAAGCCTTAATCTAGTTTTCCATGATTTAATTGATTTAGTAGATTGGGTTGCTCTCTGTTCAAATAGTCCCTAATGCTGATTCTATTGCTTTTGCAGACTCCGGGGCTCAATATCATCACGGAGTACATAATGGGAGTGATATTGCCCGGACATCCAATTGCCAATGTCTGCTTCAAGACCTATGGATACATGAGCATGACGCAGGCAATATCCTTCCTCAGTGACTTCAAGTTGGGCCACTACATGAAAATCCCTCCAAGGTCAATGTTTTTGGTTCAGGTATGTCGTCCATCCCTTGTACCAACTGAGCATGAATAGTCAGCTTCCATGGAGACAGCCTTTTCAGTAAATTAGTTGAGCGATTCAAATAATCACGTAGTTTTCTTTTCGCATGTTTTAGTTCATTGGAACGATTGTTGCTGGAACGGTCAACCTTGGCGTGGCGTGGTGGCTCTTGGACTCCATCACCAACATTTGCCACAAGAACGTCCTCCCACCCAACAGCCCTTGGACATGCCCCAATGACCGTGTCTTCTTCGACGCATCTGTGATCTGGGGCTTAGTAGGCCCGAAGAGGATCTTTGGCTCCGAAGGAGTCTATAAGGCCCTTAATTGGTTCTTCCTTGGTGGCTTGCTAGGTCCGGTTGCAGTGTGGTTATTGCACAAGTCGTTCCGCAAGCAGTCGTGGATTCCCCTCATCAATCTCCCAGTCCTTCTTGGTGCCACCGCTGCTATGCCTCCCGCAACGGCTCTGAACTACAACTCGTGGATTGTCGTGGGAACAATCTTCAACTTCTTCATTTTCAGGTACCGGAAGAGGTGGTGGCAGCGGTACAATTACATCCTCTCGGCTGCCTTAGATGCCGGTGTTGCGTTCATGGCTGTTGTCATTTACTTTGCCTTCGGGATAGAGAATCGGAACCTGCACTGGTGGGGCTCCAACCCTGATGTTGATCCTGAGCACTGCGGGCTCGCAACCTGTCCGACAGCGAAGGGTATTTCTATAGACGGTTGCCCCGTCTTTTGACGACTTATTTTCTCTGGAATAGAATTATGAACGTCCTCACAAACAGCTGCGGTATCCATCTCAGTGCACAACTGCGTTATCTTCACTAGTAGACCTGAATCATTGCAATTTGCTTTAAAAGTCCTTCAATTTTCTTGGTTGTATTGGCCATGAGAAGTTGAGAATAATAAAGCAAAAAAAAGAAATATGAAATTTTTTTATATTTCAGTATATATTAATGAATAACATATCTGCCTATTTATAAAGTTTACTAGATAATAATTTTAAGATAATATCTCGAATGAGATATGCACAAAAAGAGATATATGTGTCATATCCGTGTCATATCCGTGCAATATTGAGAGAGATGGATAATTAATAGAATTATCAAAATATAGGAAAATTATCTTAAAATGACAAATAATAAGCAAATATGGAATCGACATAGACCTATTCTTCTCAATTCTTTCACACGACAATAGAGCACGATGCAGAGCAAAATGCCGTACAAGAAAATTCGATACTTCAAGTGAAATACAGATGCAATTCTCAACAGACCAAGTAAGTTTATATGGTTTTGCATCAGCTCCTCTTTATTTCCGGCCTTCTTGGATGCAAACCGAAAGATATATGCTTTCCGCGGACTTCAATTACATAACACGTTTTAGGAACAGCATTTTGTATGTAGATATTTAAAGTGTTAGTACAACAATTTATGAGAAGTATAAGGATGCTGGCTTTAGAATAACTCCGGAATGGCCATATGCTTGTCTTTAATAGTTCTCCAGAATAGAAACATTGACATGCGCACCCTTAATTCCCTCTTTGTTATTAATAACGTGAAAATCAATTATAATATACATAAATACTTTCATGATATAAAATTGTCCGTCTCATCAAAATTTTGAAATTTAATTGTGAATCTCAGTTATTGATAGTTATTATCTTAGTAAGTTAGATATACAATAGGTTTGTTAGATGATTTGAAATACTCATTGTTTTTGTCAAATTATAAATCAAGCCTATCGTGTTTATAATGACTTCTACATTTTTTTGAATCTTTCGGCTACCACAATTTGATTTTTATGGATGTCAAAGGCCAGAAAGATTCCAAAGCATACAAACACCATAACGTATAGATCTGTTAGTAATTTTACAGAAAATGAAACATTTTTTTTTTTTCGATTTTTTGAATGGAAGTAAAAAGTAGGACAAGTATTTTCTTTCTGTTACTATAATTTTCATGCGTACGCAGACATATTTACTAGACTAACGTGCTATCTAATTTCCTATTTTGGAAGGTCTTGGGGTACGATTGGGCTGGACTTTTGAGGAAGTACGTGGTGGAGCCGGCACATATGTGGTGGGCTACCCTCATTCAAATCTCCCTCTTCAAGTAAAGAGTATCAACAATGAGTGTTACATCGTATGCTTCAGAAGATTTTATCTTTCATTCTTGCTTTAACAAAATTTGCAGGATGTTACACGAGAAGGAAACAGAAGAAGATAGGGCACAATACAGAGTCTCAAGGGCCAAGTTCTTTGTCATCGCAATGGTGTGTAGCTTCTTGTGGTACTTGGTTCCGGGGTTCCTATTATAATCCCTAGCGAGCATCTCATGGGTTTGTTGGGCCTTCCCTAACTCCGTCACGGCCCAACAGATCGGGTCGGGCCTTAACGGGCTCGGCGTCGAAGCCCTCACTTTGGACTGGTCAACGGCGGTTTCCTTCTTGTCCAATCCATTGATTTGCCCCTTCTTTGCCATAGTGAACATCTTTGTTGGTTTTGCATTGATCATGTATGTTGTCATACCGATCTCCTATTGGGGCTGAACGCATACAACACCAAGACATTCCCGATATTCTCTTCAGATTTATTCACCGCGCAAGGCCAAGAGTATAATATTATGCTGATTGTTAATAAGAAATTTGAGTTAGATGAGGCGGAGTATACATGGCTAGGGAAGATTCATATAAGCATGTTCTTTGCGCTCACATATGGCTTCGGATTTGCCACTATTGCATCGACCCTCACTCATGTGGCCCTGTTCTATGGGAAGTAAAAATCCTCTTCCTCTTTCATAGATAATGTGTTGTACTCAGCTTGGTGTAGATGTTTTCCCTTTTTGATATGAATTGCTTGTATCGCAAATCTTATTTGATATATGACTAGTAAGAATTTTTTGTTTAGAGAGATATATGATCGATATTGACACACAAAACTGATGAGAAACTACAAAGACATTCTACAATGGTGGTTCTACATACTACTCGCAATGACAATTATTGTCTCTCTGATACTCTGTACCGTCCTTAAAAAGGATGTCCAAATGCCATGGTGGGGTATGTTCTTTGTAGCAGCTCTCGCCTTCATTTTCACTCTTCCAATCAGCATTATAACAGCCACCACAAATCAGGTGAAAAGCCTCATTCTAGTTTTCCATGATTTAATCGATTTAGCAGATTGGGTTGCTCTCTGTTCAAAGAGCCCCTAATGCTGATTCTATTGCTTTTGCAGACTCCGGGGATCAATACCATCATGGAGTACATAATGGGAGTGATATTGCCGGGACATCCAATCGCCAATGTCTGCTTCAAGACCTATGGTTACACGAGCATGACTCGGGCAATATCCTTCCTCAGTGACTTCAAGTTGGGCCACTACATGAAAATCCCTCCAAGGTCAATGTTTTTGGTTCAGGTATGTCGTCCATCCCTTGTACCAACTGAGCATGAATAGTCAGCTTCCATGGAGACAGCCTTTCCAGTAAATTAGTTGACTACAGCCTTTCCAATAAATTAGTTGAGCGATTCAAATAATCACGTAGTTTTCTTTTCACATTTTTTAGTTCATTGGAACGATTGTTGCTGGTACGGTCAACCTTGGCGTGGCGTGGTGGCTCTTGGACTCTATCACCAACATTTGCCACAAGAACGTCCTCCCGCCCAACAGCCCGTGGACATGCCCCAGCGACCGTGTCTTCTTCGACGCATCTGTGATCTGGGGCTTAGTAGGCCCAAAGAGGATCTTTGGCTCCGAAGGAGTCTATAAGGCCCTTAATTGGTTCTTCCTTGGCGGCTTGTTGGGTCCGGTTGCAGTGTGGTTACTGCACAAGTCGTTCCGCTAGCAGTCGTGGATTCCCCTCATCAATCTCCCTGTCCCTCTTGGTGCCACCGCTGCTATGCCTCCCGAACGGCTCTGAACTACAATTCATGGATTGTCGTGGGGACAATCTTCAACTTCTTCATTTTCAGGTACCGGAAGAGGTGGTGACAGAGGTACAATTACATCCTCTCGGCTGCCCTAGATGCCGGTGTTGCGTTCATGGCTGTTGTCATTTACTTTGCCTTTCGGGATAGAGGACCGGAACCTGCACTGGTGGGGCTCCAACCCGGATGTTGATCCTGAGCACTGCGAGCTCGCAACCTGTCCGACAGCGAAGGGCATTTCTATAGACGGTTGCCCCATCTTTTGACAACTTATTCTCTGGAATAGAACTATGAACGTCCTCACAAACAGCTGCAGTATCCATCTCATTGCACAACTGTGTTATCTTCACTAGTAGACCTGAAGCATGGCAATGTAAATAAATTTGCTTTAAAAGTCCTTCCATTTTCTTTGTTGTATTGGCCATGAGAAGTTGAGAATAATAAAGCGGAAAAAAGAACTATGAAAATTTTTGTATATTTAAGTTTATATTAATGAATAACATATCTACCTATTTATAAAGTTTACTAGATAATAATTTTAAGATAATATCTCGAATGAGATATACACAAAAAGAGATATCCGTGCCATATTTGTGCTAGAGAGGATAATCAATAAAATTATCAAAATATAGGTGAATTATCCTAAAATGACAAATAATAAGCAAATATGAAATCGATATAGACATATTCTTCTCAATTCTTTCACACGACAATAGAGCACAATGCAGAGCAAAATGTAGTACAAGAAAATTCGATACTTCAAGTGAAATACAAATGCAATTCTCAACAGACCAAGTAAATTTATATGGTTTTGCATCAGCTCCTCTTTATTTCCGGCCTTCTTGGATGTAAACCGACAGATATATGCTTTATGATGACTTCAATTACATAACACGTTTTAGGAACAGCTTTTTGTATGTAGATATTTAAAGTCTTAGTACAACAATTTATGAGAAGTATAAGGATGCTGGCTTTAGAATAACTTTGGAATGGTTATATGCTTGTCTTTAATGGCACACGGTTTTGGATAGAGTGACTGAATGAGAACTTAACCTACACAAATGGTAATCAAACCTTTTGTTCCACTTATAAAATAGGATTCTATGGTCGGTCCTTAAATAGTAGATCTATTTTTATATGTAAAAAGCAAGATACATATTTGATGGAGATACGTAATGACAAGATCTGCTTTTATACAGAACTTACAATTAGTAATTAGACCATTTTCTTTTGGTAAATATATTAGTTCTATTTTTTTTATTTTATTTGGAAACAACCTTTGTATTCAATAAAGTTAATTAGTCGTAAAAGCCCGCTTTGCCACTATTTTAGCCATGTGGCTTGGTATAGAGTTGATGAATGAGAACCTATGATTTTAGTAATTAGACCTTCTTCTTTTGATAAATATTAGATCTTGTTTTATGTGTGAAAACAATTTACATATTTAATGGAGGTTTTTAATGGCAAAAACCATTTTCGTATAAACTATACAATTAGAGATTAGACCTTCTTCTTTTGGTACATATTCGATCCATTTTTATACGTAAAAAGAAACCTACACACAAAAATACTTGCTAACAAAAGAATCAAAATTCTTTTCTCATATTTAAAAAGGAGAAGTTCTCGGCAACAATCTAGTCAATGTTACATCTTGAGGTCTTCCATGATCCAATTGTGGATTAATTCCTCAGTCTTAATGGATTGCCGATTCGTCATAACTCTTTTACCTTCAATGAAATGGTACAAAAATCAAATATGAGCTGGCTGAGGCTAAGGTAAACCATATCCTTTAAGAAAATGACCAAAATCAACATTTGACAACTTGACTGCCAATCTTTTGTGGGTAAGATTGAATCAACTTCAAGAGTAAATCCATATTTTCAAATTTCCTATAACGCGCTAAATTTGGACGAAATATCGTGGGGATAGATATCAATTGATTAAAATTTTCAAATTTCCTATAACATGCGTCACTAGTTTTGGATGAGATGTCGTGGAGGTTAGATTGATTAAAATTTTTGAATTTCCCATAATGCGCATTACTAGATCTGGAGGAGATGTCGTGGAGAATGGATCAAAAGACTTGATACACCCGATGGAACGCTTGTGTATATGCATAATCCATCTAGTCCAATCGTTCTTTCTTTCTCATGTACAAATTAGATTTCATCACACAAGACGAGAGCGGGGCTGATTGTGATTAGCTTCCTCCCCGAATTCTACCAAAATAAAAGCAACTAAGGCTCGTTTATTTCGCAAAACAGGATTGATTCTTTTTTTTTTTTAAAAAGATCATTTGTATTACTTAAGATAATTAGTTAATGAAATATGTTTTTATCATTAACAACAATTCATATTTAAAAATTTAGGAAAAATTAACAAAAGATTCCTAAACTTATTGCAATTATGTCAATTTAGTCATAAATCTTATAATTTAGCCAAATTAGTCTGAAATCTTTGGAAAATTTGCTAATTTAGTTTATCCGGCCATTTTTGAATGGAAACTATTGAAGGGGATGTTGATCATCTTACGTAGTGCCAACGTGGACAATTTTTTTTAATTTTGTTTATGATTTTTAATTATTTTATCTTATTTTCCTTTTTATTTTATGTTTTTTAATTGTGCCCAACGAGGCCGAATCTCACCAAATTCGATGAGGTCATGCCTTGCCTAGCCATTGGTGAAGCCTAAGCCCTTGTTGGATTTGACAAGGGTTAAACCCTCAAGGCCTAGCGGCAAGGTGAAGCCTCGCCAGCCCAACTCTAATGAGGGTCATCGACAACCTTGTTGGTCATGATGAAAAACTAGAAAATAAAAAGAAAATTAGAAAAAATTAATAATAATAATAATAATAATAATAATAATAATAATAATAATAATAATAATAATAATAATAATAATACATTATTATTATTATAAAATTTTAAAAAATTGTCCACTTTAGCTTCAACACATCATATAAGATGGTCGGTGTCTACTGTAGCAATTTTCAACGAAAATTAATTGAATAGATTAAACTGACCAAATTAAAAGGTTTAGAGTTAAATTGATTTAATTGTAATAGGTTTATAACTTTTTTAGTAATTTCCTGAAATATTTTTGTGGATGATGAACATATTTTCATTTATATAAGTTATATAAATTATCATTTTCAGGAAATTTTTTTTAAAATTATTTATTTTTTTGTAAAATAAATAGAGCAAAAGAGCAAAACCATTTTCGTCTCTCTTCTTTCCGTTACTATATAGTAATTGCAAAAACAAAAAACAAAAACAAAAACAAAAAAAACCACCACACTTAAATGCTCCGTTGTCAAATCGACTTAGAAGATTCATCTTCTCTATTGAATGGATCTCCGTCCTTTGAGACACAAGACCCAATGCATTCACGTCAATAAAAGCCAAAACAAGGACCAATCAATATCTCTTTTATGTTTTTATAATTTTTGTCGAAATTCGGCTCATAGAACGAGGTACCTGGAGCCAAACTCTCTCGACTTGACGACTTGAAGATGATATCATGATCTCATGAAAGTGGAGTCGCAACATTCTTGGTGATAAGGAAGTATGGTTGTACCTGCAGAAGCACTCGCTGCCAAACGTCTATGGCACGAACATCATAAATGTCAGAGCTTGTCTACCAAAAGCTTGCCCCACACACAAACAAACGAAAATATCGTCTCTCACTTATTTTTCAATTACCATGTACCAATCATAATTTTCAAATTCATATCATGAATTAAATTTTGACCTGTTTCTTAATTTTAGTCTTCAGATTCGGGTCATTGACTACATTCTTGCGTATATTTTATTTTATCGTTAATTAAATTTCAGCGTTGCATCAATTTTCGTCGATTAAATTTCAATATAATTTACATATATTTTCTTCTATTTGAAGTGCTTATGTTTTTTTAACTTAGTTGTAGATAAAATTCTAACGCAATTCATATATTTTGTTATGTTTGAAGTAAAATTACCAATTTTCTTATTTACCTATGATTTGGAGTATGCAAAAGAACCAAAACTCACATAAAATCGGACCCAATACTGGCTATTCCCGATTCCAATTTACCGGATCAAGTAAGTACTGATCCGGTTCTTAATTCCAAGTGTGGTGATCTAGCACCCTTGTTCAAATCTCCCTCTTTCAAATAAAGGGAGTGAACGTTGAGTGTTACATCATATATTTTGGAGGAATTGTGTCTCTTGTTCTTGCCAAAATGCATGCAATTTAGTTGATCAAAGAGCTCTTTTCATGATGTGCCAAAATTTGTAGGACACTACACGAGAAGGAGATGGAGGAAGACAAGGCAAGATACAGATTCTCAAGGGTCAAGTTCTTTGTGATCGCAATGGTGTGTAGCTTCTTGTGGTACTTGGTCCTAGGGTTCCTACTCCAGTCCCTGTCGAGCATCTCGTGGGTTTGCTGGGCCTTCCTTAACTCTGTCACGGCCCAAAAAATTGGGTCAGGCCTTAACGGGCTCGGCGTCGGAACCTTCACTTTGGATTGGTCAACGGTGGCTTCCTTCTTGCTCAGTCCACTGATATGCCCCTTCTTTTCCATAGTGTACGTCTTTGTTGGCTTTGCACTAATCATGTATGTTGTCATACTTATCGCCTAGTGGGGGCTGAACGCGTACAACGCCAAGACATTCCCGATATTCTCTTTAGATTTATTCACCGCGCAAGGCCAAGAGTATAATATTTCGCTAATCGTTAATAAGAACTTTAAGTTACACTAGGCAGAGTATGCGTAGCTAGGGAAGATTCATATGAGCATGTTCTTTGCGTTCACGTATGGCTTCGGATTCGCCACTATTGCTTGGACCCTCACTCATGTGGCCCTGTTCTATGGGAGGTAAAAATCATCTTCCTCTTTCATAGATAATGTGTTGTGCTCAGCTTGGCGTAGATGTTTTCCCTTTTCATGTGTGATATGAATTGCTTGTATTGCAAATCTTATTTATAACTAGTAAGAATTTTTCATTTAGAGAGATATATGATCGATATCGAGCATCTTCGGAAGGAAAAGAGGATATTCACACAAAACTGATGAGAAACTACAAAGACATTCCACAATGGTGGTTCTACATACTACTCGCAATAACAATCATCGTCTCTTTGATACTCTGTACCGTCCTTAAAAAGGATGTCCAAATGCCATGGTGGGGTATGCTCTTTGCAATAGCTCTTGCCTTCATTTTCACTCTTTCAATCAACATTATAACAACCACCACAAATCAGGTTAAAGCCTTATTCTAGTTTTCTATGATTTAATCAATTTAGCATATTGGGTTGCTCTCTATTCAAAGAGTCCCTAATGCTGATTCTATTGCTTTTGCAAACTCCGGGGCTCAATATCATCACGGAGTACATAATGGGAGTGATATTGCCTGGACATCCGATCGCCAAAAGAGATATATGTGCCATATCCGTGCCATATTGAGAGAGATAGATAATCAACAGAATCATCAAAATATAGGAGAATTATCCTAAAATTAGAGGACCGGAACCTACACTGGTGGGGCTCCAACCCGGATGTTGATCCCAAGGACTGCGGGCTCGCGACCTGCCTGACGGGGTAGGGTATTTCCATAGATGCTTGCCCTGTCTTTTTGACGACTTAATTCTCTCAAATACAACTATGAATGGCCTTTCGAATAGCTGCAACATCCATCTCAATGCAAGAATTTTTCCTCCCTTGCTAGCTGAACAGGATGCCAACCAGCAAGACCGCCCTTCTTTTTGCTCAACGTGGACTCCTTCACTGTTTTCTGCACTTACTTTTATCACCAGTACAGGATTAGGGTCTTTTCCTTGTTGATATAGCTGCGCTTCTAGCTTTCCATGTGAACCAGGCAGAATATAAGCATTCACTCTCTCAACAAAGCTTGTTTTTCTGATTTTGACTACTGCGGATCTTCACTAGTTGGCCTGAGGCCTGGCTACGTACATAAATTTGCTTTAAAGTCCTTCATTTATTTTTTATTTTTTGGTTGGCCATGAGAGAAAAAAAGGAATCGTTGGCAAATAATAAATGCGAAAGCGATGATAATTTCTCGTAGGCTTTATGCCTTTAAGGACCCTGATTATACTGTTTTACTCAACGTACGAATGACCGGTACTGAAAATGAAAAAGTTAAGGAGAAAGAAGATCTCCTTTGCCTAATTACTCTAGTAGGACGGTAGGATTAAGCAGCGTGCTCTCTTTGCATTAATCGAGAGCTCCTAAGAAACTGAGCTAACCCGAAGCATGATCCATCCGGTCCATGTTTGATTGACGCCCATTGCTGACAAGACTCGTTCCAAAAGGTAAAAATAAAGAAAACATGGATGGTCTTATCTTGCCATTATTGCTGAACAGAGCTGTGAATTTCCAAACTCATTAAGCAGTACTTATGAGACCATTTCCTCGGAAAGACGGACGTGACGAAGGCATGATACCAGGTGAAAATACAACGATATGTTGATACTTGCTCTATGTTATAGTTCACATTTGGTAACTTTGTGGCAACTAACTTGTGATCTCGGATAGGTATCATCACCAAATGAACCTGCTCGTTCTTCATGTCATCTACAACTGCAAACCCAGTAGCATTTTGAGGTAGAAAGACTTTCATATTCAGTTACAATCTTAATCTTAATTCGGTTGCTTGTAAGATGAATATAATTGACAGAACGTACCGTGTACATTGCAATTCCGAGCTGTTCCCCGCAATCTCTTCGCGTATGCGTTTGATGATTTTCGTCAAATGGCATGGCAGCAAACCCCAGTTTTTTTTTTCTTTCTGATAAACTCATGAAGCCTAACAGATGAAATCGTTATTCTTCATAACCGAGATCATCTTTTCTCAAAAGACTGCGCTCTTAATTCAAGTATCATAATTTACGCAAGACCTATACAACTCACCTGTACCGTAGAGCAGTAGTACTGTTCTACTTTAGTTCACAAAGAATCTGCCATCATCTCCTGTTCTGATTCTATCGTACTGTGAGCAGATAGAGAGGGTCGAGTTTGGCTTCCACGGATCAACCTCTAGATTGTCGGGCACGTGCAAAATCGAAAAAATTAGAAACGACTTCTAATCTCCTAGTAATATACAAAATAAGAATTATATGGCACGGGAAATTGATGAATATATCCCGTGTTTTTTTTTAAGTAAAGCCAAAAAATTTGACTATATCATTTTAAAATCTAAAAAAGTCGTCGTCGCAAATTTATCATAATGTGAATTTGAAAAACTTGCATATAACAATAAAATCACTGCATTGGAAGATTTTATAAAAGAATCTTATCTAATCATTTCATTTTGTAGCCACTCAGCACAATCTAATGAGAAATTGAAAGAGTAGTATATATTTACTCGTGCGACTGTGATGTAGCATGATGTGAACAAAGATTGGGCGTCGAGCTTAGGTTCTACTCGAGGACAGTATCAAGAGTAAGTCCAATTCCCATGGCTTTATATCTTGTGAACATTATTGGGCTACAAATGCAGGGCCCAAAAATTAGTGGCCCATATTTAGAGAGCTAGCCTCTGGCACTCACTCTCACTAAGAGTACAAGGTAACAAGCCTTAGCTCTGAGTGTGTGAACAAGTGAATTCGGGAATGGGGAATTTTCGGTGAAGTATATGAATGGGTGTGTTAAGTGATAATAGAATGGCGTATAAAGGACAAAGGATGTGGAAGGTTCACCACTGAAACATAAATGCACAAGTCGCCATCCAAGAATAAAGAATCTGGATTGATGGCAACTTACCACCAAAGCATAAAAAATTGCTTCATCGGTTAAGAATAGAGAACGATTTGATTCACCACTAATCACATTGGATAACAAATCAGATAAATATTCACTTACGTAGAGGAATCCTTATATAATCATAAAATCTGCATTACAATGGAGAACTCTCCTCAATTTATAAAGGTGCTACGACATAGAAAATAGACGAATATTATAGAGACATGAAAACCATGAAGCATTCAAAGACCTAATAACTAGAAAATGTATTCAAAACACATAAGTACTATGAAATGTAACAAAGATATAAAGACTCGAAATCCTGACTCTTCAGCCTTACAGTTTATCTTCCAAAATTCATCCATCAATCTTGACAAGAAAATTATTATCTATGAGCTTCAACAAGTAACCAAGAAACTAGCTTAAAATAGCCTCCCATCAATATGTTGTTGATTAGTGGTGAATCAGTAACTTCGAAAAGCAATGGAAGAATCGACAACTTTTTAATGATAAGTTTTCTCCTCGACAACTTCATTCTTGATCCACTAAAGCAAGTTATGATTGAAATCTGCCTTGACTTGAATGAACATCGATTAGGCTAAGTTGGTCAATAAAGTTAAGTCGAATATTCTCGCATCACTTTAGCTAATTTTGTTTTTCCTCTCATTACACACACTTATCTAATTTAATCATCGATAAATCGTCCCGAAGGAAAATTCAAAGGAGCTTGTTCTCTTCTTGGTGCACAAGCCCATCTTGCTCGAATGCCTTCAATCCACAAAGACCGGTCCGGAGGAAATCGGATGCCATTATTAATAAAAATCCTATTTTGGGCTTATAATTATTAATCGACTTGTTACATCATTAATGATGGACAAAATAGGTGTGAAATAAGTTCAAATGTCAGCTCGCAACAAGCGTGGGCAATCTCATTTAGACGACCCCAGTCAAACGAAGTCACCAAAGCAAAAATGAGGTTCTCTAATCCGAGGCACGTGGAATTGGGGGGCGGTAAAGACGACAACAGCAGATGAAATCGAAAGATACCAGCTCGAACCTGCTCGAACCCGCTCGAACCCGTCGCTCTTGGCACGAAAAACAGAGGGGGGCCAGATGTGTACAGAGCATCGGCCTTCTTTCGAATATCATATTTCCGATCGAGAGAGTCGAAGAATGTTTGCTTCACTTCCGACAGCTGCCCGAGATGTCTCCTTTACATCCGTCAGGACCTCTAAAATCTAAAGCGACTTGCTTCGTGTGTCGCCCGTCGATTGGCTGGATGGAGGTAGAAGCCGGGACACGTATGCGTCGGACGAGGAGCGATCGATGATGTCGAACTTTCGTATCCTTCCACCCAATCACCGGCCTCCACGAAGGCGTCGAATCTTGGCAGAGCACCAAGTTACTAGGTTCTTTAATTACGTTTACGTGGCACTGTCACGAGTATTCTCCTCTTTTCTAGCCAGTTCTTGGTTGGATTTCGTTGAGATTTTCATCGAGATTGCTGAGGATTTCTCCTTGGACCGGGCGAGAAGTGGAGAGGAGACACATCGTACCCTCAGTACGCACAAAAACAATCCGGCCCATATTAAGATATTATTCCCATGCTGCGTTCAGAAAAAGTGCGGATCGCTCCTTGTACAAGTGGCAAAAGACTCAGTTCTTCTAGAAGTTCTTTTTTTAATTTTTTTTTAATTTTTTGGGTATGAAAACTTCTTGAATATTTTTGAATGTCTGTTTATCATTTAAAATTCTTTTGAGGCGAAACTTATCTACTGAATACGTAGTCAATTTTTAATTTTTTGTGTGAAAAGTTTTGACAGATTTACGCACTTTCACATCAATTCTGTACTTGATCTTCTTTATAAATTTAAAGAAGTGCATATTAGTCATCAATATTTTTGTCCCCCCATATTTACAAGGTATATAAAAATGTTCTTTCGATAGGAGGTCAGGTAGCCCTGCTTGCCTCCCTCAATCCGTGGCTCTAGTTGATTAGTTACCTCCGATGCAACACACGCATGTTATGATTTTGAGGCCGTGTGTGAAAATAGAACTTTCTACATAAAAATGTGTGCCCCAAGTCCTTATTGTCATGCCTTTTTAATCTTCAAACCCATTGAAAATATGGAGAACGAGTGTGTAATGTGCTCAAGAACTCAAGGATGGTGAACTTTGTTTTATGATGTCAGAGTATCGGTCAAAATGATTGGACATGTTTGTCTAGTGAACTTGAGATGCGAAGGGGTGATATTTAACGATTTACGTGACCGGCCAAATCCACTTTATCGTGAACAATATAAAATAGATTTATAAAACCAATTAAAGTAAATGTGTCACTGCATCTTTCTTTTGTTTTGTCAAGTACGTGTCACTATTTCAATAGATCATTTATCAAGCGAATCAAGGTTTACACTAGAATGCAATGTACTCTATAAATGCCTCAATGAGCTCTTCCCCTGCATTATGTTGTTATTGCAAAACTAGAGTGAAACGATAAAACTTTAGTTAAAAAGCATCTCATTGTAATGTCACCTCAAAAGAACGAGACAATATATGACACGTACTCCAATAAATTCATTAGCGAATTGAAAAATCATAAAAGCAAAATCCCGTACAACTATAGTTTCGTGATCGGATTTTTCTCTCTTTAAACCTTCCTAATCTTTTCACTGTTCATCGACAGATGGCTTTATGCCCTTTTACTTGATTGGTGAGGCTCTCAACCCCACTTTGGCTGGAATATTTTTTCACGTGGTGCAGGTACAAAACGCAATTATTCCAACTATATTACAGGAATCCAGGCAAAACCCTCTCGCTATTATTTTAATATTTCCCTGTCCACCTCAACCAGAAAATATCTCGGCTCCGCTTGTACAATCAGCCCCCGAAAATATCTTCGTACTTGGTACGACTTTTCTTACCTGCGAATCATTGAAACTCCCTGACCACAGTCTGGCAGGAGGACACGTGGTTCCGACAGGTGAGATGGTCTTTTTTTTTTATTTTTTTTTCCTTCTCTTTCCCCTTACGTTTTATTTAATACGTCGGCATCGGGGTCTCCTTTGGTGGGGGATGCCTCCAAAAGCGAATAGATTTGCGAGCCCCGACGGGGATTTTTCTAAGGACTAAATGCAAAGGCGAGGACCGAGACTACGTGTTCGATTCGCATTCGCCACCCGGGGCCAAGATGGGGAGACCTACTTATCGTATGGTCCTAGCCGGATTGGCGTGGCCGACAGTGGGGGCGACACGTGTGAGGAGTAGTTTTGGCCACGACCTTTCTTCTCCCTAAAACCACGTTTTTTTTTGGGCCGAGAGTGAAGAAGATTTTGTTCGAGCTGCAAAGCCAGCTGCGCTATTGGTCCCCCACGCTGTTCAATTAACGGCGCACGAAACATCGGCCGCCCGAGCTGAGCGGCTCGGCTGTTTTCACCGACGCCACTTTCTAGAGTACGCGGAGAGTCCGCGGAGCGTGCCGTTTCTTCTTTTCTTTTTCCGCCGATAAAAAAAAAATTAATATATTTTATCCACTTGAGAAGGTATTTTATGCGACTATAATATTGTGCATCGAAATTAATCATCTCTCTTTAAAACTTTCATGTTAATAGCAATTTGACTTTCGTATTTTGGATTTTGAAGGGACAACTTTTTGGCCATCTTGCTATTTTGTATTATCATTTCATGGAATTGGCATATACCCACAAGTCAATTTTCAAACCGTTTTAATATGAAAATATTCTTATCTCTTGTAAAAACACAAATTCATATTAATAACTAATTAGACCTTCGCACCAAAAAAAAGAAAATATTACAGTGATTGTGATATGTGTTGATGTGATTTGTTATTTCTTTTATGGAAAATGAATATAGCTGAAGAAAATTTTGGGATGGGTATATATATTAGATTGGTCATTGATTAGAAAAATGAATTTGATAGGATAATAAATAGATATAAAGAGATGTTGACTGCGCAAGTTTTGAACTGATTCAAGGAAATCAAATGAATTGGGTCAAGGCCTTTAGCTGAGAAATCAACTTGTTTCGAATGAATTAATACAGTAGTATTGCGATTCACGTCTATACTTATATGCTTTGCCTAAAAAAAAGGACGTAATAGTGAAATGAGATGAAATAGTTATTAAGATGGGTAGATCAGATCGAAATAGTGAAAAAACTAAAAGCATCAATTATTGAATCGATGTCCAATCAATTTTATCTTTCCTTCCGTAAAGGAAGCAGATGCAAATTGAACTTAAAATAGTGGTCATCGTCGATCTCCAGAAAACTTGTACTAGTTCTCACCCTTCTATGGGTTCAAATTGTTTCAACCCTTTTCTTTTTGGAGTTCAAACTAATTTTTTAACTTTTGTTTCTTTTCAACGACGATTAATCGTGTCGTGCATTAATTAATTCAATAATAATTTTGGCTCGATGAAGTGGGGCCACCTTCCCCAACAACATCATCGCCATCTATAAATCCCCTCTTCCTCCGCTTCTTCTTCTTCTTCTTCTCTCTCTCTCTCTCTCTCGCTCTGTCTCCTCCTTCACGAGCTTTCTTCTCGCAGCAGCTTTTCCCGTCGCTCCTCGCCGCAGCGAAGCTCCATTTCGCCTCCTCCGTTCATCCTCTCTCGCCTCGCATCCTCCCGATCGTCCCTTCCCCCCCGTCGCATCTGCAATATCGCCTCGAGCCTCGCGCCTGCGAAACCTAGCGGCCTCCGCTTGCCGCTCCGAGCACGCAATGACGACCGGACGAAGGTACGGTTCCTCTCCCTTCTGTGCATGAGCTCGATTTCTCGCCGCCGAGCGATGGAAACCGATCACGCGCCGTCGTGAATCAATCAATCTTCACGAGGAGCGATGGAAGTAGATCGAACCTGCAATTCCCGATTCGTCGGAGAAACATGAGGATGAAACCGAGAATTTTGATCATTTTGCATTGCGATGATCGGGCATGTTTTCCGATGCGTGCTTGATTCTGGTACAGAATCGGTACGAATCGTGACCCGTGGAGTGTTTGTCTCACCGCGAGTTTCTTTGTTTTTCGAACTTATGATGCAGACGCCATTGGTGTTCGGAGGGAGCTTGCTTTTGATGCTATCGGCTCGATTTCGATCTCCGGTGAGTCCTCACTTTGCCGCTTTTCGCTATCTTTTATGGTCCTGAAGCTTAATTTACTTTCGTCTATGGAATGATGGATTTTGTTTGCTTTTGGAACTTTTCTACGTATGAGAGATAGGCAATTGATTTGCTCCTTTAGTTCAGAACCTCCTTTGTTTGAGATTTCCAGTCGAGTAGTTTAGCAGCATATGTCTATTATAAGCGGATTTTATGCCTAAAAAAATTAGAAAAAGGCAGTGTGTGAGCTCTTTCTCTCCTTATTGGCTGATAAGAAGGAAAATATTATTTTTCTTACAGAAAGAAAACCCTATAGAGGATAAGTGGGAGAATCAATAGGATTCATTGATCAGAGAAAGCATCATGTGCAGCTATTTTACCAAGTATAAGTTATAACACTAAGATTCTATCACCGGATCAACGGCATTTCTTAATGATTTTTACATAATAATAATAGTAATACAGTTGAAATTGCGGTAGCGTTTCGGCTTAAACTTGATGCTCGATAGGCCATGACATAAGCTCTGACATATGCCGAGAAGGCTATTTTCAAGTAATATAACAATGCCTCTATATCTTGTAAAAATACCAGGCTATACCGATAATCCATGATGTGTCCATGAATATCAAGATGTTGAAGTGTTTGTGACATGTATTGATATTATTTATGGAAAATGAATGTAGTTAAAGAAAATTTCAAGAGAATGGTATTTGGTTAGTCATTACTTTTATGGAAAATGAATTTAGTTAGAAAAGGAAGTAGATAAAGAGGGATTGTGAATTTGCAAGTTGCAAAACCAATTCGTGTTTACGAAATGAGTCAGGTTGAAGTTAGAGATTAACTCAAATTTGAATGAATTTATTGAACATTATTAATTTCAAGTACACTTGGGTCATGGGTTAGTCCTTGAGATAACTAACGTGTTTCACTCAGTCTTTGAATGACTCATTCAGCTCTTAGTAGAGTAATCTAAACTCAGCCTTCTCCTTGAAATATTGCTCACTCACACACATTGCCCACCTTGGATTGTAGAGAGAGGAGTATTTGAGAGAGAATGCTTTATTGCTTATTGGATTGTTGGATGATATTGGGGAAACCTATATATTCTCGAGCTCTTCTAGTTACAATCATAGGTACCTCCTTAATTTAATGGTGGAAATCTAATCTCCTAATCACAATCTAGCCCATCTATTACAAGATTCCTTTGAAGTACACACAAACTTCAAGGGATATTCTACAATATTAACGATTAAAATGTTCAAGTCTTGCCCAACCATCTTGGTTGTCGCCCCAACCTGCCGGTCCTTGAAAACCTTTGGTGTGACAATTTCTCCCACCTAATTGAGTGCCTCACTCGTTGCTCTTGACTCGGAGTTCTTGCTTGCCCGATTGCCTCCTTCCCTTAGATCGTTAGCTCCAATGGCTGGCAATTCTTCCATCCACGCCGTTTAGTCTTTCGCTTCTTGACTTCAAGGTCACATGGCTTTTGAACCCTAACTTGCTCCACAAGGGATTCTCCCTCAACTTGGCAACTCTAATTTGCCTAGCAAGTTCCCCACTTCCAGAAAAATCTATGGATAGATATTTCTCCCAAGGTTGGCTTGAACCACTCAAACTCCACCTTAACCTCTCCAAAGTTGTGGCCTCGCCCTCTCTTTGCCCTCAACTTGGCCACGGCCCCTTAACTCTCGGTCCTCCCTTCACGCGTCATATCAAATATGCCTCTGTTATCGTCAATCTGTGAACTATTGGCAACATAGATTGGAATGTCGCATCATGAGAATAAGCTACTCGGTCCTTATGTTAATGAGGACATCCTAGCGAAGAATCTATAATAAAAAACAAGATCTTAGTCATCAAGTGGAATTACTTAGTAGTGAACTTCCCCTTCCATTCTCCGACACTTATATCTACATCAAACGAGGCTAATCACTAGTACATCTTTTGAATTGACGGCCTCCATTCGATATCTGGTTGGCTCCACTTGAAGATGGAAACTCTTTGCTGCTTAATTAGACATTACAAGTTCGTTGTGTCTGTGTCAATTAAGGCATGGAACTTTGTATTGCCAACTTGTCTTCTAAAAATGACAAACTCGATCATAAAGGCTTATACTTGAAACCTTAAGAAGTTGAATAGCTTCAACGCCCTAATCCGCACTTCCCAATTCTCTTGTCTTGGCTTCTGAAGAATATTGTAAAAAGCGTATTCTTCTTTGAGCAATCTCAACAAAGATTTCGGCCATTGCAAAAGAAACATTTGATTGGCTTCCTCTCTTAATCCTTGTTTGCCGCTTGGAGGTTTCTCCCATTCAATCATAAGTTATGGGAAAATGCCCCTAGAAGTGTCATAATTATTGAACAACGCTTATTTTAGTGCCAAATTTTTTCGTTAGATCACTTAAGTGCCAAATTGGAGAAGAAATGATCACTGAAGTGTTTCTGGCAACAATTTCGACAGATCATCCCATATGACTTTTTTTTATTTATTTTTATATGAAATTTTAACGTCTATGTGGCTTCTAATAAAAAAGGAAGTCTATTGAGGACGATGACCTGGCCTTAAAAGTCATTCTCTCTCTTTTCTTTCTTCTCTCTATAATTCCATAACATAGATTACTTGGCTTGACGCTCAAGCTTTTAGGAAGTCATGATTCAGCTTCAATAGTGACCAACCCACTCCATATCTTCTCCAAAAGCAGTTTCTACAGCTCCAGCTCCTCCTTTTGTAGCAAGTGCGATCCATTCCCCTCCCCTAATCCCTTCCTCGACATCATGACTTCCGTCTCCTCTTGTTTCCCACAGTGGGTCCACTGCCTTCATTGACACCTCCGGCCTCTACGTCCCTCTCCGCGTGCTCTGGCGTTTTATTGACTCCCTCGCCTCTCGCCTCTCCACCATGGGCATTTGCAAGGGCAATGTTGTCCTCCTCCTCTCCCCCAACTCCATCTCCTTTCTTATCTTCTACCTTGCCGTCATGTTCCTTGGCGCCGTCATCACTAGCACTAATTAGTTGTCTTCCATTTTCTTAATCTGAACATATCCATGCTATATTTCTTTTTCCCATCGTTTGAATTTTTATCATGGCTTTTTTGTGACCATCCATCCTTGAAACTCCCGTACCAACATCAGTTAGATAGATGGTAGCAGTTCATACGTTAGTTTCATTGTCCTCGATTCCCACGGTTTTGAAGAATCGTTCCATTGAGTACCATGCCCCATATTGTGTTGTCAAGCTCCTCGGCAAAGTTCCATGCCCTATATGGAGCTGTCCATCTCCTGGCAGATTGGTCTCCCTTGAACTTCTCCCACTTCGTCCATCCTCAAAGTCGGCATCATGGTGACTACACTCTGCTCGCCACAGCCGTCTTGCAAGTTTTCAGTTATTTATTTATTTATTTTCTTACCATCTCTAGCCTCTCGATGGTCTTCCACAATGGACTTGAGAGAATCATTCCTCTCGTGCAATGGGTCGACGAGTTGATTCGAGGCTCTTGAGAACTCGCCATGAAGCGTCTCTTTGACCTTGTTGTCGCTCTTTTAAGTCATCGAACCCATTCTTTAAGTTGCCCACGGTCATCAGTACTTTGATGAGCCTTTCTTCAAAGGTGCACATGAAACCCTTTGAAGTAGTTCTCTTAGCTTTCCCACGATTTTCTTTCTTGAGCCTTATCTCTAACGGTAGGTAGAGCGGTAACATCGGGTTCCACATTCCCTGGATCACTTGCTGTGCACTTCCAACTCTCACCACACTCTTTTACGTCTTACTTTGATACCACTTATCACAGGCTGACAATTCAGATCACGTTCATGTGGCACTTAAGCTCTAGATGACTCGTTCACCCCTTAATAGAGTTTGCCTAAGCTTGACTTTCCCTTAGTAAAGTCGACTAAATCAGCCTTTCCTTGGATGTATCGCTCCCTCACTTGCTCATCCTGGCTAGTAGAATGTTTGTGAGGAATGCTCTATTGCTGGTTGGATGCCATAAATGAGCAGAAAGGGATTTTATATATACTTAAGCCACTTTAATTATAACAATAGATCCCTCCTTTACCTAACCATGGAGATCCAATCTTCCTGACCATCATATACCCTATTATAACAAGATTCATCCAGAATTCATTCCTTTTTTTACCCTATCAGTATTTAGAAATATCCATGAAAACTCTAGATCCCTAGAAACTTCAAGGCTTGGTCATCTTAGCCATCTCTTGGCTTGTTGGGCCTTGACAACCTGTAACACTAGCATGTAATTCACTTTAAAAAAACCATCTGCAAAGTGAAAAAGGAAAAGAGACAAAGTGAGATGAGACGTTGTATTGAGATAGGAAGATCGAATCAGAATAGTGGGAAAACTTCGTGTGGTAATTGTGGAATCAACTTTTAATTATTTTTTTCTTAAAAAAGTAAGCAGATGCAAATTTGAACCTAATGGCCATAAATTATAAGTAGTAATCGGTTATTTAATTAGCAGGCAACAAGGGTCGTTTGTACAGTAACTCGTTATGTTCACTCCTAGTGCAAAGGAAGCCAAGGCAAAGAAGCTATCTAAGGGATGGGGTAAATAATGAGTGCGCCCAAGTTTTGTCCCCAAATTCAATCACTTGGGGAGAAGTAAATTACAAATGACATAACTTTAATACGGCTCTCATATGCCATAACTTTTTTTTTTAATCACTTAAATGTCATAACTTTTACTAGGCTCTCTTATTTGAGTGCTATAATTTTTTTTTTCCCGATAATTTGAGTCATCAATCATTTGAATGCGATGACGTTTTAAAAACGTTCGCTACAAGTGTCATGTCATGTGAGATTTCTGATACTTGGGTGGACGTTTTTTAAAATTTATAGCACTCAAGTAATCAACTCAAAGTTATGATACTCAAGTAAAGATTTTTTTTTTTTCAGAGATTATGATACTACGTGATTGAAAGAAAGTTATGATGTTCAAGTGACTGCCGTATGTGACTTAAAAGTCACATGATATGTCCTTATCTCAACTTCGTTGAGGATTATTGTAGAATTCGAAACCCTTGGAAAATAATTAGAGAAAGAAAAGAAAGGATGCAAAACTTCAGGCCGACCAATACTTCATTAATAATCTTCTATTTCTAATTCTTTTAAATTATTAACTAAGCACATTCGATACTCTTCTTTAAGCGTTTCAAGTTTCGAAGTGTAGTGTACTCAGGAAAGATAACATGTGAAAAAATCATTTATTTGTTTATTTGTTCGGTTAACAAACAACAGTTAGGGACGTTGGCTTGTAAGATTCTTTATTTATTTTTTCCAGATTATTACTAAATCACCATCACTATGAAAAAAATTACACATTTTATCATTGGATGAATAACATGTATATTTGAGTTGATTTCGTAAGTAAATTCTTTTACGTGCCAATAATTGGTGAGGATGTAAATTATTATTTTTTTTTTATCATTGACCCGTTGAATTTTCTTTTTCAAAGTAATGTTATGTAGAATATATATTAAGATGTGAACATATTGTCTATGCAAACATAGGGAAGAGAGTCATATACATATTTTTATATATGATTTCGACTTGAATTTTTTAAGGAGTGTTTTAGAGGGACTTGTTAATTGATTAATCAGAGAGTCATACACATTTTTATATATGATTTCAACTTGAATTTTTTAAGGAATGTTCTAGAGGGACTCCTTAATTGATTAATCAAGAAAAAAATTTGCTATTCTTCATATTACTTATTTTAATTCAACTTTTTTTTTTGGGGTCCAAACTTATTTAACTTTTTTCTATAAGAAATAATCATATTTAAACCGTACATTATATAATACTTTTGGCTATCTATAAAAGCCCTAATCCTCCCTCCCCCGCTTCTTCCCTCCGTCCTTCTCTCCCTCGGTTCTCCTTCACGAGATTTTCTCGTCTTACGAGCTTTTTCCCATTTCTCCTCGCATGAAGAAGCATCGTTTCACCTTCGTCCTCCGTCTTCTCTCGCCGTCCTCCCCTCCCCCTGCGATCTCGCCTCGAGCCCCAACCCTCTGTTCCCGCGAAACTTACGCCCCTCCGCCGCCGTTTCGAGCTCGTATTGACGATCGAGCGAGCGACGGTGCGGTACGGTTCCGCTTCCTTCTATGCATGAGCTCAATTTCTCGCCGCCGAGCGACGGCAATCGACACGTGCCGTCGGAAATCAATCTTCACGAGGAGCGACGAAGTGGATCGGCCGGCGATTCGCGATTCGTTGGAGAGATATAAGAAGAGAACGAGAATTTAGATGATTCGCATGGTGATCGTCAGGCATCTTTTGTTTACGCGTGCTTGGTCTTAGCATTATAAATACAGAATCAATGCGGATTCTGACCAATAGAGTGTTTGTCTCACAATGAGTTTCCTTTTTTTTTTTTTTTTTTTTTTTTTAACTTGTTATGCAGATGAAATAACCGTTCGAGGAGAGCTTGCTATTTGGAGCCATCGGCTTGATTTGGATCTCTGGTGAGCACTGGATTTCTTTGGTTTTCGTTTTCTCTTTTCTTATCTCCGCTACCTTTTTATAGTCTTCGTAAACTAAATTTATCTGGTAAGTTTTTTTCCTTGTGTTTTGTTCATGGAAATTTTTGGGTAGACTACTCATTTTTCCTATATTCCTGATGTTAATTTGGGACTTCTGTCTGTGGAATGATGATTTTATATGTCTTTGGAACCTTTGTATGTATGAGATATTGGAAACTCGTTGTTTAGATTCTCCTCTAGCTTGTAACCTCCTTGTTTGAGATTTCTCATGTATTGTTGCATCATATATCTAATACAAATGAGTTTCATGCCTGAAAAACACAGTGTGTGGACTGAAAGTCTCTACATGATCAAGTTACAGTTCATTTCGTTGCAAAGATATAAAAGGGATACATGAAATAATAACGTGAATATCAACTGATAATTCATTGTTCTGGTGTGTTAATGTATAAGGTACTTGGAATTATGGTGAATGCTTGCAGCTTGACATCTCTTGTATCTGTACATATTTAGGTGTTAATATAAATGTGTATATGTGTAATATTTTATGTACCTCGTTGATTGTTATGGTTTACAATGAAAGGAAATAATGAGATGAGATTAGTTTTTGCATCTTAAGACTGTTAACCTGAAGAAAATGATCACACCTGATTTCAATGATTGTCAAGACAATATGAAATTTCCCTCCTTTTCAAGCCAAAAGAGTGAAAACGAAGATAAAAAAAAATTACTTAAATAAATAAAATAATAATAACTAATTGAGGGTCATAGTTAATAAATAAAGATGATTGAAGATTATAAATAGGAGGATGGTCATGCATAAGACTACTGGGATAAAAAGAGCAATTGTTAGAAGAAGAGAAGGGACAAAAAAAAGCATCCCTCTTCCATAGCCATATAAAACCATTGTCATTCTTTGCCTCTAACATTAGTTTTCCAACATGCCAAATATTTGACAAATTGGTGTCAAAACCTCGGTAAATCTGTCGTGAGTAGCCAGGAGTATCAAAAAGAGTAAGAAAACAGATTTGCCAAAAAGCTAGCAGAAAGAAGAACAGCACTAGGACCTTGCTACAAACATCTTTTGGTTGATTGCCCCAATGTCTGAGAAGTGAGCGGTAATCCTTTCCAACTACAAGAGTTGGAGTGTTCAGACCTACATTATTGAGTATTGGTACTAAGGAACCAATTACTATACCCAACTAGAGGAAGAAAAATGGTTGAGCAAAGGTTCTAGAGAATATGCAAAGGGGCTTCCACCTTGAGATATAGAATGAACAAGGATTGGTAATCTCTCCACAAGTCTGAGTGATACTTGAGTCTATCTCTTGAAATTATAAATTTGTTATCTTTGGTCATAGTATATTGGATGGGTAATGTGAAAGATAAGTTTCTTTAGAGACTGTTGTTGATATCCAAATGGCATACTAAGAGATGAGGTGGGTGAGAAATTGGACAAGGAGGAAGTTGTTGAGCTCCACGACACCAATGATAAAGAGGCCTTTCAAAGTAAAAAGGGTAGTGCACCCCAAGGGGGCGGAACTTTTTCTCAATATTCAATATGGTCCTCCCTTTTTTTGTGGAATTGAGTATCTAGACTTTCCAAAATCAGCATGTGAAACTTTATTAAGTTAGGTGTCGTATGACAAGGATCATGGATGACTATGTCATTATGTTTGCCTAACTTAGCTGAGAAAAGCAGTTTTTTGCTTGTGTCTTTTCTTCTTCTTACTTGCTTCGCTTATGACTAGTGACCACCACCATTGTCATTGCTATGCCGAACCACTGCACCTTATCGCCACTACCACTGACATCATCTCTCTCTCTCTCTCTCTACATAATGCCGAGGCGCCCTCTATCTTTGTGCGTATATCTATCTCGGACTGACCTTAAATTGTGGTAGCTACCCCAGATCTGAGGTTGTGGCCTCCTCAAACCTGTGAAAGCCAATGATGGTGGTCATAGCTGAGTTTTGGTGGTGATGTTTGTGCTGTTGCTGGTGGTAGCAGTGGTAGTAGAGTTCTATGCAGCTGTTTGTTCAAGTGGTATCTGCCCTCGTGGCTATGACTTTGTCTAAATACTGTAGTGGTGCTTGTGCTAGTGGTGGTGGGGGCAGTTTTGAGTGGTGTTTACAATAGCAATGAGTGGCGGTGAAGGTGTATCGTGGTGGGGGAAGTAGCACTGGTGTTGTTTATGTTACTGGAACATGTGTGTCCGTGAGTGCGTGAGAGAGAGAGAGAGAGAGAGAGAGAGAGAGAGCTCAATGACACATGGATGCCAACTATCCAACTTAATGGCGTTAAATTCCACATCAGTTAAAGCTGTTAGGAGGACTGAATCTTGAAATTGGCCAATTGTAGAAAGTTCGAGTACTTGATTAAATAAACAATAAAGTAGAGGTAACACATTGAATTTCTAAAAAAACAATAAAGTTGAGGTAGCACATTGAATTTTGGGCGAGCCCTTGTGGGTACCCATAACTGGTATATAAAAGTTGGAATGGCAACGCTATATTCAAATCCTACTCACTTTCGATATCCTATTAGCATTTATAAGTTTTAAACCAATCAGGTAGCAAATCTTCATTGAAGTTCATCACTGTACTGACTCTCTCCTGCTTTGTTACATAAATAGAAAGAATAGAGGTGAAGCATGCTCAAGGTTGAATAATTTAGAACCTATCTTATTCATGCAATGCAGAACATTATTCGGCATTTTGCTGAGAAGCCATTCCATGATATTTCTGTATTAAATGAATTTGGCATGGAGATTGTTGCAATTGAAAGAGATGAAACATTGTATCTGAAAAATGTGGAAAAAAAAATTTAGTTTATGGGGGAGAGTTGAAAAAATTATTAAACTAGATTTTAATGATTGTCATATATAAATGGAACTTCCCATTGAAGTTTGAGAAGTTAAAATTATTATTTAGTATATCTAACTACATGATTATATAAGTTAGAGCTCTAATGAATAGACATAGATGATTGCATTCTATAAATAGGGGTATCGTATTGGATGCTGTTCAAAGGAATAAAAAGCAAGTTTGAGAAACAAAACTCTCATTAGAGTTCGACACTACCATCTTTTCCTCTCTTCCTCTTATTTATAGTTGCCCATCAACCCAAATAATCCCAGAGTTAATTTTGCAAAGCTTCTTTTTATGCAGGACTGAATTGTATTGTGTGTTGTTTGCATGTTGTAGTTTATCAAATTTTTTATCACATTATTTCCCTTCTGATAAGTAATGCTTTCTTCACTTACGATTTTCTTAAAATAAGTGTCTTTTGCCACTGTGATTGTATGGTTAGTTGAAAAATATTGTTGCTTGTGCATCACATCTTATATCCTATTCATAGTAAGAGACAGCCATTTTTTTTTCAAGCCTTGAGATTTCTCTCCTCCTTTTCTCTTTTCAACAAAACATAGCGTTTGAGATTCTGTGTACCCAGCGTCCGTTACTTTCTACCTCATTATAATCAACTTACATACTTTTCTGCTCTCTCAAAATGTCATTTCATCTAAGAGGTTTGATCGTTTAAATATCATATCATGTCTTGTCTCCCAGCTTAAGCTTTTAAAATTTGTTTGTGAGTCCCACAAAATTATATGACCCCTATTTAAGTGTGAAAATTCATGAATTAAGCCCCCTCCCTTCTCCATCTATGGTTTCTAATGAGTAAAGAACAGGATTACTGCAGTTTCCATTGTCCACTTATTGGAAATTACTCAATGTGTTACCCGTAATGGAGTTATCTAGATTGCTTTCCTAGGCTTTGCTCATTAAATTGCGAGTTTCGCAAGTATATGTACTCTCTCCTTAAATATGGTTGCTTGCCTTCCAGAGGATTTGTATACTAGAAAGAGTGTAGCCACTGGGCCAATACCCTCAGAGATTAGAGGGAAAACATCTGGGCCTGTCAGTTTGTTGACCTTCAACTTGTAAATGGGCAGGGGCCTGTCGGTTTGTTGACCTTCAACTTGTAAATGGGCAGTCCTAATAAATGCCTTAATTGTTGATCTGAAATCTTTGAGATAAGGATACCTTTATAATTAGTGTACTCAGAAATTGATTTAAGAAACTGGTCCTGCCTCATTCAGGAGCTTTGACTTCCACTCCATGTCATTGTTACTCATCTTGACTCTCACATAGCATGTTTTAGAAATAAAAGCAATCCTCTTCCACTAGAGTTTGATACCACCATCATTTCCTCTTTTCCTATCTTTATCTGCCCATCCATCCAAGTAATCCCAGAGTTAATGTTGCTTAGCTTCTTTTTATGTGGGACCGAATTTTAATGCATATTGTAGTTTATTGACTTTTTGATCTCATTTTTCCCCTTTCTGATAAGTAATGCTTTTCTCGCCTATGATTTTCTAAGAAATGTTCAACTGTGATTTTATTGCTAATTGAAAAATATTATTGTTTTTTCATTGCATCTTATATCCTATTTATACTAAGAGAGAGCGCTTGTGGCTGAGCGTTCAGATTTCTATCCTCTTTTTCTTTGTTCAACAAAAGATTGCGCTTGAGATCGTGTGTTTTTATGCCCTTTACCTTTTACCTCATTTATAATTAGCTTTCATACTCTTTTTGCTCTCTCAAAATATCGTCTCATGTTAAAGAGAGTCATGATATCATGTCTTTGTCTACCAGCTTAAGTTTTTAAAAATTGGTCCTGATTAAGTGTGAAAACTCATGAAATAAACACCTTCCTCTCTCCAACTATAGTTTGTATTTAGAGATGTAAAGAATGGGATTACTGCAATTTGCATTGTACCCTCAGTGGAAATTACCAAATATGTTACCTATAATGGAGTTACTTAGAGTGCTTACCTAGGCATCATCCATTAAATGACGAGTGTTGCAAGTGTATGTATGCTCTCCTCAAAGATGGTTGCTTGCCTTCCAGAGGATTTGTGTGTCAGAAAGAGTGTAGCCACTGGGCCAATAAGCTCTGAGATTAGAGGGGAAACATCTGGGCTTGTCAGTTTGTTGACTTCAGCTTGTAAATGAGCAATCCCTGCCTCTAGATACCTTGTTGACGTGAAATTGAGATGATGATACCTTGACAATTAATGTACTGAGAAATTGATTTAAGTCACTTGTCTTACCTCATGCAGGAGCTTTGACTTCCACCCCATCTCATGGTTACTCATTTTGACTTTTAATACTGGGTTCTTATTTTTTAAGGTGGAACTGAGCTCTTGTGGCTTCCGGCCCTGGAAACTCACTGACAAGTTATGATTGCTCATATTTTTCTGTTTCTTACATTATAATGTGAAACTGAATGGTCATAAGACCAATGTGCTCATACAAATGAAAGCATTGTTGCATTGGTAATTGCAAATCGATTCATTTTGGGTTTTTCACGTCTGTCAATTTGTTACTGGCATCGTGCTTTGCTTTTTTAGTTTGTAGAGATGATACATTGTACGGAGAGATTTCCCTGCTTTAGTATTGCCTAGGTATCATTGGTGGACAGCTAAGTTTTTGAGCTTTTGTTCGATGGTGTGAAGGGCTTTGCTCTCTCTAGATGCCTTAATTGTTGATCTGAAATCTTTGAGATAATGATATCTTTATAACTAGTGTACTCGGAAATTGATTCAAGTGTTTGGTCTTGCCTCACTCAGGAGCTTTGACTTCCACTCCATCTCGTGGTTACCCATTTTGACTTCTAAAACTGGGCACATATTCTTTAAGTTGGAACGGAGGTCTTGTGGCTTCCAGCCCTGGTAAGTAGTAATTGCTCATATTTCTTGTTTCTTTCATTATGATGCAAACTCAATTATCATAAGACCAATGTGGTCATACGAGTGAAAGCATTGTCGCATATGTAACTGCAAATCAATTCATTTTTTGTTTTTCCATGTCTGTGGAGTTGTTACTGGCATCATGCTTTGTGTTTGTAGTTTGTAGAGATGTTATATTGTACAGAAAGATCTCTTTGCTGAAGTACTGCTTAGGTATCTCTGATGGACAGCGGAGTTGTTGAGCTTTTGTTGAATGATGTGAGGGGTTTTGCTCTCTCTAAATTGACAGCTCCACGTTGTTAAGCTTTTGTTTGTTGATGGTATGGAGATACCTTGCAAGTTAATCTCTTTGGGATGTGGAAACATTCAAATTACCATTCATCACTGAGCCTATGGTGATCTCTTCTGGCTTCCTTGATTTTTTGCATCATGTCTTCTTCTTGACATTTTTTGCCCATTTGCGCCACTCTTTGCTAGGGTTTCCTCTCTCTGTTTATTTGATAGAATGGCTTTCTGATGAGGATTTATATCTATGGATTTTATCCTATTGTCTACCTGACTGGCAATTTTTTACTTAATTTAGGCATACTCTTACTCTATTAGATAATCAGGAAATTAACAGGGAACGGACCTTATGGATTCCCTTCAGTATGCTATGAAAGCTTGACTTACATTGAAGCCTGTGCATTGTTGTCTTCCTGAAGTTGTTATTTGAAATGCTTATATATGCTAATCTTTTGGTCATATATTAGTTGCATATGAACATTCAAAATGTTAGCTTTTCATTGACATAATGTTTCATTGCAATTGGAGATCTTCAAAACTAGATTCACAAGAGAGAGTCCACCTTTTTTCTTATTGCAGTTGATTTTACCTTTACATAAGTCCCTGGTCATGATCCACAATGCTACAATTTATTCCATTGATCATTTCAAACTAGAGCCTGTTTGCTTAATAACATGTGATATACCACATCTCAGTTATGGAAGCTTAACTTTGGTAAGCCCGCCTGTCGTTGAATATAACTGAGTGACATCCATTGCAGTTGATACTTCCTTGCTAGTGCAGCTGTAGTCTGCTGCATATATGAAGAGAGATTTTCTTATAGTAAGACATGGGCGAAATAAGAAGTCTTCTTTGCCAAAATTGATGCGTTTTAGGAGGATTACGTACCCCAAGTTTGTGGCTCGTGCTGTAGTTTCATAGTTTTGTTGCTGTGGTTGGCTAAGTTGGAGATTGACAGGTACATGAGAGTCCTCTCCAATTCCTAATCCATTTGTCAGAAGATTTCTGTTTGTTCCATTCACATCTCTCGTTCCATAAACCTGGAATGAAAAGTTTTCTATCTAAGGCTAAAAATAGGGCTCTGACAATGTGATACTATTGATTGGTTCTAGATTCTGAGTATCCAAATCAATACCTTCTTATACAGCTCCATGTTTTCTTGACGAATGAGGTTTACCTTCTTATACAAGTCCACATTTTCCTGATGAATGAGGCTTCCCTGAACACAGAGTGATATTTAGATAATTGAACAAATATGGAAGTGACCACAAATAGAAATGATTCAGCGTTAACCTTTCTGTTGAGCTCTTGTATTTCATCCGTTAGTATCTGATCCTGCAATCGGCAGACCTCAAATTTATCATCTTTTGCACTGGAAAATCCAAGAACAAGCATTTAATTGGGGATAGGACTTCAAACCTTTTTCATGCGGACACCACGAAGACTCATTTCCAGTTGGTTCTCCAAATTCTGTAGATCTTTGACAGTTAATCCCGAGAGCTCTTCTCCCATCATCTGCCTGTTTTGTGTTGGTTGTTTTTAAAATTTGTGTACAAGGTTCAAGAAATCTGCTAGAAAAACACAAATGCAAGAGAGAATTTTCCTTCTAGGTTGCCTTTCTTTTTGCTAAAAAAATCTACCTCTTCCACAGTGCAGAGAACCATTAAAAAACACTCCTTTATTAACTGTTATGTTGGATAATTTGTTAGTCAGTTATGTTACCAGGAAAAGCCACAGCACAGATTGTTAAGCGTATGGTTGACGCTCTAACAGGGCAAGGATTCAAATCCCTACCTGCAATTAACTGAGTTGGATTTTTTCATGGTCAAATCTGTTTCAAAGTGAAACTGAGTCACTATTTTGACATTTCTTGATCCTGGTCAAACCCAGTTTTTTTACCAGTTCTAATTTCTCACATTACAATGGCACGAACCAGACTTTCGACCGGTGCTCAGTCTTGCTGGTTTAATTAGCCACAGGTCTGGTTTAAACATCGGTATGTGGAGAATACAAAGAGGCCTTGAACAAGACAAATGGTTGGGTATTAGCTGACTTGCTTGATAGGCTAACACTACTCCAACAGGATGCAATCCCCTTTTTTCAAAGGTGACTGACCTATCATGTCCTATTTCAAGTAGGAATGAAGTTCCTAGCTTTTGGTTACTGTTAAGATTATGATGAAGGCAAGCCTAGACATGGGTTGGTTGTATTTTATCTTATTTCTATTGCTTTAATTGTCTAATTCTAATTGAAAATTTCCTTGGTAAATTAACTTAGTAGGTAAGAATTGTACCTATGGTTTTCTTGCAAGCTTTGCAGTTGTTGCCTCAATGCTGCTGCTTCCTTTTGCCAATACTTGAGAATGGATGCATTATACACGTTAGTTACATAGCAAAATATGCATGACAAACATGCCTAAGCTTATATAGTTCACATTACTGCATTCATAGCTGTAAAATTAAAATGGCAGTGGCTTCATAAAATCACAATGGCATTACAGGATAATGTTGGTGATGTTTCAAAGAATGTGCTGGTCAAATATGAAGGAAATACTTGGTGAAGACATCTTTCGTTATGGCAGCATATATGTGTTGCGTAGGATATGAATACTTTGATGCATCAAGTTTATTAATTTTTTGCAAGATTTTCGATAATTCGAAGTTGAAATTTTATGGAACGTACTAACACAAATGCCATTGATTCTGACTGGTATATACATAGTGCAACCCTTCTGTAATGGCATGAGTTGTCTCGTGTAGCTTTTTGTTCATCTAGTTGGTATAGAAATGCATAAAATTCCATGGGTTTTTGATGGATGATGATGCTACAAGTATATAATGCAACTGCCCAAAGTTACTGTCGGCAATAAACCCCTAAGCTGACTGTGGCAAACTATAAGGAAAAGACAAGCAGAAAGTGCTACATGACGCTACAAATGCAAGAAACCCTTGTCATCGTGCTTGTTCATTTAGTTGCTTAGGAAATGACAAATACAGAGTAGGAACACGTTAAAGATGACACTAAGGGACTCCTATCAAACTTTGATAATAACTATCAATGCCAGGAGTTTTTATGTACTTCAGGTCATGTTTGAAATAGATATTGGCATCCGCACCAATCTTAAGTTACAACTAAATAGCATTATATATCAATGTGATGAACCTTTATAAGTTGCCATGGACCATTGTGAACTTTGGCAATTGAAGTTTCCCTGGCTTTTCAAAATTTTATTCCTCAATGTGTAATCATCCCCTCTGCTCCACTATTCATGTACTGGGCTCTACTTTTGAAGTTACAGAGGAGTTGTGGGCTTGAAGTGGATTGTACTAGATAGTCGACAGAAAATGGATTTTCATGATGATACCCCAGTCCATTTGTTAATTAGATTAAGGGGTAATATCGAAGAGATTTTTATTGTATGATTTGGGGAATTCATTCTGTAAAGTATATTTCATTAAGCTCAATTAACTCGTAAAGGATTTGTGTTATGGCTCAATTATGATATGTCGCTTCAGACTTGACAATACCTTTGTTATGTGCACTGTTTCCGCTGGTACACAATAGATGTAGTTGATGTTATAATCACTTTCAACTGTCGAATTTTCATGCTGCGAATACATTTATCCTAGATGTCTAGTTGTCAGTTTTAGATAACTTTCTAGCAATAGATTCCTATAAAATATATTTGGAACATCTGTAAATCTTGTATTCATTCTATAAATGCATCCAAGCAACTGCATGATCATTAGTACATGAACAGGTCCTAAAACTGGATAAAGGCAGGGGGCAGCAATAGGGGTCTTATGTTGGGATACCTTTAAGTAAGTCAACAGCCTGCGTGGTTTAGGTACATTTACTGATTTTTTAAGGCTCTAACAGCTGGTAATTTATGGTGAAGATCTTTTTCTAGCTGATATGGGTGAGATCCTATATAGCAGACAGGAAGAGGATGCTGTCGATGAAAATTCTATGCTTATCTACAGATCAGTTGTCCTTTGACATAATTGTTCTGGATAATCATGCTACACAAGATCCTCTCTAGTATTAGTAAGATTACAAAGGTAATGCAGTTACATTTTTCCATATACGACTCAATTCGGATAATAAAGGTAATTATTGGTTAAGTTATTCTATATGGAGATCAATAACTGAATATAGTGTGACTTCTATGTTTATATCTCTCAAAGCTATAACCCTGTGAGGTTTGTCTACAGATTCGGTCTACTTTGTGCCTCTGTTCTTCTTCCTTCCACTCTTTGCTGTGCTCGACTCTTTTCCTTAGATATTCTCTGAGTTACTACTTGGTTTCATACAGCTTTAATGATTATTTTTTTCATCCATCCAACTATATATGGGGATTGATAGTTGTAACTACAGTTTCCTTATTTTATACTCTGTTGGCCCTTCCTAACTCAGCTGTCGCTAATCGTGTAAAGATCCAGCTCTTCAAATGCAGCAGAGTTGTGCTACACAATACCTGACCATGCTACAGAAAAGAAAAAAAATGTGTCGTGCTGTGATACTGTATTGTTTAAAACTACAATTAATGGGGTGGAAAGATACCTTAACTTCAGAGTGTGGATTTCCCAGCTGATGGTGATCCCCTTTTGATTTGTTGTATCTCTCAATCATTGATTTCATGCTGGAGCAGCAGATACAATCATGTCAGAAATGCAATTTTGCTGGAAACAGCATAGCAAAAATTAAGTGGGGATGCTGAATGTGATGTGCTAATGAGGACCTGTTGCTCAATTTGGTTAAATGCACATTAGTGCTCGATAACAGGTTCTATTTTCCAATCGCTTTTTGGTGCTTAGGTACATCCAATCAACGGGTCGTCGGGGTCAATTTGACACAGGAGGTTGTTAACGTCCGTTAATTATAGCTTGATAATGATGTATGGAGGAGAAGTTGAAGATAAGTACATCCTTTTGTCTTTACATATGGTATCTGAACTCAGTCTTGTGGATTTTCCGTATGCTCTTGTATTCTTGCCTATTCTCAGAGAATGTGACATGAAAGAAAAAGACTCAAAATAAAGTTTCTGAGTTCATTCCCTTTGAATTTTTGCTCATAATTCCTCAGAACACTGCATTCAAAGACATGCATTCGGAGTTTAATAGGTGTGGTTGATTTCTTACTATTGCAAATCAGCTGTGAAGAGGACTAAATACCAGTGTTTTCGGAACTGGACCTATATTGCCCATGTGCTCGGTTCAACTGGTGGAACTGCTAGTTAAATCTTTCTATATATTAAAAAAGTTGCCAACGTGTCATATGTGGAAGATTATCTCTGTGGTTAAAGGCACTTCAAATTAGTATGTTTGGTCCTTTCTTGGGACACTGCAATCTCTTTTAATGCTTTGGGTTATCAGTAATCCATAAGTATTCTTGTCTAACCTTAAGAAAGTAAGAGTGATCTGTGCCCTACTGGCAATGACTAGCAGCATATGTGCTTGAGGTTACAGTTTCAAACCTGAAGCATGCTGCCTTTTGCTTTTTTAACAAAAAACCAGTTCTGACCCAGTCCTCACCCAGTTCAATTGAAGTGGGTTGACATTGGTTTAGTCCAGTCCAGTCCGTTACTGGACCATTAGCTGTTTTTCTAGCTTGAACCATAAGAGACAATGAAACGGTTCCTCCCTGCTCTAACCAGTTGAACAGGCCAGACCGGCCTGGTTTTAAAACACTGCAGGAAAGAGTTTAGATGCATGTTTGCATTTGCTAATGGGTGAGGGTTAATGATTACTGTATGGAATAATCAGTTACGTCATTTGAAATAGGGAGAACCTATGCCTAAAATTGTGCTGTAGTGAGGATGGCAGGAACCACTTGCCATTTGTAGAATGGATAGCTAATTGAAACTGTGCCTAAATTTGTGCTGTACTTGCTAATTGAAACCATAGAGAATCTTTGTGAATAAAATTTTTGGTCTTGTTGTGAACTTGGATGATTATTAAAGGACTGGATGATCATCGAACTCTGGGTGTCGGCTGGTGCCTGATGTCAAGATATTTGGTTTACAGATTGCATATAGAAACCAGAATCAGTGGATTGCAATGTTTTGGTGCTTTGAAGAGTAAATGCTCTCAAGAGAGATAACACAACACCGTAATGACCTCTATACATAGTGGAGTGAATGTCCTTGGAATGACATAAGTTGGTGGCACTTTTTGCATTTCTGGACTCTTCCAATCCAAGCAATCATCCCTTTACTTCCCAAATTATGAAAAAGTTAATCTGTGTGGTAATATAACAAACAAATCAATTTTCAAATGCTGAATGAATTTCTGAATTCATGCACCTTCATGAGAGGTAGTTAAGGCTAGCTTTCTCCTCACTTCTCATCTTATGAAAAGATCCACCAGGCTTTGGGTACTTTTAGTCTACAACCTTGGTTGGTGCGATTATGAGGGAGAGCATATGTGCAGCAGGGATTAAGAGAGGATGAATTCATTCTTTTCTTTCCTTTGTAAAGAGTTAAGAGGTTATCTTCCAGATGGTTTCACATCTGTGCCTTGGAGATAGACAGCAAATACTTGTCTGTCATCAAGTTGATAATGGCAACAATTGATCTATGGGAAGAGTTCTACAGTATTAGGAATAGTCACTATGAAAGAGAGCTTATATTTATGGCGCAGCATTAGAGCAAAACTTAATTAGGTGTGCCATGTCCAGTGCAAATTCCAGCACTCCCAGTCACCACCGACAAAACTAAGAACAAAGGAAGAGTATGCATAACAGGCAACATGTGCATTGGGCACATTTTACTAGGATGTATTAACCTCTTTGGACTGTATTGAAGGGAATATGGTTCCACATAGCAACTTCTGTTAAGCCTTTAGCAGCTCCATTATTGCACTTCGGGGATGCAATCTGTAGATGGAAGTCAGTCTCCTAACATCTTGTTTGCCTAATGCTGACAATGGAGTCATGGCTGGCTAAATCTACTTTTCCTTGCCTTTTTTTCTGAGTAATCTTCACCTTACACGTGTTTAGTTCATGCTTACTTTTGCTCGTCAACAAACAACTTTTCAAGAAAACCACATAAATTTAATCAACCTGAAATGAGATCACTGTTGCAATGTGACAAACATCTTATCTTGAACTGCCAATAATGATTATCTCTTTTTCATATTCTTTTCTGCAATGTAATGTATGCCTTCATCTATGCTATCCTTAACTGAAATATGAGGGCTAACCTGAGCTGCAATTGATGATTATGTGTTTAAATGTTCTTCCCATGCTATATCTTTCAATAGACTACATGATGGACCTAGTCATTAGATCATCAACATCGATGACTTAAGCATCTGTTAGAAATCTAATATCTTGGGTGGGAAGTCCAAAGAGCCAAGGATTTGGATACCATTTTTCTCAAAGTCTGTAAAAGGTTTCTAGTGGAAATATAACAGCTCAAAGTAGAGTCAATGCCAAGCCTTATCGTTCTGACCGCATTTAGGTAGAAATCATAACTTTTTTATGTTTTTACTAAGATTCTACAAGCTGTAGGCAAAGGAAGGAGGTGGAATACCAAGTTGATGGAAGTCCTCTTTCCACAGCCTGTGGGCAACTGCCAATTTCTTGAATGGGAACTCTTTACTTGTAACCATCATGCAGAGCAAGATATGCGACTTTAAATATCTTTAAAGCTTAGATCGATGTATGGAAAGCAAGGGGGATGAAGGCAATTCATATTCACTTTGGTTAGTTTATTATGGTCTGGTCATGGCTTGGGACAAGGGCTATTTTAGTGTTATCCAATGGTAGCCGCAGATTCTGTACTAAGCTATGTTCAGAGGGCAACGCAGCCAACTTGTTTTTGGATAAAGTCAAAACAAACTCAGGTTGTTTATTTGTGTTACATTCGTAAGGCAACCAATGTGCAGGTGTTGAGTTATTATGGTGTTGCATCTGGTCATGATAGTTGAAATGTCCAGACTCTGGTGGCTGTTTTACGTTCTCCTTCTATTGGGAGACAGGTGCATCTTTCTTGGGTTTTGTGCCATTCTGGCATATTGCAAGTTCTATACCAAAAAAAAAAAAAGAGAGAACACATCATTAAATTCTTTTACAGTGCTGATGGTAACAATTTTCGTCGTTTTGTTTGAAAACACAGGTGCTCATGGTGGAGGTGTCTTTTGCTTGCTTTTAGAAGAGATCGCTCTTTGATGGTGTTCTATATATGTTTTCATTCCTGTTATGTGACAATTCCATCCATTAAAATTTCACCTTTACAAAAGCAATGGGAAGTTGTTTGAATCACGCACTGGAAAGAAATGTCAAGGCACAGCTACCTTCTAGTTAGAGTAAATTTCTGACATCTACTCCTCTTTTCAGTTTCTTCTCTGTGGTAGTAATTGGTTCAACCTTTATGTTAGGGGTAATATTTTTCAAATTCTTTCTCATTACTAAGTCCAAGGTGTGCTTGACATGTTCTGCAAGTCCAATTGACCGGTGATTTTAATGTCATTGGAGTAGGTCTGTCCTGATGTTAATGATTTTATTGAGAAGGGTACTATTTTGGGGAATTAGTCTTACAAGAAATCTAGGTGTTTTAGTTACGTGGGTTTAGTGTTGGTATATAAATGTTACTATGTGGGTGAGTAGTTATTATGTTCACAAGGACTTCCATCTATATGGGAACTTGATAGTTGGTTGTTTAAAATGCATTACGACACTGCATCTATCTTGCTACTAAATGTAGTGATATAATGTGAAGAAGCAACAAGTCTGGAAACATGAGCACTGACAAATGGGCTTGTGCACTTCAATGCAGACAACGTTTGAGTGGCCTTTTAACCCGAAGAAGCTTTTTGGCTTTGTTCAAGGAAGGAGGGGAGGGTGGAAAATGAAATGGGGTGTAAATTATGGGGAAAATTTGAATTTGTTGGGAAGCAACTATGAGATTGGTAAGTTAGGGAAAACTTTGCAAAGTGGTTTGCATTTGCGAATTTTGAGTGAAGCAGATGAGTAGCTGCAATTAGTTTTTGGTTTGGGCGTCAAAAAGATAGGCTAAGGGCTGGAGGAGGTCAAAGTAACTTATACGAAATTCAAACTTTTTGTCAAAGGGCTTTGAGAGTAAGTTATTATTAAAGTCTTTCCAAACTCTCCCTAAGCTCCTCAGACCCTAAATCCGAATGCTTTTGTGATGCTATTTGTTGACTGTGTCAAAGTTAGACATAATAAAGGCGTAGTTGATAAAGACCAGTCTAGCAGCAGTTGTGCTTGAGCCTTACCAGCTCTTCGCCAGTTGAACAAGAAGGGAAGAAGGGTAGGAACAGGAAGGAATAAATTTGACTTTTGAATGCCCACTAGTGTCATGTTGACGTTGGACACCACACTTACCATTCGAGGTTCAAGAAGTGTAAGACCATAAGTATCCTCATTAGAGTTGGGACATGCCTAGGTTCCACCTATGTAGGGTGCATTTAGTAAAACAATACAAATAGGATCCTCACGGTTCATACAATCTCTTCAATCATTTACTCTGTTCCTTTTCCTTCATTGGTATCTCTTGCTTGAAAGGCAAGTTGAATTAGTAAGTTGTTCCCTCAATTCATACAAAAGAACTTCTAACTGGCCATTTCATCCCATTGAAGCTATCGATCCCAATCCAATCTAGATGCCTTAACTTATGGTTGTCTCTATTTTGCTCTCTTTGATCATTCTACGAATGCATTTGATTCTCTGTTATACTCGATATAGGGGAAAATCCAAGACAATAAAATTTAGGACCTAAACTCCAATTAGAGGCACAAAGAAGACCAGTACAATAGCACGAAAGTATCCATCACACATAATACAGTGTCAAGCATTTGATAACAAAGATGTAGAAGCAATTTACACCTTAGAAAGAGGCTTTTAGGCCACCTTCTTCGCTTAGTGTAATTATTAGTCTGGGAGAAGGGATGCTCTGTTTTTAGTAGGCTGTCTATTTAAACAACATGAAAAGTTAGAGAACTAATTTTGGCAGGAATAGTTCTGAGGTGACAGCAACTCAATTTGTATGATTAGAAGTTGAATTACTCATTCATTTGCAGGTATTATGATTGTGTCAAAAATATGGATCTATGAAATGTGGTTTGTTGAGCAAGACATGTTCTGTTTGAAGTGGCACGTCATTCCACCGAGGGTTGAGTATCAGCTGTATTCTAGTTCTGGCCGTGAAACAGTCAATTCTACATAGGAATTGAACAGATTGCGTTTAATAGCCGTAGAGCTAGCTCCTGTCATGATTTACATTAAGTATAAAGTTTAAACAAAAAAATCACCAACTCTGATGAGAAGTTCTCATTAAACACTTAATGCATGAACACCAGCAGTGGTTGCTTTGTAAAAATGGCTACTAAAGGTCTGGCGAAATAAGTAAAAATCTATCCAGAGAAGTTTGTGGTGAAAATTCAAGCACCTTGGATTTGATTGATGTCTTGCCAAGTTATTTGCAAGACATTGATCAAAATGAGAATTCTCTTCTCCTCAAGAAAGGGTGAGAAAATTGTGGTAATGAGATCATGGGAACAAACAACAGGTCATCAACATACAGTTGGTTTGAGTTTGAAGGGCAGTTGTATGATATGTAAATGATATGTATTTACCTTATCTTGAAGTAGAGATTCTAATTCTCTTCTCTCAATTGATTTCCCCTACTAAACAGATGTAAGAGTTTAGAAAGGCGAAGTGAAATTTTTGTATCGGGCTATATTTTCTTCCATCACTACTTGGATTTATTAGGAAAAATCCCTATGGTTCTTTGAGAAGGACAGAACATTCTAAGTAAACTAGCGTTTGTAGAAGATATTGCTCTACTAAATGTGAACAAGCTAGCGGACGTGAGCTATGTTGAAGACTGGATGGACCTTGCAATTTGTGAATTAGTTTTTAGGCGAGGAATAACTTGATGTTCAGAAGGATCTTTGTGAATGGTGAACAAATAGAGGTGTGATCGCCGAAAAGAGTTTGGATTGACCAACAGAAGGTGAATGCACTAGAGGACAAGAAGACATAAGTAAACTTAGATAAACCTTGCTAATGGATGGACCTTGCCAATGGTCAACAAACTAGAGGGCATGTCATCGTGTAAGAGTTTAAATGGAGGAGAACAAGATTGGGAAATAAAAGCTTGGATGGATCTCAGTGCAGACGGAGCTCTTGCTATAGATGGATTTATGGTTCTACCAAAGCCTCTTTTTTCCTGGAGGGAAGATCCGGACTTTAAATCAATTTGATTTATATTTAAATGGTGTTTTACAGCTAGCCTTTGCATTCCCCAAAAAGTGGATTTTAAAAGATTAGAACAATTGACCATATCTGGGCAGGCCACCTAGAAGGACAGAATGTTGGCAAAGCAGAACCGACTATTTTGAGAAACTGTTGCTACGGAGCTACAGAGTGACATTTTGTGACTGCAGATAGTAGAATTAATGGTTACTCATGGGATTTATATTTCAAGCGGTCAGTTGAGATTTCATGGCTATAAATTCAACCCAAGAGAAGTAACACAATTGGGGGAATGAACTAATCTAGTTTATACTCAAGCGCTCATTCTCTTGTTGTCCTTGTGTGTAGAAGTAGTGTAAATATGATTGTATTCCTTTGGAGAAGTCTGAGCGTCTGTAATAGAATAAGAGAAGTGTTAAGAGTAGGATTGCTTGTGTATGTAGAAGGAGATCTATAAGTAGAAGGAAGTAATCTTCAAAAGTTGTGACATCTCAAGGATATAGTGAATTCCAGCCTCCATTTGCTGTTTAGAACTAGGAGAATGGAGTTGGTCAAGTGAATAGGCTGGACCCTATTATTTGATACGCATGTCTACTATTACCTTTATAATATATTTTTAGAAGATATCTGTATACGCGATTGTTTTTAGAGCACCAATACACGATCTATACAGAGTCCAACACCTACTGGCGAAAACGTTTTGAATTTCCTCATCTAACCAATTTAACCCCCCTCTTAGTTGTTTATGCCTAATCTATTTATCCTCCTCCAACATGTCTCTGATTAGTGGGTCATAAATCATGGACATTACTCATATGCATACTTTTCTAAATAGAAATGTGTGTAATGTCCTATCTCATAATTTTCCAACCAAAAGATTGATTGGAGGAAAATGTGGCCATTTTGCTCTAGCTTTTTATTCCGAGTGATCATGGAAAAGAAAGAAACAAGAAAGATTCGTGGGAGCTAGTTACTATGGGAAAGAGGCAGATAGAGAATTATTAAGCTTCCATCCTGCGTTTTGGTCCGTCATTATTTTTTTTCCCTCATAATTAAGAGCATGGGCATGGAGGCCCTTATCCAAAACAGATTATATACAGTTAGTAGAATTTAAACGGGTTATATCTAATTCCTGAACCGAAAATCCCCTGGGACTCCAATTAACTGCGCCAACCCTGAGGAGTTGTTCTTTTTCATTATTCTCATCTTTAAATTGATTTTCTGATGAAAATAAATCAATTAATATTGGGTTAGTGATATTATTGACATTGATCTATTGGGTTGTCTGATAGGTCCTTTCTCTCTTCCTTAATATAAATGTGCTCTTTCATCTAGTTAGCCAAGTCAAATAGATACGTATAGTGCCACATTGGATATGGACTTATTTTCAAGCATATGCCTTGCCTATGCATTGTAAAGGTGATGAGGTACTCAAACATTACCTCTTCCTGAACGGAAAAAAACAAGTATATATAAAATCGAAAAATGGCTAGATTTTGGAGAAAGTGCGTTAATTGCAGAAAAAAGCGAAAAGTATACCACTGAAGTTGAGTTGCCACCATTGAAATTTCTCCAAGGAGATACACAATATCTATTGATGTAACTTACAAGGAATAAATGAGGCATTTTTAAATCCCCGTGTACTATTAATCTAAATCTCGTTCTTTTCCTTAAACGATCATATTAAACACTGATACATATATTAAAACATGTTTTATTTGCACCAACTCAGAAAAGAAAAAAAAGGCAAAGAAGAGATACAAGGACAAGCCACATACATGCAACCTTCGTCTTTTTTTGATCTTTTTTTTTCCCACCCGTGGAATTATATGTGATCTATTACATCCTTCTCAGTCCCTCCAATTTGAGTGATGACTATACAATTTTCGGTGAAGTCTGCACATAAGCGTTCTTTGATCCATCCCTTCCCTCCTTGTTAGGCAAGGATTATTTAAATTGATCAATACTTAGATGGTAAATGTGTTTATGATGTATTTTGTCAATCAACATTCAAAGAACCGATGGCTTGCATGTATGATGAATGATATATGCATTGAGAACTAAGCAAAGACCAATGGTTTTGATGTTTCCAATCTGTTGGTGAGGAGGAGAAAACAGTGGCTGAATTACTGAAGAACTTTTAATTGTTGAGTTCTTGAGAAAAATATATGCTTATACGATTAATGTTAAAACGACTAAAGTACATTCATGACAAGAAAAATCTTTATATGTATAACAATGTTGAAATGTTATACTAATAAAATCTATCGAAAAGTACGTGGTTGAGTTGAGATCGCTGATAAGATTTGTAGATGTTTTTGAAGGGATATCATAATAAATGAGCGCAAAAGAGAAAGTGTTGTTGGACTTCAATCAAAGACAAGATGATAGAATGATGCGGATGCTATTGAAGCAGTGATTTTCATGAGTTACATGTGATTAATGACTTTTTTGCTTTATCCAATGTTCTTAAAAAGGCAAGAAGCATCTGCCGAAAGCAATTTTTATGAAACAATAGCGGAAGAAGCTATGGAGCATCGAGCTAATTAAAAGGGTAAAGAAACGAGTAAAAATTCTCAATTGAAAATATGACATTTCAATGAAAGTACTTTTCATCATGTAGAAGATGTAATTTGGAAATGACTCCTCTCGAATTAATCGAACATTAGAACCCATAACTCAATTGATGGGGGCTATCATCACAGCTTATGGAGTCAATTTTTGTCACTATGAAACTTATTATTAGCCAATTCCAAAAACCTAAATTTTGGCAAAAGAATTCCATGTTCAGAATAATTTTTCCTCGAATTAGATAATGAAAGCCAAGGAAGATTGGGTGGAGGATGTTTGATCAAAAGCCCTTTTTTCATCCTAACTCCAGGGGCTTCCTCTCTAAGTTTTGTGCTTTCATCGCACGCTAGTTTAAGTCATTGGTGAATTGAGTTGCACATATTTATTCAACTTCTGGGACATCTTTGAGTAGAGATGGCATTGTTGAAGATCATAATAATTCAAAGGTCTAGGCTCTCTAATGATAATTTTCAAGCTCTCGACAAACTATGGAGTGAGGGCTAGATGCAGTGACTGACTACTTTGCTCGACATTTCTATGTCAAATAGAAACAAAAATCGGCAATGAGAAGGGAACATGCTTGCGATCATTAGTACAGTATGTTTTGTCAATTTTACAATAGGCAAGCTTTATGTCTGGACCTCTTGCAACAGTTCAGTATCATTTGGCTATTTAATTATTGAAGAATTTACTACGTATGTTAATTAAATTTTCTATGGCATGTATATACCTGAAAATCCTCAAGGAAAATTAGTTATTTTTCGACTAAATATGCTTTCAATGGGATAGCTTGAAAGAGACTATCATGGAGTCAATGGCAAAAATTATTGAACGCAAGATTTTTGTGAATTAATCATGATCATCATTCATTTTTCTGGTATGAAAAGTCTAAACTATGAGAAGAAGCGTCATTTGAGGGCAATGAAACCCTAGGACCATGTTTTCATTGTCACAGATAAATTTGATAACCACAGCGAAAAGGAAATTGAAGAAGAGGGTTTTGATTGAAAAGAAGAATCTTTCAATAAAGACAACTTTTATGATGGGCAAGATGTTAAGATGTACATGTGAGTGAGTCGTGTTAGAGAAATCTTACATCGGAGAATTGATGTGATGTAAATCAGTTAATGTATATTCTAGTTGGCTCATAACTTGTTATCTTAAACTTTTGAGTAAATATGAGTTCAACAAAATATATTGATGGACTCGTATTTGGGCTCTCTCTTGGCGATCTCTATGGAAAAAGGTATCGGACTTTTTATGCACACTACTAGCGAATGATTTTAGAGGCTATGGTTGCAATTTCCGGACAGATAAGCGTTGTGGTGTAGCAATGCAGGCTTGTAGAAAATTGATGCGGAATGATGCCTAAATTAAGGGATAGTGAATCTAACACTAAGCTCACTTGATGGGGAGATTGTTGGGATATATGTATGAGTGAGTTGTGTTAGAAAAATCCCATATCAAAGAATTGGTGTGGTATATAGTAGTTAATATATCTTAATTGGCTCATAACTCATTAACTTAAGTTTTTGAGTAAATATGGGTTTAACTGGATATATTGATGGACTCGTATTTAGGCTTCCTTTTGGTAATCTCCTCGGAAAAATGTATCTGACTTTTGCTGCGTGCTCTTAATAGAAGAGATCATTTTCAAAACAATCTTCTAAAGTTGACCCCGAGTTAGAAAACAGTTTGTTTTGAGTAGATAATTGCCAAAAGCTAAGTCATATCTTCCTCCAAAGTTTTGTTATTTGCTCATAAAGAGGTCTATATGGTTGGTTTGATTATCCCTAATAGGCTTGGGAAGTCAATTGTGAATATCAATCTTTTAACAAAGAAATTTTTTCTTAAAATCATCTTGAAGTTGTATCATCAAAATTCAAGATGTTTCTAAGGAGTTTGCTAAGTAGGGTGATTTGATATTTCAAACTTAAGATCGAATTTAATGATAATTGTATGAATATTCGAAATTAGATTTTAATTAGGATTGCGATTATAATTTGATCATCTCTATGATTTAGATTTAATCATATTTTCTTGGTAATTACACTTTTATTTCAAGTTAATTTGGTTATATGGGTTAGACTTAATCAATTAGGGTTTTATGACTATAATTGATAGTTTAAGAATCAATCCAATTGATTTTGAGGGTTCCTTTATGACTGTTGCATTTCATGTATGCGAATGCAAGCTCTATTCGTGTGGGAATTGTATTTCATGAATTTATCTTTTATGCCACCACTCACACTAGGATTCAAGGGATCTTATGCTAGATTAAAATTTTCTCTCTCCCTTTCTCACCTTTATCAACAATTGGTATCTTGTCCTCATTGAAATGAAAAGGGTCACGTTTGACACATTTTGAGTATTTTGCATTCATTTAATCATAAAATTGTCGCAAACAATTTTTGTACAAAGTGTAATGGCTTTAAGCCATCTTCTTGAAATGTAAGTTGTGTTGTAGTAAGTAATCTCAAATTGAATGGCACAAGAATAATTCTTGGTGGATCGACTGTAATTCCTTAAGATTTGAGATCTTTGCCATCCATCACATAAGTACATGCATGATGACACACTAGAAGTTTTCAAGGCATAATAAGTCGACAAGATGGTCAAGGTGACTGAACAAGCCCGGAAACTTCTAGGGTTTTAGGATTTCATGAGTAATCTAAAATGTTCTTAAGAATATTACGGGCAATGTATAATTGTATTCTAGTGAAATCTTATAATTGATAGGAGTAGATGGTTGATGGGAAGATAGGATCTTCATTGTTAGATAAATGAAAGATATGCGGTTCCGAAAAAAAGGTAGCTTATGTATAGAGAGGGGTCTCCTCCCCTCATATATTATTTCACATTCATCATAATGAGAAGACATAGAGCATAATATCCTAAGACACTCCTCTCTCTAAAGCTTCTCTCTATAGTCCATGGTGTGCCAAGCGAGGGAGTGAGAAATCAATCAAGGGGAGGCTGAGCTTAGGAGACTATGGTAAGAGGGTAAACAAGTCAAAAGAAGCCTTTGTGTGCAAATCATGATCTCAAGGATTGGTCCATGACACCCGGTACTAGAGCTAATAGTGGAGAGATCGGTTGAGCGAGTTGGTGATACATACCAAGTGATCAAAAATGTTGGAATCAGATGTTGCCACCATCAATACTATTGGGGACAAGGCTCAAGAGAAGGGTTCTCATGGCCATAGCACTCGATCAACGGATATCATGTCTTCGTTCAAGGAGAATCTTGCCAAGGTGTTGTTGACTGTGGGTATATTGAAGGATGTATATGGGGACTTGAAGGAGTGGATCGACAGGGTTGAGCCAATGCTTCGTGATGAGTTCTCGGTTGCCTATAATCAACTCGCCAACTCATTGCATTAGAGGAATATGTTAGATAGTCTTGGACCTCTCTTATCTTGAAAACTAGGTTAAAGGGTGAGATAAAATCTCACCCTTATAAATTGACCACTAATCCCCTTCACAACCGATGTGAGATAATTCACAATCTTTTCTTCACACATCAATCCTTGGGTCAGAGCAGCAACAACTTGTATTTCCCGTGTAACTGTTGGGTCTAGACTTGTTGGTAACCTATCTAGTACCATTGTTGGATGATTTTTGGCCTCTCTCGTCCCAAAAGTTAACTCAAAGGGCAAGACATTCCCTTACATTTATAAATTGATCAACTTTTTCCACAATCGATATGAGATAATCCCGATAGAATGATTTTCGAGTTTATGGTGGAAGACCTTCAAGAGGAGCCGGGGATGGCCAAAGAGGAACTCAAGGCTTGCAAGATGGCCAAAGTGAGTGGGGTAATCACTAATATCCCATGTCCAAAGGTGGACGTTTCGAAGCCGAAGGAGCTCAAGGGAGACTGGTTTGCCAAGGAGATGGACAACTTCTTATGGGGCATGAAACAATATTTCAATGCCATGGATGTCAAGGATAAGGAGACTACAATATGATCTGCTGCAATGTATTAACTAATATTGCTATGCTTTTGTGGCGACATTGATGTGGCAATCAAAGGCGGGTTGCCAAGTCAGTCAAGTGTTGGGCCGCCTGCGTCAATGTCTTTAGGGTATGGTTTTTCCTTGAGTTTGCCAGGATGAAGTTGCAAAGTAAGCTACGACATCTCCCTTGAATGGTCGATATTCGTGAGTATGTGCGGGAGTTTACCTAGCTCTTGTTGGAGATTCCGAACATGACCGAATCCGAGGCTCTAATATTAACGGATGCGCTCAAGGTTTGAGCGAGGTTGGAATTGGAAAAACAAGGAGAGCAAGAGGTTTTGATAGCTCTAGCTGTGGCCAAGTCCTTGATTGATCTCCATTGGATCGACTGTTCTAATTCTAAGGGAAAAGGAGGGGGAGTAGATCACCACCACGATGAAGGAGAGGAAGATGAATATATCCATGATGAGAGGGACAAATGGGGAAAACCTCGGAGTGGCTAGTGGAAGACTCCACAAGAAAAAGTGTCCAAGGATCGGGAGAGCAAGCTGATCGAGTGCGTTCTTTACGATAGCTCACACCACAATCAAGATTGCGAATAAGAATAAACTTTCGGCAGTGTGCTCCATGGAAGAGGAGGTGTTGAGGCAAGAGAAGCGGGAAGTGCGGATTGTGGTGTTGAAGCTACATAACTCCTTAAAGACTCAAGCACTACTCAAGAAGCTTTTAAGATCGAGTTTGCCGTTTGTGGAGCCAAGCCAACATCGTTTCAAGGCGGTCCACTTATACAATGTACCGGCCGTTGGCTTTGCTTAAAACATGAATATGAGCATCGATGATTGGGAGTGGAATTTTTGACAAGGTGGATGCCATAATTGACATGAGGATCGATTACAAAGAGTTGCTATCCGTAATGCTGACGGTTCCAAGGTTGACGTCAACCAAGACCATCTCCATGATATGACTCGTGGAGACAAAATCGAGAGTTGAGAAGCTCGTGGCCAGGTCGAGGACAAGACCATAAACTTTGAAGAGGCCAAAGATGGAGTTGGATTGGTCCAAGCCAACTCAAGAAGGGATACCTATTCATGTGCTCTTTTCCTAAAATGAGGGACTTGGCGGGCAACATCAAGTTGGCCAAATTGGGGTTCAAGAATCGTGCAATTATGAAGTCGAGAAAAGAAAGACTAAATGATGCAGGAAATGGAAGAACCACCAACCTCTAAGGGAGCAAATAATCCAAGGAAAAGCTTTGATCAGGCAAGCAAAAGGACTTTGAGTCGACAGCATCAAGGGCATTGCTCAATTGGGTAGGAGTGAATGTCATGGATGGGAGGTTTTCAAGGCACAACAGGCTGATGAAGTGGCCAAGATGACCGAGCAAGTCTTAAAATTTCTTGGGGTCTAGGGTTTCATTTGTATTTTAGAGTGTTCTTGAGAGTATTGTCAGTTTTGTATACTTGATTTCTAGAGATTTCTTGTAATTAATGCGGGCAAATAGGAGATGGGGGATTGGATTTCTACCATTAGATCAATGGGAGATCAATGTTTGTAATTATAAGGGCCTCTGTAGAAATAGGAGTTACTTCCCCCTTAATTGCATCATCCCACATCTAACACAATTAGAAGCAAGAGAGCATTCTCTTTCAAGACATTTCTCTCTCTAAAATTACTATCGACGATCCAGGGTAGGTGAAGTGAGCAAGTGAAGGATCGTTCGAGGGGAAGATAAGGCGGCTCTAGTAATGGATGATCGAGTCAAAGGAAGCCTTGCTAGCATTCAATTGCGATCTCAGGTATTGGCAAGTGACACATAGTCCATGCTAAAAGTGCCAAGTCACCAGCATAGCAACATTAAAATGTACTAATATAATTAGGGTTTTGTTGAAGATGCCCCATGACATTTATTTTGCATACTTTTTCAATCTATTTCAATTTTCAAGACATAAGTTATGAAATACATAAGGACAATCGCTGCACTCAAAACTGTAAAATCTTCTTAATTGATTTTTTAATGATTGCCCTTCAACGAAGGCCCTTTTAAGTGTAGAGTATATAACTGATTTATACAACACATACGTATGATTAGATACTCAAGAAAAGAATATCATGAAAAACAGCAGTTAAATCCTTGTAAGGTGTCTCAAAAAGAAAACTAGGGATGACATGAGAACAGATTTTCGGAGGAAATTTTCTATGTACAGAAATTGGCGAAAGCTATGAACTCTATGTACTCCCAAGTTCCCAACCCATCCCCTCCCATGACACACACCAGTGGTCCTCTCAGTCATAGGACAGACATTTTTTTACTTCTTAAACATTATTTAAGGTAATTGGTCGGCTGACACCAACCTTGATTGGATGGTAAACCCATTTTTGGCGTAAATTATGAAATTCTTGATAAACAAATGATATGCATGAACATAGCCTCCTTGAAACGTCAATTATAGAACCTACACAATTAGGCTGAGGAGTTTGAGGTCTTAGGAATTTGAGGAAGCGAGGAAAAGCCACTGTCTAGGGTGTTAAAAACTTAAATACTTTCTCTAAGTGATAAGAATGACCAAGCACTAAGTATCCTCTTTACTACTATCCTATCAAAACTTACTTTAAAAGAAAAACTATAGTCACAAATTGTGAAAGTAATTGGAAAAATACACTAAATTGTCCATTTATAATACATCTCCAATCATACTGCATATATCTAAATTACTGTTGTTCCATGTAATTCAAGATTACGGAGAGTCTGAGTCTAGCATCTCTAACTCATGCTAACACGTCTAGCCATTCAAGAGCAAAGATCAGTGATGCGTTGTAGCTTTAATTTTATGAAATTGGTTTCGACCATAATGAATGAACTCATGAGGATGCAGAGGTGATTACATAAAAAATAGAGGTAACTGTCTTCATGGTTGATCATAGAAGAACTTTCAAATGAGTGGATCGAGCTATTGATCAAGCTCATGCTCGTATTTTTACGATTTAATCTTTTCAATGGCTCTATATTAGAGAATGTGTTTGATTTTTCCGGAAAACCAATAAAACCCAATGACCCAGGATTAGGAAGGAAAAAATTGGGGGAAAGAAAAGATTGAAGTAGGCGGCCACATCCGGAATGCATTTCAAAATTTTTCCTACTTAATATCTTCTAATAAAGGAAAAGACCCAATTTGTTTTTCTCTTAGAAGATGATCAATTAGGGGAAAAGTCACGTACAATACACATGCGCCCACCTAACAATATTAAAGGCAATGTTCATAACTAGCCGTTGGCGAGAATTATAATGCATCATTGGAAACCTTCAATGATGTTATATTTTCAATATTTGAAACGAAGGGGACAAAAAGGACAGAAGGAAAAACATAATCAGAGAAAAGGAAGCCACTTTAATAGCCTCGAATCTTTTGATGCGATAAGAACCGTGCTCTTTCTTTCCTAAAGAGAGTTTTCGTTGGGACTTTTCGACGAGAAGTTAAGCCCTTGTCCTTTTCCTTCCCCTTGTTTCACCTCATATTCGTTCCTCCACACCCTTTGCAATGCTTAGGATATTTCGAGGACTTCAAGTTAGAGATTCTATCGTCATTGTTAATGTTGGTCAAACTATGATTTGTGATGACTTCGACTTTAACATTTTCACCCATTTGGACATCCGTGTATGACTTCGATGTTTTCTGCATGTTATTATCATTATAGTGCATTTTTAATTTTTAATTTTTGGTTTTTTGGCCATCGCATTTGGTAGCCGGACTGGTGCAAAGTATACAAATTCCGTCCTTTATCCCTCTGACTTCGATAGTCCTTGGTCTTGGCATATCCACTAGAGGACATTACCAGCATTAACTTAGCAATTATATCCACCCGACCAACACACATCTAATCACCCTCGACTTGTGATTAGTTTAAATCACGGTTGAGTACTTATTCACATTATACATGGATCAAATGCAGCACGTCTCTGGTAAGAACACACTGCTAAAATTGAAAGTTACATTATAGTCTTCTTCAAAAGTTTTAAGCTGTCATTAGGGAACACCATGGGTCACATCTTTCCCTAGATACAGCTACAATTTACAATTAGATCTTTCAACATATTCTAACCTTTTCGTGCACTTGACGATACTAGAAACGAATCACTCATCACCTAAAACCATATATAACTACAGTAACAAGGTTTTTTTTGTTTCCCCTAGTGATGTTTTTCTTTAATTGGCAGATCTTTGATAGGTGCGGGTTCAGGATCGTTAAGAATGGACCACCACTAGGCCAAGTCCCTGTTCCTGGCTATTTGAATATCGATAGGCCAGTGAGCAGAAAGTTTTTCTTAATTTTTTGCGAATCATGAGAGTAAAGGTACGAGATTTTCTTTCATTATGACTACGCAAGGAGCATTTCTCTCCATCCTAATCCTGCAAATCTACACAATATAATCGATACCGAAGGACTCTTCCTTTTCAGGACTGATCATGAATCCTTTACGCTAATAACTTGGCTTTTAGCTCGTATAGCTATGAACTACTCCATAAAAGGCTTGCCTTGCCACGACAAATAATGTTGGTCGTACCAAAGGTTCCGTGCAGTTCAAGTGCATACTGTAACTTTCAATACCTACATAGATTGCCTTAAATTAGAATCTAAGCTTAGCATATTTGGTGCAACGTCTAAGTAGAACTAGAAATTAGTAATATCTATTTACATAAGGCTGAACTGGCAAAGGCTAAAGAAAGAAAATTCATTGTTGGTGAGAATTTCAACTTGTTTTTACTGGTTTTTACTAGGTCTAGAGGAGAGAGGGGACGAGGTACTAGCATTGGATAATTCGTCATTGCTACTTTCACCTGAACTGGGATTTGGATTTGTCTTAAAGTTGATGGAATTTTGTGAATGATCTTTTACCGGTCGACGGCAGTAACCTTTTATTTCGAGAACCTACTTACTTTTTCTCAGTCGACTCGGTACTTTTTTCCTTATTAGGACTCAATGACTAGATTTACAAAGATGAACAAATGGCCTCTTAGAGTAATTTGTTTCCAACTCAAGAGGTCCCAAGTCAAGATACTAGCTAGACAGTGTTTGATGGAGCCAAAATCCGATAGGACTGGACTCCATCATGCTTTGTGTAAGCATATATTCAGAATTCGAGTAACTTGGTATCACCTCATTGGATGACATCTAAGTCTAGCATTCGACTCCAGAAGATGAAATTCTTGAACCTAGCACAAGTCCAAACATCCAACAAACTAGTGATGCACTGTTAATGTCCCCAAATATCGGCTACTTATTTCCAAAGCACCCAAGCTTCTTCTTAGATAACTTCCACAGAGATTAACCAAGTCAGATAAAGTATTTACTCTTTCTCTCCCTTAATTACACGAATCCGTGTTCTGTGATCTTACACCTATGCATCAACCACAAATTGAAGTTCTTCGACCACATCTACTCCTAATAAAAACCTGCGACGAATTCATATACACTGTCTCCGCACATGTGCTTGAACAGCGCCCTTACTCTACAACATTCAGCGGCACTACAACCGTAGAAACTCAAGCTACTTGAATTTGGAGGAACATAACGGTTGGTGTATATTTGACTGTCATCTTTTAGTTAGATAATAAAGAATTGAGTAATGCATGAAACACATTGAGGTGCAAGCCTAGTTTATGAAAGCTCTACACTGCAGACTTAGAGACCTCCATACAATCATATTTCCAGCTGCCGCAGTGAAATCTAGAGTAATTTTGGATTTTAAGTGGACAGTTTTCTTAATCTCAAGTGAGTAAAGCCGAATTGAATGCATTCGAAACACAAATCAAGGAGAGAAAAAGCGATATTCACTCCATGAGACGCCAAAATTCAGATGGCACGTGTTTGAAAAAGCAAGGAAGCAATGACATTGCAATATATGGGCATAAGAAAGGATTTATCATCAGGTTTAATAGCATTATTATCGCAGCAATAAAACGATAACGCAAATGAGAACAAACAAAAGAATTGGAGGAGAGATCTTGAATAGGACCTGGTGCTGGCAAAATCATAGAGCTTGCCAGTGCTGGAGAAGATGATGACCCCGACCTCGGCGTCACACAGGATCCCGAGCTCCTTCGCCTTCTTCAGCAGCCCGTTCCTCCGCTTCGAGAAAGTCACCTGCCTGCTCGTCGAGTTGTCGATCCTCCTTATCACAATCTTCCCTCTCCCCATGCCTCTACATAAATCACCACACCACACCACACACCACAACACAGGAGCCCAAATCAAAAACCCATCTCGACAAATCCATCAACTTCACCGCCCGCATCGACGCATTCGAAAAAAAAACAAAAAAAACCGCCCCCAAGCCTCAGAATTAAGTTAAAAGGCGAAACGAAAAAGACCGACCCCGCCCGTACCCAATATCAGAAAAGCCGACTCAGAAAAATTCCCAGCAACAAACCCCGTCACCGTCAGCTCGCATTCCCGAGAGATCAAGATGTCGAGAGAGAAAGAATGAGTAGAGAAAAAAACACGAAGAACCAAAAAGCTCCAAACTTCGCGAGAGCCAAGAAACGAAAAAGAGAAAAAGAAAAAGAGAGAAGACAAGAAGGGAAAGAGAAGAAGGCAAGTGTATAGGAGACTCACTTTGGGTTAATGGAGACAAACGAGGTTTCGCAAGATCACCGCCCTCGGCTTTCGACCGTACAGAGAGGGGAGGGAAGCAGCGAGCGAAAGGATCCAGCAAGCAGCAAGCGCAAAAAAAAGGTTTCCTCGGCTTTAGATGCTATATGAGGAAAGCACCATTTGGGGGAGTTGATTCCGCTTCGGACAACACCATTAGTGGTTTTCGCTTTCCTCAAGGTTACGTGGACCAATCAGGGGCCTCCCCACGCGTTCTTTATTCGAGGGGCTTCCGGTAATGGGTGCTCCCGCTTATAGATCGCCGACGCGTGGCATACGAATCCGTATGGGCAAGTTTTCTATTTTGGGAATTTTCCTTTTTTAAGAAGCGGGACAGCAGGCAGGCGGGGGAGCATGGTTGCCCTTAGCAATCCTCGTTTGGCCAGAAGTGGCGGTAGGGGTGGGGGTATAGATAACAGCGTCAACGGGCGGGTCGCCGTGACGGGCAAAGGAGCCGAGAGGCCGACGGAGGAGATCGAATCGCGGAGCGAGAGGACATCACCGTCTGCAAAACGATAGCCGTGTGATTGGAGCATGGGTCGACCCGAGAAAGGGGGTGACCGATTGATCCAAACTCGCTCTGCTCAGTCGAATCACTGTCACGAGACGGAGGCATTCACGCTCGGTCAATACTGAAAGATCATCGTATGTTAATGATTCTCTGTATTTCGACTAATTTGCCGGTCCACTCATTCCTAAAATGAGTCTACGCAGCATTTTCTCCATCGACTGGAAAAAAAAAGAGGGTTATGCGATCCGTGAATCAGTCTTTTGGAAGACTTCTTTTTAATGCTTTTCAATATTAATCTTTTAGACAAGTGCGATCCCTGTTATTATGGCAAGAAAAAGGTTGTCATATTCTTACAGATTTGTGCGAACAACTTGATTCATACGTTGGAGCTCAGACGTGATCATTATGTGATCGTGTAGTCACGGAGCACTTCGTTAATTTCTAATTTTTGCTCCCAACATTGAAAAACTAGATGAAATCTTTGTTGAAATGACTACACGGTCACGGGACCGTGTAACCACGAATCCTACAAAGAAGCCCGTCTTAAATTGGTAAACTTGATTTTATCATATTGTAACAACTATTGGCTGGATAGTTATATAGTTTTTGTGGTGACACCTTTATGCTTTACAAGAAGATGTAATCCCAAAGGTTTAAAAATCCTCTCAATTTATCCATTTTGAGATCATTAATGACATTTTCGAATCATTTTGAGGGAACTAAGTTTCCATGTAAAAAAAAAGAAAAAAATTTTGTTAGCGTTTCATGCGCCGAACAAATATGAATTATATTGCATAATGTTCCCTATCGGAATACAACTTAACGATTTTTAATATGAAAAAAAATGGATAACTAATTTTCTTTTGAATGGTCGCCTACCTAATCATTTCTAAAGAATAGATTAAGTCTAAACAATATTTAAACAGATGAAAATATTTTTCTCGAGAATGGTTTGGCGTGTTCTATTGACAAGGCCAGATGTACGAAGAGAGAGTTGAATGGTCGCCGCCCAACTATATTTAAGAAACAAATTACCTTATCAATAGGTTTTCTTTCCTGACATACATAAAATGATAAAATAATAAAATATGCCCCCATTCAAAAATCTGCTCACCAAAAGCCAGACACTTGTCATTCATCGATCGACACGAAATCTACCCCGATTCATCGCCGAGCTAATTGCGACGTTTTACTTAATAAATGTTATCTTTATCTTGCTCTCTCTCTCTCTCCCCCTCATAGCACAACATTGTTTTTCCCGCTAAGTAATCGTACTAGTATTAGTGCTTTTTCCCCATTGAAAAATTCTAAATAAGAGCTGCTATAAAAATTTTAAATTCGGTGTACAAACATACCATAAATAGCTAAGAGGGGTATACCTGTCATTTCATCGGAGACAAGCTGACGTGGGTCGTAGGTTTCCCCGAGACCGGGAACCGCCAATCCCAGTGCTTCGTCAAGGTCTATGTGGAGTGTTCCCCCACGTGTCAGCACGAGATGCAATAAATGGAAAGTGGACCGAAACAGAGGTTTCCTCTTTTAGTTTTTTTTTTTCCCTCTGGTATTTTAAGGTTATATTAATGGGGTAAAAAAAAAAAAAATTGGAGGGCGTGCCTAAAAAAAGGGAGGGGAAAAAAAGAAAAAAGAAAAAAGAAAATCCAAAACCTGAGGTCATGTCAAAACGGAGTACTACGTTCTCTATTTCGGGTAAGAACGAAGGTGGACTTGTCATTGATTGTTCCTTTGTCTCTCCCCCGAACAAAGCAAGTTCCCAGGTTTGGCGCTGTCAACGATTTATTCTATATAAGTCCAAACGACCATGAATATGATAATGTCAAGTTGGTGTTTGATTTATCCTCAAGAGATTGATCATGAAGGTGTGCCAAGCACGCTTAGACAAAGCGAAATCCTAGATCGCTTCGTGCGTACGTTTTCCTAATTGAAATGTAAAAGGCGGTGGAATTTCGTGTACTGCGCAAATGAATCCGAAAAGCCATTTGAGAAGTTTCGGGTTTTTGGCATCATTGCTCGGTTTTTAAAAGGTTCGGATGTAGTCAATTTGTGAATAGACTTACTTTGGATCTCTTCATATCCTCGTGACAACTATTTAGTGTAAGAGTGCCCGAAACTAACTTCCACTATTGTATCGAATAATAGTAAATTCACAAGCTTTGTCCGTAACTCTCATAGAAATAAGGAAATCTTAGTTCTACACTAACTTAAACATCTTCAAGATGCATGAACGGAATGTACGGAGTGACCCGAATGGAAATTATAATAGAGGCTGGTCATTTTTATTTAGCATTTGTCATCCTCTTTTTTTTTTTTCAAGCATACCGTTGACTTAAAAATTTCACCTTCTTTGAACTGTCGACTAAGAACGCATTCGTTTTCGGTGAAACAAACTAAAAATGACTTCCGTAGAGTAGGAGGAAACATGTTTACATAAGATTAGAAAACGACTACCAGGAACAAACTAATCCAATCAACAATCCCTGACGTACGCCGTAGTCCTCGTATTGATTGGTTGACCACTACGCTTAGAAAGATACAAGAACTTGGTGCATTCCCCCTTGGGCTGAAAACGATGTAAGCTTCAGTCATCATCTCGCCTCACCTCATTTTTATGTTCGATCAAACGCTCAGAGACATCTTGTTATATCTTAGATAGACTAAGACTACTCAACTGGTTAAGTTTAGGGTGCTAACAAATACGTCTGAAATAAAAGATTACATGTCCTTTCCTTGATGCGTTTTTTGACAATTGATTTTCAGACTTTGTTCTGTCAAAGATAGACTAACTTAGCACGGCACTTGGTTTTCGCCCTTAGTCCCGTCTACTTTATGGATTCAAGACACATTACATGTCAAGTATCGAAATACCATTTTGGATGAGGAAGATAAAAAAAGGAAGAAAAAACAAATGTAAAGAGGGGAAAATGATTACACTTGCCTTTCTTCTCGCTATCTTCTTTGTGATTAAGATAGATGTTATGATGTAATGCATAGTTACTACTAATTTCACTGATTCATCCGGTTCATAAATCACAATACGTAATGCTTTCTATACTCGGAGAAATGTTATCATCTCAATCTTTCCTATTTTAGTTGAACCCGCAAGTCTATAAATATTCAAATTATGTTTCTTACCATTATGCCTATAGCATTCGAGAACGGAACTAGCCAAATGAATAATAAAACCTAACCAGTCAAGAGAACTCTCCCATTACGCATATTTCGTGGTGGGTATCCCAACCTCAGTTAGAACGAATCATTTTCTCATGAATAAAAAAACAGCGGCTCGAAAAGATGGTACGACTTTGGTTTCCAAATATGCTTTTTGTCTAAGTGGTCTCTCCTATTTCGTGCTTTGCTTTTCTAATTGCTTTTGTTGGCTCAACTAACTTCGTAATATCTCTAGAGATTGAACCACTTTTGATGAGTTCTAGGTCGAGCTCTGCTGTGGTTTCATCCAATACACCTCGGGCTTATAAGTACCCAAAAAAAAAACAAAAAAAAAAAAAAAGAAGGAAAAAAAATGAAATAGTGAGTATCCAAGCAGAGAGGTCCGTACATCATATTGCCCCATGACCCGATACCCAATATATTAAAGAGAGTGAAATTAAGCATTGGATTAATTGCAACTCAGTGATAATAAATTTTATTTGCTTGATAAAGAAAGATGCAATTAGCTTTGGATTTGCCTTCTTCCCATGCCATGACAGGAGACTGAAATAATCGCATTACATTGGAAATATCTTTGACGTAAAGCCATGTTATACTGTAGCAAAAAGTGTTCGGCAAGACAAATTTTTTGAAATTGCATCACCTTAAAATTAAATAGACCAGCTTTCTAAAGATGGTTAAGAGGTTTTGCAACTTTAAAAGCAATGTGCATGAATGTTATTGTAACATGCTGCGAAAATTGGAGTATCCCCTTATTATCACAAGTATAATGGGTATTGGCATGTGTTGGCATGAAGTTAATTTAATGAACAATGAATACCCCCTTACCTATATGCGCTAAGGGATTGAACGAAATTCTTTGATTACATATTGAAGAAAATATTAGAGCATAATCATTTAGCTTATTGATATTGCAATAAAGTTTAAACTTATACATTTTTTTTTGGCAATATCCAACTTTTTGTGCATTTCCTGATATTATACTAAACGAGCACTCACACTCAAATTGTAAAAAATGTTCTTTGCTATTGCACGTTAGTTTTTGCCGTTGCACGTCAGTTCTCAACAGATGCAAAAGAAGAAGAAAAGTTCAACCTCCAAACTCATTTCAGTCCTTTTCTTGAATTTGGGGCAAAGGACGGGATTTTCCTCCTGACTGGCATTATAATTTCCACTTGCTACTTTCGAAAAGCTTACCATTTAATAACCACACGCATTGATTATTCTTTTCCAATTCCAAAGTAACGAGACTCGCGAAGAATCTTATCCACCTCGCTGGTGTAGATTTTTGGGGCTGTGCATTCTCGTACGAACCGCACTATCAATTTCCAAAGAATTTTTCCAGCTCGCAGTCTGGCGACCGATTTCTGCTCCTGATTGGCCGAGGCCACGCGATGGCGATTTACGATCTGAACAATCAGATTCGACTGTGATCACCTGATGGGTCCATTTTCGCATCAACTTGACCAGAAATCAAGGTCTGAGATATAGATCTTGATAGATTTGACAAAATTAAAAAGATTTTGTGACCATGGGAAAGTGTCAATCATCAGTCAAATCATGCGGTAATGTTCCGTGTTCATGACTCTTGTGGGGTTAGGTCATGCCTTTTCCTTTTGCCATGCTGAGAAAATGGGCAAATTTTACCAAGGATTTATACCGCCAAAAAAAACCTTCAACCTATATCTATTATAATATAAATTCATAATTACCCTAAGAGAGTTTATGTTATAAAAAAAATCCCAAACTTATATCAATATGACAAATATAGGATATAATTGAAATATATGGTATGTCGGGCTTTTTAGTGACAAAAAATTGGGGCAATTACATCACAATAGGCAAGTTTAGGATTTTTGATGATATTTAAAAAAAAATTTAAGGTATTTGCGTCATAGTAGACATAATTTGAAGTTTTTTGTGATGCTTGCCATTTTATAAAATGGGAAGCCAACATATTTGTAGCAACTAATTGCTGAAGCTTAGTTTGTTTGACCAGGGGAGCTTGATCTAGAAAATGTGATGTTATGTATGCTAGTGCTATTCCTCAGTCAATGAGTAATTCCACGATATGATGTTGTTTTCTCATATTTCTCTTGTGAGAAATCTTTTTAAGAAATAATCAATCACACTTAAAAAGAGTAAGTTTACATATCACCCTTTTGAGATATTTGATAGTGAAATCCCCATGGTTGGACATATATTAGGTTTACCAAATGTTATCTCGCACTTGTTAAAGGGCTTGCTTTCACAAGTGTTAGATTTGAGCTTATTCAACATGTTTTTTTTTTTTTTTTTTTCATCATATGATGATGGTGTTGGGGATGCCAACCCAAAGCTTACATCGTTGAAAGGCAAAGCCATAGCTATAGATGGAAATCCCGACGTGTGCTCATCACTAATGATGATACATCGGCCTCTAATCAATACGATCATAGATTTGTTGTTCAAATATGAGTGTGTACTTATCTCTACTGACCTTGCTTTGATGACATATATTGATTCTTGGATTTTGGTTTGTTTTGCAGCTCTATGGGCTTGCTTTGTTGTGATGGTTTTTGAGATTTCTTATAAATTATTTCATGAATTATTATGATAATAATGGAAATTTCTTTTGACCAAAATAAAAAAATAATAAAAGATGATGCAGATTACTATATATCGTCAGGATATAACAACGTGTGAACTAGCAACCCAATGGGACGGACAAAATCTTGGACAGATGTAAAGTTAATTTGGCACGTGCCACGTGAAGCAAGATAATTGCTAAATACAATATGCAATGTCATAGATGCATTGGGATCACCTGCTCCACTATCTTCGTCGTGATGCCGAAAATGGGCTCCATTGTATTCTTGCTCGACAATGTCATTGTTGATCATGCAGAGAGATACTATCAGTCCTCAAATCCAATATGGAATGGTGTTCCTGAATTTAATTTCAATTACTTTGATTAGGTCCCTGAAATTCTTCTAAATGTTCAACACTGTTCTTGCATTAAACAGAAGTTTTCAAATCACAAAAAACTGGCTCAACCGATAAGAACAATGCCATCTTCTTCCTCAAATTAAGTTTCGATCAATATAACGTAAAGAAAGAATAAAGGGATAAAGCAAAATCCCCTAAAACTGTTGCAATTATTAGCTGAGATTTCAGTGTTGCTTTTCTTATTCTCCTATTCTTTAACGAACTTCTGTGGGATAAGGTAAATTGTAAAAGTGCTGTGGAAGAGGTTTAAGCGGATGAGAACATTTAAAATAACTAAGGCTTCGTTATTTCGCAGAAATATAAATAATTTGAAAAGTATTTCCATAAAAATGATTGTGTTATATCGCTTGAGATAATTAATCAATAAAAGATGTTTTCATTATCGATAACAATTCATATTTAAATATTTTTGTGGACAATGAAATATTTTTCATTCATTCATTTTTTAAAGTAATTCAAGCAGACATTTTTCTTAAAATAAATATATTCTCCAAGTTATTTTGATAAACAAACGCACACAAAATGAAAAAAAAAAAAAATATATGTGAACTACATAAAATACACGTTGAAAAAAACTCTTTGTTATTGTATGTAGTTTCTAGTGAATATCCACATTTACGAAACTTACATGTGACAATTTCTCCATCTACATTAGATTTATCAGATTGGTGTTCATACCAGCATATTTTATTCACACTAATTAGTGGGAGGATGAGACTAAACATTCTAAATAGTTTAGAAACCTTATTGAACCAAGTACACGATAAGGGATGATATTGCACCTTTGAAAAAAGTTTAGGTACCTACCTACATGAATTGAAAGTTCAAGAGATAATCTCGAGGTTGAGCAAAAATTGAGAAGTCATTAGTGTCATTATCTCTATTATAAGAGTTGCACATTAATTGATTGATCATGTGACATGTCACAATTATGGAATCATTACCACCATATACAGTAAGTTGCATGTTGCATATGGCACTGGCAATGAAAATACTTTTTTCTTCCCAATGTGAGGTCTTTAGGACCACATTGCACGTGATGAAGGTTCAATTGCCTGATAAAATCAATTATAAACGCCCTCAATTAGACAAATTCAGATATTGACAAACTTGAAGTACCCCTAATAATGCCCCCATTACGGAAAAAGAGAGCGTGCTGTTGGTTAAAACTTAATTAAATATTTAAGTAGTGGAAGCCACTGACTAATTACACATTCTCGTCACGCCCTTTGAAGAGGCAACTTGCCCCCATCTTTTACAGCAATCATCATGATTAATGATCCTTTGGCATTTCCAGGAAAGCAAGTTGGCATACTTCTTTATTCTGGTGTAGGGCATGATCCAATCTATAATGAAAATATGTTAAAAATGGGGCATGCTATGCTTCTTCAAACTGAAAGCAAAAAATAATAATAATAAAAGAAAAAAGAAAAATGGTCTGCAAAAATTTTCCTTAAAAAGGAGATGGACAGTAAGTGGAGGGAAAAAGGAGATGATGAACGCATTCCTCTTCATCTTGCACAGGTCCTAAGTGGTATTCGATATAATAACCTGTAAAGTTTGGGTCTTGGTATGCATCTCAGTCTGCAAAATTGGGTTGTAAAGTGTAGTGTTAGGTCCTCTACTTTGGGCCAGAGGAAAAAGGAACAAAAAGGTGCTGTACAATAAGTCTACATGACTATGTATTATATGCGCTTCAAGCACATACCAAGCAAGGATATTGTGTGGAAACATAGTTTGCATGGCATGCTTCATGCCTTCTTTTATTGGTGCACCCAACTTCCACTCAGCCTTTCCTTTATTTTACTCACAACACTATTATTACTCATGCACCGAGGGCTGGAAAAAGAATATGCATTCTAATATTGTAGGCTTTCTTAATAGAATTTGCACTTTTTGAGTTAATGGATGCATTATTATAAAGTACACTGGCAATGCAAAATAATATTACAAATCCAGTCATGAAATAGGCACTCACATCCACTAACGGAATGAAGTATACATGTTAGCATTTGAACTTGTTCGTGTAATGGATATATATAATTTATTATAATAGATAAGTTCAACTGTCAGAGCAATCACTCAATTTGCATACAGACAAAGGGAAATTTGCTTTATTATGGTAAGAGTGAAAATTTACATGTTCACTAGATAAGATGAAGAATATGTTGCAAGCGTATCTAATGCGTAAATCTAAACTATACAGCAATAGTATTAGAAAGGTCAATCCAAAAACTTAAATTGTTAGATAGGGGAAAACCACACACATATGTATTCAAGCAGCGTGGAGTCACACTTGACTCTTGCTCTCACGTGTAAATCGCACATGTACATGCGCTTGACTCGGCTCAGCTTTTATGAACGATATCATTGTAGAAAAGCGAAACCCAATAACTAAAATCATTAATTGAAACAAGACTATGTTTATATAAGGCATATTAATAATTAAGTGTCCAAACGATGTGGCATTATACTTAATAGACAGAAAAGTTTTATGTCTACTATATAGAAAAACCAAATAAAACAATTATTGTCAAACTTTTTTTTTAAATTCCACAATAGTCCACATATTTTTATTAAGATAAATTACAATACATAATACGAAATTCTCATCAAAATAATTAAGATTATCGTCAAATAATAACCCCATAAGAATTCCAATTTCTCTCATCTTACACTATCGATTTCCTAAACCAGCACGGATTACTTGAATATTTTTCTCTATCCACACATTAATTTTATTTTTCTTTTTTTGTATGCACATGCTTTTTGGCTTGTTAATAAGAATGGTATCTGATTGATGAAAATAAAACTGCGTAAAAATTGGAAGACTTATTGCTCATCTACAAAAGCACCTCGACCACATTTTTCAAGGTAATTACGTGCAACTGCTTCTTTCCCCTGCAACAAGGCAACGAACTAATGCAACTTGTATAATTCATTTATTGCGATGATGATTTCTAAGATCTAATCTACTTTAAACTGCCTTTAGCGTTCACCCTACGAAAGTTAGGTTGGAGTACAGATGCGTGATCCTTACGCAAATTGTTCAATCATGGAAATAATAACTCGCTATATTTTATACAGAGGCCCCATATACCCTAATTATGACTAACTTGATCTAAAAAAAATCGGATTAAAGGTAACTTAAATGAGTAAAAATCTAATTAGCGATCATAGAAATCGACTCATCTGTCTGATACATTATCACCTCATTATCGTGATTATAAGAATACCGCAAAAAGAATGACCCAAATTTTTTCCTTATTTTTCTTTTTTTTCCAAGGGTGAGTTTTCGATTTATGTGTTACATTGAAAAGAAAAGAAGAAAAGCAGAAAAAGAGAAAAAGAAAAGAAGGGAGATTAACCTCCTCGAAAGATTCGAAGGGCAAGTGGTCATTTTGGGTAAGATTCCGAGGAACTTAATCTGGTACTTCCCATGATACAAGGAATCATGGGCCGTGCCCAGGAGACGGCGAATCTCCCTCAATATCGCTGAGGACAAGAAGAGGCGAATATCCACGTGTCGACGTTACCTGTCGAGAACAGAAAGATTGCTCCCTTTTCACCTTTTAAGGTTTCCAAAAAAGGCAATAAAAATGCAATTTGGAAAGAGGGCACTTTGTTCTCCTGTCTCCGCCCTCACAAGACAAGCTATTCAAGCTCTTTGGTGGTGGCGCAACCCAAGAATTATTCTCCTCCAACCCTGAAGTTTCTTGCTATGTTGTTAGGAATATTTTCCTTTTTTTTCTTCCGTAGGTTTTGTATATGCAACTTTGAGTTTCTTGTATATCTATGCTTCATGAGATGACATTGTACATCACACTCTGATAAGAATGTCGAATTGGCTCGTGATAAGGGAACTATGGCTTCCTATCAAAAGGGGTCATCGAGGTAGTATTCTTAGGCTCCGTTCTTTTCGCGGAAAATATCATGTTTTCGGAAAATATTTTCCTGAAGTCATTTTCCAAGAAAATGACTCTATTTTCCGGTGTTCGGCCAAAATCTAAAATTTGAGTGGAAAATATTTTCCACCGTTCGTTAGCTCATTTAATTGTTTGGAAAATATTTATTTTATTTATTTATATTTTTTTAAAATGATTTTTTTAATTATTTATATTTTTAAAAATCGAAATTTTTATTTTTTATTATTTCTTTTTCTTTTCCTTCCTCCTTCCTCCTTCCTCCTCCTTCCTCCTCCTTCTTCCTCCTTCCTCCTCCTTCTTCCTCCTCCTTCCGCCGCCGCCACCTCCACCTCCTTCCTGCCTGACGATGGCCGGCTGCCCAGCGGCCGACCAAGACCCGGTGGCCAGATCCGGCGAGCTCGAGGCTCGGCCGATCTCACCCGAGCTCGCCGGATCTGGCGACAGAGCTCGAGCTCGCCTAGATCGGGAACCCGAGCTCTGCCGCTAGATCCGGCGAGCCGCGAGCTCCGCCGCCAGATCCGGCGAGCTCGAGGCTCGGCCGATCTCACCCGAGCTCACCGGATCTGGCGACAGAGCTCGAGCTCGCCTGGATCGGGAGCCCGAGCTTTGCCGCTAGATCCGGTGAGCCGCGAGCTCCGCCGCCAGATCCGGCGAGCTCGAGGCTCGGCCGATCTCACCTGAGCTCGCCGGATTTGGCGACAGAACTCGAGCTCGCCTGGATCGGGAGCCGCGAGCTCCGCCGCTAGATCTGGCGAGCCGCGAGCTCCGCCGCCAGATCCGGCGAGCTCGAGGCTCGACCGATCTCACCCGAGCTCGCCAGAGCTTGGCGAAAAACGACAACTTGGCAAGAAAAATCCAACGCACCGCACGACGAGCGGCCTGGACGGCGGGCTCCCCGCGAGCCTCCCGGCGCCGCCGCGATGCTCCCTCTTGAGCTGGATCCTCCCGAGCGGCTTCGAGCCGCTGGGGAAGCGGAGCGCAGCGGCGGCGGCAGCGCCCGGCTGGAGCAGGCGGGCAGGAGCGGCAAGGGAGGGCGGAGGCTGATCCCGAAGAAGGACGTCGTCAAGCCATTGCAGCAGGGAGAGCGAGAGAGAGAGGCCGGGAAAATAATTTCCTCTTTTGAAAAGAGGAAATCATTTTCCACAATGTCAAGAGAGGATTTTCCGTTGACCGGAAAATGTTTTCCTTGACCGTGTATTTTCCGTCCACTCAAACACCGAAAATTTCGAAAAATATTTTTCTGGAAGTTATTTTCCGCGAAACGAACGGAGCATTAGTAAGTCGTGCGTCATGCGTCGTGAATCTCGAAATGACAAGTTATTTGTCCTTTTTCTTCGGCTTTTTCTATCCTAGTCAAGTCATGCTTTTTGAGCAAATAACATGGCTCTGATTGGTACAAAATGATATTATTATTTTATGAGCTACCAGCGAGCGACGCTTAATTGGACCACACACATAAAGGTGAAATGCCGATAACCTGTTACAGCTACCCTATTATTTTATGGACTTTTAAACAAAATTATATTGTCAAATCTGAAGCAAGACATAAAAAACTAAATCCGTACTATGACTACCCACTCACACGTCGTTTTAAACTCCAATGAAAGAAACGAGAATAATTTATCAAATCACGTTAGGCATCATTGATGGCTCTTTCTTTCTTCTCTTGTTGAAGTTTCTCTTTCAAATTGAGAACAACCTGGGCAAACATCCGAGGACAATAGGGTAGGCTCTCAATAAAGTATGTCTAATGAAACCGGTAATGCATATTATCTCTTCCATTATCTCTTCCATTTCTACATATGATTAGGCTACAAGCAATTTTAAATCAGTTCCAATCGTTCTCTCAGCAAAGATGAAGTTGTTCAATCTTGAGTACTGAATCTTTGAAGAAGATCTAGAATATAAGTAGGACATCGGCTAAGTTGAGCTCTACCGATGATTAGGTTAAAAGAGAAGGGATCAGCTTGGCTAAGATTACTATGCAATGAAATCTCACCAAACTCAGTGATCTATAGAGCTTGTATTTTACTTTGATTCTTCGATACAGGGGTCCTCCTTTGACCGGTTATGAATCGCGAGAAAGAAATTTCATCTATGGGGCTATTCGTAAACATGATTATCATTGAGAAGTGGAATAATCGTACGAAAGAATGAAGAGCCGCTGACAAAAACTCAAATCGATAGGCGTACAAGCACGATCAATGGGATTATTGATAACTGTGGTTATTATTTAGAGTCACTGAGAAAGACTTAAATTTGACAGCTATACAAGCATGATTAATAAGATTATCTGGCGAGAAAAACTTAAATTTGATAGCTGTACAAGCATGATTAACAAGATTATCTAGTTATTATTTAGAAGTGAAATGACCATTCACCATTCGAAGTAAGAAAGAGTCATAAAAAAAAAAAACTTAAATTTGACAGCTATAATGACATGATCAACGGGATTATCTATATATATACACTTATTTTATAGAAGTGAAATGACCACGCGAAATAAGAAAAAGTCACCAACGGAAACTCAAACTTCAGCAGACGTGATGAAGTGCGAATTATTGACATGGACACGACGACACTTAATGTGTGTTTAGTTCAGCATTATCAAAGCCCCTGGTCTCTTAAGCAAAGGCAAATGGTATGTGGTAAAAAAATTTAGAGAGTTTTTTGGGAAATGCAAGGTGCAACATTTTCGAATTGCAAATAAATTTTTTTTCCTTTCAATTTTATCCTTGTTATACTTTCATAATTACAAAAATATCCTTAAAAACCCTAATGTTGCCGATGAAGGGGTAGCTACTGACAGTTTGATGGTGGATGAGTTTCATCAGAAAGATTTGGAATTTGTTTTCGAAAAAAAAAAAGACTGGCAAAAGGTTTACAAAGTGTAATCTTTTCCAAATAGAATTTAAGTTAAAGTTGTTTCTAAAGTGTTTTTAAATTACATTTCACCAAACACTATTTACATTTTGGAATACCCTGTTGATTAAAAGCCTTTGCTATCCTCGAAAACTTTCTACGAAATATAATCAAATGCACACTCAGTACCGCTTTGAATCAATGACAAGATAAAGTAAGTCCACAGTAGGTCGACTACAACCAACCGATAGGATTTACCGGTGGAGATTTGATGACATATCGCTCTCGATTTTTTTTGCCCAGAGAGAAAAGAGAACAGCGCAAAATCTCTTGTAAAAGGAAGATCTTTGATTTGCCTTTTCAATAAATATAAAAAAACCAATAATCTCTGCATCAAACACCACAAAATGGGTCGATGCTCTCAAAAGAGGGCGTGACTTGACGATCACAGAGAAACTTACTTATTTTAAAGCCTAAAAGCGAGGGAAGCGGTGGTTAGTGGTGGATAATCGGGTCCTCCTTTTAGGTGCACGAGCCTATATCATTTGGCTGATGATTGACACTTGTCCATTGCTTAAGTTCGAGGATTGCGATCGTTTCATGTCGCGAATAAAGAAAGACCGAGCCATGCTTTCATATTGTCGATGTCAAGAACCCAGAAAAGGCATTGCTTTCCATGTAAATCGCATCTTACTGGTCCACCCAGGTGTCTTCACGTGGGCACAGCCAATCAGGAGCCTAGGAGATCAAGAAGTGTCTCCAAAAACCCTAAGTTCTGTATCGGGTTTTGGCAGACGGCACCTGAATCGAAGTCGCGCAACTCCACGGGGGTTGATTGTACGGTTGGCCAGAAAATCTAAACCGCTTGTCGATACTGCATCTAGGATTTTGTTTTTTTTTTAGTTTCTTGTCCACTAAGCACAACTTGGATCTTAGCCGATTTTCTGGTCATTATTATTTTGATGTGATGCCGACTGTATTGAAACAAAATCAAGGATCAAATTTTTGATGAGTGATTAATGTGAGTAAAGTAAGTGATTTGAAACCCTTCATACTTTTGATAAATCTAGTGATCTTAACATCATCCACGGTTAAAACTAATTAGATATAGAAAATTTCAAAATTTTTGTGAGATGAAGGAAATATAAATACATTTGAATATACTATTTGAAACAAAAAGTCATTGGATGATTTCTGAGCGTTTTCTACACATTACACAAAAAATATGAACAAGATAAGTATAGCCAGACACACTTTTCACGTAATTTTAACTCTATGTATTACTCGAATCTCAAACTTAATATATACAGATCGTTCAACATGTTGTAATTAAACCTAGAGCTAATCATGGGCTCGAACTCATGCAGGCTCGGGCCTAGAGTGCCGATGGGCGAGCGTGAGCAATATATTTCTTTCTTAGTATAGAAACCCTGTTGGCCCATGCTGAAGACCAATCATATTTATAAGAAACTCAATATCTTTCAAATCATAAATCGGTCGGAGAAAACTTTGAGGCTAGAGACCCAACTTAACCTAACCACTTATCAAGTATATAGTAATTCTTCATATAGACCTATATGTGATCGTGGTGTTTATTGGAGGCTTACAAAAGTTGTCCTTAAGGCTACATGTTGAATGGGAAAGTCATGTCTCGACCACGAAGGAAGAGGTACAGGGGAAATGAAACTAATTTTCTTTTCACCTATCTCATACAGGCATGTACGGATAGTCCCACCTTAGGAGAGTGATAAATTTTCCCAATTTGTATATCTTTTGAAATCATAACCCATTTTGTATATCTTTTGAAATCATAACACATTATTCGAAAGAAATGAATGGTAGGGATCCAAGTCGTACAGTTTGCTTTTGACCCTTTACTCCCTCTTGTGTTTTAATGTATGGACCACGATGTTTAGTACATTCAATTGAAAAACAAACCTTGTTCTCTCCTCCTGCTCTTCTCCCTTGAGTGTGTGAATGTGGAATAAATCTGAGAGTCCAATTATTTAAAGGAAAACTGTTTCTAAGAAATTGTCTTTAGACTTTCCGATATTTGAATGAGGAAAAATTAATTGATATATGGAAAATGTATTCCACACATCAGTTGGTTTTTTGTCATCCAAATACTGAAAAGTTGGAAAATAATTTTCTAGATTCAGTTTTTCTTCAATTAGACAGACCCTAAGTGTGCATAAAGTCAATAGAACGCATATGGGAATATGCTTAAAAGAGTAGGCACAGGTCACCGTCTTTGCACACATTATGAGTAAAGTACGATACCTCACCAACCATTAGCAAGAGGGTCGAGGCCACAATGTATAATTTAAGCATCAACGTGCTGCCAATCGATAAAAAAAAAAAATTGGTGGGGAGGTGAACTTAAAAAGGGAAACTCGTCAACTTTGCCGAGGCGTGGGGATTAAATTAGTGCAAATCTTCCCAGGAATGGCTCGCTTAGTTTGATTCTCATGATTGTATGCAGACAAAGGAGTGGACAAGAACGAACTAGGCCACGCGTGTGCATGTCGAAGGCGCTTGCGGTGATAGACATGATAGCATGTTAGAGCATGCATGCACAAGTTGACATAAAGATGTATGATTTATGCGGAGAATCTGGTGTAAAGGAAGGGTTTTGCCATACTAGGGTTTGAAATGTCCCTAAGATTGCAACGCGTGATGAAGAAAAGGGGATGAAAATTATTGGCTACAGCCTGGTCAACAGCTATTGGTTGCTGTGGGGACTATAATTGGTGGAAATATGAGAAAAAAAAAACACGTGTAGAATTCATATAATTGAGGGACATTTAGGTTTAGCATAATCGAATAAGATAGACCCTTCTATAATTAGGATAGGTCTCTTCGAAACTTCATTCAAAATAACTAAAGTGTCCAGTATTTAACCCGTGAGCATAGTATGTGCGTGCTAAATATGACTCAAGGATATGTATATTTTTTTTTTTTTGGGTCAATTCTACTCTATTCTTGCTATAACTCTTACTCTCAGACTTTTATCTTGCCTCATTGCAGGGCGTCGAAGTTAAAACCAGCACCTATACTTAAATCGTCCCCACCCAACTCTCCTTGAGAATGTGGTGATTTTGTTGGTTGTGACTAATTTCAATCAAGGACAGCTTGATCCTCCTAAAGGCACATTGTCAGTCCATTTGCCATTGTCTCAACTCATGAACTGGCTGGAACTAGCTCAGTCCATTCGAATCTAGGAATCTTGAACTTGTCCTAGAATTAAGTAGACCTTCCAAAAGAATGGGAGTCACAGGGTAGGATCCTAATTTAGATTGGGAACCGACTCCCTTGAAACCAATCACTACTAGTTCAACTTGCACATCAAACAAATGACACAATAAATAGAGAAATCCTACCAGTTCTTTGTATATCAACCCATAATAAGAACATTGAAAGTACATACATAGCGGCAAAGAAAAGGTAAAAAGGGAGGAGGAGGAAAGTAAATACATTCTGTGGCTGTGGGCCAAAGGGAGGAAGATTGGGGTTTCATCGTAGTGCACAGGCCCAACTTACTTGGGCCTAAAGATCAATCTGTCGTGTGATAAAATAAATAAATGAGCGAGTGAAGTCGATTTTGATTTTCGGGTAATGTACCACGGCACGAGTCACTTTGATTTATGAATGTGGGGGCACCAGGATCACTTCAAACTGTCAAATTGTCTATGATCGGATAAAGGTTGAGATCGGGTCGAATCGCTGCTAGCTTTGCATTTCTCTTTCGCTTTTAGAGGTTTTTTCAAGTCTATTATCACAAGATCCAATTCAATCTGGTGGCTGGGTCTTTTTACCCAAGTCACGTTAACAAGTGCCCTCAAAAAAGTTTCTAAGCATTTTTTTTTAGCATATATAATTCAATTTTTAAAGCATTAGTTATGCATACCATAAGGCTGCGCTTGGCAGTCAAGATAAAATTCAAGATAGGATATAATAAATCATATCCTATGTTTGGTACTCGCTCAAGATAAGATAAAGTCGGATATAATGGGGATATAGATAGGATAAAATTATCCCACGGGGGAGGTGGGATAAAGATGGATAAGATTTCTAATGTCCATAATAGGAAAGTTATTTTTCTCGAATAACAAACTTATTAAATTAACAAAATTGAAATTATATTTCAATATAAATAAAATTTGAATTCTAATTTAAGAAATTTAAAATAAAAAATAAATTTATATTTAATTAATATTATTTTAATTTATATATTCAACTTTAATTCTATCTTATAATGAACATTAAATCTATAAATTTAATATTTATATTTATTATCTATTTAGGTGTTTTTGTATTTTAGGTATGTTAGTATAGTTTACTATTTGATATAATTTTATTAAAGAATGATGAAATGGGAAAAAAAGAAATAATATAAAAAATAATATAAAAAGAGGAAAAATAAAATAAAATAAATTAAGGAATAGTGTTACGAGAGATTTTTACCATTTCCATTTATGAAAATTTGGGTTCATTTACAATAATATGTTGTTTATATATAAAAAAAAAATGTACATGATATGATGTGAATATATTTGACTTTAATACTTTTGCGATTCACTAAATAATAGACAGTATATAAAAAAATCCCAGGATTTCATATCCTATCCTATCTAGTTCTATCCCGATTAAAAATTCGAACGACCAAACGTAGCCTAAGGGTAATTAATACTTTAAAGATTGAAAATTATTCACAATTGATTATTGAGTAAACATAAATTATATGCATTGTCATACGTTTACTCCAATTTTTTTTTTTTTTTTTTTTTTTTTGACATTTGAAGTTTCGCTGTTTTGCGAGTTGTTCTTCATCAAGTCAAACTACTACCGCAACTAGCCTGATTGCGAGTGCCCTCAGCTGAGCCCTTCATCCGCAGCACACCACTTTGGCCGAGTACCACCGTAAACGCCGCACCGCCGGTCACCCTTCGCCGTGTGATCCACTCCACTGCCCACCGCGTGATCTGTTATCAGTCAAGTTCAAATTTGGAAACATTATTAGTGACATAGATAAAAATCTTATCTAAAATTTGATTTTCGGATTATTGCCTAATTTGAATGATTGATATTTAGTTTGAATCTCTCGAGTGATAGATACAATCCTAATCGAGATGACTTTCCTAATCCGCGCACATGATCTTTAGTTTAAATTTATAAGCCTTTTGGATAGAATTATTGATTGCGCGTGATGAAAATTGATAACTTGATCTTTAAGCTCTAAGATTAGATTTTTTTTTTTTTATTGGCAACAAATATCAAGTAAATTTATGAATGTTGTCTTCTCTTGGTGGATAACATCTTGTTTTATTTGAATGCTTATCTTTTATTTGCTTTCCTTATTTTAAAAAAGAAAAAAGTATTCTCCCCTACTTATTTGAGTTTCTAATTAACCAAAAAAAAACATAGTGGCAAGTTCTACATAGCAATGATTTGTATGTTAAAAAACTTACATCAAATTGCGAATTGCTATGGGTTTGGAAAAAGCCCGATTTAGGTGTAATATTAGTAATTCATTGGCCAATGATTCACCCGAGATAGGTCGGGACATACAAAAAACCTCAAACTGTTACTTGTATGACATTTTTACCTCAAATTTTTTTATGACATAAAAAACTCTAGACTTGTATCCATGTAATACATTTATCCTAAACTTATTTTTTTATGATACAGAAAAACTCAAACTTAAACCCAAGTCACAAAATTACCTTTCATTAATTTTATTTTATTTTTACCTATTTTTGTTCCTTCTTCCTCTTTCATCTTTGCCACCGCCCTCGTCGCTGCTGCCTCCCTTACTATTGCCATTACTACCATCCTCACTGTTGCCAAACCAAGGTAGAAAATGAATGAGGAAGTTAAAAACAGGAGAACAAGAAAAAGAAAAACGTACTATGAGTTAACATACTTTTATTATGAGAGTGCCATGTTAGTACCATTTGTTTTTCATCGTCCATGTAGGCAACACATAAGATTTCTGACAGTGTTCATTAATAAAATTTGGGAGAAGGTAAATGTGTAACATAAGTATAAGTTTGAGTTAATGGGTCATACGAGTACAAGTTTTGTATTTTTGGTGTCACAGATAAAAGTTTGAGGTAAAAATATGTCATATGTGTATAAATTTAGAGGTTTATGATGTCAAAAAAAAAATTAGGGTAAATATATCATAGTAAATATAATTTGAGCTCTTTTTTTGATTTTTTTTAACAAATGTACATAAAACATTCATTAACAAAATACTTTTTTGATTAAGTTGTATTATCCATTTTTCACCCGATAGCAATTTGAACTGTGAAGTCGGGTTGGGCTATCAATGATTATTAATTATCTCTTCTAAATTTGACATGCTTAGAGTATAAAACATTAAATGAGTTGAAATTAGATATTGCAAACATAATAGGGTTTGAAGTTTCACCTAAACACGCTTGAATGAGTACTCTAGTCTTTTTTGACAATACTATTTTTTCACTGGCAAACGCCATTCATGATTAGTTAAGCAATGAAATTAATTAATAAATAAGTTTGTTTCCTACTACTTTTGAAGAGCCCAGGTAATTTAGAAACATTTTATACATTTAGACAATAAAAAGATTTTAGCTTTAAAATGCGCATCCTTACTTTAGTTGCCACTGAAAAATAATAATCTATTCATGATTACAAATAAAAAACGAGCAAAATTGAACAATTCGGAGTTTTTATAACATTTCAAGGTTGTTTCTTAAAGAAATATAATGAACTAAGAAAAAAGAAAAACCAATATGTGTTCGCCTTCTCCTGGGATCATGTCAATATCATTTGGTTTTCTAGGCAATTTCAATTACAAACATACAAGTTGAACGAATCAAATTCATAAATATTTCGATTTCCTTGGATTTGGTTTTTATTATATACCGGTCAAGTCTATTACAAATTTCTAACATTTTAGGTCAAGTTGGCAATATCGAATTAGTTTTCCAAGCATCTCAAGCGGGCCATACTTTTCTATTAGATCAAATTAGTTTCTCAAGCATGTTGGGAAGGCTCTATATTCTAATGAAGTCGATTTTTTACGTCTTATATAAATGAAATCAAAATTTTAACTTCTTGACTAAATAAAATTACCCTCTAAAGGTTTACGTTTAAATAGTGGCTTGCGGCGAAGCCCCAACGGTGCTATCGAGCACCGGAGGGTCGTGTGATCCCCGAAAGGGTAATCTCCGGCTGTCCCTCGGTCATAAAAAAATAAAATTACCTTTTATTTTGTAAAAAAAAAAAATCTATTGAAAAACAAGATTGACATGTCTAACATTTTTTAGATTAGGATATCCTATCACTAACTTAAAAGTATAGCAATAGCAGGTCAAAACTCGAAAAGTAAACGAGACGAAAGCTATACACATACATTTACTGCTTAGCGGTAGTTGAGTTTTGACGGAAGGGAGGAGAGCGTGGCGCGTCTCCCAGGAAGGCGCGTGGAGCCGGCATCGAGCTCTCGTTTGGTGAACAAAACGGTGATCATCATCGATTTCTCTCTCTTCTCTCTCTCTCCCTCTCTCCCTCCCTCTCTCTCTCTCTCTCTTAGCAGAAATTAAGATACGGCATCTCCCGGAGCCAAACGTATTCTCCGAAGATCGAAGGTTGCCTGTTGTCCCCCTTGTCGTTTCGGGTCGAATTCCTTGTTGGGTCGGGCTGGATTGATCGGGCGATTGATCGATCGCCCCGAATTTTCTATTTTTCGGCTGCATTTCGTGATTTCTCGATTAAAGTTTCGTTTTTTACGAGTCCCTTTTTCTGTGTGCATCAGCGGGCGGATTGGTCGGATTCTCCCGTGTCGCCATGGCAGTCGTAGCTGATGACACCACCAGGATATGCAGCCACTGGTATCGTTTTCTCTGTCTACGGCTCAGTTGTCTGTTTAATCTGGAATGTTGACCGGTGGATTTCGATTCATGGGTCCGGGTTGATGGCGTTATTTGGGTCGAATTTGGTTTTGCTCAGCGTTTTTAAGTGGTTCTATGATCTTTCATCAGCTTTGTGATGGTGTAATTTGACTGGGTGATCTAAATTTAGATGTTTGTGGTGACAATTAGAAATTTGCGGAGGGTTTTGGTGTTTGATCCCGCTGTCGGTGATGTATGGGATGATGGTATTAGCTCTGAATTGCTGAACTAGTTCTCGTATTGTGATTATGTCTCAATTGAGTAGCCACAAATTAATCCTAGACGGTGCAGTGGTGTTTAATTTTCTGTGCTCCGGTGTGTTCATGGTTGAGACGTTGACTTTAAAAAATGGTGGTGGTAGGATAGGTGAAAATGCATGTCGTGTATTTATATGAATTATCGTTTCATGATGTCCAGTGATAAGCTGATTCCAAGTATAAGGCCTTGTTGCTAAACAGCATGTGTGTGTTTCAAAATTTGATGCTTAGGGGAGGGTAAAGTCTAATTTGAACACATAGAATAAATTCTGGAAATTACTCTAGGGTCATTCCCTCTAGCACTGCCCTGCTTCGCCCTGATCCTCTATGTCAAAATTTTCAGAACTGTAGTAGTTACCTAGTTTAAGGTGTGTTATTTGAGTCACGCGGTTTTGCATTGTCAGAATATGTGCAGGTTATGTTATCAAATGCCTAGCACATTAGGGCTAGGCCCAGTTGGAAAGCCAACTGAGATATTAAGTATTTTTCAATTATGTTAGTGGATCAGCTACCAATTGATGAAGTGATGATATAGTTTTCGTCACCATTTTTATAATTGAAACTAAATGAGCACCACGGAACAGCTAGTGTTTTACTGAACATGTATGCTGCAAATGTTGTTAAATCTTCTTGAACTGGGGCCGTTTTCTATATGTTTTCTGGTGGAGGCTTGCTTCGGTTTTACAGGGCTTGAGGCCTTACCATTTTTTATGCCTACCTGTCTACAATGGCTAATGGTTCATTTCCCTTAGAATTCACTCATGCTTTGTGATTCTTATGGCTTGACCCAGCATGACATACTCTATTTTTCCGGTTTAGCACTTGAGGTTAGCTGACCTGTGCGCCACTTTCCATGCAGCGAAAGATCTATCCCATCCTCAAACATCGATTTACACTATGCCCATTGCTCTCGAAATCTTGAAAAATGTAAAGTTTGTGGGGACATGGTCCCTAAGAGACACGCTGAGGAACATTTCTTGAACACCCATGCTCCGGTATGTAAGTTCTTGATTGGAACAGTTCCATTCGGCATGCCATTTTTCTTTCATCTATACTGTAAATGGATAAGTTCGAAGTTCCATCTTTGTGCACCTTCAGAGCATGGTTGGTCTCTATTGTGCTGGATATTAATCCATGATTAGACTATTTCTTTTCTTTGTTCGTGCTTTTTTGTGTGGGGGATGTTGCTGAATTGGAATTTTCAAGGTTTTAGGGATGCAGTGTCAGGATGTAGTATGAGCATTGCTGACTTCTACCTGTTATTCTGATGTTTGCTGACAGAGTATGATGCTATTGTGATATGCTTATGAACTGACTTGAGGGAAATGGCCTTTGTAACTTGGATAATTAATAATAGCTTGACTTGAGCCGTGACTATTAGCTGATGTACCTTGCTTACAATGGTCAGACTGGGCCACGATGTTAGCCATGACTTTATTTTTCCTGAACGATATGTGTCAGATACGTATGACATGTTTACAATCAAGTCAACTTTTTTGTGGTCATGCTAAGCATTCCCTGATCTGGAAGTCCTCTTGCCTTTTCTTCTTTTTGGGACAAGTCTATTTTTCTGCTACTCTGAGAAGAAGAAAGGGGAGGGACCACTCTGGTAATTGTTAAGTTGTTATGTATATGTTGCACTCCTGACCTGATTGCTCAAACCTTTTATATCCTAACAGTAACAGACCCCTGTTACTACGAATGATATCTATTTTAATCCTTGAAGGGGCTTTAACTTTCTAGATCAAAAATAATTATTTACTGGGTTCATTGCTTGATAATTCCTTGTTTGATTGTATCGTTTGTCAATAAAAGTGAACCAGGATTTTGCCAGCAACTTTGTAGATGCCATTTTAACACTCCTTTCTTACGTACCTTCAACTAATTTGATAATCTAAATTGATTCTATGGGTTTAGATGGTAGAATAACTTACTGCATCAATATCTTTTTGAGGTTACATTTGGCAGTTTGGTGTACTATTAATCCTCAGTAAAACAGAAAATATTCTTTACAAATAGATTGAAAAAGCAGACCAATTTTTATGCTTGAGGTTTCTGAGCTTAGCTCTGATGTTTCCCGAACTTTTTCATGGTCATGTGCTGGAGCAGGTTTCTTGTTCGCTGTGCAGTGAGATGATGGAACGCGATATTTTAGCTGTTCATACAGGAGAAAACTGCCCTCAAAGGATCGTCACTTGTGAATTCTGCGAGTTTCCGTTGCCCGCAATTGATTTGGCTGAGCATCAGGTAGTTTTTCTGTGTTTCTGAAGAAATAATACTGAGGGCTGCTATCAAACGATCCTGTATGTCATGTCCATGTTACTTCATGATTTTAGGAAGTATGTGGAAGCAGAACAGAACTTTGTCATCTTTGCAACAGATACATTAGATTGCGAGAAAGATACAACCACGATCGTCGCTGTGAGGGTGTTCCAGATCATAGTGCCGGACCTTCCAGGTGAAAAAACTTATCTTATCTCTGGATACTTAGCAAGCAGAATCTTAGTCCCCTCTTCTCTGCTAAAGCTTTGAATTTCAAATTTGTCCACAATTATAGTAATCTCTGTTGCTTATTTTGTTTCACTTCTTTATGGCTCTTGGAAAGGTTTGTGAATTCAATTTAATAGGCTGATTAGCTGTACCTTCTTCTCCTTGTTGTCTGTTTTTAGATGTCAGGGTTTTGTAATTACGCTTGCTTTCAATGTTTCCCCGGACCCAGCCCCATTAGTTTCTCCTTGCGCCTTTGCTCTTGACTCATCAAGCAAGGGCATGGAAGAAGTTCATATAGATTTGCTTTCAGATACTTTACTTTCTTGACATTATTAGTGAAGACTTAAGTAGACCTTCTGTTCTCCTTTTGGCTGGCATGGTTGCATTCCTGCTAGTTTTCTCTGATGCACTGATTACATATTTTATCATTGGTAGAATTTCACTATTTGTCACTGTATTTTAGTGGATTTTGCAATCAGGTCACTGATTATTATATCAATCTAGTTTCATCCATTTTGGGCGATCGATGCACTTTAATTAGTACCAATTAATCTTTTGGCGAGACACTGATGTGGCGGCTACATGGCAATAAAATGGCATCCAGAATATTGGCTACAAGTCTACTGCTCTAGCATTTTGTGGGAAAATTGATGTGATTCTGGTTAAGATGCATTAGTTGCAAAGAAATGAAATTCAAGGCCTCATTTGGTTCACTTTGGCATTGGATTATTCAAGGAATGTAAATCCTATTATCCATATTTTTCATGTTTTCAAGATTCATTTTGTAGATAAAGCATCCACACTGGACAGTTTTAGTAATAGGATTCACAAATCACATGCCTTGGGTGATAAAATACCAAAGTGAACCAAAAGGATGCCTATGTATTTGAGCTGGAAAAGAAAGTTCAGAAACCATGAATCAGCTGCAGTTGATGTGGAATAACAGCGGGTGGAACTACACTTGATCATTTGTTATGATTTTTAAGATTCTTCTACTTTGATAAAATTCTCCACTACAGTGATGGTGATTGACCCCAGCGCTTGGTGTGTGTATAAATGGTCTCTGTGTCATTTTGTGCCTTAAATTCATGCGACTTTCCAGACCTTAGGATAAATGCTATCAAAAATTTCATGTCTGACAAATATGACAAATTTTGTGTATCTTTTTCAGTAACATCAGACCACCTCAAGGAGAGCGTCCTCCACGAGGGCGATCCAATGAGTTCTCTCCAAGGCGCATCTTATTCACCATCGCAATCACGGGTATTGCTGTCCTATTGGGTTCGCTATTCTACCAGAAAAAGATGGAGAACAATCAGGTGCATTGAGTTGGACCGTGCCTGACACGCATTCGATCGATGTAAAACGGCTATCAAGTTCTTCATTTATAGAGAGGCTGGGGATCGTCTGAAAACCATACTATTGTAACGATAATTAGGTACATTTGGGTTGTCGCAATAGATTTGCCTGTGACGAGACGCTCAATAGATGCGGCTTTTTCTTAGTTTTCTCACAAACTTACCTTGATCAACGTGGCTGTGAACTTTTTGCCCTGTACTCATGTTGTATTCTTAGCAGTGGTTTAGCCAGACTTACATTAAATGTATGCCGAGCTTCATTCAGAAACTCTAATTCATGTTCATGGATTACAGCTCTACCTTAATTTTGGATTACAAGGTGGATTTTTACTCCATCTGTTATCAAAACTTTTGATAAAAGAAGGTTATATATTTAATCAGTCAAAAGAAAAGCAACAAATCGCTATGACATCAGTAGTAAACCTGATTTCTTGATAATTCTGTTGTGGTTTTATCAACAAATTTTCTTTTCACAACATTAAATCTTCTTTTGCATTAAGCATGATAATAAAAACTATTAGTTTGCAGTTGTCCTATATTGTAATATTCATTTTTTTAAGTGGACTTGAGTTTAACGTAATATACTTGGTACGTTAAAGGCTTTGTGAATTGTTTATGGTAAAATTTTCTAACATAAGAAGGAAAAAGAAAAAGAATCTGTATAATGCTATAGTTATATTGAATCGAAGGAAATGAAACCTTGGACACGACATTACACACGTTATCACTTTACCTTATTTACTATCTTAATCATATTCTTCAAGTATGATGAGCTATTTTATTCTTTTCATGGATGTATTGTAATTTTGCATTGGTATAAAAATGAAGTTAAAAAGGCTAGCAAAACTAATATTAGAAAGTGAGCAAAGTGTGAGGTCGAGAGAAATAAATAAAAGATTTCTCAAACTTCCATCCATTTTGACACTCAGAAATAAAAAGAAAAGAAAGAATACATTACTTTTAAAACTACAAAAGTAAAAGAAAAACAGTTACACTGTGTGGTACATAAAACAATTTATTCACCTTGCACTTATTCTTCAAAAGATGAAAAAGCAAGCAAAATTCACTCAAAGAACTACTTCGCCCGTTTTTTTTTGACACTCCAATGACTTAGATATAGATAGAACTAGTGTCAGGCACACGTGTAGTTGGGTGAATGTGTGACGGGAAGAAAATGGGTAATTATATAAGGAGATGGTCGAAGTGAGATCAGGATATTTTAACTATGTTCTTTTTTGTCTTTGGATTATTTAATGCAAGGTAATTCTGATAAATGATATGAGAACAAAATTAATTACTTTAATTGGATGGCCGATGAAATACTGGATATTGTTTTTTTTATCACTATAAGAACTCTTTTCTAGGAAGCAAATATTTAAATGAACATTTTTCTATTCTGAAAGTGATCATTTATTCAAAATTCAGCAAAAGAAAATGAGAGAAGATGGAGTTGGTTGTTAAACCGTCGCCAAGTTCACTTTTAGGTGAAATATCGATAGATGACTTCTTTCTTGTATTGCAATATTAACAAATCTGAATTTTTAAAAATGAGATATGTTCTTTGGCTTATATATATGGACTGCATTGAGGCATGCGCAATACGCCTACATGATTATTAATTAGTCATGCACGAAGAGAGAGAAATAATCTTTTCAAAAAGAAACTGAAAAATTATTTGGGTTAATATCTTGAAAAACCCCAAACTGATATACTCGTAATAAATTTACCCTAAACTATTTTTTTTTACCACCAAAAACCCCAAACCGATATACTTTTGATAAATTTACCCTAAATTAGTACACTTGTAACAAATTTACGCTTTGTTAGTTTTTGTTAAATTTTACTGTCAAATTATTAAGTTAAATGACATGTGATAGTTGATCGTATACCAATTTGGGATTTTAAGTTCTGTTTGTCACAGTTTGCAATTTTTGTGATTTTTTTTGTGGTATTAATCCAATTTAGCGAAGGGTATATTTGTCTCAAATTTATCAGTTTTTGGTTTTTTACGGTCGAATAAATTAGTTTGGGGTAAATTCGTCATAAATGTACTAGTTTATGGTTTTTTATAGTCAGTCGAAGTAAATTTGTCACAGGTGTATTTGTTTGGGGTTTTTCATGGTTAAAAAAATAATTTGAGATAAATTTGTCACATGTGTACTAGTTTAGGTTTTCAGGGTATTAACCCTAGTTATTTAGCTGATTGAATATATAGAGAAGTTATTAATCATGTGTAAATTGGGTGTTCACCTTATAAGAAGTAAATGTTGTCTAGTTTTAATTTTTGTTTCAATAAATTTTGATTTAGCGATTATAAAAAGTGGGATAAATAATCGATTGATATAAAAAGAATAAATTATGGAAATACATATTAGTTTTAAGTTTTAGGAGAAATTTGAGTATTACGAATATTCCTGAATTAAATTTCTTAAATAGACTTTGTGAGAGCTTTAAATGAGTACAAATTTTAACACGCCGTAATAATTTGAGAATTGGATATTTTGACATTAATTATACTTAATTACTACCCTAATTTTTTTTAGCCAATTTTATTTTAGTTCTTAACTCGCTTTTAAACTTTTACTTTTATCTTTTTGTAAAGTGTGAAAGTCGAAACTCACGTTTGAAATTAATTATGCTCATCCTAATTCTCCTAAGAACGTGGGATTCAAACCTCCTCATCTACCTCTTCCCACGTGGGAAGAGTGGCTCCTAATTAACATGTTCTTTGTTAAAATATAATTGCAACGTAGAGAGACATGGAGCCATGAACTTTAAGCCCAACCGAATAAGAATGGAAACCAAACCGTCAAATTTTGTTTCGCATCTCGTTTTAACACCACCACCACCAACCCCACCCAAAGAATGAATTCGCCAACAGCGACTTGCTGGACAATTTATCATGTGATGATCAGTGATGGGAACTCAAGACAAAGTCTGACTGGCCGCTTGATTCGTTCCTCTACCCCGATCGAGACTGATGGGTCTGTGCAGTTCCACGAGGTTGAAGGATCAAGTCTCTGATCCTCAGAGGCTCCAAGGTGAATTCCTCTCTCTTAACTGCCCCCCACGTGGGACGTTGCCCTCCTCCTCCTCTTTGCAAATTACCGTGATCTGGGAGCCTGAGGAAATGATCTAGCTGTTCTGTCGAAGTTCGTGGGAATCTTATGGTCGGATATTGAACTGGGTCGTTTGTTAATTTCGTCCTGTGTTTGAAGATGTTGATGACGAGCGAGGACATGGGCAGTTTTTGCATGCTTTGCACTTTCACAAGAGAGATTGCTACGTCTCTAAACGGGTCACAGGCTCGGTTTCTAGTGTAACGGGTACCAGTTACGTGCAAATTACAGCAATAGTCATGCTTTCTCAATGATTCCGTTTGTCTACATTGAAAAAGATCAGTCTCGTGCTTACATAGGTTTGAAAATTCGATCTTTATTACTGACAATCTACGGAAGTTCGCGATGATATGCACGTTTTTCAGATTTTTTTTAATCTTTGAGTTGGCTAATGATGCCTATATAGACCCTGTACTTGGACTTAAGAGGGGATATAAAAGGACTTGAGAATTAGCGTAAGGATTTCATGGACTGACTAGGCTTGCCCAGCATATTGCTCTGATCGGTAAGACAGGAAATTCAATGCATAGTGTTGCTACATTTTCAGGAGTTCCGGGACATAATCGAGAATCTCATGCTGGTCAACATATTCAGGGAAATTTTGCAGGACAAGAAGCCATGTCAACTCAAGGAGTTCATCTGCACATCCGACATAATCAAGTATGAATTTTCAAGAGAGTGTCAGCTTTCCTCCTTTTTTCTTCTTTTTTGTTGCTTTTTTTTTTGTGCTGGGGAGGGGGGGTGGTTGGAGAAATCATTTAGGAAATCAAACAAGGTATCCTGCTTGATAACAATGACCTGGTATATGTTGTGGAAGATTTCTTTTCGCATTCTTACATTTACTTCACTCGCTTCACAGGTGATCATGGACAATGGCATAGTGCAGGTCACGTTATCAAAACCAGATGGAATAGTCATTGGAGTACGGTATAATGGTGTTGACAATTTACTGGAAATCTGTAACCAAGAATCTAACAGAGGGTAAGTGTGATTTGACCACTTCCGTTTCTTTCTTACTTCATTCGTATTCATTTGGAAAAGGAATGTTTTTTTTAGTTAACATGCAGAATTGCATGCAACACAATAAATTGTCCACATGACCTAGCATTTTGAGACATGGCATGTTTTACAGTGCTTGGGGAAAAAGGTTATACGATGCAGATATTTGGCTTCTGAATTAGGATGCATTGTCCTGCTGTGTTTCTCTGAGTTTCATCGATACTGAGATAATCCATGCTTTTCTGTTTTACTGTTTGATGCAGCAACTGTCACAAACTTGTTCATCTTTTCTCTTTCTTATTTAGGTTATTTCTTTTCTTGTATTTCCACTGGGCATTTCAGGTACTGGGACCTGGTTTGGAACGCGCCGGGAAGCAAGGGAATGTTTGATGTGTATGCCTGCTGCTCTCTTTCTCTGATCCCTTCGTTTCTCCTTTCTCAGAGCTAAGCAGAATGTCATTTTCTTGGCTAAGCAAGACGGTTATTCATATGATACTTTTCGTGTGAATAACACTGTTCAGACATTAATCCACGTCCTTTTATTGTGTATGGATATTTCTGCATGAACGAAATATCTGAAAATCTACTTCTAGATATAACAAATTTTCTGTTTTTGGTGTTTTACGGTATATTATTGACCCTTGACAGCATAAGTCCATTAATATGTTTTTCCAACAACGTTGCGTTGTGAATACCAAAACTCTCATTCGAGAAATTGACATTTGGTGGGAAACTGTTATGGCAGAAGAAGTCTCTCAAAAGGTAATAATTAATCAATCTATGCCTATACTTGAAACACAAATTATTTACCTGGCAGGATTAAAGGGACATGTTTCAATGTAATAGTGGAGAACGAGGAGCAGGTTGAACTTTCATTTGTGAGAACCTGGGATTTCTCTCTTGAGGGAAAGTATGTTCCCTTAAACATAGATAAAAGGTTCGTGCTCAAGCCAGACTCACCTTATCTTGATCCAATTGTTAAGCAGATTAACAGCTTGATGCTTTTCATTCATAGGTTCGTAATGCTTCGTGGATCCTCAGGCTTTTACTCTTATGCCATTTACGACCATTTGGCAGATTGGCCTCCCTTTGAAATTGGCGAAACAAGGATCACTTTCAAGCTCAGAAAAGACAAGTAAATGGATCTATCAGATTTGTGATTAGCTCTACTGAACAATGATCTTTATGTACCATTCTGGATGAAAATGCTGAAGCAGAAGCAGAGCTCTAAATTTTAGCACTCTTGAATTCAGGAAAAACTTAACTGCAACTGTTTTTTACCCCCAATTAAACAGATTTCATTACATGGCCATAGCAGATGATAGGCAGAGGAAAATGCCACTACCCGATGACCGGTTACCGGGAAGATGCCAAACTCTTGCATATCCTGAAGCTGTCCTACTTGTTAATCCTGTGGATCCAGAGCTTAGAGGAGAGGTACTTATCCAAGCCATGTAGACCCACATGTGGCATTGAGTTACTCCCATGCTATACTGAAGTTTTGTATGTGGTCAGTGGATTCAAGTTATGAACTTTTCTGTGGAAGGTGGATGACAAATACCAGTACTCATGCAATAACAAGGATATCCAAGTCCATGGTTGGATTAGCAGTGATCCAGCTATCGGTTTCTGGCAAATTACTCCCAGTGATGAGTTCCGATCTGGTGGACCGCTTAAACAAAGCCTAACTTCCCACGTTGGCCCAACGACTCTTGCTGTAAGTGATACCTTAGAGAAAGGATATAGTTCTAAAGTTTTTCAAGATGTGACTGAAAATACACCTTGAACAATTCTCTCTCTCTCTCTCTCTCAATTGAATGGTGTCGCCAGATTTTTCTCAGTGCCCATTATGCGGGAAAGGATCTGGTGCCAAAGTTTGGACCTGGTGAACCATGGAAAAAAGTTTTCGGTCCTGTTTTCATCTATCTTAATTCTGCATCAGCTAGAGATGATCCACGCTTTCTGTGGGAAGATGCTAAGATTCAGGTTTGTATGGAAATGAGCAAAATACCTTAAACTCTCAAACTAAGCAGGGTGGTTAATTCTCATCAGATAAAGTGACACGAATGCATCCTCAATGTTATCAGATGATGAATGAAGTTGAAAGGTGGCCCTACAATTTCCCAGCTTCTGAAGATTTCCCCAAATCACACCAAAGGGGTAATGTCAGGGGCAGGCTGTTAGTCCAGGACAGGTACAGATCTAAGGCACATATTGCTGTTTTGTCATGATATCTAATTAATCTATGTAATGAATTTGGAAGTTCTTCTTTTGATGAAATTGTTAATCTAGGGATGCTATGGTGGATCCTCTGGTTTAACTTATTACAACACAATGATGGATTTGGACTAATTTGAAATAGTGGAACATGTATTATCTGTATATGTTGAGTGCACGAACTCTAGTATGAGCATTATAGTGAGATATTTGTAACATTGACACTTAGGTATGTTAGCAATGACTACATTTCGGCAAAAAGAGCTTATGTTGGGTTGGCTCCACCAGGAGATGCTGGATCCTGGCAAAGAGAATGCAAGGTAACCTCAATGACCTTTTTTGGTCAATGGCAGACGTGTTGATGTTTATCTTTTTGCTTCTAGTTTCTTTACTCTTCATATTAGATCATCTTCTGTGCTCGCAATGAACCTGCATCCAGCATTGCCTTTTAAAATCTCCTGTATGATAGCCTGCTCATGTCCAGACAAAAGCCTCAGCATGAGTCAGAGTTCTGGTTAGTTTGCGTGATCAAAATCATCCTTAGAACTTTATTATTCTTTCAATGTTATCATTGAGTTTTATAGAATCCTTTAGTCTTTGTATAATCTAGAGGAATCAATTAACTTTCCCCTGAAAAGTACATATATAGAAAAGCAAGCAACATGTACATGAGGGACACATGTTACAGTCATGGAAATTGTTGTGGATCTATTCACTCTAGTCATATCATAGAAGGGGGAAATATCAAATCATACATTAATAAAATTCTATCTTCCCTACGATTACATGATAATTCACATAGTGCTATTCTGAAGAGACAGCGTGCTGGAAATGTCAACAGTCTCATGATCTTTGTACAGCATATCCCTCATGATGTACTAGCTCTTGTGCTTTGATTACTTCGTCAAAGATCAGACAAGTGAATTTTTATTTGAAGTTCATATTAGACATGCTATATGAACTTCATGATGTAGGTTTTTATTATCTCAGCATGCTATATAATTTTGGAGACTGAAGCGTGTACAAGTCTAAGTTATAGTGATGAAATGAACTTTACTTGTGCCAGAATAAGTAAGGCTATGGAGAAAAGTGGAAGTGCAGTGTTTTCGAGGCTATAGCAGCAAATGTTCTATTTCCAATCATTGTTTGCCTCATATTTTTCACCCTGAATGTTTGTCAAGTATAATAATTTCCCAAATGACTTCAGCATATTTCCAAAGGTCCTTGCATGACTCCTAAAAGTTGTTTGACATAAGGTCGTGCATGGAAGCAGCCTTATGGAATTGTAACCTTACCATGCTTGTTAGGGCTATCAATTTTGGACGCAAGCTGATAACGATGGGTACTTCTCCATCAATAACGTAAGAAGTGGTGACTATAACCTGTATGCATGGGTCCCCGGTTTCATTGGAGATTATCGGCACGACAATATCATCACTATTTCATCAGGTTTTGAACCAGCGTTCAGTTATTTATTTGCTAGGGTGTTCAGTATGAGAATTATATGATAGAAAGCTATTAATTCAGGCTTGGACCACGATATGGGTGATCTGGTATATGAGCCTCCTAGAGATGGGGCCACTTTGTGGGAAATAGGTATTCCTGATCGCTCAGCTGCAGAATTTTATGTTCCTGATCCTGATGCATCATACATCAACAGACTTTATGTGCACCATCCTGATAGGTCAGCTCTCGGATCTCTTATGATTTTGATTCTCGCAAAAGATGGGTTTTATGGTTTATAAAACTGTGGGACTTCGCAATGGCCCATAGGCCTAAGCAATTTCACAATGTTGCCAGGTTTAGGCAGTATGGATTATGGAGCAGATATGGAGAATTGTATCCTGAGAAGGATTTGGTCTATACAATTGGTGTTAGTGACCATACTAAAGATTGGTTTTTTGCTCAAGTCCCCAGGTGCTATTCCACCGACCTTCAATCCTTTTTAGCAGTCTTTGCATCTCTTATATCCATCTCAAGTGAAGAAAAAGATAGTGCGGTCAAGCTAATTGGCCAAAAGAGGCTAAAAAATGAAGAAACATGCTTAATCAGTGCCTAGCATCCTGGTTTTTAAGATTGTTGCAAGACGATGGAAAAGCAAGATCGATGAGACTGACTCATCAGTCTTCATTAGAAATGATTTTAATTTAAGAAGCTAAAAACTGCTGAGAACAACACAACCCTCTAGGTTCTTGCTTTGTGCTTGCATATTTCATTGATTCTGTCATTTTCCAACAAGCGTCTCTTCATCTTAAAACTGGACTCATGGTAATCCAATTAAGGGTGTCCATCCAGATCATTTTGTTAAAGATTGGCATGCCTTTTCATCAGGAGGAAACAGGATGGCTTCTCATGAAGGAACTACATGGCAGATCAAGTTCAATCTAAGCTACGTTGAGCGGAGCAAATCACACAAGCTGCGAATTGCACTTGCATCGGCTACGCTAGCAGAATTGCAGGTAGGGACAGGTATATCTGCTTTCACTATTACTAGAAAATTCACTGAGAAACAAATGTGAATCTTTTTGAAGGTTCGAGTTAATGATCCAAAGACAAGACGCCCTCTTTTTACGAGCAGACTTATAGGAAGGGACAACTCGATTGCCAGGCATGGGATTCAAGGGCTCTACTGGCTCTTCAATGTGAATGTACCTGGGACTCTGCTAAACGAGGGGGAAAATACCATATTCCTGACTCAACCTAGATGTGACAGCCCTTTCCAAGGGCTCATGTATGACTACTTGCGTCTCGAAGGACCCTAATCTCACCCTCTGGGTTGAAGTAGAGTTGGACTCGGCTCTGTTTACAGTAGTTTCTTTGGCAAAAGATGATATATGGGAAAAAAGAGTCGTCCATTTGACTTAGAATTGAATGTATCTGTATATACAGGAAAATCTGCACCCTCTTCGTGTACGACTGGTGCATTTTGCGCTTTCTCGAGCAATATTCATGTGCTCAGTCGATTTGGCAAAGAAAAGGCTTGTATGTATCTCTTGAACTTGAGGGCCATCACGGGGCCTTTCTGAAGGGAATGTCTATTATATGCTTGATTAACCAGTGAATGTTATCAGCAGTCGTAATGTTGTTCATATACCATGGTTGGGGACACGATTCAAAATATGACCTCCTTTCTCTAATTTGCTCCGGTCGAAGAACCCTTCTTTTTCCTCTGTCATCTCCTGTGATTTGGATATTGCAGCCAAGTCGAGGTGCTTGCATCTTTGGTCTGGCACATAGATGGGTTGAGACATTTTAAAGGTGCTTATCACTCGATCATAAATTTATCCCAACTCAATAAGATCGGCGAAAGTGACAAACATAGCCCGCATGAGATCAAGCAACATGGCGTACCTTAATTTACTTATCATCGTTTATCGGCGAAAGTGACAAACACCATCTCTGTTTATTTACTGTTCAGGTCGATGCATCTTTAAGTAATTTGCTTTTTTTATTCATTATTATTCTTGGCGACTCTTGCACGCTTGTGTACCTCCTACACCAAAGCTGATGGTGGCGACCAAGTAAAGAGAGATTGGATCAGCCCACTAAGTGACATTCAAAAAGTGCACATGAATGCTTAATCTGCAGTGTAAGTCAAGTCAAGTCCCCAGCAATCCCCACCATTTCGGCGGTCCACTTAGCTTATACTAGAACTGGCCATATATATATAGATAGCATTTGCACTCTGCAATTGCATGTGCTTGGAAGAAGAATTCAAGATGTCAGCTTTGGCAGTGCAATTGCATATTCAAGATCGCCATGTAGTATTCTATCGTTGTCTTTTGTTTCATTTTCCTTCATTTCCTTTGGCTTTAGAAAACAGAAACTCTGATGTCCGTTTGCTGAAACTTGAATGTGGCAGGTGGTGATGGACAACGGCATCGTCCAGGTGACTCTTTCAAAGCCAGAGGGCATTGTGACTGGCATTCGATATAATGGCATTGACAATCTACTTGAAGTTCTCAACGATGAGTCCAACAGAGGGTAAAGCTTTATATCTGTAGATGTATAGTTACAGATTTCCAAAATAATAATGTTATGCACATGTATCTAGTACCTCCAGCAATCTTTTCTGCATATATATTATTCAATAAAATGATCATCAATGTATATAAATACCTTTTCTGTAATAGCTTGATTGACTGAATCTTTTGAAGTTCTCCTTGATTTTGCAGATATTGGGATCTTGTATGGAATGCACCAGGAAGTTCCACAGGGATATTTGACGTGTAAGTGATCGTGACCCATTCCCCAACGACTCTCAATTCCCGATATATGACGCTTCAGCAATTCGAGATTTGTATTTTTCATCGATCACATTAGTCACTTCTCGCTTGTCCAGCACATACATTCTTTGATTGCAAACTGTCATAGATAATAATAGGTTTGAATTTTTTCAGCCATATATTCAAGAAGTGAGATTTCAAATGCAGGATTAAAGGAACAAGTTTTAGTGTGGTAGTACAAAGTGACGACCAGGTGGAGCTCTCGTTCACAAGAACTTATGATCCCTCCCTTGAAGGCAAGCTGGTTCCCCTCAACATTGATAAAAGGTCACACACATGAATCGCAACCCTATACGTTATTGTTCATCTGTGTTCATGTTGATTGATATTCACAAATTCTAAACGTGATTTGAAAGAGTTCTATGGCGACACATTTTAGGTTTATAATGCTGCGTGGTAGCTCGGGCTTCTACTCTTACGCCATCTACGAGCACTTGAAGGACTGGCCAGGCTTCAGCCTTGGCGAAACAAGGATCGCTTTCAAGCTTAGGAAAGACAAGTAATCAAGCAAACAAGGCACATATGCATTACAATTTTCTGACTTGCAACATTTCTTCCACAATCTAAGAAAATGTCTGTCGATATCGACCATGTTGTTTTTTTGCATGGGAGGGGAATTGTAGGTTCCATTACATGGCAATGGCTGACAATAGGCAAAGGAACCTGCCCCTTCCGGACGACCGTACGCTACCACGAGGCCAACCTCTCGCTTACCCTGAAGCCGTCTTGCTCGTCGATCCGATCGAACCTGAGCTCAAAGGGGAGGCATGTTAACTAGCTCTTATATCGATAATCTATTAGGTTCTTGTTGAGTTCTTACCCTCTTGCCCTATTGATTAACAGAACTACATATTTAAATATGGAGAACATGTTGTGTTTAAACCGATATGCCTTTTCTAGTAGTACAATCTCCGTCTGAAAGATAGCAGACTACAGCTAGTTCTAGAATATATTCAAAAACATCAAGTGAATCATATTTCATTATAAGAAGACGCAAATTCCTGTATTTTTTTTTACTATAATTGATTTTGTGTATCACATCGGCTCATGTGGCTGGATTAAAATACTTCCTTTTTCTCTTTGGCCAAAAAAATAATGGATCATCCTCGTGCACAACTAATGGAATAGGTGGACGACAAATACCAATATTCATGCGACAACAAAGACAGCAAGGTGCACGGTTGGATCTGCAGCGATCCGCCGGTGGGATTCTGGCTAATTACTCCCAGCAATGAGTTCCGAACCGGCGGGCCCGTCAAGCAGAACCTCACCTCTCACGTCGGCCCCACCACCCTAGCGGTATGCTGCATCAGCCCATGACCTAATTAACATTATCATGCATACTTGTTTTATGAATGGTTCGACGGACCAAATCGACACCGGTGCACAAAAATGTGAGAGAATACGTCGTATTTGGTGGCGTACCTAGTGCCAATCCATCTTCTTTCTTAATGATCGTCTTTCCTTTCTCTTAAAGAGTAGAGCAGCGAGTCTTTTGCTTGATGGTATTTACTCAGTAACTCTTACTCATTCATCTGGCATCCCTTGCTGATGATTTTTCAAACTTTTTTTATCCGATATCCTGAGAACCATATCTTAGGTATTGACAGTATGATGGAGAGATTTATGTGAACTATATAGGTGTTTCTGAGCGCCCATTACACGGGAGATGATCTAGTGCCGAAGTTCCAGGCCGGAGAGGAGTGGAAGAAAGTGTTCGGCCCTGTGTTTCTCTACTTCAACTCTGTCCCTGATCCTGTTGATCCTCTTTTTCTCTGGGAGGGTGCTAAATCACAGGTTTCTCTCTTTCCTTTCCCCTTGAACTCCTGGATATCTAACTACATACTGATGTTTGCAACATGCACGTTGGAATTTTGTTCTTGTTCTTTCTTTCTCAGATGATGGTGGAAGTAGAGAGTTGGCCTTACAGTTTTTTGGCTTCAGAAGATTTTCCCACCTCAGACCAACGAGGCAATGTCCATGGCAGAATTATTAGTCTCTGACCGGTACGTATGCTGAACCATATCATGTAATATTTCTCCTCTTAATTATCTTCCTGACCAAAGAAAAACTGCTAGCTTTCTCTGTCGAACCATTGCAAATTCGCCTGATAGAATCATTGCTTGTGCTGAAACAATTTTCGGATTCATAAGTGAAAGAGAGAGCATAGAACTTTGTGACTTCCATTTCATTTGAGGGTCAGACTACCGAAAGAAAAAGCAGAAAGAGAATCAGGTCCAAGCATCATTTGGGATTGCTCCAGCATTATCGCATGATATTTACTATCTGTTCATGAGGGAAAATGGATGCCTCCATAGGTACGTGAGCGACGACAATATATCCGCAAACAGTGCCTACGTCGGGTTAGCTCCACCGGGCGATGTTGGGTCGTGGCAACGCGAATGCAAGGTCCGTCTTAGGCTTTGCTTCTTTCACTAATTATTCAGATTGCTCTTCTGAACTAAAGACATTACCTATGATTGATGACTATAACATTTACATCAAGACCAACCCTCAAAAGGAGAGATTGTTTCTCTAGCTGTATGCTTTGATCTCAGCTCTGGTATATTGTTTCTGTTGGCTTCAAAAGCACAGTTTTAACAGGAGTTAATTTGTGGTCTTGAATCTAGGACTACCAATTCTGGACTACAGCGGATGAGGACGGGTATTTCTCCATCAACAATGCACGGGCCGGCAACTACAATCTCTACGCATGGGTCCCTCGATGCATCGGCGATTACAAGTATGGCGTTCCAATCTCCATAATGCCAGGTGCCTCCTTCACTTTCCAATTCCTCTTGAACTTTTGTAACCAAACTTTGGTTTGTCAGATGTGATTTGCCATCCATGTATGTGCAGGCAGCAACATCGACGTGGGCGATCTCATATACAAGCCCCCAAGAGACGGGCCAACAATGTGGGAAATCGGCATCCCTGACCGCTCTGCAGCGGAATTCTACGTGCCTGATCCCAACCCCAACTACATCAACAAGCTCTACGTCGACCATCCTGACAGGTCAGATTTACATCCATCAGCAAATATGAACTAGAATATCACTTTTGTTGACATTACACTTGAGCTTTGTAAATGAACTGTGAATGCTAATTAACCCAATGAGATTGGATCCATGCACAAATCATTTGCTTCACATGGTGAGTTTTTTCTCCTGTTTCTGCATGATTTGTGCATGGCTTTCTCGATAAATCAGGCAATGCCTGATAAGATGACAGAGGTTTCAATTAAATTATGATGCGATTTAAAGTAATTTCGCTCACAGGTTCAGGCAATATGGACTCTGGGAAAGATATGCCGAGTTGTATCCCGACGGAGATTTGGTTTACACTGTCGGCACTAGCGACTACTCCAAGGATTGGTTCTTTGCTCAGGTTACTAGGTAACACATCCTCTTCCAATAAAATTGGTGCATTTACCAGACTCCTAGAGCTTATTAAGAACATCATGTCATGTAGTATAAAAGAAGGAATTGCACTTTCAAAACAATTCTGCAGCTTGCACATTCTCAATCAATTTTTCAAGATTTTGTTTTTTCCTTTTTCCAGGAAGAAGGATGATAAAACCTATCTGGGCACCACATGGCAGATCAAGTTCGCCCTTGCGAACGTGGACAAAAATGGCGTTTACAAGCTCCGGATAGCGCTCGCGTCTGCCACACTTTCCGAGTTACAGGTACATCTGCACAAACTCACCATCATCAACAAGAAAGAACAGGAAAAGAGGATGAATCTTTCCATTACAAACGTTAATTCGAGAAGATATAACTAATGCGACCGCACCGTCTCGACAGGTACGGGTAAATAACCCGAAGTCGAACCCGGTGTTCTCGACCGGATTGATCGGGAGGGACAACTCGATAGCGAGGCACGGGATCCACGGGCTCTACTGGTTGTACAGTGTGGACATCAAGGGGACTTTGCTTAGCGAAGGCGACAACATCGTCTTCCTCACGCAGCCGCGGAGCAGCAGCCCGTTCCAGGGGATCATGTACGACTACATCCGTCTCGAATCTCCTCCGTCGTCACCTTCAACTTCAACAGCAGCATCATCTTCGGGACGTTAGTGCAGTTGATGTTCGGCCATGTCCTGTGCATGGAAAAATAAGTAAAAGTTCAGGGTCGTTTTAGCGACTTGATATCCACGTTGGTCCGTACTGATAGATTTCAGATTAGAAGCAAGCGATGGGGTGAAAAAAAGTTGCACGTTGGCTCCTTGAAGCTATGTACTTTTATCGATTTAGTCCTTGAATTTTGGATTTGCCCGATATCGAGTCCTGAACTTTAATTATTTTTCACCGAGGTCCATCTCATCTACCTCCAGATTGCGACTAAGTGAAGCTGACGTGGCGATTAACGCTATAGCAAGAGATTGATGTGATGTTAAGGTGAGTTGGAGGTGTTACAGAAATATTTTCGAAAATATGATAAATTATATTACATGAATAATTAATCAATAAAAAATCGATAATAATTTATGTTTATATATTTTCATTAATGAATAAAATATATTTCGTTAATTCATTTTTGTAAATAATACAAACGATCATATTTAGTAAAGTATTTTCTAAATTATTCATTTTCATGAAATAAATACGCCCGAGATTAGGAAATCATACATTTTGCATAAGAAATGAGAAAAACAAAAACGCTGAAAAAGTGAATAAGCGATTAGGCTTTCAACGATCGCGGGCATAAATAAAAGGATCGCTCTTGATCAAAACTATAACTAATGGCGACTAGGCAACATCAATGGTACTAAAGTACAGCTGGATAGATAATGACTAGCTGGTCAAAGAGAATTGCTCATGAGAGTCAACATTAAAATTTCCGAATCGGATTCGTTGAGGATTTCCAACTTGTCCTTCGTTTTTTCTCGGAGTCTCCAAATTGGCTCGCCAGCGCTTTTGAGGCAACGACGTTCAACCTGCCGGACAGGTGCTTCACTTTTTTTTTTTCTTTTAATGTATATATCTTTTTCGATAATTATGTAAATCAAGTTGCAAAAACAAAAAAGAATTAGAATTTCAGGAGACAATATTAAAAAAAAAAAGGCTGGCTCAGTGGAAGCAGGCATTTCACGTGCACTTTCCATCAATTTTCGCATTAATTAATAAGCATAAAAATAGCCACGTTGGGCAATTTTTTTTTTTCCATCAATAATGGCGAAAAGTACAGAACCTGTCTGATTATCTTTGCTAACCACCATTGATGAGTCGTCCGAGATCGGCAAAAAGGATAAGATGTGACCGAACGAGAGTCCTTCGTTGCATTAAGCCACATGTGGTTCATGTAGTCATAATCGTTTAACATGTTTTCCACATTTTCAGACAGAGGGTTGACAATCCATGCTCCTTTTTTCAGGATCGTGTCCAATTTGAACTCCTGCATCCCACTCTCGTTTCGAGTTAGCTATTGCAAATCTTCCTTGCAAGGGACTCCAATGGTCGGTTTCTCATAGCAACAACAAAGGAAATTTTATGCTTCATCTCCCTTGCAAGTAGAGGCAATGGCCTGAACTTGGCTGCTAGACCAGCAAGGCATGAGAAATGGTAGCCGATTTTCCATTGGTGATTGAAGCTAACGAACACTAAGCATAACTTATATCTTGAGTGAAATCTTAGGTCACAACCAAATTTATCGAAATGAGTTATACATTAATTTCTTAACTCATATTTGATCATCTTAATTATTATATGGATTAATTATGTTTAGTAAATTGATTTATAATGATAAAACTCAAAATAATACAAGTGTTGCATAAATTTATAATTCATTTAAGCTCAATCCACCTCTATAACTCTATCTTCACTTTCTCACTCTATCACCTCAGCTTTAATATAAATTTTCTTGGATTTGATTAAACATGATGGTGTTTTAGTAACATAAGTCTATACTGTCGAATGCTAGTTATGAGATTTATATTGCATAGAAATGGATTGGGTCAAATCAAGTCGTATCATCTTCGACTCGATTTGATTCACTCGTTTGATGGACCTTACTCGCCACTGTGGGCGGTTTCAACGGAATCTCGGAGCAGCGGTCAAAGGTTCTGTAGATTAATTGGTCAATTTCGCCGCTAAATGATTTGAATCTGATAAGTAATTTGGTCCGCCCACGCCACTTTCCGCAAATGTTTTGCGACGGAAAGGCAAAAGAAGAAAGCAAAAGAAAATCGGGGGAGAGAAAATGTCAGATACGGACAGAATCGGGTAGGTGGTCGACCGCTCGAAATCGCAAGCCGCACCTCGCGGAGCGAACGCGTGTGCCGTCACGAAAGCGATATCTTTATTTAATCAAAAACAATATTTTAAAAAAATAAAATATCTGGAATTTTAACCGTAACTGAAGCGCGTCTTGTCTCAATGTCTCGCTCGCTCGTATAAGACGAGCGGAGCTCCAGTGCCTTGGAGTGCTGCTCGCGATCTCGCCGCGCAATGGCGGATTCCCCGAAGGGCAAGCTCCTCCGCCCCGGCGGCGGCGGCCGGTCCTCCTCCTCCTCCTCCTTCGGCGGGTTCGGCTCCGTCGGCGAGGACGTCCTCGAGAGCGTCCTGCGGCGGCTGCCGGCGGCGACCTTCGCGTCGGCGGCGTGCGTCAGCAGGTCGTGGCACCGGGTCTGCAAGCGGATCCTCTCGCGGCCGAAGCTCGCGTCTGCTCTCTCGCTCAACCCTTGTGCTCAGGTAGATTAGCCGAACCGGCGAGCTCTCTTTCCTTTCGTTCGCCTCTCTCGAGTCGGTGGGTGTCAGCGTTTTGGGGGGGAAAATGGGGTGGTCTTTCTCTTCGATTTCACTGTTAGGTTTTCGGTATAATGCGTTCAATCTTTGCCAATTAGATTATATAAGCTCAGGTAGGACGAATATAGACAATCAATCGTTGTGCTACGTCTGTCACCGAGTGGTTCACAGAGGGAGTGTGCGTTCGCGCGCTTTCAGCAGTGGGAGATTGCTGGTGTATGCGCGAATTCGCAGATGAAGGAATTGTAAAGATGATACCACTGGAAATGCCGGCGTGGGATGCCATTTGGCATCGTATCGCTGTTACATATCGTTCCTTCTCGTGCAGATGGCAACTTTATAGCACTTGTGAAGGGTATACAGATTTTTCACTGGTGAACTGAACCATTTGCTAGTGGCCAACTGACTTTATTAATGCTCCACGGGCTAGCTGCAGATTTGCGACCTCGAAGCTTCTGAGAGCGCAACGCTGAGCTAGGGTTTTATGTTGTGCTGGACTAGGAGGTGAACTGAAACTCATTTTCCTTTTCATTACCAGGACCTGATGGGTTCAGCTTATGTTGTCACAGCTAATTTGCAATTCTGGAGAATCAGTATTATGGTTCTGATTTTTGAGAACAAAATTCTAAAGATACTCATTGATGGTGACAGCTTCTGTGTTTTGGTCTAGAACGTGATCATTTGTTAGTAGGGGAGATTATCCAAATAAGTGGGCTGCTTTTCTTCATTCATTACTGTCGGGTTGAGCTCGCATTTCCTTCTCTAGCATTTATTCCTCCTTTTCGTAAAGTCTTGGTGCAATTATTTCACCTGATAGCTAGTTTGTAGTTCTACTGAGGTATGGATTTCTTCTTTTATTTTGCAGATTGCTTTGCAGGAGGTTGTCGATAAGGTTTTGTCTGAGCCAATTTGCCCACATTTTGCCATTGTCAATGTCGGAAATAACGTTAATATGATGGACGCTCTTCAATACGTATGAATATTGATGAAAGGCCTTTCAGTAATATTTATTCAATTTCGTCTTTCAATTTGTTCCAGTCCATTGACCTGTTGCCATTTGATTTATCAAAGTATTCATGGTCCAGATTGGTCAAAAATTGGGAGCTAGAACACCTCTAGTTATATCTGCTGACAGTGGAATTATTGGAGTAGATGCCCTTACCAATCAAGTCAAAGAGGTTAGATCCTGCCTTATGTATTATTTCCTGTAAGAGATATTCTTAAAAAACGTAAATTAAGACAAACACAAAAATTGATGGGCGAGGAATCTTTCTGAAGAGGTTTTTAAGAATATTGCTTTTTCTGTTTTTCTATTTGGGCCCTTTTGTGGAACCAAAATATTGCAGGTTGAAGGAGGTATTGATGATGTTGGTTCCTCCTACAACAATGAAGATTCTGACAATGCTGAACGGGGTATTATCCTGACCGTGGGTTTTGTACCAGGATTGAAAGTTGATGTTGTCCCGCTGCTGCATCTGGAGGAAGCAAATGAGGTAAAGAGATCCTGGACTTATATTTGTGTACAAATTTTCTCTATATATAGCAATTGTCATTGAATGTTGACCCTCAAGTCTTTGGGTCATGACCAATTGATGCTGTGACAACCCAGATTAAGCCTTACCCCACTAAATGGGTCGGTTATATGAATCCTTTTATGTCATTGTGCTGGATTAGTATCTATTGCAGGTGCCACCGGATAAAATGGTGAGATCTGGTCTAACTTATGCCACTTGTCGTCAGTGGAACTTCAAATTTTCTTTAGTTCAAAGCTTGGTACACAAAATATCATAGATAAGGTTTAAGGTAGAAATTTCTTGCTGATACCAGGACAGGTTAATGGTTGACAAGTTCATTACGGATATAACGGAATACTCAGTTGCTGTGTCAGGGTGCTCAACACCAGTTGGAGTTATTATGTTTGGAGTATGTCCCCTGGTCACCTGTTTAACATTCTTTTCCTTTTCATATAAGTGAAAATTCGTTTCTCTTGGATGCCTTAGTTGACATGTTACAATGATCTTGTAGGATGGAGCTGCCGAGATCAAATCTGCTGCTGAGAAACTAGGTTGGTTAATTCTTCTCATTCTCTTAGATAGGTAGATGGAAGTGGAAATAGTCCTTTTTATCCTTGATTTTCTTCCATCATTCGGAAGAATGGATCTATATTTTAGGGTGAGAGATACCAAGGTAAGGGGTAAATTACAGCTTAGTAAAAAAAGGCTGTTGATTTGATCCATTTTTTGCCCAATGCTTCTCACAGGAGTTAGCAGCTAGGCTGTCAAAAATAAAACCATCTCCTGAATCACTTGGGGTTGGTGAAATTGAACAATAACATTTCATTGGGGGCAAAAAAAAAGTCAGATGTTTTAACGCATGAAAATATGCCATAAGAGAATAGTTTATGCTTTATGTACAGATACACGTCTTATAAACAGCATAGATGGCCCCTTAAAATGTGCTTTTGACATCTTATAGAAGTATTCTCAGGCTCCTGGGTTCCAACAGCACTAATTTTAAGTGTAGGATAGAGTGCTCATCAGTGAATATGAGGTGTTTGTGAGAGAGAGAGAGAGAGAGAGAGAGAGAGAGAGAGAGAGAGAGAGAGAGAGAGAGAGAGAGTAGATGAAGTATTCTCAGGCTCCTGGGTTCCAACAGCACTAATTTTAAGTGTAGGAGAGAGTGCTCATCAGTGAATATGAGGTGTTTGTTTTCTTTTTTTGGGGGGAGAGAGAGAGAGAGAGAGAGAGTTGTAGCTTACTTATGTGGCTGAATGCTACTCATGGAGAAGCCATATCCGTAAGCAAAGTGAGTAGATGAAGACCTTGATCAAGATGTCAAAAGTCCAAGACTATAACCTGAACAGATGAAAATTTTGCTGTTTAAGTTATCAGAATACTGTTGGTAAAAGTGCACTTCATCTTGCATAATGGGCTTTTATTTAATGCTTTTGAAGTTGAGTCTTACTAGCATATGGGCTTTATAGCTATCTACAGAGGAGATCTGGACTGTGAAATTGTTATTGGAAAAGACCAGACTTAAAATTGATTCCTCCTGTCAAAATCATGACGTTTCTCAGCTAAGAATGAAAGACTGGTCTTCAAGCAAATTTGGCTCATAATTAACAGAATCTTGTATGGTGAAAAAAAATGATTTTGGCCACCATTTTGAAGCTCAAAGTTAGAGAAAATATGATTTCTTAGTTACAAACCTCTGTTGGAAAGAGCAGTTGCTTCTCTTGATTCACCATACTCGGTGCATGTGCTTTTGTTTGGTTAATATGATTGGGTTTACAGTCTAAAAGAACAAGTACATCAGTTAGGCATTATCATCATTGTAGCTCATTTTGTTCATCTTCTTACAACCGTGATCAAATTTCTGCAGTTGGCATTGGCTCTTGTGGCCTCATGAACAAGCACATCTTACATAATTGTGCATTGCAGATTATGCAATGCCTTTGGAAGCTGCGATAGTTGGTGACGAGAAAGGCACTTTTCAGTACAGAAGTGCGGACAATTCCAGATACGTCTCTGTGATTGGGCAACAGCAATATACCATTAGTGCCGTTGCACTTGTGTTTGCCAAAGATGGACACAAATGCCCTGGTAATTGTTATTTATGTACATATTGTTTCAGTTTCAGCAATACACAGCCACCTTGGTCTGTGCTTGTGATTCATCCTTAAATTCCTTTCTGTTGTTGCAAATGAATCCAAGAGTAATTGTCTACTGCAATTGGTGATAATTTGAATTTGGTTTCGCTCCTTCTGTTGATGTATTTCCATATTTATTTCAAAAAATAGAAGCATGCTCTACACTCTCAAAACAGGAACTCATGGAGGAAAGGAAGTACACTTCATAAGACTCTAAATTCTACATGCTTGTCTGAAATTTCTTGATTATTCACAATGCTTTTGTTTTTCCCTTCCATTATTCTTCAGGTTGTTTTCCTGATTGTATCTCTGGCAAGAATTCCTTCTCTAATCTTTCATGTTCTCTCTCTCTCTCTCTCAATGTTCAGTCAGTCTTGTTCTGGTTTTATTGTATTGTGTTCCGATTGCTTTTAGTCCTTCGTGTCTTTCTTGTATGACCCATTCAGACAGGATCCTGCATGTGCACTGGGAATCAAGTTATACAGCCTCATTCGCTTTAAAATGCTCCCAATATTTTAAAACTTTTTTGCTTTACCTTTGTCTTTTTGTGTCAATAAAATGGTGTTTTACCCTTTCTTATTTGCTTGTTTTAGATATCTGCCCTATTTTAAATGCTTCAACCCCAAACACCCCTGGCCACCCAAACAAAATAATAAAAATAAAAAATCTTGTTCACTCTTGCTGTTTCTTGCACTTACCTTTTGTCATTTAGTCCGCCCTTTTAATGATCTCCTTTTGATTTATTCCAGCTAACGTTTGATTTCTTGCATGGCTTGGTTGCATGAGCAGGGTTAGGTGATATTAAGTTTCATGTGGCAGTATCGGATGGATTGTCTACTATAGGTCCAAGGCACAGGGCAGCTTCTGTTAAAGTTGGTGATTGCTGTACTTTGCTCACTGCTAGGCGAGAAGGTCAGGAGGAAATTCTTGATGGTGAAGGAATTCTGAATGACATTAGAGATGAGGTATGAGACCAAAGTTTACTGTTAAAACTTGCAGATTCGATAATGTCAATGTTAGTCTCAAACACTTGACCCAGTTTTGGAGCTTCCCAAATTTGCACCTTCTCTTTTAACAGAGTTTTCGAGTAATGATTGATGATTTCTTGTCACTCATGTTTCATCCAGTTGATAATGCTACCTGTTTCCTTTGTTAATCTTCTCACTGCTGTACTGTCCTTAGATCCTGTTTCTCCACTTAAAAGTTGGATCCTTGGTAACAGAGCCATGAACTTGAGTTCCTTTTCTGGTGTTCCTTCCATGATGAGGGATGACTTAGTCCAATTTAGACAGAGAATCTTGTTTAACCAAGTATTCTCTGAGAGTCATTTGGGAGTTGCTCCACTTATGTGGATCCTCCAAATCAAAAGGGTGTCAAAGTGCTTTAAAGCATGGCATTTTATTTCACAAGAGTTTAGTGAATCCGAGAGTCACTTGACGGTTGTGACCGTGAAAGATCATTTGTCTTGGGTAAATGGTTATGATAAGCTCCTGTATTTCCTTAGTGGACTGAAACCACTTGTGAGGGACTGAAGAACTTTCTGCACAGTCTTCCATCTGAGGGATGAGTTAGTCCAATTTCTATAGGGAATCATGTTTTGCCAAGTATTCTCTGAGAGTCACTTGAGAGTTGCTCCACTTACATGGATCCTCCATATGAAAAGGGTGTTAATATGCTTTAAACCGCGGCATTATATTTCACAAGAGTTTAATGAATCTGAGATCACTCGAGGGTTGTGACCATGAAAGATTGTTTGTCTTGGGAATAAATGGTTATGATAAGCTCATTTATTTCCTCAGTGGACTAAGACGCTTTGTAAGGAACTGTAGAACTTTCTGCACAGTTGTCACGAATGAGTAGCTCCTTGATTTGTTCAAAAGTTTGTTCCGCACGTCAGAGATTTTTTGTGGTCATTTACTTGAGAAGACGAATCTTAAATTCAAGGCCTTCTGCAATCCATTCGACCCTCTTCATTTTATGGTCGAGATCAAATCCAGTGGTCATGTTTTGCCAGGAAGATCTGTTTCACAAATTGTAGTTTAATTGGAATATCATGGAAATAGGGAAACTTGTATCAGCTAATCTGGTGAGTGTTAATTCAGAACAGTGCATCATTCGCTCCTTTAGAAGTTTTGGTCATGATTTTCAATAGCAACATGAAGGCTTACTTAATGAAATTCCCTTATCAAACAACCAATGACCTTGATGGACTTATCATGTGTGGCAGTTATATAGAGATCTGATGTTGTATGATCTTTCTGTCCTCCATATTTTTAGTTATGAAGTTTCACGTCATGTTATGTGCATAAGTTTGAGCTACTAAATAATCTGGATTAAAACTCACTATTACCAACTTATAATAATCTTATTATTGCCTCTGTTTTACTATGGGGCAGCTCGAAAACCGTGTTGAGTACCCTGACGTGTACATTGGAGTAACGAAAAGAAGGATTTACGAAGTTGGGGCAGAGAAGGCAAAGTTGATGTCATTCTTGTCATTTCACGGTGTGATGGGGTGAGTTATGAAGGTTCTTTACCCTTGTCCCTATGTTGAATTATATATTTCCATGGTTGGTTTTTTTGGTGTGAGGTTGGACACGGGCCGATAATTCATTGATTTTTTGTCAAACTTTTTCTACTTTCCACTTGAAACTAAATCTTTAGAGCTTTTCTTGCACTGTCTATACCTCAATATTGACTTAGTGATATTGGCTCTAGTAGATCTTCATTATAACAAAGAAAGATTCTATTTGCAATTTGGTAATTTATAATTAAATGAATCTGAGTTGAGTCTGTTCTAGTGATTTCAGTTCCTATATTTTGGATTTGGCTGCTAGAATAACATTGTGGTGGGGGGTTAGGATGAAATATATTTAACCTATTATATATCAGGGAAAATCTCACCAATATTCCTGAAGTTTTCTGCAGAGGATATCAATACCCTATGTGAGATTTTGTGGGGCTACTGCCTACTATTCTAAAAGCTTAAGCTGTTAGACGAAGATGTAGTTTAATTCATTATTCCAACAGTGCCCCTCATGCTTAGTCTAGTTTTTTTGCCTAGTACTAAGTGTAGACATATTTAATTGGGGAGGCAAATAGTGCCCGGAAAGATTCGAACTCAGGACCTCCAACTCTGATTCAATGTGAGATTTTGTGGGACTACTGCCAAATGTTCTACAAGCTTAAGCTATTAGATGAAAACGTGGTTTGATTCTTAATTATTCGAACACCCTAAACTTCTGTTCGTCTCACCAATACCCCCAAACTTGTACTAGTGACCCAAAGATACTTTCTGTCACAGTTCTGTCCATAATGATAATTGAGAATCGGACGTGGCAGCATGCAGGGACAATGCCGCATCATATTTTTAAGGGCCATTATGGATGAAAGTTTAATGGAAGGTACTCTGGGTCACTATTTCAAGTTTGGTGATTTTGCTGAGACGAAAAAAGTTTGGGCCATTGGTGCGCCACACAGAAATGTTCAAGATTTTTGATGGGATTATGACTACATCTCATCTTTAAGTTTAATGGCATAAAATAAATGTCAGAAGTTTTCAAAGTCCGGTGAGCTTAGGATATATGTTGACTTCACCTATCATTGTTTTACTTATTCAGTTGGAATTAAGTTTAAACATGGCATCAACTTTTGCCTGCTTCAGGCATGCAACGATCATGTGAATGTGAATGACCAGCCGTTAAAGTTTTGCAACTTGTGAATATATTGCCTGTTTGGTTGGACAACCCTTCCCAAGCTTCACCTTTGGCTTTTTCAAGTGAAACTACATTTTATCCTCCTTATTCAGGACTATCCTTGAATTTTTGACAGGGGTGTTGAATACCTTCGTGTTGAGGGGTCTGGCATTGAAAGCGGAGATAGTTTCCAGTTTTACTATTCTGATCCTGCAGCTGCCCTTGTCTCATGCCATAAAGTCTCAGCGCACCTGAGAAGTCTGAATCTGGGGAGTGATTCTGATTGCTCTGATAAAATGGGGAATGTCGTTTTGAGTGCTGGCAAACCCTGGGTTTTCGGAGGTTTCATTTTCTCTTCCTTTGGCCGTGGAGAATCGTTTTTCAATGATCTCAATGTCGATAGCTCACCATTTGTGGAGAACTTTCCTGGAGTTCCAGTGGCAGGAATCTTTTGTGGTGGGGAAATTGGCCGTTGCTCCCCCAGCTTGAGCATGCAAGATAGCGAAGAAGAAACCCCCGTGCGTCGCATTTGCCATGTTTATAGCACCGTTTATCTAATAATGTCATACACCCCGGCTCCTCCAGGTGCCACTGTTACATCTTGATCCGTTGATTTTCTCCCTGTGGATAGGATGTTTGTGCATTTCGACTTCACCAGACATGTTGATCAGGAAAAAGAAAATTTAGGTAGTTGTTTATTTGGTGGATGCTTTGATATCCCCATGATCTAGAAATGATGTTGGACTATGTGCATGTGCATTAGTTACTTTGGATGTTCCTGATGTTAGCATAGCCCCACGAATCAGATATTAATGGAGGTCTCAGAAATAATTGCGTGCTGACCTCTTTTCCTTTTTGGGCTATGCCAAGGAACAATTGTGAGAATTGCTTAAATCTTTAGCTGGATATCCCTGGATGAGTTGAATGATCTACGACAATTTCATTTCTCCGACGGTGCGGTTTAAATTGACGGTGACGGTATGGTAGGGCTGGTGATTACAAATAGAGCAGCCGAATAAAAAATTAATTTTCTGCATTTTCATAAGAATCCGTTTGTTGTAAGAGCTGATTACTTCAACGGGCGGACATCATCATTGACAAATTGTTGAACTATGTAGTGACTTTTTAACAATTTTGTAGACCGTGGCTAACTCAAATTAAATAAGAGCAAGTAAAGTCAAAATTAGATGGTAGGTCAATTCACGAAGAGTTGGTAGTTCGCTCGCATTAATATTGGTCATTTTCTGTATAAGGAAGGAACATTAAATTCGATGGGTTGGTAGTTCGCTCGCATTAATATTGGTAATTTTTGGTAGAAGGTAGGAACATTAAATTCGATGGTAACTTTTGCAAATAAATATTTCGTAAGTGCTTGAAATAATTAGTAATTTTAAAACCAATCATATGACAGTTGTTAAATGGATTCAAAATAATGGGTGGTAATTGCCTATGGATGTTTGTTACTTCGATACATTGTTAAATTACACAAGCAAATATTAGTGATCTATAAAATTGAGTTAATACAATCAAGTACTTTAAGGGAAGTGGCGATAATTCGGGCAGTTGCCGATGAAAATTCAATTAGTAGTGGATCATGAAATTTACTGACATGGATCAATAGTGAGTTGCATTTTTCACGCGCAGAATTCTAGAAATATACTTGCTTTTTTTGGTTCGAATTCTGGAAATATACTTTCAAACATGGGGAAAATGTGTCGATTCTTGCACTTTTGTAATTTATGGGAACGGGTCAAATAAAGAAACTCAACCTAAATAGGCACCATAAAGACGAAAGGTCATGAAGGCCAATAATTTCATTGCGTGTGAAATAGGAGGAAAGTGCATGTACGAACATGGTAGTATAAATACAGAAATAGCAAGAAGAACCATCATCCTCATCTTTCTTTCCTAACTGTTAATCTCTAGATCTCTGTTTCTTTATTTAGTGGATACATTCTGATTATGCAATTATCCGTATCGCGAGGTAGGCAAATAAATGATGTATCCAAACATTTCGCAAGATAGGCAATACTATCACCTCACAAGGTTAGAAAATAACAACCAAAATAATGCAGACATGACATGACTAAGAAATTCGATATTATTTTCATGAGAACGAAGAAGAATATGGCATATTCCTTAAGGTTGTGAGGGTAGAACCAGATAAGATATGATAATAAATTCAGTAAATTTGATATATCTTATCCATTATTTGGTAAATCACAATAATAAAATCGGATTTTTCCTATCTAATCCTATCCATTGTTTGATATGAACTACATATCGATGTGAATGAACTTGAAAATGTACAAATAGATATGGTCAAAATCCCTTGTGATTTACTGCTGATGAAATTACAAATGCACAAATGGAAATAACAAAACTACAGATTCAACAATGATGAGAAATATAAAGGTCAAGGTAGATCAACAAACAAGCTCCAAATCTAGTAATAGAGACAACATGATTATTAACCATTGTGATTCCAAAAAATATAGTGCTTTTGACTCTTTTGCCACTTTCATGAAACTTTAATATGAATTACAAATTTAGAGAAAAGATGGATTTCTAATTTTTTACTAATTTTTGTGCACTTTTAACATGAACTGGAGAGCTACAGAGGTGAAGGAATCTCGACTCTCTCATCATTTTTGTAGAGCTTGACATGAACAAAGAACTACCAATGAGTCTTGAAACTTCAACATGAACCAAAGATATGGATAAGAGGAGACAAAATGAAAGATTTGTTTCAAGTTCAAATTTGTTTCTATACAAAAAAAGTTTAAATTTGTTCATTTAACATTGGGGTTCTTTTACTTCATTTTTATTTACTTATTTTATAATTAATTCCCCGCTCTTTTTCATTTTTTTCATTCCCTTCTATCATACCTTAATAAAATTTTATTAAACAATAGACTATACTAATATATCTAAAATATGTAACAAATATATATATATAGACACGTGCGCGCGCGTGCACATACACAAAACATATATTATAGGATAGAAAGAATTATATATATAGGAGTAAATAAAAAATTGTCAATTACTCTTTTTGTTATTTTGAGTTTTCATTTTATATCAATCCAAATATTATTTTAATTTTTTCAATTTAATAAGCTTGTTATTTAAGAAAAGGCCAGCGGGCGGAACGAGGAGAGGCCCCGGCAATCATACGACCGCGGTCGAAAAAGCGTGTTCCCTTCAGATAAGACGCACCGTAGCCCATCCTTTTATATTATAGATATAAAAAAAATTATATCCATTTTTATCCCGTCTTCCTTATATGTAACTTTATCCTATCTTTGACAGGAAATAAAAATGTTTTATGATAAGTTTTCTTTCATCCCGACTTTTATCCCGATTATCAAACGTAGCCTAAAAAGACTTTCTCAGTATTTTGCTGTTGGCCATGTTCGGTTGTTGAAGTGGGCAACGCAATTGACAAAGTGCATTTCGTTTGGTGACTTTAGGTGCAACCAACGTGCCGTCTTTATTCAACTCGAACATGATTCCTTTCCAACTCCTTTGCTTATTCCACTTTTCTCATCTCTTTTTCTCCCCATTCTTCAATTTAATTGGTATCGACCTTTCCTCACGTCACGTGTTGACTCCTTTCACGGGCGGGCAACCTCAGAATATGTCCGCACCCCGGAACCAAACAAAAAGTGACAACAAAAGGAAAGACACTCGACAACAAGAAAGAAATAATGCGGACGTGATCTCGTGGTCACTCAAAAGTCACGAGAGAGATTAAGCAGCACCAGAAGAGGAAGAAGAGGAAGAAGAAAAGGCAGAAGTAGGGAAGCAAAGAAAGGAAGTTAATCCCTTGTCTACGTTTTAAGGAAACTCCCAGCAGTCATCTCGTTTGTGACCTTTTCGAGAGGATTTTGTTACAACCGGATCACACGCCCCACTTAAAACATTCCTCATCCCCCACCCCCCCAAAGCAGGTATGCCTACCCTTGTAAAAACTTCCATTCTGTCCTCCTCACGTTTTGGGAATGATGATGGGTCTCGTGAGGACTGCCCTTTTCTTGATGTTTTTCTCTGCATTCGTGTTCCACGGTCTCTGTGTCAGGAGAACCAAGATTGATGTTGTGCGACATGTTGGAGAGGCTAGTGGTGGAGATGATGAGGCTAATGCGCCTGGACCCTCCACGCCGCCCTCCGGGGGGGTCCAAGTCCAAGTCCGAGAAAAATATGTATGGGATTTCCTTTTGCTCTCAGTTCTTTATCTCTGTTTTATTTCGCTTTCGTTTTTATTCGGGTGCATTCTGCTAATATGTAAACTTTGAAGTGGTGAATCTTTTCGTGTTTCTCCCGGTTGAAAATGGAAGTCATGCAGACGGACGTCTTAGTCCAAAGTAGATTTTGATGATGTTGTTCTTTTAGAGTTGGCATTTGTAGATAGAAAAAGCTGCTTTGGAGCAATAGTCATGAAGTTCAGTACCTCTTAGGGGGTCGACTGGAGAGAGAGAGAGAGAGAGAGAGATTCATTCTTTTGTTCAGCAAAAGATAGAGCAATATTGCGATTGATTGAATCACAAGCACGTCGTTGCATAAGTAAATTGCTTTCCATCCACTGGGTCTTTCTTCTCCAATACGCTGATCAGGCGCTCTGCAGGTGGTTATGGATAATGGTATCCTCCAAGTCAATTTGTCAAATCCCGGGGGAAGTGTTACTGGAATACAGTACAATGGCGTCGACAATTTGCTCAACGAACTAAATGGTGAATCTAACAGAGGGTATACGATTGTTGATGTCTTGAGTTCTTTCGTTTTTACTTGCCATTCCTCATTCATTTTATTCTTAATGAAATTCTCTGCACTAGATAAATTCTTAGGTTTTTTAGCGAGAATTAGTAAAGGAATAAATTCATGGATCATCGAAGCAAGTCGTCTTACACTCGATAATGACCAAAGTGAATGGACCATCCTCTAAAGAAAATCTTACCAAGTGATACTTGTCTATCTCGTCATGTTATCAGCTATGATCTGCAACAAACCAGAACCTCAGAAAGGCCACTCTTTCTTTTTCCTGAGCATTGTTAGCCTTTGCAAAAATAGTTGAATTGCTGCTTCTTGCTCAATCCTATTGTTTTTTGTTCAATGGTTAGATACCTGAATTATTCTACTGGAATATGCAGGTACTGGGATGTGGTTTGGAGTGCTCAGAAAAGTAACAAAACAAAGGGTAAACTTGATAGGTATGTTATGTTACCATCTTCTCTGCACTCAAGCTTTCACTTCCGTCGAAGTTCCAGGTGGCATTTAGTTTTATCAGACATGAACTCTGGCACCACAGTGTCACTTTGTAGCCTGCAATGAAGACTCAGTTGAATTGTATGAAAGCTATGTGAATGTAATAAGCAACTCAACAGCTTGATCCCTTAGAGCGTTTATAAATCATTTGAAGCCTTTATCTGAGGATAAATTCTTATCAGGACAAATCGAAGTTCTGCATTTCTTAATGGTACAACAGATGACTCATTCTTTTGGCACTACCATTTTAACATCTTTCTTGAAGTTGTCCATACACCAAAAGGAAAACATTTTATTTTCAACCTCAGACCTTCTGAAGTAATTTTTGTCAGTAAATTTCATGTCACCCTTGAGTACGTATCTAAAGATGCATGTCAAAACATGATGTTAAGTTCCAGTTATAAATGTTTGTTGCTGCTGCTCTGTAACAAGTAAAACTGAACTTATGCAGGCTTGATGGCACAAAGTTTGAGGTTATAGTGGAGAACGATGAGCAAGTTGAGCTCTCATTCACTAGAATGTGGAACTTGTCACTTGAGGGGAAGGTAGTTCCATTAAATATAGACAAGAGGTACGCCGTCTCCTTCTAATGTTAGCATGTTGTGTTTGTGGGGAAAGCCACATGTCCGGTGGTGATAATATTAATGGCAATCTTTTAGGTATGTGATGCTCCGTGGATCTTCAGGCTTCTACACGTATGCAATTTACGAACACTTAGCAGAATGGCCTACTTTCACCATTGGTAACACAAGGACTGTGCTCAAGCTTAGAAAGGACAAGTATGTTTCTGCTGCCTCTAAATTATATCAAAAAGGTTCATTTCCCAAACATTTTTTGAAAAATCGAAAGTACTCGAAATGAAGAATCTGAACCTGGTGGTGGAGGAGTTCAACAGATTGAACAAATTTTTTAATGCGTTTTGTGATGTGCCTAGGTTTCATTATATGGCGATAGCAGATAACAGGCAAAGATATATGCCCCTTCCAGATGATAGATTGCCAGACAGAGGGCAAGTCCTGGCCTATCCTGAGGCGGTTCGGCTCATTAATCCAGTGGAACCAGAGTTTACAGGAGAGGTAGTTTCTTCTGATCTGACATACGTTTTACTTATTAAAGGATCAAATTCTGGAATCGGAAATGAAGATCACCGGGAATGATGATTATTTGAGAGCTTATTGTTGGTCATTGCAGGTGGATGATAAGTATGGGTACTCAGGTGAAGGCAAAGACATCCAGGTCCATGGTTGGATCAGCACAGATCCGCCCATCGGGGTCTGGCAAATCACACCGAGCTATGAGTTCCGCAGTGGTGGACCCGTGAAGCAGTTTCTAACATCTCATGTCGGCCCGACATCCCTCAATGTAAATAACTCTCCTCTTAATCTAAGATATTAGAAGAAGTAATATCGGTTTCTCTCACCTAGATGGCACTAATGCTCTTAGTTGGAGCTTCAATTGATCACTCCAAAGTTACATTCTTAATTCTCTTTGCTTGGTGACAAAGTACAATGAACGAATCTACCAATCACTCATTGCTTTCTCAAATTGGAATCCCTAAGGTTTTTGTGAGTGCTCATTACTCTGGGGTCGACCTGACAATGAATTTTGGACCAAACGAGCCATGGAAGAAAGTCTTCGGCCCAGTTTTTGTCTACCTTAACTCTATGTTGGATGGAGAAGACCCACGCTCTCTTTGGATGGATGCAAAAGAGCAGGTTTTGCATATATACCTTGATACACTAACTTATCAAACATTGTCCAATCTTCCTGTGCGCATGGTTTAACTTGATTTTGTTGATAGTTAATCGTTGAAGCCGAAAGCTGGCCGTACAAGTTCCCTGCTTCAGAGGATTATGTCCAGCCCATTCAAAGGGGCAATGTGACTGGTCGACTACTCGTGCTAGACAGGTGGGTACTTCTCTTACCTTCATGCCAAATGCACTCAGAATGCTTAGATGGTGCCCATTTTCTCTATGCACATCTGGTCAACTAATGAATCGATGATGTCCAGATATATTAGCGAGGAATGTGTAACGGCATATGGTGCTTATGTGGGCTTGGCACCGCCTGGAGATGCTGGATCATGGCAAAGAGAAACCAAGGTAATTTTTAATTTCAGTATATATAGGCACCTACCAGGGCTATGTCAAGCTGTTCTGGAGTTTTTGCGAGCGCTGGATCTGTTTTTGTTAATGCAAGTCCTTCTTAGTGATTAATGAAGAATGAAAATACAGAGAATTCTCGCTACATAACAAATCTCTCCTTACTAGGGCTATCAATTTTGGACTAGAGCAGATGAAGAGGGAAATTTCTCCATCAGCAGTATTATTCCCGGCCAATACAATCTCTATGCTTGGGTTCCAGGTTTCATTGGAGACTACAAATATGAGAACAACATTACGATATCTGCAGGTATATGCTTTCTTTGTTTGGATAGACTGGTAGTTTCCTCTGTTCTTGAACAACTAACATGGATTAACACATGTCGATGAGCAGCTTCTCATATCAACGTGGGCGAACTTGTGTATGAGCCTCCAAGAAGTGGCCCAACGCTGTGGGAAATAGGCATTCCTGACCGTACTGCTTCAGAGTATTACATTCCAGATCCTGACCCTCAATACATTAACCCACTCTATATCAATCATCCTGATAGGTTAGTCATGTTTCAACCATATGATCTCTCTCTCTTTCTCTCTGCCCTTTCTTGGCCTAGGAGAGCCAACATTTGATTTACCATCGCCCAGGTTTAGACAGTATGGGCTGTGGGAAAGGTATACAGAGTTATATCCAGATGAAGATTTGATTTACTCAGTTGGGACAAGCGACTTCAGGAAGGATTGGTTCTTTGCTCAAGTTACCAGGTTTTAGTTTCATAATCAGTCTTCATTCTTTATTTTTGCATTCATGGTAATTTCAAGATGCATGAACGATAACACGATGAACATCTTAAAATAGCAGCCCCGGAACGTGGCATGCTTTTTCTTGGAATGCAAAATCATTTTGTGAACCTAATTCAAAGTGAAAGAAACAGACAAAAACAATTGCTGTTAAGACTTTCTTTTCCAAAAAATCCCATGTGGTTCATCTGATTATGAAGTAAAAGCTTTCTGTGCCTAACGTAACTCATCAGCTGAACATTATCCTGTGTCACAGAGAAACTGGCAATAACACGTACAATGGAACTACTTGGCAAATCAAGTTCACAATTTACAGCATCGATCATACTGGAACCTATAAATTGCAATTGGCACTTGCGACCGCTCACATTTCCGAGCTGCAGGTATGCTGCTTAGCCCTACTGAATTTTAATCAGCCTCAATTTAAAGAGAGATGCTCCATTGCAGTCCACTAGTACTTCTATTCATAATGTTCTCTTCTTAAAGGTACGGTTCAATGACGCAAATGCAAGCTCTCCTTTATTCTCAAGCGGCGTGATTGGGAGGGACAACACTATTGCGAGACATGGCATTCATGGGCTCTATTGGTTGTTCTCCATCGACGTGCCAGGCACCGAACTGATCAAGGGCGAGAACACTGTCTTCCTCACACAAATTGGAAGCTTTAGCCCTTTTCAGGGGATAATGTATGACTACATTCGCCTCGAGGGACCTCCACCTTCCAATTCTACGAACAGATTTTAGTTCTTTTCCTACATTTAGATCCGTCAACAGAGTCTTTCTTTCTAGATAGCATAAATAAGATGGTCATGATTTTTTTGCTAATCATTCAATGATGACCTTGCAACAATTCATCCATATGTACCTCCATTGTCAGTGAGAAATTACTACATGAACAGCATCTAATTCAATGGATTGTCTTCATCACAGTTTGAGATTCAGTCTATGATGAACAAAACAAAGCCATCCCGGTCCCCTCGAACAGACTCATTGTACAATGAAGGTTGAAAATTCATGTGAACTTCGTTACTGGGGCGAAATTTTTAAGAGAGAGAGAGAGAGAGAGAGACCATATCTTTTCCTCCAATCACATTAAAATCAACTCTTAGCAGCTAAGTTTTCTTAAGAATTACGTCCATAAAACCTGCAAGTTATCCTTGAGTCTACCATTACTATATCTGTATTAAGCTCGAGATTGAAGCAATTATGGCTTTATGTATCCTTGTTGATGTCGAGAACATAAGTCGCCCATGTTGTTTTGGCACTATAATCCGATGCTTTTGAGTTTCAAAGACCAAATTTGGAGTAGTTAAGTGTTTATGCCAAATGCATACGAGCAGTCAGGTGATGCCCCATCTGCAAGACTTGCTGTCATAAATTCACACCGTATTTTCTTGTTGATGTGGAAATTGCAGCCGTGATGATAGAGGGCCAGGGCCTTCATTGCGAAGTACATCTTGTCAACTCTACAATTCTTGTGTCGGCATTGTGTTGGACGAGTGCTTAAAAGCTTAAGATGGTTCCGATAACCAGGAGATTTCAGTAACGAAATAAAAAGATCAAGGTAGAGGAAACCGTCAAAACTCATTACAAAGACGGCATTGAAGTTGCGACGTGTATCTATCCCATGTCGAGGTTTCCTTTCCGTGCAATTATACAGTTCTTTTGCAAGAACTTGAGTCCTACAATACGAGCAATCTAATGACATAAACGTGGAATAAACCACGATAATCTCCGGATTTGGCATCTATAAAGATGTCTATCCTTGCACGCCTCAATTTCGCAAACCCACCAAACGGTGGTGGCGACCGAGTGAAGTAAATAGCGAAAAAGCATTGCTTGCTTTTACTTCAAGAAACCAAAGCTAAAAGAAGTCATTCTTATAACCCCGCGAAGGCCCTCGCGAACTTGTGGTATCTCTTACATCATGCTACTAGAGATCATTTGCGGAAACCGGCGCGCAAGCGCAAGATAATTTTCATATACATTTCCTCGTTCCACATGATTAGAGCAATGATGGAGAACCAGAATGCTTCTGTTGCTCAAGAAGGTAGCAAAATGGGAAGTGATGGTTATACTGCGTCGTCTCTGAGGGTGCGATTGAATGTTCAGGATAAGCAAGTGAGTCCTTGGTTTTCTTGATCGTTATACACAGGTGCATGCAAATCTAGACATGTTATCTTCTCGGCACCTTTCCCCGGAGTTCACGTCGGAGATTTCATCTTGTCCGGGAGAAAATACCCGTGTTTATATAGTACCCGTTAAACTCGATAGACAGGCCGGTTTGACACGGAGCCTTAAAGCTCCTCGTCCCGGCTCTACTCGTGACTTTGCAAATTTCAAACCTTACATAGAATGACCGAGTTTTTACCAATCCCGACCATAGAAACGAGATTTACCTCGGACCACTCGATTCGTGCATTAAATTTTAGACCTTACCTAGAAAAGCATTTTACATACGATCTCGACTTTAAGGTTGAGACATTGCATCGTGGAATTTATATCTAGCTGATGTCGTGCGGACGTGCATGGATGCGGCGCAGGTGGTGATGGACAATGGCATGGTCCAGGTGACAATAGCGAAACCGGAGGGATTCGTCACCGGGATCAAATACAACGGCATCAGCAATTTGCTCGAAGTTCTTAACGAGGAATGGGACAGAGGGTGCGTCGACAGATTAGTTGAATCGATCTGGTCTTGAAATTATGCTTGATTTTCAAACTTATGGTTCGTCGCAGGTATTGGGACCTCGTGTGGAGCGTAGCAGGTAGTGCCGGCACGACCGGTAACGATGATAGGTAAGCCTCATCATCATTCCGATCGTTCTATTAAACACAAAGAACAAAAAAAAAATTCAAAATCTATAACAGAAGTTGTAGGTTACGAAGGTTGGATCTATTTAAGAGAGATGGAATTTTGTGTTTTATTATTGCGAGATTATGACTCATTTTCGTTAGCATCAACGAGCTTTCGTGATCAAATTGATCGATGAAATACTCGAGCATTGGCCTAAGTTTTGAGTATATCCTAATCATTTCGATTTTTTATATTTTCTTTAAAAAGTAATACACCGAACTTGATGAAGTTGGATGAGTGGTTAAACAGTAGACTACTGTGTAAATTAGGAGCACGGTAAAAATTCCACATCTCATGCCGCCGGTGACAACAATTTCATATTCAGCCAACATAGCCGAAAGATAGTTGGGCATTTCATGAGTTCAGGACTTGCTTAAAATGAGCTTTTCTCGTCATTGAAGTACTTTTTCCCGCTGTCACATAATGTAATCAATTCCAACCCCGTTCGGAAATGATTTTAGCCCATATCTTGATCTCATTATGGGATGTATTAGATTGGTCGTGCATCTTTATTTTTCGATCGGCAAAAGTAATACATTAAATTCAAAGATATATGTTTTCTACATATTATCCATCTAATGCTTCTGTGGCTTTGGTGGTGCAGAATGAATGCAACGAAGTTCAACGTGATAGTGGAGAACGAGGAGCAAGTGGAGATCTCGTTCACGAGGATGTGGGATTCCTCCATGGCGGGCCAGATGGTTCCCCTCAACATCGACAAAAGGTGTGATTTTATTTCAGGTCTCATGTCGTAGAGCGTATGAAAAAACAAGCAATACATGAGGGAAAAAAGATTTGACTTTCCTTCAGGTATTTTTCAGGTTCGTCATGCTTCGGAATTGCTCAGGATTCTACTCCTATGGAATCTACGAGCACTCCGGGGATTGGCCTGCTTTCAACCTTCCCCAAACCAGGATTGTCTTCAAGCTCAGAAAGGATAAGTTAGTACACACGCTATGGCTATGGCAACTGCTGCATGACATCTATCTTAGTTGATGAGAATGAGAACTTTTTTCCCCTCTCTCCCCATTTTTGTTCTCAATTGTTAATTAATATGATGGGTTGTTGTGGTGGTGGTGATTACATGGATAGGTTTAAGTATATGGCGGTGGGAGATAACAGGCAGAGATTTATGCCCCTTCCCGACGATCGGTTGCCTAGCAGAGGGCAGCCCTTGGCCACTCCTGAAGCCGTTCTTCTTGTCGATCCCGTCGAACCAGAGTTCAAAGGCGAGGTACTCCCTCTCTCTCTCTCTCTCTCTCTCTCTCTCAAGTTGTAAGGAGGTGTTGCAGCTATCTGGTGGTGCCGTAGGTATGCAAGAGCTTGCCATTATACCACATGACAAGCAGCTCGAGTTGGTCTTTTCACCAAACACCAATACGTATTAAGAGTACTAAGTTATGGACATATTACGATATTTAGTTGGACTTACTTTCACTCAAAGTTTACGTCAATAAGTTATAAGCAAATTAAGATAATTAGTCCACATTATACAAGTTTTTTGATATGTGACTTTTCTAACACAATTCACGCGTTCATGTTTAGAAGTTCAAGCCCTTCCTCTCTCCCCCCTCTCTTCTGTATGTCAATGCTTTAACAGTACGGAGATATTACCAATTGTGCGGGTTGATTTGGTCGTCTAATTCACCAATTAGAGCTCGACACTATAGTCAACTTCGCTGCTACTTAGTTGTAGCACAATCAAAATCCAATTAGAAGATGTTCCTCAGGTTGTGATTTGGGCTGCAATGCAGGTGGATGACAAGTACCAGTACTCATGCGAGAACAGAGATCTCCAGGTTCACGGGTGGATATGCTTCGACCCTCCGGTGGGGTTCTGGCAAATAACGCCGAGCAACGAGTTCCGCTCCGGCGGACTTCTCAAACAGAATCTCACCTCCCATGTCGGCCCCATTACCCTCGCCGTATGTTCGTCAATCTCACTCTTTTTCTCTCTCTAATTCTCGTGGACAACTTCCCGTCGCGAATTCCTACTTCTCATTTGTTCCGTAGGTCATTGCATTCTCCTAATTCATACATGCAAGAGCGTGCCATGTTTCAGATGTTCCTGAGTGCTCACTACGGAGGAGACGACCTGGTGCTGAAGCTCGCACCAGGAGAGCCATGGAAGAAGATCTTCGGACCCGTGTTTTTCTACCTGAACTGCACGTCGGAAACTGACGATCCGCTCAAGCTCTGGGACGACGCTAAGGAACAGGTGATAATCAATTGACTAGTCGAGTGAACTGTGTTAGAGCTCGTTACAGACAGTCGCCTTCTCTCTTTTAAAATCAAGAGTACAGACAGACAGAATGTCGCCTGAGAGAAAACCGGGGACTCCTGTTGCAGATGTTGAGCGAAGTCCAGGGCTGGCCTTACGCCTTTCCGGCCTCGGCGGAATACCAGATTTTGGATCAGCGGGGTTACGTCAATGGGAGGCTAATGATTCAAGACAAGTAATTAAGCTCTATTTGTTTTGCAAAATATGTTTTCCTAGAACAGTCTGCTTGCATCGCTTGAATTAATTACTCAATGAAAAATGTTTCCATTATCGACAATAATTTATATTTAAATAATTTCATGGATAATGAAAAACTTTCTGTTCCATCATTCTTGTAAACAATATGAGTGTTCAATTTTAGGAAAATGTTTTCAAAACCATTCATTCTTTATGAAATAAATAGGTAGACATTAATTAAGTTGCCTATATGCATCTATCTTTTCAATGAATTGTGAATTATTCCTTAGGTACATCAGCGATACCTTAATCCCTGCCGCCGGGGCGTACGTGGGACTAGCACCTCCGGGAGAAATCGGGTCATGGCAAACAGAAGTCAAGGTGGATGATTAGAGAACAAGAAAATATAATCAATCCTTCCCATTACTTTTGGTCAATCTTTTTGGAGTTAGAATTACCATTTTTACACATTCTTGTTAAATCAATCCTTAGGGTTATCAATTTTGGACGGAAGCCGACTCGGATGGTTACTTCTCGATCAATAACGTGCGCACCGGTGACTATAACATTTATGCATGGGTGCCTTGCTATGTCGGAGATTATCGAAATGACCAAGTGATTACTATAACGTTAGGTAAGGATTGATTTTTACTAACTGCAAATCAATTTACGAAACTTTACATGGAGAGATGAATATTGTGCATGAACCAAAATCCATATATATATATTAATCCCCCTTGAGGAATGTGCAACAGGTTGTCAAGTTGATGCGGGGGATCTTGTGTTTGAGCCTCCAAGAAACGGGCCGACATTGTGGGAGATTGGAATCCCGGATCGCTCCGCAGCGGAATTCTATGTGCCCGACCCGAACCCGAAGTACATCAACAAGCTCTATCTTAATCATCCCGACAAGTAAAGCTCTCAAGACTTGACTGAATAATCTTTTGTTTCCAGAATTTGAACTATCCCGTTCATGTACATCGAATACAATTCCATCCCCAAAACCCGCGGGTGCGACCCCCACGATCGCTCCAATAGGGAAGACATTGTAGTGTCAATGGAAGATCGAGGTCGTGTCCAATTCGACATTCGACCACCTGGCTGGTCATGTCGCTTAACACAGAGGAAGCTAAATTCACTTTTTGTATGCAGGTTTAGGCAATATGGATTATGGGAAAGGTACACCGAACTGTATCCTGATAGTGACTTGATCTATACGGTCGGTTCGTGAGTGATTATACAAAAGATTGGTTCTTTGCACAGGTTCCCAGGTACGCATCTCTTTTATTATGTCACCTTAACCTTGGCCGTTCGTATATATGGCAACACTTCACTTGTTTGATCGAATTCGAGTTACAGGAAGATCAACGATAGCACGTACAAAGGAACGACATGGCAAATCAAGTTCAAACTCGACGACATTCGTCCGTCCGAGACTTACAAGCTGCGTTTAGCATTGGCCACGGCCAATGTGGCACAACTGGAAGTACTGACATACGTCCAACTTCTTAGAATTTCACCTGCTCTTATGATTTCAGTTCGTTTCGGGTGTCATTGAATCCGTGCCTCGTTCTTTTTCCAATGTTTCTAGGTTCGAGTCAATAGCCCACAAGCAAATCCTCCTCTGTTTTCGAGCGGCGTGATCGGGCACGACAACACTATTGCCCGGCACGGAATCCACGGGCTCTATCGCTCGTACGTCGTCGACGTACCCGGAGCTCAGCTCGTTGTCGGGGACAACACCGTGTTCCTCTCCCAAACCATGAGCACGGGTCCTCTCCAAGGAGTCATGTACGACTACATCCGTTTCGAAGGCCCGCCATCTCCTAATGACAAGAAGGATGCTAAATCTTGGACCTGCTCCTGAAATTCCTATGGGCTTGACAATAATGTGCATATTTAGATATGTCAGAATGAGTTATACTCATTTTTAACTTATATTTGACAGACTGTGATAGACTGAATTGTTATATAAATCATTTATATTCAATAAATAAGTCATAAATGGATAAATGAATTTAGAACTGGAAAGCCTAAAATAGTATGAGTATTCACAACTTATTTTGATTTAATTCACCTCTATGATTTTATGTATTTAAATATGAAAATATTTTAATAATATAGATAAGGTTGAATATGTAATGAGTCGAATATGAGTCTATTAAATTTATTTTACGTAAAAATAGGTTAAAACAGAGTAAAAGAATGAATTTGGACCGGCTTACTCATTCCTTTGATGGGTCTATGCATATCAAATAATGGGGTGGCTTGTACAAATTTGCTTCACTTTGGTCGAAGAACGGAAATTTTCCATTTTTCTTAATACCAACGATGCGCCAGGAGACATCAGCGTTCTTTACCACCAAAGGAAACACATAGATTTATTAACATAAACTTGCCTAATCGCAGCTACCCAATAAAAGCGAAAATGCCTAGCGGCATTCATTAGAAATTAAAAACCCAAGAGAGAGGGGAAAAAAAAAAAGAAACTCAATTAACTCACTTATCCCTTCATTTTTTATCAAAGGAATCAAGCGGCTTTGTCGTGAATCCGCTTCTTGGCGTCCTCGGCGGCGTCCGCCGCGTCCACCTGCATCTTCGCCGTCCGCAGGTCGGCCTCCGTCGCTTCCCTCTCGTTCCTCGCCCTCATCTTCTTCGCCTGCCACCACGCGACGCGACGCCAACTCCCGCATGTTAAGTTATATACTTCACGATCGAATTCAGGTTCTTGAATTTCCGGGTTTCGGAGCTGATCTCATTACCTGGCCGAGAAGCAGAGCCTTGACGTAGCGAAGGCCTTCCTGCACCGACACGGCGAATGACAGGCACTCCTTCTTCGCGCGCGACATCGCCGACTCCGGCGGCGGCGGCGTCGTCGTCCCCCGGCGGCCGGCGGCGGCGGTGGGAGCGGCGTTGCGAGGAGGCAGCGGCGGCGATTGCGGCGGCGATGAGCTGACGATCTCGTCCATGGGTGCAACGCAGCAAAGCGAGATCAGGCAGAGAAGAGCCAGAAAGTTTCGCTTCACGCGTCTCGAGCCTCTCTTGCTCTTGCGGTTTTCCTTTCCTTAGGGCCCTCCACGTCAGCGCGGCGTCCGTGCACGTGGCGGTCGTCGGTCGCCACGTCGCTCCTCCTCGTCGAGCATCCGTGGGCCCGAATCGGGCCGGATCGAGACGAACATTTCCCCGCGTGAAGTCTGATGGGCCTTGGGATCGGGCCGTAGGCCCATTTAAGATCGGGGCTCGAGCCCGCGGAGGGCATCCCGGTCGATTCGCTCCTCATCCCGTCCACCTGCTATATATGCCGCTCCGCTTTGAATCTAGGTATAAAAAGCCCCAATTCTCTCTCCCTCTCTACTCTCTCTCTCTTTCTCTCTCTAACCCCCATTGACGAGCAGAGGAGGAGCTCTCCAGCAGAAGCGTCCGCTCACTGTCTTCTGTCTCTGCGCGCGGTTCGTACTCTCTCTCTCTCTCTCTCTCTCTCTCTTCTTCTCCGTATCGAGCGGTTCGTTTTTTTCATCTTGGGTCGTGGAATTCTTGAATCGAATCGATTTCGGTTGGGGGGGTTTTTCAATTTTGGGGCGCAGATCGGGCGGATCGAAGCGGGGGAAATGGCGACGTTCGAGCTGTACCGGAGGTCGACGATCGGGATGTGCCTGACGGAGACCTTGGACGAGATGGTCTCCAACGGCACCCTCAGCCCCGAGCTCGCCATCCAAGTCCTCGTCCAGTTCGATAAGGTCCGGATCTGGATTCGAATCTTCGTTTCTTGTTGGTGTTTTTTTTTCGTGTTTTGAATTTGAATTTGCGCTTGTGTGTTTCGTGTTGGGAGCTGACGAACCTTGCGTTTCAGTCCATGACCGAGGCGCTGGAGACCCAGGTCAAGAGCAAGGTCTCTATCAAGGTAAAAAGTCCTCTTCTTGTCGTGCCTCTGTCGTGTTCAGTCGTGATTTCGAGCTGTGCTGTTCGTTGATCGCCTTGATTGTCATCTGAAAAGGCGGACTGGCGGGAGTAGGTTTCTTATGATGGATCTGTCCTCGAGTAATTCTGGCTGATTGTTAGATGATTGTTTCTCGTGTGGGTTTCTTTCAATTTGTTGCCTTGATGATACGTGTTGGTTGGCTTCATACATCCTGGTAGGTGATACTTTGCAGGAGGAGGAGTGCATGGCTTGTGTTGTCATAATTTTTTTTTCTTTTATCAATAGCTGGATGGTATGTGCTCAATTAGTTGCTTGTATGGCATTTACTATAATGGTATTGTCATTGCCATGGTATTTTCTCCACGCACATGCGCAGAGGATAGGCATAGGCATAGGTTGTACTAGGTATTCAGGGATTTGCTGATTGTACAGAGATCTGTTTATTTCATTTTAAGATGCCATAACAAGCCAATATGCTAATCGCATACCGAATCTTATTTTCTAAGCATTAAAGATCAACAGCCGGTCATGTTTAAGTAACTTAAAAAGGAATGTAACTTATTGAAAATTAGACCTCTTGTGTTTCTTTGGGGCTAAAAACCCATACCGTTTCGGACATTTCAACATCTACAAGGCTTATGTATGAATTGCAGATTGCATGTAATTTGCAAGTTATGTGTTATTTTCTATGTATGGACTCCTCTGGTTCGGTGAAAGTAATTGCCCCTGGGTTTGGCTCATTTCGTTATAGCACAACTGGATTGATCTAGACGGAATTTTTGAACTTTGAATGATCTTGGTCGGTAACTTATGGGACGACTGCAGCCAAGGACACCAGTGCTTGCCTTAATGTATCAAATATTGCCTCCCAAATAATATAAGACTCATAGGAGATTTGTCATCGTTTCATCACTTAAGTTGAGAAATATCTGAGAGTGCTGTGAGATTGTTGAGATCTGCACAGAGCTTCTAGTCTTCTAGGAAGGAGAATTGTATCTTGTTAGCTGATATGTGTGTTCTGAACCTGTGCATTCAAACCATCTATTTAGTTTCGGAATGAGCACTGTGAGAAGAAAATTGACATCTTTTTCGAACTTCTCTCATGTTTTGGTTCAGGGACATCTGCACACATACCGGTTCTGCGACAACGTGTGGACATTCATTCTACAGGATGCTACCTTTAAGAATGAGGAGTCTTCGGAACTTGTCGGTCGGGTTAAGATCGTCGCATGCGACTCAAAGCTGCTCACTCAGTGATTTTCGAGTACCAGTTGCATGGTTTAATTCCAGAGACTTTATACTGGCTGGAGAAGAGGTGTTTTTCGCCTCTTTACTGTCTCGATCCCTTCTGTCCATGCGTGTAAATCTTGATGACTGTTGAGAGTTGTAATATGGGTTACTAAATGGATGAGGGTATGTTTATTGTACTTTCCTGACCTTTTGACTATCAGTTCTGCGCTTGAGGTCAAATAAGATTCATACTGCATTGTTTAACCTAACGAGCTCGGAATAAGCATGAAGGCTTACTGCAGATAGAAAATCAAGATGCAAGAGACATATAGTTGAGCCAATTGTCAATAATAAATAGGGCAAAAGGCTCCAAGGCACAAACCTTGGAAAACAAATCGTATCTACACATGGGTCTTGAGAGGGAGAAAGCATCTGTGTTTCAGTTACATCTTTAATGTAGGGCATCGAATGGCGATGATACCAATTAGTTTCATCTTGCTTGTCCTTTCTCAAAACAATTCCGAGCAGCCCAACCGTGAACTTTTCATTGAGTCCAATATCGCACTGCCGTGTTTTTCTGTGAGCTGGAACCACCATGAGAAAAGGTGCTCGAACCGAGCAAAAAGATCTGCATTCCCGACTACGAAATTGTGGTGTTTTTCATGGGCTTCGGGGGAGGCGTTTTTCTAAGTTTGTTGTTGCAGAGGGACTGAGAGAAAAGAAGATGGAGAGGAAGGAGAGAGAGACGAGGGAAGTGTGTTGTGCTTGATGAGGTTGGTTAGGTCACTCCTTGGGTCAAAGAGCTGGCGTCTAAACTGACTTGACATGTCTTCTTATTGCTTTTTTTTTTTGATATTTGGCTAATTCATATATTTTTTTTCTTGTTTTTCTTTAGAAGAGAAGAAGTACAAAACTTCACATAAATTAGGGAAACGGAGGGGCCATCACGTGCAATGCACGTGTCATCGCCGGTCAAGTTACTCGGTAACTAATCTATAACAACTAACACTAACCTGAGTAAAGAGAATCTCACCATCTCACGCTACTATCATAAACAACTTATTCGGTGGCATGCTATCTCATTGATGTTAACTAGCTCTAGCGAAAGATGAAAACTTCCAACCCTCGTCAATTCTCGCTCTACACACTCGACACACTGCCCAATGTCGCGTGACATTTCTGCAGCGTGTCCGTACGAGGCTGGCATGCCCTGATGCCGCTCGCATGAGTTTCCCAAGCACCGCAAAAATGGGAGCGGACCACGGTGACATCAGCAGGAAATCCACATACAAGAACCGTCGATCCGTGTCTGTGCAAAGCCAATTACAATGGGAAGAACCAGTTGGGAGTGGATAGATTCAAGCATCTCACCGCGCTGTGCTGATGCAAACAAGAAAGCAATGCGACTAAAACAGTTCCGCATTGCCTTGATACAGTAATTGCCGATGACAATGACATTCCTAGGTTCGAAGTTTTCCTAATTTGCAGCACTCAACTATGTGCGTTGGCCCCCTGCATAGGGCATTGATCATCCGATTAAGGTTTGTTCTTAAAAGATCAAAGAGACATCTTCAGCAACACACATCGAAGTTGCGGGAGACAGTACATGTCACTAACTCTTCAATTAAAGGTTTTGACTATCTTTAGCTGCCTCATACACACCATTGATGAATCTGAGAGCAATTGCAAGACCGGCACCAAAGGCCATTCCTGCAAACAAATACAACAGCCAATAAAGAATAAAAACAACAGACGAAATGGCGAGACAATTTAATAGACTCAAAAGAAAACAGCGTCGACTCACCTTGCTGGAATGTTATCTTCATGGATCTTTCTCCTCCCTTAGGAGGGTGATGATCGACAGCGGTGGCCGAACAAAAACGCTGAGGAGCATATTTAACGTAACAGCTCGTCAGTACTAAATAAATTTATGCTTTAGGAATCCAACAATTCGACCTTCCCATTTGTCGCTTTGGCTCTCTATAGGCAACGGTGTCATGTATATCTCTCTGCACTAGTTTCCGATGAGCTAAACATTGACCAGCAAGGAAATGCAAATTATGCAGTGCTTAACACGCCAAGAGAAGACATTGCAGAGAGACAAGATTATACGACCTTAACACTTCAATACACTAAGAAGAAAACTCACACAAAAACCGGGTTTGTCTTTCTTTCGTTTTGTGTTCCTCAATGAGGCTGAAACTGATCATCGAATATCAGCAAGACGCCTCCACAGAACCGGGCGTTAAGAAAATAACAGAAAGAGCTTCTACCAACCGGAAAAATTTGGATTTTGTTGGCTCTCGCGAGGCACCCACTATCAGAACGAGAAAACGAGCACACGCGACACAGAACTGAAACCGCCATCATAGGAACTAGCGAAAGCACGACATGTGGTCGGACAGATCGAAATGATTGCATTTTTCTACGATAATGAATTGGAGATCTTACCCTTTTACGTGAACATGGAGCTGAGGCATGTCCTGGCAGAGAGAAACGAAAATGAGAAGATGTGATATCATATAGTCACTAGCAAGTGCTGCATGTAAAAATACAGTGAAAATAAAAAGTTTCTTAAGAAAATTAAGCGAATATTTGAAAATTCAATCCGTTTCAGTGCGATACGACATGGAAAACTTACATTTGAAAAGTTTCTGAAATTTCAAGAATCGCCTTACTTATATTTGGACCGGCTAGGAGCCTGAGCTCGATGCCTTTGCCTTGCCATGGCAAGATGCCTGTCGATCCCTTGATCTTCGATGTCTAACAATTTCCTCTCTTTGAACGGATCCAAAACCTTTATCTTTGCTAAGAGTAGTTTAGGGTGAATTGACAAGAATTGTGAACCGATTTTTGGGCATGATTTCCTTGACAAGCGTATGGATATAAAGCTTATCATTCAAGGTTACCCAACGAGTTAATTTGATTTGATCTAAGTGCCATGGAACTTAAATAATCACTCGTAAAGTTACAAAATCAGAATTTTCGCCATGTGACATATTTGAAGCCCTTAAGTAATCTTATCAACGAAATTACACATAAATTCGTCAAGGGCAAATAACCCCCTAAGTAACGCTCATTACTAGTTTCATATTTGATTGTTCATTGGAGATTTTTTTTTTTTTTTTTTTGGGTTACGTCTCTCCTTAAATCTCCTATATAATACATAAATTGATTTGATTCTCAGTATTTTATGTAGCACCGACACGGACACTTGACACGCGACACGACACGACACGACACGCCGACATGTCATTTATCAAAAAATAGACAATTCCGACACGTTATATATTAAATATATATTTTTATATATAAATACAAAAAAATAAATAATAATAAAAAGAGCATATAATTAATTTATATTAAAATATTAATTCAACATTTGTTAATATCATTCATTGTTTTAATTTGACAGATATTAAATAAGAAATTCAAAAATTGCAAACACAAAATAGTAAATTTGAAGGAACATGTCTTATTTTATTACACTTGTCGAAGATTAGTGAGATTTCTTATAATCCCAGACCAGAGTTTGGAGTTCATGATATAGATTGGCTTGGAGCTCCTCTCGCAAAACAAGATTAAAGAAAAATGAAAATTCAGGATAAAAACTCTTGAAGTACAACTAAGAGAAAATGAAATAACTAAATTCGCCATGGAAAATGTGAGAGATAACTCACGAGCCAATGATATAAACCAAAAGAGATAACTCGCAGGCAATGCCTGTGAGAGGCGGAAAAAAGAAAAAAAAAAAAAAAAAAAATCACAACTTCAAGTTGGAGCAGGGGCGTTCCATTGTCACTCACAGGAATATCAAAACTTATAAGTGAGAAACTTAAGAGTGAGAATTTTCTTCTTTCCTTTTTATTTTTGTTATTTTCATTATTTTTCATATATTTATATTTTGACCCATCAAGTATTGAAAATTATTAAAATTGACCCCGTGCGTGTCGGAATCGCTTGTCGAAATTTCGGACTCACATGTCGGGAAGAGTTGTCGAAACATGTCGGAGTGTCGGTGCTTCTTTTTTGGTACCAAGAAACCTCCGCGTTGTTGCTCCGAGTAAGTCGTGGGTTTCTTTCTCGTAAGCGCAGATGACACAACGATTCGAACTCAGAACCTCTTCCGAAAGGAACTTGCGCTCAATCACTACGCCACCATCACGGATGGTGTGTCGGTGCTTCTTAGTCAGCATCTATTCTTGGAAAATGCCCCCCGAATATCAGAAGATGCGACAGAACTTTCAGACAACTAAATTAATACTTCGCGACATTTAAGATTAAACCTTCCAAGCAGTAGCCATCACTCGAGTGTCGGCAACTAAGAACTTCATCGTAACTTGCGCTTCCCCAAGCACGTCTTCAAGATGTGCTGGCATTAAGGCGTTGGGTGAACCATTTGATTCGAAGTCGGAGGTAGTTGGCGATTTAGGTTTCATTTATTTCACCCAAAAATTAGCATAAGAATAATAGGCACATGATGACTAGTGACCATCTCAACTTTTTTGGCGAGATAAATCAGAAATGGTATTCAAGTAAGCGCCGTACAAAAGTATTGGCACTTATACGGTTCTTACCCCCAAAAAATTCATAAAAAATGAAAATCATTTTTAAGAAAAATAATTGTTTGGTGGTTTTGGAAAAGTGTTTTCTTTTTAATAGAAAGGTAAATCGTTTCACACCAATCTAAGCTTGTTGTTTTCAATTTATGGAAACCATTTTCTGTAGATCAATTAGTTTTCTGTTATCCAAATATCGTAAAATCGAATTACGATTTGCTAGTTACATATTTATTAAAATACTTGAGTCTTAGATTACTCTTGTTAAAAACTAATGAACATGTCAACTTTAAGAAGAAGAAACAATCCTTTACGAAATGTTTATAAAGATCATTAATTCATAGATCTACATTTTTTTTTGTTAGTTCTGCCTCCTTACAGGGCGTGGGAGTCAAAACCTATCCCTGAAAATAAATCGTCATCATCCCAATCCCCGAGAAGTTGGGGATTTGAACCCCCATCTCCCCCTTCCATGTTGGAAGGGTGGCCATTGTGACAAACCCTAATGGTTCATAGATCTATATTAAAGATGTAATTTTCCTCTTTGATCAATCTCACCATAAATGAGCTCCGATGAGGGCAAATTTAGACACTTTTAAATTTATGGTGTGTGTAAAGCTATTTGAGGATGAAAATAGTGTGAATCTACAAATTATTATATAAAGAAATGAGAACCTCCTATTTCAAGGGATCTCAATTAATTTTCCTTCCTTCTCTTAAATTTTTTTTTTCTTCCTTAAAATAATCTTAATGACTGTTTTGTAAATATTAAAACATGGACAAATGCGTGAACTCATAATTATGTTTTATCCCCCAAATATTTTGGTATCCAAATTTAAAGATTTTTTTGCCATGAAATAACCTTCTTTTAAGATTTCACGTTCTTGTTTATTTCGTGAAAATTGAATATTTCGAAAGACCGTTTTTCTAAAAATGACCGTTCATATCAAGTACAAAAATGAACAGATAAAAGATATTTTTATCATTTACGAAAATATCTACATATAAATTATTATCAATAATGAAAATATCTCTCACTGATTAATTATTTTAAACAATCATTTTTATGGAAAAAATATTTTTTAAATCATTCATTTTCCGCAAAATGAGCAGAGCCCCAACGTCAAAATGTTCTTCTATTTTCAATATCGGCATAATCTTTTTATTTGTGTATTCTTTTCATAAATGATATCCTTCTATTATTTGATGGATTCGTATATTTCTGTCACAAAATGATTTGACTCGACCTTTTATATATTAACTTGTTGGAGTTTTTTTTTTTTTTTGATAACCTAGGGAACCCCGTAAGTCGACAGCCGGCGAACAAATCTTGGGAGAGCGACTGCAGGACCCATCACCACAGTACTCCATGTAAGAATCCCTAACGACGCCTCTATGATTCGAAATTCTATCATTCATGAGGGGGAAAGAGCCCAAGCCAGCTATACTGCTACGAACGGTAGTAACTTTTTGGAGTTTTTCTTTTTTTTGATGACCCAAGAACCCTGAACAGCCGACAGCCAGTGAGTAAACCTGGGGACACGTAAGTAACTTTTTGGAGCTGATACAATAGAAAACCCCAAAATTGCTATATTCATCATTCGTTAATTTTCGTTAAATTGGATTTATATTATGAAAAAAAATTCATAAATTAATATACTTGTGACAAACGAATGATAAAACTCCAAATCAGAACACTCGTCAACTATTACTTATTATTTAACTCAGTGAATTTGACAGTAAAATTTAACACAAACTAGTGTAAGTTAAATTTGCTATAAATATAAGATTTTTTTTTTTGGGACACCATCGTTAAATTAAACATAAGAAAATAAAATAAAAAAGCGTACGAAAATTCTGGAAAGTCGCCGCCAGGGGGAAGGCGGATCGGCCGGACGAGACGGGGACACATCTAACGCCCGGGCACGTCTCCCCCCCACCCCGGTTCTCCGCGGCGCACGTCGAGAGAGCACCCGCTCCTCCCCTGCGCCCGCCCGCACCCGATCGGCAACCCCAACCCCCGGCCTCCCTGTCTGCTCCCCCCAACCCCCTCCCCTTCCCTTCCCTTTCTTCTCTCTCCCAGTGACGACCGAGAGAGCATCGCGGATCGGATCCTACGAATCCTTTGCCTTAAAAATCTCGCCCCTTCCACGCCATTGCGGAGGACATGATCTCCCCTCCCCGCCAATTCCGCAGCCGCAGCAGCTCCCCCTCCTCCCCCCGCCCCCGCCCCCGCCGCCGCCGCCCGCCCCGCCCCGCCTTGATCGCCGCCCGCCGCCGCCAGAGGGATGGGTTCCGCCTCGCCCGCCAAGTTCCTCTTCGTGTTCCTGCTGGTCTCCATTGTGCTCTGGTTGCTCTTCATGTACGTCCACCCCCCCCCGCCGGGAATTCGCTCCCTCCGCCCTCGTCGTCGTCTTTTTTTTTTTTATTATTATTTTTTTTTTTGGTGCTTTTCCCCTCTCTCTCTTGCGAAATTCTGCTCGCCGATCGGTTCGGCGCGCGATGGATGCGCCCGGTGCTGTGCCGATCGCGTTTCGAGCCCGTCGTGATGGATCGCGGCAGGAAAAGAGGAAAAACAAAAAAAGGATTTTTGCGGGCGGTTGGAGAAGAATGCGGGCGCGATGTGTGATGGCTTTAGTTTTTGAGCAACGGTTTTTGGCGACGATCGAAGTGGCTGGTCGGGAAATTGCACGGTCGTTTTGATCGAACATGTCCCATGCAGGGGTACAATTCCGGCGGGGCATGTTTTATGGTTCTTCTTATGGCTGCTGTGTATTGCATTTCGTCTGTGGTTTAGCATTGGCCGAGCTTTACTTCCAATTTGCTACTTCATGTACCGAAGAGAAAATAGAGTTGTACTTGCACAGAGAAAGTTGACAATGTTGGGGATATAAGGTTGCTCTTGCTGTCGCATGGGGTTTATAATGCTCTTTCATCTATTGACGTTCGACTTTTTGCAAGCTTTAATGCCAAAGTATCTCTTTTTCGGCATCATAATCAGTGGATTGCCCTTGCACTACTGTTTTGGCTTTCTTTTTTTTGTTTTTCTTTTAATCCATGTCTTTGTTTTCCTTGTCCTTTCAGCTTTGCTTCTCGATTGGTAGCTTGGACTCTAAGCCGGGTTTTGGGAGGTTCTGTTGCCTTTAAAGTTGGTGGGTGGAAATGCGTACGAGACATCGTGGTGAAGTTTAAAAAGGTTCTTTCCTCACTTCTTTGACTGGTCTGCTAATGTTTCCTTCATAGAGGAACTCAACCTTTTAGAAATCTTAGGCGTCTAGTCTGGTCAGTCTGGGTTCTCACATTCAAATTCCTTGCTTCTAGTCACCTGCCTATGTAGAGTTTCTTTATGAAAAAATGTCTCTGATCGTGCTCTTTTCACTTGCCTTCCGGCCTCAGTGAGTGGGGCTATGTACCATAGGCGAGGTGAAAACAACAATAGTCAGGGAAGTCAAGGACACATCATGCAATACGATGTGGACTCTTTTTGGATTTTTGGGGATCTGGACTCAAAGGACTGATAGAACTCATTTGCGAACTGGATTTTAGGAAATGTAAACTGTGGTTGATGAATTTGACTTGCCAATATGCAGGGTCCAATCGAATCTGTGTCTGTTGGAGAAATTAGAGTCAGCGTGAGACAGTCTCTTGTCAGGCTTGGGGCCGGTTTTTTTTCGAGGGATCCCAAGCTACAAGTCCTGATATCTGATTTAGAGGTTGTGATCAGGCCTCCTAATAAAAGCAAGCAGAAAGTCAAAAGTCGGAGACCCCGCACTTCAGGCAGGGGAAAGTGGATGCTTGTAGCCAATGTTGCAAGGTTCTTGTCTATTAGTATCACAGATTTAGCATTGAAGGTAACTTTCAATTCTAAACTGTTAGTTTATGTACTGGTGATTTGTTTTTGGAAGTGTTTTGACTTAGTCACTTTGAGTTTGTTTATTTTTCAAGAGGATCACTGAGGTAATTCTGTCCTTGAGAGATTTTGCATGCATTACTTGTTAGCAAAATGCTAAGTATGTTTAGATGTGATAAAGATGGAAGAAAATAGTTAATTGGCAATAATTGGTTGGTTAGGAAGTATAGGGAAGGTGAATGATTTGGTAATTCTTTGTGCATGATTATTCAACAACTCCATATTCTGTTTACACTCGTGCATGTGCACATAGACTCACAGCAGAGATATGCAATGGCACTGGTTTGACCAAGATAGGCACTTGAAGGGGAGAGGACAGGGAAGTGGGATTAGTCTCTCATTTTCTCAAATTCCATACTCTGGGTAGCCATCCTCTCTTTATGTTCTTGTTACTGTGTAATGTTCCCCTTTGCCAGCCATCCCACCCTACCTCCTATTGTTAAGTTGCTAGGATCCTAGTAGGTTTTTTCCCTGAGATGCTACGATTCTTGTTAAAATTGATATTCCAATCGCTAGATGTGCATGTGGTGTGTCTGAAAGTACTTTTTAGTTGGTGCAAACTTGAAGCTGTATAATAGCCAGGTGTGTCAGTTAAAATATACTTTGCCAGGCTCACTGGTCTCGCCATGTTTATTATTTGATGCTTGGCTGCTGAGATAATATGGATGGAATTCTGGCTTTCTACAACGTGCTTTTCTAATGTTCAATCTAATGAATTCTTTGGTGCTTTTGTTTTTTTTTTTTTCATGAGCATAGAGAGCACTGCATGGTTGATTTCATATTTTTTTCTTAATCGAGTGTTTGTAAATGGCAGACACCCAAGGCTACTATTGAGGTTAAGGATTTGAAAGTGGAAATATCTAAAGATGGTGGCTCCAAACCTAATCTATTGGTTAAGCTGCAGATATCACCTATTCTTGTTTACCTTGGTGAATCACGAATGAGTTGTGACCAGTCATGTAATCTCGATGGTGACTTTTCCAACCAGATGGGACATGCTTGTATGGAGAGGTCTTCTGCTCCTTTTAGCTGTGAGGAGTTGCTTCTTTCTTGCGAATTTGGTCATGATAGGTGATTTTTTCCCCACTTGTTTATTACTCTCAAAACTACTTGCAGTGTATGATTACTTTATTGTTATGGCGTTCTCTCAACATACAGATGACCTTTTTTTTTTTTTTTGATGGCTTTGGATACAACAGTCTTGGTCTATTTTTTGATTATTCTGCTTTGCTCTTTTGAACATAGGGAAGTTGGTGTAATTATCAACAATCTAGACATCCATAGTGGAGAAGTCAATATGAACCTGAATGAGTCACTACTTTTGAAGAATAAAAGGTCATCTGATACCTTTCCTGCAGAGATGGAGCAAACTATTGATTCTGCGGCTGGCAAAAATCCACCCAAAAAACAATTAGCACTTTCAAAGTACAGTTCAATATTTCCTGAGAAGGTTGGTGAATTTATTTCGTTACAAGCTGGTGTCTTCTACTACCTTGCCTCTCTAGTTTTGTTTTTGACTATATTACATAGACTTTCTCTCCACTGTGGCATCTTTTTGCCTAACTGTTTTATGTTTTGATAGGCAGGAGGCTGTAGGGATTTGATGGGAAAATTAGAATTTATGTCCAGCAAATCGAACACTTCTCATTAGACAAGGAAAATGAGGAATTTTATTTCCCCTCCCCAAACTTGATGTCCGTTAACTAAGAAGCACATTTTTGAAACTCTCTTTTCCGTAAAGGGTGCAAATTGCAAGAAGGTTATGCCTTAAAAATAAGGCAAGACCACCTTCTAATTTGGTTGACACCTCTTGACAAGGATAAAGCTTTGTGCAATGTTAATGTAGAGATGTTTTGGGCTCCATAATTGATTGAGCTGTTTTTACACACTCACATCACTGTCTCTTGGATCACACTATAAAAAAACTTCATTCAGCTCCAAATGGAAACTGATGTATTATGGTAATTTCTATTGTAGAATGATATCGCATCGACAATTTATTTGCCTTCAGAATTTGTAATAACCAAGCTTCTTGGAATGGTTAACTTACTAAACTGTTCAATTCTTGATGATCTTGACAAATGCAGTCTATACAATGTCAGGCTGATTGTTGCATCATATGAGATGTGCGACAAAACATGCATTATAAACTATCTCTGTTTCTTTCTTTGGTGGAAGATTGTGAGTTTATATCGCCACTACTACCGGGGGGGCCATGTTTGGCCCAAGAAAGTAGCATAATCTTGACCTACTAACAGTATTTTTAATTGGCATGATAAATCTTATGGGGTTTTAGGGGTGTAGGACCAATTTTTCAAAAAAGTATATTGGCAAATTTGGTGCTGTAAAATTTTTTAGTGTTGGCTAAAAGAAGGAAAAAAAGAAGAATGCAATGAATTTCGGTTTCCAATTCTAAGAAATTACTAAAGAATATAGAAGTACCAGCAAGCTGCTGGTTACTTTAAGATCAAATTATTTGCAGCACTGCAGCTTGTGGAGACAGAATAATTTGAAATAAAGGCAGAGAAGACAAAAGCAAATGCAACAGAAGATTTTAGATGATTTCGCCATAGCAGCATGGTTCATGTGTGTGACAAAAACTATATATGCATGTGCATACTTGGCAATATAAGTAGGAGTTTTTTTTTTCTTTTTAATGCTTGCTACTTATCTTTTGCTAAGTCTCCCCTGCAATAGAAAGCCACATAGCAGGTCATCATGACTAGTTAAACAAATGACAAGATAAGAAATGAATGGTGGACATCATTGGAACCTCCTCGAAGAATGAAAGAGATTAGGAATGAGAAACAAAGTGGTTGGTGCTTATAAATTTTCCAAAAGTTAATTGAATTTAAGAATTCTTTCCAACTTTATTGTTGATGTTCAGAAAAGAAAAATAATCTATAACTGGGGGTGATCAGTTACTTGTGGCTTACCGGGGAAACAAACGCCCCAGTAATCATGCCGTCCATGTCACCGACTATACTACTTCTGTTCATCTCCTGGAAAGCAGAAAATATTTTGAACAGACTACAGCACCACTTCTGAACAGCAGCTATGTTCTTAAGAAACAAGTTGTAATAGTCACACACACCCTTCTAACTTGGTTTACCCGTGGCATCCCAACAAGCACAAAGGTTCCTCTGATGGTCCCCTGCTTCATACCAGGCAAAGTTTATGATAGCCTTTTAAATTTAAAACTTAATTACAGCAGTAGTTTTTCTCTGATGAAGGTTCAGTATTTTCATCATCTCTTCAATTCTGGATCTAACCATAAATCATCTACTTTAAGTTCTCGAGTCTTGATGTATTAAGTTTCAATCATATTGCAATCTGAAGCTTGTTGACTGGTTGTAATCTTTTATTGAACAAAAACAATTCCTTTTTTGACAGGTTTCCTTCAGTTTGCCAAAAGTGGATATTAAGTTTAGTCACCAAGAGCATGACCTGTGTGTAGAGAATAACATCACAGGCATTCAATTTAGATGCTTGAAAACTCGATCCATGGAGGATGTGGGGGAGAGTACACGTCTTGACGTTCAAGTGGAATTCAGCGAGATTCATGTACTAGATTGCGAATCCGTTATTGGCTGGTCAGTTTCATATTCTTCATTCCATTTTGTCCTTTCTAAACAGTTATCTGTGATATTTTCAGCTGCTAAGAGAAGCTGGCACTTCTCTTATGGAGATACTGAAGGTTGATGTCATGTCTCTGGTGTACATTCCTCTAGAGGTAAGTTGTGTTCTATTTGATTTGGAAAAGAAGTTTTTCTGAAATGGCTGTAGAGCGTCACATGATTCATCATATCCTGTCTAATGCATAGTCTGATAGATTCATTGATAATGGGAGAAGAAGTTGGCGAAAGTGTAAACTGCTATGCATGTTGGAAATAATGTTACTTATCTATGGAAAAACTGAAGAAGGGGTACAGATAGCACTTGCCTTAGGTTTCCAAAGTCAAGAACCTAGAATACCTTGGTGTTGTGAGGAGTCAAACCAGATTGTGTAAACTAATTAGGTGAGAAGAATTATATGTATATGAGGCTCCCCTAAATCCTGTTGATAAGTTTTGTGGGATACTTGAGCACTCTCTCATATGCAAGCTAGAACGAAATGATATGAAGAATGCACATGAAGTTGAAGAATGGGAATGAAACGAACAAGAATCCACATGTGAGATGAATTATTAAACAGGTGAGGAACAATTCAAACTTTGCTCTTAGTACACCTTAGAATGTCCACACAAAAGCAAGAGTGAGATACATGCATATATGCCACCATAAATCTCATCTGTAAGTGGTGCTGGATACTTTAACAATTGTTCTAAGCCCTCATGTACTCAAAAAAATAGCACCAATATGAACTAATCAGCTTGGTAAATCATTACTAGGTTCTGGAACAAAAGAGAATAAAGGACGTTTTATCTGCTGGGGCTGATAAAACCATGAATAACCATTGCATCACTATTTGTGCTTTGCCTCCAAAACCATCCCGCAGCTGCTGCTTTAACCATGCTTATTAGTTATTTTCATTCTTGAAGTAAAAAGATGCTTTATAAGGTCTTATTAGCTTCTTTCTCTTGCGTGGAACTACGAATTATTTGTGTGAGCTATGGAAGCTGTATGAAATGTGATTTTGGGTTAGATTTAAACAAGGATTCCATCTCTCTAAAACCTTGCATGGTATTACGTTTTAATCAAATAAGCAGCTTATTTTTTTTTATTACGATCATAATTACTGTCTACTTCTACATGTATAATTCCACAGGCCTGTTCTTTTAGTTGTGCATAATTGCCAAGTTGAACTGTGTGTTCTCATTACTTCAATATTTTTCCCCATCCTGTAATTGTGCTAAAGCGTATTAACACATCCGAGTTACTTTGCGACTCCGAAGTATGCTGGCAGAGCTGTCTTATAAACCTTGTGATTTTAGTATGATGATGAAAACTAACAATTTAAGATCATGTTCTCCAACTAATCGAATTCTTTAGAATCATTAATGGGGCTGCAACATGGCATTAAAAGAGGCATATAGATTGTTGACACACTTCACATTTATGTCTGCAACCGTATCCTTATGTGTGGATACCTTTGTCAATTATTATGTGTCATTTCTTGGCTTTAATAAGCCTGACTGCATGAGTTCGCTCTTCTTTTTGTAATTATATTATCTTATGTAATAAATTATTCATTTTCAGCCAACATTGCCAGTGAGAGCTGAAGTTGATGTCAAATTGGGAGGTACTCAGTGCAACGTATTCATAAGTAGATTAAAGCCATGGTTGCATCTCCAGTCCTCAAAGAAGAAGAAAATGGTGTTACAGGAGCCGACTGTGACATCAAAGAGGTCACTATCATCAGATTCTAAAGCTATAATGTGGACTTGTACTCTCTCAGCTCCTGAGATGACTATTGTGCTATACAGCTTCAGTGGTTTGCCTCTGTATCATGTGAGTTTGCTATGAGCTTTTGGGTACTTGGACTTGTTTGTAGCTAGAAATTTTATGTAGATAATTTGCTGTTACCCCGAATTGCACTGCTTCATTTGTATGCCACTATGGCTTAAACACTCCATTCTTCAGAAATGACTTAACTGAACTTAGGATGGCAGACCTACTATATGCAGAAGGCATCTATACTACTATATGCAGAAGGCATCTATACTACTATATTCGAGGATGTATGAGTTTGTCTTAACTACAACATTGAGGGGTTTCTACTTCTTCTAGCTCCCAGGCTAATTTCTTCCTGAAAAGTTCGCCACATCACAATTATTGCTATGGTTATCAAGCAAGTACTATCAGCTGGTCTCTACTGTATGACATGGGGACACTTTTGCTTTTAAACCGGTGCAAAGTTAAGTGATATTGCTCAACTTAGAAAATTCCAGAGTCACTCTTCTTAGTGTTGTTCATAGGAAGATGAATGAGTTGAACATGGGAAGACCTCATAGAATGGACGAATCTTTCATTGAACCATCATAATCAATCCAAAACATTTCCTCCGGGTCAACTTCTTAATTGGCCTTCACCTTGCAGTATTATGCTTTCTAGGAAATGGGTAAGGTTTTGTCACTGGAGGTCTTTTCTGCTCCATTTTGATTCTTTTACTTCTTGATTTCAAAATCTCTGTGGCACATCTTACATATTTATGAGAATGAATACAAGTCCTTATGGATGAAAATTTTTCCTTTGACTTTGTGAGTACTCTCTCTCTCTCTCTCTCTCTCTCTCAAAGTCTTTAAATTTTTTCCAGTTGTTTCCAATCTGCTTTTTGAGGATGGTTCTTCATGTAGTCCTAAATACTTGCATAGAGCTCCTAGGTTTCTTGCTCAGTAGGTTTGCCTTTATCTTGTGTTATAATTTACGTATAGTTTTTCCTTTTAATCGTTCTTGCTCAAGTGTCTATGTGAAATGCACTCAGCTGTTCGTCTTTATCTTCTTGTTATTGACCCTATAAAGCATAAGTTTTACTCTAGTTTTTTGGGTATCCTTTATAATTTTCTTTTTGCAGGGTTGCTCACAATCCTCGCACGTCTTTGCAAATAATATATCTGTGACAGGCCCTTCTGTTCACATGGAGCTTGGTGAAATAAATCTGCATATGGAAGATGAGTATCAAGAATGTTTGAGAGAAAACCTTTTTGGTGTTGAATCAAATTCTGGTTCCTTGATGCACATAGCTAAGGTGAGCCTAGACTGGGGCAAAAAGGACATGGAGTCATCGGAAGAAGACATTACTAGATCAAAATTGGCTCTTTCAGTTGATGTTACTGGTATGGGTGTTTATTTTACCTTAAAGCGGGTTGAATCCCTCATATCAACTGCTCTAGCTTTTCAAGCTCTTTTCAAAAGTCTTTCTGCTTCTAGAAAGAGATCAGGACAGAGCCAGGGGGGCCGGGCATCTAAGCAATCAGGAAAAGGGACTCGACTCATACAATTTAATCTTGAGCGATGTTCTATAAACATTAGTGGTGAGGCAGGCTTGGAAAATATGACTATTGCAGATCCCAAGCGTGTGAATTATGGGTCACAGGGTGGTCGGGTCATAATTAGTGTTTCTGCTGATGGTACTCCACGTAGTGCAACCATAATGTCCACAGTCCATGAAGAGTGCAAGACATTGAACTATTCTGTCACGCTTGACATTTTTCACTTCTCTGTGTGTGTAAACAAAGAGAAACAGACAACCCAGGTGGAGCTTGAAAGAGCCAGATCAATTTATCGAGAAAACCTGAAGGAGCATCATTCTTCTCCAGATTTGACTGTATTTGACATGCAAAATGCTAAATTTGTACGACGGTCTGGTGGTCACAAAGAGATTTCCGTTTGCTCTCTTTTCAGTGCAACTGATATTACAGTGCGGTGGGAGCCTGATGTACATCTATCGTTATTCGAACTTGTTCTGAATTTGAAATCTATGATGCATCATCAGAAGCTTCAGCAACTGGGTAGCATCAGTAATGATGATGTCTTCTCTCAGGGAAATGTTCATCAGGGTAAGGAAATGGCTGAGGAACTGGGAAGAAGTGCCAAACACAAGAAGGAGTCTATTTTTGCGATAGATGTGGAGATGTTGACTATATCGGCTGAGGTTGGAGATGGGGTTGATGCATTGGTTCAAATTCAGTCTATTTTTTCTGAAAATGCCCGGATAGGAGTACTCTTTGAAGGACTCACTCTAAGTTTTAATGGGGCTAGAGTAATCAAAAGCACCCGGATGCAAGTCTCCCGTGTTCCTAGCACCAGTATTTCTTCATCTGATGTGAAAGGACCTTCAGTTTTTAAATGGGATTGGATAGTGCAAGGTCTTCATTTTCATATATGTATGCCATACAGGCTACCGTTGCGTGCCATTGATGACTCCATCGAGGATATGTTACGGGCCTTGAAGCTTATAGCTGCTGCTAAAACCACGCTTATATTTCCATTCAAGAAAGAAAGCTCAAAGTCCAAAAAGTCTAGTTCTTCGAAATTGGGGTGTATAAAGTTTGGCATTCGTAAGCTGACTGCTGATATCGAGGAAGAACCTATTCAAGGCTGGCTTGATGAACATTATCAGCTTATGAAGAATGAGGCTTGTGAGTTAGCTGTCAGATTGGAGCATCTTGATGAAGCAATGAAAGGCCACTTATGTACTAAAAGTGCAGAGACAAGTGATGTTGCTCAAGAAAGAAAATTTAATATTGGTGGAATTGAAATAAATGGAGAAGATCCATCTTCTTTGCGCGAACACAAAGACGAAATATACAAAAGGTCATTTCAATCTTATTATCAGGCTTGTCAGAAGTTAAGGCCTTCTGAAGGTTCAGGGGCATGCAGTAAAGGGTTTCAGGCTGGATTTAAGCCTAGTGCTAGCAGGACTTCACTTCTTTCAATATCTGCCACCGACTTAGAATTAACCTTGACTAGCATTGATGGTGGAGATGCTGGGATGATAGATATACTCAGGAAACTGGATCCTGTATGCAGTGACAACGACATACCATTTTCTCGTCTTTATGGAAGAAATATTCTCTTGCACACTGGTACTCTGGTTGTTCAATTAAGGAATTACACACATCCTATGTTCTCAGCAACTTCGGGTAAATGTGAGGGCCGTGTAATTCTGGCGCAGCAGGTGAAATTTGTTATGTTTTGGTTTATTTTCCTTTTTTTCTGCTCTACCTTTTTAAGTCCACTCTGTTACTCTTGTTCATATGAAATGCCTTTTTGTGGTTAAGTGGGAGGATCTGTCATAAAGATACTATTATTTAGTTAAGAGGGTCTTTATTTATATTTATTTTTATGTTTTTTTTTTTAAAGTTAAAGAAGGATATTTTATTGCCTACTTTTTATGTATATTTATGTGGGTCTTCTTATTTTAATTATATCTCCTATTGTTTTAGGTGAGATTTTAAAGACAAGGCTACTGGAGTTGATTTATGCAACTTTAAGTAGTAGGTTTAGAAAGTGGGGTATTTCAGGATTGCCTTTTCTGGAGTGAGGAGACTATGAATGGATAACACTTCTAAGAAGATAGTAACTGACACTAACTCTTTCAAAAGAAGATAAAGATAATACCTGCCAGTATTCATCGTTTGGCATTCTTTTCATGTATTAACATTGCCAAAATGGAGATTCTGCAATCTATAGAAGCTGCTTTCAAGTGAATTCTATGGAAATATGAGATGAGACTTTAATTTATCCACAATAGCATTGTGTTTATGATGATATTGCTATTCGGGTCTTATTTTGTCCCACTAAGGCAGAACTTGTATGTGCTAGTTTTCTAACAGAACAAGTATAGCATTGATTGGAGGCAGTAATATCCTTCAACCCCTCCGTGCAATTTTTGCATTATGACTAGTTTCTAGCTTTGTTTCCTTTCAAGGGTAATTGAATTTGAAATGATGAATTTTTCTGTTCCTTTGCCAGCTTCAGTCACTTGCCTTATCTAAGTTATGCCGTATCTTCCTAGTCAGCTGATATGTTTCTTTGTTTCTTTTCTTGAATTAGGCAACATGTTTTCAACCCCAGATTCACCAAGATGTCTTTATTGGTAGATGGAGAAAGGTTTGCCTGCTTCGATCCATTAGTGGCACAACTCCTCCAATGAAAACATACTTTGATTTGCCTATATATTTTCAAAAAGCAGAAATGTCATTTGGAGTGGGATATGAACCATCTTTCGCTGATGTGAGCTATGCTTTCACTGTTGCTCTTCGCCGGGCGAATTTGAGCCTTAGGAATACTACACCACAAATTCAGCCACCCAAAAAAGAGCGGAGCTTGCCGTGGTGGGATGAAGTAAGAAATTACATCCATGGAAACATCACTTTATTCTTTTCAGAAACAAGATGGTTCGTTCTTGCGACAACTGATCCTTATGAAAAGCTTGACAAACTTCAATTTGTTTCGGCATATATGGAGATCCAGCAATCAGATGGTCGAGTTTATGTTTCTGCTAAGGATTTTAAGATTCTATTGAGCAGCTTGGAAAGTTTAGGGAAGAACCGCAGTTTAAAACTTCCTACAGGTTTTTCTGATGCTTTCCTGGACACACCAGCCTTTGCACTTGAAGTGACGATGGACTGGGAGTGCGAATCTGGTGATCCACTGAATCATTATTTGTTTGCACTTCCCAATGAAGGAAAACCTCGCGAAAAAGTGTTTGACCCCTTCAGATCCACCTCTCTCTCTCTCAGGTGGAATTTCTCTTTGAGACCTCCTCTTCCACAATCTGAGAAACGATACCAGCCTACTCAGGGAGCTGATGTTGCTGTCGATGAAACCATCTGTGGTCCCCGTCCTTCTGAAAGTACTCCAAATGTTTCACCAACTTTCAACCTTGGGGCCCATGACTTGGCTTGGATATTAAAGTTCTGGAGTATGAATTATAATCCTCCTCACAAGCTGCGCAGTTTCTCTCGATGGCCTCGTTTTGGAGTTCCTAGAGCTGTCAGATCAGGCAACCTTTCCCTAGACAAGGTGATGACAGAATTTATGCTGCGAATAGATGCTACTCCTACCTGCTTAAAGCATGTCCCCTTAGCTGAAGATGACCCTGCCAAAGGCCTAACATTTAATATGACAAAGCTGAAGTACGAAATGTATTATAGTCGGGGGAAGCAGAAATACACATTTGAATGCAAGCGTGAACCTCTTGATCTTGTTTACCAGGGTCTTGACCTTCACATGCCCAAGGCATTTTTGTATAAAGGCACTGATAATGGTCCCATTTTTGCAAAAGCAGGTCAAGGGGCAAGGAAAAGTTCGCAATCCATATCCATGGATAGAGTTCCTAGTGAGAAGGGAAACCGTGCGATCAATTGCACGGAGAAGCATCGTGATGACGGTTTTTTGCTGTCATCTGATTATTTTACGATACGAAGACAGGCCCCAAAAGCTGATCCTGCCAGGTTATTAGCATGGCAAGAGGGTGGCAGGAGAAATCTTGAGATGACCTATGTTAGATCTGAATTTGAAAATGGAAGCGAGAGTGATGAGCATGCACGGTCTGACCAGAGCGATGATGATGGATACAATGTGGTAATAGCTGACAATTGTCAACGCGTGTTTGTTTATGGCTTGAAGCTATTGTGGACAATTGAGAACAGAGATGCTGTTTGGTCTTGGGTTGGTGGAATATCTAAAGCATTTGAGGCTCCCAAACCTTCTCCTTCACGGCTTTATGCGCAAAGGAGGCTACATCAGGAAAACCAGGCGGATGATGGAGCTGATATGCATCAGAATGATCAGGGAAAGGCTTCTTCTTCTGGCCATAATGGGAGTTCTCCTTCCACACAACTTGCAGAGACTTCAGCGATGGTTTCATCTCCATCATCTTCAGTCAAGATGGAGAATTCAGCATCTGCTGCCACTGGTATGCCCATTTACTCATGAGATTGATTGAAAGTAACTAATTTGTTAAGTTGATGGTTTTAATTTTTCGTTGAAAGTGTCATTTGATAGCTTTGTTTATTCTAAATCTAGATGGGCTGATCAAATCTTTTGTTTTTGTTTTGTTTTGTTTGTTTGTTTGTTTGTTTTTTTTTTCCGTCATGATAAATTGGACATTTTGTGTGAACTGAAGTGTTTTCATCATGAAATGTAAATCTTAGTCCCAAAATTTGGTCTCATCTGACTTACCCTCTATTCTGAAATTTAATAGGGCATCGAAACTTTTAGAAGGACTCTTAGGTCACTCTGGAAGCTAATACACAATTATGTTCTCACTACGAGGAGATATGGAGATTGCGTTCCTGTTAGATAATGCAAATTTTAGAAAAGCAGAATATTATTGTTAGATTCTGCAGAAAAGTTGAAGAGTAGTCATTTCAATTAGAATGAGCCAATCCGCAATACAGGCTTTTTTAGAGCATAATGGGTTGAAGCCAATTATGCTACTTCATGGGTTGATACTTGGACTTGGCCCTTGGGGCAAAGCTTATTTATGCTGCTGAAGACATGACTTGGCCCTAGACCACATGTGGCAAAGTAGCTTAGAACTCATCTAGACATAAGCCATTTAAATTGACTCGGTGCCTGCAACCTTATATTAATTTGAATCGCTGAGTCTGGTGGCCCCACGTTAAATCTGGTAGGACTGCCAATTAGTTTTAAATGCTGAGTCTGGTGGCCCAATGTTAAACCTGGTGGGGCCCACTAATTTTGATGGGCTGATGGGCCCGAGATGGTGCATACCGGTCTATGCAATAACACCTAAAAGATGACTATCGGCTGAAAAGTGGAGACATGTGATAATACCTACAAGATGACTCCAGCTGAAGAAGTGGAGAGAGAGAGAGAGAGTCAGCACTGTTTCTGAATGGTCAGTAAACCATTAGTTTTGCTTTTAGTGAGAACTTTGAGGATTATTAGTTGTTTTCTCCAGCACTGTTTCTGAATGGACTGTAAACCAGTAGTTTTGCTTTTAGTGAGAACTTTGAGGATTATCAGTTGTTTTCTCCTTTCGAGGTAAGAAGCGTCGAAACCATTAGTTTTGCTTTTAGTGAGAACTTTCAGGATTATTAGTTGATTTCTCCTTTTGAGGTAAGAAGCGTCGGAGATTGGAGTATGCAGAAGCAGCTGGGGATTTCACCAAAATGTCTAGCCTTTGATAATAGTACATCTCCAATAGTCTAAGCTAATCCAAAAGCTGAACTTGTACTCTGAAAATCCAAATGTTAACCCTACTAAATTATAGATTCACTTTTACTAAACAAATGCTTTGAATAAGTCCTTACATAAAAATGCAAAACAAGAAGCTTTGTGATCAAGTGACCCTCCTTAGTGGCTTTGTAGTGTCCTCTGACATGGGTTGTAATTTTAAATGGCACGTTACTACCGGGCCACATGAAGTTCTTCTGAAGTCATACTTTGCTTGTTTTTGGGCTTTATCTTAAGTCTAAATACTATGTTTGCTTTATTTCACATACTTGAAAGCCTCTATGAAAAACTGATTGGTGGGGGTAATTGTGCCAGTGATTAATGGAAATACAAATGATTCTGAGGAGGACGGCAAACGACATTTTATGGTGAATGTTATTGAGCCGCAGTTTAATCTACACTCGGAAGAAGCCAATGTAAGTTCTGAATAGAATTTCCTGTCAGTAGATATTTCTGCTGAATCTTTTTTTTTCCCTTTGCCTTATCCTTTTCTTCACAAGAAACTTTCCATTGGATGTACCATTTGTTTTTGATTCTGTTTGGGCATCTCTCTATGTATGTCATGCCTGCAATTCGAATTTCTTTTTGCATGGACCGTCGTGATTAATGATCTGGTAGACACCATAGAGAATGTCATGAAAGAGTCAAAGTCACTTGAATCACATCTTTCAGGGGGAATAATCAAAGAACTATATGAACTGATGAGAGCATTTGAAGGCAGAGTTAGAGATACATGTGAAGGAGAGTCTGTTACAGCATGAAACTATCGCTTTTAAATGTAGGAGGCATCCCTGAAACATTTTAATGTTCCTTCTTCCTTAAATATACTCGTGTGCGTGCATGCTTGCATGGGTGCATGTTTGTGTGTGTAGGTGTGTCTAACGATTTGTGAATGAAGTTTAATGAACTTATTGAGTAATCTTAGAAAACAGAATAGGAGCAACTTTCCTTGGAATGGTTCTCATGATGTGATGCTATGGTTTTACCTAATCAGGGTAGGTTTCTGCTTGCTGCTGTTAGTGGCCGTGTTTTGGCACGATCCTTTCATTCTGTACTCCATCTTGGGCATGAAATTATTGAACAAGCACTTGGATCTGGAAAGATAAATGTTCTAGAATCTCAACCTGAAATGACATGGAAACGCATGGAGCTCTCTGTCATGTTGGAGAAAGTCCAGGCTCATGTTGCACCTACTGATGTTGATCCTGGGGCTGGACTGCAGTGGCTCCCAAAAATTCTAAAAAGCTCAGCTAAAGTGAAGCGTACTGGTGCTCTACTTGAAAGAGTTTTTATGCCATGTGATATGTATTTCCGCTATACCAGGCACAAAGGTGGAACTCCAGATTTGAAGGTGATATAGCACTTTACTTGTCCCGGAATGCACATGATCTGGTGTTTGTATATTTTAAGGAATGCACGTGATTTTTTGATGTTCAGACTTTAGCAGAGGCTTTTATCTAGTCAGCTGAAATTAACTGTAATATCTCACTTGCTGTGTTTTATCCTCTGCTGCAGATGAAGCCCTTGAAAGAGCTTGCATTTAATTCTCGTGATATAACAGCAACGATGACTTCTCGCCAATTTCAGGTTATGCTGGATGTGTTGACAAATCTTCTGTTTGCGCGTCTCCCCAAGTGAGGATTAGTTTCTATTTTTGAACTTGATAATGTTTTTTAAATTTTCTAGCAGGGGTAGGATATGAATTCTGATCATGGTTCTTGTTAACCAGTGTATGAATTTCTATTGTTGCTAATATGTCCCTGGCATGAGCTTGGTTATATTTTTTTATGTTATTTGTGAGGCCTAAGTTGAGTTTTCCTGAAGGTTGAACATAAGGATATCTTTATGTCCCTGGTCATCATAATCCGCATTTTAGCTTTTGTGGACTGATATGTAATACTGGGATAGACAGAAATGTGGAATATTTGTGTTATTTTATAGGTTGCTTACTTGTGTTGATTTTGAGTGGGAATAACGTTACGTGTCAGGCCTCGGAAAAGTAGTTTGACATACCCCATTGATGATGGCGATGAAGATGTTGAAGAGGAGGCAGATGAAGTGGTTCCTGATGGGGTGGAAGAAGTAGAACTTGCAAAAATCAACCTGGAACAGAGAGAGTGGGAGCAGAAGTTGCTTATTGATGACATTAGAAAATTGTCTCATAATTGTGAAACTTCAGGTGACCTACATCGGGAGAAAGAAGGTGACTTATGGATGGTAAATGGTGGAAAGACTGTTTTGGTGAGAATCCAGACTTATAAGATCAATGAAATGCTTTTATATTTTTCTGACTGAATGATAACCATTGGATTAACTGCTTTTTTGGTAAATATACTGAGGATTAATTAGGTTGTCAGCACTTCTGAAATCATTTGAAAACACTTCTGCACACTCATGGTTCTTAGATGGGCTTAATGTGAAATTAAAAGGTGAATTTTATCAAAAGAGAATCTAGTACATCAGAAATGTCTTGTGACGATATTGTTGCTAATTTGTGATGCCATCCCAATTGGGCCTAAGGTAATTGGATTTGTGGTATAGTTATATTAGGGAGGGTTAGCTATAAGAGCAATTTCCTTGTATATGGAGTTCTCTATAGTTAGTCACACAACACACATTTTTATTGGACCTTTGTGCATTTGTTAATTTATCATTATGTTTTAGTTCTCTTATGCAAATCATTCTTTTATTTTCTTTTGTGGTCACATGCATAGTTTTCTGATCTGTTGTCTCATATGTTTGCATTCCTATGTGAGGTGCCAGTCAGGTCATAGCAAGTCAAAATGTGACATGCAGCTTTGATATGGAAGGTTGAATTCAGTAACATAGCATGTCCCTGTTATTGTTGCATTATTTCTAATAGTATTAGGTGGCATCTGTCCAGAAGATTTCTGTCTGTGACTGTAACAATTCTTTTTCCTGAAGCAACTTAAGCCGCTTCACTTAACTTGTTAATATGAATCTGGACATTAGATAAAGGCTTTCTGGCAGTTATGTTGGTTGACTGTTGATTTTTCCCAATCATTTGATTGGTCTTTTATAAAAATGGCTTCTGTTTGTTTTCTGTTCCTTTCGTTCTATTAATAGTTTTGATGTTATTTGCAGCTTTTCCATGGGTAGTCTTTGCAATATGAATGATGCATTTTTTTGGATGTGCATTCCACATGCTTTTGATTTTGCCTTTGAATCGCTATCCATTGGCATTTTTTTTCTTTTGTGGTATTGCATCACAAAGCACACAAACTTCATTTCTGCAGGTTCAGAGACTTAATAAAGAGCTTTCAAATGCACAAAAATCAAGGAAGGCAGCATCCTTAGCGCTTAGGGCAGCTCTACAAAAAGCTGCCCAGTTACGACTAATGGAGAAGGAGAAGAATAAAAGTCCGTCATATGCTATGCGTATATCTTTACAAATCAACAAAGTGGTTTGGAGCATGCTTGTAGATGGTAAATCTTTTGCCGAGGCTGAGATAAATGACATGGTGAGTACGTCAAAGGATAGTGGAGAAGGAGAAGAATAAAAGATTTAGCTTTCACCCATAGTGGAATTGCATCACATAAAAATGATCTGGTTCATGGTCAGCTATTGCACTTGTTGATGTCTAAAATTGGTCAGGGTTTTAGAGATGAAATAATCCATTTGATACCCATTTTTCTTGGTTTTGTTTCCTTTTCTTTCTGGATTTGTTGAACTAGTAGTCAAAGAATACCACATGAAAAGATGTCGATGAGCTTGTTCCCATACTTTCACATCTTTAGGTTAGAGGTTACCACCTGTCTTTAATTTACTTTTTGGCTGACTGAAGCTACTTGTTTGCTATCTGACTTATTCATATGATAATTATTCATATGCATCTCAATATAATTATTCTGGCAGATTTATGATTTTGACCGGGACTACAAGGATGTTGGTGTTGCGCGTTTTACAACTAAGTACGTTGTTGTTAGGAACTGCCTGCCTGATGTTAAGTCCGATATGCTTTTATCTGCGTGGAATCCTCCAACTGAATGGGGAAAGTAAGTACTTTTACTGCTGATGCTTAGTTATGTTATGTTTTTAGTATTGCTTTTTGATATGTTGGTCTCTGCATTTCTATAGTTGCAAAGCCTAAATGTGATATTTTATCCAACGATGACATTTATTGCTATTGGGTTACTTCTTTGGTTTGTCTTTCTGGCTTTCTAAATGTGATCCTACTTCATGATTCTGAGAATCTCCTTCGAATTAACTTATTCCATCTTGCTTGATCTTTCGGCAAATAATTATCTTGCCCTCCTGTCTTTTAGCTATCACATAATAATAATTGTTGGTCATCTTCTATTCCACTCCTGACGGTACTGGTAGGAATATAGTTGACTGTACGTATGGGTGAGTCTTGCCTGCAAAAACAACCATGTGCTTTCTTACTGGTCTTGATGAATTAGCATGTTGATAATGCTGCTGTTTATATGTTTCATATGGAATGGCTCTTCCTTTTTGAGGCTTGGTGGACTCATCATTTTCGAGATGGTACATCATGTCTGAGGGTGTAATAATTCATTGCAGTCTTGGCTCCTCTCATCAGATACATCCTTGGCAATGAGGGAGAGGGAGAGGGAGAGGGAGGGAGTTTTCTTTGTGATTTTAGATTTCCATGTTATGAAATGCATCTTTTGGGGCAGTGGTCTATTTTTAGCATCATTTTGCCAATAGGCTTTCTCCTACTCTATCCTGTGCAACTTGGGCATCAAAACGAACTAGCTTCTAATGATAATGTTTCTAGTAAGATTAGACTGAAGGGAGTGTTTGACATATTTTCAGTGAATTTTGTCTCAAGATATTTTCTTCATCATGCAGTGGTTAGTATTTCTGTGTGTATTAAATTCTAACTTTAATCACTTGTCATCTTGGCATTGTTACATGCTTGGTATTTGACTGATTTTCAAATTTCTGTGCTTTATCTCTGCTTTTATATTTTCTATAAATCATTCTTTTGAATTGTTAAGTGCTGTGTAATCTTTCTTCTGGTAGATCAGACAAGTGCCTTGTGAAATTTCTTTTACTAAACTTAAAGAATTGTTGAATATTTCATTTTTTTCCATCTTCAGAAAGGTCATGCTTAGGGTCGATGCAAAACAAGGATCTCCCAAGGATGGGAATTCTCCTCTTGAACTTTTCCAGGTAATGCAGTTTATTTCCAATAGTGACATCCATTTATAAAATAGTGGCTGCAGGAGCATATGCTTTTAAATCGTTTGGAGAAGTTGGGCTTGAATTGCAGAGAAATTCAGAAAATAGAAACTTCCACATACTATAGAAACTTGAAATTTCATCATGACAGTTTGTTTTGTTCAACCCATTTTCTGACATTGTAGGTAGAGATTTACCCCCTCAGGATCCATTTGACTGAGACAATGTACAGAATGATGTGGGAATATTTTTTCCCTGAAGAGGAGCAGGATTCTCAACGAAGACAGGTTAGATTAGACTTGTTGCTCTTCTACATTTGTGACATTTCTCCTTAGAGCAGTCCTTTTGATGGTTTTCAGTAAACCTTTCATGGCTGGCAATTGATAGTTTACAACAATGCAGGAAGTCTGGAAGGTTTCAACTACTGTCAGCTCCAAACGGGTGAAGAAAGGCTCCTCTAACGATGCATCAACATCAAGTGTTTCCTTGACAAGAGAATCTGAAGTTCCTTACAAATCTACTGTCCCTACTGTACCCTCGAATAGTCAGTCCTCTCCAGCAGATGCACTGCAAGTGAGTTCCTCAATTATCTATGTGGGGAGCCTATGAATCATTATTATTCGGGCAACTAGTACATGATTGCTTCTACTGACTTTTATTCGGCCAATTAGTACTTGATTGTTGCTCTTTTCTGGTTTCCTATATTTACCTTATCATGGCATTAGTGGGAAATCTGCAGAAGTACAGCTTGGGTAATCAGTAAATTAATTCTAGTAACTGGTAATGTTTTTGGCACTGGATGATTGTTAGTCCTTCCTATCAGTTACCAATGTGATGCAGACCAATTTTGCTGCATTTCTCGTATTGATGGACTTTTTGCATTATGTAGCACTAGTATCGAAATCAGTACTGACTCTTTATTTTTAAATGACTCTTGAACTGGTTGAAGCCGTCTAAGGTGCAGAACTTGAAAGCAAACCTCGTCTGTGGTACTACCCCAGAATTGAGAAGGACATCCTCTTTTGACAGATCATGGGAAGAAACTGTTGCAGAATCTGTTGCCAATGAACTTGTTTTACAGCTTCACTCTTCAGCCATTTCTTCCTCGAAGAGTGGGCCACTTGGTTTTGCTGAGCAACAAGATGAATCTTCTCGAAACAAACTCAAGGATTCAAAACCCACCAAATCTGGTCGGTCATCTCATGAAGAGAAGAAATTAGGAAAATCACACCATGAGAAAAGATCTAGACCACGAAAGCTAATGGAGTTTCACAATATCAAGATCAGTCAGGTTGCTCTTATCCATGCATAATAATGTTATTGCGATAGAACTGGAGCAACCGCAGCTCATCTGAAGTCTTCTTTTTCTTTGGCATAGGTGGAGCTGTTGGTAACTTATGAAGGATCCAGATTTGTTGTGAATGATCTTAAGCTGCTCATGGATACATTTCAACGTGTGGAGTTTACTGGCACATGGAGAAGACTCTTCTCGCGAGTGAAGAAGCACATTATCTGGGGAGTCCTGAAGTCTGTGACCGGAATGCAGGTAATGAAGAATTGTGATAAACAAAGATCCAAACCGAGTGGCCTTTAATTGTGACCTACACCCCTAAATTGTGATATTTTCCTTCGGTTGGGACTCATGCTAAAGCTTTTAAACTTCAACATAGTTGACTGTGCTTTTCCCCATCGAGCAATGTAGGATTTGTTTGTAGTGATATTAACTTTGATAAGCTGAGAAGAATTCAAGGTAGAAAGTGTTGGGAATTTCACTATTTGAGTACATCTCAAGTATCAGATGCGAAGCCTTTTCCATTATTTTTGTCTTTATATTTCTTTCGGCACATATTGTGCAGGGTAAAAAATTCAAAGACAAAGCACATAGCCAGAGAGAGCACAATGGGACCGGTGTTCCTGACAGTGATCTAAATTTTAGCGACAACGAAGGTGGTCTGGCTGAGAAGAATGAACAGTATCCTATATCCTGGCCTAAGCGTACCAGTGATGGAGCAGGTGATGGTTTTGTTACTTCCATAAGAGGCCTTTTCAACACCCAACGTCGCAAGGCAAAGAAGTTTGTTCTACGGACAATGCGGGGTGAAGCAGAAAATGACGGTGAATGGAGTGAAAGTGATCTGGAGTTCTCTCCATTCGCTAGGCAGCTCACCATAACTAAAGCAAAGAGGCTCATTAGGCGACACACGAAGAAGTTCCGCACCAGAGGGCAGAAAGGTTTGTGGTTTCCCTTTCAGAAAGGCCTAAGACACTGCTTAGGATGCTGATTTTGGAACTCTCTCCCCCCCACACTACATTTTAACTAGTTTAAAGATCATTGGTCAACTCGCTTGCCTTGATATGAATGCTTCAAAGTTGATCTTGGGACTCTTATATTGCTGCATTTTGTCAGGTTCATCGTCACAAGCAAGAGAATCCCTTCCGTCTTCTCCAAGGGAGACTACAGCGTATGAGAGTGACTCTTCCAGCGGATCCTCTCCTTATGAAGATTTCCATGAATAGAAATGCATTATTTATACATGAAGCCCTCCCTTGAATCTTGCTCTCATCAGTGGATAGATACATGTCTGTGCATGACTAAGAAGAGCAAGTAAAAAATTTTGAAATGCGGCAGGTTGAGAAATTTTGAATTAGTTGTATCTGTGGTAAATTAATTGTCTAGGTTGAGCGAGTTTCCCACAGACTGCTCATTTACCTGCAACAGGTCCACTTATTTGTTTGTATATTGTTGTAGCTTCTCATTAGGAAAATATACAAGCTCATTGATGAGCAAAGTTGTAAAATTTTGTATGTAAAAGGAATTCACATCATTGGAAATAAATGAGAAGTCTCTCTCTCTCTCTCTCTCTCTCTCTCTCTCTCTCTCTCTCTCTCTCTGATAGAAAGAAGGATGCCCAATAATTTGACAGGTTGGTCTCTCTCTCTCTCTCTCTCTGTGATAGATAGAAGGATGCCCGATAATTTGACAGGTTTAATGCCTTAGCAGAATCACTCGACAAGAGATGGCCTACGATGACACGCTCTGAGGCACTGCTGACTTTGCCATCTCTCTTCTTACAACACCACCACCACCACCACCACCACCACCACCTCCTCTCCCCCCCCCTGCGATAGAAGGATGCCTGATAATTTGATAGGTTTAATGCCCTAACTTGACAAGAGATGGTCTACCATGACATGCTCTGAGGCACTGCTGACTTTGCCATCTCTCTCTCTCTCTCTCTCTCTCTCTCTCTCTCTCATAGATAGAAGGATGCCCTATAATTTGACAGGTTTAATGCCTTAGCAGAATCACTCAGAGATGGCGTACCATGACATTCTCTGAGGCACTACTGACTTTGCTATTTCCTTAAAATTCTGATGCAGAATCCTAATGGTTTTACTTAGTCTGCATCAGGATTTTGATCTTCAGCTACATTTTCCCCCCAGGCTAAGCAAAAACTCTAAAAGAGCCGACAGTTGGTCTTCAAACTCTTTCGTCGCTGTGCGTCGAGAACTGGTTGATTCAAGATGGCCTAATGGCCCATCTTGAGCTCCAGTTCAGAATTGCACCTCAGTAACTAGTCACTAATCCACAAGTTGCCTTATGTTTGATTCCAAATGCTAATTGTTTATCGTAACCAGCCTCGATTGGACTCTCTTTCTTGTGAACCTAAGTCAGCCTCGATCTAGCCTTGGTTACAGCAAATTGGTGGTGTTGGTCGTTCCCTGGTAGTTGCTAGTTAGTCCTCGATTACCACTGAACAGTATTTGGTCCAGAACTATGGTCGATTGATCTTGTAGCTGCCGCACGTTCTGTGAGATCACCAGTGTTGTTCTCTATCTAAACCATTCAACTATCAAACATCGTCAATTAGTACTCGGTGATTCTTCTTAAATCTACGCCTATACTTTCTTTTTGAGAATATTTTTATCAATGAAAAATTGGAATACAACTTTAGAAACTAAAGCCAATCTGTAAAGCTTAAATTGAAGTTACAACCCCGAACATTGAATCAACATCACTAAGTTTAATGGCAATCTATATTTTCCATCATTTTCATATGAGATTTAAGCAGAGCAATGACGTGCTAAGTTACTCTCAAAGAAAGATGGACAGCGAACCCATTATAGGAACTAGAATAAATGAGCAATGCTTCTTGTTTACGCAGACTATTAATAAAGTTCAGAAAACATTGAGACAATTAGGGATTTAACTTAAGACTTCGGCCTCATTAGTATCAGTCAGCTCACGGTCCTGGAGTACCAAAAGAAGATCCATCCACATTGTACTTCGAAACTTTATAAGGCGAAGTCTAAAGTAGAACCCTGACTTGTTCCTTCCCTTTTGTATTTGCTTTGCCAAATCTATATTCAGTTATGAAATACTCAATGAGCTTTAAGACCACAATACTCTAAATAAGACAAGTTCAAACTTTCTCCTCTTCGAATTTTATACCCTGAAGAGCTTCGTCGTTTCTTTCCAACTTTGCCTAGAAGGCCACCGTCCAACAAACTTTTATCAAGATTATTAGGAGAAAGCCTTGCCAACGTTGAATGGCTCCCCGACTATTGATGGTGACCACCGTGTGATTCTTCATTTGGCCGAAGGACTTGCACATATCTTGGTAGGCTCAGGACCCAACTTACTTCCAATAGCGCCAAGATCAGCGCGGGTAGATCCCTGATCGCCATTAGTTGGTCCATAATAATGCTCTATAAGTCCCTCTCATTACCGGTTGAATACCGATGATCTTTAGTATAGTATTGATAGTATGCATCTTAGAAAGAGCATGAGAGCAAATCGACGTAACAAAATATCTTCAGGGGCCACTTCGAACAGGGAATCCCCAAAGTAAACAGAGCATTTCCAACATTTTTTTTTTCCTGCCCAAATACATCCTTGGCGGGATGACAAACCAAGATCAAGTGGGTTAATTACAAGATTTTAAAGGACAACCTAACACAGATAAAATTGTATGGGATACTCCAAACCAAATCGCATTAATGTAGGGTGAACCGTGTAATATTTCCATGAGGTACTTTTTCAACAAAATGATAAACCTTCCTCGTGGCCTGGTACAATGTATTTTACTGAGGCTTTCAGTGTTCTCAGTGTCGTTGAGATTAAAATGTCATTTTCCATCCGGTGAACCTTGGCTGCACCAATTCATTTACGTTAGTACCACAAGCCCTACATAGCTATTCAAACCAGGTTCAAGCTCGCAACTCTACACGTGATTGAGACTAACTAATTTTTGCAGTCTATTGGGTTTGTGGCAGTTTCAGAACTCAGCATCAAAACTGGACTTCATGTACGGCATATTCACATTGGAAATAGCTTATCGTTCCCAAGGGACTAAAAGGCACCCGAGGTTAGCCCTGGTCATCCAACGTCATGGAACGAAGATGACCAAAAAGATGTGTTAGAAGTAAGAATGGTAAATGGGTCTTTACCATTTTTAGGGTTTAATTTGATGTATATATATTAAATTTTATTGAATAATACGAAGAACGTTTCCCTCACATGGTATCGGAACCTAGGGCTTCACCCTAGACGGCGGAGCAATCTCTCGTCGCCATCAACTCGCCGGAATAGTTGGCTATCACCGCCGCTCACCGTCGAACGCCCTCGCCACTCGAGCGTCCCTCTCCCTTTCTCTCACTTCTTTGTGTGGCTTGCTCGTGCGGCTCGCTGGCTTGATCGCGCTGCTCGTGCGGCTTGCTCTCGCTACTCGATCGTGCTCGCGCGGCTCGCTTGCGCTCATATGACTTGATGCGTACGACTTGATAGGTCTCTGTTCTTTGGTTACTGACTCACTAGATTTGTAGAGGATCGACAACACCGCCAGGGACCGAATCCTGCAGTCGAGGGAAGGGATGATAGCAGTAGCCAAGGAACACTAGGAAGCAAGTGACACTATTTTTTATGGGAGAAGATGATTTTGTGGGAATTGAACTTGCTAATGGCTTTCTGCTGAGGTGCTATCGCCTTCTTTGACAGTGTGAATCCTTCTTTTTTACTGATAGCCAGTGTGGACTCTATAGATGAGGTAGAGGAACCCTTTTTCTCTAGTTTCAGAAGTTCTTTGCTCGTGGTCTCCATCTCTATTGCTAAGCTGAAGTACTATAGCAATAGCAAAGTTGAAGGATTGAAGCTATCACTGCGTTGTGCTGAGTAGTCGGTGCTTCTTGCGTCGGACAAGAGGCGGAAGCAGTAAAATAGTTGCTGAGAAAGAGACCTCACTGTTTTGGCTGATTAATTTATTCGTGACTTGTGATGAAGCAAAATAGTTGCTGCTTGGATATTGGAATTGGACTCGTCAATCGATTCATAACCTTTCGAACACAACCAATATCTATTCGAACCCCCTTTACTTGTAGGAGTACATCTTGGATCTGTCGATTATGTTATGGTAGGAGTCCTACTCATGGCGACCTGGTCAAATTGGGAGAAGCTGTAGGTATTATTGCGGGTCAATCTATTGGAGAACTAGGGACTCAACTAACATTAAGAACTTTTCATACCGGCGGAGTATTCACAGGTTATTTATTTGGTGATCAGAAAGTTGTGTGGTAGCTTCTATCATTTCATATGGGTGTGGTAATATTGGGTTATTAAATTATTGAGACTGAGTTGTTTGACAAAAGCTAAGGTCAGAGTTTGCTTATTATTATTTGGAAAATAGGCGATCACTCAAAGAGGAAAATTGAAGTAGATCCTGAGAAAAATAATACTGCGATAACTGAGGTGATTTCCTCTTCGTCTAATCGAATTACTGATAGGAAGCTCGTAGGTAGTGCTAACTTCCACAAATGGAAGAAAATCGTGAAGCTTACTTTGACAGGTAGAGAGTTTAAGCCCAGAGATGACGTAACTTGGGATGGTGTTGATGCACGTATTCTTGGTCAAATGCTGAATTCTATGGAGAGTAATATAGTTGACATGTTAACTCATATTGATACAGTCAGAGAACTATGGGAGTATTTGAATGCGTTATATTCTTGCCAAAATAATTTGTCACGAATTTATGAGCTATCGCAAGAGTTTTATCGATTTGAAAGGAAGGGACGCTCTATTACCCAATGCTTTGCAGACTTTAAGAAATTGTATGAGTTGAATGACGTTCTCCTTATTTCAGCCGATGTTCAACAAATGCAAAGTCAAAGGGAACAATTGGCTATAATGGGATTCTTAGGAAGTCTTGGTTCTGAATATGAAACTGTTAAGTTTCAGATTCTTGGAGGAGAGACTATAGCGTCACTCACGGATTCGTTTGCTCGAGTTCTTCGAGTATCTTGTGAGTCTTCTTAGGATACTACATCCATGGTGGGGAGTTCAGCTAGTGTCCTAGACTCGAATTGGTAGTGGTAATAGGAGTGATGGAGGAAACCGTGGCGGATATAGTGGGCGTGGTGTCCGAGGAGGAGGCCGAGGCATAGGAATAGGGAGAGGTCAAGGTCATCAGAATTTTTATGGACAATTTCACATATCTACTGATAATTTGAGGACTACACGAGTTTGTCATTACTGTGACAAACCTGGTCATATTCAAAAATTTTGTTACAAGTTACATGGGAGACCAAGGCAGCAACACCAATTCGCTAATACGGCGTCTAATATTGACTCTACTCTACAGTCATTTGAAGACAAGGTATTGGTTATGTTTGGTGAGGAATATGCTTGGTATAAACAATCTCAAATCTCACAACCTGTTTCTTCCACTGCTACTTTGGTACAGACAGGTAATGCTACTGCATGCCTTTCGGCTTCTTCTCGTCCTTGGATCATTGATTCGGGGGCTTCTGATTACATGTCAGGTCTTTCAGGTATATTTTCCTCTCTTTCTCCGTCTTCGTTCATAGTTACTCTAGCCAATGGATCACCTACACATGTTAAGGGAATTGGCACAATTAACCCAACTCATTCATTGCCGTTGTCCTCAGTGCTTTATCTTCCACAATTTCTATTTAACCTCATGTTTGTTGGTAAGTTAACCAAAAACTTTCAGTGTTCAGTAACTTTTTATCTTGATTTTTGTATTTTCCAGGATCTGGCTACGAAGAAGACAATTGGTAGAGGACGTGAGGAAGGGGGGCTGTATGTACTTGAAGATGCTTCTTCAATTGCTTGCTCAAGTGTTGCGTCCCACATCAAATCCATTGTCGTCTTTGTCATCCTTCTCTACGTAGTCTTCAAAAGTTGGATTCTAGTTTTCAATATCTTTCTAGTCTAGAGTGCGAGTCATGCCAACTTGGCAAATTACATCGTCTTAGTTACACACCCGAGTCATTAAACGAGCAGCATCTCCTTTTTTATTAGTTCATTCAGATATTTGGGGTCCATGTCATGTGGTTTCTAATTCGGGTTTCATATATTTTGTTACTTTTGTCGATGACTATTCCAAAGTTACTTGGTTATATTTAATGAAAGATCGTTTAGAATTATTTTCTATTTTTCGTGCATTTATATCCGAAATTTATACTCAATTTGGCATGCATGTTAAGGTTTCGTGTTCTGATAATGCTAATGAGTACTTTTCCACATCTTTTTCTGATTTTATGACTCAACATGGTATTATCCATGAATCTTCCTGTCCTGATAATCCACAACAGAATGGTGTTGCTGAAAGAAAGAATAGACATTTATTGGAAGTTACTAGATCCATGTTATTTGAGATGAAGGTCCCCAAAACCTTTTGGTCTGATGTTGTTCTAACTGCATGTTATCTCATTAATCGCATGCCTTCTTCTGTTCTGCAAGGTGGTATTCCTTCTTCCACTTTGTTTCCTAATGAACCACTGTTTGTCCTACCACCCCGTATATTTGGTTGTGTCTGTTTTGTTTGTGATCATTAACCTGGAGTATCAAAACTTGATCCCAAGGCAATCAAGTGTATGTTTATGGGTTATTCACGCACTCAAAAAGGATATCGTTGTTATTCTCCATTACTAAGAAAATATTTTATAACAGTTGATGTTTCATTTTTTAAATCCACTCCTTATCATAATGTTCCAATTGATGTGTCTGAATTGGATGAAGACTTGCATGTGACCACCATTCGGTCTATTATTCCAACTGTATCGCCAGTATCTACAGAGAAACCGCCTCCTCTCCAGGTTTATACTCGACGTCCTTGTGTCGCTACTGCTCCCCCCGCTCTTCCCATCACTACTATGTCATCTTCTGCTCCAGATTCGCCATTAGCTGACCCTCCTCTTGTACCTAATCTTAATCTTTTTATTGCTCATCGCAAAGGTACACGTACTTGTACTCAACATTCTATTGCAAATTTTATTTCATTCTTTTATGTCTCCTACTTTTCGAGCTTTTTTAACTACTGTTGAACAATATCCTGTCCCCAAGTCTGTCGTTGAGGCATTACAAAGTTCTGGCTGGAGGACAGCAATAAAAGAAGAATTAAAGGCTCTTGAGATTAATCAAACTTGGGACTTAATACCACTTCCTCTAGGCAAAACTGCTATTGGTTGTCGATGGGTATATACTGTAAAAGTCAACTCCGATGGTTCTCTTGCTCATTTAAAAGCAAGACTTGTTGCCAAAAGGTATGCTCAGGTGTATGTGATTGACTATCTAAACACATTTTCTCTTGCTACCAAACCTCTGTTCATATTTTGATCTCTCTTGCTGCAACATATAACTGGCCTTTATTTCAGCTTGATATTAAGAAAGCTTTTTTGCATGGCATTCTTCATGAAGAAGTTTAAATGGAGCAACCTCCAGGGTTTGTTGCTCAGGGGAAGTCTAGACTAGTTTGTAAATTAAAAAGTCTTTATATGGTTTGAAACAATCTCCACGGACATGGTTTGAAAGATTTTCTGAGGTTGTACTGTCTTTTGGGCTATCAAAATGTGGAAATGATTATTCTTTCTTTTATAAACAATCAGGAGAAGGCAAACTATTATTGATTGTGTATGTTGATGATATTATCATTACAAGAGATGACTTGGTTGGTATAGTTGAGCTAAAAACCTATCTTTAGCAACAGTTTCAAACTAAGGACTTAGGAAAATTGAAATATTTCCTATGAATTGAAGTGGCGCAATCACAGAAAGGTATTGTTCTGTCACAGCGAAAATATGTCTTGAATTTGCTCACTGAGATAGGTATGTTAGGATCAAAGCCTCTTGATTCACCCATGGAACAAAGGGTTAAATTAGTTGTTGATGGAGAAGAAATTCTTAATAATCCCAAGAGATATAGAAGACTGGTAGATAAGCTGAATTATTTTACAGTTACTTGACTAGACATTGCTTTTCCTGTTAGTGTAGTAAGCCAATTTTTGTCTTCCCCTCGTACATCTTACTGGGATGCAGTTATTCAGATATTGAGGTATTTGAAAAAAGCTCCGGGGAAAGGAATTGTCTACCAAAACCATGGTCATATCAGGGTTGAAGATTTTTCTAATGTTGATTGGGCTAGGTCTCCAGATGATAGAAGATCAACTACTTGGTATTGTACCTTAGTCGGAGGAAATCTGGTATTATGGAAAAGTAAGAAACAAAGTGTTGTTGCCCGCTCTAGTGCTGAGTCATAATATAGAGCCATGGCACAAGTGACATGTGAATTATTGTGGATTCGATAGTTATTGATTGAGTTAGGCTTTAAAGATTTAGTACCCATGACTCTATGGTGCGATAATAAAGCTACAGTGCATATAGCTTCCAACCCCGTGTTTCATGAAAGAACAAAATACATTGAGGTTGATTGTCATTTTATCCAAGAGAAGTTGCAAAGTGAAGTAATTCTTTCCAGTCATATTCGAACTAGTGAACAACTTGCAGACATCTTCACTAAGTCCTTGGGTAATGGGAGGATAAATATTTGTAACAAGCCGGGCATGATTAATATTTATGCTCCAGCTTGAGGGGGAGTGTTAAAAGTAAAAATGGTAAATGAGTCTTTACTACTTTTAGAGTTTATTTTGATGTATATATATTAAACTTTATTGAATAATACGAAGAACGTTTCCCTCATAGGAACAAACGACATGCAAAATTTCAAGCTTCGCCTGAGACATCATGAGACATTTTTGGAATATCATGAAAAATGATAAGGGGGAGTGTTAAAAATTGTCATCCATTTCCTCTAAACTAAATTTAGAAACTACCAGTTGAATATTTGAAGTCTTGAACGTGCGCAGCAAAGTGTGAAGTAAACGCCAAGTCGAAGAGTCCAAGCAGAGCTTGAAGACTCTCACGTGAAGAATAAGCAAATTGAAGTCAAAATAAAATATGTTGAAGAATGTCAAGAATTACTGAAAATGGCGGTGGCTGCAAGTTGAAGACTATATGTGGGCAGCATTCTAGAAGAATCCAGATTGATAAGTCGTCGAGAGATTGAGGCTTCAAGATGTCAGCAACTAAGACTAGAAAAATCTTGTAAAATAAGTCAATAATTGTGGGAGAGAATCAGTGGAGTTGCTCTATAAATAAAGCTAAGAATCATTCATGTTACGTGTGTGAGGAGCATGAAAATAAACTCCATATCATGTAGCTCCTCCACCACCAACTCCAACTATGTAATACCATCTCTATCAACTAATTAAACTATACTTGTCCCATAAACCTTGCCTATATTCCTCAGTAGTATCCTACCCTTGTCCACTCCTCCACATCAACTAGACCATACACACATCCACTTGCACACATCAAAACACAAACTATCATTAACATCAAAACCCTGCTTCCACGCAATCTAAATTTCAACAGAATGTTACTCCCCATAATTATTAGATCCCCTTGTAGAACTGCTTTAGCATGACTGAAGGGCAACAATAATTGTATGGTTGTCCAAAATAGCAGCAAAAGAACTAAGCCAGAAGCTGAAATTAAGAGACATCTCTGGCACTTATTCACATGGCTGAATCAGAAGCAATAACAAAATGATCTTAAGATGAATGAACCTTGTATTGATTACCGAAGTGCTGCTTCTTCTTTAGATTTACATTGGGGGATCCCTCAAGAGAGCTACCCATGCAGCACATGTCAATGTCAAGCTATGTTAATCACAAATGCTAACACATGCCTTAACAACAGCCCTGAAAGGCAAATTACAGAGAATAGGCTGGTAGGATGCACTCACGCTATCTTAGTTTTCATACATACAATAGGTTTAAAATTAATCATGGCTAGAGTTAACAAGAGTATCACCCTCAGCTCACAAGATTTGATGGCATGGTGGTCACAAGCACAGCTTCTAGGATTCACCATTCTTTTACAAAGACAAGGTAACTTTAACCTGCAACCACCAGAAAAATTAATCCAAAGCAAGCTATTAAGCTCTGTTAATACCAATTTCTTTGACAATCTCATGGTAGCACATTACCTTCTAATCAAAGTTAGCAGGAATATCAATGTCTGTATCTGATGGATTAGCAAGCTCAACCAGTGTTCCCTGCAATTCAAACACCTTACAAAATAAGAAAAACAATCACTGTCAATTTGCTGCAACCAAAGGCGAAAGGCTAAGACTGTGTGAAACAATTGACAGCTATTAACTGCAGTCATAGAACTGAAGATTGAAGTGCGCGACTGATTTTAGTCCGTACAGGGAAAACTGCTCAAAGTTCAATGAACTTCTTTTTACAAAATGGCTTGGCCTTTTCTCTTCTTTCATCTAGATGTTTCAGTTCCTCGCAATTTCCAAATGAAACAGAGAACAAGATAAAGGGGAATTCAAAAATCGAACAGAGACCTTGCAAGAAGGTTGGGAGCTTTTCTTGATTCTTCTTAATCATTAAACAGCGTTAATAGATCCAAAAAGGAGAAAAAAAAAAAAAAACAATACACTATGTGCAAAACATGTCACTATGTAACCTCATGGAAGCAACACAGCATGAACTACATTTATGCCCTGAGTAACGTATTTTCTTCCAGTCTTGTACCATCATTCCCACCTTCCTTGACATCCATATTTTGAAGGTTTTTCAAAAGAATTTCTATCCATAACTCCTCAACGTTTCCTGAGTCTGATGTTATCACCAGAGCATCATATTGCCACAGGGCATGCCTATATACCTTAAATGATGCTCAATAGTATCCTTGATATCCAAAGCTAGCTTTCTCTTGAAAACCAATACTTGTCAATGTCCTCATAGACATGCACGGGGAAAGCAATGCTGTCTAGGAAATCAGCAAGGAGGATCTTCCTATATTTAAATTATATAGATCATCACATAATACATGCTACCGACTAGCTTTTAAACAATTATTCCCTAGTTTCAGAAAAAGGACCAAATACACTAGAAGCTATTTCCAACCAATATCTGTCAATTGAGAAAGAAAATAGAAAGGTAAGAAGGTCTCTGCAACCAAGTTCATCATAAGTTTCTCTTTGTTATCAATGGAGCATGTGGAAGGCAATAAGTTGGAGACAGTTTTATTGAAGGCTATCAATGATCTGAATCATGACTGGGTATAAATGAAACGAAGCTATAGGGTGCATGAGGTGCGAGTGTGAATTGATTGTTTATCAAATTCCACTGATGACAACTAAGTGGTAACTGTTTCTCGGATATGTTGAAGGTTTTGGTGCGGCCCTCTGAAGATGAACACTCAGAGCTTTCTCTAACCTTTCAGTGAAGACCATGATAAGCTCTGCATCAGTGAGTCAAACCAAATTCATCTTAGGAATGTAGATTAAAAAGAACACCCAGACTCCCAGAGACTGGTAGCTATGAGGTTCTACTGCTTCTTTGCCCAGCTTTACAGATCAAAGTGTCTCAATTAGTGAATTAAAAGCCTGAATAGATGCAAATTTAAAAAGAAGAAATGTACCGGTAACAGTAAGTCTCCCTATCAATCCTTAATTAACTGTAAGTTTGAGCTTTTTTCAATTATCCATCACTACAGGCTTTACAAGGTTTACTAACTATACATAACTTACAAAGACAAGCTTCTTAATGAATATATATGTCTCTCTATCAAAGCAAAGGAAAGCCAAATCCACAACCCAGCTGTATGGTTATTTGAATATCTGTATAGATAATGATGGAATTGAATGAAACTTGCAGTTTGCCTGAGAAGCTCTTGAAGATGAAGGCTCCAAGAGATGCGCATATTAGGACTTCCTTAATCATATCTATTCCCCTTTTATACTATATAGGAGAGAGGAGCTTCTGGGATTATAGAAACACTAAAAGTTAAAGGACAGTAAAGGACAGATGGACATCTCGAATATTATTATGGTTGAGTACCTGCTCATCATCATCAGCTGAAGAATGCATGATATTCATGGGCAACGTGCTTGTCAGATCAGCAGCAGTTCCATGAAAGTCCTGTGCAGAAAAGGCGCTGTTGAGGTATGGACAGAGAGAAAGAGACAGACAAGAGAATTGAGAATAGAACAATCTGTTAGTGTTCCCTAGAAAGGCAACACCGTTTTATTAGACCAAAAGAATTTAAATTGCAAAGAAATCCTTTTGACTTGTAACTCTTTTTGGAGAAGACCAGAGCAGATACAGCACACATGAGCAGACAAAGTTAGTTATTCAAGTTAAAAGGATTACCATCAAGCCCATGCCATTGAACGTAAAATCTGTATCTCAACATCAGTGTATGATCATTAAAGCTAAAAAGATAACAAATTTCTTCTATCAAACTCGCCATTTTTCATCCAATTGCATGTCGAGTTTTTGTTTTTGGTATCTAATTTACTATATCAATTAATGGATAAAAACCAAGCACCATGCTAAAAATTATCATCAAACACTGATTATGAGTTCAAAAATGCAGCCCAAGCCCCAAATCAATCCATCACAAATGAATCAGGCAGAGGGATAGCTGTTACATTATGAATAATATAGATGAAGCAGTTTCCTGTCACAAAGAATGGCTAAAAAGTTCTAACACCATGTAGTGTAGCATCCGACTTTTTTCCCAAAAGATAGAGAATTTATCATATGTAACTCCAAATTTCTTTTTCTAACTCTGTTCCCCATTTTCAGTAACAAGATGCCCAAGAAAATGTAGAAAGGCCATTACTTCATATTATAAAAGATTACTGCTTGTTCCACCTATAATTCTTCAACCTAACTTTTGACAGCACATGGATTTGCAATAGAAACACAGGATAGGATAAAAGTTATCCTATCTGGCATTTGGAGATCCCATATAAGTCCAAATAAAATCCCCGATAACTTCTCCGGGGGCTAGAAGTGGGATAATTCTATCCCACCCGCATGAGAGTAAGCGCTGAAAAAAAAAAAAAAAAAAAACAAGGAAACAGATTTCCATCTGCCGTACATGACACCAACCGCACTGCCGTTGTTGGTGTCATTGGTGATCACCACACGTTGGTCACACCCCTCGGGTGACCCCGTCACGGTGATCACTCCCTCCCTCTCTGTGCATTCGTGGGGGGTCGACCATTGCGCCAGCTCTTGAGACCAATCTTAGGTGGTCACCCTCGCAACCAAGAACCAAATCCAGATCTGACTCTGAGCTCATGTCTCTCTGTCATGGTGGTCCCTGACCACCGCAACAGATGGTTCTCTCTCTCTCTCTCTCTCAGCCGTCCAGATTCCCAAGGCCCCCAACCCCATATACCAACGTTCCACTCCTTATATCCACCACCCCCCCCAAGCGCACCAGGGAGGCATTTCTCATTTCATCTTATCCTCTCCAATCTTTAACCCTGTCCTGGTGTCCACATGCAGCGTTCAACTGGAAAAGAGCCTTTTCTTACTACTTGCTTTTTTCTTAACTCTCCTCATCTATCCTACATTAAGATAATGCTCTTGGATCTAATTCTAATTGAATAAGAGAGCTTCTATGTACTCTCAACAAATCAATATAACCGCACATAGCAGCAACTGAAATGGGAAACAACTATAAGAGAAAACACATCCTTAAAATCAGAAAAATAATTTGTAAAAGAAACACTCCGCTAAGTAATGGACACGCATCAATTGGTTTCCATCATTCTAATCACCAAAGAACTGGTAATTTGAATCCTCCAGTTCAGCAGATCAACAAGTAAGAGCAGTATGTGACTAATTAAAATGGAAAAAAGTGAGCACCATTTGATTGTCTACTTCACCACTGGGGTTGATTGAAGGATCAGATAATCTCTTATTGTCAGACGTAGAAGTCTCTCCAGAAATTCCCTGCATGGACTATTATTGAAAGAGTCAAAAAAGCGAAAAAGCTTCTGATTGACTTTGAGTAGTTTGAATGAAACTCACAAGATCATCCTTATTGCTAGAGAAATGTTGACCATCGATAATCAAAGGCTTGACATCTGGGGTTCCCTGTGGATAGATAAAAATGACGTTTTCATCTATTTTCCATAGAATTAAACTATTGTGATTAAGGTGCAGCGAACTGAGTATGCATACGAAATCATATTTAACAATGTTTGACAAAGTGCCAACAAACTGATGCATCATAACCTGGCTAAGCAAAATCTAATGGTACGTACCAATTCACTTTGGTCTAGAGAAAGATTTCTTCCTCCCTTGCTGAGATCCCTCAATGTTCCCTGTAGGTTCACAAAAGGGAATTGAATCTATATGCTCATAAAATCAGTGAGCTCAATGAAAATCAATGTTATACATTGCTTCAAAAACAATATATGCACTCAACAAGTTTGCTACAAAACTAGTAGACTACAGAACACTATGAGAAAAATTGCCATCATATAGTGAAATGACAGAGTAGACTATAAAATAATTTTTACATAAAACACTTCTCATTCCTTATAATATGTCATCTTACATGAACCAAAACTTAGACTTAAATAACAAGCACCCACTTGACCAATGACATTGTTCTACAACGTGAATATAGAAAATGTTGATGCACCTATCACACAAGTAACTTTCTTCAGGAATTTATGCGCCTACACTACATGCAACAGTAAATAGAGATAAGTACACCTATGTCACATTCATGATTGGTAAGCATGTTGTATTCTATTTGTTGTATTCTATTTGGCACATTGAATACCATCACATTAAAAGCAAAAGCTAATCTTAATCCTTCCAACAGTAGCCCTCTTTATTAGCAGCTTCATGTTTAAAGCACGTATCTCAAGAACGGATGGAGTCCACGAGAAGGTAAAATGAAAGCACAATGGTAGCATGTTTCACTTAACAAGAAAGGCTACCCAGTACAATCTCTAGGAGCTATCACAAGAAATGCAGGCACAATCATAGCTTTGAAACCTAAATTCCGATGTCAGGAACCTTATTCGCCCACATTAAACCACAGGCATTACATAAAGTCCTTGGTCCAGCTGGTCCACGACGCATAGCAGGAGTTGCATTTTCACTAACACCACAATGTTGACATCTTCGGGCACTGAAACATCAACCAAAGAAACAATCACATAAAATGAATGTCAAGTCTCAGCCTGAGAGAGAGAGAGATGGGTGTATGTGCCATAGACAATAAATAGCAGACAAAATAGAATCTCAGACATATTTTCCAATGCTCACATTGACAATGCCAAAGCAAATGAGGGACTCACACAGTTTCAGGAGGGGGAGTACCATCCTGGTGACAACTTTGAGCTAAATCCAAACAACCAGCACCTGAACCTTCTTTTATTGAAGCAAACTGCCCATTTTTCCGATGCATCCTGGTTGCATGATGATGAGAGGAGAATGAATCAAATCAACACCAAGTTTAAGGTGGAGCAAAGCCCATTAATGACAAGCATGAGAAGTGCCACATTAACGCGCTATCATTTTATAACCCCGTTATATTTTGCGTCATGCAAAACAATTGATGAAGGCTAACATTCTGGAATCACTCCTACGCTCCATTTTTTGGTTCAAAAATATTTTGGAATGAAAATCACCAACTTAGCATCTTTGACAAAGATGGAATAACTGCCAACAAGGGAAAAATTGATCTAACCTCTGGGCAACCTCTTTTCGCACAGTATACCTAATCTTCTTGTCAAAACATCTCTCCTTGCGCTTCTCCCGAAACCTAACCAGAGAGGCTATTCTTCTGGAAAGATTAGAGCGCTTTGACGTGTCAACCACATCCTAATGCATGGAGATAACTCATTATAAATTTACACATAAGAAACCATAAGTGCTCGGAAAATAACCATCTGCATACCATAGTACTTTGAGCATAAGGAACTTCAAATGTAGGCACAGCGGTTGGTATATCACGTCCTCCTAGAAGCAAAAGCACTGCCTGCACCTGGCAAACAAATTGCAAAAAATTCATGGATATCCATTGCATGATGGGTAACATGCATGGAATAGGTTTCTAAATGCAGTGACAAGAGTGATAGTTGCAGATTGTTGTAAAATAATAAGCTGACAAATTACAAAGGCAAAGCCTCTCAAACAACATTCAGAAAATATCGTTCAAACTATATTGTTTGCCAAGAGTTGTATCTCATCTGACTCACAATTAACAATGTCAAAATGCTGGAAAAAGATAAAAACACAAGTTCTCTAGGTGCTTTTTACGATCCACATCAATAACTATCAAAAAAAGCTAGTGGCATACAATACCATATAATGCATACTAACTACAAATGCATGCTTTCTCATCTCTTTCCTAAGCACAAAACTTAGAACCTTCAAATGTCAATAAAATTGCTAAACAGAGGGCCCAAAACAATCCCATTTCGGAACGCTGCACATTTATGGTCCTTCCAGTAAAACAAGCATATTTGCCCCTCAAAAAAGGAAAACCCAAATACCTTCAATCTACCTGCATATCAGATGTAAGCAGAACCTTTAACTGCTTCATGTAAATTGAGAATTATCGAACTCAAAAAACATAATTTTTCCCATTTTGAAAAAAGAAAAAAGAAAAGCAGAACGCCTAGAATTGCAACTAACTTCAGCATTGACCCATTACTTGACCAGAAGTGCTAAAGAGCTGCAAGCTCATTGGTCTCAAAACCCAACTAAATAATCATTTTGCCCAAAGGTAAACGTCCGGAAGCTTACATTCAACGAGAATGAACAAGATAAAACACAATTCGAGCCAAAAGCCAGCACCAAACCACACCATCAGCTCACTCGCAACTATTCACTTCCCCACAAAGCACGTACCTTTTCATGCGAAACATCAGGGAACACGTACACTTCCCCTTCGAAAGAGAGCGTGAGCTCGCTCGTCCTCGAAGGCGCCACCCCACCTCCTCCCGCACCACCACCAGCGCCACTACCGCGACGACGCCGGTGCTCGTAGTCCCCCACGGAATCCACATAACCCCGACCGGCCTCCTCCACTTCGTCGGCAAAGTCGTCGGTGCCGCCGCCGCCGCCGTTCTCGAGCTCGTCGTCGTCGTCGTCGTCCTCGGCCCTCGTCGGCCCGCGCGCCTGCAGATGCTCCGGCTCCGCGCTCGCCATGGGGACGGAACCGCCGGAAGCGTAAGACGGAAGACCGGTGGGGGAGAAAGAGAGCAGGAGAGGGAAAAACCCTACCGACAACGGCGGCGGCGACGGCGGAGCCCGAGCCGGGAACGGACGTCGGAGCAGCTCAGGAGCGAAGACTGTTCCATTGAGCGGGCATCGACCGGACTGATAAACCCTAATTTTTTGTCCGATTTTTTTTTGGGTCGATTAATTTTGGGGGCGAAAGGGTCCGAAATCGAGAGGCGCCTGAAAGTGGAAGGGGGGCGTGGCGAGGGGAGCGACCCGATGTTTCCTCGAAGGGCCTCTTTGGAGTAAAATTCGAGAGAAGGGGGGCAAAAAAGAAAAAAGAGACATTCCTTTTATCTCTTTTGTTTTCCCATTATTTTTCCCTTTATTTTGTGATTCGTCGCTCCAAAAAGTGGAATGTGCACTTTTGTACTGGCACGAGTACCGGTGGTGCGCTCGAGACGGTACCTAAAGAAAATGCTGCAAAAAAAAAAAAAAAAAAAATCTAAGCGGTGTCACACATTTAACTTGATCTGAATTTCAAATTAGGCTCACTACAATATATTTACATAAAAAATTTTCTTGTAATATAAAAAAATTAAAGTTGTAAGTATATGATACATTCACATCAAAATTCCATTAGATGACTTTTTAATTAGAATAATTGTCAATTTTTATTTCAAAATAACTGTCAAATATATCTCACACATCTTGTATGGAGGCCAATTCAATTATAAACATTTCATACTAATTTGGTCCTAAATGTGCTGTACGATAACCAATTTAGTCTTAAACCTTTTGACTGTAACGATTTAGTCTTAAATTTTTTGATAAATTATCAATTTAGTCCTAAATATCTAGAATGACTAGATTAACAAATTGTTAAAATGTTTATGATTAAATTGATATAACTGAAAAGTTGAAGACTGAATTGGCACAATTAAAATGTTTGAGATTGAATAGGCTACTATGCAACACTTTGAGGACATTTTGGACAACTTTCCCTTCTTCTTCTTTTTATTTTTTCATTTAAGCCACGTGAGTATCGTGTCAATAACATTTGCTTTCTGATGTTAATGTAGGCAAATTTTTTATAGATCTCATTGAGGAAATTTTGACAGAGGGAAAATATATGATATATGTATGAGTTTGGGATTTTTGATGCTATACCAAAAGTTCAAGACAAATGTGTTATAGTAGGCATAGTTTTGTGGTTTTTGGTGGCTCTTGCCCAGTGTCTATTTGTTCTTGATAGAAGGCTGATATATAAGGGTTTTGAGCTTACAAAATCCTCTTTTATTGGCATTCCTATAAGAATGACATACCCGTTACGAATGCTGGGAAATGAGCTAATAAACCATGATGGCAAGCCTGTCGCCACCTTTGTTATCGAAGCACCTCAGAATAAAGAGTGGATGGACGACTACTCTGGAATAATTCATTTTGTTCTACAATTAATTGAGAAGGTGAACGGTTTATGGAGCCATATAGGTGAGATCCGATGCCACCAAATGAATAAGAAAATATTATTATGTATTATTTTGAATTGTATTTTTTAATGGCTTAATACAACAAAAAAACTTCAAACCGGTACACCTGTAACAAATTTAGCCTAAACTTATTTTTTTACCACCAAAAACTCTATTGTGACACACCCATGTTTAAATTTTAGAGTTTGTGATATGAAAGGAAGAAAATGTGCTACATCATTTTAACATAAGTAGTTTAGCAAACTAACCTTTTGATCAACTTTGTGGTGGTGGTGCTATGACAACACATGTTATCTAAATTAAAAAGAAAAATATATATATCATTTCAATATGCACTATAACTATTGTAAAATTATTGTGAAAAATATTGGACCTTGTAAATTAAGTCAATGTGAAATCACCAAAAAATAAACGAGGAATAGTTAAGGCCACAAAAGATTTACGTAGTTTGGTCTGATTGTCGAAATTTACTACATAGAGAAAACCAGCAACAAATAATCCATAATAGTTGAAGAATCCATGTTACAATAACTCATGTACTCAAGTATTTCAACCAAAGTCATCTTTGTATGTTTTTCCCTCCGGCGGCTGCCCTTTGAGAGTGGCCTGAAGAACGAAGAACCCTTGTGTGGTAGATATTGGATACTTTACAATATACGGGGTAAATCTCATGTATGGAAATTCTATATAATTTTCTCCAACAAAAAAGAAAATTCGCGTGATTTGGTGTGGCATTCAAGAAAAGAAAATTCTAACCTAAGATTACTATCCATTTCAAATATATTCGATTTAGCAAACTGATCTACATCCTTCAATCCGATCGAGACTTATACACAAGATCTCAAGATATAAGTTAACAATGTTTACATGTGCCTTGCGGCAAAAGAAAATATCAATATTTTTTTACAAGAATCTTTTAGGTCCTGTTTGTAACAATACTCGAAACAATTATTTCCGTTCTTTTGTTTTCTAGAATGCAAAAAGAACAAGAATCCATTTGGTAAAATATTTATTCCTTGAAGCAAAAATCTATTTTTTTGTGTTCCCGGGAATAGATTTGGAATAGAATCAAAAAGTATAAAAAGACAGTTTCTGTTTCCAGAAACAATTTCTAGATTTTTTTTTCTCCTATTTTATTCTCTTCTCTCTTCTTCTCTTCCCTTTCCTTCTTCTTCCTTTGGGCTGGCGACCTCATTGGAACGTTGCCAACCCCCGACGACACTGAGCCACATCGAGGCTTGTCGGCTTGAGCCTCGCCATGGCTAGGCGAGGCCAAGGCCAGGCGAGCCTCCAGCGAGCTCGTTGAACCTTGCCTAACTGGTCGCACAGCGGTGGTTGGCGACCTGCTACAAGAGGAAGAAGAGAAAAAGAAAAAAAAGAAGAAGAAAAAATATAATAAAAGTATTAAAAAATTAAAAGAAATAGAAGAATTTAAAAATCCTACCAAACGCATTTCTATCTCGGGAATAGAAATTTTGGACAGTTACTAAGCGTAGTTTTTTGCTTAGAAATTGTTCCCAGGAATGGAATAAAAGAAAAAACCATTTCACCACTGCCTGCGGTGGCCCAGTTGGATAAGTACTCCCATGATCCTTTGCCAGAAGAGAGGAGTTCGAATCCCGCTGGCCACACGGGATCTTAAGTGCAACGTCGGGGTGGTGGGTCCTCCGCTAGCGTCACTCCAGGGTTTACCCCCGTTAACCCGGGCCTGTCGGGCTGTCCGTGTTGGTACGATGCGCGGGTTCCTTGGGTCATCAAAAAAAAAAAAAAAAAAAAAAAACCATTCCTGATAAAAAATTATTTTTGGGAACAGAATTGTTACCAAACGCACCCTTAATATTCAAAAATGATAATAACCTTAATGAACATAATTCTATTTTAAAATAATATTAATAAAGCGGTGATGTCTGGAGCATTTATGTACGATTTCTCTCAATAGTTCAATCTCTAATCAGCATGCTATATGTACCATGAAGATAAAATTATCTGGAAATTTTTCAACGATATAATGGCGAGAAAGACGAGTACCAGTTTGAAATGAAACAATAAAGGAAATAATCAAAAGTAAGGAATTTAAAGCAAACCAATAAAACAATTTCGACAAACCTCTGTATCATCAACAGTTCAGTACAAACTAAGTAACACCAACATTGACACACGATACACGACATGACACAACACACACGCCGACACGTCGTTTCTTAAAAAATAGAGAATTTCGACACGTTGGGACACGTTGTATATTAAATATATATTTTTTTATATATACATAATAAATTATTATTTTTATGATTATTTCAATCAAATTAATTTGAATCAAATTCATAAATAAATAAAAAATAAAGCCTAGAATGAATATGCACTAAGAACATTAATTCGCCATTTATTAATATCATTCATTATTTTAATTTGGCAAATTCAACTCTATTTCAATAATTCATAAAACTTGGAGAAAAACTAAGCGATCCATATTCTGGACTCGCATATTAGATATGTTGAAGAGGAGAAAAAAAAACTTAAGGGGTGAATTGCATATCACGGGAAGTGAGAGTCAGAAGAGAAGAGAAGACTATGTTTTAGTTTTTTCTCTATTTAATATTTTTCTTTGTTGTGTTTTATTTTCACCTCTTATTTATTGAATTTTTAAAATTGACCTCGATATCGAAATCACGGGTGGAAAACTCGTATGTCAGAATTTTGACGTGAGTGTCGAAAATTGTCGAGAAAATTGACTAGGTATCGGATTTTTCAACACGTGTTGACCGAGTGTCGAAGAGTGTTCGAGAATGTCGGAGAGTGTCGGATACATATCGAAGTGTCCAACATGAGACGAAGGCTCTTTGAGAGTGTTAGTGCTTCATAGAGTACAATCAAATTGATTTTGAGAAGCCCGATGACAATTAATTAGGCAAACACCGATTTGCATTTAATTTTCCTTTTGTCCCATACATTCCTCTCCATAAGAAGATAATTTATTATTTTGCTTCAATTGCAAATGCGATCTCTGTGCTCTTGAGCGACTTAAAACTTCTTGCAACCTCCAGTGCATGAATTCACGCAAGCTTTGACTTTTTGGAGTCTGCAACGAAGGAAGGCACATAAAACACATGTTATAACATTTCAGAATATTGAATTATAATGAAAGTTGATAATTAATGTCGAGAACAACTTTGAATGATGTAGAGACGTCAGAACACGAATCATGAGTGATTTCCATTGCAATATCTTTGACCATCTACCCATGGTCAAATAATTCATTGACATTTACTCTATGGTCCATATAAATGAGAACAATTGACAATTCGCAATTTCAAAAGCACGTGCTTTTAAACCTAAGTTGTTCCCATCACAATTGATGAATGAACAAAAACGGACGTCTTTTCTAGTTTGATTTTGGTAAGCAGAAGGAAAGAAAATAAAAATTATCTATTAAAACATATTTTCTATATAAAAGGTGAAGATTTTGCTTTCATACCACCAAGATGCGAGTCGAAACATTTGGACAGCACACATTCAAGGTTGCACTGGCCTTCGAGTGTCTTGACCTTGGAGGCCTTGCAGCCTATGAGGCACGCTTCATAGCATACCTCTGGATCACGTGACCCGAGACAACTGAGCCCGCACTTGACCTTACAAGAGGAAATTTGCGTCTCGGTTGCTGATGCCTCCAGTGCCATCGCGGCCACTAGCATCAGCACCATTAATGTAGGAAAACTCTTGACAATCATGTTTGATTTGTTTTCAATTGAGTGATGATTCACAATCTTTTTGCTATATTTTGGTAAAAGCATGGAGTGATTCTGCGGTTTATATAGGTGCATGACACTGGGATAATCTTCTTTTGCTTATTTGATTATTTGGTTTCAATCTTCATTTATGGGATAATTTTCATTCAATGGATAAGATCTTAATGGAAAGATAAGATCTTATCCATTTTCATTAAACAAACAATGTATTATTTGTTGGCAATTTGTCCTTTTTTGGATGGAGGGATATTTATATGAGGAAAAGTGTTTTTTCTTAGTAATCAAACCCAAAAGATAAAGATAAATCCTCAATTGTCATAATATCAATACAATCAGCCTTGATAAATCTACCATCTATGAGGGGTTATTTCCTAACTTGGGATTTTTTTTTTTTTTTGGGCTATGGTGACTTCTTATATGACTAATTAAATCCATTTCCACTAAGAGACAAAGTTACCATTGATAATCCAATCGAAATTTAAAGTGGGGGGCCTCCAATTAATGCGTATTATTTGTTTGTTTGGGTTCTCATTTATTTAGTAAATCTATAAAAATAAAGTTATTTTATCTATTTTAGGCAACAAATAATGCAATATATAAGAAAATATTTGGATTTCCTTTTTATTATTCAATTTTTTTTTTTGTTTATGCAACGTAATAAGATATAGAGAAGATAAGGAAAAGAATGACAAAAATAAGAGATTCCTTGATTTTGTTTCCTAATTTTATCTACAAGCAATAAAAGATGGATATCAAATAAAAAATTCTCTGATTTACGATTTAATTTTATGCAAAAATAAGCAATTACCTGGGGATAAAGGTCTTAGATGTATCCTATAAATAGGAGAACATTGACGGCATGAGACAGCTAGGTTTTTAATTTTTAGATCGTTTTTCATTATTTTGAGAGTTTTTCGAGCATTTTGTAGAGAAGATAAAAGTAGTGACAGAATTTTCATTATTTGATTCAAGATATTAGGTTTGATTTATATTTTTGCTTCTCTTCTACTTTGTTCTATTTTTTTTTTTTTGTTAGGCTACATCATAGCCTAACCATGATATTGTGAATTTCATGGTTTTTATGTTTTGCAAGTGATTTCATTCATATGAGTTATATATTATTGCACTTAATGCTTTTAAGTGACCGATCACCATTTGAATGATTTAATGTGTATGTTTGAGACTAAAAAAAGATAATATGCAATTACTTTTATAATATATAACCACGAATTAAATGTGCATAGAGATATACCGCGTTATTTGTGTAGCTTTTGGTGATAAGATAATTTAAAAAAACTCATTGTAAGCCAAAAATATTAATAGTTTTAATGCACTTATGTTTATGTAAATTCACATAGAGATATATTAGATTAATAAATTAAGTAGGTTTGCTATACATAGAAATATGATAGTAAATAAGTTAGGAAATTCCGCTATTGCATGTTTGATATCGTTCTTGTACGTTAACAATTTGAAATTAATATCTAGTGATTATGATAAAATCACGTGCTCTAACATATTTATTTGATTGATTTACTACATTTTGTTCCAAAGTTTTTCTTTCAAGATTTTTAGTTTTAATTTATTCTCAGTTTTAATTTGATTTGTCAGATAAATTTTAGAATTAATCTATTTTTAATATTTAATTGGTTTGTTATTCGTCAATTTGTGTGGGATAATATTCTTTTCTCATCATTATATTACCTATTTGACACGTTCACTTGCGTTTATAATTTTACAAACATTTAGGTTGATCTAGTTGCCATAATTAAAAATATAATGCAGCCTTTTGTTCTATTTATCCATTTCATTGGCATAGTCGTCAGTGTTGCTACCGTTCTCGAGCTCGTCCTCGTCCTCATCCTCGGCCCTTGTTGGCCCATGCCCCTGCAGATGCTCCGGGTCTGCACTCGTCATCCCGTCGGAAGCGAAAGACGGAAGACTGAGGGGGAAAGAGAGCAGGAGAGGGAAAAACCCTACCAACAACGGCGGCGGCGGCGGCGGCGACGGCGGAGCCCAAGCCGGGAACGGACGTTGGAGCAGCTCAGGAGCGAAGACTGTTCCATTGAGCGGGCATCAACCGGACCGATAAACCCTAATTTTTTGTTCTTTTTTTTTTTTTGGGTCGATTAATTTTGGGGGCGAAAGGTCTGAAATCGAGAGGCGCCTAAAAATGGAAAGGGGGCGTGCGAGGGGAGCGATCCGATGTTTCCTCGAAAGGCCTCTTTAGAGTAAAATTCGAGAGAAGGAAAAAAGTAGAAAAGAAAAAAAAGACATTGCTTTATCTTTCTTTTTCACTTCAATATTTCTCCCTTTATTTTGTGATTTGTCACTCCAAAAAGTGGAATGTGCACTTTTGTACTAGCACGAGCACTGGTGGTGCTCGAGATACCACTTAAAGAAAATGCTAGAAAAAAATTCTTAGCGGTGTAACACATTTGACTTGATCGGTGACATCAAAAATTTCAAACTAGATTTACTACGATATATTTACGTATACTTTTTCTTGTAATATAAAAACCCAAACTTTTAGGTATATGATATAGTCACATCAAAATTCTGTTAGATGATTTTTGAATTAGAATAATTGTTGGTTTTTATTTCGAAATAACTGTCCAATATATCTCACATATCTTGTAAGGCGGCCAATTCAATTATCAACATTTCCTACTAATTTGGTTCTAAATGTACTGTATGACAACCAATTTAGTCTTAAACATTTTGACTGTAACGATTTAGTCTTAAATCTTTTGATAAATTATCAATTTAGTCCTAAATATCCAGAGTGACTAGATTAACAAATTGTTAAAATGTTTATGATTAAATTGTTAAAAGTTGAAGAATGAATTGGCACAATTAAAAGGTTTGAGATGAATAGGCTACTATGCAACACTTTGAGGACATTTTGGACAACTTTCCCTTCTTCTTCTTTTTATTTTTTCATTTAAGCCACGTGAGTATCGTGTCAATAACATTTGCTTTCCGATGTTAATGTAGGCAAATTTTTGATAGATCTCATTGAGGAAATTTTGACGGAGGGAAAATATATCATATATGTATGAGTTTGGGATTTTTGATGCTATACCAAAAGTTCAAGACAAATGTGTTATAGTAGGCATAGTTTTGTGGTTTTTGGTGGCTCTTGCCCAGTGTCTATTTGTTCTTGATAGAAGGCTGATATATAAGGGTTTTGAGCTTACAAAATCCTCTTTTATTGGCGTTCCTATAAGAATGACATACCCGTTACGAATGCTGGGAAATGAGCTAATAAACCATGATGGCAAGCCTGTCGCCACCTTTGTTATCGAAGCACCTCAGAATAAAGAGTGGATGGACGACTACTCTGGCATAATTCATTTTGTTCTACAATTAATCGAGAAGGTGAACCGTTTATGGAGCCATATAGGTGAGATCCGATGCCACCAAATGAATAAGAAAATATTATTATTTATTATTTTGGATTGTATTTTTTAATGGCTTAATACCACAAAAAAAAAACTTCAAACCGATACACTTGTAACAAATTTAGTCTAAACTTATTTTTTTACCACCAAAAACTCTATTGTGACACACCCATGTTTAAATTTTAGAGTTTGTGATATGAAAGGAAGAAAATGCGCTACATCATTTTAACATAAGTAGTTTAGCAAACTAACCTTTTGATCAACTTTGTAGTGGTGGTGCTATGACAACATGTGTTATCTAAATTTTAATATATATATATATATATATATATATATATATATATATATCATTTCAATATGCACTGTACTATTGTAAAATTATTGTGAAAAATATTGGACCTTGTAAATTAAGTCAATGTGAAATCACCAAAAAATAAACGAGGACGAGTTAAGGCCACAAAAGATTTACGTAGTTTGGTCTGATTGTCGAAATTTACTACATAGAGAAAACTAGCAATAAATAATCCATAATAGTTGAAGAATCCATGTTACAATAACTCATACACTCAAGTATTTCAACCAAAGTCATCTTTGTACGTTTTTCCCTCCGGCGGCTGCCCTTTGAGAGCGGCCTGAAGAACGAAGAACCCTTGTGTGGTAGATATTGGATACTTTATAATATACAGGGTAAATCTCATGTATGGAAATTCTGTATAATTTTCTCCAACAAAAAAGAAAATTCACGTGATTTGGTGTGGCATTCAAGAAAAGAAAATTCTAACCCAAGATTACCATCCATTTCAAATATATTCGATTTAGCAAACCGATCTACATCCTTCAATCCGATCGAGTCTTATACACAAGATCTCGAGATATAATTTAACAATGTTTACATGTGCCTTGCGGCAAAAGAAAATATCAATATTTTTTTACAAGAATCTTTTAGGTCTTGTTTGTAACCATCCCTGAAACAACTATTTCCGTTCTTTTGTTTTCCAGAACGCAAAAAGAACAAGAATCCGTTTGGTAAAATATTTATTCCTAGAAACAAAAATCTATTTTTTTGTTCTCGGAAATAGATTTGAAATAGAATCAAAAAGTAGAAAAAGACAGTTTCTGTTTCTGGAAACAATTTCTAGAATCAGTTCCTGTTTTTTTTTTCTTTTCTTTTCTCCTCTTTTATTCTCTTCTCTCTTCTTCTCTTCCCCTTTCTTCTTCTTCCTTTTGGCTGGTGACTTCATTGGAACGTTGCCAGCCCCCGACGACACTGAGCCACAGCGAGGCTTGTCGGCTTGAGCCTCGCCATGGCTAGGCGAGGCCAAGGCTAGCCTTGGCCAGGCGAGCCTCAAGCGAGCTCTTGAACCTTGCCTAGCCGGTGGCACAGCGGTGGCTGGTGACCCGCTACAAGAGGAAGAAGAGAAAAGAAAAAAAAAGAAGAAAAAATATAATAAAAGTATTAAAAAATTAAAAGAAATAAAAGAATTTAAAAATCCTACCAAACGCATTTCTATCCTGGGAATAGAAATTTTGGACAGTTACCAAGCACGGTTTTTTGCTTAGAAATTGTTCCCGAAAATGGAATAAAAGAAAAAGCCATTTCTGATAAAAAATTATTCTCGGAAACAGAATTATTACCAAACACGCTCTTAAGATTCAAAAATGATAATAACCTTAATGAACATAATTCTATTTTAAAATAATATTAATAAAGCGGTGATGTTTGGAACATTTATGTACGATTTCTCTCAATAGTTCAATCTCTAATCAGCATGCTATATGTACCATAAAGATAAAATTATATGGAAATTTTTCAACGTTATAATGGCGAGAAAGACGATTACCAGTTTGAAATGAAACGATAAAGGAAATAATCAAAAGTAAGGAATTTAAAGCAAACCAATAAAACAATTTCGACAAACCTCTGTATCATCAACAGCTCAATACAAACTAAGTAGCACTAACACTGACACACGATACACAACATGACACAACATACACGCCGACACGTCATTTCTTAAAAGATAGAGAATTTGGACACATTGGGAAACATTTTTTTATTACATATATATTTTTATATATACATAATAAATTATTATTTGAATCAAATTCATAAATAAATAAATAACTAAATAAATAAAGCCTCGAATGAATATGCACTAAGAGCATTAATTCGCCATTTATTAATATCATTCATTGTTTTAATTTGGCAACTTCAACTCTATTTCAATAATTTATAAAACTTGGAGAAAAACTAAGTGATCCATATTCTAGACTTGTATATTAGATATGTTGGAAGAGGAGAAAAAAAAAACTTAAAGGGTGAATTGTGTATCACGGGAAGTGAGAGTCAGAAGAGAAGAGAAGACTATGTTTTAATTTTTTCTCCATTTAATATATATTTTTTGTTGTGTTTTATTTTTTCACATATATATATTTTGACCTCTTATTTATTGAATTTTTAAAATTGACCTCGATATCGGAATCATGGGTAGAAAACTCGTATGTTAGAATTCCGACGTGAGTGTCGGAAATTGTCGAGAAAATTGACTAGGTATCGGATTTTTCGACACATATTGGCCGAGTGTCAAAGAGTGTCCGAGAATGTCGGAGAGTGTCGGATACATGTCGAAGTATCCAAGAGGAGATGAAGGCTCTTTGAGAGTATTAGTGCTTCATAGAGTACAATGAGATTGATTTTGAGAAGCCCGATGACAATTAATTAGGCAAACACCGATTTGCATTTAATTTTCATTTTGTCCCATACATTCCTCTCCACGAGAAGATAATTTATTATTTTGCTTCAATTGCAAATGCGATCTCTGTGCTCTTGAGCGACTTAAAACTTCTTGCAACCTCCAGTGCATGAATTCACACAAGCTTTGACTTTTTTGGAGTCTGCAACGAAGGAAGGCACATAAAACCCATGTTATATATTTCAGAATATTGAATTATAATGAAAGCAGATAATTACTGTCGAGAACAGCTTTGGATGATGTAGAGACATCAGAACACGGATCATGAGTGATTTCCATTGCGATATCTTTGACCATCTACCCATGGTCAAATAATTCATTGACATTTACTCTATGGTCCATATAAATGAGAACAATCGACAATTCGCAATTTCAAAAGCACGTGCTTTTAAACCTAAGTAGTTTCCTATCACAATTGATGAATGAACAAAAATGGACGTTTTCTCTAGTTTGATTTTGGTATGCAGAAGGAAAGAAAATAAAACTTATCTATTAAAACATATTTTCCATATAAAAGGTGAAGATTTTGCTTTCATACCACCAAGATGCGAGTCGAAACATTTGGACAACACACATTCAAGGTTGCACTGGCCTTCGAGTGTCTTGACCTTGGAGGCCTTGCAGTCTATGAGGCACGCTTCATAGCATACCTCTGGATCAGGTGCCCCGAGACAACTGAGCCCGCACTTGACCTTACAAGAGGAAATTTGCATCTCGGCTGCCGATGCCTCCAGTGCCATCGCGGCCACTAGCATCAGCACCATTAATGTAGGAAAACTCTTGACAATCATGTTTGATTTGTTTTCAATTGACTGATGATTCACAATCTTTTTGCTGTATTTTGGTAAAGGCATGAAGTGATTCTGCGGTTTATATAGGTGCATGACACTGGGATAATCTTCTTTTGCTTATTTGATTATTTGGTTTCAACCTTCATTTATGGGATAATTTTCATTCAATGGAAAGATAAGATTTATCCATTTTCATTAAATAGATAGTGTATTATTTGTTGGCAATTTGTCCTTTTTTGGATGGAGGGATATTTATATGAGGAAAAGTGTTTTTTCTTAGTAATCAAACCCAAAAGATAAAGATAAATCCTCAAATGTCATAATATCAATACAATCAGCCTCGATAAATCTACCATCTATGAGGGGTTATTTCCTAACTTGGGATTTTTTTTTTTTTTTTTTTGGGCTATGGTGACTTCTTATATGACTAATTAAATCCATTTCCACTGAGAGACAAAGTTACCCTTGATAATCCAATCGAAATTTAAAGTGGGGGCCTCCAATTAATTCGTATTATTTGTTTGTTTGGTTTCTCATTTATTTAGTGAATCTATAAAAATAAAGTTATTTTATCTATTTTAGGCAACTAAACAATATATAAGAAAATATTTGGGTTTCCTTTTTATTATTCAATTTTTTCTTGTTTATGCAACGTAATAAGATATAGAGAAGATAAGGAAAATAATGGCAAAAATAAGAGATTCCTTGATTTTGTTTCCTAATTTTATCTACAAGCAATAAAAGATGGATATCAAATAAAAAATTCTCTGATTTACGCTTTAATTTTATGCAAAAAATAAGCAATTACCTGGGGATGAGGGTCTTAGATGTATCCTATAAATAGGAGAACATTGACAGTATGAGACAGCTAGGTTTTTAATTTTTAGATCGTTTTTTTATTATTTTGAGAGTTTTTCAAGCATTTTGGAGAGAAGATAAAAGTAATGACAGAATTTTCATTGTTTGATTCAAGATATTAGGTTTGATTTATATTTTTGTTTCTCTTCTACTTTGTTCTAATTTTTTTTTTTAGGCTACGATGTAGCCTAACCATGATATTGTGAATGTCATGATTTTTATGTTTTGCAAGTGATTTCATTCATATGAGTTATATATTATTGCGCTTAATGCTTTTAAGTGACCGATCACCATTTGAATGATTTGATGTATATATTTGAGACTAAGAAGCGATAATATGCAATTATTCTTTATAATATATAACTATGAATTCATAAAGATATACAATGTTATTTGTGTAACTTTCGGTGATAAAGTGATTTAAAAAAATCATTGTAAGCCGGAAATATTAATAGATTTTAATGCACTTATATTTATGTAAATTCACATAGAGATATATTGGTTAATAAACTAAGTAAGTCTGCTATACCTAGATATAGGATAGTAAATAAGTTAGGAAATTCCGCTATTACATGTTTGATATTGTTTTTGTACGTTAACAATTTGAAATTAATATCTAGTGATTACAATAAAATCATATACTTTAACATATTTATTTGATTAATTTACTAGATTTTATTCTGAAGTTTTTCTTTCAAGAATTTTAGTTTTAATTTATTCTCAATTCTATTTTGATTTATTAGATAAATTTTAGAATTAATCTATATTTTATATTTAATTGGTTTGTTATTCATCAATATGTGTGGGAGAATATTCTTTTCTCATCATTATATTACTTATTTGATGCTTTCACTTGCGTTTAGAATTTTCCGAATATTTAGGTAGGATTTAGTTGCCATAATTAAAAATATAATGCAGCCTTTTGTTCTATTTATTAAGTGGGTTTTATCACACACAAACAAAGCACCATGTTTTCTATTTGTTTTGTAGTGTTAGATTTTACCGCTATACATATTAGCATTTTTAAATAGAGGAATTTTTGAAAAACCTAATTTTTATTTCACATGGTTGAGTAAATTTGCCAATTAATTATCGAGAAAAATCCAAAAAAAAAAAAAAAAATAAACAGCTTTTTATCATAGTCCAATATTTATAAATAATTATTGGTAAGTAAAGATATATCTAACTGATTCAATGTCAATGTGTTGATCTAATAACAAATTTCTCAAGTGTCAGATGCCCTAACTACTAAAATTTGGCACAAGTGGACACTTTAGTATAAAAACTTACAAGATATACACTTATTTGCCAAAATCAGAGAAGAAAAGAACACTCAAGTACCAATAGCAAGAATTTCCAGCCAAATTATTGACGTGGCTTTTTCCAATGAATTTTTCATTGACGTGGCAATTCTTACAAAAAAAAAAAAAAAAAAAAATTCACATGGCGCTAACATGGCTAGATAAGCCCAAAATGATGTCCTTTTTGGGAGAAGCATTGCTTAGTTGACATTTCGACGAGCCATGTAGACCAACTTTATTACTAAAATAATGCAACGTTGGATTTCCGGTAAGTTTCGCCAGAGTTGGCACTTAGATGTTCATTTTTTTAAACGATATTTAAGTATACATTTTGGAAGTTTTAGTACTAAAGTATCCACCCATGCTAAGTTTTGGCACTTGGGTATACTTTTACCTAAATTTCTCTCACTAGAAATGTTAAATAATATCCCATGCTCCATTTGATTTAATATCAATTTTTTCTATATACATATACATATATAGACCAAGAATCATGATACCACCAAAGCAAAACTTACAAAGTTGGGAAAATTAATTAAAGTGATGCATCAATAAGTGCAGAATATATTAACAACCAATCTCACAAGAAAAGAAAAGAACTTGTGAACATTCTTATTCTGAAAATAATTTAATGAAATTCTGGCTACGCATTCTTAAGAAGCAAATATTGCGATGGTCTTTGAAAATAGATAATGAATAGGACATATTCCCACAAGATATCTAATGATTATCTTTATGAGAGATTTTCATGAAGGACAAGTTATCAACCAACTCTTGCCAAAATATAAAAATAGACATGAAATGGTTACCGAAACAAAAATGGAGAAAATTTACAAAAAGCAAACAAAAATTTATGGAATTGGAATATGTCGAAGAAATCGCTTTTTACTCTCTATAGATAAAGAAAGCGAATGGAGACCTGAGAAAAAACCATTTTAGCCTCAAGAAAGTTCTACACAACTTAGATGGCTATCTAGTTCCGCACATGTAGAAAGCTATGATTTTACATTCTTCAATGAGATTAAATTTAACAAAATCAAATTTAATTGCTTAACATAAGAAAAAATTAAAATAATAGCTAAACTCGATTAATTATTTATTGACAAAAAATTTAATACGATCCATGAAGCATCTACCAAAGAAATAATAAGGTGTCTCAACATGCGTAACTTTTTCATGTTAATGTCTTAAGTATATTTTCACATGCTCCCAAAACTTCTAATATGTTATGATAGAAACTGTTATCGTTGGTAGAAAAAATCACCAATTTCTTTGATTTGTAAAATAAAATGATTTGATATTATTTTCCGACACTAACCAAATAACAACTAACAAATGTACCATAAAAGTGAGCATTTACAGTAAGAGTGACAAAAAAATGGGACACTTGTACAGGAGCGATGCTGGAGAAAAAGGCTAATTTTATTTTCTAAACAGTGTTAAGTTTATATTTGAATGAAGATCGTAATAAAAAATTATCTAAATAGAAGGACACCGTGCAATTATGAAAACCATCAAAGATAATTTGGTCTATCTAATGAAACCGAGAGAATTTAGTCCTATAGAGGTAGGAATAACCTCACCTTTTTTTAATTATATATACCGAATTAGGGCAAATGGAATCTTTTGTTTCCAAAGCAAGGCACTCTCGCCCAAAGTAAAGCCAATTCTGTCCACTCTTCTTCGGGATTCTGGAAGATGGGGATTTTACAAACGCATTCACGAGAATGAGATTCTATTAAATTTGTTTCCCTAATTGAATACTCTATTTTGAAAGGCCTCAACTTTCGAAAGTCGATTCAAATTATTTCTTGACACGTATATTGAATAGTTCAAATGATAAACATAGCTATGATTAGTATAAGCTTGCGCTATCTTTGTTGAGTTTAACAAAACAACTTAAAAAAGGATTGAACAGATTGAGTGTCGATGGATTAAAATTTTCTTGCTGAATTTTAATCAATCAGCCTCAAGATGGTATTCTAGACAGTCAATATTTGTGATGCCAGTAAGTAAATCAGAGTAGAATAAGCATATTACACAATGATGTGTAGTGGTTCAGCTTATAACCAAGCTTATGTCCAACCCAGACTAACAACCTTAACAATGGCGGGATTTCACTAGTAATCAGCAGTGCAAGCTATCATTGGCTAATGTAGTTCCTTTCATTTGATACAAGAACGCTGCATTTACTTTTGTACACTTAAATATAAGCTATTACAATGCTAAACTAAATATAGAGACGTCTACGGATCAATATCAAAGAAGATTTTTAGCTTGAAAGACAATAACGGTATTTCACATATTTTGTTCTTGTGGGTAACCCTCTTCACAGCTTTATTACTTGTTATATATTTCTTCAAGATATCCGTTGGAGACCTCAAGGATCACCTATTAGCCGTTTGAGAGTCGTTGGGAGGTTTTTCGCCAATATCGAGATTATCCCTTAGTCGCTTCATTGACCAAAGTAGATTTCCCAAAATGTGTATTGTTGTCTTGTGTTAGAAATCTATCGGCTGCATTCTAGATAACTATCCCAGTATATCTACTATGGAATCCAAAGCTTCAATGCTCTTTTTTGCACTATCAACAGTCTTCCTTTAGTGCGTAAATTATCATCAAACCTAATACATCACTACTTCAATTTATTGCACATTATCACCAGTGTGTAGATTGTAAGTGACTAGGCTAACCACCTTCAGGACGATACTAACCGAAAGACATGTGATGTTTAAGATCAGCGTTGTCCTTAACTTCATCTGGGCTAACAATATGAAATTTGTTAAGACAACTTAGAGATTCCAAATTCTTATTAATGGAATCTACTTTTTATAGGGATAAGTATACTAATGGTGCCATAAGTTGTGTAGGCACTCACTTTGGTGCCAAAATTTTCCGTCAGATTACTTAAGTGCCAAATTAGAGGAAAAATGATCACTTTAGTGCCACCGGCGAAAGATTCCGGCCAAAATGTTTACGTGACTTTTAAAAAAAAAAAAAAAAAAAAAAAAATCGACGAGGCCTTCAAACAACGTCGTTTTGCCGTCCTACATGGATGGCCTCACAAAAACGACGCCGTTTAACTCATTTGGGGATTTTTCCGACCTAGCTCGCTTGGCCGTCGTCACTTGGCCTCCGCCGTCGCTGGGCCACCGTCGCTTGCTCAGTTGCCATTGCTCGGCGCTATTCGGACGCCCTTGACGGCACGTGAGGGAGCACCAGCCCTAGTCGCCGAAGCCTAGGTACTGGAAGACGTAGGCCAGGCACTCGTCGGGGAGATTAGAGATGGAGAGGGAGACATCAATGGCGGCGCACTCGTTGGCGGCACACTCATCGGTGGCCTCCCCGAGCACCGGCTAGATCACGGCCTTCGACTTGGCCGCCGAGTGGCCGTCGTCAGGGTTGGGGTCGGGGTCAGAGCCGCGGCCACTGAGCGCGAGGGCCGTCGAGATTTAGGGTTTAAATTGGGGGAGACACCAAACAGCGTCATTTTGGTGTTAGGACACTAAAACGACGTCGTTTGAAGGCCTAAGTGATCCAAGGAAACTCCGGCGAGCCACATCAGCATAAGAAATTAATAAAAAAGGGCCACATCGGATTTCCGGCCGATCAGATCGGCGTTGGCACCAAAGTGAGTGTTTTTCAAATTTTTTGGCACTTAAGTGTTCCGACGAAAACTTTTGGCACCAAAGTGAGCGCCGTACACAACTTATAGCACCATTAGTGTACTTATCCCACTTTTTATATTTCTGTGTTTGTTTACTAAGAAGGAGGGTCTCTTTTGTTATATGTGATTATTTATAAAGAGAAGACAGTGGTCAAAGTGAGTTTAACAATGAGAGTATGTTGGTAATTCGAAGTGTGGACACCATACTCGGAAAAAAGATATCTGCCGTCATCAAAGTGATTGGTTACATGTACATAAAGCTCTATACACGAACCCCGCAGTCACAATAACTCAGAAAGAAAAAAAATAATCCTTAATTTATGAAAACTGTCTATAAAGAAGTAAAATTCAATTGGCTAATGTTAATGTATTTATTCAGTAGTGGAGCCCCGTCAGCTAAGGTTTCACTGCAAGCGAGAGCAAAGTTCCCTTCGTTGCTGATAGGAGCACGTCAGCCTCCGGTGGGAGGCCACCGTGTCTCCTCTCTTGCCGTTCTCGTCGAATTTTATAAGGATTGGAGAAGAAAACCAACGGGCAGCGAACATCGACGAGCTCAGTTCTGGAGAGAGTTCTCTCATACAGCGAGCGAATCCGGTCCGACGGCAACTCAATCAATCGTTTCATTCACCTCACCAAGTGGCGCAATGACGGTGCGGACGCTAACAACAAGAGTGCACATTCGGGTGCAAGTGGAACTGATTCGGCACTCAAACGGCGTGATTCCGAGCCGTTCCATGGACGGGGTCCTCTCAAGGATCTTCGTATTGGGAATCCTTGTTGGGACATAACACTTCACAACCTCGATCCGAGACAGTGTTGGAGGACTCTGATTTTGGTTTCTCTGATGATGAAGTCGCGGGTGCGCTACCAGCTGGATTTGGGGGCGTCCCAGTTATGAAAATAAGCAGAGAAGAGAAGCCAAGACTGCGCCAACCTTGGCGTCGGTCCTTAATTATCGAAGTGGTGGGTCGTACAGTCGGATATAATTTGCTATACAAGAAACTCATGCATGTTGGTCCCCCAAATGGAGTGGCGACTGTGATTGATTTGGGTAATGACTTTGTCATTGAAAGATTTTGACTGCCGGAAGACTCATTTTGTTCCGAAGGAACGACCTTAAATGATACTTAATCATTATTTGGCCATTAGGAGGTGGCATCGACCGATAAATATTTCTATTGAATATTTTGATGAGAATTTTTCCTTATGCAACTCGATTAGCTAATTGGTAAGCCATTAAGCTAGCAATACCGATACGAAGAGAGTACGTTCGCCTTTGTGTTGTGGTTGACTTAACACGATTATTAAGGTCTTTGGTTTTCCTTGAAGGCAGACTTAGATTTGTGGAGTGTTGTGATATCAGTAGGGAAGCTAAGTAGGATCTTGCAATTAAATCAATGTGAGAGAATAAGAGAAGTATACAAGAAACAACAAAGGAGACTGAAGATTTATGTAATTCTGTCTGAATGTAGCTATATCAATGGGGAGAATTGACAATAAATAATTCAAATTGCAATAGTGATGGCATACCCTATGAATGTCACTTAACATTATCAAAGTCCTCTAAAGTCACGACCTTTTAAAGACCCATGCCTTGGTATTCTTATCTTGCAAGATAAATTAGAAGCAAGTTCATCCACTATTTTTCAGTTTGCCGAACAAATTATTCTGAACTTATTCAGGCTCACTTATTTCCACTCTTGAATAACTTTAGGCACTGCCTAAAAATTTAAATGGTCCATGTTGTACTTTAGCTAGCTAGCTAGTACGTCCATGATGGGGTGCGATTGGACCGCACCATTTGGACTTGATACGGTACGATGGAAAGTCACTAATGGAGGGGTACGACGGGAGACGTATAAAAGCCTCCCGAACACAACCATTGGAATGGTTGGCCATTCATTTGCACCAAATTTCCTCTCCATTTCCATCAAAGAAGATCAAGGCGTTCCATTTCAATTTTGCAAGAACAATCGACATTTACGCCGTGGAAATCGGGTGTTTTCCTTGTGATTGCATCCAAACTAACGTGAGGTAGTGTTGTTCGTGATTTATTCGCAATTCAACGTTCGTTCCGGGGCCATTTGCTGTTTGCGCATCGGAATCAGGTAAGTCGTCTTCGCCGACTTGAATTCCTACATTGGTATCGAGCCCGATCGTGATTTCTGCCTTGTTTTTCATCGAGTTTTCTCATTTACCATTTGATATTGAGATCAAGAGATTGTATTCTACACTGTTTGGATCTCTGATAGTCGGAATTGCCAAATGAAAAACTCGAAATTGAACCGGAACGAAGAACGGGTTCGGCGTCGCGTGATCCGTGAGGTTTCGGCCATTTTTCGAAACAATTTTTTGGTCAAAATTAATTTTTGAATATACCGAGCGAAAGAGCTTGTCGAGACGAGTCTGGAGATGGGTCGAGCGCTGCCGGGCGAAGCCGGACGCACCCACACGCGCGGCTAGAAGCCGCTGCGCGTGGGCGCCACGCGCCTGAAAGCACTGGCGAAGCGAGCGCGTGCGCCACACGCGCCGGTCGGCGAACCGGCACGTGCGCGACGCCCGCCCGCCGGCGAACCGGTACGCGCCGGTCGGCGAACCGGCGCGTGGTGACGTCACCGTGACGTCATCCAACGGTCGGTAACCGCCGGGATGACGTCATCGATGACGTCAACGTCGGCGACAGTTGGCCGGCCGGTCACCGGCCGGCGAACCGACCCGACCCGACCCGACCGGCAACCCGACCTGTGATCTGACCCGACCCTTTGACCCGACCCGACCGTGACCGGTCAACGGTCGGATCGTTCAACCGGTCCGGCGGTCGGACCATTCGGACCGGCCGAGCCGTTCAGCTCGGCGCGCGTGCGTCACACGCGCCCCGCGCACTCGGGAGGCGCGTGGGGGCGCGTGCAAGCTCCGATTGGAGCGTGGTTGGTCTCGTTTGGTTCGTATGAGTGTCCTCTACACAGTGGTATAATTATTTTATACTTTTGAATTTTATAAATGTATGAAAATGCGTAGAAAACCCTATGTACGCGTATTTTTGGGGTTTAATGCAGTTTATTTATTTGTAGCTTGTATTTTCTTATGATTAGGGAAATACAGTAGCTAGCTTGTGTGCAAATGATGTTATATATGCTGTGTAGAACTTAGTTCAATGATATGATATATATATTTTAATATACTTACAATTTTCTAGTTGCTAGCAAATAAGAACAATGGTAGGAAATCCATTACATGTTGAATTGCAATTTTAATTATAGTTGAAGCATGATTGTTGTTTATACGTTGATTATTATCATGCTATGTTCTTGTGTTAAGGAAAAAATGTAGAAATTACATAAGGTCATGTAATTATTTTTCCTAGTGGGAGTTCGTAGGTTGGAAGAATTGAAAGAAGTTCTCACCTAGAACTCAAAATTTGTGCAAATTAAACTAATTAATGATAATAGAACAATTGTATATAGAAGTTGATTGGGAACATAGTGAACTTTTGCTTTTGTGTCTTTTGTTGAATTATCATTAATTTAGTTTGTCTTTGCTGCAAATTAAATGTGTGTTACTCCGTATAGTGTGCTAATATTGATTATGCGTTTATTATGTCAATGTGTTATAGCGATTGATTATGGCTTCGGCATCTAAGACCATTGTTGCTGACCTCAATAAGGGTGAGAAGCTGAACGGTGACAATTATGATATTTGGCACCGAAAATTTCAATACATCCTTGAGGAGCAAGAGGTTTTGGAAACTCTCAACCATACCATGGATGAACTGAGCATGGAACTTCATCTCAACACGGGAGAGATCTAGAAGCTTATCAAGCTTGGAAAAGAAAAATAGCATTGCTCGCATCACGTTGCTTTGAGCTGTATGCAAGATGATCTCATGTGTGAGTTTGAGAGTTATGACAAAGCTCAAGCTATGTGGGTTGCCTTGAGGGATAAGTTTGGGGGTACATCTGCCACTAAGCTGAGGAGACTCACCATCAAGTTTGACACATTCCGAAAGCGCCCAAATGTAACGATGAGGCAGCATCTTCGGGAGATGTCAAACATGATCCGTGAGCTGAAATCGACAGGTCACTCCTTTACTGATGAACAGCAAGTTCAGGCTGTTATAAGGTCTCTTCCTGACAATTGGGAGCATATGAAGATCAATATGACGCATAATGAGAATATTGTCACTTTTGATGATATTGCGCGTCATTTGGAATTAGAGGATGAGCGCCTAGAGGCTGCAAGATCCTCTACCCATGCTTATGTTGCTGAATCGAGTTCGCGCAAGGCTTCGGGCTTCAAGCGCAAGAGGAATCTTCAGTTCAACAATAAAAGGGAAGATGACTGATCAGGGACCCAAGAGGGCTAAAACCTTCCGACGCAAGAAGCGTGGTGGGAAGAAGGACAAGGCCAAGATGGAGTGCCACAATTGTGGCAAGTTGGGTCATTTTGCTCGTGAATGCACTTTGCCGAAAAAGGTACCCTATTACTCCATTACTTTGAGTAATGCTTTTGTTTCTAGTCTTGTAATGCTTGCTGAATCTCATCCAATGTGGACTGTAGACTTAGGAGCAACAGACCATGTAGCTAGAGACCGAGAAGCATTCGTGGAGTATCGTCGGATACCGTCTGGAAGAAGATGGATATATGTTGGGAATAACTCAAGAGTTGAAGTGAAGGGTATCGGCACATGTAAATTAATCTTACGTGGTGGTGAAACCTGTTCCTGCATGATGTCCTTTATGCTCCAGATATTCGACGAAACTTGGTCTCTGTAGTTGTTCTTCTTAGCTTAGGTTATGTATTGAATTTCCATGGTGATTGTGTTGACATTATGTATGGAACAGTTTATTATGGTTCAGGTCATGTATCGAATGGTTTTATGGTGTTAGATATTGACTATGATCAGTACAATGTTAATGTTGATGGTTGTTTTTCTTTAATTGTGTCTTCTAACAATGTTGAGATTGATGCAAGTACTTGGCATGCTAGATTAGGTCACATTGGATTGCAAAGAATGCAAAGATTAGCTAGAGAATGCCTTTTAGGGTCACTCACTAATGTTAGTCTATCCGTATGTGAACATTGTCTGGCGGGAAAAACAACTGGAAAACCATTCGGTAAAGGGACTAGAGCTGAATTTCCATTGCATCTCATACATTCTGACATTTGTGGTCCTTTGAATGTGAGAGCGAGGCATGGAGCCTCATATTTCATCACTTTCATAGATGACTTCACACGTTTCGGTTATGTCTTTCTGATCTCCCACAAGTCAGAAGCATTGGACTGCTTTAGACGATATATAGCGATGGTAGAGAATCAGTTGAACAAAACAATAAAGGCATTGAGAACCGATCGTGGACGTGAGTATCTATCAGAGCAATTCAAGGCTCTTTGTGATGAAAAGGGAATTGTAAGACAATTGACTATTCCTGGTACTCCACAACAAAATGGGGGTAGCTGAGAGAAGGAATAGAACCTTATTGGAAATGGTTAGGTCTATGATGGCGCAAGCAAATTTACCTATCTCCTATTGGGGAGATGCGTTATTGACTGCTGCCTATATACTTAACCGTGTGCCCTCAAAATCGGTCACTTCCACCCCTTATGAATTACGGACTGGTAGGAAACCAGACTTGAGTAGTCTACGTCCATGGGGATGTGTAGCTTATGTTCATGATTCTTCCCATAAACATGGCAAATTAGGTCCTAGAAGGAAGAAATGTATCTTTATAAGATATTCCGAACACTCCAAAGGGTACGTGTTCATAGATGAACAAGCTGATAGAAGTGTGACCGAAATGGAGTCACGAGATGTCACGTTCTTGGAGAACGATTTTCCTAGTAGAGGTGAGATTGATAAGGATTTCCAATTATATGAGATGGAAGATCCTGATAACACAGCCACTGATGTTGTAGAGGGAAATGAAGATTTACCTCAACATACAAGACCTAGTGGGAGTGTTGTATCGCCTGATGAATTGAATTCAAGAGAAATTCAATTGCGTAAAAGTAATCGTAAAAGTATTCCTCGTCGTCGTTTTGAGATTGAAGGGGAAGCATTTATGATTGCTCAAAATGACGATGCCGAGCCTAAGACTGTTCAAGAGGCTCTCTCATCCCCGACAAGAAAGAATGGAGAAAAGCTTTGGAAGATGAGATGGAGTCAATGAGGGCAAACCATGTCAGGGACTTGGTTGATCTACCACCCAATCGTAAGGCCATTGGAAACAAATGGGTCTTCAAGATTAAGCGAAGGGCGGATGGATCCATTGAAAAGTATAAGGCTCGCCTTGTGGCAAAAGGTTATACTCAACAAGAGGGTATAGATTATGAGGAAACTTTTTCACCAGTTGTAAGGTTTACCTCAATACACCTTATTCTAGCCATCGTTGCACATTTGGATCTTGAATTACATCAAATGGATGTAAAGACGGCATTTCTCAATGGAGAATTAGATGAGGAAATCTATATGAAACAACCAATAGGTTTCATAGCTAAAGGTCAAGAGCATAAAGTTTGCAAGCTTAATCGCTCAATATATGGCCTTAAGCAATCATCTAGACAGTGGTATCTTCGTTTTCATCGAGCAATAATAACTTTTGGTTTCATGATGATTGAAGAAGATCACTGTGTATATGTCAAGCGGTCCAAAGATAAATTTGTGATTTTATCACTTTATGTGGACGATATTCTGTTGGTTGGAAATGACAAGGTTTTGGTTATCACCATAAAAGAATGGTTGTCCTCAATTTTGAGATGAAGGACATGGGAGAAGCTGCTTATATATTAGGAGTTAAGATCGAAAGAGATCGATCAAGGAAACTCCTTACTTTATCACAAGAGTCTTATATTATGAAGATTCTTGAGCATTTCAATATGCAGCATTGTAATCCCATTGATACCCCTGTCATGCAAGGTGAAGGCCTAAGTACTGAGATGTGTCCTAAGACTCTAGAAGAAATCAAAGTGATGGAAATTGTTCCTTACGCTAGTGCGATCGGAAGTTTGATGTATGCTATGATGTGTACTCGACCCGACATATGTTATGCCGTGGGATTGGTGAGCCGATATCAATCAAATCTTGGTCAAGCACACTGGAAAGCAGTGAAGAGGATCCTGAGATACTTGAAGGGTACCATGGACTATCGACTTTGTTACCAAGGGAATGATTTACGCCTATTGGGTTATTCAGATGCCGATTGGGGTGGAGACCTGGATGAGCGTAAATCGACTTACGGATATGCGTTCTTGCTCAATGGAGGTGCGATTTCTTGGAATAGCAAGAAACAGACATGCACGGCCTTGTCAACGATGGAGGCAGAATTTATGCATGTTCTGCCGCAAAGAAGCGGTATGGCTAAAACGTTTCTTGGAAAATTTAGCCACTTTCCTTTGAAGTTCCAAGAGCGGTGATAGTTTATTGCGATAGTCAAGCAGCCATTGCCTATGTGAAAGATCACAAGTATCATGGAAGGACAAAGCACATTGACACAAATAATAACTTCATCGGAGATATTATAGCGCGAAAAGAAGTGATCCTGCAATACATCTCAAACAATAGAATGGTTCTTTGATCCATTTACGAAGGCTATTCCTAGAGACATGTTCTTGACCCATAGGATGTCACTAGGATTGCGTAGAATGTGATATCTGTTATTGTAGAGGATCATTGGTTTATGTATTTGTGGACATATGTATTGTACTTGTTTGTTTATTAATGATCTGATGTTTTATCAATAAGTACAAATCCACTATGAGACTAGAACAAACACACATATATTATTGAAAAGTATGTCATCAGGTAATGATTGGCTCACTCACACGAGCAATCGCCTCAAGTGATGTAGTTAGCACGTTGAGATGAGACGTTATGTACAAATAAATGCTGAAGAGCAAGTTTGGTACATAAAATATGTCGCCTTGATTGGAGTCAAAATGAGGTCTGTGATTGGTTTATAATAAGACCGAACATGATATTCCCACAATCATGTATGCCTGAAAGATGCCGGATGCAAGTACTTAATTGGGCGCTATAAGAAGCGAGTTGATATAGCACTCGGGCTAAACATGAGTACGTGAGAGGCACGTGACTATGTTTAGGCTAAGATCCGTATAGTGGATATGGTTAATAAATGACATATGCTCTTATAGAAAGAGTAATCCACTATAGCATGTAATTCATACTACATGTGCATTGTACGACCAATGAGGGAAGATGAGTAAAATTATCCCTATTTACTCATCGTGTGAGCCCTTAAGGTAATTTATAATTTACCTCAATTTTGTGCCCTATGTTACTTCTGACTATGTTCTCGAAGTGAAAGATCAATGTTGCTACTTTAGCATGTTACGGGTGGTCATGAATAGATATGGCCTATGAGACATGTCTAGGAAAGCAGTTGTTCTGAAATTAAGAGAGACATGAGTGCGAAGGAAGACTATTGTTATTTTACATCTACCACATGTATTTACTGGTCGACCAATTATATCGCCCTATGTGGTTGCGGATGTAATTGTAAATACATGGTGTTTTGAGAATAGTCAAGTATAGCCTTTAAGGGATAGGTATACTTGGATTGATGTAACAAAATATGTCAGGGCACTGTGAGACATCGATTGTTTATTTCTTTTCAGGGTTGTAGCCATTATGTCATCCCTAACAGGTGCGTAATTTGAGCTCCCAAGTGCGGGTGTACTCACTTTGGTCGCACGGCTTATTTGCCAAGTATGAATTGTTTTGTAAAATTGATGAATGTTGAATGCCTTATATTCTTGATAGAATGCTATCAAGCCCATCATGTCCGAGTGGGAGATGTTGTACTTTAGCTAGCTAGCTAGTACGTCCATGATGGGGTGCGATTGGACCGCACCATTTGGACTTGATACGGTACGATGGAAAGTCACTAATGGAGGGGTACGACGGGAGACGTATAAAAGCCTCCCGAACACAACCATTGGAATGGTTGGCCATTCATTTGCACCAAATTTCCTCTCCATTTCCATCAAAGAAGATCAAGGCGTTCCATTTCAATTTTGCAAGAACAATCGACATTTACGCCGTGGAAATCGGGTGTTTTCCTTGTGATTGCATCCAGACTAACGTGAGGTAGTGTTGTTCGTGATTTATTCGCAATTCAACGTTCGTTTCGGGGCCATTTGCTGTTTGCGCATCGGAATCAGGTAAGTCGTCTTCCGCCGACTTGAATTCCTACAGTTCAAAATAACTATCACCAGGAGAATTGATGAGAAGGAAAACCACATACATTTAGTGGGAACCAATCAATCTCTTCATTTTTATCTACCTTGCTTTAATCATTTCTCCTTCCATTATGTTCAAATCAGAAAAGTTTACAGATTCGATACTTTATTACGAAAATCTTTTAAGATTCGAGTATGGTAATAAACTTAATGATCAGAATTCTATTTTAAAAGAATCATATTAAAGTGGTGATATCTAGAACATTTATTTACAATCTCTCTCAATTGTTCAATCTCTAATCACTGCATGCCACATTTGCCATACAGACAAAATTATTTGGAAACTTTTCGACGATATAAATAGCGGAAAAGGCGATATCCGTTTGAAATGAAACGATAAAGGAAATAATCAAAACTTTTGTCCCGTGCACTCAAGATATTTATTATCTCGCTTCAATTGCAAATGTGATTCTCCAAGCTCCTGTGTGGCTTAAAATTTCTTGCAACCTCCAGCGCATGAATTCACACAGGCTTTGGCTTTTTTGGAGTCTGCATTAGAAGAAAGCACATAAAACCCGTGTTATACATTTCAACATATTGAATTATAATGAAAGTAGATAATTACTGTCAAGAAAAGCTTTGAATAATGTAGAGACTATCAGAAAATTTGCGGAAAACCAAGATCCGGATTATCAGGATCGAATGCGAAAACATGTAAATTTCTATTCTAACCTCCAGCCATTAATGAAGTCGAGAACAAATACTTGAAGCTTGAACGATTGTAAAGAGGCACTTCTAATTAATTGCCCTCTCAATATTGATGGTGTGCTCTCCGATTCTCAAATAATTGGAATTATCGAAATAATAAGAGGATTTGGTTTAGATGACCTATTTATATTATACGCCCATACTAATCCTAGTAGATATAGTCTTCCAACACAACGGACAATCTCCATAGTTATCAATGATTATATTTGCATAATAAATTCTAAATAAAAATTTAATGTGGGCAATTTTAAATTGAATGTGAGATCATATTAGTAAAAATATTATAACGAGACATCAAAATAAGGATCAATGAATGATTTGGGAAAAGTGTTAAAAAAAAAAAGTCCTAGACCTTTTGCATTTGTGCCAATTTAGTCATAAACCTTTTTTGGTGTCAATTTAATCATAAACATTTTCACTTGATACCAATTTATTTTTTTCCAACTAATTTTGACCAGATTTTGTTGACTGGGCATCAGTCGGCTGACATGGTACGATCGGTGCTAATATGGATAATTTTTAATAATATTTTATTATTTTTGAATTTTTTTTATTATCTTTTTATTCTTCCCTTTTTCCTTCTCATCCTCCTTCCTCCAGCCGGTTGCCTGGCCAGGCGACAAGGCCTTTAGCGAGCTTGCTAACCAATCAATCTCAGAAATTGTTCTCGGGAATGGAATAAAAAAACATTTTTGATAAAAAATTATTTTCAAGAGCAGAATCGTTAACCAAACGTGCCCTTAAAATTCAAGAATGGTAATAAATTTAATGAACATAATTATATTTTTAAATAATAATAATAATAATAATAAAGTGATGACGTTGGAGCATTTATGTACGATTTCTCTCAATAGTTTGCTATATGTGCCATAAAGATAAAATTATCTGGAAATTTTTCAACGATATAATGGCGAGAAAAACAATTACCAGTTTGAAATGAAACGATAAAAGAAATAATCAAAAGTAAGGAATTTAAAGCAAACCAATAAAACAATTTCAGCAAACCTCTGTAATCATCAACAACTTAGTACAATGAGATTGATTTTGAGAAGCCGGATGACAATTAATTAGGCAAACACCGATTTGCATTTAATTTTCCTTTTGTCCCATACATTCCTCTCCACGAGAAGATAATTTATTATTTTGCTTTAATTACAAATGCGATCTCTTGCGCTCCTGAGCGACTTAAAACTTCTTGCAACCTCCGGTGCATGAATTCACACAAGCTTTAACTTTTTTGGAGTCTGCAACGAAGGAAGGTACATAAAACTCATGTTATACATTTCAAAATATTTAATTATAATGAAAGCAGATAATTACTATCAGGAGCAACTTTGAATGATGTAGAGACGTCAAAACAGGGAACATGAGTGATTTTCATTGCATTATCTTTCACCTCTACCCATGGTCAAATAATTCATTGACATTTACTCAATGGTCCATATAAATGAGAACAATCGACAATTCACAATTTCAAAAGCACGTGTTTTTAAACCTAAGCAGTTGCCGATCACAATTGATAAATGAACAAAAACGGACGTCTTTTCTAGTTTGATTTTGGTATGCAGGAGGAAATAAAATACAAATTATCTCTTAAAACATATTTTCTATAAGGTGAAGATTTTGCTTTCATACCACCAAGGTGCGAGTCGAAACATTTGGAGACCACGCATTCAAGGTTGCATTGGCCTTCGAGTGTCTCAACCTTCGTAGCCCCGCATTGCCGAAGACACAAATTATAGCATATCTCTTCATTGGGGTCCCCGAGACAATTGAGCCCGCACTGGACCTTACACCAGGCGTTTTGTGTCTCGGCTGCCGATGCCTCAATGCCATCATGGCCACCAGCATCAACACCATTAATGTAGTAAAACTTTTGAAAGTCATGTTTGCTTTGTTTTCAATCGAGTGATGATTCAGCCTTTTTGCTGTATTTTGGTGAATGCGTGAAGTGATTCTGCGGTTTATATAGATGCATGACACTGGGATAATCTTTTTTTTTTTACTTATATGGTTATTTGGTTACAACCTTCGTTTCTGTGATAATTTTCATTCGAGATGGAAATAAAAGATCTTATTTATTTTCATAAAAAATAATGTATTATTTGTTGGCAATTTGTCCTTTTATGGATGGAGGGATATTTATATGAGGAAAACTTTTTTTTTCCTATTAATCAAACCCGAAGGATAAATATAATCTTCAACCTAAAAATATAAATGCAATCAGCCTTGATAAACCTACCATCTATGAGGTGTTATTTCTAAGTTGGGATTTTTTTTTTTTTGGGGCTATGATGACTTCTTATTTGACTTAATAAACCCATTTCCACTAAGAGACAAAGTTACCATTGATAATCCAATTGAAATTTAAAGTTACCATCTATGAGGTGTTATTTCTAAGTTGGGATTTTTTTTTTTTTTTCGTTTCTACTTTTTTAGGTAGGATTTAGTCGCCCAAATCTGGCGAGGGCCTGTGGTTGCCGAGGGCCACTGGCCCCTCCGACCATTCCCCAGTATAGTGGCAGCTCTGGCGAGGGCTGGAAAGCCCTTGTCGCCTAGTTGTTCTACTTCTTTTTTAAAAAAAAATTAACTTAAGCTCATTTTTAAAATTCAATTTAAATAAATTTTGTATTAAAAATCATATTTGGACAAAAAAACGATGTCATTTTAGCCTTATGGTTTGTATTTTCGCCATGTTATTGTCACGTAGGAGAGAGAAAATATTTTAAAAAATTACATCAGCATTTTCTGTTAGCTAAGTTAAACCGAGACTTAATTACACCAATCTGACAAGTTTTACAACTTGATTGTATTTTTTATAAATTTTATAATTCAATTATATTTTCATAATAATTTTTAGGACTTCTAGTATAATCTAATATCATGTTTGCCACATTTGCTATGTGGGGTACACAGAGTCCAGACTGCAAAACAAATATCGCGTTTAGCAAACCAAGATTTTCATTGGCTTCGTGGCGGGGGTAGCCCTAGTATGATTGCTCGTCTGGGTTCTTCTCTTCTCTTACATGTACGACAATTAATTCTAATTAGTTAAAACAATAAGAAACAAAACTATGATTTCGCTATATACTAGGACGTATACTAAAGAATATATCAATAGTGAACCCGTTTAAAAACATATTTATAAAAGGAAACTCAAATTATTACGATTTATTAGTTATAATTAAAAATTCATTCTTGTATCATGATATGACTTGTCTTCAGTGAAATAATCTCTCAAATTTCAATAGTCTTAACATACCATATAAATCTCACTCAACATCATCAAAATCTTTGTTTTGAATATGATAGTCAAAGACCCTTCTTCTTTGAGTATTCTTATTTTGTAATCTTATAATTTAAGATATCTTATACTCCTTTTTCTTTTGCTAGAACTGAACTTTTCAATTCAAACAATGAATTACAAACAGGTTGCAGTACCTACGTTGAAACGATAAATAAAAAAGACTACTAATACAATATTTTTAACATTAGATGGGAGACTGTGGAACAAAGAAGAAGACGCGGTTCCCATTTGATTAAAAGACTAATTTGCAAATGCATGAGTAGCTTCATCATCAAGTCTACAAATGTAGGCCAAATTCAATGGCATTATTTTGGGATTTGTGGTCATAGAAATATTGACACCTAAGTTTTGGTAACCCATATATTGCAAAGAAAAGTTAGGGATGGACCAACCCCTAAACAAAAGAAAAAGTAAATCGCATATAATTATGAGAAGCATTTTTCATTGTTAAGCTTATATTGCATTGCAATTCTCTCCCTTGCCTGATCTGGCGAGGGTGGCCCTGGCCAAGCCAATCAAGGCACCCTTGCCAGCATAGGGTCTCTAGCTTGAGGCCGGCAAGGGCTGCTCTCACGTGAGGCCAACGATAAATGGCAGGAAAGACAATACACTTGACGGAGGTGAGTCATTTTAAGAAGTGCTATGACAATTAGTTAGATCGTGATTTATGAGCAAAGTAACGTGCACTTTGAATCTTGTATTTCTTTTGTCCAATACAAATGATTCATAAAAAAAGTACACGATCCATTATTTCGCTTTACTTGCGAATGCGGTCCGCCAAACTCTTGAGGGGCTTAAGATTTCTTGCAATTTTCCGAGCATGAATTCACACAGCCAAGATTGGCGTCTGCAACAAAAGAAAGTACATAAAGACCCATTTTATACATTTCCAAATATTGAAATACAATAAAAAATATAATTAAAAGAATTTTTATTAGGTATAATTTTCCCAAAGTCGACAAGTAATCAATATCCACCTGCACTAAGTATGTCATTTTGCTAGTTTTTCATCGCTTTTGTCTATCGGAGAATGGGACTAGAAAATTTTTGTCCCTGGTCGAGTAACATAAGGTCTATGCTTTTAAAAACCAGAATTCATTAAGACCTCAATCATGGTCATTGGCTATTCAAAGCTTGGAAAAAAGACTCCAAAGTCAGATATGGAGGTTTTGATGCTTGAAAAAATTATAATATGGTGTATTAAAGAATATGTAGATTAAGCCCATCCACACCATTAACCATGCGAAACCCATATAATTAATAATATGGCAATCCACTGGATTGATAGTTCAAATGATATTGATCTTTATGATTTACAAACCACGTAATAACTTCTCCTCAATGCCCAGACTTAGCACAGAAACTCAAGGACCAATTCCATGAAATAATGTAAGAAAAAATTTAGAGTTTCTTGGTAACAAGCATGGGAAACTAATTTCAATCCAGGCAAACAAAAGCAAAATTCCTTGAAAAACGCAGGCATTTTCTGGAAAAATCAAGTCGTCTGCAAAGCAAATGGATCCCAAACGTACGAAACAATTGAAATAATAGATTTTTATTTCATAAAACGGCAGTAAAAATCTCTTAGCTTTTGCAAGCAGTCTAACTTATGATCAAACAAAAGTTGAAGGTTTTAGCCTGTCACAATTGATGAATGGAGAAAAACAGGTATTCATCCTTTTCTATTTAAAAGGTGAAGGTTTTGTTTTCTTACCAGGACGCCTGTCAGCACACTTGGACACCAGGCAATCGAGCTTGCATCGGCTTTCGGGTGTCTCGGCCTCCTCCGATTTACCCATACAATTCTTGTAGCATGCGAGATAGCAGGCGTCTGGTTTAGAAACGCAACACAAGACGTCGAGCAATTGGCCTTACAAAAGATCGATTTCGCTGATTGCACCTCGGCGGCGGATGCCTGCAATGCGACCGTGGCCACCAGCATCAGCACCGCGAGTTTAGCACAACTCTTGACATCCATGTCTGTTTTTTTTTTTTCAAATGAGTAAATGATTCGTCGTCTATTTGCTGTATTTGGGTATAAGAGTGATGTGATTCTACTGTTTATATAGATGTAGGGAGAATCTTCATTTGTTTATATTATAATTTGGTTTTGACACTTATTCATTGGATATTATTGATGTTGTATAAAGAGGAAATTGTGTCCATCTTTATCAAACAAGTAATTTGACCATATAAATTTAGTTAATGCTTTATCTCTCATTATTTTTTACGAATTTTGGATGGAGGGAGTTTTATTTGAGGATTTGATTTTCCTAGTAATCAACTCAAAGGAGAAAGATAAATCCTCACGTCAGAAAGATAAATCCTCACGTCCCAAATAAGACTTGATAAACCTGCGGACTATGGATTGTTATTTCCAAGTCGGGATTTTCTTTTCTTGTGGGGCTACTAAGACTTCCTGTTTTGACTAACTCCCCCATTTTTTTTTCCTAAGGAGACGAAATTGCCTATAAAAATCCAATCGAAGTTTAAAATAGTGGACCTAATTTAATTTTTTTCCTTGTTTTTCCATTTTTGCTTTTTCTGGGTAGATTCTCATTGCCATTGTTAAGAAGTGACATTCTTGGAAAAATTACCAGAAAAATCTTAAATTTATTGCAACTTTTCCAATTTAGTCCTAAACTTTTTTTTTTTTTGCTAATTCAATCATAAATCTTTTACAATTGTATCAATTTAATACATTCGACCAATTTTGGCTAGCCTATGCTGACAAAGATGTCAACCTACTTGGCTAATGTTGACGTTGACAAATTTTAATAATATTTTATTTTTCGAATTTTTTAATTTATTTTTTGTTTATTTTTCTTTTTCTCTTTATCTTTCTCTTCTTCCTTCTTTTTCCTCTTTTCCTCATAGTGGCCGGCAAGACTTCAGCTTGGATCACGAATCACGGCCCTTGCCCAGCCTCGCCCAAATCTAGGCAAACCAGCCTCGCCATGGCTGGTTTGAACAATGCTTAATAATTTTTTTCAATTTTTTTTTTAAATTCATACGAACTGGACCGTCTAGAACTAATTATGATAATTTAAACAAGAAATGGTTGATAAAATCACCCAAATAAAGACTTGTAAGTTCATATAAGAGTTGGTAAGTTGAAGGGTCAGTAAGAAAAAGGATAATCATTTCATAAAACTGTTGATAAGTTATCAATAAATTATCGAAAAATCAAGTGATCAACAATTCTAACAGTTCTCTTTTCACAATTACTAACTTTTCTTTTTAATAATCTACCAGCACGATAAAAAGGCTATTCTTTATGGAAGGCACAATAGAATTGTCCATTTTAGCCCTAGGGTGGAACCAAAACTAATAAAAACATGGCCATAAAGCAATGTAGTTTTTTTCTCGGAATCGCCTTTAAGGATTGTCTGCTCACCACTCTAATGTTGAAATGAAATATACATAATTTGTTGTGACAAAAAAAAGCACCGAGTATTAAGATGCTCAAAAAGCCTTGAACATGCTAATTTATTACGACATTTGAAAACATTATTATAGATCACAACAGCAATTTTCAAAAGGGCGCATTTTTTTTTCGATACTTCAGTGGGCTCAAGAGCCTTTCACATTCATTTGTCTTCATATCTTTGGTCGAAGAAGACTCTAGGATTTTGTGGGAGACTTCTTGCAATCATCATAGCATGAACCCAAACAGTTCCTAATTTTCTCGGCATCTGCAGACATCAAAATGGCTAGTTATTAACTGCAACTTTTGCCATTTTTCCCCTCCTCGGGTACTATTCACTCATCCTCTCTAGCTGGGCGCCCGTGCTACTGTTCGAGCGGTCAGTCTTCATGCGTTTTCAGGAGTTCCGGCCGGTTGTTGGAGCTGATTTTTGGAGGACAGCTTCTGGCTTCCCTCCTCTACCCCTCCACCGAAGCTTTTCTCCTGGTAGGTCCTACTCGTGTGCCTATGTCCCATGGTCGTTAGGGTTTTCTGGGTTTGCTCCATGGATTTTGCTGGAAAAAACTGGGCCCCCTCCTCGGCTGTGATAGAAGGCCAGTCGGCCTTGGGTAAAGCCCATCTTGATGCGGTGTATACCCGTGGACAAAGCCGAGGTAAGGCCCCCACTGTTCCTCCCCTTCCCTCGTCGGATATGGATGAAGGCCAGACCGGTTCTTTCTAGGCCCCCCAAGCTGCAGATGGTCAAAGAGGTCACAGCCGTGTTAGGCTCCCCACCAACCGTCCTCAGGCCCAAGGCCAACAACCTAAGGGCTCTAGACCACCCCCCCCAATCGCTCATGGGCGAACGTAGCCAAATCGGCGCTAAAAGGGTACAATCTTACCTTCGTCCCTCCTTCTGTGGTTGATAACAAAGCTGTGGTTAACCTGTCAGAGGAGATTCTGGAAGCAACAGACCCCAAGTGGTATGAATGCCTGGTTGGGTATTATGTGGGGAAGAAGCTCTCCTTCAAGCTGACCGAAACTGCCTTGAAGCAGATCTGGGGTGCTAAGCTTGCTAATGTTATGGCTAATGATGATGGCTTTTACTTCTTCCATGTTCCCAACCCGGAATCTCAAAGGAGAATTCTAGATGATGGGCCATTGACAATGGCCAAGGTCCCTTTAATTCTGCAACAATGGCATCTAATGCTAGAACTCAAAAAGGATCACCAAGTTTCCGTCCTGGTTTGGGTTAGGCTAAAGAATTTTCCTTATGCTTACTGGTCAGCGCTACGAATCAGTGCAGTGGCGAGTGCCATCGGGAAACTGCTATACGTCGACCTTAGAACGGAATAAATGAAAATGATCTATTTTGCAAGAGTTTGCATGGAGATATCAACTAACCTACCTCATTGTGATGCTATAGATGTCATACTTAATGGAGAAACCCCCTCAGTGATAGTTGAGTATGAATGGAGGCCAATCTCGTGCCCAAGCTATAACAACTTTGGCCATAAATGCCAGACTCAATCAGGTCCCGCTAGTTCTTTAGAGGCTGCTCAGCTAGCATCAATTGGTGATGTACCCCCCAACAAAAGCCCAGCTTCTGCCCCTCCTCTAGGTTTGACTGCTGTTGTAGGTACCTTTGAGGAAGGCTAGAAACTAGCCAAGTCCAAGAAGAAAAGGCTTGCCTTTAGACCAAAGGAAGCAGGTTCCACTGCCCCGCCGAGGATAGATCAAGCTGGACCTTGTGAAACGCTTCCCTCTACTGCAAAGACGGAACAAAAGAAGCAAGTAATGCCTCAGCAAGGAGTTGACAACTTACTAGCTAATATTTACGTTGACAAATTTTAATAATATTTTATTTTTCAAATTTTTTAATTTATTTTTTCTTTTTCTCCTTCTCTTTCTCTTTCTCTTCTTCTTTCTTTTTCCTCTTTTCCTCATAGTGGCCGGCGAGACTTTAGCTTGGATCATGGCCTTGCCCAACCTCGCCCAAATCTAGGCAAACCAGCCTCACCATGGCTGGTTTGAACAATGCTTAATAATTTTTTTCAATTTTTTTTTAAATTCATACAAACTAGACCGTCTAGAACTAATTATGATAATTTAAGCAAGAAATGGTTGATAAAATCACTCAAATAAAGATTTGTAAGTTCATATAAGAGTTGGTAAGTTGAAAGGTCGGTAAGAAAAAGGATAATCATTTCATAAAATTGTTGATAATTTATCAATAAATTATCGAAAAATCAAGTGATCAACAATTCTAACGGTTCTCTTTTACCAAAAAAAAAAAACAATTCTAACAGTTCTCTCTTCACAATTACAAACTTTTCTTTTTAATAATCTACCAGCACGAGAAAAAAGTCTGTTCTTTAGGGAAGGCACATTAGAATCGTCCATTTTAGCCCTAGGGTGGAACCAAAGCTAATAAAAACATGGCCATAAAGCAATGTAGTTTTTTTTTTCTCGGAATCGCCTTTAAGGATTGTCCGCTTACCACTCTAATGTTGAAATGAAATATACATAATTTGTTGTGACAAAAAAAAAAAAGCACCGAGTATTAAGATGCTCAAAAAGCCTTCAACATGCTAATTTATTACGACATTTGAAAACGTTATTATAGATCACAACAGCAATTTTCAAAAGGGTGCATTTTTTTCTTTCGATACTTTAGTGGGCTCAAGAGCCTTTGACATTCATTTTTCTTCATATCTTCGGCCGAAGAAGACTCTAGGATTTTGTGGGAGACTTCTTGCAATCATCATAGTATGAACCCAAACAGTCCTTAATTTTCTCGGCATCTGCAGACATCAAAATGGCTAGTTATTTGAAAAGTCACGAACTATGTATAATGAATTGTCAGGTAAATTGTCCAAAAAACCTATCGTTTTTTTTTTTGACACTTTTCCCGTGCATTGCCGTTGATTTGGCAAAAAAGAATGGTGCGCGAAGATCAACTCAATCGCATTTTACACTGAGAAATAATCTAGCGCCAACAACATTGACTAGTGCCGGCGGATTGAATACCCGAATAGCGTTTGAAGCACACGCTGCTGAGGGCCTCGGCGAGCCTTCCCTTCTGGCAGCTAGGCGGGAAGCATTCGTGAAGGCAATGGAGCCGCCCGATGTTGATCGAGCAGGTGGCTTTCCAGGTTACGTTCCCCTGAAAGACGTCGCCTCCGTGACCCTCGGTGCCCGTGGATCAACACCGCCATGAACAATGCCATGGCTATTCTCTTTGCAACACCCTTCGCATCCATGCCTCTCTCTCTCTCTCTCTCTCTCTCTCTCTACACTCAAAAAGTATTAACACTCAGCAATGCAAAGAACGTGAACAGGGACAGCTATAACTTACCTCAGAATGCGTAGTTTCCACCAATTCTCTTCGATTCTCATAAATCATAGAGCATAAGTCACTATAGTAAATGTTTTCTATATAGTTTTATAAGCGCATTAAAAAATAAAGCTAGTCCGGTAAAGTTCGGATAGACTTTTTTTTTTTTTAATGTTTTTACCGACGCGTCCTAATTTTTCTTTGACCGAAACACTACAAATTTTCACAACATATAAATCTTAACGTACAGATTTGCATATAATTTTTTTGGGAAAATCTCAAATAAGAACCCAAAGTAAGCCTATTTTTCAAATAAGGACCCGAAATAGCCGTTATCCTAAATAAGAACCCAAAATGGCTAACAAGTCTCAAATAAAGACCTGAACCAGCCGGCCGGCAAGCGTGTGACATTTCCAGTGGCCGGAATATGGGCAATTTTGTCCACAAAAATATTGATAGAAATTAACAAACCCTAAAAACAAAACTCCCCCAAACTCTTCACGTTCTTTTGACCTAAAAAAAAATCTTCACGTTCTCACGTTTTTCTTCTTCTGCTCTTCATCTTCTCCATTCTTTGTCCTCTTTCACTTGGAGCACTGGAATTTTCTGTTAATGGAACACAAATTGAAACACAACAAGAAGCCCTTACCTTTGTTTCTTCACATCTTCTTCTTTTGTTTTCTGTTTTTGTTTCTTTCAACGAAGAAGACAAATCTCGAGTAAAGCCACATTTTCGTCATTGAGACACTCGTGTGTAACACAAGGGCCTCGATTCTTCTTAATTTCTATCTATATTTTTTTGGGACAAAATTGCCCATATTCCGGCCACTGGAAATATCACACTCGTCGGCTGGTAGGTTCAGGTCTTTATTTGAGACTTGTTAGCCACTTCGGGTCCTTATTTGGAACAACGATTACTTTGGATCCTTATTTGAGAAAGTTGACTCACTTTAGGTCCTTATTTGAGATTTTCCTAATTTTTTTCTATTTTTGAATTAGAATAGTATTGTAAACCTTTAGCGAAAAAGTAAGAAGTTGTTTTTACATTTAAAAATAGTCTAAACAAACACGGGAGAATTCCTTTTTCTGTCCTTTTATTTTTGTGAAGAAGTTCCTTTTTTGTCTTGATACCCAACGAGTGCAACTTTTGTAAGAACAGAATTGTTATGTTATCTCATATTTTGAGCGATTGCTGTCATTTCTGCAAATGTTTAGTATACATCATCTTAAATGTTTTTATTATTTATTTCTTAAACAAGTTTCTTATGTCGGAAATTGTGAATTGTGATACATTTATTTAGCCACGAATGGATCCAAAATCACATATGACAAAAACCAATGAGTAAATGAGCCTATTTGCTATATTTGGGTATAAGAGTGATGTGATTTTACTGTTTATATAGATGTATGGAGAGAATCTTCTATCTGCTTATATGGTTATTTGATTTCGACTCTCATTCATCAAATATTATCGACAGTGTGTAAAGAGGAAGTTGTGTCCATCTTTATCAAACAAGTTATATGACCACATAGGTCGAGTTAATACTTTATCTATCAATAATTTCAACGTTTTTTTGGATGGAGGGAGATTCATTTTAGGCTAGGGAGTTTTCTAGGGATCAATTCAAAAGGACAGATAAATCCTCACCTTCCAAATAAGACATGATAAACCTGCCGGCTATGGGCTGTTATTTTCAAGTTGGGATTTTCTTTTCTTGTGGGGCTATTACAACTCCCTATTTTAAAAACTCCCATTTTTCCTAAAGAGATGAAATTGCCTATAAAAATCCAATCGAAATTTAAAACTGGGGGACCTAATTTAATTCTTTTTCCTTGTTTTTCCGTTTTTGCTTTTTCTAGACAGATTCTCATTGCCATTGTTAAGAATGTGACGTGGCTTTTCTTTTATTTCTTAAGTGGGTATCACCATTCACATCTAATGAAAGTGCCGATAATGTTAAATTGGGAATTGCACATCCAATTGGACGTTGATACATTCAAATCAAAGTTATTACTTTGAATAGTTGTATTGTCAAATGTTTTTTTTTTTTTTTTTTTTTTGGGGGCTACAAAAGAAGACATTAATTTTCTCATTTTTAATTTCAAAGAGTCAATGGAATTGTAACAAATCTGAAGTCACTCTTTCGAATCGTGTCTTATTGTTGGGCGTTGCTTTCTCTTCTTCCTTTTTTAATATATTAGGAGGCGTGTAATTTGGTAGCTTCATACGTAAGAACATATTCACCTCCAACCTAGTTAAAAGATAAGCAACATCTGCGCAATAGGTTCTAAATGATTTGCAAATAATATATCTTCTTTACAGCTTCGCGATGTAGTGCTTTGCCCAAATTGATAGTTAGTTTCGACACTTCTGACAGATATCTCATAATTACGATACAAATTATAATCGTATCGTCCAAATCCATGCAGATCAAATTATCAAAAGGAGTACCCAGGTGATGGGCATTCTCAAGTATCATTGCGCATATGAAATTAGATGTGTCGCAAAAGTCATTCGATCAACAGACGTTGCAAGTAGGATAGTTCTCTTATTTAATGTTCGCCATTCAAACATCACACGGAATCATTTGATTTATTTGTTTTTCCCATTCTCTGACTTCGAGATACTACTGAACGACTTCTCGCAATCCTTGGAACATGCCCCTGCGCACATTTTCGCCTTCTTAGGGTCTGCAAGAGAATAGAAGGAGGCATGGTTCAGGGAATAATGACATAGACAATTATCAAGAAAAGAGTTACTCAATCTTTTGTCAATATGTACTCAAAATACTAGATCTGACACCCGACAAAAAAATTTAATTTGTGGTTCTGTAGTGGTCAGTTTCAAATTATAAAAGCAATTTAAACACCCAGACCAATCTCTCTTTACAACAACATAAATTGAAAAAATGGTCTCGACCTCAAATTTTTCCAGATAGATTCCATGAAAAGTGAACGATGGTTAAAATCCTACTCTGAAAGGTTAACCCGGTCTCTTACCCTTCAAAGCATGATACAAAAAGACCATCAAAGAGAAACTTCCAAGCAAGTCAAGAAATTTCGAAAAGCCTTCGTGTGTTTCATCACTGGATCTGATTAACTAAAAGTACATGCCAAATTTCTAATTGATTATAGAGATGAATTTAAATGAGATTTTTTTTTTTTTTGTTCTTCTTTGTCATGAGGTAACTCTCAAGGACAATGGTTGTAACTAGTGGATTTGAAAGGGCTAGAGAGATGTCACAGATGAATCATTATCTTCGAGCAGAACCACCAAAAAAGTCATATACCTATTGTGCGAATGATGACGTGGAAATTTTTTAAAATAATTTTTTATTTTTTCAAATTTGTTATTAATTTTTATTCTTTTCTTTTCTTTTTTTCCATTTTTTTCTTTCTCTTTTTTTCCTCCATCTTCCTTCTTTCTCCGGCCAGCCGCCACCGGCCATAGACAAAGGTCGATCATTAGCGTGGTTGACCCCTGCCATGGTTGGGCAAGACCAAGCCTTGCCAGATTTAGCAAGGCCTTACTTAGCCATGGCAAGTATAAGCCTTGCCCAGCAACAGCGAGGCCGGCCTCACCATGGTTGTCCAAGGCTAAGCCTCGCCCGACCACCGGCAAGGGCGGCGTCGCCCTAATTGAGGCCAAGCCTCATCGGATCCGGCAAGGCCTCGCTAATGGCCAACGGTGGCGAGCCTCATCAATTGCCGTGAGGTTGACCTCGCCTCACCTCACCTCAACTAGTCAAAGGAAGAAGGAAGAAGGGAAAAAAAAAGGAAAAAATAAAATATTATTCAAAAATTTAAAAATTCAAAATTATTAAAAACTACCAACGTTAGCGTTTGCCAAATATCCGACCAAATTTAGCCGGATAGACTAAATTAGCACAATTACAAAATGTTTAGGACTGAATTTGCCAAAAAAATATTTATTACTAAATTAGTACAATTGCAATGAATTTAAGATTTTTTTTAGTAATTTTTCCTCATCTCCATTGTTGAACATAGATAAATAATGTCTTTACCAAAAAAAAAAAAAAAAAAACATAGATAAATGCCAGAAAGGTGAAAATAGAGGCACTAACCAGCACCGCCTTCGAAGTCGAGACATGTCGATGCGATGCAACCAACATTGCAGTAGCGGAGAGTTTTCTTGACACGGCAGACCCGAATACATCGGATATAACAATCGAGAAAGGGAATATGGAACAGACATTTAAGGTGGCACTTGAGGGGGCATGGCACACTCAAGTTAGGTTCGGATTCCACCTTGGATGCCCACCCCAACGACAGCATCGCCATCATCATCACCATCGACATCGTTTCCTTGCGATTATTGGAGCTCATGTTTTGCTCTCTCTCCCCGAAGAACACTCTAGTTTTCTTCTTATGAAGCCGAAAAAGGTTCCCCAGCGCAATAAGTTTGCACATGAGTTTGAATACATACATACATATTATATGTATTTTCAACTCTCGAAAAGCGGAGTCAGTTATGGCCTTCATTTATGACTAACAATTACGTCCTCCTTTGGTGTTATGGGAAGACTGTTTTGAATGGAAAGTAGCGTTGAATAAGTAGATTACGGATACAACTATAATTTGGAAAAATTACCATAAAAGTCATAAATCTATTGTACTTTTGTCAATATAAAATTTTTAATTATAGCAATTAAATCTTAAACATTTTCATATTTTATCAGTTGAGTACATTCAACTAATTTTGGACAAAAATCGTTGATATAGACTGCCAGCCATCCTACATCGCATAGTCGGCGTTGACATGGATGATTTTTTTCTTTTAATTTAATTATTCTTTTTTTTCTTTCTTTCTTTCTTTTTTATTATGGCTAACGAGGGTTGTTAGGCCCTCACCTATCGCAGGTGAGAGATTGCATGGTCTCGTCCAAATCTAGGCAAGGCCAATCTTGCCCAAATTTGGGCTAGGCTACCTTGCCCACGGCCATCGATTCCTCTCAACTCCTTCTCAACGTCAATGTTGTTAGCATTTGCTTCTCATTTCCCCTAATTTTACCTTTTTGCATTTACTGAGTGACTAGGTTTCGGGTGATCGTGAAGCCACTTTCACTCACCCTTCTTCGTTTTTAGCAGAGATCAATTAGTAGTGTCAAGCAGCTCATGGTTGTGGTCATGGACAAAAGGGGCTCGTCGAGGGCATCCCAACTGTCGGTTGCGGGCAAGGCTAAGGCCAGCCTCCCCGATTGTGGGCAACGCCGGGTGAGGTTAGTGAAGCCTTCACCAGCAGTTGGCGAGGGCCACAGCTTGGCGACCCTCACTCGCTACAATAAAAGGAAAAATTAAAAATTATTTAAAATTGGCACGTCAACGCTAGTGGTGCCATGTAGAATGGCCAATGTCCACATCAGCGATTTCTATCCATAATTAATCAAATGAACTCAATTAGTAAAACGCGAAAAGATTTATGATTTAATTGACATAATTAGAAAGTTTATGACTAAATCGGCAAAAAATACAATAAATTTAAAACTTTTTGGTAATTTTCCTACTATGGTTAGAGCTCATAAGATAAAAGGTTTAGTAGATATGTGCTAGCCCAATGACCTTGCAATGCTTGCCATGTGACAATTTACATAGGGTCCTGAAATATTAGGGGCAATTTTTTTTTTTTTTTTACGTGGAAATAAAAGGACAATACATTTGCCACATCTCATCGTTTCAATAGGAGGTCCATACATGTAGGGCCAAGCCTACTTAACTTTTTGCTATCTTATGACTGCAAATCATATATTTATGCACAGAATAGTAAACATAAAAAAATTCTCATAATAGTGAAGCAATGGTTGAATATAGGGGTGAGTAGGTTCTAGGGTGATTATTATATATGTTCTTCTGGAAACCACCGAGCACGACGGAGTTCAATTTTGAAACAATACTTTGATATACAATATAGTTTTTTTTATTGTCCTTTATGAAAATGACAAATAAAATAGGTCATCCCTTCACAATGTTGAACTAGCGTTGACGATGGTGGCCCACTTTCTGTTTTCTTCTCTTGCATGATTACCTAGTGGCGCATCATGCATATTGCTGTTTTTGACCCACCGGAGGTATCTTTATAAGCCAAGAGAGCAGTAATTTCGTGCATTTAATGAAAGAGCTAACTCTATTGGTGATGTTGCCATTTTTACGAAGAGTTTGTAGAATTGGTCGGTATATAATGCAAATAAAAGCTTGTAAGTTAATAGTATAGTTGGTTGATTGTAATCGTTGGTAAGCAACACCGACAAGTGTTGATAAATCAAAACTAATTGATAAATAAATGTATGAAAAGCTGATAAGTTACACAAGTAAAAACGTCAATAAATTCATATAATGTAAATAAACTTAAGGTATTATTAAGAAAGAAAATTAAAAGTTAATAAACAATTAAAAAAATTGATAAATTAGAAGAAAACAAAAGAACGTTGGTCAATAACTCAACTCAGGATTGGTAATACATATAGAGTGATCAATTTCAGGGTGTAAACCAACCCACCCTAGAACCTAGATTCAACCAAATAGGGTCAATTCCTAATATGTGGAACTAGACACCGATCTTGTCCACCTGAACTGGCGTTGTCTCTTTTTTTTTTTGGAAGCTATAATTCTTTTTTAATTTAAGTATGCTTATTCTTTTTGTAGATAATCAAAATTCTTGTATTGGAATTTGATAATCTAAGACTTTTTTTTTTTTTTGCTAAGTATAAATGAATTTCCTTTTTAATATGAAACTTAGCATGATTTCCTTATCTTGTTGTAAAAAAAAAAAAAAAAAAAAAAAAAAAAGGTTTGGTTTAATCCAAGTTTTGATCATGATTTTGGAGTTTCGCTTTGGATCGAGCAGAAATTTTACAATGCATATTGCCTCTGCCTTGAATGCAGCTTGAGTTCTAGAAGAGAACAAAATATTGAAAAAAGAAAAGATAAATAGGGCATAATGATTCAATCTGACCCCGCACAAGGAATCAATAATCAGACCGGTTATTTTCAATTCCAACTCTTGTGATTTGGTAACTAGCCAGAGTCGGCTGGACTTGTTCTCGGGTTGGACGGGACAAGCTCACCCCTAAATCTAGAACTAATTATGATAATTTAATCAGGAGAAGGTTGACAAAACCACTCAAATAAAGATTAGTAAGTTCAAGTAAGAGTTGGTAAGTAGTTGAAGGTGTTGGTAAAAAATAGTCATTTCATAAAAATGTCTGATATATTATCCATAAGTTACTGAAAAATCAAGTGAAGTTTTCTTTTCATATTTACCAACTTTTTTTTTTAATAATCTATCATCATGGAAAAAAAAAAGACCGTGCTTTTTTAAAGGCACGTTAGAATCGTCTATCTTAACCCTAGGGTGGAAGCAACGCTAATAAAAACATGGCCACAAAGCAGTGTAGTTTTTCTCTTGGAATCGCCTTTAAGAATCGTCTGCCTTGCCACTCTGATGTTGAAATGAAAAGTGTCTAATTTGTTGTGACATAAAAAGCACCGAGCAATAAGATGCTCAAAAAGCCTTGAATACTCTAATTATTACGACATTTGAAAACATCATTACAGTTCGCGACAGCAATTTACAAAATGGTGACTTCTTTCTATTTTTTCCGATACTTCAGTAGGCTCAAGAGCCTTTCACGTTTATTTTTCTTCAGATCTTCAGTTGAAGAAGACTCTAGGATTTTGTGGGAGACTTCTCGCAATCGTTATAGCATGAATCCAAACAGTCTTTAATTTTCTCAGCATCTGAAAAGTCGGGAACTATGTACAACAGATTGCCATGAAAATTGTCTGGGCAAAAAGTGCCCTATCTGCCTTTTTTGGCCGGCGCGGGGGGGAGGAGGAATGGGGTAGCAGACAATCGCGATCGGGTAGGGCAAAGCGGTGGGTAGGCAGGTGATGTTGAAAAGCGGAGTCAGAGCTATTGTCGACCGGTCTTATTGGTCAAGAAAGCGTCGAAAGAGTGACTAAAGCCATTACGAATGACAAGTACACGCAAGTGTCATGGGTCAATAGTTCATTAACAGCAGTTCATTGACAGCAGAATAACCCGTGCGGCACTCCCATGAACTAGTTGAGTTCATTCTCTCTACATCTGCACTCTTCATTCGATAACCCCAAGCTTCACTCCCAATGATTATTGGGTACAGGAGAGTCACAGTTTATGACACAAGAATGACCGGATCGAGTCTTGAGAGACAGAATGGCCAATGACATAAAAAAATACTTTGAAAGAAGAAGTCATTCACCAGAATGACGTGTATCAATGCTTACTCAAAAACCCTATACCTTAAAAAAAAAAAAAATTGGACAATTTTCCCGTGCATTATCTTTGATTTGGAAAAAAAAAATGGTGTTCGAAGATCAGATCGATCTGCATTTTACTCTGAGAAATAATCTTGTGCCAATAACATTGACTAGTGCCAGCAAATCGAATACCAGAATAGCGTTTGAAGCAAACAGAGTTCCTGCAACAGAGATCGCAGCTACTGAGGGCCTCGGCGGGCGTTTTCTTCCGGCAGCTAGGCGGGATGCATTGGTCGAGGCAAAGGAGCGGTTTAATGGTGACTGCGCAAGTGGCTTTGCAGATTCCGATCAATGCTTTGCACTTGAGAGACGTAGCCTCGGTGACCCTCGGTGCCTGGAGGATAAACACAGCCGTGAACAGTGCCATGGCTATTCTCTTTGCAACACCCTTCGCGTCCATGCCTCTCTCTCTCTCTCTCTCTCTCTCTACACTCAAAAAGGATCAACGCTCAGCAATACAAAGAACATGAACAAGGACAGCTATAAATACAAGTTTTGAACCCACGTGGAGGCATGAAGGAAAAGTTGCAATCTTGGCCTAGTTTCAAAATTATTTTTTTTCCTTTTATCGGTGATTGTTTAAGACAAGTTTTGTTCCGTATTTTCCCAATAAAGTTAGTTAATGAAGCCAGGAAATCATTAATAGGCAAGACAGTAAATAACTTACCTTTTTTTTTTTTGGTCACCATGTAAATGTTTTCTATATAGTTCTATGAGCGTATCAAAGAATAAAACTAGCTAGGAAACGTTTGGATAGATTTTTATTTTTTTACATTTGACTTAGTTTAGATATTTATACGGATGCATCTTGATTTTTCTTTAACCGAAACATCACAAATTTTCACAATATATAAATCTTAACACATAGATTAAACGTTTAAATTTTTTTTTTTTTTTAATTTGAATTGTATTGTAAACCTTTAGCGAAAAAGTAAGAAGTTGTTTTTACATTTTAAAATAGCCCAAACAAACACGAGACGGTACATTTTAAAAAGTAAGAATTATCCTTAAAACAGTATTTGCACACATCAAACAATTCATCTTATTCTCATTTTTTTCCAAAAAGTTTCCATCAATACTTCTTTTTTATATTATCTAATATTTTTCCAACAGATTCTTAATTTGTACAGCTTGGCAGTTTTCAGGGGAAAAGTACCAAAAATCCCAAACGTATTGCATTGGTACCAATTCAGTCATAAACTTTTTAATTAGACCAATTTAGTCATAAACTTTTTAATATTAGTACCAATTCAGTCTATCCGATCAATTTTGGCCAGCCGACGCTGACGTGAATGTCGGCTGGTAGCCAAACGCCGACACGCAATTTTATGATTTTTTTACAAATTTTTTTATTAATTTTTTTTTCTTTTTCCTTTTCTTTTCCGATGGTGGCCGGCAATCCTTAGGTGAGGCTCACTAACCACCGGGCGAGGGCTACAAAGCCCTCGCCTGCCGCCGGCGAGGGTCACGGCCCTCACCCAGTCTCTCCCAAGGCCGCCGGCGAGGCGGCTTCGCCCGGATCTAGGCGAGGCTGACCTCACCAGCTGCAGGCAAAGGCAGCCTTGCCAGACACGGGCGAGGCCATGGCGGCCATCGCCAGGGCGGAGGCAAGGGCCGCGAAGAGCTCACTAGCCGCCGACGAGGGTCGCAACCCTCGCTCGGCCTCACCTAGGGCCACGGGCAAGGCAACTTAGCCTAGATCTGGGCGAGGCTTGCCTTGCCACGGGCTAAGGAGGCCATTGCTAGGCCGGCATACTAGCGATGGCAGCCTTCGCCCGCGGCAAGCCCAAGGCGAGGCTGGCCTCACCCAGATCTATGCTAAACCACCTCGCCCGCAGCCCTGGGTGAGGCCTAGCGAGGGCCGCGACCCTCGTTGGCGACTGGCGAGGGCTTCGCGGCCCTCGCCTCCACCCTGGCAATGGCCGCCATGGCCTCGCCAGCCGCGGCCGAGGCTTGCCTCACCTAGATCCGAGTGAAGCCGCCTTGCCGGCGGCCCTAGGAGAGGCCAAACGAGGGCCACGACCCTCACTAGCCATTGCCAGAAAAGAAAAGGAAAAATAAATAATAATAATAATAATAATAATAATAATAATAATAATAATAATAATAATAATTCAAAAAATAAAATAAAAATTCATAAAAATTGCCACGTCAGCGCCGGCCGGCCAAAATTGGCCGAATGGACTGAATTGGTACCAATATTAAAAGGTTTAAGACTAAATTGATCAAATTGAAAAGTTTAGGTCTAATTGAAAAGTTTAGGACTGAATGCAATAGGTTTATGACTTTTTTGGTATTTTTCCCCAGTTTTCAGCCAAGCAAAAACTAAGTTATCAAAATACATCTCTCTAGTCTATCCTTTCTTTTTGTTATTAGCAACGTAGAGCAAAATACCAAAGCAGCCATAGATGAATATATGGAGTAAGTAATTATTTATGGATCATAGTCATCAAAATTGATTGACCCTTGATTCGTTTCATGCAAGTTGATCGATTCGAAGTCTAAATGATGTATTTATTAGGTTAATCTATAATTTTCTAAATTGCAAATGAGTCTATCAATTTGTTACTGAGTGTACAATTCGATGGGTATGTTCTGATTTGATCTATTCATAATTTTGTATATGATGATGTAACTCTCTTGTATATTTTGATGTATTTATATGTTTTGATAGCATAGTTCCTCATTCTACGATGTAACTTTAGTGAATTAACATATAAGAATGTTTAATTTCTGTCTCAATAATATTTATATGTTAGTAAAATGCAGGTAGCAATATCTTCATATACTCGAAATCAGTATACCTTTGTCATAGATGGTGGTTCTTCCTTGATTATATTTTATGAGATTCCTTCCTTAAGATATATATTAAGTAATTAGCGGAATTTTATGTTTTGACTCACTCTTAATTTGCGGTTCACAAATGTAAAATTTTAGTTCACGTTACATATCTGGATTTCATCGTTCAAATTTTGAAAAAGACCGATAAAACTAACAGCGTTTGAACTCTAATTTTATTCCACATATCTTTAATTTAAAAACAAAAGAACATATCTGCTTCAATTGTTTTTCTGGTTTTTCATAGTCGAAATTGAGGCAATATTGTAAGATTTTGTGCAACTATCAGAACATGCATCCGCACATCTTGACGCATTGTCGGCATCTGCATGAAAGCAGAAAAGCAAGATTTAGAGGGCAACAAATTAAAGCAAAATGCAAAATCAAGTTTCTCATGAAACGTATAGTAATTTAACTTGCACATGGTATTGTGAATTACATAGTTCTGTTGCGGTCAAATCTAAAATATAATGGAAAGTGGAATAATCAGAAAATCATGACAAAGAAGGCATAACAAAAAATGGACCACTAAAGAGAGATCTTCTGAACAAAATTCAAAGAATATTGACAGTGAGACTAGGATTTAAGGAGGGTTTCTGTAGTCCCTAAAATAGTTTGCAGCCGTCCCTCAAAAGCTTCAATCCTCCCTCTTGACTCTCGAGGGATGGGCATCCCGTCCCTCGTAGAAACCTCTAACAACAGGATGCTTGTCTCTTCATGTTAGGGTGTGGTTCATATTCCCTATTAATAAGGAAGTACAGGAGTTCTGGTTCCTGGCAAGCAAGAAGGGGTGAGGGGCTGCCTAGCAAGGGTCCTAGGGGGCAACGCCCTGAGACACCAAAAAGCTTTTTTAGTTTAGGTCTGTATTTTATTGGTAGTTTGAATTTGGACTCATAGATAGCTACCATGTCACTTATATAATTGAGCCTTGTAATGGGGAGATTAGAGGTGTTGATTATAATAGAATCTTCTGCTGCTGAATATAGCGTAAGAGTAAACTAGGATAAACCTTATGTCTTAATTTTTCTTTCTCACATTTACTCTCTACTTTGTTGTGTTTATGCACCAAACCTAAATATCCCCGGTAGCAAGGCAGGACGGCCTTTCATGGCATGCCAACCGATGACGTCTTGTGAAGAGATTTTAGCCATCACTAATAATTATAAGGGGTATGATTCGACGTCTTTAAGACACGATTGACCATCACCTAAACAAGTGAGAGTTTAATATCTGGTCTAAGTTTTGTGAAAAACAACATGAAGTAACGCTTACACAGGCCAATATTGCTGACATAGCTTAAATTGGGGTGTCGATTTCTTGAATTTTTCTAGATTTCTACCCAGATACATGCCTTTTCCATACAGCTGCCGATATTTTTCATTGAAGCATACAACAAAACACTTGCAGTCAAAAGGCTTCAATTAATTCATGATGGAATTTGCTAGGATTTGGAAGAGAACCCATATCTTCAAAAGTCATAATCTTGCTTTTTTTCATACGTCGTGGAGAGATATAAAATGAAATGTTTTTCAGAGAGAGAAAAGAGAGGGGGGGGAGGGGGTGTTTGAGAACTGTGCACGTACCAGCATCACTCCCGAAGCCCGAACACGTAGAGATCACACAACCAAGCCTGCAATAGCCGACGCCTTCCGGGATCGGGCGTCGGCATTTGTTCGCAATACATGTCAAAATACAACCTTTCCTGGGCGCCACAAAAGTACATTCAAGCCTGCACAGCAACTTGCACAACTCATAGTTGGATTGCACCCTTTGAACCCACAGCATCAATACCACCATTATCATCACCGTCGGCATCGCTTTCTCCGAGCTTTTGAAACTCATATTTCTTGGCCTTTTTTTCGGATTTTGTGACTGCTCTCCAAGTTTTAAAGCCACAAAGAAGCCCTAGACGCGAGAGGATTTTAGAAATGAGTCTGTTGGTTCTCGAAAATGGAAGACTATATATCTGGAAAATGAAAAATGAAAAGTTTGAATCATTAACGACCTTCTCATTTAAGAGCATCGATTCCTTTCCTGAGAAGATGCTGAGATTTGACCAAGAGTGACGCTAAAATAAATACACTTTAGAATAAGATATATGCGTCTGTGTATATAGAATATACATAATGAAATCACTTCACAACACAAGGAAAAGTGGGGTTGTTTCCACCCGTAATGTTATTAAAACATCTTTTATTGTGCAAAGGTCAAACAACTCTCCAACCCTTTTCACTTCTCTTTCCACATGCTAGCACCCTTGCAGTAACGCTTGTCTCTCTTGCTCGAGTTTGAGGCATTTCTATTGTATTACTATTATCACAAAACCATCCATACATCTAATTAAATTATATTTGTATCACAAATCAACTTTTTACCGATTAGATTGCCAGTTAATTTTAGATTACCAATTCTCATTTGAATTATTTCTTGAAGTTTATCCATTTTTTTCTTAAATTTACCAAACTTTTTATTGATTGTCGAGGTGAAGATGCTGCTCAATTGCAAAATGTTAACATTTGTACGTCTTGCTTGGGACACCTTTTAAGCTACAAAGTCTGTACTTAGGAGGAATAATCTTTTCATATCCAATTCTCTTGTTATACATAAAATTATTACGCTTTACTCAACTTTAATTTATAAAATATAAGATCCCGGATTAAAAATATCTTTTCATAGATGAAAGCTAGTCAAATAGAACTGAAATAACTTCATTTTGAAACATTAAAGTAGTAAACCTGCTCACGCTTTTATAGGGAGGGTTTGTTAACTTATGCCGCATGGCTATATCGTGGCGCAAATGCATAGTCCCAGCTTTTCTAGCCGTTACCATTAGTCGTTGGAAATGAAGGCTGCAATAAAGTTCCTGCATTTATTTGAAACAGCTTAAACAGGTAAAAAAATTATGAAAGGTAAATAAAAGTTGGTGAAGGATAGGAAAGTTAGTATTACAAGAAAATAAACTTGGTAGATAACTCTAAATGAGGGTTGGTAACCCAAAAATACTATGTAACTTTATAGGGGCGGTTGTTAAATCACTCATATTAAGTTTAGTGATTTCTAGAAAAATTTAGTAAAATAAGGTGCTGGTATGAAAGATAAATAAAAATTTGTAAACAATAAGAAAAGTTAGCAAATTACAGAACATATAAAGGTTTGTGGGCACATCAAGAGAGTTGGTAATAATATAATCAAAGAAAAGTTTGTGAATTACGGTAATTTAGGTTAGTAATCTCTTAAAATAGTTAGCAAATTTAAGGAGTAGCTAACCAAGACAAATAAAATTTGGTAACTTAATGAAGAAGCTGGTAAGTTAGAAAAACCAATAAATCGTTGGTAACCAAGATTAGTTGATACTTAAATCTGACCAAAGTTGACAAGTCAATGTAATTTAAGTTGATAACATTAGATTTTGTAATTTGAACTATTAGTATGTTATGCAAACAAAAATTGGCAAGTTAGTAGGTAATCGATAATTTGCAAACTTAAAACAAAATGTGTTGCTAATTTACTTAAAAAGTTGGAAAAAAAAAAGTTACCAGTCATTCTTTTAACAATAGTTTTTGCACTTACCAGTACTTACAGAAATTTACTAAAATAAAAAATAAAAAATAAAAAAAATCCAGAATTTTAGGCATAAAACTATATAATTTCGCTAAATTATCATAACTTAGACTATATAAATAAGATTGAGCAATGGCATCATTGCACCATAAAGATGGAAAAGAAAACATGACAACATTTGCCCAAATGATTATTTTCTTTGTCATTATTATTTTTCCTCAACGCAATGTCTTCCAGATCTAGGATGGAGAGGGAGACTCCTTGCAACCGTCCGAGCATGACTCCAAACCGACTTCACTTTCGTTTGTACCTACAAACATTGAAGAGAAAGCGATCAAGAAGTATAAAACGACAGCAAATTCTCGACCAAATTCCTTTCTTCTTATAATAAGAAAGCTCAATAGTCTACCGGAGTAGTGTTGGAAAGGCGCGGACACGGTGCGGCTGAGATCAAAGTCGTTAACCACCACCGTAAGCCTTCCCTTCTTGCAGTTTTCTGCTATGCACTCGTTGTAGCAACTTGGTGGATCTCGAGCCCCTGAACAAACCAATATGCACAAGAGTTTACACTAGAGAGATACGACCTCTATGATGGTTGGTGCCTCAAGGAGTAACAGTGACACTGCCACAAAAAGTGCCATCGTCATTCTCTTGGAATTGCCCCTAAAATCCATCTCTCAGTGCCATCGTCATTCTCTTGGAATTGCCCCTAAAATCCATCTCTCTCTCTCTCTCTCTCTCTCTCTCTCTCTCTCTCTCTCTCTCTCTCTCTCTCTCATGTGGTGGTGATGATGTAATCCCATAATTGAAACATCATTTCGAGATTTCAGTTCGAAACATCAAAATTAGAACCTTTTATGTTAAGGTGACACAAAAAAATGACCCTATCCGAGAAAATTCGAACGAGAGTGGCTTTTATAAAAATGTTGTTAATTTATGTGGCATGGGTATCTCGTGGGACATATGCATAGTGCTGACTTTTTTAGTTATTACAATTAATCTTGGGAAATAAAGAAAACATCAAAGCTCTGTTTGTTTCGCTGAAAATATTTTCCTTATTTTTTATATTTAATTTGCTTGATAAAATGAATCAATGGAAGATATTTTCCTAGTTAACGGAAAAGTTTTCCCACCAAATCTTAAATCCAGGAAAATGATTTCCTCTTTGAAAAGTCGAAAAACATTTTCCAAGATATGACTAGGTACGACGTCGAAAACTTTACACTTAGGCATGAAAACCCCAACGTTGGTTCTCCAATGCTCGAGCTCTAGTCCCGACCCTCAAGCCCGAGTCTATTAAGGCCGTGCGCAGGTCCTCGGCACTCAAGCTTGGGTTCTTCATTAATGAAACATTTGTAAATATTTTTTAAAAAAAATTAAATTTTTAATTATTTTAATTTTTGTTCTTACAAACGTTTGTTCTTGTAGAACATTTTATTTTGTTCTTACAAACGTTTGGTTCTCAATGCAAGGAACCAACATCGGGGTTTCATGCCCAAGCATAACATTTTAGCCATGCGTCGTTGTCGGTCTTGCCCAAGTCAATCAGCCAATGTCCGGATGCGCGGAGCACCCGATTAAATAGCCCTATGTGTTCGGCGACAACAGCTCAACCAATTTTGGCTACCACATCGAATTGCAACATGTTTTGATAAGATCGATTTGAGTCACAATCTGTTAGAGTAGTCCGCTTTATATGTGGTTAGGCCAAGTCATACGACTTAACCAAAAGTGGCAATTTGACTCTTTGGCAATTCTGATTATATACTTTAGAGGATCGGTGTATTCCGTATATATTTATGCATATGTTCTTAGTTCATTACAATGATCTTATCGAGCGGCTTGTTAATAAAAGGCTATAGGTTTCTATAACTCGAGTACATTGGCACCAAAATAAGGATATCCCAACCGGCTTTATTTCTGTCATTATATGTACAGAATACATCGCTGATCGACTAATAATTTCAGCATATCGATGGACTTCTTTTTATTTTCTGCATCTTATTATCCTTCTTCCATCTCCATCACTTTATTCTTCGATTGATTCCAAACCCCGGTGCGGTGGGCAAGACTTACTCGCAGGAATCGGAACATGAATGGACGCAACCCTGAAATTTTCCAGCATCTGCATATTCATGTAGCAGCAGTATATGTGTAAGAAGAAGTCATTGGAAGAATATTGTTTCACAAGCATAATCGAACAAATTCCCATCGTATGCATCTATAATGACACAGAAACGTCATACAACTATTGTCATTAAATTCAACAAAATCCTCATGAAAACGAACTCACAAAACATTTTGGGCGTTTGACATGCACACGAAGTACATTTTTCTTTAGTGTACTTTTCAAAGTGATAAACGTGGATGGAGTTCAATAGACTCTGAAAGATCATCAGCATGTAATTATTCTACTGAGGAGGTGGAAACTCGAAAGCTGTCATGAACCCTACCAATTTTTTAAGAACTATACCACACTGGTTTCGTCATACATACCACGATAGACATTGAGGCATGTGGACAGCATGCAACTTAAATTACGGTGAGCCGGGGCCTCCTGGAGCGTCGGGCTTCAGGCAATCTTCCAAGCAATGCGGTAACCTGGACAAGTCACAGGCCAGGTGACACTTGAACACGCAACCCAAAATCTTATCTGGTTCTTGAGCTTGCGTATCAGCTGATTTTGCCCAGGGAACCAAAGCCAACATCAACATTGCCATCACCCAACCCTTGATATAAGCCATCTTTCTCCACTGCGCGAGAGAGATGCTAACTTCTATGGTTGGACAATGAGCTTCGATGATTGTTGAAGTGTGGATGAAAGAGAAGTACTGTTGGGAACTTATATAAGCAAGAGGACGGCTAGGTTTACCATCTAAAACTCCTTTTGCTAAGTAGATTTCCACTCTCAACAGAGTTCGTTGATAATATTTTGACGACAAGCAACTAAAGAACGTGTCGCTTGTTTCCTCATCCGTTTATGGAAGAATGCGTCTGAGAAGTGCGTGAACCCAAGCCACCCGTTTTGTCCAGTACCAAGATGTGGTCATCATCGATTCATCATGCATTCTGCAGACGTGAACTCTTAAAAATAAAATGCGCGTTTCACGCTTGGCATTGCGCAGAATAAAATGATCAGCGCAGAAGTGGACATGCCAAAACTATACGACGCTCACGTTGGTCTGAGTTTTAGTACTTTTGCCATTTTCGTTATTGGAAGGGCGACGAGAATCTGACTTGTTAAGCGTCGGTAGTCACTTGATACTTGCGGGCTTCTAGCTAAATTGGCACGTCAGGTGAGGGAGTTGCATGATCTTCCCTCGTTTGTCTCTTTAGGCTTTGTTTTAAACCAAGTTATGAGCATATTTACTTTCTAATTAACTAGTAATTAAAGCACTTAGGGGCTTCCCCGTAAGACTGAGTTTTGTTTTTGCCACATATTGAGTTAGATATCTATCAATAATTATTTGATTTTTCTTAAGTTTATCAATTTTTATTAACGTTTATCAACTTTTATTTGACGTTACAAACGCCTTTAATTTATCTACATTTATATGAATCTACTAACCTTTATTTGTGCCACAAACAAGCTTTTCTTTCATTAATTTGATGATAAATTTCGGTTTACCAAGTCTAGTTTGTGTTGCTTACAAACATCTATTTTGATTTTTTGTCTAAATTATAACCTCTTCTAATTATGTTATCAATTTTTATTTGCCTTGTCTCCCAGCCATTAAATTAATCAACTTCTTTTTTAGAAGTTGTACCTTGTTTAGAGAAATTATCAACTGCAATTTGAGTCAGTTACCGATATTTAATTTTCCAACTAAGGTCAATAATTAAGGTCAAATGAGAGTTCATGACCCAACTATTATTCGTATTCGTATGATCTTGTCTCCTACCTAAGTTTGATTTTAATTAATTTTTGAACCATTTCTATAGTAATTTTCCGAGGCCCATTTTTAATGTTTTCATATTTATAATCTTAGATTTGTTTAAAAATGTAATTTTCATAGGCTCTATTGTTATTCCTTAGATGTTATATTGGAATATTGTGCATCTATTTGTAATGGGGTGATATACTGCTTGGCCCTTAAAAAGAAGATAAATGTCCATTTTAAATGAAACTGAAGTAATAGTTGAATATACTGCCATTTAAGATGCTACTCCAACAGTCACATTTTTGCGCTAGTGAATGTTGATATGTCAATTTATCGGATCATTGTCTCCTAGTGGCATTAGTTTTACGTATAAATGTGAGAGATGCTCAAAATTTGAATCGAGATTGACATTAAACTTAGGATCAATTTTTTTTTCCTGAAATATATCTACTCAACACAACTAGAATATATAGCTTCATAACTATACAATTGATACAATATCAATCTGGTTAACTTAAATATAAGGATTCGTAACTAGAGTCTAGTTAATAACACGACATCAATCATATGGTGACTCTAATGACATCAATTTTATAAGATAACTATCTAAAAGGTCATAAACTTATTAAACGACAACCAACTCAGTCATAAACATTTTAATTTGACCAATTCAATCATTCACATGGCAATTGCTAGTGCAGTCCTTTTACACAAAATTGGCAAAAATCACTAACATTAATGCTGGCCGTCCTACATGGTATAACCAATGCTAACATGCACATTTTTTTGCAAATTTTTTTAAAAATATTTTCTTATTTTTTTATAATTTTCCTTTTATAAAAAAAATATAAAAAAGAAAGAAGGAAAACTAGAAGGAAAGGGAAAAGATCAAAAAATTTTCAAAAAAAAAAATTCAAAAATTTAATAAGAGAACTAGAAAAAATTGTCCAGCGTTCACGTTAGCAATTTCCGACCAAATTGGCTCAAATGACTGCATTAACAAATCATTAAAAGGTTTAGAACTAATTACGTCAAATTGAAAAGTTTAAAACTAAAGTAATCGTCCCATAATAGGTTTAGAAGTTTTTGGATAATTCTTCTCATAATTTTATTGTGATTGAAACTGAAAAACCATACCACTATGCAAATTTCACAATCACGTAAAGACAAAATTTCTAGGAAAGTCGACATACAAATAGTTCACTGATAAATCACAAAGATCAATTGTTCTTCTAGATTTGTTTTTCTCAATTTGCATAATAAGACCTTTTCCCCGTGCATTGCACGAGTCTGTAGGCTAGTTGTGAAAGTAGCAATTCGATCTTGCTATCTTGCTATGCTGGAAAATTAGTAGTAACTAGGGAAGTAATTCTTTGCGATATTGAAGCGCAATAGACCAAGCATTTTCTAGGAAACAGATGAACATACTTAAATACGTATGCATATACATATAATACATATACATACAGACAGACATAAACAAGATTATGAATATAGGAATTGACGTCATATTAAAGTGAGTGGGAGGGCAGCGAAATGCGGTACACAGCTCTCGGACAAGAGGAAGAAATGGCACTCCTCTTTCAAATTCTAAAAATGCCATCTTCGTTTTACCTCGACAATCACCGCCAGATAAAAATTCCATTTATTGTATGGGTTTCAATCCCTTTCCGTTTACCCTTTCTCCAAGAAAAATAAGTAAATACTACAAACCACATAAAGTCAAAAGGCGGCCATCCTCTTTTTTTTTTTAATGGAAGTTATAGATTCTATCATATTACCTGTGTAAGGAAATCAAACCATGCATGGTGTTGGACAATTATTTGTACATATGGCAGATGGTGTTTGAATTACCCTTTCTCCAAGAAAAATAAGTAAATACTACAATTCACATAAAGTCAAAAGCTGGCTATCCTTTTTTATCGAACTTATAGATTCTATCATATTACCTGTGTAGGGAATCAAACCATGCATGGTGTTGGACAATTATTTGCACATATGACGGGAGTGTTTGAATAATAATAATAATAATAATAATAATAATAATAATAATAATAATATTATTATTATTATTATTATTATTATTATTATTATTATATCGATAATGAAATATTTGTTGGGTTGACATATATGTATCATGTGAGCTCATAATATACATCACAGAACAACCGTTAGATTTACATATATGCATTAGTGAGCTTATAATATACATCACTGGACGATTGTTTGTCGAAAATAACAATAAGGTTGTTTTCATAAGAACATGAAATAGTTCTATGTCAAAACAAAAAACGCAATGTTTGGAATGTTATCACTTGAATTTGGTGCAAGCCCAACAATGCAGACCTTTTCAAAGTGTATTTGTCAAATTTACATTAATTAATTACCTTGCTGACCCCACTTAAACACTCTTGTACTCTTCCTAAATTATGCCATATAAAACCAAACGCTAGTGCCCCCCAGAGAAGAAAAACTCACAGAAAGCTAATTCTCTCTCTCTCTCAAGTAAGCTTCCATGAAAGAGAAAATTGAAGCTCATCAGGGCCATGAATCTCTGCACAGGGCAATGTTCCCATAGCTTGCAATGGGCCATCTAATCCTCTTCTTTCATCTCTCCAAGCACTTGGCATAGAAGGGTGACAAAGTCTCTTTCATCTCAACACCAATAAACCTCGGGAAAAGGGTTAAAAAAAGTCCTAAACTTTTTACATTTGTGCCTAATTAGTCCTAAACATTTTTACTCAATGCTAATTTAGTCATTTCCGGCTAATTGTGGCCGGATTTTGCTGACTGAGCACCGGCCAATTGACGTAGCACGATCGGCACTAACGTAAACAATTTTTAATAATATTTTAATATTTTTGAATTTTCTTTTTTTTTTTTTTTTTTTCTTCTCCTCCTCCTCCTCCCGGCCCGGTCGCTAGACCTCGATGACCGGCCAAAGGCGACAACCGGTAAGGCTCGACCTTGCTAGATCCGGCGAGGTCGAGCCTCACTGCCCAGCGCCAGGCCAGCTCGAGGCCACCCAAGCCACGAGGGCGGCCTCACACCAAGCTAGTGAGGCTCACCCTCACCGGATCTAACAAGGGTCAAACCTCATCGGCCATGGGCCAGCAAGGTCGACCTCAACCCCATCGACCGTCGCCTCTGGCCAATCGTCGAGGTCTGGCGACAAGCTAGAGGAAGGAGGAGGAAAAGGAAAAAAAAGAAAAAGTAAAAGGAAAAATTCAAAAATATCAAAATATTATTGAAAATTGTATACATCAACATCGATTGTGCCACATCAGCCAACCGGTACTCAATCAGCAAAATCCAACTCAAATTAGCTGGAAATAACTGAATTAGCACCAAGTAAAAAGATTTATGACAAAATTGGCACCAAAAAAAGGTTTATGACTAAATTACCACAAATAAAAAGATTTAGGACTTTTTAATACTTTTCCCAACAAACCTCCACGGGCTCCCTAAAATACCCCAAAACCTCTCTCCACTCATCAACCTCGTATCCCTCCCTTTCCCTCACATAGTGGATTTAACACCTCATGCCGAGTCCTCCACTAACGTTTCCTTCTCCAAGCAAATGCTCCTCAGAATGGCCCTTGACGAGTTACAATCGACCATAATATGTTTCCTTGAATCCTCTAAACTTGATTGGATCATCTCTGACTTTGCTTCTTACTAGCTTCCTCACACAGCGGCTGCACTCGGCATCCGCTACTGCTTCTTTGGCCTCCTCAACGCTGCGTTGCATTGCTTAGTTGGCCCACCAGAAGTCCTCGTCAGCGGCATAGACTCTCGAAAGACGGTCAAGGATTTTTTACGCATCCCCGAGTGGATTCCCTTTGAGACCAATGTTGTTTTCTATTCATATGAGATCACCAAGTTTATTCAGCGCTCGAGCGAGTACAGTTCTGTAACACCCGATATGGTACGTAAGGGAGCAACAATAAGAGACAGCAAGGTTGTGCCTGTGAGGACGTGCATCGAGTTTGAACCTGAGTGGTTTGATCTCTTACGGGAGTTGTATCAGAAACCGATTGTTCCCATCGGTTTCTTACCTCCGTTCATGGAGGATTGATGACGCCTTAATTTTATTTAGGTAAGTTTTCAGATTAAAAAAAAAAAAGATCCCAAGAAATGTTTTTTTTTCTCCAAAAGCATGGAAAATCTCTCAAAAATCCAAAAGGCCTTAAGGTTTAAACAAGATTAGGTACCAAAAGGGCATTAGTGATTAACTAGTGTAATCAAGTCCTCGATCCTAATTTCTCTGGTTGCGCAGGAACGAGTATTTCTCCCGATACTCCGCTTGGGTTTCTAATCGACCCACCCCAAACCGATTAGTAGCGACTCTGTTTTAAAATTAATTTACAGGTTAAAAACTTAGACTATTAAAGTCGTGAATTGGTGGACTTAGGAGAGTCCGGGCCTAATAAATCCAGCCGAGCCATTAGCCTCCTTAGGCGCTCGTACCCGATTGCGGGTGCCCAAAAAAAAAAAAAAAAAAAAGGTCGCGACAGCTTGGCGACTCCGCTAGGGATTTTGAAAACTTAGGCCTTTTTTGTCTTATTTAAATTCTTTACTGACTTAGGTTTTTTTTTTTTTTCTTTATGCAGGTCAAGCTTAGAAATTTATTTTAATTTTGCTTAAAATAGATTATCTTGTGATTATAAACTGTTGTGCATGCTCTACTATTTTAAACATTACACAACCCGGCCGCCGGACCTGGGCCGCCATAGGATTTCTAGGATGGTGTTAAGAAAGATACGACCTCGAACGCGAGATTGCGATGTAGAGGTTGCCTTTCTTTTCCCCGAATTTCTTAGCCGAGTTTAGAAGGGTATGCTGCTAATGCGAGACTGCGACGAGCGAATACCCTTTTAATTTCAAAAAACCTTCTCAGTTAGAAATCGAGCCGCACGTCCCATCTGCATGTCTCTATGCTTGCCATTTTCTTTAAAAGCAAAGTAATTTATTTACTTTTACTCAGTCTTTTCTGGCTCATGGCAAAATAGGGTCAAGTTGTGTATTTCCCTTTCTTATATGCGATGGGAAGAATTGATATCCAGTTCATTCCTACCCCCAAGGGAGAGCTTCTCAGATGGTGGAAGCAGTTAGATCAGCTTGGCCAAGAGCGCGTCAAAGCAAGAATCGGTCATCTCCTCCCATTGCTCCAAATCAATATCCACTCTGGAGTCATGCAAGCACTACCACATTTCTGGTGTCCTGAAACATCTACCTTTGTGTTTGGAAAATTTGAACTGACTCCAACATTGGAAGAGTACAGTCTCGCCATAGGAATGCCCTTGGGAAGAGAGCTCGCTAAACCACCATTTGGCATTGACCCCGTGGTCAGTCTATCACGCTTTTTAAAAAATCATTCGGTAAAAGAAATTGTTGGAGCCAACAACAATGCTTTTCCACTATCATCCTTAACTGAATGTTTTGAAAAACAATCAATGACCCAAAAAACCAAGATCTTCCTATTGGCCTTCTTTGGATTTATCATCTTCCCATATAGAAAGAATGACATAAATCCTTCAATCGCATAGGTAATAAATCATTGCACTTTCGGAGCAGGATATGTAAACATGGTTTTAGCTGAAACCTTTTTATCCCTTAATCGTTTCAAGGACCAAAAAGAAAAAAATCATGAAGGCTACTCCAGAAATTTTACAAATGTGGTTCTTTTCCCATATCAAAGGATTTGGGCACCTCATGCAAATATTTGAAATCAACAAGTTTAAACACCCACTACAAAAGTTTCAAACCTTGGAAAAATATTCTCCCAATGAAGAGTATTCTCGGTGGATTAACTTGCTAAAAGACCCGGTCCCTGAGACATTCCTATGGCGAATTAAATGGTTCATTGCAGGAGATGCGCGCTTTGCGCTTAATTATTACGACCCCATCCCGTTGCTGGGCCTCTCCGGAGCTACCTCATATTATCCATATAGGGTGGCTCGTCAGTATAGGGTCCTCCAAGAAATCCCGCCACCGCTCAAATCAGGATTGTTTCGAATCCTTTTCACCCGTACAGACTACAACTACTTGGAGGAAATCCGCATAATTCAGAACGCATGGAGTAGATGTCACACTGAAAAGATTGTCATACCCAGAAGGTTAAAGGGGCAGGAAAAAGCTCATCATGCATCCACATTCTACATCCTCAACCATATAATTCCTGAGGAGCTGCAACCAGTAATCCTCGATGTAGTTGATAAACTTACCTTGCAAGGGCGAATCGAACCTCTTGAAAAGAGCCTGGAGACAAGCAAGAGACACGTATCGAAGCTAGCAAGAAGAAGCAAGTAGCTTCACAAGACTGGAACTTCCCATCGCATATAAAAATGGGCAGCAGGATTTTTGATGTAAATAATGTGAATATCTAGGGTCGTTCTGACTTGTGTAAAGAGCCCTTTTGGCATTGTATAAATCTCCTGTTAATAAATAAGAATGACTCGATCCTTGCCATGAGCCAATTTTCCATGTGTTTCCTTCGTTTACGTTTTCTCCATTTTCTGTGCTGACAAGCAATCACATCATAGTCATATTCGCCAAATCCAAAAGCTAGAATGGCTTAAGAAAATGTCCCAAGCCATGTCGAGATTATGGAAAGTGAAATGAAGCAAGTCTTCAATGTGCTTCAACAACTCTCAAAGCAGATAGATTCCATCCAAGGCAAATTGGCTCCCGCCCCAGCCTCAATCGAAGTATTATTACCGCAATCGTCTATCCGAGGTGATCAAGGAAGAGATACCAATGATAACATGCCCGAATTGGAGGATAATACGCACCAAATCATAGTTGAGAAAGCAAAGCCCAACAGTTTGTCTAAGACTGAACATGACAAACGCCTTGAGAAACTTGAAGAGAGGCTAAAACAACTGCAGGGCCTTCAAGATCCTACTTCAACAGACCTCTCCATCTACTCTAAGGTTAAAATGCCAGAAAAATTCAAAATGCCTGAGTTTGAGAAGTACGATGGCACGACCTGTCCAAGGGCTCACTTGCAAATGTATTTGGTTCGAATGACCCAGTACGTTAATAATGTACCTTTAATGATCCAGTTGTTCCAGTCAAGCCTGGTAGGTCCCGCCCTGAGGTGGTACATCAAAAAGAACATAAACCTCATCGAGACATGGAGTGAAGCAAGTGAGGCATTCCTCAAGCAGTACAAATTCATAATGGACATTAACCCTTCTCGTGAGGATCTCGATCGCACGGAAAAGAAAAAACAGGAATCTTTCAAAGAATATGCTATTAGATGGAGGAATCTCGCCGCCCAGATCAATCCTGAGCCAACTGACTTTGAATTGAGAAAAATGTTCATCAAAACCCTCCCCTATGAATACCGCAATCAAATGGTGACTACGATCGCTGAATCATTCAATCAACTCATTCCAGTGGGAGAGCAGATTGAGACAGGTTTAAGGGACGGCTGGTTCATTGAGCCTGCACCTGTCAGTAAAAGGCTCAACATGAAAAAAGATAAAGAACCCCTGATTGATGTCAATGCCACCTACACTGCAAACACCGGTCACCTCCCGACCGTTCAGACAAGCACATGCCAACAACAGACTAATAGCCGTCCACCCCAGCGCTACAACAACATAAGACAATTCACTCCGCTCCCTGGATCTCCATCACAGGTTTTGGCAATCCTCCGGAACAAGAACCTCCTCTCAACTGAGCCAAAACGACCCAACGCGGAAAGCTTCTCCAGCTATGACCCATCTGAAAAATGCGACTATCACATGGGAGAAGTAGGCCACTCGACTGATGAATGCTTCACCCTTAAACATCGGATCCAGAACCTGCTAGATACTAAAGCTTTCTCATTCCAAACTACAAAACCAAATGTCCAAAGCAATCCACTCCCCAAGCACGCCGACAAGGTAAATGCGATATTCAGTTCAGAGGCCAATCAAATTAGAAATGCCAAAATACTTATTGTTGACATCTATCGATGGCTGGTAGAAGCTGGGTATTATTCAAGCAATGGAATACCACCCTTAGCAATGATGAAGGAAAAGGTGTCGAGGATGATGGAGGCTGGAATAGTTGTGTACGCTGGCCACACCGGCATGGTCTCTACTATATCGCAAGTCGTCATCAATTGGGATGAAGAATTTGCCGCGCTAAGCACAGGAAGGGAGAAGAAGGATTCCACCCCATTTGAAAGCATCTTTGAAGGAGCCATAGTTCAAGCATCAACAGCAGAAGCAGCTATAGTCATTGAAATCCCCAAGCCCTACAAATACGAAGGCAATAATGCAGTACCGTGGTCTTACGACTTCGATGTAGGCTTAGTCACGAGATATGGGCGAACCTATGCTCAAGCCAATACGCAGCCTGCCAAGCCCATCACTGACGAAAAAGCCAAGGAGTTTTTGGCTGTAGTCAAAGCCAGTGAATACAATGTGGTGGAACAATTGCGAAAATCACCAGAACAGATTTCTCTACTAGAATTACTTCAGACATCTGTCAAGCACCAGAAATTCCTCATGAAAGCATTAAGTGAAGTACATGTCCCTGAAACGATTGAGCATGACAAAGTCGAGGAGTTCGTCGGTACCATCCTTCTAAAAGATCAGATGGCATTTTCTGATGAAGAGATCCCTGAGAAGGGTAGAGGACACACCAAGGGCCTCTACATATTAGTCAAGTGCAATGCATCTCACGTCACTCGAGTGCTGATTGACAATGGATCTGCTCTTAACATATGTCCACTAGCGACACTCCGTCGCCTTAAAATAGAGAGATCATGGATCCAGGTACCCAAGACTTCTGTTCGAGCATTCGATGGAACAAAGAAGGAAACAGTGGGAGAGATCGAGCTCGACATTCAAATTGGCCCAACCATATTCAAAATTTTATTCCAGGTGATGGATATCCCCACTGCGTTCAATTTCCTCTTAGGGCGCCCATGGATCCACGTCGCAAGAGCAGTACCTTCAAGCCTCCACCAAAGTGTGAAGTTCGTGGTTGGAGGAAAACTGATCACGGTCCGAGGAGAAGAAGATCACCGCATCTACCACGAGACGGCCATCCCTTATGTTGAACCTAGTGACAAAAGCGAAGCCAGCTATCAATCGTTCGAGCTCGTGTCTACTATACACGAAACTCGAGGGACTTTGCCCCTTGTCCCCGAGGTATCAAGCGCTGCAATCATGGTAGGAAAAATCATGGTTGGACATGGTTTCATTCCAGGACAAGGGCTTGGTAGGAGAGGCCAGGGCATCCGTCAGCCTATTGAAGCCCTGAGGAGACCCTATACTATCGGTTTAGGATATTCCTCGGATAGAAAAGCAAAGAAAAAAGTCGGCCTTGTATATCCCCGTCTCGATGAAACTTTCCTAGGCCCAGCCAGGATGATGCATAAGGAGAAGGAAGCGAATACTTCAAAATGGTTCAACCCCGGAAGCGCGAAATTGCCCATAATCTAGGAAGACACAACTTGGCCCTCACTTATAAAGAAAGAGGAGCCAGATGACATGACCACCATGTTCGGGGACATTTTCATAGGTACCATTGAGGAAAAGCAGTTTGAAGAGACATGCGATAACTTCTCGTTTATCCAACTCCAACACCAAGTCGAAGAATTACGCAAGACTGTACACCATTTGACAGAAAACTTCACTCAAGCTACCCGTACATTCCGCTCTCGTTACAATGAGGAGCTGGTAGTAAATGAAGAAAACTCTACTGACATGATCTGGCAAGGGGCTTGGCTACCCCAGTCCTCAACAAACACTCGGCCATATTCGCCTCTTCCTAAATCAATGGCCATTATTTTCCCCATCCTCCTAGAGCAAGGGATAATTGGCAGGGAACTGAGCCATCCTACTCTCGAGTATTTCCTTGATTACGATCCATCCAAGCAATGTGATTATCATTCGGGGGAATTAGGACACTCGCTAGATGACTGCACCATCCTAAGAGACAAGGTTCAGGATCTTTTGGATGTTGGGGTATTCACGTTTCATTCTCCGTGGCTGTGTTTTGGCAAGGATCACCTCCTCATGGTACCCAGCACCCGTACCATGTTCCCTGAGCATGCTAAGGAAGCGCGTAGAGGAGAGGCAATCATGGACACTTTGGGCCAACCAAGTGGTAAATTTGACTACTATGTCAATTATTCAATCCCCCAAAGTTTCTATAATCGTCATCACAACATCGTCCTTGATGGATGGGAATGCATGGATAATCTGAAATCCGGAAGGTCGGGAGCACATGAAGATGTGGCTGGCAACTGGTATAAAGACTTCTTCGTGGGCGCTATCAACGAAGGACCGTCAGGAGAAATGGGCGCAGACCCGCTCGAGTAGAATCCTTTTTAATTTCTCTGCATACTCCCCTACATGGGAGCCTGTACATATTTCTTAAAATCTGGCTTATTTTGTTTTCAACATCACTTCCACTCAAGGAACTATTTTTTGAAATCACCCTGTAAATCCGTCTACTAATAAATAAAGTTGAAAAAATTTTGAGGGCATGAGGAGACACACCAAACCGGCCCGTTGATGATAGCCAGCCGTCAAATGAAAAAAGAAATCTGAGGCCCGGATCTCCTTATGTTTCCTTGTCCTAAATCTTCAAGAACAATTTATCACATTTTCAAAAGAAATAAGCATGCATGCTACTAACCTTATTTGTTCCCTTAGCCTATCTACTCTATGACACAGGAATAATCTAGCAACATGTGAGGGCATGGGAACGGTCCAAACCAACATTGTTGGTAGCCATGACAGCAATTCTGATAATTCAGACGATGATTTCGACGAAGTCCAACGGAATTGGGAGCGACACGAAAAAGCAAGGCTCCCTACTACTGAAGACACCGTCATTGTCAATTTAGGCAACACAGAAGGTCCAAGGGAGATAAAGATTGGCGCAAACCTTCCTAAAGAAGAAGCTGCAAGCTTAATTGCCCTCCTAAAGAGATATCAAGACGTATTCGCATGGTCATATGCCGATATGCCAGGCTTTGATCCAATGATCGTGGAGCATAGCTTGCCAACCAACCCTAATGTAGCCCCCAAGAAGCAACGGCTAAGAAGAACTAAGCCTGAGTTGTCAAAAAAGATTGAAGAAGTAATGAAGCTCCTGGAAGTAGGCTTCCTCGAAGTCTCGCAATATCCTAGTTGGGTAGCAAACATTGTACCGGTGAAGAAAAAAGATGGTCGAATCTGGGTTTGTGTTAACTACCGCGATTTGAACAAAGCAAGCCAAAAAAATGATTTCCCACTACCTCACATAGACGTTCTTGTAGATAGTACTGCTGAATTCAAGCTTTTCTCTTTCATGGATGGATTCTTGGGATACAACCAAATAAAAATGAAGGAGGAAGACAAGGAAAAGACTGTATTCATTACTCCATGGGGAACTTTTCACTATAAGGTCATGCCTTTTGGCCTGAAAAACGCTGGAGGAACATACCAACGTGCCATGGTCACCATTTTTCATGACATGATGCACAAAGAAATTGAAGTATATGTCGATGACATGATCGCCAAAACCAGACATGGAGAAGACCATGTGAAGACCCTGGAAAAATTATTCGATCGGCTTCGCCAGTTCAAGTTGCGCTTGAACCCAGCAAAATGTGTGTTCGGGGCAACTTCCGGCAAATTACTTTGGTTCATTGTGAGCTGTAAAGGGATAGAAGTAGACCCGTCAAAAACCAATGCGATATTTGAGATGTCTCCTCCCTCGACTGTAAAAGAAGTCCGGGGCCTCCTAAGAAGATTAAATTACATTGCGTGATTCATTTCCTAGCTTTCCGAAACTGTAAAACCTTTCTTTAAACTTCTCAGGAAGGATGCACAAATCAAATGGGATGATAACTGCCGACTGGCGTTTGAAAATCTAAAACGATGCGATGAAGCCCCGATTTTAGTACCCCCGACTCCAGGGCACCCTTTGACCCTCTACCTTACCATCAACAGTGAATCCCTAGGTGCAACGTTGGCACAGAAAGGGCCCAATGATGGAAAAGAGCGAGCCATTTACTATTTGAGTAAAAAGTTCACCACGTCAGAACAAAACTACTCCAAATCAGAAAAAATATGCGCTGCATTGGTATGGGTGTTGCACAGACTCCGGCAGTATACCTTGCATTACCAAACATTCCTTGTAACTGAGAGTGACCCAATCAAGTATTTGCTCGGTTGCCCGGCCTTGGTGGGAAGATTGGCCAAATGGCAAATCCTGATCTCATAATTCGACATCCAGGTGATGTTGCAAAAATCAGTTAAAGGTCGAGTGATTGCTGATATGTTAGCAGATTGCCCTAAAGAAGTACGCGAGGATCATTCCCCAGACGACCGAATTTCAACAGTAGAAAAGGACACATGGACTATGTTCTTTGACGGAGCTGTAAATTTGTCAGGTTCAGGCACCGGGGCGATCTTGATATCCCCAAATGGGCAACATTATCTTGTGGCTGCAAAATTGATGTTTCCATGCACCAATAATATAGCCGAATATGAAGCATGCATCCTCGGCCTACAAGCAACTATTGGAATGGAAGTGTCAAAACTCAAAGTGTTCGGTGACTCTGCCTTAATTATCCTCTAGACTGTGGGCGAGTGGAAGACAAGAGACGCCAAACTAGTGCCTTATCACGACTACTTGGAAGAATTGGTAGGAGAATTCTAGGACGTCTCGTTTGAATACCTACCTAGAATTCATAACCAGTTTGCTGATGCACTAACAATACTATCATCTATGTTACAAGTAACGAAAGGGTTAGAAGTAAAGCCTTTGAAGATTGAAGTCCTGACAAGACAGGCCCACTGCATGACTATAACAGAAGAACCCGACGGGAAACCCTGGTATTACGACATCATGAGATACGTCCAGAAGCAGGAATTCCCTAAAGAAAGCACTCCCTCTGATCGAAAATACCTAATGAAAATGGCTTCGAGGTTCTTCATCAGCGGTGAAAATTTGTACAAAAGATCATATAACTCAGTTTTGTTAAGGTGTGTGGATGCAAATGAAGCCACACAAATAATGCAAGAAATACATGGGGGAGTATGTGGCCCTCACATGAATGGACGTATGTTGGCCAAGAAAATAATGAGATTGGGTTATTACTGGTTCCCCTTAGAGAGCGATTGTGCTCAACATGTGAGAAGCTGTCATCGTTGTCAGATTCACGGGGACAAGATAAATGTCCCTCCAATTGAATTGCATCAGTTATCTGAGCCATGGCCATTTTCAATGTGGGGCATTGATGTAATTGGCCCAATCAATCCGAAGGCGTTAAATGGGCACCGGTTCATTTTGGTCGCGATCGACTACTTCTCAAAATGGATCGAGGCCATATCCTATGCAAGCGTAACTGCACGAAACGTTATGAAGTTCGTCAGACGTGACATAATCGCCCGTTATGGCGTACCGGAAGCTATCGTCATCGTCAATGGGTCAAACCTGAACAATAAGTTGATTGATCAATTGTTTTCTGAGTTCAAAATCCAACATCTGAACTCATCCCCTTATCATCCACAAATGAATGGAGCCGTGGAAGCCGCCAACAAGAAAATCAAGAGAATCCTATCCAAGACAGCTAAAAACTACCGCGACTAGCATGAGAGGTTACCCTTTGCACTAGCAGCATATCGAACTTCAATTTGAACTTCCACTGGGGCAATGCCTTTTTCCCTGGTTTATGGCATGGAGGCGGTTTTACCTGTAGAAGTAGAAATCCCTTCCCTGCGAATTTTATCCCAGATATGATTGTCCAAGGAAGAATGGACACAACAAAGGCTTAAGCAATTAAATATGATCGACGAAAAACGACTGAAAGCCCTCTGTCATGGTCAGTGTTACCAGCAGAGGGTAGCTCGATCGTTCAATCAAAAGGTGCGACCCAAGCACTTCGAGGTAAACGGGCTAGTCTTGAGAAAGACGCTGCCAATCTTTCCAGAGCCCGGAGGCAAGTTCGCCCCAAATTACAAGGGTCCTTATGTAATAAAGAAGATACTCCCCGAAGGAGCCTTGATCCTAAATGAGATGGATGGGCGAGAATTCTCTAAACCAGTTAATTCCGATGCTGTAAAAAAGTATTACCCTTGAAAGATGTTCATTGTCTGGCATTGCCAAGCACTTCTCTATCAGAATGAAAATGCCTATGCACCTTTATATATGAGTGATGTATTTACACCATCATAAAAATCCGTTTGGATGATCCAACAAAGAAGAATGAATGATAATCACCAGCATTTAAGGAAGTGTCGAAAATCAAGTAGCAAACTCGATGGCATAACTTGAGCAAATCGACATTACCTAGGCAGACGCGTAAGAGTAATCCATGTCAATTTTGCCCAGCTCAGTGTAAAGGACGCGTCATTCAGGAACCAGCCTGGTCAGAAGGAACCTTCTATCTCAGTCAACAATCTTAGAATCTGGAAGCCTCATTTCTTGTTCCAGACACATGCTCTTGCAAGAAGTAATTGCTATTAGTAAACTAGAAGTTTTTATTGTCCATCTTAAATTCCATAGAAGCTTGAGGTACATGACTTTGCTTGATCAAAGGCAGAAGGAAAAATTCCATAGAAGGAAAGCGTTGAAAATCAATCAACGACCAGCAATCATGCATACGTGGCCACAAGTAGGAAAGGCCAGTCAAAAGAAGCATTGAAATGTAAAAGAGGCCATCAGCAACTTCCCTAAGAGCCATCACAAATAAACTCTGGGGGAAAGGTAACTTGGCATCATTCCTAACATTCACTCTCTGAACTCATATTGACAGGAAGCATTGGGATTCAAGAGCCAGATCAAATGGTTAAATAGGGCAAACCAAGTGATCCAACCCCAGGCCAAAAACAAAGACGTCCGATCAAATTATCAACCCATAGCTGATTATTCATGTGACATCTCCCTATTCAATAGGGACAATCCATCGACACCCATTTGTGAATAACCTTTTTGATATTCAAGATTTAACATATTTGGAAACACTGTTTTATTAACCCTTAAAGCTATCAATAGGGTCTTTGTTTGAACCATTCATTTGTCTTGAGAAAACAAACTCTCTCATGTTTAAAATACTACATGCCTTTTCCAAATGGATTTTTGCATGATGATTTTGTCTATCTAAATCTTTGATTCTATTAAGGATTATTAGAATAGACTGCTAAGTGAAGAATACAAGATTAATTGAGCATGCTGGATGAGGCACGTCAGAATGATGACAGGCAAGCCATATCCCACACACAGTCCCCCATCTATACACTTGTGAAATGAGTGCAGAAAATTCCATGACTGCAGGGTAAAGAGTTCTCTCGCGAATGGTACGATAACCAAAATAGTGAGAGGCATTCCATCGCTCACCCCATTGAGCCCCATACATTGGTGAAGCTTCTCTCATACCCCTGTCAAGAACCACCCCACACTGGGGCAGATCAGAGGCGAAGTGTCATCACAAGGTGAGAAGAGGGATAGAAATTTTCTTGCTTGCACTTGCATCAATCTTCAGGTGTCTTTATTGCATATGAACACTCGCGTTAATTTAAGTGCCCTAGAATGACGAAGAGCAATTCTTTCTCTACGCACTTGTATTCATTGTACAACCCAATTGAGTCTGTAATTTCACCCTCACGTGGAGGCAAAACATAAGTTACTACCATTTAAGCAGCATAGCTCGGAGCGCTAGCTTAAGACAAAGACTCAAGAGTCTAACAACAGTGTCGTGATTGAACTTGCCTAGGCTAGTTCCTTTAACAACAAGAATGAAAAAACAAGGGCATAAAAAAGCAGTGTACCTGGTAAAAGCAAGGTCAATGCCCATAAATGAAGAACTGGAATAAAAATAGGGGCATGAAAAAGCAGTGTGCCTGGTAAAAGTAAGGCCAATGCCCCCCAGTCAAAAATACAGCCAAGAAAAAGTTGTTGTTGTGGTCCATAAAACCTCCATCTGACAAGAAAGACTAGTGACAAATGCCAAGACAATCACCAACACTCACCTTCTTACATGTGAGCCAAGTCTACGTTACATTCCCATTGTAAAAGTCTCTTCAGACTAGGGGCACTTCAATTAACGTAGGATTTCATATGTGCATAAGCATCACTCGAAGAAGGGATAAGTACACTAATGGTGCCATAAGTTGTATGCGGTGCTCACTTTGGTGCCAAAAGTTTCCGTCGGATCATTTAAGTGCCAAAAAATTTGAAAAACGCTCACTTTGGTGCCAACGCCGATCTGATCGGCCGGAAATCTGACGTGGCATTTTTTTTATTAATTTCTTATGCTGATGTGGCTCACCGGAGTTTCCCTTGGATCACTTAGGCCTTCAAACGACGCCGTTTTGTGTCTTTCCCCCAAATTCAAAATCCTATATCCCCAAACGACGCCGTTTTGTGTTGTCTTCTTCCCCGAATAGATCCAGCAACACCAACAGCGCCGAACCAGCAACACCAGCAGCGCTGAACCAGCAACACTAGTAATTTTCCAAAAAGAAACCACGCATTTGCCTCCGCCCTCCCCCAGTAGTTTCCCCCATTTTCAATCACCTTATCAACCTTTCAAATCCCCGAATCTCAGCCCCACCACCGCATTTTCCCAAGGAATATCGTTGGGTGCAAAGGAAACGCGAGCTCGAAGAATCTCTAGAAGCACGAGTGATCCGGCCAATGGTAGCCGCGAAGATTTGGAATGCCACAGAGGTTGTCGGCGAAGCCAGCTGCTATGAAGGCGGCGGCCGTGGCCTCGTCATCCCTTCCTCCGCCCTCATCGTCGACACCTCCCTCTCTCTCAGGATTTTCTATTCGTTTTTTTTTTTTTTTTCTTTTGTCTTGCTGTGGCAAGCAACTACGATGGAGGTCGAGGGATGGCAGCTGAGTGATGGTGGCCGAGGGATGGCGGCCAAGTGACGGTGGCCGAGGGACGGAGGCCGAGCGACGGCGGACGAGCAATGGCGGACAAAAAAACCCTAATTTCAATCTCCAAATAAAATAAAAAAAAACGGCGTCGTTTTTGTGAGGCTATCCACGTAGGACGGCAAAATGACGTCGTTTTCTTAAGGAAGATGGAAAACGACGTCGTTTAAAAGGCTTCTCGATTTTTTTTTTTAAATATAAAAGCCACGTAATCATTTTGGCCAGAATCTATCGTCGGTGGCACCAAAGTGATCGTTTTTCCTCCGATTTGGCACTTAAATGATCCGGCGGAAACTTTTGGCATCAAAGTGAGCGCCGTACACAACTTATAGCACCATTAGTGTACTTATCCCCTCGAAGAAGTACGAGAAAGATTACTCTATCTCTTTTCGCAGGATTCTTGACTTGTAAACCCGGAGATGATCATGTAGCATTTTCGTCCATCGGCTTTGACCTTGATGGTCCCCTTTGATGAGCCGCTGACCAAGTCTTCATCACAATTTCAACAAAAACCTCTCACACCGGTAAAGTCGTACCGTTTGCGAGAATACTCAGACCCCTATTGACATGATGACAGTGAGATAGTGTGGTCCTTATAAATCCTGCATCAATGGTCAGGATAGCCTTTTACATGAGAGTGAGCGGAAAGTCCTTTCAGACTGAAAGTCCCTCATCTGGCATGCTCAAGACATCTATATTCCGAATAACGGTTGTCTTTCAAAATCTTCCCCAGTGGAATTCGAATGATACAAAACTGACAAGATTGCCATGCATAAATCACATTTGAATTTATGAATTTAAAGCACATATAATCATTGTGTGTATGTGTGTATATTGTGCAAACAGCAAGCATGCTTTTAAAAATTAGAGATATCATCAGGAAAGCACATCCCCAACCTCACTCCCAGAGCTTTGTGTTTGGTAAATCTTTGAAAACCCACCACTCATCGGGTACTCTCTCTTATTGACACTCACCATGCCCGAGTTGTCCCCAAATAATATAGCAGCTGTTCAAGCATTCCATTGCTTTGCTTGGCAGCGCCTACCCACGTATGCTTTCTTACAATTGGACCAGCTGAGTGGTCCCAGGTCGTATCATTAAATACTTGTGTTCATCCAAGTATCCCAGTACTTTGTACACTTGCGTCTACCCAGGTGTTCCACCCCTTTTAAGTGCCTGCGGCAATCCAGGTAAGCCTCATACCACATTCAAGTTTATAATACCAGGAGGTGAGAGACCTTCACGAATATGAGAGAGACGACCTCGATATTCCCAATTACCAGGAGATGAGAGACCTTCATGAATATCCAAGGTACGTCCTCGATATTCTCAATCACCAGGAGGTGAGAGACCTTCATGAATATCCAAGGTACGTCCTCAATATTCTCAATCACCAGAAGGTGAGAGACCTTTACGAATATCCAAGGTACGTCCTCGATATTCCCATTAACAGGAGGTGAGAGACCTTCACAAATACCGAAGGTATGTCCTCGATATTTCCAATTATCAGGTACCTCTTCGATGCTTGTGAACATCCAGGTATCCTTCAAGAATTCGTACTTGTGATCATCCAAGTACCCCTCCAATGCCTATGATCAGCCAAATGCCCCTTTTGATGCCTGCAAAGGCCCAAATATCCTTCAGGTTAGTACTTGTGAATATCCAGGTACTCTTTGATATGCCTATGAATTTCCAGGTATCTTCCAGAATCGAGGCCCTGAGAAAGGACGGCGTATCCTCTCGAGAAAGGTCGGGTTCCAACTGGTGTCTTCGACAGAAGTTTGACACCCCACAAATCGATGCCCTGAGAAAGGTCGGCGCAGCCTCCCGAGAAATGTCGGGTTCCTACCGGTGTCTTTGACAAAAGTCAGACACCCCAACAAATATGATGCCCTGAGAAAGGTCGGCACATCTCTCGAGAAAGGTCGAGTACCAACTGGTGTCCTCGATACAGATCAGGCACCCACAAATAGATGCCTTGAGAAAGGTCGGTGCATCTCCTGTCACGGCGACCGAAGAAAGGTTCGGGTTCGAGACAAACCAATTACTGCTCTGACAGGCGACCGAAGAATGGTTTGGGCCCTGGAAAAGCATTTTACCGTCACGGCGACCGAAGAAAGGTTCGGGTCCAAGGCAAATCACTTATTGCTCTAACAGGCGACTGAAGAATGGTTCGGGTCCTGGAAAGACAATTTCCAGTCAAGGCGACCGAAGAGAGGTTCGAGTCCTAGACAAATTATTGATTGTTTTAACGGGCGACCGAAGAATGGTTCGAGTCCTGGAAAAGCAACCTCCTCATATCACCAGGTAAGATGACGCCTTGATACTTGCCAAACTCGAGGTTCACACCCTATCTCACTCACTCCCGGTATGTAACTACAGGTATCTTCTTATATGTCTTAGTATATGTAAAGTTATATTGCTCTTTTTCCGCATAGAGTAATAAGTCCCAAATAAAATATAATCTGTTACGCGTGCTGGATAAATTTTAGGCATCAGTTTATCTTTGAATGCAACCTCTGCGAGCTTACCTTCAAAGAGGGGCAACTGTTGACGCCTTAATTTTATTTAGGTAAGTTTTCGGACTAAAAAAAAAAAAAAGATCCCAAGAAATGTATTTTTTTCTCCAAAAGCATGGAAAATACCTCAAAAATCCAAAAGGCCTTAGGGTTTAAACAAGATTAGGTACCAAAAGGGCATTAGTGATTAACTAGTGTAATCAAGTCCCCGATCATAATTTCTCTGATTGCGCAGGAACGAGTATTTCTCCCTATATACCGCTTGGGTTTCTAATCGACCCACCCCAAACCGATTAGTGGCGACTCCGTTTTAAAATTAATTTACAGGTTAAAAATTTCGACTATTAAAGTCATGAATTGGTGGACTTGGGAGAGTCCGGGCCTAATAAATCCAGCCAAGCCATTAGCCTCCTTAGGCGCTCGTACCTGATTGCGGGCGCCCAAAAAAAAAAAAAAAAAAAAAAAAAGAGGTCGCGACAAGGACGACGAAGAATGTCAGTGACATGAAATGGGTGAGCATAAAAGAGTGGCTTGACGAGCAAAGGTTTAACTCGGTGGTTTACTTTGCGATAGGGACCGAGGCCTTCTTGAGTCAAGAGGAAGTGAATGAGTTAGCTCTCGGGTTGGAGAAATCCGAATAGAGTTTCTTTTGGGTATTGAGAGACCCACCGGAGTCAACTTAAAAGGCGACGGACATGCTACCAAATGGGTTTCTGCAAAGGGTTGAGGGTCGCGGCTTAGTGTTCACAGAATGGGCACCGCAGGTCAAGATACTGAGTCACGACTCAATTGGAGGGTTCTTGACCCACTGTGGTTGGAACTCGATCATAGAGGGCTCGGCATTTGGTCAGGTTTTGATTCTACTTCTGGTGATAAACAATCAAGGAGCTAATGCAGGCAAGGGACTAGGGATTGAGGTGGCTAGGAAAGAGGATGGGTTGTTCACGAGTGACCAAGTGGCTGAATCACTGAGGTTTGCAATGTTGAATGACTCGGGCTCGTCTTTGAGAGCTTCAACCAAGGATGTGAGGAAATTATTCAACCAGAGACTGCTTTTGGAAGGCTCCTGGCCCCTAACTTCTCGGTCTTGGGATGGTTGCTATTCGTCTACGGTGGTCACTCATGCCGAGGGGTTCTTTCGTAGTTCCCTGTTGTTGTAGTGGGTTGTGTAGGCTTTGCTTGCGTTTTCCTTGTTTGCCGCTCTTTTGTTTAACGACCCTCTTTTGCATCCAGCTCCCTTTCACTCATTATGACTTATTGTCTTGTCAAGTGCAAGTTTTGTGGCGCCGGATCTGGTGTAAATCGTTAGTTTAAGCTCAATATATTATTACTTTTCACCAAAAAAAAAAAAAAAAAAAAAAAAAACGAGCGCTGTATTGACGAGTTCATAAAATACTTGGTAGACCAGAAGAAAAAGAATAGTCCGAGGCATCATGCGAACTCGAGATCAGTCGCTTCAGCAACCATTTTCTGTCATCTCTAAGAAAGAATGATCCTTCGATAAGATTCCAAAGTCAACCTTCCAAGCGTTCAATGTCATGGTTTTACATTTTATACAATGACATCCGTATATATAATATGTGGTGCAGTGAAATGCAGAATGTGGACAGACATAAATGAATACCAATTTCCTCGAGCTTGTCAGTTTGTTAAGACAAACCCACCCAAAGAATGCGTTCGTATTGGATATACACTTAACTGGGATATACTTTGGATATTGCAATCTTCTTGCAAAGCCCTAAACATATGTAGACACCCATGCTCACTTGTGCGCACGTACTCCTACCAGATAAACTTGCTCCAGTGAAGGAAAATTCAACATGTGCGTGCTTGGAACAAGTACTCGTTTACGGTATACATGACCTGTACACTAAATGATATCCACAATACATTTGTTCTCCATAACCGCGTGATGCACTATATCGATCGAAGTTACGAAGAATAGATGCACAGAAACTTGTATAAATTCTGTATAACAACCTACATTGGGAAAGGAATACATAAAACTATACCCATTATTCCTTTTCTTCACAATAACAAATTTTTATGCAGTATTATCCACAAGTTCGGTTCACAATTATGGACAGCAGTAACTCCACCGAAAACACAAGTGCAAGATTTGCAGGGGGTGAAGTTCTCAAGTGTTTACACAGGTAGAGTACCATTTGTCCTCTACAACTTCACACAAACTAATATTTTAGCTCCAAATCAGAAGAATCAAACAATCTCGAGAAAATGTCAATATGATGGATATAGTTTGGACCGTCAAATGGGTGGGTTGAGTCAAGTTTAAATTGGGTTGAAAATGGTCCAAACCAAATTGACTCACCCATACCCGGCTTGACTTGTACCTAACCAATTTACTAAGATACTTTCATATTTAAGCCAACTGTAAAAACTTGTATTCACCTAGTTCAATAGGAAAAGTACCAAAGTCCTAAATCTATTATATTGGTATCAATTCAATCATAAATCTTTTAATTAAACTAATTTAATCCTAAATATCTTCACGTTAGTACTAATTCAATCCATCCGACCAATTTAAGTTGGAAATTGCTAATGTAAACATTTTTAAATTATTTTTTTAATTTTTTTAATTTTTTTAATTTCCTTTTCTCTTTTTTTTTTACCTTTTATTTCTTTCTTTTTCTTTTTCTTTTTTCCTTTGGATTGTGGCCAATACCGGCCACAGGCAAGGGCTGGTGAGTGTGTCGATCTAGCGAGGCCTCGACCCTCACTACTTGGGCACGAGGGCAGCAAGGGTTGAGCCCTTGCCAAAGGCCGCAAGGGCCCCATAACTAACAATTAACATGAAGGAATTGAAATTTTAGTTAAATGAAATGTAAGATATTGACGAAGATAATTTATACTAATTATGGATTGCAATTATGGATTGCAATGACAGAAACTAATAGTAGAATGTTACATAAAAACAACGGCAAAAGTATACCTCAAGTGTCATAACTTGGCACAAAGGGACACTTAAGTGCCATAACTTACGAAAGATACACTTAAGTATCATGTTTGAAGAAAAACGGATCACTTAAGTGCCACTCCAACCAAAGTCCGGCCAAAACGCTGACGTGGCATTTTTCTGACGAAGCGAGTGCAAAATGACGTCATTTTGCACGCTGACGTGGCCAAATAATGCAAAAACGGCGTCGTTTTGGGCTGACGTGGTAAAAAAATAATATAAAATTAAATTAAATTAAATTTAAAATTAAATTTAATTTAATTTAAAATTTTTTAGTTAAAATATTAAAAAATAATAATTTTATAATAAAAAATAAAAAAAAATAAAAAGAAAAGGGGGGCGGTGGCTCGGGGCTCGGCCCTCGGCCACCGCTGCCGCCTCCTCACCGTCGCCGAGAAGGGTCGGCAACGGCAAGGGGAGGGTCGACCGAGGTCGCCAAGCCCTAGCCGGGGGCCGGCACCCAAGCGACCCCGGCCAACCCTCCCCCTCCGTCGCCGACCCTTCTCGGCGATGGCGGGGATCCCTCAACCATCGCCCCCTTTTCTTTTTTTTTTTTTTTTTTTAATTTTTTTAATTTTAAAATTATTTTTAAAATATTTTAACTAAATTTAATTTTAAATTTAATTTAATTATTTTTTATATTATTTTTTATCACGTCAGCCCAAAATGACGCCGTTTTTGCATTATTTGGCCACATCAACATGCAAAACAGCGTCATTTTGGGCTCGCTTTGCTGGAAAAATGCCACGTATACAATTTAGCCAGATTGGCACTCAAGTGTACCTTTCGTAAGTTATGGCACTTAAGTGTTCTTTTCTGCCAAGTTATGGCACTCGAGGAGTCCGCATCTCCATAAAAATAACAATATAAAATGCAACCAAGGAAAGATATACTCCCATAACTAACAAAACAAAACTTATAAGATTAATAAAAACAAAAAAATAGAGAAACAAAAATAAATCACCTTGATATTTAAAGTGTTTTGCTAGCATAATAGTTTATGGGGTACTATAAGAATAACAATTTATTGTTAACCATAAATTCTTGAAAAAGTTGGCTTCACAATTGTTGACACCTAAATTTTAGCGACCCATTTAGTCATTTATTGCATTAAAAAATTAGGGGTTAATTTTATCCTTGAAAAAATAGTCAATTGCATAGCATATAGTTTTAGGTGCATTTATTTTTTAATTTGCATTTACATTGGGTCGGTGACAAATGTGTTTGATTTAGTGGTTCTAAGCTTTAATTTGGCAGGTCGGACTAAGCCCACGAAGCAAGTAAACTGGCCCAAGCCCGTTTTTCTTTTAATGACAAAAATTACCTAAATAGAGATTTGAAATGATATTACAGTAGATTTTTGGAATTTAAAAAAATTGAGTTGCAATCTTATCTTTAGGCGATAAAATCAGGAGATGTGGAAAATAAAAAAAGTGATATTACATGCAAAAAAGAAATCTTCGTGGATGTTAATTTGAAAAGGAAATTAAAACTCTAATCTTCAGCCTATAAAAAGGTTTTTCGTGTAGGGTTTCGGAGGAGGCCACAAATATTGAATAGACGACCATTGAGAGAAAAACGTGAGTAAGGGCGAGACTTCGATTGAAAGAGAGACTTCTTTTTACGTTTTTGGGTCAATAGGTCAACAAAGGGGTAGGGGTTTCCTCTGACGAGGTGCATAGAGCGAGAGAGCACGTGAAAGAAGGAAAAACTAAAAAAAGTGGGTTTGTCTTCTTCCAGTGAGGGCCTTCAAGCGTGAAGTTCGGCGCTTGCAATTTTGACGCCCGCGGTTGCCGATCCCTTGTTGCTCCACCGTGAGTCCAGGCTGCTGATCCCCCAACTACGTAACGACGAGCGGCACCGTACCAACCAACAGCCTCGTGACAATCACGCCGAGAAGCTGCTGCTTCGGCTGTTGCGACTTCAGGAGCCCCAGAAATTCACAAGCCTGGCCACGCGCAACTCGTGATCCCTCGCCATGAAGCCTAGCAGTCCCTTCGGCGTGCTGCAGTGTTCTTCATTCTAGACTCAACAAAATTCCCTCCGCTACAGTACTGAAATCAACACCGCATCATCGCTATAGCAACTTCTCCATGCGAGCCCAGTCTTCTTCGCTGCCGTGGCTGGTGTTGTTGTGGCTCGATAATCCTCAACTGGCCGTGAATCAGCCTTTGGTCAAGTTTGATTTCTTTTTCTTTTGCAGGTCTTCTCAGAGTACCCAACAGAGACGTCCACATGCAAACCCGAAAGGAGAGGACGCATGCCTCCACTTCTCATAAAATCCACGGAAGAAAAATTCTGGGCATAAACATTCCTAGTAAAAGAGGATTTCTAAAGCGGTCCCGAAGCTTCCTTGTTGATCATCAAGACGTGAGCAGCCACGTCTCAGTCCTATTGACAAAGTCAAACCACCGAGTATCACCCACGCCGCCTCCCGTTGCGGCACCAAAGCTGCTATCCAGGCGTGCCACAAGCTCGACGCTCTAAGTCCCAACAATTCCAAGCGAGGCTTCTGTCCAGCAAGCGACCCTCAGCGAAGTCCAATACTACTCGACGAGGCCAAGACTTTGTGCCACCAACTGCTGTCCCGAGCCGTGAGTCCCTACGTGATCTCTCTAATCATCTGTGGACCGCCATTGTTGATACCGCCGAGAAGCTGATCGCCAAGTCATCCGTGGAGCGGATTCCATTCGATTCAAATTCAGTAATATTATTTGCGGAATTAGGTAATTATCTTATCTAAATTTGATTTGGATATTTTATTGTCTAATTCATGCTTTTTAATATCTTACGTGTATATTTGAATTATCGGCATATTCTTAATTATGATTTATTGCCCAATTCGCAACCGCACACGGACTTTTTATTCCATCTATAAGGCTTTAGATGGAATAATTAATCACGCGGGAGTAAAATTGATATCTTGATCTTTAAGGCTTAAAATCAATTTATCAATTTTATTAGCGAAATAATCAAGTTGGATTAGATATCATTTTCAAATTCGAGTGATGGATAGTATCATTGGTGATTGCGAATGATTTGGTGTTTATCTTTTAATTGCTTTATTTATCCCGAAAACACAAAAAAAATTGCATATTTCATTTTAAGTTTAGATTGATTTAGATAGATTGCATCTTAGGTTAGAGATTGCTAACTTAAGATAATATCTTGATTTAAATTAGGGTTTAGCCTGATCTGATCCTTAATATAAGTTGGATAAAATCTTAATCTAGTTAGATAATTTTCACATTTTCCTAATTTCGAATTTCATAAAAAAATACAAAAAAATGTCTTAGGATAAATTACTTCCATTCTTAGGATAGATTGCACATTTATTAAGAAAACACAAAAAATATTATGTGCATAGCATTTAGAATCATTTTATGGAAGTGCATGTCATTTAGTATTTTTGCTAGGCCCATTTAATTAGAAATTACATGTCGTTAGAATTAGGTCATTTAGTTAATATCGCATTGCATATTGCATGATTTTCATTAATTAAGTGAAAACAAAAAAAGAAATTACGTGTTAATTAGAAACCATATCTAGGGTTGTTGATGTGGATTTTAATTTAATATTGTAAATGCTTTTGTTACTTTGAGGTAAGTTTTTGCAATTTATTTATTGTTTGTCTGGATGTTAAATTGGTGGATTGCGCACCCGCATGATCACCTCACATGTTAGGGAAATAAATTTAAAATCAATCCAAACTGCTTGCCAAACATTTTTGAAAATAAAAAAAAATGGTACCAAAAGGGCATTAGAGAAGTCTAGTGTAACCAAGTCCCCGTACCCAAAGTCTCTGATTCGTAGGAGTAAAGTAATTCTCTCATTATTTTACTTAGGTGTCTAATCGACCTGCCATAAACCGATTAGTGGCGACTCCTAATTAAGAATCAATTGCATGTTAAGAACTTGAACCCAAGTCGCGAATTGGTATGGGCTTGGGAGAGCCCGAGTTAAATCTAGGCTTAACGATCCATTAGCCAAACCATAGGTGGTTCACACCCGAAAATTTGGTCGCGACAGCTTGGTGACTCCACTGGGGACTTGAGTTAAAACTCTTAGTGGACTTAGGCCAATTTTTCTTTTTATTTCAAAAATATTTTTGTTTAGCAGCGAGGATCCCAGGTATGTCCCTAACATTTAAGGTGTTAAATGTTTTTTCAAATTGGGAGGTATAAGGGGAAGTGTTTGCTAACCTCTGTTTTGTAGGGAGGTGAAGGAATGTATGGTTTATTTTCATGTTGAAGTGTTGCTTGATATAAACTATTGTGCATGCCTTGCATTTGCACTACACTTTTGCACACACAATTTGCCGCCGGACCTAGGCCGCACTATGATATTTAGGATGATATTGAGTTGGATACAACTTCGACCGCAAGGCCGCGTAGTAGAGGTTGCCCAACTCAATCCCGAAAGTTTTTCTTGGTGTCAATAATGTTTACCTCTGCCTGCGAGGCTACGTCGCATTGGGGTATCATTCTTGACTGAGCCGGAGTTAGGAGGACTTGACTTAGTATGCGAGGCTACAACTAAGTCATCCCACCATTTTAACTCCACTTTGCTAAGCCTGTCTAGAGTAGAAATCGAGCCTCACATCTCATGTGCATGTCTATGTGATTGCTGTCAATTTTTCTTGGTGAAGTAAGTCTTCCATCCCTATACCATGCAATTTATTTTGTCGTGCTTTTGGTCGGCCCATGACAATTTAGGTCAATCATTAATTTAACTTCTTTGTCAATTAGAGATGAAATGAGGAAATTGCCATGCAATAAATCATTTGGAAAATAACAAAAAAATTAGAGAATTTGTTTTCAACTCATGTCTTTATTAGGGAGATTCAAATTTAAACTTCATCCTTGCTAGGGCGTCCATGTCTTTATTTTCCTAGTCTATTTTTAGGAAATTCTCTTCATGTGTGGACTTTTCGTGACAAAAAAAAAAGAAAAAAAGTGAAAAAAAATAGATTAGATCGCCATCATGGACTGGCTCTCTCTATTTACACATCATGCTTACATGTTCCCGTTCATTTGAATAGGTGATTATGGAGCTATCCCACTCTCCCATCCGTACATGTTCGAGAGCTAAGATGACGGATCAAAATGAGTGAGAAATTGTGACTCAAAGAAGAGAGCCAAAAGAACTTTTGAACCATCTCATTTTCTTGAGGTAGCTGAATTTGATACCAGCATGAAAAGACTAGTGACATATCTGAAAGGAAAAATGTCTAACTTGAAGGGTTAGCATCACAAGACTAAGGAGGGTGAAGAATTCAAGCACACATGATTCATGGTCCAAAGCAGTTCGCTTTCCTTACTTAATTAGGGGTATGTTTTAATTTCTTCTACTTGAATATCACATTTTTCATTCCAATAAATGTAATTTGATTGATGAATATCAATAGAATTACAAGTTTTGTTTTGAGGACATGATGGGGTATACCAAACTAGCCCGGTGACGATATCCAACAATGAAAAGAAAATATCATCCTAGGAGAATTATGAGGATTGGGCTTCTTCATGTTTCCTCATCCAAAAAAAAATCCAAAAAAAGAATTAAAAAAAAATCATTTTTCAAGCCATTTCCAAAAGCATGCATTAGGTTAGCCCTGTTTAATTTTCTGACTCATTTACTTCATGTTTCAGAGCATTACTTTCTTGACCTGATAAGAAAGCATTTGAAAAAGGCACATCAGGTTGCAGTCGGTTCAACTCTTACTCAACAAGTTTCTAAAGAGTTAATGTCGGTCACATCTCAATACTACTTGAAATATCCATCTTTGAAGAGCCAAAGAAAGTGTGTTCCATTTCCATGCTTGACGGAATTTTCATGCTTGCCCATTAAATGACGGGCAAGTTAAAAGAGGATCATCCATCTTTGGTGAAAGAGGTACATCTCGTCTTTGAACATAAATAATTTTGGGAGATGACGCTCTGTTCTTTTCCTTGCAGATGACAAATTGGGGGCATGAGCGGATTTTCAATCTTGATTGATAGGGACAATCCAATGACATCCATTGTTGAGGGAGTCCCTTTGTGGGGCAATCCCCTGAATGAATGCTTAAAACCATGTTTTGAGTGTGGAAAATTTTCTGTTTTGAAATCACAAAAGCTTTTCATGCTTAAATTGTCATACTCTTTTTGAAAAGAGAATTTCGATAGTGGTTTTGCCTATTTAACTCACCCATTTCATATGGAGATTTGTCAAGATAGACAATTCAATGAAGTGATGTCAAATGCTTAAGAATGCAAAATGAGATGTGTCAGGATGATGAAAGGCGAACCTTATTCCATACACAGTCCCCTACTTATACACTTGTGAGATGAGTGTAAAAGGCTTCATATCCGCAAGGTAAAGAGTTTTCTCACAAAAGGTACGATGATCAAAATGATGAGGGGCAATTCATTTCTCTATCCTAAACACTACAAGAGATCCATTGCTTAACCACTTTGAGCCTCATAAACTTGTGGAAATTCTTTCAAATTACCCCTGTCAAGAACCACCCCCACATTGGGGCAAGTTGGAGGTAAGACAGCATCATGAGGTGAGGAAAATGAAAAGGAATTTCTTGTTTTCACTTGCATTAATCTTCAAGTCACGCTATTTCATTGAATTCATGCGGTAATTTAAGTGCCTTAGGATGACGAAGAGCATTTCTTTCTCTATCATATACACTTATATCATTTGCATAGCCCACTTGAGCCTGCAATTTCATTTTTTAAACCCAATTGGTGATCATCCCCCACACTAGGGCAAGGTAAAAGGCAAATGAAGACTATTGAAAAGATCAAGTGTTATTCAAAGTGTAATTGCTTGACGCATACGTTGTGCGCAAGAATTAAAATCAAAATAGAACTAAGGGGCATGAAAAAGCAGTGTGCCCGGTAAAAGCAAGGCCAATGCCCATGAAAAAAAAAAGTGAAAAAATAATAATAATAAGAACTAGGGGCATGAAAAAGCGGTGTGCCTGGTAAAAACAAGGTCAATGCCCATAGATGAAAAAGAGAGCCAAGATAAGGTGACTATCAATTGCAAGAATTGAATCCTGATGGAGCAATACTCAAAGAACTCAAAAGTTGAGTTTTTACAATCAATGGGGCAGTTCATGAAAACAATCCCCGATGATGAAAAAGAAAACTGGTGGCAATGCCAAGATGATCATTAACTCTCACCATTCACACACATTTTGAGCCTAATGATCATTTCATTCTTAACCCATAAACCCAGCCTATGTTACGTCCTTTACAAAGTCTCTTCAAATTAGGGCACTTGAATTAACATAGGAGTTCATATGTTTATAAGCATCGCTTGAAGAAGTGCGAGCAAGATTATTTCTTTCTCATTTTGCAGGGTTCTTGACTTGTAAACCCGGAGATGATTATAGAATTGTTCTTTCAATTGCCTTGACTCGAAGAGTCCCTTTGTTAAGCCATTAACCAAGCCCACATTACGGTCCCTATTAAAGACCTCTCAGATTGATAAGGTCGTACCGCTTGCGAGAATACTTGGACCCTTGTTGGTATGATGATAGTGAGATGGAGTGATTCTCATAAAATAGCCTCTAAATAAGAGTGAGTGAAAGTCCTTTCTAACTGAAGGTCCCTCATTTGGTATTCTTAGGAAATCCATGTCATGAGTGAAAATTGTCTTGAATGATAATTCTCTCCAATGGAAATTTGGGTGATGCAAAGGTCATTATGCATGAGCTCGATTGAATTAATAAAAACTTCAGTGGATTTTGAAGTGTGCATTCCATAATAGCCTTAATTGCTTATTTCTTTGGTAAATGCATTTTTGCTCTAATCATGTCTGACAGATAATGTTTTCTCAAAGACTCAAGAGCTCCTCACATTCAGGTTCCTTTCAAAATGTCTTATGATATTAGGAGATGAGGAACCATCACGAACATTCAAGGTTCATCCTTGATGTTCCAAAATTTTACCAGAAGGTGAAATACCTTCACAGGATATCTAAGTTCCGAAAGACATATCCTCAAGAATCAGAGATATCACCAGGTAAGTATATCTCTACCCATACTTTAAATACTTGTCATTGTGCAGGTATTCTCTCTCAAGTGCATCGACACTTGACTTGGTCAAGCTGTCCTTTATATTGACCCGGCGTGCTTTCGTAGCCCAGAGTCCTTTTCATCGACCCGGCGTGCTTCCGTAGCCCGGTGTCCTTTAAATTGACCTGGTGTGCTTTCGTAGCTTAGAGTCCATTTCATCGACCCGGCGTGCTTTCATAGCCCGGTGTCCTTTATATTGATCTAGCGTGCTTTCATAGCCCAGTGTCCCTTTCATCGACCCGGTGTCTTTTATATTGACCTGGCGTGCTTTCGTAGCCTAGAGTCTCTCTTTATCAACTCAGCGTGCTTTTGTAGCCCGATGTCTCTTATAATTGACCTAACGTGCTTTCGTAGCCCAGAGTCCCTTTTATTGAACCGGCGTGCTTTCGTAGCCCGGAGTTCTTGACCTGGCGTGCTTTTGTAGCCTAGAGTCCTTTACACCGACACTCGATAGAGTTGTCCCCAAAGATTTTTCTCCAAATTCAGTCTGATTAAGGCGACCGAAGAACGGTTCGGGTCCTGGTCCGATGATCTGTGTTGCAACGCTGGGCGACCGAAGAATGGTTCAGGTCCTAGCCAAGCAAAATCTCCGTTTAGGCAACCGTAGAATGGTACGGGTCCTAAACAACATTTATTGCTCTAACAGGCGACCGTAGAATAGTACAGGTCCTGAAAAATCAATTTTCCGTCAAGGCGACCGTAGAATGGTACGGGTCCTGAGAAAGCAGTCTCTTCATAAAGTCATGTTACTATTCTAGGCGACCGTAGAATGGTATGGGTCTTGGACATGTAACACCAACTACCTCGAACTACTCTATCCTCTTTGAAGTAAGTTATTCTAGGTAGGTTCATTTATCATTTACATTAGCATTTCCATGCATCATATAAATTGCATTAAAAAATAGAATTCATTTTCCAACAAAAAAAATCATTCAATGCATGTGCATAGTCAAAATTTAGGTCTCAAAAGGGGCAGCTATTGACACCTAAATTTTAGCGACCCGTTTAGTCATTTATTGCATTAAAAAATTAGGGGTTAATTTTATCCTTGAAAAAATAATCAATTGCATAGCATATAGTTTTAGGTGCATTTATTTTTTAATTTGCATTTACATTGGGTCAGTGACAAATGTGTTTGATTTAGTGGTTCTAAGCTTTAATTTGGCAGGTCGGACTAAGCCCACGAAGCAAGTAAATTGGCCCGAGCCCGTTTTTCTTTTAATGATAAAAATTACCTAAGTAGAGATTTGAAATGATATTACGGTAGATTTTTGGAATTTAAGAAAATTGAGTTGCAATCTTATCTTTAGGCGATAAAATCAGGAGATGTGGAAAATAAAAAAAGTGATATTACGTGTGAAAAAGAAATCTTCGCGGATGTTAATTTGAAAAGGAAATTAAAACTCTAATCTTCGGCCTATAAAAAGGTTTTTCGCGTAGGGTTTCGGAGGAGGCCACACATATTGAATAGACGGCCATTGAGAGAAAAACGTGAGTAAGGGCGAGACTTCGATTGAAAGAGAGACTTCTTTTTACGTCTTTGGGTCAATAGGTCAACAAAGGGGTGGGGGTTTCCTCTGACGAGGTGCATAGAGCGATAGAGCACGTGAAAGAAGGAAAAACTAAAAAAAGTGGGTTTGTCTTCTTCCAGTGAGGGCCTTCAAGCGTGAAGTTCGGCGCTTGCAATTTTGACACCCGCGGTTGCCGATCCCTTGTTGCTCCACCGTGAGTCCAGGCTGCTGATCCCCCAACTATGTAACGACGAGCGGCACCGTACCAACCAACAGCCTCGTGACAATCATGCCGAGAAGCTGCTGCTTCGGCTGTTGCGACTTCAGGAGCCCCAAAAATTCACAAGCCTGGCCACGCGCAACTCGTGATCCCTCGCCATGAAGCCCAGCAGTCCCTTCGGCGTGCTGCAGTGTTCTTCATTCTAGACTCAACAAAATTCCCTCCGCTACAGTACTGAATCAACACCGCATCATCGCTATAGCAACTTCTCCATGCGAGCCCAGTCTTCTTCGCTGCCGTGGCTGGTGTTGTTGTGGCTCGATAATCCTCAACTGGTCGTGAATCAGCCTTTGGTCAAGTTTGATTTCTTTTTCTTTTGCAGGTCTTCTCAGAGTACCCAACAGAGACGTCCACACGACAAATAGAGAATTTCGACACGTTGAGACACGTTGTATATTAAATATATATTTTTATATATACATAATAAATTATTATTTTTATGATTATTTCAATCAAATTAATTTGAATCAAATTCATAAATAAATAAATAAATAAAGCCTAGAATGAATATGCACTAAGAATATTAATTCGTCATTTATTAATATCATTCATTATTTTAATTTGGCAAATTCAACTCTATTTTAATAATTCATAAAACTTGGAGAAAAACTAAGCAATCCATATTCTGGACTCGCATATTAGATATGTTGGAAGAAGAGAAAAAAAAAACTTAAGGAGTGAATTGCGTATCATGGGAAGTGAGAGTCAGAAGAGAAGAGAAGACTATGTTTTAGTTTTTTCTCTATTTAATATTTTTCTTTGTTGTGTTTTATTTTGATCTCTTATTTATTGAATTTTTAAAATTGACCTCGATATCGGAATCACGGGTAGAAAACTCGTATGTCAGAATTCTGATGTGAGTGTCGGAAATTGTCGAGAAAATTGACTAGGTATCGGATTTTTTGACATGTGTTGACTGAGTGTCGAAAAGTGTCCGAGAATGTCAGAGAGTGTCGGATACATATCGAAGTGTCCAACATGAGATGAAGGCTCTCTGAGAGTGTTAGTGCTTCATAGAGTACAATCAAATTGATTTTGAGAAGCCCGATGACAATTAATTAGGCAAACACCGATTTGCATTTAATTTTCCTTTTGTCCCATACATTCCTCTCCACGAGAAGATAATTTATTATTTTGCTTCAATTGCAAATGCGATCTCCTGTGCTCTTGAGCGACTTAAAACTTCTTGCAACCTCCAGTGCATGAATTCACGCAAGCTTTGACTTTTTTGGAGTCTGCAACGAAGGAAGGCACATAAAACCCATGTTATACATTTCAGAATATTGAATTATAATGAAAGTAGATAATTACTGTCAAGAACAGCTTTGAATGATGTAGAGACATCAGAACACGGATCATGAGTGATTTCCATTGCGATATCTTTGACCATCTACCCATGGTCAAATAATTCATTGACATTTAGTCTATGGTCCATATAAATGAGAACAATTGACAATTCGCAATTTCAAAAGCACGTGCTTTTAAACCTAAGTTGTTGCCTATCACAATTGATGAATGAACAAAAACGGACGTCTTTTCTAGTTTGATTTTGGTATGCAGAAGGAAAGAAAATAAAAATTATCTATTAAAACATATTTTCTATATAAAAGGTGAAGATTTTGCTTTCATACCACCAAGATGCGAGTCGAAACATTTGGATAGCACACATTCAAGGTTGCACTGGCCTTCGAGTGTCTCGACCTTGGAGGCCTTGCAGCCTATGAGGCACGCTTCATAGCATACCTCTGGATCACGTGACCCGAGACAACTTAGCCCGCACTTGACCTTACAAGAGGAAATTTGCGTCTCGGCTGCCGATGCCTCCGGTGCCATCGCAGCCACTAGCATCAGCACCATTAATGTAGGAAAACTCTTGACAATCATGTTTGATTTGTTTTCAATTGAGTGATGATTCACAATTTTTTTTGTATTTTGGTAAAGGCATGAAGTGATTCTGTGGTTTATATAGGTGCATGACACTGGGATAATCTTCTTTTGCTTATTTGATTATTTGATTTCAATCTTCATTTATGGGATAATTTACATTCAATGGATAAGATCTTAATGGAAAGATAAGATCTTATCCATTTTCATTAAACAAACAATGTATTATTTGTTGGCAATTTGTCCTTTTTGGATGGAGGGATATTTATATGAGGAAAAGTGTTTTTTCTTAGTAATCAAACCCAAAAGATAAAGATAAATCCTCAATTGTCATAATATCAATACAATCAGCCTTGATAAATCTACCATCTATGAGAGGTTATTTCCTAACTTGGGATTTGTTTTTTTTGGGCTATGGTGACTTCTTATATGACTAATTAATTCCATTTCCACTAAGAGACAAAGTTACCATTGATAATCCAATCAAAATTTAAAGTGGGGGGCCTCCAATTAATGCGTATTATTTGTTTGTTTGGTTTCTCATTTATTTAGTAAATCTATAAAAATAAAGTTATTTTATCTATTTTAGGCAACAAATAAAGCAATATATAAGAAAATATTTGGATTTCCTTTTTATTATTCAATTTTTTTTTTATGCAACGTAATAAGATATAGAGAAGATAAGGAAAAGAATGGCAAAAATAAGAGATTCCTTGATTTTGTTTCCTAATTTTATCTACAAGCAACAAAAGATGGATATCAAATAAAAAATTCTCTGATTTACGCTATAATTTTATGCAAAAAATAAGCAATTACCTAGGGATAAGGGTCTTAGATGTATCCTATAAATAGGAGAACATTGACAACATGAGACAGCTAGGTTTTTAATTTTTAGATCGTTTTTCATTATTTTGAGAGTTTTTCAAGCATTTTGTAGAGAAGATAAAAGTAGTGACATAATTTTCATTGTTTGATTCAATATATTAGGTTTGATTTATATTTTTGCTTCTCTTCTACTTTGTTCTATTTTTTTTTTTTTTTGTTAGGCTACATCGTAGCCTAACCATGATATTGTGAATTTCATGGTTTTTATGTTTTGCAAGTGATTTCATTCATATGAGTTATATATTATTGCGCTTAATGCTTTTAAGTGACCGATCACCATTTGAATGATTTAATGTGTATGTTTTAGACTAAAAAAAAGATAATATGCAATTACTCTTTATAATATATAACCATGAATTAAATGTGCATAGAGATATACCATATTATTTGTGTAGCTTTTGGTGATAAGATAATTTAAAAAAACTCATTGTAAGCCAGAAATATTAATAGATTTTAATGCACTTATGTTTATGTAAATTCACATAGAGATATATTAGATTAATAAATTAAGTAGATTTGCTATACCTAGAAATAGGATAGTAAATAAGTTAGGAAATTCCGCTATTGCATGTTTGATATCGTTCTTGTACGTTAACAATTTGAAATTAATATCTAGTGATTATGATAAAATCATGTGCTCTAACATATTTATTTGATTGATTTACTACATTTTGTTCCAAAGTTTTTCTTTCAAGATTTTTAGTTTTGATTTATTCTCGGTTCTAATTTGATTTGTCAGATAAATTTTAGAATTAATCTATTTTTAATATTTAATTGGTTTGTTATTCGTCAATCTGTGTGGGATAATATTCTTTTTATATCATTATATTACTTATTTTTGACGCGTTCACTTGCGTTTATAATTTTACGAACATTTAGGTTGATCTAGTTGCCATAATTAAAAATATAATGCAGCCTTTTGTTCTATTTATCCATTTTATTGGCATAGTCGTCGGTGTTGCCACCGTTCTCAAGCTCGTCCTCGTCCTCGTCCTCAGCCCTCGTTGGCCCGCGCCCCTGCAGATGCTCTGGGTCCGCACTCGTCATCCCGCTGGAAGTGAAAGATAGAAGACTGAGGGGGAAAGAGAGCAGGAGAGGGAAAAACCCTACCAACAACGGCGGCGGCGACGGCGTAGCCTAAGCCGGGAATGGACGTTGGAGCAGCTCAGGAGCGAAGACTGTTCCATTGAGCGGGCATCAACCGGACTGATAAACCCTAATTTTTTGTTCATTTTTTTTTTGGGGGGGGTTGATTAATTTTGGGGGCGAAAGGTCCAAAATCGAGAGGCGCCTGAAAATGGAAAGGGGGCATGCGAGGGGAGCGACCCGATGTTTCCTCGAAGGACCTCTTTAGAGTAAAATTCGAGAGAAGGGAAAAAGTAGAAAAGAAAAAAAAAAGACATTGCTTTATATTTCTTTTTCTCTTCAATATTTCTCCCTTTATTTTGTGATTTGTCACTCCAAAAAGTGGAATGTGCACTTTTGTACTAGCACAAGTACTAGTGGTGCTCGAGATACCACTTAAAGAAAATGCTACAAAAAAATTCTAAGCGGTGTAACACATTTGACTTGATCGGTGACATCAGAAATTTCAAACTAGATTTACTACGATATATTTACATATACTTTTCTTGTAATATAAAAAACCCAAACTTTTAGGTATATGATATAGTCACATCAAAATTCTGTTAGACGATTTTTGAATTAGAATAATTGTTGGTTTTTATTTCGAAATAACTATCCAATATATCTCACATATCTTGTATGGCGGCCAATCCAATTATCAACATTCCCTACTAATTTGGTCTTAAATGTGCTGTACGACAACCAATTTAGTCTTAAACATTTTGACTGTAACGATTTAGTCTTAAATCTTTTGATAAATTGTCAATTTAGTCCTAAATATCTAGAGTGACTAGATTAACAAATTGTTAAAATGTTTATGATTAAATTGACACAACAGAAAAGTTGAAGATTGAATTAGCACAATTAAAAGGTTTGAGATTGAATAGGCTACTATGCAACACTTTGAGGACATTTTGGACAACTTTCCCTTCTTCTTCTTTTTATTTTTTCATTTAAGCCACGTGAGTATCGTGTCAATAACATTTGCTTTCCGACGTTAATGTAGGCAAATTTTTGATAGATCTCATTGAGGAAATTTTGACGGAGGGAAAATATATCATATATGCATGAGTTTGGGATTTTTGATGCTATACCAAAAGTTCAAGACAAATGTGTTATAGTAGGCATAGTTTTGTGATTTTTGGTGGCTCTTGCCCAGTGTCTATTTGTTCTTGATAGAAGGCTGATATATAAGGGTTTTGAGCTTACAAAATCCTCTTTTATTGGCGTTCTTATAAGAATGACATACCCGTTACGAATGCTGGGAAATGAGCTAATAAACCATGATGGCAAGCCTGTCGCCACCTTTGTTATCGAAGCACCTCAGAATAAAGAGTGGACGGACGACTACTCTAGCATAATTCATTTTGTTCTACAATTAATCGAGAAGGTGAACGGTTTATGGAGCCATAAAGGTGAGATCCGATGCCACCAAATGAATAAGAAAATATTATTATGTATTATTTTGAATTGTATTTTTTAATGGCTTAATACCACAAAAAAACTTCAAACCGATACACCTGTAACAAATTTAGTCTAAACTTATTTTTTTACCACCAAAAACTCTATTGTGACACACCCATGTTTAAATTTTAGAGTTTGTGATATGAAAGGAAGAAAATGTGCTACATCATTTTAACATAAGTAGTTTAGCAAACTAACCTTTTGATCAACTTTGTAGTGGTGGTGCTATGACAACATGTGTTATCTAAATTAAAAAGAATGTATATATATATCATTTCAATATGCAATGTAACTATTGTAAAATTATTGTGAAAAATATTGGATCTTGTAAATTAAGTCAATGTGAAATCACCAAAAAATAAACGAGGAACAGTTAAGGCCACAAAAGATTTACGTAGTTTGGTCTGACTGTCGAAATTTACTACATAGAGAAAACCAACAACAAATAATCCATAATAGTTGAAGAATCCATGTTACAATAACTCATACACTCAAGTATTTCAACCAAAGTCATCTTTGTACGTTTTTCCCTCCGGCGGCTACCCTTTGAGAGTGGCCTGAAGAACGAAGAACCCTTGTGTGGTAGATATTGGATACTTTACAATATACGGGGTAAATCTCATGTATGGAAATTCTGTATAATTTTCTCCAACAAAAAAGAAAATTCACGTGATTTGGTGTGGCATTCAAGAAAAGAAAATTCTAACCCAAGATTACCATCCATTTCAAATATATTCGATTTAGCAAACTGATCTACATCCTTCAATCCGATCGAGTCTTATACACAATATCTCGAGATATAATTTAACAATGTTTACATGTGCCTTGCGGCAAAAGAAAATATCAATATTTTTTTACAAGAATCTTTTAGGTCCTGTTTGTAACCATCCCCGAAACAACTATTTCCGTTCTTTTGTTTTCCAGAACGCAAAAAGAACAAGAATCCATTTGGTAAAATATTTATTCCTAGAAACAAAAATCTATTTTTTTGTTCTCGGAAATAGATTTGGAATAAAATCAAAAAGTAGAAAAAGAGAGTTTCTGTTTTTGAAAACAATTTCTAGAACCAGTTCCTGTTTTTTTTTCTTTTCTTTTCTCCTCTTTTATTCTCTTCTCTCTTCTTCTCTTCCCCTTTCTTCTTCTTCCTTTTGGCTAACAACCTCATTGGAACGTTGCCAGCCCTCGACGACACTGAGCCACAGCAAGGCTTGTCAGCTTGAGCCTCGCCATGGCTAGGCGAGGCCAAGGCTTGTCATGGCTAGGCGAGGCCAAGGCTAGCCTTGGCCAGGCGAGCCTCTAGCGAGCTCATCAAACCTTGCCTAGCTGGTGGCACAGCGATGGCTGGCAACCCGCTACAAGAGGAAGAAGAGAAAAAGAAAAAAAAAAAAAGAAGAAAAAATATAATAAAAGTATTAAAAAATTTTAAAGAAATAAAATAATTTAAAAATCCTACCAAACGCATTTCTATCCCGGGAATAGAAATTTTGGACAGTTACCAAGCACGGTTTTTTGCTTAGAAATTGTTCCCAGAAATGGAATAAAAGAAAAGGCCATTTCTGATAAAAAATTATTCTCGGGAACAGAATTGTTACCAAACATGCTCTTAAGATTCAAAAATGATAATAACCTTAATGAACATAATTCTATTTTAAAATAATATTAATAAAGCGGTGATGTCTGGAGCATTTATGTACGATTTCTCTCAATAGTTCAATCTCTAATCAGCATGCTATATGTACCATAAAGATAAAATTATCTGGAAATTTTTCCACGTTATAATGGCGAGATAGACGATTACCAGTTTGAAATGAAACGATAAAGGAAATAATCAAAAGTAAGGAATTTAAAGCAAACCAATAAAACAATTTCGACAAACCTCTGTATCATCAATAGCTTAGTACAAACTAAGTAGCACCGACACTGACACACAATACACGGCATGGCACAACACACACGCCGACACATCATTTCTTAAAAGATAGAGAATTTGGACACGTTGGGACACGTTTTTTTATTACATATATATTTTTATATATACATAATAAATTATTATTTGAATCAAATTCATAAATAAATAAATAACTAAATAAATAAAGCGTCAAATGAATATGCACTACGAGCATTAATTCTCCATTTATTAATATCATTCATTGTTTTAATTTGGCAAATTCAACTCTATTTCAATAATTCATAAAACTTGGAGAAAAACTAAGCAATCCATATTCTAGACTCGTATATTAGATATGTTGGAAGAGGAGAAAAAAAAACTTAAGAGGTGAATTATGTATCATGGAAAGTGAGAGTCAGAAGAGAAGAGAAGACTATGTTTTAATTTTTTCTCCATTTAATTTTTTTTTGTTGTGTTTTATTTTTTCACACACACACACACACACACACACACACCTCTTATTTATTGAATGTTTAAAATTGACACACATTGACCTCTTATTTATTGAATGTTTAAAATTGACCTCAATATCGTTTCATTCACCTCACCAAGTGGCGCAATGACGGTCCGGACGCTAACATTCACCTCACCAAGTGGCGCAATGACGGTCCGGACGCTAACAACAAGAGTGCACATTCGGGTGCAAGTGGAACTGATTCGGCACTCAAACGGCACACACACACACACATATTGACCTCTTATTTATTGAATGTTTAAAATTGACCTCAATATCGTTTCATTCACCTCACCAAGTGGCGCAATGACGGTCCGGACGCTAACAACAAGAGTGCACATTCGGGTGCAAGTGGAACTGATTCGGCACTCAAACGGCGTGATTCCGGGCCGTTCCATGGACGGGGTCCTCTCAAGGATCTTCGTATTGGGAATCCATGTTGGGACATAACACTTCACAACCTCGATCTGAGACAGTGTTGGAGGACTCTGATTTTGGTTTCTCTGATGATGAAGTCGCGGGTGCGCTACCAGCTGGATTTGGGGGCGTCCCAGTTATGAAAATAAGCAGAGAAAGAGAAGCCAAGACTGCGCCAACCTTGGCGTCGGTCCTTAATTATCGAAGTGGTGGGTCGTACAGTCGGATATAATTTGCTATACAAGAAACTCATGCATGTTGGTCCCCCAAATGGAGTGGCGACTGTGATTGATTTGGGTAATGACTTTGTCATTGCAAGATTTTGACTGCCGGAAGACTCATTTTGTTCCGAAGGAACGACCTTAAATGATACTTAATCATTATTTGGCCATTAGGAGGTGGCATCGACCGATAAATATTTCTATTGAATATTTTGATGAGAATTTTTTCCTTATGCAACTCGATTAGCTAATTGGTAAGCCATTAAGCTAGCAATACCGATACGAGGAGAGTACGTTCGCCTTTGTGTTGTGGTTGACTTAACACGATTATTAAGGTCTTTGGTTTTCCTTGAAGGCATTAGATTTGTAGAGTGTTGTGACATCAGTAGGGAAGCTAAGTAGGATCTTGCAATTAAATCAATGTGAGAGAATAAGAGAAATATACAAGAAACAACAAAGGAGACTGAAGATTTATGTAATTCTGTCTGAATGTAGCTATATCAACGGGGAGAATTGACAATAAATAATTCAAATTGCAATAGTGATGGCATACCCTTGAATGTCACTTAACATTATCAAAGTCCTCTAAAGTCACGACCTTTTAAAGACCCATGCCTCGGTATTCTTATCTTGCAAGATAAATTAGAAGCAAGTTCATCCACTATTTTTCAGTTTGCCGAACAAATTATTCTGAACTTATTCAGGCTCACTTATTTCCACCTTTGAATAACTTTAGGCACTGCCTAAAAATTTAAATGGTCCAAAATAACTATCACCAGGAGAATTGATGAGAAGGAAAACCACATACATTTAGTGGGAACCAATCAATCTCTTCATTTTTATCTACCTTGCTTTAATAATTTCTCCTTCCATTATGTTCAAATTAGAAAAGTTTACAGATTCGATACTTTATTACGAAAATCTTTTAAGATTCGAGTATGGTAATAAACTTAATGATCAGAATTCTATTTTAAAAGAATAATATTAAAGTGGTGATATCTAGAACATTTATTTACAATCTCTCTCAATTGTTCAATCTCTAATCACTGCATGCCACATTTGCCATACAGACAAAATTATTTGGAAACTTTTCGACGATATAAATAGCGGAAAAGGCGATATCCGTTTGAAATGAAACGATAAAGGAAATAATCAAAACTTTTGTCCCGTGCACTCAAGATATTTATTATCTCGCTTCAATTGCAAATGTGATTCTCCAAGCTCCTGTGTGGCTTAAAATTTCTTGCAACCTCCAGCGCATGAATTCACACAGGCTTTGGCTTTTTTGGAGTCTGCATTAGAAGAAAGTACATAAAACCCGTGTTATACATTTCAACATATTGAATTATAATGAAAGTAGATAATTACTGTCAAGAAAAGCTTTGAATAATGTAGAGACTATCAGAAAATTTGCGAAAAACCAAGATCCGGATTATCATGATCGAATGCGAAAACATGTAAATTTCTATTCTAACCTCCAGCCATTAATGAAGTCGAGAACAAATACTTGAAGCTTGAACGATTGTAAAGAGGCACTTATAATTAATTGCCCTCTCAATATTGATGGTGTGCTCTCCGATTCTCAAATAATTGGAATTATCGAAATAATAAGAGGATTTGGTTTAGATGACCTATTTATATTATACGCCCATACTAATCCTAGTAGATATAGTCTTCCAACACAACGGACAATCTCCATAGTTATCAATGATTAGATTTGAATAATAAATTCTAAATAAAAATTTAATGTGGGCAATTTTAAACTGAATGTGAGATCATATTAGTAAAAATATTATAACAGAGACATCAAAATAAGGATCAATGAATGATTTGGGAAAAGTGTTAAAAAAAGTCCTAGACCTTTTGCATTTGTGCCAATTTAGTCATAAACCTTTTTTTGGTGTCAATTTAATCATGAACATTTTCACTTGGTACCAATTTAGTCTTTTCCGACTAATTTTGACCAGATTTTGTTGATTAGGCATCAGTCGGCTGACATGGTACGATCGGTGCTAATATGGATAATTTTTAATAGTATTTTATTATTTTTGAATTTTTTTTATTATCTTTTTATTCTTCCCTTTTTCCTTCTCATCCTCCTTCCTCCAGCCGGTTGATTGGCCAGGCGACAAGGCCTTTAGCGAGCTTGCTAACCAATCAATCTCAGAAATTGTTCTCGGGAATGGAATAAAAAAAACATTTCTGATAAAAAATTATTATCAAGAGCAGAATCGTTAACCAAACGTGCCCTTAAAATTCAAGAATGGTAATAAATTTAATGAACATAATTATATTTTCAAATAATAATAATAATAATAATAATAAAGTGATGGCGTTGGAGCATTTATGTACGATTTCTCTCAATAGTTCAATCTCTAATCATCATGCTATATGTGCCATAAAGATAAAATTATCTGGAAATTTTTCAACGATATAATGGCGAGAAAAACAATTACCAGTTCGAAATGAAACGATAAAAGAAATAATCAAAAGTAAGGAATTTAAAGCAAACCAATAAAACAATTTCGGCAAACCTCTGTAATCATCAACAACTTAGTACAATGAGATTGATTTTGAGAAGCCGGATGACAATTAATTAGGCAAACACCGATTTGCATTTAATTTTCCTTTTGTCCCATACATTCCTCTCCACGAGAAGATAATTTATTATTTTGCTTTAATTACAAATGCGATCTCTTGCGCTCCTGAGCGACTTAAAACTTCTTGCAACCTCCAGTGCATGAATTCACACAAGCTTTAACTTTTTTGGAGTCTGCAACGAAGGAAGGTACATAAAACCCATGTTATACATTTCAAAATATTTAATTATAATGAAAGCAGATAATTACTATCAGGAGCAACTTTGAATGATGTAGAGACGTCAAAACAGGGAACATGAGTGATTTTCATTGCATTATCTTTCACCTCTACCCATGGTCAAATAATTCATTGACATTTACTCAATGGTCCATATAAATGAGAACAATCGACAATTCGCAATTTCAAAAGCACGTGTTTTTAAACCTAAGCAGTTGCCGATCACAATTGATAAATGAACAAAAACGGACGTCTTTTCTAGTTTGATTTTGGTATGCAGGAGGAAATAAAATACAAATTATCTCTGAAAACATATTTTCTATAAGGTGAAGATTTTGCTTTCATACCACCAAGGTGCGAGTCGAAACATTTGGAGACCACGCATTCAAGGTTGCATTGGCCTTCGAGTGTCTCAACCTTCGTAGCCCCGCATTGCCGAAGACACAAATTATAGCATATCTCTTCATTGGGGTCCCCGAGACAATTGAGCCCGCACTGGACCTTACACCAGGCGTTTTGTGTCTCGGCTGCCGATGCCTCCAATGCCATCATGGCCACCAGCATCAACACCATTAATGTAGTAAAACTTTTGAAAGTCATGTTTGCTTTGTTTTCAATCGAGTGATGATTCAGCCTTTTTGCTGTATTTTGGTGAATGCGTGAAGTGATTCTGCGGTTTATATAGATGCATGACACTGGGATAATCTTTTTTTTTTACTTATATGGTTATTTGGTTGCAACCTTCGTTTCTGTGATAATTTTCATTCAGATGGAAATAAAAGATCTTATTTATTTTCATAAACAAATAATGTATTATTTGTTGGCAATTTGTCCTTTTATGGATGGAGGGATATTTATATGAGGAAAACTTTTTTTTCCTATTAATCAAACCCGAAGGATAAATATAATCTTCAACCTAAAAAATATAAATGCAATCAGCCTTGATAAACCTACCATCTATGAGGTGTTATTTCTAAGTTGGGATTTTTTTTTTTTTTTTTGGGGGCTATGATGACTTCTTATTTGACTTAATAAACCCATTTCCACTAAGAGACAAAGTTACCATTGATAATCCAATTGAAATTTAAAGTTACCATCTATGAGGTGTTATTTCTAAGTTGGGATTTTTTTTTTTTTTTTTTTCGTTTCTACTTTTTTAGGTAGGATTTAGTCGCCCAAATCTGGCGAGGGCCTGTGGTTGCCGAGGGCCACTGGCCCCTCCGACCATTCCCCAGTATAGTGGCAGCTCTGGCGAGGGCTGGAAAGCCCTTGTCGCCTAGTTGTTCTACTTCTTTTTTTTTTTTTAAATTAACTTAAGCTCATTTTTAAAATTCAATTTAAATAAATTTTGTATTAAAAATCATATTTGGACAAAAAAAAACGATGTCATTTTAGCCTTATGGTTTGTATTTTCGCCATGTTATTGTCATGTAGGAGAGAGAAAATATTTTAAAAAATTACATCAGCATTTTCTGTTAGCTAAGTTAAACCGAGACTTAATTACACCAATCTGACAAGTTTTACAACTTGATTGTATTTTTTATAAATTTTATAATTCAATTATATTTTCATAATAATTTTTAGGACTTCTAGTATAATCTAATATCATGTTTGCCACATTTGCTATGTGGGGGTAAACAGAGTCCAGACTGCAAAACAAATATCGCGTTTAGCAAACCAAGATTTTCATTGGCTTCGTGGCGGGGGTAGCCCTAGTATGATTGCTCGTCTGGGTTCTTCTCTTCTCTTACATGTACGACAATTAATTCTAATTAGTTAAAACAATAAGAAACAAAACTATGATTTCGCTATATACTAGGACGTATACTAAAGAATATATCAATAGTGAACCCGTTTAAAAACATATTTATAAAAGGAAACTCAAATTATTACGATTTATTAGTTATAATTAAAAATTCATTCTTGTATCATGATATGACTTGTCTTCAGTGAAATAATCTCTCAAATTTCAATAGTCTTAACATACCATATAAATCTCACTCAACATCATCAAAATCTTTGTTTTGAATATGATAGTCAAAGACCCTTCTTCTTTGAGTATTCTTATTGTGTAATCTTATCATTTAAGATATCTTATACTCCTTTTTCTTTTGCTAGAACTGAACTTTTCAATTCAAACAATGAATTACAAACAGGTTGCAGTACCTACGTTGAAACGATATATAAAAAAGACTACTAATACAATATTTTTAACATTAGATGGGAGACTGTGGAACAAAGAAGAAGACGCGGTTCCCATTTGATTAAAAGACTAATTTGCAAATGCATGAGTAGCTTCATCATCAAGTCTACAAATGTAGGCCAAATTCAATGGCATTATTTTGGGATTTGTGGTCATAGAAATATTGACACCTAAGTTTTGGTAACCCATATATTGCAAAGAAAAGTTAGGGATGGACCAACCCCTAAACAAAAGAAAAAGTAAATCGCATATAATTATGAGAAGCATTTTTCATTGTTAAGCTTATATTGCATTGCAATTCTCTCCCTTGCCTGATTTGGCGAGGGTGGCCCTGGCCAAGCCAATCAAGGCACCCTTGCCAGCATAGGGTCTCTAGCTTGAGGCCGGCAAGGGCTGCTCTCACGTGAGGCCAACGATAAATGGCAGGAAAGACAATACACTTGACGGAGGTGAGTCATTTTAAGAAGTGCTATGACAATTAGTTAGATCGTGATTTATGAGCAAAGTAACGTGCACTTTGAATCTTGTATTCCTTTTGTCCAATACAAATGATTCATAAAAAAAGTACACGATCCATTATTTCGCTTTACTTGCGAATGCGGTCCGCCAAACTCTTGAGGGGCTTAAGATTTCTTGCAATTTTCCGAGCATGAATTCACACAGCCAAGATTGGCGTCTGCAACAAAAGAAAGTACATAAAGACCCATTTTATACATTTCCAAATATTGAAATACAATAAAAAAATATAATTAAAAGAATTTTTATTAGGTATAATTTTCCCAAAGTCGACAAGTAATCAATATCCACCTGCACTAAGTATGTCATTTTGCTAGTTTTTCATCGCTTTTGTCTATCGGAGAATGGGACTAGAAAATTTTATCCCTGGTCGAGTAACATAAGGTCTATGCTTTTAAAAACCAGAATTCATTAAGACCTCAATCATGGTCATTGGCTATTCAAAACTTGGAAAAAAGACTCCAAAGTCAGATATGGAGGTTTTGATGCTTGAAAAAATTATAATATGGTGTATTAAAGAATATGTAGATTAAGCCCATCCACACCATTAACCATGCGAAACCCATATAATTAATAATATGAAAATCCACTGGATTGATAGTTCAAATGATATTAATCTTTATGATTTACAAACCACGTAATAACTTCTCCTCAATGCCCAGACTTAGCACAGAAACTCAAGGACCAATTCCATGAAATAATGTAAGAAAAAATTTAGAGTTTCTTGGTAACAAGCATGGGAAACTAATTTCAATCCAGGCAAACAAAAGCAAAATTCCTTGAAAAACGCAGCCATTTTCTGGAAAAATCAAGTCGTCTGCAAAGCAAATGGATCCCAAACGTACGAAACAATTGAAATAATAGATTTTTATTTCATAAAACGGCAGTAAAAATCTCTTAGCTTTTGCAAGCAGTCTAACTTATGATCAAACAAAAGTTGAAGGTTTTAGCCTGTCACAATTGATGAATGGAGAAAAACAGGTATTCATCCTTTTCTATTTAAAAGGTGAAGGTTTTGTTTTCTTACCAGGACGCCTGTCAGCACACATGGACACCAGGCAATCGAGCTTGCATCGGCTTTCGGGTGTCTCGGCCTCCTCCGATTTACCCATACAATTCTTGTAGCATGCGAGATAGCAGGCGTCTGGTTTAGGAAACGCAACACAAGACGTCGAGCAATTGGCCTTACAAAAGATCGATTTCGCTGATTGCACCTCGGCGGCGGATGCCTGCAATGCGACCGTGGCCACCAGCATCAGCACCGCGAGTTTAGCACAACTCTTGACATCCATGTCTGTTTTTTTTTTTTTTTTCAAATGAGTAAATGATTCGTCGTCTATTTGCTGTATTTGGGTATAACAGTGATGTGATTCTACTGTTTATATAGATGTAGGGAGAATCTTCATTTGTTTATATTATAATTTGGTTTTGACACTTATTCATTGGATATTATTGATGTTGTATAAAGAGGAAATTGTGTCCTTCTTTATCAAACAAGTAATTTGACCATATAAATTTAGTTAATGCTTTATCTCTCAATATTTTTTAAGAATTTTGGATGGAGGGAGTTTTATTTGAGGATTTGATTTTCCTAGTAATCAACTCAAAGGAGAAAGATAAATCCTCACGTCCCAAATAAGACTTGATAAACCTGCGGACTATGGATTGTTATTTCCAAGTCGGGATTTTCTTTTCTTGTGGGGCTACTAAGACTTCCTGTTTTGACTAACTCCCCCATTTTTTTTCCTAAGGAGACGAAATTGCCTATAAAAATCCAATCGAAATTTAAAATAGTGGACCTAATTTAATTTTTTTTCCTTGTTTTTCCATTTTTGCTTTTTCTGGGTAGATTCTCATTGCCATTGTTAAGAAGTGACATTCTTGGAAAAATTACCAGAAAAATCTTAAATTTATTGCAACTTTTCCAATTTAGTCCTAAACTTTTTTTTTTTTTGCTAATTCAATCATAAATCTTTTACAATTGTATCAATTCAATACATTCGACCAATTTTGGCTAGCCTATGCTGACAAAGATGTCAACCTACTGGCTAATGTTGACGTTGACAAATTTTAATAATATTTTATTTTTCAAAATTTTTAATTTATTTTTTGTTTATTTTTCTCTTTCTCTTCTTCCTTCTTTTTCCTCTTTTCCTCATAGTGGCCAGCAAGACTTCAGCTTGGATCACGGCCCTTGCCCAACCTCGCCCAAATCTAGGCAAACTAGCCTCGCCATGGCTGGTTTGAACAATGCTTAATAATTTTTTTCAATTTTTTTTTAAATTCATACGAACTGGACCGTCTAGAACTAATTATGATAATTTAAGCAAGAAATGGTTGATAAAATCACCCAAATAAAGATTTGTAAGTTCATATAAGAGTTGGTAAGTTGAAGGGTCAGTAAGAAAAAGGATAATCATTTCATAAAACTGTTGATAAGTTATCAATAAATTATCGAAAAATCAAGTGATCAACAATTCTAACGGTTCTCTTTTCACAATTACAAACTTTTCTTTTTAATAATCTACCAGCACGATAAAAAGGCTATTCTTTATGGAAGGCACAATAGAATCGTCCATTTTAGCCCTAGGGTGGAACCAAAGCTAATAAAAACATGGCCATAAAGCAATGTAGTTTTTTTTCTTGGAATTGCCTTTAAGGATTGTCTGCTCACCACTCTAATGTTGAAATGAAATATACATAATTTGTTGTAACAAAAAAAAGCACCGAGTATTAAGATGCTCAAAAAGCCTTGAACATGCTAATTTATTACGACATTTGAAAACATTATTATAGATCACAACAGCAATTTTCAAAAGGGCGCATTTTTTTTTCGATACTTCAGTGGGCTCAAAAGCCTTTCACATTCATTTGTCTTCATATCTTGGGTCGAAGAAGACTCTAGGATTTTGTGGGAGACTTCTTGCAATCGTCATAGCATGAACCCAAACAGTCCTTAATTTTCTCGGCATTTGCAGACATCAAAATGGCTAGTTATTAACAGCAACTTTTGCCATTTTTCCCCTCCTCGGGTACTATTCACTAATCCTCTCTAGTTGGGCGCCCGTGCTACTGTTCCAGCGGTCAGTCTTCATGCGTTTTCAGGAGTTCCGGCCGGTCGTTGGAGCTGATTTTTTTAGGACAGCTTCTGGCTTCTACCCCTCCACCGAAGCTTTTCTCCTGGTAGGTCCTACTCGTGTGCCTATGTCCCGTGGTCGTTAGGGTTTTCTGGGTTTGCTCCATGGATTCTGCTGGAAAAAACTCGGCCCCTTCCTCGGCTGTGATAGAAGGCCAGTTGGCCTTGGGTAAAGCCCGTCTTGATGCGGTGTATACCCGTGGACAAAGCCGAGGTAAGGCCCCCACTGTTCCTCCCCTTCCCTCGTCGGATATGGATGAAGGCCAGACCTGTTCTTTCCAGGCCCCCCAAGCTGCAGATGGTCAAAGAGGTCACAGCCGTGTTAGGCTCCCCACCAACCGTCCTCAGGCCTAAGGCCAACAACCTAAGGGCTCTAGACCACCCCCACCCCCCAAAAAAAAAAAAAAAAAAATCGCTCATGGGCGAATGTAGCCAAATCAGCGCTAAAAGGGTACAATCTTACCTTTGTCCCTCCTTCTGTGGTTGATAACAAAGCTGTGGTTAACCTGTCAGAGGAGATTCTGGAAGCAATAGACCCCAAGTGGCATGAATGCTTGTTTGGGTATTACGTGGGGAAGAAGCTCTCTTTCAAGCTGACCGAAACTGCCTTGAGGCAGATCTGGGGTGCTAAGCTTGCTGATGTTATGGCTAATGATGACGGCTTTTACTTCTTCCATGTTCCCAACCTGGAATCTCAAAGGAGAATTCTGGATGATGGGCCATTGACAATGGCCAAGGTCCCTTTAATTCTACAACAATGGCATCCAATGCTAGAACTGAAAAAGGATCACCAAGTTTCCATCTCGGTTTGGGTTAGGCTAAAGAATTTTCCTTATGCTTACTGGTCAGCGCTGGGAATCAGTGCAGTGGCGAGTGCCATCGAGAAACCGCTATACGTCGACCTTAGAACGGAACAAATGAAAATGATCTATTTTGCAAGAGTTTGCGTGGAGATATCAACTAACCTACCTCGTTGTGATGCTATAGATGTCATACTTAATGGAGAAACCCGCTCGGTGATAATTGAGTATGAATGGAGGCCAATCTCGTGCCCAAGCTATGGCACCTTTGGCCATAAATGCCAGACTCAATCAGGTCCCGCTAGTTCTTCAAAGGCTGCTCAGCCAGCACCAATTGGTGATGTACCCCTCAACAAAAGCCCAACTTCTACCCCTCCTCTAGGTTTGACCGCTGTTGCAGGTACCTCTGAGGAAGGCTAGAAACTAGCCAAGTCCAAGAACAAAAGGCTTGCCTTTAGACCAAAGTAAGCAGGTTCCACTGCCCCGCTGAGGATAGATCAAGTTGGACCTTGTGAAACGCTTCCCTCTACCGCAAAGACGGAACAAAAGAAGCAAGTAATGCCTCAACAAGGAGTTGACAACCTACTAGCTAATGTTGACGTTGACAAATTTTAATAATATTTTATTTTTCAAATTTTTTAATTTATTTTTTCTTTTTCTCTTTCTCTTTCTCTTCTTCTTTCTTTTTCCTCTTTTCCTCATAGTGGCCGGCGAGACTTCAGCTTGGATCATGGCCCTTGCCCAACCTCACCCAAATCTAGGCAAACCAGCCTCGCCATGGCTGGTTTGAACAATGCTTAATAATTTTTTTCAATTTTTTTTTTTAAATTCATACAAACTGGACCGTCTAGAACTAATTATGATAATTTAAGCAAGAAATGATTGATAAAATCACTCAAATAAAGATTTGTAAGTTCATATAAGAGTTGGTAAGTTGAAAGGTCAGTAAGAAAAAGGATAATCATTTCATAAAACTGTTGATAAGTTATCAATAAATTATTGAAAAATCAAGTGATCAACAATTCTAACGGTTCTCTTTTACCAAAAAAAAACAATTCTAACAGTTCTCTCTTCACAATTACAAACTTTTCTTTTTAATAATCTACCAGCACGAGAAAAAAGTCTGTTCTTTATGGAAGGCACAGTAGAATCGTCCATTTTAGCCCTAGGGTGGAACCAAAGCTAATAAAAACATGGCCATAAAGCAATGTAGTTTTTTTTTTTCTCGGAATCGCCTTTAAGGATTGTCCGCTTACCACTCTAATGTTGAAATGAAATATACATAATTTGTTGTGACAAAAAAAAAGCACCAAGTATTAAGATGCTCAAAAAGCCTTGAACATGCTAATTTATTATGACATTTGAAAACGTTATTATAGATCACAACAGCAATTTTCAAAAGGGTGCATTTTTTTTTTCGATACTTCAGTGGGCTCAAGAGCCTTTGACATTCATTTTTCTTCATATCTTCGGCCGAAGAAGAGTCTAGGATTTTGTGGGAGACTTCTTGCAATCGTCATAGCATGAACCCAAACAATCCTTAATTTTCTCGGCATCTGCAAACATCAAAATGGCTAGTTATTTGAAAAGTCACGAACTATGTACAATGAATTGTCAGGTAAATTGTCCAAAAAACCTATCTTTTTTTTTTTTTGACACTTTTCCCGTGCATTGCCGTTGATTTGGCAAAAAAGAATGGTGCGCGAAGATCAACTCAATCGCATTTTACACTGAGAAATAATCTAGCGCCAACAACATTGACTAGTGCCGGCGGATTGAATACCCGAATAGCGTTTGAAGCACACGCTGCTGAGGGCCTCGGCGAGCCTTCCCTTCTGGCAGCTAGGCGGGAAGCATTCGTAAAGGCAATGGAGCCGCCCGATGTTGATCGAGCAGGTGGCTTTCCAGGTTACGTTCCCCTGAAAGACGTCGCCTCCGTGACCCTCGGTGCCCGTGGATCAACACCGCCATGAACAATGCCATGGCTATTCTCTTTGCAACACCCTTCGCATCCATGCCTCTCTCTCTCTCTCTCTCTCTCTCTCTCTCTCTCTCTCTCTACACTCAAAAAGTATTAACACTCAGCAATGCAAAGAACGTGAACAGGGACAGCTATAACTTACCTCAGAATGCGTAGTTTCCACCAATTCTCTTCGATTCTCATCAATCATAGAGCATAAGTCACTATAGTAAATGTTTTCTATATAGTTTTATAAGCGCATTAAAAAATAAAGCTAGTCCGGTAAAGTTCGGATAGACTTCTTTTTTTTTAATGTTTTTACCGACGCGTCCTAATTTTTCTTTGACCGAAACACTACAAATTTTCACAACGTATAAATCTTAACGTACAGATTTGCATATAATTTTTTGGGAAAATCTCAAATAAGAACCCAAAGTAAGCCTATTTTTTCAAATAAGGACCCGAAATAGCCGTTATCCTAAATAAGAACCCAAAATGGCTAACAAGTCTCAAATAAAGACCTGAACCAGCTGGCCGGCAAGCGTGTGACATTTCCAGTGGCCGGAATATGGGCAATTTTGTCCACAAAAATATTGATAGAAATTAACAAACCCTAAAAACAAAACTCCCCAAACTCTTCACGTTCTTTTGACCTAAAAAAAAAAATCTTCACGTTCTCACGTTTTTCTTCTTCTACTCTTCATCTTCTCCATTCTTTGTCCTCTTTCACTTGGAGCACTGGAATTTTCTGTTAATGGAACACAAATTGAAACACAACAAGAAGCCCTTACCTTTGTTTCTTCACATCTTCTTCTTTTGTTTTCTGTTTTCGTTTCTTTCCAACGAAGAAGACAAATCTCGAGTAAAGCCACATTTTCGTCATTGAGACACTCGTGTGTAACACAAGGGCCTCGATTCTTCTTAATTTCTATCTATATTTTTTTGGGACAAAATTGCTGTCGCGACCTATTTTTTGGATGTACCACCTAAAACTAGGTTAATGGATTACTAAGTCTTTAAACTTAGTTCGGGCTTTCCCAAGCCCATACCAAAACGCGACTTAAAGTTCAAGTTTTTTTTTTAACATGCAAATTATTATTATCTAGGAGTCGCCACTAATCAGTTTACGGTAGGTCGATTAGACACCTAAGTAAAATAATGGGAGGGTTATTTTACTCCTACGAACCAGAGACTAAGGGTACGGGGACTTGGTTACACTAGATTTCTCTAATGCCCTTTCGGTACCATTTCTTTTTAATTTTCAAAAATGTTTTTTGCAGGCAGCTGATTTATTTTAACCTAAATTACTATCATGCAAATATGTGACCACACGGATGCTCATCCACTATTTAACATTCAAATAAATAAATAAATAAATTGCATCACATAACGCAAATCACACAAAACAAATGATTTTTTTTTTTTTTTTGGGTTTTCTTTGAAAAGTAGATTTCTTTTATAAAAATGCGTTCCTTAACTAAATGACTTAACCTTATTAATATGCAAATTCTAATTAAATGGGCCTATTATTATGCAAACTAATTAACATGCACCTAGTATTTTTTATTTTTTTATTGAAATTCGGAATTAATAAAAAAACCTAATTAAACTATCTAAAAGGGGATAATTTTCTAATTTATTCTAGGGATTAATTTAACTTAAACCCTATCCTATCTTAGAAAACTATTTCTTGAAAAATGAGATAATTAAAATGTGTGAACATTATCTAAAAAATTAATTTAGGTCCAACCCTAACTTATTTCTAAGAAATGCAATCCTAAAAGTGTAATCCTAAGAAAATTCTAATTTTCTAAACCTATATGTCTGATTTACTAAACCTACATGCTCATGCAGAATTTTGATTTTTTTTTATTTTCTGATTTTTTTAGTTTTTTTTAAAAGATAAGTAATTATTAAATCTAAACTATCAACAAAATAAAGAATTAAAATAATCGAAAAAATAACCTGTTGTCTCACAAAAGGTTAAATTAACGATTATCTTAACCCTAATTATCACGACAAAGAGATCAAAATAATTAAAAATCTGATCCAAGTCTTACGGATCAAATTAATAATTATAATGATTTAACAATTTAAATCCTACCAAAAAGCCCAAAAATTAATATAATTAAAAAAATAATCCGATGTCTCTCGGATTAAATTAATAATTACAATAATTCCAGACTAAATCCCTATGGATAATGCCTACAAAATGCATAAATATTAACATTGACAAATCATATTCTAACTTTAAACAATAATAATAAAATAACATAAAATAGACAAAAGAAAGAAATAAGAATAAAACTAAAAAAGAAAATAAACTACCTAAAGGAGAAGATTTGCAGGCGTTGGTGGAGTGCCGGACGGACGGTGGCGGGCGTCGGGACTCCGGCGAGCGGTGCAAGCGCGGTGCGGGTGCAAGCAAGGCGCAATGCGAGCACGGGGGAGCAGCAGCGGGCGTCGGAGGTGCGGCGATGCGTGGATGGGCGCAGCGTCGGACGGAGGCGGATCACCGAGTTGCTGGCGTCGGCACGCGAATCGGACGGCGGAGGCACGGGCGCGGCGACGGAGCTCGGGGTTGCAGCGGAGACGAGCGGGCGGGCGCGACCGGCGAAGGGCTTCGGCAGGCGGAGCAATGGCGAGGCGGAGCTGATTCGCGGGTCGCTGGCGGCGACGTTGGCAGCAGTGCGGGGCTCGGGCTGGCGTCGGGCGTCACGGGATGCTTTGGGGCGGTGGCGAGCAACGGGCCGGAACTCGCGACGGGTGGGTCGCAGGTTTCGAGGCACGACGGCGTCGGACTCCGAGCGGTGGTGCGGCTGCGGCACGGCGGCGGCTGAGCGTCGGACGAAACCGGGCGGAGAGAGGCGGAAGCGCGGGTGCTGCAGCTGGTTCGCGGCTGGAGGGGCTGAGATGCGGTGGCCGGACGCCGGCGGCGGTTCGCTGCGTGCGCCGGTGATGGGAAAGGGAGCGCAGGCGTCGGGCGTTGGCTCAACGAGGAAGAAGACACTTTCTTTTTCTTTTTTTTCTTTTTTTTTTCTCTCTCTCCACTCTCTCTCTCACGTCACTTTCACGTCCACTCTCTGCACCCCTTCTCTCGACTTTGACTTTTCCTCTCGAAGAAAAAAAATCTTTTTTTGCTCTAAAATTTTTCTTTTTTTGCTCTAAAATTTTTCTCTCTTTTTATTCTCCCCCGGCTCACGAAAATTATGGCTCCTTTTATAGTGATTTTCAGATGGCCATTTTTATAGCAACTTTCGACTTTCCATCTTCTGTTGCATTAAATCAAGCCTGCAAATCGGAACGTGATTTCGCAATCAGCTCGATCCTGCTCAGATTTCTTCCATTTTGCAAAATTCTTGCCTCTTATTCACTTGATTTTCAAATTGCTTCTGCATTTAACGAAATCCGAATGATCATCAGAATTTCAAATTTCCATGCATAATCAATTAAATAAATTTCCCCCATTTTTTTTATTTTTTCCTTTTATTTGTTCCAATGCAATTTTTATTTTCCTTATTTTCCTAGATTTTCTAAAAATAGGTGTCAATAGCTGCCCCTCTTTGAAGGTGAGCTCGTAGAGGTTGCCTTCAAAGATAAGTTGAGACCTAAATGTTAATCATGCAGATGTACTGAGTGACTTTTTTTTTTTTTTTTTTTTTGAAAAAATGAATCCCATTCGGAAATGAAATTTATATGATGCATGGAAATGTTAATGCAAATGATAAAGGAACTTACCTAGAATTACTTACCTTCGGGGATGGTAGAGTAATTCAAGATATATTGGTGTTACATGTCCAGGACCCGTACCATTCTACGGTCGCCCAAAATAGTAACATGACTTCACAAAGTGACTGCTTTCCCAGGACCCGTACCATTCTACGGTCGCCTAGTATGACATTGTTTTGTCGTGTTTAGGACCCGTACCATTCTACGGTCGCCTGAGTGTTGTCTAGGACCCGTACCATTCTACGGTCGCCTTGACGAAAAAAGATTTTCCAGGACCCGTACCATTCTACGGTCGCCTGAGTTTTGTCTAGGACCCGTATCATTCTACGGTCGCCTTGACGAAAAAAAAAGATTTTCCAGGACCCGTACCATTCTACGGTCGCCTAAGTTTTGTCTAGGACCCATACCATTCTACGGTCGTCTAGGACCCGTACCATTGACCTAAAAAAAATTTATTTTCCAGGACCCGTACCATTCTACGGTCGCCCGATGAATCTGGAAAAATCTTTGGGGTGCAACTCCATCGAGTGCTGGTGCTTGAAAAGGAATACCTGTACAATGACAAGTATTTAAGGTATGGATAGAGATAGGCTTACCTGGTGACATCTCTACTCCTTGGGGATATGTCTCATGTAAAACAGTTAAAAGAGAGGCAATATACATTCACCGACATGCATTGATTCAAATGAGGTTCATGCGTGATGATTTCTATCAACCTTGCATTACCTAATTTCCATTGGGAAAAATTCCAAAAGAATATTCCAATCTGAACATGTGAGTGTCATGGATGTGTCAAATGAGGGACCTTTCGGTTTGAAAGGACTTTTCTCTCATCCTCTTTAAAAGGGTCGTTTCATCCTGACCTTTGACGCAAGATTCACTCTATCTCACTATCATCATGCCAAACAAGGTTTTGTGCAATCTCGCAAGTGATACGACCTTACCAATCTGAAAGGTCTTTAACAGGGACCGTAATGTGGGCCTAGTCAATGGCTTAACAAAATGAACTCTTCGAGTCGAGGCTTTTGAAAGAATGAGTGAGATCATCTCTGGGTTTACAAGTCAAGAATCTTGCAAAATGATAAAGGAATAATCTTGCTCGCACTTCTTCGAGCGATGCTTAAAACATGTGAACCCCTAAGTTAATTCAAGTGCCCTAATCTGAAGAGACTTTGCAAGGGACGTAACGTAGGCTTGGCTCATGGGTTGAGAAATGAAAGGATCATTAGGCTCAAAAAGTGCTTAGGGGAGGGTCAAAGTTGGTGATCATCTTGACATTTCCACCACTTCCTTCTCCACTATCGAAGATTTTTTTATCACAACTCCATTCATTGCAACAGCATTTGAGAGTTTTTTTTTTTTGTTTTTTTTTTTTTTTTTTTGGGTATCACCTTGTTGGGGATACGACTCAAGTGTTCGATTTTTTTTTTTTTTTTTTTTTGGGCATTGGCCTTGCTTTTACCAGGCACACTGCTTTTTCATGCCCCTATTTTGCACTTTTTCTTTTTGGACTTACACAGTCTTCTTTTATGAGCATTTTAGACCATGCTACTTGAATGATTGTCTTTCATCTTGCCCCAGTGTGGGGGACGATCACCAACTGGGTTTGACATGAAATGAATTTATAGGCTCAAGTGGGCTATGCAATTGTCAAAAGTGTGTAGGATAAAAAAAGAACCGCTCTTCGTCATCCTAAGGCACTTGAATTACCGCGTAAGTTACACTGCAAAAGCAATACTCAAAGATTGATGCAAGTGTGAGCAAAAAGATTCCTACCATTCATTTTAAATTTGCCCCAATATGGGATGATCCTTGACAGGGGTAATTTTAAAAGAATCTCCATGAGTGAATGGGGCTCAAAGGGGTTAAGCAACGGATCACCTGTAGTGTTTGGGATAAAGAAAAAAATGCCTTTCATCACTTTAGTTGACGTACCCTTTGCGAGATAGCCCTCTTCCTTGCGGGCATGGAATTTTTCACACAACTCACCGGGGGTTAGTGTATGAAACAGTGTATGGAACAAGGCTTGCCTTTCATCATTCCAAAGTACCCCATTTAACACATTCAATCCATCTCACACAATTCATCAAGAAAGAAAAATGTAAGATTTGCAATAAATTTGAACAATTCAACTCATTGAAGCATTTTATTCTTCATAGAAACGCTTTGCAACATGGCAAATTCTTATCATGGGTAATACTTCTTGACAGCATCTGAATTAATTGGAGTGGAAAACTCATGACCATCCATTTTTGCCAAGATCAAGGCACCGCCAGGAAGTACCTTCTTTACCACATATGGGCCGCTGTAGTTTGGAGCAAACTTGCCTCCAGGATCCGGAAAGATTGGCAGCAGCTTCCTTAGGACTAGGTCATTTACCTCGAAATGCCTCGGCCGCACCTTCCGGTTGAAAGATCTGGCTACTCTCTATTGATATGTTTGGCCATGGCGAGAGCCTTCGCCTCTTTTCTCGTCGATCAAGTTCAACTGCTCAAATCTCTTTGTGACCATTCCGCCTCGAGATAAATCCACTTGGGATAAAACTCTCGAGAAAGGAATCTCTACTTCTACAGGCAAAACTGCTTCCATGCCGTACACCAAAGCAAACGGGGTTGCCCCAGTGGAAGTGCGGATCGATGTCCGGTACGCCATTAGTGCGAAGGGTAACCTGTCATGCCAATCTCGATAATTCTCGGCTGTCTTAGCCAAAATCTTCTTAATGTTCTTATTGGCCACTTCAACGGCCCCATTCATTTGAGGGCGGTAAGGAGACGAATTCAGATGCTTGATTTTGAACTCTCCGAACAACTCATCAACAAGTTTGTTATTCAAATTGGTCCCATTATCGGTGATGATTGCTTCAGGGGACACCATAGCGAGCAATTATGTCACGTTTGACAAACTTCACAACATTACGCGCAGTGACACTTGCAAAGGATGTAGCTTCGATCCATTTAGAGAAAAAATCTATTGCCAACAAAATAAATCGATGCCCATTTGAAGCCTTGGGATTGATTGGGCCAATCATGTCAATGCCCCACATCAAGAAGGGCCATGGCTCGGAAAACTGATGCAGCTCAGTTGGAGGAACATTCACCTTATTTCCATGAATCTGGCAGCGGTGACAACTTCGAACATGCCGGATGCAGTCACTTTCCAATGTGAGCCAGTAGTAGCCTAATCTCATAATCTTCTTGGCTAACATGTGTCCATTCATATGGGGGCCACATACTCCCTCGTGCACTTCTTGCATGATTTGAGTGGCTTCGACTGCATCTATACATCACACCAAGACAGAATCGTAAGATCTCTTATACAAATTCTCACCACTGACGAAAAATTTCGAAGCCATCTTCGTGATGTATTTCCTATCAGCCTGAGTGCTTCCTTCGGGGAATTCCTGCTTTTTAATGTAATTCATGATATCGTAATACCATGGTTTTCCATCAGTTTCTTCAATCACAATCATACAATAAGCCGGCTTGGGCAAAACTTCTATTTTCAGAGGTTCAACTTCTAACCCATCAGTGACTTGCAGCATAGAGGACAACGTCGCAAGTGCATCTACAAATTGATTATGAGACCTCAGCAAGTATTCAAACGAAACTTCATCGAACTCTTCCACCAGATTTCCTAAATACTTGTGGTATGGGAGTAGCTTGGCATCCTTAGTCTTCCATTCTCCCACGGTCTGCAATATGATTAATGCAGAATCTCCGAACACTTTTAACTTAGCCACACCCATCTCAATTGCGGCCTGAAGCCCGAGGATGCAAGCTTCATATTCGGCCACATTGTTAGTGCATGGAAATATCAATTTTGCAGCTACCGGATGGTGTTGTCCATCTGGAGATATCAAAACTGCCCCAGTACCCGAACCAGATAGGTTTACAGCTCCATCAAAGAACATCTTCCATGAGTCTTCATTTACACTTAAGACACGGTCATCAAGGAAACTATCATCATCATTAGGGACTCCTGAATTTTCGGCCAATAGATCAACGATCGCTCGGCCCTTAACTGACTTTTGTGGCATGAATTGCACATCGAATTCTGAGATCAAGATTTGCCATTTGGCCAATTTACCCACCAAAGCCGGCCGATCAAGTAAGTACTTGATAGGGTCGTTCTCAGTCACAAGGAATGTCTGATAATGTAGTGTGTATTGTTGCAACCTATGCAACACCCACACTAATGCCACACAAGTCTTTTCGACTCGAATACTTCAACTCGATACGGTGAACTTCTTGCTCATGTAATAAATGGCTCGTTCTTTTACTCCAACGGGACTTTCTTGGGCCAACATTGCACCCAATGACTCACTATGAATAGTGAGGTAGAGAATCAAAGGATGCCCTAGTGAGGGTGGGACAAGAACTGGTGGATTCATCAAGTATTGCTTCAGCTTGTTGAACGCTTCTCGACACTCATCATCCCAGTTGACTTGTGCATTCTTCCTTAGAAGCTTGAAAAATGGCTTGGCAGTTTTAGAGAGTTGGGAAATGAATCTTGCTATGTAATTCAATCTCCCTAAAAGGCTCCGGACTTCTTTCACCGTTGACGGAGGTTGTAATTCACATATGGCCTTAGTCTTGGAAGGGTCAATCTCAATCCCTTTATTGCTCACAATAAATCCGAGTAACTTACCGGATGTTGCTCCGAACACGCATTTGGCGGGATTTAAACGAAGCTTAAACTCACGGAGTCGATCAAACAACTTCTTCAAGGTTTCGATGTGGCTTCTTCCCCGGTCGGGTCTTTGCAATCATATCATCAACATAGACTTCAATCTCTTTGTGCATCATATCATGAAATAATGCGACCATGGCTCGCTGGTAGGTTGCTCCTGCATTCTTAAGTCCGAAGGGCATGACTTTATAGTGAAAAGTTCCCCATGGGGTGATAAATGCAGTCTTCTCCTTGTCTTCCTCCTTCATCCTTATCTGATTGTACCCGGAAAAACCATCCATAAATGAGAATAATTCAAAACCCGCGGTACAATCCACAAGGACGTCTATGTGTGGTAATGGGAAATCATCCTTTGGACTAGCCTTGTTCAGATCCCGATAATCAACACAAACTCGAACTCGACCGTCTTTCTTCATCACCGGCACGATATTAGCCACCCATTCAGGGTACTATGAGACTTCAATGAATCCCACCTTCAAAAGTTTCATCACCTCTTCCTCTATTTTCTTCGAGAGCTCGGGCCTAGTTCTTCGCAGCCTTTGCTTCTTAGGTGGCACGTCTGGGTTAGTAGGTAGGCAATGTTCCACGATTGACGAGTCTAGTCCGGGCATGTCAGCGTAGGTCCATGCAAAAATATCTTGATATTCCTTCAGTAACTGAATTAGGCGCTAAGCCTTGTCTTTGGGGAGATTCGCCCCACTTTTCACTTCTTTGGTTTCTTCAACGTCACTTAAATTAATGGTGACAGTTTGCTCGGATGTGAGAGCCTTGGCTTTTTCATGTTGTTCCCAACTTCGCTGCACTTCAATGGAGTCTTCGATTGAGTTTTTAGGATCATCATTATCAGCACTTGCTGCATCGGTTTGGACCATTTCCACACCTTTACATGCCACAAAATTGTCCCTGAAACATGAAGTAGATAAATTAGAAAGACAAACATAATGATCTATATTTTTTAATTATTTATTTTAGAAGGAATTTTGGCAAAAACATTTTTTGAAATATTTTGACACGAGAAGCATGATGAAGCCCAGGCCTCAGAATTCTCCTTGGATTTTTCTTTTCTTTTATCGGTTGGATATCATCACCGGGCTGGTTTGGTGTACCTCATCATGCCCTCAAAATAAAATTTGTAATTTCATTGAAATTCATCAATCAATTACATTTATTGAATGGAAAAAGTGCAACACTCAATCACTAAAAGAAAAGGAAATTGAAAACATCTCTCAGAAACAATAAAAGTTCCCACGCAGGGAATGTGCACAAGCAAAGAAAAGAGTTACTCTTGTGGGCCAAGGCCCATCTCTTCGGGGGTCCTTCATCAATGGCTCCTATGATGAGGTCGTCGAATAAACTTGTAACTCCTTCCAGCTCATCATTAGGGTTCTCCATCTTCGGTGGTGTCGGATCATCCATGCCCTCCCATCCATCTAGGACTATCTTACTAGGATCAATGTAGTAGCTGGGAGGGGCCGAATACTTTACCAAGTAATCAAACTTGCCACTAGGCTGCTCCAGAGTATCTATCACTTCCGCTTCATCCTGCATCATTCTTGGAGGACCAGGGAAGGTCTCGTGAATGCTCGGGGTAGTGGGTTTTGCCCCCTCGCCCTTGGTCAAGTGGCGAGCTCCGCCTTTCTTGTCTTCGTCTTTCGAACTTCCCCCACCTCTTCCATGGTACCCTAAACCAGCGAACGGGACCTCGAGGGGCTTCAATAGGGCTTCGAATGCCCTGACCATTTCTCCCAAGACCATTGCCAAGGACAAAGCCATTCCCAACCATTATTCTTCCCACCATAAGGGCAGCATCTGATACTTCAGGGGTAGATGGTGATGAACCCCGAGAAGCATGTATGGTGGACACCAACTCGAATGAGTGGTAACTTGATTCAAACTGGGAATCCGGCTCTACATAGGGGATAGCCGTCTCATGATAGATCCGGTGGTCTTCCTCACCATACACGGTGACCAACTTCCTTTCGATCACAAATTTCACAGCTTGATGTAGACTTGAAGGCACCGCTCTCCAGCGAGTATGTATCCAGGGACGACCTAGCAGGAAATTGAATGCAGTAGGGATGTCCAGCACTTGGAAGGGAATGTTGAAGACAAACGGTCCTATTTGTACATCGAGATGGATTTCTCCGATCACCTCCTTTTTTGTTCCATCGAAAGCTCGCACCGAAGTCTTCGCGGCATGTATCCTTGACAGGTCTACCTTAAGGCGGTGAAGAGTGGCCAACGGACAAATGTTCAGAGCAGACCCATTATCGATGAGCACTCGGGACACATGAGAAAATTTGTGCTTAACGGATATGTAGAGTGCTTTGTTATGTCCTCTACCTTCAAGAGGGAATTCCTCATCAGAGAAGGCAATCAAATCTTTAAGAAGGACCAATCCCACAAATTCTTCCAGCTTGTCCTTCCACGCTTTCTACGGCACACGAATTTCACTCAAGCACCTTCATCGGTGACTTTTGATGCACATGGGGACGTCATCAAGAGCTCGAGTAAAGAGATCGAGCGGGCATCTTTCGTAGTTGGTCAACCACGTTATACTCGCTTGCTTTGATTACGGCTAGAAACTCCTTAACCTCTTCATCGGTTACCGGCTTTGCAGGTTGAACACTAGCTTGACCATAGGTCCGACCAGACTTTGTAACAAGGTCCACGTCCAGGTCATAAGACCAAGGTACTGCTTTATCATTGACATACTCATACGGCTGAGGCACCTCTATCACTATCTCTTCATCAGATGCATCCTCTAATGGGGGCATGTCTACCAGCGAAGGATCAACCTCTTTCTTGTCAGCATCAAGTGCAGCCTGCTCCTCCTCCCAATCGATGATGAGGTGGGAGATAGTGGAAACTACGCAGTTACGATCAGCATACACAATGATGCCGTCATCCACCATTTCGGCAACTCTTTCTCTCATCACCGATAAAGGGACATCTTCTTGACCTCGGTAATACCCAGCTCTCACTAGCCCATTATAGGCATCTACCACGTGCACTTTTGAGTTCCCGATCCGTCCGACTTCGGGTTCCGGGATAGCATTCACCATACCCTCATGCTCTGGTAGAGGATTTTTCTGGACGTTCGGTCGAGCAGTTTGAAATGAAAAAGCTTTTGTGTCCAGGAGATTTTGGATCTTGTGCTTGAGGGTGAAGCACTCATCAGTCGAATGCCCCAGTTCACCGTTATGGTAGTCACATTTTTTCGTCGGGTCGTAACCGCGAGTGCCTTCACGGTTAGGGCGCTTTGGTTCACTAGTAAGCAAACCCTTCTTTCGGAGGATTGTCAGCACTTGGGATGGAGACCCAGGGAGAGGGGAGAACTGCCTTCTATTATTCGCTTGGGCGAATGATTGACGGCCAGCGGGTTGTTGCTTGTCTTGGGTTCACCCGTATAGCGGGGCACGTTTGGGACTTTCTTGGCCATAAGCCATGTTCACATCCACGGCCGCTTCCTTCTCCTTCTTGGTAGAGAACCTTTTAGTAGATGGCTCAGAAAACCATCCTTCCCTTATCCCCATCTCGATCTATTCTCCGACAGGAATAAGCTGATTGAAGCTCTCGACATACGTACTGGCCATTCGGTTACGGAACTCAGATGGAAGGGTCTTCACGAACAACTTCATCAACTCCTTGTTGGTAGGCTCAAGAGTAATTTGGGCTGCTAGGTTTCTCCATCTCACAGCATACTCTTTAAACGACTCGTTCCTTTTCTTTTCCATCCGTTCCAAGTCTTCTCGGGAAGGCGCGATGTCCATGTTGAACTTGTATTGTTTGAGGAACGCGTCTCGCCACTTCATTCCGGTTTCAAGGAGGTTCACGTTCTTCATCACGTACCAGTTTAGTGCGAGCCCGGTCAGACTCGCATGAAACGATTGGATCATGAGGGGCTCATTTTTGACGTGATGGGCCATGCGCACGTGGTACATCTGCAAATGAGATTTCGGGCAAGATGTCCCGTCGTACTTTTCAAACTCCGGCATTTTGAACTTGCTGGGCATTTTGACATTCTCATAGACCGAGAGGTCAAACGGGAGTGAACTTTGAGACTCCTGCAGCTGTCTCACCTTCTCTTCTAGCTTTGCAACACGCTCATCCTGATTTGTCTTAGGAACATTGTCAAGCTTGGCCTTTCCCACAAAGACCATATCATCCTCCAGCTCAGGCATTTCATCATCACTCATTTGGGTCATGTTCCTCTGGACTACTATCTCAGGGAGAGCGGGTGGATTTGGATTCACCTGGAGGGATTGAAGTTGAGCTGTTATAAGCTGCATGGAAATGGCTAACTGCTTGAGTTGATCTTCCACAGATGACATGCGATCGCGCATTTCGGTTTGTTCGGCCATTCTGGCTCTTAAACGCGTGATAATGGGCGTCCGTGGAGGATCCGTTATCACCTAAGGGAAAAGGAAAATGAAGTAATGTAAGAACCAAAGTGACAAGATAGAAAATGGCCCATGACAACGGTCTAATCGCCCGATTTTATTCAAAATTCACTAGAAACATTAAACCAAACAATGAACTAAGAATTGAAATTCAAATCCCTAAACATTGAACTAAAAACATTGAATTGAAAATCGAAATCAAACTCCCTAGACATTCGACTAAGAATCAAAATTCAAAAGATCTCATTTTATATGCTTTCGGGATTCCAACGCCTTGCGAAGCTTCTTATTTTCAGCTTCAATCATTTCCACTTTCCGCTTAAGATGCTCAATTTGTGCTCGTTGAGTGGGCTTTTCAGTCACATCAGGGACCACTGGACGTAAGGCCGCAAGAATCCGGTGTTGTTGAATGTAGAACGCCGACGCATGGTGGACTTCCTCTTCGCCTTTCAGTCTTTTGGGTACCAAAATCTTCTCTGGGTGGCATTCATTCCAAGCGGCAATGATCATCCGAATCTCATTGAAGTAGTTATAATCTGTTCGAATAAAACGAATTTGGAACATCTCTGTCTTGAGTGGTGGAGGAACTTCCCGAAGAGCTTTGTACGACAAGCCACCCTATATGGGTAATAAGAAGTCACACCGTAAAGACCCAACAAGGGAATCGGCTCATCATGTTTGTGTGAGAAACGAACCTCCTCAACTCGGAACCATTTAGTATGCCATAGGAATGCCTTAGGATTAGGATCTTTCAAAAAATTAATCCAACGAGCGTACTGTTTATTTGGAGAAAAACGCTCTAGGACCGCAAATTTTTGTATGGGGTGCCTAAAATCGTCAATCTTAAATTGTTTCATGAGGTGCCCAAATCCTCTTATGTGGGAGAAAAACCATATTTGCAAAAGTTCAGGGAAGGCACGCATGGTCTTTTCTTCATTTTGTTTGAAACGGTTTAATGACAAAAATGTTTCAGCTAAAACCATATTGACATAATTTAACCCATCACAAACACGATTAACCACCCATGAAATTGAAGGATTAATGGCATTTCTTCGATAAGGAAAAACAATTAGCCCGAAAAATGCTAACATGAAGATCCTAGCTTTTGACACCATCGATTGACTTGCAAAACATTTTTCCAAAAACGAAAATGGGCATGCAAAACAATTGGCCTTGACAACTTTCCTTACTCTTTTGGCTTCGATTTCTAAAAACTGTGATAATTCAGAAATAGAATCTATACCGATAGGCGGTCTAACAAGTTCCTTTTCCAAAGGCATTCCAATGGCAACACTGTATTCTTCAAGAGTTGGAGTCAATTCATACTCACCAAATATGAAGGTGGAAGTTTGTGGACACCAGAAGTGAGGGAGTGCTTGTATCACACTAGAGTGGATGTTGATCTCTAATAGTGGGAGAAGTCGGGCAATCCTAGTCTTCACATACCTCTGGCCCTCTTGATCTAACTGATCCAGCCACATCTTGAGCTCTTTTTGGGAGTGGAAATGAATTGTACGTCGGTCCTCCCCATAGCATATAAAACAAGACCGGCAACGAAACCTATTGTCATGGACCGACAAAATTGCAATAAGTAAATTACGACGTAAGAATTTAGACAACTTACTTTCACCGGAAGGGATGATAAGCACATAGACACACGCATGAAGTGTGAGGCTCGATTTCTATCTAGATAGCTTAACAAAGTGGAGCTAAGAGGATGATCTGACCGTTGCGCCTTGCATTAACGTGTCGGGTCCTCCTAACTCCGGCTCGCCGAATGGAATGTCCAATAGTCACGCAGTCTCGCGGATATGGACAAACACATTCGACACCATGAAAAGACTTTCGGGGAAAAGAAGGTCAACCTCTACATAGCGATCTCGCTTTTGAGGAAGTATCCTTCTCAACACCATCCTAGAAATCTTATCGCAGCCCAGGTCCGGCCACAGGTTGTGTGTGCAATAGTGTAGTGCTAAAAACAATAAAACATGCACAATAGTTTAAATGCAAACAACACTTCTAATCATGGAAAAATAAATCATTAATCCTACACTCCAACCTGCAAGACAAATGTTAGCATAGACTACTCCCCTTATACCTCCCATCTGCAAGAACATTTAACACCTTAGAAATGTCAGGGACGTACCTGGTGTCCTCGCTGTCAAACAAAAACATTTTTAAAAGGAAAAGAAAAATTGGCCTAAGTTCACTAAGTGTTTTAACACAAGTCCCCAGCGGAGTCGCCAAGCTGTCGCGACCTATTTTTTGGATGTACCACCTAAAACTAGGTTAATGGATTACTAAGTCTTTAAACTTAGTTCGGGCTTTCCCAAGCCTATACCAAAACGCGACTTAAAGTTCAAGTTTTTTTTTAACATGCAAATGATTATTATCTAGGAGTCGCCACTAATCAGTTTACGGTAGGTCGATTAAACACCTAAGTAAAATAATGGGAGGGTTATTTTACTCCTACGAACCAAAGACTAAGGGTACGGGGACTTGGTTACACTAGATTTCTCTAGTGCCCTTTCGGTACCATTTCTTTTTAATTTTCAAAAATGTTTTTTGCAGGCAGTTGATTTATTTTAACCTAAATTACTATCATGCAAATATGTGACCACACGGATGCTCATCCACTATTTAACATTCAAATAAATAAATAAATAAATTGCATCACATAACGCAAATCACACAAAACAAATGATTTTTTTTTTGGGGTTTTCTTTGAAAAGTAGAATTCTTTTATAAAAATGCGTTCCTTAACTAAATGACTTAACCTTATTAATATGCAAATTCTAATTAAATGGGCCTATTATTATGCAAACTAATTAACATGCACCTAGTATTTTTTATTTTTTTTATTGAAATTCGGAATTAATAAAAAAACCTAATTAAACTATCTAAAAGGGGATAATTTTCTAATTTATTCTAGGGATTAATTTAACTTAAACCCTATCCTATCTTAGAAAACTATTTCTTGAAAAATGAGATAATTAAAATGTGTGATCATTATCTAAAAAATTAATTTAGGTCCAACCCTAACTTATTTCTAAAAAATGCAATCCTAAAAATGCAATCCTAAGAAAATTCTAATTTTCTAAACCTATATGTCTGATTTACTAAACCTACATGCTCATGCTGAATTTTGATTTTTTTTATTTTCTGATTTTTTTAGTTTTTTTTAAAAGATAAGTAATTATTAAATCTAAACTATCAACAAAATAAAGAATTAAAATAATCGAAAAAATAACCTGTTGTCTCACAATTAAATTAACGATTATCTTAACCCTAATTATCACGACAAAGAGATCAAAATAATTAAAAATCTGATCCGAAATCTTACGATCAAATTAATAATTATAATGATTTAACAATTTAAATCCTACCAAAAAGCCCAAAAATTAATATAATTAAAAAAATAATCCGATGTCTCTCGGATTAAATTAATAATTACAATAATTCCAGACTAAATCCCTATGGATAATGCCTACAAAATGCATAAATATTAACATTGACAAATCATATTCTAACTTTAAACAATAATAATAAAATAACATAAAATAGACAAAAGAAAGAAATAAGAATAAAACTAAAAAAGAAAATAAACTACCTAAAGGAGAAGATTTGCAGCAGCGTTGGTGGAGTGCCGGACGGACAGGGGCAGGCGTCGGAACTCCGGCGAGCGGTGCAGGCGCGGTGCAGGTGCAAGCAGCGCAATGTGAGCACGGGGGGAGCAGCAGCGGGCGTCGGAGGTGCGGCGATGCGTGGATGGGCGCAGCGTCGGACGGAGGCAGATCACCGAGTTGCTGGCGTCGGCACGCGAATCGGACGGCGGAGGCACGGGCGCGGCGACGGAGCTCGGGGTTGCAGCGGAGACGAGCGGGCGGGCGCGACCGGCGAAGGGCTTCGGCAGGCGGAGCAGTGGCAGAGGCGGAGCTGATTCGCGGGTCGCTGGGCGGCGACGTTGGCAGCAGTGCGGGGCTCGGCTGGCGTCGGGGCGTCACGGGATGCTGGGCGATGGCGAGCAACGGGCCGGACTCAGCGACGGGTGGGTCGCAGGTTTCAGAGGCACGACGGCGTCGGACTCCGAGCGGTGGTGCGGCTGCGGCACGGCGGCGGCTGAGCGTCGGACGAAACCGGGCAGAGAGAGGCGAAAGCGCGGGTGCTGCAGCTAGTTCGCGGCTGGAGGGGCTGAGATGCGGTGGCCGGACGCCGGGCGGCAGTTCACTGCGTGCGCCGGTGATGGGAAAGGGAGTGCAGGCGTCGGGCTTTGGCTCAACGAAGAAGAAGACACTTTCTTTTTCTTTTTTTCTTTGTTTCTTTTTTTCTCTCTCTCCACTCTCTCTCTCACGTCACTTTCACGTCCACTCTCTGCACCCCTTCTCTGACTTTGACTTTTCCTCTCGAAGAAAAAACTCTTTTTTGCTCTAAAATTTTTCTCTTTTTATTCTCCCCCCGGCTCACGAAAATTATGGCTCCTTTTATAGTGATTTTCAGATGGCCATTTTTATAGCAACTTTCGACTTTCCATCTTCTGTTGCATTAAATCAAGCCTGCAAATCGGAACGTGATTTCGCAATCGCTCGATCCTCCCGCTCGATTTCTTCCATTTTGCAAAATTCTTGCCTCTTATTCACTTGATTTTCAAATTGCTTCTGCATTTAACAAAATCCGAATGATCATCAGAATTTCAAATTTCCATGCATAATCAATTAAATAAATTTCCCCCATTTTTTTCATTTTTTCCTTTTATTTGTTCCAATGCAATTTTTATTTTCCTTATTTTCCTAGATTTGCTAAAAATAGGTGTCAACAATTGCCCATATTCCGGCCACTGAAAATATCACACACTCGCCGGCTGGTAGGTTCAGGTCTTTATTTGAGACTTGTAAGCCACTTCGGGTCCTTATTTGGAACAACGATTACTTTGGGTCCTTATTTGAGAAAGTTGACTCACTTTAGGTCCTTATTTGAGATTTTCCCTAATTTTTTTCTATTTTTTGAATTAGAATAGTATTGTAAACCTTTAGCGAAAAAGTAAGAAGTTGTTTTTACATTTAAAAATAGTCTAAACAAACACGGGAGAATTCCTTTTTCTGTCCTTTTATTTTTGTGAAGAAGTTCCTTTTTTGTCTTGATACCCAACGAGTGCAACTTTTGTAAGAACAGAGTTGTTATGTTATCTCCTCATATTTTGAGCGATTGCTGTCATTTCTGCAAATGTTTAGTATACATCATCTTAAATGTTTTTATTATTTATTTCTTAAACAAGTTTCTTATGTCGGAAATTGTGAATTGTGATACATTTATTTAGCCACGAATGGATCCAAAATCACATATGACAAAAACCAATGAGTAAATGAGCCTATTTGCTATATTTGGGTATAAGAGTGATGTGATTTTACTGTTTATATAGATGTATGGAGAGAATCTTCTATCTGCTTATATGGTTATTTGATTTCGACTCTCATTCATCAAATATTATTGACAGTGTGTAAAGAGGAAGTTGTGTCCATCTTTATCAAACAAGTAATATGACCACATAGGTCGAGTTAATACTTTATCTATCAATAATTTCAACGTTTTTTTGGATGGAGGGAGATTCATTTTAGGCTAGGGAGTTTTCTAGGGATCAATTCAAAAGGACAGATAAATCCTCACCTTCCAAATAAGACATGATAAACCTGCCGGCTATGGGCTGTTATTTTCAAGTTGGGATTTTCTTTTCTTGTGGGGCTATTACAACTCCCTATTTTAAAAACTCCCATTTTTCCTAAAGAGATGAAATTGCCTATAAAAATCCAATCGAAATTTAAAACTGGGGGACCTAATTTAATTCTTTTTCCTTGTTTTTCCGTTTTTGCTTTTTCTAGACAGATTCTCATTGCCATTGTTAAGAATGTGACGTGGCTTTTCTTTTATTTCTTAAGTGGGTATCACCATTCACATCTAATGAAAGTGCCGATAATGTTAAATTTGGAATTGCACATCCAATTGGACGTTGATACATTCAAATCAAAGTTATTACTTTGAATAGTTGTATTGTCAAATGTTTTTTTTTTTTTTTTTTTGGGGGGGCTACAAAAGAAGACATTAATTTTCTCATTTTTAATTTCAAAGAGTCAATGGAATTGTAACAAATCTGAAGTCACTCTTTCGAATCGTGTCTTATTGTTGGGCGTTGCTTTCTCTTCTTCCTTTTTTAATATATTAGGAGGCGTGTAATTTGGTAGCTTCATACGTAAGAACATATTCACCTCCAACCTAGTTAAAAGATAAGCAACATACTGCGCAATAGGTTCTAAATGATTTGCAAATAATATATCTTCTTTACAGCTTCGCGATGTAGTGCTTTGCCCAAATTGATAGTTAGTTTCGACACTTCTGACAGATATCTCATAATTACGATGCAAATTATAATCGTATCGTCCAAATCCATGCAGATCAAATTATCAAAAGGAGTACCCAGGTGATGGGCATTCTCAAGTATCATTGCGCATATGAAATTAGATGTGTCGCAAAAGTCATTCGATCAACAGACGTTGCAAGTAGGATAGTTCTCTTATTTAATGTTCGCCATTCAAACATCACACGGAATCATTTGATTTATTTGTTTTTCCCATTCTCTGACTTCGAGATACTACTGAACGACTTCTCGCAATCCTTGGAACATGCCCCTGCGCACATTTTCGCCTTCTTAGGGTCTGCAAGAGAATAGAAGGAGGCATGGTTCAGGGAATAATGACATAGACAATTATCAAGAAAAGAGTTACTCAATCTTTTGTCAATACGTACTCAAAATACTAGATCTGACACCCGACAAAAAAATTTAATTAGTGGTTCTGTAGTGGTCAGTTTCAAATTATAAAAGCAATTTAAACACCCAGACCAATCTCTCTTTACAACAACATAAATTGAAAAAATGGTCTCGACCTCAAATTTTTCCAGATAGATTCCATGAAAAGTGAACGATGGTTAAAATCCTACTCTGAAAGGTTAACCCGGTCTCTTACCCTTCAAAGCATGATACAAAAAGACCATCAAAGAGAAACTTCCAAGCAAGTCAAGAAATTTCGAAAAGCCTTCGTGTGTTTCATCACTGGATCTGATTAACTAAAAGTACATGCCAAATTTCTAATTGATTATAGAGATGAATTTAAATGAGTTTTTTTTTTTTTTTTTGTTCTTCTTTTTCATGAGGTAACTCTCAAGGACAATGGTTGTAACTAGTGGATTTGAAAGGGCTAGAGAGATGTCACAGATGAATCATTATCTTCGAGCAAAACCACCAAAAAAGTCATATACCTATTGTGCGAATGATGACGTGGAAATTTTTTAAAATAATTTTTTATTTTTTCAAATTTGTTATTAATTTTTTATTCTTTTCTTTTCTTTTTTCCCTTTTTTTCTTTCTCTTTTTTTCCTCCATCTTCCTTCTTTCTCCGGCCAGCCGCCACCGGCCATAGACAAAGGTCGATCATTAGCGTGGTTGACCCCGCCATGGTTGGGCAAGACCAAGCCTTGCCAGATTTAGCAAGGCCTTACTTAGCCATGGCAAGCATAAGCCTTGCCCAGCAACAGCGAGGCCGGCCTCACCATGGTTGTCCAAGGCTAAGCCTCGCCCGACCACCAGCAAGGGCGAGCGTCGCCCCTAATTGAGGCCAAGCCTCATCAGATCTGGCAAGGCCTCGCTAATGGCCAACAATGGCGAGCCTCATCAATTGCCAGTGAGGTTGACCTCGCCTCACCTCACCTCAACTAGTCAAAGGAAGAAGGAAGAAGGGAAAAAAAAGGAAAAAATAAAATATTATTCAAAAATTTAAAAATTCAAAATTATTAAAAACTACCAACGTTAGCGTTTGCCAAATATCCGACCAAATTTAGCCGGATAGACTAAATTAGCACAATTACAAAATGTTTAGGACTGAATTTGCCAAAAAAATATTTATTACTAAATTAGTACAATTGCAATGAATTTAAGATTTTTTTAGTAATTTTTCCTCATCTCCATTGTTGAACATAGATAAATAATGTCTTTACCAAAAAAAAAAAAAAAACATAGATAAATGCCAGAAAGGTGAAAATAGAGGCACTAACCAGCACCGCCTTCGAAGTCGAGACATGTCGATGCGATGCAACCAACATTGCAGTAGCGGAGAGTTTTCTTGACACGGCAGACCCGAATACATCGGATATAACAATCGAGAAAGGGAATATGGAACAGACATTTAAGGTGGCACTTGAGGGGGCATGGCACACTCAAGTTAGGTTCGGATTCCACCTTGGATGCCCACCCCAACGACAGCATCGCCATCATCATCACCATCGACATCGTTTCCTTGCGATTATTGGAGCTCATGTTTTGCTCTCTCTCCCGAAGAACACTCTAGTTTTCTTCTTATGAAGCCGAAAAAGGTTCCCCAGCGCAATAAGTTTGCACATGAGTTTGAATACATACATACATATTATATGTATTTTCAACTCTCGAAAAGCGGAGTCAGTTATGGCCTTCATTTATGACTAACAATTACGTCCTCCTTTGGTTTTATGGGAAGACTGTTTTGAATGGAAAGTAGCGTTGAATAAGTAGATTACGGATACAACTATAAATTGAAAAAATTACCATAAAAGTCATAAATCTATTGTACTTTTGTCAATATAAATTTTTTAATTATAGCAATTAAATCTTAAACATTTTCACATTTTATCAATTGAATCTATTCAACTAATTTTGGACAAAAATCGTTGATATAGACTGCCAGCCATCCTACATCGCATAGTCGGCGTTGACATGGATGATTTTTTTCTTTTAATTTAATTATTCTTTTTTTCTTTCTTTCTTTCTTTCTTTTTTTTTATTATGGCTAACGAGGGTTGTTAGGCCCTCACCTATCGCAGGTGAGAGATTGCATGGTCTCGTCCAAATCTAGGCAAGGCCAACCTTGCCCAAATTTGGGCTAGGCTACCTTGCCCACGGCCATCGATTCCTCTCAACTCCTTCTCAACGTCAATGTTGTTAGCATTTGCTTCTCATTTCCCTAATTTTACCTTTTTGCATTTACTGAGTGACTAGGTTTCGGGTGTTCGTGAAGCCACTTTCACTCACCCTTCTTCGTTTTTAGCAGAGATCAATTAGTAGTGTCAAGCAGCTCATGGTTGTGGTCATGGACAAAAGGGGCTCGTCGAGGGCATCCCAACTGTCGGTTGCGGGCAAGGCTAAGGCCAGCCTCCCCGGTTGTGGGCAACGCCGGGTGAGGTTAGTGAAGCCTTCACCAGCAGTTGGCGAGGGCCACAGCTTGGCGACCCTCACTCGCTACAATAAAAGGAAAAATTAAAAATTATTTAAAATTGGCACGTCAACGCTAGTGGTGCCATGTAGAATGGCCAATGTCCACATCAGCGATTTCTATCCATAATTAATCAAATGAACTCAATTAGTAAAACGCGAAAAGATTTATGATTTAATTGACATAATTAGAAGGTTTATGACTAAATCGGCAAAAAATACAATAAATTTAAAACTTTTTGGTAATTTTCCTACTATGGTTAGAGCTCATAAGATAAAAGGTTTAGTAGATATGTGCTAGCCCAATGACCTTGCAATGCTTGCCATGTGACAATTTACATAGGGTCTTGAAATATTAGGGGCAATTTTATTTTATTTTTACGTGGAAATAAAAGGACAATACATTTGCCACATCTCATCGTTTCAATAGGAGGTCCATACATGTAGGGCCAAGCCTACTTAACTTTTTGCTATCTTATGACTGCAAATCATATATTTATGCACAGAATAGTAAACATAAAAAATTCTCATAATAGTGAAGCAATGGTTGAATATAGGGGTGAGAAGGTTCTAGGGTGATTATTATATATGTTCTTCTGGAAACCACCGAGCACGACGGAGTTCAATTTTGAAACAATACTTTGATATACAATATAGTTTTTTTATTGTCCTTTATGAAAATGACAAATAAAATAGGTCATCCCTTCACAATGTTGAACTAGCGTTGACGATGGTGGCCCACTTTCTGTTTTCTTCTCTTGCATGATTACCTAGTGGCGCATCATGCATATTGCTGTTTTTGACCCACCGGAGGTATCTTTATAAGCCAAGAGAGCAGTAATTTCGTGCATTTAATGAAAGAGCTAACTCTATTGGTGATGTTGCCATTTTTACGAAGAGTTTGTAGAATTGGTCGGTATATAATGCAAATAAAAGCTTGTAAGTTAATAGTATAGTTGGTTGATTGTAATCGTTGGTAAGCAACACCGACAAGTGTTGATAAATCAAAACTAATTGATAAATAAATGTATGAAAAGCTGATAAGTTACACAAGTAAAAACGTCAATAAATTCATATAATGTAAATAAACTTAAGGTATTATTAAGAAAGAAAATTAAAAGTTAATAAACAATTAAAAAAATTGATAAATTAGAAGAAAACAAAAGAACGTTGGTCAATAACTCAACTCAGGATTGGTAATACATATAGAGTGATCAATTTCAGGGTGTAAACCAACCCACCCTAGAACCTAGATTCAACCAAATAGGGTCAATTCCTAATATGTGGAACTAGACACCGATCTTGTCCACCCGAACTCGTTGTCTCTTTTTTTTTTTTTTTTTTTGGAAGCTATAATTCTTTTTTAATTTAAGTATGCTTATTCTTTTTGTAGATAATCAAAATTCTTGTATTGGAATTTGATAATCTAAGACTTTTTTTTTTGCTAAGTATAAATGAATTTCCTTTTTAATATGAAACTTAGCATGATTTCCTTATCTTGTTGTAAAACAAAAAACAAAAAAAAAAAAACAAAGGTTTGGTTTAATCCAAGTTTTGATCATGATTTTGGAGTTTCGCTTTGGATCGAGCAGAAATTTTACAAAGCATATTGCCTCTGCCTTGAATGCAGCTTGAGTTCTAGAAGAGAACAAAATATTGAAAAAAGAAAAGATAAATAGGGCATAATGATTCAATCTGACCCCGCACAAGGAATCAATAATCAGACCGGTTATTTTCAATTCCAACTCTTGTGATTTGGTAACTAGCCAGAGTCGGCTGGACTTGTTCTCGGGTTGGACGGGACAAGCTCACCCCTAAATCTAGAACTAATTATGATAATTTAATCAGGAGAAGGTTGATAAAACCACTCAAATAAAGATTAGTAAGTTCAAGTAAGAGTTGGTAAGTAGTTGAAGGTGTTGGTAAAAAATAGTCATTTCATAAAAATGTCTGATATATTATCCATAAGTTACTGAAAAATCAAGTGAAGTTTTCTTTTCATATTTACCAACTTTTTTTTTTTAATAATCTATCAGCATGGAAAAAAAAAAAGACCGTGCTTTTTCAAAGGCACGTTAGAATCGTCTATCTTAACCCTAGGGTGGAAGCAACGCTAATAAAAACATGGCCACAAAGCAGTGTAGTTTTTCTCTTGGAATCGCCTTTAAGAATCGTCTGCCTTGCCACTCTGATGTTGAAATGAAAAGTGTCTAATTTGTTGTGACATAAAAAGCACCGAGCAATAAGATGCTCAAAAAGCCTTGAATACTCTAATTATTACGACATTTGAAAACATCATTACAGTTCGCGACAGCAATTTACAAAATGGTGACTTCTTTCTATTTTTTCCGATACTTCAGTAGGCTCAAGAGCCTTTCACGTTTATTTTTCTTCAGATCTTCAGTAGAAGAAGACTCTAGGATTTTGTGGGAGACTTCTCGCAATCGTTATAGCATGAATCCAAACAGTCTTTAATTTTCTCAGCATCTGAAAAGTCGGGAACTATGTACAACAGATTGCCATGAAAATTGTCTGGGCAAAAAGTGCCCTATCTGCCTTTTTTTGGCCGGCGCGGGGGGGAGGAGGAATGGGGTAGCAGACAATCGCGATCGGGTAGGGCAATGCGGTGGGTAGGCAGGTGATGTTAAAAAGTGGAGTCAGGGCTATTGCCTACCAATTTTATTGGTCAAAAAAGTGCCAAAAGACTAAAGCCATTAGAAATGACAAGTACATGCAAGTATCATGGGTCAATAGTTCATTAACAGCAGTTCATTGACAGCAGAATAACCCGTGCGGCACTCCCATGAACTAGTTGAGTTCATTCTCTCTGCATCCGCACTCTTCATTCGATAACCCCAAGCTTCACTCCCAATGATTATTGGGTACAGGAGAGTCATGGTCTATGACACAAGAATGACCGGATCGAGTCTTGAGAGACAAAATGGCCAATGACATAAAAAAAAATACTTTGAAAGAAGAAGTCATTCACCAGAATGACGTGTATCAATGCTTACTCAAAAACCCTATACCTTAAAAAAAAACTAAAAATTGGACAATTTTCCCGTGCATTATCATTGATTTGGAAAAAAAAATGGTGTTCGAAGATCAGATCGATTGCATTTTACTCTGAGAAATAATCTAGTGCCAATAACATTGACTAGTGCCAGCAAATCGAATACCAGAATAGCGTTTGAAGCAAACAGAGTTCCTGCAACAGAGATCGCAGCTACTGAGGGCCTCGGCGGGCGTTTTCTTCCGGCAGCTAGGCGGGATGCATTGGTCGAGGCAAAGGAGCGGTTTAATGGTGACTGCGCAAGTGGCTTTGCAGATTCCGATCAATGCTTTGCACTTGAGAGACGTAGCCTCGGTGACCCTCGGTGCCTGGAGGATCAACACAGCCGTGAACAGTGCCATGGCTATTCTCTTTGCAACACCCTTCGCGTCCATGCCTCTCTCTCTCTCTCTCTCTCTCTCTCTCTCTCTCTCTCTCTACACTCAAAAAGGATCAACGCTCAGCAATACAAAGAACATGAACAAGGACAGCTATAAATACAAGTTTTGAACCCACGTGGGGGCATGAAGGAAAAGTTGCAATCTTGACCTAGTTTCAAAATTATTTTTTTTCCTTTTATCGGTGATTGTTTAAGACAAGTTTTGTTCCGTATTTTCCCAATAAAGTTAGTTAATGAAGCCAGGAAATCATTAATAGGCAAGACAGTAAATAACTTACCTTTTTTTTTTTTTTGGTCACCATGTAAATGTTTTCTATATAGTTCTATGAGCGTATCAAAGAATAAAACTAGCTAGGAAACGTTTGGATAGATTTTTATTTTTTTACATTTGACTTAGTTTAGATATTTATACGGATGCATCTTGATTTTTCTTTAACCGAAACATCACAAATTTTCACAATATATAAATCTTAACACATTGATTAAACGTTTAAATTTTATTTTTTTTAATTTGAATTGTATTGTAAACCTTTAGCGAAAAAGTAAGAAGTTGTTTTTACATTTTAAAATAGCCCAAACAAACACGAGACGGTACATTTTAAAAAGTAAGAATTATCCTTAAAACAGTATTTGCACACATCAAACAATTCATCTTATTCTCATTTTTTTCCAAAAAGTTTCCATCAATACTTCTTTTTTATATTATCTAATATTTTTCCAACAGATTCTTAATTTGTACAGCTTGGCAGTTTTCAGGGGAAAAGTACCAAAAAATCCCAAACATATTGCATTGGTACCAATTCAGTTCTAAACTTTTTAATTAGACTAATTTAGTCCTAAACTTTTTAATATTAGTACCAATTCAGTCTATCCGATCAATTTTGACTAGCCAACGCTGACGTGAATGTCGGCTGGTAGCCAAACGCTGACGTGGCAATTTTATGATTTTTTTACAAATTTTTTTATTAATTTTTTTTCTTTTTCCTTTTCTCTTCCGATGGTGGCCGGCAATCCTTAGATGAGGCTCACTGGCCACTGGGCGAGGGCTACAAAGCCCTCGCCTGCCGCCGGCGAGGGTCACGGCCCTCACCCAGTCTCTCCCAAGGCCGCCGGCGAGGCGGCTTCGCCCGGATCTGGGCGAGGCGGCTTCGCCCGAATCTAGGCGAGGCCGACCTCACCAACCGCGGGCAAAGGCGGCCTTGCCAACCACGGGCGAGGCCATGGCGGCCATCGCCGGGCGGAGGCAAGGGCCGCGAAGAGCTCACTAGCCGCCGACGAGGGTCGCAACCCTCGCTCGGCCTCACCTAGGGCCACGGGCAAGGCAACTTAGCCCAAATCTGGGCGAGGCTTGCCTTGCCACGAGCTAAGGAGGCCATTGCTAGGCCGGCATACTAGCGATGGCCGCCTTCGCCCGCGGCAAGCCCAAGGCGAGGCTGGCCTCACCCAGATCTGGGCTAAACCACCTCACCCGCAGCCCTTGGTGAGGCCGAGCGAGGGCCGCGACCCTCGTCGGCGGGCGGGCTGGCGATGGCCTCCATGGCCTGGCTCTCGCCCCGCGGCCGAGGCTTGCCTCACCTAGATCCAAGTGAAGCGCCTTGCCGGCGGCCCTAGGAGAGGCCAAACGAGGGCCATGACCCTCACTAGCCATTGCCGAAAAGAAAAGGAAAAATAAATAATAATAATAATAATAATAATAATAATAATAATAATAATAATAATAATTCAAAAATAAAATAAAAATTCATAAAAATTGCCACGTCAAGACCGCCGCCAAAATTGGCCGAATGGACTGAATTGGTACCAATATTAAAAGGTTTAAGAATAAATTGATCAAATTGAAAAGTTTAGGTCTAATTGAAAAGTTTATGACTGAATGCAATAGGTTTATGACTTTTTTGGTATTTTTCCCCAGTTTTCAGCCAGGCAAAAACTAAGTTATCAAAATACATCTCTCTAGTCTATCCTTTCTTTTTGTTATTAGCAACGTAGAGCAAAATACCAAAGCAGCCATAGATGAATATATGGAGTAAGTAATTATTTATGGATCATAGTCATCAAAATTGATTGACCCTTGATTCGTTTCATGCAAGTTGATCGATTCGAAGTCTAAATGATGTATTTATTAGGTTAATCTATAATTTTCTAAATTGCAAATGAGTCTATCAATTTGTTACTGAGTGTACAATTCGATGGGTATGTTCTGATTTGATCTATTCATAATTTTGTATATGATGATGTAACTCTCTTGTATATTTTGATGTATTTATATGTTTTGATAGCATAGTTCCTCATTCTACGATGTAACTTTAGTGAATTAACATATAAGAATGTTTAATTTCTGTCTCAATAATATTTATATGTTAGTAAAATGCAGGTGGCAATATCTTCATATACTCGAAATCAGTATACCTTTGTCATAGATGGTGGTTCTTCCTTGATTATATTTTATGATATTCCTTCCTTAAGATATATATTAAGTAATTAGCGGAATTTTATGTTTTGACTCACTCTTAATTTGCTGTTCACAAATGTAAAATTTTAGTTCACGTTACATATCTGGATTTCATCGTTCAAATTTTGAAAAAGACCGATAAAACTAACAGCGTTTGAACTCTAATTTTATTCCACATATCTTTAATTTAAATACAAAAGAACATATCTGCTTCAATTGTTTTTCTGGTTTTTCATAGTCGAAATTGGGGCAATATTGTAAGATTTTGTGCAACTATCAGAACATGCATCCGCACATCTTGACGCATTGTCGGCATCTGCATGAAAGCAGAAAAGCAAGATTTAGAGGGCAACAAATTAAAGCAAAATGCAAAATCAAGTTTCTCATGAAACGTATAGTAATTTAACTTGCACATGGTATTGGGAATTACATAGTTCTGTTGCGGTCAAATCTAAAATATAATGGAAAGTGGAATAATCCGAAAATCATGACAAAGAAGGTATAACAAAAAATGGACCACTAAAGAGAGATCTTCTGAACAAAATTCAAAGAATATTGACAGTGAGGCTAGGATTTAAGGAGGGTTTCTGTAGTCCCTAAAATAGTTTGCAGCCGTCCCTCAAAAGCTTCAATCCTCCCTCTTGACTCTCGAGGGATGGGCATCCCGTCCCTCGTAGAAACCTCTAACAACAGGATGCTTGTCTCTTCATGTTAGGGTGTGGTTCATATTCCCTATTAATAAGGAAGTACAGGAGTTCTGGTTCCTGGCAAGTAAGAAGGGGTGAGGGGCCGCCCAGCAAGGGTCCTAGGGGGCAACGCCCTGAGACACCAAAAAGCTTTTTTAGTTTAGGTCTGTATTTTATTGGTAGTTTGAATTTGGACTCATAGATAGCTACCATGTCACTTATATAATTGAGCCTTGTAATGGGGAGATTAGAGGTGTTGATTATAATAGAATCTTCTGCTGCTGAATATAGCGTAAGAGTAAACTAGGATAAACCTTATGTCTTAATTTTTCTTTCTCACATTTACTCTCTACTTTGTTGTGTTTATGCACCAAACCTAAATATCCCCGGTAGCAAGGCAGGACGGCCTTTCATGGCATGCCAACCGATGACGTCTTGTGAAGAGATTTTAGCCATCACTAATAATTATAAGGGGTATGATTCGATGTCTTTAAGACACGATTGACCATCACCTAAACAAGTGAGAGTTTAATATCTGGTCTAAGTTTTGTGAAAAACAACATGAAGTAACGCTTACACAGGCCAATATTGCTGACATAGCTTAAATTGGGGTGTCGATTTCTTGAATTTTTCTAGATTTCTACCCAGATACATGCCTTTTCCATACAGCTGCCGATATTTTTCATTGAAGCATACAACAAAACACTTGCAGTCAAAAGGCTTCAATTAATTCATGATGGAATTTGCTAGGATTTGGAAGAGAACCCATATCTTCAAAAGTCATAATCTTGCTTTTTTTCATACGATAAGAAAAGTTAGCAAATTACAAAACATATAAAGGTTTGTAGGCACATCAAGAGAATTGGTAATAATATAATCAAAGAAAAGTTTGTGAATTACGATAATTTAGGTTAGTAAACTCTTAAAATAGTTAGCAAATTTAAGGAGTTGCTAACCAAGACAAATAAAATTTGGTAACTTAATGAAGAAGCTGGTAAGTTAGAAAAACCAATTAAATGTTGGCAATTGACACAAATGAAAGTTGGTAACCAAGATTAGTCGATACTTAAATCTGACGAAAGTTGACAAGTCAATGTAATTTAAGTTGATAACATTAGATAAGATTTTGTAATTTGAACTATTAGTAAGTTATGCAAACAAAAATTGGCAAGTTAGTAGGTAATCGATAATTTGCAAACTTAAAACAAAATGTGTTGCTAATTTACTTTAAAAGTAGGGGGAAAAAAAAAGTTACCAGTCATTCTTTTAACAACAGTTTTTGCACTTACCAGTACTTATAGAAATTTACTAAAAAAAAGTCCAGAAAAATTTTAGGCATAAAACTATATAATTTCGCTAAATTATCATAACTTAGACTATATAAATAAGATTGAGCAATGGCATCATTGCACCATAAAGATGGAAAAGAAAACATGACAATATTTGCCCAAATGATTATTTTCTTTGTCATTTTTATTTTTCCTCAACGCAATGTCTTCCAGATCTAGGATGGAGAGGGACACTTCTTGCAACCGTCCGAGCATGACTCCAAACCGGCTTCACTTTCGTTCGTACCTACAAAGAAGAGCAAGTGATCAAGAAGTGTAAAACGACAGCAAATTCTCGACCAAATTCCTTTCTTCTTATAATAACAAAGCTCAATAGTCTACCGGAGTAGTGTTGGAAAGGCGCGGACACAGTGCGGCTGAGACCAAAATCGTTAACCACCACCGTAAGCCTTCCCTTCTTGCAGTTTTCTGCTATGCAGTCGTTGTAGCAACTGGGTGGATCTTGAGCCCCTGAACAAACCAATCTGCATAAGATTTTACACTTGAGAGATACGACCTCTATGATCATTGGTGCCTCAAGGAGTAACAGTGACATTGCCGCGAAAAGTGCCATCGTCGTTCTCTTGGAATTGCCCCTAAAATCCATCTCACTATGTGTGTGTGTGTCTCTCTCTCTCTCTCTGTGTCTCTTTTATGTGGTGGTGATGATGTAATCCCATAATTGAAACATCATTTCGTAGATGATGGCTAGTCAAACAGATTTCAGTTCGAAATATCAAAATTAAAACCCTTTATGTTAAGGTGACACAAAAGAATGACCCTATCCGAGAAAATTCGAACGAGTGGCTTTTTATAAGAAGGTTGTTAATTTACGCGGCATGGATATCTCATGGGATATATGCATAGTGCTGACTTTTTTAGTTATTGCAATTAATCTTGGGAAATAAAGACAACATTAAAGTTCCGTTTGTTTTGCTGAAAATATTTTCCTTATTTTTGGTATTTAATTTGCTTAATAAAATGAATTAATGGAAAATATTTTCCTAGTTAACGGAAAAGTTTTTCCACCAAAACTTAAATCCAGGAAAATGATTTTCTCTTTGAAAAATCGAAAAACATTTTCCAAGATATGATTAGGTACGACGTCGAAAACTTTACACTTAGGCATGAAAACCCCAACGTTGGTTCTCCAATGCTCGAGCTCTAGTCCCAACCCTCAAGCCCGAGTCTATTAAGGCTGTGCACAGGTCCTCGGCACTCAAGCTTGGGTCCTTCATCAATGAAACATTTGTAAATATTTTTAAAAAACATAAATTTTTAATTATTTTAATTTTTGTTCTTACAAACGTTTGTTCTTGTAGAAACATTTTATTTTGTTCTTACAAACTTTTGGTTCTCAATGCAAGGAACCAACATCGGGGTTTCATGCCCAAGCATAACATTTTAGCCATGTGTCGTTGTCGGTCTTGCCCAAGTCAATCAGCCAATGTCCGGATGCGCGGAGCACCCGATTAAATAGCCCTATGTGTTCGGCGACAACAGCTCAACCAATTTTGGCTACCACATCGAATTGCAACATGTTTTTGATAAGATCGATTTGAGTCACAATCTGTTAAGAGTAGTCCGCTTTATATGTGGTTAGGCCAAGTCATACGACTTAACCAAAAGTGACAATTTGACTCTTTGGCAATTCTGATTATATACTTTAGAGGATCGGTGTATTCCGTATATATTTATGCATATGTTCTTAGTTCATTACAATGATCTTATCGAGCGGCTAGTTAATAAAAGGCTATAGGTTTGTATAACTCGAGTACATTGGCACCAAAATAAGGATATCCCAACCGGCTTTATTTCTGTCATTATATGTACAGAATATATCGCCGATCGACCAATAATTTCAGCATCTCGATGGAATTCTTTTTATTTTCTGCATCTTATTATCCTTCTTCCATCTCCATCACTTTATTCTTCGATTGATTCCAAACCCCGGTGCGGTGGGCAAGACTTACTCGCAGGCATTGGAACATGAATGGACGCAACCCCGGAATTTTCCAGCATCTGCATATTCATGTAGCAGCAGTATATGTGTAAGAAGAAGTCATTAGAAGAATATCGTTTCACAAGCATAATCGAACAAATTCCCATCGTATGCATCTATAATGACACAGAAACGTCATACAACTATTGTCATTAAATTCAACAAAATTCTCATGAAAACGAACTCACAAAACATTTTGGTTGTTTGACATGCACACGAAGTACATTTCCTTTAGTGTACTTTCCAAAGTGATAAACGTGGATGGAGTTCAATAGACTCTGAAAGATCATCAGCATGTAATTATTCTACTGAGGAGGTGGAAACTCGAAAGCTGTCATGAACCCTACCAATTTTTTAAGAACTATACCACACTGGTTTTGTCATACATACCACGATAGACATTGAGGCATGTGGACAGCATGCAACTTAAATTACGGTGAGCCGGGGCCTCCTGGAGCGTAGGGCTTCAGGCAATCTTCCAAGCAATGCGGTAACCTGGACAAGTCACAGGCCAGGTGACACTTGAACACGCAACCCAAAATCTTATCTGGTTCTTGAGCTTGCGTATCAGCTGATTTTGCCCAGGGAACCAAAGCCAACATCAACATTGCCATCACCCAACCCTTGATATAGGCCATCTTTCTCCACTGCGCGAGAGAGATGCTGACTTCTATGGTTGGACAATGAGCTTCGATGATTACTGAAGTGTGGATAAAAGAGAAGTACTCTTGGGAACTTATATAAGCAAGAGGACGGCTAGGTTTACCATCTAAAACTCCTTTTGCTAAGTAGATTTCCACTCTCAACAGAGTTCGTTGATCATATTTTGACGACAAGCAACTGAAGAATGTATCGCTTATTTCCTCATCCGTTTATGGAAGAATGCGTCTGAGAAGTGCGTGAACCCAAGCCACCCGTTTTGTCCAGTACCAAGATGTGGTCATCATCGATTCATCATGCATTCTGCAGACGTGAACTCTTAAAAATAAAATGCGCACGCTTGGCATTGCGCAGAATAAAATGATCAGCGCAGAAGTGGACATGCCAAAACTATACAACGCTCACGTTGGTCTGAGTCTTAGTACTTTTGCCATTTTCGTGATTGGAAGGGCGACAAGAATCTGACTTGTTATGCGTCCGTAGTCACTTGATACTTGCGGCTTCTAGCTAAATTGGCACGTCAGGAGAGGGAGTTGCATGATCTTCCCTCGTTTGTCGCTTTAGGCTTTGTTTTAAACCAAGTTATGAGCATATTTGCTTTCTAATTAACTACTAATTAAAGCACTTAGGGGCTTCCCCGTAACACTGAGTTTTGTTTTTGCCACATATTGAGTTAGATATCTATCAATATTTATTTGATTTTTCTTAAGTTTATCAATTTTTATTAACGTTTATCAACTTTTATTTGACATTACAAACGCCTTTAATTTATCTACATTTATATGAATCTACTAACCTTTATTTGTGCCACAAACAAGCTTTTCTTTCATTAATTTGATGATAAATTTCGGTTTACCAAGTCTAGTTTGAGTTGCTTACAAACATCTATTTTGATTTTTGTCTAAATTATAACCTCTTCTAATTATGTTATTAATTTTTATTTGCCTTGTCTCCTAGCCATTAAATTAATCAACTTCTTTTTAGAAGTTGTACCTTGTTTAGAGAAATTATCAACTGCAATTTGAGTCAGTTACCGATATTTAATTTTCCAACTAAGGTCAACAATTAAGGTCAAATGAGAGTTCATGACCCAACTATTATTCGTATTCGTACGATCTTGTCTCCTACCTAAGTTTGATTTTAATTAATTTTTGAACCATTTCTATAGTAATTTTCCGATGTCCATTTTTAATGTTTTCATATTTATAATCTTCGATTTGTTTAAAAATGTAATTTTCATAGGCTCTATTGTTATTCCTTGGATGTTATATTAGAATATTGTGCATCTATTTGTAATGGGGTGATATACTGCTTGGCCCTTAAAAAGAAGATAAATGTCCATTTTAAATGAAACTGAAGTAATAGTTGAATATACTGCCATTTAAGATGCTACTCCAACAGTCACAATTTTGCGCTAGTGAATGTTGATATGTCAATTTATCGGATCATTGTCTCCTAGTGGCATTAGTTTTACGTATAAATGTGAGAGATGCTCAAAATTTGAATCGAGATTGACATTAAACTTAGGATCAATTTTTTTCCTGAAATATATCTACTCAACACAACTAGAATATACAGCTTCATAACTATACAATTGATACAATATCAATCTGGTTAACTTAAATATAAGGATTCGTAACTAGAGTCTAGTTAATAACATGACATCAATCATACGGTGACTCTAATGACATCAATTTTATAAGATAACCATCTAAAAAGTCATAAACTTATTAAACGACAACCAACTCAATCATAAACATTTTAATTTGACCAATTCAATCATTCACATGACGATTGCCAGTGCAGTCCTTTTGCACAAAATTGGCAAAAATCATTAACATTAATGTCGGCCGTCCTACATGGCATAACTGATGCTGATATGCACATTTTTTTTGCAAATTTTTTAAAAATATTTTCTTATTTTTTATAATTTTCCTTTTATAAAAAATATATTAAAAAAAAAAAAGGAAAGAAAACTAGAAGGAAAGGGAAAAGATCAAAAAATTTACAAAAAAAATTTCCGAAAGTTAATAAGAGAACTAGAAAAAATTGTCCAGCGCCCACGTTAGCAATTTCCGGCCAAATTGGCTCAAATGACTACATTAACAAATCATTAAAATGTTTAGAACTAAATATGTCAAATTGAAAAGTTTAAAACTAAATTAACCGCCCCACAATAGGTTTAGAAGTTTTTGGATAATTCTTCTCATAATTTTATTGTGATTGAAACTGAAAAACCATACCACTATGCAAATTTCACGATCACGGAAAGACAAAATTTCTAGGAAAGTCGACATACAAATAGTTCACTGATAAATCACAAAGATCAATTGTTCTTCTAGATTTGTTTTTCTCAATTTGCATAATAAGACTTTTTCCCCGTGCATTGCACGAGTCTGTAGTCTAGTTGTGAAAGTACCGCAATTCGATCTTGCTATCTTGCTATGCTGGAAAATTAGTAGTAACTAGGGAAGTAATTCTTTGCGATATTGAAGCGCAATAGACCCAGCATTTTCTAGGAAACAGATGAACATACTTAAATACGTATGCATATACATATAATACATATACATACAGACAGACATAAACAAGATTATGAATATAGGAATTGACGTCATATTAAAGTGAGTGGGAGGGCAGCGAAATGCGGTACACAGCTCTCGGACAAGAGGAAGAAATGGCACTCCTCTTTCAAATTCTAAAAATGCCATCTTCGTTTTACCTCGACAATCACCGCCAGATAAAAATTCCATTTATTGTATGGGTTTCAATCCCTTTCCGTTTACCCTTTCTCCAAGAAAAATAAGTAAATACTACAAACCACATAAAGTCAAAATGCGGCCATCCTCTTTTTTTTTTTAATGGAAGTTATAGATTCTATCATATTACCTGTGTAAGGAAATCAAACCATGCATGGTGTTGGACAATTATTTGTACATATGGCAGATGGTGTTTGAATTACCCTTTCTCCAAGAAAAATAAGTAAATACTACAATTCACATAAAGTCAAAAGCTGGCTATCCTTTTTTTATCGAACTTATAGATTCTATCATATTACCTGTGTAGGGGAATCAAACCATGCATGGTGTTGGACAATTATTTGCACATATGACGGGGAGTGTTTGAATAATAATAATAATAATAATAATAATAATTATTATTATTATTATTATTATTATTATTATTATTATTATTATTATTATTATTATTATTATTATTATTATTATTATTATTATTATTATATCAATAATGAAATATTTGTTGGGTTGACATATATGTATCATGTGAGCTCATAATATACATCACAGAACAGCCGTTAGATTTACATATATGCATTAGTGAGCTTATAATATACATCACAGGACGATTGTTTGTCGAAAATATCAATAAGGTTGTTTTCATAAGAACATGAAATAGTTCTATGTCAAAACAAAAAACGCAATGTTTGGAATGTTATCACTTGAATTTGGTGCAAGCCCAACAATGCAGACCTTTTCAAAGTGTATTTGTCAAATTTACATTAATTAATTACCTTGCTGACCCCACTTAAACACTCTTGTACTCTTCCTAAATTATGCCTTATAAAACCAAACGCTAGTGCCTCCCAGAGAAGAAAAACTCACAGAAAGCTAATTCTCTCTCTCTCAAGTAAGCTTCCATGAAAGAGAAAATTGAAGCTCATCAAGGCCATGAATCTCTGCACAGGGCAATGTTCCCATAGCTTGCAATGGGCTATCTAATCCTCTTCTTCCATCTCTCCAAGCACTTGGCGTAGAAGGGTGACAAAGTCTCTTTCATCTCAACACCAATAAACCTCGGGAAAAGGGTTAAAAAAAGTCCTAAACTTTTTACATTTGTGCCTAATTAGTCCTAAACATTTTTACTCAATGCTAATTTAGTCATTTCCGTCTAATTGTGGCCGGATTTTGCTGATCGAGCACTGCCAACCGACGTAGCACGATCGGCACTAACGTAAACAATTTTTAATAATATTTTAATATTTTTGAATTTTCTTTTTCTTTTTTCTTTTTTCCTTCTCCTCCTCCTCCTCCAGCCAGTCGCTAGACCTCGATGACCGGCCAAAGGCGACAACCGGCAAGGCTCAACCTCGCTAGATCTGGCGAGGTCGAGCCTCACTACCCAGCGCGAGGCCAGCTCGAGGCCACCCAAGCCGCGAGGACGGCCCCACACCAAGCTAATGAGGCTCACCCTCACCGGATCTAACAAGGGTCAAACCTCACCGGCCATGGGTCGGCAAGGTCGACCTCAACCCCATCGACCGTTGCCTCGGCCGATCGCCGAGGTCTAGCGACAAGCTAGAGGAAGGAGGAGGAAAAGGAAAAAAGAAAAAGTAAAACGAAAAATTCAAAAATATTAAAATATTATTAAAAATTGTATACATCAACATCGATTGTGCCACATCAGCCAGCCAGTACTCAATCAGCAAAATCCGACTCAAATTAGCCGGAAATAACTAAATTAGCACCAAGTAAAAAGATTTAGGACAAAATTGGCACCAAAAAAAGGTTTATGACTAAATTACCACAAATAAAAAGATTTAGGACTTTTTTAATACTGATGGTTTTATGTGATGGGCTTAAGGCCCGTCCGCTCATGTTGGGCCTGAAAGCCCGGCCCACAATATTAGGGCCCATGGATGAAGGGGTACGTTTCTATTTTTGAGGGAACGTATATAAGGGATGAAAGAGAGAGACGAAGACACCTTTCGGTATAACGTACGTACGTTCCTCTCCCTCTCTCCCTCCAAAAAGAAAACAAGCGCTAAAGGCGACGCCGTCTTCCCTTCAAGGCGAATTGACATCATCGGATCTAAAGGGATCAGAATTTCTTCCTCGATCTTCAGCATTGGTGCTTAATCTGTGGCTAACAAGGTACGCTTGATTCCGTGGTGTGCTTTAGGATCGGTGATACATGTATTTCCCGGGCTTATCTTCCGCATTCGTTTTAGGGGTTCGATTTAGTGTCGAATCCGTATTTTGGGAATCCGACAATCCCAACATTGGTATCAGAGCCCTAGTTCATGTTTTCCCGACTCTTTTCATGTTTTTTGATTGATTTTTCGCGAAAATAATCGGCCAACACGGATCGGGGCGAAAATCCCGACACCCGAGCACTGTTCATCCGTTTTTCGAGTTTCGTAAGTCGAAATCAATTTCTGAAGACATTGGGTGAAAGAGCTCGTCGAGACGAGTCCGTCGACATGTCGTGCGCCACCGGAGAGCGCCGGACGCGCCCACACGCACGGCCGAAGCCGCTGCGCGTGGGCGCGACGCGCCCAAAGCGCTGGGCTCCCGCCGGCGTGCGCCACACGCGCCGGTCGGCGAACCGGCTCGTGCGTGCCGCCGGCCGGCGAACCGGCACGCGCCGGTCGGCGAACCAACGCGTGCTGACGTCACCGTGACGTCACGGTAACCGCCGGGATGACGTCATCGCCGACGACCATTGGCCGGCGGTCACCGACCGCGACCCGACCCGACCTGACCCGCATGGAAGACTAGCGCATGCCGCGCACGTAACGGATGACGTCTGCGTGACGTCAGCCCGCGCACGCGCACGGCACGTGCCGGTCGGTTCGCCCGACCGGTCCGACCGGCTCGACTAGCTCGACCGGTCCGACGACCGGCCCGACCCGCGCCTGTTGACCGACGACCGACGACCGTTGACCGTTGACCGGGAAAAAAAAAAAAAGGAATCTGTTTCTTTTTCAATTATGTCTATGTGGGTTATAAGTAATCCATTGTTAATTCTGCATTTGTTGCATGAATCATGGAAAATTATGTATTTTCCCTTATGTACATTATGGATTATAAGTGATCCATTTTTTGTTCTGCATTTGTTGCAGGAACTATGATGTGTTATGCACGGATACTTGCAATCCCGAGAACGAACGAAGGAATTGCAAGACTTAAGAGGCTGATGACAGAGTTAGCTAATTATCGGAGGCATGACGGTGATTTAGTATCACATGTGGTCTGGGTCAATCAGATGATACAGGAAATCATCTGGAATGGTTATCTTATGCCGGATTTTGAGAATGTGTCGGCTTTGATGAATACTCTTCCACCTGAATGGCAAGCAGTATTAGATCGGCTATGAGAGGTCAACGTGGTCCCGGGTTATAGGAGGCTAGTGGTAGCTTTTGTAAGAGAGTACTATAGGATTGAGTTAACCAAAACTTCAACCCTTAGATTGAGCGCCACATGGCGCGAGTGAATGCGCGCTTGGAGGCGACATGAAAGCTCTCCAAAAGCTTTTCCATGGTTGGCAAATGTGCCTTCAAATTTCTCAAATTTTTTGACTGATAGATTAGAAGGGACATTCCCTATTTATTTCTTAGATTAGTTTGAGATGTTTTTGAATGTGAATATCTCTTTCTATATTGATATTTTTTTCCTCTGTATTTATTGCTTAGTGTAATGGATAGTTATATTATGTGAAAGCATTATTATTCTATTGGATGTCAAATATTATTTGCTTTCTGTTATTGTTGACTGCTGTGGATAGTTCATAGAAGTTTTTGTAACTTCATAGAATTTATTTTGCATAAGACAATTATATTAATAATAATTTTGAGTTAGGATTTTTGGAGGATGATTGGAAACATAGTGACCTTTTGATTCTAAAACCTTACTTGAAATTGTTCATTGATATGATAGGTCTGTGTAAAGTGGATGCATAAATGATAGGCATTAATTATTCGTGCATATATGTCTGATGTGTTCAGATCGATGGTTTCAGCAACTAAGAACGTAATTGCCGATATGAACGGCAACAATTGTGAAATATTGAATATGAAGATTCAATATGTGCTGGAAAGGCAAGAAGCACTAGAAGCTCTTGACCATGTTATGGAAGATCTTGAGGATGCCATGCGCCACCTTGAGCTAGTAGAGGACCGCCTGACGACATTTGAGCCGAAAATAGATATTTGCAATGCTGGTTCTAGCTCAGAAATGGCTTTGAGCTCTAAGCGCAAGCGAATTGATTCGTTCAATATATGAGAATGTAAAGGATCAAGTCCTTATTGCAAGAAATCAAGAGTTAACCAACACAAGAGAAGAAAACGTCCTCAAGTGAAGAAAATGTCAAAGGTGAGGTGTTACAATTGTGACAAGAAAGGTCACTATGCTCGCAACTGTTGTGAGCCGAAAAAGGTAAACACCCCTTGTACATTTAAGAACTTTGCTTATGTGTCAAGTTCTGTATTATTGGTTGAATCCAATCATTTGTGGACTATAGATTCAGGAGCGACAGACCATGTAGCGAAGGATAGAGAATCCTTCGTGAAATTCCGACGATACCAACTGGAACTAAGTGGATCTATGTAGGAAATAACTCCAGAGCTAAAGTTAAAGGGATTGGCACCGCCAACCGAACATGCGTGGTGGACGCATTTTTTTCCTACATGATGTTCTATATGCTCCGGAGATTCGTCGAAATTTAAGTGTCTGTTTTGGTGTTGGTTAAGCTTGGTTTTAGTGAGAACTTCCATAATAGAGGTGTAGATTTGTATTTGGATACAAACTACTATGATTGTGGTCACTTTCTGGATGGTTTTATTGTACTAAATGTTGACTGTGGTAATGTCAATATTTGTTATTCCCTTGTTTCAAGTCTTTTACTTCATATGATAATGATGTGATTATGTGGCATGCTAGACTTGGTCATATTGGCCAACAACGTATGAATAGACTAGCCAAAGAGGGCTTATTGGGCAACATTGAAAAAGTCGATTTGCCCATATGTGAGCATTGCCTAGTAGGGAAAACGACAAGGAAACCATTTGGAAAAGATAAAAGAGCTGAATTTCCTCTGCATTTAATCCATTCTGACGTCTGTGGTTCAATGAATGTGAGAGGAAGGCATGGGGCTGTTTATTTCATCACTTTTATAAATGATTATACTCGATTCAGAAATGTCTATTTGATTTCTCATAAATCTGAAGCATTAAGTTGTTTCAAAAGGTTTATGAACTTGGAAGAAAATCAATTAGACAAGAAAATAAAAGTATTGAGATCCGATCGAGGTCGAGAATATCTATCTGATGAGTTCAGAAAATTATGTGATGAAAAGGGAATAGAAAGACAGTTGTCTATTCCATATACTCCTCAACAAAATGGTGTTGCAGAGAGAAGAAACAGAACCCTACTAGAAATGGTTAGGTCCATGATGGCGCACGCTAACTTACCTATCACTTTTAGGAGTGATGTGTTGTTAACTGCTGCCTATATACTTAACCAGATGCCTTCCAAATCAGATACTACCACTCCATATGAGTTATGGACAGGTAGCAAAACCGGATTTAAGTTTTCTTAAGCCATGGGTTTGTACTGCCTATACTCATGAGTCCTCTCACACGTTTGGGAAATTGGATCCCAAAGGAAATAAGAGTATTTTCATGAGATACTCCGAACACTCGAAAGGGTATGTATTCATAGGTGAGCAGGAAAGTGGGAGTATAACTGAATTTGAATAACGAGATGTCACATTCTTAGAGGATAAATTTCCTAAGAAGGGCGAAATAAGGGAAGATTACTCCCTATTTGTAATCTTGGATCAAGATAATGATATTAGTGGAGTTCGTCCAAGTGGGAGTAATATGAGAAGTGATGAATTGAATTCAACTCATTCTCAATTGCTACCACATGATGAGACGACGTCATCATTATCTAATCCAAGTGGGAGCATAATGGGGAATGATGTGCAAAGTGTACAATCTCCCATACGGCGAACAAGTCGCCAAAGTATTCCCGTCGACGTTTTGACATTGAAGGGGAAACTTTTATGATTGCTCCGCAAGATAAGGATGAGCCAAGAAATATTAATGAGGCTCTGAATTGCCCTAGTAAGGAAAAATGGATTCATGCAATGGAAGAGGAAATTGAGTCAATGAAGTCAAACCATGTTTGGGAACTGGTTGATCTTCCGAAATGACACAAAACTATTGGGAACAAGTGGGTTCTCAAAATAAAGCGAAAAGCTGATGGCTCGATAGAAAGGCATAAGGCTCGCCTTGCAGCGAAGGGGTATAATCAACGGAAGGAATTGATTATGAAAAATATTTTCTCCCGTAATGAGGTTTACCTCGATTCACATTATTCTGGCAATAGTGGTTAGTATGGATCTTGAGTTACATCAAATGGATGTAAAGACTGCTTTCCTCAATGGAGAATTAGAGGAAGAAATATATATGGAACAACCTGCTTGTTTCATAGTGAAAGACCAAGAAGAAAAGGTATGTCGACTTTGGGGGTCGATATATGGCCTTAAGCAGTCATCGAGACAATGGCATATACGTTTTCATAATGCCATAATGGCATATGACTTTACAATAATTGATGAGGATTATTGTGTATATATCAAAAGATCCAAATATCAATTTGTGATCATATCATTATATGTTGATGATATACTAATTGTCGGAAGTAATATGGAGTTTGTTAATATTGTGAAGAATTGGTTATCTTCCAACTTTGAGATGAAAGACATGGGTGATGTTGCATACATTCTTGGAGTTAAGATTTCAAGATTGTAAATCCATAGATACTCATATTACAAAAGGCGAGGGATTGAGCCACGAGATTGTGTCCAAGGACTCCACAAGAGAAGGAACAAATGAAACATGTTCCTTATGCTAGTGCTGTTGGAAGCTTGATGTACGCTATGATGTGTACAAGACCTGACATATGTTTTGCAGTTGGAATGGTGAGAAGATACCAATCCAATCCAGGTCAAGCACATTGGAAAGCCGTTAAGAGAATACTGAGGTATCTAAAGGGGACTGCTGATTATACGCTTAGTTATTAAGGAAAGGATCTGCAACTCAAAGGCTATTCTGATGCTGATTGGGGAGGAGATTTAGATGAAAGAAAATCTACCTCTGGGTTTGTTTTCTTACCGAATAATAATGGCTCCATATGTTGGAGCAGTAAGAAACAAACATGTATAGCCTTGTCCACGATGGAAGTTGAGTTCGTGGCATTATCAGCAGCAGTATAAGAAGATGTTTGGCTTAAGAGATTTTTTTTGGATCATTTAGGTGTTATTGGAAGTGCTGCAGATTAATTGTTGGTTAACTGTGATAGCCAAGCAGCAAAAGCGCACACCAAAGATCCAAAATATCATGGCAAGACCAAACATATAGATACCAAGTATAATCTTGTCAAAGATATGATTGCACAAAAGGATGTGAACTTAGAGTACATACTACGCATAGAATGGTAGCAGATCCTATGACAAAGCCAATACCTAGAGATGTGTTTTGTGGCCATATGAAATCTCTAGGATTGCGTAGAGGCTGATGTACTGAATATTGTTATTTCCCTAAGTGTTCACATTTGATGAATTTATGTTTTCATCATTAATGCCTATGAATCTTTGTTTGATCTTTATGCATCTTAATGCTCGTGCATTATTTTAAGTTGAGAAAGTATGTCGGACAGATATAAGATTAGCCCACTCACACGAGTAATCGCCTCTATTTACTATGTGATAAATAAAGATGAGACTGTTTTTAAGCTTATTATCTAGGTGATAATCGAGAGCTCAAGCTTAAAATATGTATGTCGCCTTAATGGGTGTTAAGATGAGGACATAATACTTACTATGTCCGAAAGTAAAATACCCCACATATTTTACTTTATCCGTCTATGATGCCGATGTGAGTTCTGATGAATTTTGTGAATGAGTAGATACGTGAACTCAAGTTAGACATTGGGTATGTCTGAACTATCATCTGTACGGTATTGAAAGGTGTAGACATACGCTCCATGGGAAAGGAGTTAATACCGTAATACGTATTTCATATTACGTATGCATGAGACGACCAATAAGAGTGACAAAAGTTTGATCTCAACTTTTATGTCGTGTGAGACTCTTGAGGAAAAGAGTTCCTTAATTTTTAGTCCCCTCATAACTCTTACTTATTCTCAAGATTTCTATTTAGTGTTTGCTATCTTAGGATGTTGCCAATGTTCATGAGTTGATTAGATCTAATGGGACATTTCTAGAAAAGCAAGCTGAACTGAAATTGAGAGTTTGAAGGAAAGAGGAAGATCGAATTTGGAGAATCACATTGTAGTTTTGTATTCACTTTGGTTAACCAATTATGACTGTCTTTGGGATAATCATAATTGTGAATACAATATATATATCATTATTTGAAAGAGATCAAGAGAGATATAAATGTGATCGATCGATCTAGGATACTGCATACTAAATCTACTCAGGATGTGATGCCCATTATGAGCTGCTATATATTCCTAACAGATGTATAGTAACGAGCTCTCAAAGTATGCTGGTCGCACGGATTCACCAGTATAAATGTTGAAGAGAGGTAAAGAGAATCATGTTCGGCCCACCATGTACGAGTGGGAGATGATGGTTTTATGTGATGGGCTTAAGGCCCGTCCGCTCATGTTGGACCTGAAAGCCCGGCCCACAATATTATGGCCCATGGATGAAGGGGTATGTTTCTATTTTTGAGGGAACGTATATAAGGGATGAAAGAGAGAGACGAAGACACCCTTCGGTATAACGTACGTACGTTCCTCTCCCTCTCTCCCTCCAAAAAGAAAACAAGCGCTAAAGGCGACGCCATCTTCCCTTCAAGGCGAATTGACATCATCGGATCTAAAGGGATCAGAATTTCTTCCTCGATCTTCAGCATTGGTGCTTAATCTGTGGCTAACAAGGTACGCTCGATTCCGTGGTGTGCTTTAGGATCGGTGATACATGTATTTCCCGGGCTTATCTTCCGCATTCGTTTTAGGGGTTCGATTTAGTGTCGAATCCGTATTTTGGGAATCCGACAATCCCAACAAATACTTTTCCCAACAAACCTCCACAGGCTCCCTAAAATACCCCAAAACCTCTCTCCACTCATCAACCTCGTATCCCTCCCTTTCCCTCACATAGCGGATTTAACACCTCATGCCGAGTCCTCCACTAACGTTTCCTTCTCCAAGCAAATGCTCCTCAGAATGGCCCTTGACGAGTTACAACCGACCATAATATGTTTCCTTGAATCCTCTAAACTCGATTGGATCATCTCTGACTTTGCTTCTCACTGGCTTCCTCACACAGCGGCTGCACTCGGCATCCGCTGCTGCTTCTTTGGCCTCCTCAACGCTGCGTTGCATTGCTTAGTTGGCCCACCAGCAGTCCTCATCAGCGGCACAGACTCTCGAAAGACGGTCAAGGATTTTTTACGCATCCCCGAGTGGATTCCCTTTGAGACCAATGTTGTTTTCCGTTCATATGAGATCACCAAATTTATTCAGCGCTTCGAGCGAGAACAGTTCTGTAACACCCGATATGGTACGTAAGGGAGCAACAATAAGAGACAGCGAGGTTGTGCCTATGAGGACGTGCATCGAGTTTGAACCCGAGTGGTTTGATCTCTTGCGGGAGTTGTATCAGAAACCGATTGTTCCCATCGGTTTCTTACCTCCGTTCATGGAGGACAACGAAGAATGTCAGTGACAGGAAATGGGTGAGCATAAAAGAGTGACTTGACGAGCAAAGGTTTAACTCGGTGGTTTACTTTGCGATAGGGACCGAGGCCTTCCTGAGTCAAGAGGAAGTGAATGAGTTAGCTCTCGGGTTGAAGAAATCCGGATAGAGTTTCTTTTTAAAAATTGAGAGACCCACCGGAGTCAACTCAAAAGGCGACGGACATGCTACCAAATGGGTTTCTGCAGAGGGTTGAGGGTCGCGGCTTAGTGTTCACAGAATGGGCACCACAGGTCAAGATACTGAGTCAAGACTCGGTCGGAGGGTTCTTGACCCACTGTGGTTGGAACTCGATCATAGAGGGCTCAGCATTTGGTTGGGTTTTGATTCTACTTCCGATGATAAACGATCAAGGAGCTAATGCAGGCAAGGGACTAGGGATTGAGGTGGCTAGGAAAGAGGATGGGTTGTTCACGAGTGACGCAGTGGCTGAATCACTGAGGTTTGCAATGTTGAATGACTCGGGCTCGTCTTTGAGAGCTTCAACCAAGGACGTGAGGAAATTATTCGGCGATAGAGAGACCAACGAGCGCTGTATCGACGAGTTCATAAAATACTTGGTAGACCAGAAGAAAAAAGAATAGTCCGAGGCATCACGCGAACTCGAGATCAGTCGCTTCAGCAACCATTTTCTGTCATCTCTAAGAAAGAATGATCCTTTGATAAGATTCCAAAGTCAACCTTCCAAGCATTCAATGTCATGGTTTTACATTTTATACAATGACATTAGTATATATAATGTGATGCAGTGAAATGCAGAATGTAGAACGACAGACATAAATGAATACCAATTTCCTCGAGTTTGTCAGTTCGTTAAGACAAACCCACCCAAAGAATGCGTTCGTATTGGATATATACACTTGACTAGGATCCAAACTCAAAACATTCAGCTTCACTTTTGGATATTGCCATCTTCTTGCAAAGCCCTAAACATATGTAGACACCCATGCTCACTTGTGCGCACGTACTCCTACCAGATAAACTTGCTCCGGTGAAGGAAAATTCAACATGTGCGTGCTTGGAACAAGTACTCGTTTACAGTATACATGACCTGTACATTAAATGATATCCACAATACATTTGTTCTTCATAACCGCGGGATGCACTATATTGATCGAAGTTACGAAGAATAGATGCACAGAAACTTGTATAAATTCTGTGTATAACAACCTACCGTGGGAAAGGAATACATAAAACTATACCCATTATTCCTTTTATTCACAAGTTCGGTTCACAATTATGGACAGCAGTAACCCCACCGAAAACACAAGTGCAACATTTGCAGGGGGTGAAGTTCTCAAGTGTTTACACAGGTAGAGTACCATTCGTCCTCTACAACTTACACAAACTAATCTTTTAGCTTTAAATCAGAAGAATCAAACAATCTCAAGAAAATGTTAATATGATGGATATAGTTAGGACCGTCAATTGGATGGATTGAGTCGAGTTTAAATTGGGTTGAAAATGGTCCAAACCAAATTGACTCACCTATACTCGACTTGACTTGTACCTAACAAATTTACTAAAATACTTTCATATTTAAGCCAACCGTGAAAACTTGTATTCACCTAGTTCGACAGGAAAAGTACCAAAGTATTAAACATATTATATTAGTATCAATTCAATCCTAAATCTTTCAATTGGACTAATTTAGTCCTAATTATATTCACATTAGTACCAATTCAGTCCATACGGCCAATTTAAGCCGGAAATTGCTAACGTTAACATTTCTAAATAATTTTTTAATATTTTTTTATTTTTTTAATTTCCTTTTTTCTTTTTTACTTTTCATTTCTTTCCTTTTTTTTTTTTTTTTTTTTCCTTTGGATTGTGGCCAATACCAGCCATAGGCAAGGACCAGTGAGGGCGTCGATCTAGCCAGGGCTTGGCCCTCACCACCTAGGCGCGAGGGAGGCCCTTGCCAAACTTGACGAGGGCGGCAAGGGTTGAGCCCTTGCCAAAGGCTGCGAGGGCCCCCCTCGCCCAAGCTTTTTATGTATATAGAAAATTCAATTTTTGTATTGATTCACAATGAAGAATGAAAAAAAAGTTAGTACTTGATAGTGAATTTATAAAATCACATTAATAACTAACATGAAGGAATTGAAATTTTAGTTAAATGAAATGTAAGATATTGAAGAAGATAATTTATACTGATTATGGATTGTAATGACAAAAACTAATATCATAATATTACATAAAAATAACAATATAAAATGCAACCAAGGAAAGATATACTCACATAACTAACAAAACAATACTTATAGGATTAATAAAAACAAAAAAGTAGGGAAACAAAAAGAAAGCACCTTGATATTTAAAAGCGTTTTGCTAGCATAACAGGTTTTAGAGTACTATGAGAATAATAATTTATTGCGAGCCATAAATTCTTGAAAAAGTGGGCTCCACAATAATATATAATTATTTATTTATCAGGATTTTGTTCTTTAGAATAGGTTGTTATTCTCATAATAGATTAAAAATTATCACGTAATCATTTCTCTATTTTTAATAAGAGTGAAGTCAAACCCTTCTTACGAACCCATCAAGACTTCTCTAAATTTGGAATAATCTAGGGAGTCTACTATTTTCTCATAGAGAGTCAAGAGAGAGTCATAACAGCGGGTTCAGTTGGGTAAACTATAAATCCATTTGACATCCATATACTTTTGAGAATGCCATTTTAAATTCATTTTTAACTATTTACTCAATATAACTAACTCATGTAATGACTCAACCCATCAAGTATGAGTTAAGAATGGGTTTTTGACTCATTTAGACAGGTCTAGATACAATTAAATTTTACCCAACCTATTACTTCTGAGCTGTGGTTTGTTAATAAAGCAGATAAACACTGAATTTTGAGAATAAAAAGGTGTCTTGAGGTCTATCAACTATTCACTAAGGAGGAAACCATTTTTTTTTTTTTTTTTTTTTTTGAATTACGAATGTAGGGGATCTATACAAGCTAATTGGGGATATCAGCCAAAAAAAACAAATGTGAGCCTCGATTTCTATCAATGCCAATGCCAATGCTTAGTTGTGGCTCCTCTACCTGTTCAAGAAGGATGATGTACATGAGACTGGAACTCTGCACATTTTATTCACCTCTGCTTTCCAATATACCAGTAGACGAGACACAAATTACGCCGTAAGAAGCATTTGATGGTCTCGACAGTGTCACTGAAAGAATCGCACCTTCCTAAAGATTTCAAAGTGCCCATGTTCGATAGTGGACTCGTTGAAGAGGGCTATCATGGGGCAAGTCGAAAGCTGGGCCGCCATGGGTGAGAGTTAGAGGTCATGGGGGCTTTATCTTTGCCTATCTTACTCAGTATATGTCCAAAAGTTCCTAAAAGAATATATATCATAGAAATTAAGACCGTAAAATAATAGAGAAACTGGATACTCCCAACTAATAAAGATAAGGGCGTATACTATCAAAAAATTTCAAATTATGTCCACTATGATATAAATACCCCAGCTCATTTATATAACATCTACTTCAACTGTGTTCAAGATATATTTATCACACTGGTATAAGTTCGAAGTTATTTATAAACCAAAAACAAATTTGGGGTATTTGTGTCGTAATGGGCAAATTTATGGTTTTTCATAATATATATTACTCGAGATATTTATATTATAATGAATATAGTTTTGATTTTTTTGTGATAATAAGCTAAAGATTATTTATCCTTCTAAAAACATTTTTTTATCAATTTGTATTATTAGCCTTTTCCCGGCATCTTTTAGAAAGCAGATGATCACGATGTACACGCAAACAGGCTATTTATATTGAAATTGACGTCAAATCAAAGTGAGTGGAGGGTGACGAAATTAGGCACAAAGAGAAACGGCGCTATTATTTTCTTGTACAGTATAATTTCATCTTGGAAAATGCCATCTTCTTTCAAGCTTGACAATCATCACCAGACGCAACTTGCACTTGACTTATGGTTTCAATCCCTTTCCATTTACCCTTTCTCCACAAAACATATGTACAAAGTAAATACTACAACCACATCCAGTCAAAAGGCTGCCATTCTTTTTTCAAAATTATAAATCTTATCGGATTACCTGTGCAAGTAAATCAAGCCATCACAGGGTGTTGGGCAATTATTTGTACATATATGACGGAAGGTGTTGGAAAATGATTGCTGTTATTTATTAATTATGAACTGCCATTTGGTCAACACACATGCGTCTGGGCAGCTCAAGAATGCATCTCCTGATAGGTTATTTTTAATGGAAATGAAATAATCAATCAATCAAAACAAAGAACAGTGTGTTTCAGATGTTGTCATTTGAATTCGGTGCAAGCTCGTGGCAGACTTTTCAAAGTGTATCTTCAAAGTAACTTTTTTTATTATACCTTGCTAACTCCGGGTGAACACTCTTGAACTTTATGCCTCATAAAACCGAACGTCAGTCCACCTAAGAGAAAAACCAACACGTTGAAAGCTGATTATCTCTCTCTCTCTCTCTCTCTCTCTCTCAAAAGTTTGCTTCCATGGAGGAGAAAGGTGAAGCTCATCAGGGCCATGACTCTCTGCACATAGCAATGTTCCCATGGCTTGCCATGGGCCATCTCATCCCCTTCTTCCACCTCTCCAAACACTTGGCTCAAAGGGGTCACAAAATCTCCTTCATCTCAACACCAAGAAACCTCCAGAGGCTCCCCAAAATACCCCAAAACCTCTCTCCACTCATCAATCTCATACCCCTCCCTTTCCCTCACATACCAAATTTAACACCCCATGCAGAATCCTCCATTGACACTTCCTTCTCCAAGCAACAGCTCCTCAAGATAGCCATTGACAAGTTACAACCGGCCATAACATGTTTCCTTGAATCCTCACAACTAGATTGGATCATCTATGACTTCGCTTCTCACTGGCTTCCTTCCACAGCGGCGGAGCTTGGCATTCACCGCTGCTTCTGTGGCCTCTTCAACGCTGCAGTGCTTTGCCTAATTGGCCCACCGACAGTCCTCATAAGTGGCTCAGACCCTCGAAGGACGATCGAGGATTTTTTACGAGTCCCCGAGTGGATTCCCTTTGAATCTGACGTAGTTTTCCGTTCGTATGAGATCACCAGGTTTAACCAGCATTCAAGCGAGTACATCTCGGAAACACCTGATACGGTGCGTTTGGGAGTAACCATAAGAGACAGCGAGGTCGTGGCCGTGAGGACGCGCGTCGAGTTTGAACCCGAGTGGATTGATCTCTTGCGGGATTTGTATCAGAAACCGCTTGTTCCTATTGGTTTCTTACCTCCATGCATGGAGGATGACGAAGATGTTAATGACATGAAATGGGTAAGCATAAAAGCGTGGCTCGATGAGCAGAGGTTGAATTCGGTGGTTTACGTTGCACTAGGGACTGAGGCTGTTCTGAGTCAAGAGGAAGTGACTGAGTTAGCACTCGGGTTGGAGAAATCCAAATTGAGTTTCTTCTGGGTCTTGAGAGACCCACCCGAGTCAACTCAAAAGGCGATCGACATGCTACCGAATGGGTTTCTGCAAAGGGTGGAGGGTCGAGGCATAGTGTGCACGGATTGGGCGCCGCAGGTCCAGATACTGAGTCACGACTCGGTTGGAGGGTTCTTGACTCACTGTGGCTGGAACTCGATAATAGAGGGCTTAGCATTTGGTCGGGTTCTGATGCTGTTTCCGATGACGACCGACCAAGGACCTAACGCAAGACTGTTGCAGGGTAAGGGACTAGGGATTGAGGTCACTAGGAAAGAAGAAGACGGGATGTTCACAAGTGACGCGGTGGCTGAACTACTGAGGTTCGCCATGGTGGACGACTTGGGCTCGTCTTTGAGAGCTTCAGCCAAGGAAGCAAAGAAATTACTCGGCGACAGAGAGACCAACCAACGCTGTATGGACGAGTTCATACAATACTTGGTAGAGCAGAAGAAAAAAGAATAGTCTGAGGCATCATGCAAACATGAGATCAATCGCATCAGCAAGCATTTTCTGTCATCTCTACGAAAGAATGATAACTTTGATAAAGCTTCCATAGTCTACTTTCCAAACATTCAATGCCACATTTTACAATTTAGACTATCTCATCCTTGCGCATACGGTAGAAGTACATATTACTTATGGTGCCCTGAAATGCAGGATTAAAAGCAACAGACACAATTGAATACCAATTTCCTCAAGTATTGTCAGTTCGGTAGAGACAAACCCACCGGAAGAAAGTGAGTTCATCGTCTATATACTTGAACCGGGACGCAAACTCAAAAGATTCGGGCTCACTTTCACACACTGCAATCTTCTTGCAGAGCCCTAAACATATGTAGATACCCATGCTCACTTGTGCGCACACACTCCCACCAGATAAACTTGCTTCAGTGAAGGAAAATTCAACATGTGCGTGCCTGGAACAAGTACTTGTTTCCCATAAACATGACCTGTACACTGAATGATTTCCACAGCTTATTTGTTCTTCCAAAACCACATGAAGCACTATATCGATCAGAGTTACAGAGAATAGATGTACAGAAACTCGTATAAATTCTGTGTATAACAACCTCACAACCTATCTTGAGTAATGGAATACATAAAACTTTACCCATTATTCTCTCTCTTCACAATAACTATTTATATGCAACATTATCCACGAGTTCAGTTCACAATCATGGACATCAGTAACTCTACCAAAAATGCAGGTGCGAGATCTGCAGGCGGTAAAGTTCCCTTGTATTTACATACGTAGAGTACCATTCATCCTATACAACTTCACGCATGCCGACCTTTTAACTTAGAATAATCAAATGATCTCAAGAAATGTCAATATGATAGATACAGTTAAGCTTTTACCTAGCATATCACTTCTAACCGGTGGTCTGTCAATAAAGCAGACAAAAGGCAAAGCTTGAGAATAAAAGTAGTCTGATGTCTGTCAACTATTCACCAAGGAGGAAAACATACCATCTTTCAAAAGGAAAACATTTTTCTTTATTTATTTTGAATTACAAATGTAGGTGATCTATACAAGCTATAAGGGGCTGTCAGCCAAAAACAAATGTGAGCCCCGGCTTCTATCGATACAACTGCCTCTCCCGTGTTCTACATAAGGCTCTTCTACCTGATCAAAGAACGATGATATACATGAGAGTGGAACTCCGCACATCTTACTCACCAATGATTTCCAAGGGTACCAGTAGACGAGACACAAATACACTGTAACAAGGATTTGATGTCTAGAGAATGTCACTGAAAGCATTGCACCTTCCTGAAGATTTCGATGTGCGCATGTTCCATAGTGGACTTCTTGAAGAGGGCTATCATGGAGCAAGTCCAAAACTGCACAAGCATGGGTATGTGTTTGGTGGTCATCAAGCCTATACCTTCACCTATCTCATGTGGCATGTGTCTAAAAGTCCCTGCAAAATATAATTTTGTATAATTAAGACTGTCAAATAGAAGAGAAACTGTAAGACATCAAAACAAAACTTAGATAAACACTGTCCATGAGCAAAATAACCACTGGGGGAGGATCTGCACTTATTCGACCCATCAAATTCGCATTTTTCCTTCACAGGTATTTCAGACAATGTTGTCTTTTCCAATAGATATGTGTAAGGAGATTATGATGATCATCAAATAAGAGAGTGCTTCAAAATGTCACCAATAAGCTCCAGCATGTTCTCAACATATAAAGCACACACAAATTCAAAGTAAATGTTTACTCCGGAAAGCTAGTAGAAGCTATTCAGTGTCCCATTCCTATTACTCGAGACCATATTTCAGAGTTGAGTTTGATCCTTTAGCAGTGCTACTGCAGGAAAGTTCTTAAAGATCTCAATCATTGTATTCAACGCGCTTGATGGCTGTTTCTCTTCATTTGTGCCCTCACCTTTTTTGGGGAAAAAGAGCACTGGAACAGAGTGAATGAATATAAGAGGATTTTTAGTCTCAATTTACTGCTAAATGTAAATAATAGGTTGTCATGACAACAGCAATGTCAAATATCTGTCGAATGTTTCAACCTTGAAAAAAAAAAAAAAAAAAAACAGAAACAAAAACAAAACAAATATATCCATGGAATGCATTGATACTCGAGAAGAGACAGAAGTTAATGCATTAAAGGAAAATTTGGCATCACTGCAATTGAGCATAAGATGAGAGATTTATCAAAGGTGATCTGGATATGTGAAGATAGGATTGAGCATAAGTCTCAGTGGGAAGACATGATGTTACAATGGAATTGCAGGGCAAATGGGCAAGGGAAGAGGCAAAAGACATGGGCTGATACTCTGAGTACTGGTTTTTAGTACAGAGGATTAGGCACAGAACAGAGTGCAAAGGCATAGAATAAATCTATATAGCTGACTCCACTTAATTGGAAAAGGATTGGTTGTTTGCATGAGATGATTTTGAAACTCCAAAAACCACAAGATCAAGCATTTGACCCAAAATGAGCCAAATTTTCTTTGAATGGGAAGTTCTTCCTTTAGAATGAAGTTATGGCCCAACACGTCTCTAAATTTTTCCAGAGGTACTAAAAGAATCAATCTAAACACAATTGTAAGTAAAATAGAGGATTTGGAATTTCCGAACACCACAAGATCAACCATGTGACCCAAAAGAAGCCAAACTTTCTTAGAATGGGAAGTTCTTCCTTTTGAATGAGGTTTTGGCCCTCAACATGTGCTCTAAGTACTAATAGAATCAAAATGAACAAAAGTATAAGTAAATTAGATGATTTAAAAGCTCCAACAATCATAAGAATCAACATTTTATAATTGCTAGTAGTTGATCAAGTCTGCAGCATCAACAGAGACACAAGGTTTCAAAGCCAACAGCTCTGTTAGAGAACTGGGAAAAAATTCAAAAGAGGAGCAATGTCATGAATTTGCATCTTCATAGTAGTATGCATTGGACTCAACATGTTATAATAGCTACCAGTGAATAGTCACAGATACCATCTGGGCTTAAATTATCTAAAAAGAGTCTCAGCATATAAAATTCTAAATGAATAAATATAATTGCCCTTGTTCAACGTAAGAGAATTGAGCAATAGCAAGGTATGCAGAATAAGGAAATGAAAAAAGATGACAAGAACTAAAGAGATTTAAAAATGACAACCTATCAAGGTATCCTCAGCAGCAACCTACCTCCATTCACAAGAATACCAGCAACAGTCAGTCCATGACTTGCACTCTAAATTACGCATCTATCCCATTGAAGCGGATTTGGACTTGACATTTCGTGGATGGCTAGATTTACGATGTTGAGGATTGTCAATAGAATACACAAGAAGGCTTCCATCTTTAGTCCCAGCTAAGAAGCATTCTTCAGGAGTCACTACTAGAGAAGTAATTATCTTTCCAACTCCATTGTATCTTTGAACAACCTCCAGTGTGTTCATAGACCGTACAACTATCTGACCTTGGTCACCACTGCAAACTAAAAACTCGCCACAACTGCTCAATTCAACAGAATTGAGACGTCCGTTGGACTCAGAAGAAGCAAGGTGTTTACCATTGATCGAGTAGAGGTGCAAACTGAGATCATCATCAGCATAAAGCACAATCCGTCCATGCCGTGAGGCAACCAGCTTCGACAAAGCACTGCCTGAAGGATGGCACAAAGATCTAACATATCTCCCTTCCCTCAAGGTATGGAAGATACAGGTTCCATCTTTGGACCCACTGATGACTATATCAAGCTCCATGCTGATATACAAGCATGTAATTATATCGTCATGGCCACAAAGAATGTGGAAAGGAGTTTCAACAACAACATAATCTTTCCGGTGAATCTCAGCTTGCAAGTTCCTAAGTCTCCTTTCTGGAGTTTTGACACGATAAACTTCCCACACCATTACAGTGGTATCATAACTTCCAGTAGCAAGGACACTTCCATCAGATGCCACTGCAATGGAAGAGATAATTTATAAAGCGATTATGGCAGTTTCATCCACCATTACATGTCATAATAATACCAGCAAATTAATGAGAACAGGTATAGCAACATCTTTTCTCAAATCATTCCAGTCACGTGTATCTCATCTCGGTGATAGTAGTATTCCTAATAAAAATAGTTTAAGGGCACACGGCACAAACAGTACAAAGAAAAAGGTATCTTAATCACATTCATGAATAACAATGTAAAACTTGTACAGATCTCCAAGGAAACATTTGATCCAATAGCCTTTTGGATGTAATCATATCAGAAAGACAACATGAGGTACGAAAAAAGGCAGAACAAGGAATAATAAGTAGGAGAAAGAAGAGAGGGCTTGTTAGGATTTGAACTTATGACCTATACCATATTAGATAAATTATTTCCCCAAAAGTTTTAAGTTTCTAGGCAATAAGCCAACAATGTGCATGTGACACATCACTTAACAGTTTAAAAAGAAAACAAATGACACAGTCATTAGAATACCAGCCCTTCAAGCTTTAATTTCTCTCAAACTTATTGTAGCCTGTGATTAACTTTCTACGACCCACCCCCCTTTTCTCTCTCCTTTACTTTCCCAAAAAAATAAGAAAAGAGAAAACATAAGGCAGTAATGGAATCTACAAGGTAGTAAGGACTCACAATGAGACTTCTGAGGAGCATTTAACTTTGACAGAAAGGACAAGCAACTGGGGGAGATTAAAATCCCCCTACAACACTCTGTATTTAACCTAATAAAGCCTTCTCGTAAAGTACAGACTAAAAAACGCATTAATCAACACCGCATCACCCACACACGGTAAGCTATTATAATCAGATGTTTTCCAGAAAAGTACAATCATCGTTATTGTACAGCCCATATCTTCACGACAACAATTGAACATTGACCTGATAAGTACCTGCAACACAACTAACCACATCCTTATGCTGTCTGATGTTCTGCACCAATCTCCCATCAGTTAAGGAGATAAGTTGAAAGCTATTCTCCCAATTGCCACATGAGATAAGAAAATTCTCCGTAGGTGTTTGCAATGTCGCAAAACACTGTGCTCCAAATTCACAGGTTTCAGACAAAGGACTCCCTATTTTCCGTGGAGAAAGAAAATCAGCTCCAACTCCAAAAAATGGCTCCTGCAGAAGTTTCACAAGCTGTACTTAACTAAAAGCATCTTCCAACAAAATAAAAGGATTAAAGGTTGTATTCCAGTCAATCTAGTAAAAAAATATATGCAATACCTGCGAGCCAGAAAAGGTAAAATTGCCACCAGATTGCAGTTGTGTCGTTAACCACATCTTGACTGACAAGATGAGCCCTTGGTTCACCAAGACAACGGTGGAGTCCAGTTGGCCAACATACAATACAGCTGACGGAGGATCAATAATACTAGATAGAACAGAAGTCAAATTAATAGAACTAGGTGCAAAATATAAAGGATGAGCAATTGGAATTGGTGGGCCTCGTCTAGGATGTTTCTTGCGGAAAATCTGGATGGGCGTCTGACCAAAATTAGCAATCTGGTCCTCAATCGCTGCTCTTTGTAAATCATCCTCCATGGAGTCCAAATCAACAGCTCCCTCATATGTTAGATAGTAGAAAATATTTGCTGCCTGTATTTGTTATCACACTCCCAGATATCAATAATTGTTAATTGGTTCACTGTACAAAAACAAGTATGATTCTATGTTTACCTCTACAGCCGGTTTCCCACGTTGCTTGAAACCAAATACCAGATCGATCCAGTGATGAAGATTTGAGCTAACATATTCACTTTCAAGAGCCTCTCGATTTTTATTGACAAATTCTTCAGGCGATCCCTGAACATTAATAAAGAACTGCATATTACTACCATAATCAATAGGTCAATAAATGTATTAATAATTTCTGGTTGTGTTCACAAAACAATTAACATTCAGTTCATTTTCTCTGATAAATATGAAGATAAATTCATTTGAAGGGGAAACACGTTGGTATGTGATTAAGGCTGTTCGAGAGAGGGAGCATGCCAAGCATTCTACATGATAGCTAAATGAAATAGTCTGTCTTAATGCAAGAATCCTGGCTTGTGATGGCATTCTTTATCCAGAAATTATAGGGCAAGAGACAAGAAAGAACAATACAAACAAAAAGAGTAAAGTTAAAGGTCCCATTTGGTTTCAAAAAATTCCCATAAACTCTGTTTCCAATATTAAAAAGACAACCGCTCAAATTGGCAAATGTTTTCAGCCACTCCTTTCAGTAAAAAACACGAGTTTTCTGGTTTTAGCCTAACATTGGATAAAGAGATGTATCACAACTCCGAGTTTCTCAGTCTTAATTAATGGGGCTCTTCAACAGGATTTTTCCAATCGTCTCAAGGACTTAGGCAGGGTGATCCACTCTCCCCTCTGCTTGTCATTCTGGTGATAGAGGTCCTACAAAAAATGGCAAGCAAGCCGACAGAGCTGGGATGGATTTCTTACTTCAGAGTGGCTAGCCATGGTGAGGAGTTGACTATTTCTCATCTTCTATTTACAGATGATACTATCATTTTCTTTGCAGATGACGTCCAATAGTTTACTTTTCTAAGGTGCATTCCTTTATAATTTGAAGTGGTATACGGGCTTAAGATAAACTTGAGTAAGACTGAGCTTACCCCGCTGATTATGGATTGAATCATGCTTTACTTTCTTCTTTAATGAGATGTCAGATAGGTTCTTTACGCTTAACCTATTTAATCCTTTCTGCAGCAGTTAATTTCATGGACAAGCAAATTTGGGAACCTATTATAAAGAAACTTGAGAAGCAGTTGCAGGGTTGGAAAAGATCATTACTTTTGAAAGGAGGAAGAACAACTATCATCAAAAGCACTCTCTCCAATCTTCCTATCTATCTCATGTCTCTCAAACCCTATCCCTTGCTCGGTTGCCAAAAGGTTGAAAGCTCTTCAGATAGATTCTTGTGGGCGATTACAATGAGTCCCATGGATTTCATTTGGTAAATCAAAAAGCAGTCAAGCAACCTTTCTTGTAATGGAAGTCTTGGCAACAAGTCTTTTTTGTTGATCAACAAGGCTATTCTAGGCAAATGGTTATAGTGGTTCAAATCATCTGTGGAAGAAAGTGGTTGTTGCTAAATTTGGCATTGAATAAACTGTTTAAATTTATAAAAGCAGAGTAATAGCTCATGGAAGCACTGTTTGGAGGCGGATTAGAGATGAGAGTATTAAGTTACTTCAATTGAGTTTCCTTTATTATCAGAGTTCTATTTCCTTTATTATCAGAGTTTTATTTCCTTTTTTACTTACGTAAGGATATTATTGTCATATACAGTTTATATTTAATATAAATACAATAGGTGTAGGGTTTCTATTACTACAGAAAACTACAGCCCTTTCTTTCTTTTACATTCTCTTTCTCCTCCTTCTCTCTATTCCTTCTCTCTTGCTTTTTTCTCTCTTTCTACTTGCTGCGGGTTCTCTGATCAACTTTGTGACAGAGAGGAATGAGTTTATTCCTTATGCATATTCTATCATGAAAAATGGTAAGCGTTCAGACTTTCTGCTTGACACTTTGAGTGGGAATACATCTTTCAAAGATTGTTTCCCTAGCTCTATGACATCGCTGGGAACAAGGAGGCTCTTGTACCAGATTGCTATCAATTCTCCAAAGGGAGAATCATTTAGGAGATCAACTTTTCGAGACAAGCCAAAGATTGGCACTTAAAGCTTTTGTCAATCTCTTTGATTTGTCTTACAATTCTAAGATTTCTCTCACTTCTGTGGTACTTTTTCTTGGATAGCGGTAGAGAAGAAACTTTTTTCTGGAGTCTTCTTATAGGTTGCTTGAAAAGAAGATTTTTGGTGGCAGGGAGGCTTTTTCCTTAGAAAGTGAGAGTGCCACCTATAGTTCCATTATTTGCTTGGGAAGCATCTTGGGAACACATTCTCACCTTAGACAATTTGCTGGAAAGAGGGATTGTACTGGTGAATAATTGTTTTTTTCCTTTTTTGGCAAAAGAGGCAGAGAAATTGAGACATCTCCTCCTTCACTATCCGTGGATAAGAATGATCTTGGTGGCCTCTTATGCCTGCACTAGGCTATCTTGGGTTATAGGAGAATTGAACAAGAATTATTACTTTGGCAAGGTCTTCTTTTGCCTCATGTCAAGAAATAAAGATTTCCCATCCCTCTGGTTGTTTTTAGGGTTGATTTGGACAGAGCAGACAAAGAGAGCCTTTATTGGAGAGGAGACACCAGTTTTTGTAATTATTGAGAATTAGTTGAATGTCTTAAACTTTAGGTATGGCGGAGAGTTATGTGTAGATGCAAATGATTGAATTGATGTTGTAGATCATTTCTACCATTCTGTATATGGTTTGCACACCCTTGGCAATTATATTGTCTTTTCTTTTACCAATAAGAAATTAACTTGAAAACAAATTTTAGTCCTTTGCATAGTTCTCATTCTGTAAAGAAGGAACTGACTCTACGATGGCAATTGCAACAGTGTCTGCAAATATTATTTCAAAACTTGAAGGACAACATATAAAGGCCCGTTTGTTTAAGGTTTCTGTTTTCTCTTGCCATTTCAGTTTTCACTTTCTCTAGTTTTCAGCTTTTAAGATTTCCATTCCTGGAAAGGAGTGTGGCGGCATCAGCAGATGCCATAACTTACTTCTCTTAAAATTTGGGTAAACTTTAAGATACTACAGCCAAAATCTAAATAAGAGACAAGGAAAGCCCTTGGATGGATCTCTCCCTTCCCACCTTCTTAGAGCTTGTTCACTGAGCAAGTACTTTCTACAAATTTGGGTGAATTTGCAGATACTACAGCCAAAATCTGAATAAGAGACCAAGAAAGCAGTTCACTGGATCCCTCTTCTCAACTTCTCAGAGCTTGTTCACTGAGAAAGTACTCTCCCCCCCCACTCCTCCCTCCCTCCCTCCTTCCCTCACACGCACGCACGCACGCACAGAGATGATCCAGTGGGGAGAGGAATCAATAATATCTCCTATAGATAGGTCTGCTTGACTCCAACTTAACAAAGTTGTTTGGCCACTGTAAAGAGTAATTTATCCCCCAGAAAACATTAACTGAAGAAACTCAAATACCTTGGCCCAAGGAGGAAGGCAGACATCACCAATAGGCTCACCATCCTGTTTGACTCCAAGATGATATGAGTTTGAATTAACAAGGAATTCTGACATGTAAAAGAATTCTGGAACTAGCTCTTTCACATCACTTGTATTGGATAGGCAATTCCTATACGTTCCCTCAACACTTTGAAAAAGTCGATCTGCATGGTCAAGCTTCCCACCCTGATCCAGACAAATATATTAGAGAAGTTTCTGTGCTATGGCATGTAATATCAAGGAAAAAGCAGTGATAACTAAATGAACATTAGAGCTCGGGATGGAAGCAAATATAATAGAAATAGAAGTTATTTTATGTTAAAATAAAGAATTAAATAACCAGTCATAATTTACACTTCTTGACTCTGCTATTATGCAAATCGCAGGCCTTTAGATACACAACTTCTACCTTGCAATAAAATACACAATTTTAGTCTTCTTTCATATCTCAATAAATAAAAATGAGCCCATCAATATCCAAAAGGGGAAACAATAAAAAAAAGCATTGACCATTTCACAGGAATAGTATCATTTATATCTGACAAACGCTCATAACAGTTGGACAAAAATCATATCAATTTCACAGGAAACTCAAAGTATATTTCATTTTCTTATATATATATTTCATTTTCTTAGATATATATATATATATCATATTTTTGCTGAACGCCTTTTTTTGCTGACTTTAACTAGGGTTTTGGAGGGATTGCTCCTCACTTTTTTCAAATTATGTCAATATTTAACTCTACTATTTTTTTTTCCGTAAGGACACTAATCCCTGGCAAGTACTGCAATAGTTCCAGCCACATGAAAGAACATTTTAAGGATTTAAATTTCATTATCACTTAAAAATAGTTCAGCACTGTAAGATGGACAAAATTTGCTTATTGATAATTCCACCACTACCACTAGGAAAAAGAAATTATAATAACTGCCACCATATAAAAGAGCAACATGTACGACATTTTAGCATACAAGCAACAAGACCACATCATTGATACAAAATAAAATAGTCTGTCGCAAAGACACTCAAGGAATTGTCAAGAGCATACCTGCAGATTACGGTGAAGAGTCGTAAAAGGCTCCAGTCTCAGGAGGTAATAAAGCACAATCCCCATGCTCGAGTAATGAGACCCATAATAGAAACTGATAGATGCATGACAAATCAATTAGAGGTAACCTTAGCAGTTTAATAAAGTAGTTTGGCTCGAATAGTACCTAGGTATGTCCGGATCGCAAAAGTTACAGTATCTATCTTCGAACACCTGTATGTGACAAACCATGAAGTTGAAAAGGGGTCAAATAGATTAGTCTACTGGTCAGTGTAACATTCCAACAGAGACAAAAACTAACCTCAAAGCGCTTTGAGTCCAAAGCTCCAACAGGCTTTGTTAGATCCCGAAAAGTTGATGACTTGTTAAAATCAAGAACCTCAGAAGAATAATCAGCCAATACCCAAGGGAAGACAGGGTACTGTGTTATATCATTGTAAGATCTTCCAGAGAGGGTATTGAGTATCATTAGATACTCAAAGTTATTAATTTCCCTTTTCCTCCACTTCTCTCGAGCAGCTTCAGCCATTTCCAAAGCTACCCGTCTATCAACAAATGATATGACCCCATGCTTATCCTTACTACTTCCTTTCGGGAACAAAAATTCATTTCTGGTTGTGACTATCAAGGTTCCTATTTCTTTTGCATCTTTTTGTGAGGCAAAGTTTAAGAATATAGGGGCACTTGAATCACTGAAGAAAATCTCTGTAGCAGTGTATCTAAGCAGATAACGAGTCCAATGCACAGCTTTTATCTAGAAAGAGAGAAGAGGGGCAACACAATCAGATCCAATTATAATATAGTATTAAAAGCAAACATGTAATTATCTATAACCATCTAACCTTCCCAATACTCCATCTTCGATGGCGCTTAAGATTTTTCAAATCTCTCTGATGCACATTTTCGCTAAGCAACTCCAAGCCATTAAAAGAGATCCCTTTATCAGATTCCATATAAATATGAGGGGGCCATTTTGAAAACCTCTGCTTTTGATCAAGCTTAGACAAATCAGAGTTACTTGGCTGCTGAAAATCCTTAAAAGCAGAAGAGCCACCAGTACCTTCCACCAAATATTCCCCAAAAAAATGCAGAGCAGTTTTCATTACAGCCAAACGCCCCGCAATTTTTCTCTTTGGTGTCACAAGTACACATGGAGCCGAAATCAGAACCTGAAAATAAGGATCTAAAATGAGGAATGCTCATTTATGTTTCCACCAAAATTTGGTGCTTGCTAAGTTAAACTAAACATACCTCATCACTAATTTCAGCTTCAGGAGAGGAGGCAGAAGAATCTACTCTATCCTGAGAAAAATCCTTGTGATCGTTACCATCTTTTACAATTACATCATGTTGAGCCTCCGGAGAATCCTCTGGTGCAGAGATCTTCTGCACACACACTTCATCTTCATTTTCATTTGGTTCCGCACTTGCTTCATCAGTAATTTTGCGCACACCTTTCAGCAAAAAACGCTTCATTTGCTCAGGAATATGTCCCGCAAATCCATATTTGCTTTCATTTACAGGAGGAGTGGTTTCGTCCTGAGGCGCAATAGATGGAGGATAACACAGTTTCTCATCAAAATGATAATTCTGCCTTAGTTTTTGTCTCCTTCGCCATCTATCTTCTGTTTTGTCAAGTTTCCAATGCCTTACAGCACTATTTGGAAAAGCATTAGCAGACCATGGACCTCTCTCATCAATTAAAATGCGGAACAGATGCATCGACTTCTCCTGTTGAAGCATAAGATAGATGATTATATATATTAGCATCTGGAATTGGAAAGAGATAAAGGATCAGGAAAAAAATATAATTGATGTCCACTGTCCACATACAGCAACATTTTGCTGCTGCTCCTCATAACACAGCTGGAAAGCAGCTTTTCTGTTGTCATCAGAAGCAATAATGTTATTAAAGCTGCTTTGAATCTCATCTTCAAAAGTTCTACTGCTGCTAAGTTCTGCAGAGGATATCTCCTCGAGCCTACTACAGAGCTCATTCAACTGCCGGCTACGATCTGTTTTCAGAGCTTTCATATATTTTGCTTCATCAGCAACCTAGCAAGGTCAACAACTCACTAAGTTTCATAATGAAAAAATGTGCATGTAATTTTTTATCTCTTCTGCAAGATATTGTACTTCTCAAGAACAAGTCAAGCAAACTTCACAAGGGGCGTGCACACACAAAACAGTTTCTCCAAATGCAGCAGGCAGATATCATACCATTGTGTCACCCAATCTCATGCTACATATATCATGCATTTCATGCCTTAAAAGACATCCATGTAGCAAGCAATTGAACAAAAACATTACACCAAAATTGACTTAAAACATTATAAGCAGTCATTCCAAACCTGGGCAGGACCAGTTGGTCCTACGGGTATCAGTCCAAGCCCGTTTAGTTTTTTTTTTTTTTTTTTTTTTTTTTTTTTTTGAACTACAAGTCCGTTTAGTTTGCATGAACGGATTTTGGTCAAAACCTGGTTTGAATTGGTTTGACCACCGGTTGAACTGGTAAAACGGTGCGCCAGACCTAAATACCCTGATTTGGAGGTGTGACAGTGATTTCAAGTAGACTTTTGGCAACACACAAGAGAATGCATTAGGTCTTGAATTACTCCAGTGGCATTAGGTGGGTTCTAGGTCATGAGAATGGTATGCCAAATTGGCCAGCTCATATTCTGTTTCAAATAAAACTAAATGGAAATGGTGTGGAAGATTCAAACAAAGGATTTGAAGGAGAACACTTGTCTGCAGGCGGGTAGGGTTACAGGTGACAGATGCACGAGTACAACTCGCGACTTTAACAGTATTCTTCTTTGGGTCATTTTGGGTTCTACCATCTCAGGTACATGTCCAATCTGGGTTCAGGTAATCAGTTCTCCAATCATCTCACGATTCACTTTCTTCATATGCAGGTCAGGTCCGATTCTCATAGTGCTGAATTCCTGGTCTGCTCAGGTTTCAAATAATTCCATTTCAATATTTCTCTGGTTTCAAGTTCATCCAGATCATCATCAAATACCATGACATGTCATGTTGCATCAGGTACTTGTTATTTCAGGTTCAGGGTGATGTTGGACTTGGTTATTTTCAGGTTTAAATTTAGGTCACCCTCTGATAATTTAATATTTGGATTTTATCACAGATTTATATTGGACTGGGTTACTTAGCAATCTGAGGTTGGCTCTAGTCACTTTTTCAGTAGATAGGATGGGGTCCTTGAGTTGAGTCAGAGATTGCCACCTCTACAATAGGGCTCTTGGAGGTATATGCTAGCACTGGTGACAAATGCTTTAGATATTTCTTACCTCAGCATATATAGATCTGGAGGTCCAACCAGTTGGTAGACTAAGTTGAATAGTCACTATGAAATCATACCAATTCTTTCTAGTCTGTGTTTTGAGGGGGAAAAAATCATAACATAAACCTATAAAAGACAGGGAAAGAATGCTAGCAACTGTAGCACCAACACAATCCTTAATAATGCAGTGAAGCACTTTAAATTTAGTAACACTCACGGCCGCAAGCACTCTATCCTTCTGGATTAGATTCTGTATAGTGCTCCTTTCTTTTGAAATGCTTCCTGAATCTGATGGATCATCTCTGCCAGCAATGCTTGTAGCAAGCATGGATTTCCCACAATTAACAGTTTCTCGAATCACATGCGATATAACATGAAAACGAGCACCATCATCCAACATCCCATAGCGGGACCTGACAGAGAGCAAAGCCCTGGCAACCATAAAACAAAAGCAATATACTCAGAATATGGAGAAACATTATAGGGATTGAACAAATTGTAAGGAAACTTGCTGATAACAGATGATATCATTGGAAAACTAGAATCCTTTTGAGATGTATAAAGCAAAGTACCAGATGAAAAGTTGCAGCCTCATCTTGCTCTGTTCATCATCAGAAACCATAAGACAAGGCAAGAGTGAAACGAACAATTGTACACAACGCGAAGCCCTTTCAAGAGAAGAGCTGCACAGATACAGAATCACAAGCCGAAAGACAATTCTGGGGCCCTTCTCCCCTCTCAAAAGCATTGCCCTGTCAACTGATTTAGAAGGTTTTCCACCCAAAGCATTTCCAATCCCTCCCGATACAACGACGGCAGCCATTTCTGCAGCAGGAATGTTCAATGATTCAACCAAGCCCCGAGCTCTTTGGCCAAAAGACGGACCTATTGAGGATGATGACTTGGGCAACATTCTACTTGGTCCCTTGCCATTTATCTCACTGATCAATATCCACAAGTTGTCATACAGATTCCACCACCTATCCCCCTCTATGTTATCTTCTTTTGCAGATGGCTGCTTGCCAAATTGTGGATTTCTGGAGATAAGAAGAGAACATAAATTTAAACTGTGAAAGCAAAATATAAACTATCAATTTAAGTAACCATCTTATGGCCTAAAAGAAAATTAAGGAACCATCTTAAATTTCTTTTTCTTCTGGTAGATACGTCACTTTCCTATTCAAGGATGTATTTAACTTATCCAGTGGTATAAATTTGATGAGCCATTGCAAAAGCAGAATACAAACTAATGCTAGAAACAAAAGCTGATTGATTCTTGCAAATTAATACCATCAACTAAACGTACTCTAAAAGAACTAATTGGATTTGTTGAAAGATCCTAGATGCCTATAAGTCATGAATGTCACTTTCCTATTCAATGATGTATCCAACTTATTCATTTGTACAAATTTGATGAGCCATTGCAAAAGCAGAATACAAACTAATGCTAGAAACAAAAGCTGATTGATTCTGGCAAAATTAATAACACCAAATAAACGTGCTCTAAAAGTACTAATTGGATTTATCTTAGATGCCTAAAATTAATGAATTACATTCCCAATGGCATGAGAGCAATCTCAGTAACCCACAACAGATGGCAAGAACTACCAGCATTCCATGTCTTCCCAGTCCAAAAGAGTTCACTAATGCTTCTTAACACGTCATTACTAAGGTCCATTAGTTTAAAGACATATATGTAGAAAAAGCATGGCTCGAGTACTACAACAATTAATTTCAAGACATGTAAAGATAAGGTATCCCCAGCTATAACCCCCAATACCACCAAAAGCATGACTCTCATAGATTATAAAAGCAAATAAAAAGGTGACTGCTCCCCTTGAATACAAAGCAGGAAATCACCTCACCTTGATGGCGATTCGTCAGAGGCTCCTCGTAGAACCTCTTGCAAGGCATTACTAAATTCTTTGTGACTGTCTAAATCTAAGGAAACCAAGGTAAAGTCAGAGCTACTAGCGGGAAACTGCAAGAAAAACAACACAAAAAAGTCTGTCATGCTCTATTTGGTGTTCTCATTTATCGTGAGTTGTACTTAACAATCCTTGTACTATTGCGATTGCAAGACACGCGATAACATAGGAATCCCATGAGGTACTTGCAAAGCACCAACAAGTGCTGTAAAGTAGAAATACTCTGGTCATTCAATCAGCATGGTGTCCAAAGAAAAGAAGATTTCACATTCCTTCTTTCATGAGCAACAACCAGAGGAAATCCATGATCCCCCCAATTTCTGTTCTTGCTTTTTTTCCCTCAAAGATGAAGCCCTTATTTTTGACCGGAAGTCACACTTAAAAAGCAGACTTCAATACTTTGCTTACCGGAAGTTTGTTGTCAAGTTCAGATATAAGCATCTCATCAACCAGTTTTAGCAGATACAGTGTATTGTCTCGACATGGTTGGAAAACAAACATGTTCTCCTCGGATGATAAATCCACCAGCTTTTGAACTAAGTCATGAAATATATCATGTAGTAATTTGTGACACGGCATGCCATCCTGGAAGAATACAATGAATCAAAGTAAATAAAACAGAGTAACAAAAAAGATACAGAAACTATCCACAAAACTATCAGTGGTAATGCATACTTGCTCTGAATGCATTAGCAGAAAATTCACTGTGTCTTCTAACTGTTGCCAGCCCCCTTTAACGGAATGAATATGGTGAGCAAGAACTACACAAAATAAGTTCCTCGCAAGACTTTGTTCACTTCTTTCTCCTTCACCATCTCCAAGGGACTCTACTCCATAGTTTTTCATAAAGTCAAGCTTAACAGAAGCAGTTAACCATGCATGCCATCCATGTTCCTACACAAATACACATATAAATAAGGCATATTAATCGGAAGATTAAACAAGGAAATCAAATTATAGGCGTGGTTAGAAGTACCATTAGAGCTTCAATATTTGATGGATTTGAATCAAGCAGATCAGTCAGATCTCTGAGGATTTTCATTCTGACAGAAGCATCATTGCAGCCCGACAAGAATTTGAAAATGAGTACTAATACCTGTGGAAGGAAAAAATGAGAGCCGTTACCCTTGGTTCGCGGCTTCTCGATCTGGTAGTGTTTCTGTAGCACCTGTCAATGTCACAAGCAGATAATAAAAGTCAAAAATATTCCAGAGCACTTTAAGAGTCTCATTATACCAGATAGAGCATTAGGGAATAAGACATGAAATATCTTAGCTAAATTGAAGGAAGAGTTTGTGAATTGCTGATAACCTGCTTTGGGCTAGCACCACCAAGAAGGACATCGAACAAAGTAGCACATAAATTATCAGTCTGTGGGAATTTAAACAGTCTATCAGATATAGCTGAGAAAATTGGTTGCATCCTCGTACTGATATTTCTATAACTTTCCGAAAGTGATCTAGATCTTCCGACACCTAGACCAAAAAATCTTGTTCCTTTCTTCTCAGATGGAATTCCAACCAATAGTCTTCCAATAAACTGCAAGCCGAGTAATCTGATAGGCTCAAAGTCCCTACAACAAATTGGTAGAACAAACAAGAAATGAAGGACGACAAGATGGCCATGGTTTAGCATAATGCAGCTTAGTTTACTCTCAGCAGTCAGGATAACACAAGAAGCAAGAGTTTCGTAACAACGCAACAGCTTATCACATGCATCTCCATTCCATGAGCAGAAATATGCTCCCAAGTCACATTCTTGAAGTTGAAATTCCTTGGCGAAAAACAAATAAACAACTTTCCTTGATGTTAATAATTAATTAAGCCCGTGATGAAACTGAGTCACATGTTGACACTTCACCCTCAACATCATTCCAAGGTTTTATATAAGCTCTCAGTACTATGAAAGGTATGCCAACCTTTTCACATTAGCTACGGTGCACATTCCCAAATTACTCCAATTTCCAATGCAGAAATTAAGTTGCAAGACAACAATTGCACAGTAGCACTAGGCATCAATATCATGATCTGAAACAAGAAATCAGTTCAACTATGGGAATCAAATCTAACTTATTCCAGAAAGGAAATGTGATTCAATGGAAATGGTTGTGACTTGACTCATTTAACTCACTAATGTCGCAAGTTAAATTGCAAATTTGTCACTGGAGTTGTTTTGGTAATTTCTCTCTTCTCAGCTGTTGTGACTCAAAGCGCAGCCAAAAAACAACAAGAGAAGCTGAGAGAAAAGATTGCCCTGTGACTAGCAGAAATTTCAGGAACAAACACTTTAGTCCAGGGTCAGAGTGTTTCTCAGCCAGCGGTGATGGCTTCACTCTCAACTCCACTGAGAGAAGCTTCTTTACCCCAAAAGTGACATATGGCATAGCAAGCACGCATGATTTTGGTGTTGTGCTGGCACTTCAAGTTCTGTTTTCTCTTTTCCCTTTTTATATGTATAGTTCTTACAATGCCCTAAAACCTGACAGATTACTGTGTTTAATTCTAGTTCTAGTTCATAAAATTTCAGTACTTCTAGAATAGAAACACTCAGCTATTTGGAGGACTAACACTTTTTTACTTCATAGCCCCCAAAATTGACATTTATTTAACACCGAGTGTCCCAGATCTTTAAAATAATATATAGACATTAAAGGTCATTTGCAATCATATAAAATCTTTTCACAATTTCCCAAAGCTAGATAACCTTCTTCATTTTACAGTAAGTCCATAAGTAACTTTTTCCTTGAAGAAGCTAAAATAACTAAGCCCTCGACCCATTAATATGGCTTACTTTGGTCATAAAGTCTTTATAGTATAGTTCACAAGTTCGACTATATTTTTTGACCTTATATCAAAACCTTCTAGGCAGTAATCCTGTCAAAAACTTCAGGTGAATCTTTTGATTGCCCTCAAGCTTCAGAACCACATTTCAGACTGTCTAAGGTGGTAGGTCATGACAAGACAGCCACTAAGCTATTTAGTTGTTGGAATGCCTATGTAGGAGGCTCAATTTCTAAGAAGTCTTGGACCGCTGCACCACTTTGTCTCATGTGGCGCTGGAAAGAAAATAAAAGATTGTTCCAGAATTCAGAATCTTTGATTGATCCTGTGTTGTACTCTTTTATTCAACTTTGATCTTCTCATTCTGATTCCTTGTGCTCTGGTTTCTGTTTCACGTGTTTATTCTCAATTGTTGTCCTTGCACATTTCTAATGTACCAAAATTTATTTATTTACAGAATCCTTTTTTTTTGGTAAGGTAAGAATATATTGAGCTATAACCAAGATAATACAAAAGACTGGCACCAAAACCTTGCACTCATAAAGACACACTAGTTGAAACGAGTGGAAGGGTGCCGATAGATAAAACAACAGCCACTACCACAAGGCAGCAGGACAGCCAAAGAAAAGGCAAGGACAGCCAACGAAACGGCAAACAAACCAAGGAACAGCAAGGTTTGAGCAACCTTCAAGGTTTTATCATAAAGATTTTTTTCTTGAGACTCAGAGACAGAATGATAGGGAGGACATTTCCACCAAACTTAGCCTTCCCAAGAGACTATTGAACGAATATGCATCAATTATTGACTTGTCACATATTACTTCTTAGCATGAAAAATCTCGGTACTTTATTCAGGTTAATTATTTTATCAATCAAATATGATAAAACAATAAAAAGCACAAAACTTGTTCTTTTTAGTAAAACTTGAAATCATATATATCAGTTTCCTCAAGGCAAATACTTTATACAAAATTGCCTCCATGACTAAATTTGAAGCAGGATTCTGAATTTGTCAACACGAAAGCATTAATATGAAACCATACACACAAGGCTGAATAAGTTTCTGTACATACACAGAGAACTGAATATCAATCAAAGAGCATAACTTGCATTTATGCACCCCATTAACAATCTCTAATTTCAGCTTTGGGAAGGAAGACCAGTGGTTCTTGATCTCCTCGCCTTCTCTCCATTATCATTCACTTTATCTACTGTAATTAAGCCTCTTGAAAACAATTTGCAATCTCTGTACTTGCAATGTTGACTCCGCACTACAAGATGAGTAACTACCTGGGTTCAAACTATCTTTTAGAAGATTCTATAGCCCTTGCAAGTATTTAAGGTCCATTGAGCACTACGAATTGGTATTTAAAATAATTAACGACAGCTTCTATAAGGGGTTAGTAACATCCTTCTGTAACTGCCATGTACTGTCATAAGTACAAAGGACTGATTTTCCTTAAATAAAAAATTTATTTCCTTTACACAAGAAAGATGCTGAAACTGCTATTCCATAAATCCCACATATAGTAGCTTAAAAGATAATATGTGAGTTTGTACCACCATGCTATCCACACTTCAAATGTTCTAATTTTCCTAGCAAATACACATTTGTAACTTCAGGCATATGATAAAAGAAAAGGAAACTTGTAGCTTCAGAAAATGTCAGCTTTGCAAAATAATTGTAGACCTTCATGGTACATGATTTGTTAAATTGATTATACTTGTTAGAGGCTATCAAACATTTTACAAACAAATTAATAGTAAGAGAGAGGATAGTAACTGGAAGATCCAGTTAACTTAGTCTTCCTTTTATGTTAAAGGGATTCCAGCAAAATGGCCCCAACCTTATGTAAAGAACAGATGCACCGAGCTATTTCCAAGAGAGTAAAGCACCTCAAGTTGGCACCATCTGCCATGTCATTCATTCGACTACTGCATAATCAAGCTCAGAATAACCTTTACAGAAAGTTAAAAGCATCTCACACCATCATAGTCACTTTATTAAACCCATATAAAGCTATTTTGCTCATAAGCAGGACAACAATAAAAACTTACAGAACTATCACTATTCTTATGCCAAGACAAGTAAAATTGAAGACACAAATAAACTTACAACCCCAAAAGAAAATTACAATAACCAACTTGTAAGCAGAAAACTGACTAAGAATTATAAGTTCATATTCTATATAGAGGTAGACATACCTATTGAGAAGATTCACAAAAATGTGACAACCACCAATCATGTTCACTTGGTCGAGAAAGGAAGCAAGCAGTGGTTTCTGCGAAATAGCACGAATTACCATATGCAAAACATCCTCAATGCACGCCATGTCTTGACTACTCTCAAAGAAAGCTACAAGAGCTTTAACATCTGCTGCTGTAATGCTTTGCCTGCATATCCACCAGATACATCACATTAATGACAACTGCACAACAAGATGTAACAATTGTAGAGGGAAGATGGAATTTATTGAATTATATGTGGCATTTAGAAACAGAAGATGCCAATTCAGCACAGGCAAGTGAAGACCATACCTAAGACTCATCTCACCAAGACTTAACAAAAGAAGACGAATTTTGTGTATTTCGTCTTGAGTAGGTCTCTCTCCAACAATCTCCTTAGTAACAGGATGCAAAAGGGGCTTGCTTCCCATGGAAAATCTTGATTTGACATCCCAATAGTATTGGCGTACGATATCAATCACATGTGGGAGCCGGCATAGACTCATAAATAATCTTGGATCATTATCAAATTGTTGGATGAGAAACATGTATAATTCACGTTGCACCCTATAAGCCGTATAAACCCATATGAGAGGATCAAGAAATACCCCAGCAATAGCATCTTTTACAAGAACTTCTCCCAAACCTGAGAAGCAATCACAGAAAGTCAATACAAACAGATAATTGTGATGTCAGCAGCTTCTGGGCCAGAGCTCTGCAACAAGGAAAGGGGCATAAGACATAGCGCTAACCTATCTATACTTAGGCGAAGAGCAGATATGTAGAAAAACCTATCAGAAGCAGACAGCAGTGTACAATTGGACTTTAATCACACACAAAGTAGTAGCCATACAGATTCAACTCATCTTCTCCTCCTCAGGACTTTTGTGCTTATACTTGTATGCTTTAGTCTTAAATTACTTAGTGGGTATATATTATTTCACTGGGCGTTCTTGATCCTCAGTACTTAGAACGTTTGAATCTTTCTTTTTAATTTACATATGGACATCAGCAAACATGAACATGGGACTATATTGGCAACACAAACAGTTTTATCATGTTGTTTCCTGGAACAACTAAACATAACCCTAAATTTGATAGGTAGCAATATGATTTGCGCAACAGACACCTTCAGAATGTAAGCAACAAGGCAAAAGCTTCATTTGGGAGTTTGGATGGTTTTCTTTTCTTGTCCGAAAAGGAATAGGTTGGTCTATGCCACCATAGAGAATTACTTCCCATAAAATTCACAAGACATAAGCAACACCAATATAATCATATAATTCCTTTCAAAAAGCAGCATTTGGGACATTTAGGTGTTCATTTGGCTAAAGCTCAGTGTTAAGGAAGAACTAAAGTTCAGTAAATTAATGAGAACAGATTGATACTTGTTATTTTCCAGCAATTACTTGGTTTACTTGGAAAAGGAGAAACTTGAGGTCTTTTCAGAGTCTAGAGCCTAATTCTTTTAATATCTCAAACCAATTATATCACATCACTTGAATTTGGGGTTTCAATGGGGCTCACATACACATGGTCTTTCCACCTAGTAGCTTAAGCTTGTGGATTAGACATTCTCGCATAACATTAGAACCACATGTCCAAGGTCTAATTAGTGCATGCGGTTCCCATTCTTCAGTTCCATGTGCATTCTTCATATGGTTTTAGTCAGGTTTACAAGTGAGATAGAGTATTAAAGTGTTATCCCTCATTGCATGAATGCGGGAGTTTAATGGGCCAAATATACATAAAGCCTCCTTCCTTTTGGTACCTTAATCTTTTGTGTTGAACATTCTAACAATCATGAACAGATAGTTACTGGTTTCAAGTTTTATGTTACTGGATAAATAACTTCAAAATTTGGACAGTTTGTTAGAGTATGTCAACTCTCTCTCCATAACCTTGTACGTGGGCATGGTACCTTTCTCACATAAATCTTCTTCTTTTTAAAAGAACATCACACAATTTCTTTCCTCTTGGCAAGCTTTCATAGATATCTCTATATGAAATGAAGTATCATATTATAAAACTCACATTGTAATAAGAACTATCACCGATTAAGTAGAAGCAAGAAGAAGTTCATGATACATACTGCAATTTGCAATGACATTGAATAGATGTTTCAAGGCTGAGAGAGTTTCCAAATTAAGTTGCTGAGGAGGAACTGATCGCAGCAAAAATCCAAGAATTGAAAAGCCAGAAAGAATATGCATCTGCTGTTGATTTGCTAAATTCTCATCCAACACACAAGCTATAAGTTCAATAATTTCAGCTGTTAGGCGGTCTTTCGTGATAGGAACCAGCAAAGCATTTTCAAATTCTCCACTTTCCTCATGTTCATATCTCTCAGACTGTGCTATCAGAGGAAAGAAGACTGAGACACCACCGACGCAGTATATTATCTGTTGAAGCAAGCGTCTTGAACATAAGTGTGTCCCAACCATTACATTCGCTTCAAATAAGTTCCTATCCAACACCAACACTGCTGATGCATTAAACAATCTCTTGCCATCACTAGCCTGACAAAGAAAACCAATGCCAATGAATTTGTTAAAGTACAGATAACGGAGGATAATAGGAACTCTTTCTATGCAGAGTAAATTACCTGAGCATTAAGTCCAAATACAACTTTGGATGCAAGACCATCTTTAGCATCAAGAATCCCACTTGGTAACTGGTTGTTACTGAAAGGTACAATTTCATGGTCAAGGAACGAGTACATATAGCTGGGTCCGAGGGAATAGACACCCTGAACCAGCTCAGGAGTTATAGCATCATTGAACAAATAAACAGGACCAATCTGACCATGGAAAGCAAACGAACTTCTGGACTCAATAACACCATCTTCTTCATTAATGGATAAAGAGACTTTTGCACCAATGGTACAATGTGTCAATTGCTCATTAACTTTTGGATACCTGAATTATGAAATCAGAAAGGAAAGGAAAGAAATGGAAGTCAGACAATCTCACATCCTTAATAACTAGAACTGTACATATGTGTGTTATATAACATACCATCTTTAGGGTTATTAAAGGGAGGAAAAGCATATAGTTTGTTCTGATCATCAAATCTGCCCGATGTTTGAATTTTCTGACAACTCACTAAATATTTTAGTCCATCAAGTCTAGTCCTGTTAGTCTGATATTAGAGTTTTCCGTCAACATTTAAGTGGTAAATACTATCAAAATGCTGCACCTCAATTAAAAGTGCCATGTGGAATGCACATCACTCCAAAAAAGCCAAGGTAGACTAAATTTGTCTGAATTAAGAAACAAAGAGCAAAGAAAAAATAGTAAACCCACAAAAAAACAGAAAAGGCTCTTCTAATTCAGTGAGAAGTGAAGAATCCAATGAGAAGAAAACCAAGGGAACTAAGCCATGCGAGAGAGAGAGAGAGAGAGAGAGGCTTTGGAATGTGAGTTCATTTCTTCATCTACTTATTTGCGAGGAGCAACTGAAACTCGATTTGCGACATTCCCAGGAGAAGCTCTGTGCAACTAAAGAACATTTTACAATATAATTTCTATATATGTATTTCAAAGTAATCACCAACTGGCAACTGCTTTTACAAATTACCCAATCTTTGACACTGAAGGTTGCTAAAAGAATGAACAACTTCAAATGAAATGAGGGAAAATAAATTATAGAATTAAATATCATATATAAATTGATGTTGACTTTTTGCTTGTTCACTTGGTGAAAAGAGAATCTTTTACTTACGGAGAGAAAGACTGCAAAACCGAAACACAGTTAGATTGAAGCAAATCCTCTTAGCTTTCAGCAACTCTAAGGACAGTCAAAAAAGAAAGGAATAGTCGATGATACTAACAAAGAAGGATATATTTTCTATTTTACATTTGCTTAGTGTTGTCCTCATCTTTTCCTTTAAATTGGACAATATGGAGTAGATGTTTGCTTTTAAAATGATGCGCCCATGTTGGCACATATAATTGACATGGAGTCCGCATTTCCATCTGCCACATCATCCTCTTGAAGGAAAACATCAACAGTAGACTCGAAGTAGCCAGAATTTCAATTAAGATAAGTATATAGGATACTTTGATAAAACTGAAAGGTTGGGCCAAATTCAAAGGTTGTGCCTACAGCCTCTTTTTCTTAATTAACCCTTGTTTCTGATACAAAATCTTGTGTTCTCAAAATGCTTTCATGCTTTCATTCATCCGCTACCATATTGATTTGTCAATACAAAGCTATTTTACCTCAATATTCTTAATTGACAAGAAAACAAGTATACCCTCTCCTAACTTAGTGTTGAGTAACATTCAGGAGGTATACAAAAGATTAACTTCATAGCTGAAGAAAGAAGAAAAAAAGTTAGTAGATCAAATGGCCAGGGCAAGTGTTTGAAAGAATTATGTGCAATTTAGTCACTGAGTTCTAAGAAGGATAATGTCACCAGAATAGAAATGCATTACGCAACATATGCTCATCGCACATACCCTTTAACCAGGGCCCCTATAGTTAAGATCACCGGATATAACAGTAAAATCAGATCCAATGGTTCAATAAACAGCATTTATTATCATCCTTTTAAGTGGTTCAGTTTTAATGTGGACAGCATTTTGAGATTGAAGTGCATATGCACCGTTCTCTCTCACAGCAATCTCCATAGAAATAAAATCCTACACGAGGGAAAAGAAGTAAATATCATAAAAATTGGATGCGACAAAACCTGCATCTATCAGATGATACAAGATCACCATCCAAGTAACACCGCAAAAGACTCCCCCCAGAAAATGCTCTTCCGATGCTGTGTGTTAAGCATAGATGATGCCATTTTTTCCTCACTAAATTAACTTGCAGGCCAACAGACTGTTCCTTAAGGTTGACTGACTGCAGAAAAGGTGAACATAAGAAATATCAGTGTCAGCTCTGCTTGCACAAAGAACCACAAATTTTCATATTCAACACATCAATATAGAGTGATATCTCACTAGAAAAGTTAGTTAAATTCATCTCAAGAAATGACTAAGACCAAAGGAGACATGTCTACCTCATATATTAGCCTATCCTTTGAAAGGAGAGCCACACAACCTCTTCCATTTTCTGTGAGAAAACTAAAAAGACTCATTGCTCCATTTCTAGGAAAACTTTCTACCCTAAGCCAACATGAAAAAGAGAAGCCCTTATTAAGAGGCCACTGAATAGGTGATCTGATCTGGATACCCTGCTTCGAAACAAAAAAGCAAAATATCAGTTAATATATCTAAATATATATAACAAGCATGCTTAATGGCACAAGAAAAGTGATGAAGCATAGATGAATTTGTATACTAATCACACAACAGTCCATCAAGTTACATATTTATTATCTTTTCTTGGGCTATTTCTCTCCACCACGTCACATGATCGGGAATCTGTGAAATTTACAGGTCCACACAATATTACCAATGGAATTAAAATGACTAGCCTGAACTAATCCAAACCTAGGAAAAACATAAGTTCATAAGTGACTTATGAAAGACACCTATGTGAAAAAAGTCCCATTTGAGCAGAGCTTGACCACATTTGATTTATATCCCTTGATAATGATTTGCTCTGCCGACAAACAATAAACTAAAGAACCAAGTCGAATTCTAGTTCTATGGATAGAAATCCAATAAAGAAATAAAAAAATTCTATCAGGACAACTTTCTTAAAGCTTAAATAATAAGATATGGGTGTTATTTGATATTAATATGCTCTAATACTCCTCACATGTAGGCTTGTATTTGGCCTAACACTAAGGGCAGAAATTAACTATCTTGAGGATGCAAAGGAGTTTGAGAGATTTGAATGCAAGACATCATGCTCTAATAATTTGAAAATTTTGTAGAATTTCCAATTGCTCTAAAAGCTTAAGCACTTAAACAAAAGCGTGCTTAAGTATTTAAATGCTCCAAAAAGTATCGGATCCTCAGGTGAGCACTGCAGATTGACCAAGGGTACCATCTAATCCAACTATGATGCTCACCAAGTGACACACATCACAAAGAAAACTATGGTCCCTGCCCATCTTCATCAAAAAAGGAGAAAAAGCAAAGAAAGGAAAAAACAGCAAGGAGACAAATCTTTTTTATGGAAAACAGCTTGTCCATATTAACCAAATAAAGACCCAGCATCATTCACATCTAGTATGTTGTTCTCTTCACCAATAAATCCGATATCACTTTAGTCCCTCCCCGTATGAGGAAGGCATGATTGGACAAGGACTATATTTCTCTCCTATCACATGCTGATCCGATATTCCATGATGGGCAGACCCAGCAATGAGGCAACAAATACAGTTCACAACCTAATCCATAAGCAAGACTATTCTCTTCATATCTTCCAATGATTGCTGTGCACACTTACAGAATCACTACCGCTGAGGTCAAAAAAGGCAGTTGGTCCCCTCTCATTTAGCATTGATAGAACAGAAGTCAACAGTAATGAACAATACTGCTGCCGGGCTCCAACTTTCTCACTGCGAAGAAGAGCAAAAATTTTGCGAATATCCTTCCCTGATATGCTGTGACCACCCATGACCTGAATCAACTGGGCAGTCCGCATGATGACATGATCATCATCTTCTTGAGAAAACCAGTCGAGAAGAAAACTGAGCGTTCCCACTCTGACGCAGGAAGCTCGGTTCGATATGGAATCTCTAAGCAATAGCTGGAAAGTATTAAGCCCATGATGACGCAAAGAAGCACTGCTCTGCCCAACCACAGAATATGGTAAAAACATTAATTGCTTGCAATAACTATGAATAGAAGGCTATAAGGCTTCACAACAACAATGTAGATAGCCCCTTATTCACCGAGTCTGAGGAGATTATACTACCAACCTTCTGCAGAACGCTGAGATAAAATATGATTACATCTTCATTCTGAGTCAAAACAAATGAAAAGCAAAAGATCATGGCTTAGCAGCAGAAGCATTAAATCTCATTTTGTAATTCTTGCGACTTTCTAAAAACAGAGGCATCACTGAGTCACCTTGATTGTATAGTTAGACTTTACATCAAATCTTCCATCTACAAGCATATCAAGGAGAGCATTTAGGAGTGCTTCACCGGGCTGCCATTGACAGAAGTCCAGTAGCAAACTTTGCAGTGTCTGGTAACCACTGCCAACAAGCGCTCTGAATGCAATCTGCCAAAATGAAGAGAAATCCAATAGCAGAACAACCTAGCAATTATAAGTTCTTGCACAGCAATTATTTCTTCTGCTGGGTCAGAAAAATAGTACAAAGAAAGATTATGTCAAATCAACAAAATGAATATGCTCAGAATTAGAAAACCTACTTATAGATAGGTCATTTTCAATCTTTCAACATATTGAGAATGACCTACTCATTTTTTGGATCTACGTGAAAATATTTCTTTTGTTCTATGAATAGAGGTTACCCGTGATCAGCACTCATTAAACATATGCCAAATAGGTTGTCCTAATGAAAAAAGTTATTTCATGAAAATCCAAACAAAAGTCGGTTGAAAATTTCACACCATACTGTGCGCAGGTTTCACAAAAATGATGTGCCCGCATGAGAATAAATGGGCAAAGTATGAACTAGAACTGTCAAACTGTTGTCCTCACCACACTTGATGTTCAAATGATTCCATCAAATCTCAGTTTTATTGAAAGGATCAGAAACAATCAACGCTCTTCCTGAAGGCTCTTTCCAATAAGGAAGGATTAGAAGCTACTAATTTCAAAGGAAGTTTTTGCAAATATTTCCATCAATAAGGAACCAGAAACACCATTGCTGTGCCTTCAAGCTAAAATGACTAAGCAATTTGTACAGCCTCTGTAGGAGTACCAATTTGCCTAGAAAGGCAATTTCAATTTTTGTAAACCCCAACAGTTTAACCTACTATCTATGAGATCATTAACTTTCTTTGAGTAAGATCACTACTAAATGCAGCCAAAACATTAAGCATCAGTCAGTAGATAATGAAAACACTCTAAGTATCCTCATTCTCCAAAGGAACTGCCCAATTAGATTAACATTATTACTTAAAGCACAGAATTCCTAATTTATCCCTGAGATATTCCTACTTTACAGTTGCCATAACCACAGTTACAGCATCTCTGAAATTGATGAAGATAATGACCTTGAACTCTTTAATAGCAATAACCAATATATGAGCATGTCACAAAAAGCCTATCTGAATTTATCCAATTTCTCCATTGCAGACCTGGAGTCACTTGACTGGAAGGACTAATGTAATTCAAGTTGATAGGGACAACATTTTAGTACCATAGCCAAATGGAAAATTTTAAAGATGGAAGATAACAAGCACTGTAATACTTGTAAAAGTTATTCCAAAGGCACAGATCCACTTAGTGCATCTATCTAGCAAGCCTAAACGAAGGCACCACAATCTCACTGTATCACTGCAGTTATTCCATGTTCCATACTTCATGAAGTAAGGCATATCCAAAGTTATGCACTCAAATTACCAGGACTGCTCTTGAAACAAAAAGGGATTTCTCGACAAGATCATAAATTCACTTTAAGTTATAACCTTCCCACACAACACGACCACAAATATGTTATTGGATCCAACAATGTGAAAGAACAACCAAGAGTGCATAAAGTGAAATGATAATCTACACCATTGTCATCTTTAGATTACCTGCTGGAAAATCAATATCTAATGTAGCTGCACAGAGGTAGGATAAACAAAGGAGGATGTTAGGACTTGACGTTACAGGCCGTAGGCTAAAGTCGTCAAAGATGGAATAATCCAAAATATATTATTAAAGGAAATATACAGAGCTAAGTCTAGAGATGATATGACCAGCTAAAACCTACAAATGCTCTGCTTATCACCATGCCCTGGCAGCTTGTCTAATGGAAGGAATATTTCAACCAAAATTTAGGGGACAAAGTAATGGTATTACTAGCAAAATAACTTCAAAGCACCATATGAGATAAGAGTAAAAATGCATTATCAACTATATACAAAGTATTACCTTTGAGACATCATTACCAGCGAGAAGACAAGTGAGAGTCTGAAGGACATTCAGAACCAACTCCTCTCCCTTGACCATGTCAAGATTACCATTTAATAATGAAACAACATGCAGAAAGCACTGTCCTTCTCGAAACAAAGCCTGATAATACTGAAGACAAACAAGTTCCTCAGTCAGACAACAAACAGCCCATTTGCTTACTTGACAGGGAAAAAATTACTGCACTTCCACAAACCCCCTCACCCCGGCGCTGAGGATGTCCCAAATACAGCCAACTGACTGGACAGGGAACATTAAAAAAAAAAGAACAAGCAGATTTACCTCCGAATTACTCTGGACCATTTCTCTAATTCCAATCAATAGATCAATAGACAGCTCCACAAAGCTTTTCCCTTGTTCCTTTATTTGAGTAAAAGTTTCCAAATATTTAGAGCATAAGTACAAGGTTGCCTTTTGATCTTCCGTAGAAGATGGAACAATCTGGGAAGGCAAAAAAAAATTTGTAAGTTCTCTGAGCCATAGAAAGTACTGAAGCCTGTCCACTAAACAGAGAATAATATTACCTTCATGAGGTCCAGAATGTGATTAAGCACACAGCGCCTCAAATCCTCCTCCCAGAATAAATCAAATAAACAATCAACGGATGTGCTGCTGACCAAAATAGATAACTTTGCCTCATCATCTGACGATAGATACTCCGAGAATATATTCATGACTGTTTCCATACTTTTCTGCCAATTCTGCGCTGTATCAGATGAATCAGATTCCTGAGACCTATGAGCAGGAACCACCGTTTCCTTACTCCCAAGAGATGGCCCTGTTTTTCCAGACCGTCGAAGTTCTTGGGCTTGAATGCACACCACCTTGAGTATTCGAGGAATTGCATCAAGTGCCTTAAATGAAGCAAGAGTTTTCTCTGCTGAAAGTTGTAATATATGAAGAAGACTCCTTGCAAGAGCACTAGAGAGTCTGGAGTTGCAAGCAGACTGTTCAAGGGCATCTAACAAAACTGACAATTCAGGCTGCCACAGCATGAGATAGAGAAAGAAAAACATAAGGAGTTGCAACAGTACTGGTGCATAGATAACTACAAAAACAACAGCAGTTTACCGCAATAAAAAACTTAAGAAAAAGCTAAAGAAATTTCCATGAAGGACTCTATCCTATTTTAAAATGTGTACTACTAATAATCAGGGTATGTGGAAAACTAAATCATGAACACTGACAGTTCCAAGCATTTGTCCAATCTTCAAGATTATATGGCCATTAGAAAGCATATTAATTGCTATATGATACCTGTATTTGACATTAAGACTTTAGTCGCCATATACTTACAATTATATGTCATCTAAATCAATGCCAATGGGTAATACTAGCTGTGAACCGCATCAGATGCCTAAAACAGATATTCAAAATGTATTCCACTATTGTATGCTATATACATGGCATCAGCTGGATAGAAACATGTATCGTATAAAATTCTTAAGACAAGGAAAAGGGAACTACCAAGTTGTGCACATTTTCACGGGATGTTGCAGCCAATTCAACAAATGAAATAATTTCCATCTGAAGAATTTTCTGTGTGACTGGCTTTTAATTGATTGACAGTGAAATTGGAGGAAGATACTTCACACATTGCTGAAGAACCCCTGTGACTTTTGCATATCTCTGTACATGATTCATGGAAGGCGGAGCCAAAATAGAAGAAATTTTCAGAGAAGAAGAGCTCCCATAACCCCTCATCTCTGAATACTTCAATCGATGCAGGTAATGAAACAAGAACTTTCCTAAAGGCATTAAGAGTGAAGTGCTGCAAAGTATTAATGAAGATCCTGCAGATTGTAGACAGGCAAGGAAATTAAGAAAGAGGAATGATACCACATAAATAAGGCAAACTCACAAATTGCAACCAAACTTTTGAGTAATTATTAATAAAAATTTAAACAAGTAATAGTCTGTGTTAGCTATTTCGTCCATGTGGACATCGAAGTTCCAAATAGAATCAACCAATCCCAAGATTTCTTAATCAGGATCTGAATCTTTACTAGACCACTGTCTCAGGTTCAAATATTGGACTTGAAAGCATAAGATTCAAATAGAGATGTCAACCACCATAAATAAAGTAATCATATAGAGGACAAGCAGCTTTATAAATCTCATCATCTACCTTAAATGGCTTGGCAGCTCAGTTTGATCTGAGAAAACCCTGATGCAAGGGAAGACCGTAAGAAGAACCTTTAAGACCCACTTGACTGAAAGTTCACCATATGCAGGGTAGCCTGGCATTGCAGCTCGATTAAGTGCTCCTTGGACATGATGAGAACTAACATCTTCTGGAGCATACAGAAAAGAGCATAGCACGATGCTCAACTTTACTATATAATCAACCCATAGATGAGAACTGAAGCCATCGGATGGAAGTGTAATGGGAGATGCAGGATTTGTTGTGGATTGCTTATCATTTTCCAAATTATCTTGGTGAGGCAACACCTTGTCCTGTTGCTTGTGTTCTTGGAAAAAGAAAGCAGGAGAACAAAAGCTATTTGCAAACTTATGAGTTCTTCCATTTTCACAAAGGAACTGCAAGTTGCTCAGATTCCCAAAGCTGTGCGATGGTTAAGGTGCAAATTCATAACAGTTTTAATGAAAGCACTAGCAAGAGAAGAACCAAACATGAATCGAGTGACAAACAATTAACGATATTCAAATGCATGGTATCAATTACATAATTTCTTTCATGGTAAACAAAAGCTGAAGCATAGGGAACAATCAAAGCAAACGGCATCATTTGAAGAAGAACAGTAAATTAGTTGTAACCAAGTCAAGGACTACACAACAAAAGACAAGGCTCACATGTTTGTCATGAAATAGGGAGAGGCATGTTGTCACAAATATCTTGAAACCAATGTTGAGCACCCTTGTTCATTGTGATGATCACAAGTTCTCATTAAGAGCTATGATGAGTTTTTTTTTTTTTTTTTTTTGGCTAGAAAAGAGCTATCATTAGTTATTTGAGGGAATGCAATAAACACTGTGGTAAGACAGAAGCATAAAGGCAGAAGTTGAAAGTCCTGGCACATAATTTGCACCTGAGAAAAGAGAAATGCATTAAGTGCAGAAATTATACAAAGCTACCTTTCATTAAAACATTACAGAAAAAGAAAGACATGCATGTGAAAGGGAAAATCACTGAGTGTTAAAAAGATATAACTTGACAAAATTCCAAGTTCTGCTAGTAACAAGGAAGCAGATGGCAGAAGGAAATTTCACTGAGCAAATCTTGTTTGTGAAACATGATAATAGCTCATGGCATTAAATAACATCTGTCAGGGATCTTCACAGCCTTGGTTTGCAGGAAAATCTCGGGTTATTTGACTAAGTTATTGGAAATGAAAATATATGGATGACCAGTCACATATAGATGATTGTGTACAGCTAGCAACTGGGACAATCTGAAGATAAGGAGAGTCTATTACACCTAAATGAGATATGGACTGTCACTCTCATGGAAATTCAAAAGGAGTAAGACGAGCAGTTCAAAGACAGATATTCGACTTCCAAGTTGAGAAAAGTTTTGCTACACTGGCAGTTTTCTACTCTTGCACCTCACCTACATCCGTTCTTTTGTAATTCTTATGCTGGCGGTTTGTCAAATTTGTTTAACTCATTCTTGAGTATTCGTTTTTGTTTGTAAACATTGGGGTAGAGTGATTGATATTTGAAAGATAGTTCACCAGGGTGTAATTCTCCTGTGAGCTATATCAGAGGCTGTAAGTTCTGCCATGGAATCCACAAACCAGTGTAAGGGAAAACCTAGTAATTCAACTGTGCAGTAAAAAGGTGCATTCCCATTATGAGGTATCAGTTTGAGTGGCTTACACTCCAAGGAACTGGCAGCGTGCTAAGGGGCATCAGATCAGAGGAAGGAAAAAGTCCTGCCAAACTGTGGGCAATTATGTAAAATTTGTCTAATGAGTGAATTCAAGCATAATTGGGCTGCTAGAACTGGAAGAAATAAAGTAGCTAAAGGTGACTGAACCTTTATTAACATCAATCTAAGCTTCACTCTTGTTAACTCATTTATTTATTGTCTTATTGTTGCTTGAATTGTCTGAATTACCACACTTATGCGAATTCTTTTGAAATAAACACCAACTTAACAAAATAAACAATTCAAACCCCATCCCTCCCTTCTTGGTCCTTGTATTCTGCACCTATAACACGTCAATCCAAAAAAAAAAAATGAAGAAGATCCTCGCATTCATTCCAAATAAAGGATACACAGCTTCCCTGAGAACTTCCAGTGAAAGAATATGAAGCCGAAGTAAATGCAGCAAAGGATTCTCATCTCTACAATATAATTGAAATGTTAGAACATTGAAGCATAAATCAATATGCAGTAATTGAAGATTACCATCTCGGAACCACATCCAATAACAATTATTGATGCACATTTCTATACAGATATTTCAAGAGAAACAAACGGCAACTCCATTGGATAAAGATAAAACTGCCGCTTCGTCATAGAGGCTACGCATTTCAGTTACTGTCAATCTTATTCAGTTATAGAAAATCTTCACCGTAAGTACCCTTGATGCTCCATGGAGTTTGAGGTTCACTTGTAAATTATGCAAGTTTTTGTGTATCAGTAAAAGGATTGAGTCAACAATGTGTGTCATTCACTTGTTTTCTGATTTCAATTCTCTAATTAGCAATATTTACTCCAGAAGAAGAGAAAATCAGAAAACCCTTTCGATTTGATTGACCAACTATATTCATATAATCCTCTATTCAGCTTTTGGCACTTAGTCCTTTTGAAATAACTAAAAGCAACCCTGAATCATTTTCATTTGAGAATTTAAATCAACCAACTTATGCTGAATTTCATTAAGTAAATGTCTATTCATCCAACACAATCACACAGCACCCAAGTGGATAACTTAATCAAATTTTTTAAGGTTGGTTATAGTGTCACTGAAAGCAAGTAAACAACATAACCCTATAGCCATTTGAAATCCATTTCAAGCATCAATTTAAGTGGTGTAATTCATACTCCAATGCCTCACCTCCTACTCTATGATATGATAAGAATCTTGTACAATAACGTAAGTATGAACATGAGATTCATCCCACTATTGAATAATTGGCATGGATAATTATACCAATTGATATTTATACTAGAGTGCACAATTAATTAGTCATAATATAACTTCTTGCAAACCTTTGGAATAAACAAATTATGACAACATAAAAGCATTTCCACGAAACTTCATGATTGTAGCATTCGTATCACATATATTGCATACCTTAAAAACTCAGAAGCCTAATTTCTCCTTATTTACTTTTTTTCTTGTATAAATGATCTCAGAAATAATATTATAGCTATTGCTGAAAAATTTGTGTTCGTTTATAGATTCCATTTCATTCTTAAGGAAAACAAAATTCATCTATATTCCTTGTGCATAGCATGGGCCTTTCAGCTAGTAGCTAAGCAATTTTGAAAGCATGAACAGGTGCAAGAGGCCCACATCTTGACACTAAAGAAGTCAAGAGACACAGCTTTATTCCTGAATTTGAGAGACAATGATTCTATGACTTCAATGAGCTTTGAGTCACAACAAACTAGCCAGCCCACTCACTAATGCTCACCTCCTATTTCCAAAGCACAGACTTACACACACAAAAGGCTTTTTGGCTTTCTTATACTAACACAGCGACAATTGAAAATGACTGTTCACTAGCCAACATGCCCAAGTACGTCCTGATATTAAATCAGCCTCAGCAATATCATTTACCCACTTATTACAGAGCTCGATCATCATTCTTGTCGAATATCTGACTTTCGTAAAAGTTAGTTGGCCAAGAAGCATCATATAGATAACATGGCTGCAACTAATCCTTCTCCAACATTCAAAACACCAAAACTAACAACACATGCCCCTGATGTTATAATCTTTCTAGTACTAGATAACAAATATATCATCTTCACACTGTCAGGAGATAAATACTATCGACAAAAGAAATACGCACAACAAATTACTGCAGCAGACAAGCTTTTTCTTTCAATTGGCAAGTAGAAGTAGACAAAACACATCGTAAAATACATGTGTATATGAATATATTTGTATTAGTAATACCTCTGGATCAACGTAAGAAGAATGCGTGCATTTTGATATATCAATAACGTGATCATGCTATTTTAGGTACAGAAGCATTACAGATTCATTTGACAGCATAAAATCTTCCAATGATGGTTATACAGAGAGGGCACTAATATATCAAGCGCTGTTCCTAGTTTGGCATTTCTAATGTCCGAAATTTCAGCCTTGACTCAAAAGGGCTAATGAAACTTTTTGAGCTATGAATGATGTCACCTTCAGGCGTAGACTTATTTCAATTAACTTATTTTCCTTTCTATCTAGAATCATGTGTCTTTCTTCTAAAACTGAAAGAAGAGGGGGAGAGAGATCTACACAACATATCTTTATCAATCAAAGTATTTACGTTAGCTGACACAACAAATTCATTGTTATGGCATGTTACTGATTGATAATGAACTCGCTGTTTATTTCACAGATTCAAAAAAATGATAAGCTAATGAGTGAAAATAAGATTATAATCACCAAGTAAGGCTTGCAGGAGTAAATGGAATATTTCTGAATGATATTAAAGTGGACCTAAAGAACATTTCTTAGCAATGACACTGCTAGTAAGTAAATATACCTTTTCTCAATGACATTGAAGATATTTTTCAAATTATACACGTTATTTGTTGGAAGTCCAAGTCCATCCAGTAAAACTTCAAGTCCTCCTATGCTTTTGAAATGGTTCTGGCCCCTCAGATTCCCAGATAAAGCAGATAGAAGACTTTTCAAGGTCAAATGCTGAAGATTGACATCCATGAACTGTTCTTTCATACTCAACCTTCTGATTACACGCAAGAGATCTGAAACATAAAGGGATCTTTTTGAATCAACAACTGAACCACAGAGATAAGCACTCTACCAGAAGTCTGCACATTTAAGAGGTAGTGACATTGCATTTCCAGTGAAAGCCTAACCCACTCCCATTACCTCAACTTATTGTATCCCACTTAAAAGCAGTTCTTACAGGAAATGATCAATAAAATATAAAGAAGGAATCTTATGTGAGAAAGCAATCAGAAAGATTGACAGTACGCACATCTGCACCATTTGTTTTCACCCCAGCTGAAGCAAATTTACCTTAAATGTTGCAAAACTCAAAGTACAAGGTCATTCATTAAGAATGGCAAGTCTCACAAGTAGTGAAAGGAAAAGTTTTTTAACAATATATCTAAGGAAGAAAGACTCTGTTTATGACAATGCTCATTAGCTATTCAAACTCTATAATCACAAGAAATGAATGGGCTACAAAAACCAAGAATGCAATACTATATCTCTAAATTGAACAACGACAATCTACATAGCCAGATGCAATTATGTGAGTCACATGAGCAGCGAGAACCTTGAACGTCCACATGACAAATCAGAAATTTTCTATGCCCGTACCATGCTAAATTTGTGAAGAAACTCGAAATCTCCTACCTTACCTACTAACCAGTTAAGTCCACCAGCCTCCATCAAAGAAACTACGGCCTTCTGATGCCAAAGTGACCTTGTTTCGGACATAGGAATGTTCATGACACTATCAGAATCAAATACAGAGGGAGATTTCCGAGGCAGATTACAGCAACTGATACTGTTGTCAAACTGAGCCTTCTTATATGAATGTGGAATCCAATCAATGAAACTATAAATTATGGACACAACATGTACAAGGGTCTGTTGCAAAAGCTTGATCTTCTCTAATGTAAAGTTGGAGAAATTTTCATCTGCAGAGAGTGAGCCAGTTATTGTCTTAAGCTGGACAACAGCACCTGCAACAAAGGGACCCCACATTATTAAATTCCATGGATGAGCGAACATACAAAAGACTCACATAAGGAATCCCATCCAAAGTCCATACCCTAAAAAGCCAACTTCATAAAATATTGCAAGTGACAATAATATTTTCATATACTTGAAAAGTAAAGACAAACTGTTAACCTGTTCCAACTTTCACCATAAGGTGGAAAGGGCTAAGGGATTCGAGAAGAGATTTGAGGAATACTAATTCAAGCCCAGAAATTATTGGGACATATTACGCATGCACAAAATTAACTCTCCCGAACTCCCATGCAGAAATGAGAAAAATGGTATAATCAAACATGAGACAGAAAGAGATTGAGGGACAAAGAACAGTGCAGCACATCATTCTCACTAGGGATCAGCAGTCGCACGGCAATCATGGTCCACTAGACAATTGTCTTACAAGAAAAGAACTTACAGAAAGTATTTAAAAACAAAGACACAACATAGCCGGTAACAGCGAGACAAAAACATGCCCAGCAGTTCTACATGACAAAGAGTTTGTATTATCCTACCTTTCATCAATGCTGTAAGCTTTTGCACCCCTCCATAGTAGTCAAAGACTTTGCAGTTATGCATTGAACGTGTAACAATTGACAGAGCGACCAAGACAGGTATGCCTTCAGATGTGACAATGAAGCTTGTAGAAGGCCCCACTAAGTTGATGTTTGATTGCATGATGCTGGAACTCACTGAATTTATTTGGGAAAGAGTCATTCGCTTTTATAACCGCAAATTGCTTGCATAATATAAGATAAAAAGCACTGTACATTGGGGGATAAAGAGCAATGCACATGGTAAATATAAACAGAAGAAACCCTAATGCATCACAAGAACTGAGCCTTGAGATGAAAAGGAGTACATCTTCTGACAGAATCACTTAGGTATGACAGATAAAGTTGCTAATTAGATTATTGTCAGTGAATTTCTAAAGACCTAACGGCAAGCAAGCACTAATCTCTGTTTATACTTATCAATCCAAGATAGGTTTCTCTTTAAGAAAACGTGATTGCCACGGACCTCATAGCATGCCCTTGACCCAATTTGATTAAGACCGAAAAGCTATCTCATCTGAAGTGGAACCTAGCAGTTGTCAAACTGTCGAAGAACCAGCCAATAGTAAGAAGCATGGGTAGAAATTTGCTCAGTACATGTAGATATAATATCACCACTATTAAGTGTCCACTGCAGGTGCACCCAAAGAAATGCCAACTCAACTCTTGACATTCTGATGCAGAATGCTTCAAACATGGTTTAAAGACCTATGGAAAGAGTGTTAAGTTAGTAATTAATGATTGGATAGTAACTTGAGTTCTTCTATGTTTAGATAGTAACTAGAGTTATTTTCTTTATTAAATTAGGAGTATAACAAGACAAGTGAATTACTTTTTCTGTATAGAGGTTTCTATTTCAACTAGTAGTAGGATTTTCAAAATAGTCCACAAATATCATGGTAATTTCTATTCAACAGAGATATGATAAATTATTGAATTTAGAAAGTCTTTTCTTTTTAATTGTGTGATGCAATTCTTCTCATAATTGTGATGCTTTAGAAACCAAACCATAGATGTCATGCTAAAGAAGATTTAAGCGCTATCCCTAAATAATATTAATCATAACTTAACTGCCGCCTCTCTACTTTGGGACTCTGTCTTATATCACACTCAACATAGGCAAGCAAGCTAGAGTTGTTCAAAGAGATGCATGGTACATAACAGATACTGAACAGATCCCAGAACAACAATAGGGCATACAACACAATAACCTTTTGTGGCAAACCGTCCAAATAATGCTTCCAAAAAATTGTCGACAGAAAAATAGCCAAAGGGGATACTTCGTGATTGCTCATGCAATGAGAGAAAAATGATCTTTGATCAATCCATCAGTTGCACTGCCTTAATGGATGTGCCATACATCAAATGAGAAGCTATTACAAAATCATGACTTTAAGAGAACTATCCTAGATAACTGCTCTAAAGTACCCCAATTACCAGGGACTAGCAGCACAAGATTTGGTTCCTGATCAAGTTCACGTCATTATAGATGAACTTTAGCCCTTCTGACATTACAACCACAGAAAAATCCAAATCAATCATCCTCTCAACTACAGTTACAGAATTTCCAGCAGCCTTTTCAGCCCTCAAAATAGATCTTGGAGATCCAAAACGTTCAGTAAACTCAAATTTCAACTCCTATAATTGCCCTACTCTAGACTTATACCAAATTAACAAAGTAGAATCTCATCTATATCATCTTATACTTGATAAATTTCTGATCTCCACTTGATCTAATTCTCACCCCAATCAGAGAAGTGGAAGAGAATAACCCAGTTGAAGCTCAATAATTATATGCCTAACTTTGGTTGATTACCTCAAGCAGTAATTAAACAAATGACCAAAAAACAAACATCGAATATCATAGAAGATTCAGCTAACTGCTATAGATGCTAAACACCAGTCTTCAGCTATATGCTCCACAGGCAAATAAAAGGAAGCAAGCAGAGCATAATTTCTTATCAATTTGGGAGCAAAACAACCTTTCCAAATCAGAAGCATTCATTGATAAAGTTCCATTTACACCTGAGTCTAAGATACACTTCATTGTGCACGCAACTAGTGAGATCAATCTGGAATCTTAAGACTATTCCACTTTGTATTTATGTGACAAAAATCTCAGTCGCTATAAGGGATGAGCACAATATGAGAATGCTGCTCATTATAAAGCAAACATGAAGATCAGCAAACAGCATGCACAAAGTAGTCCAGTTAAAGAAAGTTGAGTAGGCCACAGAAACCAAAGAGCATGTAGGTCATAGAAAGGCATCGTCACACCAAAAAAGTAGCAAAAACCCTGTATTTCAATGAAGAAAATTAAATGCTGGCCAAAAAATGATGAAGTAAAATAATTGGAAAGCAGTATTTTCTTAACTAGTGATCAACAAGAATGATTACTATACATACACAAAGTTTTCATACTCTGAGAAATGGAAAAATATATATATCATCAGAAAAGCATTTCCATAGAGCACATAATGATACATGAGTAAAAATTCAACTTACGCTCATTAATTAGTGCAGTTAACTGTGCAATCTCCGAATGAAAATTGATATTACTCCAGCAGGATGTCCAATTGAGCATCCGCTAACAATGTCATCGACATGTGATGAATATTCCCCCAATGGCTCACTTGAAACAGAAGCCTCTGAAAACTGACCATAATTAACCGGCTCCCAGTTCTCATATACAGTCAGGAACTGCTTCAGGAATACTTGAAACAACTTCTTCTTTTCCACCTAGGGTCCAATGGTGGGATAATAAACAGTTGCCCCAGATAAATACCAATACAGCAAAGAAAAGGTCTGAAGCCAACTAGACATCCTAGAATATATTTATTATATACAATCATTTGGACAAGAAAAAAATCATAACGAATACTTAGGTTAGGGGAGGGTGAATATATCAAGCTGTCCAAAAGTGCGCATAAAATCTGCTCAAAAGGGAAAACACCAAAACCATAATGATGCAGACATTCCAGGAATGTTGTGTACATGAAAACTGGGGAAAAATTTTAGTCCAAAGGTAGTATAATTAAAATCCTACGCAATTTTGGTAACTTGCTTATTGCACTCAGCATACTAGCAGGGAAAGGAAAATTTGTTAAGACTTTGCAATAGAAATAGAAACTTCTCAGTAAATCAACTTATATCAGCTCCAGGATATAAAAGAAACTGGTATTTTTTACTTAACCATCGAATAATTGCTGGTAAACAAAATCGCCCACATTGGTTATCTTTCTTATGATAAATTCAGAAAATATAAATAGAAAAGCTTGACTGCTGGTCAGCAGCTGTTCCGCCGTAAGCAGAACCATTTATCTTCTTCTCAAAAATTTTGAAATTCAGCCTTGTCATCCTAACACATTCCTTGGGCCATGGCAGGACCTGTTACAGAGGAACTCTTAATTTGGCATTATTGACTTCATCCAGAGGTCGGAAAACTCTTCTGCCTTTAATCCCTCCTTCATTTAGGGCTATTTGGAAAGAAAAGTTAGAAGGGCTTTCCAAAATAAGGAAAGTCCAAGAGGTTTTATAACGGATCATTGGTTAACCACCTTATCTTTTTCAGTCTCTAGGTAGTAGCCCTTTGGATATCCAGTCATCACTGGGACTTTAGGTCCAGGGGCAAAGAAACCTATTTATGCAGATAGCAAAACACACAAAAACAATCTCCTGACAAAGATCATTCATCCACTAAAGCACAGTATTGCATCCATTTAGAGACCTAGATATCTTGTCATGGAGTATGAACCATCTCCATTTCATGAATGTAAATAGAACAAATACAACTAGAAATTGCTAATCATACCTAGAAAGGATCTTAGATGCAAAACAATACCTAGAAAGACTATCTGAGAATATTTGGGAAACTTCTAATTACCTTATCAACTTCCTTCTCATATCTCTCCCACAATGTATACAAGATTGCTTCATCACCAACTTCACTGGAAAAAATATCAAGGAAGTTAGAATTCAGGTGCCAGTCATAATCATATCAAAACCAAGAAACTGAATTTTCACAAGCAATATCAGTTTCCTTAGAGATGAAAACTTGTGCTAACATAATATTCTCCAACTTATTCTTGATTGCCAGCCTTTCTAGAAGGTTTAAACCACATTTAGTAGGATGGACTAAAATCAAGGCTGGAAGAGATGAGAAATTGAACGGACTCAAAGTTCCTGTTCCTTTGTACAGTTTTGACCATAGGTACCTAAAACCTTGATTATGATATGCTATGATACATCAAACGAAATAAGGTAATGCCATTCCTTAAGTGGTACACAACGAATAGGCAGTTTGCTTCACCGTGTCACACTACATTATGAAGCATGCTAGAGTCATTTGCTGTTTTACAGGAATACATAATAATAGTTATTTTATAGCTTTTCTTTCAAAATAAGAATAAGAAGTCACATTGACTTCATTTATCAATTAAAAATTATGTACAATGCATTTTCCAAACTGAGAAAGTAGCAGTATTTTCATGTTCAATCTGTTAATTGCATGAGTACACAATAGGTTTAATTATGTCACCATTTCAGTCGTCAGTGAAAAAATTTGAACAATGCCCCTTGAATGCAGTTTTCGATGGGGTATAAGGATCATGATGGCACAAGTTGTGACAAGAAAAATCCATGTCAATCAAAACAATTAATTCATGAAATGTCAAAATGCTAAACCTACCCCTTTAAAGAATCAAAACAGAAAGAGAAGTACAACACAGAGGAAATTAAACTTTTGTTTTTGGTAGGATGCAATGAATTTGACATTCCTTTGCATATCCATTCCCACTCAACAAATATTACATCAAAAATTCAACAAAACCAGAGTAAAGTTGCGAATCCGTTTAAGCCCCATTCCCTCCTTCCAGAATGCCATATAAACAATTATACTGCTAATACATCCCACGCAAGATGCGTGCATTTATCTAAACCTTCAATATGTTTCTCTAGCTTAGTTTGCAATCATAAGCACTGACACTCGGTTCACCTTTCTTTCGGTGAGAAACAAGCACTTCAGTCCCATCTCACTCTTCATATTTAAGAAACAATCTACTCCCGACGGATCATACTTGTTTGTCCAAAATAAAATTTATCTTGTGAGTCCATTGAAGTGCTTGGACTTACAAAACGAAAAGGGAGAGAAAGAAAAAGAAGATAGACTCTTAGTAGATTAGGCGATAGTACCTGAAGCGGATTTTTGGCGTTGGAGGTGGAAACCTCTCCCCTTGTAACCCTGAACTGGAGTCTCCAGTTTGTCCGCTCGAAGTCCTTCGAATTAAATCAGCAACACCCTTAACTATGTTCATGCTTTCGACCAAACTTGAAACTTCACCTTCTGATAATCAGCAAGGAGATACTCATTCCTGTTCGAGAAACAGTCCACAGCTCGATCAATCTGTACATTGAAAGAGTTAACCCATCACACTCTCGAAACTCTGAACACGAGAAATGTACACGCATGACTGCCGATTAGCACAAAAAAGGGAGTAGCTATATCTCTTAAGTTCTTAACTTCACCGGTTAGGCCGAAAACATTCAGAGAACAACCGCACGACTACGTCTCCTCCTAATCAAGTCAACTCGAAACGACTACCGTTGCTCCCTCCCTTCAAGCGACACGACACGAAAGAGAGATAGAGAGAGAGCAACGTTAGAGCTCACTCCAAAACATCTAAATAGACGAATCGAACGGATTACGGTCTCCGCCGATATACGTAGCAATCTCCCGTCCCTCTCTGGACTTCACAGAGTAATGCGACTCCGGATTCAGAATGCAAAGCGATCGACAAAGCTTCAACGGAAAGAGTCGCTCCGGATTGAGAGCATCCAATCGAAGGTCACGCGACCGACAGACAACCGGAAACTCAAACCTCCCGGACGAACCGGCCGACGATTTCCGCCGACGATGATCCCGGGAGGGGGGGAGAGCCGAAGACGGGAACGGACGGTACCTGATCGGATTGAGGCCGGTGGAATCCTCCGACGAGAGCTCTAGGGGATTAGGTTTTTGGTTTTCCGGGGCGGAGATCTGCCTCCGAAGATCGTCGAAGCTTTTTCTCTTCAGTGGCGTCGCCGATGCGAAAGGGAATGCCGGGCCGAGGAGACGAAAGGAATAAGGGAGAAAAATGATGAGTAATTAGACTTTAGCCCCGCGAGTCATCTTTATTTCCGATAATGGCCCGTGCGTTGAACCTGAGCCCAATTAGCTTGGTCGTTAAACGCGGCCGCAGCGACGTCGGACGAGAATGAAAAGCGTTAATTCTCTCAAACTTTTCTGATTTCCGATCGCGGAGTTCCCTCTCTACCGACAGGCCATCACGCCCGGCTTATGAAAGCTCTAACGAAGTGGAAAAAATAGAGGGTACGGATGAAGAGGCATTCGCAAGCTCCCATAATCCCATCATGTTCAGAGGCCATTATACTAGAATCGGCTTAGGAAGCAGGCTCTCCAATGCCGCCTCAACACCTTTAGCAATTAAGAAATTTGGAAAATATTGATATCCGGGGAGGGCTCATACAACTCGGACTTTATATTCATAAATATGATCCGTAAAGAAGTCTCAAGCATTTAAAGCCACGAAGAAAAAGAGAACTTCTTTTGCACTTCCCATTTATCTTGCTTATTCTCAGTTCCAACTAGGATTTCTCCAAACTCAAAGGTTTTTGCCTAATTCAATATAGTTGATTTCAATTAGATTTTATGTGCAAATTAGCAGTGTAACTCTTTCTAATAAGCATTTCTTTTGATAATTTTTATTATCTCTGAGTATAGTAAAAACATTATAATTTACTCATAAGTCATTCCTAAGTCAAGTAACAATATGTGCAATATTCAACTGTTATCGAATCATCTATACTTTACCTTGAACTAAGAATTTTGCTTTTTAAAGGGAGCACGTTTCAATAATCCAACCGGGCCCATTTACGTATCTCCGATCCCTTTTAGATACTTTTCTCTTACTTGGTAGGCCCAGTAGAGTGAAAGCCCGGCCCATCATGATGCTACTTGACCTAATAATTTTGGCAAACCCGATAAGTGTGCAATGGAGCCTATTGTTGCACTGCCAAGCTCAAGCTCAACTAAATTCACGTACTCGAAACTCGAAACTCGAACTCAAGCTCAAGCTCGATCAAATATTGATTTTCTGCTCAAGCTTGACTAGAGTAGAAAATCGAGATACTTAAACTCAACCTAACTTGTCTCAATTACAATCAACTTATAAGCTTGAACGTTATGTAAATTTAAGTGTGTTTTATCTAGCTTTATAATTACCGAAAGCCCTATTAGGCTAGGTTTACAAACCTATCAAGCTGAGTATTAACAAGCTTGAGCTTGGCCCAAAAAGACACTCGAGTAGCTCAAACTCAAGCTTGATTAGAAGTTAGGCAAGTCAATCTCAATAGTCATCCAGCCACTCATGAGTTATTCGTGAATGGCTCATCCTAAACGTGTTCACTCAAATTTGTTCAATGTTTACATTTAATTTACACCAAGTATGTTTAAGAAATACAGTCTCTTTTTCGTGGTCAACCACCAAGCCCCTTTATTTCCACTGAGGTTCATTTGTTTAAAGGAAAACCATTTTTGGAAATTTATTTTTCAACTTTCTAGTATTTGAATAATGAAAAAACCGATCGATCCACGTAAAAAATTTTCCATAGACTTAAAACAGTGGGCTTAAATTGGAGGAAAATAGCTTCTGTTTAGGCAAGAAGGAAATTCACTTTCCTAGACCACAAAATAAATCAGAACTAACCATTTTTCTCGAAAATGATTTTCATGAAGATGAAGCTTTCAGTGAAATAAGCCAATCACGCTCCACAGGTTTCAACGATCACACCCGCAAATTTCCAGCCATAGAAAAGTGCTCCCAAAGGGACGAACGCCCGTGGGCTCAACAACCAAGGTCGAGCATTTCAAAGCCAACACCTAACATCCTAATCTACGAACGTTAAAGTAATGAAAAAAAGTCAATGTTGCTTGTTCCAGGATGTGGTTCCCGTTAGTTCGATGGCGAGCCACTAATCAAATCCGATCAGGATCGCTCGTCAGGATATGCTTTTCCCTTCCTATCCCGATGCTCCCCCTCGTTCCATTATTTTTATACGCAAGTTGCTGAAAAGAGTAATATGGATAAACAGTATCTCTTCGGCCATGTCATGTGCAGTTAGATAGATTATCATTCTTTGGCTAATTACTTAGCCAATTGCCTGAGCTCTCATCATGTCATGTCTAGTATAGTTCTTCGCCTTGACTACTTATGATAAGATTTCAAGCTTAGTGCCACAGCATTTACATGCGTGTAATTTAATTTTATTTAGTGGGAAATAATAGGAGGGGCTTTTACCACAGGGCCCTCGATTCTTCATAATTAAAACTATCACATGGCCATTGTATGAGAGCACGCCTTAAAATCATTTGGGGAGGTGGATGTATCAGGGTGTTGGAAATTTCCCGACCTGGACACTACCACACTTCGACGTGAAGAAGAGAGTATCATTCGCCACTGACACTCGTTAGTTATCATTAGTTAGAAAACAAATTAATGTTTCATGTTGGCCTCCTAATATAACAAGATAAAAGTTTGCATACTAAACATACATTAGTTACTTTTCTATTTTTCGAATGGACGAGTTTATTGTACTAGGAGATTCTTCAAGTATAATGGAATACGTGATCTGAAAGGCCATAAATAAATAAATAAAGTGTAGAAGGCGGGAGGGGTGATGGTGTTAGTGGCGTGGTCATAACGGCGGTAACAATAGTCGTCGGTTAGTCGAAAAGACAGAAATTTATTATCATGGTAATCGAAGAAGGAGGTGGAATTAAGTACGGTCCGAGGGACGGCCAAGACGCTGGGGTGGTAATTATGACGATAAGGGAATGTAACCTCCGTCATTGACTTCGGGGTTCGACCTTTCCACTAAACTATGGCTGTACACGTACTTTAATGGTTTTATTGGATGCATCTGCTTTGTGCCAGTGACTTCAAATGAGCTTGTTCTTTTTCCATGCTGATCGAAGCATAATCAGCTCAACACCGCTTCTTTCATAGAAGCTGAAGCAATATTTACTTGAATGGTTTCAATATCTAGTGCTCCAAATGTTCATGTTTGTCATCGATGTTAGTTGTCTTTAATCACCACTACAACAAGCCAGTTCAGCTCGAAAATTTAAATTAGAGAATAAAATTAAATAGACTTAGGCGATAATTTTCAATATAGTAGTAAGAATGCACGACTTTCTATTTCAAAAGGTGTCTTAAGCAGTTAGAGTGTAGTGATATATAGATTTTGAATTTTACATCTCCCTTATTGCAAATATCTACTATCAATATAAATTTGAGTGTTTAACTATTTACTCTAAAAGTTTCAACTGTTGAAAGCTAAAGTGAACTATACTGTAATTACGATGATCAAGAAATACAAATAATTATAGCACTTGTGCCATTCAATCCTTAAAAGTTGGATGCTAAAGTTTTGTATTGATATTTCAGTTTGATCCAACTTTAAATGTTCCACATTCTCTCTCCACCTTTTCTTAGTCAAAAGTTAGATCAGATTTCATGTACTCTAATTCATTTATTTACTTAAAACGATTGGTAAAATTAGATTGACATTCGTATAATGAATTTAGAGCAAACTGGATAATTTTCCCGACGATTTTATAGATGCATTTAGGCTTTCATCTTTTGAGTATTTCCTGCAAAACTCGAGCTCATCATGAAAGAGGAGCAAACTCTTTAGCCATCTAAGCCAAAAAAAAAACTCCACCTTCGCGTGAAAGGGAACATCCACAAAAGAGTCTTCATTGCGTTTTGAATGAGGAAGGAAATTGAAAGGAACATCCCATCAATAGCGAGTTCGAGACAAGGAGGGTCCAAACGATAATCCGCCGATCAGATTAAAAAAAAAATCGGATGCTTAAATGGGCCCCATCTGGAGTACGTCTCGTGTCCCATCACCTGCCTATCTCTCCGCAACCACTCCTACATCCGCAAATTGCGCGTATTTACTGAAAATTTAAATGATGCTTTTTAAAAAAAAAAATTATAATTCCTAGGGCACGTAAGTCATGTAGAATTTGAAATTTTTTTATTGAAAATGGTAAAACGGAAAGAGAGATGAAAGGAGGAAAAAAAATCAGTAGTAGCTATATAAATTTGATACACTTATAAATTTAAGTTTTTAATTACAATGGATATCTAAAATAAGATATCGAGGGTACAGAAGAAAATTGAGAATTGATTGCCCTTCTTGTACTATATGATAGCATAGATAGTATAGGAAGAATTGAAACTGATAATGGCAATGGAAGTAATATAATAAGTAATATTATGTGGTTGTTAGATGCTTTTAAATTTACAGTTTAACCATAAACTTCATAGATCTACAAATGTATATATATATATATATATATATAGTGAAAAAAAGAAGAAGAAGGGGACCAAAAAAACCAAAAAGAAAAAGAATTGGACCAAATCAAATCAAATAATTAACATATATCTTTTGTTAACTTGGTCCTAGGATCATGACATTTTTCTCATTTGATCAATTTTGATTCAAACCAACAAAAATTAAATGTAATCTTAGGTTACACTTCTTATAATTGACTTTTGCAGTAAAAAACGAGAGTGACAGTTGAGTATGAGATTTAATCATATTGCTATGATTTGAGTTTTGATTAATGGTTTTTTATATATTAAAAAATAAATTCCAACTTAGTGATTTGAATTGTAATTATGCCCAAAATAATATCCTTGTAAAACTCTAAGCCGTGAAAGAAAAGGCATTTGATTGGGCCGGGAAAAGTGGATTTGCCTTGGGTTATACGATAAAGACATCCTCAAAGGGCGGCAGAATGCACTTTTGCTATTATGAGCAGATTGCTACCGTCTAAGGAAAAAACTGGGACCCCACATCACTTTCTCTGTGGAATGGCACATTATTTAAGCGTAGTATTCAATTAGTAAAACATATAAAGATTTGAAACTCTTTTAGTATAGTTGAAACATTTGGGAATCAATTAAAAAGAGTGCAATAAATTTATGATTTTTTGAGTAATTTTCCCCTTCTAAACTTGTTAATCGATACATATGCATTCTAAAGTGCCATGTCAAAAGTGCAAAAATTTGGCACATTTTTTCTATTTCATCTTAGATAAATATTTATCCGTCTGTTTTAAACATTATTCATGTCAAGATAAATAAACCCTCCACCCCTCTCCCTCCTCGAGAAATTTATAATAACAAATGAAAACCTAACAAAGCATTGTTTGGTGGAAATAAAAATCATCTCGTATGGACCAGATAGAAGTACGACGTCAAAAGGAAGTAAACAGCTTGTGAAGGACTAAAACTAGAGGACAGAAAAATTTCGTGGAATGGGGCCGCCGCAGGCACTTTTCATCGTCCGTAGACTTATTCACTCATTGGTAAAATTATTCCTAGGGGAAAGGGTGCAGAAAATTATTCCTCCAGATACTCTTTTGCTTGGGCGGGCCAATGGAAGAAGGGGAGAAAATTTTGTTTAGAAAAAAAGTAAAATATTCCATCATCCAATGGATCATGTTTGGTCATCAAATCTCGTGCCTCGTTTGTCTTCAGGAAAGCGACGAGTCCTAGGAAAACGTTGCCCCATCAAGTTGTCCGAGAGAGTCAACTCTCGCTTTTCATTGACCAACCCAGCCCCCGCCGGGCCCACTTATGCGCCACCCCGCAGTCTCGCCTAAATGCTGAATTCGGCCCAATTCCAAAGATTACTTGCTCAACACGCATGAGAAACAGCCACAAACAGGAAACCTTCCCTCTTAAAAAATCATTTCGCTCCACCAATAATAGTCGAGAAATCTCGAGCACTAGATACTTCCAAATGCTGCCGATGAATAGAACCAGTTATGATACCAGCATCGATACAATATTTGTCGTTATTTGTAAGTTTTCATGTTATTTACGGATGTTCCTATAAAGAAATTTTGATATGATTCGATGAAATAAATGCAATGCTCCTAGTCGGACCACCACTTGATCAGTCCGATGGTGTAGAATTCATTGTAGAAACTTGCTAACTCAACCCTCATCCACCATAAACCAACAAGAGCCCCTAAAAAAAAAACATGTAAATCGAATAGTCTTATACATAGGACACGCGTTACGTGAATTTAGCTCAACTCTAGATTTATGATATTAATAATGCATTATGGCTCACCCACCTAATGAATAAAATGTACAATCCAGTCGTCATCCACTTGATGTTTCTTTATTGGGTAAGTGACTTCCTTCCTCTTTTGTCTTTTTATTATCATTTTAAATTGGATTAAATTAAGGTAAAATAGGAAAGCCCTTTCTCCAATTGGCCAAAACCTTTAGAAGGAACAGAGCGGATGGGCCAGAGATGGCGTAATTCGAGGAGTTTGTTTATAAGCTGATTTAAAAATATATATTTTGTGGCGTATTCGATGTCTAGTGGGTGTGCCACCCTTACCCATTAGATGAACCCTAGCCTATCTTTTCTATCCAAATTGCAATAATATCTAACACGACTTTTTCATGTGACATCTCCAAGATAAGGGAGGCACCCAAAAAATCCCAGTCTCATGCCGCCAAAATACTTGATTGAACATCTTTTGCAATGGTACTAAAAGGAACGAATGAAATTGTATAGACGTGGTAGCGAAAATTGATATCTTTTTTTTGTGGGCATTAGTGCTGCTTAAATCAGGGCTAAATGATAATGTTAATTTATATACAGATGAATCAAGAGCGCATAAATGTTATCAATGTGAAGTGATGCTCTTTAACTAGTCAATCATTTTTTAGTCTTGAATTTTTTGACGATTTATCAATATAGTTCTAAATCTTTTGTCAATTTGCCAATATAGCAATTCCGGTTAATTTAAATCGGAAATCATTGACATTGAAAAATTTTGTTAAATTTTTTGAATTTTTTTGAATTTTTTCCTTTCACTTTTGTCTTTTTTTCTCTATTTCCCTCCACCGACCTCAATGATGGCTAATGGAGGTTGCAAGACACCGACGGGAGCCGCCTTCACCAACCTTGTCCTCTCACTAGAGGCCGGGGAGGTGAGGTCCTTGCTAAGGCTCAACGACCAACAAAAGGAAAAGGAGAGAGGGATAGAGAGAGGGAATAAAAAAATAAAAAACTCAAAATTTAAAAAAAATTGTAAAAATTAATTCACATCAACGCTGACCATGCCATGTAAAATGACCATTATCTACCTAAGCAAATTCTGGCCAAAATTGACATGGAGAACTACATTAGCAAATCATCAAAAGAATTAGAAATAAATAACACTATTGAAATATTTAAAACTAACCACTAAGGGTTGCCTTAGTGCTCACCCTTTTCACTTGGGAAGGAGGAGGTGAGGAAAATTTCATTCCTCACCTTCTTGAGAGGTAGAGTGGTGCTGCAAGAGGATCAAGATTTGTCGATTGATTTAAGTTGAAGATGTTGATTATGCAAGAGAGTTGTTGATTTCATGGTTGTTGATATCAATTTACAAGCTTGTTATCGTTTCTAAGACTACTAATTGACTATCTAGCAACCAAAGACTGTTTTGGATAATTTCTTTTGGTGTTCAATGATCTTTCAAGGTATCAATTGGGCTACCTATGACGACGAACGAATTTACAGCGTAATTTTAATTAATTTGCATCTAGGCAAGTGTCATTAGTCAGTCTTAAGGTGTTGTAGCTTTCAAAGAGTTAAAATTCAAGTCACTAGATTGTTTAATGCATTTTCTAGTTTCTAAGTCTTTATTGTGTTTTCTAGTTTTCATGATACTAATGTTGGGGAGTTTTTGTGTCTTTAATGTTAGTCTATTTCCTAGGTAATATTCCCTTTATACAATGAGGCACATTCTCAAATGTAAGACAGTAAATTTTGAGTAAATGAATATTTGATATTTTCCTCTACGTGAGCAAATATCTTTGCAAAGTAGATCACTCCTAGTTTCTGTAACCTTGGAAGGTGAATTATTCCTTGGTGATGAGCCAGAATAGCATTGTATCCTTGGCTAGTGGTTTTACTATAGGCCTTGGTGGTGAGCTTTTTCAATCCTAAAGTCCTGTATCATTGGCTAGTGATTTCTGTAGGCCTTGGTGGTGAGCTTCATCTATCCCAATTTTGATCCTCGGCTGGTGGCACATCCCATACTCTTTGGTTCCAATCGTATTCTATCCCTCATTTTGCTTTTACCCATTGACATCCATCCCCATACACTGACCTATATTCAATAATCACTCAAAACAACTCTCGCCCATCCCATAACCACATCAAGTGGGGACATTTGGGTAAGGGAGTAGGATCTTGCAACCTACACATAGCATACACAATAGGTGTAAATTAGATATAGGATAGGACCAGATAAAAAAAGTTATAAAACTGAATTGTCCATCATACGATAAATTCATAAATTTTTGGACAATTTTCCCTCTTCAAGTAGAAGAAGAACAAAATGAAGTTTGGTTTGGCCATGCAAAGGCATGAACCGTCGGGATGCAATTGGTTTGGTGAGATAGATTATGAAATTCGATGCTTCTCAAAATTCGGAATATCTTCTACATTTTAAAGGAAGTTTTAAAAAAAATTAATTTTTAGTTTACATGCCAATATTTATATCTTGTCAAAGTTATTGATGTTTCAGATTTGACAATAGTCAAAATCCATGAGCAGTAGGATTTTGATTAAGCAAAGTGTTAAGATTAAAAGTCAATATAGACAGATCATGTTCACAACACGACTGAAAACATGTTCCCTATTTAATTCCGCAATTGCTAAATATGAATCAGCCATTGCTTTGTATGTTTGAACTTAATCCCAAAAGACTAACTCTTTACTTTCTTGCAAAAAGCTAAAATGTTATTCGAATTTCAGAAGATCATGAAAAAAGATATACGCCCATTTTTATGTTTAACATTCATTTGTCAACCTCCTTTGTGGGGGGGGTTAAAGAGTCAACGTGCCTTGTGTAGCAAAATTTAATGTTAACTAAACAAATAAAATGTAAAAGTCCATCCGGTGTTCATAAATTTTATGTCATGCGGTTGGCATTCACCATGATGCAAACGTACGAGCTTTTGTGTAACAATACATCCTTTGATGCTTTGCCACTGTCTGCTTGCTTGGGAGACTTCTTATCTCTTTTAATAGCAATCATGCTTGACCACGGAGAAAACCTCAGCACGTGGGATTAGTGCGCATCACTCTTCGAACATAGTCCCATCTCACTCCTACTTGCCCCTTTTCGTTATCTTAAATCGAAGCATGGATCGCCCATTATCACCGGTCACAACCAACCACCACATCCGGCCAATCTGCTACGCAATTATTCGCCATGGATCATTCGAGCTATTCATTGCGTGCGTAAGATGGTTCCTAGGAGAAAAGAAAGGTGTCTTTTATCATCCTCCAATAAGTAGCGGAAATCCCTTAAACGTTCGAATCATTGTAGAGGATTTTTGTTATTGATTGCCCTGAGAGTACTTGCTTAGTGCTCACGTCTGAAAAACTTATAAACTCGCAAAGCACCGACTTTTTCCGTGACACACATTTCGGAAAATTCATCATCAAATCATCGCTTATTATAATGCACGCTTATTCAGCATCTTTAGAATAATCGCTAACATCCACCCTCTTAAAAAAAGAGGAGAAAGGATCAGAGCCTATCTTCCTTTCCAGAAAGCGCCTGCTTGAGATCTACCCTTCCTTTCTTTATATGGAACTTGCCCTTCCCTTTAATAGAATAAGCCGCCTGGGCGGTCAAGCTTTTGTCCCCAAAAGAGACCCGAAGTCATGTGCCAAATCCCACCAATCAAGAACCCCAACGAGAGATGGCTGCTGCTCCTGTAGGGCCACCAAGCTACGAGATGATTGGAGGGATCGAGAATCTTAAGTTCTTTTTAAGCGTCATTAACAGGCTAAAATAATCGGGCGTGGTACAATGATTAGCGACGGAGGAGGACCACATTTCTCCATCTTTATTACTTATTTGGCGATTACTGCCCGTCCGTGCTCAGTACATTGAATTTGGCTCGTTAATTGATCGACCAGTAGGATGGGATTAGCTTGCTGGCAAAGGGAAAGCAGTCGTGGGAAAAGTCATCGTTTCTGATGAACCGGTCGTGGCTACAGGACGGTCAAATTTGACCCGCAGTTTTCTGTCCCCATGCTGTGTGCAACCGTGCATTGCTACTTTTGGATGTTGGATGGTTACAAGTTTAATAATGTCACGCAAGTGGAGCGGTCATTATAGCTTGTTAAATCGGTTTTCCTGTCTGTTTATCGAGTACGGTTAATCTTTTGGAGGCGATGTGATGATGATCCATTAGCACGTTTTACAAATAGGCCGGCATTCTGAGAGGGGAGAAAGAGAACGCCTGCATTATTTCCATCTTTTCTTCTTTTGGGTAAATAGGCATGGACAGGTGACACCTTCTTTGGCGAAAAAGTACAAATAAATAAATAAATAAATAAAGATTCTATTCATATTACAATGAGAAACCTTTCACTTTGGCCTATTTGATCTTAAATATTTTTATATTTTATCAATTAAATTCATTAAATCAATTTACACCGGAAATTATTAACGTGGATATCAATTATCTTCTGTGACATGACTAGCCTTTTTTTCTTTTTTTGGGTCAGGCACCCTTGATGTTGATATTAACATTTTTTAATATTTTTTTTTTTGTGGCGTCACTTGGGCAAGCGTCGGCTTTGGGTTAGGCAAGGGTTGGCTCGCCCTTGTATTGGCCAGACCTTGCAAGGTACGGGCCATCAAAGAAAAAGAAAGAAAAAAAAATGTCAACATCACTATTAATTGTGCCACATAAGATAGCTGACGTCTATGTTAATAATTTTCGGCCTAAATTAGTCCAATGAACTCAATTGGTAAAACGTGAAAATGTTTAGGATTAAATTGGTTTAATAAAAACGTTTCATGTTTAGAATTTTTTTCATACGTTTCTTCCTTTTTTGGGCATGTTCAATTTTAGCCATGGGCCCATGACTATCCTACACCACTTGTGACTTAAAGATCTCCCACAAAGATAGGTCAATGTTTAGAGATTTGCTTATAAGTAAATCGAACTCGTTATCTCGTGACTTCTTTACCATTGGACCAACTATCTTAATGGCAAATCTTGCATTGTTTCTACAGCACTTTCATAATTCTTTGGATCTATGGGTGAAGGAGTGAAAACCACATAAAATAGGGTAAAACACTTGTGTAGTCTATGAATGACGAAAGGAGATTACAGAGAATTTTCATGTTTACAAAGAAAATTTCTCAAAGGATCAAAGAAAGGAAAATGATTTTTATCCTTCAAAAGTAACAAAGCGAAAGGGTTCCAACTGTGATACAAACAATAGGTGCCCATTGCATTGCTGTCAATCATAGGCAATGCCATTGAGTGTTATTCTGAATGAATTCGGTTCCTATCACGAGAAGATGATCACTATTCCTAAAAATAAAATAACAAAAAAATGTGTACATATCACATATATTTTGTCGACAAGCACCCTCACGACACTTATTAAACATTCACATAAAGGAAATCCATTACTGTCGAAGCACAATCACCTTCGCGACGGTTCCAACCGGCGCGCTGTAAATGTATACAACTCGGCGACTAGAGCGCGTATTAATGAAATCATTCCGCATGACCATCGCTCCAAAGGTCTAACGTTCAGTCCCAACGAGCATGATACTAACATCTGCACGGTCTCCACGGGCCACGGAGCACTCAAAACCGCAAGAATCAGCACCGTTTCGTCGCCTAATGCCCTCGATCACCGCAAAAAAAGCACGAACTCTTTCGGGGGTTTGCTTCGGTCCTAGACACGTACCCTTTCAAGGACCCAACAGTCCCACCACCCCAGGCAAAAACCCAAAAGAAAGGCCTGGAAACACTGCCCTCCAATCCAAAGCTCTCGATTCGAGCGAAAAAATAAGTACTCGAAAAAGCTTAAAATAGAAAGCCGACGGGGCCACGCGAATGGAGGAGAGAATGAGGTGGGAGGCAGGCGACGGGGACAGGGGGAGGACTTCTGACAGACGGCATGTCCCGGCGCCAGCCGAGCCCCTTCCGACTCGCCCACCGTCATCTGCCGTCACGGGCAGCCAACCAGCGGAGCTCGACGGTGCGGGCGTCACCCTATCATCGTCTAGAAATGTGGACGGTGTGCATCGCACGCCTCGTATGAAGGCATATATAAAATGGGGGCGGGCTTGGCGACCGGGATCTTGCCTCGTGTGTTGTGAAATTCTGTCGTATCCCCGTTAACCGGCGTGATATGTGACCGAAAATGCGCAGCAGGGAAAGCCAATAGGTTCCGAAAAGATTGGAACGACGATCCTGTGCTTTGATCCGGTGTGAATTCACGCGAAATCATTTGAAATTGATTTAAAATTTTAGGCTGTTAAGGAGGTGAATGATAATCATTTTATTCAAAAATAAGTTATGGAAGAGAGATAGATTTTTCTATTTCTATTTCTAAAAGAGTTTTTAAGAAAAAATAACCATTTAATAACGACACAAATTTTTTTCTTTTCGGACGGCAGTGGATTGGCGATTGGCGGCCGGCAACCAATGGCGGTGGCGGCCGGCGACCGACGGACGGTAGTTGACGGCAATGGATGAAGAACCGGTTGACGAACAATGAGAATAATTTTTATTTCTCATTTCTATTCCAGAAATAAAGAAGTAGAAAATTTATACTTCTGATTTTTATTCCAAACCTATTTCTGAAACAAGAATCCTATTTCTGAAACAAAAATCTATTTCAGAAATAGAAAAATGGAATAGGTTTATCAAACGGATTTCTATTCTAGAAACAAGTCTGGAATAGAAAATTTGTTTATGGAATAGAAATTGCAGTTTGTCATGCACCCCTAAATAATTGTGTGTAGTATTGAAATGGGTTAACGGGGATAATATATCATGTTATTCTATTCGGTGATGATGTCCTTTGAATGGGATAAGTCCAAATGTGTCTAGATAATTAGCTTGATAAGATATCCGAGATTTGGGAGGATAGACTCGGGTTGGATAAAGAGAATTCTTACAAGAAAAATACGAGAAAACACAAAAACAACGCTCAAGCAACCCCATGTACTGGTTGCTTGCGATTTCTCCTTGCTATACGAGACTGCGCATGGCCATCGTGAGGAATTTGTCTTTAGGCAACCACCCGGTGGTGGTTGCGCCCTTGATTCCCTATGATTTCATTGGGCTGCACCATTGCAATAGTGGCAATCCCCATCATTATGGTCACTGATGTCAATTGCAACCACCATGCCAGTGGCGGCCGCAATCCTTAGGTCTATTTTCGTCTCATTCTTTGTTTTTTTTTTTTTTTTAATTTGATTAATTTATTTTTCAATATTGTTCTATGTTTATATCAAATACTTGAATGGATTAGATATGTGTTCATAAGGTTTTTTTTATCCCACCTTATTTGATTCTATCCCAATTCCATGCTTGACGACCAAACATTGGTTCTAAGGACAATGTTAGTGAGATCATCAGCCACCATGAGACCATTTTAGTTTGTGCACTCCTTAATAGCTAGGAAATGGATGACCGACGTTGGCAGCTAAAACTCGGTACACAACTCTTTGTTTCTCCATATTCATGTGAAGCAGCTTCATTGCTTAGACTTGCCGGAAGGAACATCTACGCAACCCATCAAAGTCAAGTTCATATCAGTGAGGATAATGATGCATGCAGAATTTACCCATAAATCGTATTTTCAGCACATTTATTTTGCGGAAAATGAATATTTCGAAAAATAATTTTTGAAAAATGATTGGAAAGAATATTTTGAAGGCGAGGATGGCCTCAGTGGCGACAATTGTATATAGCTAAACAATTGGATTGGAAGAGGGAGATCGTTTGCTGGTCATTTTTCGTGTTGGTTAGCTAAAATAACCCATTTATGATTTATGATATTCACGAAGACCAATGTACCTCTATTCTATCCGGAACAAATTTCAATTTAAGCAGTACAAATATATATTGCCTTTACGTGCATTTCCAAAACATGACATCCGGTTCACGCAAATCCTTTAAGAGGAATTTTCCTTTTTATTTATTCGACGCATCATGTGACGATTGATAGATAGAGTCTGGCGCTAATTATAAGAGGGGCATTCGAAATTCTAAATACAAAATAAGCCGTATGCAATTATGCATGACATGAAAATAGTACGATCGGTTAGTTACGTGAAGCCGACAATTTATTACAAATATGGAAAATCGGGTGACGATCCCTCTTAGCCGCACGATGCTCCAACTCGGCAACCTCTAGCGAATCTCCACCGTTCGATAAAGCCTCTTCGTCGGGGCACGAAAGGGGCAATAACGACATTTCAGGCCCCCCTCCCTTTTTCCCTCCCGAGCCCCGAGGAGCAACCGTATTTAAGCGCCCCGAATATTATAATCGCTCCCCTTCTCGCAGCAGCTTATCCCCCGAAAACGCCTTCCAGAGTGCGCACTGCGCACCCCTTACGTGTCGCAACGGCCCGCGTTGTAAAGTGTTACGTGTGCTCTCCTCAGACGAAGCTCGCGAATTCGCGCCCGGCAAAGACGACTACACCACCACCACCACCATCACCACCTCCCCTCCCTCCTCTCCCCTCGCCATTCTTCCTTTTTTTCTCGCTCGCGCGGATGAGAGCGCCGTGTCCATCTCCTCGCCGCCGCGAATCGCCGCGTCCACCTCCGACCGGAGGCTCTGCTCGGCTCGGCTCCGTCTTCTCCGGCCTCTTCGCGCGGTGCAGTAGGTGAGCGGCATAGCTCGGGCATTGAGATCGCCGCGATCGCACTCGTTCGTCGCCGCCGTCACGTCGGTCCGGACCGATCCCGACGCGGTCGTCCGGTTCCGCGAGGTCAGTCGAGGCTTTGAGGAATACGTACTTATTCGGTCGTCGAAGAAGATTCCTCGATCGGGGTCGTGTGTTGGCCGTTCGCGTGCTTCGCTTCGCCGGCCGTTTCCTCGTCGCCATTGTCGGTTAGGTTCGACCGGGCGGTGTCGCCGCGAGGGAGGGAGGAGAGAGAGAGAGAGAGAGAGAGAGAGAGAGAGGGAGAGGGAGCGTTGAGTGTTGACTGATCTTCCGAATCTCGTGAGGCTCGTGAGAGGGTGGAAAAATGCCTCACAGGACGACTTACTTCTTCCCGAGGCAATTTCCGGACCACCAGCATCAACATCAGCGAGGAGGGGGCGATGCATCTGCCAACGGCAAGCAGCTGTCGGATCACGAAAAGCAGGAGATCACCTTGTCCGTCCCCGCCACCACTGCCACGTCCACGGGCTTCGCGAGCATCGTCAACAACGGGGCCGTGAGGGACGGCTTTAGCGTCGAAAGCGACGGCAAGTCGCTCTCGAGGCGCGCGGTCGCGAAATATCCACCTGTATCCGATCTCTTCACGGGCGAGGCGGTCGGCATCAGCGGCAAGCAGCACAAGAGCAAGAGGCAACAGCACGCGACTTTTTGCGACTGGTTCGCTGAGAGAAAAGGAGAGAAGATCAGATCTTCGTCGTCGTCTTGGCACGTGAAATCGCGGCTGTCCTCCTCCAGCGACGACTGCGACCGCGAGCCTCTGTTGCCCCCGACGCCCGCGGAGCCGGCCCCGGTTCCGATCGACGTCGCCGTCGCGGACGCTATCCGGGACCGGAGCGTCGACCGGAACTTCGACCGGCAGGTGTCGTTGTCGCGGCTGTCGAGCGGGAGTAGCTATGCGGCGAGCTTTTTCTCGGGGACGACTTTGGACGGGAATGCGTCCAGCGATGTTAAGGACTCGCTTTTGCGAACCGAGTCAACTCGGCCGAGGCGGGAGGAGGAGGAGGAGGAGGAGGGGCGTGGTAAGAAGAGCTTGGCTCAGAGAACCAGAGAGAGCTATTACCTGCAACTCACTCTGGCTAGGAGACTGACCTCGGAAGCGAGCCTCTCTATTGGGCCCGTAGTTCTGCAAGCGAGCGCGCAGGAGGACTGTACCAATGCAGAGACCGTCTCGTATCGTCTCTGGGTATGCTTGGCCTTTGCTGTTTCCTTTTTTTTTCCCCCCAGAACTTGTTTAGAAGATTACTCATGTGCTTGATATGTCTTCAGTTCCAAGCTAATATAAAAGAAACAATTTAATTGAAACAATTTGCTTCGTCGCAACATGCTTATCAATTTGGTCTTAGGAGGGGGTGGTATACATCACCTTACTAGTCCGAGTCTTTCATAGGAGATAAATTTCATCTTTTTACATGCACATTGTAATAAATCCGGGTCAAGGCTTCCGAAATTGAGGTCCTCCGCTTTCTTTCAAGTAATTAAATGCTTGATTACTCTTCACCTGTTATTCTGTTAAAGCGCCTACGGTTTTGTTTAGACTTGGGATAAAGCTGAACAACAACTTAAATTCAATGTCGAACCTCATGATGGATATGATCTTTTGCTTGTTCCAGGTTAGTGGGTGCTTATCATATGCGGACAAAATATCTGATGGGTTCTATAACATACTGGGCATGAATCCATATCTGTGGATAATGTGCAATGACTTAGAGGAGGGAAGAAGGCTGCCATCATTGATGTCACTTCAAGAGGTGGAACCCGGCGAGCCTTCTATGGAAGTTGTTCTTATTGATAAACGCGGGGATTCACATCTTAAGGAGTTGGAAGATAAAGCACAAGAACTGTTTTCTGATTCAGAGAATACTTTAGTCCTGGTTAAGAGACTAGGCAAGCTCGTTGCCATCTCGATGGGGTATGTCTGAACCTTCTCCATTGCTGCCATCTAATTAAGTGATTTTGTTCATAGAAGGCAACACTTCCTTGGAAGAGAGCATGGCACAGTCAAGATCGAGCCATCTAAAGCTTCTCTAATGTTTAGTCTGTAAAAGTCTGTTAAATTATATAGGGGAAATTTCCCAGGGGAGCAAGGTGATCTCCACAAGCGCTGGAAAGTGGTTAGCAAGAGATTGAAGGACTTCAATAAGTGCATAGTTTTTCCCATTGGTAGCCTGTCTATGGGTCTCTGTAGACATCGAGCCATCCTTTTCAAGGTAAGAAGGATACTTTATTTGTAAGTCCTACTTAAAAAATGAACAATTCCATCGTCCTCATAGAACCTCTATGGTAGAAGTGTGTTTGCTAAAGATACTCTTCTTTATTGCTGCAAGATTGCACTAATCTTGAGCTTGACATATTGCATGAGAAAAGGTTGCATTTGGCAGATCTATTAACATGGTTTTCCTAAAGCAAAATATTCAGAGGATGCTTTCTGAAATCACTGCCATAGCTTCTATGTAACAAGAACATTTTAGTTGTAACAAGTGCACTATTGTGCCATAAGAAAAAAGTAGGAATGCTATGATAGCCATATAACTACTTTTGGAAAATACTATTCACTGTATAACACAAATAGGGTTATTGAAGCTTAGACACCCTACTTGTTGATTTTTGCTGCCATCAGTGATTGTTGGACAGTACAAGCCACTATGCAATTGACTTACGATGTATAGGGAGGTATTAAGTGACAGCCATGAGGGTAGAACAGTTGGTTAGGATGATGGTTAGAGGCTGTTAGTGGAGTTACTTGCAGCAAGGCCCAGCGAATTAATGAATCGTTATAGGACATGCAGTTCACAATGGGTAATTTCAGGGAGAAACTCCTCTTTTCATTCTAGGGAAGTATAATCTAATTAGAAATAGTGCAATATTGTGGTTTAACTCTGCATCGGGAGTTTTAAGATATATTACTTAAACTTTTTGAGATATATCTAGACTCAATCATGAACTTTTGAATGCTTCGTTGAGGTCATCACTAAGAAAAGAGATCAGAAGTATTAGTAATTTTAACTTCCTGTACTGTTTAAGTGCACGATAGATGCACTATGTAGATGCTTGTATCAGTGGGAAATAGAAGATGATTTAGAGCCTCTTTACCATGGTCTCTTTTAGCTACACACTGTGGTGAAATTAAATTAAGACAAAGGTGCTCCCTCCCTCCATCCTCCCTCTCTCTGTCTGTTTCTCACTCTACTTTTTTTATTTTGGTGCAGAGATGATTGGGCCTGGTAATTAGTTGTGAGGATATGTGTTTAACTTCACATAAATAACAGTGGCTATTGCACATGCAGAAATTGGCGGACAACATTGGGTTGCCTTGTCGGATAGCTCGAGGTTGCATGTATTGTAAGACAGATCATCAATCATCTTGTCTTGTCAAAATTGAAGATGAAAGGCAACTATCTAGGTAATTTATCTGACTGAAAGATACTTGATTTCTTCCTGTTAAATGGATATCATAAGAATGACTTTCGTTTGAACTTTTAACTCATTAAAACCATTTTAGTGGTTTCCACTGTTGTCCATTGGATGATTACTTTCTTCTACATATGTCATCATTATAGTTCGTAGTTCATGGGTCATGAACTTTTCGTTAGGTTGTCTTTCAATTGAGGCATTGCAAGTGTTTAAAAATTTATTTTTCAACTTTTGCCCCCGTTAAAGTTTGGTTATTGTGGTTTATGTTTCTTCTTACAGGGAATATGTGGTGGATCTTGTCGGGGAACCAGGAAATGTCCATGGTCCTGATTCTTCAATCAATGGGTACTTTTTTTCTTTGATGCCATCACCATTTGAAATCTCTCATCTGAGAGACTTTCAACAACCCTATATGGATGAAGCCTCATCATGTCAAATTTTAAGCTCTGCACGATGTGGTCTTCCTGATGATGCCCATTCAGGTATACAGTTTTGAATACCTCGAACTTACAATATCTATATTCAATGAAGGAAATCTCGAAGGATGTATGAACATATTAGGGAAGTGGATTAGCTTTTTGTTATGTAGATAATAACTGAGAGCATCTGTGGTGAAACTTATTTAACCTGCCGGTTACTTCTCATCGATTTGATTTTGGCTTTTCTCCCTCACTGAATAACTGAATAAATTGGTCAACTAAATCAACTAAATATTTCTGCCTTTGTGATTATTTAAACTTCAGATCTTTGTGTCTTTTTAGAGTACTAAGGTAGTTGTCCCAAAAAAAAAAAAAAGGTGGGGTAGGTTGAGGGGTGAGACTTCAACCTCAGGCCTAGGGCCTGTAAAGAGTTAATCTCATCAACATGGTTAGTTCTCATCTCGCATTTCTTCTTAACTATTTCCTTTGGTTAGCATATTTCCTACACAAGCTTCTGTTTGATTTCAAATGTTTCAGTAAGTATAGAAAAACAGACGATCATTCTTCTTTCTTTATCTAATGGTTGTCAGCAGGCTGAAATAGCTGTTGGTCATGATGAAATCATTCAAGTTTAAATTCTGTACTTTTCATATGCAGATGAAGTCTTCAATTTGGTTCAGATAATAGCCTCATCTACCCTGACAGCATCCATCCCCCTTCTTTTCCTCTACCATGTAGGATGTGTTTGTTTTGGGGAAAACTTCCTGATAAGAGAAAATGCTTTCTGGGAAGTCCTTTTCCAGGAAATGTTACCCCTTTTCTAGTTAGGGAATTTATATCCTAACTTTAAGCTCACATATTTTCTTTGAATGTAAATGGTTTTCTGTTGATTGATTAGCAAATCATGCGTGAAAGTTTAGAAAACTATATTGTGGCAAATTCTTTCACTCAAACAAACACACCCTTAGATAATGAAATTTGTGATTGCATTTTCTCACCTCTGGTTCTTGTTCCTGAGGTGCTTTGTGGAGTTGTACCCTTTTATTAGTACTGTTGTTGCAGTCTTGCTTTTCCAATGGATGTTGAATGTAACGATCATAACTTGCCTAGGCAACATCTTTTGATTGATGTTAATGTCAACCCAATGCACGTTATGCATTATAAAAAGGTATGCTTGCTTTAAGAAAGTTAAAACTGCACTGTTAATCTCTTACAGGCATTTGGGAAGAAGGTGATAAAGGGAAGATGACTTGTTCAGGAGCAGAAAGATTGGCAATGCCTTTGCAGTCAAAACATAATATAAATTGTTGCATGTATGATAATCCAGTACGATCCAGTCTCCAGTTAAACGTGTCTGAAGTTCTGGATGCTTCTACTGGAGCATCAACAATCGATTCTCCTAAGCAAGTTCAGGGCAATTGTATCATGCACCAAACTTACAAAAAAGAGATCAGTATAGCTGGAAACCAAAGTTCCAAGGACACAACCAAGCAACTTGATGTAAGTCTCTCCAATCAGTTGGAGTTGGAGGAGTTGGGGAGTAAAGGCAACTTTGCTGCAATTACTGTTCCAAGATATGTGAATCTTGAACCTTCGCTTGCAATGGATTGGCTCGAAATCTCATGGGAAGAGTTGCATATTAAGGAACGTATTGGTGCTGGTATTGGCTCTCTTTCTTCTTGTCCACTCTGCAATTTTCGGTTACATAAATGTAGCATGAATATAAATACTTTGATTGGCTTGCAGGCTCCTTTGGGACTGTGCATCGGGCAGAGTGGCATGGATCGGTTAGCATCCTTATCTTCATATAGAGCTTTATTTCATTAAGATTAGTTATAGTTGATGCTGCTAGGAGTTGCAATCCTGCGCTCAATTTTTATTCTTATTGCAATGCTGTACACAGCTATTATTCCTAAAATGCTGATTGCCTAAGAGAAGATTGCATTCTGTGATTGTTGTGCTCATAAGTTCTATAGATTTCTATTTGGCCTTTTCCAGCGGAAGAAGTTGGTGCTTATCATATTATTTCGGTTAGAACTGCAATTGGGAAATCTAGAGTTTCAGCAAGTTTTAGGAACTTGAATTTTTTCACTTAATCACTGATGATCCTGTTCTTGGAGCATGTGTGGATGCTATCCTATCAGGCCAGGACCTATGTTGTTTTCTAAAATAGAGAACTTAAGATAAATAGTACACATTTGGCATGGTGCTAGAACCTTGTTCAGAGATGTTTTTGCTGGTATTGACCCCGATTTGGATGCTCAAGTGCAATATGGAACATTCCAAAAACTTGGAGATCCAAGTACAAGAAGACAAGTAGTCTGATACAAGATTTCTCTCTTATCTTTTTCCTTTATTTTTTTTTTTAAATTGCCAACGAGCAACACTGTTTTAGGAAGAGGAACCATAACAAACCGGGCTAGTTTATGTAGGCCAAGCCCTTAACTGGCTTCATATAGTGATTCCACTCTTACAATGCAGGATGTTGCTGTCAAGGTTCTAACATTGCAGGATTTTCATGATGATCAGTTGAAGGAGTTTCTACGAGAGGTAAGTACCTTTCCGATCTGTTGTCTCACCTTTGCTTTTTTGTTGTTTAATTAATGTCTTCATGACAAACTGTCATCCTCAAGAGTATGTCTTTTTCCGTTGTTGTTGCTCTTTCTATTGCTCTCATTTTCTTTCCCTTCCTTGATATTCATTTTATATTCATTCGAGAGCACATGCTCCGGTTCTGGATTTCTGAGGTCGATTAGATCCAAGGGAAAGTAAGAGTGGTATATGCTTTCTGCATATTTCGCTAACTGGGTCTGCATCGCATGGCTGTTAATATTTTTTTCTCTCATGGTTCTACCTTTTGAAGTTAAAATTCTTGAATTGAAACTAACCTAGAAAAATATACATGTTTATGGTCCACATTTTGTAGGACTTTAGGACAATTCGATGTTTGTGTTTTTATGCAAATTCATTTTTGTTCTGTAGCTTTTATCCTAGTTTAAATCAAAATATCCATCTTGCACTGGTTTCACAGCTCTCTGAGTTGTTAAAGTTCAAAAAGATGCAGACATTCCAAGTTGCAATCTTGATTTGATAAATTACATCATAGAAGTTTCAGAATTGAAGATTTTCACTAACATGGTAAAAAAAGAAAAAGAAAAGGATCTCCGAGTATTTTAATTCCGAAAGGTGAAGTCAGTTCAAGTTGCAATCGTGAAATTCTCGGTTATATGGAAGTTTAAAAATTAAATATTAAACTAATTACAAAAGTAAGCCATGTGGTCACAATGGCCATTTTAAAGTGTGAGCAAGGGAGAATTGCTCGTGTTTTATCTTGGTTGTTTGAATTGCTTTATCTCTTCATTTTTACTGGTTGATGCACGTGTCTCTGAGGAATGCCTGTATATGAATAATCTATATGCATTATGCAAAGGTGTTCTGTTCAAAATCAGTATGTATGTTTTCATCATCCCTAAACTAAGATTTGTGTATCTGTATCTTTTAAGGTTGCAATAATGAAACGCGTGCGGCATCCAAATGTGGTTCTTTTCATGGGAGCAGTCACAAAGAATCCAAATCTGTCGATAGTGACAGAGTATCTTCCTAGGTAATCTATTAGGTTTTACTTATTTTGGCTTGGAATGATCCATCTTAAGTAGTCTCTGTCATTTACCATCTCATGATTCTTATGTTGCGGAGCAGGGGTAGTCTCTATCGTCTTATACACAGACCAGCTTCTGGGGAGATGCTGGATCAAAGAAGGCGGTTACGAATGGCATTGGATGTGGTCTGTATTATATGTAAAATTCTTGCTCTACTTCTATGAAGCTTTCTGGGGAAAATTTAACTCACCATCACGTTTTATAACAGGCCAAGGGGTTAAATTATCTCCATAATTTGAGTCCTCCCATTGTTCACTGGGATCTAAAATCTCCAAATCTGCTGGTTGATAAAAACTGGACGGTGAAGGTAATCATCCAAATTTATCATCGTACTTCTGATTTTAAAGTTCCACCTGGTGGCTTACTTCTAACCTCTTATTTGGATTTACAGGTAGCCGATTTTGGCCTGTCGAGATTTAAAGCAAACACGTTTATATCATCAAAATCTGTTGCGGGAACAGTGAGTCTCTCTCTCTCTCTCTCTCTCACACACTCACGTGCGCGCGCACGCACACACACACACAGTGCGCGCGTGCGCGCTTGGTGCACACACGCACACAGAGGAATGCACATAAACATGCACACACATGCTCCCACGCCTGCATCATTCACATGTTGATTTCCATTTCTGTTGCATCTATTGCCCATTTTCTATTGCCTTTAAATCTGCTAGTCATAAACATAAGAAAATCAGGGAAAGAATTCTCTTTTAGGCAGATAAACAGCCATAAGATAGTAGAAAGCATCAAGTATTGCTTGTGCTAGTAAATGGGTTATATCAGTTGATTAAGCTGTTCCATTCGGCTGTAGCAGGAACAACAAAAATTTTAAACCATTGAAATATATATTTCAAAAGATGCAAATCCATTTCTTCATCTTCCAGAAATTGTTTAAGTTTTGACTTATGCTTCAATTACATTAGGGGTTTCTCCATTTCCCAGTGAGGAGTTAATGACTGATTCACATTGTCTGGCTTTCTCTTGTGATTGTTGTTTTTTCCTGTTTCTTCCTCGGATCATATTTTGTATGGAAAATCTCGTAGGTTGCGAATGTACTTCCTAGTGCATCAATTAGTGTGTGACCATCTTGCTTTTATTTTCAGCCTGAGTGGATGGCTCCAGAATTTCTTCGGGGTGAGCGTTCGAATGAGAAATCTGATGTTTATTCTTTTGGAGTGATTTTATGGGAACTTGTGACATTGCAACAGCCTTGGAGTGGACTCAGCCCTCCCCAGGTATTAACATAATATTTATATCCATGGACTGCCAGTTAGGTGGTTCACTCTATATCTTCTTTCCATCCATTTGTTTTGGTTATTGCAGTCTTCATTGCCACCGCTCAACAGTTATAGGAATATAGACGTTGTGAAGCTTCTCTTTCTTAAGTTGTTTAATTTCATTTTGATTGGTTTTGATGGTGCAAACCTGCAGGTCGTCGGGGCTGTTGCTTTCCAGAACAGAAGACTAGCCATTCCACAGAATACCTCCCCTGTGCTGGCTTCTTTGATGGAATCTTGCTGGGCTGAGTAAGAGCTTTAAGCCTTTTGATTTTCCTTTTCCATTTTGTATAAAGAGCTCGATTTTCACTGGACTTATAGAGAGAGAGGGATGGGGAGAGATCGATGTGGTTTTCTGTGTCTGAAAATGCTCAGTGTTAGGCAGAATGAAGCCTGCCCCTAAGAATAGTAGACACTAGCACATTCTAAACTTCCTGGCTCATACATCATATGAAAATGAATATATTTGTCAGGAGGGTTAAATTTCTCATTAGAGCTTTTCTTTTTGTCCCAATGGACGTGATAAGTAAAGTGTCCCTGTTTGGTTTTTAAGACTCAACTTGCTTGATTTCAAACTTCTGTATTATACATCTGTGAATTTCTTTTGTTCATTCCCCAAGCTTGCCATTGTAAGTATAAGAGTTGTGGCTGCGGCTGCCTGCCACACCATGTGCTCACTGTCTAATTATTCTACAAAGTCATCGGACATTCTCAGAGTGAGCTGAACTTAGCCTTGGTTTTGGACTAGGTGTAACTAGAAATACCACCTTTATGAGTTGAGTGGAAATGGAATCTAGATCATGGAAGGAATAAAAAATGCAAGATGATAAAAGAGGGTGAAATATAAAAGAGCAATTTGTTGAGGGACTGGATGAACGTCTTTCATAGTAGCATGTCGGTTAATGTCCATGCCGCTTTGATTGGGGAAAATAGTGCGCACGCTTGCGGATACATATTATCGCTGTGCACTGCCTCTAGATGCTTTCCTGGTGCAAGAAGAGAAGAACTTTCCCAGACTGGAGCTTTATTCCTTTTCTCCTTCCCTTTCTCTTTTGTTGTCTCGCAAGGCGGTTCATCTCAACATCGTTGGTTGGAAACAACCAGTATTGTCTGGCTTGGAAACATCCAATAATCTCTTGGTTTCTACCTGAATTGCCTAGCTGCTAACTTTTGTTGGTCTAAACATTTGATTATTTCCTTGACAGCGATCCTGCTCAGCGCCCATCGTTTGCCAGCATCTTCAACTCGCTGAAGAAGCTGTTGAAGTCTCCGGTGCAGTTCATCCAAATGGGAAGTGGGACCACATAGAAGCTTTAAGTATTTTTTGCATCTCACAGCTTGTTGGATCTGGGTTATGTCTAATTAGTGCAGTAACTCCGATCCTCGGCGTTTCCTGGACTCCATACATTTTGGTGGTAGGTAACTGTATATATTTCTCCGGCCTAGCTGTTATTCAAAGAACAACTGCCGTATGCATTTTATTTAATCCATATGATTCTCTGGGGTTCAGCCTCTTCCCACGAGCACTGCTTCTTTTAATGCAAGTTGTACTTTAGAGTCCGGATCGATCGAGTCTTAGGTACTTCGGTCGTATTCTGGTTTGATGATAAGCTGCTTCAGCAGATTATTGTAGTTTCGCTCGGTTTAGCAACACGGTGATTTCTGGTGGCCTGTGAGTGAGTCGTGGATGCGGTTTGCAACGGTCGATGAACAGGAGACAGCAGAACACCTGAACACCCGATCGCCATCATATTAGGATGTGCACTTTCGAAATTGTTATACAATTCATTTTTTGCTCAAATAGAGCCCTGGAATTAGGGAATTTTCCACATGAAGGAAAGGCCCCAGTTTAAACCTTATTCAAATATTCCTGAGGTGGGCGTCTTTAATCTCAATTAATGCCAGTTTTAGCTGGTTTAACGTAATTTTAGCTGGGCTCTGCACTAGAAATTGATTGATTGATATGAAATTGAAGTCTCCGTCGGTAAAGTATGAAAAAACAAAGTGAAATTTGAGTTCACAAATTGACCATCACACGTCCGTCGGATCTTTCTTATTGCGTCCTCTTTTCTTTTTTGGGTCATCGGGCGGCGTTCGTATTGAATGGATGAGGAGCTGCGGCGATTCCCACACGCACAATGGGATCGACCCTTTGAAAATGGATCGATTGGTCGATATTAATAAATAAATATATAAATACACACTTTTAAAATGGATCGATTATTATAAAAAAAATAATCGAAGGACGATATCGCACCAATAGAAGGAAATTGGGCCCCACCAAGTCCACATTACCCCAATTAAAAAAAGAAAAAGAAAAGAAAGTTCGTCATGCGTTGTGTCCCCCGCCTAGTCTATTGTGCCGTCTCGAGAGGATCCTTCTTTGACCGCCGCCGGGGCTGGCTTTCATTCAGTTAAAAAGAAGCGAAACGGGACGGCGATTGCCGACCGTGTGGACTCTCTCTCTCTCTCTTTCTCTTTCGAGCGACGAACTAGACTCCCTCCATCTCGTCGCAGCAAGTCGCCGGACGAGCGAAATCGCCCCCGATCGGAGAGCGATCCCGCGAAGATGTGGTACGACATCCTCCTGCAGGCCGGCATCATGCTGGTCACCGTCTTCATGTTCCTGGCGATGCACGACATCCCCCAGCGGTTCCTCTCCAAGCTCCGCTTCCGGGGCCGCAAGGGCCTCCGCGCCAAGCAGCACTTCGTCCGCGGCGCCCAGCTCCTGGGCCAGGCCCGATCCGCCCCCACCCGCTCCGCCGCCTCCTCCCTCGCCAAGGACGCCGCCGCCGAGGCCGACCGGGCCATCCTGCTCGACCCCCGCGACGCCGCCTCCCACATCCTCAAGGCCCTCGCCCTGGACCTGCAGGGGTTCCGCACCTCCGCCCTCGACTCCCTCGACGTGGCCCTCTCCCCGCTGGCCGCCCGGTCGCTCAGCGATCGGGAGCGCGGGGACGCGCTGTTCCGGAGGGCCGAGCTGAAGTTCGCTTTGAGCCGGCGCGGCCGGGTCGACTCGGCCATCGACGACTTGACTGTGGCCGTGAAGCTGAGCTGCGGCGCCAAGGCGCTGTTGCTGTTGGGGCAGTGCCACGAGGCGAAGAAATCGAAGGAGGAGGCCGTGAAGGCTTACCAGGAGGCGCTCGAGATGGAGCCGACGCTCGCAGCCGCTCGAGAGGCTCTTGACCGGTTAGGCTCATAGCTCGTCTTTTTGCAAGGCGTGGTTCCTTTCTGATTGACTATAATTTCTCTCTTCTGTTGGTTCTCTTCTATGTTGTAACGAAGGAGGGGCTACACTTTGAGTCTGCAAAGTGGTTAGGTTTGGGTGTAATTGAATTGTATTGCAACGCTAATGAATGGATGAAGTTTTGCTTTTCAATGAGATTGTTCTCTTTCATAGGTTATTGATTGATGGTTCTCATTCGCTTCTGCATAAAGCTTTCGTTGTTTTCATCGACACATGAGAGGTGTGATTTATAGTTTCTGAGAAGTATAGTTACGCTCACATGGGAGCTTGCAACTAGAAAGTTGGAACTTTGGATTTGGATTGGTCGTTTTGTTCTATCTCCACCTCTTTTTGGCTGCCAATTATCAGTTTTCATCATGTCATTTTCAGAAAAGCAAGACAAATTGCAGCTTGTTTCGGAGTTAAAATCCTTGTCGCCTTGGCATCCTTATTGACTAAACTAAATAATTAGTGAATTGATGTAAATTTTTCTAGTAGCTTGCTGCCTGTGGTAAAAGAGCAGGGACCTGTCTGTTCTAATCCAACTCCCCAATCCTTACTCAAATTTACATGGATGATCTTAATTTCTGGGAGAAGCTTTTAGAGATGCATTGTTTCTCGTTTCACTTAATTTCGACTTGAAATGTGCAATATGAATGCTTACTTGTTCTTATACTGTTAAAAATCTCAAGGTTTGAGCTTAATCATATAAGGCCGACTTGTGCTGAGATAGGTAATTGAATTGATCGTTGTCATTTGGTTGAGACTGAAGGCAATCTCGTCATATCTTCACCAGAGGATGTGAAGAGCCACAGAAGTTGATTGGGCATGTGTAGAACATATGTGTTACGATTGTTGAATTCACTCAATTCCACTCTCCTTCATATATCCTGAGTTGCAAAATGACAAGAATATACCTTCTTGATGATTAATTAGTTATTCAAAATAAAACAAGTAGCTCTTCATTTTAGCCTGCTCAATTCCCTCAAGAAAGGATTTAAGGTAGTCCACTAATGGAGACGGAAAGGAGAGGTGCTGTGGAGCTAATAAGACATCCCACATTCACAGTTCTCTTCCCTTGCGGACGGCTAAATATCGATCAACATGTTTTACACAGTCTAAGGCACATACTCATGTGATTTCTAAGTGTGAAAAATGGAACTTGCATTGGAATATGACATGAAATTGTCATTTTTAGCATCTGATATTGCAGGTTGTGCAATTGTTCTTCAGCGCATAAGGTCATGGACCATTCTCTGAGGTCTCAGCAGTACGGCATCTGAGTGGAAACTGTTGATTTCTTTTGTGAAATACTTTCATCGATCAGTAGGATAATAGGGGTAATAGGATATACTAATCAAATTTTTTCGGGCGGTGTAATTTTTTGCCTGTTGTCTCTGTATTTTTGCTTGATTGAGTACTACTAAGTTCTTATTGGGGATGGTTTAAAGCATATTAGCTCTTTACCTCTGCACTGCCTCACTGGATAACAGCCAACTCTTTAATAATGAATCGTGGGGCATTTTGCTTTTCAATATTAGTTATATGCAACTATTGTCTGAAGAATTGGTCAGTGTTATGACTGACATTGAAGTTATCTCAAATATCTGGAATAGAGAGGTATTTGTATGTTTTAGTTGAAGTGGAATTGGAAGTTCACCGATGAAACTCCGACATCAGGAATAGATTAGCAGATATAACTCAAGACCTTCATCTTCCGGTTGATGAGTTTGAGGCTATAGTTACGCATGACATTATTGCTTTCTCTCTCATCATGGGTGAAGCACTTACAATTTTATGGGATATGTTTTAGCGACCTTTAGACGTTGCACAGTTGAAAACTTCCGTGCATACGTTCCTTCCAGTTGCTGGCAGTTCCCTACTGCCATTCTGGACATCGTGCAGCTTCTTTTCTATGCTACCTGCTTCTTCCTCGTCCCAATATGGCTTGGAAGGAAGCCAATTTTTCTCTGCAAATCATGAGTGCTCCTGGTTCATTTTAAAGCACAAGCTAGGGGAGAACTGTTGTGTGCCTTTGTGGCTCAATTTACATATAATAGTCGATCTCCTTTTGCTTTTCCGTAACTTGAAAGATGCGAAAGGTTTCTCATGATGAGAGCTGGATGACTTGCTCCAAATTTACTCCATTTCTATCATCTTAACTTCAATACTAGGAAAAATTTCTTTCTTTTCCTGAAGAATTTGTGAACCTCTGGATATCTGGCACCAACACTTGTCATGCCATGGAAAGAAGTTTTTGAAACGATCTGTACCCCAGCATCACAACGACGCCCTGAGGAAAACACTGCAAGAGTAGCTGGAAGTTCTGGTCAATTCTTCTGCATAGCCATCGCTTATTTTATTGGCTTGGACAGTTACTGCTCATTTTTCACTTGCTGGCACCCAAGCATCGTGAGTAGTTGGATAATGAATCAGTAGACAAACGACTCTGAACTGCATTTTCATGGAATGTAGTTGAAAGAGGAATGACATTCTCGCATTGCTTTCTTCTGTTTTGGGTCCCCAGACAGCTTCAATGGCTAATTTTGAGTTGCTTTCTATGAAGATGTGTTGGTTCTGAAGTTTAAAACGTCATGTGCAGAAAAAAATGGTGAAAAAGAGCTCTTCCATTACAAGAGTAGAATTGCTTGCTGTTATTATTCGAGGAGGGTTCGATTGTTGAAGGATGGTTTGGACTTTCGTCCGTCAATTTATTTCGGTTCTCTTGTCATAGTGAATTTTAACTCCCAAGGAGTAGACGTACGTGCCTAAATTTGGGTCGGTCGCCTGCCCTTTGTAGTTGTTGCATTCCATTGCCTTCATTTATCAAATATCTTGTTGCCACCCAATTTTGCCCTCCTGTTCAATTGCCTTAATCGAGGTGACGATTTGTATGTACAAGTTGGAGTGGTGTCTGGCACATCGACTAACCGTTCCGTGAAGTTACGAAATTATTCATTGTTTAAATTGTCCGTTCGTTTTGCAAAAAATGATAAAATTTTCCGGATTTTCCGGCATTCGTTTCACGGAAAATGAATTAGTTAAGGAAAATATTTTCCATCATTGGAAAAAACAACCTTTAAAAGTGAGGAAAATATTTTTCATAACTTCTTCCATCTTGCTTCTTTTTATCAATACATTTTCATTTTATTTTTATGCTTCTTTTTTTTTAAAATCGAGTTTTTCTTTTTTTCTTTTCTTTCTTTCCTTTTCATCTTCTTCTTTGGCGGCGGCCGGCAACCGGCCACGATGGCATCTGGCGACTAGCCGCAAGCCAGCTCGAGCCTCGCCCCAAGCCGATGAGGCTTCGCCTAGCCCGATTTGGCGAAGCCGAGCTCGGGCCTCGCCAGATCGGGCGAAGCGTAGCTCTTGCCGGCTGGGGCGGAGCTCGTAGCTCGCCAAATCCGACGAGCTCAAGCAAGATTGGCCTCGAGAGATCGGCCGAGCCTCGAGCTCGCCGGATCCGGCAACTAAGTCTTGATCGGTCGTCGCGCGGCCCGGCCAATGTCGGGCATGCGGCGACGGAGGAAGGAGGAGGAAGAAGGAGGAGGAAGGAGGAAAGAAAAGAAAAAGGAAAAAAGAAAAAGAAAGAATAAATAATAAAAAATAAAAGTTTCGATTTTTTAAAAATGCAAATAATTAAAAATTCATTTTAAAAAAATATAAAAAATAAAAATAATTTTTTGGTCAATTAAAAATTTTAAAATTCAATTTTTGATAATTTTCCCCAAACAATTAAATTAGCTAACGAACGGTGGAAAATATTTTCCACTCAAAGTTTAGGTTTCGGCAAACACCGGAGAATAGACATTTTCCTGGAAAATGACTTTCAAAAAAATATTTTCTGGAAATATGATATTTTCCGCAAAATGATATTTTTGCGAAACAAACGGACCCTAAATTCAGCAATGGCGACATTCCCTGATTCAAGGCACAGAATTACCAACACTCACCAGGGGAGAGATGTCGGCCCTCTTCATTAATCTTGTAGTCACGAGCTATCATCTATCTACATTTCTTTGATAGCAAGCAATTATCTATCACCGAGACTACCGCACAATGTGCTGTAATCTTTCTCCCCTTGTAGATGTTTGAATTGTTAAATTTCGTCACTGAACACACCCAAGCGTAGAAATCAGTTATATCGAGGGAATGAATGTCTGATAAGAAGGTAAATGGCCAAAAAGGAAACGAAGAAGGTACGTTTGTATAACAAATGCAAAGTCCCCATGAGTTCTAGTAAAGAACAAAGAGATCCGCAGATGTACTAGCCGTATAGAAAAGAAGGCAAAAGCAAGAAACTCAGGAATTGTGAGTAAATTCAGATTAGATGCAAATTCTGACCATCCAGAAACTGTAGCTTCGGCAGAATCTTCAGCAAAAATGACTTGAACTTTTCATCGGCCACCGCATTTCCTACAATATCTAATTGTGTCAACTCCAAACTTTTGAACACCATAAAAGCTTCCCAATAGTTTGTCACATCGGCATCTTCAGGGGGAAAAACATCATCACTCCAGATAATTTCTCCATTATGGGACAGAGGAGAAGCAGAGCACGAGTAGCGTGTGGTGTCTATAGAATGTAACCCTATCTCATTGTGAGAAATATTCAGCACCTTCAAGGATTGCAGATATCTCAAAGGGTCCAACGAAGTGAAACTCCGCAGTTTGTTTCTTCCCAGGTTTAAGCAACGAAGAAGCTGCAAAGCCTCCAGTCCTGAAACAGAACCAGTGCAAAGCTTACTCTTTATTTTATTCTTTTTGCACTTAAATAAGATAAAGAAACCTGAATAGCCAAACGATTTGAATTTTTGAACAGCTACAACATTTTGACCCAGTTTAACCTAAGCACGGGTACTGGCTCAGTAGTTAACTCACACATGTGCCGAGTAAAGTGATCAACCACTGATTTGATGGGCGGAGAACTGTAAACAAAATGAACACACTCACCCTGGCTCATGTAGATGGGAAAAGACAAGCAAGGGAAATGTTAACTTCACCCCCCCCACCAACAAAAAAAAAAAAAAAAGAAAGAAAGAAAGAAAGAAAGAAAGAAAGAAGAGAATAGAAAAGAAAAAGGTCAAAAAAGAAACTATAATATCTCACCTTCAATTGAATGAAGTTCGTTGTCACTAAGGTCTAGCATTTGAACCCATAACAGTTTATCAAATGATCCCATTCGAGATATTGACTGATTATTCAGACGTAGACATATGGGTCCATAAGCACTGGGCGAAGTGATGCCTCTGTAGCAAAAGCAGTACCTCAACAGCGTCTCCCTGCTGGAAAGCAGCTGCAGTATCACGTACAGAATTATAAAAATGTTAATCTCTTAGCTCATTTCATTCTCATTCACAGTAGCACAGAACAATGGGGTAATCCTCATTTACAGTCAAACAACAGTCTCATTGAAACTTGTGCACACCTCCCAAATGCCATTGCGAATTTCATATCATGTGAAAAAATTGAAATTTATTGCCTAATAATGTGCAAACAACAGCAGCCCTTCACAATATCTCATAAATATGATATATTCTTGGGAAACACCAATTCATATGCCAGAAACAAGCTATACCCACCTTGGTTACACTTGAAAAAGCATGAGAATCCAAATAGTTGACAGGAGAAACTTTATCTCTTAGACTATAATAAATACCAACGAACTCCAGCTTCTTGCCTTTTGACTTTTGCAATGAACTATCAAATAAGCAATGAGGCAATGACAGACACAAAAGTAGGTCATCCTTTCAAAACAACAGTCATTTCAAAGATACAAATGCATGTGCAGCCTCCCATTACTGAGAATGAAAAGACATGCTTTTCCTGGAAGATCTAATTCAAAGAAAGTGTAAATTACCTGTTGCAACAAAACTAAGCTTCTCTCATCCTTATAGTATTGATAGTGAGATGGATCCAATTTCATCAGCTCACTGTATAACCCAAGAACTTCTTCAGCATGAACAGTTTTCGTAGCATATGGAGATGACATTGCATCATGAGCCATCAACAATCTTGCCAGTGTAATTTTCCCAATTTTGCTGAAAAATGGAATAAGCATAATAGACAGATCATTAGTTAACCAGAGTTAGTCTGATCAGAGGTATAATTTTCCAGCTTTGGGATCAGGTTTACCTATCTGAGATGGCCAACAAGTTTCTAATTTGACTTATCTCTTCAGCTATAGTTCCAATCTGCCAATCTGAAGTTGTTGGCTCATACTTATTGTCCACTGTAATTCCATCATAACAAAGACATGGAATGGTGACTTGCAAATGCGTTTCACAAGCACAAAACTTGTCCTCCTCCCATGCCACTTTCTCATCTTTAGAAGATTGGGTTTCCAATGGCTTTACACTTACTGTAAATGATAAATCAAAAGGAATACTAAGCTGTAGACCATTTGATGACATGATGCCCTGATGATGTCCAAGCTTGATCTCAACAGTATAGGGTGCTGAAGAATGATGATCTACACCAGATAAATCAAGATATCCTACCCAAACTTTAGAAGCCGGGGAATTCTGGAGTGACAATGGCTTCCATGTAACATCTTCATTCTGAACAAGTGTAGATTGAATGGTAACTGTTGACGAGTTTACACCTTCAACATTCTGATTGAAATACAGGACAACAGGAAATCTTTCTAAAGTAACAGTAAACTCAGAGAATGAAGACAAAGGATGATCAGCAAGCGACACATTTGCTGACACAACGAGATCAGATCCAGGAACAGGCCAAGAAGATACGAGCAAAGGAGCCTTGACTTTGAATGTTTGATCAAGAAGCCAAAGATGGTAAAACCAACCGCTTTGATCGTCAGGGTCAGTATATAACGCATTGAGTACAAACTCATACTCCTTGCTTATGATATCTTGAGAAGATGACTCTTGTTCCTTTTTCTTCAGTATCTCTGACAACAGCATACTGCAAAAATCTCGTACCAGATGAGAGGTGAGGTCATGAGTTTGAAAAAATGCAATTAAAATCAACTTGCAATTGTATTTCTCCCTCTAATTTGCATAAAAGGCAGAGAAAATTTCACACGGTAGATGCACAGCAAGAAGAATAAACTGAGGGGTTAATTTTGAGGATCACATGTTTAAATAAATAAATAAAGACAACCCTAATTAGTTGACATTCTTATAATTACCTAACTCATATGAAGTGCAAGGGAGTGACATGGTCCCTATCACAAAAGAAACGAATTCCTCAGAATTTTGGAGAAATAGTCAGCTAAAACAAGTGATCCCACCATTCATTATATTATAATTCCAGTAAAAGTCCATTATAGGTCCATAAATGACCTTCCTAGCAGTTTAATTGACAACAGTCAACATATGCTGCACGGAGACCTTACAAGCTTACCTACGATTATGCCAAGCAGAGTAATTACTGAAATTGTTTCCTATCAAATCTTCTGTGTACTGCAGCTCATCCTCCACGGATCTGTCCAGCAGTGCTGCCACAAATCTGGCAATAAATTTTGAAAGAAGAGACAATAAGAGCGATGCACTTATCGTGATTTACATATCCTGCAGAATGAAATTTGCCACCTCCTGTAATTCCACGCGTGGAAATTCCGAGGATCGGCCTTCTGAAACCGATCCAAAAGCCGTAATTCATGATCTAAAGACGAGTGGCCTTTGCTCAACACCCATTTTCGATGATACCACGCTCCGTAAGATTTAAAGTTCTGTCTCAGCGCATTCTCGACCTACAAAAAATAATTCATACACATCCAAGTCATGCGCTGTCGAGGCATACCTGCAACTGTACCATAATCTGACGAAAGCTAAAGAGGCTAGGAATACGTAGACTCCGCTCCTAGAGCTAGCAAGAGAAGACAATCTCATTGAAGATTGAGTAAGAGCCAAATTCTGCAATCCCGATTCCTAACAGCAGGCAAAACTCACAACCTCAAACGACCCCACATCGCATTCGAGAGGAAGAGAACCGGAAACTACGAATCGCTAAAGCATTACGCTGCGAATAAATCTCAAAATGCGAAATTTTGAGGCATCAACCTGATTCTCGAAGCAGCAAAGAAAAACCCAGATGCGGGACAAGCAGCGGGACCAACTTCGGATCCTCTCGAAACATCCTAGAAAAGCTTAGAACAGCAGAGAACGCACCACTTTGAGTTCTTCGTCGAAGATGGATTTCACGGATTCCGGCGACGATCCGGACTCCCCGACGCGGTGCTCCACCGCGAGCTTCCTGTAATTCCAAGCGGTGTAGTACTCGGGGTTGATCTCCAGGAGCTTGGCGCTGGCGTCGAGCGCCTCCTCCGTGTATCTGCCACAGCAACATCGCATCACCAATCGATCGATTCCGAGAGAAAAAAAAAACCCTAATCGTGCCACGGTTTCGATCTCGCAAGTGAAAAATGAGAATTCAGCGAGGGAGAGAGAGAAGAAGAAGAAGAGTACATGCGGCTGTGGTGATACGAGAGGAACTGGGATTGAAGGGCCCGCAGCTTCTGAGCTTTGGCGGCGGACGCCGCCGCGTCCTCCGGCTTCGGCGCCGTCCGAGGCCGGCCGTGCATCTTTTCCGGCGGCCGGCGGCGGCGGCGGGAAATGTGAACGGAGAGAGGGGGCTTAAGGATTAAGGAAGCTGTTGAAACTTGAATCCGAGTGTCTTCTGACCGGACCCGTCAAAAATGGGTCCATTTATTGAATAATCCCAAAAACATTTAAATGAATTATGCTAAATTTCGTGGATCTATATAATAGATTTACGAAATAAAGATGCTTTATAAACTCATTTATAAATGTTCTAATGTATGCAATATATATTAGAAGTTCTAAAAAATGAGGAATTTGTTTTAATGGGTAAGTTCTTGGACTGAACAAGATCTCCAACCGCTCATCCCAAATTTCACGAAACTACATCTAAACTCGCCAAAAATACAAGTATTCTATTCCTATACCCATGGAGGTAGCTCTTTGCTTGGATATTCACATATTCGAACAGATAATCATGGCAGACGGGACTCAACAATCTTCCCAATTTTTCTTTTATGTCTGCAAAGATGCACCTCTGCTTCCAACTCCATTTCAAGAAATACCCCACTTTTGAGTCCAGTCACGTAACTCATGCGCGGCATAGACTAGCCCAAGCATTTCTTTCAGACTCCCAAATCTTATATCAAGTAATGAGTACTGAGAAGCTACAGCAAGTGCAAAAAGTCCGGAAGCGCTAAAGCAAGTGCAGTTTCCGAGGAGGTCCTCAAATCGATCCAATCAAATCAGTGTCTTGATGAAGAGATGATTGAACTGATGCAGTATATCGACAGGGTTCCTTGCCCTGCAAATGTTTGCTCGCAAAGGCATCTCCGCATTTCATCCCCCGAAGTTCCACATTATCTCAAAACATATCAAGTGCAAAAGGGAAAAATACTTCATCCATGCCCCTACTGTACTAAGGGAGGCAAGCCAAGTTGATTCTGCAGTTGCCTAAACAGAACCATTCTGCAGAAAGTAAACTCCCTGCATGATTCATGCTTCAGAATATGAGCTTAAAACCAACAGAAGGCACTCACAGAGGTTCCATTCTCTTACTCAACCTATTAAAATGATCAATCGAAAGATATTTAATCATTTGTTGTTCTTATATGTACCTAAAAGACTTCCATGATAAAGGTCGTAACAACTTTCCAAAAGTGCAGCACCAAAAGGGTTAGAAGACAAAGTACCATGCTGGTGTAACGTCCCGAGGTTTCAAAACATAATGTTGCGAGGAATTATCCAAGATAATTGAGCAAGTTTGGACACGTCTAAGGATCTTTCTTGACTACTCTAGAAATATTCTTAATGATAATATGGGAAATGTACACAAGGGCATTCTAAAGTATTCTTTAGGGTTAAAACAGAAAATATACCTGCATTCTAGAGATTTCTCATCTATCTCTACTGTCAAATTGAGTTGGAGGTCCATGGTTGTAATTAGAGAAGTTTTTTTTTGTATAAATAGGGTGGCTCCCTCATTTGTATTCATTTAAAACTATAAGCAAATCCGATTCCCCAAAAAGTTGAACAAGTTGTAACATTAGTTTGTTCGCAATAAATAAGGGTATGAATTGCCATCATTTTCTCAAATAAGGGTTCTAATTGACCTTATTTTAAATAATGGTTTAAATGTTCTCATTGTCTGAAATAAAAGTTCGAAATGGATCTTATATCAAATAAGAGCCTAAAATAGTCATATTATTCTCAAAAAAAGGCTTGACCTCGTCAGTGGGTCAATAACAATTTTGTCATGATTTTTTTTTAAATATTCTTTCCTTGTATCTTTCTTTCTTTTTTTTTTCCTTTTTTCTTTTTTTTCTATAAAAAAAACTCAAAAAAAAGGCTAAAAATTTAAAATAGAAAAAATAATAATAATAATTACCTAGATGGGAGGGCTAGCCCTGCTTGTGGCCTACGCCCCACTAGCGATGGGAGGGCAGCCACAGGTGAAGGAGGGCAACCCTTCTCGCTTGCATCTGTTTTTTTTTTTTTTTTTCTTCTTTTTTTAGTTTTTCGATCTTTTTTTATAATCTTTTTTGAGTTTCTTCTTTCTTTAAAAATGAAAAATGAAAAAAGAATGAAAAGGGAAAGAAAATAAAAAAGTAAAGGACGAAATGCCATTGATTAGTCGATGAGGTTAGGTCATTCTTTGAAACTAATATAGTTATTTCGGACTCTTATTTAAAACAGGATTCATTTCAAGTTCTTATTAAAAAAATAAAAAACAAGGTCATTTCTGGCCCTTTTTTGAAAGAATATTCATTTTAGATTCTTATTTGAAAAAATGAGCGCACTTGAAGTCCTATTTGAAATTTTCCCAAGATAATTGTCAAAGTTACCTAGACTACAACTAGTTTGACTGATTTGATTCCACACCGAATTTGTTAGCATAAGGAATCTAGCTAACGAATGCATATAACTTGAGTGTTCTCACCTGTGACTTTAGCTCATGAACAAGTTTTGCCTTCTGCATTTCCAAATATCTTATCACAATGCTTAGTTTGACAACCCTCTTCTTTAAAGTTCTTATATGTGAATCCTCCCTGCAATCAACCTTTTTATCAAACAATAAGCACCTTTAAAAATTCAATAAGAGTCAAGCTTAGGGCGGAAACAAGTTTAAGGTGGTGTCTAGTATTTGTAGATTGTTGTTGTGTGAATATTTTGAGTAAGACTGACTAAAAAAAATCCTATAGCTAGGAAAACTAAATCAACCAGCTCACCGATCCGTGACATTTGCATAAACTTAATGTCAAAGTAAATGCACAACTGACATCATCATATAGTGAAAATAGAGACCCATGTCTGATTCACCAAACACAAGAAACATAACCCGAGACTTTCAATTCGATTTTTGGGTGCTCTTCAATAGCAAAAACAGAGACTCAAGTCTTATACACCAACTTTTATTGCTCTTTGAGTCCAAGTCCACATTCAAGCTCAGTGCTTTTTCCAATTCTGCCTTCAAAGCCAACACCTCACCCTGCAAGCTCTTGACCAAATTCTCAGTTAACTCGAACTTGGTTTTTATTCAATTCTAAAGTTGGGTTGATGTAATGGTTCTGTAAAATTAAGAGCTTATCATGCTTAATGCATTTAAACCTTCAAAAGATAATTCTTTGAGTGAAGGGAGTTGTCCAAGTGACAGTGGTGATCCAATGAGGCGAGACGATACCCAGTCATATCGGAAGACCGCCAAGTAGCAAAAATAGAGACTAGAGTCCGACCCAAACTTTTGATTTGATCTTGTGGGTAGCTCACCTCCGGAATGCCGGCAAGCAAAAGGCGAAAGAATAGTTTCCCTTTGAGCTAATTTGGAACATTCTAGAACTCTCTACTTTGTACAATCATGTCTCTTCACGTTTGTGTTCTTGCCATAGATGTGGGACATTAATGTGGAATTTGAACTGGGAGAAGGCCAGAAACACACCGCTGTTTGAGCTTGGGCTTTTGGACGCATTGCAAAAACCCAACGCAAAAGCCCATCAGACCCAATATCTATATCTATATAACTGTATTGTAATTGTTTCCAATATGTTGTTGCATATTCATGCATGGGTCAAAGCGATCGTGACCTTTCAAATTTATTATTGGAGACTTTAATTTTCAAAGTAATTTCTTCTAATGCAGGGCAAATTTTTATGAGAGATTTTAATTCTCAATGTCCTTTCTTCTATTGGAAGGGCATATTTTTATGAATCTATTGGTGATTGAAAACGAACTTCCTTAGTGGTAATAAGTAGTAGACTGTGAGGGTTGTGACGATGGTAGTGCAAAACATAAATGCATCCTTGTGGTAACTCGCCAAGGGCACCCTTGGAGCTATAGTAAATTTACAAATAATTATATATCTTTTCTTTCACTCTTACACAAAGAATAAGAAAACAATTACATATTGTAAATATCAGTTATTAAAAAAAGTCCCGTGAGGATACTTGTTAACTATACTTAACAAGGAAACATTTTCACTTTCAATATACTAATCGTATATAACACAAGAAAAAGTGCATTGGAAATAAAAAGATAAATTAAGGCCCCGCATGGTAAAACGTGTTTCTGTTCCTAGGAACACAAATTTTTGTTTTTTTGTTCCTAGGAACAAAAAAGGAACAGAAACGCGTTTGTTTGCGTTTTTATTCCAAAATTATTTTTTTGTTCCCAGAAACACATCTGGAACGGAAACAAGAAACCAAAAAAAAGTTGTTTCTTATTTCGGAACAAAATTTAGGAACACTTTTTCTCTCTTCCATTTTTCTTCTTTTTTCTTCTTCTTTTTCTTTCTTTTTCTTTGGTTGGTCGCCGGCCTCGGCCATGGCCGGCGACCTCGCCAGCCGCGCCGACGAGGCTTGGCCTCGTCGGGCCACCCCTGTCGGCGCCTAGCGGTGGCCCGTGACACCGAGCCTCGCCGCCGCTTGGCGAGCTCGATCTCGCCCAAATCCGGTGAGGCCGAGCTCACCTAGCGGCCGGTGAGGCTTGACCTCATCGGGCCACCGTCGTCGGCGTTGCTCGGCGGTGGCTCGCCGAGCCTCGCCGGGGCCGGCGAGGCCGCCGGACCTCGTCAATCGGTCGCCGGCTATGGCCGAGGCCGGCAACCGGCCAAAAGAAGAAAAAAGAAAAAAAGGAAAAATAAATAAGAAAAATAAAATAAAAATATTAAAAAATTAAAAGAAATAAAAAAATTATACAAATTTACTAAACGTGTTTCTATTTTTTTTATATTTCTAGAACAGTTTTACCAAATGCGTTTTTTGTTCAAAAATTGTTTCCCGAAACAAAAATACTTTTTTTCTATTTCTTCCCATAAACAATTTTTAAACAAAAATGTTACCAAACGCACCCTAACATGTTCAAGTTTTTTGGAGCACTTTTTAACAAAGTTGAAAGAAAGAAGAAGAGAGAGAACATATTAATAGGATTTGCGTACAAGTCTATTCTAACTGCCAACAAATTCCTAGAATTTGAGGACAGGATGTGATTGTAGCTCTTCCTACTTCTCTAGATATGATCACAGACCCCGAGGCTCAAGACGGAAGTACTAGAGTAGTGGGCATGGGCAGGGCGCAAGCAAAGCGTGTCGTTTATGAGGAAAAGGAAGTTGCCGCTAGTCGCTTCTTTCTTGGACTACCAGCACAAATCCAAGTAGTTTGAATTGAAGGGAGTTGTGTCGGCTTCGACAGTTGATGAGACAACTTTCTATTCTCGATCCATTGGAAACGTGTTAATCCTAACTTAAACCATAAATATAAGCTTAGTTGTGGGAAGAAAAAACATATCTAGTAATGATGTCCCTTTTGCTTTTATGTTCGTTTCAATCCTTGATAGTAGAATAGTTTCCAATCGTGATCACTTTGTCAACATAGGTTAACAGTTTAGTGCTAGTAACTTTATTATCGACTTAATACTCTTCAAAACATATCAAGTAGTAAATGCATAACCTAATATCAAAGACTCTCAAAAAGAAGCTAGCAATTACAAGAGCTCTCTTGTTTAAGTAGGAAAGTTCAAAATCATGCTCCAACATTTTTTTTAAGAAAATATGCAGAGTTAGGTGCCATCCACATCTCATACGATTATATTTTGGAATGTCACAAAGGCTCACACGCTTGAGTAGTGATTTGGGCATTTTGAGCCAAGATTCGACAACTTAGGCTACTTAGCTGTAATAGAAAAATTATCTAAAAAATCCTAAATTTATTGTATTTTTACCAATTCAATTCTAATTTTATCGATAAATGTTCTCATGTTTTGCCAATTGAATTTATTTGGCCAATTTTGACCAGAAATCCGATGAGGGACTCTAAAAGTTATGGCGCTCTTCCTTCACCTTCAATGTTTTGTGCCCCAAGTCGTCCCGAGTCTTAATGATTAAATCACCATGGCGATCAAGCATCCCATCACCACATCTATGAAAGATGAATTCGCACTGAATTGGATGAACCAATTCCAGCTAGCAAGAGCCGTACAATAATAAAGTGTGAACGAACTCAATGAAGGTGAACTTGTTGTGATGTAATACTAATAAGGGTCCCTCTACTTCCAGTTACTCACCTCTGAAAATCCAAGATAATGTTTAATTATTTCTTGCACCATGATCTAAGTTTTGTCAATTATGACGTGCACAGTTTGTATACTGTGCCTGTGCACCGAGCCAATAGTGTCAATGAAAGGTACGGTTCACCGGTCGATCCAAACTTCCAACCAATTGGCCACAGGGTCCATTAAAGTTAGGTTTGCAGAATGGGCCACACCGGCACTGTTATCTTAAATTCTTGGATGGTGGAGACGAGAAAACGAGATGGTGAAGGTAAAGGAGTCCCTTTCTATAAGAACGAGAGAGGCTTTGGTGTCGCCACATGGGGGAGGCGGGGAGGCGCACATAAATGAGAGAGTATGAGCGTTGCACCAAGCAAAGGCGAGGACGGATCCAGCTGATCCGACATTTTTCCATGTCGCATCGACGCAGTTACCAAAAAGAGGGAGGTGGCACGCGCTTAGCTGCCAACGACCCTCGATTAATGGAGGTCACGCTCCTACGAGAGACCGAGCAGTGATCTCTGTGGGGATTATCCTACAACGATTGCGGAAGTGGTTGGCCGGTAGTCTCTCACGTTGCAAGCTCATTGCCACTCTCTCTCTCTCTCTCTCTCTCTCTCTCTCTCCCTCCATACGAAGTGACTGCCAAGAAATTGCACATCCACGTCTGAATAGGACCCGGCTTAAGAAGCTAACCACATCCATCTCAATCGTTTATGTCGGGGAAAACGAAGAACCATCGATCCGCACCATCGGATTAGGAACACGTCGAAAGCTATTGAGCTATGTCGATGCTGTGGCGAGCAAGCGATAAATTCCATCATGATCAGTTCGCTTGTGTTCGTTATTGGTGCATTTTGGTCAAGTGAATGACGATGAAGGAGCAGCTTCCATGGTGCTCTGGAACGATAAAAAGTAATTCAATCAACTGTTCCCACGGCCTGCGGCTAGACACTTGAGATTGCTCCCCTTATCATTATCCTTATATTCGATAAGGGGGGCCTTCACTTTGACGTTCACTAAAGAGAAAACGTATGTATTACTTCATGAACTTCCAGCTTCACTTTTCCATATCAAATGCATTTTCCACATTTCAAACCTACAATTAATATCCTCACTTTTTATTATAGATATCGAGTTGCATCTCTCACCTATATATAATTTACTGAATTGCAATTTTATTTCCCAAACTGACCAATCCCCAAAAGAACCAATACTCACACACGCAAACACACTCTACGGATAATAGCCATAAAAGTCCAAATCCTATTGTACGAATGTCAATCATTTCTAATTTTTTTTAATTTAGCCAATTTAATTCCATACATTTTGACAATTTATCAATATAATTATTTTAAATGAAAATCACTATGTGAAAGTTTAGTCAATATTGACCGTTGTATGTGACGCTATCGGCATTGATGTGATTAATTTTTGTAATTCTTTTTAAAATTTTCCTAATTTTTTCTCTCTTTTTTTTTTCCATTTTTTCTATTCTTTTCTTTTTTCCCTATTCCCTTCGCTAGTCACCTGCCACAAGTGAAGGTATCTCAACCCCGATGACCAGTGGAGGGAAATAGAAAGAAAAAAAGAAGAAGAAAGAAATTAGTTGGTCATGCCACGTTAGACAACTAATTTTCATATTAGCGATTTCCGGCCAAAATTAGCTGAAATGACTATATTAGCAAATCGTCAAAAAATTTAGCATTAACTTGCCCAAATAGAAAAGTATAGAATTGAATTGTAATCCATAAAAAGATTTAAAACTTTTTTGGTAATTTTCCTTGCACTCTCCGCCCCCCTTCCGAAAGGCTTGTTCAGGCTAAACCATTAGTCTTCCCTTGTCCACCGTTTGTGCTGCCGTTGCTGCTTTCGAGGTTGTTACTGGCTTTAAACTAAGCTCGATGGCAATCACCATGCCAACTCAAGACTAAATTGATGTCGAACAACCTCAACCTAGTAGCCATGGCCGAGCTTTGCTACAAATCTTGCTTGGCTTGCGAGCCTATTGCAGAGGCTCAATGCAAGCCGCGGCCCTCACGCCATCAAGGTTGACCTCACAGAGCCTCGATGGTTGCAAGCAGTGGACTCAAGCCGAGGTCATCTAGCCTTGCTGTCATGAGTCATGACCGATCTCACCACAGCTAGAGATAGGGAGAGGGGTGCGGGCCACAACTAGGGCAAGGGTGTCATCATCACCATCAAGGTCAGGTTGGGACATCGAGCGATGGCCTAACATTGTGCAAGGGGCTCTCAATTGTCTGTATTGCTATGTGAAAGGAGAGAGAAAGGGTCAGGAGAGAAAGTGGGAGAGAGTTTTCGCATGTATGAGCGCAAATGGGTCTTTCTAGGCTTGGGAGATGCAAAAGGTAAGTTTTGAAATGTGAGGAGGGTATTAGATATGGAAAGCAAAATTTTCAGAATATTTAAGTATCAAAGCTTTCTTGGTTGGATTATGGTGTGACCTGTATTGTTTCTATCATTTATGCTAAGCATACTTTTACTTCTCGGCATCCTTTATGGGAGGATCTGGTGGCTAGGAGTACTTCTTTTCAGGATGTACCTTGGCTTGTTATGGGAGACTTTAATGTGATTAAGGATCCCTCAGATAGACTGGGTGATTCGGACCTTTGGTTGCCGTGCTTCAACGAGTTTGGACAGTGTCTTGACCAGGTGGAGCTTGGGGACCTCAGATATGTGGGGTTTCGATATACCTGGTCCACTTCTTCAGGTCAGTCTCGCAAGGTGAGGAAGATTGATAGGGTGCTAGTGAACCCTTGCTGGAGCCAGGTTTTTTCCTATTTAGAGGCTTCCTTTCTTGAGCCAGGGATTTCAAATCATTCTCCTATGGTGGTCAAGGTTAAGAACCCGATTTTCTGGAGAAGACCATTTAAATTCTTCAATTTTTGGATGCAACATCCGGACTTTGAGTTAATTGTAAAGCAAGTTTGGGAGGCTCCATCTTCAAGTGTACCTATGTTTAGGCTAGTTTCTAAGTTGAAGGTATTGAAAGGGCGGCTCAAGCAACTGAATAGAATTTCGTTTGCCAATATTTCCGAAAGGACTTCTCAAGTGAGGGAAGCCTTGAAGTAGACCCAAGTCGACCTCATTCTTGATCCCACCAACGAGGTGCTTGCAAACTTGGAGAGGGTTCAGCGCAGGTCTTTCCTTGAGTTTCGGTCTCAGGAGGAGTCGTTTTTTTAGACAGAAAGCCAGAATTAGATGGCTTAAGGAAGGTGACAAAAACACAAAGTTCTTTCACCAAGCTGTGAACTGGCGACATTTGAGGAATAGAATCCTTTCAATAGTGGACTCTTCGGGTAGCCAAATTACGGAGCCTCAGCTGGTCCAGCAGCATTTTGTGGATTATTTCCGAGAGCTCCTCTTGCCTCGTCTAGAGCTGGATACTCCTTCAGTCTCAAAAATTCAGGAGGTTATCCGATCACAGTTCAGTGAGGACCACATTTCGTTTCTTGCTAGGCCCGTCTCTGAGCTTGAGATACATAACACTATTTTTTCCCTGGCTTGTGGGAAGGCACCAGGACCGGATGGTTTCACGGTGGATTTCTTCAAGGAGAATTGGGACACGGTGGGTCAGCTAGTTATGACTGCCATGAGAGATTTCTTCAATTCGGGGAGGCTCCTTAAAGAAGTGAACAATACCATCTTGGTGTTGGTTCCTAAGGTCCCAAATGCAACTACGGTGGACGACTTCAGGCCGATTGCTTGTTGCAACACGGTGTACAAGATTATCACCAAGGTGTTGGCTAATAGAGTTGCTGCCATGCTTAGGGATCTTGTCAGCCCGACTCAAAACGCTTTCGTCAAAGGGCGTAGAATTAGGGATAACATTCTTTTGGCGCAGGAACTTTTTTCTAGTTTCCATGTCGAACCATATACTCCGAAGTGTGCTATTAAAGTCGACTTCAGGAAGGCATATGACACCGTGGACTGGCGGTTTCTTGAGAACGTGTTACATGCCTTTAGGTTCCGTGATTGGCTAGTTCACCTTATCATGACCTGTGTGCGGACTCCTTGATTCTCCATTGCATTGAATGGGAGCTACATGGGTTTTCCCTAGTGGGCGTGGCTTACGACAGTGAGATCCCATCTCTCCCTACTTATTCACACTGGTTATGGAGGTGCTCTCTGGGATTATTGGGAGGAGCTCGCTTTAGCTAGACTTCAGATTCTTCTGGAGATGCAGACCTACTTCCATCTCGCACTTATTCTTTGCAGATGATGTGTTCCTTTTTTTCGAGGGGCACCTGCCATCTATGAAGCTTTTGAACGAGAGTCTCCAGCTGTTTTCCTCTTGGAGTGGCCTCCTTCCGAATTCAAGGAAAAGTGAGGTGTTCATTTCGGGAGGCCCGAAGTCCTTAAGGAATCAAATCCTTTTGGAGCTTGGTTTTGGTGAGGGTGCCCTCCCTGTGCGGTATCTTGGTGTTCCAATCATCACGGAGAGGCTTGGGAAAGCGTACTACGCGGTTCTTATTAGACGCATCACTTCTCGAGTGCAGTCTTGGACTCACCGTTTCCTCTCCTTAGCTGACTGGCTTCAACTAATCAGGTCAGTTCTTCATGCCATTTAGGCCTTTTGGGCAAGTGTTTTTATTATCCTTGCTACAGTTCTCGACCAAGTTGAGCGTATCCTTAGACAGTTCCTTTGGAAAGGACTTACTTTGGGCAGAGGAGGTGCCAAAGTGTCCTGGGAGGATGTTTGCCTTCCTAAAGTGGAAGGGGGGCTTGGTATCCGGAGATTGCGATAGTGCAACAAGGCAACCATGCTCAAGCATATATGGTACTTGTTTTCAGACAAGGAATCGTTATGGTGTAAGTGGGTCTATTCGACCTTCTTAAAAAACAAGAACTTCTGGGTTGTGAAGCAGCCGACCTGTTGCTTTTAGGCTTGGAAGAAAATTCTACAACTCAGGACTGAATGCCGGCTCTGCTTCCACTGGAGATTAGGAGATGGCTTAACAGCATCGCTCTGGTTCGATAATTGGCATCCAAGGGGTCCGTTGAATTTATTTTTCACAGATTCCTTCATATATAGCTCAGGCCTCTCTAGGCAGGCCTTGGTGGCTGACCTTTTCTCTGAGAATGGAGGGACTATCAGATCAGAGATTGAGTCTTGGGGTTCGCCTCTTCCCTCCTTGACTGATATGCAGGATCGGTTTAGTTGGAGGGAGGAGTCGTCAGGCATGTTTTCGGTGGCTTCAGCTTGGGAGATCATACGGCAGAAGAAGGAGAGTGTCAACTGGCATCGATTCATCTGGAGCAATGCCATTCTGTCTCGTCACCAACTGAACCTGTGGATCATTACCAAGCGGAGGCTACCCACTCAGGCCTTGCTTATGTCTCATGGCAGAATTGATGCTGCAACCTGCCCCTTTTGCAATGAGGTGCCTGATTCTATCGAGCATCTCTTTTTTGGTTGTCGCATTACCTCGAGTATTGCCTTTTTTTTGGGCTACCAGATGCAATCTCCCCTAGACCAATACATCTTGGGAGGAGACCCTCAGCTGGGCTAATACCTTCCTGTTGGGAAGGGAGTTTTATAATTGTCTGGCCTGTTATTCCTTTAGTGCACTATGCCACATTATATGGAAGAACAGGAACAATATTCTGTTTAGGGGAGAGCCGCTTTCTGTTCCGGCAATGAAGAATCATCTCATCAAGGTCGTGAAGGATAAGGCTATTACCTACAGGAATGTTGAGGACTTCGCTAGAAATAGACGGTTGCAGCGCTCGTGGGAGTTGGATCCTATTATCTTCTCTTCCCCTGTTTCTAGTTCGTTTGGCTAGGTGTCTTGTTGGTAGCTAGGTCGTTTTGCCTGGCGTTTTTTGCCGCTTGGCTCCTGGTTTTCCGCTTGGGTTGGTGCCTTTTGGCTTTTACTTCTTGGCTCCCTTCCACTCAGATTGAGCATGTTCATTTGAGTGTAAGTTTTTGGAGTTGGTTGGTTGTACATTTTGACCTTCCCCATTATATTAATACTTACTTTCACCAAAAAAAAAAAAAAAAATTGGGTGTCTATCTAATAACTTAAGGGTATGTCTAGAAAGATTTCACTTTTTACTTTTTGCTCAATGTAGCAATCGATGCACTTTGATTTTTCCTTAATCCCAGATGCTCGAAACTTTCACAATATATTAATATTGGCACATAAAGAATTTGCATACAACATTTCACATTTTCTTTAAATTTAGATAATATCTACAATTTTGGCAAGAAAACAAGGAAAGTGCTTATTGCTGTTTAAAAAGCTTAACTAAACAAGCACTAAGCTATTAGAATTGTTTATAGTAGTCTTACAAAATTTTTAGTGGTATCATAGTAGGAGGTCCTAGGTTTAAATCTTTATAAACCCCTAATTGCATCCATCAACAAATTTCCATGGTTTAGTTTAAAACCAAAATCCTGCCAATGTATGAGGGAGAGTGTAAGATATTTAAATAGGTCTTATTATCGAGTTTCTTCAAACATATTTGTTAGATATACTTTACTTGGTATATTTCAATTTTCAAGTATGGATCATACTTGACACGAGGATAATTAGTATATTAAAAATTATAAAGATTCTTTAATCAATTGCTTAACAAATGACTTTGGAGCACTCTTTAACAAAATTCATTTAAATATTTTACCCTACTAAACTTTCACATATGTTTTAGCAGTTTGATGATACCTTAATTTTTACCTATACCTTAGTAAATCCGCCCTTCCAATCGGATTAAAGACATAATTCATGATATTATTACACACTTTCACTTTTTCTAGTGTTACATACTAAAAACCTTTAAAAATGGTCTTACATAGGGTTACATATAATTCATTTATAATTTTGGATAATAATTTGAATTTTGATGGAAAAGTAAAACAAAAAGAAAAATGCTTTTGACTTTTCAGAAGTCTAGACAAATTAAATCTCATTCGTCACATGATATTTGTATGACGTGAATTAAAAAGAAAGAGGGAATTTTAAAAATGACCGGATAAGAAGAAAATGACTTATTGTATGTCAAATCGGAGTAGTTAGAGAGAGAGAGAAATTAAAAGAAACCACCATTCATTGCGCCGTTTCTCTGTCATATGCAAGAAAGCAAACAAAGATGACCATAAAATGTCCCTTTCTGACCGCATCTCTTTAACCCTTATATATAGACGAAGTCCTAAGAACAGCCTTCCTATGAAGTAAAAAAATTGAGCACCTCTCTCTGTCTCTCTCTCGATCTGTCTCTGTCCCTCTGTCTCTCTCTCTCTCTCTCTCTCTCTCTCTCTCTCTCTCTCTCTCTCTATGTGCGCGCACAAAAATGGTTGCATCGGACGTGAAGAGCCCCGTGCACAGCGTGAAGCTGTCGTCGATGGTGCCGGCTAAGGTCACGGGTAACAACACGGAGCATAAGCTGAGGAGCATGGACCTGGCGATGAAGCTCCACTACCTCAGGGGGCTCTACTTCTTCAGGAGCGACGCCGTCCAGGGGCTCACCATCTTCGACCTCAAGAAGGCCATGGCCCAGACGCAGGAGCTCTACCCCGCAGCGTCCGGCAGGATCAGGCGGTCCGAGAGTGAGAGGCCCGTCATCAAGTGCAACGACAGCGGGGTCCGCATCGTCGAGGCCCGGTGCGATCGGTCGCTCGACGAGTGGCTAGTGGCGACCAAGGAGGAGGATGGTGGCTGGGAGCTCCAGGACTTGCTGGTCCATTCTCAGGTTCTTGGCCCCGATCTCGGCTTCTCTCCCCTGATTTACGTTCAGGTAACTTTGTGCCCGTCTTCTATTTTAAAACCGTATCTATCTCATGTCGATGATTCATCCCTTAGATTGAATTAGTGCAATCCACTTCATACCATGGAACACGTCGATCTGGCCCACCAATCGTTACTTTCATTCTGTAACATATTATTTGTGAGCTTACCTTAATGTAGGTTGGTCAGCCATCGCACCAAACAATCCATCTTCCAAGTTTTCTCACAGTTTAAATAGTTTGATGGACCAAGAGATAGAGACTTTTAGCTGATACCTGGTCAAAAGAACTCCGATGACAAGAGACAGTTTTTGCTGATACCTCATCAAGGCAGAGATGCTTTAGCAGTTCTGACCTCGTACTGTTGTACAGTTTGTCAACGCGAACCCTGCCTCTTCCATGAAATGCCACGATCCATAGGATTCGGTCATCATAGTATTTCAGCGAGAAATAAAGATTTCATTTGTTCCGTGAAAAAGTAATTACTTTAATTTTTTTTAGTTAATCATTTATATTACTTAGCATGCATAGATTGCGCCATGTCAACGCTAGCCAGCCGATCAAATTTAATCAGATGAACTGAATTATTATAAATATGAAATTTTAGAACTCAATTAACCCAAAGAAAGAGTTAAGAATGAATTGGCATAGTTACAATAGGTATAAGACTTTTTTTATTACATTCCCCATGGGATTGGGTCATTATATTATTTTGATAGGAAATTACGGCTTCATTTGTTTTGCAAAAAATAAATGATTTAAAAAATATTTTCCTAAAAATAATCACTTATATCATTTAGAATAATTAGCCACTGAAAAATATTTTTTATTATCGAAGACAATTTTTATCTAAATATTTTCGTGGACAATTAAAATGTTTTTCGTTTAATCATTTTAGTAAGCGATATAAGTTCATTTTCACAAAACGAACGGGTCATCTACTTATCTAATTTGACATATTAATTAATCTACATAATCACGAAGCAGATCAAAAGGGGTTAGAGGAAAAATACAGTTGCCAGGAGAAATGGCAAAGAAACATAAACTTAGACGACAATTATTACTTTCTGTTGAGTTCTTGTTTTTTCTATCCATCATCAATAATCAGCAACTATTTTTCATTAAAATGGCATGGAGCTATATGTGTTGCCAATCAAAGCTTTGGTAGGGAAGCGATCGCAGAAGTAGGTTACCATCGAGGCCTTAAACGTGGAGGGATGGTCCCGCAACTTGTTATTGTCAAAACAGCATAGCAAGTTCTCATTTATGACCTCTTGTTTTAAGTCTTACCTAAAACAACGGTCGGCCATAAATGAACATTTCGAAATAAACAAGAAAGAAAAAGCTTTAAACCCAAAATCCGTCATGGGTACCCCGGCATTCCACCACCAATTCATTGCTCTTGTGCTTTTATAGGAAATAGGAAGTGCTATCAACATGGTACCTCCTAGCTAGGGATGTGTGCTCGGTTCTTGTCGAGGAGCGCTCTCGAGCATTCATTAGGGAGGACACAATCCGCCCATTAGTTGTCCGATTAGACATTCATCCTATTCGGTGTTGCAACGTAAACTTCCCATGAAGAACAGGGAAATTTTTCCGCTTTTGTTTACTTGTTTGTGTTTTGTTTGTTCAAATAGAAGATTAGAAGGGACAGAAGGGAGAAGAAAAGAAGGTTCTTGCTTTATCAATCGGCATACTTTTCCTTCTGCGTTTTATGTGGTTTGGGAACGAATTATCTTTTCTTTTGCTTCTTCAGAAAAGTTTAGAGAAGGGTTTGTTGACGTAACAGATGTGTGAGTGTTATGTTTTTCTTGGAGTCACAGTTCACTTGGTTCGCATGCGGAGGAATCTGTGTGAGTCTGAGCTGGGCTCATGCCCTCGGAGATGCATTCGCAGCTTCCTCCTTCATCAACATGTTCGGCACTAACATGGCCGGTCATGCGCCGCCCAAGTCCCTCCATGCGCCAATTCCCGAAAGGCCCAAATTCCCTGCTGAGTCGATGCTCGACACGGCGCCATCGACCATTAAAAGGGTCGACCCGGTTGGGGACTGCTGGTTAGTCGTCAATAGCTGTAAGTTGGAAACCTACTCCATTCACGTCACCTCGCAACAACTCGATCACATCACGGGCAAATACGGATTGCTTGGTGAATCTAAAACATCGCATTTCGAACTACTGTCCGCTTTGATTTGGAAATCCTTGTCAAAGATAAGGGGAGACGGTGGGCCGAAGGTTGTAACCGTGTGTGAGAACAATGTCCGTAGAGAACTGAATCCGTTACCCTCAAATGACATGGATTTGAGCAGTGCCGAAGTGAATTTCTCAGCGGCAGAAGCGGAAGTATCTGATCTCGCGAAGCTGATCACCGAGGCGGTGAATGAGAATGGCTTGATTGAAGAAATGGTGGAGAGAGATGATGGGAAGCTGGACTTCATTGCATATGGGGCAAACTTGACATTTGTGAATCTAGAGGGTGCAGATGTATATGGGCTAGAGTTGAAGGGCCAGAAGCCAATTTTTGCAAGTTACACAATAAGTGGGGTTGGAGATGAAGGGGTGGTGCTGATCCTTCCAGGACCAGGAAATGGGAATGAGAAGGGTGGTGGGTTTGGAAGGACAGTGACGATGGCCCTACCCCAGGCTCAAATGGCAGAGCTCAGGAAGGAGATCAATGAAACGTGGGGACTTTTGCCCTAATGATAGGGCGACAGCTTTTGAAACAACACGGAGACTCGCTTTGCTGGCAACAACATATGACAAAATTCATCATAGCGCAAAAATATATGTGGATTTGTGTTTTCCTAAATAAAGTTATGATGAAAGTTGACATTTATTCTTGATGTCCTTTAGCAAGCGCCCTTAAGAAAAAATAAACATGTAATAGACCGTCTTATAGTGGTAATACATCAAATCGTGTGTGGCTCTAATATAATTTTTGAGTCTATCACCTGATTAGCTAGCTTTCAGGATGAGCCCTCCAAGGAATTAGTGTTTGCACAATTTGATTTATATATAGGCTAGGTCGACATAGTAACTGGTAAGTAGATTTGTTTTTATAAGACAATAAATTATTTTTAGTCTCTCTTTTTTGGAATGCTAGTTTTTAGTATTACATATAATTTATATTTCAAGAGTTGCTTCCGGTTCAAGTAATCCAATGAGAAAGATTTCTCTCTATGTCAGTGAATTAAATTTGTGACAAGAAATTGAGAAGATTTTATGAATCCAGTAAGAAAGATTTCTTTTATATGAAAAAATCTAGTCGAAATCAAGACCGGACAAAAAATGTTTTTATTAGCGTTTCTCCTTCACGCATCATCTTTTTTCCATGTTTCTGAGCTTGACAGGAAAAGAACAATGACAAAGGAAAAATACCAAGGTGTTCCCGATAAAGGTTTCCTTCTCGCACCAGCTTCATCAGTTGAATCAACACCCTTTTCACCAAATGCACTCTGAAGTAAACTTGCACCATGGGAGGCAAGATTAGATTCACCTGTTTATGGCACCGCTTTTATCTTGTCTGAAGATTCCTCCAACTCTTTTGTAGATGCAGACTCTCTGTTGGTGCACTTAATGGATAGGCAGCCACAAAATGGGCCGCAGAGTGATCCAGCGCCCCAACATTCACATCTCGATGTTTTGCATGATGAGCTTTTGCTGCATGAGCAGCAAACCTCAGTTCTATCCTTTGAAGAGGTTCTTCCACGCCATTACTTCATTAATCTCTGGTTCTTGGGTATCAGAAGATGAATGGCGTCCATTTTTGTCTCTTCTCCTAGGTGGCCGTTTTCCTGACTCTACACAGTCTTCATCATCATCATCTACTACCCACTCATCATCGTCACCATCTGCTGCATCACCATCTGAAGAATCTGATTCCGGTGTGTCCATGTCCTCGAATAGAAACATTGATGCCCAGTGTTCCTACAGAAAAAATCGCCCCTGAATCTGTACAAGCCACTTTGACCAAAAAAAAAAAAAAACAGTGCAAGCCAATCAATGTGATGGAAAATCTCAACATTATGCAGGCACATAAAGCACACATCACCAAAGCATAAACTACAAAGGTAAACTTGAGAAAAAAAATACTAATTTCCAACACTTCAATGAAAAATAGAGCAAGAAAAAGGCAGACATCTCCCAAACCTACTTGTGTAAGCCATATTTATGTGGTCCGATGTTTAGGCCGGAATCCCCGGAATCTGCTGCATTTGATTTGTAGTGCTTCTTCAAGAGGATGTCCTGCCAAATGTTTGCAAGTGAAGACCACTTTAAAAGCATAATGAAGACCAGAATAGATACAAGATAATCAACTAGTGACAATTACATCACAGACACACACACACAAAAACTATATATATATTATCAAGAGAACTAAGCACAAGAGAGCATTAGAGATTGTTTGACGCGAACAATTAACAAAAAGCTAGGTATAGAAGCAAATCACATTCCCATGAGACTAGTTTGCTTGCAATAACAGATGAATGCTCTGCCAAAATGCTTATGGTAGACTTCTCAGAATAACTACCATATCAATATCTAGCTCCTTTATTAAAACTAATCATTAAAGATACTAGCAGCATATTTACCAAGTTACTCAAACTGCAGCTATAACACAAGTTTAGCAGGTTCAAGTACAACTGTCCACATAAGGCTCTAGCTACCGAATGCATATAGTGCTTTAGTGTTCTCACCTGCGATGCGACTTTAGCTGATGAACAAGTTCTAACTTCTGCATTTCCAACTGTCTGATCACAGTGCTTAGTTTGACAACTCTCTCCTTTAAATCTCTTATATGTGAGTCCTCTTTGCGATCAACGTCTTTATTTCACAGTAGACACCTTTAAAAATACAAGAAGAGTCAAGTTTAGCTCATATATTTTTTAGTAGTTGCGGGGTGGAAACAGTTTAGTTACATCAAATGCATTATCATAAAAAAAACTCAGAAGTAATAGAACGTGATACTTTCCTACAAGACATGTATGACTTACAAAATTTTAGAATCTACTAGGGGCGCGCATGACAACGTTTTTATTTCTCTATTTCTCTATTTTTCTATTTCCCAGAACAGGTTTGGAATAGAAATCCGTTTGGTAATACAATTTCATTTTCTATTTCTGGAACAAATTTCTATTCCAAAAATAGATTTGGAATATAAATTAAAAGTTAAATTTTTTAGCTTTTCTATTTCTGGAACAAAAATGAGAAATCAATATTTTCTTCATCGTTCACTCTTGTCATCACCCATCGCCACCCGCCGCCCGTGGGATCTGCTCACCGATCGCCCGCCACTAGCCCTAGCCATCAACCGCTTGCCACCGACCGCCAACCACTAAATGCAGGCCGTCAGCCACCAGACTCCAGCCGCTTGTCATCGATCGCCAGCCGTCGAATGTTGGACGCTCGTTGGTCATTGGCCACTCATCGCCAACCACCGGACATCGAAGGCCCATCGCCATCCACCGAACATCCCCCACCGACCACCCGTTGGCCACCACCGGCCGTCGGATGTCGACCGTCGGACTTCGGCTGTTGGCCACCCACCTCCAACTGCTGGTTGCCAGCCACTAGACTCCAGCCATTGGCCACCCGCTGTCAACCGCCGGACTCTTGTCGTTGGCCCCTTGCCACGATCGTCGAACTCCAGCTTGGCCACCCACCACCGGACTCCGGCTTGGCCACCCACTACCGGCCACCGGACTTCAGCCATTGGCCACCCGCCGCTAGCCACCGATTGCCAGCCTCTAGACGTCGAACACCAGACTCCGACCACCCACCATCAATCACCAAACGCCGAACGCCGATCGCGGACGTCAGACTCCGGCCACCGAATGCCGACCGTCGCCACTCCTAGAAATAGAAATTTTATTCTCTTATCAAACGAATTTTTATTCTACAAATAGAAATTATGAATCGTTATCAAACGCGTTTCTTTGCTGAGAAATTCATCCATGGAATATAAATTGATTTCTATTCCAGAAATTTTTTCATGCATGCCCTAGAAGATCACAATATAGTACTACACTGAATCCCACACTGAGTCAATCTGACATGTGTAGTAAGATTAGTGCTTAGTACCTCGAAGAAGATGCCAAATTAAAAAGGTAGTTCATCAGGTTCTTTGCATGCCACTGAGGACCCTTTCACGCTCTTCCGCTTCGATAGCTGCGATGCCGTGGACACTAAGGTGCTGGAAGAAGTCGCAAGCATGTTCTCAAGAGCAAAAATTCTTGAGTCTCTCGCACCAGGAGACTGCAGGTGGACAATCACTACAAAGTTCATCATCCAAAGATATTTAGAGCATATCAACGCCAATATGAAGATGATGAACGAGCTAATGGTGAATTATCGCAAACAGAATCTGCTGCTACTTCCCCAACCTTAAGTTTGCTTGCTTACGCAATTCCGCTTCTTACTTAAGTCTAGCAATCTCCTTCGCCATTCTGGCCCTCCTACAGAATGAATGGAACTTATTTAGGAGAGGGAATACACTATGCCACATGTATGCAAATGACAATCTAAAAGCACAAAAACTGACGAAGTAGCACATAATTACTAAGGGCCTGCACGGTTGTGTTCTTTTTTTTTGTTTATGAACAAAAAAAGAATAGAAACGCGTTTGTTTGCATTTTTATTCCAAATCTGTTTTTTTGTTCCCGGGAACAAAAAAAGAACAGAAATAAAAAACAAAAAAATTTTTTTTTTGTTTCAGAAACACTTTTTGAAGAATTGAAAGAACAAAAACACAAGAAACACTTTCTTCTCTTTTTTTTCTTCTTCTTTTCTTCTTCTTTTTTCTTTGGCTAGTCGCTGGCCTTGGCCATGGCCGGCGACCGGCCGTCGAGGGCCAGCGACCTCGCCAAAGCGTCGCCAGCCCCCGGCGAGGCCGAGCGTCGCCGGCCCCTAGCGAGGCTCGGCCTCGCCTTGGCTAGGCGAGCTTGGCCTTGCCGGGGCCGGCGAGCCTCACCATGGCTTGGGTGAGGCCGCCGGCCCTCGTTGGCCGGTCGCCGACCATGGCCAAGGCCAGCGACCGGCCAAAAGAAGAAAAATAATAAATAATAAATAATAAAAATAAAAAAAAAAAGGAAAAAATTAATAAAAATATTAAAAAATTAAAAGAAACAAAAAAAAGAACACAAATTTACCAAACGTGTTTCTATTCATTTTTAATTCCCGGAACAAGTTTACCAAACACGTTTTTCGATCAAAAATTGTTCCCCGGAACAAAAATAGTTTTTTCTATTTCTATTCCCCGGAACAATTTTTTAACAGAAACACAAACAAACGCACCCTAACTGGCCGAAATCCTAAAACAATAATGAGACTGAACTAATATAATGTGCATATAGACCCAAATACGCTTGCGCATGAACAAACCCTCTAATTCAGCGTGCTTAGAAGAACTTTTCAAGAATGACATTCACCAAGAAACAAGAAGCAACTGCCTCTTGTCATATATAGCAGAATATTGAATTAAACGTACTATAGTACTATGGCATCAGTGAACGGCATTAACCACACACACACACACACAAAAAGGTTAATTGAAAGGCCATTATATAATATACAACTGAGACAAATGATTGTAAAAGAAAAAGAAAATCTACAACCCAGACAAACAATAAACTTTGTATGATCATGAAGATGAGAAATACGTCTCAATTGGATTTCCTTCGTGATAATTAAGAATTGAACTCACTCTTTCATATGACGTTCATATTCAGAACGTACTTCAGGAACCCATATGGCGACTTCTAGCTCATGCTCAATGGTCCGCATCCAAGCCTTTTCTCAACAAAATACAATTTGTCAGAATCATATTAGAGAAGGAACTCGAACATTCACTAAGACATTAGATATCTATGAGATTAAAGGTTCAATTGGGCTTATCCAGGTGCAAATGCAATGAGCCTGTTGGCCCCTTGGATAAGATAAACTTTCATTCATCACACGTCAAACAGGATGTAAAATGGACACCCGCAGCACCTGTCAAAGGAAAATTAATTGACTAAAATAAAGACAAAAAGATGAGCACAATGCCTTCGTTTATGTAAGCTCCCTACCAGATGTCTCCCCAGAGAAGCTTTTCGAGACTCCAGCAGTTCTTTCAGCCTTTTGGTAGCCATAGAAGCTTCTTCTGTCTCCGCTGTAAGACCTGATATTAACCACGAGCACAAAATAATAGAAAGAGTAAAAGAATAGTATACTCTCGATTAAGAAAAAATTCAAGGAATCTATCAAAAAAGAAACTAAATTACCATCTTCTGCCTTTGGTTCAAAGCCAATTACTTGTGCATCTCATACTCATTCCTCCGTCCCTCTTTCTCCAGCTGTGCAACAAGAAACACATATTTATGGGAGACCTAATATGAGTAGCGAAAACATAATTTCTAGGAACCAATAATAAGATGAACGTAACACTCTAATGCAGGTGGTTAAGTCGAACAGTAAAATTTCAATGCCCAGCCAGATTCATAGCAAAGCCATATGATATTGCAGTGTGCATCCTATGCATTAATCTTTCTTCATAAATATATGAATAATCGTCACGCTGGATCTTGCATGTTTTAAATAACAAAATAAAATCCCTTTTCAAATACAAAAAAAAAAAAATTCATTTTTTCCTCCCCCTTAATATCATGCATGACCTATGTCTTGCATGTTTTAAATAACAAAAAAAAAATCCTGTTTCAAAAAAAAAAGTTCATTTTTTTCTCCCCTTAATATCATGCATGACCTAGCGGGAATTGATATGTCAAATTTGAAAATATAGATGTGGTAAGGAGAAAGGAAATAAATCGCGATCATGGGTTGCCTAGCAGTTATACAAGGTGGGATAGTATTGTTATGGGATAGAGTGATGACAGAAATTACATAAAGAGTCGGAGGTGTCCCAAACATTAATTTTTTCCTTGGCTTGCCCATTTAAAATCTCAAGATTCTCTAGTTTTAGTTGGAAACCTAAGACTCCGCACAATTTTATAAACCTTTGATGAATTTGATTTATGATAATCTAAGCTCATTGCGTCTCCGTTCTTAGTTCACACATTAAAAGCATTTGAGATTTACGGAAGCACTATAATAGGCACAACAGTCATTATTCTTTGTCAGCATTTCCGTTTTTATGGTGGTAGAGACAAGAAAATGAGATGGTGAGAGTAAAGGAGTCCCTTTCTACAAGATGAAGGGGAAAAAACGAGAGAGGCTTTGGTCTCGCTGTTGTTAAAATATGGCTACGAACTTGGTAGAACAATGAAGACGGATACTAAGAGTACTTAGATCGGACTTTGAGACGTGATATCACTTTCTTTAAGGATTTATTTGCCCCACAACGTTGCTAATGGTCACCGGCAAAAATCCTCCAGGATACAACAAAGTCTCGGATGAAAATACTAGATAGCAATTCTAGTATTTCTCCAGGATCTCTCTAGGAAACAATCGAAAGAATTAGCTGTAGTTTTTCATAAAGAAGACTCGAAAATGACCACCATTTTCCTTCCGAAAAATGACAAGTATATATATGAAACAGTCTTGCAACTCTTCGTGAAAATTGCCAAAGAAAAATGAACAAACACATCTTTTAGAAAAATTGTTCGGATAAACAATTGCGACTCTTCGGAAGAGGTTGAAAACCGAACAATTGCAACCTTTCGGGAAAAATAATTGCAAGCCGAATGAGTAATTTTCCAAAGGTTGTCTCGAAAAGACACAAACAAATTCGGAATAATAATATTTTTTTAATAGAATTTCGAATTTTCATTTTATATATTTTATTTCCAAAATTCTCAAAATAAAAGACAACCTTTGAATTTACTAAAATTAAAAAATAAATAAATAAATAACAAAGGGATTAGTGTTAATTAAACCACGGGCGCGCAAAGTGCTAAGTGCGCCAAATAATCGCGCACCTGCACACGGGTATGGTGGGGTCTAGCCTCACCCAACTATTCCTTGAAATACACAAGGAAATTCTTCACTTGTAAATTACGTCACTTCCTCCCACTTTTCCTATATGGGATAAGGAAAAACACTCAGTTTATTTTGACAAATAAACCTTCAACACTCGCCACCTAGGGGAGGCACATAAATGAGGGAGTTTGGACATTGCACGAAGCAAAGGCGAGGACGGCTCGAGCTGATCCAACTTTTCTCAGGTCGCATCGATGCGATTATCAAAAAGAGGGATGGAGGCGTGTGCTAGCTAGCTTAGCTGCCAACGACCCTCGATTAATGGAGGTCATGCTTTTATGAGAGACGAGCAATGATTTCCGTAGGGATTATCGTATAACGATTGCAAAAGGGGCTGGCTGCTAGTCTCTCTCGTTGCAAGCTCATCGCCACTCTCTCTCTCTCTCTCTCCTTATGAAGTGGCAGCCAAGAAATTGCAGGTCCATGTCTGAAAAGTACCCAGCTTAACAAGCTGGACACATACACATCTATCTCAATTAATTATGCCGGGAAAACGAAGAAGCATAGATAGCACCGTCAGATTAGGTACATGTCGAAAGCTGTTGAGCTGTTAAGCAACAAATTCCATCACGATCTGTTCGCTTGTGACAGTTATCGGCACATTTCGATCGAGTGAATGATGATGAAGGAGCAGCTTCCATGGTGTTCTGGAACGACAAAAGTACTTCAATTAATTGTTCGCACAGCTTGCAGCTAGACCCCTGAGATAACTCCCCTTATCATTATACTTGTATTCGATGAGGAGGAACTTCGCTTTGACGTTCCCTAAAGAGAAAACGTATGTATTACTTCGTGAACTTCCAACCTCACTTTTCCATATCAAATGCATTTCTTACATTTCAAACCTACAATTAATATCCTCACTTTTCACTATAAATATCAAGTTGCATCTCTCACCTATATATAACTTACAAAATTTCAATTTTATTTCCCAAACTACCTAATATCCAAAAAAACCTAACACTCACATACTCTATAGGGTATAAAACCAATTGTACGAATGCCAATGCATTCCTAACCTTTTTCAATTTAATTAATTTAGTTCTATACGTTTTGGTGATTTGTTAATGTAGTCATTTCGGTCAATTTTAGTTAGAAATCGCTAACATTGTAATTTAATAAGTGCAAACCATTCTACGTGACATAGCCAGCGTTGATGTGAGTAAATTTTTCAATCCTTTTAAAATTTTCCTATTTTTCCTCTTTTTTCCATTTTTCTCTCATATTCTTTTTTGTCTTTTTTGTCTTTTTTCCTTCTTTCCCTCTTCCCTTCACTTGTCACCGGGCCTCGAAGTTGGCCAGCAGAAGTGTCCCAACCCCAATGACTTGGGGAGGGAAATAGGAAAGAAAAAAGAGAAAGAGGAAAGGAAAAGAAGGAAAATGAAAAAAAAAAAATTGAAGAAATTTAGAAAATTTTTATAAAATTGCAAAATTATCTATGATAATATGACCAAGTCATGTAAGACAACCGGCTTCCATGTCAACAATTTCTAACCAAAATTATTTGGAGTGGTTATATCAATAAATCATCAAAATGTTTAAGACTAACTTGAAGGAATTGAAAAATATATAATTAAATTGTTGCTTCCAAGGCTGTTGCTGACCTTAGATCCAAGCTCAGTGGCCATCCCCATGCTGGGTAAAGACTAGATCGATGTCAAACAACCTCAACCTCATAGCCATGGCCGAGCCTTGCTGCAAATCTTGCACGGCTCGCGAGCCTGTTGCAGAGGATCACTGCAGGCTGTGGCCCTCGCAATGTCAAGGTTGACGTCACGGGGCCTCGACGTTTGCAAGCTGCGGGCTCAAGCCGAGCTCACCTAGCCTTTCTGTCATGAGCCATGACCGATCTCACACGGCTAGAGATAGGGAGAGAGGCACGAGCCACAGCTAGCGCAAGGGTGTCGAGCGGTGGTTCAACATTGTACTACTGTGTGTAAGAAGGGAGAAGGGGAGAAAGTGGGAGAGTTTTGGGCACGTATGGGGGCAAATGGGTCTTTTTATTTTTTATTTTTACCCAAAAAAAAAATGTAGGTTTGAAATATGGGGAGAGTATCAGATGTCCAGAGCAAAGTTTTTGGAATATTTAAGTGACAAATCAGGCGCTCATCTATAATTTATTGGCTAGTCTAGAAAGACTTCACTTTTAACTTTTTGCTTAATGTAGCAATTCATGCACTTTGATTTTTCCTTAATCCCAAACACTCAAAATTTTCACAATATGTTAATATTGACACATAAACAATCCACATACAACATTTCACATTTTCTTTAAATTTAGATAATATTTAAAATTCGGCAAGAAAACAAAAAAATTGCTTACTTCTTTTTAAAAATGCTTTTACAATAGTTGGTAATAGTCTTACAAAATTTTAAGTGGTATCATAATAGGTACAAACCTTTTCAAGCCCCTAATTGCATCCATCAATCAATTTCCACGATTTAGTTTTATACCAAAATTATGTTGATGTGTGAGGAAGAGTGTTAGATATTCAAATAGTTCTTATTATCGAATGTCTTAAAACATATTTGTTAAATATACTTGGTATTTATCAATTTCCAAGTATGGATTATACGTAACACGAGTGCAATCAATGTATTGAAAACTATAAAGATTCTTTAATGGGTTACTTAACAAGTGCCTTTAGAGCACTTTTTAACAAAATCCATTCACCAAACTTTCACCTATATTTTAGCACTTTGATGATGCCTCAACTGAATTTTTACTTATCCCTTACTAAATCCACCTTTCCAACCCGATTAAAGACATATCATTCATGATGGTGCACGCTTTCACTTATTCTAACGTTACAAAGTAGGCAGCTTTAAAAATGGTCTTACATAGAGTGAAATTTCAATCATTCATAATATTTAATAAAATTTGGATAATAATTTGAATTTTGATGGAAAAAGTAACCAAAAAAAAATGCTTTCGACTTTTTAGAAGTCTAGACGTCCATGATGTTTGGAAGGAATTTCTATTAATGACCGGATCAAAGGAATATAATTTATTGTATATCAAATCGGAGCGATTAGAGAGAGAAATTAAAAGAAACCACTAATCATTACGTCATCATATCTCCGGAGTAAAGTGCTATATAAAAGTTAGCTCAAGATCCTGAATGCGCCGTTTATCTTTCTTCCGCTATTAACCAAACAAAGATCAAAATCGTCTCTTCATTGTCCCTTTGTGACCACATCTCTTTAACCCTTAAATATAGACGAAGTCCCAAGAACAGCCTTTCTATAAAGTAGAAATATTAAATGTGCATAGTGTGAAGCTGTCGTCGATGGTGCCGGCTAAGGTGACACCCAACAACACGATGCACGAGCTGATGAGCATGGACCTAGTGATGATCTATTTCTGTTTCATAATTATTTTTTTGTTCCAAAGTTATTTGTGAAATAGAAATCCATCTAGTAAAATTATTTCATTTTTTTATTTTTGAAATAGAAATTTATTTCCAAATAGGTTTGAAACAAAAATCAAAAATAAATTTTTTTACTTAGCTATTTTTTGAATAGAAATTATAAATAAAAATTCTTCTTATCGTTCGTCCTTACTACCAACCAGCCATCCATCTACGCCGTTTATCGTCCGCCCAATTGCGGTCAATCGACTATCACCTGCCACCACTTGCCATTCATTGTTGCCTACCGGCCACCAATTGCCATCCGTCGTCTACCATCCGCCGCCAACGGATGCCAACCATCGATCATCTTCCGTCGACTGTTGGTTGTCATCCGCCGCCACCGTCGTCATCGGGTGCTGGCTGCCGATTGCCGTTTGCTGTCACTGTCAACCGCCAGCCGCCATCCGTCAATTGATGGTCCCCCTCCATTGCCTTCAATCATCGACCATCACCTTTTGGAAGGGAGAAATTTTATGTCATTATAAAACATGTATTTTTGCTTAAAAACTCATCCAAAAATAGAAAAAGAAAATTTTATTTTTCTTCCAAAAATTAATTTCTATCTTAAATAGTTATCATTCGTGCCCCCAAATACTCATGTGAAAGCTTAAAATACCTGAATTCCAGGACCATTGCCACCCGCAGCACCTGCACATCAAAGGAAAATTAATTGATTAAGGATAAAGAAAAAAAAATATGAGCACAAGGCCTATGTTTATGTAAGCTCCCAACCAGATGTCTCCATAGAGGAAGCTTTTCGAGACTCCAGCAGTTCTTTCAGCCTCTTGGTAGCCATAGAAGCTTCTTCTATCTTCCGCTGCAAGATTTGATATTGACCACGGGCACAAATTAATAGAAAGAGTAAGATAATAGTAGACTCTTGAGTAAGAAAAAATTCAAGGAATCTAACAAAGAAGAAACTAAATTACCGTCTTCTGCCTTTGGTTCAAAGCTGATAACTTGTGCATCTCATGCTTATTCCTCCGTCCCTCTTTCTTCAGCTGTGCGACGAGAAACACACATTAATAGGATACCTAATATGAGTAGCAAAAACATAATTTCTAGGAGCCAATAATAAGATGAATTTGTTATTATTAAATCTTTTCTTTTCTTTCTTCTTTCTTTCTTTTTTTTTTTTTCTTGTTTTCTCTTTTCTTTCTTTGGGACATCTAATCATTTTTCAAATGGAAAATATTTTCAGGTTACAAAGCCGAACATTAAAATTTTCGATGTCCAGCCAAATTCTTAGCAAAGCCATATGATATTGCAGTGTGCATCCTATGCATTCAACTTTTCTCATAAATATAAGAATAATCGTGACGCTTGGTCATGCATGTTTTAAATAACAAAATAGAACCCCTTTTCAAAAAAAAGTTCATTTATTTCTCCCCCTTAATATCATGACCTAGCGGGAATTGATATGTCAAATTTGAAAATATAAAAGCAGTAAGGAGAAAGGAATTAAATCGCGATCACGAGTTGCATAACAGTTATACAAGATGGGATGGTGTTGTTATGGGATCGAGTGATGACAGAGATTATATAAAGAGTTGGAGGTGTCCCAAACATTTATTTTTTTCCTTGGCTTGCCCATTTAAAATCTCAAGATTCTCTAGGTTTAGTTGAAAATCTAAGACTCTGCACAATTTTACAAACATTTAATGAATTTGATTTATGATATTCTAAGCTCATTGCGTCTCTGTTCTTAGTTTACACATTAAAAGCATTTGAAATTTACGGAAGTACTATAGTAGGCACAACAGTCATTATTCTTTGTCAGCATTCCCCTTTTTATGGTGGTAGAGACTAGAAAATGAGACGGTGAAAGTAAAGGAGTCCCTTTCTACAAGATGAAGGGGGAGATAACGAGGGAGGCTCTGGTATCGCCACCTAGGGGAGGCACATAAATGAGAGAGTTTGGGCGTTGCACGAAGCGAAGGCGAGGACGGATTGAGCTGATTTGACCTTTACCAAAAAGAGGGAGCTGGCATGAATGCGCCAGCTAGCTCAGCTGCCGACGACCCTTAGATTGGTGGCGGCCATGCTCCCACGAGAGACTGAGCAGTGATCTCTGGACAGAATATCGTACAACGATTATGAAAGGGGCTGATGGATAGTCTCCCTGATCGGAAGCTCATCCTCACGCTCCCTCCCTCTCTCTCTCCATATGAAGTGACCGCCAAGGAATTACATGTCCACGTGTGAATAGTACCCAACTTAAGAAGCTGGCCAGATCCCATCTCAATCATCTATATCAGGGGAAAAAGCATCGATCTGCACCATATGATTAGGAACACGTCGAAAGCTGTCGAGCTATTTCAATATCGCAGCGAGAAAGCAATAAATTCCATCACTATTTGTCCGATTGAGATCGTTACCGGTGCATTTTTGTCGAGTGTATGACGATGAAGGAGCAGCTTTCATGGTGTTCTGGCACGATAACAAGTAGTTCAATCATCTGTTCCCATGGCCCATGACTAAACTCTCGAGATTCCTCCCTTTATCATTATCCTTATATTCGAGAAGGACCTTCACTTTGACATTTAAACGTATGGATTACTTCATGTACTGCTAACCGCACTTTTCGATATTAAATGCATTTCCTACATTTCAAACCTACAATTATTATCTTCGCTTTTTACAATATATATTGAGTTGCATCTCTCGACTATATAATTTACAAAAGTTCAATTTGATTTCCCAAATTACCCGATCCCCAAAAAACCCAAAAGTCACAAACTCTAAAGGATAATTGCCAAAAAAGTCCAAAACCAATTGTAAGAATACCAATTCATTCCCAAACTTTACAATTTGGCCAATTTACTTTTATACATTTTGACAATTTTTCAATATAGTCATTTCGGCAATTTTAAATAGAATCATTGATGTAAAAATTTAGTCAACATCGGCCGTTCTACATCACATGATCAGTATTAATATGAATAATTTTTTTAATTCTTTTAAAATTACAGAGGCTCAATGCAAGCGGCGGCCCTCGCGATATCAAGGTTGACCTCACCGATCCTCGATGGTTACAAGCTACGGGCTCAAGCCGAGGTCGCCCAGCCTTGCTGTCATGAGTCATGACCGGTCTCACCATAGCCAGAGGTAGGGAGAGAAGCGCAACCACGGCTAGGGCGAGGGTGTCATCATCACCATCAAGGTCGGGTTGTGGCATCGAGCGATGGCCTAACATTGTGCAAGGGGCTCTCAATCGTCTGTACTGCTATGTGAAAGGAGAGAGAAAGGGTCAGGAGAGAAAGTGGGAGAGAGTTTTCGCATGTATGAGCACAAATGAGTCTTTTTAGGTTTGGGAGATGCGAACTATAAGTTCTGAAATGTGAGGGGTATTAGACATGTAGCGCAAAATTTTCAGAATATTTAAGTATCAAATTGGGTGTCTATCTAATAACTTAAGGGTGCATCTAGAAAAAATTCACTTTTCACTTTTTGCTCGATGTAGCAATCGATGCACTTTGATTTTTCCTTAATCCCAAATGCTCGAAAGTTTCACAATGTATTAATATTAGCACATAAAGAATTCGCATACAACATTTCACATTTTATTTAAATTTAGATAATATCTAAACAAGCCTTAAGCTATTAGAATAGTTTATAGTAGTCTTATAAAATTTTAAGCGGTATTATAGTAAGAGGTCCTAGGTACAAATCTTTCTAAACCTCTACTTGCATCCATCAACAAATTTCCACGGTTTAGTTTTAAATCAAAATCCTGTCAATGTGTGAGGGAGAGTGTAAGACATTTAAATAGGTCTTATTATTGAGTGTCTTCGAACATATTTGTTAGATATACTTGACTTGGTATATTTCAATTTTCAAGTATCGATTATACATAACACGAGGGTAATCAACATCTAAAAAATTATAAAGATTCTTTAATCGATTGCTTAACAAGTGCCTTTGGAGCACTCTTTAATAAAAATCCATTTAAATATTTTACCCTACCAAACTTTCAAATATGGTTTAGCAGTTAGATGATGCCTTAACTTAATTTTTACCCATACCTTACTAAATCCAACCTTCCAATTTTATTAAAGACATTTAATCATGATATAATTACAGACTTTCACTTTTTCTAGTATACGTGCTAGAAACCTTTAAAAATGGCCTTACATAGAGTTCCATGTAATTCGTTCATAATTTTGTTAATAATTTGAATTTTGATAGAAAAGTAAAACAAAAAGAAAAATACTTTCGACTTTTCAAAGGTCTAGACAAACTAACTCTCACTCGTCACATGATGTTTGGATGATGTAAATTAGGAAGAAAGAGGGATTTTAATGAATGACTGGATAAAAAAAAAATTATTGTATATTAAATCAGAGTCGTCAGAGAATGAAAAAAAAATTAAAAGAAAGCACTAATCATGACATCGTCATATCTCCATCGTGAAGTGCTATAAAAGAGCTGCAAGATCTGAACGCGCCGTTTCTCTTTCATACGCAAGGAACCAAACAAAAGGCACCATAAAATCGTCTCTTCAATGTTCCTTTCTGTCCACATCTCTTTTAACAGTTAAATATAGACGAAGTCCTAAGAACAGCCTTCCTATGAGGCAGAAAGATTTGACACCTCTCTCTCTCTCTCTCTCTCTCTCTCTCTCTCTCTGCACAAAAATGGTTGCATCGGACGTGAAGAGCCTCGTGCACAGTGTGAAGTTGTCGTCGGTGGTGCCGGCTAAGGTGACACCCAACAACACAGTGCACGAGCTGACTAGCATGGACCTGGCGATGAAGCTCCACTACCTCAGGGGGCTCTACTTCTTCAGGAGCGACGCCGCCCAGGGGCTCACCATCTTCGACCTCAAGAAGTCCACGGCCTACTGGCTGGAGCTCTACCCCACGGCGTCTGGCAGGATCAGGCAGTCCGAGACTGAGAGGCCTGTCATCAAGTGCAACGACACCGGGATCCGCATTGTTGAGGCTCAGTGCGACATGTCACTCGACGAGTGGCTGGCGGCAACCAAGGAGGATGGTGGCTGGGAGCTCCAGGACTTGCTGGTCCATTCTGAGGTTCTTGGCCCTGAACTTGGCTTCTCTCCCATGATTTACGTTCAGGTAATTCAGTTACCATGTGTCAGTCTTCTATTTTAGAACTGTAAATATCTTATGTTGATCGATCCAGTAGATTGAATTTGTGCAAGAGGATCTCCACTTCGCACCATGGAACATGTCAATCTAGCCCACCAATCATTACTTCCATTCTGTAACGTGAGCTTACCTTAATCTAGGCTGGCCAGTCATTCGCACCGGACACTCATCTTTTAAGTTTTCTGACAGTTGAATAGTTTGATGGACCAAGATAAGGACTTTTGGCTGATCCCTCGTCAAAAGAACTCGGATGGCAAGAGATAGGAGGTTTAACGGATGCCTCGTCAAGGCAGAGATTCTTCAGCGATTTTGACCTCGTACAGTTTGTCAACGCAAACCCTGCCTCTTCCGTCAAATGCCACCATCCATAGGACTCGGTCATCGTAGTATTTCCACAGGGAAATAAGGTTTCCTTTTCTTTCTATTTTTTGCAAAAAATAATTGTTTATTACTTTCACTCAATCCAACAACCGGCCAGAGGAACAAAGAGAGGAAAAATAAATAGAGAGAAAGAAAAGAAAAAGAAAGGAAAAAGGAAAAAATTATTAAAATTATTAAAATTATTTACGTCAACGTTGGTCATGTCAAACCAACACCATCTGCCATGTCAGCACCGGCTAGCCTAATTTGGCCAATCGGCTGAATTAGCACAAATACAAAGGATTTATGACTCAATTGGTTAAAAAAAATTATGATTGAATTGACATAATTATAATAGGTATATAACTTTTGGTAATTCTTCCTTTAGGATTTGGTCATCATAGTATCTTGATAAGAAATTAAGACTCTATTTATTTCGTAGAAAACAAATGATTTGAAAAATATTTTTCTAAAAATAATTGCTTATATCATGTAGAATAATTAATCAATGAAAAATTATTTTTATTATCAATAAACATTTTCATGGACAATAAAAATACTTTTCGTTTATTTATTTTTGTGAGCAATACAAATTCATTTTCCACTAAACGAACGAACCATCTACTTATTGACTTTAAAATATAGATTAATCAACCTAATCGCGAATCAGATCAAAAGGGGTCAGAGGAAAAATATAGTTGGCAAGCGAAATGGCAAAAAAATGCAAATTAGGCTCCATTCATTTTACAAAAAATATGGCTTTTCTGGAATATGCTTTCTAGGAAGCCATTTCCCAGGAAAATAACCATATTTTTTGTTGTTCGACTAAAATCTGAAAATATAGTAGAAAATATTTTTCTTATATTCAATAAAGAAACTCTTTCCTCTAGGCCCTCCTTTCAATATTTTTTTATTATATTTTAAAAGATCGATTTTTTAATTATATTTTATTCTCTTCTTTTTCTTTTTCTTTTTCCTTTTCTTCTTCATTGGCCAGTCACCGGCCATAGCGGCAACTGACAACTAGCCACAGGTGAGCTAGAGTCTCGCCACAGACTAGCAACGCTCAAGCTCGCCAGATTCCGGCGAGGTCAAGCCTGGGCGGCCTGTGGCGAAGCTTCGCCTCACCTAACCAAGCAAAGCCAAGCTTGCCCAATGCCAGTAAGATCAAGCCCATCAGATCGGCCACTTGAGGCGAGACTCAAGCCTCGCTGGAGGTCACTAGAGCCTTATTGATGTCTAGCAACCTTAGGCAAGCGAGCTCGGGCCTTGCTAGAAATCAGCTAGATTTGGTGGGGCTCGAGCTCGCCGACGTCAGGCGAGCTTAGCCTTGCTTGATCAAGCGAGGCTCCAGCTCACCTATGGCCGACGACTGGCCAATGAAAAAAAAAAAAAACGAAAGAAAAGAAAATCAAAAAAAGAAAAAAAAAATTAAAAATAGATTTTTAGAATAATAAAAAAAATTAAAAGGAAAAATTATTTGATCAAGGAAAGTAGGGAGAAAGAAGATATGGAAAATGTTTTCCCCTTTCTCAAGAGTGAAAAAAATTTTCCCCGATCATATAAGAGTTTTTCCCTTTCTGAAAAGTATTTCCCTAACTAATATATTTTCCATGAAACGAATATCAAAAAATCTGAAAAACGTTTTCTTGAAAGTTATTTTTCATGAAACAAACGAAGTAGATGATCATTACTCCTTTATGTTGAGTTCTTGCATTCTATCTATCATCAATAATCAGCATCTGTTTTTCATTAAAACGGCATGGACCTCCATGTCTTGCCAATCAAAGCTATGGCATGGAAGCGATCGTAGAAATAGGTTTCTACCGAGGCCTTGAATGTGGAGTGATTGTCCTGCAACTTGTTATTGCGAAAGCAGCATGGCGAATTCTCTTTTATGACCCCTTTCGAAGTGTTACCTAAACAACGGCTGGTCCCTAAATGTACAATTCCGAAATAAACAAGAAAGAAAAAACTTTAAACCAAAATTGGTCATGGCAACCCACCATTCCTGCACCAGTTCATTGGTCCTGTGCTTCTATAGGAAGTAGCAAGTGCTATCAACGTGGTACCTCCTAGCCGAGGATGTGTGCTCAGTTCTTGTCGAGGATCGCTCTCGAGCATTCATTAGCGACTCATTCCGCCTATTAGTTGTCCGATTAGAAATACGTCCTATTTGGTGTTGCATTGTAAACTTCCCATGAAGAAGAGGGAAACTATTCCTCGTGTCGTACTTAACGACCGTGCTCTTTTTGGTCATTGGCACCCCAGCATTCCTGCACCAGTTCATTGTTTCTGTTTTGTTTGTTCAAATAGAAGAGTAGAAGGGAAAGAAGGGAGAAGAAAAAGAAGGTTCTTGTTTTATCAATCGGAATGCTTTTCCTTCTTCGTTTTGTCTGGTTTGGTGGAACCGATTGTCTTTTTCTTTTGCTTTGTTTGGAAACTTTGAAAAGGGTCGTAGATGTAGCAGATGTGTGAGCGATGATATGTTGTCTTGGAGTCGCAGTTCACTTGGTTCGCATGCGGAGGAATCTGTGTGGGTCTGAGCTGGGCTCATGTCCTCGGAGATGCATTCGCAGCTTCCTCCTTCATCAACATGTGGGGCCAGATGAGGGCGGGTCACGCGCCACCCAAGCCCCTCCACACGCCGGTTCCGGAAAGGCCCGCCTACCCCGCTGAGTCAGGGCTAGACACGGCGCCATCCACCATTAAAAGGATCGACCCGGTTGGGGACTGTTGGTTAGTCGTCAATAACTGTAAGTTGGAAACCTATTCAGTTCACATCACCTTGCAACAACTTGATCACATCATGGGCAAATACGGATTGTTTGGTGAATCTAAAACATCGCATTTCGAACTACTGTCCGCTTTGATCTGGAAATCCTTGTCGAAGATAAGGGGAGACAACGGGCCGAAGGTTGTAACTGTGTCTGAGAACAATGTCCGTAGAGAACTAAATCCGTTACCCTCAAATGGCATGGGTTTGAGCAGGGCCGAAGTGAACTTCTCGGCAGCGGAAGCAGAAGTATCCGATCTCGCGAGACTGATTGCCGAGGCTGTGAATGAGAATGGCTGGATTGAAGAAATGGTGGAGAAAGATGACGGGAAGCTGGACTACATTACATATGGGGCAAATTTGACATTTGTGAATTTAGAGGGTGCAGATGTATATGGGCTAGAGTTGAAGGGCCGGAAGCCAATTTTTGCAAATTACACAATAAGTGGGGTTGGAGATGAAGGGGTGGTGTTGGTCCTTCCAGGACCAGGAAATGGGAATGAGAAGGGCGGTGGGTTTGGGAGAACAGTGACAATGGTCCTGCCCAACGCTCAAATGGCACAGATCAGGAAGGAGATTAATGAAACGTGGGGACTTTTGCCCTACTGACAGGGCGACGGCTTCTGATATAGAGACTTACTCTGCTGATAAGGACAAATGAAAAAAATTCATCATAGCGCATAAAAATGTGTGGATTTGTGTTTTCCCCAAATAAAATTATGTTAAAATGTCAATATTTATTCTCAATGTCTTTTAGAAAGTGATCTTAAGGAATATGTTCATGTACTAGACTGTCTTATAGTGGTAATACATCATATTGTGTGTGGCTCTAATATAATTTTTGAGTGAATCACTTGATTCGCTAGCTTTCAAGATGATCTCTCCTATAAATTATTGTTTGTACAATAAGATCTGTATATAAGCTAAGTGTATATAGTAACTGGTAAGTAGAAATTATTTTTAGTCTTCTTCCTTGGAATGCTAGTTTTTATTAGTATTACATATAATTTATATTTCAAGGCTTTTCTTCCGGTTCAAGTAATCCAATGAGAATGATTTCTCCCCATCTAAGTGAATTAAACTGGCGAACTTAAAAAATTTCAAAATTTTCAAAAATTCACTGAGAATGATTTCTTTTACATGAAAATCAATAGAAGATGGAAAGAGAAATCAAGAACAGTTAAAAGATGCATTTACAGGTGTTTTTCCCTCATGTGTCATCTTTTTCCCGTGTTTCTAATCCTGACAGGAAAATTAATAATGTATGAAGATCACTATTTTATCGCAATTTCTGACTCTTCTATAACATGCTCCATGAACTGAGAATCAATATCAAGCTATAAAGGATGGAAACCAGAGACAAATCTGATGACTATCGGAACTTGGACTGTGCGCAACATTCCTCTAAAAGACGGTCTCCATTTATCGCAGGACAAGCACAACGGAACAATCAGAACAGCAAGAAATCCAGAATTCAATCATCGAACTTGTCCAACATATCGTACACCAGTGAGCCAATCAATTGTTAGCAACAAAATCTCCGGTGAGCAAGGGTTAGGTAACCAAATCTCAAGTTCCCAACCAATGTGGCTTTACAAAACATAAACAGAATACACAAGTCTATTTCCTTCCCAAATCGACAAGGATCACTGGATGGTGATGCAGTCTATTTCCTTCCCAAATCGATGAGGATCACAGCATGGGATGCATTGTATGAGGGAGCTATTGGCGAATTATCAATCGCCAATGGGAAAAAAATTGACTCAAGATGCATGATTCTCCTTCTCATCTGAGTTTCTTGCCTGCGTCACCAAAACTTCCGGAGCTGCTACACCAGCATCCTTGCTGAGAATTGTCTCATCACTCTGATCAGCATTCCTTTCTCTTAGCACATTACTGCCGCTTGGAGCCGGCGTTCGCATAGCCCTAGGTAACTTCAAAGGAATGTCTCCCTGGAGAGATATACCATCATCTGGCTTCTCAGATGCCTTCATCGTTGTCTCAGGCAATGCAGGAGGTGGAGCCACAGGAACGAGCTGGACTACAGCTTTCCCCCATTTCTTTCTCTGATTAGGCTTTGGCGCATTTGTTTTGGCCTGTGAGGGATGTGAAATGAGCAAGAATGTGCAGGAGAAATCAGAACCGAAGTGACATGTAACAGTTAGTGTGTGGTGGTACTAAAGTGACTACAGTCCTGAATTAAAGCAGTTTAAGAGGTGATGAGAAGCAAAGACTTTCCCCTTTATCTAGACTAGCATAAAATTAAAGATGATAATCTTGCCATCGTTTTAAAACAAGTTACAGATGGGGCGTGACCTTTGGAGTTCAATGCCAGAAGTGAGATACTAGAATTTTTTTGGGGATACATAGCCACCTGCATACTATTGCACGGCAAAAGAACAATGACAAAGGAAACATACCAAGGTGTTCCCAATGTCGGATAAAGGTTTCCTCCTCGCACCAGCATCATCAGTTGAGTCAACAGGCTTTTCACCAAATGCACTCTGAAGTAAACTTGCCCCATGGGAGGCTAGATTAGATTCACCTGTTTCTTCATTGTTCCCATTGTTCAAGGCACCACTTTTATCTGGTTCTGAAGATTCCTCCAACTCTTTTGCAGATGCAGACTCTCTGTTGGTGCACTTAATGGATACGCAGCCACAAGATGGGCCGCAGAGTGATCCAGTGCCCCGACATTCACATCTCGATGTTTTGCATGATGAGCTTTTGCTGCATGAGCAGCAAACCTCAGTACTACCCTTTGAAGAGGTCCTTTCGCCAGAACTCTCCATATTTACGTCATTCACTTCATTAATCTGTGGTTCTTGGGTATCAGAAGATGAATGGCGTCCATTTTTGGCTCTTCTCCTTCGTGGCCGTTTGCCTGACTCTACCCAGTCTTCATCATCGTCATCTACTACCCACTCATCATCGTCACCTTCTGCTGCATCACCATCTGAAAAATCTGATTCTGATGTGTCCATGTCCTCGAATAGAAACATTGATGCCCTATGTTCCTACAGAAAAAATCCCCCCTCAATCAGCAGAACCCAATTCAACCAAAAAAAACAAAAAATCAATACAAGCCAATCAATGAGATGGAAAATCCCAACATTATGCAGGCACATAAAGCACACATCACCAAAGCATAAACTACAAGGTAAACTTCAGAAAAAATACTAATTCCTAACACTTCAATGGAAAATAGAGCAAGCAAAAGGCAGACATCTCCCAAACCTGCTTGCGTAGGCCATATTTATGCGGTCCCATGTTTAGGCTGGAATCCCCTGAATCTGCTGCATTTGATTTGTGGTGCTTCTTCAAGAGGATGTCCTGCCAAATGTTTGAGACCACTTTAAAAGCATAATCAAGACCAGAATAGATACAAGATAATCAACTAGTGACAATTACATCACATGCACAAAAAAAAAAAAAACTCATTGTCAAAAGATCCGAGTACAAAAGAGCAGTAGGGACCCGAAGAATTAACAAATAGCTACGTATAGAAGCAAATCACATTCCCATGAGTCTAGTCTGCTTGTGATAACAGATGAATGCTTTACCAAGATGCTTATGGTAGACTTTCAGAATAACTACCATATTAATATCTAGCTCCTTTAATAGAACTAATCATTAAAGATACTAGCAGCATATTTACCAAGTTACTCAAACTGCAGCTATAACACAGGTTTAGCTGGTTCAAGTACACCTGTCCACATAAGGCTCTAGCTACCGAATGCATATAATGCTCGAGTGTTCTCACCTGCGACTTTAGCTGATGAACAAGTTCTGACTTCTGCATTTCCAACTGTCTGATCACAGTGCTCAGTTTGACAACTCTCTCCTTTAAATCTCTTATATGTGAGTCCTTCTCTCTGCAATCAACCTCTTTATCCCACAGTAGACACCTTTAAAAATTCAAGAAGAGTCAAGTTTAGCTTGTATTTTTTTAGCAATTGCAGGGTGGAAACAGTTTAGCTACATCAAATGCATTAACATCAAACAATCTCAGAAGTAATAGAACATGATACTTTCCTACCAGACATGTATGACTTACAAAATTTTAGAATCTACTAGAAGATCACAATATAGTACTACATTAAGTCAATCTGACATGTGTAGTATGATTAGTGCTTAATACCTTGAAGAAGATGCCAAATTAAAAAGGTAGTTCATCAGGTTCTTTGCCTCTGCTAGGGAACGAATTTGATTCCAACGTCCCTTGCCACTGAAGACCCTTTCACGTTCTTCTGCTTCTGATAGTTGCGATGCCATGGACACTAAGGTGCTGGAAGAAGTCGCAAGCATGTTCTCAAGAGCAAAAATTCTTGAATTCCTTGCACCAGGAGACATGGTAGGTGGACAATCACTACAAAGTACATCATCCAAAGATGTTTAGAGCATAGCAACGCCAATATGAAGATGATGAACTAGTTAATGGTGAATTATCGCAAACAGAATCTGCTGCTACTTCCCCAACCTTAAGTTTGCTTGCTTTTGCAATTCCACTTCTTCCTTAAGTCTAGCAATCTCCTTTGCCATTTTGGCCCTCCTACAGAATGAATGGAACTTATTTAGGAGAGGGAATACGCTGTGCCACATGTACGCAAATGACAATCTAAAAGCACAAAAACTGACAAAGTCCCACATCATTACTAACTGGCCAAAATCCGAAAACAATAATGGAGGCTGAACTAATATAAACGTGCATATAGACCCAAATATGCTTGTGCATGAACACACCCATAATTTAGCGTGCTTAGAACTCATTCAAGAATGACATTTGCCAAGAAACAAGAAGCAACTGCCTCTGTCATGTATAGCAGAATACTGAATTAAACCTACTATAGTACGATGGCATCAGTGAACCACATTAACCAAAAAAAAGAGCTAATTTAAGGACCATAATACACTATACAACTGAGACAAATGATTGTTAAAGAAAAAGAAAATCTAGAACCCAAACAAACAATAAACTTCGTATGATCATTAAGATGAGAAATACACTCAATTGGATTTCCTACGTGATAAGTAAAAATTGAACTCACTCTTTCATATGACGTTCATATTCAGAACGTACTTCATGAACCCGTATGGTGACTTCTAGCTCATGCTCAATGGCCCGCATCAAAGCCTTTTTTCAACAAAATACCATTTGTCACAATCATATTAGAGAAGGAACTCCACTATGCCCTAAGACATTAGATTTCTATGAGATTAAAGGTTTAATTTGGCTTATCCAGGTGTAGGGAGCCTGTAGGCCTCTTGGATAAGATAAACTTTCATTCATCACATTAAACAGGATGTAAAATGGACACTAAAATACTAATGTGAAAGCTTAGAATACCTGAATTCCAGGACCATTGCCACCCACAGCACCTGCACATCAAAGGAAAATTAATTGACAAAGTATAAAGACAAAAAGATGAGCACAATACCTATGTTTATGTAAGCTCCCTACCAGAAGCTTTTCGAGACTCCAGTAATTCTTTCAGCCTTTTGGTAGCCATAGAAGCTTCTTCTGTCTTCCGCTGTAAGACCTGATATTGATCACGAGCACAAAATAATAGAAAGAATAAGAGAATCGTAGACTCTTGATTAAGAAAAAATTCAAGGAATCTACCAAAGAAGAAACTAAATTACCATCTTCTGCCTTTGGTTCAAAGCCAATAACTTGTGCATCTCATACTCATTCCTCCGTCCCTCTTTCTTCAGCTGTGCGACAGAAACACACACTTATAGGAGACCTAATATGAGTAGCAAAAACATAATTTCTTGGAACCAATAATAAGATGAACGTGACACTCTAATACAGGTGGTTACAAAGCCAAACATTAAAATTTTCAATGTCCAGACAGATTCTTATCAAAGCCATATGATAATGCAATGTTCATCCTATGCATTCAACTTTCTTCACAAATATACAAATAATTGTGACACTGGGTCTTGCATGTTGTAAATAACAAAATAAAGTCCCATTTCGAAAAAAAAAAAAAAAAAAAAAAATTATTTCTCCCCCTTAATATCATGACCTAGCAGGAATTGATATGTCATTTTCGAAAATATAGAAGCAGTAAGGAGAAAGGAGTTAAATCGCGATCACGGGTTGCATAACAATTATACAGGGTGGGTCAGTGTTGTTGTGGGATCAAATGGTGATAGAGGTCACATAAAGAGTCGGAGGTGTCCCAACCATTAATTTTTTCCTTGGCTTGCCCCTTTAAAATCTCAAGATTCTCTAGTTCTAGTTGGAAATCTAAGAATCCAAACAATTTTACAAACATTTGATGAATTTAATTGAAAGCATTATGAATTCATTAATTTTGCATATACCTGGAGAACCTCTTTCTCCCTTGTTGCCTTCCACTGTCGGAATTGTTCAGATTCTTGCTTTATCTTATGTTGTAATTGAACCTATAGAAAGCCCAATTTCTCACATTAGTAATAAAACAACAAATTCCAATACATTGCTTTGTTCTAGTAAGAATTGGCACCTTCTGCGTTTTTATTCTATGAATCTCATCTTGCAATCGTCTGGATGCCTCATCGCTTTTTTGCTTTTGTCTTAAAAGTTGAGCTTGTGCATCTTGTTTCTTCTTCAACTCTAACACCTGGAGAACTTTCGAATTAGACCAGGACATGATGAAAATTGAATAGTAACTGCAGTTCAAAGTTCACCTGTGCTTCAAGAACATTTAGTTTTTGAAGATATGCCTCCTTTAATCTCTGAGCATTGTCACCAGATGTAGATGAAATGTTTGCAAGATTGCATCTCAGTTCTTCTATCTCTTTCTGCAGGATTGTGATGTTAATGATGTATCATACTACATTTAATCGTTGTCTTTTGTATTCAGGAGCAAAGACAAACCTGTAAAGACTTTTTCTCTTGTTCCAAGTCCAAAACTTTTCTCTCATAGTGTTGTTTTAAAACTGAAGTGTCAACATTTGCAAACCGCTTCATTTCAGCCTTCAAAACATAAAACAAAGCAAAGGATGAGCCCAATTATCATCAACTGACAAGATAGAAATTTCAAACTAGTATACTAAGTGTTCTAGCAAGGCAACAAAACATTGCAAGAAATATTGTTTAGTGGTCACATTTGCCATGGACAAAGCTTTTCAGATGAATCGTTCAGAGGCAGGATTATCTTTTTCCTTACTCTGTCGGCTGAAATTATTCTTGATCCATCTCCATTAAAGTAAGGGGCCCAATGGTGAAAAAGGATCATAGAAAACAATTACCAGTCATTCATAAAGATGCAGTAAGATAAACCTTTTTTTTCCTCAATTCTCAGCAAAAACAGAAGACAGGCATATTGCTAATTTACCAGAGCGAACAAATATTACCTCCTTCTGCTCAAGTTTTTTATCCAGTTCTTTCAGCTCCATCCCCAGTTTCTCTTGAAGTGAAGAGTGTTCTAACTCTTTCTCATCAACTTCAATTTCATCTGCATACATAAGAAAAGCAAAGAATTTTGTTAGTGCATATAGGTTGCACACCCCACTGTTAAGGAAAAACAACCTGCATCATTAAATAAAGAAGTTAAACAAAACAAAGCCCCTACTTCAAAGAAAACAGTAGGAGATGACCAAGAATAAACTACATAAGTCTCTATTGATATTGTCAGATAAAATAGCAGATACTTGGAATCGGAAACTAAAATGATCAGCATAGTATTAGCCCAGCCCACTGCGTACTCACACAAGCATTATCTTTAGCTTGAAACCCAGAAACCCATACAAAGCATATAAATCATACCTGCGAGGTCCACACTTTTAGCTTCGGAACCAGAAGAAAAATCATTTAAGCAAGAAGCCAACGTGCTGTTGGAGCGAGATCCATCATCGTCTGAATCAGTGGAATCCAGAACATAACGTTTTGCGTGAAGTGAGCTTTGTAGGCGAACCAATTCTGCTTCCAACTCTTGGATTTTGGACACATAAGATTTGACCAAACCATAATCCTAAATAACATATGCAACTTGGTTGAACCAATTACAAGGAAAAGAATCAGAACAATAAAAAACAGAAGATACATTTGCAAACCTGATCTGAGTTACAATCAATTTCATCCCACGATTTGCCGCTTCGAGCTGATTCAATTTTCATAATCAATTTGTCTTTTTCAACCTAACACATCCAAGGAGCATAAATCAGAAAATTTCATGAAGCATGTGCAAAAACTCTGCAATAACTGTTCTGGTGTAGGAAAACCAGTCGGATGTACCTGTGCATCGACAGCACGCTGCATCAAATGCTCACAAGTCATACGACGCTCTTGCAACTCCCGTCGTAACTCCACATTGCTTGCTTCAAGCAAAGAAACTTTATGCTTGAGGATCTGTATAAGCAAGTGCAGATCAGCACCTAAACCACATTGTAAGGACTGTGAGAGCACTTAAGGATAGTACTCTACTTGAAGTTCTTCATATGGTCCGCTAGTGTCACCACGATATATTAGTAGCTCCCCTTGCAACTGCTCTATTTGGCTTCGCATCCTTTGCATTTGAGCTGCCATCGGATCACGATTGACCTAGAACCAAATAAGGAAGATAAGTATCACCAAAAATAGAGGTGCATGATGATATACATAAAGCATGTTAAGGTGGGCCATGAAGACATACCACAGCTTTGTTTTGAATGTTGCGAGCACGATTTGCATACTTAAGGGTGTTCAATGTCTCCTCGGCGTTTGTTTCAGCAGGACTCACACAAGCTACATATATAACCAGTAAAATGCAGTCAAGATGAGGATTAAAAAGGTTAGAATCATAAAGGATCGAAATTCTAGTCTAAACCAAATCAGTAGCATACCTATCATCAATGTTTTGCTATTTCCTCCAAGAGAATCCTACATAGCCAAATTGCAAAAATCAATTGTCAAAAAAGGTTATGACCATTAAAAATAAATCGACAGGGTTCCATTCATAGGACGGGAGAAAAACATTAAGTGCTTCTAACGTCAAGGTTTCAGTGATGTTTTGCTCTTCAAAAGTCCTGTAACTCATCTAATTACTCGTGTTGCTGTTTGTTGTCACTACACATACTAGCTAATATTATATCTCTATGTTAACCCCACACAACTGGATTATTGCTTTCTTCGCAACAGCTATATATATCACAAATGATGGTATTGGTAGCAAGAAGATTCATTCTCATTTCAACATCACTTCAGTTTTTCAAGCAACCATTGCAAATGTAAAAGGCTATGTAATCCTCTGCGGATCAAGGACTGATACAATGAAAACACTTAAGTGAAGGGCTACGCAAAGTTAGCATTTGACACAACTTAAAAGACAAAAAATGCAATACATGCCTGTAACAAGCGTGTTAGCTTGCTATCACGATATGGAACATGGCCTCCCTCTTTCCGCTTCTTCTCATCTCCTAAGGCACTTATTACATTGCCAAGAGCCAACAAACCTTTGTTGATGTGAATGCCTACACAATAGTCACTTAAAGTTATTCATTGAATCTGTCTACAAAAGAACACCAGAAGAATATTGCCACGGGTGAAGATACACAAAAATTATCAAGCTTAAGCTACCAACCAGTCTTGATAAATACATTACCGGGTGAAAGAAACTTTGATTCATCAAACTACTCTATGTTTGAAACATTTGAGTACTACCTTCTTTAAAGCGCATTCCATCCGCACCAGTTCGTTTTGCTCTTTCTGATCCAGCAAGGTCAACTAAATGAAGTTTTGCACACAAAATATCATCACCGAAGTCATCATCACTGGGAAAATGAGCCATCTTCTTTTGCTCCATTGTGATTGTGAAGATAGCATGTGATCGGCTGAAACATGTGTAAACAACATATTTTCAGCTTTAAAAACTTACCACATTGCAAACTTAGACGAAAGTGGAAATGACAATTATAAGAAAGGGCCTGAAACAATTTGCCTCCATCTTTATTCGAAATATAGCAAGCTTCAATCATATTACTACCAGAACTTATGGAAGAGATATGTTTCATATTCACAAACTCATGTATGGTAAGTTCTAAAAAATCAACCAAAGTATCAAGAATTTAAACACATTACCTAGACTGACTATTCATGTTGGTGCTCCCAGTAGCACGAGACAAAGAACCCCGAGACAAATACAACGCCATCTCTTCCTTTGTCTTAACTTCTGCTTCAGTCACTCCGGCAAGTGTTATCCCACCATGTACTGTTTCTCTAATTTGTATAGGAACTCTAGCAGGTCCTAATGCCTTTGCTGCAGACACCCCTTCGCCTTTACAGAGAGTAGATGAATTTTGATCGAGAAGATCAAAAACTTCTTCTTTGAAAATCTGCCATAGCAAAATTTAAAGTCACGTCGTCACCAGCAAAGAATATCCCCAAGAGATATCATTGTTTACAGGGGCACAGTCACTAGTTGATGATAGGAGATGCCAAAACCAAAACCCCAGCATTGGATACTGACACATTTACCTCAATAAAGGAAACCCTGATGAGAAACTCAGTGGAATCTCTCATAGTCTCGACTTTTCTGAAAATCGTGTCCATCACTTTAGGTATGATTCCACTGATGCTCCCTTCACCATTATAATTAGTTCCCATGGTGTATGTTTTGCCGGAACCAGTCTTCAGAACAACATAAGTTCAATTTCAGTCTTCCTATTGAATAAGTATCCACAAGGAGACAACAAGAATCTGGACGGGAAAAACCTGGCCATATGCGAGGACGGTGGCATTGTAGCCTCTGAAGAGTGCATCGACAAGCGGAGCAACGCAGTCGTTGAAGATGGCCGAAGAAGGCGATCCCGTGCTCCCATATACATAGTCATATGTGAACGAATGCGACCCAATTTGCACCTAACGGATAATCCCGGCCAAGACAGAAACTTTAGCAATCTCGCCGCCCCCCCCAAAAAAAAATAAGTCGATCTTCACTCGCTAATCACATCAATAAAAACTATGCCGCCCCCCGGAAATTACAAAACAACCACATCCGGACCAAGAAAATCACACGGACGAGGAGGAGCGCAGTACCTGAGGCTCTCCGGGAACGAGGGTGATGCAATCGGTGCAGCCGATGAGGAGCTCCGGGGTAATCAGAGGCCTGATGTTGACGGCGACTTTGACGCAGTCCCTCTCGCTGGCCGCCGAGCCGTTGGGAGCCGGCCTAGCCTCGCAATTGTCCATGCCGCGCAAGCCGAGACCGGTCCAGGCCCCCCCTTGGAACTGCAGGAAGAACGTTACTCTCGCCAAAATCGAATCGGGCGACGCTCGGGCAGAGCGAGTAGCAACGGAGGAGAACCGGAAAACCACGCACGGAGCTCTCGAGCTGGGCGATGCGATTGACCTGGCGAAACGGAGAGGAGATCGAGAGATCGCCGGGCGAAACTGACCTGTCGGTTCTCGAGCCGAGAGAGTGTACTGTGCTGAGTACGCTGAATGAAGATGGTAGGGCTAGAGAGAGAGAGAGAGAGAGTCTCTTCGAACGGACGAAGAAGAAGAAGAAGATGAGAGAGAGAGAGAGAGAGGGAGAATTTGAACGATGGAGAGGGGGGAGGGCGGAGGAGAAATGAAATGATGGGTAGGGCGGACTGAATTGAAAATGGAGAGGCGGTCAGATCAGAATTCAAATGTTTGAGGTGTGGGGGAGGTCACGTGACGAGCACGTGACCTTCGGGGGCACGCCGGCTTGCTTCCCAAATTACATTTCCAGATTAAGGGTTAACAACTTAACATCACCCATCCCCGGCCCCCCCAAAAAAAGAACATTTTAACTGCTCGTATTTACTTCGAATTAATTTTGGTATCGCAGAAAATCCCGAACTAGTACACTTATACCATATTTACCTCGAGCTATTTCCCAAGTTATAAAAATTAATTTCTCCGACATGGCAGATTTTTATCCTTTTTTATACGTCAATTTGTGATGTGATTATGACAAAAACAATGTTTGACATTGACTTAAGATATAGTATTATGTAATCATTGAATACTTTCTCCTCTCTCGAGAACAAACACATGCACACAACAACAAGCATGATCCCACACAAACAATTAGTGAGCAAATTCTTAATTCACATGGATCGAATTCATCATGATCGCTGATTTCGTAGACCTTGGGTGTGTGCCTCACATTCTTTCATGTTTGTTTGGGTCCATGGACCCAGCCTAGGCAAAATTTACTCTTTACACGGAGCTAGGTAGGAAAATGCCCGATATATGCAGCGTGATGTGAGCAATCAATTATATTATTCATATGATGTGCTTGTTTTACATGGCACTCCTATTTTAAAATCGCTCGCTTTTAAGTACAATGTGTATAACAATTACATAAAGAACCTTTGACTTAATATATTGGAGATGTGCCTTGTTTTAACTATCCAAACAGTCGATATTTATAGAAGTCAATACAATTATTATCCATAGATTGATATGCTGACTCTACTAATCTCCTTTTGATCTGTTTTTATATATTTAATTCTTCCTACAATTGTTCAATAAAACTCATGGGAATTGAATGAAATTCATGGAATGCAAATAAAATAGGGGTAATGGAATTTCACCTAAAATGCAATGTAATTCCTAAACTTTAAATTTCTTCAATAGGATTCCTAAACTTTCACTCAATGTGTAATGTCGTCATTAAATTTTTAATTTATTTTATATAGTTCATTAACTTTTAGTACATATTCAATTTAGTTCATAAACTTTTTGAAAATGTTCAATGTCATCATTCCATTAATTCAATTTCAATGACAACATTGAACATTTTTATACAATCCATGGACTAAATTGAATATATACCAAAAGTTTAAGGACTATATTAAACAAATTAAAAGTTCAATGATGATATTGCGCATTAAATTAAAATTTAGTCATCGAATTGAACAAATTTAATGTTTATGGATCACATTACACATTTGATCAAGGTTCATAAACTACTTGTGTCATTTGTCTTATAAAATAAATTACAATCGGAGTCCAAAACTTGTTGCAATATTGCACTTGAATTTAAAACTTTAGTTTCATGCATTTGACTCCTAAAATTTGTCAAAACCTCAATATTAGTCATTCCATTAACTCCGTGTGCTTTTCTTGGACGGTAAACTTACGTCACCTTTTGTTATTAATTTACTATTCGCACGGGTGGCGTTGAGGTATTGACAGATAGGCAACACGTAAACAAAATTACTTGTAATAAGGAAAAAAAAAGGACTAAAGTTAACAAAAAGAGAGGGAAAAAAAAAGAGGGGAAAAAAACAGAGAAAGGCAAGGAGAGAGGGCTGCATAAGGAAGGGGATCAACGCTTAGGGCATGCATGATAATCATTCTATTTCTTTATTTTTCTATTTTCTATTATTTGAAAAAGGTTTGAAACATAAACCCGTTTAGTAATGCAATTTCAGTTTTTTATTTTCGGGACAAAATTTTAGCCCATAAATAAATTTAGAACAAAAATGAGAAGTATAAATATTTTACTTTTCTATTTCTAGAATAACAACAAAAATAAAAACTTTGTCCATCACTCCCCCTCACTACTTGCAACCCACTTGCCGCTCGTCGCAACAATTTCTACATCAACACTTTTAATTTAATTGATTAAGTTTATCTCATGAAAGAGTGAAGCATGATGAATGGAAAAGAGCATAGGATGGAGATATTTAAGAAGGCTTATCAAACAAATTTATGTTCCAAGAACAAAAATTTGTGTTGTATCAAATACACATCTCTGCTCAAAAACTCGTTTAGATAATAAAAATGGAAAAATCTATTTATAGCTAGAAATTGTTTAGGGTTAACATAATGAAAAACTAAAACTAATAAACTTGTAATAAATTTACCAAAATTAACTTTTTTAATCACCAAAAATCCAAAATTAGTACATCTTTGACAAATTTACACCAAACTGATACACTTGTAATAAATTTACATTCTGTTAATTTCCGTTAAATTTTACTGTCAAATTGCCAAGTTAGATGACACGTGATAGTTGATTTGTGTAAACGGCTTAGAATTTTACTCTTCGTTTATCTTAGTTATATCAATTTTGTGATTTTTTGTGGCATTATTCCAATTTAACGGAATGTAATATTTATTACAAATATACCAATTTGGATTTTTTGAATACCAATTTGGGATTGATTTTTTGTGATCATTTATGATATATTTGTCATAGATATACCGGTTTAGGATTTTTCGTGATCAAAAAATTAATTTGAGGTAAATTTGACAAGTGTGCCAATTTGTGGCTTTTTCGTGGTATTAGCCCTAATTGTTATTATTCACACCCAAATCAATTAGAAAATATGTCATGATTACTCCATGTTGAGAATTTTCAGTTTTTTTTTTTTTTAATTTACGATTTAGGCTTTATTTGTTTAGCGTAAAAAGAAATGATTTGAAAAATATTTTCTTTAAAATATCATTTGTATAACTTATAAAAATGAATGAATGAAAATAATTTTCATTATCCAAAAAGATGTTTAGATATAATTTATTGTCAAGAATGAAATTTTTTTCTATCATTTAATTATTTTAAACAATATAAACAATTATTTTCTAATTAATATTTTTCAAATCATTCATTTTCAGGATATAACTATTCACTTGACGGTATTTTGGGTTTACCAGTTACCACGCTTCGGCAACTAAATTTTGGCCATGTGGATGTGAAAATTAACGACAGACAAAAAAAAAAAAAACAGGGTAAATTTTTCCGTCCACAAGAAGCTAATGAAACTAATTTAAGGAACATGGAAGATGGAGACAGATTTTAGAATTTCAATGTACAAATGGAAGATTTCGAATTCAGGTACATTCCAAAACAAGTTTCAAATCATCTGCGCTAGTTTAAAATCTAAATCCACATACACAGTCAACATCCTCTAATGGTAAAACATACCGTTTAGACCATTTGATCAGTTTGGCTTCTAGCGAAGAGTTTAGACCGTTCGACGAAAGTGTGAATGAGATTTTATCATGTAAGTGGGGTGGTGCGACAGCATAGGAGTTACCATATCTACCATTAAACAAAGGAAACGATGACGTAGTACTATGGTTTTAAAAAGAGACAATCGTGCAAATATTCAGTGAATTTGATCTAATGTAAACGTGATCTTCGAACTTTATTCGAAGGTGCAATATCATCCATGAACTTTTTATTTGTTTAATAGTCCCAAAACTTTTAATTTGTGTTCAATTTAATCCATAAACTATATAAAAATATTCGATATTATCCTTCATAATTTAGGGATTAAATTGAATATATACAAAAAGTATAAAAACTATAAAAAAATATATTTAAAATTTACAGACAACATTACATATTGAGTCAAAATTTAAAAATCATGTCATTTTCCCTCTTGGAAAAGCGATCATAAACAAACGACAACGATCTTATCTGTTCCATCTCCTTTTTCTCTTCATCACATGAGATATCAACTGCGGTGGAGTTTTTTATTTTATTTCAAACAACCATCACACCTACCTTAAATCAAAAATCAAACACTGCTCTTGAAGGATTGAACTTCAAAGGTACATCAAGATACTCAGCGGTAAACCTTAAGTTCACTTCTTTAAGATAATGCACAATCGAAAGCCAATTCCGCAAACAAGAAAGAATCTCTCAAGCTCCCATGTTCCTCGTCTCCAAATTGACCGCCTGCAAAATCTTGAAAGTAAGAATCAGATTCGCGAACAAATATCTAACAAGATGCATTGCCTGAAATCGAATGCCGACCACAGGAGGGAGCTTAATAACCTCGGCTCTAAGTAAAGCAAGCTAGTAACCGCATCACAGGCCTGAAAAATGACTAGATATGATCTCCCTCCAGGCCATAGCCTGAACTTTCTCATTCTGCTGACTGAGTCCTCTAGTAGAATCACCTTAAGCCCTATCTCTCTCCTTGCACTGTAAGCCAGCAAGGAATGGTTCACTATAAATATTCAGAGAGCTAGCCAATAAATGGAGGAACAATGCATCACCATCTTTATGTCTTGAGACATCTCGGTCTGAAGCCAAGACAAACCTAAGCCAGCAAACATCATGTCGTCCAACAAAAATCATTTTCTTAAAACCAAAGGAATAAATTTATGCAATGCTGAAGAATTAAGCAGAGCCGTGGAAAGATAGGAGCTCAGACAGGTTCTTTGACAAACAAATATTATGGTGACATCCCAAAAAAACCCATTTGAAGACGATTACTGTGATGCAGAAAATGAAGAAAGTAGATCATGTCGCAAAACACAAACATGATGAATTGACCACCAGCAACAGCATCAACCGGACCAGATCATATTCAAAGCTCTGATGGTATTTACTAAAGCTGCAATTTTCTTCAAGAATGTGCATCTTGTCGGACCAACTCCACTACGAGCATTTAGAAAAGCCCCCACCTGGTGTAAAAATTAGGGTAATCTGCCAGCAGGAAGAAATGGTGTTAGCTGAAGCAAATCAAGTTAATCAAACAACAAAGGCAATTTAAGCCTATACCTCCTAAAGAAACATATGTGATAGTATAGCAGACTCTTGTCAAGGAACAACATACCATAAGTATGCAAGCAGACAGTGGGAATGTCCACATAGTAAGACATTAAATTTAGAAAATAATGATCGAAGCACTGACATTCACATGAATAGGCCCTTCAAGGAAAAATGTTTTCAGGGATTCTTTCTGGATACCTAGAATAAAGCCTAAAAGAAGAACCTCGATGGAATCAAAACAACAGAAAATGTTCAGGTTTACTCCATAACCTTCCCGTTTAGCAGCCCAAATCAATCAGAAACTCACAAGCTCTAAGAAATGGAAGGTAACATAATTAGATTCAAATAGGAATCATCACCAAACATTTCACATTGGCACCTCCTCATGAGAAGAGAGTGCGAGCACAACATTGAAATCGAAAAAAAAATAAAAAAGTCAAAAACGGATCACACCAGACAAACATCTGCTTGAGATGAACTGAATTGATGCATCCAAATGAAATGACTAACTTACCAAGCCAAAAGACATTGAGCTTCAAATCGCTCATTCACATATCAACCTGCCATTGACTTGTCGGCACGTCCTTGAATAAGGCAAGCGAGACAATAAAAAATGGTGGGAAACAGGAGATTTGCCGCCCTTTCTGATTTCTCGCCTTGAGAGCTCGAGATTGGCATATGCAGTATGAGGCATCATCCTTGCTGTCCGGAGTTTCAACTCAGAGAGAGAAGTTCAAAGGGATCTACAACTCAGGTCTCGCAGCTACAACTCAGGTCAGATTCAAATCAAACACAACCCAAGAATTGACTATTTGAACGGATAGAGTACAAGGCAATGACCACGGATGGAGCAATGGAAGCTTGAGAGAGAGAGAGAGAGAGAGAGAGAGAGAGAGAGAGAGAGAGAGAGAGAGAGCGCTTTTCCAAAAACATTGTAGGCCTCGACCATAATCAAAGCTGCAGATTATCAACAACTGCAGTCATTACTTGACATGGAACTGCACTTTGCAAGACCGCAGCCACATATGACGTCTGTCCTTTGGGGTTTTCGGAAGGTGCATGGAAAAGCCAAGTTTGCCATGGCATACATCGATGCTTGATAATATTTAAATCTCTCCAAAAGGTGGAACCAACTATATAGTAATATATATTCACTAAACATTTATCACTCATGTTAAAGCATACATACAACATATCAAAGCTTCTGGGAATGGAAAAAGAGTTACAGGCACTATTATACATCTGTTGAGATAACCATTAACGACTACACATTGAAGGTTCTTGTAATTATAAGAAACTGAGATCCCTTTGAATCATCAGTTACTCTCCAAGTTAAGCTTTCAGAAAGGAAGCCTGCAAGAAAATTATAAGCCAATTACAAGCCAAATATAAGCATTTAGAGTAACTGCTTATAATTGCAAAATGATTGCTCAACGTATCAACAATGTGCATCGTTTCATCCCTGGGGGAAGAGATTATGTCTTTGACGTTTACTTGATATAACTTTTAACTTGATTAATGGCATTAGATTGATGTGAAACAGATGTAAATCTAGAGTGCAAAAGCAATGTATGTGGGAGTCATTATACGTAGCTAGGGTTTGCTTGAGCCCATCCTGTTGCTCGCACTAGTTTTAGCAGTTTGATCCACAAAGTCAACATCTAACGCCTACTTTTGTAGAGTGCATAAAGACCTGACCGAATCACAAATCTCTATCTGCTAAATCTGTTAATCCACCTCTCTTTCAATTCCTAACTCGATGACTAGAGTAGTACCTACTGCCGTGCATACTCCCATCATGAATTTGAACCAGTTAATTTCAGACATAAAAATAATATCTTAAGCATCAAATTAGGTGACGTCAATCAAGATGAAGTACAAGGAGAGTAGCGTTCTACCCAAGTTTGAGGGATGTATCAGAGCCATCATCTTCCAAAGGAGGGCCGGAATTGCAGCTGCACACATTGGTAGCAGACTCGGATGACACCCCTTCCTCCGGAACTGCAACATCTGGCTCCGTGACAATATGCCGCTTTCCTTTGGTCAATGAAGTCATCTGAAACATAACCAAGATTGATCAGCCGATTCCTTTTTCCAAATGTCTACAGTCGAATATATGAAGTAAAATAATAAACCCAGAACAAGAATGACTAACTGTCTGCTTTAACATCTTGTTTTCTTCAATCAACTCTGCTCCCTGCATTCATCAAAACGGCAAAAAGATAGTACTTTTTTATAGTTAAAGCAACCAAACTGTTGGGAAGATCATGCATAGATATCAGCACCATGAAAGGGCTTGCACCATATTAGTAATTTAATATTTTCCTGCACTTGTATCACGTCTGGTACCAAAATAATTCAGTTTGTTATTTTGTCAATCAAAGCATAGTGAATAATTGATAGAAATAACTTGTCATACCAGAGCTATCACGGCAATTGTTGGTTAGTCGATACAAATAAGTGTTAAGAGTTGAAACGGTTGCCTTCTTGAAAATATTAGGATTTGCCAAATATGCTGGTAAGCCTAGCAATGTCATGCATGTTGATCTTGTGTTGAAATTTTATTAGCCCCATACTTTGACATAAGCATCTTCATCAGACACATTGATTTCATATGCATGGCCTCAAAATCAGTTCTTCAAAATAACTTCCTCAATCTGTATATACTGAGTTAAAAATCAGATAAGGCTGCAACTCAAAATCACTTGATGCACAAACTGACCTTTTTCTCTAGATCAGTGATCTCAGTCCTAATTCGTTCTTCCTGTAAAAAAATAGATAAAACAACTCCAGCTATCCTCACATGATCAACTTAATGGAGTTAAAAAGGAGTGAAAAAGCAACAATGACATCGCAAAACCTTGGTCACCAGCACACGGTTAAGTCCAGCTTCAAGCATCTTCTCCAATTGCTGCAGCTCCTCTATATTCAGTCCTTGAAGATCCTCACCCCTCAACTGCCTGTTACAATGCAGAAGCCAGAGATCCACAATTGGAATGCAAACAAGCATCAAGACAAGTTTTTCGTGTAGGCCAATTAAAAATGTGTACCTTAGTCGATGGCTCTTTTCTGCCACTTCCTTGCTTAACCTCATGTTATTGCTATGCTCCAGCTATAAATTAACACCAATTTAACCAAAATCACACATTTTATGATGGTTAACTCAGAAAATGTCAATGCAATTGCTTGGACTTTAAAGGTAAACCACAAGACACCATTCGGTTATCAATCAGAAAATAGAAATTGGTACCTCAGATCTGAGAGAGAGTACCTGCAGCTCAAGAGAAGGTTGGTCCATATTCTCAAGATTATTGTGGTGGAGAGTGTACCTCTCAAGAGTGTCCTTCATGCTTTAGACATAAATGGGAATAATAGGCATCACTCCTTTAGTCATAATCAATACTAGGATTACGCATATGTAACTAACATTTCCAGAAAGAATAGCATGTCATGACATGCTAAGAAGATTAATATCTAGTTTCTTTGAACCTCCAAGTAACTATTTCAGAAAACAACGTACATTCAAACCCAAGCAAGATTAGTCACAAAGCTACATGTAATTTAAATCAACAATTATTCCGAACTTTGAAGGGCCTCCTCAACGCACTTATCCTATCGAGTAATGCTAAGTTTGCAAGAGACAGATCTGCACAACTATGACAGTATGCAATCTGGTAGATTTTAAGTTTGTATTTAATTAATTGGGTCAAATTCAAGACTTGAGCAAAGTTTGCCACATCGCTCAATACAGGACTTTGTAAACCAGTCAGTCGTTATTCTACCCTATTTGGAGGAGCACTCACTCAAAATGGACATGCTCAATTGAGGACATAAATCAGAACAAATGGCTGGACATAGTACTGATGTCTGGTTTAAGTTAACAACAAATATACATGATATGGAAAAGCATTTCCATAAAAAAATTGCTAAAAAACGAGTATCATCGATCCTCTGTGGGATTTTAATCCTTTGTGCAAAAGGTGTCAGGTCAATTAACTTAGGGTTCTTCTGGAGACCAAGTGTGGCTGATGGGCATGATTTGGTCAACATTGGCTCTATAGAGGTCTTTCTCAAACAGAGAATACAATTGTAAATTTACTAACGTGCAGACCTCATCTGTGACTGAGCATAAATGAAACTAAATAAAAGGAGCAACTAATCATCTGCCACACTACGTGAGAATTCTCAGAGTGGAACTTATTCACTAAAACTCGGCATCGTCGCTAGCACGATACTTGGAGGTGAAACTTGGAGGTAAAACATGTTTTAGGATCAACTAAAACTTCTGACACGCGTGCTTGTGGACCAGGAGCATAATTCATATTCAATATTTAAAGGTACGTAGAATTAGCACAATCAGAATTATGGTGGAGCAATCACATTTTGTATCACAGCGTGAAATAAAACTCATATTTATCCTTTTGACAAAGTTAAGCTGTTGGAAAAAATTGGTAGCGGGGAGCCATCTGGTGTTAAACTGATTACTTAATATACAGGCGATCCAATCTGTAGGCCATTAACTCATAGCTTAAGCTGTTGAAACAGATCAGCAACCATGAATCTGTCGCATGCATAACATCATGAATGCAACAATTGTAGAGGACTAACAATGACAAAATATTTGAGAAACAAAACTCTGATCAATCATATTAACCTACTTAAGAAAGGCTATACAGAACAATTCTCAAGGACCAATTGCTCTACTAGTGTGAAACCTCTTGACTAATGTCGGTAGCCTATCAAAATAACTGTGATCATGTGCATACACCAAGGTCTTCTCAAAGTAGCATTTCTATAAGTGTAGTTCACATAGACTCCAAATTCACGACAAGCAACCAATCTTCATGTTAAGCACCCATAACATATAGATATATATATAATTGGTTTGATAGAGATCACACAGCTATGACAAAGCTTGCAAGTGGCGGTATACAAATAAGGGTTGCTAGATTTGGTATTGGGAATATCATGGCTTAGATCATTCTTTAATCTACCACTGAGGAGGTGTTATAATTTTTATGAGAAGCTTTTGCCCGTGATCATTCTTTAATTTCTTCCTTTCCACCCATGCTGGACAAAAACAAACGTCAGTTTCCAGGACAAGTATACTTATGCAAATTCACTATCTGTTTATGTCTATCCTTTTATCCTTGTCTATAACCGTAAAGTTGGCAGTCAAGGCAACTTCTACCACCAACGAACGTTTTTATAATCTCCTCGTTTTTATGATGATTGAAACGTGATAGCACTAATTAGATTCATCCTCAATGAAACAGCATTGAGTTTCGCTGTGCCATGCCCATACCTATGCATTGATATGTACATTTTGTTTTCTTATACCTCCAGTTCAACATTCCAAGATTCCACAAAAAAGAATCTTATTCCCGACAACCCGATTAGCTAATTCAGACAGTCCATTGAGGTCAATGACGAATGAATCATAGCAACTAGACTGCTGCTTAGACAGCTATCTTGAGCTATCTTCTTAAGGCTATGCTTCTATCAAATTTTTTGAGCTAGTTCATTCACAACAAAGCGGAATCACGCAACTTCTTTCTGCTTAGTCCTAACTTTAATCGCACAAACCCTAATGAGCACCTCCAGATTGTTGCCCGTACTTGTGTTATCTCCAGTCTTACAATGGGCAAGGGAGTTCACTGAAGCTTACATTATATTGACGATATCCTGAAGTCACATTTGAAAGGAATTGAAGTTAGGTAGTATCATTATTTGGAAAAATAGTCTTTATTATACAGGGAATTTATGCATGAGAAGACACATTTCTCCTTGCAATTTGTTTATTACAGTTGAAGCCCGATTTGGGAGTCACGAAGTTGGCCAGAGCATTAACCGGAAAATTGACCTGCACAATGGATTCCCGGTTAAGGCATCTGGATTTTATTCTTGGTATGGCCTTCCATTACTTAAGTTAGTTTTTTTAGGAGAGAGAGCTTGCAGAGGTGTGACGAATATGAAGTGACCAGCCTTTACATATGTGTTTAAATCGCTGTTTATAGGTACCGCTTTTAGTGGGTTACTAGGTGTTGCTTAATATGGACCAATGCATGTCCAGTCTTTCTAATACCATCAGCCACACTTTAAAAGATCATGAAAAAATTTTAAGCAAACTTATAAGTCAATATATGAATGTAGTGAAAGTTTCCCCGTGCTTCTAAGCATTAAAAAAATTAAAAAAAATTGTGAACACCATTTTTTTTAAGGAAAAAAAAAAATTAAATAAGAGTCAATGTAGCCACATATATTTCTCACTTTTTGATTCATGTGGCACATCTATATCCCATGACTAATTTAAGTTATCGGATACCTTAATGTAGCTGATAAATTTTTTTTTTTAACTATAGATATTTATGGGTTCGAACCCAAGTTCTAAATTCAAATGGCGAGTTTTCCAGAAGTAGAAAAGGGCGAAACTTTTATATGTTTAAAGGACATAATCTCAAATTTATTACATGGTTCAAGAGACCACTGCTATTTTAATTTATCTGGAAAAAAGAAAAAAAAAAGGAGTGTGACATCTTCAGCTATATTCTATAGTGTCTTAGCAGAAGGTCCATTCTATATATGCGCGAAATTTAGATTATCATTTTTATGTTTCACTTCAAAGATGTAAACACATTTAACCACAAACTCTGTGGCTGTATTGATGTCCTTTGGTTGTACAATGTCAACTTTTCTTAGTCCAACTATGCATCCAAAGATTCTTATAACATAAATTATGCTCTTTCTTCGAGTTTAAATTATAGGAGCATTTTATCTTCATAAAAAAGCGTATACTGTGCAAATATTACCTTTGTGACACTGCATGTTATCTAGACATTTTTGAACACTTTTAGCAGAAGGTCCAAGATTGGCTTTCTTTCTCTCTACAAGGTTCACTATCTTTTTTCCTTCTTGACAAATGCTCTAAACCTCATCCTACACAAACCATGGAGAATTCTGCTATGTAAAGAGTAGAAACTATTGAAGAAAGACCAAGAAATTTGAGCCCATCTTTCTTCCTTATCTCCGTTCTCCTTCTTGTGCAATCTCTCCATTTTCCTAATACCTATCTAGTTTCACCTTTCATCCCGATACACACTTCCCCTTTGCAATTTAATCTTTCTAATAAGTGCTCATGAGCGTAGACAAAGATGTGACTTATCACTTAAGCGTATGAATTAATAATATAATGGGAGGCAAATAGTTAGATGGATACAAGATTTAATACTTCAATACTTCCGCCAGTAGAGGTTAGGAGGAGTTCCAAAGAAGTTAGATTAAGTCCAATACTCTACAGGGTGAGTGGGATAGAATTGAGAGGAACGATCTTAAGGATTTGAGAGTACTAGAAAGTGCTTTAACCTCTTCATGAATGAAAAAGCCTTCCAACTCTTCTATCAAGCACTAGATCATTTTAGTTGGTGAACAATCATACACATCTCGAGTGACTATGTCCAATCTTAATGTGTATTCAGTTGGCTGTTTATAGAGTAAGGGACTTATCTAGATCACTATGTTCTCATAAATGTTATAGAAGTTATATATTATTTAGCCATTGCCTATTAGATCTCCTGAAGTGATATCTAGACTTCAATTGCGCTAGACTATTTTAACAAAGGGTATCAAAGCTGGATTGCTCCAGAAGATATAAAAGCAAGCTTCATTCTAGGATAAGATCATAAGGGAAGGGTCAACAAAGATTTAGCACCAGAAGTGGCTGAACAAGTACTAGGTGAGATATCATTAAGTTTTGGCTTTTGTCCACGAAAAGAGAAAGCTGTGTTAGAGAAAGAAGTCATCCTGAGTTTGTCAAAAGTCAATGTTGTCAAGAGGTAACAAGGGAAACAAGAAAATAAGCGCAGCAAGGAGGACCAAAAATTTGAAGATGCCACTGAGAAGCTATTTATTGGTTGAACATAAACCAGCTTGCTGCAGCAGATTGAGTTTGAGGACAAAATGAAAGACCCTTGAGACAACCTACAAACTCAACTTGCCCAGACATACTCGGATGTTTGTCTTGATATGGTTTAGAAGACGTCAGGACCAAGGACAGCGACCGGTAAAATTAAATTTAAAGGGGCATGCACAAGAGAAAACTCAATCAGTTAAGCATGCGACAGAGACCATGTCCTTGCATTGCACTTCCTCTTGGATGATTGTATGCATATGATGAGAGAATACTCAATCAGTTAAGCATGCAACAGAGACCATGTCCTTGCATTGCACTTCTTCTTGGATGATTGTATGCATATGATGAGAGAATACTCAATCAGTTAAGCATGCAACAGACGCCATGTCATTGCATTGCACTTTTTCTTATATGATTGTATCCATATGATTGTATGCATATGATAAGACATATGTATCCCACGTAAGCAGAATGAGTTCTTTGTGCGCGAGTGTGTCAATATATGGCACTAGATCACGCGACATACGTGTATTTCTTTTGCTACAAGAGAGAGTATATTATGAACAAGCTTCGATTGGCGAATTAAAAAAAAGCAAAAAACCTTGTCTTGGATGCCATAGTTTACAAGCTACTTAAATAGTTTTAACATACTTTTATTAAAACTTTAGTAGTCCAAGCACTACTTTTAGTGAAAATAGGCCCCGAGTCATTTAGAGTCTCGAGTAGATGGATTTTGTATGGATCCTCAAGAGTTGAAGTATCATTCATAAGAAGTTAGAAAGAAGTTGGGCTGCAGTCCTTAGTACTGATAGCAGTTTCGAAAGTTTTAGGGTGATGGCAATCAGTGGCTTTACGCACCCTTTGTGAACCCAAAGAGTTCGATTTATATTCCTCCAGCATTAACCTCATTAGTTTTCTGTGTTTTTTTCCCTCCTTTTTAGGTATGTATTAAGCCTTCAGTAGGTGGACCTTCTATGCTTAGAAATCCCCAACATTAAGTTTTCGATATTGCACATTTGAATTATCATTTTACTACACAAGTCGATTTAGCTTTGGTGACACCTACGCTTTGGATACTGAGAAGCTAAAGGAAAGGACAACGAGGTGGTGGTGGTCAAGTACTCAGCAATGCGCCCAAAGTGGACAAGCTAAAGCATTATTGTAGGGTCTTCCCAAGTATCTTTTCAAGGTTACACACCAGAAGATATCACTTAAGAAAGGACTACCCTCGGCGCCTGGGGGACTTTCCCATCATCAGTGGCGCGTCATTGGTGAGGTCATGGTTAAGCTTAGGATTGGCAATTTTCGACAAGATCAATTTTCATAACACGCACTTAAGTGTGTTCGGATCAAGATTAAACACGTTCTGACAAAAACGGATTGAACCTTTTAACCTATTTATAAACGAATATTAGACTTGCCTCGTGTTGGTTGACCTATTTTTAACCAGGTCAACATATTTAGACAAGTTCAACTATATTGACTAACATGTTATTAATGTTGATATGATCGATGTAAATCCATTTAGACACGCTTATACATGTTTGAAAACATTTTTAGAAGTTTATATGTGAGGGTCATGTCTTAAACATTATAAACATGCCATGTAACTCACTTAATAAACATGTAATGTTATGATATCAGGGTCGTGCCACGATTACTTAACATGTCATATATTTGGGTCAGATGTAAACTCCAGGCCATATGATGATAACCCAAAATAAACACACGGATTGCCACCCAGGGTAAGCTCTTGTTAACAAGGAACATTTAATGCACGCTCCTGGCTAATTTCATGCAGACCCTAGGATCATCCATGACCTCATTATATAGGCCAGCAAGAGCAACAGCGATACTAAGCTGTCTTCTACAGGATCATAATTAGGCCATAATTAAGGTAAGATTTCTCTCTCCGTCCTTTGTCCAGCTTTCCCGGATGAAATAAGTTTATCTCTGAAAGTGAGACAGAAAATGAAGGAAACACTTCACACTTTTTTTTTCCATTTTAGATACACACGCACCTCCGGGTGACTGGAGCTAGATCTTTTTCCCCTTCTTGTTCAGTGGGTATATTCTTACCGTGTGTTGTATGCCCCCACATAAGATACCATGTGGTTGTGGTGACCTAGGACCCCGTCTCCTCACATCTCAAAAGCGATCTATGAAATCATTCGGTCCGATGAAATGATAACTCAAAGCTCCTCCAAAACTTTCCAGTGTACAAATACGCGTGTGTACTCGCTTATATGGTCGTGTGTATAAATGTATGTATTAGTGACACCCGTCATGGGAGGATTTAAGTTACATTATTACGCCACCAGATCGAAGGAAAAATCCTTCCAGAGTGAGAGACAAAGTACTCTTCAACGGTTTCCTGGGTTTATATACTGAAAGACTGGTTTAGCAACGAGTGGCTGAAATCAATCACAGCCCTAATTAAGCGTGTGCGGGTCGATGAAGAAGAAGAAAAAGAAGAAGACGAGGCCAGAAAACCAGAATACCAAAGTGGGTAACTTTGAAGACTCAGCGAGAAAGAGAGAAGCCAAATTTTCGGAAAAAAAAAATCTGTAGGATCTACACCCTAGAGATCTATCAGCATTAGTAAGACAAATAAGTGAGACAAGATCGCATCCTCGTATGGCATCATTCCTTTGAGGAGAAGCGAAATAGTTAAAATACATATATTTGAGGTACATATTTTCTTAGCCGGTATATAATACGAGGTGTGGGAGAGACGCATGCATCACCGCTGACACTTGAGCCCGAGAGGAGATCTTAGCTCTTGATTCTTTCGGTTTTTAGTACTCTCATGATTTGCCTCCTGATTTTATTTCATAGTCATCATGATTCATGAGCGTCCTCTCTCTCTCTCTCTCTCTCTCTCTCTCTCTCTCTCTCTCAAGCACACGCACAGGATACACTTAGACAAACGAGGAAAGACACACAAACACTCAACCTTTGATGGTCAAAATGTCAAGTGAAGAAGTCAAAATAGAGAGAGAAACCAGAAGGAATGACTAAGAAAAGGGAAAGGAAAGGACAGTAACACAGATCACATACCTGGAGCTGGAGTACTCAAAGAGCTTGCCGGTAGCCGAGAAAATGACGACAGCGACCTCGGCATCGCACAGGACCGACAGCTCTCCGGCTTTCTTGAAAAGTCCTCGTCTCCTCTTAGAAAACGTCACCTGCCTCGCTGTCACATTGTCTATCTTCTTGATCTTGATCTTCTCTCTCGCCATATTCCTTGTCCTCCTTCTTCACTGTAAACCCAAGAGCGAGAAAAAGAAGGAAACTTTATCAAGAGCCGAACCATGAAAACCACACATTGTCTCGACGTTCACTGAACATAAATAGGAAAATTGTACAGAATAGTAATGGCAAGTGGGGATTGATTCTGTGTGGAGGAGATCTTGCAGAAACACAAACCCTAGACCAAAAAAAGAAGTAACCAGAAAAGGAAAACCAGATCCATTTCCAAAAACAACCCAGAAAACCCACCAAACAGTGACGAACCTCAAAAGAGAAAGCAAACCAAACTGCAAGATGAGGAAAGACGGGTGGGGTTTTTCCCTAGTCTGGCTTATTTTTTACCTTGCTTGCAGACGCGGCCTCAGGTGATGACCGATCAAAAGCCACACACAGACACCCGTCCGAGAAAGAACTGAGAGAGAGAGAGAGAGAGAGAGAGAGCGAGAGCCGGGAGAGGGGAGGGGGGGACAGGTAAGAAAGAGAAAGGGAGAGGAAAGGATGGGGCTTCCCTTTATAGCTAAACAGGACTTCTTTTTATTATCACCAGTTTTTCAACATTTTGCCTAAAAAAGCAAGGAAATATCTGCGCCGTTGGAGGGCTTCAAGGAGGCGATATGGAATGTGCATCCAAGCCTCTCCCTACTCCTACACTAGGGCGAGTCACTTTCTGCTCTCTCTCTCTCTCCCTCTCTTTTCTGGTCTCCATTTTCTTTTATGTTCTTTTCTTGCAAACCCCAAAAAAGAAAGAAGGGGAAAATACTGTTCCTGACAGTGAGGGGAGGGGGGGTTAAGGTTTATATCTCCGATTATTAAACTTCAATAGGGTTTCAGGTTTCGTTTCTTTTTATGAACACAGTTCAGGAGTCCAGGCTTCCGTACATGTGGAGCCATACCTTCCCATGACATTCGCAGAAGGGCGATGATTATCCCTTCTCTCGCTCTCTCTCTCTCTCTCTCTGGCTCGTGATATTTGCTAGTGATGTCTTGGCCAACCCCGTCTCCCCAGTCGCCTTCTCCTCGTCAATTCACCGCGGTATTTTTCGAGCCTGAGCGAGCGATCTCCACTGGATTCTCCATTTTCTTAGGGAAAAGTTAGAATCCACTGTGCACCGCCCTAACCATTGATAGGTACGCAATTAATGTAATTGTCCTGAATGTACTCCTTGGCTGGCCACGTCAGCATGTGCAGAACTTTACCATGTCATTGCGCATTTGAGAGTGCTTGATCGTAAGCATTTCACCACGTCACGCCGTATGAATATGGGATTTATAGTATATTATTACCTTAATATATGAATTTAAACTTTTAACACGATTAACAATAATTTCACATAAATGATCATTGGATATATTTTCAATATTATCTTAAACTCAAGTCCAATTTACACGTAGGAGGATAATAGTTTAAATATTTTGGTTGAACTTTCTAAGGTGAGCACGATATTTTATTTTCTTCTACATGATAAATCACAATTTCTCATTTTGAAAGCCCTCTTAAAATTATTCATGAGATTATCATCTAAGATAGCCAAGGAATTAGATAATAATGCGTACTGATTTTCATCAATTTTTGGAGGCCATGCGTACAGAGATTTTTTGTAGATGAGAATGCCACCTCAGGGCCTACTTTGTCTGATTTTTATTGGTTCGTATCGTATCAAGGTAATCGTCATTGGGGTTTATTAAATTTTATTCTTATAGTAATTTTAGCCCCAGTAGCTTTTCTTTTCAGTACGGTAAATCTTCATCCCCAATCTCTTCCCTGAACACTTCACTGTCGCCATGAGCCCAGGACCAGATAAATACCAGGAACTCTGAAAACCTAGATTTAGATTAAAGCGAGCCCTGATAAAGTTCGGGGATGTAGCCAGCAAGAAGTTTTTTCATCGAGTCTCTTCAAGGTGAAACCTTTGCTTTTTAGGTCATTTTCGATGCTTAAAACTTGAGTATGTTGAGAATCTTGCCTACTGGGAGCTGATTATGGGGTGTTTCCTTTAAGGGGGTTAGAGCAAAGGAAGAACTTTCACAGGGCATCTTTGCCTGAAGTTTGCTCGATCGCCATGCTTGCTCGTGAAAGATTCTGTGAGATTTGACAAGCGAAAACAGAGAGGGGAAAAGAAGCGGAAAGAGAAACGAGCATGAACTGTATATTCTGCGTTAGCTGCACGACATACATGATAGGAATAGGTGAATATTCGGAGTACCTGTGAATAGAGCTCGTCTAATTACCAATTTTAGCGCTGGTTTGTATGACAGGAGTAGGCCGTAAAGGCCGAGCATAACAAGTTTATTTGATTTTTAGCTTCTAAATTGCGTAGTTGGTGGATATTAACTTAGCAAGATTGAATGACAGATCCTATAACTTTTGCGATGCAGCCCCCAATTATCCGAATTATCAATGCATGGAATTCTTTGAAGTAGTTGATCTTCTAGCATTTACTACCTTGTCAGATTAAACGACACTGTAGACAAGTTGCGTATGTAATTAAGAGGTGAATTTATGCCATTCGTATGCTTAATGATACCACGAGAGTCATGTCGATGCAGCCTTGCATGCGTGAAGCACGGTAAATAAACGATTTTTCTAAAGGGAGAAATAATCCATCTTGCTAAGAAATCTTGTCGTATTTATTACCGGTCCATTTGCATAATATAGTTCTAAACATGTAGCGTGCTTTAAAAGGTGGAAGTGCACAGCATAAATCCAAATACCTCTGAATCAGTTGAACTCGCCCTTACTTTGGATACCCTTTAGCATCAACAAGTTCATCTCTAGAGATGAACGCCCTGGAGACACCCTTAAGCGAGTCCCATCTGATTTTTAATTTATTAAATACTTTTTTAAATTTGAAAAGAGTCACGAGTGTTTTTTTATTTAGAAAAGATAAAATGAATAGTGCGTCTGTTTCGATGGTAGAAGTTTCTGCAAATCAATTTTTCATACTTTCAAATTTTTTGCTCGCTGATAATGGTTAATCAACAAAAAAAACATTTATGGTCAAATAAAATACTTACACCTAAAATTAGGAAAACGATCTGAAAAAATGAGATAATTTTCCCAGGCATAACGTGTATCTCAATAGACACTCACTTCTTCACCCTCTTTATTCCGAATGAGATTCAAATATTCAAAAAAAATTTCAACGTACCACTGAATAAATAAGAATTAATTGTTTTCCTTAATAATGATAAGCATGAAAAGTATAAATTTTCATAATGAAAAATTACACAAAACAAGCACCTTGGCACTCTTTCCGTGCAAGATCAAATTGATCCCACATTTACTTTCTATGTGTCTTTTGGGAGAGGGACATCGAAATAGGAAAAATGACTCAAATGGTTCATGAACTTTGGCTTAATATACAATATAGTCTATGAACTTTTCATTTATTAAATGAGGTCCATGAACTTTAGCTCAATATATATGTGATTTCTAAACTTTTAATTTATTCAGTATGATCCACAGATTTTTACTACATGTTTAAGTCGGTCCTTAATTTATATGAAAATGTTTAATGTTACTAATTTGAATATATACTAAAAGTTTAAAGATCATATTGAATAAATTAAAAATTCATGAACCACATTAAACACTGAGTAAAAGTTCATGGACCATTTGAATTATTATCATATAAGTTGGGTGGGAGAGACACATTCAACTCCGATCCTCGATATTGCATTGCCGAGATTGCATGATTTGAGCCTCGGACACTTGGTCTTCCATCGACCAACGGAGTAAAAATATCTAAGTGGAAATGGACCTGACAAAAGCCAGCGTGTTCGAAAGCGAAACACGCTGATTAAAACGCACATCTGTTTTCCTTCTTTACATGAGACAAAGGGCAGGTGCGTTGCGTGCGAAGAACGATAGAGGAGAGTCCCCATTCAAATTAGGTAGACATTCCACATCAATAACCACGTGCCACGGCAGTCTGAGCATCAACTTGATTTCACAAGTGCTGCTAAATATACATATAGGCGTTTGCACGCGCATCCTACTAAGAAGAAAATTATTGACTAATCTCCAAACTTGCATGAAATGATCTAGGAGCCCGCGAGAAAACAGTAACTTCAATCAATTTGGAAAACATATTCATAATGAGGTTAGCTAAGAAGAAACTAACCGACCATACATAGTCCAAAATCTAACAAAAATCAGACAAATTAGAAAAGTAGGACACAATCATGCTAGCTTTATATAAATTTAAACATTTTCGAATATATGTTTTTCATTCATTTAGAAGATAAACTCCATCAATTTCGTATATTATACTTTTCGATTTACGTAAAACTCACACTGCTATTAACATAAGATGTGGGTCAATCTTCCTCGTACCAAATGCCCTTTTTGTGGATTTATATTTTGCACTCAAATGCATTATAATTTCCTGTTAATGAATTATAAAAAACTTAAATTTGTTTAACATTGTAGATATCGGTTTAGCATAGGATACTGGTTATAAATTACGAATGAGTGATTTTCTTAATGTCGAGGCGAATTACGCATGATGCATTCATAATCTAGATGTTACTCTATTATTGATTAACATATAGTATTTCGCACACATCATGAAGGTACAAAAACTTATAAACCTTATTTATAGAAATTCAATGTAATTACTCCATAACAGTCAACGGAAATAAAACCAACAATTAGCGTGCGAGGACAGGCACCAACCTAACTAGTTAAAAGAGAAAATTACGTTTTTTAACAAAACGTTAATGAGTTTCTAAGGGCATAGATTATGCAATCAATTAAGGGCATTTACATTTCTCAATGGATTAACGGATCTCGTGTTATGCACAATTGGTGCTTTAAAAATTTAAATTATCAAAAATCAAGTACACTTAACATTCTCCCGAGCGCGCGTGTTAACAATACCCAAAAGATGAAAGAAAAGTGCTTTATCAGGACTTGAACTGGTGGAAAAGCTCTCTTCTCCACGTGCAAATGCAGCACAAAGAGGAAGCATCTACACTGCCTTTCAATTCAAGGGGGTCTTATGTATGCGTGTAAAATCATTTCACAAAGGTTTTAATCATTACCAACATGATCCGGAATTCCAGGCATTACTTCCGAGCTTTTTTTCTGGGTATAACGTAGAAGAAGCTCTTTATATTAGGATTTGAAGTAGAATGCGAAAGTTTCAAATTTTCTACTTGTCAGAAAAATTGAAACTATAAAGGGCATGAGCTGCTCTGGGCATATAAGGCGAGCTATACATAAATGTCACAGTAAATCATGTTCACTAACTATTAGCAAAGAAAAAAAGAGAATGGAAAATATTTAGATTTTTTTTTAATATCAATATAGAGTCGAGAATCCTTAAGCACCTGCTAATCTAGAGCCTCCTGTAGTTGTACCACACACAACGAGTAATTACTAGCAATATAAATTTAGCTCAAGAGAATGTACAAATATGGTGATTTAAACCTAAAATACAATTATCACTTGGGTAACCTGGTGGGACCACTAGAAAAAACCCTTTATATTGAATATCCCTCCGCACTTGCAAATCCAAATAAAAAATTGCATCGAAAAATGCACATGTGCTTGAATAACAACAAATCGGCGCATGGAGTGGTAAAATACAATTCAGATACCGCAATAAATTTTCCATATTCGAGTGTTGTTTATCGCAAGACGTAGTTCACTATTAATGATGAGAAAAATTATTCAGAAAGTGCAAAGCATATTACACTTTTGTTAATTCAGACCTAAATCTTTTAATTTTATCAATTAAGTTTTAAACGTTTTTATATTTTACCAATTTAGTCAATCTTATCAATTTTAGCCGGAAATCATTAATGTGGATGGCAATTATCTTACGTGATATAATCAACATTGACGCGTATAATTTTTAATAATATTTTAATATTTTTTAATTTTTATTTTATTTTATTTCTCTTTTCCTTCTTCATTGTTTTCTTATCGTGTCCTGTGGGTCATCAAGCTCTCGTTAGCCACTAGGCAAAGGCATCATAGCTGAATTGATAAAAGTATAATAAATTTTTTATTTTTTTGACATTTTTTTCATTGATGATGTGTGAAATATGCATGCTTGCCAGTTGCCGAAAAATACTTCACCGCTTGCAAACTGCACATCAAAAGAAAGGGAAGTCTTCTAGGCATTTGCCAAGACCTTCCAATGCTAAAGTCGATACACATGCGTCCATGAATCAAAGAGAGGAGGAGAGTCATGAGTTTTATAAAAGGATAGAACATGCCCCATTTAAGATACATGCCTAACTATGTTATATATAGGGATGCAATAAACGTGGCCGATGGGTCTCACGATGGGCTACTGTTTATAAAGTGTGACATGTCTCAAATTAATCCACCTTTATAGCCCTATTCATAAATTAAAAGTTTGGCCACATCAAACCCTGAAAAAATGGCTTATAGTAATTATATAATAAATGAATTTCTGAGTTAGGAGCACGATACAAGTTTTTGAATCCATATTACTAGGTTAAGATGCAAATCACATTCTGATTTTGTTCAAGCGTTAAGAAAGGGAAAATGATTGTCCACTCAACCTGGAGATGGCATCATAATCAAATGTTTAGAGTTCCTCACACGCCATTTTATTTGACGGTTCAAACTTTAAGAATGAACAGTTCAAGCGATGAAGGACATGACTCAAATAATCTCATAATTGAGCTACTCACCCAATCTAAGATGGTGTCTAATCTGCGTGAGGTTAGCTGGTGTGCAAAAGTAGAGTTAAAGTCAAGAAAAAAAAGCATATTATTTTTGTCTTGTTATAATATTTAAATATTACATCGTTCATCTATTAAATAGTTCAAACATTTAGAACAATTATCAACGGATTCACAAATCTTACATGATATTAAAGCAAAAGATTCCAAATTCAAATTTTTTATGGCATCTATTTTCCTGTATTTTAGGCTGAAGTTCAGATCACCTTTTAACTTTAGAATATGTAACGGTAGAAAATCTATCTTAAAAGGCATTTGATGCGCCGAAGCACCGGAAAAGGTGTCGTCAGCGTTTAAAGGAGAAAACCGAAACGAGTGAAAGGAAAAACCTTAAAGTAAAGGTGGTCTTGTCGCGGCTCACTTCTTGGTTTGAGTTCAATAAACGTTGATTGGGCACATTTTTCTTGGTTCGACGCAAATGAAGGAAACAAAGCACCACGAGGACGAAAGAAAAGATGTGGCCGAGATGCTACCACGCATAGGCTTTCCATTTAAATATGGTGGATTGGATGCATTTCTAGATATGTCATAGATGTCGCCTAAAGGAAGGCCTCGTTTTTCTTCCAAACTCTGGATATCGATTCGCTCAAAGTACTTCCTCGTTTTTCCTTTACTTGATTCCCCTTTTGCTTTTTAGAGTCGAGGGGGAAAAATAAAGGCGCTCTTCGAAATCGCCTGAAGTTTTCTTATGGTTGGTATTTGTCATATTAGATAGAAACTATGATTTCGATATTTTACTTTTCAAATGTATTATCGGGAATCAAGACGTTTTCATCATTAAGTCCCCAACTTATGAAAATCGATAACTTGAAAGTTTCAATTTACATACAAGTCTCGTTAACGAATGCCTAACATACCTAATATGAAATACTAATTAATTCTAAATTGGGAAAAGAATGGATCGACACTTGGATTTGAATGCAAATTTTCAAACCGAAGATAGCACCAAATTATGAAGCGATGTTCTTCTACTATAGATAGAGTTAGAGCTAGGACTAGAACGACCATCTTTTCAATATGTGATAAGCCTACAACCGGAAAAGTTGGCTTCAAGTTGGCTTAATCCCAATTAATCTATACCAAGCTACCTTTGCACTCTTGTTTCAAAATAAAATTCCGAGCCTAAATAGGATTGCATCCACCATTTTTTGTGCCAATCAAGAAAAATAGTACCACACATGTTGTAGATCAAAAGCCGATCAAACCATCAAAACGAGCATGAGGTCATCTCCAATCACAATTCTTTTATGTGGTCTCACACTACTGTCATCTGAAAAGCGCGAAACTTTGAACGATAGAAGTCGATTCATGAAGATTCTCCCTTTTCTTACGTGCAATTCCCCTCTTTCGGTAAGCATCCAGTATCTCATCAGATGAACATTTCTCAAAGTTTATCTTGTAAAACATACGTCATTTGATAGCTACTTCAAGGATCCAGCGTGTAGGAAGTGGCATCAATAGCCTTGATACTCCAAACCGAACCACATCAACATCATTTTTTGTTGATGTCCTTTGGAATTTTATTTTTTTTTAAAAAAAGAAGAAGATACTTTCATAATGAAGAAAATCCCACCTGTTTGCTATTCCTCCGACCCTTTCATTAAGAAGGTCCGTATTCCTCCTAGCTGTTTGAATGCAGCGAACTAACTTTCATCTAAATACTAGACTAGCATGTAATTGCACTTCGCTTGCAGAATAAAAGCTATTTTTGAAATGAAAGGGAAACTAAATGTTTTAGGCAAAACAGCAATTTTCCGCTTCTTCTTTGGCTATTAAGTGAAAAGATAGTGATGAAAAGGATAAGATTAACTGGCAAAATTAAACAAAAAATTTTAGTATAAAGAAAAACGTTACATGAGTTGGATAATACAAAATATAACGACAACACTGAAAGGACGCCTTTAAGGGGTGACACGTGTCGTCTCTCAAAACCTTCCATTAAGGGAATTGTAAAGAGCAGCGTCCGAATATTTTCGTACGTGAATAAAGTTGGGAATCTCATGTGGGAATTGCATACGAAGAAAGTTAGATGATTGAATATGGTTTAAGACGGTGACACGTGCCATCCCAAAACGGTCATCTATAGATATTTTTATAAATGTGGAGAAGAATTAATCTTTAGATTATATATCGCAAAATATGAATGATTAATAAAATATTTTTCAAAAAATAATCACTTATATCAATCGAAATAATTAATTTTTTTATTATTCATAACAATTTATATTTAAAAATTTTCATAGACAATAAAAAAAATTCATTTATTCTTTTTATAGGCATCATAAATGATTAGTTTTTGAAAAATATCGTTTTAAATTATTTATTTTTTACGAAGTAAACGAATTAAGCTTTATCGAATAAAGTTGAGAATTGCATATTAATTGCGTAGTTGTCCAGAAAGCGACCTCTCAGTTCATGTCGACATTCTTCAATCACAAAAAATACAAAATAAGAAAAGAAACCAAGGAAAAATAAAGTTGCTCCTCGAGAATATCGGCCCCGGTGCTGGTCAACGCACCCCCCCCTCCCCCTTTTTTTTCCAGGGAAAGAAGGAATCTCAAATTTCTCCAAAAGTTGGAATCAAGATAATATAGGAAAGAAAAAAAGTAGCAATTGAACATCTAGGGCTGCCAAGCCAACGGCCAAAAGGTAAGAAAACTGCATAGTTGCATCCGATATTCCCCGTTCATTTTCAGTTTGAAAGCATGCTGTCGGCAAGAAGAATAATACGCCATACTAAAATTCCCCATAGATATGCCACCTATTATTTTTTATGAGAGGGGAATTTTATTTTTTCTTTTCTGCCATTTAAAATATTTTTTATTTATTTCACACACTGTTAAGCGTGTCGACGAACTGTGAACTGATCACCAGCATCAAATTAATTTGCTTCTGCGTACTAAATGGTTTAAGCTAAAGACATTTCTCTATTGTCCTGTTGGTCCATTTTTTGTTCTTTTTTTATACAAGGTATAACTATAACCTATTTTAATAGTATCTCGAAGCAATAAACCGATCTTGATAAGAGGAGGGTTTACGAACCCCGAGCAAATCAAGGCATGCCTCAGGTGCTCCGGCAGTCAATCACGAAGCACCAAGTCAGAACCTCGGAAGAAGCTTATAATCCGACGTGGGGAGACAAGCAAATTCCATAGAAATTAGAGGAGAAACATCATAAGAATAAAGTAAGAAAATGAGAAGGGAAACCGGGAAGCATATTTTGCTATATATAGCCATGGACTCCCCACCCACGTTCTTCAGATCCCCAGTCATCTTTTTTACTAGTTTTAGAGAGGGGAAGGGCTGAGTCATCGTCCATGCGAAAGCGCACTAGTATAGCCCTTAGAATATGTTCCCGGATAGGCCATTTTGGAATTAATTTTTCCCCCCTTTAGGAGAATGGGACTTTTGAACAGCACTTCCTGTTCTTGTTCTCTCTTTTGTGCCAACTTGATCGTTGTCCGAGGCGCAAGTACAGCGTATTGGGTCATTAACAAAGTGAAATGGAACATTGAAGAAGTCCTCATTCTCCAAGGCACAAGTGCCATGTTTTTTAACAAGGGGTTTGCAGCATTTTGATACTCTCTCTCTCTCTCGAATGGAGAAATAAAAGGGTGGAAAAGTGACAATTATATGGAAACCATTGCACTTTAGCCAGGTTTTACATGAGATACCAATGAAATGGTACGGATGGTTCAAATAGGTTATACAGAATGCGCATATTGAAGCTACATTATTTGCTAGAAAGACCTCAATATTGCCCCCACAAAATGTGTTTTTAGTGAATTATTAAGGAACTTGGTATTTGGGTAAGTGAGTTTCAAATCAAGACTGAAGAATTTCTCGATTGTGCAATATTAGTATGCTCACTTCTTATGTGTAGATCAAAAATATATTAGTCATTAATTGACTAAGCTAAGTCCGTATGCAAAATTCATAAGATTTAATAGTTCGTGTTAATTAGGATCTTCTTGTAACATGCAATATAGGAGCACTATTATGGATATGGCATCTAATGGAGCAAATCATGAGGTGTGTTGATTGATCCTTAAAATAGATAATCTCTCTCACTCCTTTTTTTTCCTTCTTTCTTTCTTTTTTGGATTCTACCAATTGTGCAAGAGTAAAACCACAATCCTGTTGCCATGATCATCCTTGTTTTGTGAAAGTTGAGACTCGTGGAATGAAGTTTGTCCTGACTGTTGAGAAGAAAAGGTCAAGCTTTATTCTCCTAGTCCTCCATTTTGAGAAAAAGAGTTAATTCGGGAATTAACTTAAGTGATCGAGGAGTAGAAATACATAAATGACTCTGGTTACATATCCTTGATCTTTATGTTGTCAATACATAGCTAATTCTATACTTGATCATTCATTCAAGTTTTGACTCACGTCATATCTTAAAAGGTTAATATGATTTTTCCTAATCTCATTCTCTATTAATCTAATATTAATTTCTTCATTGTTTGAAGGACAAAAAGAAAAGAACGAAGAGTTAAGCAAGTCGAAGTAAGGGCATTATACATAGGCCTAACCCCTTGGCAGTTCGGGAGAGCTAGCTAGCCTCATGTAACAATGTTGTTTAATTCTTGATCTAAATCGTGAAAACAAATTACCATCCAACTTATTCTTACATAAAACCAAGCAAGTGAACAACCCTAAGCATTACTGAAGTAATAAGCATGTTTGTCCTTCTCATTTATGGTTTAGATTTGAATCACCGTATTTGTAAATTCTAATTAGGTCACTCCTAAGAGAGCACAAATTTGTGTGTCAAGGGGGGCTAATACCAAAAGGAGATTGGTCGAGCGTTTAAAAACTTTCGAGCACTTAATTGATATTTAAAAAAAAAAAACACGAGGATAAAAGAACAGTCCTAGAATGAGTGATTTATAAAGAAAAAGGAGTACTAGAGAGAGGGAGGGCTGCAAAAAGAAAATAAAAAAGTGGTGGGGAGACAAATCAAAAGAAAGTCGAAAGTGGAGAGTGTGTCTAATTATGTTCGAATTTAAGTTTCTTTTTTGAAACAAAATACAAATTTTCAAAAGGTAAGAACAAGAAGTGGGACCTATGTTTGTAGGACATTCGCTAAGAGACCAATTTCACAGTTGCCGCAATTGAGGACGAATTGACAATCAACTTTGGAGCTCAATTTCACAGAATGGAACTTTTCCTTTTAGGAATTCTGGTGAGCTGTGCTCTCGATTTGAGGGCTCAGGTCTGGCCGGTGTACCAGCGCAATCAAATCCAAGATCTCTTCGTTCGGCCTTATGAGGCTACAAGTGCTGCTTCTTGTAAGGCCCAAATGGCAAGCAGTCCTGCTTCATTTGGTGGATCCACCTGGCCCCATCAACCCCACCTTTTCTCGCACTCGAAGGGAAAGTCTCAAGGCGCGCCGGTGGGTACCAAACCACATGTTTTTTCACGACATACGACGCGTTATAATATACTTTTGTACTTGCCGGTAGATTTATGTTAGACAAGGATCGTCAAAACTCTGACATGGGCGCCGGAGCACACGTCATTTGCTTACCATGGGGACCCCAAATGGGCGCCAAACGGGATTATCAATTCCACCGGGGTGAATAGGTTGTTTAAGAATTTTAATCGAACTTTCTCGCGTAAGATAATAAGCGGTTTAACATCGATCGATGATAGATAGGTGATGACGGGTGCAAGTGGAAATAGCACCCTCCAAAAAGTATATTTATAATTATAATGTTTATCGTAGAATGGGTATCTCGATTTTACACTAAAAGATAAAATTGCCTTCAATCGTTCAATTGCAATTTAAAGTAATGCCCAGTACTTCTCTGAAAAAGCAAAAAGTGAGACCCCAGTCCATTTTTTAAAATTTTCTAATCTAGTTGCTGTTAATAAGCATTTCAAATGTATCTTTTAGTCTATAGAGTTTTTTTTTAGTGTGTTCTTAGATTTTCCTATAATGTTTTACTTGATCTAGATAAAAGAATTTCGCTAGGAAAAAAGATAAATATGTGATATAGTAAAAAGCTTAAAAGTCTCACCTCGTTATTGTTTTTATAACAACTTATCTATTATTTGTTCTTGTTTTCTCAAAAGCTCACTTTCTTGGTGAATTTTTTAATTGCATTGCTTTGAAATATATATCAAATCATTTTATTTTCTACATTAAAGAATTTATCTTTTTTCCTATTATTAGCGAGATACTTTTATGCACAACATGTTGACATTACTGGAATATCAATGATTACACTTAAACATTATGCACAATAAGGCATTTCGATATTTTTCCACATACACTTAATGGATGATATATATTTTTGTCAATTGAAAATAATGAGAAGCATTTAAAAAAAAAAAGGGAATTATCATTTAATGCAATGTTTTGGTATTATTCTTTAAAGTTTTACGTTGGAGGATAAACTGTGATTTTATTTTGGAAAATATTTAAGGTTTTTTTTTGTCTTCATCAAATCATCCCATTATGTATATGTATATAAAAGAAAACCAATAAGAAGAGATTTGATGGTGTTATGCATGACAAAAGTCAAAAGGTATAAACAAGTGACTCTGAAAAAATTTATCTATGTTAATCTCTCTCTCTCTCTCTCTCTCTCTCTCTCTCTCTCTCTTCTCTCTTTTAGATTCAACTTGACTTCATTTCCATAAAATTTATCGATAAGGTAGAATACAACTAGGTTTCTCAAAAATTTCCTTTTTCAATAAAACTAATTCGTATGGAAGTAAATACTAACAATGATAAAGCATATTGCCTTTGGTATTTATGGGATACCTACACTAACAAAAAATCAAACATGTGAAATTCTTAATTATGTAACTATGCACTATATATAAATTTAAAAATTATAAAAAAGAAAAGCAAATAAATTTGGGGTTATCACATTGAATTTTAATTTAACAATTGAGGGTAATTTTATGTTCTTGTTTTTTTTTTTGTAAAAATCTGATGGACTTAGTCATATAGGAGTAGAAATAGCAATATCCTACTTTTAAGGGGCAATATAACCCTCCTTTTCAGACAAAGAAAATTTCTTAAATCATATCTTTAATTGATGGGGTTACAAGTTGTGTCACACTAGTTTTGTTATAGGTGTAGACATTATTCACATTTAATTTTGGTTAAGTTTGCATGTGGTCAAGACATGTGATTTGTGACCACCGATTAAATGCTGGGCTGGAAAAAATATTGCATGTTTCTGACTTACCACTTGGAAATGTGAGCGGAGAAAATTGCATAAATAGACTCTGCCAAATTTGACAACTTTTGAAGTTTTACATTTTTGCAAATTTCATAAAGCTACATGGCTAAAGAGAAACAACAAAAGATGTTTTTGCTATGATAATCATCCAAGTAAACTTTAATGAAGGGCAAACGTGTCATGTAAGTAAAAGTTTGAGATTTTGATGTCATGAGAAAATTTTTTATGATAAATGTATCATAGTGAGTATAGTTTGTACTTATTTAAGTTGCAAAAAAATTAGGATAAATGTATTACAGTAAACATATTTTAGGGTTTTTGATTGTTTTTTCCTTAATATCTAAACAATAGTACTTATATATTTTTTAATGATTAACAGCATGAAAAACTCCAAATTGATAACACTCATGATAATTTTATCTCGAACTAATTGTTTGACTATAAAAAAAACTCAAATTTACTTCAAACTAATTTTTGAACCACAAAAAATCTTAAATTAGTATGTTTGTAATAAATTTACATTCCATTAGTTTACATTAAATTGAAAATATATCATAAAAAACCAAAACCGATACACTTATGATAAATGGAGAGTAAGACCCCAAATTTGTATTTTCGTCAACTGTTACGTATAATTAAACTAAGCAATTTGAAGGTAAAATTTAATGGAAATTAATGAAGGGTAAATTTATCATAAAAATACTTATTTTGGGTAAAATAATCAAGGTGTACTTGTTTAGAGTTTTTTGTCATACACACAGCCAGGGTCCAATCTTGGGCTCAGCGTTTCCTTTCATTTGTAGGCAGACTTTAATTGATCAGGTCAGTCATTCACTCCATCCAAAGTTATTGGGCTAGTGTGTTTATACTTCCATGTTTGGTGTTAGACTGCATAGAACAAATCTTGAGGCAATTTCTTTGAAAAGGACCTACACTTGGCTCTAGAGGGGCAAAAGTCTCTTGGGAGGATGTGTGTCTCCTGAAAGTTGAAGGAGAATTGGGCATTCGTAGGTTGCGTGACTGCAACAAAGCTGCAATGCTAAAGTATATTTGGATTCTCTTTACAGACAATGAGTCGTTGTGGTGTAAGTGGATTCACACGACTTTCTTAAAGAATAAATTTTTTTGGATCTCCCGCACTTCATCAGTTTGTTCCTAGGTATGAAAGAAGATCCTGTAGCTTAGGCGGGAGTTTCGATTATCCTTCCTTTAGGAAACTGGAGATGGCTTTTCTGTGTCTCCATGGTATGACTAGAGGTGTGCAAAATACCCGGGAATCGCCTGGACCGCCCGGAACCGGATCAGAACTACCCGGAACCGGCGGTTCTTGAGGGAACCGGTCCGGTTCCCAGTTCCAATTTATGGGAATCGGTGGGTACCGGTCCGGTTCCCGGTTCCATGGACGGATCCGCCCGTCCACCCACCTAGACCAGACCGGAACCTTTTTAATATTTAAAAAAAAATTACTAAAAGAAACCCTAGATCTCATCTCACTCCCTTCGTCTTCGGCTCCTAATCCTATCACAATTTCGTTGCGTTTACTTCTCTCACTGTCCGCATCTCCACGTACTTAAATTTGGTTTTTCTTTCTTTGGCTTGCTTTGATGTCACGTAGTCGTTCTATGTTGAAAACCAAAATTGTTTCGCGTCAAGATCGGTTCCATGGATCCACTCGGGAACCGGACTGAACCGACGGTCCAGTTCCTAGGTGGATCCATGCAACAAACGGGTGAATCCCAGTTCCAATTTTTCGGAACCGGTCATTAACGGGCGGTTCTCGGTTCTAGGTCGGGAACCGCCCGCTCAGACCATGCACACCCCTAGGTATGACCATTGGCACTCGAGAGGCCCGTTAAACTTATCCTTTTCAAACTCCTTCATTGATAGCTCGAACTTCTCCAGACAAGCGATGCTAGTGGATCTCTTTTCCCCTTATGGTGGTGCTCTCAGGACTCTCTTGGAAGATGGGGATTATTCTCTTCCGGTCCTCTCTCGAACCCCTGATCGGTTTACCTGACTTGGGAGCTCTTCTGGTGCTTTCATGGTGGCCTCAGTGTGGGAAGTCATTAGGAGGAAGAAGGATCGTGTTTCTTGGGCTTCGCTTATTTGGAATGATTTGATTACTCCTATATTTCAATTAACCTTTGGCTAATTATTAGAAACCGCTTACCCACCCAGGTCCTCCTTCTCTCTTATGGTAGAATTGATAGTGGGTTATGTGCTTTTTGTAATGCCAAACCGGACTCTGTTGATCATCTGTTCTTTGACTGTCGTGTCTTGGCTAGTCTCACTTTTTTTTGGGCTGCGAGATGTAATCTTCCGTAGAGAAACATGTCTTGGTCGGAGAATCTCATTTGGGCCTTGAAGTTCCTTCATGGTAAGGATTTTCTCTATTGCATCGCCCGTTTCTCTTTTGGAGCCATGTGCCACCTCATTTGAAATAAGCGAAATAATATTATTTTTCGGGGGGAGACCTTGGAGTTGTCGGCTTTGAAAAACAATCTCATCAAAGTGGTCAAGGACAAAGCTCCTACTTTCAACAATGTGATTGACAACCCAAGGAACATGAGGCTCCAGAGATGTTGGGGCTTCGACTCTTCCATTTTTGGTAGCGTTTATGATCCTCATGCTCAGCGCCGTCTGTAGCCGTGAACCTTTGCAGCCGGTTGAACTTTCCTTGCCGTTACTGTGTTGGCCGTTTTGAACATTGTCGGCCTTTGTTTCTTCCTCCATGTTGGCTCTTGCTGGCTATCTTTAGCCTGGCTTTTAGTTTGTTGTTTTGTCCCATGTTCTGTCGGGTGTCTTTTCTTTTACAGCGGCTCCCTTCCGTTCAATTTAACCTGTTGTCACTTTGAGTGAAAGTTTTTGGCGCCGATCTTTTATATAGTTGATTTAAGCTATTTATATATTCTTGTATTTACCAAAAGAAAAAATTATGGTTTTTCGTGATATTAGCTCATTTTTAAAAAATATAATTTCTTTAAAAATTATTAATTTTGGAAGGCAACGCAATAAGTCAAAAATCCATCCCCCAAGGGCCCCGGCCCCCCTGGTTTTGGCGTTGAACCGAGTTAGAATTGAAAAGACGAGATTACCCATAGCACTCAACGCGTAGCGCACGCCCAAAGCCCGCGTGATTAGGCGAAACCACCAGGACCCAATTCCGTCCACTCGGCGCCACTCACAATTTACCGGCCGGACATTCCGTCGTCGTCTCCTCGGACAGACGTCCCCTGTCGCCAAACGCTTTTCAACTCAACCACTTTTCCATCAATCTCTCCTTTTCCCCCACTTTCCCTCATTTTCTTTTTGTTTTTTTTCCCGAGAAAATATGCAGAGCCCCAGCCGGACCGAGGCTGAGCGCCTCCTCGGCGTCGCCGAAAAGCTCCTCGTGGCCCGCGACCTCACCGGGTCCAAGGACTTCGCCGTCCTGGCCCAGGAGACCGAGCCCCTCCTCGACGGCTCCGACCAGATCCTGGCCATCGTCGACGTCCTCCTCGCCACCGAGAAGCGCGTCAACAACCACCACGACTGGTACGCCGTCCTCCAGATCGGCCGCCGATCCGACGACTACGACCTCATCAAGCGCCAGTACCGCCGCCTCGCCCTCCTCCTCCACCCGGACAAGAACAAGTACCCCTACGCCGACCAGGCCTTCCGCTTCGTCGCCGGCGCCTGGGCCGTCCTCTCCGACCCCGGCAAGAAGTCCCTCTACGACAAGGAGTTCAACCTCTTCTCCAAGGTCGATCTGTCGCCGGCGGCGGCCGCGGCCGCGGGCGCGAAGCTGCCCGTGCGGAGGGGCGGGCATCTGAGCCGGGGGTTCGGGCAGCAGGAGCCGGCGGGCGGCAGCGGGAGCGGGCACGGGAAGGGGAGCGAGAAGCAGGCGGGAGGAGCAGCCGCGGCGGCGGCGGCGGCGGCGAGGTCGGCGAGCTTCTGGACCGCGTGCCCGTACTGCTACATGGTGTACGAGTACCCGGCGGTGTACGAGGAGTGCTGCCTGAGGTGCCAGAGCTGCGAGAGGGCGTTCCAGGCGGTGGCGATCGAGGCGCCGCCGCCCGTGGTGCCTGGGAAGGAGGCGTACCACTGCTGCTGGGCGGTGTTCCCTCTAGGGTTCACGATCGGGAAGTTCGAGGGCGGAGATAAGGTCGGACCCACCGAGGGCGGGCTGCCGAATTGGTTCCCGCAGCAATCGGCAGACAAGAATGCCGGGATGGCGCCGCCGCAGCAGCAGCAGCCAGCCGCCACGCCGCCGCCGAAGAGGAAGAGGGGGAGGCCGCGGAAGAACCCGTTGTGACGGGGAGCGCGGCGGATGTGGGTCATCCCGCTGAAGTAAAAAAGCAGAGGAATTTGCAATGCTTCCGATCGCCGGATGAATCTCGAAGTACAGCAAGAGATCATCAGCTTCAAAAAGCGGGCTTTTCTTTTTTTTCTTGGTGAGGAAATGGGGACGGGCAAGAGCTCGAGGGAGGTGAAATAGATAATCGCAATGTCGGAGGCCGAGGAGGGTTTGATCAGATGTTCCGAGCAGAGACTGAGGTAATGGCGGCGCGAGGGAAACTTTAAGCAAAGGTTGAGTTGTTGTTGTTTGTTAGTCATGTCTTACGGTCTTGTCTGTAGATTATTGGGCATGTTTATGTATGCTGTCCTGCGCTGCAGTCGGATGATGTAAATTATTGTAGCTCGAGATGTCGAGCGATGTTCTTGAGAAAGTAAGTAAGGACGTCTTTGCTCATGGTGGGTAATCCTCTCCAATACAGTCACAGTCATCTTGGATTTTGAAGTCTGTCGCGATTACCGTGTTGCTTAGGGTCATAGGGGAGGACTTTGGTGTTGAACTGTTTTCTGCTTTAGCTAGGTTGATGGTCTGGTTACTTTCGAGAGCTTAAGATCCATGCTCACTCCTCCGACCTTTGGTCGAACGCTCGTGCGACACAGTCTCGTGTCAGGCTCTGACTGCATTCGAAGCTTAGTTTCAATTGTCTTCATTTGTTATGCGTCTGCCGTGTTCTCCAAATCTCTCTCTCCCTCTCCCTCTCCGATAGAGGCAGACACACAAGCCGAAACGAATGCTGAATGCTACGATGCTATTCTCATCAAATTGGAAATTCGCGAGTGCGCGGGCGCTTTTGCAGTGTGGCTTTGCTGGAGTTGCCTGAAGAGATTGGAGGCAGAGAAGAAACAAAGCTTGGTTTAAAAGGACAACTTTGGCGATGGCCACCAATGCAGAGAGTACCGGTTCAGATGCCCTTCCATGTTCCTTTGCATAGATAAAAGGGGGAAAGAAGAACATATGCCAATCCAAGTTTGACCCCTCGGGCACAAGTGTGTGGTTAGATGGACAGACGTACGCTGTATCCAAATATCGAAGCTTTGAACTGTCACCTGTTACTTGCCCTAAACATATACCGCTGACAAAGCCTGCATCCAACCTACGCCCTCCGCACGTTCTTTGCATTCGCCGTTGTTCAGTGATGATTCCAGACAAACGCCGGAGGCGAAGGGTTTTCGGCGTCATGCAATCGATACAGCGGGCACTTAAATTTTTACTGTCTTCCGTGTAGCTACTTTCTTGAGTGGCAGCCTGCTTTTTCTGATTTACGAACGGAAAAAGTGACCGCATTAATCGCTTCTTTGAGGTCGCTCTGTTCTCCTGCGATTTCAGTGGATTGGAAAATTTGTAAAGTAGAACACGGTGCCAAACAAAATCGATACTTCAATTTGACGCCGTAGACATATGCAAAAAGGTGCATCGTGTTGCACCGTAAAAGTGGTGAAAAATTTATTCCGCATGTCCCACTTGAAACTGATCTCCAAAAAGTACTCTTTTAAGTAAATCGCATAAGATGGTGATTATTATAGGGTGATATTTACTTATGTATCAATTGATATGACCTTTTTCCTTATGATGTGAAATTTTGTGGTGCTACAGACTTTCCCATTTTAAGGATTGCCGTTCTCATTGATTTGACCCGCATAACCCAACACATCCTTCCACAGTTGATACGTGGTCCAATCCATTCCTACCATTTTCATTATTCTACAAGCCCATTAAGAGCTCCTTGTTTGTGCCCTCTCGTCCCCGCGATCCCTCCTCATCCCGGTGGATCAAGTTTGCGTCTTGTCCACCATAAAGCACACATCTACTCGGGTGAATCTTCATTAATATAATAAGTAATGACTTGACCAGTTTCTTGTGGGTCAAATCCCAAATATAATACTCCGGTAATCTGACAATGCGGTCACCATTTTAATTAAGTACGTTATTTATGAATCACTCGGTTGGGGGAAAAGTGCCAAAAAAGTCCTAAATTTTTTGTCTTTATACCGATTTAGTCCTAAACCTTTTTTTGGTGCTGATTTAGTCCTAAGCCTTTTTAGATTGTACCAATTCAGTTATTTCCGGCCAATTTTGACCGGATTTTCTTGACGGGCCGATCGTCCGCCCGCGACATAGATAACTTTTAATAATATTTTAATATTTTTTCTTTTTTCTTTTTTCTTTTTCTTTTTTTCTTTTTTTCTTTTTTTCTTCTCCTCTTCTTCCTCCAACCGGTTGCCAGACCTCGGCAACCGGCGAGGTCGAGGTCGACTTGGCCGGCCACTTCGCTAGTGGCCGCGAGGGCAGCCTCACGTGGGGCGACGATGCTCGACCTCGCCAGATCTGGTGAGGGTCGAGCCTCGCCGGATATGGTGGCGGGTCGGCGAAGCGGCTAGCAGCGGTGGACGGGATTGGGCGGTAGCGTTGCGGCGGTGGTCTTGCGTGGCCAGGGTTTCCTCGGCTTGGCTAAGAGAGGACTCTCTCTCTCTTTCTTTCTCAATCTCTCTCTCTCAGGTCCCGCCCAGATCGAATGCCCTTAGATCTTGAACCGAATCCTTGAAGAACAATCTAGGACGTGCACAGCAAACAAAGGAAGGTCGGGGACGGAGCTCGTGTGATGGACGACCATGAGCTTCGGCCTGGTCTGACCAACGCAAGGCACAAAAAGGGACTGAGGCCTATTGGAGCTTTGGCGCTTGAAACCAGGTGCAGCCGTAGGCCGACGGCCGCGTATCAGGTGCGGTGGCCGGCGGTCTACCCCTTCGACTCTCTCCCCTTGCTCGAACCCCCTCACTCACCAGATTCGGCGAGCTGGTGGGGCTCGCCCTCTCCGCCCAGGCCTTGAGGGCAGCCTCGCGCCGGGCGGGCGAGGCTCGACCTCGCGGCCACTAGTGAGGTGGCCGGCGAGGTCGGCGGTCGTCGCCTCGGCGGTCGGCGAGGTCCGGCGACCAGCCGGAGAAAGAAGAGGAGAAGAAAAATAGAAAAAAGAAAAAAAAGAAAAGAAAAAGAAAAAGAAAAAGATTCAAAAAAAATCAAAAAAATTAAAATATTATTAAAAGTTGTTCATCAGCACCGATCATGCCACGTCAGTCAGTCGGCGTCCAGTTAGCAAATTCTGGCCAAAATTAGTCGAAAAGGATTGAATTGGCACAACCTAAAAAGGTTTATGACTAAATCGGCACAAAGACAAAATGTTTATGACTTTTTTGGCACTTTTCCCCTCGGTGGGGCATATTCCATCTGATATGGAACTATGAAAATTCCGATAATCAAGAGAAGTTCGCCCGTTGAACACCACATAAGCATATTTTCAATTGGCAATGCACAATTGCTGGCACTTTCAAAGACATGCGGCACCAAATGAGTGGTACATTAAAAAAAAAAAAAAAAAAAATGCTAAAAAAGACAATAACCAGAAAAACCGAATCGGGAGATTAAGGAAGAGAAGCGAAGGAGGAGGTGGGTGAAAGCGGTGAAACCGCTATCTCACATTGGCCAACGAGAGCCGACAACCCTCGCTCGGATGCAGGCGGTGGCTATTAGCCATAACAGTGAGCAAGCAAGGGTAAGCACGCCCTTGGCTAGTTGTGGTGCCACCACCCATCATCAATAAGCGAGGGTCAACTGGCCCTCTTGAACACCATCAAAGGCCCGATCGACCCTCGCTCAGGCAGTGAATGGCGGCACCAGCACAGCATGACCACCAGCCGCGACCACTGGTGGCCGCCGGAGGGTCATCGGGTAAGGGTGCAAACGGGCCAAGCCTAGAGGGATTTGCCGGCCTGATCAGAGCAGACTGGACTTGACTTTTCTTGGCCTATTTCGTTGGCCAAGTCCGCGAAAAGGAAGAAAAGGCCCCGACCATAATTACTTGGTTCGGTCTGGGCTGCTTCTGTCTTTAGATTGTAACTTTTCGCTTTTAAATTTTTTCCGAAAAATATTGTTTGCTGTCGGATTTTAAAACTGCACATACAATTATCAAATAACTATCATTAACTTGCTTAAAATTCATAAATTTCATCGAAAGAAATGAAAACTCGCACATCTCAACCAATAACTTTTGTTGACCGTTAATTTTTTTATATTTGTAACTTTGTGGAGGTTTATCGATTATAAACGAATAACCTTTTAATTTCAATATTTTTTGATCTAAATTTAGATATACTGGTCAATCTAGCCTTGAGCAACTTCGATCTAACAACGCGAACTGACTCAATCCTGAATGAAAATTACGAAATCCAACTTGTGGAATAGCTCGGTCTTAATCAGACTTGAAAATTCAGGTTGATCCAAATGTTTGAAACTCGATTGTAATTTTTTTTAAAGTAAATCTCAGGATTTCAGGTCGACTTAATCTAATTCTTTTTGGGTAAAAATTAAATAATAAGTTAGGCATGCGTTCTGGAACCATGGACTGCAGGCTTTCTTTCCTGAAAAATAATGTTATTCACAGACAAAAACGCATTTCCCCTTCATCACGCAAGCCCAAAAAAGACGAGGAAGAGTTGAGATTGCGACGAAGACAAGACACTTGTGGGACTGCAGAAGGGACAAAAGCAATGGGCACGATCATCTCCCATAAACTTGGATAGTCATCCACGTCCGCCTGTTGGATAAGCTCGCCATGTAACCAAAATCACATCCCTTCTCCTCTCTTCTTTCCCTCACGAAGACAGAGCAACGACGGAACTAGCAACTTCCATACAGGTCGTCGTACCGGAAACGATGGCGTGGTGCACTCGTGAGCCCTCCTCCTTCCTTCTCTGATTCGAACATGATGATTTTTCTGCTTAATCTTGAAAATGTTTTGGACCCATTAATCAAAGGATGGTTTTTGTTCAGGTCACAGTGCCCCTAGGGTTAATCTTAGGTAGTGTTTGATAATATTCCCCAAAATAAGTGTTTTTGTTGTTTTGTTCCCGGAAAGAGAAATGGAATGTAAATGCATTCGATAATTTTTTTTTTTTTCGATAATAGATTTGGAATAGAAATAAAAAAAGAAACAAAATTATTTCTTGTTCCCAGGAATAAGTCAATAAATAAGTTTTTATTTTCTCTTACTTTTTTCTTCCCCTCGGTGGTTGCCAGCCTTGGCGATGGCCATGACCTCATCGAAGCCTCGTCGGCCCCCAACGAGGGCCCCCTGAGCCTTGCCATGGTTGTTTGAGGCGTTGGGCGAGGCCGAGCCTTGCCCGACCATCGTGAGGTTGGTGTCACCGAACCTACCGAGCCTCATAGAGGCTAGGTGAGGCTTGACCTTGTAGATTTGGGTGAGGTCGAGCCTGGCTGAGCCAAGGCAAGGTTGAGCCTCGCCCGATCATGGCCAGACTCAACCTAGCCCAACCATCGTGAGGTTGATGTCGCCTAGGTGGGCAAGCCTGACCTCGCGGTGGCCGTGCGAGGCTGGCGACCTTGTTGGCTCTTATCTGGCTGACCATGGCTAGGGCCGGTGACCAGCTAAAAGAAGGAAAAGAAAAAAAGAAAAAGAAAAAGTAATAAAATTATTAATAAATTACAAAAATTTAAGTCACAAAAATATTTGAATTAAATGTACTTCTGTCCTAGGAACAAAAATTTTATATAGTTACCAAATGCCTGTTTTTCTAGCTATATAAATGGAAAAAAAAAAGAATTTCTAAAAAGAAACTGTTTTCGGCAGCAGAAACATTCTAAATGCGGCCTTAACCGCTCTTCGCTAGCTTGACAGTGAAGTGGGGGCTTCTCCTCTGCGTTTTTCTTGCATTTTCCATCTCGAGCTTTTGGTCTCTTTTTGACTCATCAAGGGTTGACTTGCGATTGATCCGTGACTGATTACGCAGGTCATGTTGGAGAGCTTTGAGGACTCCCGGATCATTTTGGCTCCTTCAAAAGAGTGAGTTTGTTCATGTTTACTTGCTTATCTGGGTTGGTTATTGCTGATCGCATGCTCAAGCCGGTTTTAAGTTCTAATGTTCGGGTCTTTGGCAATCTAGTTGGTTGCAATGCGAACTTTTTCTTCTCTGTTGGTTGCTTTTTCTCATATTTTAAGAAACTTAGTTTCAGTTGTCTTCATTTGTTATGCCTCTGCCGTGTTCTCCAAATCTTTCTCTCCCTCTCCCTCTCGGATAGAGGCGCACTCACAAGCCGCAACCAATGCCGGATGCTATGGTGTTAATTCCATCGGAATTGGCAAGTCGCGGCTGCCTGCTTTTACAGTGTGGTTTTGCTGGAGGTGCCTGAAGAGATTGGAGGCAGAGAAGAATCAAAGCTTGGTTTAAAAGAAGAACCTTGGCGATGGCCAAAAATGCAGGGACTACCGGTTCAGATATGCCCATTGTTCCTTGCATGGATAAAAAGGGGAAAGAAAAGAGCATAAGCCAGTCCAAGTTGACCCTCCGGGCACAAGTCTGTCTCGAAATCTCGAAGCTTTCTCATTGAATGAGAAAATGAGAGATTTGAATCGTCACCTGTTACTTGCCCCGAGCATGTATTGCTGACAAAGCCTACGTACAACCTACGCACTCCGCACGTTCTCTGCATTCGCCATCGTTCGGTGATGAGTCTAGACAATCTTCCCAAGCGAAGGCTTTTGGGGGTTATGCAATTGACATGGCAGGCACAAATTTCTACTGTCTTCCGTAGCTGCTTTCTGTAGCTGCTTTCTTGAGTGGCAGCCTGCTTTTTCTGATGTACGAACGGTGAAAGTAACAGCATCGATGGCTACTCTCTCCACTTGCGATTTTTGAAAAATTTGTGAAGCAGAACATTGTACCGAACAATCACAAGAGTTCAATTTGACGCGGTAGACTTAGATGGTGTGAGTGGTTTTAGTTATTCGGCATGTTCCAGTTGAAACTAATCCTTAAAGAGAACATGAAGTAATCACGTGAGATGGTGATCATTATGTGATAATGTTCGCTTATAAACCAATTAATAGGACCTTTTTATTTTTTTTTATTCAATGTGAGATTTTGGGATGTTATAATTCTCCGAATGAATTGACGTTCTTACTATTGTTGACTTGTACAACGTTACAGAACTCCTCATATTTGATATATGGTCTAATCCATTATTATCTTTTTCATTATCTTAAAAGTCTTCCTAGAGCCACATCTTGTTTATTTGTGTATTGATATACGACTATAAAAGTACATATCTACTCGGAGTATCGTCCTCTAATATAATGAGTAATGACTTTGAATAGTTTCTAGTGGGCCAAATTCCAAATGTAGTACTTTGAGTAGCCTCATAATATGGTCACCATTTTACTTAAGCGTATTATTTATGAATCACTCGGTAGGTTATTTTCCATTTGATATGGAACTATGAAATTCCCAATAATGAAGAGAAGTTGCCTGTTGAATACAACATAACCATCTTTTCAAATGGCAATATACAACTTCTGACCAAAAAAATAAAAAAAAGAATGGCAATAAACAACTACCGTGCTTTGCAAGAGTGCTACATCGAGAAAAAAACTAAATGCTAAAAAGATGGAATAACAAAAAAAAGGGAATTGGGAGGATCAAGGAAGAGAAGCAAAGGGGGAGGTGGGTTAAAGAGGTGAAGAAGCTATCTCGCCTTTGCCGGTGATGGTCGACAACCCTTGCTCAAACGCAGGCGATGGTGATTAGCCCTCATGGTGAGCAGGCAAGGATAGGGATGCCCTTCGCTAGTTGACCAGACACACAATTTTTTTAACCTATATTTTGATTGACCGGATTGGTCACCCCTCAACCCTCTATCACTTAAAGGCAAAATTAACCCAACATTCAAAGAGTTATCCCAGAGTTACATCGAGATATTACCGGTGATTCTCAAATATCGAAGAACAAATGGTGCCACCACTGATAATCAATAAATGAGGATCAACTGACCCTTGGGAACACCATTGAAGGCCCGATTGACCCTCGCTTGGGCAGTGAATGGCGGCACTAGCACAGCATGACCACTAGCCATGACCGTTGGTGGCAGCCGTGATCGCTGGTGGCTGCCGGGGTGCAAACGGGCCAAGCCTAGAGGGATTTTCGGCCTGATCAGACCAGACTGATATTGACTTTTCTTGGTCTAGTTCGTTAGCCCACTCTGGAAAAAAGGAAGAAAAGGTCCTGACCGTAATTACCCGATTTGGTTCAGGCTGCTTTGCTCTTTAGCTTGTAATTTTCGCTTTTAAATTATTTTCAAAAATATCCTATGTAGTCGGATTTAAAACCGCACATACAATTATCAAATAACTATCGTAAATTTGCTTAAAATTAGTAAATTTCATTGAAAGAAATGAATCTTGTCCATCTAAACTTATAACTTTTGTTGACCGTTAATTTTTTATATTATAACTTTGCGGAGGTTAATCAATTATAGATGAATAACCTTGCAATTTAAATGTTTTTTTTAATCTAATTTTTGGTATAATGGCCAATTCAGCTTTAAGTATCTTTAACCCAAGAACGCGGACCCACTCAATCCCAGAGAATTAAGAAATTCAACTTGTGTAATAGCTCGGTCATAGTTGGACTCGAAAATTCAGGTGGACCCAAACGTTAGAAACTCAATTGTAATTTTTTTCAGTAAATCTGGGACCACTTCACCTAATTATTTTTTGAGTAAATATTAAATAATAAGTTAGGCGTGCGGTCTGGAACTGCGGACTGCTGGCTTCCCTCGGTTTATTTTTTATTTTCTCTTTTCTTTCTTTCTCTGAAAAATAATGTTATTCACAGATAAAAAGGCATTTCCTCTCCATCACGCAAGCCCAAAAAAAAAACGAAGGAGAAGAAGAAAAGTTGAGATAGTGACGAGGACAAGACACTCGCGAGACCGCAGAAGGGACAAAAGCAATGGCCACGATCATCTCCCATAAACTTGGATAGTCATCCATGTCCGCTGGTCGGATAAGCTCGCCATGTAACCAAATCGCATTCCTTCTCCTTTCCTCTTTCCTCTCGCGAAGACGGGGCAACGACAGAACTAGCAACTTCCATTCAGTTCGTACCCGGAAACGATGGCGTGGTGCACTCGTGAGTCCTCCTCTTTCCCTCTTTGATTCAAACATGATGATCTTTCCGCTTAATCTTGAGAATGTTTTGGAACCATTAATCCAAGGATGGTTTTTTGTTCAGGTTACAGAGCCCGCTGGATCAATCTCAACCGCTGCTTCGCCAGCTTGACCCCGAGATGGAATGGTGGCACTGAAGTGGGGGCCTCGCATTTTCCATCTCGAGCTTCTGGTCTCTTTTTGACTCATTGAGGGTTGACTTGTGATTGATCCGCGACTGATTATGCAGGTCGTGTTGGAGAGCTTTGAGGACTCCCGGGTCACTTTGGCTCCTTCGAAAGAGTGAGTTTGTTTATCTTTAATTGGTCTTCTTATTTGAGTTGGTTATTGCTGATCGCGTGCTTGAGCCGGTTTTAAGTTCTAATGTTCAGGTTTATGGTGCAAGCTTTTTCTTCTCTGCTGGTTGCCTTTTCACATATTTTGAGTAACTTATGTTGTGTCTGTTCTGTTGTTCTTACCATAAAAAGAAAGTGTCTGCAGTTCTTGAGCAATTGTAGTCGAATTATTGAAGTAAGAGCCAAAAACTACTGTTTGGAGTCTGATTAAATTTGATCTGTTATTTCTGAATTGTGGTCTTCAGAGGAGATAGGGTAGATCGGCTTTTCATACCTCAGTGCTGCTTATTGTGTAGCCCGGGACAAAATGCGAGTGGTCATGACCCTCGATACACCATTTAATCATTCTGTCAACCAACGACCTGTTTGTATGATGACTGCATAATGTTCTCTTACTGTTTCCAAGGGTTTGTCCTCAAAGCCTTATTTTCCAGATGGAAGTTTGCGTATGTAGTTGGAGCCTTTACAATACGATATGGTTGACATTCTCATATATCTTAGGTCATAGCAATCAAGTCATATCGACGTGGATTAGTTAATATGTCTCTCCTCTGCTAAAAACTGAGATTGACTGTCGGTGTGATCTATGAAAAATGTGGAAACTGCAAATTTACATAGAATGCTGAAAATCGTGACCTGCATCTGCATAGGAGAATCGAGGTGCCCCTGCCGGAGGAAATTGGTTCATCTAGAATTACTCACCAACGCACAAGATTTACTGGAAAGGATGTGGCAAAAGCAAAAGCTGATGGTGGCTCGGACATGTTTGATGAGATCAGACAGAGGTTTCTAGAGTTCAAGAGCAACAAATTCTTGTACGTGGCAGTTAATTCGCGCCCATGTCCTTTTTGTGGTTTGTTCTCTTGAGGAGTCTTTTACTCTGTGCTTGTTAGGTAACTCATCATCTTGAACAGGAAGGAGGCGGCGCATTTTCAGAATCTCACTAGAGCTCAGTCACCAAAGGTGAATAAAGGGAACTAATAGTGTTCATATTTCTGATGCACGACAAAACAGGACTTTCTCTTATGCCTCTTTCTGAATCCAATGCAAACACTGCTTGATTTTGGTGTAAACTGACTTTGTGGTCTCACTGGGACTAAAATTGTGGTTGGGACAGTTCATGGTGATTGCTTGTGTAGACTCTCGGGTGTGCCCGACCAATGTACTCGGACTCCAACCAGGAGAGGCCTTCACGGTGCGTAATGTCGCAAATCTTGTTCCGGCAATTGAGGTTTGCTCTCATCTCTTTTGCATTTTTATGCTGTTAAGAAAGTGCTTTTCTTCTTCTTCGCCTCTTAGGAAAGTGATTTCATGTTTCCACAGTTTGGACCATCCGAAACTGGTGCTGCTCTCGAATTTGCAGTGAAATCTCTTGAAGTAAGCCTACCTCTAAAATACTGTACTCATGTTCTTTTCTCGGTGGCATAACTCGTGTCTTTGAGCTGATGTCTCCATTTGAGCAAATTCATCAACGTGCAAACTTCCTTCAATTAGATAGATGCTCATTCAATGCCTGGGACTTTGGTTACGTATGAGATTTCAGAGTGTCACTCCATAAGTAGGACAAACAATTTGACAGATGATTGGGATTGCTGTGCGCATCTTGATCATTCACCTACTCTCATATACCTATCGCACCCAGTCATTTTAATGGATTTACACTCAAAGTTCTGTCGGTTTTGATTCAGGTTGAGAATATATTAGTCATAGGCCATAGTCGATGTGCTGGAATTGAAGCCCTCATGGGCATGCAGGATTCTAATACAGGGTACTACTAGCTTCCTTTTCTGTAGTAGTAAAAGTAAAGGCTCATGAGAATCGCTTTTTAATCCTGGCTTTCATGCATCATAATCCATTCTTTCATATGATGCGCCTCTGCAGAAATTATGTAGAGAGATGGGTCGTTAATGGAAAGGCTGCCAAGCTACGAACGGAAGTGGCTGCGCCACACCTTAGCTTTGACCAGCAATGCACACATTGTGAAAAGGTGAACTAAAAGAATTTCTACTTCTGGATGTCAAACAAATTGATGTTGGCAAGGTTTCTTTTATGAAGATACGAGTTCCCGGCTACAGTGAAGTTTTATCAGCAGGCTGATGCTTTTCTGACCTATGCTTCGTATATGAATCCACCGATATTGCAGGAATCCGTCACGCAGTCCCTAAACAACTTGCTTACATATCCATGGATAAAAGAAAGAGTCGAGGATGGACTGCTTTCCATCAGCGGAGGGTACTATGATTTCATCGACTGCACGTTCGAGAAATGGAGTCTCGACATTGAAGGAAGCGGTGCCATCGGAGGAAAGAGATACTCAACGAAAGATCACCAGTTCTGGCGCTGAGATATCTTCCTCCAATGTGTCCTGGAAATTGCAATGCGCATTGCATGTAAATGAACTATGCAGTATAATCGGAATGTGGCTGCACAGATGGTTGAACTTTCTGCAGATTGTCCTGACACAATAGAGGCGATGAAAGTCGACGATTTAGTGACCGATGGAAGCCAATGAGTCGATCTGTTTACCTGTAAATTGTAAGGTGAAAGTTATTTAAGGACCTCAGAACTCACCATCTTTGCAGTCTCAACTTCTAGCTTAATATTCAGATTAATCCTTGAATATCTCGAGACATATTTTATCAGAATGAAAAGATTACAATATGACTGGAAGAGAGTATTGAAAAGAGAGTAATGCATTATTTATGATCTCTTAAGATCTCCAAAAAGATGGCACTTCGTATTGCCTAAAATTTTCAATTTTGCTGAGGAAAAGTTTGTCGAAACTGTACTATTTTGGCAAATACCTGACGGCGATCTCACATTTAGGTCAATATACAATTCGTGACCGGTGAATAGGGTCTTTTTTTTTTGGGCAAAACACAAACAATAAATTAAACTTTGGTTTTGGTATTATTCATGATAAAGTTACAGACCAATGTCGTTGACGGAAATGGGCAATCACATATTTCTCAAAGCAGAAATAATTCCAAGAAAACAGTAATTTCACATTCCTGGGGGGTAAAAAGGCAAACTTAAGCTTAAATTAGGGGTCAAATTGAAAATGACAAAGACCAGACCACGGTGCGCGACGGCGATGACAAACAGGAAATCAGAGACGAGCTGAAGAAGAAATTTCGCAGGGAACGAACGGAGCTCGGGGCGCTCGCGAGGAAGAAGGATCGACGATGATCTCTCAGTTCTTCGTGCTCTCGCAGCGGGGCGACAACATAGTCTTCCGCGACTGTGAGTAGACCACTCCCGCCTCGGCCCCGCGGATCTGGCTCCGAATCGAACTCCTCCTTTCGCCTCTTTCTTCTCGAATCTTTTCTCAATTCGGTGACGCGGTGTCCGAATTCAGTGATCTCGCGGCGTCGAGAAAGAGTTCGCGAATTGTGCCAATCGCGACGCTCGATTGCTGTTCTGGTGTCGATTGGGTTTCTCCTTTCGGCGCAAAATCTGATTCGAATCGCGTGAATTTAGCGAACTAGATGGAGGGGCGCATTTCCGGTGTTCTAGTGTTGTAGTTTTTGCGTTTTGCGTTTGCGGATTCGTGTGATCTGAAAGAGCTGTTTTTGATGGGTTTTTAGATCGCGGGGAAGTGCAGAAGGGGAGCACCGAGACGTTCTTTCGGAAGGTGAAGTTCTGGAAAGAGGATGGGCAAGAAGAGGCGCAAGCGCCACCTGTCTTTGTAGGTATTCTCGTCTCTTTGCCGGTGAATTCGAGCCGCTCTAGCGATCGTTTTACTACTGAGTTTATGTGTCGGGAGAGTAGTGTTGGCACTTGTTGTTATTTTGGAGGTCCGTGGATTATCTGAATTGGGAAGTTCTTGCTGATACTGTTGTTTCGTTTACATGGGTTTCATTCATTCGGTTTGGGAGAGTTGGTGGCGTGCTTTATGCATTGAGCATTGCAGGGAAACCCAATGGAGTTCGGTCCTGGATACTGTTGTTTAATCTCTGGATTTTTTCCGGTGTAGAATGTGGACGGTGTAAACTACTTTCACGTGAAGGTGGCTGGCTTACTGTTTGTCGCAACCACAAGAGTCAACGTATCTCCTTCTCTTGTCTTGGAGCTCCTTCAGAGGATCGCACGTGTCATCAAGGATTACCTCGGTGTTCTTAGCGAGGATTCGCTGCGGAAGAACTTTGTGCTTGTTTACGAGTTGCTTGATGAGGCCATTGTAAGTTTGCCTGATTCTTTGCCTCTTTTTTTTTTGTTCTTTGTCTTGATCTCATGTTAAGAAACCCTTTTCCTGTGCCACTATCCTGTGGATGGCATGATGGACATAACTTAGGTACACTACTAGATGGAACAGTTACCTTTAAATATTATCATTGCTGTCATTCATGTAGGTCAATTTTTTTAAGCTTAGTGATCTTTTGATGACAAGCTAGAAGGTATTTTGAGAACAATATCTTACATGCAGTTTTTAGGGCTCGGTAGTTATTGGGCCAATTGATCTCTAATTTACAGCAGATTAATACGTATTAGCTTAAGGCTTTTCTTTGATATTCAAGTAAACTGAAGCATATCTATTATTCTTTGATGGCAAGATAGGACTATTTGCTTGAATATGATTTCTGACCGCTGTTTATCCTAGGATTTTGGTTATGTACAAACAACGTCGACTGAAGTACTGAAATCCTATATATTTAACGAGCCAATTGCTGTGGATGCTACTCGTCTGCCTCCTCTTGGTCCAGCTGCCATTTTCATGGTATCGTGTTTCTAATAGTTTTATATGGTTCTGAAGAAAAGTGAAACTTCACTGTCATGTAGTTGGTGAATTTGCATTTAAAAACCATTTTGCAGCAAGGAAGTAAAAGGATGCCAGGGACGGCTGTGACAAAATCGGTTATTGCAAATGAGCCTGCTGGAAGGAAGAGGGAGGAAATTTTTGTGGATATTATTGAAAAGATCAGCGTCACTTTCAGCTCTAGTGTGCGTATCTTTTCCACTGGGAATTCGTCAGTTATCTTCATTTAAGTGGTCTTTTTTTAATGCTTGGGGGACCTCAAAATTCTGTTGATGACAAATATTGTACCATTTGAAAGGAGAAAAAATCATCTTGAAATGAGACTTAAGATAGTTCATATTCCAGATTGGCCTTTTCTCCACTCAGAATGTTCCACTTGATCTTGTTCTCCAAGGAGATACTCATCTCAACTGTTGTACCCTCTCTGAGTCATAATATTCAACATTCATTAAAAAATGTTCTTCTATTAGTCAAGGAAAGGAAATGAAAAGAATCCTAGATACTTTGCCTTCTCACATCTAGGCGAGACACCCTTTTGTCTTATTGATAGTCGCTTATGATGCTTCTGTTAAGAGTTTAAATGAATGATGATTCTCCTCCGTGGACCTTCATGGCACTCTTGTCTGTTCTCTATGAACCTCAATAGTGTTGTCTAGTTGCACCACTTGTCAGTTACTTAGGCTAGATGATTTATCTTCATTCAACTTATGGTCATTTATTGTGTTGGCAACTCGTCCTTTTCTGTGCTATTTGTCTTATCAGCTGAACAGAATCACCCATCACATCTGTGCTATTTGTCAATGCACTTTGATCCGAGTCTCTGTACTATCAACATGCAGGGATAGTGGCACGTCAATTGAAAGAAATGAAGCTTCTAATATTTCAAACGTGCTGATCTGCTAGCAACCATAAGATGTACTTGACTTTCTGTGCAATGCTTGAATTCTGGCAGGGATATATACTGACTTCTGAGATCGATGGAACCATTCAAATGAAGAGTTATCTATCTGGAAATCCGGAGATTCGAGTGGCTTTGAATGAGGAGTTGAATATTGGAAGAGGCGGGAGATCATTATATGGTAGTTCCCAGGGTTTCCCTTAACATTACGCTCTGATTCTTTTTAGTTGTAATATACATGACTAATTTGACATGAGTGCAACCTTCTTGGTCATAGAAATGCTTCTGTTTGCATTTCTTGTACTTCTTTTTCAGGCTCTAAACATTGACAATTTTCTTAGAGAAACTGCTATCGCAATTCGGGATGCTACTGTCACTAATAATGATGGCCATCTAGTTAGAGCTACTTGATCTAAGCAAGCAATCCCAACCTTACTTATGTCATTTATTTGTAACTGTGACAGATTACAGAAGTTCAGCAGGTTCTGGAGCGGTGATACTAGACGATTGTAATTTTCATGAATCTGTGCGCCTTGACAGCTTTGACGTGGATCGGACTCTAACTCTGGTATGGTGCATTGGGATTACTTGATCTGCTTTAACGTAAGGGGAGAGAAGTTTAGGGCGTGTCTACATAGACTTTTACCTTTTGTTTTTGGCTTAATCTAGATGTTGTGATAGATATTCTCTGACTTTTTGTTAGCTGAAAACACTGAAGTTTTCACTACTTACAAATATCAACAAGTAGAATCACATTTGATCTTATCAGAGTTAAAAATTTTGATAAGAAAAAGCTTAGCCAACTTAATGTTTGTCCTCATCCCTGCTTAAGGTACCGCCAGATGGCGAATTTCCTGTCATGAACTATCGTATGACCCAGGAATTCAGGCCTCCATTCCGCGTAACCGCATTGATTGAAGAAGCAGGTAATCTCAAGGTGAGTACATTTAATATCAGCTATGAAGGTGCTACTAAACTATTTGTGTGGCTGTGGACCCCATTCTGCATCTGTTTGTTTCAGTAAAGCAACAGTTTTACTAACTGTGCCGCTGTACTAATCATATAGGCTGAAGTAATTATTAAAGTACGTGCTGAGTTCTCTTCAAGTATTACCGCAAATACAATTGTTGTACAGATGCCTCTTCCAAAATATACTACCAGGTATTCCCTCTAAACACTGTTATTTTTTTTTAAAAATGTTACAGGAAAAGTTGCTTCCTTGGTTTGGTACCTCATAAATCAATATTGTCAGCATTTTGCTATTATATAGAGATCTTTTGGAAGATAGCTGGATTTATGGAAAGAAATGCCTATGGGAGCTCATTCCGTTACTAGCATCCTTGAGATATTCTGCCATATCGTGATAGTGTTATAAAGTTGATCATTCTACAAGAATAATATTGAGTAAGACCATTCCAAGGAGTCCAACCATGCAAGTTAACTGAGAAGCTGGAAGTAAGAGGAATTGGATAAACCTGTTAATTATCTGTTGGATGCACTATTAGCTCTTAGTCAGATCCTTTATCACCATCAAGGTATTCTCCACTTTAGGTCCTGTTGTCCAATTAAGTGATCCCACTTCTTGGTGTTATGATGGTGATGTATGTTAAAATAGGGAAGTTTCATCATTATGATCTTGAAGAGTTATGCAGATTATACTCTAGAATGGATACTGAGTCTTATCTGGTAGGTCACATTGGGCCTGGGGCATATGTTTTGACTTTTTCACTTTTGGGAAAGAGGAGATTCTTTTCTTTTCTTTTCTTTTTTTTTTTTTTTTTTTGGCGGGGGGTAGGGGTTCGGCGGACTATAGAAGGTGCATTCAGCATCAAATGTTTGTTGATTAAAATTGATTGTGTTTACAGAGCTACTTTTGAGCTGGAACCTGGAGCAGTTGGGCAAACTGCAGATTTGAGAGAAGTGAGCAAGAAACTCGAATGGAGTTTGAAAAAGGTGCCTTCTTGCCAGTGTCTTCAAGGAATCTAATTTATTTAACTTAACCACAGAATTTCCATCACACCGAATTCATTTTAATGAGCTTATGGCTGTTGTGTGGGGCAGATTGTTGGTGGATCAGAAAACACACTGCGTGCCAAGCTAAGTTTTTCTCAAGAATCCCATGGTATGATTTTTCTGTCATCTATGAGGATTCTAGATTGCGATAGACATATCCTCTTTGGAGATAATCATAATTAATTATTGTATGTGTTTGGTTGCTTCATAGGAAATATCACGAAGGAATCTGGACCAGTTAGCATGACTTTCACCATTCCTATGTATAATTCTTCAGGGCTTCAGGTAATAAAATCTTAACATGGGTGTGGCAAGTGTTTAAGGTGATTTTACTTTCAACTTCTAAGTTCAGAATCTACTCATTACAATTCCATTGTGGAATAGTATATGGAGCATTATATATATAGTTTGTGTACATGGCATTCATTGTGCTTCAGTCTTGGCAGTTTATTTTACTGTATGTTGAAATCAAGTCAAGTATAGCTACCTGAATTTAGGAATGGGGCCTGGGGGCCTCATGGCTATTGGATTGGTTTTCCCTATGTCAGATTTTAAGGATGGTAAGGTCTTGGCTGTGGTGAAGGCCTTCAGCCGAGTGTTACCTTGCCAGGCCTGAAAGGTCCTTGGCTATAATTAGGTTCTAGGATCCATGGAATTCTGAGGATCACTTATGTAAAGAGTAGGCATGGTGGCTGGGCTTGGCCTGGCTAACCTACAGTTGAGGCCAAGTTCCATTTCCTGTTACTGGTCTTGCCTAAATCTACCTATCAATTGGCATCACCATCCTGAGCTATTGCATTGCTTTCTCTTTTTTGGAGTGCCATAAGAGACTCACTGTGTTGTGGACGGACCTTTCTTGTAGGTGAAATACTTGCAAATTGCAAAGAAGTCCAGTAATTATAATCCTTATCGGTGGGTGAGATATGTCACTCAAGCTAATTCCTATGTGGCTCGAATGTGAGGTTATTGAGCTTCTTTCCGCCAGAACTTTACTTTTTTGTTTTTTTGCTTTCCCTTTCACTGTATGTGATTCCATCTCTTTGATCATCCTCTCAGTGTTTTTTCTCTTTTTAATTTTAAAGTACGATCAATCTTCTCAGAAGAGTGAACCTTTGCTTACTTTTATGGGTATCAATCAATATCAGCCTTTTGGAAGAAGGATGCATTTAACGAATTGTGTTTAACTGAATTTTTGAGGTGTTTCTTATGTTGCAAGTTGTATATGTTGAATCTCATGTCCACCGAGATACATGAAATGAAAAAAAGAAAGAAAAACCAAGTAGAGAAAAAGGACATTTCGTGCACGAGAGGATGACTTCTGCCTCTGTCAGCAAAGTTTAGATAAGCAGCAGCACTTGTATCGACTTTTGTTGAAGATCATTGTACATGTGGCATGCCCATGCATCAAACCTCTCCGATGTGTTCTCATGATGGATGGAACGGTTCAACTAACAGGATAAAGTCTTTCCCACCAACCCTGCTCTGGTCTCTTATCTCCTAGATGCTGCATCTCGCAGTTTAATCAGTATAAAAAGCCTGAAGTATTGGCTTGACATCCAAATTGAACTTAAACACAACTCCAATCTTCAAGAGGTCTCAAGTCAAAAGCAATAGAGATGGCTTGTTACAAGAAATTCATTCTGTTTCCTCTCTTGCTTCTCACTCTATCCTTATTAATTGGTGATGGAGTCCTTGCTTCCCGTCACCTTCTTGATGCAGGCTTGCCCAAGATTCCTGAGCTTCCCAAGCCTGAGCTACCTCCTATTCCCACAATCCCAACTTTGCCTAAGCTGGAGTTACCGCCTCTGCCAAAACCTGAAGTCCCAACCTTCCCAAAGCCTGAGTTGCCTCCACTGCCAAAGCCCGAGGTCCCAAAGCTGCATGAAATACCAGTTGTTCCTGAGTTACCGAAGCCCACCTTGCCCACCATCCCTTAGCTCCCAAAAGATTTACCCACCATCCCTTCTCTTTTCCCGCCCCACTCATCCAGTCCTTGAGCAAGCAATCTCCTCAGTTTGACATCACTTCACTTGTTATTATTTAGTAGGTAATACTTATACTATGTGGATACAGGTTATTGTGTCTGGCTTGAGGTTATTGTGAGGGGATTGTAGTTCTGCTATCTCCACCCATTTAAGTTTTCTATGCTGCACTAACTATTTCCCGTGTTTCTCTGATTGTCTGTGAAGTTATTGTTATTCTTCTTTACTTATGTGAGGTTTGATATTCTGTCGTTCCTATAATTCGTCTTTCCAATGAATGGCAGATATTGTCGTTTTGTTTATGTCTCATGCTCTTGAAGTGAACGGCGTATCACGTATGTGAATGTTGGACTGGGAGATACCATGCCTTATGCTTAGATGACCTTGTTATGATATTGCTTTGTGAATAACAACGAGCATGGGAGGCCAACTCAATCCATACTTTGCAATGAAGAGACACTTGCTGGTTTTGTGAAGCATGTCCAACCAAGAGCAATACGCAAGTTAAGTTTAAAACGTCGGAAGATTATTGGCTAGATGCGCTATGTTGTTGACGACTAGACCATCATTGTACATGAAGCACGAATCACATGTCGCCCTATACAAATGCGATGCGCATTATTGCACTGTCTCGATGGCACTTAAGGGCCCTAGAGACATCGTTAGCGGCTTTTCTGCACGGATAAAACCTCTGCGTAACTCTTCTTTCATATCACTTCAGCATCTCTTGAAAAGTTAATTCCTTGCCCTCATCGTGGAAAACTGAGCGTGTACTGTGCGAGAATGCTGGCCAGTAAACTCGCAATCACAACGAGAACCACATTGAAAACAGCGGAAGATCTTCGGCAACGTTGCTTCTTGCTCACTGGTCGACAGCCCATGATTTCACATTGGTCTTTTGCTTTCTCATGCGATTGGTTATGGGCAAAAGTCACTCTTTTGCGCGCGCATAAATCCTCGATAGGTTAGTTTCGTTGGCTGCTCTTCTTGTCATGGGTGTTCTGTCAAAGGAAAAAGGTGGGGGAATCTGCGGATTCCATTCCATTTTTAACCAAGGTTACTGTTTCTATACCTCAGTGAAAGAGAAAAAGGAAGAGGGAATCGTATTCAATTGGGACTCGAAGAGGCAGTTTGACCCTGAGAGGCCCCCACTGTCAAAATGGACATTAGTGTGACATGAGAATTTGGCACTCTCTTCGTTCCTTTCGTTGGGTTTCTCGAATGCCATCATGTTGACGATAATGTGGAGGCATCTTTTGTGTGCCTGAACATAGGTGTGGATCTGTGCATGAGTGATTCGCTCGACCCTTCACAACCTAACTTGAAATCTTGCCGAGACACTAGTTTTGCCGGTCTAAAACTCGAGGAAAGAAACAGTAAAATGGGTGTTCTGAGCGCATACTTTGTCGAGACACCATACGTCGAGTGTTGTCCAACTCATTGCCTTAGCCAGAACGTTTTATAGGCGCTTGGATGTTTCCGTTTGCCTGTGTCAAATTATTTTGTGTCGGGCAATTTATAATTTATTTTCCTGTTGAAATGATAACACTAGGCAGAACGCACGTCATCACAATGCTCTGAAAGCACCTCAAAATAAATCCTAATATCGATGCGGCAGAAATGGGGTCACGAGCCATCGATCGACATTGTTTTATTCATTTCATGTTTAAGTGCTTGGGGTTCTGCGGCCGAGGCCTGGGTGGGTGTGTAACCTACAATGGAAGAAGTTGGATTCTACGACCCTTACCTTAGTATCTGCGAATTGGAAAATTTTGATGTAGTTTTTAGTGTGATTCTACCCTCATGGCAAGCTGTCTTCTTTTCTTAACATAAGTAAGGGCTTCCTATACCAAAAGCAGTTAACTGATAAGGAAACTCTTATCTCGTCACTCAATTCGAGAACAGCGGCTCGAAACGAAACTCAGCGTCCTTCGTCATCCACATTGCTCATGTGCATTTATTACGCAGGAAAAAAAGGGCAAGACTTGAGCGAAGGGGTCATTAGGAGAAAGTTATTAAAAAAAAGTCTTAAACCTGTATCAATTCAATAATAAATATTTTAATATAATCAATCTTACTTTGAAACTTTTTGACAATTTATCAATTTAGTCTATTTAACCTATTTTAGCTGGTTAATGTGGACATTAGTTTTCTTATATAATATCATCAATACTGATGTGGACGATTTTTTAAAATTCATAAAAAGAAATTGTCCATTTTTTTTCTTTTCTTTCTTCTTCCTTCACTGTTTGCCGGGCCTCCGTAATAGCCGACAAACTGCCACAAGCAATAGCAAACAAGGGTTAGCCTCATTGAGGCCCTCGCAAGGGCGAGGTCGCCCGAGGCAAGCGAGGGGCAACCTCTGGTGGTAGGAGAGGTTGAACCTTGCTAGATCTAGTGGGGGTGAGCGTTGCTAGCTCTCACTTGTGGCTAGTTGTTGGCAATCGCGGGGGCCTGGCAATTGGCCGAAGAAGAAGGAAAAAGAAAAGAAAAAAGAAAAGAGAACAATTTTTTAAAAAAAAAAAATTGCAAAATTGTCCATGTTAGTGTCGACCATGTTGTGTATCGACTATATCACATAAAATGGTTAACATTAATTGATCCAATTGACTAATTGATAAATTGTCAAAAATTTTAAAACTAAATTAATCAAATTGAAAGGTTTAAGGAAAATTCCAAATAAAAGCCTGGAGTGATTTCATTGTCTCAAATAAGGGCTTGTAGTGGACTTTATTTCAAAATAAGGATCTGAAGTGCTCATATCAATCTTAAAGAAGAGCTTGAAGAGGTTATGGCTATTTTAAAAAAAAAAGGCCTAGTCTCTTCGACCGACAAAATATTTCAGCCAATCAATGATATTTTCATCCAAACACAAGTTAAATTTAAATTAAATTATATTAAAAATTTTAAAAACTTTTAAAAAGGAAAAACATAGGTTGGAGGGGCTTTCTCCTAGCTATGGCCATCGCCCCATCATCGGTGGGGTGGCGGCGAAGGCCGGTGGGGTTGCCGGCACCTAGGTGAGGGCCGACAACCCTCGCCGACCAGAGATAAGGCCTTGCAGGCCCTCGCCAGATGCAAGAGAGGGTGGCGATCATCTCCCAGATTTGGGCAAGGGTCACTAGCCCTTGCTCAATGCCTTCGAACCTCGTCCTAGGTTTGGGGGTGCTGGGCAAGAGCTAGCAACCCTTGCGGACTAGAGGCGAGGACCCTCTCCTAGATTTGGGCGAGGGTCACCCGCCCTTGCTCCGGCCTAGGCGAGGGTCGTCGCCGATGGGGCGGTGGCCGCACGCGGGAAGGAGCACCCTCCTACCTTTTTTTATGAAAAGAAAAAAAAACAAAATTGCCCTTCATAACTAGTGAGTTGAGATTATTTTTTGAGACTGATATAGGTATTTCAAGCCCTTATTTGAAATAAAGCATACTTCAAATTCTCATTTGAGAAAATAATGGTATTTCGGGCTATTATTTGAAATAAAGTCAATTTTATGTCATTATTTGAGAAAATAAGAGCCCTTCGAGCCTTCACTTAGAATTTTTCCAAAGATTTATGATTGAATTGTGTAATAAGTTTAAAAATTTTCTAATAATTATTCCGAGCAATCAGTGTATATATCGTTTTCACACGTAATTGGCTTTCACATCATATTATTTCAATGTTAGGTGGCCTACTACAGGCGGGTGGACCTCATAGCCTTCTGGTGACTTCATAGCGATTGCATGGCCGTACTCGCATGAAGTTATGGAGGAAGAGGTTCTCGTGATGGTCTAGGGTAATATATTACATGAAAAAAAAAATACAAAAAAAATTGGTTCGGAAAAGATTTGGCAAAAGATAAATATGTTACCCCTCCGTCTCATTTATGATGAAGCACCTCATACATTACACATATAATCATCACTATATATATTATACGCACAATTACACAAACCATCCTTAGCAATTCAATTTTGGGTTGTATTCAAGAACTAATGATGGTTTGACATATCACTTAACAATTCAATTTTGTAAATCAGCCTTAGGAATTCTAGAGTTTTCCATTTATTAGAATTGGTAGGATTTACACGCGTCATTCATCAACGCCAAGTTTGTTTAAAGAAACACCACTCGGATCATGTACACAATAAAAGTTCTTCATCGTGTGCATAAAAGGAAGCGCAAATCATAATAATTCCATCTGCTTTAACAAAGACTCGTAGAAATGCCATTCAGGGAAAATTATTTAATTATTCCTAAACTTATTGTAAATATATCAATTCAGTCATGCACTTTTCAAGTTTGCCAATTTAATTTTTAACTTAAACATATTTACGACTAAATTGGTAAATTTGAAAAGTGTAAGATTGAACTGATTCGGTATAATAGGATTACAATGGATTGATGCCATTCGTGTCCTTCCAATAAAAGCGTACATGTCCCTGCTTCTTCCATCTATCCCACACTTCTTCTTTCGACCCTCTAGAATTTCATTCACAAGCTCAGCAATAAAACCTTTAGTCTATGAAATTCAATCAGCAAGACCCCAATAACACCTACGGAAAGTCCTAAGTATATCTACAAAAAGTCTATGCAGTCTCATGATCAGAGAGTCGCCAATCCCTCTCCCGAACCAATCTCTTTGATCCGAGAAAGGAACGGAACGGACTTTGCAGACGAAGAGGAATCATACACGCAACAATCCCTGGTACGCCAAGTCACCGAACGAGAAGTCACTGAACGAGAGAGTCTAAACAAGGGGTCGAGGCAAGAACATTCCCTCTCCACAAAGAAGCAGAACACGCCCGAGAGATCAAGGTGAAAGCTGCAAGATGGGTTTTTTTTACCAAATTAAGAAAGACCCTTTTCGACGGAGGGTCAGACGTTGCTTCAAATAGAACACACAACGACATGGGAACTTGGAGACGTTCCGAACAGGAAAATAAATTAGTAATGATGTAGGACAAGAACTTAGAGATAGCCCATCGTCTCGCGGTGGGTGCCTAATTATTAAATGGAGGAAAGACACCTTAAGACGTGTCCTGTCCTTACCTTCGATGTTTCCATAAATGGACGCCAACGATGGAAACAGCGGTAGGAGGAGGGAACGTCGAATCCCACTAGCAGTGTCGACCAAAGCCGGAAATGTAAAAAGGGAGAAAGAAAGAAAATCCTGGCCCATCTCAAATTTGGTCAAACATAAAAATGAGCGGCACAAGGCATTTTATTCTTCATTTTTTTCATTCGTTCACATATGGAAATTTCCCCATCGCGAGACGGGGCCGGCACGACGACACGGTCAAATTCGCTCTCAAATCACCGGGAGAGAGAGAGAGAGAGAGAGAGAGAGAGGGGGGGGCCAAATGGAAACATCCCCCATCTCGCAAAAGCTGAGCATCCAATATAATAAGAGAGAGAAGGGATTGGATTTGAAGTGACCCTTTCTCTGGAAAGAGAGGCAAAGCGAACGAAGGCGGTGCCAAAAAGGAGGAGAGAAAAAGCCTGTTTTTGGTAAGGTGGACTCTGCGCGCTCGATTGCCACCATCTTCTTAATCTCTCTCTCTCTCTCTCTCTCTCTCTCTTCGGGTGCTGTGTTGTGTGGGACCCTCTTTTCCAAACAGCGGCGCCATTAGTCTTTACTTGCAAGCTCATCCACCTCCCTTCCTCATCTCCCTCTCTTCCTCTCTCTTCCTCCCTCTCTCTCTCTCTCTCTCTCTCTCTCTCTCTCTACCTCCCTCTGAAACTCTTTTATCATCACCACCACCGAAGAGAAAGGAGAAGAAGAAGAAGAAGAAGAAGGAGGAGGAGGAGGAGGAGAAGATTCAGATGAAAGGCGAGTACTTGCAGCAGCACAGCAAGAAGACCAGCTCCCCTGCCCACGACCCGACCGCCATGTTCTCCAACCTCCACCACCCCCGCCCCTTCTCCCACCACTTCCAGCTCGACGACGACCCCTCTTCCACCACCACCTCCTCCCCCGCCGCCGCCGCCGCCGCCGCCCCCCCCCCCCGCCAAGCCCCGCAAGCCCAACCCAGCCTCCGCCTCCGACCACCACAACCCCGCCGGCGACGGCGCCTCCATCGAGGTCGTCCGCCGCCCCCGCGGCCGCCCGCCGGGCTCCAAGAACAAGCCCAAGCCACCCCTCATCATCACCCGCGACCCCGAGCCCACCATGGCCCCCTACATCCTCGAGGTCCCCGGCGGCACCGACGTCGTCCACTCCATCTCCACCTTCTGCCGCCGCAAGGCCATCGGCCTCTGCGTCCTCGCCGGCTCCGGCGCCGTCGCCAACTTCACCATCCGCCACCCCTCCGCCTCCCCACCCGGCGCCACCGTCACTTTCCACGGCCGCTTCGACATCCTCTCCATCTCCGCCACCTTCGTCGCCCCGCAGGTGGCCTCGTCGACCTTCTTCGTCCCCGACGGGTTCAAGATCTCCGTGGCCGGCCCCCAGGGCCAGATGCTCGGCGGCTCCGTGGCCGGGCCCCTCGTGGCCGCCGGGCCCGTCTTCGTGGTGGCGGCGACGTTCAGCAACGCTTCGTTCCACCGGTTACCTGCGGAGGAGGAGGACGGCGGCGGCGGGAGCGGCTCGGTGTCCGGTAGGGGTGGGGACGGGCACTCGCCCCCGGCTTCGGGAGGCTGCGAGAGCGCGCCGCCGCATCAGCAGCCGCCGCCGGCGGATTCTGGAGTGTCGATGTACAGTTGCCATTTGCCGTCCGATGTGATTTGGGCTTCAGCTCCGAGGCAAGCACCGCCTTACTGATTCTTTTTTTCTTCCCCCTTTTTTGGGGCGGAGGGGGGCCTCTCATCAACTGTCTTTTTTTTTTTTTTGGTAAAACTCTCATCAACCGTCTTTTGTAGTTATTTTAGTCGAATTTTCCGTTTCAGGGTTCTGATTTTGCAGCACTGTGAATCCTCTTTGGTTATTGCCTTTTCTTATTGGATTGACTTTAGTTGTAATAAAGAAAGTCGAGAGATGGTTTTCTTTTTGGCATGTCCAATGTTGTACTTGTTATCTTCTCTTGTTCCTTTGGGAAGTGAAATTGTGCGAGAGAGAGAGAGAGAGAGAGAGAGAGAGAGACTGCGCACTGAATCTTTCGTTTCGTTAGCTGTTTTGCTCCCTGTTTATGTTTCTTGTCGTCAGTTAAGGACATCAGGAAACCTTGAGTTTTTTGCTTATTCTCGGTGTTTTTTTGGTGGGAAAGTGGATGATTGGCTCTTTTGAAGTATCTGCAAACAAGCTCTCACTAAATTTTAGTGTAAAATAATCCTCACATGTTACCAGCATTTCTTAAATGTACTTTTTTGGCCTTCTCTCCTTTTCTGTCTTTGCTTTTCTCGATTTAAAAGTATGGACCTTATTGACGAAGAAGACCTCGACCCTCAAAATGGGTCATTTTCATTTATTCGTATCATATCAACCACGATCAATGTATTGAAAATGAAATATTATTGACTATTGAGTCGAATATACTCATTGACAAGATCTTTTTAAGCAATTCCATTTTTCTTTGGCGAGAAGCATTGTCATTGGGGGATTTGTTGACTTAGGACTCGTTGCAAAGCTAAGGTTGATAATCATCAGATCAGAGGAAGTTTTACTTGGCCAGATCCCGGTACTCGAGAGAACAACCCGAGGTTTCATCCAATTTTCACGCTTCCTAAGGTTAATCCTTGAGTACAAGAATTTGACCTGGCATTGTTTAGGGTTCGCAATTCTTTGATTCTTTGCAAGAACGACAAAGCTCCTTTTCTAATGCCATCAGCAAGCAAAAGCGGCCTTTCCAAGCTTTGAGGGGCTGATGTTTTGAGGGGGTTGGGTTTCCTTTTCAAGAGGGTTTTCAGAATCTACCCGGGTGGTCTCTAGATAAAGAGATCATCTTCATCTGCAACTTCCCGCGGGGAGGAGCATAAAGGTGGTGTCACCAAACATGGGCGCTAGGGTTTGGTCCTGGTCTGTGCTTGCCAGCTCCTTTGTCGGGACAGGTTAGAGGGAGAAAGAGAGAGGGAAAGAGAGAGAGGGTGGCGATAGCTTTTGCTTTATCCCTACACACTTCGTGAAAGATTGAAAACGAGCAAACCAAACCCCACTTGTCACCAAATTGGGCTGACTATTGCAGACCAATCAAGCCATCCATCTGTACTTTGATTTGTCTCTTCCTGCTTCCTTTCCTTCCCTGATTGGAAAATGGGGACGGCCCGGTGTCCACGCAAAAAGCAACTTGCGCGATGCAGGAGGTCCCCATCAATCTTTTCCTCTATCTCGTTCGCCCATTCCAATTTGTTTTTTGGATCGTTTCTCTCGATGGAGCCATCATGAAGTTCATCTCTTCTTCCTCCAAGCGATAAGTGATGGGTGCATGGATGGGGTCGAGCCTGTTCCCAGTCTTTGCATTAAAACTTCTCGTTGCGATCATGGCGCTTGTCTTCTTCCTCTCACGGCACGCAAACCGAGCAGTAGAAAAACCAGGCTTGTAATCTTATAAGCCCCTTTCTATCGGTAGTATTCTGAACCTGAGTTTGGGATTGTTTTGGGATTTAGCTAATAGATCAGTATAAAACACTCGACTCAGGAGATCTTTTTAAGAAATTAAAATTATACGATTTTGCGAATCCTAATACAAAATTAGCTAACATCTTATATTATTCCTAACGGTCACCATTCACTCATGATTCTCATTTTGAGATTGGTCGATTTCGAACTTTTGAAGTTTAAATTGTTAGGACTTGTTTGGATTGACTTTTTATATTTTGAGGAAAAACCGCGTGCTCTTTTGAAAATTGGTCTCGATTCCACTTATGAATCTTTTGTTAAAAAAGGTCATTGAGAATCACATAATCAAGATGACCCAATTACCCTCTATTCAAAAAAAAAAACACCATCTCAATTCTCAACTCACCAAACACAAATCCTAGCCTTCATTTTCAACTCTCCTACCCACCACATGCCCTATAGTTCTCGGCCTTCTCCATCATCCATGACTACCGTCATCAGATCGTGGCCTCCACTATTGTGGGCAGCTATCACCCTTGCTCTTAGTCGCCGGTGCTCATCTTTTTTCTCTTCTCTATGCATCACCCCTCTCTTTTTGCATGTGTTTCACAGTTTTGATTCCCGTGAACAATCTTTCACCAAACACTACGTGTTTGTTTTATTATAAGAGATTAAGATTCTGTGTTGAACTTACACAGAAAATGTCAAATGTACGGGGAAATTTCATTTCAACTTGTATGTATAATCCTAACAATTGATACTTTAAAAATTAATTGCTATAAAGCACAAATTACACCAAAATATAATCAATGATGTAATCTGGATATTCTATGCTTCAAACTCCAACTATGCCGAGATTCAATCTACAACATAGCTTACTTTAGGCGCAAAGTTGGAATCTAATCAACAGTAATACTCTTGGATAGAAAAAACAACGTTGCAATTTAATCAACGGCGCTGGACTTGTGAAACAATGTCGGAATCCAATTGACAATGCTAGATTGGATAGAGACACACACCGAAATTTAATCAATGACGGGAATCTTAAAAACTACAGCTAAAATGTGATAAAATAAAGATAGTTGTATTGTTCGGGGGGTCTTCATTAAATAGGCCGTGGTATTTATAGGATGAACCGGTAACCATCAGTTAATTTCCTTTTATTGGCTGTTACTCTTAGCATTCTTCATGCTTTTCATTTCTTCTTAACACCCTTATCCATAAACAATTGCTTTCGGACTTAATGATGATGCCTGGACAACTTGCTCATCATGTAAATAATGGCTCCATATTTTTATGCATATCTCTTGCAGCAGTTATTCTTGCTTGTGCTCTATTGCTAATTTCACTTAATCTTCAAATCTAGTGCACTATCCCCATAACCTAACACGTGGCAATCAGTTACTTGGCCATCGACTCTAGAATTTGCTTCTAGAATTCCATCGAGGCTCAACCTAAGTAACCTCCACGAAAGCTGTTTGCCCTCGACTTTACAAACAAAATGGGGTGTTTCACATATTATCCCCTCGCGGCCAGCATGTGATACTATGGGTAATTTTGGATGTCAACAGTATGCCATGTGATGTACTCCATGGACAGCCATGGTCGTTAGAGATCACTTGCCGCCATGCGTGACCTCGGTCAAGGTTGTCCATGGTCGTGATGGTCATCCGTGGTTTGGAGGAGGCCGGCCGCCTTGACTTAAGGGAGGGGGGCAGGGGGATGACGATTGAGACTGGCAGGGTGGAGGATGGCTTAGTATTGGTGGCGCAGATGGCAACTGGAGGTGGTTTGTAGCGTACAGGAGCGGCGTAAATTGGTTAGACTAGGAGGGTAGAATTTTCTAATTAGGGTTTGCTTTGGAAGGTTGAGGAATTCAGAAGATGAGCAGGGCTTATTTGAGAAGAGAAGTGGGTGATCTTGTAAGTAAATCTAAGTTTCAAATTAATGGGGGATGCAATTTGGTGTCTCGCGTGAAAACACAAAATGCAAAATGGTATATTATAAAAAGTAGACGATGCAAAGTCGTGATGATGTTAAAAGTGACGATCGTGTCTAGGTTTTTCCGATTGTTAATTTTTAAATCTTGCGCCGTGCACGCTTTCCCTTTTTGTCTGCTCCATACGAAGAAACTCAAGACTTTCAAAATCTGTATTTGGATTAGTTGGTAATTCTTTCATAGTTCTCATAAATTAGATGATAATTTCGAAATTTGGTAGGAAAATTGAAAAGTTACTTTTGAGCTTATTTAAGAAGATAAATGGTGCGCATGACAAAATTTTTGGAAAAGAAATTGAATTCTAGCCATAAATTGATTTCTCAATTTTTATTTTAGAAATTAAGAAATTAAATTTTAGTTTCGATTTCTTCTTCAAATCTATTTTTAAAATAGAAATCTGTTCCAGAAATAAAAAAAATCAAATTGTGTTACCAAACAGATTTCTGTTCCAAATCTGTTCTGGGGAACAAAGAAACAGAAAAATAGAGAAGTATAAATTTTATCATGGGCGCCTAAAACAACCAACACTATTCTTGATGCATTATTCGGCATCGCTCCAGGACAAAACGACATTCTTTTGGGGTAAAAACGAAAGCTGTTGGAAGACCAAGACTTGTAGAACTTTTGTTAAGTCTTTGACATTTACACGGCTCAAGATTTATTCATCAATCTACATCTAGCAATTAAGAAAACGCTTTTCTTATGTGTGTTTAGACAAATACAAAAAGGAATCATGATTGCATTTGGAGACGGAATGGACATTCCAAATTGGAACGCCCACCCGAACTCGATGGTAAGGGATTCACGTGTCCTTGACTAAAGCAAAATTTAGATAAATGATTCATGTGGCATGGCTCTACACGCAACCTCAAACATTTGAACCCAGTGATTTGAATTCTGGTCGGTTGTGCTTTAAGAGAATGTTTGTCTCCGGTTGATAAGAAAAAAAAGATATAAATATGTATAGATTAATACAAAAAAATTCAAAACTATAGTTATTATGACATAAATACCATGAACTTTTTTTTTAGTATCACGAAAAACCCAAAGTTTTTGTTACCTTAAAAGATTTCAAACTTATACGTGCATGGCAAATTTATCTCGAAACATACATGCATGATTTAGGTTATCAAAGTGGGTAAGTTCGAGGTAAGATATTTTGGTTATAGTGGACACAATTTGTGATTTTTTTGTAGCATTTGCTCATGTGTGTGTGTATATATTAGTGAATAAATAAAATAAGAAATGCCTATATTTTATCACTGTCGGTATCAGCCGCAAAGATAGGCTACTAGTAAATTAATTTAATAAAAAAATTTGGGTTGACGCTCTGGCCTTCGGGACTTTAGTTGCTGTTGCTTTGTTAGACAAATGTCCGCAACGCATGGGATGCTGTGGCGATCCGACTTTTCTGATGCCTTCGTAGCTCCGACCATCTTGTTATATTCTTTTAAGGATGGAGCACATGGAAGGACACTAAACGGTATTGACACGGTGAAAACACGGATTAAACATTGAGTGAAACTCTCGTAGAAACACGGATTGAACAAATCTCGAAGCTCGAACAGTTTTTACAATGCTCACTTAAGAAGCTTAACTCTTCCGCAAGGAATATGAGAAAAGAACGATCTTATTTTTCATTCGCCCGACATCTCGCAGTCCCGTTAAATTCTTTTGATTAAAAACGAAGTTGTCGTAATTACAGTTAAAATGTGAAAGATTATTATTACAAAAAGAGTAATAGCCAAACTCGTAATCCGAAAACTATTTAATTGTAGACTCCGTTTGTTTCACGAAGAACTTTTTTTTTGAAGAAACATTTTTCTAAATTTTTCAGCATTTAGATCACTTAAGAAAATGAGTTATTGAAATATGTTTTTTAGGTTAATGGAAAAGTTTTCTCGTAGCAAAAATTAAATTTAAGGAAATGATTTTCTTTTTAAAAAAATCAAAAATCATTTTCCAAAATATGACTAAGTCTTAACTCTTGAGCCAAAAACTCTGTACTTGAGTACAAGAATCCCAATGCTCATTCTAGTAGCGAGGTTGAGTCCTCAGTGCCTGTGCCCTGGTCCATAGAGGTCGGGCCTCAAACCCTAGCACCCATGCTCGGGTCCTTGACTTCCGAGCTTGGTCCATCAAGGCTGGCCCTAGGTCTCTAGGGTCCCCTAGGTCCACTCCCCAGTGCATCAATGCTAGACTTGGGCTCGGTCATTGGGGACCAGGGCTTGGCCTTAATGGACTCGAGCACGGGTATCGAGGTCTCAGGCCTAATCTCAATGAACCTGAGTTTGGGAGTAGGGGAATTAGTCTCAGGTGTCAAGTTGGGAGCCCAGCCTCGATGGACCCAGGTGTGAGCACCAGTATTGGATTTCCAAGCCCAACCTCAATTGACTTAGGCTTAGGTGCCGAGGTCCTAGTCTCGGGTGCTGGAGTCGAGGGGTTGGCCTCAATGGACCTAGGCCTAGGCACTGGGGATCTAAGCCTGGTCTCTATACACCTAGGCTAGGGAACCAGGATGGTCATCAAATTCTCAAGCTTGGTTTCGATGGACTCAAGACCGATGCCCATGCTTGTGTTTGGGAGCCGGGAATTCGGGCTTGGGACCCTAATGCCCATGTCCAGTTATTTGGCTACCTATGCACAAGTCACTAAAGCTCGAATAATATAAGTCTATTTAAGAAAATAGATTTTTATTTCCAAATGATAGAAAATATTTTCCATTTTATTTTCAAGTTTTAACTAAACACTACAAAAATATTGTTGTTTTCCTAAAAACTGACTTATTTGGAAATCATTTTCTAGAAATGTCACATTTTCCGTGTCTCAAATGGAGCCGTAGATACAAATCAAAATTTATCAATAAATCCATCGGATCACGCTTCATATTTTATATTGGGGACATTGGTTCTCGCATTTGTGGATCCCGGAGGCTTGAAAGAATCAATCTAGCCCACCAGAAACGAACTTTCGAAGTCAAGGGTTACGACATGGGCATGCGCGTTATACTTGAAATTCAAGCGTTTCGTGAATCGATTTCAACTGCCACGGATGTCATGTCGGAAATAATGGCCACTACACGATCGGTAGACACCTTATAAACACGGTTCATGCAAATCCAACTACGTTGGTCTTTGTTTCGACTTGGGCAATGGTCCCCCCCACGCGAACTGCGAATGAGTCGTGCTTATGTATGGCGGACAGACACGACCGAGTCGACATGTGCACGAACGTATAATGCCGGGATAGGCACGCCCACCCAAAGAACAGCATGAGGCATTAGATAGGAGGATGCACAGAACATGCGCCGTAACGTCATCACTGTTTCTGCCATGCGCGGGTTCTTTTCAACTCCTCTTTCGGCTTGCTCCTCTTTTGGCAAGCAGGCCACCCGATTGCAAATCCTTGTTTGTGTTATCAAGATACTCTCCTCCGTGTCAAAAATAGGTTTAAAAATCCACTTTTCTATTCTTTTCCTGGATGATGTAAGAATCTTTCTTTATTAGGTTAAACTTTAGTAAAATCCCAGTTAAAATGTCAATGCAATCTCTTGAGCAGAGAAAGACAACGTTGTGATTCTAGCTTAGATCGTTTTAATTTTTCCTTGAATTGATTCAGTGAAACACATTCAACTAAAGGGCGATCTTTTAGGATTGGCCGTTGCGTGTTGCCATCCCCCCCCACTATCCTAAGCATTCAATCAAGGTTTACGTCATTGAAAGCTTCAACGGCTTGTAATGCCATCATCTCTATAACAATTTTATGTTGATTTGACATTTTTGGACAATAATTTGACCGAGTACCAATTCCCACGTAGCCCTATATTTCACTTGATTTTGGTCTATATATTCCTATGCATTATACCTCCGATTGGTAAATTATGAGTTATGGAATAACTCACTCAACAAATTTAACCGACTCTAAGTATGGGTGGTATCTATATTCATAACCCATCAATCAGAAAAGTAAGAAAAATGATTGAGGAAGATACGACATTTTTACTTTTACATACCTATAGTGGTTGTGTAACTTTGATTTTGTTACCAACATTAACATCATTTGCCTCTGCAAAAAAGTAAAAGAAGACCCACATCGGTAAAGAAATGGACCAAGCTCACACAGTGAAAGTACACTGGATCTATTCTCCGTTGGCATAGGCATGAGTCACCCTAGCTTCAGAAATTTCCTGCAACGGGCTTGTCTTTCTATGCATGCGGGCGTCATGGATACGCTCGACCTTCCATTATTGAATTCGCCAGTCCAATCAAATAATGCACACCGATCTAGAACTATGGCCACATGCAGGAACTGGCCATTCCATGTCCATTCTCCATCTAGATCGAGTCAAAGACAAATCTTCATTCGCACGTGGAGGACTTGAATTGCTCGCCGGAGGCAAAGAAGATAGGAAATTCCAAAAGTCGTCCATGGCAGGCCATGGGGTTCTTTTCAGATTTCAGACCCACACAGCGATTTGGCAGCAGACTGGGAAGTTCTTCACGTGCATGCATGGCCCGTTCTTGGCCGTGCACTACCTAGTCACGAGCATCCCCTAGTGCAATCCCTAGAGATCGCTACGGTTTTGTCGGTTCGTCGGTTCGTCCTCCTCGATTAAGATCTGAATTAGAATCGCGCACTGTTGTCTTCTTAAGTTCAACTCGAGAAGCCCGGAGCTAATGCGCTTTTGGCGATCATTAGGAATGCCGTGCTCATGGGGAGTCCGCACACGTGTTTGCTTGGACGGAAGGACGGTGCGAGGTTAGCTAGTTTGGTTTGGTTTGGTATGGCGGTGGTTGAACCGATCCGCCTCATTTACTGTCCCACTTTTTTTGGGTCGGCTGTCCCTTCTTTTGACTCTAATTTTCCCCCCACCTTCTTTCGGTTTCTAAGAGAGGCTGCTGTTCATGATCTTAACGTCGGCTGTGGGTTGTCAGACTTGGGAAAATTTCCCTTCTTGATCTGCATAGGTACTTGCCCACGCATCTTAACTTTGGCACCCATAGGAGGTGGCAATGGTCGCAACTCACATGTCGTGACATAATTTTTCATCTCGACTGAAGTCGCCAGTAACAACCTAGTTAAGGTTAACCTCAATCTCCATGTTGGTTCAGGCATCTCGACACGATCAATTTGGACGAGCGCGGTATTTGCGTGAATCTTTTCATACTCCAAGGCCAACCTTGGCCGAACGGTGGAACCCATCGGAAGAATGAGACTGATGGTTCAAATCAATAGGTAAGTACCAAGACATTTCATTCTGGGGATACGAAAAATACTTACTTGCACCATAATGAAACTTGCTAAAATTCACCAAATCTTTAAGAGCAGACAGCACCTACTCGCAATTAACTCCAAATCTTATCCACCATGTCCACAGATTCATTGTTGAGAGCAAAGCTCCTCTATGCACTATCTTGATCTCATGACCTTCCCAATTTTAAAATCGAAACGGATTTTCAAAAAATAAAAGTGAGCTGCAAAAGGCCGAGTATATGCAAAATGGTGATTTTACTCATATTTACCAAAGACATGACCAGCCAAAAGGATTACACTTTCAGATAAACCTTCCCCAGAACTTTTATTTACCCACCCTCTATCCTAAGTAATTAAAAGGTTTAATCTGTTCTTTCTCTCGCTGATCTTCTTAAAGAGACGCCATTTTTCACATCATAAGAGCCATTCGACCAGGCTAATCCCTCCGAGTCAGTCTCTCTACATCTACTACTACTGCTGCTACTAATTTCTAACTCACTACGCCACTTAGTAATGTCCAAGTTCAAAAATTCATCACCTCCCAGACTGGAATCCAAACCGTATCTTTGAGATGGGCTCGTTTCAGCAAAACCCGAAGCATGTCTCTCTGGATTGGCTAGCGGTGAGTGCCTCGAATAAAGGGGAGAGGAAGAAGAAGATGAAGTGTCAGAATCAGAGGAGTTCCTCCCAGAGCTGCTACAACCTCGCACTGCATCAACGAATATATAATCTGAAAGGTCGTCTGTGCTGGCAGAATCTCGGGTCCCCTCTGTACTGCAAGATCCTTCATCTGAAGTGTTACTGAATAGGGAAGAACTGTCGCTCGAAGAATCTTCTTCCAGTATCCTTTGCAACCGATGGAACTTTGAATAGAAAGATTCAATGTTAGCCGAACCATCTGAAGACATTGAATTGGGATAAATATCACTGGAAAATCTTCCAGGCAGCTTAATGCTCAATGCAGCAATTTTCCCACTGTTTCTGCCAAGTACTGCTTTATGTTTTGGGTCCGTTGAGATTATTTTGTCTCTTATCGATTTGGGAGCCCGGGGCGAGCACCTATACAAGGTCAACAATTCAACTAATTCAGCAATGTGCCGCTACCATAATTGTTCATCAAATGCCCAAATGCTCAAATGCATATAGAAATTATTACCTAGCATAGAGTAGCATGTATGCCCCCGTTGAGAGGACACTCTCAAGTTCCATCGGTGTTACCTATTCAAGAATAATCAAAGTACAGTCAAAACATAAGTTCTACAACAATTCGGTACCATCTATATTCTGCAACATGTAGATAAGTTCGACAAACAGAATAAGCAATTAAAACTACTACGATAAAGCTTCATACAGAGTAACAATTAGCTACTAAAACCATCAAGAAGCACTGCTCTTGTCAAAAGGCAGGCAATTGGTGAAAGCAACTACAAGAAATCTTAAATAATTGTGGCAAAATAGCCATGTACCAAGCACATGTACATTTCCGAATGGTTAAAGGCACTGGATTTTATGTCCAGGACAATTCCAAATGCAGATATTAAGTAAAAAGGTCAGAGCATTCAGAACGTACCCAAATGCAATTCCATGAATCAATAAAAATTAGTTAAATGAAAAGGCAACATAAAATAATGTTAAATTCTCCAGAGCAACGATGCATGGACGTACCGTGCTGTCATCAATCTTGAACCACTTGTTTTGAGGATTCTTAACATAGCACACATAATGACCAGAAACTGCAGCATTCATGACATCCAAGTGGACTATTACTCCATACAGTCTGTATATAGGCGATTTGTCACTAGTTCCACTGATATAAGGAGCCAAGTTGAGGATCTCTGGGAACCGAATCAACTTGTTGAGCTTCCCAAATTTTCCTGACTGTTATCGAAGAAAGGGATCAATTTTTCACACAAGAGTAGACCCAAGGAAATACACCAGTTGAAAGTACCATCAGTATGATTGATCAACTTTCGTCAGTACCTGAAACCGTTTTAATGCAATAGTAAGCACATTTGGAGCCTCCAATATTGTCAATCTCTTTCTGGCCTTCTCATAGGATTTACACCTGATTAACATTAACAAAGTGAGTACAATCCCCAAAACCTGCTATGCAGATGCGAAAAAAGTACTAATGGAATTAGATGAAGTGCCTATAGCATCGTACAGCATAAATAAATGAGACCAAATTTGAGCAGAATTGTAACAACAAAACAGTATTACATGCCCGTCACCATTTTAAATAGGGATTAACAACATTAAAGGCCAATAGCAGCGCACTTACGAATGTGCTCTAAGGCCAGAGCATAGAAGCATATCAGCTCAAGGTTGATACACAATGAAAGAATATCATACAAAGACCATTATGCTTAGAGTTCGTAATTAGTAACCAATACGATCCCCGACCAATCAATCATTGTACCCTTCTTGTTGATAAAGTTAATCGCGCCTTCATATTCAGATGCAGAGCCAAAATGAAAAACCTATTTCATCTTCTTGAGGATAAACCAAAGCTACAATTTGTAAAAGAGGAATAGTCTTCCTAATAAGATCTATTTGTCCCTTAGTACACTATCCACTACCAAACTATAGACAAAAAAATTATGTCATCAAGACTGTTCTTGTGAGCTAATTTGCCAACCTGCTGCAATAATACTTGTTTTCTCCATCCAGAGTCTCATTTTCGGTAAACCGACGAAGAGCTTGTTCCAAGGTTCCAATATCTCCCTCTATCTCAACAGTTAGATCCATCATTCTTTCATGCCGCTCGGATTTTACTTGACACTTGGTGCACCTAATCTGCGGTTGACAAAGTTTTGGCCATATAAGAATTTTCACACACATGATGCAGAGAAAAGTAAGTACTTTAATGGCTATAATTCAAAAAGAGAAAGGACTGGAAGGAAAATCTTGGTGAAAAGAGCATCAGCCCACCTTTGACCGAAGATAGCCGCCAAATGTCAATCCCATCAGAGTGGTTTCCTCTTCTGAAGAACCGGACTCCATCTCCACAGATTTCACAAGACAAATGGATTGCATCGCATCAATGGCGCACCTGACATATTAAAATTGCTAAAGTTGGTATGCCAAAAAGAAAGAACTTCAAAATAGGAACAAGACGAGCATTTTCAGATCTAGAGTGGATGTTTTCAATAATACCTAAAAAATTCATGGGCATCTTCCTCTCTCCCATTATGAAGCTGGCTTCCAATTTTCTGTAATTGGGATACGATCCTAATTGGAGAAATTGGAGAGGTCCCTTCTTTGGCTTTTTGAATCAAGCTCTCAAATTCACACATGAAACACCACTCCTTCTTTAGACCTAACACAGTGAGACAGTCATTAGTATCACAATTCTCAACTAATCACACATGCCAATGGACAATGTCTCAGTAACTTACAAAATTTTGAATGAAGTCCCTGGAGAAAATATGCTGTGAGAGGAGGAGTAAAAGCCACGCATTGCAACACGGCGTTAGCATAACAACTGCAGAAAACCACAAATAAAAATAGGCTACTTAAAGTATCTGTTAAAATTCTTAATATGGGGAAATAAAAAAGGGTGAGGGGGGGGACTAAATGAAACCCAGCCCTTTCAGAACATGGTAATTCTCAGCAAGAATCATTATTTATTGAGATGATGAGCATATGCAGATGCTATTAAAATAATCACAAGACGCCAGACGGTGACTCCATAGCACAAATAAATCCCAAATGGTACATAGACATGCCGATGTCACAAGTATATAATTGGATATGTTCATTATAAAGAGCGCACTGAAAGATACCTGTTCCAACTATGCTAAAAATTTAGAGCTTTTTTAAGCAAAAGAGAAGAGCACAAGTGCAACATAAATGCATATTAACATGTTTTTTAAGGTCTTTTAATTTCTTAACAACATGAGTTTAAGAACATAACGGAATTTCCCGGATATCCAATCAAATATCTCCCTCAGCTTATCTCAAGACACACAAAAACAAATAAAGCTTTAAGTTTTGCAAAATGAGAATGTCAATACTGAGACACGTGAACACAAACTCACCAGAAAATGGAGAATATTAAAATGCGCAAGATATGTATCTAATATACACCTGTATAGAAAAATTATCCTCCTCCAAAAGTTGATCAAAAACATGTTTGGTGCTACATGATCAAAGTAACGGATAGTCGCTACATCAACATTCAGAACCAAATCTACCACATTGCTTCGAAAATTGTTATTGATTGATAAGTTTACTTTATAAAGTTATGAATCTTTCCAACTAACCTGTTCCCACAATTCACAAAACCGCATGGGAGCAATTCCACCTCTTTCCATGTATAAAGCTTGACAAAAAGATCATAAGGAAAGAGCCCCTGCAAAGTAAAAGAAATGTAAATGCAGTTCACGGCATTATAACAGATATCCACAATAAGTAAAAGCAATTCATAATTATTGTCGAACCTTGTCATTGTATTTTCCAAATCCATCACCTCCATCTCCGGCTAGATACCGTTTGGACAACACAGATCCTTTCGATTGGTCTCCAGCAGTATCAATAGATGACTTTACATTTGGCAGAGTCTTTAAAGAACAAGCTGTCGACTGAGAGGGTAAAGCAACACTCTGTTGAACTTTGGCACTTTCAGCCTTATTGACAGTTGGAATCGGATGCCTAACACCAACGGTAGAAGCATCTCTTCTTGAAGTATATTCCTGTCTGTAAGGAGCTCCATCAGAAACAGAAGTGGTGTCATCATCCCCTATGCGACTAGATCTCTCACAGTTCAAAGGTGGTGATTTGCTAGCACTCAAACTGCCTTTTACCACTTTCCCCAATAAAGTAGGTTCCTTGTCAAACTTGTTCTGAGGAAGAGCATCATGAGACACGAAGCGTTCTTCTTCAAACACTTTGCTACGCAAGACCTGTTCATTACTTTGGGACTTACTAGAGGAGAAGAGCATGTGAGATTGAGAAGATACTTCACTCGGATTGGCATTATTAAACTTGGGCGGCAGAGTTCTATCTGAGATGACACTTTGCTTCTCAGCAGGATCCACAACACCCCGCCAAAAATTAGGAGAGTTCACAGATGGCTCAACCATCTGATCACTAGGCCTTTTGATACTTCCACCTTTTATATCCCATCGTTCTTGCACATCATTGCAGTCACGCTTCTTATTTGACTCGCCCAAAGTAGCGCTATGGACCGCATCAACTAAACTCGCAAATTTTGGAGAGGGTGGCTTAGCATCATCTCTAGTATCATCACAAATAGCATCAGGCATGTTCTGTCCAACATTAGATGATCTATCCTCATCTGAACTCCCGGAATCACCCGAACTAACACTTTCACGTGTTGAAACATCATCAGATAATTCATTACTGGCAGTGGAGGCAGAGAATCCAGAAAATTTGGTACTTGAAGAATCAGAAAGATAACTTTCCGACTCAACTTTGATACTGCTATCTTTGTCAGGTGATGTGCTTGTAGAGCATTTACTGTCTGCCAATGTTGGTTCATCAACAAAACCTTCAGTAGATTTTGTAGCATCCCCAAAAGCACTCCCAAGTTTATTTTCATAATCTACATCTTCCTCGAATCCTGTGACCTTTGGATTATAGTCATTCCCAGGCTCGGGAGCACGGCATTCTTCCTTATGACCTTGTCGCCAGTGAATGATTTGACACTTACCAGAACTGAAAGAAGGCAAATTAAACACATGTTACAACTATGAGGAAGAACCCTCTATAGATGAGATATTTCATAGAATTGCAAGCACATTCACACGAAGTAAAAAGAATATTTTCAAATTAAATTTAATAAAGATGGATATAACATTATCATCTCTAGTTGGCAACATGATTTAAGTTCCACTTTCAAATCACAAAATCTTGACTAGCTAAAACAAAAATTGGGGATACAATTTCTATAAGCAGCAATAAAGTAGTTGTGGCTACAAAAAACACCACCGCCCATGAGGGCATCCAAAGAAGATCTGTCTAAAGTCAGCTTATAATCTGCCTACTGAAACCAGCACGAACCAGCAAAACATAAATATTGATAAATTCTAACTAAAACAAAGAAATTGGTGATAGAATTTCTTGAAGCAGCGTCAAAGTAGCTACGGCTACAAAAACGCCACCATTGATGAGAGGCCTAAAGGCAGCTTATAATCTGCCTATTGATATCAGCATGAACCAGAAAAGTATAAACATCTTACAAATACGAAGATTCCCATGAAATCCCCATAATCCCAAAACTTGTAGCATGTTAAATAGGACATGATGCATGCAAAACTTATACTACCCAAGATTGTCTCTGCACACTGCAGGCTTCACATATGAACATAAGATGGATTTCTTGCCCATCAAACGGGGCATGGCAACAAATAAAACTCACTGCAGAGGAACCTTTTTCTCTGCATTTGTAGATCTAATTATTGAGCCAAAATATAATGAAAGAAAAAATCCCTATCTGCACGACCTTCACAGTTGCAAACTATTCTTGAAGGGAAAAAGCAAAAATTTCATTCAACTTCGCCAGCAATCTGTGCATGTATGCCATGTTTCCAGTCCTAAAAAAAAATTACTCCTAAGACGAAAATAAGCGCAACAGAACCTTGCCACATTCTCAAAGCCTAACATTAAGGTCAAAAGTATTCCCACAGCGTTCCAAAATCAAAGCTTTGCCCAGCAACCGAAAAGAAGAGAGCAGAAAACCACCGCAAGATAAAAAATTGACGCACCAGTATCGCACCGCCTTGCAGCGGGCGCATCGCGTGGTCGTCGGGGAGTAGCAGATGGCGCACTGATAGCCCCGGGGAGCCGAGAACGCGCCGTACCCGACGGAGGCCTCGCGCTCGGCCCTCGCGGCCTCCTCCGAGGCCAACTCGAGCAGCCGCTTAATCTCGCGGCTCCGCTCCACCGACTGCCGCCACTTCCTCCGGATCACGAGCCCGAACACCAGCGGGACCAGCCCGCAGGCGCAGAGGACGAGACCCCGAGCGAGCCCTAGATCCCACGCCACGACCATTTATCGCGCTCAACCCGCACCCAAAGCGCACGTAGCGAGTCCCAGAATCCCTAACCTCCTAATCGCGCGGAGACACATAGATTGCTCCTCCCCGGGAAGGGGGGGAATTCCGGCGGATCGGCGGGGCCGGCGAGCGCGCGCCGATCGACGATGCGGGATCGAGCCTTCCGATCGGGGGCGGGAGGAATTCCCCAGGGATTGCAATGCTTCGCAAGCCTCCTTCGCCAGCTGAAGAAGGAAGTGAGGGTCGGAAGTCCAAGCAAGGCTGCTGGATTCGGACAGAGGACAGAGAAATTCTCGTCGTCCTCGTTGTCAGAAGTCGAGAATTTAGGGATTTCGGAGGTGCTGGTTTTCCAAGGAGGTAGAGAGAGAGAGAGAGAGATGAGTCCGTGTGAAGGCGGAAGGAATAATTTTTCCGGGAAACGGATCGGAAATGTTTCCTGATTTATGTTTTTCCTTTTTCCGCGATTTGATTTTTTTTTTTAGCTGTGTATATTTTCCGTACGCTTTTGAATATATATTCGGGAACGTTAGAAATAAGCGATTGACGGGGGAGGGGAAAGGAATTTTCCAGCCATCGGGAAACGAGCGCCCCCACGTCCCCCCCTCCCTCCCTCGCATCGATATATTCTCGGCCCGGTCTGTTCCGGTTCGTTTGGACCGGTCATTTGTCGTTTCTTGTTTCGATTTTTTCTCTTTTCACTTTTTTTTTCCCTTCCCGGGGCAATTTCCTTCCTTCTTCATTTTTGTTTTCCTCCTTCAAATCGGAGCCTAAGGAAGACGGACCTAATTAAGTCCTTAAATTACTTCATCTGAACTCTAAGATGTGAAACTACAGAGGTATTTGCTCATAAGTGAGGAGAATAAATATACACTCGGGAACTTTTGGGATCTATCGAGTATGGCTAATATAATAGTCTTTTGAGCTTGGAGTGAAGAGATGGAACTCGTAAGGATTCTTATTGAATTGGGTTGTGCTTTGCATAGTGTCTTTAACCGACTTGTCGCCCCAGTACCCTAGATCAAAGCCTTAAGAATGGGGAAAATCACCTAAAAAAGTCAATTCCTAATTTCTTTTTATATTCCATTTTTACTTGTTTTAGATGTAGTTATAAATTGGCAAGCAAAGGCGCTTGGGGATTTAAAGCGGCCCTTTTGCACCATCAAGCGAAACAATATCATCTCGCCAATCCAGCAAACGAGATAATCAAAGTTAACATTCCAGAAATTACGAGTTTTTATGTTTCTATGAGGCAGTTTTGATGAGTATAAATTATGCGATGGTCGTGAGTTAAAATTATAATATAAAGTGATTTTGATGATAAAAAAAAAATCTTAAATCCTTTTTTTTTTAAAATTGCAAGGTCTCCTAATTTTATATGAAACAATGTCAAGGCTGGAGAGCATGAAGATCACCACTTGCAATCATCATTTGCAGGATAAAAGGAAAATGATCTAGTGAGATGATTCAAGTTTGCTTTTTAAGAAATTTGAGTTTCTCTTTTGTATGTGGATAAATTGCATCACAATAAAAGTCACATGACTTAGAATAACCATATTTTCATACTTAAATTAAATGGCTCATTAAGTATAATTGAGTTTTACCTTTTGAAAACTAAGAGCTCTCCTACATTTTACTTATTATCCAATACCAGGAATGAAACTACAAGGCAGTTGGCCTCTTTTTAGGGGAACCGATGGTGTTAAGACATACACGATATTATTAGAGTAAACCTAAAATTTCACTCGATACCCTGTGATGAGAAGCACCACGAACAAAATTAATGGTCGGCAAACCCGAGAATGCATGAATTTGCATGTTTATGCAATGCAATGATTGAAACTAATTGGTCATGCAGGACTGCTAAATGCAACGTGCATTCAAAAATCAAAATAGTCTAGGGCTAGCTATCAAGATTATCAGGAGTAATGGCTATATCAATTATTATAGAACTAGAGCTGCATGATGGAGATTTGACTCGTGGCACTTAACTTGACCTATTTAGTCAATTATCTCACGTAGGAACATGATTCCACCTATATTCTTCTTTTCAATTAATAATTACCTAGCTAGATTATTATAATCCGATCTTTTTTTACTCGAGGTACATCCATCATCACAACTACTAGTGAACCACCAAATAGAGTAAATTTTCCTGTAAATGGAGGAAGGCAACATATAAAATGAGCGCGTGATTTGGTGAAGAAAGTAGTATAACGTGGATAGAAAATCCACATATGAGCAAGCATTAAAATATAATATTTGGATAATTAAGATACCGATTCTGCCATGAGGTCAATTTAATGTTCTGAACTTGGCGACCTCTTAAGGTAGATCAAACACGCAATTGAAATTAACAAGGCGTTCGACTGAGTCTAGAAAAATAAGGTACGAACCATGGGATTAGCTAAACCACATTTGGCACGCAACAAAGTCTTTATCAAGTGTGAAATTCCATGCCCATGTGATGTAATCCACAGCATTCTGACACAAACAAAGGGAAAATAATAAATAAAATAAATAAGGACATTTTCCGGACCACGAAATTGAAAAAATAAATAAATAAACTGAAGATGTGTGTACATCTATGCATGTGATTATTCTGTCACTCCAACCAATCATTCTCCTGCTTTTCCCCACTAGAATTATAGCGAGATCTGAATCCCATGGCCCCTTCTGATCTTGATCTGATCATAATAATTGAGATTTATGCGTCATCCTCAGTTAATCACGCCAACATATTTTCGGCCCAAAAGAAAGAAAAAATCACGCCGACATAGCTGGAAGAAAAAAAAAAAAGAAGAAGAAAGAAATTTGAATTTTCAAAGTTTAGAACGTACATATCTCAAGGAAAAAATGGCGTTAACCAATTTTGAGGGACACCCTTTAAACCAAAGAAAAAATCACGCCAACATAGCTGGAAAATAAAGAAGAAGAAGAAGAAGAAGAAAGAAATTTGAATTTTCAAAGTTTAGAACGTACATATCTCAAGGAAAAAATGGCATTAACCAATTTTGAGGAACACCCTTTAAACCAAACTAGCTAATCCTAATTATGATTTTTGTCTCTCAAAAAATTATTATTATTATTATTACCATCACTGTTATTATTATATGTAGGATAAATGTTATGAAAAGTCCTAAACTTGTATATTTATGATAAATTTACCATATGTCAATTTCAATCGAATTTTACTATTAAATTGATGAATTAGATTATATGAAAGTTGATTGGTATATCAATTTAGAGTTTCACCTTTCGTTTGTAATAGGTGTACTAGTTTGTAATTTTTCGTTGTACTATTTCAATTTAACAAAAATTAATGAAAGGTAAACTTGTCATGAATATATATATTATAGTGATTAATAAATTAATTTGGAGTAATTTTGTCATATATGTATATTAATTTAAAATTTTTCGTAATATTAACATGTACATCTAGAAATATAAATGTGTCATTGTCACATTGCATGGTTAACTTCTCTTCGGGGGTATAAACCAAGGCGCAAGCAATCGCTCGGCAGGGCCCGACGTCAAACTGTGGGGCTTCCAAACTTTTCGACAGCGACAAGCCGAACCGGGGTTAGGCAGGGCGAAGTTAATTAGGAAATTAAATTATCCTGTCCTTGTCTTGTCGGGATTAATTCTAGATAAGGCCAAGGAATTTTTTAAAACATCATCGTCATCAAAATCCTTGTCCTAAAGATCGACGGCCTCGGAGAGAGATTCCGTTCCGCGGAGCCACCCAAGTCAAAAGTCTGGACTCAGGACCCTGTCGTTGTCCGGCGATCGACGGCTCTGATTCGCTCTCGGGTCTACATTTGTTTTCCACCTTAGGAAGGACGCACGGCGTGTCGGAACGGCCTGCCGTCTTGAATTTGCCTTCCTCGGGAAGGAAGGAGGAGGTGTGCGTATAAACTAATGCGCAGTGAATGGGAGACTTTTCGATTACTTTAATCGACGTGAAAAGATGGATTCCTTTATTTAAAAAGAACTAACGTCATTAAAAATCCAAAATTAATGTATCAGAGATAAATTCACCTCACCAATAAAAATCCTAATATATTTACGACAAATTTATATTTCGTTAATTTCCATTAAATTTGATTAATGTCACGTAAAATCACAAATTTGTATATTTGTGACATTCTTTAATTGTCATGTATTATCAAATTCAATAATTTGAAGGTAAAATTTAACAGAAATTAATAGAGGGTAAATTTATCATAGATATATTGATTTTAGATAAATTTGTTATCAATATATCAATTTAGGGTTTTCGTGATATTAATCCATTTGGAAATAATTGTAGTTGTAGGGGAGATGCCAACGGGATGGATTTGGGTTTACTTCCGTACGGACAAGGGTTACCTCTTGACTAATTAATTTCGACAAGCAAAAAAAGGGGATGAAATTGAATCACCGGAGAGAGAGGGGAAAAAAATGGCGTCAAAGTGAAGTAACTTGTACGTGCGATATAAGTTGGAAAATGGGGATGGGCCATGCGGGACGATGTTGGTGGACAAGAGTCATGGTCACGACAGCGATATAGGAAGCTGCTTGGAAGGAGGGGTAAAGAATTTCATTTGAGTGCTCGGCGTTCACAATCACAAAAGTCTAATGTGAGCTTTGGATGTTCCCATGATTGTTTTTTAGCTGCGATTTGTGAATGGTAATTTTATATGTATGTTCCCGATGTTTTATTGCTCATGCATCGTGTCAGTTGGCGTTAAATATGAAAATCGATAGCCAGTGGTAGTTAGGATCAATGTAATCTTGTCGTGTATTATCCCTTTTGTGCAGTAAATATTGACCAACATCTTGTGTTCAACTCATTTTGTTAAGGAGAGTAACTCGAATTATATCAAAATTTCTAGCTTTTCAAGTATTCAATGCGTTCTTCCTCCAAAACAACAAAACACGATCATAGGGCCACATGCACACGATTATGTGCGAACGCGGGAAATTGGCTGACATTGAACAGGATTTATTGATCGTTGCCAAATATTCTCTTTACAAAATGACCCATCGCTGTCATGACATCATCGGGAAAGCACAAATGTGCGAGCGATAAAGATGTTTTACCGCATTTGCTGCCATTGTCAAAGGTGATCACCCCAAATCTACTAGCTCGGATTCTAACTAAGGCCACCCACTTTGGAAATTTTACAGCAAGCCAAGGACTTCTTTTTACCCACTTCCACTTTCGCACTCCATCCCATATATTCTTCCCAGGAGCCCAGAGGTCATCAGTACGGATATGTGCTCGAATGCTCTCTCTTTCTCATTAGAAAACCCTAGCTACATGCAACAAAAGGACGCAATGGTTAAACTTGGAAGGCCCCACGGTGGATTTTGCTTCGATTTTCTGCTCGTACTGATCAGCCAACTCGGGTTGGTGTCGATGGGTTTGCAACTTAGGTTGACCCCGCGGGAGATCCTAATCTCTCTATTCCTCAAACTTTATTCTCAAGCAAAACCATCTTTTTTAAGACAAGGGGGAACGCGCACCGAAAGTCCAAAAGTGGCCAAAAGGAGTAGATTTCATTTGGTTTTGTCTCATAATGCAGAAACTCTTGCAATTTGTTAGCCAACCCCACTCATACCCTGCTTAGTATTCTGCATATACAGGCTCTCTAGGCCCTAAAGCGTGATGTCACGAACGAGGAAGGAGACAATGGAACTGAGGCTGTCGTTGCCTCTTCTCTGCGCCTAGAGAAAACCCACCTCATGGCTGATGCCGAATTGCATATTCAAATGCCATCCGTCGTGGCTAGTGGGATTAGACTAAGGGGGTTCGTGGTTTATAGTTGGACGTCCAGCCATTGACTTTGTCTGTTGTTTCGTCGTTCTTCTTCTTGGAAGGTGCAAAAGGGCGAAGGGAAACCACAAATCTAACGAATGGACAAAGAAATTGTGCACGTTGTGATGTTGTTTCGCATGTTTAGGTTGGTTAGTATATGGAAATATGGGGTCCTTGTTTGGAATATTCCTTCGTCATATGCCCAATCGACTACAATCCAAAATGTGCCGAGAGACAGTTGCCGAGAGGTTTACAGGATGTCGACCACATATTTTGTTCCCATCTCTCTCTCGGGGCGAGACTCGGCAATGCAACTATTGGTAAGGCAATGTGAATTCCATGCATGAATCATGAGATCTCGACTTGTTTGAGCACAACTAGCTGGTTAGGATCACGTTGGGTGGGAGTAAATTCTCCCTGGTTCCTTCTCGGCTCTAGTAATTTGTTGCATGAAACAGTAGAAGAAAAGGAATACTAGATATATGTAACGATGTCCTACCACATTGGAGTCTAGAGGGTCATGCTTGAGAGGATCTTATGATATCGAGTCAAAAGAAGAAAAAACATTTTATGCGATAGCATCTGGGGGAGGTGATTCAACAAACCTCTCCAATAAGTCTCCAAAATCAACCTTTGAGCATCCATTTTCTGACTAAAAAAAGGAAGGCCTTTGAACATTCTGCTAGAACAACGGTGAACTATAATACTTCTGAAAGGACAACTTATGGTCACAACTGTTGAAGGATTCGTCGGGCGTCCATGAGTCCAAACAGAAGGCATTGCTAGAGGAAAAGCATACGTCGCAGAATTTGACCGCTGTGTTCTTTTGAATTATCGTAACAGTAGTACTTTGCATGGGCATTCCAGAAGGAATTTCAGGGGCCAGGCAACTCGAAATAGTGTATAATGTTAGAATATTTAACTATTTAATTCACCTTTGTATGATATGAAAATAAAAAGTTATGAGATTGGATCTTTTTAAGGCCTCTTATTTGTCTCCCGTATTATTTGTTTTCACGATTAGTCTCGGGCAAAAGTTCACAACCTATGCATGAGGAGGACGTCAGAATATTTAAATATTAAATAATTATACATTCTAATAGTATAAATTCTCAGAGTAATTGACTATGTTCCTATAAAATTTTACATAGATAGGCATAACCAACAAGATTTGCTTAATGGAATGGAGCATGTGTTTGTGGTTTTAGGCTAAGCTATGTTTGGATGTAGGAAGGGAACAGAAAATGGAGAGAAATTTGTCAAAATTTTTAGATTTTCCTCTACTTTCTAGTGTGAAAATTTCATAATTTTCTAAATTTTCCACCCAAACTTTCATTACCCTCACTTTCTCTTAGTATACAACCACAGATTTTTGTTCCATACCCAACCCATGCTAAGAGCCGCACCCCATAAATTTCAACTTCTATTTTACCCAACTCGCTCGTTAATGAAGAATTTGAGCCTAGGAATATAAGGTGGGCTTCCTAATAAAACTGTGTAGAGCTCACAATAAAGGATCGAAAGTGTCGGAACTTTCATTCTTTAAAAGGCACAACCTCAATAACCTGAGGCCAGGAGCAAGGGACCTCGGACATAGGCCAGGTCCGGCCTAGACGGACTTGGGCTCAAGCGCCAAAGACTAGAATCTGGGTGCAGGGGATCCGAGCACAAACATTGGAGTCTTAGGCTTAGGCACTGGCATTTGGGCCGGAGTGCGAATAATACGAGAACAGGCATCTGGGCTTGACTTCTGTGGACTCGAGTCAAGGTGTTGGGACTTGGGCACGGGCATTGGTGACTCAAGTGCTTGAGACCTAAGCATGCACACTCTGGTCTCAAGCCTTGCCTCTATGGACCCAAGCCCGAACTCTGTGATCTCGAGCACGGCATGGATGGACCGAGTCCGGGTGATGGGGACCCAAACACGAGCATTAGGGTCTTAGGGACATGTGCTAAGGTATTGACCCTATTTTTTTACGGACCAAGCCTAGGCATAGACACTAGTGTCCTAAGCTCATGTGCTAGTGTCTTGAAGCCGACCTTTATGGATCTAGGCTCGAGCGTTGGGGAGTTGGGTACAGGCACTGGAGTCTTGGGCTCACCCTCTTTGGACCCAGGCTTGACCTTAATGGACATAAACTCATTGTCAAGAACTAGGGGACGGTATTGGGATTTCTGTGCCCAAATGTAGTAGAGTCTTTTGTATAAATACTAATATCTACTCCTATTTTGAAAATTATTTCTTTAAATTTAAGCATTAGTCTTCTATTGACACATATTTTTAAAGAATCCAAACACTTAGAGACTAGAAAAAAATATTTTTCGCTCAAAAGTGAATACAAAGAGGGAATTGCCATAACGAGAAAATAAGCCCACCTATGTGCTGAGTAGTAGGGGTGTCCAAAAATCCGACTCGACCCGACCCGAACATGACCCAAACACGAAACAAGTTGAGTACATGTTTCAGGTCTTAATATTGTTTGGGTAATTGTCATGAAATAAGAAAACAAACATGTTTTGGGTCGGGTTAGGGTCGAAACATTGTTCAGCCCCGAACACATTATTGATTCCATGTGTTTGAAACAAACATGTTTTCCTCTCACCCTAACCTAAACACTCTTCACCCAAACACATTATTGACCCCCTCCCGACGCGACGATTGCGCCTTCTCCGGTCGTCGACTTTTCCGCCGCCGCCGCCACCTTCACTATCAACGACTACGCCCTCTTGTCGATTCTGCCGCCCTCTTCTTTGCTTCTCGCATTTTAGGGTTTCGCAGAGCAATTCCCTTGCTTTGTAGTAGCAGCAGCAGCAACAGGAGGCCCCCCTCCCTTGGTCAATTCAAAGAACAACTCCTTTACTCAATCCGAAGCTACAGCACCTTTGTCAGGTGCATATTTGATCTCTCTCGCATTCTAGGTTCTATTCGATGTTCATCAAAATGTGCGGGTGTGCGTGTAGGGGCTCTGCTGCTCCTCCTTTGATTCGCTCGTGGTGTGAGGCTTCATCTTCTTTACGCGTTGGTTTGTGTTTGAATTTGTGCAATGATGTAGTTGGGTAGAACCCGTGTGCACTTGTGATTTTCTCTTGTTTCTAGATCCTTGTGTTCCCTATGTTCATTTTGTGATTCATCCTTTTTCGTCAAAGTTGAGCGTAGTTGTTTTTCCAGAGTAAGATCCACTTTGTGTGATGTGCGAATTTGGGAGTTTACTTTGAAGCTAGGTTTGATGTTTGTTTGGGATCCATGGAAATTGATTATGCTTAGATTTTCTTGTGTGGAGTCATTAGATTAATGTTGATGTAGCAATGATTGTTTAGCAGAAGCACCTTTCTAAGGAAACTTTGTAAATACGAGTTATATAAAAGGCATTGTTACAATCCGACTTGGATTGATGTTTTTTTCCTTCCTTTTCTTTTTTATCTTTTAGGCACATTGACACCGATTATTCTGATTATTTATGATATTTGTTTCATGCGATGATTCTTCTGGAAGAGAAGTCCATAGTCAATTATGATTTATTGGGCATTTTCTTGGTCCCCTGCATTTTCATGTTGTACTTGAAGTCTTGACTATTTCTTACTGAGTGTAATACATGAGAATCAGTTTATTCTTGTGATGATGTTGTTGTATGCTTCAGGTTGTTTACTATTTAGGTAGAAGATGGGGGCCTAGCTTTCTTGGTAGGGTTGATGCTTCAAAGGTTGGACTTTTTGTTATCTAAGTTATCATTTTGGTCATGGGATGATGCACCTCTTGTTTGATATTGACTTATGTTTTCTACCTAAATCAAAGCACTGGCAATTCTATAAATTTCACATAAGAAAAATGTATTTTTCATTAAGGTATCCTATATTCCCATTTGGGGGAAAAGAGACTTGTTAAAGAGAAAGATCTTTTTAAAGGCTGGCAGTGATAGTGGGTCAGGACAAGCCTGTTTTGAAAGCTAAGACTACTTTCTGATAGCAATGCTACATTTGTGTTGTTATCCTAGATGTGTGCGTGTCTCTAAATATTTGCAAACTCAGTGAAATTATTGCCTATATAGTTGCATTAAACCTACTGCTTGTTCTATTAGTTATATTATGCAGTCCCCATTTCATTTTCAAACATTGTTTACATGTCTTCCGATAAATATTCTTGAATTCTCTTGTTCATTTTTTAGATGTTTGGCTTACCTTTCGCTGTCATAATCCTGCTGCTTGTTTCACTTGATGACCTACTTTCCTTTTATTTAAATTTAGAGAACTAGCTTGCTTTTTATTAAACCTTTACTTTTATTTACATGGTAAATGTAGTATTTTTTTAGGATCATGATACCACAATGGCAATTGGATCCAAGTCATATAATGTCGATTCTATTGGACTCGCGTTTTCATGTCTTCAAGTTGTTGTTTGATCTTCAAGTTCATGAATTTTGTGCTCTTTGTACATTGTTGTTTCAGGTTTTTGTTTTTCTTTCAAGTTGATTCGGTTGCTCAGTCTTTGAAGATTTTCTGAGCTAATATTACTAGGGGCAAAAGGAAAAAAATTGTGCTGAATCAGAGGTACAAACTGACTATGTGTTTCAATCTTGCAAAGAAATAGTAATGCTTGTAACCTGCAACAGAGGATGAATCCATGACTATTTTTTTAACGCCTTCCGAATGCTAGCTTATTATAAATTATTGAAATAATAATTTGCAGGCTCTAAGTGTTATAAATATAAGGATTGTTAGATATCTTCAACGGGTGGTTCTAATGTCACAAATAGAAAGAGGAGATCTATAATGTGGGAACATTTTAAAGAGATTCCCGATCAAGAAAAGGCTGAGTGGTTATATTGTAGCACACTTATTAGTTGTGCTAGTGGTCAAGGGGCTAGCTCAATGCATCATCATCAAGCTGGATGTAAGGAATATCTATATACAAACGTTAGAAAAAGGCAAAAAAGTGCCTCGAGTCAAGTTGTTAGGGGTGGTAGTTTATCAGGTCCTTGGAAATTTTATCATGATGCTAGTAGAAAAGAATTAGCGATCATGTTTATTCTTAGTGAGTTGCCTTTTAAGTTGGTAGAGCACGAGGGATTTTGTCAATTTGTGAATAGAATCTAGCCAAAATTCTTAATCCCGTCACGCAACACATCAAGGCATGATTGTTATGATTTATACATGTAGGAAAGAAGTAAATTGAAGAAATATTTCTCCAAGAGTATTTCTAACAACTGACATATGGACATCTTGTCAAAACTTAAGTTATATATATCTGACTGCTTATTTTGTTGATGTCGATTGGAAATTGCAAAAAAATATATTAAATTTTTCAGGTCATTTTGCTGAGATAATAGGAAAAACAATTGAGAAATGTTTGACTGATTAGGGGATCCAAAGTGTTTTTTCTATCACTGTAGATAATGCTAGCTCAAATGATTTGGGAGTTCAATACTTGAAAAAGATACTTTAACTCTTGAAACTCTCTGGTATTGCGAGGTGAGTTACTCCATGTGAGGTGTTATGCCCATATATTAAGTTTGATTATTAGAGAGAGGAGTTAAAAGATATAAACGATTCAATTGCTAGAATACGTTCAGTCATACGTTATGTGAGATCTTCCCCTAGCAGGCTAAGAAAGTTTAAGGGTTTTGTTGAGTTAGAAAATATTGAGTCGAAGAGTCTTGTATGTTTGGATGTGGAAACTCGTTGAAACTCAACACGTATGATGTTGGAATCAGCTGTGAAGTTTGAAAGAGCTTTTAGTAATATGAAATTTCGGAATAGCAAATATGTTTCCAAGGGGAAATGGTTGCCCGAGGTTTGGAATTATGCACGTCACTTTCTTCATTTTCTGAAGTTGTTCTTTGATACAACTATAAAAGTTTCAAGTTCTTCTTATGTCACTAGCAATAATATGGCGAAGGATGTGTACAAGATTTATATCATGATTGAGAGATATTGTGGAAATGAGGACCAAGGCTTACGAGAAATCACTCAAAGAATGAAAACGAAATTCTGTAAGTAGTTTGGCAACATGAATAACTGTTGACGCCTAAATTTTGGCGACTCGATCGTTTATTCACCGCATAGAAAATTAGGGATCGATCCTGACCCCTAACAAAAATATTAATTAATTGCATCAGAAGCATTTACTACATAGTTCATATTTCCATTAATTACATTTTAATTTGGACCGGTGGCGAGTGGACTCAAATGAAAGACTGGGCCCATGAACTAAAATAATTCAGTCAAGCCGTTCATTACCTGATTAAATCTGGGAAGATTTTAGGAATATATACATGGAGGTTCACTGTTGAGGATTCGATCGAGCTAGTGGATATAAACGTGTGGACCAAGAAAATCAAAGAAAGAAGATTGGCAGGTTTCGAGGAGAAAAGCGAAATCGGTCAAAGCAAAAATATATTTGAGACCATCTTTAGGCATCCATGGGCATTGACGAAATCAAGTCAAATATATTTGTATATTGATAATAAGGAAAGAAAGACATGCACTTCGGCTCTTTCCACGAGTAGACACCTTGCTTGGCTTATAAAAGGAGAAAGACCATCGAACCAAAAAAGAGGAGGCCATACAATTCCATACATGGCCACCATTGAGAGAGGGCACATTCAGGAGAGAGAGTCATACTTGAGCTTCCACACGCACGGCCGAGACTTTGCTTTGCTTGCTACCATCTACCGCAGCATCTTCCTCTTGTTGGCCCAAAAGCAGCTATTGTTTTGGCAAACTGGTGAACTCCATCGCCTTCTGACAATTTCTTGCTCTAAGTTGTAAATTTTTCCAATTTCAAAAAAAGTCTACGGTGCTCTTTTCCAAGTGCTAGTTTCATCGTTCTAGCAATATCCACCCCCCAGAGAAGAACTCGCTGGATTACTTTGGAAGAAAGTTCACCACAGCTAGATCTCGGGAGGTTCTCAAAATAATCCACTTAGTGAGACTTGGAGATCGAGGCAGAGCAAAAAACTATTGTTGAATTAGAGTAGAGTCTCGCTCATCTACTCCCTTTGCCCGTTTGCCCTTGCGTGGGTCGACACGTGTCTTGCGAACCAACGAGACGCACACCATCCTAGTTGTGAATTACTGCACTGTGCCTCGCAAACCACCACGAGCATCGATCGGGTTGGTCTTAGTAGAGAAACATCCACTGTCGTGATTGTGAATCGTTGCGAGATTCCTTACCAAAGGTTCCACTCCGTAACAGTCCTCCTTGCCTTGATCGTTGACACTGCCGTGTTGCTGCCGATTTTATCTTGTCTCGAGATAATTTGCTGCTATTTTGCAAGTCTTGTCAAGAATAGTCATATTGCAATAAGTGTTGTTGCACGTGAACCGCTCTCCACCGCCACACATTGCTGCTCGCCTCGACATTCATTGTCAAGGAGTCGATTGCGATCTCGGTCCGATTGCACAAAGTCCAAATTTGGAAGCCAATATTCAAATTAGGTAAAAAAATTGTCTAATGTGATTTCCAAATATTCCGTTTCTTTATTTAAAATATCTCGATGCACATGATCGAAGTTCATGATATATAGTCATATTCGTAATCTTGAGTAGCCTTCTAAATTGGGAAATCTACCGAATTTCACAACGTGCATACAATTGACAGTCTGATTTCACACTCGAAATATGACTCGCAATCGCACGGAAAAATCGCCAATCTGATCTCATGCTTGAGATACGATTCGTGATTTTGTTAAAAATTGGCTAATCCGATCTCATGCGCAAAATACGATTCGTCAATTTATTAGATGGATATCAATCATATATTGCCTGATTTGTTGTCGTGTTGTTTGAATCGATATTGTTTCCGTAAATGAAAACCCAAAAAAAATTAATAGATTTGAGTTGAATTAGGTTCATGTTAGAATATTGCTCGTTTTAGGGTGGTTTGCATGTTTAAGATTATGAAATTTATTTATTTCGAATTTTTTAAAAATAAAAAATACCAAAAACATTAATCTAGGATGTTAGATTCTCTTTTCTTTAATTTAAATTGCACGTTCAATTATTGGACAATTTTAATTTCGAATTTTATAAAAAAATAAAAAGAAAATCTAGAATTAGGGAGGACATTCTTTGCACGTCATCTAGTCATTGCATATTAGAATAAGATTGCATGTTTAATTTAATTCTATATAATATGTCTAATTAATTATAAGTTTAGATAATTTTTCCTAGATAGATTGCATTTTAGGTTAGGGATTACCTAGTTAAGATAACATTCTAGTTTAAATTAGGATTTGGCCTAATTTAAGATAGACAATTCTTGCTATTTTCTAATTTCGAATTTTACGTAAAATACCAAAAAAACCATTGTCTTAGAATAAATTAGTTTCTTTCTGTAGGATAGATTGCATACTTATTAAGAATTACTATACTTATGTCATGTAGTTTAAGTCATATTGCCATGTCATGTCATGTCATCTTAGATTAGTAGTATGTATTGCATAAAACATGATTCTCATTAAAAAAATGAAAATAAAAAATTAAGCAATTGCGTGTTAATTAAAAATCATATTTAGGACTGTTGATGTGAATTCTGATATAACATTGTAGATGCTTTCGTTGCTATAATGTAAGTCCCATAATTTATTTATTGCTTTATTTTGGTGTTAAATTGGTAGTTTGCGCACCTGCATGATTACTTCACATGTTAGAAAAGTAAATTAAAATCAATTCGAGCTGCCTACAAAACATTTTTCGAAATAAAAGAGAAAGGTACCGAAATGGCATTAAAGAAATCTATCGTAATCAAGTCCTCGAACTCACAATCTCTTATTCGCAAGAGTAGAGTAAATCTCATGTTACTTTACTTGGGTTTCTAATCGACCCACCAAAAATAGATTAGTGGCGACTTCTAATTGAAAAATCATTTGTATGTTAAGAACTTGAACCTAAGTCATGAATTGGTATGGGCTTAGGAAAGCTCGAGTTAAGTTTAGGCTTAGTAATCCATTAGTCAAACCATAAGTGGTGCAGAGGTTAGGTCGCAACAACAACATAAATCTCACTTTATTCATTGCTTGCGTACTTGACGTGCGACATAGGTGGGACTTTGTAATGTGGATGATTAGTCATGTTTATGAAAGCAAGGAGGCAGAAACTTTACAAGAAGAAATGATAACATCTTTGACATTATTGTTTGAGCAATGTCGCACGGGCGTATGCCCTCAAAACAACTTGAGGCTAAAGAGCATAAGGATGGTAATCATGTCAAGGTCCTCGGTGGTTGGTGCTGATATTATGACTGAAATGTATTTTAGCCAAACCGAACAACAATATTTGGATAAAAAATTTGAACTGGACAAGTACTCGGAGGAAGCATGTTAAAGTTACTTCATTGATATATTTTATACTTTCTACCGTTGCTCGAGATATTTTGGCTGTGCCCATCTCGACTGTAGCATCGAAGGTGGCATTTAGCACAAGAGGTCATGTGCTCGATGTGTTTCGTAGTTCCTTGACCCCAACCATGGTGGAAGCTCTTATATGTGCTCAAGATTGGTTACGATCCGCACCACTTTTACATTCAATTGAGGAGGACTTAGAAGAACTTGAAATCTTTGAGTCGAGTGAGAAAATATGATTGTAGAATATTTATACATTTCTTTATTTTAATGCATACATTAGTTCTCATTTTCATTGTGAATTTATTGTAGAGTTGCCAATACGACCACGGAGTCAAACTCAAGATTGACTTCTCTCGATGATTGACGTCTTAGAGGTTAGTATTTTATAATATGCAACTTGTGTAAGTCCTATTTCTCTTTTTGCACTCCTAACAATATCTTCTAGTTCTTAGATTTTTCAATTTTGTGTTAAATTCAAATACAAGCATTGCTAGCATCCCTACTTGCCAAGCACATAGATTCTTCGATTTCTGAAGGACCCCCGGTGGTGCCTCTTGACTGAAAATATATATGGCACTGTCATAGGCTTAACCTCGTTTGCTGCAGAAAATGGAACACTAACAAACTTTGTAGTCAAAGGACATGAGTACTAATTCTTCTTACTAGATTTGTCGCATTGGAAATTATATTTGCTTGTTTGAGAGCATATTCAATGTTTGTATACTTCATTATTGTCTGGAATTTTACCTATTTCTTTGATAGAAACCATTGTCCTGAACATGTCTACATCATGGTTGTAGTGTGCAAATTTAACAAAGTTTTTATCTTATTGCCTGCAGTTGGGTTCTGTCTCCTCATATTCAAGCTGCAGTTTGTTAGGAGTTTCCACCTTTTTGGTATGTATCCAACAATTTCCCAGGAGTTAGAAAACCAATTTGCTTTCTTCCCAAATAGTGTCTCTCCATGTGGGAATGTTACTCCCCATGTTAGACCTATTTTTCTACAATTTGTTAATTTTGGGATGATGTCTCAGCTATTATTCCTACTGCATCTTTATATGTTCCAATGTATATGTCTACGATTTATGGTGGATTGCTCGCTTATGGCTAAGTTCGTTTTCAATTTCTACTTATGATAAAAGTTCCTAAAGCCTTAGGGTGCGTTTGGATGGGCATTTAGAAAGCCCATCCAAGCCCCAAAGCCCTTTCACCCAAAATAGGGGTGTTTGGCAACCATTCCCAAGGGGCTTTCAAGTAAAAGTCTATCCTTGGGAATGCTGAAAACATTTTTTTCTTCCTAAACTACCCTCATTAATTTTTCATATTTCCATTATTACCCTTGTATTTATTTATTTTTTAAATGAAAAAGGAGCAACCCTTCGCCGGACCGGCGAAGGCGGCGCCGCCGCGCCCGGAGATCTAGCTCGCCGGCGGCCACGACCCTTCGCCGGTCCCGGCGAAGGGTTTAGCCGAATTTTCAAAAAAAAAAAAAAAGAAAAATAATACCCATCAAAGCCCCTTGTAAAAGTTTTTTTTACCAAACACACATTCAACTCAAAATCCATTTACAAAATTTTTTTACCAAACACAACCGCATTTTCCCCAAATAGCTTTGGGCTTTCAGCATTTGCATTGGACTCAAAGCCCATTGCAAATCTTTGAACCAAACGCAGCCTTAAGGCTGAAGGCACTATCTTTCAGATTTGTTGATCTTCAAAAATTAAATGGCCTTTTACTTCAAAAAAATTATACCAGAGAAAAAGTAGGTGGAAAAAAAAAAAAAAGAAGAGGAAAATCCAAAAACCAGACCAGACCCGACCCAAATAATCGATGTGGGTCTAATGTGTTTCGGGTCGGGTCATAGTATGTGACCCTTATGATTCGGGTCGGGTCAGGTTGGGTAACATCAAAACCCGACTCGACCCGACCCCTTGACATAGTGACTAGGACGCCACGAGCCGCTAATCTATCCGCCAATCATGCCTTGTCATTGCAACTCTTGGTTCTGGCCGAAAAATAAAAATCACATCTTTTGGAGAAGGAATTGGGCCCATTGGGCTTCAAGCTGGGCCCAGACGCAAAACCGCCAAAAGACTGTTGGCGCATACCAACAGCCGCCGCAATTTTTTTTTATAAAAAAAATACATATATAAATACGAAAAAAGAAACGTCAAAACTACCAATTTGAGCAGCTCACGTTCATCGCATTCGAAGTGAAAAGGACGAAGGAAGAAGAAGGAAGAAGAAGAAGAAGGAGAAGCAGCAGCGACCGATGGCGAGCAATCTGGGGTGCGTGGTCGTGGCCGTCGACGGCAGCGAGGAGAGCATGAACGCCCTCCGGTGGGCCCTCGACAACCTCAAGCTCCGGCCCCCGGCCGATCCCCCTCCCCCTCCTCCTCCTCCTTCGTCGTCCTCCACGTCCAGTCGCCGCCGTCCATCGTCGCCGGCATCAACCCCGGCGCCATCCCCTTCGGCGGCCCCAGTCAGTACTCCCTACTCCCTACCCTCCCCCTCGCGCTCGACTATTTCCTATCCTTTCCGCTCGTTTTGTCGCTATTTTCAGTTCGATCGTCTGATTTGATGATACGTGAATAGGCGATTTGGAGGTGCCGGCTTTCACGGCGGCGATCGAGGCGCACCAGCAGCGGATCACGCAGGCCATACTGGATCACGCCACGGAGATATGCTCCGATAAGGACGTAGGCATCTCCGTCTCACGCTTCTTCGTTTCTGTGTCGATCGCGGCTGCTGTTTTGACTTCTGATTGCCTCTGTTGGGGAGCTCGATTGCATTCGTTGTGTTCTGTTAAGTATGCGGCGCGAGATATGCGATGGTTCGACATAGCACGGATTTACGGCGTAGCTTGTGGCGTTTGAATCAGCAGTTTCTGTTTTCCGGGATTTTGTCCTTAATTTACTCTAAATAGTTCCGACTAAGTCGAGACATCTCTGGCAGTGTGCCTTCCGGTCTTCCATGTCGATTGGTGGAAACACTCTGCAGTGATTCTATGACCATGTCTGAAACTTATCCGTCCATGGTTTGTGAGTGTAGCATCGTATTTATGCTTGGTTAAGTGCTGCTGTAGCCTTTGTGGACCTCTGGCTCTCTTGATAGGTCTTGCATCCGTTGTTAGAGGAATCGTTGTTGAATTTCTGCATATTGCTTTCGATGCAGGTGAACATTAAGACGGAAGTTGTAATTGGGGATCCGAAGGAAAAGATTTGTGAAGTTGTGGAGAACTTGAATGCAGACCTGCTAGTGATGGGATGCCGAGCTTTTGGCCCTATTAAAAGGTTGGTCCTTAACATCAGATGATCCTATGGTTGATTAATTAGCTGTTTTATGTAAATTCGCACGATTGGCACATCTAAGTTGTGTTTTCCTTTACTTCACATGCTTTCAATTCATTTTGTTGGATTGAACTAGTAAGTTTTATTGTCCTTATTGGACCATAATAACATCTTATTCAAGGACAAGTTTTGGACATGACCTCCTAGTAAGATAAAATGCATGGCTTTGGTAAATACCATTTGAGTTTTGTCTTATATGAGATATCACATTCTTATAATGGTTGGTCGGGGTGTTGAGACATAAGTGAAATGTTAGATTAACCGTTTAATTTGAAAACTTTGCTGCTAGGAAAGTGAAGTCACCGACAATGTACTTATGGTATATTTCTTGACATTTCACCTCGTGAGAGCCTTGCACCTGGTAGATGAGATGTGGATGTAAGCACATCGATGAAATAACTATGAATTATGTTAAAATCTCTGAAGCAAAAGTTTCAGGGGGAGGGAGATTTTATGTATTAAACTCATACACCAATAACAAGTGATAAAAATATCAACACCCCTTCTCATGTGCAAATTGATCTAAGAACAGAACATGGAATTGATGAAAGGGGAACAGGACAAACATTAACCGCATGTAAGTGAGCTATGGAATATTAAACAAGCTATGAAGAATTGAGACTTGACTAATACCTTATGAAACAAACTGCTTTCCAAAAAAACTGAAGTTATTAAAAATGGATCAACAGGTAATCTTGTATGAACTCTTTGTACTTTTTTGAACCGATTGTTCTTTGACAGGATGTTTTTGGGAAGTGTGAGCAACTACTGCACCAACCACGCTCAGTGTCCTGTTATCATTATCAAGGGAAAAGGCGATTGTTGACAGCTGAAATAGGTTTGCATATCAATCTCGATGCTTCTCTTTGATTGTTTTGTTTTTCTCTTTGTACTATTGTTGATGGTTTATTCTCCCCTTGGTGGGGAATGGCAGCAGGAGTGGGTTGTTATAAATCCTCAATCTGTCTCTATCATAACTCATTACTACAGTGCAGCTCAATAGCATCATCTTGTTGTTATTCATGGAAGCAGGGACTTGATTTTAATGGTCACTGGTTTGCGCACATTGTCTTCTTGGGTCTACTTTCTACGACAGAGTTCTTGTGCAATTCAAGCAATATTTCCAACTTGTATTCATCTTGTATCATTAAATGATGCATTAAGTCATATGGAATTCAACTCTCTTGCCAAAAAAAATTTCGTATAGTTTGATGGGCTATGTTCCTGTCTCTTTGCTCTTTTTCTGGAGGTCTTATCTTAGGTCCCTGAAATGGAATAAAGCCTCAGATTGAGAGCAGCTGATTATGGACAATTACCATTCTGAGAACTTGTTTTGTTCTTTTTTTGTTCATATTCATAAGGAGTTGTTGATTGACCTAGTATATGCTTTATTTGACTGTGCTTATTGAATTTGTTACCCTAGTAATCAGTAAATAGGATGGCGACGCAATGCCGTGGAGAGGAAACTTATCAGTTGAAACATTGTGCATTGGTACATGATGTTGCTTTGTTCCTCTGCCCTGAGGATGTATCTAATTTTTGTGTATCAGTACCCCTGATTTTGACACTATCAGTCGAACCATTGTGCATGAGTATATTATCTTGCTCTGTCCCTTTGCCCTGAGGATATGTCTATATGTTATATGTTGGTAGCACTAAATTTGGCACTGTCAGATGCTCATCGCTTGATGCATGGAGCACCTTTGTAAAGCTGACACTATTTCTTGGCATTGCACGTATTGTTTTCGTGAATTAAGTACATATTTGACACATTGACGTATCTCACATCTCTTGTCTATGAAGCTTTTCAACGACCCTCATATTCATGTGGTCTCCCTTCATCCATTAGCTTAAGTTTTGGAGTTAAACTTTCTAACATGATATCAGAGCCAAAGTCCACTATTGTATATTTTGCATGCGCAATCCTGTTTGTATGTGTGAGAGTTGATAAGGTATTCTGCATCTGCTTAAGCTTTTGGGTTGAACTTTCTGAGAGACCCAACTCTGTGGCCACTCATTCATCTCTGACATCTAGCTTGAACTGTGCTGATTCTGACTTTTCAGTTGAATATGCAGCATATAGCTTTATGCATCAGGCAAAATGCAATGCATTTTTGAACATCAGATGGGTTAAATTCACTTTCAAAAGGTTGCTTCTCCTAAATATTAGGGAATGTGGATTGCTGCACAAGTCTGCTTGACAAAAGGCAGCAGCAAGTAGCATACATAAACTTGTCTTTTGGTGCAAGATAAATGTACTTGAAAGGAAAAAAAAACAGACAACTGAAGTTCATGTGCATGATAAACTACCTCGGAAGCCATTTGTTGAAGTCACTGGACTAAAGAATAGTTCCTTATCTATACAGACATTCTTTAATTTGGGGGAGTCCTCAATGATGGAAGAAGTACATGATTAAGCAATAAACCTAAGAAGTAAGGTTGGATAAAGATCTCTTTAAGAATGGGCTAGAGTTTTTCTAGTACTTTTAAAATTGTATCCAGTTCACTTGCCCCAAAAAAGTTCGATCAGCTTAAACCAAGGCAAATCACCTAATCCACTAGATTAAACTTCAATCTAGAGCATATAGAAATTGGAAAAGTATTCAGACAGTTAATTTGTGTATAGGCATATCACAGAGGGTTCCTAAAATGTCATATGCTTCCTCATATCATTTTAGTGTTTTCAAAGATGTTTTCTTTAAACATAATTATTATTTCAAAGAAATATATCTCTTTATCCTCGAAGTTCATATTAGCTTGAGTTACTATTTGCGTTTGTTAATGTTCAGTTAGGCCCTTTTTTTAGTTTCTTTTTACTTTCTGATTTAGTTGTTATGTTTTTGTATTTTCTTGGTCGCTTTTTAATAACTCGTTTTTGCTGTATGTTTTTTTCTTTCTCCCTTTTGGCAGCTGCACCCTTTTCATGCCTTGTGACCACACAATGTAGGATCATGCTGTTGTTGTCGTAGCGTGCTTCATTGAAACTCTGGAGCTGTTATCATTTGGGTTTGCAGCAGGAGCCAATATACCACCACACCAATCTTAGCTATCAGAAGATGTATGATGATACCGATGGTACTTGTCGCCTCCTCTTGCTGCTTCTGTACTTTATATTCCGATGTGTATATTTGTGCGTGTGTATCTATCCCATTTTATTTATTCTGTTTGCATCGAAGCTTGGCCTGGATGTTCACTAAGAATAATGATGTGCAATCTGCTCATTTTTTAGCTGTGGTCTTTGTTTATATTTTTCTCTCCTCATTTCCCAATTGCCTATCATTTCCCGAGCTGCAATGAGTGGTAAATTACCATCCGCTTAGGGTATGGTTTTATAATTTAGGAAGTCACTGCACATTTGCTGTATTGGGTGGCGGAGTCGCCATCCACGGTAATGCCCATGCATTATGCATTGCTCATGCCTCTTGCACTTGAAGCAAAACCATATAGAGGTAAGATATGCTGTTGTAGGCTGCGAGCAGTGACAAAATTTCACTTCTGTGGCATGCCATGAGAATCTTCAGTAAAATTATTTTCTTGAAGGTACTTGAGCTGCTTTTCTTATGCTTCAGTAATTGACAACCTGCCTTTGTAATCTGAATTATGAGCTTCTGCATTGGGATTCCCGTGAGTAAGGGTGGGGCCTCTCGTCTGAAATCATTGGAAAAGTTCCGAGTGGGAGCAGTTTTATCTTGATGGTGTCACTCATTTCATCTTTTGTCTTTTCACCTGGTTCCATTGCATTCTTTTCTTTGTAAATATGTTGCTTTTTGTGTGTCATTTCTTTAGAGAAAGAAACGGATTGGATAAGTTCCAAATTGCTTGAGGTGGCGCTTGTGTCGATATGAACCTACGAAGCTCAAAATGTTACTGCTGCTATGTCCTTATCGAAATTTCCTGCTTTCACATGTGCTTCGAAATCACACTATTCTTTGCTTGTCCTTCCGTTCCATTTCATCTCCTTGGTATTTGAATCTCTGCAATAGCGAAAAAGATCGAATTAAAAAGTTCTCACCATCAAAGTTTTCATGGTAGTCCCGGTCATCTCCCTCTCTCTATCCCTCTCTCTCCCTGTGTACCCCCTCCTAAGTTGCAGCACTATTTTTTCGTCTGGACGCCTTTCTGAACTTAAATCCAGGCAAAAGAAAATTACGACAAGGTACCGTGCTCTTGAGTGTTCTCAAAGGATGCTTAAAGGCTCCAAAACAAGTGGGCAGTATTAAGGACGAATCAGGATTTTATAGCAAGGACCGATGCATAGTCTCGTGCAGATTCGTTGGAACTAAAGATCCAATCAGAGTCCTTGAGGCAGAAATATCAGGAGCATATGGCCAAGCAAGTGGGCTTAAATCATATTGTTAATTCGTGATTTATTTGTCCGGCATGATTTGATTCTAAATACTCCCGACAGTCCCCACCCCAAAAAACTGATGCGCGAATCACATATGACGAATCTGCAGAAACATGTCCGGGTGGACCCGGCCCATCAGAAAGTCTCCGTCCGCCCGTGACCGACCGCGTCCCTTCCACCGCACACCACGACAAGAGTCATAACGTTGTTACGTCGTGCTTTTTAAAAAATATCGTTCACGTGACTCCATTTCTCTTTTTCTCCCCTGCCCCCGGTTCCACCTTCCCGACTCATTACGAGATTTTTCAATTTTTCACTCCATTTCAGACACGTCCGTGCGACTCAAGCATAGGTGATGTCTCACCACCGACTTGACCTTTATAAGGCAAATAATTCGATGGTCGAGTTCAAGATCAAACCGTAAAAGCCATCTTTTAAGTGTCCATAGAAATAGAACAGACGACATCTTCTCCTGTACTGAAAAATGCACAAAGGAGATAAAAAAAAACAAAGTTTCCGAGCGGCGCTCTTCTTGAATTAACATCGGCGATAATAGACAAAAAGGAACGCTGGCCAGCATAATCCCTCTTTAGATTAAAGTTTAGAGAGAGAGAGATTCATTATTTTTTTGACAAAATCTCTACAAGTTTCAATATTAGTGAACATGTCATTTAAATATGCCTCTTCCCTCCGGGACAAGATAGATATATGTTGGGGAATTATCTTTCTCTAAAATCCTTATTCAACTTATTTACCTTTATCCATGGTGGCATTTCTCGCATGTCTCTATCGGATGCGTCTATTCCATCTTTACTAGATACCTACATTCTCTTTTGGATCATTACAGCTTCTTCGCTGTTCTTGGACTCTTGCATCAAGGGTCTCTAGCTCTCTCTGTACCCAACCCGTGTCATAGCCGAAACAGTGTCTTTTTGCAGCAGCTCTCTCCCGTTAACTTGGGCCAAATATGTCCCTCTCTCCCGTTATCCCCTTTCGTCATTTTTCTCATGTTGAACACAGCTAACGATGCTTGCCACCATCGCCTCAAACTCATCCAAATTTGTCCTCGCCTGGACTTACCCATCGATTATGCAGCAATTATTGGAGGGTCTTTTGGTAACTTGGCGGGTCTCGGATGAAATTCATGTATATAAATATAGCTCTCACTTGCCTTCTAGCCCAAAGTGCCCCTTTTAGTCATGGACTTGACCATTTCTTCATTGCTCTTCTTCGGTCTTCTCATCTCAGGTGCCTTAGCCACTTCTCCTTGCGCTTCGCCATCCGACGACTCGGATCTGTCGGTCGTCCACATCTATGGCAAGTGCTCGCCGTTCAACCCTCCCAAGCCCGAGTCTTGGGTCAATACGGTCCTCGACATGGCCTCGAAAGACCCGGAACGGGTCGAGTACTTGGCGACCCTAGTAGCCCAAAAGACCTCATCCGTGCCCATTGCTCCGGGCCAGCAGACCATTAACATTGGCAACTACGTGGTCCGGGTCAAAATTGGCACTCCGGGTCAACTCATGTACATGGTCCTAGACACAAGCAACGATGAAGCATGGGTACCGTGCAGCGGTTGCGTCGGCTGCTCCACCACCACCTTCTCGCCCAATACATCCTCCACTTACGGGTCGTTGGACTGCTCCATGCCCCAATGCAGTCAGGTCCGCGGGTTCCAGTGCCCCACCACCGGGTCCGGCGGGTGCTTCTTCAACCAATCCTACGGCGGAGACTCGTCCTTTTCGGCTACCCTCATCAAGGACTCCCTCACTTTGGGCACCGATGTCGTTCCGAATTACGCGTTCGGATGCATCGGCGCCGTCTCCGGCAAGTCGATCCCGCCCCAAGGCTTGTTGGGCCTGGGCCGGGGCCCATTGTCACTGTTGTCCCAAACCGGATCGCTCTATTCTGGCGTATTCTCTTACTGCCTACCCAGTTTCAGATCTTACTACTTCTCGGGCTCTCTCAAACTCGGACCCGTCGGCCAACCCAAGAGCATCCGGACCACCCCCCTCCTCCGTAACCCGCGCCGGTCATCCCTCTACTACGTCAACCTCACCGGCATAAGCGTGGGCAGGGTGTTGGTGCCCGTGGACCCGAAATTCCTCGCCTTCGACCCCAGCACCGGGGCGGGGACCATAATGGACTCGGGCACGGTCATAACCCGGTTCATGGAGCCCCTGTACAACGCGATACGGGACGAGTTCCGCAAGCAAGTGCCGGGCCCGTTCTCGAGCCTAGGAGCTTTCGACACGTGCTTCACGGCCTCCAACGAGGCGGTGGCGCCGGTGGTCACGTTCCACTTCCCGGGTTTGGACTTGAAGCTGCCGTTGGAGAACAGCATGATACACAGCAGCTCAGGCTCGCTGGCGTGCTTGGCGATGGCCACAGCGCCAAGCCACGTGAACTCGGTGCTGAATGTCATAGCCAGTCTGCAGCAGCAGAACCTGAGGATCATGTACGACGTGACGAATTCTCGGATAGGGATTGCCCGTGAGCTCTGCAACTAGTTTGCTCGTGATGAGCTGAGTGTGTCATGTACTGTCTTTCCCTACTTCTCTGCGTGCTCTCTCTCTCTCTCTCTCTCTCTCCATCCTTAAATGTGAGATACGATGTTGCGCCCATCGAAAAGAAAGGTGCTGCAATCAATAAGACGTAGATGAATTTTGGTGTTGTTGGATACGATGTTGTCTAGTGCACTGAACTTGCGATTCCTGTCTGAGTTTTAATTTGGCCGTTCAACCGAAACTGTCCATAAATTTGACTACACCTCAACAAGCGTGTCCTTTAGACATCTTGCTGAACGAGAGTAGGACGCCGTTTTATGGCCTTCGCCACTCTTTCACTGATGAGTGATTACCGTGTTGTTATTGGCGTGCGACGCACTGACCGGGTCGGTCCGTCGAGCTATAGTTCCATTGTACTCTCGAGATCGGTGTGCTCTTTGGTCCCATGGTTTTTGAAAACATTTAGAACCGCGAATAGTATTAGTAAAAAATTGAAACGACAAACGAACAATGCCACTGGCATTAGTAAGCCAAATAATGGATTAAACAATCAGAACAGAAACAAGAAAAGTTAGGGATCAGATCCGGACGAGTATCCCAAATGATACCGAAACATGTCTGTCAGGCCCAAGTTCGCCCCCAAGCGTTATGTTTAGATTTTGAAAGAACGCAAGTTGATAAGTAGAAAGCTATTTTCAATATAATTATTTCTTATATGTTCGTGTTTAGGCCTTGACGAGTCCGGAAAGAAGTGGTTCATTTGATTCGCCAGGCCTAGATTTCGGGCATAGAAAACTCTAGCCCGAAAAGTTCAGATTGCGTGGCCTGGCCGGCCACCTGTGAGAAGCCCCTACTTATGATAGGAAAAATACCACAAAAAACCTTATACTATGTCCGCTATGGTACCAATACCTCAAACTTGTTCTTGTATCATCAGAACTGCCAAATTTGAACTAGCATGACCAAAATACATTCTGTTTACCACAAAAAATTCTAGACTTTGTCTATTACAAAACCAACTCCTCAAACTAATTTTTTTCGTTTCACAAATAACCTCAGACTTGTATTAGTGATCCAAAAATACCTTCTGTTACAGTATCATCTAAGAGGGCCATTAAAAAATCCAACATGGCAGCTTGCATGGACAACAGTACGCAAATGGAGCTGATGTTTATTCAGCCTAAGACAAAGAGAAGTCGTTTATTTATTTGCAGGTTCGACACATATACGATTTATATGTGTCGGAATTCACCACGAACTCATATTTCTAGGTACCAACTTGTCAATGTTTAATTATCTCGAAAAATTGGACGTCCATGATAACAAATTGTCTCTTTGGCAATTTTTTGGAGTCCTCGAAGTGACATAATTCAAGAAACAACATTGTGTTGGACTTGACTAAAGTCACACCAGATCACGTCAACTTCGTTTGTTTGCCGTTGTCCATGCAAGCCACAATGTTGGATTCTTCATCACCGTCTTGGACCAAACTGTGATAGATGATATTTCTGTCACAATAGTACAAGCATAAGAGTTTTAGTACCATTAAAAAAAAATTAAGGTATTAGTGCCACTATGAACATAATTTAGGGATTTTGGTGACACCAAGAAAAATTAGGATATTGGTGTTACAATCGATATAATTTAGGTTTTTTGATTTAGATTTTTTTATGATATTAACTTTTTATAATATTTGAAAACCTTGTAGGCTAGTCTTCTTCTTCTTCTTCATTTTTTTGGGGGGGCTTGGACTTGTAGGTTCGCGTCTAATTGTTAACGAATCTGAGTGCCTAATTTCATGTTTGCCTACAATTTGCCATTCATGCGTATGCCTACTTGTATAATGGGATTGTAGTGTGCGCTAAATGTCTCTCGCTGTATCTCTTTCACTACAAACACACACACACAGAGTCCCTCTCCCTCTCCCTCTCTCTCCCTCTCTCTCTCCTCCTTGCAACGATTGAATGTCGACAGCGATGAGGCTCAAATCTCTTTGCGACTTGATGTGAGGCACGGTTAAAACTTGGACCTCTCTCAATCGATGTTCCTTGAGGTTAGCCAGAGCTCGACGGAGAGAAGCACGGTGGGTGGGATGAAAAGGCCATGCGTGGGCGGTGGAGGAGAGCAGAGGTACGATGGTTGTGTCGAAGGAAGAAGCAGCTAAGGAGAGGGTACGGCAATCATCGGTTGAAGACGGGGAGGAGACGGCGTCGGTGTTGTTTGTCAAATATGGCGCTTCACGGTGATTTCACTCGAGGTGGTGATAGCAATAAACCTGGTAGTGATTAGCTGTGGCAGATATATAGAGTATGAGGAAAGAGAGATGCTTAAGGTTATTTTCGGTTGAGTAATTTGTAGATATGTAATGCGCACTTGATCATTAAAACATATATATGGCAAAGGGATATGTTGAATGAACGTCACGAATAAGCATGTCTTGGCTAACCCCTCATATTATTTTATTAGATTATACCCTAATGTACATTTTGTAATATACATATAGATTATCGAATGATTTTAGTTTGGTGTAGGCACTACCAACGACAAGTTTATGCAGCCATTTTTATCTTAGGATTCGTTCGTTTCGCGGAAAATGTGGCGATTCTGGAAAATATTTTCTAGGAAGCCATTTTCCAGAAAAATATAATTATTTTCTGGTGTACGAATAAAACCTGAAAATGAAGTAGAAAATCTTTTTTGCTGTTCCGTAAGAAAATTCTTTTCTTCCATATACTCTTTGTCATTTATTTTATTTTTTTAAAATTGAATTTTCATTTTTTTTAAAATCGATTTTTCATTATTTTCATTTTTTTTAAAATCAATTATTAAATTCTTTTTCTTTTTCTTTTTCTTTTCTTAGTAAACATCTTCTTCTTTCTTGGTCGGTCGTCGGCCACGGCAATGGCCAACGACCAGCCACAGGCGAGTCTCAAGCTCATCGGCGAGCATGAGGCTCGCCCACCTCTGGCGAGCTTAGGCTCGCCACTCACCAGATCGGCGAGTGCAAGCGTCATGCGAGTGGCAAGCTCAAGGCTCACCAGATCGGTGAGCGTGAGCTTGTGGTCAGTGAGCTTAGAGCTCACCGATCTAGTGAGGCCCTAGCCCGGCGAGCACAAGCCTTGCTTGCCAGGTTGGCGAGTGCGAGCTTTGCCGCAAGCTTGCGGCTCGCCGACCTCGAGCCTCAAACTCAACACTCACGCTGGCCCATTTGGCAAGTGGCCAGCCCTAAGCTCGCCAAAGGTGGGAGAGCCTCGTGCTCACTAGCGAGCTCGAGGTTCGCCTATGGTTGACGACCAGCCAAGAAAGAAGAAGATGGGAAATAAAGAAAAGAAAAAGAAAATTTAAGAATAATTCGAATTAAAAAAGAAAAATAAAATTAAAAAATTTGAATAAAAAGAGAAAAGAAGAAGAAGAAGGGGGAGGAGGAAGTGAAGATTTGTAGAGGTGTGAGATAAGAGAGATCAAGTGAAAAAAATATTTTCTACTTTTCAAAAGTGAAAAACATTTTCCCTTAATTTAGAAGACTTTTTTCCTTTCATGAAAAATGTTTTTCCCAAGAAATTCATTTCCGCAAAATGAAGATCAGAAAATTCAGAAAACGTTTTTTGAGAAATTATTTTTCGCAAAACAAACAGAGCCTTATTTTTTTTTCGGTTTTTCATAGCAACAGACGAAGAAAGAGAACTCTCGTCCGTAAATTCTCATCAAACTATGTATGTTGAAGGCATGTATAAACGCACGAACATGGTGATGCATGCAAAGCTATACATGTTCACGCCCTGCTAAACAGGATAATCCCTAAACGATAGTTATCTTAACGAAAAAAAAATCAAATTTCTTTTCATGGAAAATGATTTCATGATAATTACTGTAATGAGCTATCCTTTTCCATGCACGAGAACAGCTTAAACAACAGTGATTAACACGCAACACACACGCATCGAATAGGGAGCACCAGGCAGCGATTTTGTAGGGCATTCCAGCTGATGATTCAGACGAACATGCGAAGAGATAAAATCCCCCCTTACAGCAACAATGGCTTAACTGGTTTCTCGTTGCGATCAACCCTAAATTAAGCTCGATACAACTTCGCTTCTTATTTTAACCTACCGACGCAAACCCTCTCCTCTCTCCTTATATCACCCCCCTCTCTCCACTTCCTAGTTCCTCTAACCCCACCATTTCTATCTCTCTCGTGTATCTTGTCTTCCCGATTATAGTAAAACCAATAACAAAAAAAAACCAAAAAAAAAAAAAGAAGAAGAAGAAGAAAGAAGGAGACGTCTTCCATGTCCTTTCCATAGGCTCCTTGTATCCCTAATATCCTCCGATGGGTCGCTAAAACCATTGGAATCTTGGTGATAGCGGGCCGTCCTTGGATACGGGTTATGCGCTAGGTCGAGGAAATGGAGGTGGAACGTCAGAGGCAGTTGATGTTATTGTCATCGAAGCAAAGCAACCGTGTCGCTCTTGTGGGTGGGAATCACACCGCGGCCAGATTTTGCACCCGCTAAGTGTTTTTGCTGATCGAGCCCTCCTCTCCTCCCTCTTTCTCTTTGCCTTTCTTACTAGCTTTCAGATCTCTAATTTTCTTTAGGATCATTTCGCTTTCCTTTATGTCCTTTTCTGTTCACACGTTCCTGCTCCTTTGCTCATCTTCTCACAAGATACCGCCCGATCTCGTTCACCTTTGATAGTCCTGCAAATTTAATCCGTCCTCACGTCTGTGTTTTTCCTCTGGCTAAATTTTGGAATTTGAAGAGAATGGCCTTGGAATTGGCTAAGGGTTCCCAGCCGAAGTGCCCGAAAAGGCACAAACGTTTCGATCTCAGTGGCATTGGCTTCGATGCTTATGGATCTAAGTACTTGATCATCAAGATCCCTAGCTCGAGGGTCTTGATGGTTCTGGCCCGTGCATTGGTTCTAGCATTCGTCATCGCATCTTTCTCTTGGTTGAGATCGGGCTTGATGAGATCCGTTGATCCTTACCGAGCCATTTCCGAGGTCTATCAGCACGTATCGGATCCTGTCAACTTGGAAATGTTGCCATTGCTTTTCCAAGATTTAGCAAACGAAGGCTTGTCGAAAAGCGGAAATAGCGTTGCCCTCTTGGGCAATGGGTATGAGGAGTCCGTTGACACCTCTATTATTCCGGGCAGCAATGAGATGGATCGCATTTCCATCACCGATTTAGAGCGGCAAAGTTCGATCCCGAGTGACACATTCAACTTCGCCTTCACAACCGATTTCACTTCTTCTGCAGAATTCATTGATCGAACCCTAAAGGTTGGTGGAGTGGCGGCGATTCTGCTAAGTAAAGACCCTAATGTGCAATTCGATGTGCCCCCGAACTACAAGATCGCCTACATTAGGAAACTCGAATCGACCGTCCTCGCTATCAGGAAAACCGACGAAAGGAAAACGGCCAACTCGGCCACGCAAAGGCGGCTATGCGGATACGCCCCGGAGCAAAAGAAGGCGGCGCTACAGAACCTCGAAGACGTGCTCCTCGAGCCCCCACGAGCGACCTCGAGGAGGTCCCGGGCATACTTCAAGAGGACGAGGTACCTCCCCGACTTGATGGGGGACTCCCTGGAGAGCTACCCGCGCCGCATGTTCATCGACGTGGGGCTGCCGGAGAAGGACGGGGGCACCAGCAGCACCGCGTGGTTCGCGAGGAACTACCCGACGAGGAACCTGCACTTCGAGATGTACAAGATCGAGACCGTGGCGGCCGAGGAGCCCACGGCCACGTCGAGCAAGGAGGCCACTGCCGCCGCCGCCGCGGCAGCCGTGGCGGCGCAGGTGGGGATGTCGGACTGGCTGAAGAAGAACGTGAAGGAGGAGGAGTACGTGGTGATGAAGGCGGAGGCGGAGGTGGTGGAGGAGATGGTGAAGAGCAAGGCGATAGGGTTGGTGGACGAGCTGTTCTTGGAGTGCAAGCCGAAGGGCGGGCTGACGAGGATGAGCGACAGGAGCAGGAGGGCATACTGGGAGTGTCTGGCTCTGTACGGAAGGCTCAGGGATGAGGGTGTTGCTGTGCACCAGTGGTGGGGCTAACAAGCTTAAACACTTTCGTTCGTTCGTTCGTTCGTTCATGTTCGTTCAAATTTCTTTTTCTTGTTTGCTCGTTTGGTGTGCTTTGTGTGTACGTGTGCATGGTGTGCGTTTTGCGTCTTTTTGTATTTGAATTCGAGAGGGGGAGAGAGATAGAACAAAAAGAAACGAGTGACCCAGCAATTGTAATATGCTTTTGTCATCGTCTCATGTTATTAAACCTTTTTGCGTCTTTCTTGACATTTCTTTTGGCATGTATTGTTCGCGAGCTTCATGTAATAAATGGAGGGGTTGTTTCTATCCATCAAGTTGAGTACCATTGAAGAATATTACATTTGTATAAAACAATTTACCAGAGATAACTGTCAAGGAAGCGTCGCTTTGGCCGAGTGGTTAAGGCGTGTGCCTGCTAAGTACATGGGGTTTCCCCGCGAGAGTTCGAATCTCTCAGGCGACGTTCTACTCACCTTTTTCCTTTTTCGAAACTGTCGATTTTCCTTCCTTTTTTTTCGCCGTATGGGAAGGGACAATTCCAGCCCAGGACGAGCTGGATTGCAAATCGCAAGGGCCAAGTTGGCTGTCCAATTTATGGCCCGTCGTTTTCACGGCAATCAAAGCGGGACGGACGCCAGGCAGGGACCTTCATTGATTTCCGAAAACGGACTAATGAGAACCCCGGAACTGACTTTTCTGCGGTGCATGAACCGCAGAGCCCGTAGCGTAATTGCCTACCTGACCGATGTGATGCGATGGTCAGCCCAATCGAAATGGACGTCTCAGTCGGATCTAATTGGGCATCGGGCATCAAAAAATGGTATCTCCACTTCGCTTGCGGTCTGAGAGCATTGCTTCTTTTTAGTTTTTACTAGTATTAATCGGACCGGAAGGAGTTTAGTTTACACAAGTAAGGATATATTTAGTAATTTCTATTATACTGTTCTTCGTAATAAAAAATGAACACTATTTTATTTGATGATATCAGCTAATTTTTTATTCCTCATGATTTAGTCAGGAAATAAATTTGGGACAGAAATAAAAAGTAAGAAATATCTACTTCTTTGTTCCCAAAGATAGAAATGAAAAAAATAATGATTTATGAGAATAAAACAATATGATTTTGTGTGTTTATCGATGTAGGATTGAACAATGATTGATGACTCTATGGACCCTTTATCATGTGTACAACAAAACCAGCGAAAGAGGAACGGGGGAGACCAATACGATTTATTGTTATTCGTCTTTAACAATGACTTTTGGAAGGATTCAAATTTTGGGAGCGCACGTCTCTTAGTGCATCAAAAATGTGTCCCAACTTTTCTTACAAATACTAGTTGAACTGGAACGAGTTTAGTTACAAAAATTAGGGCATGGCCCTTCATTTGGCAGGAAGGGGGGAGACGAATATCCGCGTACCAATTGATTAATATTCGTCTACTATTATTATTAGTCTTTCTTGGAATGCAAATTCCCTTCAGGATGTGAACGTTTGGAAGAATTCAAGTTTTGGGACTGCACGTCTCAGTGCACGTTCAAACGCATGTGTTCTTGAGCATCGGTGGGCTTGCCGAGTCAATGGAAACACGCTGCTTACGAAGTCCAACTGTTCGAGCGCCGGTCTCCTCTCGATGCTCGTTGAAACTTCGAGTGGTTGACCCGCTCCGAGCTAAAAGGCCTAATCCCCATCTAGAAATTGTGCCATTCGTCAAAGTCAGCAAGAATGCTAAAGGGGCCCTTTTCTTGGATGAAGAAATGTCACTGACCTCCGTTCCCACCAAACCGCGAAAGACAGCTAAATCGAGCTAGGACGAGCCCAAACGACACTTTTGGGCGTGCTTGGACAAGGTTTTTTGGTCATAAGTTTAGGAACGGCCAAATTGAACCCGACATAAAGTTTTGAGGAAAAAATTATTCAAGAAGTTCTAAACCTATCATTCAATCCTAAACCTTTCAATTTTGCTTATTCAATCGTAAACATTTTCACTTCTTATCAATTGAGTCAATTCGACAAAAATTTGGCTGGAATTCACTAATGTGAGCGCCAGCAATACCGTGTGGCACAAACGGTGATGACTTGAACAACTTTTAATAATCTTTCAATATTTTTTAACCTGATTTTTCTTTTTCTTTTTCTTTTTTATCTTTCTTTCTTTTCCACTTTTATTTTAACTTCCATTATTTTTCATCAATTTGAGATTTTTTATGATAAAAAAAAATTAATTTATGATAAATTTATCAAATGTGTATATTAATTTGAAATTTTTGATGATCAAAAAATAATTTAGGATAAATTTTTTATAAATATACTAATTTAGAGTTTTGGACCCAAGCATGTCCTTAAAATCTTTCCGACCACCAAGAAAAGTCCTGCAGGTACAAGCGGGAACCTGGGCTGAAAAAGATTCCAAATTTTATCGTTACCCCATCCAAAACCCTTTACGGGGTTTGGGGGCCCATGATGGGCTCTATCGCCACCGTACCTAGTATAAGAGGGTGCCGGCATCTCCAATGATTAGTCCTTCTCTGCAGGAGGAGGGTGGACGAGCGGTTTATTTGAGTTTTTCTTAGTACTAGCCCCAAACTTTTTGTGCGTGGGCAGATCATGCCTTGACCCTCCCGGCCAAGCCGGTCCACTGATCGCTTATATACGGTCCAACGATGAAAAGCATTTTTATAAAGCAACACTATAGTGGGGCCCAATCAAACGAAAACCCCAAAATTCGATTATTATTATTAAAAAACGATTTGAATTCCAGTATTTTGACGGACGGGAATCGAAGTTGGCAGAGGGAGGGGGACGGCCCCAACCCTAGACACGGAGAGAGAACCGAACCAGCTGCGAGTTGGCGTCAAAGTCAAGTGAAGGAACAAAACAGGGAACCTTCTCAATGGCCACCCCCCAAAAATCAGAAACCACCCGTCTCAGTTGTGGCCTTGTCTTTTCACGCGTATTCCTCAAGCCCTCTGCCTCCCAATTTGTAGGGCAACTCGTTCCTCCCACTTTCCCGTCTTTCCTCTCTCTCTCTCTCTCTTTCCAAACCCCGCTATATAAATTCTCTCTTCCTCCTCCTTCCTCTCCATCCCTCAAAACCTCACCCGGCAAAAGCGCCAAATTCCAGCACAAAATCTCGCCCGGTTCTTATATGTCTCAGAGACCCTCCGTCCCTCACTCCTCCTCCATCGCCTGCGGCCTCCATTCCCACCTCCTCGTCTCCAGTGAGATGAACCCTAATTCCAACTGGTCCTAGCACTTCACCCCGTCCCGAGAACCCACCTCGAGAAAACCCTCTTGCCTTCGCGAAAAACCCATTCTTTGATTTCTTTTTAGCTCTCAAAGGTAGAGACTTTTTCTTGGTAGTTCTTGTCTTGTGGCATTATGGGTGTCAAGGGATTCGTCGAAGGTGGTATTGCCTCCATCGTGGCTGGTTGCTCGACCCACCCGCTCGACCTCCTCAAGGTCCGGATGCAGCTCCAGGGCGAGTCCCTCCCCGCGCCGGCCCCGGCCTCCGCCGCCGCCCACGGCCTCCGCCCCGCCCTCGCCTTCCACTCCCCGGCCATCTCCGCCACCCACCTCCACGTCCCCCACGCGGCGGCGCCTCCTCTTCCCCCGCCGCCGCCGCCCCCCCGGGTGGGCCTCGTCTCCGTCGGGGCCCGCATCGTCCGGGCCGAGGGCGTCGCCGCGCTCTTCTCCGGCGTCTCGGCGACCGTGCTGCGCCAGACCCTCTACTCCACCACCCGCATGGGGCTGTACGACATCCTCAAGAAGAAGTGGTCGGACCCCCGGAGCAACACCCTGCCCCTGTCCCGCAAGATCACCGCCGGGCTCGTGGCCGGGGCCATCGGCGCCATGGTCGGGAACCCGGCTGACGTGGCCATGGTCCGGATGCAGGCGGACGGGCGGCTCCCGGTGCACCAGCGCCGGAACTACCGGAGCGTGGTGGATGCCATCGCCAGCATGTCGAAGCAGGAGGGGGTGGCGAGCCTGTGGCGCGGGTCCAGCCTCACGGTGAACCGCGCCATGGTGGTGACCGCGTCCCAGCTGGCGACCTACGACCAGGTCAAGGAGGCGATCCTGGAGAGCGGCGCGATGCGGGACGGGCTCGGGACCCACGTGGCGGCCAGCTTCGCGGCCGGGTTCGTGGCCGCGGTGGCGTCGAACCCGATCGACGTGATCAAGACCCGGGTGATGAACATGAAGGTGGAGCCCGGGCAGGCGCCGCCGTACGCCGGGGCGCTGGACTGCGCCGTGAAGACGATCCGGGCGGAGGGGCCGATGGCCCTGTACAAGGGGTTCATCCCCACCATCTCCAGGCAGGGCCCCTTCACCGTGGTGCTGTTCGTGACCCTCGAGCAAGTTCGGAAGATCCTCAAGGACTTTTGATTCGCCACCGAGACAGATGATGATGACGACAACAAACATTTTATATGACTAGTAGAGAGATTTATCGTGATTTTAGTACGCTGTTCTTGTTTTTGTTCTTGCTGTTCGGCCGATTGATCTCCAGATGAAATCAAATTGCTGTTTGCTTTTATGAGCTGATTCTTTGCGTTTTTCTTGTGGTTTGTGAAAGCGAAGAAAAAGAGAAGGGGCGCCTCATGAAATCTGCAAATTCCAGCCCCCGAAAACACGTGGTCGAAGTCAGTGAGAGCGACCCTTTTTTTGGGTGATTGTTTATTCGGCGAAACTGCGATCCTGTTGTTTTTTCTAGGATTCGATCTCGGGGAAAAGCCGAGCCCCTCACCGGTCACGGCAGGAAAACGCGAAATTCCTTCGTGTCGCTTTTAGGTTGGAGTTCATACGGCTTCGCTCCATCGACGCTGATTCGAGGTTTTTGCGGAAGGTATGCCGTCTCGAATTCGAGGTGAGTTTGACTTGACTCGTTAGGCACGACTCGTTTAAAAGCCAGATGAGCGGTTTCAAATGGGTTCGTCACCTTTTCTTGGAGCTCTCTCTTTCTTAATTTCAGACCTATTCTTAATTCTACCCTGGCTTTTCACAAACGTGTTCACCACATTAGTGGTGAAGACGTGATAAACCTCTAATTGTCTTCGATGTTGATAATTTTGAAGGTATCAGTGGCAATTTTTTAGGCATGAGGATAGATTTGAGATGGCAGTGAAAATTTGATACTTTTTTAGAAAAAAATTGGGATGGGATTAGGATTAGATCTAAAATTGGGGGTGGTCTTTGGGAATTAAGCCATTGAGTTTTAGTGCTTATGACTGTATAGACTAGTGGACACAAGGGGTTGGGACACTTGGAGCCCGTATTATTGGTGGGGAGGAGGTGGATGCACACTTCTTTCCACTCAGACGTTTGGTGGAAGGCAAAGGCGCCGGCAATGATGCCCGAAACTTGTGGCCCGCCGAAACGGGGCAATGTCTTACGTGAGACTTTAAATTTCACATGACACGTTGATTGGCGATCGATTCTTAAGTTCCGTCGGCGCACATGATACCATAGCATATTATATATGCGCGCAAGCATTATCCTATGTCATATGCATTAGTGCATTAGTACATCATACAATGGAAGATACATGCAATCCCAACCTTCTCATCTTTTCTCTTTGCATCACATGTAATCGACGGTTTGCAAAAGTTCATCAATAATCATGGCCCAACAGTCTGAGAAGTGCAAATTCAGTAGGAATGATTAAAAGTGCGTTTGGTTCAGTATTTTGAAAATCCATTCGAGAAATGCAAAGCAGTTTAGCCTAAAAGGTTTTGGATAAATGCAAAAATTATTTGATAAACTATGTTTTGAAAAGCAACTTTAAGAGAAATATTGTTTAGTAGAAAATGCTTTTGAAAATTCTTTTATGTAATTAATATAATTTTTTTAATTTTTATTTGTTTAGAATTGAAAAAAAAAATGTATGCAACTTTTTAAATTAAAAAAAATAACGAGGGACAAAATCGGAAATTTGAAAAAGTGGTGATAGTAGTTTTGGAACAAAAAATCAGTTTCAGTATTTGGTCAAATTGCAAAATTCCATTGACTTTCACTTGAAAGTTTCTTCAAAATAATTGTCAAATGGTCCAAATTTCTCCACGAGGTTTTAGAAGCCGAAATCCTCTTGGGAATGCTAAACTAAATGCACTCTAAAGTATGTGATATTAAATAATGCTAAGCATATTGAGATCGTTTACCAAACCTGTCTTATTCAGCGATGTTGCGTACTCTTATTAAGCGCTTAATTAAATAATCTAGCGACATGAGACTTGGTATCGGATTTAATGTCCACTCTCCAATTGGCAAGTTTGTCGGTAGGTTTAATCAAATGGGGTGCGACGGCCGAATTGACTGCCGAGGGGAGAGTTTCCATTATTGGCACCGAATCGTTTCCGATCCAAAGACGTCCCCTTCTAGTCCACCAACTTGAAGCGTTCGATGCGTGTGGACCGAGCGTTCTGCAATTAATTATGTAGAAAAAGGCTCTTCTTTATACGCGGAGGGGTGGATGATCTGCTGTTGCTCTTTGTCTTCTCTTCAATCATCGCGAGGACAACATGCTTCAGCAACCAGCACCATCGTGAGGAGGTGATTAATCATGGTACCTATTACAAATCAAATAATCATCCGAATGATTTCGATTTCCATCTCTCCTTCCTCTCTCTCTTTTTTTTTTTGATATATTTTTATTATGTTCTTAAGTAGGATTAGGACAGGATTTTTGCCCGAAGATAGGAGATACTATCTCAGATAATTTCCGGCACCCGGCATTTCAGTTGATGATGGATCATCTCGAGGAAAACCCCTCGTAATGAAATCGAGGGAAGTAGGAAAACGTGGTCTTTCGTCACTTGCTAATGAATCTGATTGGAAAAAGCGAGAGTCATCCTGAATCCGAGACGACTTTGAGCTGGGTTGTCCAAGACTTCTCAGTGTCAACCCGTAAATGTCGGATTGACATCCTCGTATTTGGTCGGAATTTTTCAAGTAACGAAATATTTTAAGGAGGCCAAAATTTAATTAACAACAAGATTCGAAAGGTACAAACTTGACTGGATAACTAAACGTAATTAAACTCAGCTGGAATTTAATCAATGACATAACCCAAAAACAAAAAGGCAAAGATACTGCACTAGAATTTAATCGATGACACAACACCCATGATAAAGATATATGTTAAAATTTAATTGATGCCATGAATTGGAAAACTATAGCTAAGGAAAATTAAAAGTACAGCCCACAAAAACTAAAGATAATTGAAAAATAATATTTGATTTGATTTTGTGAGGCTTATATGATAGACGATTGGCAATATTTATATTGGTTTTGAAGTAAGCTACCTTATGATAGTTTCCAATGATTGCATTTCCTCAAGTAACTTCCGTTGATTGCCTTCATGTTCCTCTATATCCACGAGCTTCACACCCATGTTTCGAACCGTCCCATGATCTTCTTTCTTGTATCTATTGTTGTCTCACAATCTTGCTTTAAGCAATAACTATTCCCTCAAAAAAAACGTGTGTCTTTAACCTTAACTGTCTTGTCAATTATAAGATTCAAGAAAAATTCCAAATAAAGACCTAAAGTGCTCTCATTTTCTCAAATAAGGGTTCGAAATTGATTTTATTTCAAAGATGGGCATGAAATACTCAAATTGTCTCAAATAAAGACCCGAAGTAGTTAAATCATTTTAAATAAGAGCCATTGGCCAGCCAATGCCTCTTCTAACCATCGGAGAAAGGGTATTTTGATAAAAAAAATGTTATTATTTTTTTCCTTTTTTTCTTTTTTTTTCTTTTTTTCCCCTTTTTTCCTCTTTCCTCCCCCGACCATCGACAATGATGGTCGATGGAGGTCGCTCGCTTGCCTAGGTGAGGGCGACCCTCCAAACGCTCTCACCTAACAATGACAGGGGCTGCCTGATGCAAGCGAGGGTTGCCCTCACTTGAGTTTGGCGACCTCCACCATGGTCAATGAAGGGAGGGGGAGAAAAGGAAAAAATGAAAGAAAAAGAAATAAACAGAAAAAATTAAAGTAAAAGAAGAAAATTCCCTTCAGTCATGATAGACTTCTTTTTTAATTTGATATGACTACTTCATATATTTATTTGAGATGATTTTGCCACTTCAAACCCTTATTTGAGAAAATGAGGGCATTTCGGATTTTTATTTGGAATTTTTTCTAAGATTCAAAATTGCATTTTAATTTCCCTTCAATAATTATTCATTGCCGATACTTATCTCGACCGCTACTATCCATCCATCATCATATTTCGATAACAGGGCACACTGCATTGATGACTTACCAATGCCGATTAACACATGCTAATCTTTATGTTTGCCAATAAACTGGCATGTGTGGAATGACAATCAAGTGCCATGCACAGGAAGGGGAAAGCGAACGCATTTAATCCGCGTGGAAAAACTCGGGTGGGGATTTAAGGGCTCGTGCTCGATCGAGCGAACTAATCAGCAGGTCTAGTCAGCGGGGCCTACGACTTCGGTGGGGGAGAGCTCCGATTTACATCCAATCGTTCCCGATCCAAAGGACGTCTCTCCAATGCATGAATGAACTTGAAAGCGTTCGATGCGTGTGGACCAGAGTGTCCTGCAATTAGTCGCGGGAGGTTCTTTATGTTTGGTGGGGTGGTGATATCTTGCTAGTTGCTAGTGCTTGTCCCCTTCAATCATTGTTCAAGGACGATACATGTTGCAGCACCACCACGACGAGAACGCGAACGTTCATTGTACCTGTTGCAAATCTGATGCTTGTCCCCTTCGATCAATGTTCAAGGACGATACATGTTGCAGCACCACCGCGACGAGGACGCGAACGTTCATTGTACCTGTTGCAAATCTGATGCCTCGTCCGAGGATTCCCATTCCATCTGTCGTTTTATTTTTTTTATTTTTTTTTTTTTTTGAAGATTTGTAATTATGTTGTCCGGTAGGAGCATGACAGAAATTTCACGGGTAAAGAGTTGGGAGAGGCGGCTGAAGTTAGAAGCCCCGCAGGTTTGCCTTTCCTGGATTCATCACGCGAACACAAGAAAAGTGTGACTAAAGGCGAGAAATAAAATTCAAGAAACAAAATTTATTCTTGTTCATCTTTAGATTAGGGCTACATTTAGCAAAGGATTCCACTATAATTAGCATCGCATCTCTCCGTTACAATCCTCAATTACAAGAGAATAAGATTATATGTATTCAGTATCTTGGACCCAAGTATGTCCCAAAACTGCTTCATTTGAACTATCTGAGGTGTAAAACATTGAGGGTATTTTTTTTATTTTTTTTCCTCCTGGGTGGGGAAGAAAAAATTACACTCAGGAATTAGGAGCCCTTCAAGTGGGGAGAGCGAACTCCACCGCACCTCGTAAGGAGTGTTTGAGGAATCGGTATATTGGTTTAATAGCCGCCCGCGCCGATGAAAGTGGAAGGTGGGTGAAACACCCATTGCAAGGGTTGACCTATGTTTTGTACTATATTTCTCAATCGACTTGTCAACCTTATATTCTCAATTGAGAAATGCTTACATCTCTCCGTTACAATCCTTAATTACAAGAAAATAAGATTATATATATTCAGTCACTATTCATGAGTCCAAACTTAATAAAATAATGACTTGCGTTTCTTGTTGATGGGAAGTATAAAGCATACCCAAACCCTCTAGAGAGAGAGAGGGAAAGGAGGTGGTGGCTGCGGCTGCGGCTGCGGCTGCTAGTGGCTAGGTGGCTAGGTGGCCCCGCCATCTTTTTCGTCGTCCCTTCCCAGGTGCACCTCCTTTTCCCAATTGTTTTTCGTTTTTATGGTGGTGCAACGGTGCCAATGACTTCTTGTTTTGATGGATCTGGTATTTTTTGTATTGCTTTACGTTTACAGTTGGCGCATACAATGCTATGCCAGCATGCAACACTAACTTAAAAGGAACGTCAGATAGACGGATCAGGGTCAGTATCAGATTGGGTTGGAAAAAAAAAAAGAGAAAAGGAAAAAGGAAAAACGTACATCTGTTTAGCCCTACTTGATTTTTATTATTATTAAGGATCAAGTAGTTGAGGTTGGACAAGCTAAACCGGGTCCTTCAACGAGTGTCAATTGCTCGAGAGTCTGCCTGAAGATGGTGGGCCTACAGTTTCTGGGCCCATTATGAGCCCAGAAGTCGCCAAACGGGCCTGCCCAGGTGTCGTTTCAAGACTAGTCCCATCACTTCATCCTGATTGGTCGTTCCAGGGTACTTTGGGCTTTGTAGTTGGGCCGGGGATGGAAATATCTAATTTCGAAAGGCAAAGGCGGGTAATCGGAATACACAAGTCAGATGTTACTATCTACCGATGAAAATTACGACATATTAGAGCAGTTATTCATTGATAATGCCTCTGAGGTTTAAAATTATGATTGAATGTTTACGATCGTGAAGATAAGTTATTAAAAGTAGGAAAATAATATTTACAATAAATTCGGATCAATACAATTTTTTAACGAAAGTTTCCAACGTCTCAACATTTTGTCAAAGGCTCTCATGGACTCAAAGAAGATTGAGCAAAATGTTGATGTGCTTGTCAAATGTCTTTGAGCTCATAAATTTTTCACTCAGCACTAGCGTTTAATATTTTTGAAATATTGCTATTAAGGTTAATGAATTATTTTTTCAACTTCGTTCTCGTTAATAATTGTGATAATCCTGTTTTGCCCTCAAAATCACAGTTTGTCTTCTCCTTTGCCAAACCAAACATTCCATATCCACATATGGTTGTTGGTCCGATGCCCGCCAACAGTTGTTGACCATCTAGGTTCACGAGTCTAGGTTGTCAAGGTTGTGCGACCCTCGGCATCACCTCACCTGGCCTCTTCGATGATTCCATCCTTGCCAATCAATCGCTCTCAAAACCCCAACTTCAATTGGTCCATGCTGTTGCCATCATCAAGATCCCTGGTTTATCGGCTTCTCAGGGATCCTTCTTTTTTTCTTAGTCAATGGGGGCTGGTTTTATTGATTCGAGCTCGGATGAAGCTAGGCTGCTCCTTAAATTCTTGGGTGATTGTTGGTTTGCATGTCGTTCAGGTTTATTTGGAATTGGGTTGCTCTGATTCGAATTACACTAATTTCCTTAATTGCTAAGTGAGCGGGTGGATAAATATTCAAAATTCGTTCTTCAATGGCCCAACCATGATTTGATATTTGCATAAAAGCCAATTCACATCAAGTCAAGAGAAAAAAAACTTAGGAAAGTAACTCGGGATTTCCCTAGAACTCCCTGCATCACGAATTCCGTAGACAAATCATTGCTCATGGAGGCGAATTACTAATTATAATTGCAAATAAATTATGAGAACGGCAAGTAAGTCACGAGTCATAAACTACAGCGAGGTAAACGTATGGGTAGGTTACGACAAATATTATGATATTCAAAACCGAAAAAAGAATGATGATGGGGCGGCCACTAGGCGTGGGACAAGATAGGTACCGCCGTCGACGAGAATACCATCCCCGTGCCCGACATCATCAACCAACCCCGACAACCAAAGTAAATTCGTCCTCCTCGACCTCGGATCTCCTCGAGGAGGTTCGAAGACGCGAGTCTCGGATTCTCCGAAAAAGTCGAGTTCCTCCGCCTGGGAAAATCAAATCTTTTTTTTTTGTTATTTTGTCTTGGTCGAATTCTTCATGGAGGAGGTGGGGGTCGACGACAAGGCAGCTCGCGAATCGGTTCGCGTGAAGCGGAAGACTCTGCAGGCCGTGCTGGAGCAGTGCCAGAGAGCCCTCGAGATGCTCGGCAATGGCGAGGGTGGCGCGGATGCTGACGACGACGGCGACGGCGACCGCGGTGACGGCGACGGCAGCGACGGCGATGGCGCGGAGCCGAGCCGCCGTGACTCGGTGGATCCCTGCCAGGATCGGGAAGCTGATGAGGTACGGTCGTGGTTGTAGGCTTTCGGGTTTTGTCGTTGCGATTTGGAGCTTTTTTCTTGGCGTGTTCGATTGCGACGTTCGGCTTGGAAATTTGAGCCTAAGAGAAACTTTTGAATTCATGAAATATGCAACTTGATAAATCTGCGGGCGGGGAATTCCCCCCCTCTTTGCTGGAATTGATTCGTATTGCGGTGGTGTTATGGGGAGAATTTAATTCAGTTAAAGTTTCCATCTTTGTTCGTTACTTAAGAGTATCGGTTGAAAATAGCACACGGGACTACAATTCTTTCTGCTTACATCGAGTAAACTATTGGCACTTGCTTCTTTTTGAGGGGGTCAGAAAGTATGTAATGTCAAGAGCTGTCATATGTTAATGACGATTTTGGAATCATTAATGGTTGAGTGCTTTCATTTTGGGTAGCAGATATTAATGCGGCATCTGGATGTCAGTTGTATTTGCTGCTGAGTCATTCACATGTTGGTGCTTTGTGTGTTTTACGTACGCAGATTTCAATCATCGTGTTAGAAATTCTGAAAGATTCTGACTTTTAGATCTCATGGACAGCTGTTCATTTTCTTGTATTGGTTATGCATGATCTATCCCTGTCCAGCAGCCAAATCCAGGAAATTAGTCCTGTTGATGGAGCTGATTGTGTCGGAGGTGCTGCATGCTAGTGTATAGATGATTTTGCATTCTTGACCGGTTTAACTGAGAGCTACTGTTATACTGCAAAGGTTGTTGCTTCAAAGTAGCATGGCCTCAAGAAAAACTGCTTCTCTGATCAAAATGAGATTTTTATCAAAATATGATGATCATGTGACGAGCCATTTACCTCGGTGTACTTTAACACGTTATAATTTTTCATCAATGTTTTTATATTTTGGTCCTTTTCTTGGTCCTTGGTACTTTGACTTATAGTATTAAGTCTAGGGATTTTACGCCTTTCTATTTTCAGGTCAAATATAAGAAGAATGTTTGACTTCTAAAGTAGGCCTGACGTTGACTGTGGATTGTTTTCCAGCTTCATCAATGTTTCGGGCTTACGTAGGTCAGAATTGTGATTCCATTGGCTTTTTGGCTGGTTGACTGGAGAACTTGTTATTGGAAGTGAAAGATTTTAGTAGTCAGATTTGTGATCATGCATTTCTAGGACCTATTTTTCATAGTGGAAAAGAATGAAAAACTGGAGAGCAATATTTCCATGACCACATTAGGGTTGTAGAGGACAGCAATTCAACTGGTGATGGGTTTTGCTGTCTTATGAGGGGAGGATTTTTAATTTCTTCCAAGAGTGACTTGTGCTTCACTCTCTTTTTTGGTCAGATCTTGCTTCCGACAATTTTTTGTTGATTCTTCAATGGTTCTTAGTTGACAAAAGGTCCTTCCAGTAGAAAATCCAGAAGCACCCTAAAAATAATGAAAGAAAGTTATGATAACAGTTGACCATACTGTTCATTAAGCCATTAGTAAATTTCTGTGGGGAGCTCACCCAGTCATACATATGTTGTCAAATGATGCATGCTTTTCTTCCTGTTTTAATACAGTTATGCGAGCTTCTGAAATCTAGAGTCGAATGCCCAGAATTCCTGGAAAAGCTTGAGTGTGCTCAGGTGTCAGTTCCTCAAAATGGTATGCTTCCTGTTTTAGTTGTAGAATGTGATTCAGAGCTGTTGCCCTTTGGACCCTGGGCACTTTTCAATTGTTAGACTGCATAACTGTTCGAATTAATAGTTTGCTTAAGATCAATTGATAGTTATTTTCATATGCAAGCAGAGGAAGGTAGCTCCTGGGATATGGTCAATAAAAATGACCTTTGGGATATTGAAAATGCCGATTTGGATGAAGATGATTATGTTCTAGTGAGGCAAGAAGATATTGTAGAGGGTATTGCATGCTTCATGGCTGCATATCTGTCATCTCTCAAGCAGACAAAGGTATGCAAATTTGTTCCCTGAAGTCAGTTAGTTCAAATATTTTGCTTATTTATTTGCATATTGCGTAATGAGAACATTCATTAAGAGCTTTGATGTACTGATGTAATGAGGCCATATATTCAATGACATACACTTGTTATAGGACATGAAATGCATCACTTGATTAACCAGGGTCGAAGATAGTTGCGAATGATGAACACTCAGCCAATATATCATATTTATTACTATGTCGATTGCACTGGATTTTGCATTAGATATTCTTTTGTTTTGATGCTATTAGAATGATTTATTCAATAAAAACTTGTCTGGTGTGGTTGGACAATCAACTATTGACACTAGTAGAGAAAAGTTATGTTGAAGCAGAATAAGTGGCAGTACATCCTGGAGATTGGAGGTCACTTGATTCCACTGGATTTACTTTAGGCCACTTTCTCTGGTATATCTGGCACTGGTGTGATCATTAGGTGCACCAGCAGCATATGGCGTAATGTATCTGATCCAGTGGATCATGCAGGTCCCATATGGGATCCACCTTACCCAACAACTTACATATACTAGCCTACGGCTCCGGATGCAGGCAGTAATGTCTCCTGAAACTGTGATAAATGTTGGTTAATCTGATGTTTTGGTCAATGGAAAGTTGATGACTGCACTATTGAGTTCTTCAGACTTCCAACAGTGTTGTGATTATAAAGAGCTCATACAACCTGGATCTACAAAGGTCTACAGACCTGGGCTCGTACTGCTTTGACATGAGAACAATTCATAATGCATCATTTTACCTATATGTACCAAATTTAAAGGGGCTCCGGACTGCCTTATTTCCTGAATGATGCAACTTACGCTGCTTTTAGGTTAGCACAGAATATATTCCACTAGAACTTTGTTCTGCATCAATGTATGATGGATGCTGATTGCAGTGGTGTCCTATAGCATGTATCTTGAATGATAAAGATCAGAGGAACCTGTTCTGTTTTAGATGATTGAAAAATTGTGTCACCTGCTTGAGAAGCATCAACTATTGCCTCTGATCTTCAGCAAGGCATGCTTATTCCTTACCCATGGCATGATGGACATGCATTTCAGCAACTCACGCTTTTCCAACCTCAGAGCGCTTTGAATCTTAAAGGAGGCAAATATTTCTTTATTTGAACTTGTTGATAGAGGTTTCTTATATATATATATCTGTCCTACAGATTGGTTGCATAATTTCATAAGCTTCATATATTGTAAAGGCATATTGGAGCTGAGGTCATATTTCAATTTTATGTGCGTTTTTCTTGAAAAGTTATGCATTAAAAAGCCTGACATATTGAATAAATGATCAAATCGTGTCATAGGCATACTCATTTGATGCTGATTTTTCAATATAAGCATGATTGGAATATACCTCAGGTGCATATGACTTTGCTAACAGAGCCACTGCGTGTTTTCAGGAATTAACTCCTAATCAACTCCAAGCAGGTCAGACATTGGAGCCTCTCAGTCGTTTTACTGTATTTTCCTACTAGTCACAAAAAGTACTTGATAGGCTGTCGGTGCATGGAAAGGGGATAACATTTTATACATCACTGGTTGATAAGAAGAGTCCTGACATACTTTCAATTTCCTACTAGCTCTTAGCAAGACATTCTCTGTGAAAAAGAAGAAAGGAAAGCTCCGGAAGGCATGGGATGGGAGCAAAGTCATCTATAACGTAGCATCCTGGGGGGCAACAGCCATCGGGTGTGTCTTTTGGTTAATCTCCTTTAAATATTGGTTTATTATTTTCAGCATGCGACTTTCCTATATTTTCTACGCTGGAGCATGTTTGAATCTTACGCTGTTCTTTTAGACAATTCTCAGCCTCCATACTCTTGCAGATTTATCCAGCTCTTGACCTTTGCAATTCTCTCTCTCTCTCTCTCTCTCTCAACGTAATTGTGGTCAATGTATGTTCTTTTCAGGATCTATCAGAACCCAGTACTTCTCAGGGCTGCCTCAAATGCCTTTTGGACTTCTTGTCATGTTATATCAAAGCTTCTCTGAACTTCACGATCTGCCTGAAGAGGAGCTTAATTAGTTCATTCCATGCCCGTGCTGCCAATGCAGTCTGATATTATCCATGTTGTTCGACATTGGTGCATTAATTAGGCTTTCCAGTTTGATTTATTACCCTCTGGTGTCACCAAAATCGTGTAAATGAGTATCTGTTCTATATTTCGAGTTTGGATACAAATGCAATGTAAAAATTATCTTCTATTGAATGCAGAACTGGTCTTACACCTTCTCTCAGTACTTTGCAGTGTTAAGAACACATGCACTCAGCATGCATTAGGACTTACGACTCATTTACATACAGTGCCTATTTGTGTTGCAGAGCCCACCAGAAACATACAACTGCCAAGCCATCCTCCTTGCTTGATTCGACTTTGTACTCTCGGTCATTATGTGATTCAAGATCTTCCACCTTGAATTTCAGACTCTTTAACTCTTGAAAATCTTGAACACCTCGAGTATTGTCATGTCAAGGGGGACTTGATCGATAATCTTTTTCATTAATTGCACCCCCACGGCAATAAATAATTTCTTTATTTACTCAAAGAGTCCATCCACTCATGAAACTCTATTCATTGCATATTTATCTTTACACAAAGCGTCTAAATCAGATATGAATTTTTCAACCTTCCAATTCGGCTATGCATCCTTATTTGGGTCAAATATTATATTGCAGTAACTTGGCAAACCAATTCTTAAGTTCTTTGATCTCTACTCTCGAGATGTTCTATTTTATAGAGGCAACATTATACTTGAATGTGCAAAAATAACCCTAGTCTAATCTCCCAAGTTAATTGGAGCAGTAGAGGAGTTGTCCTAGTCATTAAGGGCCGGTTGGCAAAAACAATTTATGTTCCTTGGAATAACTATTTTCGTTCTTTTGTTCCAAGAACGACCAAAAAATATAAATATATTTGGTAAAATTTTTGTTCTCGAAAATAAAAAAATCTATTTTTTTTGTTCCCGAAAATAGATTTGGAATAAAAATAAAAAGTAGAAAAAAGTAGTTTCTTGTTCTCGAAAACAATTTTTCTTTTTCTCCTCTTCTTTTTTCTTCTCTTTTCTCTTCTTCTCTTTCCTCTCCTTCTTCTTCTTTTTGGCCGGCAACCTTGCCAAAGCATCGCCAGCCTGAGCCTCGCCATGGCCGAACGAGACTCAGCCTCGCGCTGGCTGGCAAGGCAGAGCTCACCTAGATCTGGCGAGGCCGAGCTTGCCCAGCCACCGACGAGGCTCGGCCTTGCTGAGCCACCTTGCCAAGCCACCACCAGGTCGACATCACCCAATGGTGGCCCAGCGAGGCCAAGCCTCGCCGACAAGCGCAAGGCTTGGCCTCGCCAAGCCAAGGCGAGGCCAACCTCACACTGTCTAAGCGAGGTTGAGCCTCGCGGTGGCAAGTAAGCTCGCTGGACCTTGCCCAGCCGATCGCCGGTCATCGACCACAAAGGAGGAAGATAGAGAGAAAAGAGAAAAGGAAAAATATAATAAAAATATTAAAAAATTAAAAGAAACAACAAAATTATATAATTCTACCAAAAGCATTTCTTTCTCAGGAATATAAATTTTGTGCAGTTATCAAACGTGTTGTTTTACTTAGAAATTATTCCCGGGAGCAGAAATAGCATAAATCATTTCTGATAAAAAATTGTTCCCAAGAACAAAATCGTTACCAAATGCACCCTAAAAAACCAACAATTCATTAAAAGCTAGAATAAAACGAGGGAAAAACAAAACTATTGCATTGACATATGCACATGACATAAAAACTATAAATATGAGCATAGCTTTCTGTCACTTTGAAGACCAATATGGTAACAAAGACCAATATGGTAACAGACCCTAATGGTATTAACCCTACTGACAATACTATGCTTGGAGCAGCAGAGTTGGTTGCTCCCTCTACAAAATTGCCGCGAGAGTCAATAAAAAAATTGTAATACTATCAATGCCACGTGCATTTCAGCAGACAGAAAGATTGCAGGAGAAGACTTCAGGGAAAGTGTTCTCTGCTCCGGCATCCTGCCCTATCACTAATCATGTGATGGCTTCATATCTCAGGCTCCTAAAGTCCAGCTTTACTTGATCTTCAACTCAAGTCTATATACACAAGCCTAATAGTAAAATGTGCTGTCCTTGTGATTAGGAGCATCCTTGCACAGTATCGACCGCACTTCCATTATCGATCTAGGAGGTTCAACGTCTTTTTCTTGCAGAGCGTTCCCAAGAAGCTGTTGCATTTGTGAGGCAAAAGTATCATCCAAGATCTGCGCAGGTAATGCTAAAGTTATCACCATCTGGAAAAAAAAGGAGAGATAGTAGAAAAGCAAGCAGATGGAATTTCCTAACTCAATGTCGAGCGAAGCACATGCTTTTAAAGTATTCCTTTTCCATGAAATTGGGATTCCTTTCATCCTAAACACATTTATATATACTTCCACTGATTGAAATGTATAGCAAAAAAAAAAGGTACCAAGCTGACTCTTGTTAAACAGTGCCTGTGCCCTATTAACAATTAGTGTAGATAAAAGCTGATTTTGTGAACAAAGCAGTTAAACTGAGAAAGGTATCCTAAATATTTGCCAGTGATGCTCTATGCATGCTCCTCTACTCTATTAATCACTGTCAGATAAAAAAGTACCAAGCTGACTCTTTTTAAACAGTGCCTGTGCCCTATTAACAATTAGTGTAGATAAAAGCTGATCTTGTGAACAAGCAGTTAAACTGAGAAAGGTATCCTAAATATTTGCCAGTGATGCTCTATGCATGCTCTTCTACTCTATTAATCACTGTCAGATAAAAAAATCTTAAGATTCTTCTACTTACAGATACAGCAATTCGTGAACCTTTATACCACGACCTGTTCTCCTTCCTGTTCTCCAGGAAACTCAGAACATCCTGCATCATCGATGACACAAATCCTATTATTTCAGTCATCAGGAAACTGCAACAATCTGTATCGATTCATTTGAGCATAATCTACCTGTCCCATCCGGTCCCAGTAACCTCGGCAAAGAGCGACAAAGACATGAGTTTCAACAACCGTGTGGAGGTGATTCATTGTTTCCGTCAGCTGCTCTCTCAGGGGTTGCATTCTACCCCGTACATCCGATTCCACCACAGTCCCTTTGGAATCTTGCAGAACCTTTTTCAGTTTTGTAGAGGCCTGTAACTTTGACTAGAAGACAAAAAACAAACTGGAAGTCAGAGACGCGAGGAGATTGAAACAATGAGTGATGCAAGTTTACAGGATAAGCACTTCTAAATAAGTTAAAGATAAAAAGCGCAACTTGCTAAAAGTAGCATGATAATCATATAATCCAACAACGAGGCACTAAGAAAGCAAGAGCCTTTGGAAGGATGACTCCATAAATAAACTCAAGCTTGCAAGTCCTCACAAAAAATAGGGGCCTTCCACCATAGGGAACCATCAGCTATTAGATATGACTTCTAGTGTAACAGGCACCCTTTCTCTGGGACTCTCCATACTACAAGATCCAAGACTACTTTTTTGCCAACTTTTGAAAACACATGCTCATTTCGAAATTGCATGGACACAAGATCAGATTATACTTCAACATCTGACATTTCCATATAAAAATAATAACTTTCATAGAAATTATCAATGATGTGAGTCGATACTAACATTCTCAGCGAGTTTTTCCACAACAGCCTGCAGATAGTTTCTGAATTTGGCTCTCAGCATGACTGTCACTTCACTGAGACGCTCTCCAGGAGCAGTGTTTCCACTGATGGGCATGCAGGAACCCCATGACTTGAACTGGAGTTCTATCTTAGAACGTAAGACATCTAGCATTCTCTTCAGGGAATTTAGAAGTAACCCAAGCTGCACACAAGCATCATTAGGACACCAAATTATGTGACAAACACAAGAGGAACTTCAAAATATCAATTAAGGACTGGGAGACTTCATAAAATAAAGACTCACCTCATCAGGCACAGTGTAGGAGCATACTGATCGCTTTGCAAGTTTCTGAACATACTTAAGGCCAAATTTCTTAGGTGTTAGATTATCCTTTAAAGGTGAGAGGACATCTGCATATTGTTTGTCCAGAGCTTCCACCACTGCCTTTTCGATATCAGCAATAGCCTATTCAGCAAAAGAATTACAGCTATATTACACAAGGCTTTCCATCTTTATATCCTCCAAAAGAACAAGCTTACCTCCTTTCTTTTAAATCTTTTCAAGTAGAAAATAAACTCACTCACCGGCACATGCCGAGATAAATTAAAGAAAAGAAGAAGAAATATTTGAACAAGTATAATCAATATCAGCAACTTCATTTAAATGGATAAAGAGCAATAGATAATCATGTTGACATACATTTTCGAGCACAAATATGTACTCTGGCCACCTGCAAATAATGACTTCATATTCATTCAGCATCTCTCTCAGCCGATCATACATTTCATCCACGAAGGGAGTCGTAGAATGTTGAGTCCTAACACCTGACCATTTCACCTGCAAAGTGATGGAAGTGTCAACCTGATTAAGATTCTTGAAACAAAAGCAACCAATCTGGTAGGCCTTCTATTCCATTGCGAAAGTGCAAATCAGATAAGAATATGACATTGAATGCATGACGTCCTTGCAAACTCATACCTTGTCCAATTTACATGACTCGAGTAAGGCCAGGCGCTTATCTTGAATCCATACCAAAATATACAGATGGAACAATTGTTTAGCATCGACGCCACCTTTCACAGTACTGAAAATTTTGAGAAGAAAAAAAAAGGTGTTAATTTCATCCAAGGCACTGTGTCACATAGAGTAGTAGCGTATTTCATTACAGTTCCCTACCTGATTTTCCAGCTAGCAAGATCCCTCTGAAAATCAGATGTAGCAATGACAAGCTCTGCCACAGGAGGGGACGGACCAGAGGGTGGGCAAGCAGTAAGAAATGCACGCAATCTATTGCATAACTCATTGCTGTATATTGCTGAAGATAAATTTGGCAGGTCAAGGAAACTGCAACAAAAAATTATCATCAGAATAATTGCAGGACTCAGTAACTGTTCTACCAAGTAAGCAACAGAAATGTGCAGACATTCCACACAAGATGCCCCCAAGAAAATAGCATTTTGCAAGATCGCATGCGGATGAGTTGCATGTGTAATCTTTTTCCATGAAGTTGCAACCTTGAGCACAAGAAAATACCTAGGGTGGTCAACAAAATGTGGCTAGTATTGGCAGCAATCTTGCAAGTGCAAGTAGTGTGAGAGCAATAGAATGCTGTGGCTACTAAAAGAACCCAGCTAGTTTTCATAGCAGATAAGGAGTATTACTGTTGTACTTTAGTGACACCAGTGTTGACAATGAAAAAGCTTGAGAGTAGTCACATAACTATTTTTCGTGCTTAGGCATTCTGAACCAAATTGTAAGAAATTGACATGCATTATCAAGCTCAAATGCAATGCTGAATGCTGATGCTGAATGCAAATGCAACTGATTTTCCAAAACAAGCCTTTTGTGTCTTACAATGAGCATGAGAGCATACCTAGGCAGTATATGCTGATTATGGATCTCAATATCCGTGGAAATTTCATTCTTTATATTCATGCAAAGTGCGGTCATCTTCTGGTAGGCAGTGGACATAGATACAGGATCCATCTGCATAAACTCAGTATTGCTTGTAACATATTCATCAGTCTCAGTCAAGTGTCTTCTTGATCTTTTTCTGGCGGCAGTCTGCAAGCAAAATGCAGGTTAATAAGGTAAAAAGGAATTAAGAGTAAATAAATCGCACAAATAAAGGAAATTGGCATTTGGGAGTATGCCAGTATCTTGGACCTGGAAATACTGACACAGGCTAGTCTGTGCCTCGGGAGACAGTATATCATGAAGCAGCGTATATAATTTGATAGCAGGTTCCAAGGCAGGTGCAGCAACCCCAGTTGCGGGCCTGAAAACATCCATAATCCCCGAGAGTGTTGACTCATCCAGTGACTTGTAGTTCTCAAAAACAAGAGCAAGGATCTGTTCAATCTGCTCCTTGGCTTCTCCCAATATGCGGTTCTATTGAAGCGAGTGAAGATAGTACATAAAATTCAGGATGAATGCACTCAAGCATAAAGCCCAGAATTGAAAGGACTGAAGAAGAAAAGAAGCTATCAAAGAAAATAAAAAAGTTGTACAAAAGGCAACAGAGGCTGTCCCACCATCTAACACAATCAAATTCTTATGACGGGAAAAGAACTCCAAAGCTGAAATTTACCTCCTGATGGCTTAATGTGCCTCTACTTTGGCCCTTCGTAAGTACAGGGATCAATAAGTCATACACCAGTTTAAGGCAGTCGGCAGTAGGAGTGGCCACATCCATTATGTATGAAAGGTATCTGCAGAGAATGTGAAAATCTCAACCACAACAGGAAATTGCCAGAAAAGATAGAACGGTGTTTATTGATCGATGACATCATTAACAACTCCAACAGAAAGTGCAGCGAAACCAACCGTCTCCCTACCTCAGCTTGGTGTAGACTTCAGAAACTCCATAATATGAAGCAAACTCTGTTAAAAGCCATTTCCAAGGATCATCCAACAACAGGCTCCTTTGTTGAAACTGCTGCACCTTCATAGCAACTTCTAGGACCAGGTCATATGCAACAGTTTCTGCAACAGTCCCATACTAGAATCCAAAGAAATAGGAAGTCAACAACAGCCAAGAGAAGACATTAAAATTCAAATCATCCACAAGTGTTCAAGAAAGAACTGAGATATTGACAGATCATTAAAGGGATAAGCATGTTCCTCAATCAAACAAAGAATCACTGCATTAAACCATGGTAAGTCTCTGAGCTGCTTAGATTGCAGGAACCATGGTAAATCTCTGAGCTGCTCAGTTGGCAGAGTAAACCATGGTAAGTCTTTGAGCTGCTTAATTTGCAGAGTTCCCACCCCACAGTTCAACTGTGACCCAGGGCCTTAGCAGGCTCTCAGAGAAGTAAATAGGTGATTGCAATCGACAGTAACCTCTAAACAGTTGTTACTAGCCACATATAGCTCCGCACAATAAGGAAGCAAGAAGGCTGGAAAGCTTAGTCTAAAAGCATTTTCGGATTCTGCTCCAATGTCCTTCCCTAGTTAATTTAATAATTTTTTTAATTCTAAGATACTTCTTACTATAGATATCCATCTTCTATCCCAGTAACTTCCTGTGGATTAGAAGGAAACCTCATTTAGTCTGGTTGAAATGTTCAAAAGGATGCATGATGACACGAATTTCTGGACAAGAAGGGAAATTTCTGAATGATCAAATTTACGACTTCAAACCAGAAAATTGCAAAACTTTTACTCTCCTCTCTGACATGGCCTTTGTTAGAAAACAGGATTATAAAAACAGCTGCCCTCAGCAGTTTGAAGATACTCTGTTATCAGCTTCTTAATATCACATGCTCTACTTTAATGACCACAGAAGTCAGAGCCAACTTGGACACAAAAACTTCACGATTTGTGTTTGTATAGTCGTAGGCATCTACATGAGATCTCAGATACGTCATGTAGAAAACTAGAAAGTAATGATAATCTAAACTTACTCAACAAAGCACAAGTATCAATCTAATGCTACTAAAGAAACTCACCTTGAGATGACTATTGTCTTCAGAACTAGTTGAGTAATTTATATATAACTGCAGTTTCCCTACAAGCTCATGATCTGGCTCACGATAAATAGACCACCAGCGCAACTTGTCAGCCTGAATCCAATATCAAGACAAGCTTATGTTAACTTCCTCACTGAAAAATCTATCAGGAGCCGAGAGTAACCACCCCAACAAAGTATTGCCCAAGTTAAAACTTCTGCAGGAACTAAGAACTTGTATTGAAAAAGTCATAACAAGAAGTTACCGGGTCATTGGCAATAGTTGCCACCTGTGCCAGGACACGACCATAATGCTTCCCCTTCGAATCCTGAACTTCAACAGTTAGATCATCTCCTGCACCATCTGGAAAGCTGTGGAGTTGTTCAATAAAAAATTCTTGCACGATAGAATTACAGAGAGTTGAAAATAACACAGATGACTTACAAGACATGAGTTTCACCAGATCCAGGTTGCATGCGTATGGCATCTTCTTCACTTGTACTTTTCAGTCTCAACAGACAAGAGTATGTTTCTGATGATGTTTGACATAAAATGTTTAGTCCATAAGTTAAATAGCAATAGATTTCTAAAGAAAATGAAACTGAAACATATCATGCTGTTGTGAGGAACAATATACATTCATTACTCAAACTAAGCCCCTATTTCCGTATTCCATATGGCTAATTTGCTCACATTTCTAAGAAACTGGCAAAAGAACTTCTTGCCATATAGATTCTCATGTTCTAAGATGCATAGTAGATGGACTAGTTAATTGTCTGTCATCCCCAGTTTATATCTCAAAGTCCTTATAGGTGCTCACTAACTAAACATATCAGCAATTGCAGATATATAGTAAAACACAGGGCTTTCACTTCCCACCACTAGGAAGGCACTGTGAATCTTCATTTACCTTGCACAACCTCATATGATGTTGAGCTGTTACGCAGACTTGTCACCCCAGTTTTCAGAAGTCCCGAAACTTGCTTCAAGTAACGAGTACTGGCATTTACATACGCCAAGCTCTGGCGTGAGAAGGAACCCCTTGCTGCAATTCTGGGCGTTCTGTGGACATTTCCAAGAGCTTGCCATTTAGAGGACAGAGTTGACTGAATGTTGGAGAAGTTATGTCGTAGAACTTCCATTTTTAGCGATGGCATTCTCAATGAAGAAGGTGTCTTCAGAGCTAGTATATTGCATCCCGTAGGGGGATCCAGGACCGTTTTAACTTTCCTTACTGCAAAAAGTAAGGACATATTAGGAGCATGGACTCTATATAAACAAAATTATATGCAGCCTAAGAATGGAGACAAATAAGTTATAGTGACCAACAAAGGATGATAGAATACCTTGAACCTTCATCTTGCCAATAATTTTCTTGGGTTTTGGCGCAGCTCCCTCACTGGCAAGCTCAGCCGATCGCTTAGACAGGAGTTCCTCCTCTGACTGCAGGAGAACTTGCTGCAAGCTGTAGAACACAAGGTTTCAGGCAGCTGACCATTAACTTGACAAAGCACGAGGGAAAGCAACTCTGACGCAAAAAGAATTCGATGTCAGAAACCATGGAGAAAAAGAAAGGCTTACTCACCTAAATGCATCCCTCAGCAGAAGACACTCATTTTCCAGAAACCTAGGAGCCTCCATGCAGCCCCTAGCCCAAGCATTGAGGCAAAGGCGTACACATGCGTCATATGCTATCACAGCATGCCAAGGACCCAATGCACTGCATAGTGTTTAAAGTAAAGGAAACAGAATAAACAACAGATTACAGGTCAAAAGAACTGATTATTGTCAACAGAAGCCACAACTACGATCATCAAATGTTACCTTGCATGAAACGCTGGAAGACGAGGAGGGTGTGAACTGGAGGGCAAAACAGTTTCTGCGCTAGGAGTAGCCCTGTGGATTGGGAGCAAGCCATGATATGAGTGTCAATTCCAGAGAAAATCAGTAAAAAGCTCTTTTAGTTTAGTGCTTCGTGCATAGAGATATGGTTTTAATGGAGAGAACAATTACAGAGCTTCAACACACCTGACAAATTGCTCTGCACTCTTACTCACACTTTCATTCCTATTATTCCCAGATGTTAATTTAACTATTACTGGGGCGTTGGTAGCTTTGAGACCTGCAGAGTCTTGAATTCCTGCTCTACTTTGAGCTCGAGAGGCTGGTGTTTGTTCAACTGGTTTTCTGATTTCATGGGCAGAACTGCTAAAAGGAGGCGCACTGGGAATATCATCATCTGAATATTTACCATTCTGCATTTTTCTGGCACTATCCTGCAAAAAAGGCTCCTTCAGCAAAATGATCGACTTCACAAGGATTCTGAACTCAAATCTCTGGTTACTACTTCCATCCAACTAAGAAGTTTCTTGAAACAATAACAATACCAATAACAGGCACCAATTGCCAACAAATTGGAAAACCTGCTTACAACTCCAAACGCACATGTACATAGTCAAAGTTAAATGCCAATATTAAGAGCAACAGACTAGTGACCTACAACAGCCCTATTCACAATAAAGCAGAAAAATGCGGATTATGCTATTTTAACCATTTCATAGAGGATCTTCATCACGTTCAATCAGTATAGCATGCCAGCTTGTTTGCATTTATCTACTGCAGATATTAATACGCATCAGCAGAGAGTAATTCATTATAGATAAACATTCAACTTTTTCGATCAATAGTGTACCCCATTGCTGCTTTGGGAACAACACTCTTGAATTCATGCATCATTTAGCAATATAGTCTATATTTTATCTTAAACTCTAGGTATTGTTCTGCTGGCCATTGTTCTTATAGACATTTGAACAAATATACCTTGATCACCGCATGCGAAAGGTAGGATTACTCAATCATCAAGCGCACATGCAGTGTCATATTGGACACAAAAATTACCAGATATGCTGAATTTCAGATAAGACTAACTCAATTAAAGGCAGATTATTATTTTTTTTTTTTAAAGACGAACCTTCACAGCAGTAGATTCTGTATTAACTCGCGACGGCACGCTCGAGGCATATCCTTCAGAACCATATGCTCTACTCCGTGGAATAGTCCCATTTATGCTACCGACTTGTGTGGTAGAGAATTCTGAGCTAGCAGCTGAATCAGATGACTCATCCTCCTCTGTGTAGCCATTCTGTCTAACTGGGTACCTCCCATTCCCTTTTACTCTTATATTAGCCTGTCTACCCACCATTGTTTCCACCGAAGAACTGACATCTGAGTACATATAATCAGTGGTATATCGTGGCTGGCCTTGCGAAGGGTTCCTCGATCCATGAGCCTTTCCATTGCCAACTCTTTCATCTCGAGGAGACGAATCCAGGGAGTAACGGCCACCATAAACTTCTTCTTCTGAATCGGTGATCTCGTCATTCTCTGTCCCCGACCCACTGTCCTCAGCATTGCGATGAATAGCACTTGCCACTGGGATTGCACTTGCAGGGAGATGGCCACTACGGAACTTCGACGTCGGAGGCAGTACAAAACCATGGCCACCTTTTCGTGTGCCAATGACAGGATCCATCCTCGTCCTCACAGTCGAATGTGGGAGCACACCGTTATTCTGAAAAGGAACAAGAACCACACTCACACATCAAAATCATTGCAAAAAATCGATTAACCGAAAGCTTTGAAAATCACAGCCCCCAACTCATGTGGCAGGAAACGACAGAATCTGAGAAAATTTGCACCAACCGAATGAGAAATTGCACAACTTTAATTGCGTCGAAGTGAATAATAAATCACGAGAAACCATATAAAGAATTGCAAATCTCCATCCAATATTTCTTTCGAACAACAAGGAAGCAGCACTCGTACAGAGAGAAACACAAAAAAAATCCAAAAACAGAGAATGTAGCTTCTCTAGAGGATGTTAAGACATCAAACGGACAGAAATCCGCAATCTCGCTAGTCCCTAGGACGGCATCAAACATCAAAGGAACAAAACATGCGAAGTGCCCCGAGATCACCATCAACAACAAAAGAAAAAACCCACAAACGAAAAACCCAAAATTTAACATCGCAGTAGAAAAAGGAGAAACTTTGATCCGGGGACGAGGCCGACCTCTCTTACCCATCTGAGGGCATTGGTGTCCAGGCCGTCGGTGAACATCTTTTTCCACCCAGCAAGTGAAATTCCTCCTACCCAACAGAAATCCTCAGATCCTCGACGACTCCAGGTGGGAACGCGAACGCGCAGCCGGGTGCGTCGTCTCGACGCTGCGCACGAGGAGCTTCGGAGACGTAACGCTAATGCGGAAGCGCACTTAAAGCGCCTAAACTACTGAGCAGAGCAGAGCACGAGATTAGGGAAGAGAGAGAATGTGCACTGGCTTGGCTCTTCTGCAGCGGAAGATTTCCTACTTCAGCTTCTGCCGATGCACCACGGCTTCTCTCCAAAAGGAAGCAGCAGATTATGGGACTGTCGCTCTCCCTGAAAATCAAAAAAACCATAAAAAAAATAAATCGGTGATTTTTCTTTTTCATTGTTAATATTATTATCGTCGTCGTTATGTAATTTTTTTTCCCAATACGAAAGATTCCCCTTTTCTTTTAAAATTTCTCTCTTTTTTCTTTTTTTTTTCCCTTCGCCGAGCGAGACCAATAATTCGAAGACAGTTTGTCAGACGGTGTCGTTTAGTGGTTCGTACCGCGCCCCGTTCCGAGAAAGGGGAACGTCGTCGGATTTGGAACACGATCCATGTGGGCCCCGTCTCGGGTGATTATTTAGGAGGGGAAATTTTAATTGAAATAAGAAAAAAATGACATAAATAATCTCGAATTTCGACCAAATATGAAATGTGATCCCTGAATTAACATGAATCATGTTCAACATAATTCCACTAAATAAATTAAAAGTTAGGATTAAGGAATTATTTGAGTCATTATTTATTAAAAGAATTATTTCCTTTAAATTTGCGCCGTAGCAAAAAGGGGTGGGCATCGGGCACGTAGTAAAAAGCGACGGGAGTGGGGAGCAACGGGAAGTACGACGTGGCAGTGAGAGAGAGAGAGAGGAGCTGGCCTTTTCTTGTTGGCTAAGTTTTAAGGTTTTTTAACAATAAAATAGACAAAAAAAATAAAAATAAAATAAAATAGACAAAAATCCTTAAACAGTCGAACGTTGGGAAAGTGGGGGCCACGGGCGGACCGGAGGGAGGCACGTCCTTATTATTCCTTCCCCCACGCCCTTTGCTTTGCTTTTCTTTTTTTTTTTCGGTTTCTTTTTCTTTTGTTGCTTCTTTTTAATTATTTTAATTTTGTTATGGCTAATAAAGCTGCTTTTTTTGTTGTTAATCTAATCCCATCTAATCTCCCGCTAAATGCGAACGAAGTCGCTAACGTGGTTGACGTGAGTGGCGTGGAGCGGGTCCCACTCCTGCCCCCTTCATGCCTTCTGTCTTCCTCGACACCGTGGTCTCCAGGGAAGAATTTCTTCTTCTTTTTTTCAATTCGTTATGTCCGACTAATTTCAAGTTAAATATTCCATTAAATAAGGATTACACGAATCTTCAGTTTTTATTCGAAAGTAAAGATTTCATTCATGATACTCCTGTGATGAGTACACTACACTATTGTCCCACTAGAATATATCCCTCTCAATAATGAAGTATATTTATGGAGATTAATGTTTTCCTATCAACTAATATTGTTAGAGATATGAGTAAATATTATTTGATATTTCATTAAATTCTAGAATAAGTAATTTCCTTTCCTATAAGTATTGTCTAAATATAAATACCATTCTTTAATAATTTGTCAAGTAAAGCCAGTTGAGGAAACGTAAATTATTTGTTGACTCTCTCTCCTTTTCCCTTGGAGATCCTCAAATAATTACGCTCCTCGTCAAAATGGAATATAATATTGACTGATCAATGGACCTTATATCATCATCTATGATGAACACACACTACAATTTAGGTTCACTCTCCTCAATGCCATCATCATATGGAGACACGAAAAAAGAGGATGAACAGACTTTTAGATCTTGAATTAGATCGAGAGATATATGATAAGCACGGAAACATATTTTCGTAAATACCTAATGGAAATGAGCATGTTGTCCGATGTATCTCTTGCCCCCAACACCGTCACTAATTCTCATCATGACTTTGAAATGTCACATCTACTTCGATTACTAAAGCCGGTGGTTGTTATCATTTGTCATATTTAAATTAAAGCGCCCCATCTATTGTCCGTCATGAAACTTAACTCGAGCCCAAAAAAATGTGAAAAAAAATCAAATCATTGCATACCCCAGCAGCAGTACCAGGGAGGCAAGAGGGTCTCCATCAAGCCGAAGTTCAAAGCGAGCTATAATGTCCTTTTCAGCGCGACCAGCATCAAAGGGGGGACCGACCAGAAGGTACCGTTTTTTTGAATCCGGGTGTGCTCGTCACATGGGGGTTGGCATTAATACCCGGAAACCCTAGTTTAATCAAATTTTCTTTGGTTTTAACTTCCGGAGAAAGGACTTGCCAAATTCCCCAGATTTCCACGTTGACTCCAGCTCAAGCGCAGATCACGACCCTCGATACTACCATCATTTCAAAAAAGCTTCACGGGAATGACACTGACGGCTAAAAAACACTGGTGATAAAGAAAGGGAAAGAGAGGGCATTGGCTCGGCCGGTCCTGTGTGCTCTCTTTTGGCGCTTTCTTTGCGACCAAGAAAATGTTCCCGCTTTGGGCCCCCGGGGGGCCACCGATCGATCGAACGCTTTGCTTCTCCATCGCCAGCTGACCCTTTTTTTTGTTTTGTTTAGCATTTGCAATTTAAAGGCTGCATAGAAGGATCGGCATCTGTGATGGAAACGTTGAGAATACAAATCCGGGTATATTTTTCGACACTTTTGTTGCTGAATTGGGAAACAAGAAACCAAAATGGGCGGATCGCTATGTTTGATCGGGAGTGGTCGAGATGTGGGCGAACGGTTAAAGAGAAATTCGAAAGCCCCACCTTAAGAATGAAAAGTATGAAGAGTCAAATCAAGTAGGTAGGAAATTTGCTTTTGTGACTTCAAATTCCATGCTACATTACAGGCATATGAGATGGTTATTGCCTCTATAATTACTAAGGATGAGCATCAGTGCATCGGTCTAGTTCCTAGTTTGGTGCAAATTGGACTGATATTTTTCTTTTTTTACAATTCCCAAAACATGATTAGGGGCAGAAGATTCAAAATCCAACAAAAGTGACCTTCATTCGGATATCTAGGGATTTATAGAAAATGAACTCAAGACCCATACTTGCGCACCTAATTCCCTTTTTATGGCTTCCTTCATGTCATGTTATGTTTCAACAATTGTTTTAGTGAGGTTTACTTCCAAACAAGCGTGAAACGATATGATTACATAGGCAAGACAACCCCCTCCGAGAATGACAACTTGCTAAGAGCGAGAACACACTTGCATGTAACCTTGCAGAAAATACAAGGGAAAATAAAAGATTTATTGGACCCACCTAAGAACCGGTTCCCGGTTCCGCAACGGGTCCACTTCTAGGGCGGCTCGTCTCACCCTAGAACCTATCACCGTAGTAGTTACCCAAAAAAATAGCATGTATCAAGGCCCATCCTTTAGTCACCGGGCTTCAGCTCAGTGGTCTCTCTTAGATCTCAGAGCTGAAGAGATGAAATTCAGCTTGGATTCTAGGGCTAAAGCAACAGCCCATGACCACCTGTCGAGGCCTATCATTTCATTCTTGGCCCAATTGAGGCCAGGCACTGGGGCGGGGCACAATTCGCGCGGTCACTGGGCCAGGCCCAAATGAATTCTAATTCTACTTACGCAACGAATCTCCACGGGCCCTAATTGAACAAGCATCTACGTGCTTTTTTACGAGACCGCGTGCCGTGACATCCAAATATGCTATTTTGTGTAAATGTCACCCTGTCAATATGGAGGATTGCCAATTGGAAGTGATCTCCGAGCAAGCCCTGATGGGGGCAGCTCAGGAGATCATTCTTTATGCATTGCCTAGGCTGGGTTCTAACCTAATAGATAGAGGAGAGTGTTCGGCTCGAATCTCGAGCTAAAGTTGGGCGGACCGAGCCTTTTAATTCGAGATCACCATGCAAGTCCATCATCCTTTTGCCCTTGGGGCTTGGGCTGGCACAGTGGGCCGCCCGCCCTTCGATTTCGTTTGCTGCCAATCACGTCAATAATTATTTGATTGTTTTGTTCTTGGCAAGGAGGGTAGAGGTCACCGACTTTGTTTATCTGAATAAATCACATCAAGTTACAACGTAATGGTGTCGAAGGGGTTGAATGCAGCTTTAGTTTTATAAGTTCCGTGCTTGGTCTGACGCTCCATTTGCACGTCCAAGGTCATAAGTTCGATCCTCAACCTACCCTCGGTCTTAGGATATTTTGGTTAATCTGCGAAGAGCGAGCCTAGCCTTATGTGTATCGCTAGCCTCGAGTTTCGTTGCTCACGCATCGTGACATTGTGGTGACGGGCTCATCAGCCAACATTGATTTGGTCCAACGTGTTGAATGAGGCGTGAAGCCATGAACTCTTGCACGCGCCATTCAGTACGAAACCAACGCGTGCATATCTTATCCGTTTACCAGTTCATGCAGAAGCGTATACCTCAATTAGCGGATCTGGGGACCAACGTGACTCAATTGAAACTCTACGCGTGCAAGGTCAATAGTTCTGCCAACGAAAAGTCGAAAGGGCAAATCACCCGTCGTTCGACTCGATGATGTTGGCTAGGCCCCATCGCTTGGTAGTAAGCAATTCGTGCACGGTTGGTGCGTATGAGCTCATTTCGTCTCGACCATCATATCTCACCGCGTGGGAAATCCCGCATGGGGGCCCGCGCCACGCAAAGGTCTAATCCGACCAAACGAGCCCTCCATGCGGGCCGGCCGTGCATCGAAAGAAAAATTCCGGCGGTTTGGTCGCTGTTGCTTCCTCACGTGCGATTAAGCCGGAATCGTGATCATCGCTTTCAGCCGCTCTTTTAGACCGTCGAAGAGACCATATCCCACAGCTGTTCTCCAGCGTTTTTGAGCTCTTTATTAAACTCGACAGCTCCGCGAACGATTACTTTAAACGACCGGTTTTCAACCCCGACCACAGTTTGCCAAAATCCTCGTCGCTCGCACGCGAAGCGCCCGCGATGTCGTGTCGCCTAGTCAACAATTGCTTAGCGAAAGTTCCATCCTGTTTCCCATCGATGGAGTTGGACACCGTAAGAGGATCTCACGCACGGCGACCGAAGAGCGAGCACGAGAATTGACCAGCGGGAGAAACTAAGGTCAATTAAAAAAATAAAGATTAATACGATAAAAAATCTTAAATTGAGATACGAATTTATTTTAAAATAATTTTTTTGTTATAAAAAATTTCAAAACTGATAGTATGATACACCTGCGAAACTAATTTTTCTATCATAAAAACTTAAAACCAGTATACTTGTAATAAATTTACCCGAATTTAATATTTTTTACCAAAAAAACCCAAAATTAATATACCCATAATAAATTTATCAAAAAATTCAAAATCGATATACTTATGATAAATTTACCCCGTTAATTTTATCGTCAAATTGCTTAATTGAATACATTGACGGATGTACCAGTTCAAGGTTTTACCTTTTATTTGTCGTAAGTATACCAATTCATGATTTTGTGCAGTATTAATCCATTGAAAATACTAATTTATCACAAATGCACCAGTTAGGAATATACAAAAGAGCCAGAAATTACCTAAATCGGTCGAAATCGTTCCCAAGGGAGTTGGCCCGATTCTTGAAGCTAATTCGGTTTTCGACTCCAATTTATTAGAATTAGTGAAGTATCGATCTAGTTCCCAGTTTTGGGTGTGGAATGACCCACTCATTCACCCGGACCAAATAAGTAATATAAGAATATATATTTAATTTTTAAGAAAATATTTCGACCAAAAAACAATTTAAGAAAAATGAAAATCCTAAAACCCATAATTTGGAGCTCAACACCCACTAAGTGTTCATTTCATCTTACTCTCACCTCGAATCTTTTTACTGGTATTACAATTAAAACTATGCAAGTTTTTTGTTTATTGTTTTACTTTGACTTATTGGAAAATGTTGCACTAAATGCGAGGGGCTTGGTGGGATCAATTCCATACACCCAACTGGATCAAAGGTGGATCTATGAAACTAATGGATGATTCTCGATTTTAAATTTTTGGAACCGCTTCTTAATGGGCGGTTCTCAGTTCTAATGTGGGAATCGTCTAACTAGACCATACTCACCCCTCATACTAGTTTGGAGATTTTTAGTGGAATTTAGAGTAATTTTATCGATCTATATTAGTTTGAGATTTAAGTAAATTTGTCGTAACGTGTTAATTTGAAATTTTTCAAGATATAAATTAGGAACAAAAGGATAAACATCGGGGCGTGTGCGGATGCACTCGCTTTTGCAGCTGATGAGTACGGCTATGGACAAAAAGGCTACACGGGCTAATTTTCGCCCTCTCTCTCTCTTCTCTGCCTGTCTCGCGTGCTACGATAAACAATGGTTTGACCGAGCAAGCAAGAGAGTGTTTTCATCCACCTCCGCGGACTGATCTGGTTCAGGCTCTGCGCGAAGATTCGGGGCGTGGGCGGGTGTGGATGCACGAGCCGGAGCGTGCGCCCCCGTGCATGCGGGGATGGTGGCGATGCGATGCGATGCGATGTGATCCTCTCTCCTCTTTCCTCTCTCCAGCCCCTCCGCTCCGCCTCGAAATCAGAAAAAAAAAATCTCCATCAAGTCCAGCACCTATTTCCAAGAGATTTTCTAAAGATGGTGCTAGATGATCGCACCCCCCCCGACCTTGGAAAAAATTATCCATCTCTCTCTCTGAGAGATTCTCTCATTCATTAATCAGTCCTCCCCCATCGTTAGGAATAAAACCTACCCACGCCTAGTTTCTAGAGCACGGGAATTGGGGACGTTAGATTCTGTTTCGGTCATTCAGGAAAAAAGAATCACGTCATGTTCGGTAGGAAATTTGGCCACCGCCTTCTGAATTCCCACGATTAATTATCTTGTTTTGAAAATTCACATTAGGACCTACTTGTACAAGCGCAGCATAAATATATCATTATTGCATGTGTACTTTAAGTAGTGTCCGAGGGACACTTGTTCAACGATTATGTCTTCGTGATGAGCATGATTGAATGCCGTCTTGAAACGATTATTCTGAATAGAGTATGCCTGACGATGGTTAACACGATCCGTATTTTACGAAAGTCTTGTTAATAAGTGCCCTTAAGATACTAGTTAAGAGTGAAAATAATACTTTTTCTTAAGACGTCTCAAAGGTCGGTGAGTTATACATTTTAATAAAAGTTATTATGTTATCCATCATCAATGAAATCTGAATTCCATCGTTGAGGTGCTAATATGGATTTTTAAGATAATCACTGTAAAATTAAGACAAAAAATAAATTTGGACTTTGCCATTGAAAATTTAAATTTATATGTATATGCGAATATGATTGATCTGGATAAATTAGATGGCATTATTTTCTACTCTACAGATTTTATTTATCACCAAGGCAAGGTAATAAGTCTACATCTTTGCAAGTTTGCTATATTTTTGTGCATTAAATGAATTATTATGGTGTTTTGAATGAATCTTTTATAAATAGAAAAGACAGATGACATCCTAATTTTTTTTCCAAGAACCTACCCATGCCTAGTTTCTAGAAAATGGGGATTGGGAAATTTAGATTTTGTTTTGATTATTTAGGGGAAAAAAAGGTCATGTTTGGTAGGAAATTTGGCCATGGCCTTTTGAATTCCCGCAATTAATTATCTCGTTTTGAAAATTTACATTGGGACCTACTTATACAAGCGCAGTGTGAATGTATCATCATCGCATGTGTACTTTAAGGAGTGTCCGAGGGACACTTATTCAACAATTATTTCTTTGTGATAGGCATGATTGACTGCCGTCTCGAAAAATTATTCTAAATAAAGCATGCTCGATGGTTGTTAACATGACCTGTATTTTACGAAAGTCTTGTTAATGAGTACCCTTAAGATACTAGTTAAGAGTGAAGATAATACTAGTCGGTGATTTATACATTTTAATAAGAGCTATTATATCATCCATTATTGGTGGAATATGAATTCTGTCATTGCGTTATTGATATGGAAGCTTCGGTTGTTTCTAAGATAATCACTGTAAAATTAAGACAAAAAATAAATTTAGACTTTGACACTGAAAATTTAAATTTACGTATATGCAAATATAATAGCTCTGGATAAATTAGATGGCATTATTCTATCTACTCTACAGATTTTATTGATCACGAAGACAAGGTAATGAGTCTACATCTTTGCAATTTTGCTATATTTATCGTGCATTAATGGATTATTATGGTAATTTGAATGAATTTTTTATAAATAGAAAAGATGGATGACGTCCTAATTTGTTTAATGTTTGGTTGGAAATTTGGCCATCGCCTTCTGAATTCCCGCAATTAATTATCTTGTTTATAAAATTACATTAGGACGTACGAGTACATGCACGGCGTGAATGTATCATCATCGTATTTATACTTTAAGGAGTGTCCGAGGGACTTGTTCAACGATTAATCGATGAAATTTTATAATTTCTAAAGTACAGACTGTTTTCGTGATATGCATGATCGAATGCCGCCTTGAAAAAATTATTCTAAACAAAGCATGCTTGACGGTTATTAACATCATCCATATTTTATAGAAGTCTTATCAACAAGTATAGTAAAAGTGAAAATAGTACTTTTTTTAATACGGTGAGTTATACATTATAATAAGAGTCATTGTATCATCCACCAGGACCACCACCCATGGAATCCGAATTCCATCATCAAGTTATTGATATAAAAACTCGCCCATGGAATCAAAATTCCATCATCAAGTTACCGATTTGGAAACTTTGGTTGTTTTCAAATATAACCACTAAAAAATTAAGATAAAAAACTTTCCTACCAAAAAATTAAATTTATTTATACACAAATATGATAGCTCTAGATGAATTAGAGGGCATTATCCCTCTCATCTACAGACGACAAGGTGACGAGTGTACATCTTATCTTCGTGACCAATGAGATTATCAACTAAAATTTAATATTTGTTATATATTTTTTTGTAAAATAAATGGAATATTATGGTGTTTCGAATGAAATTTTTATAAATAAAATTACATTAGGACGTACAAGTACATGCGCGGCGTGAATGTATCATTATCGTATTTATACTTTAAGGAGTGTCCGAGGGACACTTGTTCAACAATAAATCAATGAAATTTTATAATTTCTAAAGTACAAACTGTTTTCGTGATATGCATGATCAAATGCCGCCTTGAAAAAATTATTCTAAACAAAGCATGCTTGACGATTGTTAATATCATCCATATTTTATAGAAGTCTTATCAACAAGTACAGTAAAAGTGAAAATAATACTTTTTAACACGGTGAGTTATACATTATAATAAGAGTTATTGTATCATCCACCACCCGTGGAATCTAAATTCCATCATCAAGTTACTGATTCGGAAACTTCGGTTGTTTTCAAATATAAACACTAAAAAATTAAGATAAAAAACTTTCCTACCAAAAAATTAAATTTATTTATACACAAATATGACAGCTCTAGATGAATTAGAGGGCATTATCCCTCTAATCTACAGACGACAAGGTGATGAGTGTACGTACATCTTATCTTCGTGACCAATGAGATTATCAACTAAAATTTAATATTTGTTATATTTTTCGTAAAATAAATGGACTATTACGGTGTTTCGAATGAAATTTTTATAAATAGAAAGGACGGATGACGTCCTAATTTTTTTTTTTTTTTGGCCCTATTGGAAAAAGTAAGGTTTCCATTGTCGACTCGCTTTTCTCGCTCGTCGTTTCGTGTTTCGCGTTGGGCGTGGGGGGCGTTTTACGGTAATAAAAAACATAGAGGGGATTCGACTTCGTGCTGACGTAAGCCGTTGTCCCCATTGACCCGAAAACGACATGCGAGGGTGGAAAGGAGGTAGGCACGCGTACCGCGTTTTTGGGGGGAAAAAGAATAAAACGCTGCGTCGTCGTCTCCGTATTTTTATTTATTCACCTTTTTTTTTTGTAATGTTTTTTTTTTTTCAAACTATACAAGAAATTAAATTTCTGTACTGTCGAACGCGTCAAACCTGGGAACCGCGTGGGGCTTTTTATTCCCTCTTCCTGGATATTCGGTGGTCACCATCGGTGATTCTTATCTTTTTTTTTTTTTTTTTTCTCCTTTTCCAAACCCATAAGCTGAACTATAAATATATAAAAAAATAATTTACTTCATTTTTAAAAAAATTAATATTATGAAAAATCTTCAAATGATTTGTGATAAATTTTCTCTCTACAAAAAAATCACAAACTAATACGTAAATGACAAATGGAAAGTAAAATCTTAAATCGATATATTTATCAATCGTCACTTGTTATCAAATTTAGTAATTTAATGATAGAATTTAATTAAAATTAACAGAAAGTAAAATTTTCGTAAGTTTACTGATTTAGGATTTCTTATAGTCAAAAAATTAATTTGAGATAAATTTGTTACGGTTATATCAGTTTGAGATTTTACGTGATATTAACATTTTTTTTTAATGAGTATCGTGGTTTATTTATTCTTCCACTAATCTTGAAATCAAGTTGAATGAGAAACCCTTTAAATTTCTCGCGGCCCTTCCTTAAATTGAAACCACGGCAAATATATGAATTGGATATAAACATCGGAACCATACCCACGCTCGTAGATCAACCCAGTGACGGTCATCTGGAGCAATGGCCACTGCACGCGGATTTTATCATTCATTGAACCAAATATGTCATTGGTAGATGTCATGCCGATTGAAAGGCTCCAATCTGAAGGTATAATTAGGTGCAACCCGGGGAAGAAAAGGAAGGATTTGCGAAATCAATAGCTCATGGTATCTCGTGTTTGACTAAATTGAGATTTGTTCTCACGCGGTAGGATTTCCAACTCGATTGAAATTTAGGCCAAGTCAAAAAAGAATGGACCCCGGCCACGACCTTAACATTTCATGGGTGGATGCTAATGCCATGTCAAAAACCAGCACTTACGTAGTTGCTTTCTAAGTGGAAATCAAGGTGCCTACTTTTATGAATCGATTTGTCTGTAGTCTTGCCAAATTAATGGAATCTCAATGCTTCCATCCCATGATGACATCGTTAATGTGGTCGCTAGATTGAATCGAATCTGTCAGCCCCATGCAATAACTCTGCCGTTGAAGAAATCACCCCTTTTGCACTATCTCGAAGTTGAATTTTGAAGGAACACAGAGATGCAAGATTGAAGTCTCGCCATGCCAATGATGCGGAATACCCTTTTTTTGGTTGTTGTCTCCTTAGACATCTTGTCGGCAAAATAAAATATCCGAAGTTGGTAATTCAAAGCGATAACGATTAAATTATAAAACGAAACACTGTGACGACACTAGGGATGTGCTCGCACGTCCATCGCCCCAAGCAAAGCTTTGGCAAAAGCTTATCTCCCTCCCGTCATGCCACGGATCCTTTTGGTCATGGAATGGAAACAACCGAGCACAAACCGATCCCACGTGTTTGATGATGAAACCTCCATGCGCCGCTCGTCGCCGTCACAACCCAACCCATCTCGAATATCTCCGATCTTTTCTATTCGCCTCCTCTCGAGGTACTGAACTCGTATTAAATTTCCGCCCCCACCTCAAGCACCCATTAGAAAAATCATTAGGGTTGAAGAACGAGCAGGAATGGCGGATGAAAAGTCCAAGGAAGTGGGTGATGCTCATTAGAATATCGAGAGAAAAGCAAGGTGGCGATGAGGGCATGGATTGCGATTCCATGCTCTCCGGTTCCTCATTTGCGCATCGATTCGGGAGGCGTGTGAGGGTTTTTGAGTGGGGGAGTGGAGAAGGTATTCTTTCGCTTTCCAAGCGTGGGTTGTATTTGTTGGAGAATCCACAACCAAATTGGCTCCTCCACCAAACCCTTTCTCCCTCGTTTTTTCAATTGCCAATCGAAGGCTTTTTAGCCCCACCAAACCCTAGCTTAAGCAAAGAAAAAGGAGGTCTCTTTCCCATTCCCTTAATCATAAACTTTTCCTTTTCCCCTCCTTTGTTTATTCTAAGACAGTTTTTAGTGGCAGAAAACAAGGGAAGGAAAAAGAAAGTTAAAAACCAGGTTCATCTGTGCGGTGGCCATACTGGCCAAAGGCATGCCTTGCCTTTTCCTTTGAATCTTCTGAAGTCGCTGGATGGTTCCTTGTCTTGGTGCGTCAAGAGGCAAACTACTTTATGGCGTTTTCACACTTTTGCTGGGACTTTATTATCACGCTTGTAGCCGTATGCATGCATATGTATGGGCACATATATATGTGTGTGTAATTGGCAATACTTAAAAGTCGCATGTTAATTAGGGGTGTGCAAAATACCCGGGAACCGCCCGGACCGCCCGGAACCGGACCGGAACCGCCCGGAACCGGCGGTTCTTGAGGGAACCGGTCCGGTTCCCGGTTCCAATTTTTCGGAACCGGTGGGTACCGGTCCGGTTCCCGGTTCCATGGGCGGATCCGCCCACCCGGACCGGACCGGAATCTTTTTAATATTTAAAAAAAAAAATTACTAAAAGAAACCCTAGATTAGATCTCATCTCCTCACTCCTTTCGTCTTCGGTTCTCTTTCTTTTTGTCTCTTCCTCGGTTCCTCCTAATTCTATCGCCATTTCGATTCCTCCCCAAGCGTCAATGCTGCCGCCGCCGCTCCTCCGCCGCTACTGTTCGCCCCCTCGCGTCGGCTGCCACCCGCCACAGCTGTGGAAAATTGTTTTGCGACCGTTCTATGTTGAAAACCCAACCATAGACCTCCTCCTCCTTCCCAACTCATAGACCCGACTTGTTCTATGTTGAAAACCAAAATTGTTTCGCGTCAAGATCGGTTCCATGGATCCACCGGGAACCGGACCGGACCAGCCCAATGTCCGGTTCCCGGTGGATCCATGCAACCAACGGGTGGATCCCGGTTCTAATTTTTCGAACCGGTCCTTAGAGGGCGGTTCCTGTTCTAGGTCGGGAACCGCCCGCCCGGACCATGCACACCCCTAATGTTAATTGCCCATCTCGCATGAAATCAAAATGCAGAAAGTTGAGGCTCTTTAGAAGCAACACTGGAAACGGTCCAGAGTCCTATTTAGGAATAGGAAATTGACAATGTTAACAAATAACGTGTGGTGAGCATCTCTATGCTTTAGGTCATTTGTGACATGACCACCTTTTCTACAAATATACGGATGAGGATTCACCACTTATATGAGTTAAAAGATTAAAATTCTGTTAACTCAAGAGAAAAAATCACATGACCAACCAAGACCCCTGTTCTTTTTATAGGAAAGTAACGATGTTCTTAGAGAAAAAAGTAATGTATAGTGAGCATCTCTATGCTTTAGGTCATTCATCACATGACCACCTTTTCTACAAATATACGGATGGGGATTTGCCGCTTATATGAGTTAAAAAGATTAAGATTCTCTTACTTTAAGTGAAAAAATCACATCAACAACCAAAACCCCAATTCCATCTTCTCCCTCTCTCTACTAGCTCCCTCAGTGCACAGCGCCACTGCCTTCCATGGACCACCGTCGATGCCCAACACCCACTCACGTCGCTTGGCTGCCAAGGAGAGAGGGAGAGAAGCCGGGAGGAGGTGCCAACCAATACTCCCACGACACTTCTTAACAAAAATCCCTTCAATATATACGTATATGTATGTATGTATGTATGTATGTCAAACTACTAACACTATTCTCGCGACATACATTGGTGTATAAACAGTGGGTTTTCTTTAGATGCATCGTCTTCTCGATGTATGTGATGATTAAAGCTAAGCACCGAGGAGGAATCCTTTCACTTTACATCTCACCCCAAAACTAAATATAAATCCATACGCCCCCGGGGTGCTGTATTGCTACCAAAAGAGAGGACCCGTTTGGATTAACAAGGCGGAGGGATCAGGGATGTGCAAAAAGCGATTGCCTCAGGGATTTCGTTGTTCCCTCCTCTCCAAACAAGAGGCACGACAGATAAAGCCGACGGCACCACGCCGATCCCTTATATCATACGCAGGAGCAGGAGAGATGAATATACAATTAGGGGGCCGTGGATCTGCCCACCTGTGGAGAAGATTTCTTACAGGAGTTGGAATCGTGGCCTCCCCTGTCGATCATCATTTTACCTAGGTTGAACAACTTTTCCTTTTTTGGGGTTTTTCACATACTTCGGGGCTAAACTCTTGTCACCTCGGGGCTGCTTTGTGCAGTACCACTTCTGTACTGTGCCTATCTTTTTTTTATTAAGAAACATGTCTTGTCCAGTACCATTAGCTCGTAATGTTAACCTTAGCTCCTTCTTCTTTTGATGTCCAAAGAAAAAAGGCAGACTTAATCAGCTTCTTATCCATAACCTTAGCTCCTTCTTGTTTGCATGACCAAATTTTAGGATTTGTTTGTGTTATTCCGGATATAAAGAGCCTTCTCTCGCTTTTTTCCCAAAATTTGAAATGCGACCCAAATTTTAAAAAAATTAAGAAGAAACTATAGATAAATCTATGCGTCGGCATTTACATGGTGTGAAAGTTCCGAGAGCATTGCGGGTAAGAGAAGTAAAGAAGGTAAAAGTTTTATCCGGTGACGCACACTTGATTAACCATTTTCCTGTCGAGACATTCCCCGTCCAACAACCCCCATCAAAAAGGGCAAAGGGGCAACTTCCTAACTTAGCTCAAAAGGGAGAACAAAAAAAAAATGGGGGTTCCTTAGTGCTAGTGTCGACGCGATGATTAACCATGATAACGGGAGTCAAAGTCCGAGCCCAATACATGAAGCGAACAAAAACATCCTCCGTGGACATCATCCCACGAGCGAGGAAAGACGAACGTGTACATCTCACCCCCAAGCCTTAGAAAAGAAAGAAAAAAGAGAGGAAAGGAAAGGAATGTGCGCATCGTGCAACCCTCTCGCATGAAACGAGGAGTGGCGAAATCATTGGCCGAGCGCATGTGTAAGAGAAGAAAATGAAGAGAGAGAGAGAGAGGGGCAAGGGGATCATCATCGAGTGCAAAAGCCAAAGAGGGATGGTTCGAGGAGGAGGAAGAAAAGGGCCCCTTCCCTCGCCTGCTTTTGATCCTTTCCGGTTCGTGGTTTGAACGGTCAAGTGCCAAATAATTGGTCTTCGTGTATCGACATAGGATACCCCCCCTTTCCATCCATCATCGATACTCTTCCTTCCTTCCCCCCCCTTTTTAATTTCTTTCCTTTTCCCCTCCCCGAGTTGCTTTCGCTGCATGTTGACGGTGGTTGCGTCTCCGTTTTCTTATTCATTAGTTTTTCCCCTCAACTTGCGAAATTTGAGCTGACGTGATGGGCAACCGAACCCCGTAGACCCGCTCCGGATGATGAACGTGGTCGATAAGCATGAGCGGGATGTGGACACTGCGGCGATGGCATATGCGATTGGTCTGATCGTCGATGACCCGCGTAGAATGACGCGATGGCGGTGTTGATAAGGAGGCGACGCTCGCCTGTACAGTACCGGCACGTCGAGTTGTACTATGTCGAAAGACACGATTTTGTATTGAGGAATGCCGGATAGATGAATGTAGATGGGAAAGGATCCAAGGACATCCCCCCCTTTTCTTTGAATCTTTTTTGAGGAGTGCATGATTACTATAGAAACGTTTGGTGAATAACGATTATGTTCCATGAACAATTTTTGATTTTTTCTTATTTTGTTTTAGGAAATAATTTTTGAACAAAAGATGGTAACTTTTTACCAAAAAAAAAAAAAAAAACAAAAGATGGTAACTCCACAAAATTTCTATTTCTAGGTGAGGTCCAACGAACTCGCTGAAGGCTCGCCGCCTAACCACGGCGAGCCTTGACCTCACTTAGGTAGCGTGGGGTCGGTCTCGTCCTGGTAAGGCCGAGCCTCACGTTGGCTAGGGAGGTTGAGCCTCACCATGGCTATGCGAGGCTTGACCTTGTCTTGGCCGGGCGAGGTCGACATCCTCTAGATCTAGCGAGGCACGCCAACTTGGAGGTGGCTTGGCAAGCTCGATCTCGCCAAATCTGGGTGCCTAGCCATGGCAAGGCTCGATGTTGCCGGCAACAGGCCAAAAGGAGGAAGAAGAATAAGAGAAAAGAAGAAAAGAGAAGAAGATAAAATAAAATAAAATAAAATAATGTTTTTGGAATTGTTTATAGGAATAATAAGTTATTTTTTTCTATTTTTTGATTATGTTCTAAATTTATTTTCGAGAATGAACAAATTTATCAAATGGGTTTTTGTTCTTTTTTTTCCCAAAAACAAAAACAAACAAGCCTTATATAGCTACTTGAGATGGCATATATATATATATATATATATTTACTTTAACTCTCAACTCATGTTAAGACTTTTACTCTACTTTTTGCTCTTCGAATCTCATACTTAAAATTAAACGTCCTGCCCTAAGCTTATTTTAAAGAGGTGGATAATCGAATTCTTTACATCTTCCTTTCCATGTGAAAATGGTGGCCATTGAGACAATCGCTAGTGATTATTACAGTAGTTGAATTACTAGTGGCTTACACTAATTTGATCTAAAGTGATTTATGGGGCCAAGTTATTGAACATGCCTCATTAACACAATAGAGCTTGGCATTTGAGAATGCCTTGTTCTAGCACGCGGTCATCATCTCTCTCCACGTCAACCTCTTTATATCAAGATGGATTGGGTAATGACTCCACTGCTGTGGCCGGCATCCCAACGATTGACCCCGTCGTCTTGTTGCTAAATTGACGAGTCCACGCTTTTCCTCCACTATACTTTTTTCAAAAGTTTACACGAATTCGTCCCTGTCAATGATCAGCATTATTGAACAAAATCTATTCACACCCGGCTCTATATTAAACTATTTGCCCCCATTAAACTTCTAACTTTGACCCCGTGTTTCTTCACTTCCACTCTTCAGAAGCGTAAACATCATTCTAAAATATAGGGTTAGGCAATAGTTTAAAAAAGAGTGCGACATTATGCGGGGAATTTTCCATCTCAGAGCATCTGCCGGTCTACGTTGGATCACCATGGCTCGATCCCAAAAACCGGGCCACCGGGGAGGGAGGGGCACCAGCGTCAACTCGCTCCTCCTATAAAATCTCTGCCTCCTCGTGTTCTCCAAGTTCCGATTTTGATTGTACTCTGTCTCTCTCTCTCTCCCTTTCTCTCTCCTCGTGAGATTTGCTCCTTGCTGCGAGCGTGCTGCGAGCTGGACTATCTTTTGGCCGTTTCGTCTGCACAGCTTCGTCCTTCTCTCGTCGCCATCCTCTGTAAGTCTTTCGAGCATGCCGTTGCTCTCTTGTCTGTCTGTACCGCTGTGGGCTCTCTCTTGCGTTGCGTTGGCTTTTATGCTTGGTACTCGCAATCCCTCTTAAAGTCTTTTTTTTTCCATTCATGGGTTTTTTCTGTTTCACCGTGTTTCGATGTGAGCCTGAAAGTGGAAGATGGGTTCTTGCTTGTTCGGTGAATCGGTGGTGTTCTGTTCTTTTTGTTCTGCATTAGCTGATACTCTGTGAAAGCTCTCTTTTAAGTGTTTTCGCCGTTCTTTAACCGAGGCTCAAACTGAAATCTCTCTTGACTCATTCTAAAGGTGAATCATTTCATCTGGGCTATCCGTTTTTCCGACTGTTCGTTCTTCCATTTTGCGTCCTGAATGTTCTGCATCTTTCGTTTTTTGTGTTGGGTCGGTGAAAGATTTTCGACCGCAAAAGAAAAAACTTTTGAGTTGTTGACAACCAAGTCCAAATCTTTGTCGGCTTCAACGTCTTACAAAGCTGTGTGGAATGGCCTAGTATTGTTCTTTTCTTGTTTACTTTTTTGTTTCGGCAGCGCCTGGATTTGCTTATGCAGTGAACAAGCTTCTCTAACACTTCATCGAATGACTTTACAGGGTCTTTGAATCAGTTCTTGGCGAGGACCAGCTGTGGTGATTTAAGCAGAAAGGAGAGAACAGCATGCGTTGTTGGTTGAGTCTCTCTGTTGATGTCTTCCGCGAAGTTATCTCTTTGAACCTATATTGCAGAGTCATTCTGTAATTTGGATTACAGACTTTGAGCTTCATTTCACTCTGTTTCGATAGAACCTTTATGTTATAATGGGATCCAATTTCTTCGTTGTCGTTCCCTGCTACGTCCGCCAAATTAGCTGAATATCCCGCTGTCCACTTGTTCCGATTCAGATTTCGCCAGAGAAGTTGGTCATAAACTTTCGTCTCTTTTGGTCATTTGAGCTAGGGAATTTGTTTCTTGGGATTGTCAGTCTGTTATTTTCTGGTTCACTTTCCGGGTCTATATCTGTTCATTCATTCTGGCTGTTGATCAATCCTTGTTGGAAGATTTATTTCCTCCACATTCTTGAGATCCGAAGGGTGGGCAAGTGTAGTTATGGTGTGCCAAGCAGCAAGCCAGACAAGATTTCGGGCAACGAAACATGAAAATGGGACTGCTGGGAGCTCAACAATAGTTGTTAGAATCATAGCATGCTTTCAACCTCTTCGTGATTGCCAGGTTGGTGAGAGTGTCCTTGCAGAGTGTTGGATGCCTATGTGCTTTGGCGTTTTTGTCAACGTTTGAATGAGATCCTGGTTTTATTTTGTCACACAGTTGAATAGGGTAACGACAGTATTGTGACTAGATACTGATTGGGTTTCTTTCTTGGATATTTGCAGGCTGAATATTTCCGCCATTTGCTAAAACCTGTCACGTAGATTGTGATCTCGTTCCATACTTTTCAACTTTAGCTGGAGTTTTTAGGTTCTTTCTACTTTGTTTTTGGAGGAAGCAGCTAGTGAAAAAAACTTCAATTGATATAAATCATTCTTTGGGTGGGAAAAGATTGTGGGGCCTGGTTTTCACGGCACCATCTCAACATGCAGTTGCCTACTTTTGATCCATTATCTGCTCCATTTGCTATGGGGCATGGATATGTCCTTTCAACTTGTGCAGCCACAGGAGCGAAAATGGTCTCTAATGATGCTGGGTGTCCACTATATGCACATAAAGAACTGCCTACTTCACGCGTTGGTCAACCTGATGAATCTCACAGTTGGTATTATTGGCTGCCACGCTTTAGGCAGGCTTTTATACCAGAGCTTAACAGTTCTGTTCTGAAGGACGGATCTCTTGTTGGTCCTTCAGTAGATTTTGATGGTGACAATAGGCCCTGGACGAGTACGGGATATGTCGAGAAGAAATTTGTTGTGTTCGATCAATCAGTGGACCACACTAGGATTTTCTATAGCTCAGGGATAAAAAGTCCAAACCATTGCCCAAATTCCTCGTGTGTCCCTCATAACATCAATGAAGAAGTTGTGAGAAGTAAAAGTGATGTTAATTTTCTGTCTGGACCGACCATCGCCAACTTTAAGGATGATCATGGGGGTGATGTGCAAAGCGAGATGCATGAAGACACGGAAGAATTGAATGCATTACTTTACTCTGATGACGATTTTGATGACTCTGATGAGGATGAAGTTGATAGCACTGGTCATTCTCCTAGCATAATGACTGTTCAGGAGACGGAAGAATATTTTGGAGAAAGCACGGAGGTTGTTGCCAGCTCTGCATGGCCAACAAAGAAGCGCAAGCTTGTGGATGCCCTGAGTTCTTCCACTCAAAACCAATACGATGAGAATGAAATTGAGGCAGATTCTAATGCCGGTGATAGGAGCAGTTTTTCAGGTGAAGTCAGCTCCACATGTTGCAACAAAAAGTCGTGCAGGGACAGAATTTGCGAGACCATAAGCCTTTTGGAGAAAGTACTTCCTGGCACAAAAGGGAAGGATGCAACTGTTGTACTCGATGAAGCTATCCATTATTTCAATTCTCTGAAGGATGAAGCCAAAGCCTTGGGATTTTCTACGATGTGACTTGGAGGAGGTTAAATTTGCCGCTGCCCCTTTTCACTTTTGCTCCGCGAGACATTACTTTGGCTGTTGAATTTTTCCAGCTAACAGATCGAGCATTTGCACTTGGAAGCGGTAGTGAAGTTGGATGGCTGCACGAACAAATTCTTGGTTCTATCTTCCTTTGGTAACAGTCGGTATAAATAGTCGGAAAGAGATTTGGCTTGTGGTCTTCCTCTTCTAAAGTCCTGTGACCATTGGCAAAACATGTTGCCCTATACTCCGTGCTGATGGACCGTGTACAGATTCTTGATACAATGCCATTACTGATGGGGGTGGCCGACTCATGTTTGCCTGTACCCCCGCCTCTTTACTGTGGTTGCTCGGGCTTTTCGTAGGATCAAGGCGGGAGCCAACTCAATGCTAGCCTCATCCCCTGGTCTCTTTACTGCCATCGCTCATGCTTTGTGTAGGATCCCAGGCAGAGACGAGGTCCGCCTGGACCATGTTATCTTTATTGTGCTCCCTACTCCGAGTGTTTGGTCAAGTGTCGTTCACCCCATACTCTGATCTCTTTCCATCCGGGATGCTGATGAGTTTGATTATTTGATATTTTGTCAGTCTAGCCGAATGGCGGGGACACTGGCTGCTGCTAGAAACCTGCAAGCGTTTTGCTGCATTCGGGTTTTAAGTGTGCTTTGTATTAGCATTCAATTGGTTTGTACATGGTGCTATGGTGGTAGGTTAGATTAGTAACTAGTGAAGTCGAATGTGAGATTCAATGTTGCAGTGCGATCGTGCAACTTGCTGCTCGAGACCGATATATGACATTTCCTCTGGTTCCATCGATATGGATTTATGTTGGGAAAGTTCCATGTGTGCGATCTAAGTTGGAATTAGGGAAATATGCAGGCAAATCATTCCTTTCATGCTTGTCTTTGGGGGGTCATTTGATATTTATGATGCTTCTGTGATTTGCGATCTGTCTCATGAGACACAGAGCGCGCATCGCGATTGAAATTGCCGTCTTTTGACTCGATGCTCCAGTCTAATTTCCAAGTATTTTAGTGTGACATTTGAGAGTTATCTTTACCAATAAAAGTTGGTGCCTTTCTCTGTGAAATTGAGAACATGTCTTTGCTTTACCCATGACGATCCGTTATAGATGGAACGGGCTGTGGACTGAATTGCTTCCAAGGCCCAAGTGACCTTACGCTAATTAATAAGGCTGACAATTCTTAACATGTTAAATTAGCGTTACTAAATGTATCGAGTATTATTGTTAGTTCCACCGTCGGTATAAAAAAATTCAATGGTTTGTGTGGTGCGGTGAGAGTTTATCCGGGTTCATTTTGTAATGGAATTCCTTCATATGTCAACTATTCGCTTTGTAATGGGATTCCTTCATATGTCAACTATTCAATAACGACCGTGTAAATTCCCATCACCCCAATGGTGTGGACCTAATAAAAAATTCAGTGCTGCACAACTTGTAAGCCGCAGTTGCCTTTGCATCTGCATCGTGGATCTCATTTCATTGCTCAGCATCTTGTGCTCAAGAACGTAATTCAAGCCTAGTTGATGTTTAGGGCTCGCCCGGAATTCCGGGATCTGCGATCTCTCTTCGAGTCTTCACTCAAAACTTTCGCTTTAGCATTTGAGATGTGTTAAAAGCCAAGTAAAATTCTGGCTTGGCGACCTTTGAATAGGGCGATGAGCTTGCAATCTCTCCAATTTTTTGAATTGGAAAAGTATTATACCTTCTTTTTCATAAAAGAAAGAAATCTGGGGGGTTCTAGATTCTTCCATTAGGCGATTACACAGCAAGGAATCTGGAAAACGTGTGGCCCCAATTGACGGTGCATTCCATACGCTCCAAGTCACCACCAATCCGAGAGAGTCAACGAACCCCTCCACCTTCCAGATTCTTCCATTCACCTAAAGTGTCGTATACATGATCACCGAAATCCACCGTGGATTGCGGAAAAAGCTCGATTTCGGATTCGAAAACAAGAAAGGTTCGGCAAAATCGGTTTCCGTTTCGATCGGCATCATGATCAAGGGAAATTTCGTCTGGTCAGATCGTCAGGTGGGGGTTAGAGGGGCCATAGACGGAGCAAATTAGGTGTCAATTGATACCAGCTCCTCAAAGTTCTCGAATGGACATTTGCTCATTCATTTTCTATTGAGTGTAAACACAGATCCCATATGCAACTGTGACTTACTAATTAAGGGATAGCTGTCCAAAAAATAATCTTAAATTTATGACATGGCGGCTAATTCAATTATTAACTTTTCAATTTCGTCGATTTAATTTTGAAATTTTTTAGCGACTTGCTAATTCAGTTTTGTGATCCGTAATACCATCTTTGATTGATTGAGGAGTTGCTTCACCTACCAATGGCAGGCGAGAGAAGAGGAGCCAATGATAACAAGTTTGGTACGGTGATTGAATCAAAATCACCATCAGTTTCATATCAATGATCATCTACGCTCCAATCGAGCAGAATGGAAGGGGCTCAAAGCCCCTAACCCACCAAATCATTTTAGGCGGAAAAGTCAGCTTAGTATATAGGCTCTGTAATAATGGAGGAATAATCTAAGTTTAGTACTTGTTGTCTGCATTAACTTAATCATTGTCTGGCACACATGCCCCTAATAAACGAGATTCTTGCCTTATTGTGGCAAACAGATTCCCAGCAATCTTGCCCTAAAGTTCTCATTTCCATCCATCCATCCCGAATGATGGGCCCTGCTCATCTGCTAATTTCATCAAGAACTTATTTCCATTTCTCGAAATCTACGTGCATCTTTTAGTCCAATTAGTTTGGTGTGATGGTAAGAGTTGGTGAACTTTAGGGTTGTGCATGTTAGAAAAACGATCCCGGATCTGTGATTGGGATTACTCATTTATGTACGTTGTAAGTATATTCGATACAATTGATCTCGAATGTGTAGGAGGATTAACTTGTGGGTTTAAGAAATGAATCCCTTAGGTGTGTCGAGGGGATACGGTGGATATGGAGGTGGCTGGGTGCTGCCGTGGCGCTCAAACTCCGGAGGTGAAGTCGCCGGAGGTGTCGGGGAAGATTGGTGGCGGCTGCTCTAGCATTGTGCTGGTCGAGAGAGGGGAGGGCAGGGATTAGAGAAAGAAGAAGGGTGAAAGATACGATAAAAGGGAAGGTTAGGTTTTAACAACTCTTGTCACGTGGTGCATATCCGACGGTTAAGATTACCAAATCAAATTCGATAACTAAGTGGGACATTTCCTATGTTCGAATATTTTACCTACGCAAGTTGTAGTTACACATCGTAAGGAGAAACCGAGGTACACAAAATGCGAGGAGACACGTCGATCACATATTTTAATAATATCACTGTCGCTTATGGAGAGCACGAAAATTGCAAAAGAAAAACAGAGCAAAGAGCTATTTTTGCTCCTTTTGAAAAAGCACAAACCAGAAAAGAAGAAGAAGAAAGTGTCGTGCTGATTATGCAACATCATATTCATAGCCAAATATAGATAAAGATATGCTGCAATCACTTTTTATTTCATTTGTATACGATATACTAAAAAAAACCGAATATAATCCCAGCGATTATGACCTTTTTCCCCATAAAAAAAGCAGAGCCTCTTCTTCTTCTCCTCCTTCTCCTTCTCCTTCTCCTCTCCATTATTACGCCTTCTCCTGGCATCGGATACAAAATTTCTAAATTGCCTTGCGAACACGCGGCGACAGCGACATGAATGTTACAGAAATATATACAGAGAAAACATCATACGATCCCCTACCCCAAGAAAATATATAAATTCGCTCCGCCTTTGTCGGTTTTTCTCAGTCCTCTGTTTTCGTGGTGCTGGTGCAGGGCGACTCTGCCCCCCCCGTCAAAACTCGATCTTTTTCTCTGTTCTCTATCTGTCTCCACATGAGACCGAAATAATGACTCCAACAGGCAAAGCGTCGATCGTCCCACCGTCATCGCAATCGAGCGTGGAGTGCTGCATGTGCGGCGACCACGGCTTGACCGATGAGCTTTTTCAGTGCAGGATCTGCCAGTTCAGATCTCAACACAGGTAACGCACGCTCGCTCGCTCGCTCGCTGGCGCGCGCACCCCCATCCCCACGATAGAACCGGGAATCTGCCGCCGTTCGTTGCATTAAACTCACAATGTCTGCTCGTTTCGATGGCGGGATCGGTGCAGGTACTGCAGCAATCTCTACCCGAAGGCCGAGACCTACCGAGTCTGCAATTGGTGCCTCGGTCAGGACAGCCGAGACGAGGGCGGCCCCGTCGTCAAGACCCAGCAGCAGAACTCGTCGGATTCCAATTCGCCGCGCAAGAGCGGGGCGGAACCGGATAGCGACGGCAAGAGCAGCAAGAGGCTGAGGAGGGGCAGGATCGACGACGATCGCCAGCAGAGACCCCCTCCCCTGCATCTGCAAGCCTTGGGCGGCGGCAGGATCAAGAAGGAGAGATCCCCGGAGAGGATCTCGTCCCCGACGACGCCGAACAGGAAGCGGATCATCACCAAGGGAGAGCTCGAGGAGAAGCTGAGGAGGACGAGATCGGAGGAGATTTCGCACGTGGTCCCGAGGCAGGGGTTCAAGAGCAAGGTCAGGCGGTACAAGCTTCTGGAGGAGGTCTCGAGCTGACGACGACGAATCAAACAAGAACCAAGACGTACAGAAAAACCGCATATCGAGAATTTACTTGTAAATGGGTGTGTTAAAAATCGTTCCTTTCTTCCTTTTTCCCCTGTTTTTTGTTTTTTTTTTCATTCTTTCTGGGTACCAGTTTTGATCCGAAGACAAGAGGGACCGCAGGATTGTCTGCAAAGTTTTCGGTGTACAGAGGAACCCAGTTGGCAAATGAGAGAGATGAGACGTTGCTAGCGTTAATTGATCAGATCATGGCGATTGGTGTTTTAACTCGCGTTCTGTTTTTGTCTGCATCGGAAGTTTCCCCTGTAAATTGTCCAAAAAGAGCGTACGATGTTGCCGCCGTGTTGAGTGCGGGAGGAAGATGGAGATGCCTCACCTGTAATTTTAATGGTGGTGGTGGCGACTGGTGAGGAGGAATTTCTCCTTTTTCTTCTTCTTCCTTTTTTTTCGATGAAAACGGGTCCCGCCATTGATGCATCAGATCAGCCTATCATCACCGTCGTTTTCCATTATCGTGAAGAACAACCTCGCTGTATTTTGTTTTTCTGACCACCAATCGATCGCGTGGATCGGTGAATTGTTCTAGAAAGTTTAGTTAGATGAGTGCTTTTTTTTTTTCCATTAGAGAAATCTCATAAAGTTTGAAAGAGATTTCAGTCGTGCATTGTCCTCGGTGACATGCGTAACTAATAATTTGGAAATTGAATATTTTTTTTTTGGATTGACTGTGTTTCATGCGTGAAATGGATCATCCATTAACAAGATTCTTATTCATCATTACAAACTTAGAGAGGGTTATATACATAATGATGATGAAATACCCTTGTGGGACTTATGTTTCCTTGGAGTCATGTCTCCATGTATCAAGCTCATCGTAACCGTTGTTAATCATGTGAATCCTAAGTGAATACAAATTTCAAAATTAATGGTTGTGATCGCTGTGATCCATGGACCCGCCATGTCATTTTGTTGATGTTGTATCCTGTTGAAACATGAGTTTATTCATAATCAAAATACGACCCATTTAATCAACACGTCAAATTACCTTAGCACAAACACTACGCAACTAATTTGATTATGATACATATTTCGTATTAGGTTTCGACACAACATCTTGTTTAAAAATATATGGTTGTACCATAACCCTTCTATAAATTATGAGTAGATATCACTTCATATTACTTCTAAATTGTATTACATGCCGTTTTTTTTATCATATCATCCAACACACAAATTCGTTTATGTCAAATCCGAACCAGTTTAATTGCTTGTCGTGTTGTGCAAAGGAGTTGTGTCAAAAATTGCTTTTGCTTTTGCTTTTTTTTTTTTTTTTTAACAAGAGTTTTGCTCTTATTCAAACACAAACAAACTTGCCCAAAATCAAATAAGAAATGTAGTTCGAAGTCAATTGCGACTATACGTGTACCTACAAGCTACGAAACCTTTTCTTATTCCAAATTAGAAAATTTATTTTACTCTCGAAAATATGGAAAAGTACACTTTAAAAAAAAAAAAACTTAATTAGTTAGTCTAATTTAAGCTTAAACTTTTTTTATGAGCAATCTAATACAATCGTTAGTTTTTCAACCAAAACTGTTCGTTAAGTGAGTTGAGCATGGTTATAAGGTAAAACCTACAACCTGAGAATTGGATCAATAGGAACCTATTTGGTTTTTGTTCAAAGGTATGTAGAGTAGGTTTCAAATTTCAAAAATTGGAAAATTTGTTTCGATAGATAGGTTGGAATCTGAAACCTGGAATCTGTAACCTAGAACTTGAAATAAGTTTTTGTGTTTTTCTTGGTCTATGTTTTCATACGATCCTACGATATTCCATGACATTTAACGATGAATATATAAACTAGAATTATTAGTCAAAACTTCCATTTTATGATTAAGATTGTAATTGTATTAATGCTTTTTATTTTTCGTATGTTTAAATATAAGTTATGTTCAATGAATTAAAGCAACAAGTGGTGGTTATTAAATGTGATAATTCACTGCAATTGTTCAATTAATAATAAAATGAAACTTGAGTAGGTCCTATAACTAACTTTGGAACTTGTAATAGAGTAGGTTTTAGTTAGGGTAGGTTCCAGGTTACAGAATATGTAGGGTAGATTCTTGTTCTAATAGGTAGGTTCTAGGTTGTAAGTAGAATTTGCGTAGAATCTAGAATCGCTCACCCTTAAGTTTGATAGAAATCTCCTATCGTGTCATGCCACATTCCAATGCGTATAATTTCCATCAAATTTAACATAAGAATTTAATTGAAAACATATTAAAAGTACTATCACTTAAATCGTCGGTTGAAAATCTGTATAACACTCTTTATAATGCACACTAAGTTTTAGGACTCTTGGTCGGACTCTTGGTGCGTCGCATTGTGACTAAAGTCAAAAGACCAGGTTAATGGAAACCCATAATTTTGCTTAATATGCTAACTGAGAAATTGATGCCCGTTTAATGTAGACCGGTTAGACAAATAGATGGATCAGCACGTTCTTGATGATCAACCTGCCTTATTAAGTTGATATTTAGGTTAGGTAGGGCTTTTACATAAGAAGAAAAAACCTAATTGATAAGCTCAATTAGCTGTTGATGATAATGTTCTTATCATGACCGCCCTCAAACCCCAATTTTATCCTATCCTCCTTATTAAATTTGAGGATTAGCGTGCAAACCCTTTTTCCTCCGGCACTAATCGCGAGAGAATCTTCCTTTATTTTTCCCTACATAAAGAAGAGAAAGAAATCGACATAAATTAATTCTCTTCGCCGAGATTATAAAATATCTCTTGACCTGGAGAGATTCAACCCCAATGCAAGATCAAATTGATTAATGAAGGAAGTGACAGAAGGCCCTTTTTTTTCTATTATTTCTCAAATTCAATGCGAATATATAATGCATAATGTACGATCTGATTAGGCGTGAATGATCATCAAACCTCGCGGAGTACTCTTTCTAATCCCGCAAGGCACGATAGGGTTTGCATCTGGAGCACTCCAAGCTGCGAAAGTCATGGTGATCCCCCATAGGAAAACTGACCAGGTCCGAGTGCCAAAAAGGTGCTGATTAGCAGAGGTAATTGAGTCTAGGATGAGCACCAATAAGGACTTGTTTCGAAAAATTAAAATCGGAATTCGCCAATTAATTTCATGAATCTATTCATGAACCGGTCAAAATGTCCCCGCTTCGAAAGAGAAATGAGAATTGAGAGTGAGTGACAAAGTCAGAGGCCGGAGGTAAATGAGAGCAAGAGTGATGAGGGAGCAACAAGGCCGGCGGCAATTTAGAGCGAGAGTGAGAAAAGGATTGATGAGGCCGTAGGCCACCTAGAGTGAGAGCGAGAGAGGGAGGCGAGGTCGCAAGATGAGTGACGTCAAAGACGGAGAGAGGCAAAGAGGAAACTTAGTTTTTGATACGAAAAGTTAAAACTTCAAAATGAAGAATATATATATGTATATACACACACATGTTTGGTCCGTATGGGCGGTTCCATGCGTAGAATTAGGAACTAGATCAAAATTGCTAACTCTAGTAAATTAGAACTAGGAACCGAGCCAATCCTGATGAGAGAACATTGGTTCTAGGCCAATCTGGTTTGATGTTGGGTCGTATCCAATTCTTTTGTACATGCTTACTAATTAGATGTGTTTTGGGCGCGATTGCGAACTAGCCATTCGCATTTTGTGTAGTAAATTATTATTTTTTGTATTTATTTATTTATTTAATTTTTAATTCGTAGGCTATATTTGTTTCATAGAAAATGAATGATTTGATAAAATATTTTACTAAAAAATGATCGCTTGTTTTAATTGAATAAAATTAGTCAATGAAAAAAGTTCTTATTATGAACAATGGTTTTTGTCAAAAGATTTTTCAAAATGTTGATAATATTTTTTGTTTATTTATTTTTTTAGTGGTAAAATTATTATTTTTGAAAAATCTTTCATTTCTTCACAAAACAAATAATGCCGTAAACTCTTTAGCAATTACTTTCTACTAAGAAATGTTTGAATCGAACGGCCAAGGATATTTCACTTCTTTCTCGAATCAGATCCCCTGAACCATGCTGTTGCATTGGGTCGGGTTTGCTTGATACTGAATGGAATTATGCTAACTGAGTTAAGGTTGTAGGAATTTAGAGATCCCTGGCCCAAATTCATCGAGATTGCATCTCTAGTTCTGCTGGGTCGGACGGTCAAATCCTAGGAGTCCTAGCATTTGATCTTCCAAGTCAACCCAAGTCGGAGAATGCTCATACCGGATTGACACTTTTCGAGCGAGCCATGTCGACGGGCGACCCATTTCAGATATACCTCTCGTGAAGTCAGTCTAGAGCTCTAATGCTCTGTGGTCCGATCGAGACGATCCAATGCGGGGACGAGACAACACCGGACTTGGCGGTAATGCTAGTCACCCTCTCTCGTGCTTCTTTTCTTTTTTCCCTCTCTACAATAAAAGAACTAATACGGCTTGATCAGGGAGAATTTTTTTGGCGTGTGAACAGAGGCTTCCGGAGGCACAGAGTAAAATCGCCTTACGCCCTTGATTGTGGGGACGAGACTATCCTTTTTCAGCTGCTGCTGTGGAAAGTGAGGGACTTTGATGGGCCTTGGCCTTCACGTTTTGAGAGGATGCAGTGATGAAGAAGGCTTTTGTGCAAAAAAGTTAAGGCACGAATTGAATTAAATTGCTTCTTTTGCTGGAACTAGGCCCGCGTTACATCGATCTCAACATAAGGGGCCCCGGGAGCTGGAATTCTAGCATTAAGCATCATTAGTGTTCTTGCTTTATCATTAGTGACGAACTTTCTATCACACTCCCAGCACGTTGCGGCTAACGGACTCCAATTCTTTTGATTTTTTTTAAGCAAGCGGAAACGCCTAATGATAAATCAACATTAGGGATCAAAATTTTCAATTGTATCTAAAATTCCATCTAAAATAAATGTTTATTTACATGGCCACCAACATAATAAGTCATGGTCACCAAAAATGCCACCCTTCCTTTCTTTTGATTTATATATTGTAGATGACCCCAGATCGGGCATGGAAGGCATTAGGGTGTCAAAATGTTTTATGGACCTTTTTAGTTAAATGGGTCTCGCGGGTTTTAAAAATAAAGAGGCCGTATCTAAAATTCCATCTAAAATTTATCAACCCATTACAAAAGAACCCATTTACATAGACCATCCTAGTATATTTTTATTATAAAAATCGAAATTATAATTATTTTTTATTTTAATTTTCATAATAAGTCATGGCCTAGCCAAAAATGCCACCCTTGTCCTCGGGTCCTCATCTTACTTGACCTCGCTCTCTCCATTGTCATCGCCATTTGGCGAGGGGCGAGCTCGAGCCCTATCGTACACGCCGGATCGGTGAGGCGGATTCGGGCATGGAAAAGCAAAAAAGAAAAAAAAAGAAAAAGAAAAATTATATTTAAAAAATAAAAAAAATAATTAAAATTCATTTTTTTAAATAATTATTTTAAAAATTTTAAAAATTGTCAATTAAATTTGTGTTGTATAAAACTATTTTAGCAATACCATTTTTTTAAAATATATATAAGAAATAAGCAAATTTAGTTAAATGGGTCCAATGGGAGGCTTTACATTAAACGAAATAGTCGGGATCATAGTGAACCCGACTCGACCCACCCGTTTAACACCTGAATGTGGGAGGCTAGCATCGATAGTCAGGATCATAGTGATCAGAATGAATGTGACCTCAGGGAAGTCGGATTCGTCCTGCTTCATTTGGTTCCACGTGAGATCTATCGGGACACCGTAGAGGATCATGGAGGACGTGGGTAGGGTGAGCATGACGCTCAACAAGCAAAAGCCTACTAGACTATACTACGTAAATCTACCACTACTCGTTCGATGAAATCCGAAATATAAAATATACAAAATCGAAATAATTCAATTTGCAACAGCTTTAAAAGAAATTCATGAAAATAGTATATTAGGAAATAAATGGACATTTGGGAACTTCAAAACTTATATTTAGTCTAGGTTCAGCTTGCCATGAAGGGAATTGTGTTGCACCCCTTCAGGCATCTTGCACCCCAATTGGCATCGCGAGGACTTTTGGGGCCCTTATTACATCCCCTAGGCATTTGGAGGGTGCCGTGTTACACCCTCCAAGCATCTTGCATCCCAACTAGCATCACGAGGACCTTCGGGGGCCTTATTACATCCCCAAGGCATCCGGAGGGCATCATGTTACACCCTCCAAGCATCTCGACACCCGGGACATTGTCATCTCAAGGATCGACGGCATCCATCAAATTCATATCATGGTGGGCGATTCAATAATTCAACGAAAACATTTTTTTGTATTGCCAATGCCAAATTAAAACATTTATAGAAATAAGGTATTGAAACCAAGAACCAAGATACGAGTCTTGGCGCTATCATTTTGGGAACTTTTTACCTCTCATGAAATTGAATCATTAAGCAAAAGAAATCCACAAAAGAAAAATTTACCAGGAAAACAAGTAAAAAGAGAAAACCAAAGTAAAGCTATTGAGTAAGCCCTTATCAAGAATATAGACCAATGGTTCACACCTCATATTCCGAGCACATTGTCAACCCAAAATCGCAAATCCTAAACCATAACCCAATTACTTCACTCTAGTGGCCCTCGTCCGAACTAGCGGTCGAGAATTGAACTTTACCGTAAAGACCACAAAAATTGATTGACCCAACCAAACTAGTTGTAGCACAACCGCCCATCATCACACGAATTGCGACAAAACTAACCTAACCTCAAATCCGAAGGAATACGTCTCATCAAGCAATGATAGAATTCACATATTATAGAATAGTCGATGTCTACTTGCCTCAATGCTTGTCGATGGTGGCTAAGATGGCGGGATGGCGGGCGATGAGAGCTATACGATGTTAGGCTAGCAGAATGAGGGTTGTTCGTGGTTGTGGCGTGACGAAATGAGGGGCTGTGATGCTCTGGTTAGGGAATGAAGAAGAAGAATATTGGTGAGGGTTTTTGCTGAAGATCGGACGAAATGGGTTGAACGTGGACTTTGGATGGAAATCCTCATGCATCTTCTTGACAGCTTGTCAAAAATTGCAAGTACGTGGCTTGCTTTGGCTTAACCTTCTTTGGTTAATTGCCAAGTTTTGTATGAGAGGCAGCTGGCGACTTTGGGGTTCAATGTGGCTAATGGTGGTGAATTTCAGTTTACCAAGTTGACAGCTCAAAAATTGAGCAACTGGTTTTGGGCTGGTCATTTTGGCCTTTTACCTCTCCATGGGCGTGATTCCCTTTTGGGCTCAAATAAATCCACTTTGGCAAATTTCATGAAGAAGCGGCTAGGATCCGGAGGGTATTCGGTGCGCACCGTAGTGGTGCCACGGCGGCAGTGGCTAGGCGATGTGGTGGATTGGTGCGATAGTGTCATGATACGGTGGCGAGCTTAGTGATACAGTGATGATGAATTGGTATCCTAAGAGTGCTCAATTTTACTAAGCGAGGATCCAAATGTCACACTTTCAGGCATGAAGCCTAGAGATATCAGCGAGACTAAGCTCACATGCTCGAGGGACAGAGGCAATGCGTATATAGAGGCCCAAGACGCGCCGAAAGAGGAGATCTACATGGCCTCACATTTGGTAAAACCAGGCATATATATACAACAGCCTTGGCATCATTAGTGGCGTAATGGTCTAGCTAATCTCGAATCTTTCCAATGCTCATACCACCTAAATATTTCTCAACGAAATTGACGGCCTTGAACAGGCCATCTAGGGGAAACGTCAAGCGTGCTCAGTTTGGCCCCGATGGATCCGGAAAACATCATCCGAGCCCGTGCAAGTCACAGGTTAGAAAATCAAGCTTGTCCCAAACCTTCCAATTCTTTTTTTTCTTGACATGGAAGAAGAACATGAAAGAGGCCATCAGCCCCATAGTCATTCACGTGACAATTTGACATCACTGTTAGGGCACGTGCGTACAGTCCTTTCGATTCAAAAAAACTCATGAAACACTCGACACGTCTCGAGCTTGAATTTTGCAAACTGGATCTCTCTCATCCTCCCCCGGCCCGGACGGTGAGTTGTCATCGGGGACGACCTTTTCGTCGTCCTTGAAGAAGCGAGAGATGGGGTTCCATAAATGGGGACAGCCGAACCAGATAGGTCTGAACTCGTCTCCTTCATTTTCCCCTCTCTTTTTCGTTGCCTTGAATCGTCTGTTGGACTCCTGGATCCGGGGTGTCAGGAGATGGCCTGACAGCATTAATTTCTCTGAGCCGACGGTTGATCCCGCACTTATGTTGGGTGGGACGGTCCGTCCATCCGGCCCATTTTGCTGGAGATAAATTTAATGACCCTTCACCTGCCTTTCCTTCTGTGCCCCATCCTTTTTCCTGAATTGAAATTGATTGCATCGGCAGTTGCTGCAGTTGGATTCATTTGCAGTTACGTTTAAGCTCTGAACTGGCACGAATAACATGAATAGTGATACGTCGGGCGAGCGCTTTCTCTCGAACCGAATGAATTTGCGAGCGACGGCGGAGCTCATCGACCCGAGAGTCGAGGTCGAAGAAGAGCGAGCAAGTCGACGGAGTTTGTCTTCTGTTGATGGCGTTTCGACCGAGTCCGTGCGTAACGTAACTCCCTCAATGTTTCGTCTCTGAATCCAACATGCGAAAGAGTTGTCTAAGGCGACTTTTCCCAAACACTTGTTGAGAGACGATTTTACCACTCCATTCCAAAGACAAAAGGGACCTTTTTTTCCCCTTCCGTGTTAGTAGATTTCTGAAAGTGTTTGTAAACAATGGGAAATTGACTGTAAAAAAAATTAGTGGTCGCTTGATTTTCCCGATAACTTGTTGGTAATTTACTGACAATTTCATGGAACTCTCGACTTTTGACTGTTGGAAATTACCAATTTTTTATGCCTTTTATCAGCTGTTACTTGCTTTTTTTTTAACAAACATTTATTTCATTTTCTTTAATTCATCAACTTTGTCGCGTACCAAATTTTATTTGTCTTTTTTACAAACATGTTAAATTTATTTATAGAATTTAGTAATATTTATTGTGTGACTTTGCAGCTTTTTTCTCAATAAATTACTAATTGATTTTGATTTACAAGATTCATATTCAAGTTGCTCACTGACATTTATTTTATTTCTCTAAAGTCACATATTTTCCTTACTTGCCGCCTTTTGGATATTATCAACTATTTTTAGAGATTACCAACATTAATTAAAGTGAGAATCAACTTAACTTGTCTCTATGTTACCAAACTCTTAGTTTGAGCTAGTTACTACTATTTCTTTTTCGTAAATGCCCAACCTCCCTTTGATTAACCCACTTTTATTTGCATCTTTTTACCAACTTCTTAAATCTATGGAGCTATTATCTTACCGATCCTCCTGTGTGATTTACCAATTTTTTCTCCGATTAAGTCACCAACTGATCTTGTGTTATAAACTCTAATTCAAGTTGTTAATCGACGTTTTCAATCTTCTAAAAACTCAACAATTCCTATTGAGTTACTACTTTCCTTCGTCTCGCCGGCCAACCATATTTCACTAGTAAGCTACTAACTAATTTTGCATTACTAGCTCTTATCTGAGCTAGCTACTAACTAATTCCTGCGTCCCCGAGCTCAATTCCCTGGTCCGCACCGGAAGTTTCGAAATTAACCGGCAAAGGCAGCAATATTTTCCGTAACATTGGCCGGACAAATCGGTGCTTTGTATCGAATTTCAAGCTTTTGGGTGGCCATAGTCAAAGCGGGGGGGATGCAAGAGTCGAGAACATGGCATGCTTCTTCGGACTGACAAATTCTCCATCGTGCGGCATAATTGGTGGCGCCACCTCACGTGCGATCGCAATGATTCGCGATGACCGTCTCGTCCATCAGTTCCCCATTGGAAAGACACCAAATGAAAGGCCATTCGAATCACGACAGGGGAGGGTCATACCGGATCACTTGCAAGTTGTTTTCCCTCAACATAGATACAGTGTATCTGGGTAGCAATAATTTGTAGCATATTTTAGAAGGAAAATTGTCTTAAACTTTTCAGTCTAGTCCTCAATCTTTTCAAGATTTACCAATATAATCTTTCTAGGTAATTTTGGCCAGAAATCATTTACATAACAATTATATCACATAGGATAGATAGTATCCACATTAACAAATTATCAAAAAGATTTTAGATTAAATTGATCAAATTGAAAAGATTCAATAGATTCAAGACTCTTTTTAGCATTCATTCCTACTTTAGGCTAATTTGTCAATTCGAAGAACATGTTTAGCGCATTGAGGGAATGTCCATCAAAAAGGTCTTCGAAGCCCATCATGGATTTCGCCCTCACATTTCATCCCATATCTTATCCTTCCCGCACTCCGCAGCAGCCGAGATTACCAATTGAGAAAACCCTGTAGACCCAGCAGCGAACACGGGACGAAGCTAAATCCGAGGATTCCCATCCCCCTCGTCTTCTTTTCGTTCCGACAATCAGTTGGCGATTTGAATTCCCGCACCCTCTTTCCATCGGCGGTGATCCTAAAAGGGTCCGCCGCTGCAATCCGAACGTACTGTCATCTGCCAGAAGGGAGGAAGTTCGATCGTGCAGTCTTTTTTCCGGAGGGACAACGTTTTGTGTTCTACCTAAGATCAGCTGTCGGGCACTACGACTCAGCTGTAAAAAGGTGAATCGGCGGCAACTTGTCAACAATTTCGCAGTGGTGTTTTTTCTCTTTATCGAAAAGCATGACGCGATTCTTGCCTTCCATCGACAGCAAGAATTATAAAGGTATAAAGCGACCCATGAAAATACGAGAAAGCTTCGAAAAAGAATGCCCGTCCATGTTGGATTAGGAGCAACCAAAAAAAAAAAAACTGACCCTTTACTAACCACCCCTTTTACTTCTGCGAATTTTGAATTTGGGTGCATCTTGCAAATAATTTCATTCGAGGAGTTTCGATCCTCACCGAATCTTTCTTGCCAACTCTCAAATCAAAGGCGGATAAAATCGCTTTTGGTGAGATCTCTTTGAAATTGTGACGGTTTTTTTTAGCTATTCAAATGAGAAATATGACTTTTAGTTTTGGGCTCTTGATTGGATAAAGATAAAGCTAAAGGGCGTGGGGGAAATCAACACGTCTTCAGATGCGGACCTCCCCCTCCCGTGGCCCCCGCCCTCTTTTATGACCTACTCCAAGAAATTCCATCTAATCCTGCACGCCAATGCATGCCAAATAACATTAGAAAAATAATTAACGGAGCCGCTCATGCTAGAAAATTAATATGCAGTACGTATATTTGTTGAACTTACCTCGCCTTATTTAATTATCGCCTCGTGATATTCTATATAACTTGATCTGATTAGGGACTTTAATAACTAGTTAGGAATTTTTTTTTATAATATCCGATGCATCAATTTTGCTCGTAACATTCGCAACTAACATCTTGAAATTTTTGGTTTCAAACATAATATATCTTTCAAACGCCTCGAAATACTCGTAAATGGGACCATATATTATCCACCAGTAGTTAAAAAAAAAAATTAAAAAAGTCAAGAGCCGCACCCCGAATTTCCAAGCTTTTTGAATGTTTTTCATTTCACACATCTCTTTTTTCTTGGTCGAAAACACACATCTCTTTTTTCAAATCCCATCAACTTTGTAAAGAAATAAATAATAATAAAATAATAATAAAAGAACAGCTTATATATCAAAGCTTTGCGCACCACACTTTTCTCTCAGAAGCCATGGCTTTTGCAGCTCCCCTCGTCGTCCCTCTTCGCCTCCGTCTCGCCGGTCTCGCCCGCTTCATCGCTTCCCCCCTCCTGTCTCCGTCGCTCCTCGCCGTCTCCTCGCTCGGACCGTAAAGCCTCCGACCGTCGGGCGCCGCCGTCCCGCCATGGGCTATCTCTCCTGCAGCGGCGAGACCGCCGTGGCCACGTGCGACCCCTACAACTGGAACTGCAAGAGAACCGCCGACACCGCCGCCACCGCTGCAAAGCACAAGCCCAGCAAGCCCGCGAAGAAGAAGAAGATTCGCAAGTTCTCCTACTGCGACCTCGTGAAGGCCACCGATGGGTTCGCCGCCGAGAGCTTCCTCGGGAGAGGCAGCCACGGCAGCGTCTACCGCGCCGTCCTCGACGACGGCAAGCTCGTCGCCGCCGTCAAGAGGACCAAATTACCCTCGAGCGCATCGGCGGCGGCGATGACGACCAACCACAATCTAAATCTCATCTTCAACGACGGAAACAACAACAACAACAACGCGAGCCCGGCAGAGAATGAGATTGAGATCCTGTCCCGGGTCCACAGCCCGAGGCTCGTCAACCTCATCGGCTTCTGCGACGACGTGTCGGACGGCCTGCTCTATCTCGTCGTCGAGTTCATGCCGAACGGGTCGCTGTACGACCTGCTCCACCGGAGCTCCAGGCTGCCCGGATGGACGCGGCGGATCCGGTTCGCGCTCCAGGTGGCGAAGGCGGTCCTGTGCCTGCACTCGGCGGACCCGCCGGTGATCCACCGGGACATCAAGTCGTCCAACGTGCTGATCGACGGCGGGTCGAACGCGAGGCTGGGCGACTTCGGGCTCGCTCTGAGGGGACGCGTGGAGGACGTGCGGGCCAGGTGCACCCCTCCGGCGGGGACGTTGGGCTACCTCGACCCGGGCTACCTCCAGCCGTCCGATCTCAGCGCCAAGAGCGACGTGTTCAGCTTCGGGATTTTGCTGCTCGAGATCGTCAGCGGCAGGAACGCAATCGACGTCAACTTCAGCCCCCCTTCCATAGTCGACTGGGCGGTGCCCCTGATCAGACGGCGCGCGTTCGACTCGATCTGGGACGACCGGATCGACCCGCCGGCGGACCCCGCGGCGGTGAGAAGCGTGGCGGCGCTGGCGGCGAGGTGCGTCAAGGGGAAAGCGCGGAGGCGGCCGGAGATGGCCGAGGTGGTGGAGGTGCTGAGAGAGGCGAGCAGGAGGGCCCGCGCGTGGAGGAGCTGGGGGCGGCGGCGGCCAGCGGGGACGAGCGCCGCCGCCGACGCCTCGACGGCGGCGGCGGCGGGGGCGATGAGACGGCGAAGGCGATGAGGAGGCTGGGGAGCGGGAGGAGGAACAGCAAGGTATCCAGTGTCCCGACCGCGGAGTGCGGGAGCGAGGGATCCGTCGTCGCCAGCGTCGGCCACAAAACCGTCGCGGTCGGCCCGGGCGTGCACGTGGTGCGGTCGAGATCGGTGGGATCGTACGGCGAGATCTGGGCGGCCAGCAGAAAGCCGCCGCCGCCGCCGCCGCCGACCAATCATGGGTCGGCGGCGAAGCGGGCGGTGAGGGCGGGGCTGAGAAAGTCGAGGTCCATGGGGGTCATGCAGAGCCGCCGCGCCGGGTACCGCGACCTCCAGGGCAGCGACGACGAGGCGACGACCTCGCGCGACGGGGGAACCGAAGCCGACAGGGCTGTCGCCAAGGAAAGCGAGGGCTCCAACGAATCGGAGAGGAAGTTGCTCGAAAGGCCGCCCGCGCAGTTGTAAGAAAATAAAAGGATAAAAAAAAAGGGAAAAAAAAACTCAAAGCCTTTGAAAAAGAAAATTTTACATTTTTAATTCAAAGAAATTACAAAAAAGGGGGGGTTTTGGAGTTTCGACGTGTTTCATTTGGGGAATTCCTAGGTGGGCGGCGATAAGAGATGCGATTTCAGTAGATGGAGGGAACCGAGATCATTCGAAAAGTCAAAGGGAGGAAGGAAGAAAATAAAAAGTCAGCAAAAATTGGTTGTGGAGTTTGAATCATTTTATTGGTCTCTTGACTTGATGGGTGTTTTTTTTCTTTTTTCCAATCTATTACCTGAAAATTGTCAAATGATGGGGATGGATCGGATGGATCTATCAACTTTGCCCCCCCACATGATTAATTCGCTTTCTATCTAACATCTGCAAATTAGCGGCTCTGTTTTTGACGTCATCGGTGACGTCATCGTCCCTTCCTCTTTTCTCCCCCCTCCTTTTGGGGCATTAGAGGCAAATGATTGGAATCAATCACGCAAAGCGGGAGCTAATGGCGATTGAGCAAAATGAAACGGACTGAGGTTATACTACGATATGGATATTGAATTTTTGTGGCGGCGGCGGTCATGGCGGCGCCGACGATGACACGGAGGAGGTGATTACGGCGGCACGCGTCGCGTGGCTAGTCAACAACGTTAACGCGACAATCCGGCAACAACGTAACCTCTTCTTGACCGTTTATACGGGTCGCTTCTTCTTGGGCTGGCTACTTTAGTTCTCCACCGTCAATTTTTTTCTCGATTGAGGTGGTCCACAACGTCTTAGTGATGGGGACATTTTCGTGTATGTTGGTGGTCTCGAAAGAATGGATTCAAATCTTTCTTTCCTTTTCTTTTTTTTGTTGGTAGGGTTTTGGCTATCATCGCACCTTGTCCACATCTCATTAAATGCCTTCCTTTTGTTCTTCACCGTAAAGTTAGTTGGCATTTGGTGAGGATGAGAACGGAATGCAAAAGGTCACTGTACATATAATGCACCGACCCCAATTAAAATCACAGCAGATGAAGAATCTGACCCGATCTGATCTTGAACAGTGCATTATCCAAAATTAGTATGAAAAAGGAATGGGGTGATACAAGTTTGCTTTGAAATCAATTATTATTGATAAGGCTAGTAAGAACACCTAAATATGAGTGAATAGGTGTTTTAGAAAATTTATGCTAGACTTTTAACAAATTAACTTGTTTTTCAAGAATAATATATTGAATATGTAAAAGACTATAAACAATTAAATAAAGCAACAAATTAAAGTAAGGAGTATAGGAAAGATAATTGAAACACAAGGTTTATAATGGTTCAACTTAGATTAAGCCTACGTCTACTCTCTCACACTGACAGCCCACTGACTGAATTTAACTAAGAACCAAAAGAGATTTTACAGTCTCACGTCCTTGACTCCACAATATAGAATTTCTACTATATTTCCTCAAGGTCTCACAGGTGTTTGATATCTCTTTTGAGTACAAAATAAGCTTAGTGATTGAAATAGCAAAAACTAGGAGCTTCAGATTTTGAAATTTTTCTTTCACGCACACACTCGAATAACTAGAGTGTCTACTTTATATACTCCTCCATGTCTCTTCAACCGTTGGCACTTTCCAAAGGAGTTCTTCCAATCTACCCGTTGGACAAAATCAATCAAGAAGATCTCGAGTCATTTAAGGAATGTGATGATAGCCCACCAATCCTGCTCGCCTATACAATCAGGATCTAGGTTTTCATAAGTAGAACCTTCCAAGTATACTTCGCCATTCAACAGATCTGATTATTCGAATTAATTCAAATAATTGATTACGGGGTGCTATCTCTAGCCGTAAGATCTTCAGCAAATCATACAAACCGAATCCTTAAAAATTAACTCGCATCTGGATAAGTCTTCTTTTTGTCGGTTTGGAAACTGTCAGTGAGGGTAGACTTGAGTCTTGAGTCTTGTAGTCTTCAGACTTTGACGATAGAGTTTGGCGTTCGTCAGACTTTAACACTTGAGTCTACAAATCTTCAGATTGGATTGATGGAAACATTTTGTCATATTCAAAATAATAAGGAAGTTTTTTTCAACAATTATGACCGGCTTTCACTAAAAACTATTGAGACCTAAAAAGTTGGGTTTGGTTTACGTTTAGCTCGACTTTAGAAATGGACTTTGAAAGCCATACAAATGCTAAAAGTCAAAATCTATTAGGGAAATGCAAATTACGTTTGATAAAAACTCATTTGTAGAGCAATTTTGGGTAGTGTTTGGTAAAAAAAAAAAAAATTGCAAAGGGCTTTGGTTGAAATTTTTCTATTTTTTTATTTAAAAAATCAAACTGTTTGCAGTCAATGAAGGGCTCATATTGCAAGCAAGCCTAGCAGTGGTTACGACCTTAGGGAGCTGGGCGACGAGGCCTAAAGTCGTGCAATCCCAGGTGGCCCTCACCAAGGCAAAGCGACCCCAAGTGACAAGGCCTAAGCTCTTGCTGCCGATGTCACGCATCACTAGTGCTGACAACCAGTCACAAACCTAAAAATAGTGAGGGCAAGATAGGTATATGAGAAAGCTAGTGAGGGTAAAATACAAAGAAAATTGTCTAGAAATAGCATTTTGTTCAAAGTTGAAAGTTCAATGCGGGTCCTTACTAGTTTTGGGTTTTAACCTTCCCATACTAGCTTTCATCTCACAATCCTTTGAGATTGGTTACCAAACACCCTAAAATTTCTCCAGAGCTTTCAAAATATTGAACCAAATGCATCTTCAAGCCTTACACAACCCTTGATTTCAACGAGAAATTAGGAATTTTGTCTTGAACTTTTGACTCTTGTCTTATCTTATATAGGCGGACCTCCCTATCATCAAGAGAGTGAAGCTACGCTGCTGCCGGATAAGGGCGTTTTTGCCACCGACATGACACGCATCACCCGTTGAACTCTCTCGTGTAAATCTAATTTGGAAACCCTTGCATGATCCCCAATGCTATCTCTCCTCTCTCTCTCTCTCTCTCTCTCAATCGTATTGTGGTTCAAATCAAACCCTAATGTAAGGGGCCGAACGGTTTGGGAAATGGGCCTCGTGTGGCACGCGCAGGCTTCTTAACCAACTAGAGGAAGCAGAAAAAGATTACTTGGGCCATCGGGAGACGAATGTCGAGACGAAGTTTTGCACTAACAGGACGCGACCCAAAATGAAAAGAAAACAAGTTTTCTGCAGGTCCGATTCATGAATCCAGCAAATTGGCCCATCATCGAGCCAACAACGCAGGCTTCGTTCTTCGACGTCTTTTGCGGCAATGGAGAGAACTTAGGTCCTGTGGATTAGGAGCGCGAGCAGGTCAACCTGCTGTTGTGCGATGACGCCGGAGCTTCTTGCTCCCGAACCCGTCCATATAGACTTCGCTCTCTCAGGTCCATCTAGACCCGACCGTTTTTATGAACAGCTAACGTCTTTCAAATTGTGGCGGGACCTGGCAAGGACTTTTAAGGCCGGTACGCAGTCCGCCCCACACATACCCACTTCATTGACCAAATCGTGAATGACCCGAGCAGTTTTGTGTAGGATTCGACTCGATCATAGAGGTGATCATTGGGCCGGCAGTGTAACAGGCCCTCCTAGGTCCATTTAGGCCCAGTTGGTCCAAAAGGATAAAGAGACGCGTCCGAGCAAGCAATTCCCTCTTCTGGCATGGCCCGCCCAACTTGGCCCGCTTCGCTTGGGTCTGGTCAATTCTACACGAAACTCTAGATTTTTTAACTATGGGCTGGTTTGGCCTCGCTCATCGATCAGGTCCAATGTCTACCGTCGAGCACTTAAAGAGTGCGTTTAGTAATATTTATATTATCGGGAACAATTTCTCTTCAGAAATAGTTAATTTCTATTTTTATTTTTCGGAATTGTTTATGAGTAAAATAACGCATTTGGTAACTGTACAAAATTTATATTTCCGAAGTAAAAAAGAACAAGAATACATTTGTTATATAACCCATGAGTTTTTTTTTTTTTTTTTTGTAATATAGAATTTCTTTTAATTTGCTAATAATTTTTTGAGATTTTTCTTTTTTTCCTCTCTTCTTCTTCCTCCTCTAGCTGATTGCCGGGCGGCGACGAGTCGAGGGGGCATCCAACAACATGCAAGGGGTGACGGATGGCAGGCCTTGAGACTCTAGTGACCGCTTGGAAGAGAAAGAAGAAGAAATGAAAAAAAAAAAAAAAAAAGAAAAAGAAAATCACTTATTTCAAAATTGTTTTTGGAAATAAGAAGTTTTTTTTTTGTTTTCTACTTCTCATTTATGCTTCAAATTTATTCTCGGGCCACTTTTCTATTATGGGGAATAGAAAAATTAACTAATGGTACCAAATGGTTTTCTATTCTTTTTTTTCTCGTGAACAAAAGAACAAAATAATAGAAAAATCGAAATGTTACCAAATGGAGCCTAAACCCTCGCCTCTTAATATTCTCCAACACCCAAAATTGAATTTATGAATCATGATTGGTTCTTATTAATGAATTTAAGATACGTTTGAAGGTTGTATGATTTAATTTCTGTCAAGTATTTCTTGATATCAATTACATTTTACGGTTAATTTTGACAAGACATTCATGTTGGATTCACCATCTCCAATTTCCCCATGGCAGTACTATGTTCATGTCCAATGATTTCCATGAATCATGTCATTTCTTTTGCCCTAATTTCTCACTCCACTGTTTCGTCCCCTCCGCAGCAGAATTTGCATCCTTTTGTCCCCATGCAGCAATGGGGAAACCTCACTTTGGCATATGCCTCTTTAACCTGTCCACTAATACATCTTGAGAATCTTTGGCTGTAAGATAAGCGATGTGACACCGCATGCATGCCCACACAGCTTTATAGCTAGGGCACAAATAGAAACTGATATGTTTGTATTTATACATTTGTTTTTGCAAAAATATATATATTAAAAAATATTTTCCAAAAAATATCGCTTGTATCGCTTATTGAAATGGACGAATGGAGAAGATATTTTAATGTTCGCGAAAATGTTCAAACGTAAATGGTTATCAATAAAAAAAATAATTTTCATTAATTAATTATTTTAAGCGATACAAACAATCATTTTTCAGGAAACAAACAAATCCTAAAATTCGCATGCCGTTTTTGTTCAACCTTGATCACTTTTCTGGATCCAAATAAAAACGACAAGAAAGGACCCTGCCTATTTACTTAAACAGTCGAAACTTCAATGACAAGAGATCATCATACTTGTGCTATTCTAGGATAGCATTTAGCTTTTTTAAACTTTGCAACCTTGGTTTAGTACCATCCACGCCAAGGTTGCTGCCTCCAACTTTACACACAACACGTTCCATTTTGTAGGAGACAAAAAAGGCTACAATGCTAAGGTTCGGCATATGCTTAAAGGACAAGTCTTTCATCAATAGGGACTCCTTTGTCCCTAATCCTGGTTATGACAACTACTAATACGGGGTCCCCAGCTTTGAGAGTCTAGCGAGGAATGGGAAAGGCGATGTTTATTGATGGCAACTTCAATTGCATCCTTATCTTATCGCAAAAAGATTAGTCTTCGAGAGTAATCTCGTGAAAAACACGAAATTTCTAGAGAATAGGAGGAATCTTGCTATTGGAGCATGTCTCATCTTATTAATTTATAGTGCTTTAATCATTTGTGCTAGTTCACTTCAATCTCCCATCAAATTTGATGCATTCCATGTTAATTTTATGGATCTCTGCGCTAATTTTAAATATGTTCTAATAACATATAAATATATCCGGTGCATGTATTATTTCCTTGAAAAATGTTAAAGAGAGCCCCAGGACAATTGTTAATAGTCATTAATTGCACTTTGGAAACGCAAGCATTTCTATTTTAAGTAGGTGACTATTCTAAATATGCCATTATTCTTTTTTTTTACGTGAATTGGCTTTATAAGTATCCTTAGCAGTCTAAACTAATATATAGGCCAATAGACATGCGGTCCTATTGGTAAAGGGATTATGGGGGGTAGGAACACTAGTATCACTAGTATCATAGGTGCGGGGTTCGACTCCTGCACTCTACAAATAGTCAAAGCAAAAGTCAGAGTGAGAGGAGAGCTAGAGATCGGATAGACAAAAAAAAAAAAAAAACTATTATAGAGATAAATTGTCCAAAAAGTCCTAAACTTACTATATAATGACCTATTCCATCCTCAACTTGTTAATTTGACTAATTTGATCTTAAACCTTTTGAATATTTGCAAATATAATCCTTCCAAATTTGGCCATAAATCATTGATGTGGACACTAGTCATATTACGTGGCACTACCATAACTAATGTGACACAAGTTCGGGGTTTCGGCGAGGGCCCACAAGGGTCGATAAGGGCATCTTGCAGATGTGGTTAGCGAATACTACTGCCCATGGTTGAGGCCTCGGACTGGCGAAGGAATATAGCGAAAAGAGGAAAAAAAACTTATAGCTTTTGATTTTAATAGCTTTTAATAACTCCTAGTTTCTGAGTTTTTCTAATTTCTAAGTACTTAAATAATTTATAGTTTCTAGACTTGACTTTATTCTTTTTTTTTTCTTTTGTTTTGCTATAAAAGGTTATCGAGTCTTTGTAGCACAAACACCTAATTTAAATAATAAAATTTGCTTAGTGCAATCCCCTTGAACCATGAAGAGTTCAAATCCCTTGAAAACCCATAAGATTTTTTAATCCATTCTTGAAGAGTCGGAGCTTTTAAGTCTACATACTTAAAGAGTTGCAGCCATTAATCTAGAAGAATTTATGCCTTTTAAGGCAACCCCAATGGCCACCCTTCCAATATGGAAGGGGGAGGTGGGGGGTTCGAATCCCCACATTCTCAGGGTAGATTAGGGTGAAGACGAATTAGTTTTAGGTGTGAGTTTTGACTCTCACGCCTTGTAAGGAGGTAAAGCAAAAGTCTGAGAGCAAGAGTTAGAATAGGAGTAGGGTAGGACCGACAAAAAAAAACAAAAAAAACTTCCTTGAAGGCCTAGAAGAGCAACCACTAAGTCCCTATCCCTTTTTCTCATTCTGTCTATTCATGTCTGTCCATTTTCTCCCCAATTTCAACCTTTCTAAAGTGGTCATTTGAACCAATAGGGTTTGTTCTAGTGGCCACTCTTTCAACATGGACGAATACCCACCTTCTCAAGAGGGTTGGGGCAGGGGTGATTTAGTTTTAAGTATGGGTTTCGACTCTGACACCCTACAATGAGACATGGTAAAAGTCTGAGAATGAGAGTTAAAGTAGGAATAGAGTAGAATTGATTAAAAAAAAAAAAAAAAAAAAAAAGGTGGTCATTTGAGAAAATTCAAGATACCAAATTTGTGGATTCAAGAGTTTTCATATTTTTGGCTTTGGAACCATTATCGAGAAAGTTACAACTATTCTCTCTAAATAGCGCATAACCGAAATTTTTGCTTGTTTTGAATTTGTGACCTTACAAAGAAAGATGAGCAACCATTTTACAATTGAGCTGCCACCCGCAAGGATCTCGTGAAAAATGTCGAGGATTTTATCTTTTAAACTCTTTTTTTGGCAAATATCTTTTAGAACTTCTTATGGTACTTTTAAGTGACTAAATGAAAATACTTCTTTTAATAAATTGAAGTAGCATTTCCCATATTATTTTAAGAAAGTATCATGGCGATCCCATCCGTCTTCGTCGAGTAAGGAAATAAGATCATGCTGTCCGACCTTTACTTTTTCCTTTCTCTCAATGCCTGAAAACAAGTTAGGCCCGGTTCGAGGGTCTCCGCCGGCCGATTAAAAGTGCGTCCAGTTTTCGAACACGCTCATCGACCGCATTTGCTGCCCGGCGAAACCCGATCGATATCTATCTAAACAAGTCAACGGTGGCAAGTGAAGAGGCTTGGACCCACACGAACCGAACCGATCATAATCGATCATGGCGGTGGTGAGCTTCACATATGATTTCATGAGCTCCGATATAATTCCTCGTATGATGCCCGGGCCTTGGGTCCATTCCGCCAAAAGACAGAGAGAGAGAGAGAGATTTGGGGGAGGTGGTGTTCAATCTTTTGGATGTAAGGAGGAGGAGAGGTGGAGGGGATGGGGGGTAAAAAGGCTGCCAAAAAGCATGGAAATGGAAATGGAAATGGAGTGCGAGAGGAGGGAGGAGGGGAGGGGTCAGACAGAGGCCTGGCCCCTTTCTTTTCTGTCTTTTTGTTTTTAAAATTTCGATTTCTCCGATTTTCGTTTTTTTTTCGTTTTTATTTTTTTTTGGGGGGCTCGAGTTGTCAACATCGGTGTCTCCTTTTCCCCGCAATTCCCTCTCTCCCTCACACGCACACTCACGCCCCCACGACCGAATCTCATCCCATCTCATCCCCCCTTCTAACTCTCCCTTTCTCTCGTTTCATTCATTGATGATGATGAGACGACGACCCCCCCGCCTTTCCTTTCCTTTCCCTTTGCCTTGATGGTGGTCAGTGCCGAAAACGGAACGGGGATCCTGCATTCATTACGGGGTCTCCCTGCACGTGCCTCCTGAATTTTAGTGTTCACCCTTCTCTCTCTCTCTCTCTCTCTCTAATCAGCAGGAGCCTTCGCTCGTCGGTGGGTGAGGAAAAGGGGAGATGGGGTGTGAACTGTAGATTAGATCCGACGAAATGAGCCACTGACCCAATTTTCTTGACCCATATAAATATAAATTGGTTAATTATATTAAATAAATAAATCATAAATGAATTCAAAATATTAAATAGGTCGTAAGTGGATTTGCATACTTAAATTCAATTTACTTCCATGACTTTTTTTGTGTTTTTTTTTTGCCTTAACTCGATTTTACTTTTGCTCGCTTTGTGCTCTTACCTCAATTTAAATATTAATTTTTTTATATTAGATTAAATGTAAATGTGTTTTAATAATATGAGTTGGGATGGATTGTGTATATAAATCATTAAATTTGCATTACATGATAATTGGTCAGAAAGGGTTTAAATGGTCTGTTTTGGTGGGATTGTTTTTTATCCGACTCGTTCGTTGGATAGGTTTACTTAAAATATGAAATTTTGCATGAGGACAAAAGAGAGGAAATCTAGAATCTTCTTCCCCTCCGAAGCAAAGCAAACCAGATGACAACTTGGACACAAGCCACGATCCCGATTGTCAAACTACATGACAATCGAGCTTGAGATCGAACATGATTCTTGTGCCAATCATCAAGCGTGGTGCCTTTTTTTTTTTTTGGGTGGCTTAGATAGCCGAGCATGGACTTTGGATACGAGAAAAATCTGAATAGCCTTTTGGCAGGTAAGGAAACATTTGAAGATTAGTTCGTGTAGGGTTGACTTCCGGTGGGTCGGGCTTTTAGCTTAGATTGGCAATCTGTGTCGTGCCATTGCATTTATGTTGGCTTGGTTATTGCTATTATTTCAGTATTTTCGCCAAAAATGAATCGAAACAGGCTGGTTTGTCATAGTTTCGAGTCATTCTCATTGTGTTATGGGATGCCGTATTCGTGAGGGTCTTAAAACATCTGTCCGTGTTTGGGTCGAGTCAAATGACAAGACATTGGGATAGCATAATGGTGGTTTTTTTTTTTAATGGGGAAAAGTACAGAAAAACCCATCCTCAAGTTCAAACCCACCTTCAAATTATTCATCTATTTCTTTTTTTATAAACGAAAGCATGAGAGTAAATATTTAACTATTTAGAGACTCATGAAATATCCTACAATTTCATGAATATATAAAGTTCGGACATTTGATATGTTCATATTGATGATATTTGAACATGCGATCTCCAAGTTCTATGAGTTGGAAATCCTCTAATTCCCAAAGTACCATCGTTCATCCTTGACTTTTAAGAGTGTATTTGTTTTGGTGAAAACTTCATAATAAAGAAAAATGCCTTTTGAGAAATCATTTTCCAAGAAAATATTTTTCCTTTTCTAGGTTGGAGAATTCATTTTTCTTTGACCGTAAATAATTTTCTAGTGGCTCAATGCGAAAATTCAAAAAACTACTCCATAAAAGAATATTTTATTCGATCAAACAAATTCCATAATTTGCATTTTAGATATGATAGCATAATTCTTTTCCAAAATACACTTATCAAATTCAAGCACTATTTACAAAATATACTAAACTCCCAAATCACAAAACCCTAACAAAGAGTTTGAATTTGAGGATATGATTTGGTCAAAAAAAGTGTAATGACTTGAGAAAACTTATAGCATGTGATTTGGTCATAACTTTAAATGGTGTCTATTTTCGTAACTCAACTACCTAAACTGATTACATAGTTTCCTTCAATAAAAAATAATAATAATCGGGGTTTGTGACCATTTTAAAAGTAGTAAAAAGTCGACAAGCAAAAGAATTTTTAAAAAAAGAAACTCAACGCAAAAAGTTAAAAGAAAGAAGGGCAAACGAAATATAAAAAGAAAAAAGGATGATGAACAAAGGCCTTGACTAATGTTGGGTCAGACTCTGCTGTTCTGCAAGAGCATGACATCAGCATTTTGCAATCCCAGAGCAATATATTATTATTATAAAAGGTCCATCTGCAAAGAGGAAACAAATAAATAAAAAGAAGCGGCGAAAATCCCCGAGATATAAAAAGCAATTAAAAAGAAGGAAAAAAAGAAAAAGGAAAAAGAAAAAGCTTTGACTGCTTGGGGAGGAGCCATGGATTGTGTCGGAGATAAAGGGCACGTAAGCCCCTAGTCCCCATTTATGCCGACAAATTTCACGTTGTGTTCATAAATAAATAAATAAATATAAAGGAAAACATCGAACGGTAGATGGACATGTCCCAACGTGTCCCCGGGTCGGTTCGTACCCGACCCGTTCTCATCAGCCCACCAAGCGGTCAACCGTGTGTGTTCTCTATATGTCCCTTGAGATTTCTAACAGTTCCTCACCAACGGACGGTCGGAACTTGCGGGCCCCAGGAGACATCGATGGAGATGAGATGCGAAACATCTTACCGAGATTGGTATACGCGTAAGAGAGGGAAAAAAAGAAAAGAAATCTATGTGACACTATGACATTTGATGTGATCGGGTCGCGTGATTGGATTCGGAAAATCAATCAATGTTCATTAAAGCTTTACTCAAATGCATGTTACTAGGGATTTGATTGATGACGAATGGGCACTTTAGCAATACTTGGCTAGCGTTTTGTAATTCAACATTGTGATAATTTAAGGTGACGGAAGTTTAAGTAAAGTGTGATGATTTCATATAGCACATGTGAACTTAAATTGAATGTGCCAAATGTGCCTTCTTCACATTTTCTATCACGCAAAATTAGCCCAATCGATACATTATTGATTTCTTGTTATTTGGTATTCATCCCGATTGTTACGTAATTAAATTCAAACATATTTTGACTTGGTCGAACTCATCATTTACATAAGTGCAAGCATGGTTTGCGCGGCGATGCAATTGTGTGGAAAAAAGGACTTGGATCGTATGTCTCGAGCACGGTGCTTTAGTTCTCATTTTTAATAATTGGAGGGCTCGGGCAAAGGTCTAATATGAAAAGGCCCAATCCAACCTAAACAAGAAATTCCTAATGAACTTTAATTGTATATCCCACCAAAAAAAAAAAAAACCCGTTATTGTATTACATGACATTCCTAGACTTATTCACTTGATATTTTGCTCTCTTTGCCTAATCCATACCGAACCTCATGGTTTCGTTATTTGACGTATAGATAAACAATTTCCTAAAAGGCTACCTATTTTGGTAGTGCGCTCATCTGAGAACACTTAATATTAGAGTTCTAATCTAAAAGTTGTTGTTATGTCAAAAGAAATCTCCGGTGAGTTTATTCTAGGTTCGCATATATCATCCATGAGCGCTCTCCTTTTATTCGGTGTGTAGTAATGTTCACTCATAACCCATTCACCATCTTAGAACACTACTAGGATCAAGTCCCTGTTTAGGCTTTCTTGGCCTTGCAATCATTTTAGCCCTCTTCAAGCCAAGTCATTACAAACCCACTACTTTCCACGTGGTTCTTCACCGTATCGCACACGTATTGGAGGGAGTCTCTCTGACGCTATAATTTTAACTCACTCATGGTATTGTTTACTTTGATCCATTCCATATCAAGTCTCACAATTTTGTCATTTAACCTATAAGTAGACACTTTCTTAAGAGATTACCATTCTAATAGTGTTCTCAACTAAGCACACTTCACATCTAAGTTTAATGCTAAACATTATCGTTACATTAAAAGATGCCTATTGGGAAATCATTATAGGTTCACATATGTAACTTAGGATCATTCTTCTTTTGTTTGGTACACAATTTAATTCATTTGTGCTTCTTTCGCCATTTTGAAAACTTGCCAGCAGGCATTCCTTGTTTAGGTCCTCTTGCCCAACGATCACTTCATGCTCTTGTTGGATTGTATTATTACACATTAGGGCGACGTTTGGATCCATCCCACCCTTAACTTGCCCAATAATCATCACAAATCAATAATCTGCAGAGATGATACTAGATACATCTATTTGTCAAAGGGCGTGATCAGTTTAGCGAAACTTACAGCAACGAATTGAAATTCTTGATTGGGTTCACGGTCTTTTTTCGAGTTCCATTCATGATTTTCAATCCGGGAGGGTACTCAATGAAAAGTGTATTGAGAGCATTACGATTCGATGCCAATTATCAAGGTAGGGAAGCCCATCTTCGGCCTTGAATATATTGTTGGGTTCAATTTGGATTGCAAGTTTTGAAACTGTACAAGTTCGGTTCGGATGAGTTTGGCCTTCAAACAAAAAATCCTGTTCGCCCCCCACTTGATATGGACTAAAAGATAATGAATTAATGAACTACATAGTAGGGGAAGCATCAATCGAGGGAAACAAAACCCATGAATGAAAGGGCAAAAGGACCTGGCCTATCGTCCTTTTATTTTTTTTTTTTTAAAAGAGTGGGTACGTGAAAATTCCAGTTTTAAGAGCGTTCATCAGAAATAATCAAGGGGCGGTACAGTCGAATCATTCTTACATGACAAAGCTTGACTTGCCTAACTTCGATCGAGATTGCCCGACCCGAATGTTTCTACTTGAATTTCATTAATGGGTGGATGTAGGCAATGGATTAGCTCCAGCCTAGGCTTGCCCAAGGAGTACCTCTTGCGTCCACTCTGTCCTAGTACATTTGTTTCAATCATTGAACAAATTTGATTCTTTTTTACATGATTGTTTATACCGATTAAAAAAATTGACCGACGGGAGTTTTTATTATCAGAAATAATAATCTACAATTCAACATTTTCTTTGATAAATGTTAAGACTCTTCTTTCACCGATGATCTACACCTAACCATTTCGGTCGTTAATGCATATAGCCTCACCTCACCTCATTTCATTTTTCTTAAAACATTTTTGAAAAAGATATCTTTTCATTCGTTGAATTTTCGCCAAAACAAATGTACTATTTCCGACCAATTCGACTCTCGATGCAAATGCTATGCATGTTTGGTCTATTATCATATGACTTGACAATAATGGCGGCATTATAACAACAACAAAACACTAATAATCATTATTATTTGGCTCAATGCAAGAGAGAGTAATCTTTTCAAGGCTGCCAGATCCCCATCCAAGTCCGTCTCTCTGATTGTGCCAGAAGACGACACCCTTCTCCTTCAGGCCCCCGACGTCATTTCTCGAAACAGCACGCAAGCCCCCTCTTTTTCCCAATAAAACATTTTCTTTTCTCTCTCTCTCTCTCTCTAGGTTTTTTTTTTTTTTTTTTTTTTACCGCCATGTAATTTCCAGAGAGCATCTCATTCTCTTCTCAGTCTCTACCACCTTTTTCTTTTATCGTCTTCTCGGTCTTCTCTTTTTTTCTATCTTCTTCTTCTTTTTTAAATTACCGCAGCAGACTGCTGTTGACAGGAAAAAGCACTAGCAAGCAAGCAAGCACAAAACGGGAAAGAAGTGAGGCAGACAGTCCCCATGGCCTGGCCTGCAGTTTTAGCTAACAAAGGGCAAAATTTTCAGACCCCCACCATCCTTTTTTTAACTTTTTCACAGACCCCCTCTCCCTCCCTCCTCCTTCAGACAATTAAGGTAAAAGAAAAGGAACGAAAGACGGTTAAAAACAAGATAAAGACAGAGCTGCTGATAATCACGGGGATTAACCGGCGGTAGCCAGTAAAGCCACCCTCTAGGTGACCGGAAGAGGAGGGCTTCGGGTCCGAAGAGGTGGGGGGGGGGCAATTTTAAAAAGCCTTTTGGGGCTTGCGAAATGGAGAAAAGGAAAGGGTTTGTTCGAGTGAGACACCCCCACCCTTCTCCCTCTCTCTCTCTACTTTCTCTCTCTTCTGTGCAGAGTCGGGGAATTGATGATGGCCACACTCTCTATCCCCTCTTATCTTCTGTTTTCTGTATTAGCTCTCTCTCGCTTCTAATTGTTGGGGGGTGTTTGTTTGTATTCTTTCTTTCTTTGCCCTTCTTTTTCGAAATTCGAATTCTTTTTACTTGTTTAAGTCGAGTGAGCTATCATCGTTTATCATCGTCTTTGCTGCTGACACAGAGTGTGCTCGGCGGATCTCTCCACTCAAGCGAAAAAACCCATGTAAAGATCTCGGCCACCGCCACCCCTGCCGCCGCCGCCATCTCATCTTGGAGAGAGAGAGAGGACGGGAGGAGAGGGAAGATATGGAATTCGACGAGCATGAGGACCAAGACGAGGAGATGGAGATTCCGGTGCACCACCACCAGGCGGCGCCGGCGCCGGTGGGCTACGACTCCCTGGGCAATTCCGGCCGGCCGAGCGGCTCCGCGGGGTCGGGGAGGGCGGGGCCTCGGCGGCGCCGAGGAAGTCGGCGTCGGCGTCCGTGCGGTACCGGGAGTGCCTCAAGAACCACGCGGTGGGCATCGGGGGGAGCGCCGTCGACGGCTGCGGCGAGTTCATGGCGGCCGGGGAGGAGGGCACCCTCGACGCCCTCAAGTGCGCCGCCTGCAACTGCCACCGCAACTTCCACCGCAAGGAGACCGACGCCGGCGACGGGGGCGGGGCCCTGGTGAGCTACCACCACCCGCACCATCACCCCGGCCAGCAGCACCCCCAGTTCTCGCCCTACTACAGGGCCGCGCCGCCGCCGGCGGGGTACCTGCACCTGACCCCGCCGCAGCAGCAGCACCGGCCGCTGGCGCTGCCGGCGGCGTCGGGGGGCGGGCACAGCAGGGAGGAGCTGGAGGACATGTCGAACCCCAGCAGCAGCGGCGGGGGCGGCGGCGGCGGAGGAAGCGGGCTGAAGAAGAGGTACAGGACCAAGTTCACGCCTGAACAGAAGGAGAAGATGCTGGGATTCGCGGAGAGGCTGGGGTGGAGGATCCAGAAGCACGACGAGGCGGCGGTGGAGCAGTTCTGCGCGGAGACCGGCGTGAAACGCCACGTGCTCAAGGTGTGGATGCACAACAACAAGCACACCCTCGGTAAGAAACCCTAATTGGCCGTGTCGAAGTGGCTGAAGATCGATGGGGTTAGGGATAACATCAGTTCTTTATTTTTCTTTCATTTTAGGTTTAGGGTTCTTGTTAACTTTTCTTGGTTTTTCTTCTTCTTGTTTTGAGTAGATGTTGATCTCTTGGTGGTTTTAGCTAGTTCTTGAGAGTCTGATAATCATTTGTCGTTCTTACTAGTTCTTGGATGCTGGTGTTTGGTCGGAGATTGTGAGGATGATGAGCTAGAGAGAGTAGGAAAACGTTAATTTGATCCCCTTGGAGGATGGATGGGCCATTGCTCATGAAGCTTAAGTTGCTTTGGCATTTCCATTAACGTGATTATTATCTCCTCCGATCGTCATTTTCTTCTTCTCGATGATGGAAATTGTTGGAATTGGTGTGCCGTTCAAGCTTTTAGTTTCGGCAAAAGCTGTGGTGCATACATCATCTATGGGCTGAACTGAACTGATGAAGTCTGCATTTCTCCTCTTGTTTTTCTGCGTCTGAACTGTTGTGTTGGATTTTGGTTAACGTGGGTCGATGAATTAATGAGGGCCAGAATTAAAGGCGAAACTGAAACCGTAAACAGACGACATGTGATGATAGTTAATGGGGGGTGAGGACTGATGATCAAGGATCGAGAAAGAGAGAGAGAGAGAATTCTGAATGTCCAATCAAACGTGTTCATCATGCAAACCTGCGTACCTCACATCTGTCATCTCCCTTTCCTCTCTCTTCGCTTTCCTCACTCTCTCTCTCTCTCTCTGCTCCTCCCTCTCTCCTGTGAAAATTTCAGGTAGAGAATCCTCAATGTGCAGAGATCTGAGGTCGGACCTGAAATGATAAGAGGCTGTGAATGGCGTGCATAGTTTCAGAGAGAGAGAGAGAAAGAGAGAGATCCTTCATTCTCTCTTTTATTTCTTTCTCTCTTATTGCCAAAACTTTCTGAAACCTCGTAATCCATTAATTTCTTCATTCTGAAGAAGTGTACTCTCATCCTCTACCATGTATTCAGCCTTCAATTACAGCCTCTGGTCGCCGCTTTGTGTGCTGTCCCTTTATCGTCTCTCGACTCCCCGTCATTCTCTTCCCTTCATTTCTTTCCTCCTATCTTCCTAATGCCCTACTGATTACTGTAGATTTTTCGTTAATTGTGATTACATGATGAAGACGGAATCAAGATTGTGATGGGCAGCAGCAACATCTCCCCCTTCATGCATCTTCCGTATGCATAATAGCTTGTTTACGTCATAACCATATTCTTATACGGCCTATTCATCGAAATGCCTACTCTCGTAACGTCACATCACATCATATGCGGTTTCCCTTCATGCTCATCGATTATGCAGATCATCTGCAGAACCCACATGAAATTATGTGGCCAGTCAATAATAATAATAATAATACTAACAAACCCTTTTCTTCTTCTCCGAGGAGAAAATGAAAAGAAAAAAGAGGAGAAAATGAAAAGAAAAAGGAGAGGGAAAAAGAAGGAGATAAATAAAAGGAAGAGACTGGGAGAGGAGCATGTGAGGGAGTTGACACGGAATGAGGATGTTGGAGAAAGTCGAGACTCGGGAGGGCTTGTCGGGGAAATCATCTTCAAGCTCGACCTCGGTCTCATCCTATCGGTCATGTGTTTTTATGCTTTGACATGTGTGGGTGTCTGTGTATGGGACTCGAGGGGGGAGGACATGTGGGGCTCCATCGAAGGAGAGGAGGAGGAGAAGGCAAGGGAAAAGAAACAAACTGAATGGACTGACACTACAGCTCATACAGCTTCCCTTTTCTTAGCTCTAGTTTTTTCTGGGGGCCTTGTCTGAATTAAACCGCGATCGATATCCCCACACCCTCTCCCTCCCTCCCTCGTGGATAAAAATAAAAAACCCTCTCTGCCTTGTGGCCACATCCATCGTGATCATCAACGCTCCTCCTCCTCTCATCTCGTTTTCGAACTCAGATTGCATTTATATCCCTGTCCCCATTGGCCGCACATACTTTTCTTTTAACTTGAACCGACCGCCCCTCTCGCTCGAGACGAAAATCTCATGCATACGTAGGATCTAGGGTGTCGGATGCATTTCTGAAGCGCGACCTTGAGATTAGCGAGGATGCCATTTAAAGCCTTGCAGGCGAGGTAAAACTGTGACTAGAGCGGGTAGGCAGATTTCTGAGTTCGTAGAATAAAGGAAATTGAGTTGGTCTCCCACGCCACTTGGAAGGGTGGGGGGGATGATTTACTTTCATCTTTGGCAGGCTTTTTGTGTGCCGTGGTAATGTAGTAATTGTAAGGACTATAGACTTACTGTTACCTTGTCAAACTCTCTATTGCAAAAGATGTTAAAAAGGCATGCGTGAAAAGATGTCGTTGTTAGATAAGAGAATGATATGGGTTATGTCATGTGATCAATATGCATGGAGATGCATGTTATGAAGCCGTTATCCCGAGAAAAGATCTTGGCATAAATTGTCATTTGACATGAGATTGGAGCTATAAATTCGGTGTTCATCGAAACATAAGTGGATATATATTACCAACAGTACTATATAGTCAATTCCAACGTGGCCCTTTAATTTAGGTGTCGTTCTGCATTTCATCCCTAGTCTTTTTCTCCATAACGTACCATGAGATATCGACAAATGAGAGCACAAGTCCAACCCCATTAACATACCAGTTCGACCCACTTTTGTGCAAAAACTTAAGCTAATAAGTTATGAGTTAATTATGATAAATTAACTACGTTACACCAAATCATTTCTTTGATAAGGAACTTTTTTTAACATAACTCACCTATACATTCTAACAATTAGGATGGTTATAAGTAAACCATGTTATCAATTAATTGTGGTAGCTAGCAAACATCTCTACATTGAAAATTATTTGGAGTATAGTGGCCAAACAATAAGTTGTCAACGCATCCACTATATGTTAGGATGCATGCGTGAATTGTGTTAGAGAATCCCACATTGGATTAAGGGTGAGCATGGTTCGGGTTGGGCCGGTCCACCCCCTAACCCTAGGACCAACCCGCATAGTGCTGGTCCTCGATTTTTGGGACCAAGGATCTACCCTATTGAGCTTGGGATTGAGGATCGGACTGACCCTATGGGTTCGGTCCGGTTCCAGGGTCAACCCGGGATTAATCGATAATTTTTTATTTCATTTTTAATACTCCTTGAAAAAGCGATTGAGGACCGAATAGACACAATGTGTTCGGTCCGATTTCAAGGTCAACCCGAGACCAATCAATAATTTTTTATTTCATTTTTTGTGCTCCTTGAAATGGCAATCGATGATCGGACTGACCTAATGAGTTCGATGACGAGTGAGGTTAACTAAGAAAGGCAAGCGGTGATGGTTGAGTGGGGTGAGCATCGAACAAAGTGAATATATAGTGTCGAGCGGGGAGCAAGCTAAGTGAGCATCGAGCGGTGAGCGGCACGAGTGACCCAAAGTGAGCAAGGCGAGTGTTGAGTTGCAAGTGGAGAAGTTATTTTTCTTGATTTTGGCAAATTAAAGACTAAGAAGACAAACAAGACAGAAGAGAATGAGTACTAGAGGATAATGCCATAAGGAGCTGTTTATGCCCTTTTGGAAGTCGTGAGGACTCCTCATGAAAACATTTTTCTCATTCATAAATTATGGTTGTTGATGCTGTAAAAGACATTAAAAATCTAAGTTATCAAAGATCAATGTAAAATTACTTGAACTACTCACTAAATAGTTGTTTAATGTTATTGACGTCGTTTATTTTAAAGTTTTCTTTATATAAAAAAATTATAAATAATATTATATATATAGTCAGGACTAGTACGGGTTGGACCAACCCTAAACTCCCTGGACCGAGGATTAACCCGCACAGTACTCGTCCAAGAATCTTAGGACCAATGACTGACCCAGTCTCCTTGGGAACCAGACCAGGATCGTCCAGGGTTGGTCTAGGGTTGACCCTAGATCAACCCTGGACCGATGCTCACCCCTACATTGGATAAGTGGTGTGGTATGCAGCTTAACTTTTTAAGTGAATGTGAGTTTAATTAGATATGTTGACAAGCTCTGACTTGGGCCATTTTTGGTGATCTCCTTGGATGAAGGTATTGAGCTTTTGCTGGGCGCTCCTAATAAATGGTATTGGAGCCAATGATTGATTGGTAGATCACTCCTAATGTGTACTAGTGTTTGGTGAATATCTCAAGGAAGGAATTTGGTGATTAGTGTGGCTTCTGGGCCAGTGGACATTGTGGTGTAGCAATACGGGCTTGATGGCAGACTTCACAATTTGGTTTGGAGAAAAAGACTAGGGATGAAGTTGAGCGCTAATGGAGATTCAACTTGAGATAAAATGAAGTGGAAGAATACCTAGATTAAGGGGAGTGGACCCAACACTAAACTCGCATGTGAGGGAGAAATTGTTAGGATGCACATGTGAGTTGTAGGGAATCCTACATTGACTTATAACTCATTGGTTTATGCTTTTGAATGAAGTTGAGTCTAACTGGATATGTTGATAGGTTCGGACTTGGGCTCCCTCTTAGTGATCTCCCTGGATCAAGGTATTGGGCTCCTATTACATGTTCTCACAATATACACATGGTCATCGTCTACTTAGTGAGATCCCTTTGAAATTGGTCATGATTGTCTACCGCGGTTATGTTCTTGATCACACATCGATTGTTTATGGGAATTTAAATGAGTCATATATAATGTATCCTTTCTCTATCTATAAGTTTAAACTTTTGATTAGAAATTCTAACACTATCCATGACAACAAACTATTATCATCTATGGCCAAACACAATCATCTAAACAAGTCGGTAATTCTAGATAGCTTTTGTTCATGTTGGGAAAATTGTCTAAAAAATCTTAAACCGATTATACTTTTGCCATTTCGGCCATAAACATTTTAATTTTATCAATTAAGTTATAAATCTTTTTACATTTTGTCAATTGAGTTCATCTAGCCAATTTTGACTGTAAATTGCTTATGCGGGCGTCGACCATCTTATGTGGCACAATTAGTTCAGTACTTACATGGATATTTTTTAATAATGTTTTGATACTTTTCCAAAATTTTGATATATTTGATATATTTTATTTTTTCTTTCTTTTCCACTTCAATAGTTTTCGACCATTTGATTGGATGGACTTAATTGGCAAAATATGAAAATGTTTAAAATTCAATTGGTAAAATTAAAAAAGTTTAGGATTTCTTGGACAATTTTCTCAATTCTCATTACCTTTATGATTGCACAAATAAATGGTCGCCAAGCAAATTGCAACACTCAACCTATAAAAGCAAATTCATATCAAACTTACCTTTATTTGAAGTAATTGATAAAAAAAAGAAAGAAAGTATGTAGACAGAAAAAAACAAATAGCTATGCTCTTTCCTGCCCACTTGGTCCAAGCAAGCAGACAGTATATGAGCAAAAAAAAGAAGTTCATTATTCGCATCTTGACATCTATTTTTTGCATCGCTATTAGAAAATAGGATGGACTTTCTAGCTTGATTTGGCCACGCAAACGCATTAGAAATCGGAGGCGTTCGAACTTGTCTTCAAGATCTCATGAATCGATAAAGTTGTCTGGCGAATCCATCATAAAATGAGGAATCACCGTCGAAGACAAATATGTAAGAACTACAGCAACATAGAAGATGTTGTCGACATTACATCAGCTTTATTTGCTTGTGCTGAATTTTCTCAGGTTGAGTAGTACGAAATCATCTGTTGGAGACATATTTGATGTTAATTCTACAAGGTACTCGATTACAAACATCGAAATTCAAAGCAGCCTTTCCTCGCTTTTACAGCTGAACTTATGAACATACTGAACCCTCGAGATATTCTTCTGGCATGGAAAAAAACAAAAGAGCGAGCAATTGAAGTTGGAGCAGGCTTGTGTGTACAATGATGGCACGACCAACTGCGAAATCTAAATAAGAGATTTGCTTATTAGGGCGGCTAGGACACGATAGACAATATCTTTCCCGCACTTGCTCGTTCAAACGTAATGCCGTACAAATTCGCGGATCTTCTTATTTCGAATTAGCTCCAAATCTTTTTCTCGTTACTTGATAATTTACAGGGGGGAGGGGGAGTGCCCTTGAAGCGGATGATCTAGGAACAAATGGGCCGACAGTCAGCAATGGAGCCTCCAAATCTTTTGCTCGCTACTTGATAATTTACAGGGGGGGAGGGGGAGTGCCCTTGAAGCGGATGATCTAGGGACAAATGGCCCGACAGTCAGCATTGGAGCCTCCCTCCCTGCCTCCACCCAAGGCTCTAATGCTCCGGTCACATCTCGGTTCATCCTCTAATCACGCTTTATTCTTATCGCATGCAATGATATGAAGACGATACATTCTGCACAAACTTCAAAGACTTTAGGGGGCATGAGATTTGAATAAAGCATGTTATATCCCATGATTTTCAATTTTGTTTATGGGAAAAGGGGTCGTAATTGCTTTAGGGGGTGTGCATTCTTGAAGGAAATCATGGCAATGACATTTAAGGGCAGAGGGGAGAGGCATGGGGTACTAAGGAAGTGGGGTAGTTGGACAGACTTAATGGCCTGTTCTGCTGCACAGCTCATGGCTTATTAGGCGACGCAAGGACTGAGGGGGGGATCAAATTGCAATCACATCTTTTTTTTTTTTTTATTTAGGCTGACAATGTTAACATGCTTCCCTCTCCTCTCCCCCACGCCCCCCCGTCGGTCCCCTTTTTCGTCCTGTTCACTTGGAAACATCTGACCCCTTCAAGATCCCACAAATCAAAATGACCCTTGTAATGGGGTGCAACCAAGAAACAGGAATGGAAAAAAAATCTCTTGGACGATGATTAAGTGAGCCCTAATTCCTAAAAAGAATTGGTCAATATTAGATCCGGATTCAATTTATGTCTGGAACTTTTTTTGTCTAAAGAAAAATCCATAATTTTTACTCTAATCCCAAATCCGCCTATGTGTTCATTATCACAACTGGCGTTTTTATCAACGCCCTCATCTTCATAAGGAATACTAACAATCTCTTGAGGTTGATAATCTTGAAGAAACCAATGGCAGTTTTTGGACGTGTGGTCAGATTTAGAATTATAGTGAAAGTTGGTGATTTGTTTAAGATAAAAAAAAAAATTTCAAGATAAATTGAGATTGAACCTAAATTTGGAGAATTTTTTTTATAGGATTAGCTCAATTAATTGATGTCGCATTCAACACAAGTATGACCCCAAGAGTTGGATGGCTGCCGCCGTGGCCTGTATTTTTACCCCTTCGAAAACAGAGCACACTTTTTGATCCCTTTCATCGAGTTTTTTTCTTTTTAAATATTATTAGCTCTTTTGCTTTTGCTTTAGCAGAGAATGATGCATTGAATTAAACAAAAGCATCTCAAGTACATGCAAAAGTGCGGAAAATGACTCAAAATTAAAAGAAAGCAAAGCCTTCTCACTCCCTGCCCCAGCTTCCTCTCGGGGTAACTTTCATAATCCATATGGATCGAAATGGCCATGTAATAAGTACATAAAACAAAATGAATGCTTCAATCACGTTTGTTAAGTGCTCTCGAAAAACTTGTGAAGTAATTAACTGAAAAATCTCTACAATTTCTAATGTACTAATTGATCTTGTATCGTACATCATCAGTGCCATGAAAATTGAACTCTTATGATTAAAGCTCATTTAACAATTGTGTAAAACAAAACCTATGTGATATAGGGTGCGCATGGCAACGTTTCTATTTCGGGAAATTATTTCTTTTCAGAAATATTTTTTTTTTTAATTTCTACTCTGAGAATAATTTCTGAATAAAATAAGGTGTTTGGTAATTATACAAAATTTATATTTCTATTCTTGGAATAGAAAAAGAATATAAATACGTTTGGTAAAAGATTATAAATTTTTGTATTTATTTGTTTTTCTTCTCACACACGGACCATCGACCGCCGCCCGTTGTCGCACGATCGCTGCACGACCGCCAATCGTTGCACGACCGCCGCACGGCCGCCACCCGCCACTGCACGGCCGTCGCACGACCGCTACACGACCGCCGACCGTCACCACCTACCGCCGCCGCAAGATTGCCGCCCACCGCCCATCGGCCGCGGGAGGGGGAGGTGGCCGGTGAGCTGTGAGCGGCGGTCTGCGCAGCGGCGTTCGGTAGTGACGGTCGGCGGTCCTGTGGTGGCAGGTGATGATCGCGCAGCGGTTGGCAACGGCAGGCTGCCGACGTACAGTGGCGGTCATCGGCTAGTGAGCCGTGGGCGGCGGTTGATGAGCTATGGGCGGCGGCAACTGTCGCCAGCAGTCGCTGGCGGTCGGCTGCCGACGATGGCCGCAGGCGACAGGAGGTGGCCGACGATTGGTAGGCGTTCGGTGGTGGCTGCAACAAGGAAGAAGGACAAAAGAAAATATAAAAAGAAAAAAAAAATTATTTCTAGAAATTATTTTCGAAACAAGAAGCTACTTTTTATTTTTATTTTTTATTTTTGTTCCAAATCTATTCTCTAGCTATTTTTCTATTTCGAAAATAAGTTAATATTACCAAATAAATTTTCGTTCTTTTTTTATTCTGAAGAACAAAATAATAGAAATCGGGAGAATTATAAACGTTAACACATAGGCCATATTGCCACCTATCTCTCTCTCTCTCCTCCTTTACGTGTGAGTGAAAACCGGTCAGACAGAAAGCTGCTTTTTTCCCCCATTCATTTTGGGGGATATGATCATGACAAATTTGATGTAGGGGGAGGGGGAGGGGGAGGTTTGAGGCTTGATCAGCGTTGGAATCCACCCAATGATACGCCATTTTGGAGGCAAGCGTGCTTCAAAGGTTGACTGAGGAGAGCCCCTAATCGGCATAGCCCCCTAGCCATTGAGCTTCGTAGGAGCCAGGAGGTAGGAAACAAAGCACACTGCTCCTGCCGCCATGCCTTGCCACTCGATTGCCATTGACTCCGGCGGGGGTTTTATAATTTTACCCACACGAGATCTAATCTCTAAGATTTTGGGGTTTTGTCCAGCGTTCGTAGGTTGGTCCCAAATGAGGTCCTTGGAGGCATATAATAAAATATAAGACCCATGTCTTATAAAAATTCAGGGAATTTAGATGCTTCCGCATGACGGTTCCTTTGTTCGCCGGTGTGGTGATTTTTGCTGGCCCGATGCTAGAGCTACGGAAAATAAAGCCGGCGACGTGGTGAATCCGGTCTATTTCTTGGGGTCGTCGAGGGAGATAGCTCTATTCCTAACTAGAATGGTCCGGCGTGATCCGATCCGACCCGACCCACTCGCAATCAGGCTTGACAACAGCTTCAGAGTTGGCTTTATTCATTAGAATGATTCTCATCTTCCAACTAATGAGCCGCGGCCCATGCCATGAAATCAGCATGGATCCAATGTGTTTGGGCCGCTGGGGAATTGGATCCATTTGGAGCTGCTTTCGTCTTGAGTTGTGATTACATGTCAGCACCACATTTCAAGAGATTATGCTTAATTCTACACTCTGCCAATCGTGCCCGAAGGATATTTTCCATAGATTTACTTCGATGCGCAAATACCAAGTTCTAATTATTCGCTCGTTGGTACGCCATATTGATCTCTGGAAACCTTGAACAGTTGCTATACAAAAAAAAAAAAAATCGCAGCTTGAGTCGCAACGACATAATTTTCCGAGTAAGTGCAGGCTCAAGAACCAGCAGTTTTTGATTTGGGAAGCAGTAGAAACACCAAATTACCAATCGGTGGAAGAAGACTCGAAAATGAGATAGTAAATCAGAAATCAAAGAATGCTTCTATCTGAATGAGTCGACCGGCCGTAGGGTAGCCAAACTGCACCAGGATAATTATGAACATACGGAATCAGAACCACATTGTGTGCCTATGCGAATCGGCAAAACTTTGCATTCGTGACGACACAGCAGAAGAAAAGGAACCGTGAACGTTTGGACGTACCACCATTTACTCTCCTGCAATATGTTGCATTAGAATTCTATATTGTTCGACTGCAAATACGAGGTTAGGGCTGCCGGCGCTGGTGTTGGAACTGCTCCTTGGAGATTCTTCATGGCGCTCTCATAGTGAAGAAATCCCATGAACCAGAATTCATGGTTGTCGATAGAAATTACTTGGATGTACTTTTCAGCCGGCTTGACTATGCTTGTTGAAGGGACGACCGCCTTTAACTGATGCCGTTGAATGACCACCTACACACATAACATGAAAGAAACAGATCGCCTCTGAAAAAACATCTGCTTGTTGAATGTGTTTGAACATCAATTTCAGCATTGGCAAGAGTAAAGCTGTCAATCGCGCGCCAAAAAGCACTCTTCATCGTTTGAGCATAGTTCTTATTGTGACAAGAAATTAAGATCAACGTAATTGCTTATGATGTATAGCAAGGTCCCATTTTCCTGCAGAATCAGTTCAATTCCCAGAGATCTAAGTAACCGATTACATCACCTGCCAACTATGTTGACCATACTCGTTAGCTATTGCATAAGCCTATCCAATAATTTCATGTCTATCCGCTTTCTGCATATACTTGGTGATTATAAACATTCAGTGCCCATGTCAGCAATGCATACCTTGTAGTAACTATATTCAGTGTGTTCGCCGGCTTGGCAAGCTATAGGATCGTCACTACAGAACACGAGCTTTGCCATTGAGAGGTACATGACTCCCATAACTGGGCCGGCAGATGTGGACAAGTAGCAAGGGTATGACTTCAACAATTTCTCCTCGGGAATAGTCTCAAAAGTATGCCGGAAAATCTTATCCCTGCCTCCTCCTGCCAGGACCTTCGTTCCCTGAGCGATTCTGCCTATGGCGACATCAGCAATACTCGGACCTGTTTTGACTAATTAAAGTACATTGTTGTCAGAAAAGATGTGTGCATAATTGGAAATCGAGCATTACCATTAAAAGGTCGGTTCTTCAATAACTTAAATCTTAGATATCACAGTTAAAGGGTGAAAGTCTCTGAGCAAACCAATAGAGGAAGACATTAGCCGATTTATCTGCAAACGCAACAAGTTTCCTAGCGGAGGCATTGATAGGGATTTGATTAGTGCTTCAGCCACATAGAACTAAATGAGTGGAAGTACCCTCTATTTCATGAGAAGAATTGCTGAAGCACTCTAAAAACAAGAAGACTTACAGTGTTGCCATGTGTCTCTGGCGAGATCCTCGGCCTTCTTGGCCGCTTCAGCCGCCTTCGGCCCCATTTTTCTAAGGACATCCTTCGCCCTGTCCATCTTTCCTATAATTCACGCGAGTCCACATGTGTTTAATGTCATGATCGCAAATAACGTTCTCATTCTCTGAACTCTATAGCATTCGACAAAACGCTCAACTTGTTGTATACATGTTACACAAACACATGCAATGTAGACAAGTATATGAAATGCTTACTAGCGACAGAGTGGATCATTGTCGCAGTAATTGGAGTCGGCACTGCCTCGACCGTGAGCCCTTTGACACGGTTGGGTCCGACCTTAACTTTCCTCATGAAAAATCACCATCTGCCACTTTTGCCGATCACATTGTTTAACTCAGCTTGTTTCTTGGGATCATAATAATAACCGGGAAAACCAAGGGGAGTTGGTGTTTGTCCTTTGTTAGCCTGTCTTTATGTATTTGATAGTCTTGAACAGCCGTCGGAGGCAAAGCTGTATCTGATTGTTGTTGCCGTTCTCTGTTTTCTCGTCCAGCCTTGTCTGTAACACTTCAGACTACATAGCTACAAATGCTTTTTTCCTTCTCTGGCTTATAATGGAGTGCTTGAGACTCTTTGAACCCCGTAGTTAATCTCAATTGAGATCTGTAGTCCTTCCGTCCTATGCACACCATGTAATTGCTAGAGTTATGTGAGTGTGTGCGCCCTTAATTGTTGAGGCGATTTGAAGAAAAATAACCAAATGTAGCGATTTGAATGCAGATTTCGAGCAAGGAATATGAACGTAATACACAATTGCAATAAAATGTTGTTGATCTCGTAATGACCCCAAGTGAAGCCTCTTGTCTTCCCTAGATAACACAAGGGCTGGTGATTTTCGTAATAATCACTTCCTCTGTGTCGCCCTCCGAGAGTTCAAGGATTCGAACCTTTAACCCCTTGCTTTCCGAGAAAAGATAAAGTCATCAAGATAACTGCCTCCCTAGGTAAAATTACTCTCAAGAAGTTTGTATTTGCACACGCTCATGCATTCTTATCTTGTTATGAGTTATTGTTTAAGGAGCATTAACTTTTTAGTTAGATATAATACCCAAGCTATCAAAATCTATAAGAGTGGGATTAGTCTTTCATTAAGTCAGCTTCTTTTGTTCTTGTTTCTTATATTCTAAAGCATTAAGTCTTGAAATTTTGATCTTACAAAATCGAAGTAATGGAATATAATCCACATTGAAACAGATAAGTAACGACTACAATAGAAAATCAGCTCATGGAGAATTATAACTAGCATTACTTGCTCGGTCATTCAAGGTTCAGAACCTGAACGCCAAGACCGTATATCGGTCGAAGTGCATACATGTAGTTTAGGTTCTGAAGTCTGAACCTAGATCCGACCTATCAAGCTATATTTGAATGTCAAACGTACAGAACTTATGAAATGACCAAAGATTGGATCGCGAATAGCAAGCTGAAACTATAATGCATTCAAATAAAGCAAACAAGACTCTTATTAGGTCTCTAAAGAAACGCCCTATAGCCGAATGGTGGTCGATCTAGTGTTCTTCATCCTCTGCCAAAACGTCCCGAATCCTGTCGAGGAACTTCTCTGCCGTTTCCAATCCCTTTTCATCTGAAATAAGCAGGCACACACGTAATCGGTACAGTGAAAAAAAGAGAGACGGGAACAGAGACAGGAGAAGGAGGGGGTATGTGTTACCAAGCCTGGGAATGGTGTGGCCTTTGGGATGATGAACTATGAAGGGATCCGCACACGACTCCAACAATTCTAACCCATACGGCTTCAAAAAATCAGTCTCTCCTGCAACAAGAAGCGGTTCAATCAATTACTAATCAGTAGTAGTCACGGAACGGTACACATATTAAGTTGGATCCACCGTCCTTTTCGATCGCGACTGGAACGATTGAAAACAATTGTCAACCCAGACACGTCCGGAACAAGACCAGGTCTGACCAGATCGATATAAAAAATTACTGCTACGACCCATTAAAGTTCGAATGGTCCACAGAATGGCAGTGTCTAGTTGTGAATGTACGCTCTTGGTATTCTACGGGGATCGCTGGATTCACTACGGAGCCCATTAACAAACGCATCGATTTCCTACCACATGTCTAAAAGAATCAGGAGACGAAACCAAAGAAAAGAGACGAGACGGACGGATGATTGGTACCTAAAAAGTGGAGGGACGGGCACTGTATGGGAGAAGCGTACGCGTTGTCGGCCACCGATGGAGACTTGAACTTGGCCCCCCCGATGATCATCAGGAATTTGATCTTCGGCACCTTGGTCAGCGCCACTCCCTGCAGAGTGCAACCCCCCACAATTAAATAAATAAAATCAATTTCCGGGAATGTAATTGATTACTTCTTTTTTTCTTTTGGGTTTTCCTTGTTTGAGAGAAGGAACGAGGAAAGAAGATTCCCGCAGGCAACGTCGACCCACCTTCGCTTGTAGCCCCGGAAGCCCCGCCGACAATATCGCCCCCTGCATTGTTCGTGCATTCGTTGTCGGTCAGAATTCACGCCAAAGAAGAGATACCAAAAGGAGAAAAAGAAGGAGAGAGAAAAACTGTTGCGTTGGGTCGACGAACGCGAGATATACAGGGCGAGAGACAGAGCTTGCGTGTTCTTTTTCGCTTCGCTATTCTGCGTTCGTTTACTTTGACTGATGGAGGTACAACGAACCGCGTACGCATCGAAATTAGAAATCCAACATCGTCAAGTTTCGATTTTTAAGATGGTAAAACCCGTTCCGTTTTAGAGGGAGAATGGACGGCACCTGTGAGAAACCCAGGAGACCGTCGAAAGGTCCTTGCTTGATCATGACATCTTCGATGTAAGCGAGGCACTCGTCGAAGTTGGTGTATTCCGTGAACTCCTGCCGAGAAAAACAAACGAACTCTGAGAGACCATATGATGATACGTAAAATTAGAAACAGAGAGACAGAGCCCGCGGATTCTGGAAACAGGGGAAAATCGAGGAGGAAAGGACCTTGTTGAACTGGAACCACTCGAAGTAGGGAGGGTCGAAGATGCCCTCGACGTCGGACTTGCCCTCCGCGGGGAAAGGGCCGTCGGGGAAGACGAGGTCGAGGCGGCGGAGGACGGAGTCGGGCCACTTGAGGACCTGCTTCTTCAGGATCTCCCCGCTGGTCCGGAAGCCGTGGAGGCAGAGGATCCTGGGCCGCCGCTGCTGCTCCACCGCCGTCTCCTCTCCTTCGATGCCCATCTCTATATCTCTCTCTCTCTCGCACTCGCTCTCGCTCTTTCTCTCAAGGTCGTGGCGTCGAACGTGAATTTAAAGGCGAAGGCCTGCCAGTTTTGGAGGGCGCCTTGACGAGAGAAGGGTTCTCTCTGTTTCTCTCTCTCTCTCTCTCTCTCTTCCCCTGTCTCTGTCTATCTCCCGTTTTTTTTTTTTTGGTAAGAGTATCTCCCGTTTTTTTCGTGGAGTGAGAATCGAAAGAAAGCGATTTGAGGATCGATGGCGTGCGGTCTGAGGTAATGGGAACTTCCACGTGTGGGGACTTCATTAGCTCGAGTGACGAGGTAAATGGGCTCAGCCCCAGAACGAATTTACCTTAATTTCTCCGAAGTTGACTTTTGGTCTATTTTGTCATCCTGAATCAAATTGTTCTTTGGCGCCAGTTCGAGTTCTATGGCCACTCGCTTCCTTTCTTGATGAACGACCCAAAAACAGATAATTTAGTCGATGCCGGCCATTGGCATGCGGTCGTGAGAGCCTATGTGAACGGGTATCTACGCGAAAATGACTTCATTTTTGTCCTCGATACAATGTATCTAGCTTCACTGACAAAAATGATCCCCGTATAAACTAATCAAGGTCATGAATAGGTGATGGATGCGTGCATAAGTTCATTAAAATTGTATCGACAACCAAATCAATATTAATTTCTTTGAGGTTATGACATTCGTATTACGACAGACAACTCATCAGATGTTTCGAGTAGAATAAAAAAGCCTCGGGCACATACACGCCACGTGTATTGACCTCCTGATATAATCACTTGGGATTTCCATCAAGTCAAGAGCAAATATATTATGACAACCCACCCATTGGTGGTTGCGTGGTTTGCGCTCAATCCCTCTTCCGGAGGGAGCGAGTTCAAATCCCCGCGGTCGCTTGTGCGACTTACCCACAGTCCTGGGAGGTGGGTCCCCTCGGGTCTCTCCAGATTTACGTCGCCGCCCGCCGACTGTATGCAAATGGTTCTCGGGTTTAAAAAAATATATATATATATATATATATATATATATAAATATGTCAATTTCATGGAAGACTGGATTATTATTTTTGTGAAAATCAAAACTTAGTTAAATTTAATGCTTAAAAAAGTGGGGGACTATGAGTAATCTCATCTGGACACTTGTCCAACTAAGCTTTCTGGTGTTGATCGTATGCGTTCTTAGTAATTTTCGCCGTACTTTAAATATAAAAAAATTGGACAAAAGGATGTAACTGATTATCTTCTATATTGGGGATAAAATTGCAAAAATAAAAATATATATATTGAGATGAGAAACGGAACTTTTTAAATTTGAGGGGGTTGAAAATGCGGGCTGCATTTGACGATATTTCTCTTTTCAAGAATAATTTTTTTCATTTTTTTAAATCTATTCCCTAAAATAGTTTTTGAGTAAAAGAACACGTTTAATAATTGTACAAAATTTTTCAACAAAAAAAAAAACTGCATAAAATTCCTATTCTCGAAATAAAAAAAAGAACATAAATGCGCTTAGTACAACCTACAAACTTTTTGTGACGTAAATTTTCTTTTAGTTTATAATAATTTGTTAAGATTTTTCTTGTTTTCTTTTCTTTCTTTTTTCCTCTCTTCTTCTTCCTCCTCTAGCCAGTCACCGAGTGGCGGAGGGCAATGACTGGCAGTGACAAACGGGGAGTAACATATTGATTAAATAAAAGAGGAGGAAGAAGAAAAGACCTCAAAGAAAATAAATAAAATGATTTATTCCAGAAATTGTTTTCAGAAACAAGTTGCAACATTTTTCTATTTATTATTTCTATTCCAAATTCATTCCATGACTACTTTTTTATCAATAGAAAAATTAACTAACGTTTCTAGATGAATTTATGTTTTTCTTTTATTTTGGAGAATAAAAGAACAGAATAATAGAAAAATAGAAACATAAGAAACCAAGCTGAAGTTTCTCATATCTTGACATATTTTGCTGTGGAGATGGGAATAAGCATGGTTTAGGTGGGCAGTTCTCACCTTGGAACTGGGAATTGCCCACTAAAAATCGACTCCAGAAAATTGGAATTGAGACCCACCCATTTGTTCTATGGAATCACCCTGAAATCAAACCTCCGGTCCAGTTTGATTCTTAAGTGAGTCTATAAAACCGATCCCCAATCCATACAAAGTTTGTTCAGCCTTATATTTGGGTTAAATTGCGAGTCATTGATTTTGATCAAGAATTGAAAACTATAAGATGGAATGAATAAACAATACTCATTAACTAAAAACTTAATTTTTTTCAAAGGTCATGGTGTGGTCTTCTTAAGATTTCCTAACACCGAAAACATGTGGAAAATTAGGCTCCTTGTTAAAAGTATTAACCTCCACAGAAGTTAAAACATTAATCGCTTAATCTATCTTTTTTCAAGGTCAACTTAATTTTATAATGGGATTGATTAAGGAGAGACCTAATTATACTCTTAAAATGAGCCGTTGGATCTTATAGACATCTCCAATCGATTCCCTCATTCCTTTATGTTTATTTATTTTATTTTGATTGAGAGAGTAAGTAAATGGATTATCATAATAATAATAAAAAAAGGTATAGGGTTAATTCCATTATGCATCAAGAAACAAAATTAGTTAAGCAAATTTCTTTATATATATATATATATATATATCAAGTCGATGTAAGTGAGTGGATGGAATGTTCCTTGTCTAGAATTAGAAATTGGATTGGCATTCACCGTTCCACCAAATTGAAACTGAATCGGACTGTTTCCGTAAGAACCACTAGTTTCAATCTGGGTTTGGTTTGGTTCTGGGTGATCTCTTCGGTTTCTAGATCTTTTGCACACCCCTATCTGTTGCTTCTCTTTTTGCCATCCTATGCCTATATGCTTTGCAGCATCAAACCCAACAATGTCTTTCACAATAGAAGCAATCTCCTCTTCCTAGAAATGTTTAAAAATTGGAACAAATGTTCAACATGTGTGCCTAATGACAAATTGGGCATACCCTTCAACATTATCTTTTTGTGTGCAGGGGACTAAAGCCAAGAGACTTATGACAAATTGCTCGATCAGTCAACAACCATGCAAGACACTATCCGATGCCATCATAGGAAAAATGCTGAGACATGACTAGAATCACCTCTGACTTGGATAGTGAAAGCCAATTTAACACTCGACTAGAACATCAAATTCAACTGAATAAAACACTAACCAGGATGTTCCTCAATAATTGCTGTTAAAAAGCTAATAAACAAAAAAAAAATACAATTTATATTATCAGGAGAAAAATAATCATACTTCTCAAAGATTCAACAAGAAAAAGAGCGAACTTTTGCTTGAAAGATAATCAATATCCACGGACTTATATCCTCTAGGGAAACATAACCTCAAATTTCAAACAAGGGATCAAAACAGCGTGTCTAACTAAGACATTAGTCCTGTCACATATATTACCTTGGCAGGCTTTGTTCCCCAGGCTCTGAACTGACTGCCGTGTGACGCCATTCCGAATCGGGCCAGCGGATGGGGAGTAGTTGAGCACGGCCAGACCGAGAGGGGTTGTGGCAGTGGTGTTCTGGCCAACAATGTCGGTCGTAATCAAGTAATTTCTCGACGGATCTTGACTGGCTTTGTTCTTGACGGAGTATGTCTTACCCGAGTAGATGATCAGGCTTTGGTTCACAAATGGCTCTACATGGTGCCCATCCGCTTCAACAACAGTAAGGTTGTGACCCCGCAAATCAAAGATTGAGGCCCTAAGTAAATAAAAAATGAAGGGTCGCTTCATCTTGCAAATCTATCTCAGAAATTTTTTCAATCTAATAGTCTTTAAAAACATCGAAAAAACCCAAAGTATATGATCCAGAAGTGGAAACTTCATTATAGAAAGCGAGGAAATAAAAAAACCAGAGGAACAATTTTTAGGTTGTAATCAAAGTATACCTCAATCTGAAAGTTGAGAGTACAATGAGCGGTCACACTCAAAATATCAAGGTGATACGTTTTACCAAGGATGACCCTCCAGTGCAAATTTTCAGGATTGATGGCATTATGAGCCGTCCTGGGAATCAGCAGGGACTGCAATCCAAGCAACAAAAAGAGAATGAAATGAACACGACAAACGAGCAAAACTGGTGTTTAAGTTCTTCATAATTGAGGCAATCAAATTAAATTAATCACCTCAGGCTTTGTCGCCCAATCATAATAGCTTTTATAGTATCTGTTGCGATAGGGCGAGCGATCGAACAAAATATAGACGGAAGAAGAAAAAATAAATCGGACACCGGATTTACATGGTTCAGTCGTAAAGACCTACGTCCACGGGGAGAGCAGCAGCGAATTTCACTATAGATCAAGCGATATAAGGAGACTATATACTCAAGTCACTCAAACACTCTCTCGGTATTTCCCAAACCCCAATTTAATCCAACCCCAAGTCACGGCACAAAATTATCACACAAGCTCAAAACAAACGCTGAAAAAGAACTCCTTTTCTTGATCGTGCTTCAGCTTGAAGACATGCGGCTCCTCCTTTTCTCTCGTACGGGTGCAGCAGCAACACCCCAAAAAGAAGACCTCTTTCGCGGCTTCCTTCTGTGACTTCTACGTAGGGTTTTGGCCGGCAACCCAACCAACGAAAAAAAGAAGAAGCAAAAAACCTACGTAAAAATTCTGTTTTATACGTGGGTGTGCCCAAGGTCAAACCTTTGACCTTGGGCCCCACTACTTTCCTATTTTGGCTTCACGTGGAGATCTTCACGCGTGCAGAGGAGAGGACTTCTTCCTCTTACGTGCGTGCGTGCATCTTCTCGTGAATCTTTCGGCGGTTACCTTTCAATTTTATTTCCTCCTTTTGTAATTCCTTCGCGAGTCCACCGAATTTCGCGTTTTAGCAAACGCTCAAACTCGAGTCATATTTAACAATCTTCACCTTGACTTGACGTTTGAGCCAAGTCGCAATCGCTTCACAAAAATTCAAACTCGCCGCTACTTTCCCATAGCCCCGATGGCTCAACCGCCACGATATTATTTAAGTCCAAGCTTCGCTTGAACTTCACCATAATCGAGGATCTCATCAGAATACCAACTCCACATGCACCTTTAACTGCTCCGCAAGGATTTTCTGACACAACCTCCTCAATCGCAGATAAAACAAAACCATTATTGTATTCATATCTATTAGGAGATTGAATACATACCTTGTTAGTTTTAGCGATTCTGAGCAACCATTGGCTCTATAGGCTCCACCTCGTTATGAGCACCATCTCGTGTCGATTATTTTGCTAGTACTCGTATACGCTACCTTAGGAGTTTCTGGTCGCAACTCCATTTCAAGCTGAACACCGTCTAGATCCGTATTAACACTGCCACAAACACTTCTAACCGGAAATGCGAAGACTTATCAAGGATAACTTCTCTGCTGTTAACAGGTGAATTTATATCCGGGCACCACAACTGATCGCCCCACTCACCTTGTGCATAGCCATGGAATATGCACCTTGCCCTCCAATCAAGCTTACCATCACTCACTAGAAAATAACACGGGCAACCAAACATTCTAATAATAGAATAATCAGCAACGTTACTTGACCACACTTTTTCAGGAGTTTGCCATTTAATAGCAATTGATGGAGATCTATTCACCAGGTAGCTTACCGTACTTAGCACATCAATCATGAATCTCCTAGCCATACCAGTACTAGAGATAATTTTTCGGGCCATCTCTAGTAATGTTCTACTCGTCAATTCTGCAAATTGTTGTGATTTACCGGCACTAGTGCGATGTTTCACTATGCCCTCTTTCATGCAGAATTTATTTACCAACTCTGAGCAAAACTCCATGCTATTGTCAATCTGCACATGCTTGATCGACTTACTAGTCTTCGTCTCAATCAAAGCTCTTGACTGCAAGATCCTGATACTAGCATCAAACTTGTGCCTTGACACAAACACCCATGTCTTCCTCGAGCAGTCAAAAGACTTTTGAACAAATGCATCCGACGTCTTTGCAGCGAAATTTATCACTGTCTCACCTTGAAGTTTATACAGGCCATCATGCTTGATTCCTTTCATTATCACCAGGGCACCTCGAACAACCTTCAGAATTCCACCTTTTGAAGAATACCTGCAACCAGTTGAATCTAGGGCATTAAGTTCTTTTTCAATTCTGGAACATGCCTCACCCCAGTCAATGTCCTCACGATACCATCATGCATTCTGATTTTAACATCACCAACACCCACAACATCGCACTCAACGTTGTTCCCTAACTGGACTTTACCACTACCTGTGCACTGATAAGTGATAAACCAGTTTCTATTTGGTGTGACATGAAAAGAACAACCATAATCCATAATCCATCCATTAAACGATGAATAATCGGTGATAGACAAGACATAATTAGCATTATCTCTACTACAGCTACAACATTATCTGCAGAATCAACTATAATTCCCTTACCCTTCTCATTCTTCAGCTTAAGGCAATCCCTTCTAAGATGCCCCATCTTGCCACAGCTCCAACAGACAACATTAGTAGTCCTAAATTGACTATGTCCTTTCATATAGTACTACCATTACCCACACGTGTTACGGATCTTCCTCTATTTTTACCTACTAAAGCGGTAGATACGATTCGCGATTCTCTTCTACGAATGTCCTCGCTCGAATCAAATCTCGAACCCCATCAAACGTCAAACTTGTTGACCCGGAGGAATTACTAACAGCGATAACGGTAGTATTCCAATTATCGAGCAATGAGGATAATAGAATCAAAGCACATACCTCATCTTTAAAATCAATCTCAACTGAACTCAATTGACTAACAATCACATTGAATTCATTGATATGATCTGCAACTGACACATCTTCTTTCATCTTCAAGTTAAACAGACGTCGCATCAAATAGACCTTGTTGATCGCAAATGGCTTCTTGTACATATCCGACAGGGCTTGCATCAAATCAGCAGCGGTCTTCTCCTTCAAGATGTTAAACGCAACGTTACGAGCCAACGTCAGTCGAATAACACCATAACTCGTCTATCCAGCAAATCCCAATCAGCTTGCTTCATCGTCTGGTTTCTCCCCAAATAAAGGCAAGTGCAGATTCATCTGATAAAGATAATCTTCAATCTACATCTTCCAGAAACTAAAATCATTCCCATCAAATCTGTTAATTCTCACTTTTACTTCTTCTGTCGCCATCGATTCGCTTCAACTTAGCCAAACCTAGCTCTAATACCACTTGTTGCGATAGGGCGAGCGATCGAACAAAATATAGACGGAAGAAGAAAAAATAAATCGGACACCGGATTTACGTGATTCAGTCGTAAAGACCTACGTCCACGGGGAGAGCAGCAGCGAATTTCACTATAGATCAAGCGATACAAGAAGATTACACACTCAAGTCACTCAAACACTTTCTCGGTGTTTCTCAAACCCCAATTTAATCCAACCCCAAGTCACGACACAAAATTATCACACAAGCTCAAAACAAACACTGAAAAAGAACTCCTTTTCTCGATCGCGCTTCAGCTTGAAGACATGCGGCTCCTCCTTTTCTCTCGTACGGGTGCAGCAGCAACACCCCAAAAGGAAGACCTCTTTCGCGGCTTCCTTCTGCGACTTCTACGTAGGGTTTTGGCCGGCAACCCAACCAACGAAAAAAAGAAGAGGCAAAAAACCTATGTAAAAATTCTGTTTTATACGTGAGTGTGCCCAAGGTCAAACCTTTGACCTTGGGCCCCACTACTTTCCTATTTTGGCTTCATGTGGAGATCTTCACGCGTGCAGAGGTGAGGACTTCTTCCTCTTACGTGCGTGCGTGCATCTTCTCGTGAATCCTTCGGCGGCTACCTTTCAATTTTATTTCCTCCTTTTGTAATTCCTTCGCGAGTCCACCGAATTTTGCGTTTTAGCAAACGCTCAAACTCGAGTCATATTTAATAGTATCGGTCATCGAGGATGATGCTCTTGTGATAATCTTGAGCAAATGACTTGGCCATGCCGTACGGAGGCAAAACATCGATCAACCCATGCAGTCCAGCCACCGTTTGCATTGTGTAATAGGAGTCATTTTCCAAGCTGCAATGAAGCATATAAGTATAAATGACATCCCTTTTGCAAGATAAGAAATTAAATGCCTGCCGGGCATATTCATCAAATGAAGTGGAAACAACTTGAACCTCACACAAATTTCAAAAAAGCTAACATGAACATGGTATCGGATGATCATCATACTTAGGGCTCATCTGATCCACGATGAAAACATACGTGAAAGTTTTTCTGGGCGACATGGGCCTTGGAACGACATCCCTGTTCCATTGCTCTCTAGACTTTTGAATCTGCAATTCAATCCAATCCAAACTTATTGTCGCAAGAACTTCTCATTACAATCTTCATCAAACACAGTTTTGACGGGTTTCGCTACCATATCTGTTGGGTGTTGTGCCAATGGATCGCGACATGCTAGCTCAACCTGTTGGTAGCTCTGACGAAAACTCCGTCTCCCTGATGAGCCTGGATGGTCGGGCCGGGGTGCCGTCCATTGATGGTGATAACCTGCTCCTTGTAGGAGCCTATCATATCTTGCTTCACTTCCCAGTAGTAGAAAAGCCCTCGAGCTCCCGCCATCAATGCGAAAAGACATGGAAGCAATATAATCCAGATAGCCATCTCTCGCGCTCACCGGAACCCAAGCTGCGGACAAAAGATTGAAACTTTGATAGGAACAGACGAGAAAGATTGAAACTTTGATAGGAACAGATGAGACTGTCGTACCAGCAGAAGAGGAAGACGAAGAACAAGAATCTGGCTTCCCTACTGGACAAAAGCCTGGATCTGGCACCGACTATTTTTTTTTTTTTTTTTTTTTTCAAGCGGACTATTTGATAATATTTCGAAAAACATCTGTTTTTTATTTTTTTTTCCTCAAAATAAAAATAGAAGAGAACACATTTGATAAAGTTTTTAAGTTTTTGTTCTCGAGAATAATTTATTCTCAGGAACAGATTTAAAAAAAAAAAAATTATTTCTTTGTTCTTTTCTCAAAAATAAAAACAAGACCAATTTTCATTCCCTTTTCCTTCCTGTATCAAATACGCCCCTCTCTCTCTCTCTCTCTTCTCTCTCTCTTCCTGCGTCGTGAAATTGCTGTCTCCTTCTCCTCCTCCTCCTCCTCCTCCTTGCATCGATCGATCAACGGTCGCCGGAGACGACGGAATCGCTGGCACCTTTCCTCCTCCCATTGGCACCGACTATTTGATTCCGGCGTCGGCGATCCAGCGCCTCGTTCTCTCGCTAGGGTTCCGGTTCCATTCCGTTCGGTCCCGCCTCGGGAGTCCCGGTCCCCTTTCATGGCCGGCAACTACCACCGCGGCGGCCCGTTGTACGGCGGCGGCGCCGCCCCCTACCGATCCCAGTACTTCCTCTTCCCCCTCTCGCCCCCCCGTCTTCTGCCTGGATCTTCGCCGTCGCGTTGTTGGGAGATTTTCTGTTCTTGCTTCTGATCATTGGTTCTGCGTTTCGTTTGGTGCTTTTTTCGTTTGAAAAGGGAGGGGCTCAGCACGAGACCCGCGGGCGGCTCCGATGAAGTCCAGTTGCGGATCGACCCGATGCATGGGGAATTGGATGACGAGATCACCGGCCTCCGCAAGCAAGTTCGCCAATTGAGAAACGTACGATCTCTTTTCTTTTCCCTCCGTCCTAATTTTTGAGCTGTTTGGGGGTGGAATTTTCGTTGCTGTGATCTCGGCCCTAATCACTGGTCTTTGCAAGCGAGTTCGGCAATTGATGGTTTATCGCCGAATTGCTTCCTGGGCAAAGTAGCTAAGTTGAGGTGGCCCTTTTTCATGATCCCTAGGGATGCTAGAATGCGGAAATTTAGCAAAGTAATGTCAATTCTTTACTCGAAACGAATTCTTACTTTTGAAAAGGGCCTAAATTTACAAACTTCAGTTCATTTTAGATGGTAATCGGTATTGGATTAATGAATTTAGGCTATTTAAGAAATTCTGTTATCTTATTGACTAGGAAGTGATGCGTTCTCTATCTATGCTGGGTTTGATGAAGGGGAATGACTTTTGTCCTGAATCCCGACGAGCATTGCTGCATCGATATTATATACGGTTTACTAAAATCTCTCTGAGGGAATCATCAGGGAAGAGATTAGTGCTTGTGGATAGTAAATAATAGACTTCCCCGGTTCAGTGCAATGAGTATTTCGTTTTTCTGGAAGGGCTTGCTGTTGCCTAGAAACCTTTGCTGTTACTAGGTTACCATATTTTTTGGGGAAAAAAGTGGTTTAGTTTCATGGTTATAGTGATAAAATTAGAAAAAGCAGGTGGAGGGTCATGTCCATCATATCATATTGATGTTGGTATTCTTCGAAATTCTACTTTCTACATTGTGAGACATGCTTTGCTCAGGCTTAAGCAGTTTTTTAAGTTTGCACTTCCATTTGTCTTTGACCACATTTAGCAAGAGAAGACTTTGTTAAGGTGGATGTTGTTCCATCTCTGTTTGTCAATAGCTTACTGGACCATAGTACTATTTTTTTTTTCCTGGGTCAAGTAATAGTCTGTTTGATTAAGCGATGATTTGATAAGAACGTTTTGACTCTCATTTATAAGACATTGTTTCTTGGGGTGAACTTCATCCTAATTGCTCTGGGCTCTCTACAGCTTGGGAAAGAGGTTGCGGGAATTTAGTAATTGAAAATTTCATTCTGAGTTATATAAATTAAGGCTGAAGATGTAGATGACAAACTTGACTTTTGACAAACCATTTTGGGGACATCATTACCTTGTAAGGTATTAGGATAGTGTTAGAACCACTCACAGAGAAGGAAATGCTCGCATTGATCCTGTGCAACGAGCTCATGCAAAAAGGTTTGGTTTGGCTGGTGAATTGATTTCAGATGATGATGGTGATATTTGTTATTTGCGCCTCCTCATGAATATCTTGAGTTCTAGCCATTTATTGTTTCTAGTGTAAACTTCTGATGCTGGCCATTTTGCTGGTATAGCATGTTGAAAACAAAGAATAAGAGCATGGCTATGTTAAGCTATTCTCCGAGTTTGAAGGAAAAGAGACTTAAGTTGTTATGACATGTGTGTGTTAGAACAGTGTGTGTTTCCTCCCTTCTACATAGTGCATATGATCCTGAACATTAGTGGATCACCTCTTTGTGGCAGACATGCTACTAAATTTTGTGTATAGATGTTTCACTATTTGCTTTCTCAGCTCTTCACTCTTGGTGCAGGTTGCGCAAGATATAGAGACAGAAGCAAAATTTCAGAATGATCTGCTCAATCAGCTGGTATGTGCGCCTACTTCTTAGCCCTCTGAATTTCTCTTTGCTTTTACTTGCAATGTGTCGAGCCTTACTAGTCAAGAATGAAAATGGTCTATAAAGCATGGCTTATAAAGCTGGAAACAGTAAGTCAATGGGAGAGCTAGTGGATTTCTTTGCTTTGACAAAGGATGTTGAACTAGTTATGGTTGTACCATCCACCTACACTTTCGAGTTTAAATTTCATTTATGGTCATGAGGTGTAGCCCCATTCCCAAACCTCTTGATGTCTGCCTTTTCTCTTCTGAAGACATTTTCATTTTAGGAGCCTAATAATGGGATTGTAGTCTTTTATCATTTAAATTTGCTATTTGAATAGCTTAACTGTAGCTTTTGAAAGTGTACTCGTTGCTCTTTGATTATTTTCTACCTTGTTTAGAAAATGGGGAAAAAAAAATGAGGGGGATGACAAATGCGTGGGAATCTCATCCTGGTCCATGAGATTGATCTCTTCAAATATGGAGTGAAAACAAGAGGGTTTTTAGTGGAAAAATTGGGCCTTTTTCCTGATAAACGTAACTGATGTAATACCTTACACCATTAAAACGATCAAGACATGCAATGCTGATTTTGCATCTGAGGACTCTGACGGCGAATAACATGACGATATCTGCTGTGTCTTGTAGTTTACGCTTTTAAGAATTAAGACAAAAGAGTATCGAATTGGACTGTTTGTTATCTTTTTAACTGCACAGTTTGATCTGTTCACTAAAATGAAAGATTAGATTAGTAATTTGTATGTTACCAACTTGCCAACTACTTGATGGCACATCGTCAGCTCCCCAAGAGAATCTAAATTATTTTATTGCAGCAAATGACGCTGATCAAAGCACAAGCAGGTGTTAAGAACAATGTGCGGAGGCTGAACAAGAGCATAGTTCAATATGGTTCAAGTAATGTCGTCCATGTTGTGGCTTTTGCATTGGTTTGCTTCTTCTTTGTCTACCTATGGTCAAAACTTTCCAGAAGATGAGGAGTGCTTTTCTACTGCGGGGCTAGTGGCGATGAGCTGCTGATTTACAGCTAGAGGCGTTTGCTAGGACAATATTCGATTGTCTATCCACAGCTTCACTGTAATTTTTTTTTTTCTAGAAAAATTATGCTACATGAGATTTGTATGATAGTGACAGATTTTCCTCATTTGAAGAGAACTACAGATGCTTACACCTATACTTGAGAACCTATACTTGAGATGGCAAAAGTGCATGTTTATTGCTTCCTTTTACATGATAGTATGTGTTCGTATTCTCTTACAATGGGAACTCTGCCCGTTGACCTTTTGCTGAACAAGACACCATCGAACTTCCCTCCTCGAGAGAGAGAGATCCAAGGGAAGGAGTGCCGGTAAACTTTTTACTGGGGAATGACAAATCACGACCCTAGCAGACGCAGGTGGTTCTCTTAGGCTGCAAACGCTTCTTGGCTTCTTCCAGTTTGCTTTCTTTGACTCGGCTGAGGACGTCTCTCGTCCACTCGGCAAAGAATGTTTCATTGTGCCCCACCTGGCCATCTTTGTAGAATAAGAAGCAATCGAGATCCTGGTGAGGGTTGGGACAATCTTTAGTCCCCAGCGGTTCCCAGTATGTGCCCTCATGTATCATGCCACACAGCTCAGCTGTCCAACGGTGGGCATGTCGGCCAATGCCTGCGAGCTCTAACCATCCTCTGGGGAAGAATTCCATCACCCTACTGCCCTGCTCCATGAAGAGCATGTTTGTCAGCTGTGCGCCATGCGGGGTCGCCACGATGTCCGTGTAAGTCATCACTCGCACCTGAAAGATTAAGGAACATATGTATGAGCATGTATAGAACACTTATTAGGAAATTGATGGCAGCATACGTGCCAATGCCTGGTTTGGAGTTTTAAATCTGAGGACGCAAGTTCAACTGATCATAAAGATCGACCAGCAATTCGGGACTGATGAACTCTTCTGAATTACTCTCTAGAAAATAGCAGTCGCTCTGAATCCTCGATATTTTGTTAGGATTTCCCATCTTCCGAAGCTCTTGATGACCTAATCCACATGTCTATTCTGAAATTGCGACTTTCCACCCTAAATCTCAGCTCGTAGTCAGCCTTCATGGGGATTGGAGAACTTAAATAGCCTAATAAATCAACTGTCGCCGACCATGACGTGATCTTCGACATTGTTTAATATGGTCTACAGTACAAAGTGTAGCGTCGAACCAGGAAAGCCCAATAAAATAAGAGAGAAGAAGAGAAGCAGCAGGCTCACGAACATGGTGCAGAGAACAAACCTGGTCGCAGAAGCTCAGATCTTCCGACTGAACAACGCTCAGGGCGCATCCGTCCACCCTCTCACATTCCCTAGTGAACACGTTAACCACGGCTGACGCGTTCTTGAACGACCTCGAGCCTCTTCTCATGAGCAAAGTCATGTTCACGACCGGTTCCCCTCTTTCGTTCACCTCGTTGCCTTTACTACTTGTGTTGATCCCACAAAACTCTCTTGCCTTACATCTCAGCTGCTCAGAAACTTGCACCCTCTTCTTCTTCCCCATATTCTCAATATTGTGCCTCATCACAACTGCCTTCTCAAAACAATACGGTCCGTCCCCTCCTTCCCTGAAGACTTCAACGGCAACATCTCCGTAGGTTGCTCGCATGAGGTTCTGAGCCCAAGCCCCCATCTTGCTCCTGAGCTCACCCCAATGGAACAGTACCCACCTTGTTGGCTTCGAGCATTGATTCTTCATTGACCACCCAACAAAAGGTGCCACCGCGTATAACCCATGCCACAGATTCAGGTAGTCATAGTAGGTGTCTGATACAAAGGTCAGGCCCTCCAAGAGAGTGGCTGATTCCGGAAGGCTCTCAGGCCATGCCAAAGCATAAGAGTTTTTGCTGCCATCTCTGCTGTCCCGCCCCTTAATGCATAAGATTCTTCCCTTGGATCCTTGGGAAGGGAAATAGAGGTACTCTGCTTCGTTCTCTTCGACAGTGTCGCTTAACGAGCTCATGAACCAAGTATTCCCAGACATGGCAGCTTCCATGTCGGCATATCTCAGGTCCTTGAGAGGGAGGAAAGTGACCGACTCCCGGAGCTTGGCTGTTAGATTGCCGAGTCCATCAGAACAACTGTGGTCCGTGGTGGAGTCAATCGTGATCGCTGTCCATTTCTGGAAGAATTCCCAAGAAGTAGAACCGGAAGGAGTGGAAAATGTGAAAGACTGGATGCGGAAGAGAAGGAGAACTAGAAGCGGAGTCAAGGTGAATAAGATGACGAGCGTAGGCGACTGACAGGAGCAACCCTTGGGGCATTTGGTTGGTACTTTTGAGTGCTTCTCAAGGTCCATGGAGAGAGAGAGAGAGAGGGGGGGGAGTGCTTCTCAAGGTCCAGGTCTAAGAGAGATTCGACCAGGAGGGGGGAGAGTGCTTCTTAAGCTTCTTGACAGGTCTAAGAGAGATTCGACCAGGAAGAATTATATAAGCTTTCTTGAAAGTCTAGCCTTGACAATATCACATGCATGCGTCAATACTTTAATCCGCAGTTTAGAATACGTGGGCTCTAGTGCCGTCCCTCGAAAGGCAATCCGCTTCCGCAGGAAGAGGCCGAACTTAAGGCAGAAGCCGGACAGTGTCATAAATTCTGGGAGCCTCTAGGGAGATCGTGGTTTGACCTCCAACAAAATAATAAACTTTCCCTTGCCAAGCCGACCGATTCAATATAGATCCTCGAAAACTGTCTACTCCAGTCTCTATTACTTAACCCAAAGGTGGAGTCCCCAAGCAAATTTCTGTCAATGCTCGATCTTACTTCTGAGATCTGTGCCTGGATATATTATATTCAAATAGAAGCTAGAGAAGTACGCGGGCGATCTTTTAAATGAGAGACCAAAAGTTTAATAAGAGTAGGAACTGGTACTTTGGGTTAGTGTAAGTCCCTATCCACCGTCAGGTGGAAAAACTCAACCAGATTTAACACTTCTCTTGCACCAGGTACATCCACCCTAGATGGCAACAGGGACACAATCCCCTGTCACCATCCGAGCTGAACCATCGTTAAAACGGAAACAGAAGCCGGCACATATGCCCACATGAACCATGTAGATGAAGTTAGAATTAAACGGATGCCCAACGACGGGTTGAAAGAGCCCTACTTAGAGACATAAAAAACACGACCTTCAGAGGCAGCAGTCCTTTTTTCTTCCTGAGGTAAGGAGCAAGCTGGTTTGGGAGGGAAAAGCACAGTACTCAATAAACTATTTACATTCTCTCTGTACAATGATTCCATCAGTTCACATGGTTAGTGTTTCAGACCATTATTGAAATGCATAAAAGAATAAAAGTTACTTAGCATATTTTCAGGATCCAGAGCCAACTATTCCAATTCCACTGAATTCAGCTGGTTATTGTCATCACTTGCTCCAGGGAGATTACGCCAGACGCAGACGGAACGCAGACGGAACTTATTCCCAACTTAAAAGCAATGGAGATGACCATGTCGATGTCATTAGTTGGTCAGCAGATCAGAAAGCTTTACAGAGTGTATTAGACCTCATGTTAGACGAGCACTGTTGCTCTATTGGGCCTGTGGGACTACGCAGCCTGCTCCTCTTTGGCTCTGAAATCCTAACTTGTGAGATAGCAACTGAAAGGGCATCCACAAAACCACATTCATCAGTCTCCTCGGGCTTGCAGCTCAGACTAGGGGGTGATGGAAGTCTTGAGTCTCTGTTGGCAGAATCGGAGCTTACTCTGCTTCCACATTGCTCGAGGCCAGGCGCAGCAGACACTTGCACAGAGGAAGCTGCCACTTGGTTCTTTAGTTTTGATTTAAAGGACAAAGATTTCAATGTGCGGTCGGTGTAGAACAAGATCCAAGGATGCCCTGAAACAACATTAGCAGTCATCTTAACCGATGCAACTGAGAAGAACACACCTTCAGAGCGCAACTTGACATTAAACTGGCTCAGAAGGCAAAATTAAAAGTCATGGCAACGAGCAGATGAATACTTTGCCTAACACAAGGCAACAAAACATAAAATGCAGTTGAAAGTGAAGAAGACCCATAAAATGTCACCTTCCTTAATTAATGGTCCAAAAATAGAATGGCGGGATACCAGCTAGCAAGCTGGCATTTTTTCAGCATGGAACTTGAATTTTTGGTGCAATTGCCCGAAAAACTACCGACTTGAACCTTAGCCCAAGTGTTATATTTGATGGTAAATATAGTCAAGAGAACTATGAAAACCACGGATACCACAAGCAGCAGTGACCAAAACAAACAATTTCGGCAATAGACAAACCAAAGCCATGAGCCATTTTTTCGCTCAGAGAGATACAAATATCACAAGATGGTCGGTTCAATAAATGTTTGCAAGTGGGGCATAAAATTTTTCATCTAAACAACAATCGGCAAATCCATCAGTTCAAATTGAAAAAGAAAATAGAAAACAGCATCAAGAACTTACTTAATACTTCCTCTGCAGTTATCCTAGCAGAAACATCTCTTGTCAGCATTCTTGCAATCAGATCACGAGCAGGTTTGCACACAGAATGCCATATGCCTGACTGAAAATCAAGCTTCACACTTTTGATTGCCTCAAAAACTGCTTCTAGTGAATCACCTTGAAAGGGAAGAGCGCCCAGCAAGAGTGCATATAGCAGGACACCCGCACTCCATATATCAACTTTCTCAGAATAATTCCCAATCAGAACTTCTGGAGCAACATAAGCGGGACTTCCTGCCAAACCTGTAAAGCTCTGACCTGTTATGCAGCATGTGTAAATATTAGCATAAGACTAAGTCTTGACATGGAAAACTCTAAGTATCAATATGACTTGAGATCTTGACTGATGATTAGAAACTGCTCCCTAACTTGGCATCCACACATATTACAGATTACTTGAAAAAATTCATGGAAAAAGGAGAGAATTGAGGGTAACTATTAAGCTACGAAAAGGAAAAGCAACGACCATTGTACATAACCTGTGGAGGAACCACGTCAGTAGAGATGGTTCTCCACAATAATCAATCTCCAAGACTAGCTCATTTTCATGTAAGATGCACCAAAACTCTTGAATATTGATACTGCTTGAGATCTAGAAAGAGACAGAAAGCTCCCTGACTTTGCTTAGTATCCACGTAATGTTAGAGATGATTTTACAAAAAAAAAAAATTATGCGAAAAGACAGAATTAAGGATAACAATATGTATGAGAAGGAGATATAACATGCATAGCACATAACCTGTGGAGGAACTATTCCAGAACTAATTTCGAAAACATATATTTTCACTTAAGATGCACTAAAGATAGTTTGCGTAAGAAAGATAACTGAGAGCATTCAACATATCACCTTACAAGGAACTCAGCTCAATTACAACAACATTGAAGGTGTCTTGAATTGAAACACTGATAAGTAGACAACCAACCCATGCATCTACGGCCTATACAAAGATTGGATCCACAGTCTTCTTCAGGAACAAATAACCAATAATAATCAGGTACAGATTTATGTGTCGGAATGTGGGGGTTCTTGACCCGACTCATTTCTCTAGAGTTATAATAACATACTTAAAGGTTTAGAATTTTTTTAAACAATAATCCATTTTTTTAGCCTTGAAACTGAGTTCTGTCCCCATTAAAATTTCCAAAAGAAACACGATAAGTCATTATTGCAAGTGATTTGCCCCCACGAAATGGATAAAGTTCATTAAACCATTTTAAAGTCCAACGGTTATAGATAAACAAAAAAATACACAATATGAATTTTTACCAGGCTTTCTAACGGTAGAATAAAGCTTTTTGTAGATAATATTTGCCCTCACTAAGACAAAATTCTAGACCCGTCCCTGCTCATAATAGCTTTTGCCATCAGAAGGGACTGCAGCTCATCCATTCATCTAAAGCATTGTTAAAGCAGCAAGGAAAGATAGAGAAACACAACCAAAGCTAGGATCATACTAATAAGACCAGCATATCTCATATCTACCCAGATATTCCTACAATGAAGCAAACGACCAAAAAAAGGAAAAAAAGAAAGAAAGAAAGAAAGGAAGGAAGGGCTAAACACAAGAACTCCCTACCACATTCCCACTACAATTGTTACTGGATTCCCTTGCTCTGTGTGCCTCATTTCAAAAGCTTCCTTTCTGAGCACAGATGAAGTGAAAGTTCGCATTAATATACGCTATCAATTATTATTTTTCTAATAGTAATCGCTATTTTTCATTCCCATAGATACCCCACCTAATCAGACAGAAAAAGAAAAAAATTGAAGCTCGATATTGATACTATAATCTCCAGGTATGCAACCAATAATTTTTGTCCTTCTGTTACTTATGTAGTTAAGTGCAGCTTGCTATAGGGTAAGTATCTCTGAGTTTTATTGTGCAAATCTGTTCTCTCTTTTGAAGAAAGGTGATGACTGGGACAATGCGTTGGTTCCATAAGCTCAACCATCAAGAAGGGTCACCAAAACTCCTTCCTAAAGAAAACGAAACGCAAAAGGAATCATATGCATTCCGCTATGATCTTCTGACGCTTCAAAGTGTATTATATATTGCACTCTTCAAGACTAAGATTAAAGAGTTCACTAAAGAAATTCGTGAAGGAAGCCACTGACAAGAAAAAAAAATGTAAGACTGAAGTCTATGAGCAAGCAAAATTTCATCAATGAAACCATACCAGAAGAGAATCTCATGGCTAGTCCGAAATCTGCAAGCTTCAACTTTCCTGAGGTTGTAAGCAGGATATTTTCGGGCTTGATATCTCTGTGAACAACGCCCATTTCGTGACAATATTTGATGACAAGCATCACTTCCTTCAATATATTTGCAGCCCGCTGCTCTGAAAAAGGACCTTCCTTCACCATCTGATCAATCAAACGTCCCCCAGAGCATAACTCCATCACCAGGTGAAAAGATTCTGGGTCCTCATACACTGCCAGCAACGTTACAACCCCCGGATGTCCTGATAAATGCTGCATTATCTCCACTTCCCGGTGAACTAAATCCTCCCCTTTCTTCAAAGTCTTACAGGCAAATTCCACACCACTGATCTTAGACCTACAGAGCCAAACAGAACCAAATTTTCCTTGGCCAATTGAGTCACCTGAAATGTAATCATCCTCAATCTTCTTCTTCCGACCCATTCGGGTAGCATCGTCTATACATCCTATCTTCCTCTTTAAACCTCTCCCAGGAGCAACCAAGGACGAGCTGCCGCAAGGCGGAGCTGTGGCGATGCCCGCCAGCCTACTTTTACAGGAAGCAACAGGTTCTGTGCCCGCATCTTCTTTGCACCTCTTCTTCAGCCTCGAATCTTCCAACGAATAATGAGACCTCAGATTCGACGACTGCAAATCATGGGCAGATCTCGAAAGTTCCGGCAGCTGAGTAGACGCATCGGCTTCACTCCCTTTCCTCTTCCTCATCAATACTGCCTAAAAAGGAGCAGTAAATACTACCCGAAAAAGTGCAACATATCAATCTGATTTTCAGGAGAATCGGGAAATCAAGCAGTCGAGATCAGCACTACACTCCTCCATCCGATCCTAGCTTCAAGAAGAGAACACCCCCATCAGAAAGTTCCACTCAATCAGTCCGAGAAACAACATTAACATCGCTAAGAGACAATCGAAACAGAAACAAGAGAAAAAAGAAAACCTTTTCACTATACTTCTCAATCCGATCCCAGTTCATCAGAAAGTTCCACTCGATCAGTCCGCAAAAACAGCATTAAGGTCGCTAAGAGACAATCGAAACGGAAACAAAAAGAAAAAAGAAAACCCTTTTCACTTCTCTAGTGACCCAGTCGTCAAAACGCTTCAGACACGAACTCCCCCTACCACATAGAACACCAACTCAAATGAAAAAAAACGGCTGCTTTCGCACATAAAACCAACGCCGACGAATTTCTCCCCAAACGCCGACTTCCCGACACGCCGAGCACCCACAGCACAGATCAAACGAAACTGCACGCCCCGCCCACCCAACCAATCATCAAACGGAGAAGCGCATCGAAGAGCGGCGCAGGAGAGAGGTGAGAAAAAGAAGAAGAACCCACCTCTCACCCGTGCCGGACGAGCGCATGACGACCCGATCGACGGAACGAAATCGCAATGAGAACGAAAAGCGGCGCCGGTCGGGGGCGGGCGGGGGGAGGGGGCGGCGTCTCGGAATCGGCGAGCGCCGGCGGCGAGAGATCGGAGGAGGGGCCCGGCGCGGCCGAATCGGGGAGGGGGAGGGGGAACCCTAGAAATCCCGGGCCGGAGGAAACCCGATTGGGGAGGCTCCGGCGAACGGTCGGTCGGGGCGTCGGGTGGGATTTCGATCGACAAAGATTGACTGAGGAGAAGAGAGAGAGAGAGAGAGAACGGTGTGCTCGTGTCGAGACGAGACGAGGGGTTTTCTTTTCTCTTCACTAAAATTTCCTTCGGATTTGGCGCAACGCGAAGCCAAGCCGACGTGTCCCGGGCCTTTCGGGCCACGGTCTCGGGTCCGGCCCGAATACCCGTATTATCTTGCGTAGAAATTGCTGCTTCTTCTCTTTTTTTTTTTGGGCGGATTTGCGCTTTCCACATTTCGATTTGGGATATTTTTTGAGGAAGATCTGTGGATGATGGAGATGGAGATGATGACGACGGCTTCAGAAGAAACCAAACCGGGACGGAAGGGAAAAGGTCATTGAAAATTCAAAAGAGATTGGTGGGGGAGAGAGAGAAAGAGGCCCCAAGTGGAGTTCCCACTCGACAACCATTAGAGAGATTCTCTTTCGCTTGGAAGTATATAGACATCTTTCGATTAATTGAGGAGGCACGTCTTCATGGGGGGAAAAGAGGAAAAAAAAACACTAATTTAAGGTGGCACGAGTCATTTACTTAGTAGTATGGAATTTATATACCCTAATATTTTTCCTGTCGCCTAATTATTTCTCCCCAACTATTTTTGTATAGAGAAGCCCGTGGACAGCACACGCTGCATGCTTGCATGGAGCGATATTATAATGCAACGGAGAGGGTTTGTAGTTATAAAAGGAAGATGGATGAAGTCGATGGTTACTTAATAGAAAATAGAGTTGTTGTTTCTTTTCTAATTGTTTGGAGGAGGTGGATGAAGTTGGTAAAAAGTGGATGGAATTAGTTTTGGTTTTTATATCGTTTTTAAAATTTTATTTTGTAGTTATAGATTAGATTGGATGGAGGGTCGTGATAGCAACTTAGAAGGTGTGGGCAAAAATTCGAAAGTTAATTTAACTATAGATAAACGCAAGATTTCTTTTCTTGACTTTTTGGCATATGTTACTGGAGAAACGTGTGAAATGAATAACATCGATAAATGGTAGTTTAGAAGGATAATTTTACTCTCCTGTTTTCCTATAAATCTCTTATTTTTTAACGATCCCCAATACAAATTTTTTTTTTTAATCTTCCTCGGTTGAATTTTTTCTCCATTTTTTTTACCAATGACGTGCAAGGGAGCTTTTCCCAAAGTGGAACGATAGGTTAAAAAAAAAAAGGGTTCTCCTCCACAAACCTGTAATTTATCTCATGACCGCAAAAGAGAAAAGCTATAATTTATCTCTATACTATTCAAGTAAATTCGATAATTATTCCAATTTCAAATTTTTATGAAAACAGTTTCATAAGATGCTTTACACGTACATTGGCAAGTGGTCACTCACCAAATCTCTTCATTTTTGAAAATTTAAATTCCTAGAATGGATCCAAATTTCAAAATTTATTTTATTCTTTACTTACTGGAAATTTTTATTTCACTCTTGTACGCCATGCTCATTTTCTTAACCTTTCACAATCCCACCATCAGTTAAGCTTACCACCAATTAAGTTTTTTCTTGATCATTTTAAGTATATAAAACTTTCTCCTATGGTACACATTTAAAACTTTCATGAATCTTTTTTATACAATTTATTCATGCTATAGAAGTGCTGAGAAAAAGGTTGTACGATGACGTTATCCATTCTACATTCAAAATGCTACAATTAAATAGATTGCATTGGGATATTCAAATATGGTATATCTATTACTACAATTGCAAATCCAAGTGGTTCTATATCTAATCCCGTCCTTTCCTAACTAATTGCTCCAATATATATATATATATATAGAGAGAGAGAGAGAGAGAGAGAGAGAGACTGCATGCAATCATTCAAGATATTTTTTTCTCCGCTTTCTATGTTATTTTATTGGTAAATTCCGCTTTCTGAGTTTAATTGATTCGACGCAACTGCGGAGATAACATAAATTAATGCAGAGGAGAAAAAAGTTTGTCATTGGTTGACTCGTGGCAGTGAGGGATTGGACTGGTCGCGGCGACGTGTGCTGTCGCGGCGGGAAAAAGACCGACAGCTGGGGGGAAGCCGCCCTTCTTGACGCGCGTGACGTGATGCCACGTGGTGGCCACACGCGTGCGAAGCGCACGTGGGATGACGAACGGGGGTACTCGGCCTCGCTCCCCCACGACACGCTGTCCGAATCTGTGCCTTTGTACGGAATGCCCACTCGGTCGCCGGAACATCCGCGTCTTCCGGCACGCGCGCCGGTCGGTCGCTTGATATTTCCACTTCTCTTTTGACTTCCACACTCTCAATTTCTGCGTTTTGACCATGCCTACCCTATTTAATGTTTAGCCCACCACTTTTGCTAGAACTAGTTCCCATTTAATGTTTAGTCAACTCTTTTTTAGTTTGTTCCTTCTTTTTCTTTCATTGCTTCTTGCTTCTATTCTTTCTGTTGCATGCAATTGTCTTAAGGGTCTCTATATAAATACAATCCTTTCGCTGTTCAAGCAATTTTCCATTACCCAGGATGTTGTATTTTTTCTTTGAATTTCTTCTTTGCATTCCCGTAAAAATCTTTTGGTTGGATTGCATTCACATTGATAAAAGATTGAATGCCCTAAGACAACGTAAACATACACGAACAACCCCAACAAGTCCCGTAGAAAAATCATCCTCCATGTTGCGCTAGTCGATCGTGCCAAGCTGTCAATTACCATAAAAGCTATAGTGAGTGAGATAATGGGTTAAACAAATATAGATAATGAATCCCAACGAATGCCTGATTACGAAATGGTTGTTCATGAGCTGGCTTGAAGATCAACTTGACACACAATTGCAATTTATGGCTTAAAAGCAAGAATTACAACACAAATGGAGTATTTTAGTAGTGTGTTCCCAAAATAAATATTTAAAAACACAATTTTCATTTTACATTCCGACACCGCATTAAAACTCCAATCAAATTAAATCACTAATTCGAATTCCACTTCATATCATCCAAAAGCGCACAATTTGCTTGTTGCCTTAGACTTTTATGCCTACACATGATGGAGACATCTATTGTTTCTGTACATTTTAACATTCCCAAGAAGAGGAGAGAAAATTCTAGAAAAGGGAAAAGAGCGAGAGGCGGTGGTTCTCAATATTACCTTCCACACCGTAAGAATAGGTTGTGGGCAACGGTGAAAAGAGGGTCGTTGGCAAGGTCAACAATGAGCCCAATGCCAGCGCCAATGAAAGTGTGGAGAACAATGGGGTCGGTGCCATAAATATTCACCTTGAATGCTCAATGACTTGAGGGGTAGGAAGGCATAGACAAAAAGAATAGATTGGAAGACATTAAATGCGTGGAAAAGAAATAATGAAAGTGAGACCCGCAAGGAAAGCAAGAGAAGAAATAAATTTGATACTTTAATTTTGGTCGTAAATTGATATTTTTATTGACTCTAATAGATACCAAGACTTTTTCAACAATGAAAATCCCATTGTGAAACTTTCTGTCTTTTATATACTTTTAGGCCGCGTTCTAAAATTCAAGATATGATAAAATTTATCTTATTCCGCATTTAGTGTCTGCTCAAAATAGAATAAAGTTGGATATAAATGGGATATGAATATAATGGATAAAATTATTTCATGGGGGAAAGTGAGATAAATGTGGATATGATTTATAATTTTATAATGGAAAATTATTTTTCTCAAAAACAAACTTCTTAAATTAACAAATATAAAATTATATAACACTATAAATAATATTTGAATTATAATATAAGAAATTCAAAATATCAAAAAAATAAAATTTTGGTTTTTAATTTAATATTATTTTTATTTATATATTCGAATTTAATTTTATCTCATAATATAAAATAAATATAAAAATACATATTTATTACATATTTTATGTATTTTAATAATTTAGGTATATTAGTATAGTTTTCCATTTAATAAGATTTTATTAAAGAATGATGGAATGGGAAAAAGAAATAAAAAATTTATTTTTAAAAATATAGTAAAATAAAATTAAAAACAAAAAAAAAAGAGTAGAAATGAGTGTTGTGAGTGATTTTTACCATCTCCGTTTATAAAATTTATGATTCATTTATATTAATATGTCATTTATACTAAACAATATAAACAATATGATTTGAATATATTCAATTTTATTACTACAATCACTAAATATTGAATATAATATAACAAAAACTTTTATATTTTATATCCTATAGTGTTAGAAATTCAAACAACTAAATGCAAAACTCAACCTTAAGGTGCATTTAATAATCATTTTATTATAGAAAATAATCTCTACTTAAATATTGTATAAAATTTTATTCTTAGAATAAAAATGCATTTAATTATAACCCATAATTTTTTTTTTGTGAATATATAATTCATTTTAATTTTTAATATTTTTATTACACTATTTCTTTTTCCCTTCTTCTCCCTCTTGTGGATTATTGGCCTCGGCCATAACCGATGTTCAGCTAGACGAGGGCAAGTAACCTTGTTGGAGTGTCGCCCGGTGAGACTCGACCTCACTAACCATTGCAAAGTCGAGCCTCGCTAGTAGTTGGGCACTGACAATGTTGTCGTTGGCTCTTGGCCCTCATTTGGCCAATTGCCGACCATTGTCGAGGCCAACAATCGGCTAGAAATAAGAAGAAGAATAGGAAAATAATAAAAGAAAAGAGAAAAAAGGAAAATGCTTTCATTATGAAGTTATTCCCAAGAATAAAAAAAAGGAACTTCTTGTTGATTTTGTTCCAAAGTTATCATAAACTTAAATACTTATAAGAAGGATTTGTATTCTCTTTTTTTTTTCTTTCGAAAAACAAAAGACTAGAATCATATATTATTTCGCATAATATCAAACAGACCCTTAATTAGTTTAAAAATGCCACGTTATTACATCTCTTGGGGCCAAACTCACACTGTCATTTTAATATTTTCCGGACACTTTCTCCTTTTCAAGAAACAGCATCGTCTGATAAAGAAGCCCTAGCTCCACACCCACTGCTGGCATCTCCTTCCCCGTCGGAACAACGCAATGGCTCAGCGCTTGCCGGGCTTAAACCCTGTCAAAACCCTCACGACCGATCGGCGTCGAACGCCCGTCGCCCGCCCTCCGCAAAAGTCGGTTCCTTTCTGGCAAGCTCGGCCGAAGTCTCGGAATTTCTCTCCTCTCTGTTTATCAGCGATGGCGAACCAGAGTCAGGACCAGAAGAAGCACTCGTCCCTCGACGCCCTGATCAACGGCGGCCGCAAGGACGAGATCTCCGAAGCTATTAAAGGGTCGATGTCGAATTGCCTTGCCGAGACGAATCTTCACCTGACGGTCCCCGGTCTCAAGTCCAAAACCAGAGGCAAGGTGAATTGCCTTCCGGGTCGTGTTGGGTTTTCTGGTTTGTCGTTTCTTTAGGCTACTGAGTAAATTCGAGGCGCGACTGGTGCTGCGTGGAGCATAAAGATTTGATTTTTTTCGACCGGTTGATTCAAAGCTGCAATCTTTGTATGAGTTCAAATGCCAGGTTTTACTTTCTGTGAAAAAAATCAGTCATTCCTTCTGGATTGTTATTAATGTAATCTGGGGTGCTGTGATTCCACTGAAATGCATAGAAGTTGGTCTTTTTCTTGAAGTTCTTATTCCGTTTGTTTAACTGTTAGAGAAAGTTAATTTTGGTACTGCTTGATGTTAAGCACATAGAATTGCAGGTCAGGGACATCTATGACGGCGGCGATTATCTTGTCCTGGTTACAACTGATAGGCAAAGTGCATTTGATCGGATTCTTGCTTCCATACCTTTTAAGGGCCAGGTGTGTTGAACTGCTATACTTACTTCCTGGATTTTAGCTTACACACTTACGCTTTGTTCTTTGATGGTTACGAAATTGTTTATGCCGTGTGCACCTTTTCAGGTCCTCAATGAAACGAGCTTGTGGTGGTTTGATAGAACGAAACACATCACTTCCAATGCTGTAGTAGCATCTCCTGATAAAAATGTTACAATTGCAAAGAAGTGTTCTGTCTTTCCAGTTGAATTTGTTGGTGAGTTATTGCTAGCTTTTGATTTGGCTTTCTTTTAACCAAAACACATACAGGCTCACTAGTGTAAAGTAAAGTAATGTTGAACGTGATCCTTCAGGATTTTTGTTGCACAAGTTAATAAAAAAGTTTCGGTACCTGAAGATAGCCCCAGTGTGTCTTATTGACAGATTGCTTTCTTATGTCAGTGCATTTTACATTTAATATGATTAAAGTCCTAAGTTGAGATATTTTTTTTTTTAAAACAATACTTAAATCAAAGTCATCTGTAGGACACAATATTTGATCTAACTTTAATTCTCAAATTGCAGTCAGAGGTTTTGTGACTGGAAGTACTGATACATCATTATGGACTGTCTACAGAAAAGGAATCCGTAATTATTGTGGCAATGCTATCCCAGATGGTGTGTTTTCTTCCATCTAGTTTGAGTGTGTTCTGATGTTTCTTTCCCTATCTTTAAAGGATGTTATAATACATTTAGGCTTGCTGAAGAACCAGAGGCTGCCTGCAAATATATTGACACCTACAACCAAAGCGGCAGATCATGATGTACCTGTCACACCAAAAGAGGTTTGCTCTCATTATCTAAATGAAGCTGCTTACAGTAGAGACTCTGCAAATTAGAATAGATAGAGATGTTTAAGGCTTGGCATGTGTGTATGGAGCTGTGCCTGGAAATTAGAATAAATGCACATGAGAGAGAGAGAGAGATGCATCAGTGTTGATGGGTTTTGGCATGGTAACTCTTAACTTAATACTCTGTCAAACTTTTCTTGTACCTCCTTACTAAGTTAGCTTATCATATTGCATTTGCATTTTCCTGTCAGATTGTTGAAGGTGGGCTGATGACTCAAGATGACTATGATGAAGTCAGTATGAAAGCATTGAAATTGTTTGAGTACGGACAGGTGACTTCATTTTACTTTATTGGCTGCACTTGTTTTTCTCCTTTTTTTTCATCACCGGGATATAATAATCAGGAAAGTGACCTTTTGCTGGTGCATTGTTCTATTTCTTTCTTAGTTTTCTCTTTTGATGTATGAGACTGAACTTGAAGGAAAAGTGTCCAGAATCCTGTCATGAATTTTGAACTTTCTTGCCTAGCATTGTAGTGAACTTTCCCCTTTGTCACGTCTTGCGTGAGATGCTTGAAACCTCAAAAAATGTGAATTGGTATTGTCTTCTTGCTTCTTGACTATTTAACTGTTGGATGGAGAGGCATGGGTACTCAAGAAATGTAAGGGTTTGGTAAGTGTTGATCTCTTCACTTCATCAGGCATTAGTATTTCTTCTTCATTTCAGAAGTACTGTAAGTGGCCACAGTGCTGATATTTGGTGGTCACGAGGAATGGGGGCTTAGGGCGATAACATTTTATTTGTTGATGGGAGAAGTCTTAGCCACAATACTGTTTCCATCACGAATTTTTTGGCTGCAAATATACGCGCAATTTAGAATATGTGTTCCTTCTGATGCTGATGTGATGTGATGTTATGTAAATGTGATGATTCCAATTTCCTTACCTAATGCATGTGGGGAGGGCTGTTTGCATGTATCCTAGGGAACTAGTTGAACGAAGGTTCGGACGCCCATATTATAAAAACAAAATATTTTCTGTGGGGAGGTAATTGCCTGTCAGTGCCTAATCTTTTCCTCTGTGTCTTCACATGAAGTGCTTGGGTTCTGGTCACAAATGTTTCATATGGAAATATCCTGTTAATATTATTATAACAATCTTATTCACTCTTTACAATCTAGCACAACTGCTCACTAAAATTGGAAGTGCTGTCCACCTTACTTTGCAGCATGTTGCTTCAGAGCATGGTCTTATACTGGTGGATACAAAGTATGAATTTGGGAAGGCTGAGGACGGTTCCATTCTTTTGATAGATGAGGTTTACTTTTCCTCCTTCCGTTTACCTCTCTTGTATGCACTGACACATTCACAGCGTGTCCTTCTGACTAAATCAGGAAATGGTATTACATCATGATAGAGTGCTATTTTTTTGGGCATGGAACTACAGGTGCATACTCCTGACTCAAGTAGATATTGGATAGCGCAGTCTTATGATGAACGGTTTCAAAATGGTCTTGAGCCTGAAAATGTTGACAAGGTATGCGATATTGTCCCTGGTTCTGGTCGTTGTTACTGTTGCTAAAGCATGTGCTGTGCTGCTGCCAGATAATGGCTGAACAGATGAATAGCAATTTCCTTGGATGTGCTACGGATGGATTATTTTAATATCGTCACTTGTCCTCTTGAAATGTTCCTGCAGTATCTGAATTTTATTCTCAATTTATAGGAATTCTTGAGGCTATGGTTCAAAGATCATTGCAATCCTTATGAAGATGAGGTACTTAACTCAAGGAAGTACTATTGGATCTTATGCTTATGGTGGACAGGAGATGGTTTATCTAATCTTGCTTGGTTTAAATATTAGGTACTGCCTGAGGCCCCAGATGAACTTGTTGCTGAACTGGCATGGAGGTATGTCTTGCTCGTCATTTTAGCATTTGAAGCAGTCTCATTTCTGGTGTTTGCAGAACAATTCTTCCGCTTTAAGAACATTTAGTGAAAATTCCTGCACTATAGGTCTCTGGAAGTTTCACATTTTGCTCAATTATATATTGTGAAATCTGTGATTCATTAAAAAGTATTAAATTAATGGCCAAAGTTGGAATTTTGCCTGCGATAGCTTCACGTAGAGAAGCTAATGAACATGTTTGTGTAGAGATCTCCCGGGTCAAAAAGGAAGAGTGATTGTGTTGCTTCTATTGTGCTTTAGTTAAGAAGTCTTCAGAAGCTATAGTTAATAGGGAATGTGGTAGATAGGATGGATTTCTAATGATCTTCGGTTTACTTCCTGAAACCCAAGCAACGCTCTATGGCTGTTTTGTTCTGTTTCTCCAATTGTTTTGGTAGACGTGTTTGCAAACATAGGTGGATAACGAGTGGAGATAATTACTGTTGTGAATTTTGCTTGGCAGATACATATACCTGTACGAGACAATTACAAATTCAACGTTTGAAATGCCATTGACCCAGGTAAATTTTTCTCCATAAGCGAGATTGTCAGGACATGAATCACTCTATCCACTATTGACATCATATGAAAGCCAAATTGATAAATTTATTGCTTACTTGGCCAGGAACCTGTTCATGACCGGATTTCACGAAATGTTGCTTCGGTGTTGTCGTCTTTGTGAGGACTTATTCATTGGCTCCACATGATTCTTCAATAAGGCATTCAACCGAAACATCTGTTCCTTGGTGCCTGCAACTTGCCGAGAGTCCACCAAATTCACCTGCGCGTTCCATTGTGTGTTACTCAGCAAGATTGGGCCAGACTTAACTTATTTCTCCTGATGGAACTGCTACTTAATCCGATGAGAGGGCCTTATGTAACGACTTAGTACAAATTTTACTTGTGGAATCCTTTTTGCTTTACTTCTGATTATTAACGTCTTATCTGTAGCCAAATTTTTGGATTGGCATGTGGAAAACATGTCATTTGGGAAACTGGACAAATGGGTTTACGAGTATAGATATAGCGTTGTTAAGAGAAAAAAAAGAAGAAAAAAGAAAAGGGAATTTGATCTTGTGATTGCGTGGGAAATTTGCGCCACATGATTTTCTTCATGGAGACTGCTGATTATACTTTAAACGACGAGGTTTGGTGGCCAAGATCTAAAGTTACGAGATATTTTCGTGACTCTCTCTCTCTCTCTCTCTCTCTCTCTCTCTCTTAATTTATGATTGGAAGTGCGACCAACTAGTGATAGCATATTCAATAATCGTTCATTGTCGAGAAGACCATGAGTTCTTTTTCTTTTTGAAATATTTACTGACGATTCACATTTGATTGATCTTGTTCAATATGCACCAAAACACTCCATTGAATGTCTTTTATATCTATATCATATGTTATATATACAATCATTTACAGAACTCTACAAATGGGGTAAGAACAATACAAATACCAAATACCAAACCAAACATCAACCAAAGGTGATAAAGTTGGGTTAGGCCAATAGCAGAATCCTTCTGTTGCTAAAGATTGATGGTCTCATATTGATCACGAATAGGTAGAGCAACTTGCCCCTTTACGCAACATACTTAGATTTTTTGATGCATCATACGTACAAGACAAGTCGAGTGAGACTTAACTCGGCCCACCTCAGTTGATCATCTAAATATCAATCAAGCAAGTGGTTTTCACTGCCTTGTCCTCTTCCCGAGCATCAAAGATTCAGTGACTTTTGGTACTCAAGAAGCAGTTCTTTTCACTTATATTTGTCTGAGGAATGGTCAAAACAGAGCTCGATCATTCAACATTTGCTTTGGCACAAACCGACGATGGCCGATGGAGGAGAGGTGAAGCTGCTTGGGTTCTGGGGGAGTCCGTACGCACTGAGAGTGATATGGGCGTTGAAGCTGAAACAAGTCCCTTATGACTACTTGGAAGAGGATCTCCCCAACAAGAAGAGCTCGCTGCTCTTGCAGTACAACCCGGTCCACAAGAAGGTCCCGGTTCTCGTCCACCACGGGAAGCCGATCCCGGAGTCCCTCGTGATACTTGAATACATCGATGAGACGTGGAAGCAGAGCCCTCTCCTTCCTCAGGATCCCTATGAGAGAGCCAGAGTGCGTTTCTGGGCCAAGTTCGCAGATGAGAAGGTAAAGGAATGAGTGCTTCTTTTAATCTATGCGCCGGCCTTGTTTATTATCTTTCATCAGTTTCATCCCTATGTGATTTAAATCATTGATGAGTAATGCTTTTACCGAGAATAATCTCCATGGAATGCTTTGGATCAATCTTTTTGAGCCATGCGCATAGAGGATCTCCATTCTTGAAAGTATAGTAGATGTGAAGTACCACCTAGAAACCGTGACGCTAATGATTGAAAGAAGAACATTTTGTTAGCACAAGTCGATCTCTAACACGTGGACGGTTCCTGTCTCAGTGTATGCCGGCTATGAAGGCTGTGTTCTGCACTGAAGGCGAGGAGCAACAGAAGGCCGTGTTAGAAGCTCGAGAGACCCTGAAGACCCTGGAGAGTGGACTGGAGGGGAAGCTGTTCTTTGGAGGTGAGACGATCAACTTTGCGGATGTCGCTACAGGCTGTATTGGTTGTTGGGCTCGAATTGTTGAGGAAATCACCGGCACCACTCTCATTGATGCTGATAGCATGCCTTCGCTCGATGCTTGGTCCAAGCGGTTTCTGGAGCTACCTGTCATCAAGGAATGCGTGCCCCCTTGGGATAAACTGATAGAGCTCAATTCTGGGTTCCTCCAGAAGTACCTTGCTTCATTGAAATGATGTTTCTTCACTACCATTTCCAAATTCTTTAGGACTGCGTCAGAGGGACTGCGGACTATTGTGTTGTATCTCCAGCTCTTGATGATAAAACACGATCTGATAATAAAGCATAATTTATGCTTGCGTTGTATTACTCTGTGAATATGCTCAGTGCAGTTTGCAATGACAATACAAACAGAGAGAATATTTGCTCATACATGTTGAAACTCTCCATTCAAAATCCAGATACATGGAGAGTGATGAGGTTCTTGTGCCGATGAATTGCCTTACAACAGAAACTGACTTCAGAAAAGCAAAACGATTCCTGATTATGAAGCTTAGATCCTATCACAGATCATTAAAACACAGGCAACTAAGACTTCAGACTCTCCTCTGACATTATGTTTCATTCGTCTCCTTTTCAATCTATTCTAATCTCCTGCAAAATGAGAGAGAGCAAGATTCCTCCTTAGTGGTCTCATAGGACACAGAATTGACGCGTGCGAAGTCTGACTTACCGCAAATTAGAAACAACCACATTGTTCATTGACACCTGTTAAAGTCATAATGTGTGCTGATGGACCACTGTGGCGAACCTTTGAGGATAGTATCGATGAAAAGCAACTTGCCACATGCACCTTATTCTAAGTTTCTGCTCAATCGCTTCTCAAGAAAGAAAGTATAATTTGAAATAATGAGTACTCAACCTCTAATCAACAAGAGATGATCAACCCACCTTATAAATCAATCTTATTAAATGAGTGTTCCATTCAATTAAACACGATCCCTATTGACACAACTGAACTATAATAATCTCAGAACAATCTCAATGCCCTTTTCTAGTCAGGCTGATCGATACCGTTTACGTGCAGATGTTCCACAAGAAACACCTGATAATAAGGATGATCAAGGAGAGGGGAAAAAATACCAGAAATAAATATGCAATAACACACTTATTTGAGATCAACTGAAAGTTATTGCCCGAGAATTGCTTTCTGTTCTTCGTTTTTGTTTTCTAGACTAGAACGGCTGCTAAATTGCCAGCTTGAGGTAAATTGCAGAGACAGATGATTTCATATATCAATGAAAAGTCAGTCAGCTCCATCTTTTCTTTTGATTCATACTAGTCAAATGTCATGGCAACGAAATTGCAGGCTAGGCTCAATCGTGCATGACTTGGAACTTACATAAACAATCCGTCCCACACCTTTTGTAGAGAAATTTCTAGAAATATCAGAATAAGATCATAGTAGTGTTTGCAGAAAGAAAACCAGCAAATGGCCGAGGTGTTGTTGTTTGGGTTCTGGGCGAGCCCTTTTGCCATCAGGGTCTTATGGGCTTCGAAGCTCAAACAAGTAGTGTTCGATGAGTGTGTAGAAGAAGATCTCACGAAACTTCCACGCTTTTACAATACAGTCATGCTCAAAAAGGGGCTCCAATTCTATTCCATCAGGAAAGACCGATTGCAGAGTCACTTGTTATGCTCAGTATATCGATGAGACATGGAAGCAGCTGGCACTCCTTCCACAAGACACCTACGACAGGGCCAAAGCGCATTTCTGGGCCAAATTTGTAGATGCTAAGGTAATGCTACAGAAAGAGAGGATGTTTTTTACCATGTACTGCTTTTCTTTTTCCCCAAAATTTACCTGTTTTATCTGCTCACCATTTAATACCTTAATGATCAGTGCGTGCCAACAATTATGAGCGTCATCAGCAAGAAAGGAGAGGATCAACGGAGGGCCACAAAAGAAGCTCAACAAAATTTGAAGATCCTGGAAGGAGAATTGGAGAGGAAGCTATTCTTAGGAGGCGACACTATCAACATTGTGGACATCACTGCTGGCTTAATGTGGTATTGTGTTAGAGTGGTGGAATTACACGGATAAAACCAACTGTCTAAGATGGCAAAAAAGGACTCGATAAATTATGCTGCAATGCAGATCACCAATGACAGCGCTTTTGGGACAGTATGCAATTGCAGGCTGACAGTAATCATCTTGTAAATAATATAGAACGCCCTCTTTTTACTTTGATATGAACACTCTCAGAGCCCAGATCGTGACAGACCACAGCAGCAGGCTAAGTTTGAGTCATGTCTTTCATTTTTTGCCTTTACGGAAGGCCTTGTTGATGCATTTGGTCTCTGGAGGTCTAACCTGCTGCTGCCACTGCTGTTGCTACTTTTTCCTTCTTGGCAAGCTCTAATTCGCTGTAGAAGTATGAAGCAAAGCCCCATAGCGAGAGGGTGAGGGACACACCTTTCTCCGCCTAGAACTTCTCCTGGAAGCATATGATTGTAACTCAGTCTGACTAGGGGGGGAGCGGTTGTTGGGCCAGAGGGCTTCAACAATGAGTAGCTTATGTCAGGCTTTTAAGATAGTGAAGGGGGCAGAAATGAACCAAACTATATAACAAATAAGGGGAGACCTATTCTGAGATATATATGTGAAAACTGGAATTTACTTATAGATGCTCCTTTTGATGCAACAAAAGATGAATGAGTTCAGGTTAGAGCACTACCAAGATGGGTGATCTCTTAGGAAATTGCCTGTACGCCGAAGGACAAAACCATGAGGCTTGGTATGGGATGGGCCAAAGTGGACAATGTCTCGAGTGATTTAATCCAGAGATGTCACAATGACGACTAGGATCTCAATGACCCAGAGAAGAATGGCGATGATTAGTCCTAAGAATAGAGAGGAATAATAGAAGATGACTCCTATGGCTCTCGAGAAAAAGAATTGACAGGTGAGCACATTCCACACGAACAACAAGTATTGGGTAATCGCTTGCATAAACATGATGTCGGGCGCAACCTTAAGTCATTCCAATCATAGCTTTTGGTTTTCCCCTATCAGTGGTTTCTTAATTATAGAACTTCAATTGAACGAGACTAAATTATTGTCATTGACTCACCATCCAAATATCAACACTCCAGCAGATTGAAAAGATTATTATAAGATAGTTTTATTAGAGCAATTAACCATAACTATTCATCCTTGGACTATTCATCCTTGGGCAAGGGCAACATAGCACCCACGATGTAGTCGCGTTGAGGTGGTCATACGTGATCATCTTCCTATTCAATGATTGTTCATCATCAAGAAGGCGATAAGTTCTTTTTTTCTTTTTGAACTTGAAATGTTTGGTTACAATTTACATTTGATTGATCTTATTCAATATAAACCAGAACACTCCATCGAATGTCATATATATCAAATCATTTGATGGGGCAGACCAATACAAGTACCAACGCCAAGCCAGGGTAGGCCGATGGGAGAATCCTTCTGCTATTGCTAGAGACCGAGAATCTCGAAATTGATCACGAATTGGTAAAGCAAGCTGCCACATTATGCAACATACTTAGGATTTTCGACGCATCATCTGTCCGAGGACAAGTCAAGCAAGGCTTTACTCAGCCCACCTTAGTTGACCATCTAGAAAAAGCAAGTATAGAATGGTCAAAGAATAGCTTCATCATGCAATCCTCGCATATATGACCAGGTCTGGGTCAACATCTTTGCTTTGGCACAAACCAACAATGGCTGATGGAGGAGAGGTGAAGCTGCTTGGGTTCTGGGGGAGCCCGTCTGCACTGAGAGTGATATGGGCATTGAAGCTGAAACAAGTCCCTTACGACTACTTGGAAGAGGATCTCCCCAACAAGAAGAGCTCACTGCTCTTGCAGTACAATCCAGTCCACAAGAAGGTCCCGGTTCTCGTCCACCACGGGAAGCCGATCGCAGAGTCCCTCGTGATACTTGAATACATCGACGAGACATGGAAGCAGAGCCCTCTCCTTCCTCAGGACCCCTATGAGAGAGCCAGAGCGCGTTTCTGGGGTAAGTTCACAGACGAGAAGGTAAAGGAACGAGTGCTTCTTTTAATCTATGCCCCGGCCTTATTTATTTATCTTTCATCATTTTCATCCCTATTGATGAGAAATGCTTTTATCGAGAATCATCTTCGTAGAATGCTTTGGATCAATCTTTTTGAGCCACGCGCATAGAGGAGCTCCATTCTTGAAAGTATAGTGATTGGAAGTACCGCCCTGAAACTGTAACGCGAAGGATTCAAAGAAGAACATTTTGTTAGCACAAGTCAATCTATAATACATGGACGGTTCCTTGTCTCAGTGTATGCTGGCTATGAAGGCCGTGTTGTGCAGTGAAGGCGAGGAGCAACAGAAGGCCGTGTTAGAAGCTCGAGAGACCCTGAAGATCCTGGAGAGTGGACTGGAGGGGAAGCTGTTCTTTGGAGGTGAGACGATCAACTTTGCGGATGTCGCTACAGGCTGTATTGGTTGTTGGGCTCGAATTGTCGAGGAAATCACCGGCACCACTCTCATTGATGCTGATAGCATGCCTTCACTCGATGCTTGGTCCAAGAGGTTTGTGGAGCTACCCATCATCAAGGAATGCATGCCCCCTTGGGATAAACTGATAGAGCTCAATTTTGGGTTCCTCAAGAAGTACCTTGCTTCATTGAAATGATCTTTCTTCACTACCATTTCCAAATTCTTTAGGACTGCATTAGAGGAACTGCGGACTATTGTGTTGTATCTCCAGCTCATGATGATAAAGCACGATCTGATGATAGAGCATAATTTATGCTTGCGTTGTATTACTCTGTGAATTTGCTTAGTGCAGTTTGCAATGACAATACAAACTGAGAGAATGTTTGCTTATACATGCTGAAACTCTCCATTCAAAATCCAGATACATAGAGTGATGAGGTTCTTGTGCCAATGAATTGCCTTACAACAGAAACTGACATCAGAAAAGCAAAACGATTCCTGATTATGAAGCTTAAATCATACCAAAGATCATAGAAGTATTGTCACACAGGCAACTAAACTTCAGACTCTCCTTTGACATGATGTTTCATTCGTCTCCTTTTCTATCTATTCTAATCTCCTGCTAAATGAGAGGCAAGATTCTTCCTTAGTGGTCTCATAGGACAGAGAATTGATGCATGCGAAGCCGGACTTACTGCAACTTAGAAATAATCACATCGTTAATTGACACTCGTTAAAGTCATAATGTGCTGATGGACCAGTGTGGCGAACCTTTTGAGGATAGTATTGATGAAGAGCAACTTGCCACATGGCACCGAATCTAAGTTTCTTCTCAATCGCTTCTCAAGAAAGAAGGTATGGTCTGAAACAATGAGTACTCAAACTCTAATCAACAAGAGATGATCAACCCACCTTATAATTGAATCTTATTAAATGAGGGTTCCATTCAATTAACCATGAACCTTATCGACACAGCTTAACTATAATAATCTCAGGACAATCTCAATGCTCTTTTCTAGTCAGGCTGACCGATACTGTTTACATGCACATGTTCCCCAAAAAACACCCGATGAAAAAGAACGATCAAGGAGAGGGGAAAAAATACCAGAGATAAATATGCAATAACGCACTTATTTCAGATTAAGTGAAAGTTATTGCCTGAGAATTGCTTTCTGTTCTTCGTTTTTGTTTTCTAGACTAGAACGGCTGCTAAATTTGCCAGCTTGAGGTAAATTGCAGAGACAGACGATTTCATGTATCAATGAAAAGTTAGGGCCTGTCGCAACTAAATTCCAGACTAGGCTCAATCGTGCATGACTTGGAACTTACATAAACAATCTGTCCCATACCTTGTGTAGAGAAATTTCTATAAATATCAGAACAAGATCACAGTAACGTTTGCAGAAAGAAAACCAACGGATGGCCGAGGTGAAGTTGTTTGGGTTCTAGGTGAGCCCTTTTGCCATCAGATTTTTATGAGCTTTGAAGCTCAAACAAGTTGCATTCGATGAGTGTATGGAAGAAGGCCTCAAGAACTATAGTTCCACGCTTTTACAATACAGTCATGCTCAAAACGGGGCTCCAATTCTATTCCATCAGGAAAGACTGATTGCGGGGTCACTTGTTGTACTTGAGGATATCAATGAGACATGGAAGCGGCAGGCACTACTTCCACAAGACATCTACAACAGGGCCAAAGCGCATTTCTGGGCCAAATTTGTAGATGATGAGGTAATGCTACAGAAAGAGAAGTTGTTTTTAACTATGTACTGCTTTTCTATGTGCCCAAAATTTATCTGTTTTATCTGCTCACCATTTAATACCTTGATGATCAGTGCGTGCCAACAATTATGAGCATCATCACTAAGAAAGAAGAGGACAACAGAGGGCTGCAAAAGATGCTCAACAACATTTGAAGATCCTGGAAGCAGGATTGGAGAGGAAGCTATTCTTTGGAGGCGAATCTATCAACATTGTGGACATAGCTGCTGGCTCTATGTGGTATTGTGTTAGAGCGGTGGAAGTACACAGGGATAAACCCAACCGTCTATGATGGCCAAAAAGGACTCGATAAATTATGCTACTATGCAGATCACTAATGGCAGCGCTGTGGGACAGTATGCAATTGCAGGCTGACAGTAATCACCTCGTAGAACGCCCTCTTGTTACTTTGATATGACCACTCTCATGGCCCGAATTATGACAGACCAAAACAGCAGGCTAAGTTTCAGTCACGTCTTTCAATTTTTACTTTCAGGGAAGGCCTTGCTGATGCATTTTGGTCTCTGGAGGTCTAAGCTGCTGCTGCTGCTGCCACTGCTGTTGCTACTTTTTCCTTCATGGCAAGTTTTAATTTGCCATAGAAGTATGAAGCAAAGCCCCAGAGCGAGAGGGTGAGGGACATGCCTTTCTCCGCTTGGAACTTCTCCTGGAAGCATATGACTGCAACCCAGTCTAACTAGGGCGGGGAGTGGTCGCCAAGGCTAGAGGGCCTCGACAATGAGCAGCTCATGATGGGTTTTAGGATAGCGAAAGGGGGTAGGAATGAATCGAACTATGCACCGAGCAGGGGGAGAGCGATTATGAGATATATTGTGAAAATTGGATTTAACTTACGGAGGCGGCTTTTGATGTAATAGCAAGCTTGCAAGTCCAGATTAGAGCACTATCGGGATGGGTGACTTTTTGGGAAAGTGTCTAATTGTACGTCAAAAGACAAAATTATGGGACTCGGAATGGGATGGACCAAAGCGGATAATATCTTGAGTGAGTTAATCTAGAGATGTCATAATGATGGCTAGGATCTTAGCGATTGGGAGAAGAATGGCGATGATGAGTCCTGAGAATAGAGAGGAATAATAGGAGATGACTCCTATGGCTTCTAAGAAAAAGAATTGACAGATGAGCGCATTCGACACGAACAACAAGTATTGGGCTTCTCCAACTTGTAGTTCCTTGCTTCTGTAGTAATCACCTGCGTAAATGATGTCGTGAGCAACCTTATGTCATTCTGATCATAGTTTTTTGTTTTCCCCTTTCAGTGGTTTCTTAATTATAGAACTTCAATTGAACGCGACTTAAGTATTGTCATTGTCTTACCATCCAAATATCAACACTCCAGCAGATTGAAAATTTTATCGTGGGATAGTTTTATTAAAGCAATCAGTCATAACTATTCATCCTTGGCGAGGGCAACGGAGACCACCTTAAGGTGGTCACACACCCACGATGTAACCACGACGAGGTGGTCACACATGATCATCTTCCTATTCAATCATTGTTTATCGTCGAGAAGGCGAATGAGTTCTTTTTCTTTTCGAACTTGAAATAATTACTTACAATTTACATTTGATTGATCTTGTTCAATACACTCTAAAACACTCCACTGAACGTCATATATATCCCTATCTTATGTTATATATTCAATCATTTACCAAACTCTAAAAATGGGGCAGACCAATCCAAATACCAATACCGAACCATGGTAGACCAATGGGAGAATCCTTTTTGCTATTGGTAGAGATCGAGAATCTCAATGGTCACGAATTGATAGAGCAACCCGCCACATTACGCAACATACTTAAGACTTTTCGACGCATCATCTGTCCGAGGACAAGTCAAGCAAGGCTTTACTCAGCCCACCTAAGTTGATCATCTAGAAAAAGCAAGTACAGAATGGTCAAAGAATACCTTCATCACGCTATCCTCGCATATATAACAGGTCTGGGTCAACATCTTGCTTTGGCACAAACCAACAATGGCTGATGGAGGAGAGGTGAAGCTGCTTGGGTTCTGGGGGAGCCCATATGCACTGAGAGTGATATGGGCATTGAAGCTGAAACAAGTCCCTTATGACTACTTGGAAGAGGATCTCCTCAACAAGAAGAGCTCACTGCTCTTGCAGTACAATCCGGTCCACAAGAAGGTCCCGGTTCTCGTCCACTGTGGGAAGCCGATTGCGGAGTCCCTCGTGATACTTGAATACATCGATGAGACATGGAAGCAGAGCCCTCTCCTTCCTCAAGAGCCCTATGAAAGAGCCAGAGCACGTTTCTGGGCCAAATTCGTGGACGAGAAGGTAAGGGAATGAGTGCTTCTTCCGCTCAATCTAGCGCTGGCCTTATTGTTTTATCTTTCATCGTTTTCATCACTATGTGATTTAAATCATTGATGAGTAATGCTTTTTTCAAAAGTAATCTTCGTAGGATGCTCCGGGGTCAATCCTTTTAAGTCACGTGCATAGTGGCGCTCCATCCTTGAAAGTATAGTATATGTGAAGTACCACCCTGAAACTGTAACGCTAATGATTGAAGAAGGAACATTCTGTTAGCACAAAAGTCGATCTCTAATACGTGGATGGTTCCTGTCTCAGTGTATGCTGGCTGTTATGGCCGTGTTCAGCAGCAAAGGCGAGGAGCAACAGAAGGCGGTGATAGAAGCTCGAGAGAGCCTGAAGACCCTGGAGAGTGGACTGGAGGGGAAGCCGTTCTTTGGAGGCGAGACGATCAACTTTGCCGACATTGCTACCGGCTGGATTGGTTGTTGGGCTTGAATTGTTGAAGAAATCACTGGCACCATTCTCATTGATGCTGAGAAAATGCCTTCGCTTGATGCTTGGTTCAAGAGGTTTCTGGACCTACCTGTCATCAAGGAATGCATGCCCCCTTGGGATAAACTGATAGAGCTCAATTCTGGGTTCCACAAGATGCTTGTCGCTTCATCAAAATGATTTTTCTTTGCTGCCATTTCCAAATTCTCCAGGACTCCTTTAGAGGGACTGCAGACTATTGTGTAGTATGTCCAGCTCATGATAATAAAGCATGATCTGATGCTGAAGCACAATGTGTACTTGCGCTATATTACTCTATCTTTACGTGAATATGCATAGTGCAACTAGCAATGACAAACCATACACAGAGAATGTTTCAAACATGTTGAAGCTCTCCACTCAATAACCAGATACATAGACTGATGGAGTTCTTGTGCCAATGAATTTGTTATACAACAGAAATTTTCATAAGAAAAGCTAAACGATTCCTGACCATGAACCTTTTCATCCTGTAACAGATGATGAGAGTATTGCCACACAGGCAAATTAAACTTAAACTCACCTCTGACATGATATTTTTGTTCGTCTCCTTTCCACTCTATCCTATTTTCCTGCAAAATGGGAGGGAGCAAGATTCTTCCTCAGTGGTCTGATAGGACAGTGCTGATGCGTGTGAAGTCTGAGTTACCGTGAATTAGCAGCAATCACACTGTTAAGTTACACTCGTTAAGGTCATATTGTGCTGATGGACCAGTGTGCGAACCCCTGAGGACACCATCGACGAAGAGAAATTTCCCACATGGTACCGTTATCTAAGTTTCTGCTAAATCGGTTCTCAAGAAAAAAAGTACTGATTTAGAAACAATGAGTACTCAACCTCTAATCAACAAGAGATAATCAATCCACCTCATCAATCAATCTAAACGAGTGCTCTCAATGAACCATGAACCTGATCGACACAACTTTGCTATTATACTCTCAGGACAATCTCGATGCTCTTTCTAGTCAGGGCAGTGGACATCATTTACATGCACATGTCCAACAAAATACGACTGCTATAAAGAATGGTGAAGGATAGGGGGAAAAACTATCAGAGATTAATGGGCATTAAGACACCAATTTGCGATCAACTGAAATTCATTGCCTGAGAATTGCTTTCTGTTCTTTGTTTTTCATTGTCTAGACTAGAATGGTTGCCAAAAATGCCAGCTTGAGGGAAATTGCAGAGAAAGCCGATTTCATTTACAGGAGAAAAGTCTGTCGACTCCATCATGTCTTTTGATTCAAACTAGTCAAATGTCATCTTGTAGCTGTCTCTCTGGCTGCGGTAACTAAATTCCAAAACTAGGATCAATCATGCATGACTTGAACTTACATGAACAATCCACCCACACCTTGTGCAGCGAAATTTCTATAAATATCAGAACAAGATAACAACAGCTTTTGCAGAAAGAAAACCAACGGATGACCGAGGTAAAGTTGTTTGGGTTTTGGGCGAGCCCTTTTGCCATCAGAGTTTTATGGGCTTTAAAGCTCAAAGAAGTTGCCTTTGATGAGTGTGTGGAAGAAGATCTCGTGAACCATAGTTCCACGCTTTTGCAATACAGTCATGCTCATAAGAAGGCTCCAATTCTATCCCATCACGGAAAACTGATTGCGAAGTCACTTGTTATTCTTGAGTATATTGATGAGACATGGAAGCAGAAGGCCCTCCTTCCACAAGACCCCTATGACAGAGCCAAAGCGCGTTTCTGGGCCAAATTTGTTGATGATAAGGTAATGCTTCAGATAGAGAAGAGGTTTTTCACTTTGTGATGCTTTTCTATATCAATGAAATCGACCTGCTTTATCTGCTCACCAACTAATACCTTGATGATCAGTGCATGCCAGCGATCATAAGCATCTTCAGAAAGAAAGGAGAGGATCAACAGAGGGCTGCAAAACAAGCTCAACAAAATTTGAAGATCCTGGAAGGAGGATTGGAGAGGAAGCCATTCTTTGGAGGCGACACTATCAATATTGTGGACATCGCTGCTGGCTCGATGTGGTATTGTGTTAGAGCGGTGGAAGTACACATAGGGATAAACCTTGTCAATGCAGAGGACATGTCTTTGCTCAATTCTTGGTTTCAGAGGTTCATCGATCTCTCATTTATCAAGGAACATGCACCCTTCTGGGACGCTATTCTAGAGCACAAGGAAGGCCTGCAAAAGATGTTGATGGCTCTATCCACATGAATGTTTGTCCATGCTACCATTTCTGGCCTCCAGGAGACAATGATAGCTCTACGGCAACATGTTTATTTAGCGTTCCCTCTTAGAATATATTATGGTCTTGATATGGTTATATTTCAACTGTCAGTCAAGAAAGCTTCATGTATTGAAAATTGAAGAATTATACCAACTAACATGTTTTTGCTCTCCTGAAGAGGAGTTGCATATTAGTTAATAAGAACACCCAACAGTAACTGAATAAGATGTCGATGATTTCCATTCTATCCCCTTGAAGTTCTATGATTCATTCCTCCAAGGACGTCTGTCTTTGGGTCATAGAAATAGTCTCATCATCTATTTTAAATTTTCTGCTCTCCATGAAAGATATCAGAAGCTGGCATCCTGATGCGCCAAGATGTATCCCGGGCTGTAATATATGTAAAAAAAAAAAATCGAATGACTCAAGCAACTGATATATTTGATACAATAACATGGAACTTTTCTAAGATTTCGAGGTTTTTCAAAGTATCTGATAAGGCCAAGTAAAGTACTGGGTGATTGAAAATGTTTCGTAGAATTAGGGCTTTAATCATGTTCTGACCATCTTCTGTTCCTTCTTGAGCATCTGCTCTGTCTCTCAAATTGAATCTGCCTCCTCGCATCTACAGTGCACACAGGCAATGAGTCAGTTCTCTCTACCCTTACCTTCTGCATGTTGTGCCAAGAACCTTGGAAACTATACTATATCGGCTACATTCAGGCTTTAAATCTAGAAATGTTATCACAGATTCCACTTATACTTAATTCATTTGGTTTCTGGTTTCTTGCTACTCAGAGCTGAAGAACCCATTCCTTTTGGTTTAAAAGCCTTTTGAGAAGCATATAACCAAGAAAATAACGAGGAGAAAGCTTCTTTTCAACATTAGTTTCAGGGCTAGCCAGAATATCTTTGTGATTCTCTCCGAGCAACCTCCAATCTTTCAGCTCATGCATTGTATTTCGCAGGTTGTCAGATAGGACAAGGAATCTTATTTTGTTTCATTTCTTGGACAACAGCAACAGAGTCTCGCACTAAAATTAAGCATTGTAATGCTTTGTCATCTTATCATATAGTGAGTTTGCGACCTAAGTCAGATGATACAGCTTAATCATAAAATGCTCCAACTTTTTCAGTTCCCCTCACTTCTAAATTCTGCATAATCATGAAGAGCATGGAAACTTGCACCGCTGAAGCAAAGTTCACTAACATGCACAAATTAATCTTCATCCTTTGTCTAGCTCTAGGCATCCATATTCAAGGTAACTCATGCCATGTTCTTAGGCTGACATCAGAAAACCTCTTCAGCTTTCTGTCTATGTTGAGATCCGTACATTGATTTTATAGATCTGGACACATTAATATGATGATGAACTGCTGGATGGCATCATTACAAAACTGGGAAAAATTTGAAAGCCGAGGTATTCACAAGCTTGAGCATAGGTACCTAATGAAACCATCTAAGCACAATTCACATGCAGCTCTCAGGTTTAACTGAAACAAGATTCTCCCAGATCTGCTCAGTTAGTAAGGAGATGATTAACCATCACGACTTGCTGTGTAGAAACAGATAATTTGCGATGCTTGAAGGACAATATAATGGCTTTTGACATAAACCAAACCATAGAAGTGGCATGATTGCTACTCGATTGCAAGTTTTGATGAAAGTGAAAAACAAGAGCATGATAAAATTCAAGTACAAATTGAAGTGTAATGAATGATTGCCCTTGCTGCTGTAAGAGAGAGGTAAATTTTAAGTTTGTCACATTTGACGCTTTAGAATCTGGTGTCCTCATCTTTATGTGCTTTCTCAAAAATCAGTTTAGAGATGTTAACATTAAGACAAAAGCAGATAAGGCAGAGGGAAAAACCGCTGCTTTTACTAAGCAGATCGCATCATTGGGATCATCATATAACCATAGAGCAGCTACTGATTTATGAATTTCTTGTAGGAAGAAACCAAGATTTCTGAAATTTATTGTGTCATTTTCACTTTGTTGGAGCACTTTGCATCTTGCACTTCCATTCTTGTATTTTGGTTTGGTGGATATAGTGAAGACCTCTACATAAGAGCAAAGGTATTTCAGAGAGCAAGTTAGGTATATCTCAGAAAATGATCTTTGACTTCTTTGTCACCATCCTGCAAGGTGATCTCCCTATCTTTAGTAATTGATTGACAGGGCCAGAAAGCTAGAAGTACGGTATTTTTTTCTAATAGAACGTCACCAGTAACGTGTCTCTCTTACATTGGACGAGAATCTTATCCCATCTACTATAGTCGTGCTAATTGCGACAATGACACGGAATCGCCAGACTATTCAGGCTATACAGCTTCAATGAAAAGGGAGAAACATAAACACGAGGGCAACAGAATGAAAAAGCAAGGAGGTTTATTCCAGAAACTCCATACCTTTTGTCATTGTCCCTCTGTCTTGACCATCACTGGATTGTTGGTTTCCTGCCCAAAGCAGAGTCTCCATGCAGTGCAGCTCCAAATTTCGGTGCTGGATGTATTAGACAATAGACAATGCCACATTACATTATTGCATGAATATAAGAGGCAACAGAAATCTTAAATTACGATTTACAGTTTTCTTTTCCCTTGCGCTGTCACAAATCCAGCTGTCTAGAATGGCAGAAAAGGACTCGATGAATTATGCTACAGTGCAGATCACCAATGGCAGCGCTGGGGGACAGTATGCAATAGGAGGCTGACAGTAATTGCCTCGCAAATAATGTAGAAAGCCCTCTTGTTACTTTGATATGAACAATCTCAGGGCCAGAATTATGACAGACCACAACAGCAGGCTAAGAATGAACCATGTCTTTCATCTTTTGCCTTCAGGGAAGGCCTTTTTTATGCATTTTGGTCTCTGGAGATCAAATCTGCTGCTGCTACTGCTGCTGCTCTTTCTTTGTCCTTCTTGGCAAGTTTGAGTTCGCTTTAAAAGTACGAAGCGAAGCCCCAGAGAGAGAGGGCGAGGGACACGCCTTTCTCCACCTGAAACTTCTCGTGGAAGCATATGAGGGCTAGGATATCGGTGACTGGGAGAAGAACGGCAATCATGATTCCTGAGAAAAGAGGAGGCATAGAAGATGATTCCTATGGCTCCCAAGAAAAAGAATTGCCACATGATCGCGTTCTACACGTGCACCATGTAGTATCGGGCTTCTCCGAGCTCGCAGTTCCTTGCTTCTCTAGGAATCGCCTGCGTAAACATGATGTCGGGAGCAACCTTATGTGATGTGAAAGAGAGAACCTGGAAGTCCTTGTGGACCAGCATGCATGGTGCAGAAAGCGGTGGCGAAGAAGCACATCACCAACTGAATCTCCAAGATCAGCGAGTATGTGATCGCCTGCTTGGCCTTCTTGTACGTCAGCTCCACCAGCGGCAGTATGAACCCGAACAGTGCCGCCGCCCCAGGCGTCATGAAGAACCCCGCGTAGTACGCCCCCTTCGACTCCCCCGCCGGCCGGTTGCTGCTTGTGTCAATTGCTAGGATCCCTGCCCCCATTGTCAGCAGGAATATCGAGTTGATCGAGTACGACGTGAACTGCTGCCTCACCAGCAAGAACGCAAACCCGGCTGTGAAGGCCAGCTGTGTTGCGATGAGCAGGGCCGACGTCCAGACGGGGATTCGCGCTACGCCATATGCGTAGAGGTAGTCATCGAGGCCCGTGAGGACCCCATGACAGCCGAGGGGGCGAAGAGGAAGGGGTCCGTGAGGACGAGGTGGTGGAGGGCCCCTCGGCGGCGCGGCGGCGGAAGAAGGCTAGCGTGAGGGGGAGGAACATGATCGGCCAGCCACCCATCTCAAGTCCACTGGAGAGCCACACGCGGGCGCCCCCCCCCCCGGACGAAGTAGAGGCGCATGAGGAGCGGGCCGCCGCACATGCCGAGGGAGAGCATGGCGCAGTTGAGAGCGAGGAGGAGGCGCTTTAGCGTTTTGCTCTGGGGACCGTCCATGTTTTCCACCGGCCGATGCTTGAGATCGCCAACCAGTTAACCATCCTCTCTAGTCCACTAGGATCATTAGGAGAAATGATGTTCGGAAAGAAAAATGTATATTGCTTAGATGTTAATGATATAGATCAAGGGGAGAGCATACTATATAATATTTATATACAAGACTCCCGATTACTACTGTTGATCATCCTTTGATCAAATGACGGAGATCTACTCTCTCCAATTACTGTCTATAATATTATATAGAAAACTACTATCTAACCCATTAAGTATAAAATATGTCATGAATACAAATATAAATTTTTCATACCACTCTCGGAAGTATTCTAGAATTCTTAAAAAACCCTAAAGCCTAAGACATTTCAAGTCTTTACCAATCATTTAGGCCTTCTCTTCGGTCAGTTGGGTCTTGAAACCTCAGGTCCATGCTCTCGAACTCTCTTTCTCTCTCTCTAATCTCTTGCGATTTTTTTTAGTCAAGGTTCCTAGTCAACATTCACGATTGGAGCACAAGACGATGGTCCATTCATTCTGAAGGAGAAAGTTTAGCACATACTAGATTAAATGTTTGATCTTGTGAATCTAAATCTTTCAAATTATCTAACTCATTCATAGTTCTTCTGGTTAAAAGTTTAAAAGAATTTCATGAGAGAAGTTGTGTAGTTGGTTTTGTTTTGACATAGTCAAATGTGAATTAAATGGACATTACATAAGGATAATTACCAAAAAGTCTTAAAATTGCATTTGGTAGCGTGGATTTTTTGCCAAGATAGGACTATATAGGAAAATGATATGAAATCTAAAAGTTTTGCTATATCATATTCATTATTTGGTGAATCGTAATGATAAAATTGGATATTTCCATATACTGTCATGTCCATTGTTTGGTAATTATTCAATGTAAGTGAACCTAAAAAAACACAAGTAAAGATGGTAAAAATCTCTCCCGATCTATTTTCATTTACTTAGTTTTTTATTATTTTTCTGTCTCTCTGTTTTATTTATTTATTTATTTTTTATTCATTTCCATCATTCGTTGATAAATTGATTAAATAATAAACTATACTAACACACCCAAAATATAAATTTTATAAGCAGTGTAAAGTTTGGTCATCTCATCATGGTAGCGAATTTGGTCATCTCATCATGGTCATCTCATCATGGTTAACCATAAAAGGCTAAAGGCCTCAACTTTTTCAGTTCGCTATAGCCATGAAGTGCAAGGAAACTTGCACCGGCGAAGCAAAGTTTCGCTACTATGCACAAATTAATCTTCATTGTTTGTTTAACCCTGGACATCCATATTCAAGGTAACTCATGCCATGATCCTTGGCCGACATCAGAGAACCTCGTTGGCTTTCTATCCATGTTAAGATCCCTACGTTGATTTCACAGAATCTGGACATATTAATGCGGTGCATGAACTGCTTGATAACACCATTATAGAACTGGGAAACTTCGAAAGCTGAGGTCTTCACAGGCTTAAGAACAGGTGTCTTAACGAAAGCAGCTAAGCACAGTTCCCTTTCAGCTCTCAGATTTAACTGAAACAGAGGCTCCCAGATTTGCTGAGTTAGTATGGAGAGGACCAGCTATCTCAACAGGCTGTGTAGAAACAGCTCATTTGCAGTGCTTGCAGCCCACTATAATGGCTTTCGACACAAACTGAACCATATAGGCAGCATGATCCCTCCTCAATCTCAAGATGTGACGAAACTTGAAACGTTTTAAGAGCTTGATTTGCCCTTGATGCTATGAGAGAGTAAGGTAAATTTAAAGTTTGTCACATGTAATGCTATAGAGTTCAGTGTTCTCATCTTTATGTGGATTCATCAACCAATTTAGAGCCGTCGACATTGAGACAAAAGTAGATGTGGCAGAAGGAAAAACTGTGGCTTTTATAGGGATCGCCGTATGACCATAGGGCAGCTTCTAACTTATGGATTTCTTGTAGGAAGATAGCAAAATTTGTGAAATTTAATGTGTCCTGCTCACTTCGTTGGAGAATTTTGTATTTTCCATTTTCTTCCTTGGTAGTTTGGTTTGGTGAATAAAGTGAAGGCCTCCACATGAAAGTAAAGGTATATCAGAGAACAAGTTAGATATATCTCAAAAAATGATCTTCGACCTCGTTGCCACCATCCCGCAGGGTGATCCCCCTGCCTTTAATGGTGAATTAACAGGGTCAGAAAGCTAGAAGTACAGTATTTTTTTCTAATTGAAAGTAACCAGTAATGTGTCTATCTTATATTGATTTTTTAGGATTGATTATGTGAACTTACCCGACTCAAAATAAATTACTATTTGTGGATGCTTAAATATATGCCATAGAGATAAGATTTCCTTTGAGTTCTGGTGGATAAGGATTCCAAGCAAAATAAAAGGGAAAGGAAATATACGCAAACCTACCGCACGTTGGAGATAAGGCTGAATTTATAAAGTCAATTGTGTATATATATATATATATATATATATATCCTGCAAGTGCAAGCGTGGTCCATAGAGCGTCGCTGTTGAGAGGAAAGAAGCACCACTTACGTGAGTGCTTGGCACGCCAATTAAATCTTGTGAGTTTAAAATTTGTTAATTATTTCACGAGAAATCATTGAGATAAATATTGTATGAGTTATTGGATGCAATTGAAGAACACTAATTGTGTTTGAGTTAACTGAGTGTGATTATAATCTCCATTTATCGCTCAATCTTTTGGCATACTTGATCTCGAAATTAATTGAACGAGTAAATGGGTAATGATCTCTAGATCAAATATCGTAAAGGAACTAAGTCAAATTATTACTAGAATGAAAATAATTTTATTTTTGGCCGATTTTGAATCTAAAATCGAAAAATGTGGAAAATAAGATTTTCAATTGATTTTTGTAAAATTTTTTTGTTAAAGTCAAATTGGAATTGGAATGAAGTGATTCGTGAATTTTTATATTTTCCAATTTTTTTCATTAAAAATTTCACCAAAAGTCAACTATTTAGTTGACTTTCCCTAAAAGGTTGATTTTGTGATCAAATATTTGAAAATTTTGAAATATAATGCAGCTGCTATTAAGGCCGAAAGGGATCTTTTATGCAAAAAGCCAACTTTTGATCGGGATTTAACTTTTGGTTAAAGAGTTGCCTAAATATTTAAAATTTTCATTTATTATCGCTCTTCCCGAAAATTTAGGTCACTAGGATCGAACCACGTAAATTTGATACCTGATTCATTTTCTTGTTTTGTCTATTTCATTGTTCGATTACTTGCTTTCACATCAGTCTCCATTAGCACAACTTTATTAGATGTGATCAGATTCTCTTCCAGCAAGTCTGTCTAGCTTCAATGGAAAGGGAGAAACATAAAGAAGAGGGCAACTTGCTCATCACTATATTGTCGGTTTCCCGCCCAAAGCAGAGTCTCCATGCAGTGTATCTCCAAACTTTGGTGTTTGATGTATTAGACAATCAAACATACCACATCACATATAAGAACTAAGAAGCAACACAAATCCTAAATTACAATTTGCAATTCTGTTTTTTTTCTCGAATAGATTTTTCTGTTTATGTTACAAATCCAATTGTCTAAAATGGAATAAAAAGGACTCAACAAATTATGCTACAATACACATCACTAACGGCAACGCTGTGGGACAGTATGCAATTGAAAGTTGACAGTTATCACCTCACAAATAATGTAGAAGTCCCTCTTGTTACTTTCATACGAATAATCTCAGGGCCAGAATTACGACAGACCGATTACAACAGCAGGCTAAGTATGAGCCATGTCTTTCGACTTCTGCCTTCAGGGAAGGCCTTGTTGATGCATTTCCGTCTCTGCAGGTTTAATCACCGTCCCTGCTGTTGCTTCTTTTTCCTTCTTGGCAAGTTTGGATTCGCCGTAGAAGTAGGAAGCGAAGCCCCAGAGCGAGAGGGCGAGGGCCACCCCTTTCTCCGCCTGGAACTTCTCCTGGAAAAATATGACGGCTAGGATCTCGGTGACCGGGAGAAAAGCGGCGATGATGACTGCTGAGAATAGAGAGGAGGCATAGAAGATGACCCCTATGGCTCCCAAGAAAAAGAACTGATTGATGATCGCGGTCCACACGAGCACCACGTAGTATCGGGCTTCTCCGAGCTCGTAGTTCCTTGCTTCTCTAGGAATCGCCTGCGTAAACAATAACATGATGTCGTGAGCAACCTTATGTCATTCTGATCATGGTTTTTTGATTTCCCCTTTCAGTAGTTTCTTAATTATAGAAGCTGATTAAGGAATTGCCATTGTCTTACGATCCAAACATCATCCACTCCGGCAGATTCAAAAGATAATCTTGTAATGTTTTTTTTATCAGAGCAATCAGCCATAAGATCCTGGCGAAAGCTGCGGTTTGAGTAATCCGATTAAGATGATATGGTTGAGAGAGGAAGGTCATGGATCACATGCAACCACTTTCATTCCAATTTGTGGGAACCGCATGCACTCAAGTCAACGTTACAGGACCAGTGATTTTGATGAACCTGAGAGGGAGAGAGAGAGAGAGAGAGAGAACCTGGAAGTCCTTGTTGACCAGCATGCCGACGGTGCAGAAAGCGGTGGCGAAGAAGCAGATCACCAACTGAATCTCCAACACCAGCGAGTAAGTGACGGCCTGCTTGGCCTTCTTGTACGTCAGCTCCACCAGCGGCAGTATGAAACCGTACAGCGCCGCCGCCCCAAGCGTCATGAAGAACCCCGCGTAGTACTCCCCCTTCGACTCCCCCGCCGGCCGGTCGCCGCTCGTGTGCATCGACAGCACCCCCGCCCCGATCGTCAGCAGGAATATCGAGTTGATCGAGTACGACGTGAACAGCTGCCTCACCAGCAGGAACGCGAACCCGGCCGTGAAGGCCAGCTGCGTCGCGATGAGCAGGGCCGACGTCGAGACGGGGAGTCGACCCACCCCGTACGCGTAGAAGTAGTTGTCGAGGCCCATGAGAACCCCGATACCAGCCGCGGCGGCGAAGAGGAAGCGGTCCATGAGGACGAGGCGGGCGGAGGGGCCCTCGGCGGAGCGGCGGCTGGAGTAGGCTGCCCCGAGGGGGACGAGGAGCATCGGCCAGGCGCCCATTTCGAGCCAGCTGACGAGCCACATGCGGGCTCCGCCGCGGACGAAGTAGAGGCGCATGATGAGCGGGCTGCCGCACGTGCCGACGGAGAGCATGATGCAGTTGAGGACGAGGAAGAGGAGTTTTCGGGCTTTGAGCCGGGGAGTTGCCACGGTTTCCGCCATGACCAAGCTCAAGCTCTGGCTCGCTCTGTCTCTCTGTCTCTCTCTCTCTCTCTCTCTCCCTTGGGGATAGTTTCTACTTCCTAGTCAATCCTTCACCAAGATTTATCAATCGTTCTCTAATTAAATAATCCAACAAAGTAATTTCAATTTGACCGTTCCCTTCTCTCCATCTCCATCTCCATCTCCATCTCCATCTCCATCGTCTTCTTAAACCCTGAGCCTCACCTGGTCCCATCTCTTTTTGACTTTGTTGGTGCCTTTTTGTTCTTTTCTTGTTTCCTTTTCTCTCCCGATTTAGATCATCTACAAACTCTCTCCTCCCACATCTAATTCTAAAATATACGAGCTATCTTCTCCAATCTAGATTTAGGAATAAATATGCTTTCAAGGATTAAATGTTCTTTGCCTTCAATTTTAATGATGGTTGCAAGAATATCGCAAAAAAGTATTTTCCTAAATGTTGGATCTATGTTCATTTTATTTGTTTCGGTTGTCTTTATACGGCGATGATGAAAAGGAAACCAAATTTACGCATGCACTGCCAATTGGCAACTCCATAGTCACTAGTGGTGGAATTTCTTACATTTGCTCGTTACTGACAAAGATATGGGATTCAAGCCGTCGGTTGTTTTGCTTAATTAATCCGTTATGGACGAGTGTGTATTTAACTATGTTGATGCTCTGTTGATTTTTTTTAATTTTTTATTTCTTAGATTTGGATTTGTGTATTGTAGTACTTTGGACTTTGCTTTGCCTGGATTTGGTTTTTACGAAGTTTATGCACTTCCAAAATATCTTGTGAGCAATGAATATAACTTTCATTCTAGTCCCAAAAAAATCTCCTTTTCAAATCATTTAATCTATTTACATTGATTTTTATTTTGACTTAAAAGAACTTCACAAGAAAGAGAGAGAGGTCACTACTGATTTGTAGTCAGTTTTGTCTTGATATGGGGCAGTGCAAATTAGCTAGACAGCACGTATCCGAATTTTTTATGGGGAACATTAGAGAATAGGGAATCTCCTTCGTGTTCGGGCGCACTTACTCATTAGGGCCCCACTCTCTTTAATATTATATTGTAGCTTGTAAATGATTGATTCTATCGTAAGGATAGAAAGAGAGTTACGTGGGTCCCTTCTTTGACTTCTAGAAGTGGACTTTGACTGTAAAACTTACAGTTCCAATATATTTTTGAGCATATGACCACGTGCACCGCCGAGTTGTCATCGGAAACATGCCCATCTGTGCTAAGGATGGGTCCAAGAAAATGGAGCCAAACGACAATTTGAAGCCGGATATTGAATGTGGAGGACGACAGGCGGAGCACGCTTAGCATAGCTTGTCGTCTAGTGTAGATATTGGGAACCGCCCATTTTCAATTATTGAGTTCGGTGTGAACTCATCCTTACCCTAGGGTGATGACCGTGATGATCATGGGCGTCCGGCTGAGAAGGATCCCCGGTCGAAGAAGAGCCATGCTGTCTCGTGTTCGAGGGACTCGAAAGGGGATCTGGAGATTCGAATGACGGTCTTAGAGGAGACCGTCACGGACGTCCAGGCGTTGGTGGACGACCTACACCAGAACGTTGATGGAGCAGAAGCCGGAAGGGAGGAGATCTTGGCCGAAGTGCAAGAACTCCAAGCCGGCATGGGAGAGCTCCGGGTCGAGGTGGCGGGGTCTCTCACGCATGAGCTGCAGCAGCGAGATGAGACCTGGGAGGCCGCAATGGCAGCCATGCGCGCGGAAATGGCCGAGCTGAAAAGCAAGGTCGCGGACCTTGAAGCGGACGCGTGAACGGGGTGATCACCGTGCGAGTCCCCGTGCCGACCTACCCAAGCCAAAGGAGTTCAAGGGCTCCCGGGTGGCAAAGGACGTGGACAACTTCCTATGGTATATGGAGCGATACTTCCGGACCCTAAATGAATTAATGGAACGAGATTGCAACATCTTACCTCGCCCGGTCTTGTTCCAAAAGAAGCATGACGGATCCCTCCGCATGTGTATCGATTATCGGGCATTGAACAAGTTGACCGTCAAGAACAAGTACCCGATCCCTTTGATAGCAGACTTGTTCGATCAGCTCGGGGAAGCCCGATGGTTCTCCAAGCTGGATCTTTGGTCGGGATACTACCAAGTGCGGATCGCCGAGGGGGACGAGCCAAAGACAGCCTGTGTGACCCGCTATGGATCATACGAGTTCCTTGTCATGCCTTTTAGCTTGACCAATGCACCGGCTACGTTTGCACTCTCATGAACAAGGTACTACATCCGTTTCTCGATTGATTCGTTGTAGTCTACCTTGATGATATTGTTATATATAGCCGAACGCTTGAGGAACATGTTGAGCACTTGAGTCAAGTTTTTTGGACCCTTCGGGAAAACGACTTGTATGTGAAACGGGAAAAATGTGCTTTTGCACAAAAAGAGATCTCTTTCCTTGGGCACACCGTCGGGGCGGATGAGTGCGAATGGACACGGCCAAGATCCGTGCCATTGTTGATTGGGAACCACCGACCAAGGTGACCGAGCTGATCCTTTCTCGGACTTGCCAATTATTACCGACGCTTCATTCGGGGATACTCTCGCCTCACCGTACCACTCACGGATATGCTGAAGAAGGAGAAGCCATGGGAGTGGACGGATCGGTGTCAAGAGGCGTTTGATCGGTTGAAGCGGACCATGACCGAAGAACCGGTGCTAGTGCTGCCTGACTACAACAAACCATATGAGGTAGAAACTGATGCTTCCGATTTCGCTATCGGTGGTGTTTTGATGCAGGATGGGCATCCGGTTGCCTTCGAGTCCCGAAAGTTGAATGATACCGAACGACGATACACGGTCCAAGAGAAAGAAATGACCGCGGTGGTGCATTGTCTTCGCACATGGAGACATTATCTCTTGGGATCACGGTTCGTGGTGCGGACCGACAATGTGGCCACGAGCTACTTCCAAACTCGAAGAGAGAGATTGTGAAAAAATATTTGAAATCCCAAAATTTTGTGCCCAATTGTGAGTCACAATCAGAATCTTTTAGCTAATTACCAAATCCTATTCCAAAATCCCTTTAAATTGATATGATCGAAGTGATAGTTGACTTTGTCTATTTCGTTAGACAAGTGAAAACTTTAATACCATGTTATCTTTGCTACTTTCTCTTTTTTACATGGCTATTACGTACCTATTGATGCTTGTTTGTACGATGTGTGCGCATTTTGCAGTCTAAGAGTTATATGTTTTGGAAACCATCAATCTATTAAGATTGATCGCAAAATTACAACAATCAACGATTTTATCCTTTTCTTGTTGAAAGAAGAAAAATGAAGACGAAATTCAATATCGATGTGATGTATCACGAAAAACATAAAAATAGGATCATTTCCGATGGTATATTCTTTTGCATGGAACGATTACAGATGCAGCATTTTCAAAGCAGTTAGTACAAAACGTGATGACTCAGCTTTCGGCATATGAAATCGATTTACAAAATGAGCTAATGCACTTTGATTTCAAAGTTAATTCACCCTTAACTTTTCGTCTACGCACATGTCGTGCGCACGTCGTGCGCACATGTCTAGGCGAACGTCAAATTCGCCATGGACCAAGAGACACGTGCATCATGAATCCTAACCCCGCTGATTCCCTAGCGACAAAAAGAATAGCTTAAGGTATTGAAAGGTTTTCTTTTCTTTTTTTCTTTTCGGCAATAAGGTATTGAAAGGTTGATTCATGAAGGAATAATGACACGAATACGTCCCAAATTTTGATTCAATAAATAATGTGATATCTGAATTTTTTTAATTGTTCAATGTTGTCCATTTCTATATATTTTAAGGATTAAATAAAACATATTCCAAAAGTTTAAGGATTATATTACATAAATTTAAATTTTAGAGACAACATTAAACATTGGGTTAAAATTCAGATATTATATTAAAAAAATTAAAAGTTCAAGGATCACGTTACATATTAAGTCAAAGTTCATGGGCAATGTATGCTATTAATATACCAAACAATAAGCGGGTATTACTTCACACAAGCCCTCGATATCTTTTAACAGTATTATAAAGGTTGGATCTGCCTTCTGGTCCAGGCATCTACTATTCAACAGTGCACACAAGCAATGACTCGGTCCTCTCTTCACTTTCCTTCCCCATCATGTAGCCCAGAGCTTTGGAAACACTACTGCATCCGCTACAGTGGGGCTCCCGATCTAGAAATGTTGTCACAGATTCAATTCTACCCAGTTCATATGGTTTCAGGTTTCTTGCTCCTTCAGAGCTGAAGAACCCTTTCCCTGGAGTTTAAAAGCCTATTGAGAAACATATAACCAAGAAAATTACAAGGAGAAAGCTTCTTTGCAACATAAGTCTCAGGCTAGACAAATTTTTTTTTTGTGATGACACTTGAAACAAGAGCTGGGTATAAATTCAATCACAAATTCAAGTGTAATGAATATTTTCCCTTGCTGCTGTGGGAGAGAGAAGGTTGAATTTAAAGTTTGTCACAAGTAATGCTATAGAGTTCACTCAGTTCAGTGTCCTCATCCTTATGTGGCTTCGACAGTCTGATTTGAGCGGTCGACGTCGAGATAAAAGTAGGCATGGCAGGAGGAAAAGAGTGTTTCCTTTTTTAGCAGATCGCATCATCGGAATCATCCTATACCCGAAAAGGAGCTTCTAATCTATGAACTTTTCGTAGGAAGATACCAATATCTGAGGAACTTTTCGTGTCCACTCACTTTGCGGGAGCTCTTCGTATTTTGTATTTTGTTTCTTTGATAGTTTGGTTTGGTGGACGAAAGTCAAGGCCTCCACGTGAAAGTAAAGGTAGATAGAACGAGTTCGGTGTATCTCAAAAGATGATCTTTGACTTCTTTGTCACCAACCTGCAAGTTGATCTCCCTACCTTAAATCGTTGATTAACGGCTACAGAAAGCTAGGAGTTTGTTCTTTTTCTGATGAGAAGTCAACAGTAATGTGTTTCCCATTGGATATCCCGATTGATTATGTGAACTTTATTAGTTGTTCAGCAGCTTTCAATCAATCTGGTGGTTCCCTGTCATTGTCTCACTTAGCACCGCTGGATTACATCTGCGAGAAGTTTCTCTTTGGTCTATTCGGGCTATGCAGCTTCACGGACAGGGAGAAACATAAACAAGAGGGCGAACTGTATATTCCGAAATTCCCCTGGCTTTTGTCATTGTCACCCTCTGTTTTTCTGCCCCAAAAACAGAGTAGCCATGCGGTGCAGATCCAAATTTCGCTAAGTACGAGCCGTGTCTCTCTTTTTTTAACCTTCGGGGAAGGCCTTGTTGATGCATTTCGACGGAAATCGAAGAGGAGTTATGGAGGAATTGTAATTGCATTTTTTTCAATGTATGTTGTCCATGTACATAAGGATGTTTATCATACAAGAAAATACGATTGGGAAAAAGTACACAAGATAACATTTTCCTATTTTCCTCACTGAATATCGATCAAATCCTATCTTCAACACATTTCCGTCTCTGGAGGTCTAATCTGCTTCTGCTGCTGCCGCTGCTGCCGCTGCTGCTCTTTCTTTTTCCTTCCCAAGTTTGAATTCGCCGTAAAAATACGAGGCCAAGCCCCAGAGCGAGAGGGCAAGGGACACGCCTTTCTCCGCCTGGAACGTCTCCCGGAAGCATATGACGGCGAGGATCTCGGTGACCGGGAGTAGGACGGCGATCATGATTCCTGAGAATAGAGAGGAGGCACAGAAGATGACTCCAATGACTCCCAAGAAAAAGAATTGCCAGGCGATCGCGTTCCCCACGAGCACCACGTAGTATAGTGCTTCTCCGAGCTCGTAGTTCTTCGCTTCCGTAGGAGTCGCCTGCATAAACATGATGTCGGGAGCAACCTCATGTCATTCTGATCGGAGTTTCCTGTCTTCCCCTTTCAGCAGTTTCTTTAACTATAAAAACTTCAATAGAACGAGACTAAAGTACTGTCATTGTCTTACTTACCATTCAAACATCATCCACTCCAGCAGATTCAAAAGAAAGATTGTCGGGTAGTTTTTTTCAGAGCAATCAACCATAACTATCGACCTTGGCAAAAGCTGTTAAGCAGGAGACTGAAAAGAACCAAGATTAAGAAAAGTTTTCCGTTTGAGTAATCCGATTTCTAAAGATTATACGGTTGAAAGAGATCTCGTTTGTATACTGGTCATTCTAACTTGGGGGAACAACAGGAAATAGACTTCACATGACAATAATTGGTGATGAAAGGTCCAGGTTGAGGAAGAGAGAGAGAGAGAACCTGGAAGTCCTTGTTGACCAGCATGCCGACGGTGCAGAAGGCGGTGGCGAAGAAGCACATCACCAACTGAATCTCCAACACCAGCGAGTAAGTGACCGCCTGCTTGGCCTTCTTGTACGTCAGCTCCACCAGCGGCAGTACGAACCCGTACAGCGCCGCCGCCCCAAGCGTCATGAAGAACCCCGCGTAGTACTCCTGGTCCGACTCCCCCGCCGGCCGGTCGCTGCCCGCGTTCAATGCCAGCACCCCCGCCGCGACCGTCAGCAGGTATACCGAGTTGATCGAGTAGGACGTGAACTGCTGCCTCACCAGCAGGAACGCGAACCCGGCCGTGAAGGCCAGCTGCGTCGCGATGAGCAGGGCCGACGTCGAGGCAGGGAGCCGCGCCACGCCGTACGCGTAGAGGTAGTCGTCGAGTCCCGTGAGGACCCCGACGACGGCCGAGGCGGCGAAGAGGAAGGGGTCCATGAGGACGAGGCGGGCGGCGGGGCCCTCGGCGGAGCGGCGGCGGAGGTAGGCCGCCGCGAGGGGGAGGAAGATGACCGGCCAGCCGCCCGTCTCGAGCCAGCTGGAGAGCCACACCCCGCTGCCGCCGTAGACGTAGTAGAGGCGCATGAGGAGCGGGCCGCCGCAAGTGCCGAGGGAGAGCATGGCGCAGTTGAGCGCGAGGAGGAGGGGCTTTTGGGTTTCGCCCCGCGGGGCTTCCGTGGCTTCCACCGCGATCAAGCTCTCGCTCTCGCCGTCGCCGTCGCCCTCTATCTCCCTCATTTCTCGTTGACCGTTTCTCCTCGACCATTCACAAGGAATTATCAATTGTCTCCGGTCGACTATGCAACAAAGTTTGGTGAAAACCCGTCCAATTTATTTAGGAGGAAGGAGAAGGTTGCTTCGTGTTGGAGGGGCACTTTGCTTGTTAGGTCAGTTTCTTCGTGACTGCATACTGTAGCTTGTGGAATGATTGGTGTCATTGGCAAGAGAGAAGGAAATTTGCAGGAGTCCTAGAAGTGGAGCATTTCACGTTCTTCAGCAAAAACGTCCGAAAGAAGCCTTCGCTCTCATTGGCTGCACTGGAACGCGACACGGGTTTCATTCTCGTTTCGCGAAAAATGAATAACTCCCCAATATCTACGGAATGAAGGGTCTCTCTCGAACATGGTGATATTTGGGTAATATAATTTCTCATTCGCTGAGTTATTACAATCTCTTTTTGAGCATATGACTAAAGCTCGTCGCGTGTGACAGGCCCCAGTTTCACATGCATCGGGCTATTATTGAAAACACTCGGATCTGTGCTCCAAAAATGGCTCCAACGAGAATGCGCAAAATACAATGATTTGAATCTAGATCTTCACAGGACCCACATCTTTTGTCAGTTATCATAATTTATCGTGTAGTTCGGAGATTATGAACTGTTTATTTTAATCGATTCCTTGACGTGGTTGATGAGTTCGCTGTGAACTCATCCATATCCTAGGCTAAAAATATCAATGGATCGAGATTGCAGCATCTTACCTAAAAATAAAGAGACAAAAGCATTAGAAATCTCATAATTTGCATTGATTTGTAAGTCAATTTTAATTTTCCTTCTTTAGCTTTGCTAGTAAATAATACTCCCAAGACTTTTAGAATCGATCCCATCGACACGTGGTGTCGATCTATATATCTTATTAGACGAATTAAACTTCAATGTCCTATTTTCTGTTGCTTGCTCCTTTCCACGTGGCTATTTAACGTGAGCGGGAGTCTGCATTTGTACTCGTTGATGTGCTGTCTAAGAGTTTGGAAACCATCAATTTATCAAAATTGACCACGCGACTAGGACAGTCAACAATTTCTTTTTTATTTTGTCGTCATATGAAAGATGCAGAAGAAACTTTATATCAACATGACATCTGATGAAAGCACATGAAAACAGATGTAGCGCTTGCAAAGGAGGTACCGACCAAACTAGCTGATGCTCCAGTCGCATAAGATAGAACAATGCCTTTGGCATTGAAACCGTTGCGAAATTGCGAGATAGAACAATAAAATGGATAGATTAAAAAAAAATCAAATATTAAATTTACATAGTTTAATCTACGTTCACGAGAAGAGTAACAACGAATATTTTTATAGAATGATAGAGAGTATAAACACACTCGACTCACTCAAATATTTTCAATTTTCCCAAGCCCCAATTACATTTAAAATCTCACGTGGTGTTTAGCTTTGCAATTCTTCACTAAAATAATCTCTCAATATCACAAAATAATTATACACAAATTTTTATCATAAGAATTTAACTCGAACATTCGTATATTGAATGTAGTTCACAAACGAAATCATTGAAAATACTCACATCAAGCACTCACTTTAAGACAGGGCTTCAAGAGCTCACTGAGCCGTTCTTCAACCTGTAGCCAAAACTAAAATCTATGAATATATAAAGATATAAAACACAAATCTCCCAAATCGACTTCTGCAGAAAAAGATTCCCGTGTCTTTTTCTTCCTGTCCCTTCTCTGACATGTTGACCGATTCAAAGTCCGTGTTCGATCTTCCGATTTGAGAACCAAGACTCCAATTTATGTACGAAATTATTGTCCGCTTCAACTAACTTGCGTCCAAATATAAGTCCAAGATTAACTATCCATTATTGATCATCACTTTAACACAGAAACAATTTCTGTATTTTTCCAGTCCTTATTTTTCTCATGACTTCAACAAAGATAGAATTTCCTTATTTTCTGCATATTTTATCCGGATCGGGTAGTCATTCATAAACTTGCTCTCAAGACATTTAATAGAAACTTATGAAAGACCGGCAGATAAAAAGTGGGTATGATTGCACACAAGCCCTTGACATTATTTTACTGTCTTACAGAAAGTGGATCCGCCTCCTCGCATCTGCTGTGCACACCAGCAATGACTCAGTTCTCCCTACGCTTGCCTTCCGCATGATGTAACCAAGATCCTTGGAAGCTCTACCGTATCTGCTCCCATTCGACCGATCAAATGTTGTCATAGATTCCATTCTATTGGGTTCGTTTGGTTTCTGGTTTCTTCCTATTGAAGTTTATCTCACATCGGTTTTGAAAGAAACTTGATGATTCATTTATAAGTATGAGAGAAAACTTTACATTTTAAGCGAAATTTTGAAGTGAAAGAGTCTCAAAACCACCCAACACTAATATCAAAGAATAACTTAACAATAAGTTTGGACCATCACATGAAGAGGAACCCTCTTCTTGTAGTTTTGGGCCCATTGGGTTTCGGGAGTCCCTTGGACAAATGAAAATAGTGTTTGATTTGTTTTTGCTCAACTTTGGTGCATTTTCCTTAGAGGCTTTTGACCCAAGGCCGGCTTAGAGGTCCTTTAGGAAGTAGCATTCTCGGAATGCAAGTCTTGTCTCATTCACAGTTCATTTTACTATTCATCTTCTCCACGGTTTGCACGTAGGAGTCGAATGCAAGCCAATGACGACCGCCTAAGGGGTTGCGCAACCTTGGTGGCCGCCGAAGGGTCACAACCACTTGATGATTGCTGCTTGGGGTCGCACGACCCCAGGCATCCCCTGAGTCGCGTGAGGTCGTGGGAACCTCAGGCGAGGTTGTCCAATCACTGTTTTGGCCTATTGATGGCTAAGCTCTATCGAAAATAATTTAAATTTTTTTTAAATTCTTTTTTTGGCGAAAGTCCTTTACAAAATTTAGCTTTTACCAAATGATATTTAAACCAAAATTGTTGTCTAATGCACTTTAAAATTATAATTTACTAAACACTATTTACATTTCGGAAAATTCCTTTAACTCTAAGGTATTTGCATTTTCTTAAGAACATTTTCCCATAATCGAATTAAACGGGCCTTGAAGCCTTTTCAGAAGCCTATGACCAAGAAAATTACAAGGAGAAATCGTCTTTGCAACATTAGTTTCAGGGCTGGCCAAAATCTCTTTGTGACAGACACTTAAAACAAGAGAGGGATAGAATTCAATCACAAATTCAAGTGTAACGAGTATTTGCCCTTGCTGTGGGAGAGAAAGGTAAAATTTGAAGTTCGTCACACTCATCTTTATGTGGCTTCAATAGTCAATTTAGAGCTGTTGACATCTAGACAAGCGCAGGTATAGCAGAAGGGAAAACTGCTGCTTTTACTAAAAGCAGAGAGCATCATATTATATAACCATACAGGAGCACCTAATCTACGAATTTCTCGCTGTGAAACTTATTGTGTCGTATTCAATTTGTTGGAGCACTTCGTATTTCATATTTTCTTTCTTAATAGTTTGGTTTGATGGACAAAGTGAAGGCTTCCACATGAAAGTAAAGGGTACTTCAAAGAACAATTTTGGTGTATCTTAAAAGAAATTATCTTTGACTTCTTTGTCACCATCCTGCAAGGTGATCTCCCTAATCTTTGGTGGTATTGACAGGGCCAGAAAGCTAGAAGTACAGTACTCTTTCTAATAGAAAATCCCCAGTAATTTCTTTTGCATTGGATTATCTGATTGATTATGTGAACTTGTCTATTGATCAGCTTCTTCAGGAGTCTGGCGATTCCATGTTCTTGTCTCGATTGGCATGACTGTATTAGATTTGATAAGATTCTCCTCGGGTCAATCTAGGCTATTAGCTTCAATGAGCAGGGAGAAACTTAAACAAGAGGGTGAACAATGAGGGTAGTCCGAAACTTCCTGGCTTTTGTTATTGTCCCTCTGTCTCTCTCATCACAAGATTGTTTTTTTTTCCCTGCTCAAAACAGAGTCGCCACTCAGTGCAGGTCCAAATTTTGGCGTTGGATGTATTAGAGAATCAAACGTAAATTATAGCATGTATGTATGCAGCAACATAAATCTTCAATTACAATCAACAGTTCTGTTTTTTCCTCCTTTAACTTGCTCTTTTTCTTGAAGGACCTTTAATTCTTTTCAATCTCGTCGTTACACATCCAGCCACCAAAGACGGTAAAGAAAGACTAGATAACTTCTGCTACAATGCAGATCGCGAGTAGCAGTGCCGTGGGACAGCATGCAACCGCAGGCTGACAGTAATCACCTCCTAAATAACGTAAGAAGATCCTTTTGTTACTTTCATGCGGGTCAGATATAAGACATACTACCACAGCAGCCTAAGTAAAAGCCATGTCTTTTCACTTTTTCACTTTCAAGGAAGGCCTCGTTGAAGCGCTTCTGTCTCTTGCTGCAGCTGCTGCTGCTTCTTTTCCTCCTTGGCATGTTTGAATTCGCCATAGAAGTACGAGGCAAAGCCCCAGAGAGAGAGGGCCAGGGACACGCCCTTCTCCGCCTGGAACTTCTCGTGGAAGCATATGACGCCTAGGATCTCGGTGACCGGGAGTAGGATGGCGATCATGATTCCTGAGAATAGAGAGGAGGCGCAAAAGATGACCCCTATGGCTCCCAAGAAGAAGAATTGCCAACGATCGCGTTTGACGCGAGCACCACGTAGTACTGGGCTTATCCGAGCCCAAAATTCCTCGCTTCTCTAGGAATCGCCTGCATAAAAATGAAGTCAGCGAGTAGCATTAGGGCTCATCACTGAAAACAGGATTCCTTGATGAACCTGCAATAACATCATAGTTACTACCTAAATTAACCGGATGAAATCGACCCTCATGATGTTACGTTGAAAAATGAAAGCGGAGGTAGCATCCTGGTCACAAAGTAATCGATCTTTTAGGCTTTGCTTGATAACTGGTCAAACGGTGCTTGATGTTATTTTTCTATTTTTCATAACAAAAAAAGAATAGAAATCTATTTGATAACTTTTTTTGTTTTGGAAATAGATTTGGAACAAAATTAATAAATAGAAAAAAGTTGCTTCTTTGTTTCCAGAAATAATTCCAGAATCAAGTTCATGTTCCTTTCTCCTCCTTTTTTTTTTTTTTTTTCATCTTCTCATTCTTTATTTGGCCGACGATCTTGTTGGAAAATCGCCAGCCCTCAACGAGGCCAAGCCTCTTTGACGGTTGGGTGAGGCTCGGCTGAGCCTTGGTTGGACAAGCTCGGCCTCACCCAAATTTGGCGACCTCGTTGGGCCACCACAAGGTTGGCCTCGCCAAGGTTGGGCGATGCTACCCTTGCAGTGGCTCAACGAGGTCAAGCCTCATTGGTGGCTAGGCGAGCTCGGCCATTGAGGCGGAACCTCACTGAGGGCTGGCGATGCTCCAACAAGGTCGTTGGCTAGCTAAGCAAGAAGGAGAAGAAGAAGAAAAGGAAAAATAAAAATAAAAATAAAAATATTTAAAAAATTAAAAGAAATTCTAAATCACAAAAATTTTAAGGTTTTACAAAACGTAATTCTATCCCGAAAATAAAATTTTTGTATAATTATTCAACGCCTTTAAATGCTCAATAGCTCATCTAGGGGATAGAATAAAAAAAATCATTTCCAAATTAAAAATTATTCTTGAAAACAAAATTGTTATCAAATAAGTCCTTAGCCAGTTTTTATGTTATTATTATATTAGTTGTTTTTTTTTTCTTTTTTTTGGTCGATTCTACTCTATTGCTATTCTAACACTCAGACTTTTGCCTTACCTCATTGCAGGAGGTAAGAGTCGAAACCCATTCCTGAAATTACATCATCCCCACCCTAACCCCCCTAAGAAGGTGGGGATTCGAACCCCCACCTCCCCATTCCATGTTGGAAGGGTGGCCATTGGGGCAAACCCCAGTGGTTGTCATATTAGGTTAGAAAGGTACAATACGTGCATTTGGTTCAGTATCCCAAAAGGGCTTTTGACCTCTAAAGCCCATTGGGGAAATACATGACCATTTAGCATCTATTTCGAAATAACTTCCAAGTGAAAATAATCATTGGGAAGGCTTAAAGTCCAATGTTAGTAAATGTTAGCATTGAGCTTTTAGCATTTGGCCAAATACTAAAACTTATTTTTTTTCTTCAAAAATTACCCTCACCTATTCTTCAAATTTCTGATTTTGCCATTGTTATTATTTTTTAAATGCTAAAAAGATCAAATATATAAATGCTAAAAAAATCAAATGTATATATGTTTTAAAAAAAAGATTAACCCTTTGCTAGTTTGGCGAATGGCTACGGCCACTGGTGAGACAAATCTGGCACCAGTGACCGTCGATCGGGTGACGGTCGCGCGACCTTGATGACGGCCACCGATTGCAAATATGGCTCACCGAGACCGTAACCCTTTGTCTAACCAACGAAGGGTTTGGTCTTTTTTTTTAAAAAAAAAAAAATGTATATTTGATTTTTAGCATTTATATATATTTCATTTTTCTGAGCATTATTATAGATTAAAAAGTTGAATATATTATTTTTTTCAATTTTAAACATATAAAAAATATAAAAACTAATATTACTCACTCAAAAGATTTTTCAAATGTGTTTTTTACCAAACGACATTTTTCTCAAAGTTGATTCTCAAAACATAGTTTACCAAATGACATTTGCATTTACTTAAAGTCCTTTAAGTTATTGCTTTACATTTTTCCAATGGGTTCTTAAAATGCTGAATCAAATGTAGCCAATAAGGAGCAGTAGTTTTGTCTTCTTCAGTGCCTATTTCTCGGCAATTTATATTCAAATCTTTGATAGATTTTCAAATTTTAATTTTGATTGAAATCTTCTCCAATTCAAATCTTGCTATGGAGGGACTTCGATTCTTTTCTCCATCTATAATTCGTAATATTTAAATTTTAATACGTAAATTCATATGTAAATTTTTCAACAAGTTTTTTTTTTTTTTTTGGTTAATACCTTAAAAAATCTCAAATTGGTATACTTGTGACAAATTTACCAAAAACTATTTTTTTGACCAAGAAAAACCCCAAACCGGTACACATATGACAAATTTACCTCAACTGACCATAAAAAACCCTAAACTTGTACATTTATGACAAATTTACTCCAAACTAATTTATTCAATCGCAAAAAACCCAAAACTGGTAAATTTATGACAAATATACCCTCTACTAAATTGGATTAATACCACAAAAAAATCACAAAAATTGTAAATCGTGACAAACGGAGCGTAAAATCCTAAATTGGTATATTAGTCAATTGTCACTTGTCATTTAACTTAATAATTTAACAATAAAATTTAACAAAAACTAACAGATGGTAAATTTGTCATAAATGTACCAGTTTGGGGTAAATTTGTCAAAGATATACCAGTTTGGGGTTTTTGGTGGTCAAAAAAATAGTTTGAGGTAAATTTGTTACGGGTGTACCAGTTTAGGGTTTTTCAGGGTGTTATCCCTTTTTTTTTAACATATGATTTAATAGAAAAGCAAAAAGATTTGGTCTAACAATAAACATATATCATTGGAAATTGAATATTCATCACTGACTTTTTGAAGCCACTGATTTAGCAATCGATTTCACGTGTAAAAATGAATTGGATCCCAACGAGTTAGACCTGAACTAAGTTATTTTTATATCCAAATCTTGCAACGGAGAGACTTTGATTCTTTTCTTCATTTATGATTCGTAACATTTAAATTTTAATACGTAAATTCATATAAAAAAATTTCAACAATTGTTTTTTGAAATCAATTGTTAATAAAAAAGTAAAAAGGTTCGGTCAAACAATAAACATACATAATTGGAAACTGAATCCTCATCGTTGACTTTTTGAAGCCACTAATTTAGCTATCAATTTCACGTGTAAATATGAATTGGATCTCGATGACCTAAATGCGAACCAAGCAAGGCGGTGCACGAATCATGCGGAACCACGAAGACCTGATCCGGTCCACAGGAAGCTAGTTCATTAGACCAGAAATACCGGTTTCTAAGGCAACATGGTGAAGAGAGAAAACACTTTCAAGGGTCACGGATCATATGCAATCAAAGGTTAGTCCGATTTCGTGAAGAGGATGAAAACCAAGTGAATTTTACGTGATCAATGATTGTGATAAAACCTAAGAGGATGAGAGAGAGAACCTAGAAGTCCTTGTTGACTAGCATGCTGATGGTGCAAAAAACGATGGTGAAGAATTACATCACCAACTGAATCTCCAACACCAGCGAGTAAGGGCGCGTTTGGTAACATTTCTATTATGGGGAACAATTTTTGAACATAAATAGTTTTTTTTTCTTTCTGTTCCGGGAATAATTTCTGAGTATAAGAATGCATTTGGTAACTGCAAAATTTCTACTCTAGGAATAGAAATGCGTTTGGTAAACTTGTATAATTTTTTTGTTTCTTTTAATTTTTTAAATATTTTTATTTTATTTTTCCTTTTTTTTATTTTTTCGTTTTTCTTTTTCATTTTTCTTTTTCTCTTTGGCTGGTCGTTGGCCACGGCGGCCAACAATTGGTTGGGCGACGTCTAGTGAGCCTCGTCGGTGGCTGGCGAGATTGCCGCTCGCCAGGCGAGCCTCGCCAAGCCACCAACGAGGCTCGACATCGCCATGGTGTGGCCTCTCCGGGGGCTAGCGACGCTTTGGCGAGGCCGTCGGCCCTCGTCTGGCCAGTCGTCAGTGTCAGCCATGGCCAAGGCCGGTGACCGACAAAAGGAAGAAAAAGAAGAAGAAAAGAAAGCGAAAAGAGAAGAAGAAAAATGAGAAGAAAAAAAAAAGTGTTTCTCGGAAGTGTTCTCGGGAGTAAGAAACAAGTTTTTTCTACTTCTTGTTTCTGTTCAAAATTTGTTCTTGAGAACAAAAAAATAGATTTTTTGTTCCCGAGAACAAAAGTGTAAACAAACACGTTTCTGTTCTTTTTTTTTTTTTTTCCTGGAACAAAAGAACAAAAATTTGTGTTCCGGAAAACATAAACAAATTTAAACAAACAGCTCCTAAGGGCGCGTTTGGTAACGTTTCTATTCAAAAATTGTTCTGAAACAGAAATAGAAAAAACTATTTTTGTTCCGAGAAACAATTTTTGAACAGAAGAATGCGTTTGGTAATTGCACAAAATTTATATTCCTGGAATAAAAAAAGAACAAAAACACGCTTGGTAAACTTGTATAATTTTTTTATTTCTTTTAATTTTTTAATATTTTTATTTTATTTTTCCTTTTTATTTTATTTCTTATTTCTTTTTTTTTTTTTTTCCTTTTGGCAGGCGGCCTTAAAATAGATTTTTTGTTTTCGAGAACAAAAGTGTAAATAAACGCGTTTCTATTCTTTTTTGTTTCCCGGAACAAAAGAACAAAAATTTGTGTTCCGGGAATAGATACGAGACATTGCCAAACAGGGCTTAAGTGACCGCCTGCTTGGCCTTCTTGTACGTCAGCTTCATCCGGTGGCAACACGAAACCATACAGCGCTGCTGCCCCAAGCATCATGAAGAACCCCACGTGGTATGCACCATTTGACTCCCCAGCCGGCTGGTCGCTGCTCATGTGCATTGTCAGCACCCCTGCCCCCATTGTCAATAGGAATACCGAGTTGATCGAGTACAAGGTGAATGGCTTCCTCACTAGCAGGAACGCGAACCCGGCCGTGAAGGCTAGTTGCGTCACGATGAGCAGGGCCGAGGTCGAGACGAGGAGCCGCGCCACACCGTATGCGTAGAGGTAGTCGTCAAGGCCCGTGAGGACCCCGATGACGGCCATGGCGACGAAGAGGAAGGGGTCCATGAGAACGAGGCGGGTGGAGGGGCCCTCGGTGGCGCGCTGACGGAAATAGGCTATCGCGAGAGGGATGAAGATGATGGGCCAACTGCCCGTTTGGAGTCAGTTGGAGAGCTACACTCGGGCGCCGTCGTGGATGAAGTAGAGGCACATGAGGAGCGGGCCGCCGTAACTAAGGGAGAGCATGGCCTAGTTGAGTGCGAGGAGGATGAGCTTTAGGGTCTTGGCCTAGGGGGCTTCCATGGTTTCCCTCATGACAAAGCTCGTGTTGGAATATAATACGTGGAAACGACAGGATCTTGCAATTTACGTCAACACGAAATCACCAAAGAAATAAACGAGAAATAATAAAGACATCATAAATTTACGTGATTCGGTTCGAATATCGGTATCTACGTTCACGGGGAAAGCAAGCAGCAAATAATCCACTATAATTGAAAAATCATAGTTTACAATTGCTCATACGCTCGAGTGTTTCCCATATCTAGATTTAACTTCAAACCCAAAGTATTTGTAAATAAATAACTTACTTAGACATAAACTCACGGTACAAAATTACTGCGTGTTCAAGCTTGAAACAAAAAAAACGCTCTACTTACGCCGAAATGAAGAATTCACTCACTGCTCTCTTCAGCTTGACATGTGCGGCTTCTACATGCAGCTCCTTTTTCTTTTGTAGAGTTTTCAACCGCGCACTACCTCTTGGAGACGTTTGCTTTGTATATAAGTGTGCCCAAAAGTCAAAGTCTTGACTTGGGCCCACTACCCTTATTGGCTTCACGTGCAGGACTACCTACGTGCAGCTCTCTTTCCCTTGTAGAGTTTCAGCCGCTCTACGTGCAACTCTCTTTTTTTCAGAGTGGAGTATGTGTGCCCAAAGTCAAATATTTGACTTTGTGCCCCACGTTGATAGCCCCACATTAATAACCTCCTCTAGATAAAATAAGAAACTTTGCTCCATTTTTTTTTTTAATTCTTATTTCCTCCTTTATGTAGCTATAAGGAGTCCAAAAAAACTTATTCATCAGAAAAATATCTTCATGATCGGATAATAAAAATTTTATCCAAGTGAATCACGTTTTGCAAACGCTCAAACTCAAGACATAATTTAACAATTCTCCACATTAGCTTGATATTTGAAGCCAAGATATAGTGTTAATCATCCATGCTGCTCCCCCAACGCTCCAACGGGCGCTCACTCTTCACAAACGCTCTGCTTGAGCTTCGCTAAAGGAACAAACTTAGTCATCATGTCTACCGGGTTATCTGCTGTAGCAATCTTTTTAACAATAACATTACTCTTAGCTATGATATCTCAGATGAAGTGGTACCTGATGTTGATATGCTTCGTTTGCTCATGATAAACTGGATCATATGCAAAATATATCACACCTTGGTTATCACAGTGTATATTCACACTTTTTTGTTCTAAGCCAAAGTCTGAGAGCAAACTTTGTAACCATATCGCCTCATTCGCTACAAAGGTTAATGCCATGTACTTTGCTTCAGTCGAAGACAAGGCAATGTGATCCTGTAAGGATGCTTTCCAACTAACTATACTATCCGCTAGCGTAAATATGTACCCTACTAAACACCTACGATCATCCAAGTTACCGACGTGATCCGAATCCACAAAACTAGTGGTCTCATTACCATTGCTGTCCCTCTGGTATACTATACCCACGTCTGTTATCCCATTTAAATATCTGAGGATCCACTTCACAACTTCCTAATGAGCTTTACCAAGACACTTCATATAGCGACTAACCACGCTCACAGCTTGTGAAATATCAAGTCTAGTGCACACCATAGCATACATAATACTACCTACAGCACTAGAATAAGGAACACGGGACATATGCTCATCCTCCTTCTTAGTCTGCGGTAATAATTTATCCAGAATAGCAAATCCCTTTAGTTGCCTCATGTAAATCTGCTCCTCCAACTCATCGTAAAGAAACACAGTTTTCACATCTAACTGCTCTAACTCAAGATCTTGTGAAGTAATTAAGGCACGTAAAACAAGAATAGAAATATGTCTTACCATAGGAGAGAACACCTCATTGTAGTTAATACCCTCACGTTGTGTATATTCATTTGCCACAAGTCTCGCCTTATACCTCGTTGCCACGAAATCGGGAATACCTTCTTTCCATTTGAAGACCTATTTACTTCCGACAATCTTTTGACTCTTGGGTACTTTGACCATCTCCTATGTTTGATTTTGATGGAGTGATTCCATCTCTTCACTCATAGCCCTTAGCCACTGCAATGACTCCGAACTAGCCATCGCCTCAGAATAAGACAAAGGCTCATCTGTTTCCACCTCATCACCTACAGTCAATGCATAAGTAATATCCGTATAACCATAACGTACCGGTGATTTAATTTGCCTTCTTTGTTTATCTATAGTTATAGTGTACTGCGGCTTTGTTGGTTGTTCACTATCATTGACTTTAGGAACTGCGGCTTCATCTGCAGTCTTAACTTCAGTTACCTTTGAGGTCTCCGGAGTCTCCACCTGAAGCTCCACCTCACTAATGATATCATTATCTGTCTTTTTTACTAGTTGTGTCTTAGAACTCCTTCGTTGAAGCATTGTAGTCTCGTCAAAGATCATATATTTACTTATTAGAAAACTGGGTGATCTGAGATCAGTGCACCACAACCGGTAGCCTTTCACCTCATGTGCATAACCTAGAATATGCACTTCTTCGCCATCGGCTCAAGCATCACTCGCATGAGTATACGTAGTACATCCGAATATACATAATTCAGAATAATCAACAGGTTTCATCGATCATACTTCCTCAGGAGTCTTCCACTCGATAGCAGACGATGAAGATCGATTAACCAGGTCATGCTATGTTTACTACTTTAGCCTAAAATTCATTGCCAAGTCTTGCATGCGAAAGCATGTATCGAGCTTGCTCAAGCAAAGTTCTGTTCCTCCATTCTGCCACGCCATTTTGCTGTGGTGTCCCAGGTATTGTGCGGTGTCTCATAATACATTCTTTCTCGCAGAAATTTTGTAAAATCTTTACCACAGAACTCCATGCCATTATTGGTGCTCAGGCACTTGATTTGTTTATATGACTAATTTTCAATCAATGCCTTAAATTTCTTGAATTGATTAAACACATAATATTTATGTTTCAGAAAGTATACCCATACCTTCCTCGAATAATCGTCGATAAATGTCAGCATATATCAGACACCTCCTTTCGAAGGAACCAAAGACGAGTCCTAGACATTTAAATGAATATATTCAACTGGTCATTTGGTCAAATAAATAGCTGTAGTAAATTTAACTTGGTGCCGCTTTCCAAAAATGCAATGCTCACATAAGTTTAGCTTCCTTATCTTCAAACCCTTCAATAACCCCATTTCACTCAGCATCGTCATACCTGCCTCACTCATGTGTCCCAAACGCATATGTCATAATTGAGTCAAGTTAGAGTCTGACTCACTTGATGAAACTGCAACGGTTCCGATCACGGTCTCTCCCAGTAGATGATAGAGAGTATTCACCTTCTTCCCCTTCATCATTGTCATGGCACCTCGAGAGATCTTCAGTACTCCACTTCCAGCGGTGTACTTACACCCGATGTCATCGAGTGTCCCCAGAGAAATAAGATTCTTCTTGAGCTCCGGTACATGCTTCACATTTGTCAATGTGCGCACCATCCCATCGTGCATTCAAATCTAAATTGTCCATATCCCTACAACCTTATAGACTGCATTATTCCCCAAAAGAACCTTACCACCATCTGCAGTCTAATAAATAGTAAATCAATTCTTATGAGGCGTCATATGATAAGAACACTCGAATCTTGCACCTATTCGTCTCCTAACGAAGTAGTAGTTATACATAAAACAGCTTCTACATCACTATTATTCCTCTCGGCAACATTTGCCACACTACTTGTGGCATTTTGCATATCAGCTTTATTTCTCCGCTTTAGACAATCTCTTCTAATGTGCCTCTCCTTGTGACACTCAAAGCACTTCACGTGTCCCTTGAACTTTCTATGGTGTGATTTTGATCTACTTTTACCTTTGCTACTACTAGGCCCTTGATGTTGTTCTCTACCTCAAATCGTCAGTGCTTGCGCTACTCTTTGCGCCAGACCATCATCTCGCAACTTTCTCTGCCACTCTTTAGAGAATAAGACGGACTTTACTTCTTTTGAGGTAATAGTAGCACACCCCTGCAACAATGAATCAGTAAAGTACTCCCATGACTCTGGTAAAGAGGCTAACAATATCATGCCATGTTCTTCATCATCAAGTATTTTATTGATATTCTTCAAATCCATCATGAGTTTATTAAATTCATCTAGGTAGGTTCTGATAGGCGTACCTTTAGTATATCTAAATTGAAACATCTTCTTCAATATGTACAAGCGATTGTTCAAACCTTTTTCACGTAGAGTGCTTGAAGTTTTGCCTATAATGTTGCGGCATCCTTCTCCTCAGCAACCTCTATTAAAACCTCATTTGACAAATTTAACAGGATTGTGCTCTTTACTCTTTCCATTAGTTCTACCCTCTTTAAGGCTTTCATTATCACAGGGAACTCATCTTCACCATCCAATGCCTTGGCCAAACCTTGGGTTATCAATAAAGCCCGCATCTTGATGCTCCATAACACCAAGTTGTTACTTCCGTTAAACTTCTTAATTTTAGATTTCCTCTCAGACATAATTGCAATAACAGAATTTCCATATAATAATCAGACAAATAAAAGCTCCAAATCACAATCAAGAAATCTGATCCAAGCTCCAATACCAATTGTTGGAATATAATATGCAGAAACGACATGATCTTGCAATTTATGTCAACGCAAAATCACCAGAGAAATAAACGAGAAATAATAAGGACACCAAAAATTTACATGATTCAGTTCGAATATTGATACCTACGTCCACGGGGAGAGCCAGCAGCAAATAATTCACTATAATCGAAGAATCAGAGTTTACAATCATTCATACGCTCGAGTGTTTCCCATACCTAAATTTAACCGCAAACCCAAAGTGTTTATAAATAAACAACTCACTTGAACATAAACTAACAGTACAAAATTATCGCGCGTTCAAGCTTGAAATAAAAAAACGCTCTACTTATGCCGAAACGAAGAATTCACGCGTGGCTCTCTTCAGCTTGACGTGTGCGGCTCCTTTTCTTTCGTAGGGTTTTCAGCCGCGCACTACCTCCCGAAGACGTTTGCATTGTATATATGTGTGCCCAAAAGTCAAAATCTTGACTTGGGCCCACCACCCTTATTGGCTCCATGTGCAGGACTTCCTATGTGCGGCTCTCTTTCCCTTGTAGAGTTTCAGCCGCTCTACGTGCGGCTCTTTTTTTTTTTGAGTTGATATATGTTTCCAAAGTCAAATATTTGACTTTGCGTTGGTAGCCCCACATTAATAACCTCCTGTAGATAAAAGAAGAAACTTTGCTCACTTTTTTTTTTTTATTTTATTATTCTTATTCCCTCCTTTATGTAGCTATAAGGAGTCCAAAAAAATATTCTTCATTAGACATATATCTTCATGATTAGATAATAAAAATTTTATCCAAGCAAATCGCGTTTTGCAAATGCTCAAACTCAAAACACAATTTAACAGCTCGCTTGCTCTCTCTCTCTCCTCTCGATCCCTTGAGATTGTTTCTGGGTAAGGTTTCTGTTACCCAAAGAAGGAAAAAAGAAAAAAGAAAAAGAGATCCGAAGTGCTTGAGGGACTGATCAGGAGAAGTGAGCGCTTGCGAGGAAAGCAATGTTGGAGAAGCGTGCATGGAAAAAGAAGTGTGGAGGAGATAAAGTAGTCGGGCGAGTTCGTTTCGTCGTCTTCCGTTCGCCTCTTGAAATGGAGCGGTTGGTGCTAAAAAATTTATTGTTTAACGACATGTGATAGAGATACTTGGGATAATTCTCTAAAACTTGATATCGGTGTGATATCTGATGAAAGCACATGAAAACAGCCGTAGCCTTTCCAAGGAGTTATCAACCAAAGAAGGTGATGACTCTGTTGCGTGAGATAGAACAATGCCTTCCGCATTGAAACTAATGAAAGACGGGGAGATAAAAGTGGGTATGATCGCACACAAGCCCTTGACATCGTTTTACTCGCACTTGCAGTGCACGCCAACAATGACTCAGTTCTCTCTACACTTGCCTTCCACATGATGTACCTAGTCTGCTCCAACTGGACAGCCGATCCAGAAATGTTGTTGCGGATTCCATTCTACCCAGTTCGTTTGGTTTCTTGCTATAAGAGTTTATCTCACCCTCGTTGTGGCATGGGCTATTGGTTGGTTTATAAGTGTGGGCAAAAATTTCACCATTTGAGTTAACTTTTGAAGGTAAAAGTATCCCAAGATTATTCAACACTATTATCAGAGCCAGTTTACCAACAAATTTGGACTCAATAGTTATAAAGGAAAGATATGAGTTGTTCCTACTTTGATTTAAAGCATGATATATGAGGAAAAATCTCACTCTTTAAGTTAGTTTTTACGAGTGAGAGAGGTCCAAGACCGTTCCAACTTAGGGCCCATTGTGTGAAAGGAAGATTGGCCCAAGATTGTTCTGACTTGAGGCCCAATGTGTGAAAGGAATATTGTTGGAGTATATCCTATATCGGTTGTGGAATGGGATTGGTAGTCAGTATATAGGTGTGAGGAAAAGCCTTTTGAGCTAGTTTTTGAGGTAAAATAAACTTAAGACTACTCAACACTTGCTTTTTTTGAAGCCTTTGAACAACATATAACCAAGAAAACTACAATGAGAAAGATTCTTTGCAACATTAATTTCGGGGCTTGCTGTAATCTCTTTGGGATAGACACTCAAAACAAGAGTGGCATAGAATTCAATCACAAATTTATATGCAATGAGTATCTGCCTATTGTTGCTGTGGGAGAGAGGTAAATTTGCTTATCTTCATGTGGCTTCGATAGTCAATTTAGAGCTGTCAACATTGAGACAAATGTAGGTATAGTAGAAGGAAAAAATTCTGCTTTTACTAAGCAGAGAGCATCGTCGAGATCAACATATAACAGTAAAGGAGCACCTGATCTATGAATTTCTTGCTGTGAAACTCATTGTGTCGTAATCACTTTGTCGGAGCACTTCGTATTTTCTTTCTTGATAGTTTGGTTTGATGAACAAAGTGAAGGCCTCCACATGGAAGTACAGGGTACTTCAAAGAACAGGTTTGGTGCATCTAAAAAAAAAAAAATTGATCTTTGACTTCTTTGTCACCATCCTGCAAGGTGATCTCCCTAATCTTTGATGGTCTTGACAGGCCAAAGAGCTAGAAATACAATATTTTTCCTAATAGAAAATCCTCAGTAATACGTCTTGCATTGGATTATCTAATTGATTATGTGAACTTATCCGTTGATCCGCTCCTTCAATCATTCTGGCGATTCCATGTTTGTCACCATCCTGCAAGGTGATCTCCCTAATCTTTGATGGTCTTGATAGGCCAAAGAGCTAGAAATACAATATTTTTCCTAATAGAAAATCCTCGAAATTATCTAATTGATTATTGAACTTATCCGTTGATCCGCTCCTTCAATCATTCGATGTTTGTCAAATCTCCCTAATCTTTGATGGTCTTGATAGGCCAAAGAGCTAGAAATACAATATTTTTCTAATAGAAAATCTTGCATTGGATTATCTAATTGATTGTGTGAACTTATCCGTTGATCCGCTCCTTCAATCATTCTGGCGATTCCATGTTTGTCACCATCCTGCAAGCTGATCTCCCTAATCTTTGATGGTCTTGAGGGGCCAGAGAGGTAGAAGTGTAGTACTCTTAGAAATAGAAAATCCCCAGCAATGCGTCTTCCATTGGATTATTTGATTGGTTATGTGAAGAAATCCGTTGATCAGCTGCTTCAATAATTCTGGCGATTCCATGTTCTTGTCTCGATTAGCACGATTGTATTAGATGCGATAAGATTCTCTTTGGGTCAATGCAGGCTATTAGCTTCGATGAACAGGGAGAAACATAGGTAAGAGGGCGAACAATGAGGGTATTGTCCGCAACTTCCTGGCTTTTCTTATTGTCCCTCGTCTCGCTCACCACTAGATTGTTCTTTTCCTGCTCAAAACAGAGTCTCTACACAGAGCAGCTCCAAATTTTGGTGTTGGATTTATTAGATAATCAAACGTACCACATTAAATTATGGCATGCATCTATGCAGCAACACAAATCTTCAATTACAATTTCCAATTCTATTTTTTCCCCCCTTGAACTCACTCTTTTTCTTGAATGGACCTTTAATTCTTTTCCATCTCGTCGTTACACATCCAACCGCCAAAGACGGTAAAGAAAGACTAGATAAATTCTGCTACAATGCAGATGGCGAGTAGCAGCGCTGTGGGACAGCATGCGATCGCAGGCTGACAGTAATCACCTCCTAAATTATGTAAGAAGATCCTTTTGTTACTTTTATGCGGGCCAGAAATAACACACACTATAACAGCTGCCTAAGTAAAAGCCATGTCTTTTCACTTTTTCACTTTCAAGGAAGGCCTTGTTGAAGCGCTTCGGTATCTTGTTGAAGTGGTTCGGTATCTTGCTGCAGCTGCTGCTGCTGCTTCTTTTCCTTCTTGGCATGTTTGAATTCGCCGTAGAAGTACGAGGCGAAGCCCCAGAGAGAGAGGGCCAGGGACACGCCTTTCTCCACCTGGAACTTCTCGTGGAAGCATATGACGCCTAGGATCTCGGTGATCGGGAGTAGGACGGCGATCATGATTCCTGAGAATAGAGAGGAGGCGTAGTAGATGACTCCTATAGCTCCTAAGAAGAAGAACTGCCAGATGATCCCGTTCCACACCAGCACCACGTAGTACCGGGTTTCTCCGAGCCCGAAGTTCCTCGCTTCTCCAGGAATCGCCTGCGCAAAAATGAAGTCAGCGAGCAGCCTGAGGGCTCATCACTGAAAACAGGATTCATTGATGAACCCGCAATAACATCATAGTTACTACCTAAATCGACTAGATGAAATCGACCCTTATGACGTTACGTTGAAAAATTGAAGCGGAGAATGCAGCCTCACAAAGCCATCCATCTTTTAGCCAGCTTGTCTTGTTGTGGTCCTATCAGAAGCTGGGAAGGTACAATAAGTAAGGACAAGGTAGTCCCTATCTTCTTTAGTGCCTATTTCTCGGCAATTGATATTCAAATCTTTGAAACATTTTCAAATTTTACTTTTGATTGAAATCTTGCCCAATTCAAATCTTGCGGCAGGGGGACTTTGATTCTTTTCTCAGACCTGTAATTCTTTTTTTTTTTTTTTTGATTATCGAGAAATCACAGAAGATCATCTTTCAGTAATTACACGACCCGAGCATCGAAGGGGTCTCGCCGTAAACCGCTATTTAGACGTAAACCCTCAGAACTGGCCTAGTAAACCACCTGGACCTCCACTTAAGTCGTGAACGTAAACCTTGAGGACTGGCCAAATAAACCACCCTGACTTCCACTTAAGTCATGAGTATTCGAAGATTTTCTAAGATGAAGTAACAAAGCCTAATCCTACGGTTGGGTTAACTTGTCTTGTTGTGGTCATATCAGTAGCTGAGAAGGTACAATAAGTAACGACAAGATAGTCCCTATCTTCTTTTGATTAAATTTTACTTTTGATTAAAATCTTGATATTCAACTCTATGAAAGATTTTCAAATTTTACTTTTGATTAAAATCTTGGCCCAATTCAAATCTTGCGGCAGGGGGACTTTGATTCTTTTCTCAAACCTGTAATTCTTGATATATAAATTTTAATACGTAAATTCATATATAAATTTTTCAACAATTTTTTTTTTTTTTTGAAATATGGGTTGATAGAAAAGTAAAAAGGTTCTGTCGAACACTGACATCATTGGGGAACCGAATTCTTAGCGATTGGTTTCACGTGCAACTGGATCCCGATTGACTTAAACCTGAACCAAGCAAAGGGGGAGACCGAACCAAGCGGAACCACGAAAACGTGATCTGGTCCACAGGAATCTGGTTCATCAGACGAGAAATACCAATTTCTAACGCAACGTGGTGGAGAGAGAAAACACTTTTCATGGTCGAGGAAATCACATGAAAACCAAGTGAATTTTACACGATCAGCGATTGTGATAGGCCTAAGAGGATGGGGCCGAGTTGAGAGAGAGAGAACCTGGAAGTCCTTGTTGACCAGCATGCCGACGGTGTTGAAAGCGGTGGCGAAGAAGCACATCACCAACTGGATCTCCAAGACCAGCGAGTATGTGACCGTCTGCTTGGCCTTCTTGTACGTCAGCTCCACCAGCGGCAGAACGAAACCGTACAGCGCCGCCGCCCCAAGCGTCATGAAGAACCCCGCGTAGTACGCACCATTCGACTCCCCCGTCGGCCGGTCGCTTTTCGTGTGCATCGCCAGCACCCCCGCCCCCATCGTCAGCAGGAATACCGCGTTGAGCGAGTACGACGTGAACAGCTGCCTCACCAGCAGGAACGCGAACCCGGCCGTGAAGGCCAGCTGCGTCGCGATGAGCAGGGCCGAGGTCGAGACGGGGAGCCGCGCCACGCCGTACGCGTAGAGGTAGTCGTCGAGGCCCGTGAGGACCCCGATGACGGCCGCCGCGACGAAGAGGAAGGGGTCCATGAGGACGAGGCGGGCGGAGGGGCCCTCGGCGGCGCGCCGGCGGTAGTAGGCTACCGCGAGGGGGATGAAGATGATGGGCCAGCCGCCCGTCTCGAGCCAGCTGGAGAGCCACACGCGTTTGCCGCCGTGGATGAAGTAGAGGCGCATGATGAGCGGGCCGCCGCACGTGCCGAGGGCTAGCATGGCGCAGTTGATCGCGAGGAGGACGAGATTAAGGGTTTTGCCCTGGGGGGCTTCCACGGTTTCCCCCATGACAAAGCTCTCTCTCTCTCTCCCCCCTTGATCCCTTGAGATTGTTTCTGGGTTAGGTTTCCGTTTACCCGAAGAAGGAAGAAAGAGAGAAGAGAAAAAGAGACCGGAAGTGCTTGAGGGATTGATCAGGAGAAGGGAGTGCTCGAGAGGAAAGCAATGGCGGAAAAAGCGTGCCTGGAAAAGGAAGTGAGGAGGAGATAAGTAGCCGAGTGATTTCGTTTCGCTGTCACCCGTTCGCCTCTTAAAATGGGTCGGTCCGTTGTTAAAATATTAATTCTCTAATGATTTGTGATGAAGATGCTTGGGATAATTCTCTAGAATATATTTCCTTATTAGAGGTAATTAGAATATCTTTGTTGATTTTTTTTTTTATCTCTTAAAATTGTGTGTAGATCTCTCTCTCTTTTTTTTTTTTTTTTTTTTTTTTTTGTGCATATCTCTTTTGATACATGTCATCTTAAATAGACATAATGCACTCTTTATCATGATAAATAAAAATATATAAAAAAAATTTCAATTATGTTTTCCATATTTTTCAAATCTATATTTTAAACGACTTTGTTACGTTTGAATATGCAAAAGAATCCATATTGCGCCCCGGATTGGAGTTTTCACAAAGGGATAACCATACATTCCACCATGGCTTTTGTATTGTAATTGATTGTACATGTCACGTTGTGGATGAAATGAGTAGAATGCACTTTCTTAGTTGGTTAAGTAAAATTTCAAACACAATTGTAATTTTATTGGGATTTGAAGATTTGAAAGGAGACGGATGGAATATGTCCTAGTGGGTGTTCTACGGTCCTAAGTGAATGATTGCGTAGTTCATGATAATGAACTATCGTAAATTATCGTCATTTAATGGTCGAGACTTGCCAAATAGCCAATTTTTTTTTTATCAAATCGGTATTATCTGATGGCTACCGGTTGATGATGGACAGTACAACATTGTATTGTAAAAGCGTCCCCTTCAATACGGGTGTGTTAACTGTCATATAAGCTTCTGAAGGTGATGTTGATCCAGGATGTCTTAGTCATGTCAAAGCAAGTGTATCCTAAATGAAGGTCATGGTAGGTACTGAAAATTAGGATATTTGTCGCATTGGTCCCAAAGGCATGGCCAGCTAAGCCACTAGTGATGTCCATGATTCAGAACCTATGTTCATAAAGTGTCTTGTGGGGCAAGAAGACCGTCCATTTTTGGTGTGACAATTGACTTCTCACACCTTTTGCATTCCCTTGAGAGTTTTATTTGGGCAAAGGCTATGGACGATTAGAAGTGGATCCTTTTGGGAGTGGAACACTAATCGATGACGAGGTCGTAAAAAATTAGATTAGTACGAGGACTTGGTTCAAAGGATTATTATATACGAAAATTAAAGGTAAACGCGTGAATCATTAATAATATAGACTCTTCCCACGAATGAAGTTTGTACATGTCATTTGTTCCACATGGAGTACTCATGATTCCGATTAAAATATTCTAAAATACGTGAAGAAAATGGGGGTAATCTTCATTTTTATTGGTTTACACTTAAAAAAAAATCTCAAACTATTATATTTGTGCTACAATTTTGCCATAAATAAATTTTTGCGTCACAAGATAAATCAAACTGGTATACCCATACCATATTTATGCTTGAACTAATTTTGATGTAACAGAAAATTTCAAACTAATTAATTTGTATCATGGTTTGATGTAACTTTTGCAGCATAATTTGCAACGGTAGATTGGTTATAAATGTACTAATTTGAGATTTTTGCGACATGAAAATTGATGACAGATAAATATAACATTGATGTAGTGGCTCGAGATTTTCAATTTAAAAAAAAGAATAGATTCTTCAGCACCATCTCATGGAAATCGAAATCCCCCACATCTGCCGGTCACCTCCACTTCAGCCAACTCCTGAAGCCACAGCAATAAAAGCCAAAACGGTACAAAGGCAAAAAGACGAGCACGTGGGACAAAAACCATTCTTTTCAGGAGATGAGGTCAGTACGTATCGACGACTAGAGCGACGTGCCGTTCCTTTAGTGCTTGGAGGGACGGTTGCGTTCCACTATAGAAGGGAGTCGTTTTCGAGGAGGATAAAACTCTAAAATCACAGCTGGCCTTGACTGACCAAGAACAGTTAATCTAAAAGCCATTTCCCTTAATTGTTTATGCATCGTTTGGTCTCATGGTTATGACAAAGTGCCACCACCTTAATGGTCAGCCTTTTAGGGGGAACGAATGTAGACTTTGGGATTCGCATTTTCGGACAGATCTTGATGTGTCCGGCTCCGTGTGGCTTGTATGCTCCGGACAATGCGCACGCGTGGCGTCATCTGAGCAAGGAAAAGCGGACAGAAAATGTATAGATTATCCCAGCGAAAGCGTGTGTATCGGTACCTTAGGAATTATCCTGCATTATTGGAGTTGCAAATCCGAGAGAACAGGAGTTCTTTTTTTCCCTCTTTGTAAGCATCACGAGAATATCCCTGTTTAACAAAGGGCGTGCTTAATCACTAGGATTTACCATGTTAGTCACATTTTCCATATAGGAAGGGAAAGATGGGAAGTTTAAGGGATGAAAGACGATTTAACATCAGGTGTAGATTTAGTGTGGATTTAGATTCTCACACCTTACCAACAGGTAGAACAAAAATCTAAAAGTAAGATTTAGAGTAAGAATAAAATATGACCAATAAAAAAAAACAAAGGTGTGCTTATTTGAGTGATTTTTTTTTTTTATGAATTAGTTTTTTGAACTTTTATGCATTTTGTTTCGATGGAAAATTATTTTTGATCAAAGAAAATATGCATTATTGGAGAAGAAAGTTGACTTTGATGATTCTTAGTCATATAATATGTCTTTGTTCACATGACATCATTTCAATAGGGTATATCGGATGGCCATAAGAACAAATTATGACTATTTAACAGTGGATTGCATGTTGGCATTATTTGTCCACAATTTTAAAGGAAGCCTTACATTGAACACCGGCCGTGTTAGCAATTTTGGGCGGTTGACATTGACATGGATGTTAGCTGGTTTCAAGAGGTCATATTGGATGACCATAAGAACAAATTATAACTATTTAACAACGCGAGTGCCTTGTTGGCACTATTCATCTACAATTTTAAGGGAAGCCTCTCACGGAATATTGGCTGCGTTGACAATTTTGGCTGCTTGGTGATAACGTGAACGTTGGCTAGTTTCAAGAGGTCATATTGGATGACCATAAGAACAAATTATGACTATTTAACAACACTAGTGCCGTATTAGCATTATTTGTCCACAATTTTAAAGGAAGCCTCACATTGAACGCCAGTGGTGTTGGCAATTTTGGCTGGTTGGCATTGATGTTGATAGTGGCTGACAGTGGGCTACATTGACATGACAATATTTTTAATTTTAAATTTTTAAAATTTTTTTTCCTTATCATGATCGGCTAAAGACTAGGGCAAGCGAGGTCGACCTCGATAGCCACACTAGGCAAGGGCGAGCCTCGACCACCTTGACCTTGCCTTGCGACGAAAAGGGTGAGCCTCGGCCACCCCTAATGAGACCTTGCCTTGGTTGTCGCTAGGCAAGGGCCAACTCATCCTCACCCAGTGACAATGAGGGTGAGCTCGACCTCGCCTATAGCCCTAGCGAGGCATGACCTCGCTTGCAATGGCCTAGCCCTCGCAATCGCCCTCGCCTAGCAATTGAGAAGCCTTGCAAGGGGTGGGTGAGCCTCACCATTGGCTGGTGAGGTCGACCTCGCAAGTCCTAGCCTTTGACTGGTCCAACGACTAGCTAAGAGAAGAAGGGAGGGGAAATAAAAGAAAGAGGAAGAAAAAAAAAGTAAATTGGCAAAAAAAAGATTTAGGACTGAATTGACACAATTACAATAGATTTAGAATGTTTTGGTAATTTCTTCATTGAACTGAATTTGAAATATTTAGGTACTAGGTTGTAAAACGCCGTCAAGTACTTGCTGTTTTATCACGAAAAATCTCTACGACCGTTTGAACATGGAGGAAAGCATTCCATCTTCTATGTAACCGCTTCACAACATAAACGCCATAAACGAGAATAGAAGCCAAGGAGGGTCGTTTTGCGTAATTGCATGATTAGTAGGCCTCGGCTCGCAAGCAATTCATCTTTGTGAGTGGGCCCTTTGGATGATTTGCTCTTATAAGGCATTAGGACTCTAATTAAGGCCCACGACAAGCATTCCAATTCTAAACCCACAGTGGGGGCCTAAAACGGATGATCAGGGAGGTAATATCGGAAATGTACACCTGTATTATAAAGAATTTCGTAATTAATGCCGATGATGGATACGTCGGAAAGTCTCATGAATTTCCAGCCACATTGGACGACAATTCGTACAAATCACAGAAGAGTGAATAAGTTCAAAGGGGCGGTATGTTATTGAAATAAAGTTGGTAAGTTAGTGCAAAAGCTGCTCATATGTAAACTATAAAAAGTTGATTTCATAGAAGCACTGATAAATTATCAACAAGTTACGTGGAAAAGATTCACAAGTCATTTTTTTTTTATCGTGAATTTTCTAACACTTACCAACACTTACATATATTTAACACAACGAAAGAGGAATTCGTATTTTTGAGCATAGTACTATACATTCTGCTAGATTATGGGATATTTGCAGTTGCAATTTGAAGGGATTGCTTATGTGTAGGACCCCTTAACCTCATTTGTATCTTTCTACAGTTGGAGCAATATAAAGCATCTACCCACACACGCTTTCCCTATAGAGTTCGTCTGTACGATCCAAGTAAGGGAGTGAACTGGCGAGCGATGCAAAAATTAGATGACTGTTGAATAAGTCAAAAGGAGCCTACGTGTTCACGGCACAACTGTGATCACGAGTGCTGGCCCATGACATTCGTAGTTGGAGTTAACGATTCGTGTTTTTGCATCATAATTGATGGTTTTAATTATTAATGTGATGGGCCTAAGTTGGCCCGTCCGCCCATGTTGAGCCTAAAAGCCCGGCCCACAAAATTAGGGCCCATGGATAGAGGGATATGATGAAGGGACACGTTTCTTTTTTAGAGGGGAGGTATATAAAGGGGAAATAAAGAGGGAGAAAGGCACATTTTGAAGCAACGTACGTTCCTACTCCCTCTCTCCCTCAAAAACACTCCCAAAAGAAAGAACAGTAAGCAAGAGGCGACACCCTTCTTCCCTTCAAGGCGAATTGACGTCATCGGATCGAATAGGGCCAAATTCTCTTCCTCCTATCGGCGTCGGTGTTTAATCTGTGGCTAACAAGGTACGTTCGATTCTGTGATGTGCCTTAGGATCGGTAATACATGTGATTTTTCCGGGCTCGTCTTCCGCACAAGTTTAGGGGTTCAATTTAGTGTCGAATTCGGTTTTTGGGAATCCGATAATCCCAACAATAATCATATAATGTTTGAGTTTATGATTTATGCTGTACCTAAATAAGATATGTTTATCAATTGCATCGTAAAGTATTACAGTTAAAAATTAGAGCCATGCAACAACTAATTAATTGAGAAATGGATTCTCATATGTAAACATCCGAAATGGGTTTTAATCATTGTCGTCAATCCAAAGAAAATGCACAATGAATGAGCACAAATCCAGTGGAAAAAAAATTAAGAAGAAGAGCACAATTGCCCATGCTTAAGTCACATCAAATTTGAATGGCGTGGCTATCTCACGTCAAAACGAAAACACAATTCAATCCAAGTTCAATCCCCAACCGTAAAGAATCAAAACACACGTGACAGATACGATCTCTTACCCCACAAAAGCAAATCACAAGCCCGCGACCACAAGAAAATCTCGACGCTTGGCACAGTTCATGGCCAGACCGCGTTTCGCAGACTCAGCAGTTGCTGTTACGTCTCGAACCGTAATGGCCAGAGCCGCCGGTCGGCTGAGGTTCACAAGAAGATTGAGCCCCAACAGCAGCAACACCAACGCCAGGACCGGTTGCGGCACCACCGGCCACGCGAATCTCCACGTCCTCTTCTATATCGACCGTTGCTGACTGTTCGCCGCATGGCCCGGTTGTTATAACCTCGTGGACTACTTCGTGCTCCTCCACATCCACGCAAGCAGCTGCAGGGACCATCACCGGCTTCTTCTTCTTCTTGGCCAAACAGAAGAGCCCCAATGCGAGGAACGCCAGAATGAAGACGCCGCCGAGCGACGCGCACACCGCGATCACGGTGGTGTGGTTTCCTCCTCCAGAGGAAGGAGGTGGTGGAGGAAGGACTGGGGATGATGGGGATAGTGATCTGCGTGGCGGTGGCACGCCATAGATGGGTGGAGTGTACACATTATTTGGAGAAGGTGCGAGATAGGATGGGGGTGGCTTGTTGTAGGGTGGTGATGCTTTTGGTGGTGGGCTTGAACTCTTAGTGGGGGCCGGTGCACTTGCCGGCTTAGTCGGTGGTTGGCCGATTGGAGATGTGGGAGAGGAGGCCGGTGGCGACAGCGGCGGTTGTGGGCCAGGGCTCAGTGTTGGTACTGGAGGTTGAGTCGAATGAGATGGTGGTGGAGTAGGACTATTGGCGGTCGGAGTTGGGGTTGGGGGCGACGTGAGATTAGGCGGCGGTGCGGAGCTGGGGCTCGGAGGTGGATAAAATGGCGTGGGAGATGGAGATATGCTTGAGCACGGTGGCGGAATTTCATGTGGTGGTGGCTTATGTGGAGAGGAAGGTGCTGGAGGAGTGTAACTTTGCATTGGTGATGGTGCACTTGGATAGGGCAAGGGAGTTGGTGGTGATCCAGGATAAGATGGTGGCGGTGGCTCATGGTGGTTTTTGGGTGGCGATGTCGGTGGGGTTGGGTGAATAGGGCGGTGATCATTGCATGGTGGTGGGGGGTACGTTGGATGGTTGTGGTATTGAGGAGGGGGAGGGCTCTTATGGACATGATGATTCTGTGACGGCGGGGGCGGTACCGGGTGGTAGTGCGGTGGTGGTGGTTTTGGGTGGGAATGGTGGGGAGAGTGTGGCGGTGGAGGTGACGACCATGACGCCGGCGATGGTTTTGGTGGGTGAACATTATGGGGGCTAGGCGGAGGAGGTGGAATGCCAAAATCACATGCTGGAGTTCGCGGCGGCGGAGAGGCAAAGTCGTAAGACGGAGGTGGCGGCGGAGGAGAGTAGTATGGATAGCTCATTTTGCGACGGTACAGAGTGATAAAAGAATATGCTCTTTTACTTTGATCAACAAGTGCATAAGAAGGATGGGAATGAGAGAAACGGACACTAAATAAATATATATGAACTAGTTATATAGTTAATTATGACTTAAAGTGTTTCAAAGTTGTTAAATCATATTCAACGAAGGTTGCTCAAGGATTATATAGAAAAATCCCATGAATTATTGGTGGGTTGGTGTTATAATATGGTCTTCGATTGAACTCTCAACGTATGAGAGAACGTGATGAATTTGATTATCCTGGCTTAGCTTCTTCCTATCTCGGTCAGAAATCCCCTTTTTTTTCATATTCAATGAAGAATATCGCGTGCTGGAGAGATCACCATAGAATGAACCCTACCAAAATTTGAAAAAATGGACATTCGTTATCCAAATGGAAACACGCCAGCCAAATGCGAGTAGTTGCATCTCGTTTTTATTGTCGAGAGGGCGAGAATACGACCACGAAGCTATTCGTTGAAGTCCTTGATGATGTCCACACGCGATTAAGAGGAGAAGGAGGTCGGAATCTTCAGCATGTATTACAGAGAGAGAAGAGGCCAACAGGAGGGCTGACATTCGCTTGCATTTATTCACTAAGTCCATCCACATTTAACGCCTAATAAATCAGAAATTTGCAACAGACTTATTCCTATAGAAGGCCGATCATAGATGTGTTGAGATGTATGTGTGAATTGTATTTGAAAAACTCCTTGCATCGAAGAATTGTGGTATGGAGCACTTAATGTCACCTAACTAGCTAATAATTCATCGATTTAAGTTCCGAGTGAAGGTAAATCCAATGAAGATATAGCAATAGGTTCGAACTTGGATTAGATGAATGTGTCGAGCGATCCCTTTGATTGGTCAACACTCGTGGTTGAGTTGCGAACCAAAATTTGGAGAAGGTAACATTAGACTTCCATGGGATCAATGAGGAACCCCGGAATGTTTACTGGCGGCGGCGTGAGCATGACGAGTCAAGCGTACGTCCCAGAAAAAATATGGAAGAGTGCTTGCACGAGTTGTACACATCCAGCGACTCGAGAGAGAGGTCAACGAAGACGGCAAGGCAAATGAATGATGGATGCAATGGGACCAACTGGCAACTTGAGGAGCTGGCATCCTCTTCAAGCTTTAGGAAAATTGAACTAGCGAATCTGACAAATCATTGCACACATGCCTTTCGGAATAGACTTTGTAGTGAGACTTGGGTTGCGTGTCCAATTTGGGCAAAAATTGAGAAGAAGTGAACCTAGCTAGCTATTTAATTCGCTCTCCTATCTCTTGTTGCTGTCGTCATATTGAAGAGATTTATCCCAACACGTTAGATTATACAGAGAATCTAAAACGGCATATCCAAAGAGGAGAACGAGAGAAGTTGATATTTGGTTAATCTCGCCTCCAATAGCTTCAATTAATTACGCGTCTTTTTACATGAGTAAATTCTCTCACCAGGCCATTTGCTCTCACCGCTAACTAAGATTTCTTTTGGTTCTTTTCTACTAATCCAACGGCATGAGCATATAGGTCTGACTATCCGAAGCCCATGAACAACCAACAAGTCACATTAACTGGTGGGATTCGAATGAATGACCTATAATTCCGAAGGTGGATATCTCCCAATGGTTCAAGCTAGAAATCCCTTGACGACCTTCTACCAAATTCTTTTAGTCTTGCATCTATGCAAACTTTGTCTCCATAAAATGTAAATATTGTCATAGGTTGAATGCTATAAGCACCTTTTTGAACACTATCTCATGGAGTCAAACCCTTAAGTTATAACACCAACTTGTTGGCCTCATTCACGAGATCACAAGTTTAATTCAAATCATGAGCAAACCTCTAAATAATTTGTGTTAAGATGTCCAAGTCACGACATATAGAGTGTAGAGAGATTTCCGACTATTAGAATCTTAGAGGGGCTATAGTGATGAACTTGTAAATTTTGGGCTTTCGAGTAATGGATAATGCGGAATAATTATCTCTTTAACTAAATATTCCATTGTTGGTGGATGTCATAGGTGGTGTAGAGATGCTAGCATCGGTCACCTCTATCCATCCTTCTATTTGGGGGCAAAAAAGAAAAAAGAAAAACTCTAAGTTACATGTAAGCTATATGTTGCTGTATCATGGGGCTACGAATGAAATCTTGTGATGGATCAATCAACTATAGAGGATGTGAATTAACTCATTTTATGCCCTTAAAGTCAAGTCACATCATGGAACAAAACAAAAGGACGGCAGGGAGGTAATTAAACAAGTCGATTGTTAGTTCCAAGTAAAAGATATTTTGTTAAATATTTAGAAAAGCAAATATCCCAAATCATGAACTAGGGTCTTCGTTTGAATGCATTAAAGGAGCTAGATAAACATAATTATTGTTTAGAGTATCTGATGTTTAGCTCTTGACCACCACCATTGCTACGACGCCGTGGTTGAACGTCTCTCCATTGTACCTTTTTTTTTTTTTTTCAGGTACTGCCAGCCACCTGAAACCATCGAGCATGTCTTCCTACTCTGCCCTTGTATGACGAAAATTTGGTCCGACCCAGCCCTAAACGTCTACGTCCCAATTCCTGATTTGTCAAGAATTGACGAATGGCTCGTTGAATTTCAGCACAACCTCATACGCTTTGAACTTCTCTTGGTTATCCTTTGGTGGATCTAGAAGGAGTGGAACAATTTTGTGTTTAGACGGCAGAAACTGAGCCCAAGGAAACTCGTGAAATTAGTTATGACTAATTATGCAAACATCACGAGATGGACGAAGGGGAGATAAAAAGACGAACAGAGCATCGGCTAGGGTATCGTAATAGGTGAGATTGAAGCTGAAGGCCGCCAGAAAAGGGTGTTATGAAGCTCAATAGAGACGGATCTTGCCTGGACGGAACGAATGCGCGAGCCATAGCTTTGTGTGTGTCGGAACAGTGCGGGAAAAGTGTCAAAAAAGTCCTAAACATTTTGGTTTTGTGCCAATTTAGTCCTAAACCTTTTTACGTTGTGCCAATTCAGTCCTTTTCGGTCAATTTTGGTCAGATTTTGCTGACTGGATGCCGGCCGGCTGATGTGGCCTGATCGGTGCTGATGTGTATAACTTTTAATAATATTTTAATATTTTAGAATATTTTTTATTTTATTTTTATTCTTTTCTTTTTTTCTTTTTTTTTTTTTTTCTTTTTCTTTTTTCTTCTCATCTTCTTCCTCCAGCCGGTCGCCGGAGCTCGGTGACCGGCCAGAGGTGATGGCCGGCGAGGTCGACCTCGCCAGCCACCTCGCCAATGGCCGCGAGGGCGGCCTCGCGCCGGGCGGGCGAGGCTCACCCTCGCCGGATCCGGCGAGGTCGAGCCCTCACGCCGGGTGGGCGAGGCTCGCCCTCGTCGGATCTGGTGAGGATCAAGCCTCGCCCATGGCCGGCGAGGGCGAGCCTCGCCAGCTCGGCGCGAGGCCGCTTGGACTCCTCCCGCTCCGTTCTCCGATCCCAATCTCACCCTAGAAATTTCCTCCGTCCTCCGCTCATTGTTGTCGTCGTCTCTAGGGTTTACGGGAGCTCGGGGTGTCTTCGGTTGCGCGGCTCCGGCCCCGGATTTTCGCCTGTTTCTCCCGCGGCGGCAATCCATCGAGGGTGGGGGTTTTGTGATTCCTGGGGTTCTTCGAGGCAGCTGGCCTCGCGTCGAGCTGGCGGGGCTCGCCCTTGCCGGCCATGGGCGAGGCTCGACCCTCGCCAGATCCGGTGAGGGCGAGCCTCGCCACCCAGCCGCGAGGGCGGCCTCGCGCCGGGCGGGCGAGGCTCGCCCTTGCCGGATCTGGCGAGGTCAAGCCTCGCCGACCATCCCTCACGAGCACTAGCGAGGTGGCCGGCGAGGTCGACCTCGCCGGCCGTCGCCTCTGGCCAGTCGCCGAGCTCCGGCGACCGGCTGGAGGAAGAAGATGAGAAGAAAAAAGAAAAAGAAAAAAAGAAAAGAATAAAGAAAAGAATAAAGAAAAGAATAAAAATAAAAATAAAAATATTCTAAAATATTTTAAAATATTAAAATATTATTAAAAGTTGTATACGTCGGCGCCGATCATGCCACGTCAGCCGGCCGGCATCCAGTTAGCAAAATCCGGCTAAAATTGGCTGGAAATGATTGAATTGGCACAATGTAAAAAAGTTTAGGATTAAAAAAAAGGTTTAGGACTAAATCGGTACAAAACCAAAAGGTTTAGGACTTTTTTGGCACTTTTCCCGAACAGTGCCGGTCTCCTCGTAGATGGCTTCGCACGAACAATAAGGACCTCCTCTGCGGTTCAAATAGAAGCAATGGCACTTTGGGAAACCCTATCGTTTACATGCTTGAGCTGAAGAGAGTTATGAATTGGAATCAGATCATATTGATCTGATAATAAGCATTTCAGGCGCAAATCAGGCGCAATGCAAAGCAAGCGCGCTTATCAATGAGGCCTAGGCTCTTCTAAGCCTTTTTTTTTTCTCCACATTGTCGAGTGTTCCATCATTATAATCAAGAAGCAAATAAGGTCGCCAATTGGGTAGTTAAGACCCGAAGAAGAAAATCCTCCCTCCGAATTGGACTTTATATCTCTCTTAGATATTTTGGGCTCTTATTTGTTTTGAAGGTTCATCTATTTATGCTCAATCTTCAACTTAATGAATGAAATGATCTTCCCGACCATAAGGAAAAAAGAAGAAGAAAAAGAACAACTGAAAAGGGTGATTGAGAAATCAAACTTTCTTTTAAAACAGTAGAACTAGAAAATTCACATCGTTGATAGAAAGAAACCCAAGGAAGGAGAGTAGAAATGGGGAAGCTAACCCTCTACAAAATGACAGCATGAGCAGACATCGTGTTACGGCATTTTGGCCTAGTTCGACATCATTTTCTATATGGAAATTAGTGTCTTGGTAAATTTTTTATATGTATAATTTAAGAGCATTGCTAGCTTAACAGTTGTGTTAACTAACAGTGCAATTTATATCACATTTTGGAGGAGTATCACTTCTTATTTTAAGAAACAAATCTACTCGTATCATTCAAGATAGAGAATTAAAAGTGGAGGATCCACCATTTTATTTGGAAAACTTACGGTACTATCACCTCATCATTTTAGTTTAATTTGTGGGATGCCGGTCATGTGGTAATTAGTATTGTCCGGCCAATTTGAATCTTTTGAGTGGAGGATATGGTATTGACAAAGTTCATGGCAAGTGCTAGTGCATGAAGAGTATCTTGTTTGATTCCGTAGAGAGCATTGCTACCCATAATCAAAGTCGTGCTATCTGTAAGTGCAACAGCTCTTCGTACATCCATACTTATGCCTTCCCGATAGATCTATCCAGCTATGTAATTTAGGCCAAAAAATTGGGTAAGCATGGATCTACTCCACCCTGTATAAACCCTTCATTTCCCAAATCAAAGTAAATCACGTCATTTCATCATACACCTCATCACATTAAAAAACACCAGCCCTTGAGTATAATCAGAAGCAGGAGTTCTAGGAGGTTGTCTTTTCCCGATGGATCATCGGTTGCAACTTGGTTCCACACTTTATCATTGATTATCACCAAGAGTCACTACTCTATACTATCATCTAGGCAAGTTAGAAGCTGTATAAGAGAGAAGTACCTCGTTTTAAGTATAGATTATATGTTCAAGGACTTAATTACACATGACATCACTTTAATTGCCATTTGTTTAGATGTTACTACGGACTTCTTTTAAAGTCTTTTCATGCAATCATTTCTTGGTAGCTTCTAAACTGACGTACCAAATCCATCCATCACAAATGCCGATCAAACAACTAAAATTCAAGATTCCAAACGTGTGATGAGATCATGCTAGATGCCCACGTGAGATTTTCTGATGTATGATATGTTGGAGGTTTATTTATAAAAACAAATTAAGTGCTTTTCCTCTTGTCCCATATGGGAAAAGTGAGAGGAAGTGGGCCAATTAATAAGTGTGGGATTTCCTTTGTGTTTTTAAAGAAATGATTGGGTGGGGCTAGACCCCACCATACCCGCATGCGGGTGCACGCCCACGATTTAATTAGCACTAACCCATTTTGTTATTTTATTTTATTTTTTGGTTATGTTATTAATTTTTAATAAATTCAACGGTTGCCTTTTGTTTTTGAGAATTTCAGAAATAAAATATTAAAATGAAAATTCCAAAATTTTATTTATTAAAAAAATTATTATTATTCCGAATTTTGTTTGTGTCTTTTCAAGATAACCTTTGGAAAGATTCTCATTCAGTTTGTAACTTTTCTCGAAGGGTTGCAATTGGTTGTTTTTTCAACTTCTTATGAATAGACGCCTTTGTTCAACGGGACAATTTTCGAAATGACACATTTGTTCATTTTTTGGCAATTTTTCACGAAGAGTTGCAAGACTGTTTTATATATATACTTGTCAATTTTCAAAAGAAAAGAAGTGATCATTTTCGAGCCTTCTTTCTGAAAAACTGCAGTCAATTTTTTGATTGTTTCCTAGAGAGATCCTAGAGAAATACTAGAATTGCTATCTAGTATTCTCATTTGAGACTTCGTTGTATCATTGAGGATTTTTGCCGATGACCATTAACAACGCTGTGGGGCAAATAAATCCTTAAAGAAAGTGATATCACGCCTCAAAGTCCGACTTGAGTACTCTAAATATCCGTCTTCATTGTTTAACCAAATTCGAAGCCATAATTTTCCAACATGATAGGGAAAGGGTACCCCAATAACCGGCACATGATACTCTCTTTATCAAGCGTGTAATTCATCAGTTACATCTATGAGACGTAATTATTCACGAGACGTTATCCTTGCACGCCCTACATATTCTGTTTTTGGGCATGCGAGCTTACAAACTAAATTAACAGCATTGCTGTGGTATTGGTCGCCCCACATAAGAAGTAAGATAACCTAATCGCCTTATTGTTGTGAATCAAGATCTATATATAATGGTTTTAGCTAATCTCGCTGAATTAAGATCCATTAACCTTCCTGCAATTGGTCCTAACTTGCCCGTCCGTTCCCGTGAGGGGGCTGAGGTTCCCTATTTTCACGAGGGCATTGGCTAGATCGGTGAAGAAGGATGCCGAGTCGAGGCTGTAGGCCTTCACATCCGCGTCAGTGGATCCGTTGTTGAACAGCTGCTGGTCCGAGTGCAGGAGGCCCTTCATGCTCACTAGGTTCTTGAAGTAGTTGTTGTTGAACACTTTGCCGTCGACGTCGTCATCCTTGAGCGGCACAAGATTAGCGTCCCCGCCTGCGCTGGGACAGTTCTGCCTCAGCGACGCAGCGTACGCGGGGTCGATGTTCTTCTCATTGTAGGTGCGAATGCGGAACACGAAGCACCTCGCTTGGCCTATCTTGTGAACTCCTGCGGTACAAAAGCGCGTATACGACGGTGGATCGTGGTCAGGCGATTTTCTCCCAACGACAATTAAAGAAAACCTTTCCAAAGTGCAAAGACCAAAAGAATGATACTTCTCTCTTAGATGAAACACCTGAGAGGGAGACCATTTCTTTGGCAGAGAAGCCCTTCTTAGAGAGGAGAGATATGAGATCGCTAAGGTCCGCGATTCCCGAAGGCACATCGCTGTTTGCATCTTTCAAACTTGCCGTGGTTGAATCTCTCCTGCCTAACTGTACGGTCCACGTAGGTCCACCCAGCTGAAAATTTTTGCATGATCCCCGGTTAGGATAATCGATCTGAACACAATCGCCTTCTGTCCTAATGATCGAAAAAGGGATATAAGACTACACGTAGCAAAGGCATCTTACGGCAGCGACAGAATCGTGGGCCGCGATGGCTAGGATGTCGGCGCACGAAACGATTCCGGGACATTGTTCTTCAAGCCGGGTCTTGATGTTGTCGACCACGTCAAAACCCCGGATTGAATTGACATTGGCGCCTGCCATCTTCTCGCCGGTGAATCCTTCGGTGTCGTCCAACAATACAGACGCGTCACAACCCTGTTCAAACCTCAATATCATTAGCATTTTTTGTTGACAAGCCATTGAGCTTTTGTTTCAACCTCGTTTGCTCCCTCTGCTAGACCAAAGTTTGACAGACAAAGAAGCTTGGATGGAAGTAGAAGAATCGCCTAGAATTGAATACGACATTTATAATCTATGAAGACCGACATGACAAAAAATTAGGTCACGACATTAACACAAGAATCGCCTCAATTTTCGTCTTTCGATTGTATGAAGTGGCCGTATGAACCTACTCATGTGTTTTTTTTTTTTTTTTTTTTTTTTTGGACCAGAGAATTATAGTATGCAGTAAGGTGTGGCTTACTGAGCTCCTTATGAAAGGTTCACGGAAGTATACAAAGTTGAGTGAAAGCTTGTATGGGCTCGAACCATAATGCAAGCTCTCAATCTACTAGTTAGCCCACGGATCGAATATTAAGTTCTGTATTTGACAGAGCAAAGTGATGTATTTGGTGGAACTTCGATGATGAAGACGACATATGAAGAGAAAAAAGAGAACTTGCATTGACAAAGCAATCGTGGAAATGAAGACGCAGAAGCGAGGCTCCCATTCGGGGTTCCGAGGACACCCCAGTGCTCACGACGTCCTGGATAATGGACAGAGCCGAAGGACATGAGCTCGCATAGAAGTCCGGTGATAGCTGAGACGAAGCCACTGCGAATACAGCAACGAAAAAGAAGGAGAAGGTGATGATCATGGAGGAGAAAAAGGAAGCCATTGATGTAGCTTTGCGATTCATTAGTCTTGAACCTGAGACCTGACTGGTTTTGCAGGAGATTGGGTCCACTGATGGCATGGCCTCATTTATAGGCAAACGACGGCACGATTTGGCACGAACTATGTAGTATTGTTGGAAGTTTTTACAAGTAAACGCACCGATGAAGTTTCAGGCATAGTAAAGTCTTCCCATGAAATCCTTTCCTACATAATTATTTTATCATTTTGCATTTGCGATGGTAATTTGAGAGGGAAAAGAAAAGGGGAAATTTACTGCGCAGAGGTTCTATAGCACCATTGCAATGCTACATGTACTGAAAAATCTTACAGGATTTTGTTTATTCCAAATACAAGTCTCACTTCTTTTAACATCCAATCGAAATTGTCATGTCACTAAATAAATATGGTTTAGTAGGACTTTATAGGACATCTAGAGAATTTATCTTAGCAAGAAGGGAACTTCAAATCTTCAACTTACTCCCTTAAGAGGATGCCACATCAAAAAAAAATTAAGTGGATGGTGTAAGTTTAACAAGAGTCTATTTGTTTGAAATAAAACTATTTCCAAAAAATTATTTTCCTACTTATCTATATTTGAATGACGGAAAACTAATCGATTTATAGAAAAAGTTTTCCATGGACTTATAACAAGTTTAGATTTTGGAGAAAATGATTTTCCCTTCTGGCAAGAAAGAATCACTTTCCCTAAACACCAAATAAATGGAAAATGACCAATCATCCTTAATATAATTTTCATGAAAAATATTTTCTTTTATTGTAAAATTTTCAGTGAAATAAATACATCCTAAGACATTCTAAAAGGATGACGGGACATCACCCATCTTCTATCTCCTCCTCTCTTTCTCTATCCTATATCCTCCGCTTGTTGCCCTCTAGTATCACCATGGTTGCTTAGTCCGTGAATAATAACCATTTTGTTTCTAGACATAATTTTTGATGAGAAATAGATTTTTATATTTCCATTATCCAAATGAGTTTCTGAATAAAAATATGTGTTTGATAACGACCTAAAATTTCTCTCACCCAAGCGGCAGCAAGAGGTGGCCTATGGCTGGTAAAGGCAAGTGGGCGGCTGGCTATTAGCGAGGGCGTGCAATGAGAAGAGTTTTTATTTTTTATTTCTATTCTAGAAATGAAAAGGTATAAAAATTTTAATTTTCATTTCTGTTTCAAACCTATTTATGAACTAAAAATTTAAACTAGAAATAGAAAAATAAAAGTGATTACTAAATGGATTTCTGTTCCAGATATGTCCTTGGGAATAGAAAAAAAGGTATGGCCACGAGTAAAATGGTTGTCATGCGTGCCCTTAATCAACCAACACTACACTGCTACACCCTTTACATTGATTAGCCACCATTAGCGGCAAGCACTCTTCACCTTCGTCTGCCTTCCTCTATCCTCAACCCTCAAGACTAGAAGAGTCTCTCTATCTATACCTCTTTTGATTTCAGATTTAGGGTCCGAGAGAAAGAGAGAGGTGGTTGGAGGGAGGTAGAGCCACAACAACGGTGAGAAAGATGGTGACAATGGCAAACTTTTTAGGTTTCTATACAGTAATTAAGGAGCGGATATGGAAGAAGCAAGAAGGGAAAAGAAAAGAGAGGGAAAAAGAATTAAGAAACCAATGCGGATGTCTCAACTTTTGATAACTAGGCGTGTTGACTTGACACTCTCTCATGAGGGTAGTTTGAAGATGTGCGTTTGGTTCTAAGAATAGAGGATCACATTTGAATGTAGAGAACATTTTATTCTAAACTTAATATGCATAGATGAAACTATCATGTGTTAATATTTCTTCCTTTTTTTCCCTCAGAGTTGTCTGAGTAAATTTTGTCTAAGCTAATTAGGTTTTCTTATGCATTTACAGCCGCTTAACACCCTGCTCAAGCGCCAAAACGGAAGATGAGATTCTGCCTCACATGATGAAGACGAAAAGGCGTAAGCACCAATTTCAAATTGTTTACCTCTTTTAATATATCGAATATAAAGTAAAATCACATATTAATCCCCTACCCGATTTACTGGTCTAAGATTCATGAAAAGAGTCATACAATAGTCGCCCTTGTTATTAGCTATTTGATAGTATATGACAAGAGTCAGACAATAGTCGCTCTTAGCTTATACACCATACAAGGACAAACACATTGAGGCCTAATCCGACTCATAAATCATAGAGCAACACCAAAGAAAGCACATGGAGATATGGGACGCATGTCCAGCTCTCCTTGGAAGAAATCGGCCAAACATTCGGTATGTTTCCTGCCCAACACGGTTTGATGGGGGGCGATGCTCGATTTGCTCAAAATCAAAAGTCGCCTAAACAATTTTGATAGAAGGAGTCAATTAGGTTAACATAGAATCACAAGCAAAACATGGAATGATATCCAGGCAAATTTAACTGATTTGAAATGACAATTCAAGAAATTTTCTAATCACTGAGAAGTGTTTAGCACTTGGATTGGAGAATGGCATCGAAGTTATAATTTTTAGGTGTACATCTGACTTTTTCTTCCCCTTGACCATATGATACTTAATCATAAGCTCAATAGTTTATAGTTAACTTTGTTAAATTTTCTCCGAAAATCCAAAAAAAAAAAAAAATGCTACATGTAATGGGAACGATCTACCTAGCAAAGAGGCAAGAACAATTTTCATTGATCCCCTAGGCATCAACTAGGGGTGAGCGGTTTCAGATTCCATATAAATCTCACTTGAAATCAAAAACCTACCCACCAGAACAAGTTTCTTATTTTTTAAAATCCGGAACCTACCTTGCATACTTGAGAATCTGAAACTCACCCCATCATAGGTTTTAGGTTCTATACAGGTTCTACATATATTATTAATTAAACGATTGTAATGAATCATCACATTTACTAATCACCAATTGTTACTACAATTCATTGAGTATAATTTATATTTAGACACGAAGAATATGAAAAATTAATAAAGTAAAAGTCTCAATAGTAAAATGTAAGCTCAAACTAGTGATTTCAAATAATACACTCATCACTGGATGCCACCGTATAATTGCACAAAGACATAGACCAAGAAAAATATAAAAACTTATTTTAGATTCTAGATTTCACCTACTTAAAACTTAAAACCTACCCATTGAAATAGTTTTCCCAAATTTTGGAATCTAGAATCTACCCTGCATACCTTGGAATATGAAACTAGACATGTTCCGACTAGTTTGGTTTTTCTGTTCCGGGTTTTCCATGCTCACCTTTAGCGTCAACCGCAAGGATCCTTAGCATCTCTATCTTGTTGCATCTGTAAAAAAATGTTTTCCCTGAATTAACTTCGGCACACGGCCCGTTGGGTGGGTCCCGGGCCCTAGGTTAGTTGTTCCTGGGCCTGGACAAGCCCACTGTCCTTAATGGGCTGGCCCAGGCTCGTATCATCTTTTGTGGATCGGGGCCGAATTCAATGATTGAGTCCATGAGGCCCCAATCATTCAAACCTTTATGCCCTCGGTGGTCACCAGACCAGTGAACATTGAGCAAAAACGAAAAAATAAACAAAAAAGAACAATCATCCCAATAAATGGGGCTCCCTCTCCCTTTCATTTTCACTACTCTTTTATCCTCGCTCACGTATCACTTCCTAATGCTCTTAATCTCTAAGACCATTTGTTAATCATTATTTTTCTCCTCTCTCCTTTCAAGGATTTAGGCTCTACGGAAGTATTGCCACGGAGAATGGCAACTACTATTTGCTATTATCCCGACACAATCCCAACTTCAACTAGAACAACAAGTCAGCTCGTTCCAAGACAACCACGTCTACATGCTAGCTTCACCCTACTAACACGCCCAATTTGACGACAACGGAACGAAACAACCTAACGATTAGGATGAATTCTAGGGAAGAATAATGTACCAGCGACCATAATCATCGGTACAACAATTGGATGATTGGGTTTTCTTGATCAGTTTGGGCTTTCACATATTTAACTAGGAAAGTCACAAAGAAAAAAAGAAATTCATAAATAATTAAGTACACGCTATTTATTTATAAAAAAATTATCCATGGTACCTTGTAGCTTTTTACGCTATCGGGATGAAGAGTATACGTAGCCCTCGTCTCGTAAAGTCAAGAGTTTTGCCATTCCTCTCTGTCAACTCGAAGTCTAAAGCAAGGAACTTTCAAATAAGCTATTTTCTCTTTAACTGGGACCAAATCGTCTCTTCCTTCGAAAAAGTTCCCACCTACTGTTATTACTACTAACAAGGGATTAGCAGCTGCAAGAGAGCAACTCTCTTCTCTTCTTTCTTGACTCATAGTTCTAGCTTTCTTCACAAGTAAGATCAATGGGTAAAACTCAGTAGGACTCCAAACCCAAAACACTAACTTATGACACAAGGACATCAAGAGTGCCAAAACTTGGCACAAATTGGACACCTAAGTGCCAAAACTTACGAAAGTGATATTTAAATGTTAAAATCGGAGCAAAATTGATAAGTTAAGTGCCAACGAATAGAAAATCTGAACAAAATACTGACGTAGCAATTTTCCGGCGAGCTTAGTGAAAAACGACGTTGTTTTGCACGCTGATGTGGCTAAATAGTGCCAAAATGATGTCATTTTGGTACTGACGTAGTAAATAATTAATATAAAAATTAATTAAATTTAATTTAAAATAAATTAATTTATTTAATTAAAAAACCAAAAAAAAAAAAAAAAAAGAGGAGGAGAAGGGAGGCAATCGGCGGCTGAGGGCTAACTTGTTTTAAATTTAATTTAATTAATTTTTATATTAAAATTCGAGTTATATCAAAACAACGTCATTTTTGTGTGTGTTTTACTGTGTCAACCCTCCGGCGAGTCATATAAGCAAGAAAATTAATAAAAAATTGTAACATAGGATTTCCGGTAGGATTCACTGGATATGACACTCAAGTGTTCAATTTTTTTATAAAAAGTAGTATTTAAGTGGCACTTTCGTAAATTTTGACACTTTAGTGTCATTTTGTGCCAAGTTTTGGCACTTGGGGTGTTCTTTTGCTACTAACTTATACTCATTAGCTGTGAAGCTCTGGAACATAGAGCCTGCCCTACGAGCTATAATACCAATCTTGGAACCTACCTGAATATGTCAGATTTGTAGAATGAGTAAGATCCACGGCTTCTACTGACACCCTTAGAAAATGAGCCTATTAATTCAATTTTGATGTAAAATGATTACACTTTTGTCTCTTTGAGGGATAACTATAAGCCGACATTCTAATGGCTTATTATATATCCCAAAGAAGATACAAGAACTCTTTTTGAGTAATAATGCTTAGAACCAATCAGTTAATTAAGATATACAAAACTATATCTTAACCGCAATATATAAACATCCTTTAATTTGAATAATGCAAAATTGATAAAATAATTTATGTAGCAAATCAGGGAGCCTTTGGTGACCTGATAAATTGAGCATTTGGCCATCGGCACTGTATCACTGTTACTGAACAATGATTATATTAACTTCTGACGATGAAATCATAAAAAATCGCATCTCACATGAAAAGCACCATGCTGAAGAAAAAATAGCAAAATCTACCTCCCAAGGCTTGTGAAGTTGGCTATCTTGTGGGACGGAGACGGGCAACTAGCGTAAAAAACTCCTTCCGCGTGCTCACAATTTCACTTTCCTGACAAAAGGTCCAGATTCAAAGCCGTGTAGAGATCGTCACTCGACATCGCTCGCGATCCATTAGTCCTAGTTCACCGAGTCCTGTCGCCGTAAGCATAGGATGTCAAAGACTATTCGACGAAGTGACAAATATGCGCTCCCCTACAGCAAGCAGATTCGAACCCGAGTATTGACCATGCCTCACCCTATTGATGGACACGGTGATCTCTTCTTTCTACGCTCGTTCCGGGCCAAACTGCTCTTTGATTGCAGTTTCATCAAACTGGACTTCATATCCAGCTGAGCAAACAAGGTCGCCCGTTGAGTCGCTAAGGCTCCAAGAAGAAAATCCTTCCTCCAAACTGGACTTTATATCCCTCTCAGACCCTTTGGGCTCTTATTTGCTCTGAAGGTTCTTTTATGTATGCTCAATCTTCGACTTAATGAATTAAACCATCTTTCCGACCATAAGGGGGAAAAAGAAAGAACAGCTACAAAGGGTGATTGAAAAATCAAACTTTCTTTTAGAACATTAGAATTAGAAAATTCACATCGTTGATAGAAAGAAATCCAAGGAAAGTGAGTAGAAATGAGGAAGCTAACCCTTTTATAATATGACAGCATGAGTAGATATCGAGTCTATGGCATTTTGGCCTAGTTTGACATCATTTTCAATATGGGAAATTAGTGTCCTGGTAGATTTCTTACATTTATAGTTTAATTTGTGTGATGCAGGTCATGTGATTATGAGTATTGTCTGGCCAATTTGATTTTTTTGAGTGGTGAAAATAGTATTGACGAAGTTCATGGCAAATATAAGAGCATGGAAAAATATCTCGTTTGATTCCGTAGAGAGCAATGTTACCCATAGTCAAAGTCGTGCTGTCTGGAAGTGCAATAGATCTTTAATACATCCATACTTATGCGTTCCTGATGGATCTATGCAGTTATGTATTTCAGGCAAAAAATCAGAGTAAGCATGGCTCTACTCCCCGCTGAATTAACCATTCGTTTCCCAAATCAATGTAAATCACTTGTCATTTCATCATACATCTCATCACATTCAATAACACTAGCCCTTGAGTAGAATCACAAGCAAAAGGAGTTCTAGGAGGCTGTCTTCTGCCGGTAGATCATCAGTTGCAACTTGGTTCCTCACTTTATCATTGATTATCACCAGGAGTCACTACTAGCACCATCATCTAGGCAAATCAGAAGCTGAATAAGAGAGAAGTACCTCGTTTTAAGGAAGTATAGATTATAAGTCCGAGGACTTGATTATACGTTAAATCACTTTAATGGCCATTAGCTTAATCGTTACCCACGACTTCTTCAAAAGTCTTTTTTTGTTTTTGTTTAATATGTAAGTATTATAGACCAAATGAAGTACAACAACTTAGGGCATCCCCCGGCATTACAAATAGATCTAATAATTCAAAAATATGGAAGTATGAAATCTCCACATAGTAGCCAATACAACATTTGATTAGGAAGGTCTAATTTTTTGGTAAAGTGAAACTCTATCTCTTACATTTTTATGCACCTTGGCCAAAATAATATAGATGTCAGTTATTTGTTTTGAAACAATCTATAATTGTGCTTCATTCAAATGCAATATATGGTTGCTAGGGAAGATACTTTGAGGAGTCTTGCCGCAAAATCTTTGCCCTTTGTTGCCCTAATCATCCATTGAAGTTTCTCATTCCATCCTCTTAAAGACCGCCTAATTCTATGTTGCGCAAGGATACCACACCAAATGCTGCCTGTCCATTTGCACTAGGAAGAATAAATGAGTTCTTTTTCTATACCGGCCTTGCAAAAGTTACATAGGATATTAACTGAGGTCATTCATCGTGCTACGATCTCTACTGTCGGTGATCTATTTCTACAAACTATCCATTCAATAAAATTGTGTTTGCTAATCTTCAAAAGTCTTTTCATTGTACCGTATCTATCCATCACAAATGCCAATCAAATAACTGAAAATCAGGATTCAAAATGTGTGATGAGATCAAGCTAGATGCCCACCTGATATTTTCTGATCTATGATGGGGAAAGGGTACCCCAATCACCGGCACATGATACTCTCTTCATTAAGCGTGTAATTCTTTGATTACATCGACGAGGTTATTATTCACGAGACGTTATCCTCGCACGCCATGCATGTTCTGTTTTTGGGCATGCGAGCTTATAACCCAATCACCTTATTGTTGGGTATCAAGATCTATATAAAATGGTTTTATATAAATTACCCGAACATCCTCGCAAAAGCTAATCGCTGAATTAAGATCCATTAACTTTCCTGCAGTTGGTCCTGACTTCCCCATCCGTTCCTGTGAGGGGGCTGAGGTTCCCCATCTTCACCATGGCATTGACCAGATCGGCGAAGAAGGAGGCCGAGTCGAGGCTGTAGGCCTTCACCTGCGCGTCGGTGGATCCGTTGTTGAACAGCTGCTGGTCCGAGTGCAGGAGGCCCTTCATGCTCACTAGGTCCTTGAAGTAGTTATTGTCGAACATGTCACTGTCGCCGGTCTCAAGCGGCACGAGATTATCGTCCCCGCCCGCACCAGGACAGTTCTGCCTCAACGACGTGGTGGATGCGGGGTCGATGTTCTCCTCGTTGTAGATGCGAGCACGGAACAGGAAGCACCTTGCTCGGCCTATCGTGTGAGTTCCTGCGGCAGAAAAGCGCATGTAAGACGGTGGATCATGGTCGGGCGATTTTCTTTCAGCGACAATCAAAGAAAGCCTTTCCAGAGTGAAAGACCAAAAGAATAATACTTCTTCTTAGATTAATGACATTTTTTGCCAAGGCCAAGTAAATTAGATGAAACACCTGAGAGGGCGACCATTTATTTGGCAGAGAATCCCTTCTTAGCGAAGTCAGATATGAGACCGCTAAGGTCCGAGAGTGGCGAAGGAATATCGCTGTTTGCAGCGCTCAAACTTGCGGTGGTTGAATCTCTCCTACCTAGTTGAACGGTCCACGTAGGTCCACCCAACTGAAAATTATTGCATGATCCCCAATTAGTATAATCGATCTGATCATAATCACATTCTGTCTTGTTGATTATAAAAGGGATATAAGACTATGCTTGGAGTAACATATTATCCGAAATCATCGATTAATGCATCGCCATGGGCATGGAAAGTAATATTCTTTGCCAATACTGCCATGTCTGACCAATCAATATGGAGATTCTATAATTGTTGTAGCACATAGCCACTATATTTTATGAGAATATCAATTGGTTTGTCATGCCGTGTTAAGAAGAAATGCGAGCTTATCAAGAGATTTTCGGTCTCCCTTCTTTTTCGAGAGATGATCAAAAGGTATCTCGTGTTTCTCTACAAGTAGAAAAGGCATCTTACGGCAATGACAGAATCGCGGGCTGCGGCGGCTAGGATGTCGGCACACGATACGATCCCAGGGCATTGTTCTTCAAGCCGAGTCTTGATGTAGTCGACCACGTCCAAACCCCTAATTGAATTTACTTGCCGCCAGCCGTCTTGTCGCCGGTGAATCCATCCGTGTCATCCAACAACACAGACCCGTTGCAACCCTGTTCAAACCTCGATATCATTAGATTTTTTTGTCGACAAGCCATTAAGCTTTTGCTTCAACCTCGTTTGCTCCCTCTATGCTTGAACAAAGTTCGACAGATAAAGCAGCTTGGACGGAAGCAGAAGAATCGACTAGGACTGAATATGACATTTATAATCTAGGAAAAACAATGCGATACAAAATTGGGTCGTGACATTTACTGAAGGCTCGCCTCATTTTTCGTCTTTCGGTTGTATGAAGTGGCAGTGTGAACCTAGTCATGTGTTTTTTTTTCTTTTTTCCTTTTTTCCGAGCAGGGAATTGTATTATGCAGTAAGGTTCGTCTTACTGAGCTCCTCGTGAAAGGTTCACGGAAGTATACAAAGTTGAGTGAAAGCTTGTCTGGGCGCAAACTGTAACACAAGTGCTCTATCTACTATTTAACCCACGGATTGAATACTAAGTTCTGGATCTGCCATGGAAAAGTGATGTGCTCGGTGGAACTTTGATGATGAAGACGACACATGAAGAAGAAAAACAGAACTTGCATTGACAAAGCAATCGTGGAAGTGAAGACGCAGAAGCGAGGCTCCCATTTCGGGCTCCGAGGACACCACCGTGTTCACGGCGTCCTGGATAATGGACAGAGCCAAAGGACACGAGCTCACGTAAAAGTTCGGCGATAGCTGAGCTGAAGCGACTGCAAATACAGCAACAGAAAAGGAGGACAAGGTGATGATCATGGAGAAGGAGAAGGGAGCCATTGATCTAGCTCTGTGACTCATTAGTCCTGAACCTGAGGCCTGACTGGTTTTGCACGAGATTGCTTCCACTGATGGCATGTCCACATTTATAGGCAAACGACGACACGATTTGTCATGAACTATGTAGTATTATAGGAAGTTTTCACAAGTTAACGCAACCACAAAGTTTCAGGCGAAAGTGAAGTCTTCCCATGAAATCCTTTCCCTTATAATTATTTAATCATTTTGCATTTGCGATGGTTATTTGAGAGGGAAAAAAGAGGGAAATGTACTGCCCAGAGGTTCTTTAATACTATGACCAAAGTAAACAAAGGTTCTTTAGTACTGTTGTAATGCTACATGTACTGAAAAATCTTACAGAATTTTGTTGACTAAATGATATGACATTTTCATATAGGTTACTTCAGCGTGGCAATTATTCCAAATACAAATCGCACTTGTTTTAACATCCAATCGAAATTGTCATGTCACTAAATAAATAAGGTTTAGTAGGACTTTTTAGGACATCTAGATAATTTATCTTTTATCATGATAGGAACTTTGACCCCTTATGCCCTTGTTGCAAACTGACGAGGCTTCCCCTATGATGGAATAGATCAGCTGACTGCCGCCGACTCCTCCTTTGGAGTGTCCCCTGGCATTAAACTCGCTAGATAGAAGTAGCTCCCACACACCTAAAAAAATATAGTGGCTGAAAACCTCCCCAAAAGTTTGGATTTGGACAGATCCTTAAAAGGCCTACAGGAAACAGAGGTAAGAACCCTCCTTGCCCCTTCTACCCCTATTGCAAAATGATGGGGCCCTACCCTATAGTGGGGTAGGGTTGTTGATTGCCGTCGGCTCCTTCTCTAGAATGTGCCCCCACCTTAAACTTTAGGGATAAAGACAGCTCCCATGTCTCAAAAAATCTAGTGGTTGTGGACCTTCCATTAAGACGCGGATCTGAGTAGGTCCTTAAAGAAATCAAGCGGAAGAAATATGGGGAAGAACCCTCAAGGGGTGGAACCCCCGAGATCACCCCCCTATTCCCTCTTTCCAGGGAAGAAAAATATGGGGAGGGAATTGTGGATGAGGACGTATTATTCCAAGTACAAATCCCATTTATTTTAACATTCGATCAAAATTATCATGTCACTAAATAAAAAAGGTTTGGTAGGACGGCCCGTGGGAGGTGAGTCCCTACAGGTCGCCCCGGGTTTACGCCGCCGGTTTCCGGCTGTACGGTGATTCCCGAGTCATAAAAAAAAAAAAAAAAAAAAAAAAGGTTTGGTAGGACTTTTTAGGACATCTACAGAATTCATCTTATTATGACAGGAACTTCAAATCTTCAAGTTACTCCCTTAAGAGGATGCCACATCAACACATTTTAAATAGACAGTGTAGTTTAACCGAAGGTCTATTTGTTTGAAGGAAAACTATTTCCAAAAAGTTATGTTTCAACTTTTCTGCATTTGAATAACGAAAAACTAATTGATTTACAAAAATATTTTTCATGGACTAATAACAACAAATTTAGATTGGGGAAAATTGCTTTTCCTAAATCACCAAATAAATGAAAAACAAGAATTTCCCCTTATAATAATTTCCATGAAAAAGTATATAAATTTATCATTAAATTTTCAACGAAACAAATGCACTCTAACTCATTCTAAAAAAATGATGAAATGCTATCAATCTTCTATCTCCTCCTCTCTTTCTCTCTCCTATGCCCTTTGCTTGTTGCCCTCCAATATCACCATGGTCGCTTAGGGTATGTTTGGTAACGTTTCTATTATGGGGATCAATTTTTTTTATAAACACTTTTTCATGTTTCTGTTCTAAGAAACAGTTTCTGAGTATTTGAACGCGTTTGGTAATTATACAAAATTTCTGTTTCTAGGAAAGAAATACATTTGGTACGACCCGATATATTTTTATGATTTAAAATTTCTTTTAATTTATTAATAATTTTATTACATTTTTCTTTTATTTTTCTTCTCCTTCCTCTAGCCAGTCACTGGCCAACAACTAGCTAGAGAAGGGCCGGCAAGGTCAACCTCAGGGGAGGCTCGCCGGCCACCAGCAAGGTCACCTCGAGCCTCGCCGTGACTAGGCAAGGCTCGCAATGGTCAGGCGAGGCTCGGCCTTGCCAGATTTAGGCGAGGTCGAGCCTTGCCTAGCCACGACGAGGCTCAGGAGGCCTCGCCGATGGCCGGCAAGCTCAGGGTGACATCGTCGAGGGCCGGCGAGGCCGGTGACCAACTAGGGGAAGAAGGGAGGAAGAGATAGAAAAAAAAAAAAAAAAAAAAAAAAAAAACTTGATTCGTGATTCTTGTTTCTTGAGTTGTTCCCGAGAATAAGAATCAACTTTTTTTTTATTTCTTATTTCTATTCTAGATCTATTCTCGAGGAATAAATTTGTTCTCGAGAACAAAAAACTCACCAAACGCATTTATGTTCTATTTCTACTTTCGGGAATAAAAGAATAGAAACATTTGTTCTCGGAAGCGTTACCAAACGCGCTCTTAATCAATCAATACTACGCCACCACACCCTCTCCCTCCATCAGCCACCACTAGCGGTGAGCAAACTTTGCCTTCCTTTATCCTCAACCCTCAAGACTAGACACCTCTCTCTCTCTCTCTCTCTCTCCCTCTCTCCCTCCCTCCCTCCCTCTCTCTCTTTTTTTTCTTATGCATTTGCAGCACCATAACCCCTACTCAAGAGCCAAAACGGAAGATGAGATTCTGCCTCACATAACGAAGACGAAAGGCGTACGCAGAAATTTCAAATTGTTAACCTTTTTTAATAAATTGAAGGGACACTTACGTATTAAAAGTTAGGAGAAGTATACTTAAATGTCAAAATTAGAGCAAAATGAATCGATTAAATGTCAACAACGATTTCAACCAAAATGCTGATGTGGCAATTTTTCGGTAAGACAAATGCAAAATGATGTAATTTTGCATACTGAAATGAGAAGTCAAAAATGACGTCATTTTGTATGATAACGTGACTATATAAGCAAAAAATGACGTCGGTTTTGCCTCGGTTCAGCCCTCGCCCAACACTTGCAACTTCTCTTTCTTCTTCTTTTAAATAATAATTTTGTTTTGAATTTAATTTAATAAGTATTTATATTAAAATTCAAATAAGAGACAAAATAATGTCGTTTGGCTTCTTATTTAAATTTCAATATAAACATTAATTGAACTAAATTAAAAAAAAAAAAAAAAAAAGATCACACATTGGCGAGGGCTGTGCAAGCCCTCATTGCTACCTCGCCACCGTCACTAGAAAGGGCCAGCATCAATGGGGGTAGGGTTGGCCAGGGTCACTGAGCCCTTGGCGAGGGGTTGACGACCCCAGTTGACTGGCGGCGAGGGTTGGGGCCCTTCCCCCAGATCTAGTGAGGGTTGCCGGCCCTCGCTCGGCCAACCCAAGGGTCGCTGCCCGCTGGGGGTTTCCAACAATGATGGTGAAGCGGTGATGAGGGTTGAGCCCTCGCCTTTTGCGTCCTCCTCCTTTTTATAAAAAAAAAAAAGTAATTAATAATTATATTAGAATTAAAAAAAGAGGCAAAACAACATTGTTTAGGCTCTTCTTTGCTAACTTAGGTCTTCAGCAAGCCACATAGGTGAGTTATATTATCAAAAAAATTGTCATGTAGGATTTCCTATTAGGGTTGCCGGACTTAACACTTAGGTATTCTAATTTTTTTTTTAAATGATACTTAAGTGTAATTTTCATAGTTTTTGGCACTTAAGTGTCCCCTATGTCAAATTTTGGCATTTACTCTATTCTTTTGCCGACAAATATGTGTTCCCCTATAGCAAGCATATTCGAATCATTGTATCGATCATGCGTCACTCTATTGACAAATACGGTGATCACTTCTTTCTTTGCTTGTTTTGAGCTAAATCGCTCTTTGATTGTAGTTTTTTTTTTTTTAATCAAAGATGAAAGTTATAACATCCAACGCATCAATTTATTGGTTACCATCATGAAATTAGAGAATTCACAAGTACGAATTCAGGAGTTATATGTAGCCCTTCTTTATGTTGCTCCTCTATTTATGGAATAATCACTCTTTGTAATATGTTTTATCGGAAAACTAGAGCATATAAAAAGGAAAGAAAATTGAAAAAGAATAAAACATGTCGAGACTAGAGTCCAATATATAAGTTGGAGCCTAAAGAAATTGGATGACCATGAGTGAGAGTGGTTATGACATGACAACCAAAGATGTTTTGAAAATTATGAACAAGAGGTTCGAATCCTAAAAGTTCCGATTTGTTTCCCCATTCTCAATCAATATTAGAGATGAGCAAGGGATCATGAAAAACTGAAAAGGAAAAAGAAATTAAATAATTTCAACTTAGAACATAATTGACACTTAGTGCTTAAATCATTTCTTCTAATTTTTTTTTTTGGGTGACCCAGGGAACCCCGCACGGCCGGCAGCCGGAGGTAAACCACTTTGGGCGACACGTGCTAGCCACCACATACGTGCCACCGGGTAAGTTACCAAGAGATTCAAAGCTAGCCTTCCTGCAACTTGCGTTGCAGGAGTTTCGAACACTAGACCTCCTCAATGAAGATCATAATGACATTTCTCAAGCATGTAGCATAATGGTCTAGACAAACAAATAATGCACCTGCCCCTTATACTCTATTGATTTTTATTCATCGCGGTTCGTTCTTCGATCATTCATTATGATCAACCAACCTCCAAATCCATTGAGAAGAAACAAAGCAAAAAAAAAAAAAAAAAAAAAAGGAAAAGAGCGGGCAAATCAAAATGAAGTGTCAAATTAAAAAGCCAAAAATGGACAAAAGAAGATATTTAAAACAAAGGAAGGAAAAACTAACAGCCCCAAATAGAGCCCGTGTAAAGTCGGGCGTCGGCTTCATCAACAGTGGAAAGACAGTACTCCCGTTCGGTGAAACGACAACCCACGACCCCGCGGAGAACCACAAACGTCGCCTCACGCGTCGTGCGTATCATGAAAAACGACGTTGGAGGCGATCCAGGGTTAAACTTAGGGTTGACCAGGAATGCTTTGGAAGGTTTTAGACGCTTGCTGCGTCCAGAGATATCTCGGTTTGCTGCGCTTTCGACTTCAGCATTTATATTTTCCGCTGCTGGTGGCGGATTGTTCCCGACAGTTGATTAATAATAATAGGTGAGCAATCCCAGTGTCGGCCGCATTAATTTGGCCTTGAGGGAGAGTCTCGATTTGATAAAGAGAATCACGAGCCTCAATCGGTCAAGTGAACTTGCTTGTAAGGTTGAGCATAGATTGGATTGGGCCGATCTACCTCCTAATCCTATAACTAATATATTGATCCTCAATTTTTGGGATCGAGAATCGATCTTATTGAACTTGGGATTGAAAATAAGACCAACCTAATGGTTCGATCCGATCTCAGAGTCAACCGGAGACCAACTGATAATTTTTTTATTGCATTTTTTGTATTTCCTGAAAAGGCAATTGAAGATCGGACCGACCTAATGGATTCGGCGACAAGCAAGTTCAACGAAGAGATGAAAGCGATGTGAGCAGCGAGCGTCGAGCAGCAAGTAGGGCAAATGGCGAGGGGCGACTAACAAGTAGGGTGAGAGTCGAGCAGCGAGCGAAAAAAATTAATAACTCGAGTTTGGATTCAAATAACAATTTGTTAAATCGAATTTGTTGATAAAGTTTTTTCAAGTAGATTTCAAATTAGATGAGGAAATTCGTGGGACTTCGTGAAGGTTTACGAAAGAGGAAATAAACTAAAAGAAAAAAAGGAGGGGCACACTTTATATTTTATTTTCTATTTATCTTTAAGGGAGACAAAGAAAAAGAAGGGTTTTTATCCTTTACCTTCCCGCGCGTGGAGCCAAAGAGGTGGTGGGCCCAAGTTAAGACTTTGACTTCTGGGCACACATATAAAACATGTCCTCTTTCTTCTTTCCGAAAGTGCCGCTGAAGCTCTAAAAAGGAAATAAGAGCCGCTAAAGCCATCTGCACGTAAAAAGACAAGGAGTGCCGCTTGCTTGCTTAAGCCTACGAAGAAGATACGCACGTGAAAGAAAAAAAAAAAGATGAGTTCTTGTTTTGACATACCTAAAGCGTTTCATTTGAATTTGAATGAGCGGTAATTTTGTACCGTGAGTTTATATTCAAATGAAGTTATTTATTTATAAACACTTTTAGTTTGAGGTTAAATCTTAGATGTAGGAAACATTCGAGTGTGTAAGTGATTATAAACTCTAATTCTTCGATTATAATGGATTATTTGCTACCGGCTCTCCTCGTGAACATAGCTACCGATACTTGGATCGAATCACGTAAATTTCTAGTGTCCTTATTATTTTCTCGTTTATTTCCCTGGCGATTTCGCGTTAACGTAAATTGCAAAATCCTATCGTTTTCGCGTATTACATTCCAACAGTTTCTTTCAATTTTGGCAAATTGAAGATTAAGAATACAAAGAAGATGGAAAAGAACAAATATTGAAGGAGGATACCGTGAGGAGCTGTTTATACTGTTGTGAATGCCGTGAGGACTTCTCACAGAGATATTTTCCTCTTTTGTAAATTATGGCCATTGATATCGTAAAAGACATTAGAAGTTTAAGCTATTAAAGAACAACGTAAAATTACTTGGACTCCTCACTAAGGAGTCGTTTAAAGCTATTGACATCGTTTGACTTAGGATCTTCTCTATATAAAAAAGTTATAAATAATATATTAGATATATAATATATTTTTTTAGATATATATATATATATATAGTTAGTGTTAGTCTAACCTAGACCCACCCTAAACTCCCGAGACCGATGACCAATTCGCACAGTACTGGTCAAGGATCCCAAGACCAATGACCGATCTAGTCTCTTTGAGAATCGGACAAAGACTAACAAGGTTGGGCCGGTCCAAGGTTGACCCTAGACCAATGCTCACCTCTGTTTGCTTGCAAATCCTAGAGGTTTATCCTCCCAAGGCGTGACTGCAGAATGCTTCTCACTTGGCTCCCTGAGTCCCGATGTTGCACTGATGCCACAAGACCGTTATATAACCGAGTTGCGAACCGACCTCCATAGATGTCCGATGGGAGGTGATCGCCGGCCTACCGACAAGACCTCACCAAAGTGCTAACTAGATAAGGGCCTCCTTTAGGGCGACTCATGAGTGGGCTTGAAATCCAATTCCTAACAAGAGATTAGTAGCTGAAAGAGAGCAACTCTCGTCCCTTCTTTCTTCACTCCTAGTTTTCTAGCTTTCTTCATAAGTAAGATCGGTGGGTACAAGGTAGTATGACTCCAAACCCATAACCCTAACCTATACTCATTAGCTCTGAAATTTTAGAACGTAGAATCTACTCTACGAGTTCTAATACTTATCTTGGAACCTACCTAAACATATCGGCCGGATGAGTAAGATCCACGGGTTCTACTGACACCCTCAGAAGATAAACCTATTGATTCAATATTGATGTAAAATGGTTATACTTTTGTCTCTTCGAGGGATAACCATAAGCTAATAATCCAATGGCTTATTACATGTCCCAAATAAGATATAGGAACTCTTTTCGAGTAATTATGCTTAGAACCAATCAGTTAATTGAGATATATTAAACTACATTTTAACCGCAATATATAAACATCCTTTTAATTTGAATAATGCAGAATTGATAAATAATTTATGTAGGACTTATCAGGGAGCCTTTTATGACCTAATACATTGCGCATTCGACTGTCTGCACTATATTCCAATTCCTGAACAATGATTATATTATCTTCTGATGATGAATTCGTAATAAATCGCATCTCACGTGAAAAGCACCATGGTAGAGAAAAGTAGCGAAAACCTTTGCAAAAAGAAGATCTCAAACGAAGATACGTATCAAGGCCTGTAAAGTACTCTTGGAGCTTCTTCCCATTTGGGTATCTCGTGGGACGGGGATGGGCAACTGGCGTGATTCCTCCATCCGAAAGTTCACAACTCCCCATTCCTGATATAAAAAAACCCGTATATTGAACATGCGTCACCCTATTTACGGAGATCGTGTTCTCTTGTTTCTCTGCTCGTTCCGGGCTAGGCTACCCTTTGATTGTAGTTTCTTCCAACCAAAGACGAAAGCCAAAACGTTCAACGAATTGATTTACCGTTCGCCATCCCAAAATTTGACAATTCACTGATGCAAATTCAAGAGTAGTAGATTTGTATATGTAGGCCTTCTTTAGATTGCCCCTCTATATAAGTGAGCAGTCACTCCTGTGTAATATGTTTAATTGGAAAATTAGAACATATAGAAAGGAAAGACAAAGCGAAAAGCATGGAAGAGGCTGAAACTAAATACAGAGTCCGACACATAAGTTGGAGCCTAACGAAATCAGATGGCAATGAGTGAGAATGGTGATGCCATGTCAACCAAATAGATTTCGAAAATCATGAATAAGAGGTTTGAATCCTAAAAGTCACGATTTGTTATCCATTCTTAGTTTATATTTAAGACAAGCGACTTCATAAAAACAAAAACAAAAAAAATTATTGGGGGATCATGAAAAATTGAAAAGGAAAAAGAAATCGGAGAACTTCAAAGTCTGAACATTATGAACACTTGGTAGTTACGATACATCGTTTCTCTTAAATTTTTAGACTTTAGCATAATGACATTGCACTAGCATGTAGCATAATGACATTGCACTAGCATGTAGCATAATGGTCTAGACAAACAAATAGTGCACCTACCCCTTATACTTTTGATTGATTTTTTTTTTTCACGTTCCTTTATTCAAATGAGCAATTACACTCCAAATCCATTTAGAAGAAACAAAGAAAAAAAATAGACAAAGTAAAATGAAGCATCAAATTAATAAGCAAAAAAAATTATAAAAAAAGAAAAGAAAACCATGTAGAGATCTTCATTCGACATCGCCAGCGATCCATTAGTCATGATCTGCCAAGTCTCGTTGCCATAAGCGTAAGACATCAAAGCCTATTCGACGAAGTGACAAGTATGCACTCTCTTATAGGAAGTAGATTGGAACCATGAATCGATCATTCGTCACCCTATCAACAAAGACGGTGATCTCTTCTTTCTTTGCTTGTTTCGAGCCAGACTACTCTTTGATCATAGTTTCTTCCGACCAAAGACGAATGTTATTATAACATCCAGCATATCAATTTACTAGTTACTGTCACGAAATTCGATAATTCACATGTACGAATTCGAGAGTTATATATAGCCCCTTTATGTGTTACTCCTTTTATGTAAGTGATCGGTTACTCTCTGTGATAAGTTTTATTGGAAAACTAGAACATATAAAAAAGGAAAGAAAAACCGAAAAGCATAAAAGAGCCCGAGACCAGAGTTCTACATATATGTTGGAGCCTAAAGAAATTAGGTGACAATGAGTGAGAGTGGTGATAACATGACAGCCAAATAGGTTTTGAAAATCATGAACAAGAGTTTTAAATCCTAAAAGTCGTGATATGCTTCCCATTCTCAGTCAATATTCTAGATGAGCAACTCCATAAAAGAAGAAGAACTTTTGGGATCATGAAAAACAGAAAAGGAAAAAAAAAATCGAAGAGCTTTGAATTCTGAGCCTAATGAATACCTGGTGGTTACATCATTTCTCCTAAATTATTAGACTTTTGCATAATGACATTTCTCTAGCATGTAGCATAATGATCTAGACAAACAGATAATGCACCTGCCCCTTAATCGATTTTCATTTATTGTGGTTCGTTCTTCGATCATTCATGTGAGCAATTCACATCCAAATCCACTGAGAAGAAACAAAGCAAAAGAAAACAGAAAAGAACAGACAAAGCAAAATGAAGTGTCAAAGTGAAAAAGCAAAGGAAAAGACTGAAAAAGAATTATAAAACAAAAGAAGGGTTAAAGCCTTGAATCAACATTGGCAGAGGCAGTACTCCTGTTCGGTGAAACGACGACCCAGGACCCCATGGAGACTGACAAACGTCGCCTCGCGCGTCGTGCGCATCGTGAAAAACAACGTTGTAGGCGATCCAGGGTTGAAACTGGGCTTGACCAGGATTTCCCCGGAAGGCTTTAGACGCTTGCTGTATCCAGACATATCTCGGTTTGCGCGCTTTCGATTTCAGCATTTATAATTTCTGCTGCGGGTGGGAATTGGCCCCGACAGTCGATTAATAATAACACGTGACCAATCGCCGTGTAGGCCACGTTATTTGGTTTTGAGGGGGACAGTCTCGATTTGATAAAAGGAATCACAAGCCTCAATCGGTAAAAATCACAAGCCTGGAGGTTTATCCGCCCAAGGCGCGGCCCCAGGATGCTCGTCGCCTGACTCCCCTAGTCCTGATGTTGCATCGGTGCCACGGGACCATTATGTACCCGAGTCATGAAGTGACCTCTGAAGATGTCCGATGGGAGGTGACCAGCCTGCCGACAAGACCTCGTCAAAGTGCTAACTAGATGAGGGCCTCCTTCCGGGCGGATTGCAAGTGGGCTCGGAATTTGGTTCCTAGAGTTCATAGAGTTCGAATCTTTAGTGAAAATAATTATCCCTTGATCGGTTGAACTACCACATGTTGATGGTGACAATGTGATTTTTTTTTTTCTGTAGTAAATTGGGAAAAACATTTAATTTCTTTCTTCCTCCTGCAAAAACAGAAAAGAACAGCAGCGATATGTTTGACTTACGAGACCCCTATTTATTTTATGGTCAAGAGCCGACATCATATTAACTTGACAAGATTCTCCTAATTTAGTAAACTTTCTTGATTGGCAGAGAAATGGAGGCTGGTCTTCTGTTCACTTTGAATGCCATCGACTCCACATCTATCACTTCTTACTGCCAGTCGACAGATAGGGATTCTCCTCCACCGCGGGTGCTTCTTCTCGAAGTTCCCGGCATGGCCACTAACTCAGGCGATAGCGATCATTTCGCACCTTGTCAGCTTCGGATTAGTCTGTACTTTTCGGGTTCTAGCATTAGGAAGACACTTCACTGTGTAATGTTCAAAGACGTGATAATTTAACCTGTTTAGGCGAGCTTTCACATCATGCCTCGCGCATGAAGGTTTATTCATAGTACACGTTTACTCGAATTCAAATTAAAATTGGACACGAATTTATATAAATGCCCATGTTTTCACTCATCGATAGCGTCATTCCTTTGCAATCTTCTAGTGGAATTGAGGCTCGATATCATCGCGATCGAGACATCTAAAAGTACTCAATTTTAACTTAGCTTCCTGTTTGACCAAAACATGTGGTAGCAGTTCGCCACCGTGATGAGCATTTTTGTTCCTCCATAAAATCCCATGACCCGCCACTAATCCATCTCTCTCTCTCTCTCTCCCCCGTGCAAATATCATAGCTCGCAAAATGGGAAGTATCGACAATGAGCGAGAGGGCATGAGCGAGAGCCAACCCTTGTTGCCGGAATCGTCTCCGAACGGCCAGAGCAAGGACCTAGAGGACAGCAACAGGGACCTCAAGACCAAGGTCTGGATCGAAACCAAGAAGCTATGGCAGATCGTCGGCCCTGCCATCTTCAGCCGCGTCTCCTCCTACTCCATGAACATCATCAGTCAGGCCTTCGCCGGGCACCTCGGCGAGGTCGAGCTCGCCGCCTTCTCCATCGCCAACACCGTCATCGTCGGCTTCAATTTCGGTCTCCTGGTAAACGAACTGCTTCTCCTGAGACTAACTCTATCGCACACATGAATGTTGGGACATGTGTCTTAAATTTCTGAGAAGGGAATGGAGCGGATGAGATGATCTGCTATTATTAATTGATGCCTTCCAAAAATATGGACGAGCATACTGTTTCTTTTTCTTTTTTTTTAGGAATTATTCTGCAATTTTGTTTGTTTTCATGGTATCTGCAAACATTAATTGGAATTTCGTGCGGCGGAACGCAGCTCGGGATGGGGAGCGCTTTGGAGACGCTATGCGGGCAGGCCTTCGGGGCGAAGCGGTACCGCATGCTCGGCATCTACATGCAGCGGTCGTGGATCGTCCTCTTCTGCTGCTGCTTCCTGCTGCTCCCCGTCTACGTGTTCGCCGCGCCTCTCATGAGGCTGTTCGGCCAGCCCGATGACGTGGCGGAGATGACGGGCGTGGCGGCGGTGTGGATGATCCCGCTCCACTTCAGCTTCGCCTTCCAGTTCCCGCTCCAGCGGTTCCTCCAGTGCCAGCTCAAGAACGCGGTCATCGCGTGGGCCTCGCTCGCCGCCCTCCTTTTCAACATCCTCTTCAGCTGGCTCGCGGTCTACGTGTTCGGGTTCGGGATCGTCGGGATTTCGGTGGTGCTGGACATCTCGTGGTGGATCATGGTCTTCGGGCTGTTCGGGTACACCTCCTGCGGGGGGTGCCCGTTGACGTGGTCCGGCTTCTCGACGGAGGCGTTCTCGGGCTCTGGGAATTCCTCAAGCTCTCCGCGGCTTCTGGGGTCATGCTCTGGTGAGAATTCGTGTTCGTGTTCGTTTTTTTATCGAGTTTCAATCTCAGGTTGTCGATTCTTCCATTTCCCGATGTCCTAAAGTTTTTTTTTTTTTTTTGGAAAAATATGTCCTAAAGTTGAATTTCGCTAACTGGGTTTTGGTTTTGTTTCATTGAGAAAAGCTTGGAAAACTGGTACTATCGAATACTGATACTGCTCACCGGGTACTTACAAGATGCGACTGTCGCAGTAGATGCTTTGTCAATCTGGTACGTCCCGTTTTACTTTTTTCTATATGATCTCTCACTTATTAGGCCGAAGTCTAATCAACCGGGTTGATTACACTTATTAGACTTCGGCTTGATAGACTTTGGCGTATGGCGGCCAGCCTAGCAGAGGTTCATTAGACTTCGGCTTGATAGACTTTGGCGTATGGCGGCCAGCCTAGCAGAGGTTCATTAGACTTTGGCTTGATAGACTTTGGCGTAAGGCAGCCAGCCTAGCAGAGGTTTGGAGTCTATCTTTTCATCCAAATGTGGAGGCTATTATATCCGTCGATTCAATAATGGTTAAGGTCGGGGATCTACCTTCATCACCGGAGACCCCTCACTTTCTCCTCAAATATTTTTCTTTAGTAGGGGACATTACGGGATCTCCAATTTTAGGACGAATTTTCCACTTGTTTCTTCTCTCTTTAACCTTCTAAAGATCTACTCAAGTCCAACATGATCATATAGGAAGTGATTATTCTCGCTGGTCACCGAAAAACACCTCTTCTGAAATATTGTATTATGTTAAAGAACGAACGTCATTTTTCGGATGTGGTGATTTTAAGGAAATCGAAATGCATTTTCTACGTGCGGACATCTTATGGTCTGCTGGAATAGTGAAAGTGATACCTCAAGAAAAGGCAGCTTGCTTTTGGACTCACTTCGCTTTGTATTCTTGTCCATATGTTGCAGCATGAGCATCAATGGTTGGGAGATGATGATCCCACTCGCCTTCTTTGCTGCTACTGGGTACACCTCTCTCTCCGTGTCTCTTTCTATGTCTCCGTCTCTCTCTCTCTTTCTCTGCACTGCCTCAAGCTAACAGTCAAACTTCAAGACTGCATAACCAGAGAGCGCGTCTTCCGTAGTTGACTTAGCTATTAAACGAAGTGTCGCTTCCACGACCAGTTTCCTCTGACCTCAATTGAATTTCACAGGGTTCGGGTGGCGAACGAGCTGGGCGCCGGTAACGGCCAGGGTGCCAAGTTCGCGACCAAGGTCTCCGTGGTCCAATCGACCATAATCGGCATCTTCTTCTTTGCTCTGATCATGATATTACACAATAAGTTCGCGTACATATTCACGACGACCGAGGACGTCCTGGAAGAGGTCAATCAGCTCTCCCTCCTCTTAGGAGCCACGATCCTCCTCAACAGTGTCCAACCGATTCTGTCAGGTAATGTTCCTTAAAAACTTTCATTAGGAGGTGCAACATCGGTCATTGTCGAACCAACACATAAATATGTGCACCCAAATGCCCGTTCTTTTTTTCCTAAACCGTCCGTCATTACTTCAGTCCGTTGCCCAAACTTACTATATTGACGGGTAGTTGGCTAAATTATTATGCCGTGCCCGTAGAATCCATTGCTCGGCTTATTATACTTGTAGGAATACACACCAAGACTATACTTTTGTGAGTCTTTATATTTAAACAGTTTATTTCAAACTTTGAACCTAACAACATACTCTTGTTTAATTTATGACAGGAGTAGCCGTGGGATCGGGATGGCAAGCGTACGTCGCTTACATAAACCTAGGATGTTATTATGTTGTCGGGCTCCCTCTCGGATTAAGTTTGGGATGGTGGGCTGGTTGGGGTGTTAAGGTATGCTTTTCGCCTAATTTATGTGTCACCTAAAATTAACATGTTGAATATGGTCATTGCAATTGGTGGACGGCGATTTCATGGAGTTTTTGGAAGATCTAATAATATGTGAATGCATCTTTAGGGCATGTGGGGTGGGATGATATTTGGTGGCACGGCGGTTCAGACAGTGATCCTAGCTATAATAACTATACGTTCAGATTGGGACAACGAGGTACATATACACGATCATAAGTATATGTTTGTTGACATTCTCTCTCTTAAACATTTCATTGAAAATCTCGTGACGGTTGTTTTCATTCAGGCTAAGAAAGCTGCCGAGCGGGTGAACAAGTACTCTACCTCAAAGCCCGAAAACGATGAACTAGAGGACAGTGCTGACGGAGATAGCGGCAACAGCTACCCTCGCGGTTAGGAGTCTATTGCTGGGCGGTTGAAGCATTGAGCAGCCGTCCAAGTCCACATTATGGTGAGCCTCCATGGAAGGAGAAAGCAAGCAAGCAAGCAACAACTCCAAGACAGAACAAGGGAAGGAACATTTTGGTTTTAATAAAAGCAGATTTTCGAAGTTTTTTTTACCACAAAACATTGGTCCCAATTTTTTTTAAATCTAATCATCAATGCTTGATATGATATTTAATTGGACTGGCTTATTCATGCCCATCATTTCGTCCGTTACCCGACAGTTCGTGATTGGGTCTATTGCATTTACGATATGACGAGGGAAGTTGACCGGCAACCTTGGTCCCTGTCTGTAATCGTGAGAGAGTTGTGGCGCTCCAATCCAGATATAACCTCAGTTATATACATTCAATGTTGCTGTTCTGTGCCTTTAGCTTTGTGTCATGCTTCTTGCCATCTTATGGATGGTCCGTCTTGACTGTTAATAAGAACAGTAATGGAGTTATCGTAGCTGGTATAGTATGGGAATTGGTTTTATAAATGATGAAAGATATTGTACTCAAATGTCTAAATAGACCGGTTAGCTTAGATTACTATAACAAATTTGTCATGCCGCTTAACGAGTTAATTTGACGAGACAATGATAATAATAATCATTAAATTTTGACTCAATGTGTAATATGGTCATTGAACTTAATTTGTTCAATATGGTACTTGAATTTTCAATACATGTTTAATTTAGTTTTTGAACTAGATTGAATAAAATAATATAATAGTTGAGGATTAGATTGGACATTCACCAAAAGTTTAGAAATCGTATCAAACAAATTAAAAATTTAGGAACCACATTGCATATTTAATCAAGGTTCATATTATTTGTATAATTTTCCGTAATTTGACATATGAGTCTTGGCATCTAGGACATCAGCCGTGCATAGCAAATTGCCAATGTAATCAATTCTTCCAATTTTGGTGGGAAATTGCTAACATTGATATGAGTCGTCCTATGTGACACCATAGCGCTAATATAGACCATTTTTGCAAATTCATTTTTTTTAATTACTTATTTATTTATTTTTCTTTCTTTATTGTTGTCGGCAACCCTCATTGGCCACTAGGCAAGGTAGAGGTGGCAAAATGGGTCATGGATCCATTTTGCACCCATATTTTCACAAATGGGTCGAATGTGGGTTATGAAGTTGTAATGGGCCATAACCCACCTTCGACCCATTTTAAGTTCAGTTTTATATGGGTTAAAAATGGGTCACACGTTCTGACCCATTTTCGATCCATTTTTAAAACCTAAAAACATGAACTTCCTCGGCGATAGCCCTTCGACCCACCTCCGCTGCTCGCCTTTGAGCCACCTTCGCCACTCGCCGCCGTGACTCGGAGGCTCACCTCCGTCGCTCCCTCGAAGGTCGTCGATGACTGAGCCTCGCCGGATCTCTTGGCCTCGCCGACGACTGGCAAGGCTCGAGCTCACCGACATCAAGCGAGGCCTTGGCCTCATCAGATCGGTGAGATCGAGCCTCGCCTGACATCGGCGAGCTCGAGTCTCGCTAGATCCGGCGAGGCTCGGCCTCACTAACGACTAGCGAGGCTCGAGGTCGCCGACGTTAGGGGGGCCTCGGCCTCGCTAGATCGGCGAGATCAAGCCTCGCCTGACACCGGCAAGCTCGAGCCTCGCTAGTCGTTGGCAAGGCTCGAGACTCACCGGATTTGGCGAGACTCGAGCTCGCCAACGTCAAGCGGGGCCTTGGCCTTGCCAGTGTCGAGCAGGGCCTTGGCCTTGTCGGATCGGCGAAATGAGCCCCACCCGACGCCGACAAGCTCGATCTTGCCTATGGCCGATCGCTTGTCATCATCGTGGCTCGGCGGCCACCGAAAAAGAAGAAAAAAAAAAAAGAGAAAATAATTATTAAAATTTAAAATGATATTTTAAAAAATAAAAATTATAAAAATTATTTTTTTAATTAAAAATAATTAAAAATTATATTTTTAAAAAATAAAAATAATTAAAATTTATATTCCTTTCTATTCATTCGATAGGGGGATTCTGAAATTGCGGAGGCTTAGTTGACCCATTTTCGACCCGATCTATACCCGACCTGACCCACCCATTTGCTACCCCTAGGCAAGGGCCTGCAAGCCCTTGAGGACCGTTGACGAGGGTTGTGACCCTCGCCGGTTGTGAGTGAGGCAACCCTCGCTCATTCTGCGTTGGCCATTGTCTATGGCCGATCTCCAAGCATCGCTAGAGACCAGCTATTGATGAAAAGGAAAGAAAAATACATAAAAGGGAAAAAAATTCGGAAAAATCTTAATTGAAAAGGTTTCGGATTAAATTGATACGAGTAAAATACATTTAGAAGTTTTTAAATAATTTTCCTGATGATATTTGACACATGGCTTGACTATTTCGATAAATAATTCATGTATGAATTTGAACGGAGTATCTCCAGCTCGCGACATGAAATTCTTAGCTAAGTTGTCCGATCAAATCTTTGCCCACAATAATTGCAAGACCAACATTCTTACCTCAATAGAATGTTCTCCTACGTTCCCTCTTAACAGCGCCTTTGGCCAAATCCCTCCAAAGTCAATCTCAAGAGTGCAACTAATCTTCTGTACTTATATCGATGTTTTTACCCATAAGTATCCAATTGCCTGTCCCCACGAAACCTACCAGTCAAATTAATAATTCAAAAGCGACATTAAATATAATAGAGGGAGTAGTTTTAGGATGATGTACATGTGCCGGGCCCAACGCCGAAAACTCAAAACTCTCCCATCATATCTTCGACGACTTCATATTGTTCGCGAATTCATTTAGCATTAATAATAATCAGAATAACAATACATATCTATATAAATCACCATCTGCTAACTGTTTTTTTGTTCTTTTCTTTTTTCCCCTTTTTTAATGCCAATTTCAGACAGGTAGCCATTTTATTATTCTTAGCTTCCCAATAATGGATAAGCTCTACTCATCAACTTGCGGATATGTGAACCTTTATCCCTCTTCATTTAAGTTTAATGAGTAAAAGTTTAGATGAACTTTTCTGACGTTGTGTACAGTTGTAATTCAGTGATTAAGTTAAATTTTTTTAAGGATTTAGATTATGCCTCCGTTTGTTTGGCAAAGAATAAATTGTTTAAAACATATTTTTCTAAAAATAGTCGCTTGTATTGTTGAAAATGATAAGTCGATGAAAATATTTTTCCTATAACAATTTATATCTAAACATTTTTATGTGCGATGGAAATATTTTTTGTTCATTCATTTTTGTAAACAATACAAGTAATTATTTTATTTTTTTTGAAACTTTTTACAAATGATTCATTTTTCGCAAATAAGTGGAGTATTGTGGAGTCTTTGGTTATCAAAAAAAAAAAAAAAAAAAAAAAAGGAGCATAAGCTTTTTTTTTTTTCAAAAGATTTGATGATAGCTTTTATTGCGAGCTATCATGCTCTAAAGTTTTTCTATAACAAAAAAACCATATGTGTTGAGAATTTTCTCTATCGTTTCCCAATTTTTCAAACCTATGTTACTGTATGTGCAATGACATAGGGTACCTTTTTTTTTTTCACTTTTAGCGTGGTTTGAGGGTAATAATTGAAAATAACGAGACAAAGTTAATCTATCATTAATCTCTACAGAACCCCTGATGATTTATACTTGTAAATCACTCCTGATTAATTATTATTACTCAATGATGGATTCATTCAATGATAACCACCATGATAATCTCCTGTGGCAAGTGTTAATTATATTTTATCATATATATATAGAATTATGTTTGAATCAAGGAACCTTCAATGCTTAGAATATATTGAGACCACCAATTTTCCTTCTGAAATAACGACACCTCATCCTAAAAGCTAAACAAAAAAAGAAAAGCCATTTACCCTTTTACACTGTGTAAATGGATTTTCTTTGTGTCGCATCGTCAATATTAATCGTATTGACCGGCCCTAAATTGAGAGAAACGGGGTCTATCTCAACTCAACTTGTCGGCCATCCCTCTTACCCTATGTACATGTACTAGCCGAGACAACCAATCATGGCACGCGAAAAATTGATGGTGTTAGACGAAGTTGTGATTTTCTAGCTTCCCGATTCGTCAAGTTTCATTCGACGAGCACGCCATTTTCTTGGCGATGGAGAGGGATCCAAACAGGAAAGTGCCCTGGAAGCCAATTAGAGTACAACCTCGAACCTAGGTGGACTGTGTTGTGAGGCTCTAAAATGGAGCTCAGGTAGAGTAAGAGAAATTAGGGTTTAGTTACATTTTTCTAAATCTTATAGGCAAAGTGTCCGGCGGAAGAATCGTTCATAAAATAAACTCGTGTAAGACGCTGCGAAGAAAATCGGAGCATGTGGAAAGTCTTTGTCAATAAAGAGTATTTGACAATTTTACCTTAATCGGCGCATCGTTTTCAACCCTAAGGAAAGGACGGAGGACAGAGAAGGGGAACAAATCTCACGAACGCCATTCACACTTGACACAGCTCGTCGCCATTTTGTACAAGTTTTGAACCAATCGCAACACGTCACAAAACAGTCGTCAAAGCATTAAAAGAAAACCTGTCCCGCCACGGAAGCCAAGCACCGCCGGGGACGACCGTCGAGCTCTGGCCGCCACCTCGCATGAGACCGAGCACCTTCTCCTTCGTTCGCGCCATCAAGTCCCACAGCCCGTCGGCGTTCGCCTTGTTCACGAACAGCGAAGCCAGCCTCTCTCGGCAACCTTCGATTCGCTCCAGAGCGCTCAGCAACCGAGTCAGATGGCCGAAACTCAAGCTGCCCGATCTCTCCTCGCTGCCCAACTCCTCCACTCTCGAGCACACTTCGCACCGGATCATCCGGTAATCTTGGCAGACTGATCGCACGACCTCGTATACCAGATCGTTCTTCCGAAGATGCAGCGACCCCGGGACGTCGCTCACTTGCTCGAGAGAGCTCACGAGGACTTCGAGCTCCCGCATCAAATCCGAGCTCGTCGCTGCTCGCATCCTCTCTCGTTTGTATTCTCTTTTCGCTTGAGAACAAGGAGACGAAGACGAAGAAGAAAGAACGTAGCCCAGAGCGTGAGAAGCAATGAGGCTCTGCTCGAGCGTCGCCGCGTACCATCTCACCCACGACGAGTACTCCTTCGCCTCCTCGTCGAAGTCGTCGTTGAACTTGCACAGGTTGAGTAAATTCTTCCCCTCGAAGGCAAAGGAATAGAGGCGGAGGTTCTGGTCGTGCGGGCTTCGGTGGATCATGATGCCGTGGAGCGCGAAGAGGCATTTCAGCGCGACGAAGGCGTTGCGCGTGCGGTGGAGGCGGGCCGTCAGGTACCAGATGCACGCGGACGCGGTGATGCCGGACCCCAGGCCGAGCGAGAGGACGGCGGCGATCCGGTGCTCCGCCGGGGCGGCGGCGGACTTGTGGGTGGTGGCGCGGACGACGGTGGCGCGCGTGGCGGAGATGGCGGGCTTCGCGGAGAGCGACGCCTTGAAGAGCGAGCCTCTGTCCTTCACGGCGCCCACGATGTCCCTGAGTTTCTTCCGTTGCCCCATCGCTGCTTGGTCGACGACGACGGACTTGATCATCGGAGAAGAGAGAGAGAGGGTGAATATAGAGGAGAGAGAGGGGGAGAGAAATCCCCCTTCTGAAGCGTGTTCGAGACGTGGATTTAGATTAGATTATTTAGAGAGCGCGTTTTCGGGGGTAATGACATTTTTGTTTTCGATTGCTAAGGAATCGGCATGATCAAATAAATGGAAACTCTATATACAATTTCCAATTTGGACAATTGAAATCATTTCAATAAATAAACAAGGTCTTCTACGTTTGTGTAAAAAACAAAAAGGCATATATCACAACAACAAAAAATCTCAATTTATGTCAGTTATGATACAAATATTCAAAAAAAAATTATTTCGCCATAAATTCTAAACTTGTCAACGGTGTCATAAATACTCCCATATTTTTCTTTAAGTCACGATAAAACCCAAACATATATACCCTCTATTTCCTACCATCCGGGGCATATTTTTTATGTTGGTCTAAGTTTGAAAAGTTTGGGGTATTTGTGTTTCAATGGACAGGCTTAGAGTTTTTAATAACACGAAAATAATTTAGGATATTTGTATTATAATGAGTATAGTTTTGGGTTTTTTTGTTGTATTAATAAAAAAAAAAAGGAATATTGCACGCTGATGTTGTACGTCATATGAATTCAATTAGAAATTGTATACACTTAATACCCCATTTTTTTTTGTGCAATAATTTAAAGGTCCGTGACCGAATGCAAGGAGGAAGAGGTCAAGGTGATAAGAAACTTAGGTGTGTAACATGCGCGTGGGCCATGGAAAGCGACGGACCGAGAAGAAAAATCCAGGGAGGAAGAAGGAAGGAGGCGAGGAGGAAGGCGCGGAGGAAACCGCCACTTGCCGCGCACGACCCCATCGCCCGTCTGACCTTTCGTTTAATTAAGGAAGGATTAACATCGTGAATCCCAGTCGGCTATTTAGAATGAGTCGAAGACGTTTAGTAATAGTTTTTGGTCCGGCGAAAATTATTCCCCCAATTAATTTAGGTCGTTAGCTAAATGACAGAATGAGCTGTGATTTTTATTTTCCTCCCCCACCCCACCTTTGTGTGAATTCAGGTAGAAATTATTAGAAAGTCATGTCGGGGTTGTCAAGATTAGTGTACGAGATTAATGTATCCCATGAGGTGGCAAATTCTAGTTAAGCGTTTAATCAAGTGTTGCGCGTCACTTAGCATGTAATTATTTCACAGAAATCGATGATTTAGAAAAAAAAATTCTTTTCCTTTAATATAATAATTTATGCTGCTTAAAAGAGTTGGTCAATCCGTCTTAGTATTCAATACTATTCAAACATTAACGACAGTATTAATTGGAGATCGCATCGTCTTTAAAAAGCATCTATATTTCCAAAATTACTGACAATTGCTTCCTTGAGACAATTGCCCGATGGTATGTATTTGAACGCGTGCAATAGGTACATTCATGTCAAGACAATATTTTGCTTCCCCCGTTCTTTGTTGGAGAAATTTAACTCTAACCAAGGTTTATAATTGGTGGATTATAGATATAGAGATAAGGTGGATGATGACCATATTTATAACTAATCTTTAAAGGATGGACTGAAAGAAAATTTCTCCACTATAGATGAAGGGAAATGTAACCCCATTTGGAGCTCAAGTGAGTGCACCGGTGCCACGAGTCCTTTGTAAGTGCCATGATCTGGGCTTGTCCGGGATGTGTTGTCCATGACCACTTGGGTCCAGCAACACGCCAACAGAGTATAGGATATAGTAGACATTTCAGATTTATCTTATCTTTCGTAATTTATAGGCTGTGTCATCTCAAACACTCGTAGTGTTTCCTCATATTAGAATGGATAATGTAAAGCTTTTTCGGGAGGTTCAACTACTTAAACTCTCTTATCCTAATTGTTCCTTGATGTATATCGCTTGTATGGCTGTAAATCGAGTTGAATATTTTCTCACAAGACATTTTTCACTCATTCATTCTTTCTTTTAAATGATTAACAATTATGCATATTGTCGTGACGTTTCTCGAGGTGAACCATCAAGGGAAAGTTAATGATTGTAGCGTGATGTTTAACACTGACTCTCTCAAGTTCTACTAATCGCAATTCGATACTATAAAAATTATTGTGTGGCCCACATGATATTATTAATTGATGGTTTAATAAATATTTAATGCTAAAATGTATTGGTTACGAGAAGTTACGACTCTAATAAAATGATACAATCCTCATTGAGAAGTTACCATTTCTTCCAAAGAGGTGCAACTCTCAAGTTAAAAAAAAAGCCTTGATGGAGAGCCTCTTTTGATGGCATGTATAAATAAGAGTATGGTCCTCTCTCCACCCACGACGTGGGAAACTTACGTTTGTATTCTATCCTCCATCAAACAGAATACATCGAGTTTTATGCTATGGATAAATGTATGTCTTAATTTTTCACATCGTGAAAAATCATAAAGATCAAAAATCTTGTATTTTTTGTATTTCTGCATAAAAGAAAATTACGTTATCGCATACAGATTCAACATGTAATTTATTTCACCTTTTGGAGTGGTAATCGATTAGGATTAATTAGAAACCAAAGAAAATTGTGGGAGGATATTTGACTTCTATGAATGAGAAATTCATAAATACAGGGACCTCTTTTAAGTAACTTCTTTCTTTACTTTTAAAAATATTTTGAACACAATCAAGAATTTTAATCCTAAACCACGAACATACGAGAGTGATCACGCGGCTGCACAAACAAGAATTTAACAATCAATAATCAGAGTAGCAAATAAGTTGCTTAGGAAGATCAAAAAAGACCTCGATGAGCTAAAAATTTCAAAGGCAAAGCTTTATTATCATTGCACACATCGAGTGTTCTGTAAAGTATTAACTAAAAACCAAATAATTATGTGATGTATGAATGGCCTAGGCTAATGTAATTAATCTTTTTTGGAGTTTTTCTTTAAAATAATCATGAATAAATTTAAATGCTATGTCTATATGAGTTCTAACTTAATAGGCATTAATGAACAAACATGAAATCTAAATAACATATAGACGATGTTAATTAACTTAAATGAGACCTATATGCAACTCTAATGACGAATCAATTAGTCCTATTATTTAATCTAATGAGAGATTTTGAACTTTTTTTCTAATAGAAATAAAAAAAAAAAAAAAAAAACTAAATAAGATACCAAAACAGGACCGAAGTGACATTATTAAGGAATGATGACCTTAACGATGCAATGACATTATTTTTGTAGTTCTCATAATAGGGGAATATTTCATAAATTAATGACATGCTTTAAAAAGCCCATATAATCAAATACTCGAACATCCAAAATAGGAAACATAGGTTTATAATAGGAATATTTCCTAAACTAATGACATGCAATGTATAAGCCCACATAATCAAATACTCACAACGTCCAAAATAGGAAAAGAAGTAATCGGGGATATGATCTTTGGTCTTAAAAATCGAAACCCCAATTGTAACAATTTAAATGAGAAAATTTTCTACTTAGGAAACACCTAAAATCTCATATCAAATCGCGTCAGAATCAAATAAACATAACAAAGGCAATTGAATATTTAAATTAAATATAACTTAGGACATTACCCAGATTGGAATATCAACTCAATCGATGACCGACATGAGGAAGATTGTAATCAGCATCAGCAGGGAAGGGCAAGAGGCAGCAATTAGCAACGCCAGGGCTGTGAACATCATAAGGGGACCTCTGGATCTTTGATGCACAATTCCTTTGGTGAAGTTGAAGAAATAGGTGTTGTAGAGATTTTCTCAAAATTTCAACACACTCTGACTTAGAACGAACGCATACTCACAGTTTTCGCGCGTCCGTGCACTGGAATCTTCGGCAGTCCGATCAGTCCAACTTTCTCCTTTAAAGACGTACTTCCAAATAATTTCTCACCAATCCCGCCAGACTTACTATACTTTGCACAAATTTTGAGTGCGATCCAACGGGGCTAGAACTTTTCTGCTACTTCTAATGCCAAGGAAGAGACCTTCCCCATTTTTTTCGAAATTTTTTCTCCACGTCCCCTCTCAGCCAAGAGAGGTATTTATAGTTTCCACTAGGTCGAGTTTTACTTAAGATCAAGGGTTATCTAATAAGAGTTTGATCCGATTCGAAAAGGTTCTCAAAAGCTCGATCAGTTTTGGTCATTATATCTTCCAAGGCTTGATTCATCAAACCACATTGGAAAAGCCGCAGATAGGATAATATGTCCTTCAAACGCCCAGCCCCCTCTTTTTCGGTAAAGCATGGGTATGAAACGATTCTAAAGTGAATATGAATAGAATTGAACGAATAACCATTAAATCAAAAACAGCAACGGAGATGAAACCTCATCGACAAGGAGTTGAATATGGAGTTCAAAATCCTATTATGGAGATGGCCGGCCATAGCACTCAATTGCGCCGTGCAATGTTCCGTGATGTTATCACGTTAAGACCATGTAATGTGATGCATGACTTAAATAATTACGAATATGAACTATGTTAACATTGCTTTTGTTTAGGAATAGGGATCAATCCCAATTTTCTTATGTAATAGATAACTAATGGGTCGGCAAAACTTAAATACGAACATGTATGCTTTGACATCACGTATTGCGTGCTTAAGTTGACTAGTGTAGTACTTGCAACTAAGGAGGTTACGTGCCATACGGTCCTTTAAATTGGGCAATTAGCCTAGATTGTGACAACAAGAGATAGTCTACCGAAAGAGTTTCTATCTTTTATTCATGTTGCATTTTTATGAATATCATAAAATAAATTATTTTGTCCCTTTCGACTTCCCCCGCTAGGGGTGACCGGTTCCCGATCCGGTTCGATTCCAAGGTGGAATTGAAAATCGGACTAAGAGGGTTGGTTCCCAAAATTGGGAATTGAGAATTAGACCAGACCGTTGATTCTCACCTTGAACTGAGAACCAAACTGCCACCCATAGGAATCACCCAAAACCGGCCGATCCGAGCAGGGCCGTTCCCATTGCACACCCCCATTCCGCACCACAACACGTGGATTTTCACCTCCAATCCTTACATAATTATTATATTCAGTGGGCAAAGAAAATCAAAAAAAAAAAAAATCTCCATTTGAGAGATGAGAATGAGAAAATGGAAAACGGAAAACGGAAAACGTATAGAAATGGCACACATAATAACCATTTCATTTCTGACTAGAATTTGTTCTCAAGAATAGGTTTGGAATAGAATTTTGTTTAGTAACACAATTTTATTTTTCTATTTCTCGAACAAATTTTTAGTTTAGGAAAATGTTTGGAACAAAAATGAGAAGTAAAAATTTTATACTTCTCTATTTTTGGAATAAAAATGATAAATAAAAGCTATTTTCATCGCTCGCCCTCACTACTGTCATCGTTAGTCACCATTTGCCACCCGCTAGCCATTTTCCTCTGCATCATTTGGTTCCCATCCGCCGTCGTCCGGTTGCTAGCCATTGCCGTCGGCCACTATCGACAACATGAGATGAAAATTTTTTATGTCATTATTAAATGAATTTATATTTCACAAACATAAATTTTATATTGTTATTAAACACATATTTTGCTCAGAAACTCATCCGCGGAATAAAAAAAAATATATAAATTTCTAATCAGAAATTGATTTTCGGAATAGAATGATTATCATCTGCATTCAAAGTGTTCACTACCTAGACCTTTGCGGGCTGGGCTTAGCCATCGCTTTTGTCCACGGGTCAGGCCATTTGCAAGAAGGCTTTTGATGAATGGAGCCTAAGCCGATATCGATCATTTAAGGAATGTGATTTATCCACGATCAATTTCCCCACGTACATTGCCTAAACGTGCGTAAGTTTAGTTGCAAATTGGAAATGCCGACATGTTTTTTTCTTTCAAGTGAGAAAAGGGCCGGGAAAAGAATTAGCGCTAACGATCTCCACCGGACTTTGTTATGAGGATCTCGCACCAGCTGCATGAGTGTTCAAGAGTAGTGATCCCATGATCGCGCCCCGCCAAGACGCTATCATCTAATGAGCCTCTCCAAGTGAGATATGCTGCAGTTGGACAAGGCAGCACGAGCCATTTAAAGGGTCGCTCGCGACGCGAATTACCTCCGCGACCTTATGAAGGACATTTGGCCCCTTTATCATCAAACCAACCACCTTGGTGATAAAGAATGGCGAGTATTCGATACCACAATTAACGACAACTCCACCAAATATGGTATATCCAAAAAGGTTGGCTAGGGTAAGAGACCCGATTTGTGGGCAAGGCCTTTTGTCGTTGGGGTTTTTCAATTCAGTCTGCATCTCTATTACACGTTCTCTCGCTATGGGCTAACTTCGGATTTGAGAACTTCTTCAATCGAGCTTGGGCTTCGACGATGACAGCACTAGCTTCCCGTCCAGCTTGATCATACCAGTTCCGACTACTCTAGCTCCAAACTCTAAACACAAGTTAGATCCTCCTTCGAAGTGGTCTAGGGTTTGACCTCCTGCTAACACCTTTGCTTGCATCGCTGAAGATTCCGGAACCGGTTGAAAAGAAGCCATCTACCAGGACGCTGGAGTTGTCATGGCACGCATAGGTAATAGCACCCTCGCTCATTCCTTCAACGAAAGATTCGTCAATGTTTATTTTGAGGATGTCGCAATCTGAAGATCTTAATAACGAGATGAGTCCGAGAAATTAAAGAAACAAACAACAAAAGGGTAGTTCCACTCATATCATTAATTAACATGTTCCTCACAAATTAAATGCTAGGAGTTCCGGCCAATTTGAAATGGCAAGACATAGACATTAAGATAAACTCGCTAACAAATTGGTTCACCTTAATATATATATATATTTTTTTTTGGTGGTCTAGTAACGATCACAATAGCTCAGTTTGTTTGTAGGCTTTTGATTTTTTGAATAAAATCGTTCTTCAAAAAATTAGCTTGCGTGTCTTGAATAACCCAAATTGACAATTCCTTTGTTTTCGTTGGATAAAAATCATAAAATAGAAACGGACTAAAGAGCCATTCGCGTTCCTCTCGCTTGTCCAAATCGCAAGCCCAAGCGTCGATGACTTTTGTACAAAGAGCCACTTTGTTTTTCCCAAACCCCCCAAAAAAAATGATAATTAAGCGTGACAGCAGGCCACAAAAATAGAAAAATAGAAAAAAAAAAAAGTCTAATGTACACAAAAATCAAACCTCCCAAGGTCCAAGTCATACACCGACCAAAAAAAAAAAAAAAAAGGTCCAAGTCATACCGTCTAAGTTTGACTGCTCGGCTGCCGAAGCCAATCGGTCGACCGCTCGCCCGCCTCCACGTCCCTCCCCACGAACCACCGATCGAACGGCGGCGACTTATCCGGCTTCGAGGAGCTCCTCAGCGGGCTCCTACCCACCTCGACGGCGGCGGCGGCTTGTCTCGCCCCCGCCCTTGCCGAACCGGTTTTGGAGATGAACGGCGGCGTCATGGAGAACGCCCACTTGCCGGACCGGCCTTCCCGGTCGAACCGCTCGTTGATCAGCGGCGGGTCCCTCCCGCCGCGCCGGCCGCTCCCGCTCCGGTAAGCGGTCCTCGGGCTGCTCGCCCGCGGGAACGCGACGCAGCTCCTCGCCCTCTCCAGCCGCGCGTCGTTGATGATCCGGGTCCGCACGTCCTCGGGCAGCCTCAGCGTGAACCGCTCGCAGTCGTCGCCCGGTCGGACCAGCCGCAGCGAGTGGCCTGTGGAGTGCGACCGCGGGAAAAGGAACATCCTCGCGAGGCGCATCCCGGTGGAGCTCGACCGACGCGGCGCGCCCTCATCGGATGTAGAATCCGCGTCCCGCCTGGGCGACGGCTTGGCTCCTTCACTCGCCGGTCGCAGCTCATCGCGGTGGGGACTGACGTGGACGCTGACGTGACCCTGGGAACCGCCGGCGTCGGGTGCCAGGTCCTGGTCGAGTAGCTGCACGGCCGGAGGGAGGGCCTCGCCGGGTTTGAGCGCGAGGTCGGCCCGGCAGACGGGACAGGTGGTGTGCGACGAGAGCCAGGAGTCGATGCAGTCCGGGTGGAACGCGTGGCTGCACTTGGGGATCAGGCGGAGCGTCTCGTCGTCCTGGAACTCGTTCAGGCACACCGCGCACTCCAGCGCCCCTTTCCCGATCTTGAGCCCCTTCACCGACGAGTACAGGAACGTGGGGAAGGCGTCGATGACCGAGGGGTCGAGCCCGCGCGCCGCCCCCCGCAGCGACCGCCGCCCGAAGGCGTAGGGCCCCGCGGGATCCCCGCCGCCGTTCCGCCGGGCGGTGCACTGGCGGATGTAGACGGAGAAGAAGCCCATGACGAAGAAGGCGCTGACCAGGACCACCATGATTACGGCCATGGAGGAGTTGAACCTCTGGCCGCCCTGGAGCGGGGCCGGCGGCGCCGCGGGGTTGTTCTGGGAAGCGGCGCGAACGGACAGGAGCAAGAGGAGGAGGGGGAGGAGCTCGAGCGCGCGAGGGCGGCCATGAAGTAGAGGATTCCTCATGCCCAGCGATTTCTCGGCCGCTCCGAAGGGAAAGCAAAGCGAGGAGAAGAGAGAGAAAGTGCCTTTTTTCAAATCGGAACTCTCTCTATCTCAAACGGCCATTTTCAACCTTTGCGGAAGCGCAAGGGACATGCCGAAGCGGGCGACGCCGGCGCAGCTCGTTATATACGGCGCGGGGCGGCGAGGGAGAGGAGCGGGCACGCGCGTGCGGCCGCCCGTGGGGGAATTCTCCGAGAGAGGGGAGCAGTTCTGAGGAGACGAGGAAATTAAGAAAATGAGAAAAACAACAAGGGAGGGGGAGCGGGCCCTACCTTGGACAGAGGCTTTCGATTTGGTTTTATCAGGACCAGGAGGAGTTTTCGACTCTGTATAGGTGAGGGGGGGCCCCACGTGTAAGCGGGAAATGGGCAAACTTCTAGCTATGCGGATGAGCTTTCCGGTTTTGGCCTCTAATTAATGGGAAGCTGGATTTCATGCCAAAAAGGTAACGCATCGAATCTTAGACTATGTCTAGACCCCAAAATATATATATATTAAACTATTGGGATACATTAAGCAGGGCTGTTAATATGTGCCATTGATGGGTTTGGGTTAACTAACTCCTTATAATTTTCTAGAAGGTCGGACTAATCACTACCAAAGATATTAGAGTCGAGATGTTGACGCTAACTTAGAGCACAAGGACTGCAACTGTTCCCTTGTTGTCCCGCTATTTATATGTAATTTGGGTTGGAGGACCTGAGTAATAATATTTTGTTCAAAGCTACATGCTCAAACCAAATCATGCGCACGCATGCCCACATTAGATTCTGTTTTGACGCCTTTTGTCGCATTGAATTTGTGATGTTTAATCCGTGTAGAAACCAATGCCACAAAAAGAGAGGAGGAGAAAAAAGAAATCTTTATAGCTATTACGTTTCTCGTATTTCTTTATCAGTGGTGCTAGGCGTTAATCTCTAGTCGTATGTTTAGTTCGAGTGGGTTTTGTTGTATTTATGGTAGGTTAATGGATTAACGAAAATAAGTAAAACGATATATGTTGTTTCCATTCATATATCTCAATAATTCGTGTGTCTTTCAAGTTCATGTATCTTTTGAATTCATGTATCTATTTAATTCATTTCATGTGTCTCCTGGATTCTTCTATCCATTTAATTAATGTATTTTTAAGATTGTCGTATCTATTTAATTTATGGTTCATGTATCGCTTCTGTATATGAATTTTAAAACTCTATAAATATGAAAACTCTATAAATAGACTTCAATATCTTCATTTGAAGAAGAAGTGAAAAACATCGACATCTCCTCTCTTCAAGTTTCTATAAGTGTGCCGGTTTCAATAAGTATTCGACGGAGTGTTGTTCATATAATACTAATACCAACAGGTCCGAGCTGTTGATCTTGAGAGGCAAAGTTCGTGAAGTTAATATACGTTTGGTTCAGTATTTTGAAAACACATTGGGGAAATGCAAAACAATTTAGTCTAAAAAGCTTTGGGTGAATGTAAAGGTTATTTGATAAACTACGCTTTGAGAAGCAATTTTAAGATAAATGCCGTTTGATAGAAAACACATTTGAAAAACCCTTGGGTGATTAATATTAGTTTTTTTAAATTTTTATTTATTTAAAATTGAAAAAAATAAAATATATAATTTCAAGGAAAAAAAAAAGACCAAACCCTTCGCTGGTCCAACAAAGGGATATAGCCACCAGGGGCCATTGATTAAGGTCGCGCAACCCTAGTGAGGGCCACTAGAGGTCACCCAACCTCAGGTGACCCTCAGCAAGGTTTGCACGACCCAAGCGATTGTCAGCCGTGCGACCTTCGCGAGACCTAGGCGAAGGCTACCTAAGGCCGTGAGACCCAAGCAGCAATCGCTCGGGTCATGCGTCGCCTAGGTCACATGACCCTCGCGGAGAGTCACCCAAGGTCGTGCGACCTCTAGCGGCCCTCACTAGGGTCGCATGACCCTTGCCGAAGGTAGCCTGACCTCAAGGGGGTTGGGGTGGGGACAAATTAGTTTCAGGAGTGAGTTTCAACTCTCACGTCCTGTAAGGAGGTAGGGCAATAGTCTGAGAGTGAAAGTTAGAATAAGAGTAAAGTAGGATCGACAAAAAAAAATTAAAATTAAAAATTAAAAATAATAATGGGGGACAAAATAAAAAATTTAAAGAATTTGTGAGGGTAGTTTTGGAAAAAAAAAGTAAGTTTGGCCAATGCGGAAAGCCCAATGATAATCCCTATTGACATTAATCTTTCAGCCTTCCTAATATTGGCTTTAACTTGAAAGTTCCTTCAAAATAGTTGTCAAGCGATCTAGCATTTCCCCAATGGATTTTGGAGGCCGAAAACCCATTAAAAATGCTGAACCAAATGCACCCTTAGTATGATTGGCATAAACTAATCATCTTAAAGAGATTCGGTTAGCAGCACCTTACCTCCAATTTCAATTTCTTTTTATTATTACTTTCTCGAATTAATTTTCTGATGACGACAAATAGTGTTATTTATTCTTCCTCCAATACGTCTTCTTCTTCTCCGTATTTTCCAACAGGTTTTCAACAAGATAGACATAGAATGCTTATAGAAGTTCTTACTATGTTGAATTCTTTTTTTTTCCCCTAAAATTTAATTGAGGGTTAGTAAGATTACTGTTGAGTGATACGCTCCAAAATACATTGTTCACCCGTTTGATTCCGGTTCAAGCATCCGTGAGAAAACTCCGGCTTTAACATGAGATCATAGCGCACATATCATGGCCAAGTAAGCATCTGAACTGAAGCTAAGCAGTTTGGCAAAGCGCGACAGCCGAAAACTCCTGAAGGCACACGGAGGAAAAGAGGGAAGTGTACTCGACAATGTTTAATTTTGCTCCGGCACTACTCTTTATGTAGCCAAAAAAGGAAAAGAAGGCAAAAATGGAGATTTACGCAGAACAAAACCTAAGTAGAGAACCATGTGCCTACAATTTGAATCTGTCAAATGAACTGCGTAGTGAATGGTGATTGAAAGGGGATTACGGACACCACGGAGTAAACGGAAGTTGGGTAGTCAATACCACGGAAGTTTCCGGCACTGGTCCCCGCCGGACAATCCAAACCGTTGACCAGAACAAGAGCCCCGGACCCACAAGGAAAATTTAGAAAGCATATCGTATGTAAACTGCGTGAATCCACGTGTTCCGAAGCTTCATTAGTTTTATGTTCATTTCACACGAGGAAAGGAGAGAGAACCATGGCGTGCAACTGGCTGCCTTGGTTGGACAATACTTTCAAAGGATTTTAATGATTAAAAAGAGACTTAATCCGAGCATTTGGTGCATTTATTCAAGTGTGTGGAGGCTCATTTCTAGATGACGCATAAGCCAGGCTTTGATTCCACAAGCGTATGAGCCGAATTCCGCTAAGGCCAGGAAAGCCGCAGAAGGAACAGTGTAGAACCGAACACGCAAAAGCGGTCCGACCTGTAAACATATGAGATAGATTTGACGACCGTTGGAGTTCCTGGAGTGGAGGCTCGACAAATGAAGCACGATATTCCAAGATTGTTTATGTCAGAAATCAGGGACTAATACGTTCGATAGGTTGGTGAGATGGCATGATCAAAACCTACTGTTGATGGAAGATCTTATCAACTGCTCGTATTAAAGAAACGTTGTCGGGATTTTAGCTATTATAAAGAATTAGATGGATACGACGATTACATGATTCAATTGCAAAGTTCGAAGTTGGCGCTCCATAAATTGCAGAAAAATTGGCCAGAATCGACATAGTTGACAAGAACAAAAACAAGAGATTTTGAGCATTATTGAGAGCTTTCTGAATCCATTTTCTTTTATAAGCTTGCAATGCCTGTTTGAATATTATTCTTAAAGAGTTAGTAAGAGAGACAAGCCCTTTTGTAAACGCATGAGTAGTAGTTGTATATAGAGCAAAGGCATTTATTTAAGTAAGAGATAAATTGTCAAGAGACCTTTTATAATCTTTTGAGGTATGGTTTATAATTTGAACAGAATGTCTATTGTGATGGGTGTACAAGGCGTGTGAACCGACTATTGGAGGGTCCACTAGTTACTTAGTCTACAGCTGGTTGCCGTAGAAGGGAATTAGATTTTGTATTGTAGTAGACTCTACACTTGTAAGAAGGGCAGTATCTTACTCAAAGTATAACTAGTTAAATTCGGCGGGGTTGGGCCATTAGAATTAGAAGAGAGGAGTGGGCACGCCCAAACCGAACCTTTATAAATCTCATTTTGCATTTCCTCTTTGCCTGAACTCTTTAATTTCAGTTATTTATATTGCCGGTTCATTTCATCCGTAGAAGTAAAAATTTTATGGGGTTGGTTTTACAAAATTAGTTTGTGTTTTCTCGAAAGTGCAATTCACCCTCGCCCCTCTCGGTTGCTCATTTGGGCCCAACACGCTAGCGAACATAGAGAATTTGCCAGTTGAATAATTAAGTACCAAACGTCTTTTAAGTTTGGTCAATCAACTTCTCAATCGATCGTCCATAGAGTTATGAGGTGAAAAAGAACGTGATGCATGTAAAATATTTAACACGAATGCAATGTCTCGAATACTTCGTCTCGATCAATTGAGGTTTTATTTCTTTTATTTGATTAATTGAGACATCATTTTTTATATAATTTTCTTTAATCAAATCTGAATTTGGCCATCAGAGAGATTCAAACGCCAGAAAATCACAAACAACTCGTCTTAAACTGAGGATCCTTTTCTTTTTTTTCGACAATAAAGATTGACTATAGAATTAGATATGTTTAAGAACTCAACCGATGCTGACTAAAAGTTAAAAGACAAACTGCTTAGAACTAACATTGCACTTATGTAAAAGAATAATTAAAAAAAATCGTAAATTTACCGTATAATTCATTCTTTAACTTTTAATTTAGCCAATTCAGTCTTAAATTTTTTGACGATATGGCAATATAATCCTTCCAACTAATTTTGGCATGAAATAGGGTCGAGTAACTTACTTGACAATATTTGCAATTGTTTTAATAATTTTCTTATTTTCTTATTTGTTTTCAATTCTTTCTTTCCCTTTTTTTTTTTTATTGAATTCCAACCAGAGTCACTAGTCCTCGCCTAGTTGCTAGCGAGGGTCGGTCGATGACCTTTGCATGCCCATAGTGGAAAAAAAGAAAATAAAAAATAAATTAATTATTAAAAATATATATAATTTAAAAATATACAAAAATTACCTATGCCAATAATAGCCATGCCACCTAAGACTATTGATGCCTCCATAAGCAACTGTCGACCAAAATGGGTCAGAAGAAAGATCATCAAAAGGTTTAGAATAAAATTAGCTTAATTAAAAAAATTTAGAACTATTAATTAAGTATATAATTTTTTTAGTAATTTTCTCCTGCAACCAAAGTTAGCATGATATTGCGCGTCATACAGCCGCTACCGCATACAGGCATCTAAGACATGAAAAAAAGAGAGGGTAAAAATAGTCTGACACGCCATTTGGACTATCAATAGATTAGGTGTTGAATTGACAAAGGGCCTTAAAAGTATTCTCAACTATAATAATGTAATCGGTTGGCTGCTCTTCCTACAAGTTGACTAGACCCCAGTAGGTGGAAATCTTTAGGCCAGGACAATCAGGCCTTGTTCTCTCGAATAAGTTTTGCCAAGAGGGGATAAGATCTTCCAATGGATTATTAGGAATGCTCTGACTCATCCCCTTGCCAAGTTGGGCTAATCACTCGTTTTATTTTATAAGTAAAGGTGAAGACGAGGGAGGATAGGAATGTAGGTAGACTTCTTGGTGAAAACCCACTCGAACGGATAGAATGAGAGAAGAACCAGTAGAGCCCCGCGTACTGATCCCAAAAGGGCCCGGCGAGGTGCTAATGAGTCTTGCGACTATCATGCTCATCAGACCTTATCTTCTTACGCGGGTTTCTACAATTGTCAGCTAATCATTATCAATAAACTGATGTTCTGCAGATGTCAATAACAATATTATCTACAGCAACATTCTTTATTGTCAAGACGTGCTGGCTTCCTTGTTTTCCTAAGACCTAGCCAAAGCTAAGGAAAAGTAAGAGCTATTTGCCGATGCTGACTTACATACAAATGTCATCACCTTGGAGGAAAAAAAAAAAGATACATCAGAATCTTTACGATCTCGAAATCACTGGAAACGCCCCTTCCGTGATGCTAACTTAGATACACATGTCATTCCCTGGGCTCCACCCACGTCGAACTTATCCTAGAACATGACAATATCAATGAATGACCAGTTAGAGAGAGAGAGAGACTTTGGTGATATCTGATGCATTCCTATAGGGATCGATGCACCGAAAATGTTAGGCGAGGCCATCAATGGTTCTTGCACGCAAGAGCTGTCGATTCGCAGCGAAAGACTCTGTGCCCGTCAATTCCAGGAAGTGTTTCGCACGAGGTTTTGAATTCCTCCCACTTCGATTCTTTTATCATTCTCTCTCTTTCTGGAGGGGTTTCGGTGGAAAATGCGCCGAGTGATTGATCAATGACAAGGAGAGCGGCGAATGGAGTTGCGTCGACCTCTGTGGATGATTAAGCAATATATGGATCCTAGTATACATTGAAATAGTGCGCAGACAGTAGATGGAAACAGATAAGGAAGTGGTATAAAATTTTATTGAATCAGAACACATGGTTTACATTCTTGGATGCCATGCTTTGCTCGTTTACTGAATGAGATGACTGGATTATGCAGAGAAGGTTGAAAAACTTGCAAAATACGACTTGAAAACTCTTGTAATTTAGGAAAAGTTTGAATTCAGGAAAACTCATCTAATTCATATTTGAAATTCAAATTCAAACGAAATTAACCTTAAATTGATATGTTATGAATGATCTTCTCATTTTGAAAATTTGATGTGCTCCTTGGTACTTTTTGATGTTGTAATTGCTTGTGCGTTCGTGTGTTTGTTGATGATTGATGCTCATATCTTAAAAATGTCATTCATTTATGCATTTTGATCCTCTTGTACAAGAATTTCTAATTGCCCTGAATTATGCACAACTCTAAGAATGACTTGTAACTACTCTTGAATCATCAACTATGGTTATTCGCAGTCGATGGATCCTCCATGATTTAGTCTTGAACTTCAATGCGACACGTGCCATGTTTCCCACTTGACCTTTGCCCATCGAAAATTTATGATCAATGAGATTGTCAGGTGTTCCATTGATAGATCTTGTGGCTCAACTGAATAGTGATGGCCCACTTGAACTTATTAGGCTTCATGTCAATCGGGCCTTATAGGTAAGCATATTGTCATGACCTGATTTGGGCCATTAATTTCTTTAAGTTTGGACCCAGATTTTGGGTTTGATGTCAATTGCATGGCCGCATTCTACGCGGGCTTTTAATAAGTAAATAGGAGAAAAGTAGAAAAAAAATTCATCAACTTATTGCACTTATACTTTTCAATTTTAAACATTTCGATTGTGTCGATTGTGTCAATTGAGTCATAAACATTTTAACGATTTGTCAATGTAGTCTATCATGTCAATTATTGCCAGAAATTGCTAACATGAACTCTGGTTGTTCTATGACATGGCCAATGCTAATGTAGCTAATTTTTTTTTTAATTATTAATTTTTTCTTGTGTTTTCATTCATTTCTTTTCTTTTTTCCCAATTATGGTTCATTCAAGGGTGTCACAACAAAGGGCCTGCGCGCCCTCGCCAACCATAGGTGAGGGCATCAAGCCTTCGCTGGCCCACAATTAGAAAAAAAAAAAAAAAAAAAAAGAGGAAGAAGAAGAAAAGAAAAATATAAAAATAAAAACTTCAAAAAATTTCAAAAATTAAAAAATATAGAATTTGTCCACGTCAGCGTAAGTTGTACTACGTAAGATGGGCAACATTCATGTTAGCGATTTCCAGTCAATTGATCGAATAAACTTTATTAGCAAATCATCAAAAGGTTAAGACTCAATTAATATAATTGAAAATTTTGAGATTGAATTGGTACAAACGTAATATATTTAGGACTATTTTGATATCTTCCAAAGTAAATAGACCCGAAAAAATAGGCTCATCATGTCATGAGAGGTATACATGCTACACAAGCCATCGCTAAACCCAAGAATCAAGTCCATGGTATCTTTTTATCAATGCAGGATGAGCCATAAATGGGGTACGATCTATCCTTCTTACAAAATCTACCGATCTAAAACGGTAGTCACCAAAAGCAAATGCCCATATGAGATTTCTTTCCTTCGTGATGTGTAAGATTACGGCCCATGGAGGGTGTCAAATTGGCTAAGAGCGGTAAAGTGTATCTTCATTTAATGAATAGCAACGCCGAGGATTATACGATGGTCAAAATCATGATGCATCTATAAAATCGAGGCAGAGAAATGATGCAAATCCCTTATCAATAAAATGCGAAGCCTTGTCGAGAAAATAAAAAGAGAAAGCACTGTGCTAAGTAGATGGATATTGCATGCTTAAATCTCATCAATTGCGTGCAAATTTTTTCTAAGTAAAAAGGTCCTAGGCCAAATATTTAAATCAAATCAGTTCATGAGACTTTCGGGATATTTCATGAGTCTCCAAGTAGTTGGTTCTCGTCTCCCTAAATTATTGAAAAACAAAAAGGGCAACTAACCTCTTCACGATCTTGATTTAAATTGCTACTTGACAAATGAAATTTCTTCTAAACAAAGACACGTCATTACCTATTTTCAATCAACCAAACTACCGATCTATTTTCAGAAAATATGCTGAAAAGTCTAACTGAGCAGCTTGTCTTCTCTTTGTCCTGTGGAAGGACAAGTTGACCGGCGGAACTCCAGCGCGTTACTTTTCTTTTGGCTAAGCACGACGTGGCATCCACATCCAAGTTTAGGCAAATAAGTCGTCGTCGGGCGCTCGAATTCAAGTCACCGATATATTGTTATCATTTTGAGAAGACAATTGGAGAATTTTCCAAATCGGATAATGCCAGAAAAAGTTCATAATTTTGCTCGTGATTCCAAGAAAAAAGAAGAAAATCTTAGCCGGATGACGCCGGGAAATATGATGATTTTCTTCGCGGACTTGTTTATGCAGGCCATTAGGCCCGACCCTGCCCAAGTTATGAAAAGACTGCATTGAAACCTAGATGCCAATACGTACATACCATACACATGTATTATACATATATTTTGAGTGATCTTAGGTGTTTGCTACGAAAAGAAATAAAAAATACGTATACGGCAAGAAACGCACTCCAAGATCATGTCATGACACACGCGCACCATAGGTTTTCCTAATGTCAACACTATAGTCAAACTCTATGAAGTTTTTAAGTGGCACCCGTCTCGTTCAAAGTCTATAATTTATCCGACATAAATCGAGTCTTAAAAGAGAACTTTGCCTATATGATATCATTTAATTATAGTTGTAAACCAACAAAAGACGTCGAACTGTTTGCACCGTCACTGCCGTAATGAAGCACTTTTGATGAATGTTCATTTATTTTCCCTCGGCATTTATCGAAACGAAAAAATTATTTTAGTTAAACGAAAACTCATGAAGAAATTTGAATCAATTCCACATGTCAAAGATTTATGTATGCTAAACGAATCCTTGCTGTAGGTCTAAACGCTATAAAGGAGGGAAAACACTATAGTCAAACTCTATGAAGTTTTTAAGCAACGCCTATATCATTCAAAGTCTATGATTTATCCGGCGAAAATCGAGTCTTTAAAGAGAACTTTGCCTATATAACATGGTTTAATTATTCATGCAAGTTGCAAACCAACGAAAGCCGTCGAATTGTTTGCGCCATCATTGCAGTAATGAAGCACAATGAACGTTTATTTGTTTTCCATTGGCATTTATCAAAACGAAAATGTTATTTTTGCTAAACGAAAACTTATGAAGAAATTTAATTTAATTCCACATGTCAAGATTTACGCACGCTAAAAGAATCCTTGCTATTGGATTTCAAACGCTATAAGGGAGGGAAAACACTAGAACGAAGATTCCGGTGAAATCTATCGAATGTGGACTTAGACAAAAGAGTATACAGTTAAAGAAGGAATAAGAATACAATTGGCGATAAAACTTTCAATTGAACATACAAATACGACTCTCCAAACCCTTTCCACATAATTCGTGATAAATTCCTCAAAAGATGCTCTAATTAACATTGGATCTTGCTCCGATGTCAAGGAATCACAACGCAATGGTAGTAGCACATCTCACATTCATTTACCATTGAAATGGACACATTAATACATTAAAATGGGTTAACCATCTGTTGAGAATGCTAAACCTAAGCGTGCACCACCCACTCGTGGAGCAAGCCATTACTATTGGAGATAGAATTTACAGCGTGCCCACATCACTTAAGATGATTTGAGATTCGGTAATCAATCATCGTTCATTCTGTTTCGATGTCGAGACAAATTCGTTCTTGTGGGATGAGAGCACGTGCTATTGTAGCATATTGTGCTTTTATTATTCTATTGTACTGTTTGTAATTTGCTTTGTTTTGAACCTCTCATATATCATTTTGAGATCCTAAAGTATGAACGGAGTATTTACTTTCGATCCAAAAAAAAAATGTGTCGACCCTCTGGACATCGTGCCTTCGATTCTCGAGTAGCACTGGCAAGTCACTCTTACGCTAAGTTGGAAAAACTACGTTTCACGGCAAGTTAGTAGATACCGGGCCAACATTTCATATGTGTTGATGTGCAAACTTCGGTAGGTCCCTTTGCATATGCCAGCCTTAGATTCTAGTGGCTCTTTTAATACAATATGCTGCCAAAAATGTCCCAGAAAGAAATCGATAGGGTCAGCGAGTTCAAAGTCTCGAACTTTCGAAACATCTCGTCACTTTTCCCTTCCACGGACTCGAAAAAAGTCTCTGGAAAAAACCAGGAACTTCGTCTTCCTCGCGGGGAGGGAAGACTGTAGTCAGAGAGAATGATTAACATGTTTACTTCTGTCTATTCCATCTCTTTAAGTTTAATCATCGTATAGCCATATAAATGAAAATGCATTTCCAGTACTCTGTTTCGTTCTCAAGGTACTAAAAAACCCTCCGGCGCAATGGATCAGAAAGTAACTGGGGCCATTTCTCAGCTAAGCGTCGTCTCGTGACTTGATCAGTAGGGACGAACCCACGATTCTCGACGGGGTTGCAGATATCTCTGTGCTCTCCAATCGAACTTGGAAGAAAAACCCAGAAGAGTAAAAAGCAGGGGCGGTCAGAATTACCGGGAAAGATTCGAGTTTGACGAGTTCCGGCTGTTACTGTTGGGTCTCGGCATGAAAAGCCTCCCGCTCCATGATTGCGACCTCGCTGCGGGTCGAGAGCTTGTGCCGGCACGATCCGCCGAGGATTGAGATTCGTCGATCCGTCTCGCCTCGCTCGTGTTCGCGTCGGACGATTCGGGTTCCGAACCTCCGGGCAATTCGATCACCAGAAATGGAGAATCCACCGAAAACGACCTTCTCACCCGAACAACCCCTTCCTCCTCCTCCTCGACCACCAAACCCAGTTGACCGTTCTGACCACTGACCTCCTCAATCTCCTTCGGCAATCCACCGCCGTTGGGTTCTCCGGATTCGACCCCTTCCCCTGCTCCTGCTCCATTGCTGTTTTCGCCTCCGCCGACGACGGCCCCCGCCGCGCGATCGCCGCCGCCGCCGCCGCCGCCGCCGTCGAGGCGCTGGGAGAGACGCTCGGGAGGAGGGAGGGGGAGCGGGAGGGGGACGACGATCGCCGCGCGACAGAGGGGGCAGTTGGTGTGCGACCTCAGCCACGCGTCGATGCAGGGGACGTGGAAGGCGTGGCCGCACTTGGGCAAGATCCTCAGCGTCTCGCCGTCGCTGAACTCGCTCAGGCACACCGTGCAGTCGCTCCCTTCGACCAGGCCCTCGCCCTTCCGGTACTCGTACACCGAGATCGAGCTGATCGCCGCGGGGCTCAGCCCCACCGTCCGGATGTACCATATCGGGTGGTCCACCCGGCCCTCCTCCACGAACTCCTCCTCCCAGCCCCCGCCTCCCTCGCCGCCGTCCGGGGGCGGGTGGCCGCGGGATCGGCTCCCCCGGCGGCGGATGAGGCAGGACTTGGCTATGATGACGTAGTAGCTGACGAGGAGGAAGATGCCGCCCAGGAGGGCGATGACGACGATGACGGCGGGCGGCAAGGCGCTGGATCCTCCTCCGCCGTCGAAGGCGGGCGTGAAGGACGGAACCGGAGGCCAGTAGGGCGAAACGGGCGGCGGGGGGGAGGAGTACCCGTAGCAGCACGAGCCGCAGAAGCTCGGGCAGGAGTCGCAGGAGCTCAGGCAGGCGGAGTCCCCCGCCGTGGGGGATTCGGCGGAGAGGACGTTCCGGTGGGCCATCGCCGCCGCCGGCGAGCCAGTGAAGGCGTCGAAGACAGCAGAGGCACGAGGACGATCTGAGAGAGAGAGAGAGAGAGAGGGGCGCGAACTGCAAGGGTAAGAAAACAAGGGAAATCGAGGTCCTTTCGAGGGAAGGTGGGGAGCAGAGAGAGAAATGTAGAGAGAGAGAGAGAAAGAGCGTATATTATATTCTTTTTGTCCGGATGCGTGTCGAGGGTTAAAGTCAATGACGGCCATCACGCCACGGCGGCGTCGCTCTCCGCTTTTTCATTCATTATTATTATTATTATTTTGGTTGTACTTGTACATTGCCCCCTCTTCTCTTCTACTTTGTTTATATGCCCGTTTGATCTCTCCCGCCTCTCGCCAGGATGGAGAGATATATCTTATGTTCAACATTCGATTTTATCGGTCCCCAAAAGAGAAGAATCGGATAAGATTTTTTTGCTCATATGGTGATTTGGCTGGCACATTTCCCACTTGCAAAATTCGATGGCAACTTTCAACTTTATAGACAACTAGATTCGTTTTTCTCTCAATTACATGCGGATTATTCAAGACAAAAAATATCGAAAGTATTTTATGCTGGCGCTTTTTGGGAGGTAAGGTCCCAGCTTCTTCGTCATATCCCTTCATCAATTTATTAATCTACATCAGATCTATCTATAGACCTATCCTTCTTTTTTCTCTTAATTTTTTCAATGCATTACAGATACGTCGACTTATGTTGCCCATATGTCGTTACGAGAGATTAAGATTTTTCTTTCCCGTGTATTCTTTTTTGGTTTGCCCACACAGTTTTTCTTATGTATAATTACAAATTGAAAGGGATCTATCCTTCACATTAGCAAGATTTTTACTCATTATTATATTTAAAACGAAATAGGAACTTCTTTCAATAATTATCGGTTTTCTCAAAACTGGCTGTCTTGCACTAGCTAGTATTATGTCCTAATAACCATTGGGCCGGTGGCCGTCTGCTAATTGAAATGGCACTTGATTCATTATAAAATCATGAATTATAAGGTCGTTGTTTTCATGTGCCTTGAAAAAAATGATATCTAGCTTTTAAAGTCGGCCGAAAGTCGCCTATTTATTTAATAGGGAAAGTTGGATAAAAAGAGGAGAGAGGTGAGTGGCCCTGTCCAGTAGCAGCTGCATCTTGTATGTGAATGTGACCTCCCATGCCCTACCTAATGTGCTGATTGTGCTATGACTTCTCGTCCTATAATGGACCTTTTTGCTCATGGGGAAATAAAAAAATGTACAAAGAAAAAAAATTGAAAATCAGCTTGAATTTTGACCATCTAACTCCACCAGATCAATCGCACCACCGTTCTTTCATATGACGTCAACGACAAATAATTTGCTTATTACACATCTCACTCAGTTTCGCCATTCTTCCATAAAATTTCCAAGTTTCCATACATGTCTATTTATGAATCTTCTCCACGTTAGCCTGAAAGAGAGCATATCGATTTTTCTAACACAAGATTAATCGCACCACCGTTCTTTCATGTGATGTCTATGACGAATAGTTTGCTCATTATACATCTCACTCAATTTCGCTATCCTTCCCGAGAATTTTCAAGTTTCTATATACGTATATTCATGGGTCTACCTTCTCCATGCCGGCCTGAAAGAAAGTAGATCGATTTTTCTAACACGATCCGTGCTCGAGTTCACTTGCGTTTTCAATACGGTATATGGGATTGTTCATGCCTTTATCTCTAATAGAGAAAAATACGTTTTCATATACGGGGGAGTGTCGTGGAATACATCCAAGACGCAGGAAGAGAGCATACGCTTCCAACGTCTTTCACAAGAGTCAGCCGGCTTGTAGAAGTGTTGATTTTTCCTACAAGAAAGCGTCACTCGCAGAAATGGCCACAAGCGCAGCTTCCCCATTTACGTCTACCCCCATTTACCTTGTTGAGATAGAGAATATGCGTGTCTCGTTGGCTGTAGGAAAGCCCTAGGAATGTTGGTATCTATAATTAGGTGCAGCACAAGACATCGTCGGTCACGCCGCGCAGAAACTTCATGCTTCGGCAGTTCATCTTGTTCCTCTAGGCTGATGATCCCTTTCGCCCAGGGAAGATCTTCTTCTTACATGGAACAATGTCTGCTCGAGGTCGAAGCCGCCTTGCTAATCTCTCGAAGAGTCGACTCGTACTCCACAGTTTTCTCGCATCATGTCGAGTTAGTTAAACAGGTCATCCACTTCGACCAAAAAAAAAGATCATCCAAACATGCTCTGTTTATTTTGATCAAGTTGGAAAAAAACCTCAATCGAAGCATGATATGATAATTGCTTACCTGTTCAAGTAATTCAATTGTATTGGGCCCAGTTGAGTCGGACCAACTCAAACACGAACCAAACAATCCGGATAGTCTTTGTGAGGTAAGACTGGATATTTCTTTATCACCTTTTATTCGTGAAAATGACTTGCTTTATATGATTATTTACACAAGATCAATTACTTCTACGAAAGAACTATAATAATATAATGAATGCTCAATCATTAAATTCAAGGTCGATTATGAATTATTAAAAAATTCATAATGATAGTTCCTAAGTAAAGTATGATGATGGTTACTACTTTCTTAATTGTCATATTAGCCAGTAGTAATGGAAAATAACAAAAGGTTGGTAAGTTCCGGATCAAACTAATTGAACTTGACTCAAATACAACCCATCAATTTATCATTTTAAGTTTCTATTCAAGCAACTAGGGGTGATTAAATCTAGGGTGGGTCGGTTCCCACCCTAGAATATGAAATCAAACCCTATAGGGTCAATTCCCAATTTGTGGAACTAAGAAACAGCCCACCCAAACCTAAGACTGAATCGACTTATCTAGGCTATTTCTAGGGTCAATAAAGGAACTAGTAATTCCTTCTTCTTCTTTTTTACAAGTGGGAAATTCTCAATAGTCAAAGTCTCTTCTATTATTAGGATCAAGATTATCTTTATTAGGAAGTAAATCAAAGGGAAATTAACATATATAACAAACAATCTTATCCATCCATAATTTAAGGATTTTAACAATTCACTCTTTCACTGATCATCAAATCAATGAAGGATCAAGTTGCTTATGAAAAAAAAAATGTACACCAAATTTGTTTGGTATAATTACTCCAGCTTAAACTACTCTATTTGAAAGGATGCCATCTTAATGGGCCAGTAATTTCAAATGCTCGATTTTGAAAGATGCCACATTAATGCTTACCATTTTCAATGGCTAATGATGCCTTTTCCACTTAAATAATTTCTCCTATTTTCTTTTCCCTATCTATGTTATTTCTTCCTTTTCCTTTTCTTCCAAATGTTGATGCTAGCAGTTGGGGGGGGGGAGATTTGGAGGTCGTGCCTAATAAGACAATGAAAAAATGGCTAAGTAACACCAACATTGACACATGACATGACACGATATAACACGTTGACATATTGTTTCTCTAAAAATTGAAAATTTCAATACGTTGAAATATATTGTATATTAAGTATATTTATATTTATATATATATGATAAATTATCGTTTTATTATTATTTGAATCAAATTAATTTGATTCAAATTCACAAATAAATAATAGAAAAAGAGCCTAAAATGTTAATATCATTCATTGTTTCAATTTGATAAATTCAACTCCATTATAATAATTCATGAAACTTGAAGAGAAAAAAATAAGCAATCCACATTCAGGAATCGCGTGTCAAAACATAAGAGAAAAAAACAAACTCGAGGGGTGAATTATATGTTACAGGAAATGAGAGTCAGAAAAGAATAGAAGATTAGGTTTTTCTTCTTTCCCCATTTATTTTTATTTTTTATTTTTTACATATTTACATTTTGATCCCTCATTTATTAAAATTATTTAAAATTGACTCTGTGCATGTCAAAATCACGTGTTGAGATTCCAAACTCTCATGTCGAAATTTCGGACTCGCATGTTGTAGAGTGTCGGGAGAATTGATTCCGACACCTATTGATCGAGTATCAAAGAGTATCGAAAATTGTCCGAGACATATCAGAGTGTTTAACATGACGCAAAAGCTCTGAAATTATTGTTGCTTCCTAGGAAGAGAGAGCGAGCATACTTGGGGCCAAAGATCTACAGAGAAAAGACAGTGTAAATGCTTATGCTTTTTTAGTTTTTACTCCTGTACGGATTTAATCTCTTTTTGTTTTTGTCTTTTAAAAACTAATCAAAATCTGGAATATGATATGAATTATAGAAAATCATGACAACAATTATGGGTAAATGTACGTGAACACCAGTATAATATGAAAGTTTTAGGTATTTTGGGTTAAAAAAAGAAAGGGTGTTCGCCATAAATCTAAATTAAGCAAATAGCAAGAAAGCAAAATTTTATTCGGACACGTTTTGACATCCAAGATTTTATTAAATGAATATTAAGCATATCAACTAATTTCTTTTTTCATTTTGCCTGAACGATTATTATGTGCATTTGACTTGCAATAGTTTCTCCAAACACATTCTTACGCCACTACTCCTAAGGAGCCAGAAGTGTGCCTTCTTCTAAGCTGAGACGTAGTATCTAGTTTTCGTTCATGGATTGTCTATCCAGGAAGAACGTATTCCGATGGATTGGATCCTCCATCTCTTCCTAAACGACTGGCATTGCCCTCAACCTCGATCAAGATTAATCTACATTGCCCTTCCAATAGTTCTGTCGATTCACAAAACATGCTAAGAATCATTCATAGGAGGATGCTGTGAAGTCGAAATTAAATGAGTGAAGTGAGCATAAGAAACAAAAGAATCATCAACGACTGCTTCAAAGTGATTACAAGTGGTTTGACATGCGATTTGCTGAGTCAATGAGTACATTCCGAGGAAAATTATGACTCTCATCGCACGTCTACAACTCCGACGAAGCGATGCTGCGATGCTGGTTGATCTCGCCCCAACAAACACCGCCACCATATGGAACCTCGACATGGAGTTTGACAACCATACTCATCCTAAAACCCTAGATTGATGTAGATATGTGGTCCATGTCTTCTAATGATGGGAGGTGACTGACAACGACGATCATTTCTGATCAAAGGCTGACATGAGTGTACGTGTGCATGTGTGCGAGAGAGAGAGAGTTGAGGTGAGAGAATATTCGGTGGTGGCTTCTCACCCACCCACCATTAGGTGCATTTTTTTTAGTTTAGCCAATCGCCACTTGACACGAAATCACAATAAATTGAAAATATACTCATCAATTCTTTCTCTCACTTTGTCCTCCTCCTGCTAGAGTCACCTCTGTGCATCCACCGGCGATGCCCACCAGGCCAACACTGCTGCGCATCCAAACCAGACCACCCCTCCGTCATCCTTGTTGTTTAGCTTCATCTTTGCCGGAAGAGCGTCCATCTCCATTGTCTTTATGGTCATCTTTAACCGTTTTTGGCCTAAGCAAATGGCCAAATCTATAAAAATAGAAGTATCTTGAGAAAAAAATTATGGGGAAAAATCTTTGAGACAGGGAAGGGGCCGTGGGTTTTCAATATAGTATGCAGCGTTGTTCATGCCTTTATCTTTAAAATAGAAAAATACGTTTTCATAGAGGGGGGAGTGTCGTGGAATACATCCAAGACGCAGGAAGAGAGCGTGTGCTAAAGGACCGATTGATCTTATCTGTGTTCAACGTCTTTCACAAGAGTCAGCAGGCTTGTAAAAGTGGTGATTTTATCCCTACAAGAAAGCATCACTAGCAGAAATGGCCACAAGCGCAGCCATCCCATTTACAACTACCCCCGTTTGCCTTGTTGAGAGAAAGAATATGCGTGGCTCGTTGGCTGTAGGAAAGCCCTAGGAATGTTGGTATTTGTAATTAGGTGCAGCATACGACATCGTCGGTCACGCCATGCAGAAACGTCATGCTTCGGCAGTTCACCTTGTTCCTCCAGGCTGATGATCCTTTTCGTACAGGGAAGACCTTTTTCTTAAATGTTAAAATGTCTGCTCGAGGTCGAAGCCATCTTGCTAATCGCCATTGTTCTTGCGTTATGTCGAGTTAGTTAAGCAGGTCGTCCATACATGCTCTGTTTATTTGATCGAGTTGGAAAAACCTCGATCAGAACATGATATGATAATTTGCTTGATACCCCGAATGTACCCATAACAATTAATTCAATTTTATGGCCAATTTAAGTCGGACCAACTCAAACATGAACCAAACAATCTGTTTAGTCTTTGTGAGGTAAGATTGGGTTTTTTATTGCCTTTTATTCGTGAAAATGACTTGCCTTATATGATTGTTTACACAAGATCACATACTTCTACAAAAGAACATATAATAGTATAATGAGCGCTCAATTATTTATTTTATGGATAAATAAATGCAATGTCGATTCTAAGTCATTAGAAAAATTCCTATCGATAGTTCCTAAGCAAATTATGATCATGGTTACTACTTTTTTAATTGTCATATTAGTCAGTAGCAGTAGACAATATCAAAAGGATGGTAATAACCGGATCAACTAATCGAACTCAATTCGAACACAACCCATCAATTTATCATTTCAAATTTCCAATCAAGCAACTAGGGGTGATCGAATCTAAGGTGGATTGGTTCCTACCCTAGAATCTAGAATCTAATCAAACGAGGTCGATTCCTAGTTTGTGGAATAGTGAAATGACACACTCAAACCCAAGACCGAATTGACCTGTCCAAACCGTTTATAGGGTCAGTCAAGGAACTAGTAATTCCTTCTTCTTCTTTTTTACAAGTGGGAAATTCTCAATTTTCAAAGTCTCTTCCATTATTAGGATCAAGATTCTCTTCATTAGGAAGTAAATCAAAGGGAAATTAACATTTATACAAATAACCTTATCCATCCTTAATTTGAGGATTTTAACAATTCACTTTTTCACTAATCATCAAATCATTAGTGGATCAAATTGTTTATGAAAAAGAAGAATTGTACACCGATTACATATGCTGTAATTACTCCGGCTTAAACTACTCTATGTGAAAGGGTGAAATCTTGATGGGCAAGTAATTTCAAATACTCTGTTTTGAAAGATGCCACATTAATGTTTGCCATTTTCGATGGCTAAAGATTCTTTTCCACCTTCAATAATTTCTCCTCTCTTTCCTTTTTCCTATCTATGTTTTTCTTTCCTTTTCCTTTTCTTCCAAATGTTGCGGCTAGCAGCGGGCGGCAGGCATCTGGAGGTGGTGCCTAGCCAGACAAGGAGAAGAGAGAGGGGTCCTTGGGGCCAAAGATCTATGGAAAAAAGACATGAAGTGTAAATGCTTACGCCTTTTCAGTTTTTACTCTTGTACGAATGTAACCTCTTTTTGTTTATGTCTTTTAAAAACTCATCAAAATCTGGAATATTATATATAAATTTTAGAAAATCATGATAACAGTTATAAGTAAACGTACTTGTCGACACTAGTGTAGTATATTATGAAAGTTTCAGGTGTTCTAGGGCCAAGAAAAAATCAAAGGCATTCGTTGTGATCTAAACTAAGTAAAGAGCAATAAAGTAAAAGTCTATTCATACACACATTAACATCCGAGATTTGATTTTACTAAATATTAAGGATCCGTTTGTTTTGCAGAAAATATCACGTTTTTGAAAAATATTTTCCGAGAAGCAATTTTCCAAGAAAATAACTATATTTTCCGGCGTTCGGCCAAAACCTAAAAAGGAGCGGAAAATATTTTCTATTGTTCATTATCTGATTTGATTTTTTGGAAAAAATTATCAAAAAAAAATCGAATTTTAATTTTTTTAATTGACCAAAAAATTAATTTAAATATATATATATTTTTAAAAATTGAATTTTTTAATTATTTTTATTTTTTAAAAAAATTAAAATTTTATTATTAAAATTGTCCTTTTTCTTTATTTTTCTTTTCCTTCCTCCTTCCTCTGTTGCCGCGTGCCTTGACGATGGCCGACTGCTCGATTACCGACCAAGACGCAGATTGGCGAGCTTGAGACTTGGCCAATCTAGACTAGCCCGAGCTTTGTCGAACCAAGTGAGTTCAAGCCTTGCCCTCGCCGGATCTAGCCTCGAGCAAGGAGCTTGCTGGCTGGGAAGAAAAAGAAAAAAATTTAAAAACTCAATTGTTTAAGAAAAAAAAAAAAAAAAATAAAATTAAAACACAAAAATAAAAGGAAAATGTGTTTAGTTAAAGAATGTGAAGTGGAAGAAGTTATGGAAATTGTTTTCCATTTTTTGAATATGTTTTTTCTAATAGTGAAAAATATTTTATTTAACTAGTTCATTTTCAGTGAAATGAATGTCACAAAATTCGGAAAACATTTTTTCCGAAAATTATTTTTTGTGAAACGAATAGAGCCTTATCTCGACTACTTTCTTTTTTGATTTTGTGGATACGATCATTACTCACACTTGACTTGCAATAGTCTCTCCAAATACGTTCTTACGCCACTACTCCAAAGGAACCAGAAGTATGCCTTTCTCTAAGCTAAAACGGTAGTATCTGGTTTTTGTTCGTGGATTGTCTATTTAGGAAGAACCTATTTTGATGGATTGGACCATCTCTTCCGAACTGACCGACATTGCCCTCAACCTCGATCAAGATTGATCAACACATCCCTTTGAATGGTCATGTCGATTAACAAAACATGCTAAGAATCATTCATACGAGGACGCTGTGAAGTCGAAATCAATTGGGGAAACTGAGCATAAGAAACAAAAGAACCATCAACGACTGACCATTCTAGGTGTTTACGAGTGGTCTGACATAGGATTTGCTGAGTCAATTAGTGAGTTTCCAGGAAAATTAAGACCTCCATCACATGTCTACAACTCTGACGAAGCTATACCGGCTGATCTCGCCCCAACAAACACCACCACCAAATGGGAACCTCGGTATGGAGGTTGACAACCATCCTCAACCTCCGAAAATCCTAGACTGATGTAGATATGAGGAGGCCTATGGCTTCTAACAAGAGACTCATAATGACAATCATTTCTGATCAAAGGCTGACATTAGAGTACGTGTGTATGTGCGAGAGAGAGAGAGTTGAGAGAGGGTTTAAAGGATTTGGACTTGGTGATATTTCCTAAAGTAACAAGTGGACGTTTACGCACGACGTATATTCGACGATGCATCGAGAAGGGTAGGAGATGCGGATAGAAACACGGAGCAGGCTCCGCTTCCATGACTTAATCAAAACTGTCTAGAAGAACCGACTTTCTCTTTCTTTCAAACTTGATTAGTTGATAATGCATCGACTCATCTTAGAAAATCTCCAACTATGTCTATCAAATGATGCGGTGGTGGTCACATCCTTTAAGAGAGATCTCCGTGCAAAGTTCTTTCTATATATCTCGAGGGCTTCCTTGCTTCCTTTTCTCTCTTTTTTGTGGTTGGAAGGATTAAGCAGACATTTGTTTGAATTTTGTTCAAATTTTGGAAAATGCGTCTTCAAGTCGACGTCATACCCCCTTAAACCTTCTTTACAACTCTAAATTAGACAAAAGGGAAGGTGGGGTTGCATAGCTGGTCATGATAATCGATAGAATCATGGGGGAAACCAACATGGACTGAGTAAAACCACAAGTGGGTTAGGTGGTTCTTCCCACGCAAACACATACGATATTCAAACTCGCGTTAAGAAACGTGTTTCAGAAAAAAGAGACCGAGCTACGATCTTGACTTTATATATAAACTATTGATTTGCATTAGACCTTGAATTCTAATTTTCTGGCAGCAAACCTTGTCTTGGCAGTAACATATATCTCGTTCGCACGTTTACCATCCAATAATAAACATCTCTCCCCCAATCCCTTTCGTCTCCAAATCCAAACCATCTCCTTTCTCTTTCTCAAATCTCCAACCCATCATTAAGAGTGCTTGAGGCTGCACACAATCCGCAGGAAACAGAGACGCCTATGTCGACGACGAGGCTCGTAACCTTGTCCCACAGTTTGACTGGCATGGATGCCAGTCGGAGAAGGCCGTTTGGCAACGGCCAGACAGATGGATCGTCGCCAGTTTGCAGATAGAAGAAGCTTGACGTCTCTCAGTGCTCGACAGAGTGCTCGAAGAATGTGAGTATTATCTTTATTTTCCACGGTTTCAAGATACTAAGTTCTGAAATTAGTTCTTCTGACTAGATATCGGCAGATTTAGAACTGATGTCTTTGTATCTAGGGATGTGGCTGTTCAGAGCAGTGTCGATCCAGTGCCACATCTTCCATCCGATCCATCTCCAAGTTCTTGGTAAGTTTTACTGGGTCCAAGATCTTTCTAATTGATAAAACCAGGTCCTGGTGTACAAATATACATTCGTATGGCTTTTCTTCTTTTTGTTAGCTCTTGCTGAAACTGGAATTAGCTCTTTACATGGCAGGAAATTATGGGTTCTGGGGGCGTTTGTATCGGTGATTCTACCATTTTGGAGGAACAAATGGGGTCCCTTGTGGAAGCTGAAAAGTGAGTCTAAAATCGACAAGCTTATTATTGTTGAAATCTGAGCATGAGCTTGATAAGCATGGGAAATGAATTTTGAAATTCTGGCAGATAAGGCTGAAGCGGTGGTCGAGACGATGGACCACGTAACGGAAATCGTGGAGGAGGTGGCAGAGAAGGTGGAGCATGTGGCGGAGGAGGTCGCCAAGCACCTCCCGGACGGCAAGCTGAAAGATGCGGTGACCTCGGTGGAGCATGTGGCGGACATAGTGGGCAAGGATGCTCATCTCGCTGAAGATATCATCGACAAGGTCTCATTTAATCCCACATCTTTCTTCATCAATGATCAAACCCATTTTTCTACAATTTACAACCTTGCCTAGGAGTTGTTGCAGAACGTCTAGATCTGCCAAATTTGATTACACAATTTGGTGCTTGAAAAAGCAACGTTGACTAGAATTTTGGGGGCTATTATGAATGCTGATTTGATTAACACCTAATCACGTGCAGGAGGAGGTCAAGATAATTTTCATTTTGCAAGTGTCCATTTTTATAATTAGAACAAGTTTCCAATTTATTATTATTTTTTTAATGAGATCCAAGATGGAGAATCTCTTTGCAAAATATAACCCACTTGCTTATAACCTTTGACCACCGCCATGTATGAGCTTGCTTACATTACCTTCTTTCCAAGTCCCGCTAGTCCAACTCAACGGCGTTAATCATGTAAAATCATGATTAGACGACGGCTGGGATTATTGCCGTTTGTCATGCAATTATCATTTTTCGCCCATTAATGGTGGGTTTAATGGGGGATTAAATCTATGAATTATACAAATGGAATTTGAATTGCAGGTGGAGGAAGTGGAGGAGGAAGTGGACTCGTTCATGGAGCCAACCAAGGTTAAAGACCGAGATGGCGAAATCTCCAAAGGAGGGGATGAACAAGATCAGAAGAGCTAGCAGTTTTTACATAAATATAAGGAGGTTCTTTAGCATTTCGTGTTTAAATGTAAAATTTGATTTGTACCCAGTAAATAACATATTTTTTTTATAATAATGAGGAAGCTCGATTTAGATAGGCAAATTGTATGTCCTGTCTCAAATAATAAAACATGTATTGATTCCATAAAAGACCCCGTTTTTCTTGTCTCAACTCTCTACGTTGTAGTTTTGAATCTTCTTCATGCCCCAAAGTCGTTAAAGCAAGGTTTGAAGGGTTGGCGCTGACTCTTGCTCATCAATTTCCTTTCCGATTTGTAGTTTGGATGCAAGTGCGGCGTCAAGAAAAGTACAAGCATGGGGACCTACATCCGATTTCACGACACCAAGTGTACATAATACATAATCCCACGCCGAAGTCACTAATTTGAATTTCGATACGCGTATCATTAATCATAAGGTTAACATGATTTTTCTCCGTTCGGGGTAGAGAGAGAGATTCCTGCCTGCCGGGTTGGACCGGATGGGATTGGAGTTCAATCAGACCAGGTGAAGTAGGTTCAACTATCCAGATTAGCTACGTTGTGCATATGTTAGTCACGATATGATATCTCTAAAACAATTAAGTCGCACTTGCAAGATCACAGCAAAAAAAAAGGAAGAAGAAGCTTGGGAGCCACGCTTTATACTTGTGGATGGAATCTTACTTCGTAACCATGGAAGGAATGATTCGCATGCATGCTTAGAGGTCAATTGAGCCGAAACACTTACTGTTATTAAAAAAAAAAAAAAAAAAAAAAACAGAATGAATTCAAAATTGATGAATTCTGAATAATTACCTTAAATTTGATATCAGCATGATGATTACGTGCAAGATATGCAATAATATTTATTACGGTTACATCGTTTAATCTTAGAATAAGTGGACTGAAAATTTTAAAATTTCTCGCGATGATACAATTGAGTCACAAAACTTGGTATATTTAAGTTTAAAACTTGTCGAATGTGTAATCAAATTCTAAAACTTTCAAAAAGTACAATCAATAAAATATTCTTTTGGATCAATTAGACAAGTTTTAAAATTTAATTGCATTTTCTAAAAATTTTAAAAGTCAAAGCACTTTTTTGACAAATTTTAAAATTTCCAATACACTTATCTCTAAATCGTTTTTAAAATGCCAAATCGACAATCGCTATCTTTGGCAAGAAAATTGGGTGGGCAACATTTTTGAATCGGATTCTACAACTGATCTAAAAGCTGATGCGCAAGCGATTGAGAAAATCTCTTGTGGGCTTGAATCACACTCTTAGAATTCCATTTCCATTTAATTTCTATAGATTTAATATATATATATATATACACGTATGTATGTATATATGTATGTATATAGAGCACGATAAGCAAATTGAGAATGTTCAACGAAAGTTTTTATTTTTATTATCATTTCCAGCTAATTGAGCTCTCAATTAATGTGCCGGTATAATGTTCGGGGAACACAAATGAAAGTTTAAGCTAATTAAGGACTTTGATTGGCGGTCACCTACTCTAATATTACCTGTACGTAACTCTAAACACAATTAAAAAATTGCTGATATCACCAAAAATCCTAAAATTATACCATTATTACAGCAATATTCAACTTTTGGTGACGCCAAAATTACCAAGCGTTTTATTGGTTAAAAAAAAACCCTCAATTCTACCCATGAAATAAATACCCAAATTTTTGTCATGATGTTATAAGTTTGAGTTATTGGTGACACGAAAATAAATTTGGGATATTACTATATTAATAATAAATGGTATTTTCGTCATCCTGGTAAATGTTCGGGGTTTTGGTGATATAAAAAATAATTTGTATATTTCAGTGGCAATGGACATAATTTGGGATCAGTGGTGGTATTTTCAGGAAAAGAAAATTAGCAAACTGTAAAAACAGATGGAAAAGAAAAGTGAAGAAAAGACCACAATCTTCAACCGTCACTTCCTCCGTTCGTCCTCGGGCTGTTAATATGGACACAAGTCCACGCACTATGCCGGCCGAATCCTATGCCGTCGCTTTCATTGCTAATGCTAGGTGACGCCAGACCGGCCTTGCTTCTTTATATAAACTGATCCATGAAGGAAGCAATAAAGCCAGCAATCAGATACAATCTCACAGATAAAATGAAACCCCAATTCCTCATCATCTTCCCTCTAGCATCCACCACTACCGCGACCAGTCGGAAGTAGGGAGAATTACAAAAAAAATTATAAACCTATTGCAATTGTGTGTCAATTCGATCATAAACATTTTTTTTTTGACTAATTTAATCATAAACTTTTTATAATTGTGTCAATTCAGTCCATCCCGCCAAAATTAACCAGCCGGCGTTGACGTGGACGCCAACCGGGGACAAATGGCTGGCCGACGAACGCCGATATGGCAATTTTTAAAATATTTTTTAATATTTTTTTCGAATTATTTTATTTTATTTTATTTTGAATTTTTTTTTCCCAACCTTCTCCTTCCTCTAGCTGGCCGAGGCAAGGGCAACCAAGGTCGCCCTCACCGGATCTCGCGACGACGGCAGCCCGCCGACCACCGGCAAGGCTCCCCCCCCACCGGCCACCGGCGAAGGCAAGCCTTACCTAGCGACAACGAGGCCGCTGTCGCCGGATCTGGTGAGGCTCGACCTCACCATGGATGGGCGAGGCTGAGCCTCACCAGATTTGGCGACGGCAGCCTCGCAGTTGCTGGGTGAGGCTCACTTTCGCCAGTGGCCGGCGGGAGCAAGCCTCGCCAGCTAGAGGAAGGAGAAGGTTGGGGAAAAAAATTTAAAAAAAATTGAAAAAAATTGCCACATCGGTATTTGTTGGCCCGCTGTCCCTGGCCGGCCAATTTTGGCCGGATGGACTGAATTGGCACAGTTGTAAAAGGTTTAGGATTAAATTGGCAAAAAAAAAATTATGATTGAATTGGTACAATTGCAATAGGTTTATAACTTTTTTAGATAATTCTCCCGCCGAAAGTATCGACTCGGGGGGATGGCGGCTGATCAAGGAAATCAATGCACGCATATCAGAGAAATAGCCAAGCTCGCGGTCACCGAGTACAACAAGTCAGTCCAAGGCTAGCCTGCCGTTTACAAAAACTGTTAAAACGCAAGAGTCTCGAACAGTCTGCGGGACCAATCACCAGCCTGTCATGGCCGAGAGGGGACGGAGATTCGATGAATAAATATGAGGCTGTCGTCTGGGAGGAGCCATGGGGAGCATCTCACTAAGTTTGCATCCTTCAAGCGGGAGATCTGGCAACTGTTTTCCTTAGCGAAATCAGGAATAACAATCGAGGATATGAAGTGGCGTCAGCTTGTGTATTTGTCTTTGTGTTAACTTGTGTAGTACTTGTGTTTGCGTTGCGTTGCGTTGCTTGATCTTAAACTTAAGAGAGGTACACAAGCAAATGCTAGATATCACTGAAATTTTACTGTCAAGTAGTGACCTGACAATTACAGGTGCTTCAACAAGCCAAAATCATTCCATTCATTGATTATCACTTGTCTTAGCACTCAATAGAATACTTATCTTATGACTTGGTAAATGGGTTTTAGCGGGACTTGTTACAGCTGTTTAAAATTTCTCAAGGTCTTCAGCAATTGCTTAGTTGCTGTGACCTCACTAATGTCTTCATTAAGCTCATCAACTGGGCTCAGCATATTCCAAACCCATCCAGCACGGAAATAATATTAAATATCTTTACAAAGAAACTAGTAAAAGCGAATGCATATATATCTATACCCAGAGGGAAATACAATCAAGTCCTACAGCTTGTCCTTAATAGGTTTTTCATGCTAGAAATCTTTTATCCTGACCTAGAAAAAAAAATCAATTAGAAGGCACGTCTGAGTTTTGATATAGGAAACCCTCGACGATGAATTTAGGATTTGATTGCATGTCCTTTCTTGAGTGTTAATAATAAATTAGCCAAAATCAAGCTCTAGATACTCAAATGATTGACCGTCAAAATGTTAAGGAGTAATTCTGTACTCTTCATACTCCAACAAGCTAGTGCCACCTCCGTCAAACCCATTAGAGTAGCCCATCTATGGTCGTCGAATCTCTCTTTAATGTCGATTACACACTACTCAAATACATTGCCCGAAGAAATAAAATTTCTTTTTATCTATATGAAGATTACATATATAGTAGATCAGAAATAGACATAATGCATCAATTAAAAAGAAAATTTTCAAGTCATAAAATAGCTTTACAATTTACGACTCCAAGCACAAGATTATGACCAAACTTTCCCTTTTTCCTCTCTTTATTTTTAAAAAAAAAAAAAAAAATCATACCCTATTTAGAGCAAAACATTTTACAATAAAATTTCCTTTTTCCCTCATTTCCTCCGTTTTTTTTTTTCTTTTTTCCAATTTTCCAACGCGAATCCACCTTAAGTACGGTCGGTCTCGCCTCTCAAACGGCTAGCCCCCTTCTTTTCAATTTGAATCTCTTCAGTCTTCGGAAAGACAACGCTCCGGAAGAAACGAAACGCTTCCCCCTTTTTGAGCTCTTCGAAACCCTAATTCTTCCCCCAAATCCCTCGCGCTCATCCACCTCCTCTTCCTCTCTCCGGATTCCCCGACCCCATCGTCGGAGGCTCCGCTTCCTTCAGCCCCCTCCGCCGGCCGGCCAGACCTCCGACGACGACATCGGGTTTCGCCGGAGGCCGCGGAAAGAATGGATCTTCCCCCGCAGATCGACGACTGCATCAAGGACGCGATCGATCACACCTTGGGCCTCCCCGTGTCGGTGCAGACCCTCGAGTCGAGGCTCTGCGCCTCCGAGGAGGTCCAGAAGCGGCTCCGCGAGGAGTGCTCGCTCCTCCGCTCCAGATTGAGCGAGAAAGACGGCCTCGTCGAGCGCGCTAGGGTAAGATAAGATGATTCCTCAATTATGTGTTTTGATGTGTTCCTCGTAGACTTTTGCGCGTGGGTCGAATTGGGTTGGTTTTTTTCTTTTTCTTTTTCTTTCTTTTTTGGGATGATGCTTATGGGTGTGGATGGGGTTGGTTCTGCCCCATGGGAATGCGGCAGGCCGAGGCGTGCATGAATGCGCAGGCGTTGAAGAAGTTTGTGGAGGAGAACCAGAAACTGGCAGCGGAATGCGCTAATTTGCTGGCTCAGTGTAAGAAATTGGAAACCGAGTGCGCCCTGTACGACCATGATCGGGAGGCATTGATGGATTTTGGCAACGAGGTAGAAGAGCGGGCCAAGGAGGCAGAGGCGAGGGTTCAGGAGCTGGAGGAGGAGGTGCAGCGGTTGACAGATGAGGTGCAGTATTTCAAGCACAAACATGATACTCTTGAGGTATGCTGGTGCTTTCTTCTTCCTATGTCAACTCATTGTTCTGGTGTGCTTGTAAAGCACTAATTTTTGCATTTTATATAGCCTTTCCATCAAATAGGTGTATCAAGTCCTAATCCTTTGATAGGTTTTGTTCGATTCATGAACCCTTACTAAGTAATGTTTTGAAAAACAAGCATTGGGTGGGGAATTTCTCTTGTGAACTAATGGTAAATGTCCCTTTTTTTATTACTTTGTGATGAGTCATATTTACAGAGGATTGCATCTGTTTGCAACTTGATAGTAATCATATTAAACAATGATTGGTCGAATTGAAGCTGAACGCCTTGAAATATCAAGGTCATAGTTTCTTGGCTTGGTTCATTGTTTTTCTTTTTGAAATTTGGTGAAGAATTGATTGCTTGTTTGCATATTGCGGTAATATCAAAAGGTGTTATATTGTACTGCTGTTTTGTGGGAAGGGCTCTAGGTGGTCCTTCTTTCTTGGGCAGAAAGAATGAACAGCATATGTTGTCTCTCTCATTGTAAAATAGCTCCATTTGCATGGATAAAATAGTGGCGGATATCGTGGTGTCATGTAAAATTAGTCTGAACTCCTCGTTTTATATACAATGATTAAATGTTCCAGCAAACATAGGATCTTTTATAACAAGCTTATGCAGATAGTTAGGAGAGACTGTCTGTGATTCTTTAAACAAAACCATGCTGGAGGTACATATGAGATTATTGTGCTTTACAAACCAGGCAAGGGGGAGTCCTTGAATTTGGTCATTTCTTGATGTGAACCTTTCATCTGAACAGAGTTTTCTTAGCTAGATTTTTTTCTTTTGCTTCACTTTACTAATTCTCAGTGCAAGTAGATTTTGTTAGGTGAAACTATTTATTTTTATTTCCATGTGGGTCTTGGTGCTCCATCTTTAATGGATCAGGACATAGCAACTTTGCATTTATGTACCATAAGGGTTTTACTCTTTATTAGTTGCAGAGGATTACTCATTTATTATTTCTTTGAAGGATGAAGAGACTTCAGAGAGCACCACTGTGGAGGAGAAGTTAGTCGAATCAATCATCTCAACATTGGTTAGTAAAGATGCAGGAGCATCAGCATATTCATTTTTGGAGGCAAATAGTGCACATGAATCGTGTCGAGAATTGTTAAAAATGTGGAACCGGTGAGTGCTCATTTTTTTGGTTGCCTTTAATTTTGTGCTTTGTCAGCATTTCCAACACTTGACTAGATGCAGCCACATTCCCACACTTTTGATGGCACTGCTGCAAGATGCAAAGATGACATTTCCATTCAATGCAAAGATGAAGTTGAAAGTGACACTCTTGTTTATAATGTAGCCTAAGGCCGGCAACCCAGATAGTTCTTTCATTGGCTGCTGAGATGAAGACACTGGAGAATGATAAGGAAAATCTCAGAATTAACCTTCATAAAGCTGAGGAGGAGGTAAGAAGTTCTTTGAGGGCTCAAATTGTTGTAAGATGTCTTTCTGAGAATAGTCTTAGCAATATTTAATTTTTGTAGGTAAATCTTCTCTTTCAAGAAAACAATGTTTTAGATGAAGAAAATAAGAGGTTACTGAGGCACTACCAGAAAGAAAGGGACATTTCTGGTTCTGGTGGGAGAATCACAGCTAGTGCTCCTGCAAAGGTTAGAACAAAGATGAGAGCTTTGCTTAATTTTGTGCACCTGCAATTCTGAACTTCTGCTAAGTTGACTTCAATTGGTTGCAGTCTAACAAGAGAAAATCAAGCCCTAAGATGAGTAGCCCAGTCGAGAAGAGGATTGATCTCAGTGATGTGGAATCACCAAGACGACCTTTGTCACCATTGAAACAGAATTCTCCTGATTTTAGGATGTACAAGAAGTAGAGGCTCATTCACATGTATCAACTGACCCGATTTTCTTTCTCTTTTTTTTTGGTGCCCCGGCCATTCTTTGTATCTGAATAGCATCTTGTCAGAATCAAAGATCGATTGAAATTACTGGCAAGATATGGGTGGTTATAGTTCTTGAAGCAACTTCAATTTTCTTCTCCTTTCAACAACAGAAATTCGTGTGACGTGATGCTCCTGCACTATCTTGAGATGGTGAATTGTTTCACCGTTACTCATATTATTGTGCTTTTCAAATAGAATTTATAAGAGGAATGAAGACCTACTGATGCCACTGTATAAATCGTTCTGGATTGGCACATTTTGGCTCTACTAGATGTTATGCTTTTGCTACTTTTAGGGATGTTTAGCCTGCTGATTTCATTGGATGGTGAGGGGTGAACCAGTGCTCTTCCTGTTCGTACCATCTTTGCCTGTAAATTTTCTTGCACGCTCTAAAGCTTTGCCGTGTCACTTCATTAATGGAGTTTTCTTTTAAATTTTTAATTTTGGTTTAAGCTTTTGTACAGCTCATTTCGCATAATGCCTGACCTAAATAGATGCTAAAGTGCGATAGTGACGTAGTAATTTATATTTGTAAAGTAATGTACCATTATAGTACGCCCTCAAAAGATCAAAAAGGAACACGTCATCTTATACCATGAAAGGCGTAGTCCTGTTATTTTGGGTCCGTGAGCTTTTTCAAAGTTGACCCATCAAGAGCATCGATGAACTCAAGGAAGGCAAAGGGAGATAAGGTAAGTTCATTAAAAGAATCGCTTATAATATATTTCTTTTTTCAATGGTAATTCAAATGAATATGTAAAACAAATGAATAAAAAATATTGGTTTTTTAAAAATTAAATACAATAGTGGTTTGTGACAACATCAAAAGTAAAACCCTCTTCGATTAAAACGGAAAAAAAAAAACCCAAAACCCTCTCTGACCAAAACAGCAAAACCCTCGAACAGTGGACAATCCTGTTTAGGGCAAAGGGAGAGACCAGGACTGGCGGGGGGGCGAGAGATACAACGGTCAAAGCTGCAACTGCTGCCGTCGGCTCTTCTTCTCCTCCTCCTCCTCCTTCTCCTTCTTCGTTTTCAAAGAAGCTTACTTTAACGACATTGGGTAAGCTCTCAAGCCCACGCGCCGTCACCCATCTCCTATCACCACCTCCCCTGGCATCTCGCCTTCTCTGTAAGTCTCCCTCTCGTCCTGTTCTTGAAATTTCTTCTTTTTAGCCCTTCTTTGCTCTGTTTTTCTCTCTCTCTCTTTTTCGGAGATATTGGGGGTGTAATCTTTTTGTTTGGGAAAACGTTCGGTGTAAATAGTTTGCGGGTGGTGCGGTGGTGCGGGAGGAGATAGTTTGGATGGCGCTTCGCTTTGAGGTTAGGCTCTTTCCCGCTTTTCCTTATCGCTCTCTCTTTTGCCTCTTGTTTCGTTGTGATGTCATGGAGCGTGCGGACCTGTGTAGTTCTTGAAATGGTTATGGATATGGTTCTTGAATGCGAAGAAAGCGAGCTTTTTCTCGCATTTGAAGTGCTTGAGCGATGAGCATGGAAGCCCAGTTGATTGGAAAATATGTTTGTCCTTGTTTCTTGTTCCTTCATCCCTCGGTAATTAAGATTTTCCCGGCAGTCTCATCATTGTGGTTGCGTTCCCTGATGTCAGCAGTGTGTTCCAACCATAACTGTGCTGCTGATGATGGAATTTATTGGAGTGGCGATTGCTTTTGTGCATGAGTTTGTCTTGCTTGCTGATTACTTATTGAACCAGAAGACAATGCAGCTAATGATAGAAAGAACTGGAGTTTTACTATATAAGTTTTACTATATGCAGCTGGTAAAAAGGGTTTTTTTCTTGTAACTAATGGGTGCACCAATAAACAAGCTCTGCCTTTGCCTTAGCAAGAAGTCTGACATGATTACCGAGAGCATGGTGATTGCTCATCCTTAATTGCATGCTCAGTCGTGTCTCTGATTTGATGCTTTCATACTTTTTTGTACTAGGTTCTCGGGCGATTTAATCGTGCTCGTGCAGCTCAACTAACACTCCCTCACTTTGTTTGTCAAACACCTCTGTTTATGCCGGTGGGGACACAAGGTTTGTCATGTTACCTCGAGGAGTATTGACTCTTTTTGTATTATCGGGAATACATCATCCATGCACACTTCTTTGACATTCCCAATCCTAGGATATAATTTGGATGTTGAATATGAGTGCACTTCACAGGATGTCTTACTATGTTGACTTCCTATGGATGTAAATAGACTAAGAAAAAATGGACTTGCACAGCTATAAGTATAATAGAATAGTTATGATGAAAGTGAGCATTGCGACATCCTTTTCGTGTGGTTGAGGTTGCTCGAGGTGGGAAATGGCTTTTCAGCCACTTCATCTTGTTGCTGACTCTATTTAGTGGGGAAGAGGAGACTTGGTTAGTGAATATTGCTGGATGCAACTTGTATATTTGTATCTCTTTCTAATTATACTTTGACAGCTACGCAACAGACATTCTGGAATTGTTCGACAACTTGGCATATATTTCTTTTGTGTGACCTGTGTAAGAAAGCAACTCTGCTAGGAGCATCCTCAGTTCATTGTTTTTGGGGTTTGTTTTGTTTTTTACATTTATTCACTGAGCAATACATAAGTAACAATGAAATAGGAGTTCATGCTCATTTTTATCATGTGTAACTCTTCAGTTGGTCAATTTGTTCTACACCCTGCCCCTTCATATTCTGCATCCTGCTTTTTCTCTGCTTTTTTTTTTTTACTCCTTTTTCAAGCATTCCTGAGCTTATGGGAAGAGGTGGCAGTGGTTGCAAAATTAATGAGTACACTTTTTCTTTAATAACAGGGACAATAAAAGGACTGACAAATGACCAACTTGAGGAAATTGGTTGCCAGATAATACTGGGGAATACCTATCATTTGGCACTTCGTCCTACTTCTGAGCTAATTGACGAGTTGGGTGGTCTTCACAAGTTTATGAACTGGCCTAGAGCGCTACTTACCGACTCTGGTGGCTTCCAAATGGTTGTCTAGTATGCGCAGACATGCAGTTTTTTTTGTGACTTTCTCTGAATATGTTGTCCGCGTGCTACTAGATTTAATTGACAGTTTTTGTTTATATTTTGAATATTTTCCGTATCATGATAGATATGTGTATATGCTGATCTCTAGTAGCATGACGGTGTGCCTGTCTTTTTTAAAATGTGATTGAGTCTCCCGGTTGGTACCTTGCCAAAATTAATCGTCTTTGTGTTGCTTCAAGTAGCGTTCTTTCTTATTATGTTCATTTATTTTCAGAGAGATTTTTCTCAATAGAATTTTAGCAATTTTTCTCGGTTGTTTGCATATATAGGTGGTACTAGTAGATGATTTTTCCATTAAAATGAAAAAGAGAGACCTTAACACTGTCTCTTTGAAACATGACCCATAATTTCGTGTTGTGAAATTAGATTATCCTACTAAAGCTCTGTTTTAAATGTTTTAAGTACCGTAATTTTTTAGGTTTTTATATGTCTGAAATCGGTACTATGAATATTTGAATTTTCAGGTATCCTTGCTGCATTTAGCCGATATCACTGAAAAGGGTGTAACTTTTCAGGTGATTTTTTATATTATGGTTTTTCTTGGAGGAGTCCTTCATTGATGTCCACTTCATTGGGCTGGTTCTTAGTTCCTCTTCCTCTCTTTCTGCACGATGATCAGATCATTAACATTGAGCATGACAGGTGTAAGGAAAGTGAAATGTACTGAATAGTTGATGTTCTGTCTTTGATGGGTTTACTTTAGCAGCTAGTATATTAGTACTAAACATTGTCCGTTCTTTTGTTCTTGCTGTAATAAATGTTTTATCTGGAACTACAGGCTGCGTCTTTGTATTTGAGTCTCTCCAATACAGTCCGTCAACATAGCTTGCTTAATTGTACTACTCCTATTGCATCCACTGGCTATTTTTATGAACTCTTTCCTGTTGTGTTCTTATTGATTCTTGTCTTATTTATTGAAACTTTTTTCCTTCCGTTTTTTATTCAGTCACCAGTTGATGGAAAGCCAATGCTTCTAACACCTGAAGAATCAATACAAATACAGGTAGGCAGAACTTCTTTACCAATTCTTATGGACTTGATTAATGCCGGAGAGTTTTCCCCCTGGTGTTTTTAATTTCTTCTTTTACGAGATTAAATATCTATTTGTTGGCTATACTTAATTGGGGAATGAATAAGTATTAGCAATTGGATGCAGGATCCTGGAATGTCTGCTTTAATGTTCTTAGAGGAAATGATTGGAAATCCCATTATGAAGTTTCGCTTTGGCCATTTTGCAAATATCTTGTGAAATGTCTGAGTTTTCGGATAGAAAAGAAAACAACAATGGAGGAGATAGTAATACACATACTCTGTGTGCATGCGTTGGATTTCATGCTCTCTACTTCTTGCTGCCATCTATTATATTTGCTTTCTGCAGACTGACCAATAAAAAAATTGAATTTGCTGCAAAATCCTTGGCTTGACTTTCATGAAGCTGATGAGCTATTGTATGGATGTAGTATGTTGGGGCATACTGCACTTGAAACCATACTCACCTACTAAGTTACCTGGTAAAATAATTCATTTTTTAGAAAAGACTGGAGAGATGTCTTTAGAAGATGTGTTTATCAAAGGTAGCAATCTTTATCCGAGGCATTTTCACCAAAGTATGTTCATACTTCTGTGTGAACCTGTCCCCTATATAATTAATCTTTCAATAATTAGAAGTAATAAAAACCTAGAAAAGGTACTTAAGAAACCTGACACAGTAGCAACATGAAGCTAACTAGTCTGCAGAAGTTTGAAATGGTTGGCAATACGACTATAAATGCTTGGCTGTGAGGAAAGCTTGCCTTCTTTCTTGTGTTCTTGTCAAATAAGTCTATGAATATCTGATAACCCTTGTCTCATGCTGAATATACAGAACAGAATTGGAGCAGATATAATAATGGCTCTCGATGATGTGGTCAGGACCACCATTACTGGTCCACGGATTGAGGAGGCCATGTATCGCACTCTTCGTTGGATTGACAGATGTATAGCAGGTAAAGTTTTCTCATCTAGTTTTCAGTCATGTTTTTTGTAAAGCCCGAGTAGCTATTTTTCAGATCCTCAATCCACAGAAGGTGCATAGAGCATTCAATTTCTAATTAGCAAAAGTGGTTCCACTTCCCCCTTAACTGCCCAGGCCTGCTGGACCAAAAGTGTTAAGTTACTGTTCAGAAAGTTACTTTGATTTTTGGAGGAACTTTTCATAACAGACTAGGCTTTTCTGATTCATGAATAGGTCTCAGATATATGATTTTTTTTTAGTCCTAGTAGAAAATTTATGTTGACTGTTAACATCTCCCATAGAGGGTCCTTCAGCTCTTCTTCCCCCTTTTTTTTTTTGGTTAACATTATGGTCTTATTTTTGTCTAATCAAATCAGATTGTTTCTGATATCTGCTGACAGCTCATAAAAGACCAAATGAGCAAAATTTATTTGGTATCATTCAAGGTGGTCTTGATCCTGTGCTTAGGTTAGTATTATTTCAAGTTTCGTTCATTAGTTGTTTCGGCGTTCTATTCCTCTAATTGTCTCTTGTTATAGTCTGGTACTAATGCCTCTTAACATTTGATGTTATATGCTGTAAGCAGGGACATATGTGTCAGAGGCTTGGTGGAGCGGAATCTCCCTGGGTATGTGCATGATGATCAGTGGAGTGACTTTTGTGGTTTGCGTTGCCAGTGATGATGCTTTATATGACTTTTCCAGGAATTAGTCCGCTTGATTTAGGGTTAGTTGCATTAAGTTTCTAGTTTGACTATGGAAATTGATTGTGAGTCCTTTTTTGTTGGATTCACTTAGTGAAGAAGACACGGTCTATGAAGACTTAGTAATTTAGGGTCGCTGCATTTATTTCTCTTTGTCCAGGAATTGCCTAGTACCTAGATGCATCAGTTGAGTGATGCACTGTTTGAATTGTTGGTTAAATTTGAGTGCAGTGCAGTAAACACTCAATGGCTAAACCTCCAAAAAAATTTATTGTTGATGGATCTCTGATCAACTCTGCTATTCTTTGTTTGCAAATACTTGTACATTTCAAACATATGAAGATTGCAAATAGAGGAATATTGATCTCTTAATTTGACAAAATGTAATCCACTATATTCTGGGGCAGGATGAGTTTTGGTTATTCACCCCTACTTTCTTTGTATATTCAATTTGTGCATCCGTTTTATTATAGAAGGCACACAAATACATGATATGTTGGACTGAATGAAAAGACCATGCAGGTGTTAAATCACGAAGATGTGCTCTTTGTCTCATAAAATCTCTTTTGCTTCTGAAATTCAGATATTACTGTATGGTGTGAAATTGGAGATAAGTGGCTTATCAACAAATAAAAAAGACTGAATTTAAAGAAACTAGAAACTTCATTTACCTCTTTTGCAAGAGGTGCGTGAGGTATTGGTTTGCTCCTATCTCCTTCAACAAGTGGGTTGGACTATGGAGTGCTTAAGTAGACTAGATTCATTTGCTTCTGCATGTGTAGATGTGGTCTGTGCAAATAGTTTATACGTTTGGCCAAGTTTCTCTTTCTAATGTTTTCAATTAATGGAGGAATGAATTTGACTGAGTGTACTTCTGTGACAGCTATGCCATTGGTGGTCTTGCAGGTGGGGAGGATAAAGATTCATTTTGGCGTGTTGTCGCTCAGTGTACTGCAGCGCTGCCTGAGGATAAACCACGATATGTAATGGTATAAATATACTTATAACTTTTACTGATAACCTTAAGACTTATGCCATTGTTTGTATAGAATCTATACTTAATCTCTTCTTTAGTGGTATCCTCTAATACATGCATGTTCCATTTCTCAGGGTGTTGGTTATCCACTAGATATTGTGGTCTGCAGTGCTTTAGGTGCTGACATGTATGATTGTGTCTATCCAACTCGTACTGCGCGCTTTGGCACAGCTCTTGTACCCGAGGTAATAAACCTCTCTCCTGAAAGATTTGAAAAGCTCCTTCCTTGTCTAACGACATAAATGGATTCCTGCGCTTACCAAAACCCTCTTCTATTAACATGTAAAAATAATTTGAGTGAGTTGTTGGGTACCCAATATAGTGTATTTTTTCTTTCCCTCACGTTAATACGTCATTCCAATCAGGGTGTTCTGAAGTTGAAACATCGAGCAATGGCCACTGATACCCGTCCAATCGATCCTTCATGCAATTGCATGGTATGTTCTCGATGGAACTAGATAATCTGAAATGTTAATGAAGATGCTTTTCTTTGAATATCTCAGCCCTTTTCTTTCTCCCTGCAGGTCTGCAAGAAATATTCTAGGGCCTATATTCATTGCCTGGTTACGAAAGATGCCATGGGATCCCAGCTTCTATCGTACCACAATTTATTTTACATGATGAAGGTATGAAAATACATTTAAATCATTAATGGATGACGAGGTGACGATTTGAGTAGAAAGTTGGTGTACTAATTGTGATTATGCTGTCTATACCATATACAACTAGCAAAAAAGAAAAAAAGGCCATTTCCTGTTTCTGGTCCTCGGTGAAGTTTTGAAATTGGATATTTCTTGTGATACAATGCAGCTCAGCAGTGATTTACACTCATCAATTGTCCAGGGAAGATTTCCAGAGTAGGCACCTTTTGATATAATTGAGATAATCTTCCCTTCTCCAGCTTTTCTTTTCTCTTCCATGCTCATTTGTAGTAAACTTCTGACAACTGTTTTTAATTCTGCTCGCAGGTTCGTATGCAAATTTCTGCAGAAAATGGTACTTCTACAGAAAATCTATCTGTTTATGATCTTGCTTTATGATGCGCATATGTTAGCTCTCTTTGTCTGTTGTTGCACTCATTTACAAAATTGTGAAGACAATGTGTTCTTCAATAAATCTAAATAATTATTACTTGAGCTCGCCCACATGCATATGCATGCACACTGGTGAAATCATATGTCAATTGGAAGATTTCTCTAAAATATTGAGTTTGATTGATGTGCATGGCGTTATTTGGTAAAAGTTAGAATCTTGCACTTTTAAACCCACTTCATACCCTTTATCTTGCAGTTTCCAGAAGGCGATGTTCCTGAATGGGTCTGCAATGCCATGGAAGTCGCCGGAATTGACATATCATCATGCTGTTCCCCATTTTCATCTTCGCCAGAATATAGGAATACAGAGATACCAACAGATTTTTGAAGTAGTAGGCCAACAGTCTTAAAAGAATAGGCATTAAACTGTGCAAAGGTCATTACACGACGGCATAAGTTTTGAAGTTCATATGCTGCTCCATTGGTAAATTTTTCTTTCTCTAAATACCAATTCTTCTGTAATTTTTTAAATCCACAGGAGAACAAAATCCATAGCTATCGAGTAGAATCCTTTTTGGTTACCTTGTGTTTCTTTTCGCCATTAAGCGCATCTCACGTTACATGCAAGCTGTTGGATTATAATGTTGACAAGAAACTAAAATCTTGGTCGAATTCAGATCTGGCCTAATTATTCGCCGTTAATGTTCACATGGATGAAAGGATTGTGAACTGATACTTCGGTCCTCTTGAGAGCGCCACATGGTGTATGTTTTCGTTTGTACGTTTGTATGTTTTATCTTCTTCGACAGGTGGTGATGACCAAGAAACTGAAAGTTTTCCGCGAGAAGTCGCTACACAGCTAATTTCTGCTTGTCATTTTCAATTTGCCATAGAAGCAAGGAGCTTTTCATTCAAGCATCCTAAATCTTCGCGATTAGCCATGCCTGTCTTCCCTGCATTATTGGTACTACCTGTCTCTGATGATGATTTAGACGCGGACGTATCTTTTTCCCCTTACTTTGTCAAACTGATTAGAAAGGTAAAAGCTCAGTATCTCCCTAACTGTTGCTTAGCCATTTGTGGTTAGAGTTGCATGTCTGATGGCAGAGGGACTTGTTGTGCTCGTGCTTTGCTCTCTTTTTCTCTTTCCCATAAGAGAAGGACGTGATTTGATTAGCAATTGGGGCTTTGATGTTATGTCGAAGTTGTCTCGCTCTGCTGCCTACGCAATCGAGCGTCGACAGGTGTGCGCGTTCTCGATCAGTTGTCCTCGAGCATGCAGAAATATCTCGCAAGCAAAAAAGCAAAGGACTTTGCAATGGGAGATGATGGAAGTTGTAAAGCGCGTTTGCGTTGCTTGATTTGGCATGTTTGATCACGAGACTAATCTCCCATTGTTCTCCCCAGGAATTAAAAGTCTTTTTACTTTCGACTTTTCCACGGCCCATCTTTTCCTCCATCTCGATCAAAGGATTCCGGCTCGTAAGTAATATGGTACCGGACGTCATTCATATGTAAAATTTCTACCGCCCATATTTATCGTTAGATTTACATATGCGTGACGTCACATATTTGCAGCTCGCCAATTGAAACCCTTTCAAACGAAGGATGGACGGAGGAAAATAGAAATTCGGGTGCTTAGGTTAGGGGGGCGAATGATAACCATTCGGACTAAAAATTGATTTCAAGAACAAAATTTGATTTATTTTTTTATTTCTATTCCTGAATAAGTTTTCGAGCACAAATATATATTTGATAACGATATAAATTTTTTGTTGCAGGAGTAAAAATTCATTTGATAATAATACAAAATTTATATCTCCTAGGTGCCTATGGATGGTGACTGGCAACGGCCTCGGATGTCGACTAGTGGTAGCAGATGGCGAGCGGCAGCGATTGGTGAGGGGTAGCAATGAGTTGGCAGTTGGCTAAGGTATGCATAATAACAATTTTATTTCTATTCTAGAATTATTTTTCTGTTCCGGATTTATTTCTACAACAAAAATCATGTTTGGTAAAATTATTTCATTTGTCTATTTCCGGAATAGTATTTACTCCAAAAATAAGTTTGGAACATAAATTAAAAAAAAAAAAAAATTACTTCTCTATTTTTAGGATAGAAATCAGAAATAAAAATTATTTTCATTGTTCATTCTTGCTACTAGCCAACCACCTATCTACCGCCATCATCCACCGTGCACCACCACCTTTCCCAGCCGCCAATCGCCATCCATCAACCATTGCTTGCCATCGCCCGTCGGTCGTCATCTGTTGATTGCCGCCCGCTAATTGCCCTCCACTGGACATCGTCGATCACTGTTTGCTAGTTGCCATCTGCCGCCACCGCCACTGTCCATGAGAAGAAATTTTGTGTCATTATCAAAAATGCATATTTTTACTTAGAAACTCATTGAAGAATAGAAATAAAAAAAATTATTTCTCTTTTAGAAATTAATTTCTAATCATAATGGTTATTATTCGCACCCAAGTAACAAAGACAAGTAATAAGATGAGTTTTTATTTCTTATTTCTATTCTAAAAATAGAGAAATAAAAAAAATTACTTCTTATTTTTTATCTAAAGTTATTTCTAGACCAAAAAATTATTTCATAAGTAAAAAATGAAATTACGTTATCAAACATATTTATGTTCTAAAAATAAATTTGGAATAGAAAAATAGTTCTGAAATAAAAATAAAATGGTTATCATATGTGTTTTTACTAGTTTAAAGTCTAACTCTTTTTGTTAATGAGCGAGTGCTAAAGGTTTTCTTGCATTTTTATATGACGGGAATGGACATATTGAGGTTAATGAATTCACAAATTTGGAGAAGAGGACACTAAAAATGGAAATTAATCATTGGGTCGCCCGATTCATGATCAAATGTATGAAGTCCATATAAAAAAGTTCTGCCCTTTTTCCCCTTTCGCAATTTAGTCCCCCACCATACTATTTTCGCTTCGACCATACAGATGATGAATGGATGGAGCCGATGCAAAGACTCGATTGCCGATGCATCTATGGAAATCCACGACCGATGTCCCACCATGATTTTGGGGAGAATCAATCGTGATTGGTGCCTCTTTTTGCACGGATTTTAAGAGTAATGATTTGTCCCCGTTTTTACAGGCACCAACGGGCATCAGAAGTTGGCAAACCGCACCACCAATGGTTTCGCCTTTTTTACTTTTGACTTTTCAACTTTACATTTTCTCAATTTTTTTTTTTTATCAATTTCATCTTCTTCTCCTTCTTTTTTTTTTTTTTTTTTTTTTTTTTTTTTTTTAAAACTCGAAACATCCCAAAGGCACATGAATGCTAACATTTCAAAGTCAACCTCGAAGTCTTTCTGTAGGTTTAATGTGAATTCACATGAAACATCAATTCGACTAAAGATTCAAATATTATTCGTTGGGAAGGGTTTAAAGTCATTAAGATGCTCACATTTTAAAGTCAACCTCGAAGTCCAATGTAGGTTTTCTATGAATTCAAAATAAAACGTCAAATTCAAAAGGAAATTCAAATATCACTCACTAGAAGGGGTCTAAAGCCCATAGGCATAGAGGCATAATTTGTCGTGTTAGATGCGATAAGTCACATCAGTTGATATCTTAACTTGGTTTAGGAAATCAATACTTTTCCCGACACCTCAAACACTCACCGACAAAAAAAAAAGCCCTAACTCAAAAACCTTAACCTTAGTCCCCCAAAATCAAAAATCCATTTGCAAAAAGTTAAATACCGCATAATTATCTGCAAAGCACGTTCAATTTCTGACCACTCATCAATTGTTGTTGAGACTATCACCATAGTCACTAGTTCTTATTTCCCAAATTTCATTATACTCTCATAAATAAGTTTTTTCTCGCTTTGCATCCCCCCGTTTTCCTCTCATCCAAAAAAAAAATAGCTGCTCTATGTTTATCACATCTAAATTAGCCAAGAAAGCAAAATTAGCACCCAACCACTCCCTACCAACTTAGAAAAAGAACAAGGAGAACTCACAAAAGAAAGAGAGAAAGATTCCCAAATTTGTCACATCAATCCAGTCACCACAGCAGAAGCACGTTTTGTTTTAGCTACATAGATCGCTCAAGAGGCGTTCTAAACCCTCCTGCTCTCTTTCCGCCTCGCGAGTTTCTTTTCCAAATTCAAGATCAGACAGCAGCTGTACAGATGAAATTCCAACTGCTGAGCCTTCTGTCTTCGAGAAGTCACTTTGGCTACCACACCCTAACATCTGCTGGAGCTCTGCTTTGGCTTTCGAACTTGACTGGAACCAGTGTCGACAAGCATGTGTGGCCTTCAATGGATGTGAAAAGTCCAGGAGATGGTGGGCCTACTCACGTGGCCAACTTTTCGAGTAAATTCAAACCCAAAGAAAAAGCTGATGCTGCAAAAGGACAGCGCCATTACCTTTCGCTTGCTCCGACACGTCACCATAAGGGTCATCGCATATCACGTTCCCAAGTTATATATGTGTGTATGCATATATATGAGACATCTCTTTCTTGGCTTTGGGAATTTTTATCCTATTTCAGCTTCCCTCCTCGAAACTTGCTTGACCCCATTTCATGATCTCTTCCCCTTGCCTTTAATCATACGTTGTCTCTTTTAACGATGGAGCGCGTGTGCTTCTCCTGTTGCAACAGCAGAGTCATTGAGGAGAAGAGCAAGTTGTGACAGCTGAAACGCTTGCTTTTTCTGTTCTCTGTCTTCTTTTTTTTCCCTCCTCTCTCCACTTGGTGACTCGACTCTGCATAAGGAGCCGCAATTAGCCGTGTTGATTATAGCCATGAAGCGGCTCAGTAGCTCGGATTCGTCGGATGTTTGGATCTCCATGTGCTCAGGTAAAGGTAAACCCACTTCGCTGCCAAACAAAAACATGCAAAAATTCTGCTTTTGCAATACTCAGTTTCTAATTCCTGAAGGAGATTGGAGTTTAGTCCTGTTATTTCTTGACTTAAGATTCTGCCCGGATATGCCATATCCCATCTAGCTCCCTTGGTTCATGTTAGAAGGAAACAAGAGACTAGCCCGCCACTTTCTTGTTGCCACTGCAGGGGAAAAAGTCCTAAAGAAGAGCCAAGGCTACAGCATAGAATTTCAGGCAATGCTAGATAGTCTAGACCAAGAGGATCATTCCGGGGAAGAGACCGGCCTGATCACCGAGAAGAAGCGGCGGCTCAGCGCAAACCAAGTGAAGGCCCTGGAGAAGAACTTCGAGATCGAGAACAAGTTGGAGCCGGAGCGGAAGGCGAGATTGGCCGAAGAATTGGGCCTCCAACCGCGGCAAGTCGCGATATGGTTCCAGAACCGGCGCGCTCGCTGGAAGACCAAGCAATTGGAGAGGGACTACGGCCTTCTCAAGGCCAGCTACGACTCTCTGAAGCGCGACTTCGATAGCCTCGAGCAAGAAAAGGAGTCCCTAGCGGCAGAGGTACCGAAATAATATGTTTTCAGTCAGCTCATCACATGTCTTCCTGGTGGAATTTTCCGCATGCAATTTCAGTTCTCACTGCATACTAGCGATAGGTGTCGGTGCATTGTCGCATTTCGAAAAAAAAATCCGCATCGAGTGCGACATCGACGCATACCAGCGGGCGATGGACCCAAAACTAGGTACCAAAATATCAGAGTCCTTTCGAACTGGCATCTTCAGAATTCAATTCTTGATCGTGAGACAAGCTAACCAATGATCGGTTCCTTTCCAAAATATCTTTAGAAGTTCTAATGAACGACAATTCTCCGTGTCTTGTCGTTGCGTGTTGTACGTTGCAGCTAACGGAGCTGAAGGTGAAGCTCCGTCGAGAAACGTCAGAGAGCAGCAATCACTGCGCAGTCAAGCAAGAATCCCCCCTCTCCGAATCCTCCGAAGACGGCAAGCCCGGGTCGTGCAGCGGATCCGTCAAGGAAGACCCGAACCCGACCCCGGAGCTGCCCCCTTGTCGGCTGCTCCCCCGCTCCCTCTCCGATACGGCAGTTGCTCTCCGTCGCCGCCGCCGCCGCCGCCGCCGCCGCCTCCTTCGTCGTCAAGAGGGACCACGGCGGGAAGAGGGTATTACCATCAGGTGAGGATGGAAGAGAATCATCCGAGCGGGTTCATTTCGGAGGAGTCCTGCAACTTCTTCTCGGTCGACCAAGCTCCCACGCTGCACTGGTACTTCCCATGAATATTACAGCATTAAGATAAAAAGCCTAGTCAATAATTCCTGGGTTCTTCTCCTTTTCCCGGGGGGGGACCATGTCCTGCTCTGGAATTTGGAATGCCGTGCCGTGGTCGAGAGCTGGAGTTGGCAAGTATTGGAGTCTTCTTCTTCCCTCAAAGATGGGGAAGTGGAACTAGATTTGGATCTCTCAGCATAATCCCTGACGAGAACAGAGTGTCTCTCTCTATATATGCAGCGTTGTTAAGTACTGAAGAGTTAGTAATAAAATGTTTAATGATTGGCGCTGTCCGTGGCATGAGTTCTGAGCCCCTGACGTTGTACACTATTGTCCTCTTCTCTCTCTCTCTCTCTCTCTCTCTCTTGCTCTCGCTCTCGCCCCGTGAGGAATCGAATCAGATAAAGCTGGAAGGCTTCTCACGGGGACACAGCGTCGCGAGGAGGCAGATCATGACTTGCGGCAGCACCTCCATACTCGTTCGCAGAGACTGACCTCTCTCTCTCTCTTTCTCTCTCTCTCTCTCTCTCTTTCTCTCTCTGCGTGTGGAGATGACAGTCGCTCTTCTCAAGACAATCTAAGACTATAATTGGATGGCGAGCGACATGGGTAAAGGAGAGAGACGAGGGGCTAAGAAGAATCGTTAAAGAAGATAGAACGAAATTGAAGGTGATTAAGGATTGGAATTTCTTCTGCCATAAAGCATTGGAATTTCTTTCGCCATATACAAAAAGGAAATTAAGCACAATGTTTTCACCTATTTCGTGTTTGATGAAAATGAAATTGTAAGAGTTGCCAGATTCAAAGCGAAAAAGAAAAAAAAATCGAAGTCGAAGTTGCTCCAAGCATCTATAAAGAAGCCGTCTCATTTGAAGAAACCCCAAATTGCATTATAGCATAGGCCGGTGATGGCTCGACGACCTAGGCAACGACGATGTCGGTCCGGCAGGCGGCGATTGTGGTATCATGAGCTGAAGGGTGGAGTGCGGCCTCTGCATGTCTGAAGAAGAGATGGAGAGAGAAGCTTGAGGGAAGAGTTTAGAGTTTCTTTCTGTTGGTGCTACATGGACAAGGAGCGAAATTTCACTGACTAATTAAGTAGATAGTATTCAGATGAAAATTCGGGTATATTTTGATATATTTTCCCCCCCCCGTATAATACATGGACAAAAATTTTATGCCACTAAGATATATGATCTTTTTTGGACAATGACACGAATAGTTCTCGAATTTTGGCCTAATGACATCCCTGAACTTATAACTTGTTTAATATGGTCTTTATGAAAACATTCATGTTATCATTTTATTAATTTAAGTCTAGTGATAATATTGAACATTTTCATGTAGTTTTGGGACCAAATTGAACATGTACTAAAAGTTTAATAATCACGTTGAATAAATTAAAATTTCAGAGACTATATTATATATTAAATGAAAATTTATGAATTATTTATGTCATTTTGGTCCTTATTTTTAGTTAAAGGTTTGAATGCAAAGGTTTCTTTGTGGACTTTGTGGTATGCACCCTTGAAAAGTACATGGGTAAGTACTCCCCCACCAAAGGCCAAATTGCCAATTAACTGTTTTGTCTTCTTTCTCCTATCTTTTTAGAATTCCCGGAAAGCGCCAATCGGCAAAAGCATACCATCCCCAACAAGTTATTGAAAAGTAGATGCCGACCCCATCTAACTTTTTATGTCCCAAGACTAAGCTCTCTCGAAACTTTGTAGGAGTCACCAATCCCTATGATGCTGGGGTAACCCTCCTGTGCTACTAGGCCCTGTAGATGCTCTTGCCTTGGCCCTACCATATGGGTGATTTATTTCCACAAATTCCACAAATTCCTTGTACTCATATACATTAAGGTATCACAGTACGCGAAATTCTAACTCATATATATAATTCAGGAGAAAAAAGTACATAAATTTTAAAAGAAATTTCAACATATATTCGATAAGAGAATACAACAAGTAGCAAGCAAACGAATAGGGCTTATGACCATCGCTGGCCCCCCTTCGATCCGTTCATCGTCCTCGGTTATCCCAAAAGCAATGTTTTTCAGGATATTATTTAACTGGTCATCGCTTTATTTCAGGTAGGAAAACAGTCATTATTTAATCATTCATGATGACGAATCTTATATCAAATTAATCGGACGGAATCACAAAAGGTATCATTTCTCAAGCTTTTAATCGTGTGGAGCTATAGAAAGAAACAAAAAGCAGGTCCTTTTAAGCAGTCTTAACGGAATGGTACAGGTGCCGCTTTCAGTGAGGTGAACTTCTCACATTCACACTTACATGCACATCTTGTTCTTATTCACATTCGAACACGTGGTAAGTGCAAAGTAACAACGTGTGGCTCGCGATGTGTAAGAAGAAAAAGATCGTTTTTATTCAAAATCCCAAGTACTTGAGGTACGTAATGAAAATCCTAGCTCGAATGCCATTTGACGGTGTCGAAAATTCTAAAGAGATAGAGGGAAAAAAAAAAGCATTTGCTTAGTCGGATGAGCTTTGATTAGGGGTGTGCAAATAAATCAGAAACTATCCGAATCCCAACCGAACCAGCGGTTCTCATGAGGACCGATCTAGTTTCGAGTTCCAATTTATTGGAACCAATGAGGATTGGTCCGATTCCGATTTCAGGGGTGAAATCGCCCACTCAAACTAAACCGATATATATTTTAATGATAATTTGAGATAATTATGTACATTGTAAACAACCTCAAACAATTTAGCATGAGATTAGTGTTGAATCTAAATTCATTAATGTGTTTCCTCGTCTTTTAGCCAAACACATATAACCTGTTTGATAAAATATTTTTGAGAGGCGATATGTTTAAATTGAAATAGCATGATTTGTGTTAAGTTCAAATCGTTTTTGTGTGAGTTTATTTCATTGATTTCCCACATTCTAGAATGATTTCTATATGCATTTGGTTTTGAGTCCGATTGAAAATTTTCAAGAATTTAAAAGGGTTTTGGAAATCGTGGTTTTTTTGGGACATTTAGGCAGGATCAATGAACTCATATGGAAACCGGACCATGGACCCAATGGGCAATTCTTGATTCTAATTTTTCGAAGTCACACCTTAAGACGCGGTTCTTGATTTCAAGGTGAAAATCATCCACTCGAACCATGCTCATCCCTAATTCTAATATCCGGTTCTTGCATATCTTACCCTTTACAGGTCATTCTTCAGCATCATCCGCACATTACGCTGCAATTTCAACATATGTATCCCGCCGGGGCAACAAGGAATCGCCTTTGTTTCTTCTGCGCTCGGTCCACAGTCCTAAGCACCGTAAAGCACAATATAGTACATACATCTATCTTTAGAGATCTGCCGAATCGAAGAGCTCTAGCAAACTAGCGATAGGCGCGCGATCGCCAGTTGATGCCAGCACCGAAGGGTCGCTTTACTACGAGCGAGCCTTGAGTAACGACGGGCCAAGGCCGAGGCCAAAGATCGTCGTCGTCGTCGTCGCCGTCGTCGCCGTTGCCGTTGTTGTCGTCGTGCGGGTGTGAACTCATGGAGGTGGAGAAAACCCACGTCGCTTTCGGCTTTCCCACTTTAAATACGGAAAGAGACGGACCATAAAGCTGGCACGGCCACTAGCCCCTTCCCCCTCCTCTTCCTTTTCCCTTTTTCTGGTTTTTTTGTTTTCGGGCTGTCCAGCAGAGGAGAGCACCCGCTCTCATCTCAAGGGCAGACGTCGCGATCGGTGTCAGATGGTGGGGGGGGTGGGGCTCCTCGTCGTCTTCTTTTGGTAGCCATGTTTGACTGTCCTGGTGCCCCTTGTGGGGGAGAGGAGAATCTTTTCTGGATTAGAAACGGGGGCCGGGGCCGTAGTGGGGTAGCGTAGCGTAGCGTTTTAGGCTCTCGTTTGGTTTTCGGGGGCGTCGTCGCTTTGCGCCAGCGATCGCGAGAAGTTTCTTCGTCCGCCCTCTTTGATTTTTCCGTCCGGAGGTATGGTAGGGCTCACCTGGATGGAGAGAGAGAGAGAGTGGGGGCGATTCTCGAGCGTCGGGCGTCCGCGTCGGTCGAGCAAGTTGCGACGAGGGTCTTTGTTTTTCGTGGCGCGTGTGCGGAACCTGTCGGCGGGGGTGGTTTTGGAGAGGCTCGTGTTTGGACCTATTGACAATTTGGTTGATATGTGCCCCCTTTGATGAGCTGTTCTTCCAGCTCGTGTGTGGACAAGGGGGGTGATGGGCTAAGCCCTAGCTCAAAGATCGTACCCCTATCGCAATCCCCCGCGCGATGCATCGATAAGGGTGGCACGAGGGCTTGGGTCGGGCAAGGCAACATCGTTTTCAAACCCTTTGCTAGTCGCTTCTTTTGGGGGGTGATCCTACCATTTTTGGTAGCCTACAAATTGGTGGACAAATGGACGGAGCACATCGATTGTAACTAACTTAAGAACTCGAAAAGCCTTCAAATGATTTGAGAACAAGATTCCGATAAGTGATTTGACATAATTATGTCATTTGTTGAATCAAGAAGTCCCAAAAGTGCCCTTTTCACATTGGTCGAAATCTCCACGCTTATCCGGTAATATAGTAAGATCAATTTTCTTCCTATCGTCACATGTGAAAATTTCTAAAGTGCAATCATATCTTATAAAATCACTATCATCAGACGAATAAGATTTTTCAATTGATTTTTGTTTCAATTGATTGATGTCATCAAACAATTGACAGTGTAGAAACTACTAAGGCGTCCACATTAGTCGAGCAAGTTGAAACAAGGGGTTCTTTGTTTTTTGGGGCGTCATGCGGAACTTGTCGAGGTGCATGATGATTTTGAAGAAAGCTTGTCTTGGACCTCTTGACACATTCGTTAATCTAGTGAACCTACCACACGATGGTTCAATAAGGGAAGCATGAGGGCGTGGGTCAGGCAACATTGTTTTCGATTTTCAAACCCTTAGCTAGTCGCTTTTTTTCGGGGGTGATACTTCCATTTGTGGTAGCCTACAAATTGGTGGAGAAATGGATGGAGTGCATTCATTGTCAGTAACTTAAGAACTCGAAATGCCTTGAAAGAGAATCGGATTCCGTAAGTGATCTGACTTGATTATGTCATTTGTCGAATTAAGAAATCCCAAAAGCAACCTTTTTCGTGTTGGTAGGAATCTCCACATGAATTTGATGATAAATTAACGAGAGTGGTCTTCTTCCTATCATTGTACAGGGAAAATTCTAAAGTGCAATGATGGTGTAGCATAAAATCGCCGTCGGGCATCCGTGACGAGATTTGTCAATTGATTAATTTTTTTGTTTTTTTTTCAATCAATCAATTTCATCCAACAGTTGACAATTAATGATACACGGTAGTTACAAAAGCGTTCGTCGATCGTGTACCGCAAGAGGAAGACCTTCACCGGCTGCGCATCATATCGAAAACTCCGAAATCACACAGACGCAACATTGCTGCGCATCGTTATCAGTTTCTCAAGCTATGGCCTTCTTGAAGCCCAGTGCGAGGCCCAGAGAAAGGCCCATTGGAAGCCCAGCTAAAGGCCCAGTGCAAGGCCCAGAGCAAGGAGAAGCCCTAGGCTAAGAAAGATAATTCGGCGATCCAGGTTCCTGCTTCATCGTGAATTAGGCCACCTGCCGCTGCTCTCTCTCTCTCGCTTCAGCCGCAGCACCGTCACCAGTCCACGAGCTCCGACGCCGGTCGTCGCGCCGCCACCGGCCCTTCGGAGAGCTCAGACAGGGCGACGAGGACCGCGACGACTGCAATCCCGTCCTCCACGAGCTTCGACGACGCGTCCCCGGGCCCTCGCTCGACGCAGCGAGCTTCGGCGCGCGGCACTCGCTTTCTCGCAGGTTGGGCTTCGAGTAAAGAGTGAAGTCATGGCTTTCTAGTTTCATCCGAAAGTTCTGTTCTTTACGGGGAAAAATGTGATTTTTGCGATACATTTGTCGCGTTCGTTGATGCCGAGCAGATTGAATCGCGGCGAACGTCGGTCGACCGAAGCTCCGAACGGGGAGTTGTGTAGGATTTTCTTCGCCGATTTGTTCGAGTTATAAATCTTAAAACTACTGAGACTTTCGTGTATTCTAGATGTAATGAACTGAAAGAGTGGTGGGTTCATGGTGGGTGGACTGGAATTTGTGAATTTGGTCGATGATTGATATTGATGACTGCTTGTCGATAGGCTATCGGCAGTTAGAAATCTTGAACTAACTGATATTTTAGTACATGAAGTCATCGTTTAAAAGAGCTGGGGTATTTTCGTGTCGTTGCATCCAAATGGAAGGTACTGGACCCTCCGTTGGCCTCTAAAGTTGCTTGATGATGAAGAAATGTCTTCAGGCTTCAGCATAAGATTGGAAATTGGACCTCCGTAAAGTCGAATTTTTCCCAATAGGTAGCAAGACCCTTTGAGATGCATCTCCATGAGATCACAACCTAAGGAATCCCATCTGTCGTGGAATCCTGAAAATGGGATCGTCGATCGCTGCATGATGTGCCCTATTTTGAAATTGAGATGAGTCCAATTTGCGAATTTGTTATGATTGTCTCTAGCTATATGTAGCGCTACATCAGCTTGGCTCTGCTTGGGCCTATCATGATTGCATCCGAGGGAGGGAGGGAGGGAGCACAACAATTTTTCTTTTAAGCGCTGAGGATTCAGATAACACAAAAAACTATAAATCCCATCTTTCATTAACAACTAGAAAAAATATTCATTTCAGTCTCTGTGATCAAAATTTACTTTATTTTTGCTTTTCATTCTTCTTAGCTTGTTCTTTGAATGTTCAATATCTTAGCCATATCACACGCTACTATGTGTTGATTTAGTTTTTTCTTTGTAAGACCATATGGTGTTGTTATGACTTATGGCAAAACACTTTATTAGTCTGGTTGAAGTCACAGAGTCCATTTCATGTTCCAGGCTCATATTGAATTGCAGGTTGTCCATTCACTGCAAAGAGAGAGAGAAAATGCCACTGGGATTGATACTAGGGTTGGGAAGGGCATTTAGGAGGAAGCGTACATCATCACTTGATATTCTTTCTTCAAAACGTGCTCCAAGAAATTACTACAAGGGAAAGAATTGCAAGCCAACTGGTTTTCACACCCGCAAAGGTTTGTATACCTATCTTCCTTTTGCTCTATGTTGTAGGGCCCGAGAACGCTAGAAGTATATGATAGAATTTTTTTTTTTCCTTCTTTGAATCTAAATTGCTGTTCTTAAGATAACATGTGGATTGTGGATTACCATTCTTAGTATGTATTGTTATATCATGTTAGGATGACTTGAAGTTGAAGAGCGTAGAAGATATAGGTTCATGGTCCTTAAGTGGTATCCCTGATTTGAACATACCAGAAGTACAATCAATATGTGGTCGCACTTATTTCAGGCAAAAGGCTGCCTTCTTATCAAAGTGTACATCCTTGCTATTAGGAGGAAAAAGAAAATGAGTATTCTTTGTTTAAAGATTGGCCTTGTCAGGCTGCTAATTGTTTCTTTCGGCATGAATATTGTGCTTAATATACGGTTGGTTTTTTCTGCACAAGTGTAACCATTCCAAATCATTTTATTGCAGGTGGATATGTTCTGTTGCAGGAGAAACTACCAAACTATGTAGTTCCCGATTTGACTGACTTCAAGGTACCCTTAAAGCTCATTAGTCCCTCTCCTCCCCATACCCTCCTCCAAACATCCCAACATCCTGAAGTTAACAAATAAAGCGAGTGACGTGCATTTCTATTATGAGTGTCTTCAAACAAATGCGCCATGCCTTGTGAATATTAAACTGGCATTTGTTTTCTGCAGCTGAAACCTTATGTGTCTCAATGCCCAAGAGAAGTCGAAACTACTGAGGCCACTGATGCAGCTAAATAGACTAAGAGCCATAAAAGGGGTATTCTCTACTAACCTTTTTCATTCCATCTTTTCTTTGTCATCTTCTCTTTTTTTTTTTGGTTGACTTCAAAAGTTATTGCAATAAATTCTATTTCAAAGCCAGAAATCTACCTGAACATTGTCATTCGACACTTCATCAAATTAAGATTATTTTTTTGTTCTTGGTCATATGGAAAGTGGTTTCTTCTAGTAATATTTTGGGCGCCAATTGAACTTTTGAATAAACAAAAACATGGTTACAGTGCCCTACCACTCTACAATGTCTTAGCTAGCATAGCATGTTTGAAATATGCATCATACTGGGGAAAATGCTAAATAATGAGGTTGCACCTTTCCCTCTATGTGGGGGAGAGGATGGAATTCGGTTATTTGTATTTCTCATTCCTGTTCCATTTCACCAAACCCAAGTTCTAGATAAGTGAAGATGAAGGAAAGGCTATTGCATTGTTGAAGAAATGGCTGGTGATGACTCATTAAAGTTCCTTGGGATTTGACCTTAATTGAAAGAAAATAATATAGCAGGATGACATTGTCAATTTCATCATAGAAGTTAGGAAAGCAAAAAAGAGAAAAAAACAGTTGAAACAAATGGTTGCTTTTATTAGATACTAAACATGTATGAAAAGGGATGATTTCTTTATAGTGAATACTATAGATAGTACCATAAAGGAAAGACGAAACACCCTATAAAATAAGACTCGAATGGTGTGGAACTGGTCTAAAGTAGTTTGTGTTTTAATTGGATTGTGATTGATGATTGAACATGAGTGTTACTTCATCTGCTAAGTCATAGTATAGTTAGTTTCAGTTAGTACATTGATCTCAGTACTTCTTTTAGTGATCTTATGCTGGCTAACCTTAAATTTAATTTTTTTTACTGAAACCTTTTGTGATGGTTCTTTCAAAGGGAAATGATGGATGATTGCATTCAAGGCATACTGCAGAAGAGTTCGCAGAGAACCTTGGAAGTTACGCTTTTTCAGTCTTTCTTTTTTGGCTTAGAGAATGATGTCTCGAACAAATTTTAATGACCTTTTTTGTGGCCACTAAGTCAAATGACTTCGGTTGCTCCAATCTTTTTAGGAACTGTGAACAATAACATAGACAAAGCAGTATGATCGGGCAGCCTTTGTTGAATTATACATGTCGATATGTTTATGATTATTGAGCCAATGTCCTTCTGGACCTTTTGAAGTAAATTCATTTTTCACTGTAATGGCATAGTATCAATCTCTCAGCCCTATCATTACTAATATCGGTAGTTTTCAGGGGTATTGATTCTATCAGCGAGGTCGGAAATTCGATACCATTGTGCTCACACTGCAATCCTCGACGTCATGGCCAAAATAACATCGGCACACGTGTCCACAACGAGTGTCGGCATGAAATTATGGTCACTGTTTCTTTTCAGATTACATTTTGTTGTTTCGGACCTTCTGTAGAGAAATGCAGCGTCACTGGTTCATGTTACCATTATTTCTTGTGGTGCTATGCATATCCGCCGTTGGAAAAGATGACGATGCTGCCAGAGGGTGTAGTTAGAACATTCGATCGAAATACGCTGGATTGGCATGGGCAAGTTTTTTCGTTTTTCGATCTTGAGCTGGTTTGCACGTAAGAGGTAAAAAAGCATGTCTCCAAGATCGTAGAAAGAGTTGCACTTCGATATCTCAACTCGTGGGCTTAGTTAGGGAACCTTGTTCTTGTTCTGAGCGTGGGTTTTCCTCATTTCGTCGTGTGAACTGAATTGGACTAGTCTACTTCACCACAACCCCGATCAATCTGTGCAGCCCAAAGCAATGGCCATCAAACCAAATTGACTGGTCGCATAATTTTGATCTGTCAAGCGTGATCTGAATCCCAATCAAAATTCCCTGATCCGAAGGATAGGTTATCAAGCATCATCTTGATCTGTCAAGCGTCATTTGAATCCCAATTGAAATTCCCTGATCCGAAGGACAGTTTATCAAGCCACTTGGGATGCGCATGATAAAATTTACTGGCCAAAATTGATTTATCAATTTTTATTCCATGAACTAGTTTTTGAATAAAGAAACACGTTTGATAACAATTCAAAATTTATATTTCTGAAATAAAAATTCGTTTGATAACAGAATAAAATTTATATTTCTAAGAGCGGCAACTACCGGCATCCGGTGTTCGGTGATCGACGTTCGGCGGATGCCGGTCGTTGCTGCTCCTAGAAAATTTAATTTTTATTTTATTATCAAATGAATTTTTATTTCAGAAATATAAATTTTGAATTGTTATCAAACGCGTTTTTTACTTAAACTGATCCATGGAATAAAAATTGAGAAATCAATTTCTGATCAAAAATTTTGTCATGTGCACCCAAAGTAGCTTGATAACCTGTCCTTCGGATCAGGGAATTTTGATTGGGATTCAGATGACGCTTGACAGATCAAAATGATGCGGCTAGTCAATTTGGTTTGATGGCCATTGCTTTGGGCTGCACAGATTGATCGGGGTTGTGGTGAAGTAGACTAGTCCAATTCAGTTCACACGACGAAATAAGGAAAACCCACGCTCAGAACAAGAATAAGGTTCCCTAACTAAACCCACGCTCAGACGAAAACTGGTCCAATTTCGTTTTTAGAACGAAACGTCGTACAATTACATAGACATGTTATGTTGGATCAAGTCAAATCACTTTGAAAAAAGAAAATCTCGATAAGAATAGATCTTGAAGCACTTCTCAAGCGTACTGAATGACATATTTGGATCTTCAAAACCTTAATTACCCATGTTCCAAAAAAAAAATTACAATATAAAAAAATTGATAACAGGAGTCGGACATTCGGCGACCGACGTTCGGCATCCGGTGACCGGTGGTGGGCGGCCGAAGTCCGAAGTCCAACGTTCAGCGTCCGTCACCAAGTTCAATGACCGGCGGTAGGCGGCCAAAGTTTGGAGTCTAACACCGGAGTTCGGTGACCGGCAACGGCATCCAAAGTCCGAAGTTCGATGTCTAAAGTCCAACATCCGGAGTTTGGCAACAAGAGGTCGGCGGTAGGTGGCCGATGGTCGGAGTCAGTGGCGGGTGGCGGGCGGCGACATCCGGCGGCGAGCAGCGAATGGTTGCCGATGAACATCCGGTGGTTGGTGATGAGCCTTTAACATCCAATGATTGGCGATGAGCAGCCAACAACCGGTGGATGTCCGACATCCGCCGACCAGTGGTTGGCAACAAGCGACCGAAGTGCAATGGCCGGCGGTTGAGGTCCGATGGCCGGCAATCAGCGGCTGGTGGCCGAGACTGGTGGTGGCTGGCCGGCAATTGGCGGCGGGCGTTCGGCATCCCATGGCAAGTGAGCGATGGGCGGTGATAAGAATGAATGATGAGAAAAATTTTAACGTATGTTAAACTCCAAATTTGGCCGCTGCCGCCGAAATAAAAAAAAATGAAATTGCGTTATCAAATGGATTTACATGACAAACTCGTTCGCTAAAAAGCGTCGGAAATTTTGTTATGACGCCTTTGTTGGCTGGTTTTTCTTGCCCAATACGAGAGGGAAAACCGATGGCAACATATGATTATAACATTGTCTTTTTGTGAGATCCAAAACAGGCTCCATAACCAAATAATGGAAGTTTACAATTTTTTTATATTGTAATTTTTTTTTGGAACATGGGTAATTAAGGTTTTGAAGATCCAAATATGTCATTAAGTACGCTTGAGAAGTGCTTCAACATCTCTTCTTATCGAGATTTTATTTTTTTCAAAGTGATTTGACTTGATCCAATATAACATGTCTATGTAATTGTAAAAACGATGAAAATTTCGTTTTTTTTTTTCTAAAAACGAAATCGACCCACCCCACTTTCTAATCCGCTAATTGCTCTATGGCTCGCGTCCACATCCTTTTTCTTGCTTCCACTTTATCGGTTTTCCTTGTACTATGATTGCTTTTATCAAACATGTCTTTATTACGGTTAGGTAAGCCAGGATCAAGGTTCTTAAAGACCCTCAAGAAAAACACCTCTTGCTTGAAGTTCCTTAAAATAATGATGTGAAGTGGACTACTAAACAAGTCAATGAAGTCCCACTTCGAAACCTACTTTCCCACTTCTTCCACCAACCTTTTTCTTTTGTTTCATATTTGCTCCTATTATTTTTCATAGAACCAAAGAAATTATCAATGAATGATCTCATGCCACCATTGATTATAGTAACTCCATTCCTCAAATTCAGTGGACACCGAACGGCCGCACCTCCTTAGAATAGATGGTACTTGTCAATTCAAATGCGAAGTGTGTAATCAATGTAATCATAGAGTGGGTGAATAATCTATACGCGGATGGTGCTTGTGCACCCGGAATTCTTGCCGGTGCTAGTTCGTTGCCGTGTGGTGATTATGTAGATGTGTACCACCTATTTTTTAGTTTTCTTGCTATCGCCTAAATCTTCAACTCAAATTATAATAACTCAAACAAACGTTGTTAGATTAGTGATGAGATATTGATGCATATGTCTATCCAAAAGACTAATTTAATATTTGTTCGACGAAACATTTTCGATGGATCATAGACCACTTTACTAACTCTATTATTAATAATTCCATCTCCAAAAATTGGAGATATATGACCAACAGACAGCAGCAGAAAAATCCTCGATTGATTGGAGATTCACAAAAATAATTTATTGAAACAACTATCGATTGACGAAACACGCTATTAATTAACTGAAATTTACTACTCACTAACTTCATTAACGATGCTATGAGAAGGTTGTAATAATGGACATGGACTGCATTAGTCACATTACATCTCAAGAAACTTGTAGTCATTCTCATGGCAACTCTAACCATTCTCTTCCGACCGACCTTCTTATCCTATATTAGATCGGATTAGCCATCGCACAACCGTACCGGTTCCGGGAAAATGGGAAAGAACGAAAGGAGATATTCTAAGTTCCAGCAACACGACACGATGCAACCTATACCCTTTTTCTAAATTCAAGCGACTCCAATCAAGGCGCCATCGATTCACGATATGAGAACTTGTGGACATCCAAGCCCGTGCACATTCTATCCTCTAAACATCCCCAAGTGGACATTGGCTTAAGGTTCTCCTCCAACTTGCGGAGGGACCCTAGAAAAACCACTGGAGATGGGGACGAGGAGGACATCAGACCGGACGGACGTCGACCTCAGTGCGCACCAAGCGACGACGACTCACTCGGTGGGTTTCTACATCATTCCATCGGGTGCTGATTCAGAGGGTTGAACTTGACGCCAACGGCCTCGTTGGCCTCTTGCTGGATTGCCGGGTCCAAGTCGTCTCGAGTGACCCGAAGATCAACGTAGCATTCGACAGACGCTAAAGAGGCAAAGACCCGGTTTGGCGTTGGTGGAAAGACACGCATACATGGGAGAGCCATTCTCGCCACAAGAAATGGTGGGGAGGCTTTGTCTTTCGGCAGCCTTGGTTTTTTTTTTCCACCTATAAATTCCCATTTGACTTCTTCTTCTTCCGCCTGTGAACTAACGCCGGTACATAAGGCGGAGTGGTTCGCCACGTCGCTATCCATCGAGCAATGCCGTCGGACCGCGTGTGGAACTTTCAAACGTGTGGGTCGTGTTCGAGAATCGGTAACGGCTTGGACGCATTCGACAAGTCGCTTTGTTAACCGGTTTTAGTGAGCATAGTAATTACTCTGATTCGAGGTAAGTCCTCGGTCAAACTAAAATCCTCATTATTCATCCCGAAATACTTAAACATATATATAGAAATTGTAGCCTACCTAAAAAGACCACTTAAGCATTTATTTTGAATATTTAGGATCCATAGATTATAACAAGTTGTTAAATTGACATGCTTAATAGTAGCTATGCTCCCAGTGCGTTTGAGACGAAAGTCCTGCGTTTTCATACAAATCCGAGGGAAAGCAAATTAGATAGTTGCCCATCGATTTTGGCCGAATGGGCTCTACGAATCGCCGCGAGAGATATTCAACGGATACCCCAGCTTCCAGAAGCGAATCTGAAATTTAGTTAATTAAATCGAAGTGCGATGAAAATCTTACTTTTTGACGCGAGATAAAAAAAATTGTTACTAAAGAAGATAGATCACGCTAAGATCTCTCATTTGGTTTCATGAATTTGAATGCTCAAATGGATTCTCGTTCCAAGTAGGATTATTCCTTGGAATAAATTAAAAAAAAAAAAATCTCGATTGTTTGGATGGTAGAAAATTTGGACCGTTGAAGGTTTATGGCAATGATGCTGAAGTTGGGTTTTCGATAGTTTTTTAGTGGTAAGTAATGTCGAATCGGATTCATAATACTAGTCATTGTTAGGTTGTTAGAATAGTGAGATAGAAATTCGATACCTTCACGTGAGGAGATCATAAATAATAAGCTCAAGTTCAAGTTCGTTAATATATCTAGTTGTACTCACTTGCTGATATAGTGACCCAATTAGATATGTTGACGGATTCAGATTTAACCTTTATCTTGATAATCTCAGGTGAAAGTATCAGATTTTCACTGCGTGTTTCCAACATAGATAAACAATACAGGCACTAAATCTGCAGGATGTTGAAAAAAATAAAAAGAGAAAATAAGGAATTTTTGTTCGGTTAATGATGAACTACTCGTTCCCCCATCGTTTTTATAGAGCACATGTTGAACAATTCTTTTAATATAACAAAAGGGATCTATCGAATTTTTCAAGACGATTGACCATTTTGAAACTTCTTCAATAAGCATCAATAATCTTACGTACCAATCAACTCCAGCGAAGCTGGCAAGGGGCTCGCGAATCATGTGCGGAAGTTCGTTTCTTGAGGAAGATGAAGAGTGAATGTGCCGCCCGTGCGGTCACATCCCTAAGCTTAATTACGTCTAATCTAGCTTTCGTACTAATAATTATCAAATAATTTCGCCATCTGTGGCGTCTACTCAAAACCCCAATGCACCTCCATCAATGCCCAAAAGAAAATAATTGGGGTGGACTCGTTTTCATCCTTAATTTCCAGCCGATGAACACAATAATTTCCCCCTACCGATCTCGAGCTATACTAGTACTGATCTATACTCATGCCTGGACCTATCGAAATTGAGTTAGGTCGAAAATAATCCGACCCAAATTGATTTATTTAACCAATTTTAACTCATTTCCATATAAACCCAATTCAACCTGCGCCCAACTTGTATTACCGAAAACACTTCTCCATTTAATTAAATTAAGGAAAATTTATATGCAAACTGAGACGAGAGTGCAGAGTTAATAAGTGCAACATTGAGTAAAGGTAGGATAAAGTCATATAGGATGGTTTGAACCCAATTAAAATTCATATTTAACCCAATTACAAGTCAGAGAGTTCGGTCTAAACTCATATATAGTCTATTTATTAAATATAATTAGCTTACATGACAATCCAGTCCATTGAATATGGGTAAAAAAAAATGAATTTATGGCCTTAACTATCTAGAATCATGTATTTCAGTGCGCTAGCCCCCACACACGATTTGCCAGCCACGTAGCTTCTGCCGAATGCCAATGCCTTTCCTAGGAAACACGTCATGGAGATGCCACCTTAGAAGGGAACCTAACCAATTACCATGGCGAGCATCTTCGCCCGAAATCATGTGATAGGTTCCTCTAGGTTTGCATTATTTTGCTCTAATCAATCCATCCCTTTTTCCCCCCCAATCTTTAAGCCTTTCGTCCCAGCTTCGCGGCTAGTGATGTACACACTACTTGCGAGCCAATCGGGCATATCTACATCAACATCAAATTACAAATTTGATTTCAGCGCGGCACGCATCAACATGCGTGTACGTTTGAACCATAACACCGTTCACGAACATATTGTAGATTCTTTTGTATTAATTTACACATTTAACTATTCCGTTCCCTAAAGAAATGGATTTTTCGGTCGATGAGTGTTGAAAGGTCATTTTGATAGGGCACTTGTAAATCAAAACTGATAAAGAAAGATTTGTCGTTCTCAACATTACGCGATGCATAAAATAAGAAAAAAAGAGAGGGTATTTTAGGTATAACAAAACTATCTATTTGGGTATTTGAGGAGGGTTTGTTAATGAAAATGTTAGAGAAATTAAATATAAAATCACGTCTTCATCTAACAATTTAAACTTTTATAACAGTTGGTTGTGGTCTTAACAAAATCTCACATAATATCATAGCGGGAGATTTTGAATTCAAATCTTATAGTATAGTATGAGGGAGAGTGTTGGAGTAATTAAATAATAAATCACGTTTTCATTTAACAGTTTAAATTTTTAGAACGGTTGGTTGTGATCCCAACAAAATCTCATAGAAAATCTAATGAAAAAAAAGAGAGGAAATGCGCATAGATTGTCCCTAGACAGATGAGTTGGCACATGCCGGCGCATAGCCTCGCCATCAGTAGTTAATGCAATTGAATGTGGCCATCGCCAATTTGGTCAATTCCATCTTGAGATCTGCACTGTAAGCGAGCATTAAATGACAATTTCGGTCAAACGCAAAAGGCAGGCGTAAGGCAGGCTCTTTACCTCTTAAATACTAATAAGATCTCTAATTAAAGAGCAATGAATCTCTTATTATATAGTATTAGTGCTTTTATAGCGTATTGTTCGTTGATCAAATTCATGTATGCTCGCTTATCAAAAAGAAAAATCAGTGCACGCTTCGATTAGAATGTCTTCACCAGCCTTAAGGAAAGGAAAAGGCCGAGGCCAAGAGCATCTTCAATCAATAAAAAGAAACCGGATGCTGCGTAGATAAGGTCGAAATTGCATAGGTCAATTCTCGTGTCACGTGATCATAGCCCAGATGCGAATTATCTTTCCTCGCGTGGAGTAATCTAGCACGGATTTCGCGTTCACAAGATTGAGGTGAACTAATATTATCCTAATCAATACTAAGATCAAATTATGTCGTCGATTACATTGATACACAGCTTTAAAAAAAAGTTAAATTTTAAGTGCATACATTCGGCTGACACATCTTGTTTTGTCAAGACTCATTAACAATGCACGCCTCACAAAAGTTAAGTACATAGGAAAATTCTCCAGTACCCCCTTAGATATGGATTGTAAATTCACTTACCTCACAAGGCTCACATGTTGAGATCAAATCGCATTTTCTTGTGATTTCTTGAAAGATTGCCATTCCAAAACATTTTTTTTTCCAAGAAAGTGATCAATAAAGCCAAATTCCTTAGTTCTATACCGAGATCAAATCCTGTTCTCATGTTAGATAGGTCAGAAAATTATTACTTGCATGCACCTAACAAAGTTTAACTTTAAGTACATGACATAAGAAAATAATAATAAATTCTTAAACACAACATAAACCCAAAGCTGCAAAAATTGTGGCAGGTCTCAAATCACGTTCTTCTGTCGATATGTCATGTAACCCTAGGGTTATAATAAATTTATATTATGTTTTTAGATAATTACATAAGGAAAAGGAAAAGGAAATAAATTAATACATAAATAACTCTCGCTTTATATAGTTGGTAAACGACAGGCGGCAGGTAAAGAACTGAAAAAAGAAGAAGAAAAGATAGCTATATATTTCTCTTTATCTCTTTATCTTTACTGAATATTCGCTCTTCTTTCGAAAAGAAAGAAACCTCTAAACTTAAATTTCAATCTTTGTTTACTAATGCGGTGCCTATAATTTATAATTAAAATTTTTAATTCCAGACAAATCACTACGGCAATTTATAACTATTCTTTTCACAACTTTTTTTTTTTCTTATGCGATCTTCCATCAAACTGAAAAAATCACAAGAAAAAAAGTCCCTTTAATTTGACACCACCCAACTAACTTTATCAAGAATAAGAATTTCGGATTATGCATTGATGCCATTGAAAATGGTGAGATGAAGCGATAGATATCATCATGCTTTGCTTTGCAAAAGATGACATCATATGGTAAAAGCTTAAAAGAACGCATACCGTGAAAAATAGCTATTTTTTAAAAGTAATTTTGAAGATGGTATTGAGAAATCATGAACTATTCCGTGACGAAAAAAGAGAATATCTAAGTTGATTCTATAGATGAGGCGTTGCGTCCTTTTTGCATTACGAAAAGGTTGGGGATAAATTACGCCAAGCCATTTCTTAATTTTTTTGCTCTGAGATAAAGATAATGCAAGATTATACATTAATGGATAATTATTTTCGTCTAGGTTGTGCATCGACTATCGCATCATAGACCTGAGCTCTCATCAGCATACTCGGAAAATTATGATGACGATTCTAAATTACAGATATGGTTTGGTGACATAATCATATGCATCTACACCATCTAAATAGCACTTTAAGGTAAAATTGCTATTTTTTCCTTCTTCTTTTTTTTCTTTGGTTTTTTATGGACAGAAGAGCTGCTTCTATAAATGACCTCGGTCCTCTAACGCTAAACGAACTCGCGACGGGGAGGGACCCACACGGAATTCCACGCCCCCTCATTCTTTTCCGAGTCCTCGTTTTCAGTCCCACTTTAGAAATTTATGCAATTCTAACTGAAAAAAACTCCGTATCTCATTTTATCCGACTGAGCCAATCACGCCTCGATGAAATATATGGGAAACCGACACGAGTTTTGATCGGGACTCCTTCGAATTTCTGCACAAATTCCTTATTTATTGTACAAAACGTTAGGCAAAAGAGAAGGAAAAAAGAAACGAAAATCAGATCGCGATTGTTTCTTTTCTCAAACTTTGTCGCTTCCTACTCGCGGATTGGTTATATCCCCCATCGACGCACGACGTTTCCGTCTCCTATTTGCCCGGTCCTCACGTTGCTGGAAAACTATATAGATAGATACGGCCAAACTAAAACTTTAAAAAATAAAATAAAAATAAAAAAGATATTCTTTAAGAATAAAAATTTTTTAAAAAAAAAAGAAAGAAAGAGGCCACGAGAGACGTATTTAAAACCAACTCAGCGAAACCGAAGAGAGCACGCAGAGAAGACGCAAGGAAGCTCCCCAACGCCTTCCGCTTCTCTCTCTCTCTCTCTTTCTCTCTCCTCGCCGGACGCACGCCGGAGCCTCCCCCTGATCTCTCTCTCTCTCTCTCGCCGTCGTTGCTTTCCTCCGGCCGCGTCGATGGCGGGCGCCGCCTCCTCTTCTTCCGCCGTCTGTCTTTAGATATTCCGAAAGCGGCTCCCCGCGAGACAGAGTGAGAGAGTGAGAGGCCGCGACGACGACGGCGGCAGCGGCGGCGATGACGAAGCGGAGGAGACGGGCCCTGCCGCTGGTGCTCCGGAAGCTGCTGACGTGCGCCATATGCGCCGTCGCCCTGGTCGCCCTCCTGTCCGGGAACGTCCGCGTGCTCCCCTCGCCCGGGGCCTCCTTCGCTCCGCAGTTCTTGAAGGTGGCGCCTCTCTCGCGCTCTCTCGCTTCGGCTCTCCTTCGCATTGCTCTCGTTCGGTGCGGTTTTGGGAGGGTTCTAGGCATTGGTTAGGGTTTTAGTTCGTTAGGATGCGATCGTGTGTGTTTCGATTCTGTCTGCGGTTGGCTGCTCGTCTCTGTTATAGCGTGGCGTGCGTATCGGAAAGTCTGGTGTGTTCTCGGCGTTGCTTTTCGTTGTTCTTTGCCGTACGCATGCAGTCCGGAGAGCAAATATTGGCGATTTTTGAAACATGTTTTCGGTTCGTTTGGTCGTTTGGTGCTTCGTGGACTCGGCATTGGACTCTGTGCCTGTTTGCGTCTGGACATAGCGCGTTGAATCTGTGGAATGACTTTGCGTAACGATTAGGCGTTTTTTAACAGTTCTCAATCGCTGACCGAGATTGAGTGATAAATCTGGTTACTATTTTGTATTGTGCAGCAATACCAGAGACAGGGGAGCGAGCAGAGCTGGACGAAGGAACTCGTTCCGCCTCAATTTTCGAAAAATCCACGGTCTTCTCGCAAGGTCTTAAACCATAACGTTTTTCATGTTCTTACGGCTGTTTTTACTTGTAAAGAAGGGAAAAAATAAAAATTCATTGGATCATATATACACGTAAAAGTAACGAGTTGGTAATTTAAGTAATGCTTTGAAGTGAAATGCTTTTCCGCGATTGTGACCAGAATCAAATGATTCGTGCTTCAAGGGCTATGTCAAAATTCTAGGATTTGAATTTGGCCGATTTAGTTGGACAGGGATGAGCGATCTAGTGTATCTTGCTTTCGTTACATGTGACTTCTTTGAACTGTACAGATTAACAGCGCTGGCTGGAATTTGGATTTTGATAAGCTCTGGAAGCCTCCATCAAACCGTGATTTCGTGCCATGTATAAGCACAAATTATACAGGTAAGATGCTTGTTGTCTTCATGTTTTTGTTGAACAGATTTCTTCCTAATGATGTTTTAAATGTTATTCTTTTGTCAGTTCCTGCAGCATCGCAAGGTTACCTTCTAGTCCATACCAATGGCGGACTTAATCAGATGCGAGCTGGGGTGTGTGCATGCTCCTTGTACTGATTTATAGTAATGGCATCTTTTATCTTCCATTAAAACCATTACAATGTAAATATGGAATGAGGAATCTCCATTAACATGTTCATCGTCAAGTGATTCTGATGACAACATTTGAAACTTAATAGCTAGCTCTGGCCCTTCTGAATATGTTACGAGCATTCCAATGCTCATTCCATCTTTCCTCCATGTTTCATGGAGAAACGGAAGTGGAAGTAGAGAGGCTATATACCATCCCCCCCCAACCAGAAAATTAGAAATCATCTGGCTACTTTGTTGGTGAAAAGGTATCTGACCAAACTTTCAAAAATTACAAGCACCAGCTTCTGGGTTGAACAGATCAGAACACTGCGAAATAAAAGTTGTTTCCTTTTGCACTCTAAACTTTCTAATTTGACAGCTTGCTGTTAGCGTTACAACATCTAGCGTCACTTGGTCGAGAAGGTCTAGATTATATACATCAGATGGAATTGCTCGATTATTTTTATGATCACCATAAATTTTTACATTGCTTTGCTGCTGGATGGATCTGTAAAGCAATCTCATTTCTATGCAGATATGTGACATGGTTGCTGTAGCTCGTATAATAAATGCTACTTTGGTGATTCCCGACCTAGATAAACGTTCTTTTTGGCATGATTCTAGGTAAGATGTCACTCATCCTCTTAATCTGTTTGTTGTTAAGATACTGTATGGCTCAGATTCTCCAAAATATGCTAGAAACTGATCTCAGTGCTCCATTTGCAGCAACTTTTCCGATATCTTTGATGAAGAACATTTTATAAGCACTTTGGCTAATGATGTTAAAGTTGTAAAGAAGCTTCCCAAGGAATTGGCTAAAACCACAAAGTTAGTGAAGGAATTTAAAAGTTGGTCTGGCATGGATTACTATCACAAAGAGATAGCTGGCATGTGGGAATATTATGAGGTACATTCAGTAGAAACCTTTACCATGTTTCCACTATTCAACATTGCAACGATCGGATGATACTCGGTTTTGATAGGTAATACGAGCTTCAAAGTCAGATTCTCGTCTTGCAAATAATAATCTTCCATCAGCCATTCAAAAGCTACGTTGTCGTGCTTGTTATGGAGCCCTTCGTTTTGCACCCCGTATTGAAGCAATGGGAAAGGTAAGAAAGTGACCTACAAACTTAGTTGATCTATGAGTGGCTGTTCTCTCGTGTCCTGGGACTTTTACATGCTAATCTTTCCATGAATACTGCAGTTGCTGGTTGAGCAGATGAGATCTTATGGTCAATATATCGCTCTTCATTTGCGGTATGAGAAGGACATGCTTGCCTTTAGTGGGTGTACGCATGGTTTATCAACAGCTGAAGCTAAAGAACTGAAGATAATAAGGTATGAGCACAATTGTGAACCGCACCATAGATGTTGTATCCTTGTTACCAATTCTTTGCTTATAAGATTAATAATGGGCCGTGAACTTGTAGGGAGAAAACTGCGCATTGGAAGAATAAGAATATTAATTCTACTGAGCAGAGATCTAAAGGATACTGCCCTCTAACTCCAAAGGAGGTCGCAATTCTTCTCACAGCCCTTGGGTATCCAACCCATACACCCATATACATCGCTGCTGGAGATATATATGGAGGTGACTCTCATATGACTGAACTACAGTCCCGCTATCCGATGTTGATGAGCAAGGTATAAACCTGCCTATCATTTTTTGTTTGTTTATCATGCTTATTTTCCTGCTTGTCATGTCTTCTACTAAAACCAATTTTTTCACTAAAGTTTACCGTCTGATGTGGAGGCATTTCTGTTAAAGAATTCTCCCCAATTGGTGAAAAAGCAATCTTAATGTAGACTGTAAGCTCTTGCCAAACAGAGTTGATTAGTGTGTCTGACTTTTCAATTAAAATAATGTGTTTAGAGTAGGCAGTTCTCCAATTCTTGAGCAAAATGTATATTGACTACATTATCTACCATCAGTTTAGTGTGATATAGAGACCGTTACTTACCTGCTTTGCTATTTTAAAACCTGTAACAACATTATCGCGACCTACCTTGGTCTTCTTCAGAATTCAGAATGGAAGGTCCTTGTATTTAATGGTTAGATGTATGGGAATTTTTACTGATTGATATTTTTTTTTCCTGACATGACATTCTTTAATGACACAACCCAGTAGTTCGGGTAAATTTATGCTTATAAGTGCAAGTTTGGTACGAATCATGCCAATGCATTTGAAGATGATCGAAGCTCATCCCTGATTGGTCTCATTGTCAGGTTGGGAGTATGCTATATATGTAACCTTCCAGAAGCTGATAGTGGGCCTCTATCAGAATTGGCATCTGATATCATGACCATTCAGTTAAAGTTATTGGTGCTTGCAGTAACTTAGGTGCTTGTTTGGGTAACTAAGAACATCACTTAATTTAAGTTGCCCCCATTATTGTAATTTTTGGAATGCTATGGGGGAAATTTCTGACTTCAAATGTAGAAGCATAAGTAAAACATTGAAAGTATAGACCGCGACGCCACTTTTAGTGCCAATGTATCATTGGTGCTGGTTTCAGAGGATGATCGTGCTGTAGTTGTAATAGATATTTATATAATTGGAGGCATACCAGAACTTGATACTCCTGAAATGTCTTTGCAGGAAAAACTAGCATCAGTTGAGGAGCTGGAACCTTTTACGAATCATGCATCCCAGATGGCAGCACTGGATTACATTGTTTCTGTGGAGAGTGATGTGTTCATCCCATCCTACTCAGGAAATATGGCCAGGGCAGTCGGAGGTCACCGACGCTTTTTGGGGCATAGAAAGACAATATCACTGGACAGGCAACAAATTTTCTTATCTTTTTGTCACACTTAGTTATCAGTCCACGGTCATAAACTTACTGATTTTTCCTTTTGTAAACCAGGAAAGCTCTTGTTCGTCTATTTGACAAAATTGAGCAGGGGACTCTGAAAGAAGGCAGTAGATTTTCAGATCGCATTGCCGAACTCCACAAAAAACGGTACATCACGCAGATGTTTGCTTTGATTGCTTTTATAGATTCTAAAAACTGAGTAGTGGAGATGGAATATCGATAGACCTTTTCTGCCCAAGAAATATGTTTTGCTACACTAGACCTTGCCTGGTCACCCTTCAACTTCAAATATTTGCTTTCCGTTTTCATTCCATCAAGTAATCTAGATGTAGCTTGTCTATTTTCTGCACAGCGCACACCATTATCTTTAGCCTAGTGGCCTTGAAACATGGGGTCTGGCATCACTATTTGTAAGCAGATGGTATGTTGGGATCTCAATCTGTGCACTAAACTCGTGTTGCTATTAGAAACTATGGATCTAACGTGAGTGTAACTTGTAAAGTGGTCGCCTGGCAGAAGTCTCTGATCTCATAGTAATTGTGGAATAGCATCTTCGTCTTTTTCAGGCAAGGGTCCCCACGGAAGAGGAAAGGCCCCATCTCAGGAACAAAGGGCATGGATAGATTTCGTTCAGAGGAGGCATTCTACGAGAACCCTTTGCCAGATTGTTTATGCCGGAGTGAATTGCCTGAAGTGAATGCATCAGCTGACATCAGGTAGATCATGTTGAGCGGAAATGCTCCTGGAAGATAGACATTTGTCGCGGCTTCAGGCACTTCAAGCTCTTGGGACTGACTTCAGTGAATAGATAGGGGACGCGGAACCTGTACATACAGAGTTTTAGGATTAGGTAGGAGGGAGGCCATGCACAGAAAGTTAAATGCGTTTGCAATAAGCAAGCCGGGGGGGGAGATAGTTTGATCACACTGAAGATGGGCCTTGCGTTTTATCATCAAGGCAAAATCTTTTGAGTAGATGGCTGGTATAGGGTGATTGGTTGGATATAATTCATTTAGGATGCAATAATTCTATCATAGCTTTTCCACTATCCACGTTCCTCATGTGCGGTTACTTCATCTGTTCCACTTCGGTTACTCCAGCTGTTCCACTTCTTTATGCGAGTCATCCATCGAGGTTGAAGGAAATCACGCCAGAGCCAACGTGGGTGAGATGATGATTGCTTGGATGTGAAGCTGTCTCGCGGATCCGTTACTTCGAAAAGAGGCTTTGCATCTATGCACGACAAAATTAAATGAGACCCCCATCTGGAATTTGTTCCCATGTCATTCTCATATCTAAAAGGCATCCACAATTATTAAGTTTCATGTTATTTTTAATGAAAAAGTTTCTTTCGGTTTTGGGCCAAGTCTAGGGTGAAAAATGACAATTATACCCAACGGCAAATTCATCGTTCCTCGCCATCAAATTGTCACCCGTCATCCTTCATGGCTTACCGTGTCGACGTGCATTAGTAAACCACAACCAATAACGACATCCGTCTAGGTACAAATTACAAAATGCAAGAAATTTGGGAACATAGAGTATAAATTAAATTTAGTGATAAAGATTATGAATTGAAATGTCCTAATTTGGTGTTGCTTGACATAGTTCACTATGCGGCCTGGGCTTAAAGGGATGCGGTTTTGAATCCAAACTCCAATGAAACTATATCCAACATCCAAGTCATCAGCATAGCGAGCCACATGAGATGATATGTGGTGATTTAGCAATAAGATGGGACGAAATGGCGATTTAATGAAATTGATCAAGAATCTTTAATCCTAGCAACAACTTAGAAGAAAACATATGTCTCAAAATTTAAATTAAAATTTTCCTTCTAAGTAATAAATGTATACATTATCAAAGTATGTTAATTCAGCAGGGTTTTCCATTGCGTTGCCCTAAAATTCATCCAAATATTGTACTACTTCGTTTAATTTTGTCACTTCTATCTTATCCTTTCAGATGTGCATGATAAATGACCTAATATCTATTCATTGCACGTTTTATATTTCATTATGAGTATGAAAACGTGCGCCTTTTATTTAGCTTAGTGAGTCGATAGATAATTTAACTGCATGGTGTATGAATGAAAAGTAATGCAGAAAAATGAAATTAAGAAAAAAGTGTTAACTAATGGTGTTAAGGAAAAATTCATTATCAAACATAATTTCTAAGTTAGAGAGGATGAATAAACAAAGGGAATACAAATTAAATAATTATACCATAGTAGAAGAAAATTTCCAAATAAAGACCTAAAAGTGTCCTCATTTAATCAAATAAAGATCTAAAGTAAACCTTATTTCGAATAAGAGTATGAAGTATTCATATCAATTCCAAAAAATGGCCTAAAATGGTTACCTCGCTGAATGGCAAAAAATTCCAATCGATCAAGAGTATTTTCATCCAAATATAATTTAAATTAAATTAAATTAGATTATAAATTAAATTTAAAAAAGAAGGAAAAAATAGAGAAAACATAGGCGGTCGCCCCATCGTCGGTGGGGCGACAATGAAGGTCTAAGGGAGGGTCGACAACTCTAGCTGACCAGAGGTGAGGGTTTATCGACCTTCACTAGAGGCGAGATAGGGTAGCAACCCTCTCCCAAATCTAGGTGAGGCTTGCCCACCCTTGCTCGGTTTGGATGAGGGTCGTCCATCCTCATGTAGGCTTACATTTTTTTTTTTAGTTTTTAAAAAAAAAAAAAACATAAAAAAAGAAAGAAAAAAAAAAATTAAAAAGACGAAATTGCCATTTACAATTGATGTGTTCAAGCCATTTTGAAACCGATGTATACAATTTAAGTTTTTGTTTGAAACAGGTTCACTTTGAATTGTTATTTGAAAAAATGAAATTTAAATCTTTATTTAGAATTTTTTATAGGTAAATGAAAATAAAATAAATATATCAAACAGTCTGTTGCGGAGGAGGCGGTCCACGTGGACAGCGTGGACCCACGACAGAACAGTACTGCAGACCGAGCCGAGCGAAGCGAAGGGGAACTACCCGATCTTTCTCGTCCCCGCGTTTGGATTTTTGGCGCTGAGAGAATCGGGGTTTGGATAACGCCTAGCACATCATCGCCAGCTCCATCAATCACCCAAAAGCTTCGCCCGCACTCCTCCACACATCGCCAAACGCTTCTGCAGCATTCTCCCTCCCTCCATCATCTCCGAAGCAAGGCGAAGAAGACGAAGGAAGACGACGAAGATGATGGGCGCGTCCTTCGTCTCGACCGTCCCTTCTCTGCTCCCGCTTCAAGCTCAAGTCGCTTCTCCTCCTTCTTCCTCCTCATCGTCTTCTGCCGCTCGTCCCGTTAGTTTTCCTCCTCCCTTTGCCCGCCCTTTTCGTTTCGAAATCCGGCATTGTGAATTGCTCTCGTCGGTGTCCGCGCTCGACGCTGCGTTGTCGAACCTTTGTTCCGTTCTGATCGGTGTGTAATGTTTGTCGTCTTCTCCGGTCGTCGAAAGTTCAGGTTGCGGTTCGCTGCAAGACGGAGAACGGCTTCGCCGATGGCGGCGAGGAGTTGAGCCGACGAGACGTTCTTAAACTCGCCGGCGCTAGCATCGGCATTGTAAGTGCGATTCCCGTTGTTTAACCGTTGCGTCAGCTACATTGAGCTCCGTGAATGTGATCTTCCGTATGTTTTATCTGTTCTGCTCGGTCGCGATTAAGATTTCATTCTGGTTCGCCATTTGACGTTTGGCTTTGTGGAAATGACGGTCCGTTCTTTTAGTGTGGATGTTGATGAGTTTCTGCCAGCTGTGATCTCGCAGGAACTGATGGCGAGCTCTGGATCATTCGTTGAATCGGCTCGTGCTGCTGATTTGATTCAACGCCGACAGCGTTCCGAGTTTCTTTGTAAGGCCCCGTTGAAGAGTCGCTTCTTTTTCTGTTGCTAGTGCATTGAAATATGAATCTCCAGAATCAAATTGACTTCCTTCTTTGTCCTCAGCAAATGTCAGGGGCACCCTTTTCACGGCTATAAAGGTGAATTCTTGTTTTGCTTTGGCATTTAAGCATATGATTTTGGCTCTTATGATTTTATTACACGTATCCTAAAATGCTACGCTTTGATATGGTTTTATTTTATTTTTCTCTTGGACTCATTTCAGGGAAATCCAGATCTTATCCCATCTTTACTGATGTTGGCATTAAATGATGCTATGACTTATGACAAGGTCACACTTATATTTTGCATGTTGAAATTTAATGGGAATAGTTCATCTTACTAAGTATGATGAGGTAATGATTGGATGCTGATTTATTTATCCTCAAGTTTGCAGGCCTCAAAATCTGGAGGCCCAAATGGATCCATAAGGTTCAGGTACTTGTCACATTAAAACATGTGAATGCTGATGTGAGTTGATGATCATAGCGCAGAGCAGTATTTTCAATTTGTTGGGTTTAGTGAGCCCCCTAATTTCGACTTTCTGAGGGTTGAACTCTTCACACAACTGGCCGCTCTCAGAATGATAATCTAGTGAGGTCTTTGTTTCAATGTGAGATCCAAGTGTAATTTCTTAATGCTTTTATATGCAGTTCTATATTACTAATTCAATCTTATCCAGAAATCTCCATTTAGAGAATCAAGAAGCTGAGCATGTAGAGTTAATTGAGGAAAATAGAAAGAGAAACTTGATTGCCCTGCAGGATGGTTCCCATGTTTCAAGTTCTCATGTGTATCTTCCAGTTTAAAATTCCATGCTTTTGCAGCACATCTTTTATCTCCTAGATGAGACTCACCATGATTTCCAATGTCATGAACTGTTATTTCTTGAAGCTCAGAGATTAGCAGACCCGAGAATAAGGGGCTTTCAGCTGCCATGAACTTATTGGAGGAAGCTAAGAAGGAAATAGATTCATATTCCAAGGGCGGACCCATATCCTATGCAGATCTTATACAGTATGCAGGTTTGTACATGTTACATAGCTAAGTTGCATGTCCCTAGCATAAAATGCTGCTCTTGGTCTGAACTTCTGTTAGTACCTTTAGAATAACCCCCAAAAGAAGAAGTATTCACTAGAGCCATTAGGCTTGGGGATCTGGCTTTGAATATCTTATGCCATGTATTGAAAGTTCTGCCTCTGAACAGCGCAGAGTGCAGCCAAGGCTACCTTTCTAGCTTCAGCCATCCGCAAATGTGGTGGGAATGAAGAGAAAGGGAGCTTGCTCTACACTGCCTATGGTTCCAGCGGACAGGTAATTCCTAATTCATTGTGTGCATGGAATCTTATGTGTTTGCCACGAGATTTTATAGTGTATAATCAACAACCAAATAGGAATAAAATTTCCTACAACTAGTAATTTAGTATTCATAATGTGTTACTGTCAGGACTTTTAGTCAGTGTGTCTTGGGAGATGAACTAGTTTAGGTATAGGTATACATAAGTCTAAAATTTACTTGCAGCCAGTAGTTTCTTGGGGAATATTCAAAAAATGGTTTCATGCTAACAACAGATGAAGAATTTGTTTCAGAATGTATTGCTTCATCTGACTATTGCCATAAAATACCGTGTTTATTGACCATTTGTTGTTGCTCACTATTGCTATGTTCATTCAATAGCTTGATTCTTGAATACATGTTTGGAAAAAAAATGATCCCTATAGTTTACCAATTTTTCCTTTGGAATATATTGGAAATAAACCTATGAATAACATAACAACTGCCTTGACATATTGTTTCTCAAATAATTCTCATAGTTTTAGTTCTGATTTCCATATTACACATATCGTCCCGTCATGCAGTGGGGCTTGTTTGACAAACAATTTGGGAGGTCAGACACCACGGAACCAGATCCAGAAGGTAGGGTCCCCCGGTGGGAGAAGGCCAGCGTGAAGGAAATGAAGGATAAATTCTCAGCCATTGGGTTTGGTCCTCGGCAGGTATATTCAGTAGAACATTTACTGGTTATGCAGGAATACTCAGAACTTCCATACATATTGTCCTCTTTATGCACCAAGAATTTCATCTACAAAATTGCAATGGGAAAACAAGGTTATCTTTTCAGCATTTCCAGCAACCAAGAGACATGCAGCTGAACAAGCAGTTTCATGAAGTGCTCTGCATTCAGATATATTCAATGATTCATTTCTCTATTGTGTTAATCTTCTCTGAATTAGCTAGATTCTTTTCTTAAATTTCCATACCATATATTGTTTTCTGCATCTTTGTATTTTTGGAAATTTTGTCAAAGCTCAAAGTTGGAGAATTGAATGTGGTTTTCTGTGAAATGATCTCTATTTGCAGATTGGTCTTGTAATGAGATTTAAACATTCTCAGCGTTGCCTCCCGTCAATCTTGAAAACTGGTAGTTAATGATGAACTGCATAGAAACTAACTCTGCTTTTAACTTCTCGACTGAACAGCTAGCAGTGATGTCTTTGTTTCTGGGTCCTGATCAGACAGCAACAGAGACATTATTAGCCGCTGATCCAGATGTGTCTCCATGGGTTCAAAAATACCAAAGAAGCCGAGAGACTGTGTCAGAGACAGATTATGAGGTTGGTTATACAAAGTTGCTCTTTTCAGAATGTGAAAGCCTTACTTGATATTTGCCATCATGGTGGTGAAGAACAACTGAAGAAAAACAATATTATGGCCTTCTGTGCCCCAAGAAAAAACGGAATCTCTGAATCGTAATCGATTTGTTGGCCAAAAAGAATAGTTAATGTAAGCGTCTTAGAATCGTTGCATCCGCTTCACTCGGACATTGATCTTAATCCTGTCTTTTTACAGGTCGATTTGATAACTACTCTGACGAAATTAAGCAGCTTGGGCCAACAAATCAATTACGAAGCGTACACCTACCCGGTTCCAAGGGTTGATTTCAGCAAGCTCAAATTGTGAGAGAGAAGATGTCAGATATATTTGATCTCCGGAAGTGCAACAGAGAGAGGGCACAAACCAATTCTGGCCCAGTTTTCACATCTCTCTTGAACAGCTTTCCCCATGGCACGTAGATTCACGAAGCCACTGTATCATTCACCCGTATTCTAAATAAACATTGACGAGGTTAACCTATGAGATTATCATGTCTACCATTTCTTGAATTAGTTTTTCGTTCAATTGTGTTTGATCTCTTGTTTTCTCAGTGCCTTCCAAAATGGATATCACCTTCTGTTAACCTTATGGCGCAAGGCGCATGGAACCAATGAACCCGAGTCACTTCAAAATACGCAATCTATGAATAGTTGCACCTTTGGAAAGGGACGACAATTCGGCCAATCCAAGCACTTCATTACTTGCTAAGATTAGTCATAAGGACCGATATGCACCGAGAATGATGTCGAGGCAATCACCTGAAGACTAATGCCTGGAAAAGAGAAGTCAGTTTGATTTAACCCCACGAATTTTGAACTAATCAGCCACGGCGTGATCATTCCCAAATTTTCTATCTTCATGAGATTAACTCCAGTATCTGTTATGAAGAAACTATTTAACAATAGAAATGAGGAACAAAAATTGCCCAGGCAGTGATCCTTCAGTGAAGGAAATTTCAGTTGCATCCCTTACCTCAATAATTTAAAGACAGAAAAACAAAATTGCAGACAACTATATCCCCCGTAAAAGTCAAAACTAAAATACATCCATGGGATTGTTCTATTGGGATTTTGGAGTAATTCGCTCGAGCCCGCCCATAAATGGTCGCAATGGCTCAGGAATCTTGACAGAGCCATCCTCTTGCTGATAATTTTCCAGTATGCACACAATCATCCGAGGTACTGCACAGGCGGTTGCATTCAAAGTGTGAACAAACTGTGTAGGAACGTTGCCTTTACCCTTCTTAGGAGTTGTTGAGGACTGTGGTTCTGATGGCCGATACCGAATTCCTAATCGACGACTTTGATAGTCCGTACAATTTGAAGCACTTGATATCTAATTCAATTCATCATGCAATCAGGAGGTGAGTTATGCTAAATCATCAACGATTGACACACCTCAGATAAGAACGTGAGAAGCAGGAAGTAATGCCAAACAAAACTAATAAGCAGCTAACCTCTCCATATCGTCCTAAACCAGGCATCCATGCTTCCACATCAAACTTACGATAAGCAGGTGCACCTAAATCTGCCATCGCCATATCCAAAGTCCTGCAAAGAAGCTCGAAGTTCATATGGCCTGAGGTAAATTGTTTAGACAAGTATTGGGACAGTGAAAGAGAACCATACTTAAAATGTAATCCTAGTGATGAGAAGAGTTCTTCTTCGATTCTGATGAGCTCTTCATGATATGAATCACTTTCCTCTGGTCGACATAAAATGAACATCTCAACCTTGCTAAATTGGTGCACACGATAGAGACCCCTGCATTGAATAGTCAAGGAAATTATCACACAGCAGACAACTATAGGACCTCATCATAGAGAAGAGAAGCGACAGCGAGAAACCATGAAATGGACAAACAAATTAGTCAGTAACAGCTGAACATGGTTATCAAATATTGATGGCAACGGTAATTTTTTTTATTTTTTTGGTCAATAGCAATGGTAAATTAAATGGTACACTTTCTTGTCATTATATCAACTGCTGATATTTCAAAACTAAATCAAATGAAAAACTTCAACTTGCTTGATGACAAAGATATCGGACTTTAGGATCTTAATTTGCAGTGTAAAATTGATAGCAACGAGAATTTTAAAGTTTCACCATCAATTTCTGGCCAAAAACAAAAGTTTCACTTTCCGTTACTCAACCAGGTCTCCTTACATTAAAATAAATCATAGGCCTTTGCTACTTCCATAGCCAAAGAGTACAATCTACAAAAGCAAAAGGATGAAAAAGTTCAAGACGTAAAGAAGTAACTTCTCGATAATAGAAAAGAAAAAGATTCAGTGATGCTCCAATCCAAAAAAAGCAGAGCACCACTCTTTCCATGCCCATTTTCCCTCAAGCATGAATATGAAAGTAGATACATACGTCTGCATGTAGGTACATAATAGTTCTACTGGTCGAGAGCACTGCTCAACAAGATCCCATCTTAGTCATGGACTGGCAATACAAAAGGTTTCCCATCTTCACTCATCAAATGCGAAAGATACACAAGCAGGACTTCCCCATTAAGGAAAGGGGAAGGGTGAACAGAAAAATATGAACCCGTTACAGTTTCTTGCGGTTTTCTAGAATTTCTCATCAGAGTTGCTAGTTAATACAAGAGAGGAAGATTAGTTACACTGCAGTATAAAATTTAAGTGAGTGTATCTTTGTCATTCAAGTCTGCATTAATCAGGCCCTAGCTGAAGCCCCTTTGGGTGTAAAAATGGTGTCGACCAAATCATATTGGATGTATGCTAAAAATACCTCACAAAGGAAAAACATGACAACAACAAAACTTGAGATAGATTTCCACAAAAGGCTAAATACATGAAGACCCTACTCGTCTTTGCCTCTCCAATACTTAAAGAGCCCTGGATCCCCTTAACATTCATGGTAACACTTAGACCCTCATTTTGATCCTGTGACCCAATTAAAGTATTATAAATAAAGTATTTTCATCCTCATTACAATCTACATAAACTGATTAGGCAGCATGACACAAGTGCCTCAGTAAAAAACTTTATCTGATATTAAACAAGACTTAATTGGCGTTAGACATTTTTTTTTTCCTTTGTTGGCCCCACACCCTTAGTTAATTCTGAGTCAGAATATGCAGTTAAAGGGTTCTCAATTACTTTTTAATTGCCGATAAATTATAAGTGGATGGGCAGATTTAGCTGTGAGAACATCTAAGCGAAACTTAAGTAACAGAAGTGATGTTTCCATACCACATTTCAAGGGACAGGTACTTGCATTGCGCACTCTAAATAGTCCTAATGTCAAAGTAAAATCATCTGCCAGAGAAAATATGGATACATAAACGTTTAGAATTTTGCATCTGGTGTAACAGGGATGGAGATAGGCAGCTAGAGTTACAAGATTACATGAACAGGCTGTGATTGACTTACCTAGATGCAGTTCCGGCAGCACCTGCCTCTGTACGAAAACAATGGGAAAATGCCACATACTTCAGAGGTAGCTGCGAGTCAGCGAGAATGGAATCCATATGAATTCCACCAACAGGGATCTCAGCAGTGCCAACAAGACACTGATCACTGCCCTCAATGGAATAAACCTGGTCAAATGTCAACATAATGTTATCAAACACTACCAAATCGTTATCAACTACTGCAGTTATAGATAAATTGGGACCCATTTCCATCATTCAAAATTTGTTGCAGGACCTAAATTAGAAGGTTTCTCCCACGAGAAGGAAAATAAAATCAGCTTGAGCATAGGTATCCCAATACGAAGTTACAATACGTCTGCATACATAACAGGCTAGTGGATTTCAGTCCTTCTGGAGATAGCTTCCCAGCCCATAATAACCAAAAGGTGTAGAGTGCTGACAGATTCCATTAAAATTTAAACAGAAAGAAGGCAAACCTGTGTGTTTTCTCCACGAGGTTGGAAGCCACACTTTTCAACAACAGACGATCTCACAATTTCTGGGGTTATTAAAGGTATGAAGCCCCTTTTAACAACCTCAGAGACTGTCCAATTAGTTAGAGCCATTTCTAGCATAACTGCTTCATTCTTGAGGTAGTAGAACTTTGATCCACTGACCTATAAACAAAGATACGATGGGATAACATATCGAAAAAATTAGACTCCATTTTAGGTCAACAAAGGAAGAACATTAAAACTTTGTCATTGGAACTTAAGTCAAGGGTTAAGTATAACTGCAAGAGGGTAAATGAGGTGGGGGCAAGATCCACAAACTACTGATGGGAAAGTAATAAACTGTCCATGGGCAATAGGAGCCTGTAATATCACAAGCACCACTGGCAGTTTAGTTAAATGCCACCCAAAAACCAGGTCTCTAATATATAAAACAAACAAGAAATATTTCTTCTTCAATATATCAATGGATAATAAACAGCAGAAGCCCGAACAGAGTCAATTCATATGGCAACCAAATCAAAGTACATGCAGACATATCCAAGCAGCGCAGGATCATCTCCACCAAAAACTATTTGTGACTAAAAACATTTTCCCAGATAAAAGAGAGAGATGCATCAATACCTAGAGTGAAGAGGCAATATACCTTTGCTGCAGCGTCAAAATCGAAAAGGTCAAGTTCCTTGCCAAGTTGTAAATGGTCCTTGATAGGAAAACTGAACTCACGGGGGCTTCCAACCTGCTCCAACATAACTTACATGAGAAAGACAGGTTGGAAAAGCTACACAGATCTTTTTTAAGCACCAATATGCTCTCCATTCTAGGATTGAGATGAGCGAGAACAGTATAAAGATGCAAGAATAATTACTATGCAGTGCATGTTGGCAGTAAAATTGATTATTTCCACATGTAAGGTCAGATGGACGATACGTGTATACTATAGACACCTCAACTGTTCAAGAAGACACTTGTTATTCAGATCATTTTTATCGCTAACAATGTTTCTTACAAAAATCCAGGATACAAATAAAGATGGATACCGTTGTTCTAACAGTTGAGCAATCCTCATCTCCTATAGGAACATCCGGATGAGTCATATTAGGAATACATTGTGCTTCCTGCTGAAGCTCATCCGTGAGCCTAAGCAGGTCTTCTTCCAAAGTAACCAGCCCTTCCTTCAGATTCTTCCCTGAAATGCAATGCCGCAGATTAACAAAAGAGACAATGACTAAAAGGATAACTTTTTATCTTTCCATGAACTAATCAAATACAAAATTTGGATTTACCTAATATCTTGGCCAGGAAAAAAAAAATACCTACCTTCCTCTATAAGTTTCTGTCTCTCTGAAGGCTCCAGCTTTCCTTTCATCTTGTTTGCAACCACATTCCTCTCCCCGCGAAGACGCTCCACTTCCTGCTATCTGTGGGTAAAAATTAGCTCAAATTGAGATGAAAACCAGTTCTTTCATTAAACCCACAACCGACTATGCTTCACGTGATAACACAAGCAATACAAAACTTTTCATCTCGTTCTACCTCGTTGCCCAATAAAACGGATACAGAAGCACAATTTTCCGGAATTTCCAACTTCAAACTAACGTCTACCACTTTGATGGAGCATCTTCCTCATCAAAACCCAGACCGGCAATCGAAAGTACAAAAGCAATAAAGTTTGAAAAATCGAAACTTGACCTTCTGAAGATCCAGCATCTTGGCATAGAGCTCGAGCACGAGCTCCAAGTCGGCATTTGAATTCCTGTTCCTGATGTTGGTGGCGACGGCGTCCTTGTTATCCCTGATCCATTTGAAGTCGATCGACGCATTCCACTGCGGCTTCGCAACTGGAAAAAAAGCAAGAACCATTCACCAAAAAAAAGCTGCTACTTTTCCACGAGCAGCAAGATCGAATTTTTCGGGGCGAGAGAAACCAAAGAACATTGCCACTAAAACTCACGCTGACCGTCGGAACTCGTCTTGGTCGCGTCCTTCGACGAGGCGGGCGCGGCGGGCTGGACCGCCGGAGCGGAAGAGAGGGCTCTGGCGACGGGCGAGAAGCGAAGGGCCGCGCGCGGAGAGCAGAGGAGCGGAGCGAGGACGGAGCGCGACGGAAGAAAGGAAGAAGGAGAAGGAGAGCGGCGAGCTTCAAGGTGTGCAGGGCGGCGCCGCCGAAGCAACAACCGAGTCTCATCTTCGTCAACCTCCGTCCGCCGGAGCTCGTGGTCTGGTCGGAGACTTTGCGGCTAGAGATAGAGAGAGAGAGAGAGAGAATATATCTACAGCTTCTGGCGGAGACAGCAGACGGGCGATTGGGCGGGCCGGTTCGGGTTTCCGGTTCGTTTCTTTCCTTTTTTCCTCGGCCGGGTTGAACCGGTCTCTTTTTATATGCTTCACGGAAGTGGAAAATGAGAATATATTCTCTTTAGCTTATGACTATTAATCATAATTTTAAATCATTGCTCGTGATTTATTTTATTTAATTTTATTTAGATCCGCTTAGAGCTACTTTGCACTTGCACCGAGAATGGTGGATACGTGACTAATTGATACGAGATATTATAATGTTATTGATTTTGAAAAGTCATTATTTGAAATAGATGTCGGGTTATCTCGTGAATGCCTTGCAATGTCTCGAAAACATGTGGAATTTCATAGTCTATCTCGATACTTCAGGAAAGTACTCGTATGAAAATCATTTGACTCGTAAACTTTAATAGCACAGCAAATTTCACGTGATTTGCTTGGATCATGACATATATATCACTCTCGAATTGTACATGTACCTAGATATCTAGGATTTCTGATACAATGAATGTGTCTCGTTTAAATTATTGGCATTATCACGTGTTGTGCATCTTTAAGTTTAGAGGTCAAGGTCTGACAATATTTCAATGACCTCAATGTCAATTCACAATCAAAAGCCTGCTAAAACAATGCACCAACACCCATATTGACAGTGCAAATGGCGCACCTAATATAGAAAGAAAACGTAAACGTGATCATCTAAGATTCTAATAAGATCATAGCAAATCCAAAAAAGACAATAAAATCGAATTAAGAAAAAAAAAACCTTGGCATAAATCTCGTTCTACATCACATTTTTTTTTTTTACGTATAGGAATGTTAAAAACTCTTTCAATAATTAATGCATGAATAACATGATAGAGCAATCATAAATAAATACATAACTAAGAGTTCATTTAATTAGTGAAAAGTAGACGGCTTTGAAAATATTTATTATAAAATTGATCATATATATCACTTATAAAAATGAATGGAAAAAAATATATGCATTGATTGCGAAAATGTTTAAACATAAATGGCTATTGACAATAAAAAAAAATTATTCGACTAATTATTAAAAAAGCATATGCATCGATTACGAAAAATGTTTAAACATAAATGGCTATCGACACTAAAAAAATTATTTGACTAATTATTTTAAGTAATATAAGTAATCACTTTTTTTCAAAATTATTCATTTTCTACCATAAAAAAAAAAAAAACATGATATGTATATTATTTAGGGATTGCTTGGGCCTAGGTCCAACAATCAGGAAGTCAAACTCTAATATCGGTATTCATTGAAAAAAAAAACTCTAATATCAATATTGACAGATGGGTGATTTTAAATCTCTCTCACCATAATTTAAAAGCTAAATCTTTTCATATCGATCATCAATTTTTTTTACAATAATGGGATAATTTTAACACGACATGGTCATAATGACCAAGTCCGGCAGTTCTCCACGGCGTGCATCGGTGCTATTGAAAATCCACTCTCGACCGTTCCATGTTCCTTAGACTTCCTTCTTTGACAATGCACAAGTCCTCGTGACCACATAGACACGCGGCCACATTTATGGGCTTGCAAAACAAGACAATCACCCCTCCATGGTCACATTAACCCGGGACCATTGAATCTACCAATTAAGACCGTCGTTATCATTTTTATTTATTCATCAATAATCGTTGTTAATAGCACCACGCCTCCTCGATTAATCAAGCGAGCATCTCCCGCTCGTGCTGTCACATTTTTTTTTTTTTAAATTGTCAAAAGAAGAGAAAAAAAAAAAAAAAAGAGAGAGAGAAACAGAAAAATGGAAAAGAAAAGGCACTGACATCTGTCAGACATTTTTCTTTTTGCTAATCATATAAATAACGCAAAAAAGAATAATATTTCTCGAGATATATTTTAGAAAACGTGGGGGGACGACATCACTCATCTGATCCCCTTCAAACGAAGGCTCGAGATTCACTCGCTGTCGCTGATGACGGCAAATGAACCCCCCAAATTGATTGCACGTGGGTCCCGCCCCCGCGCAGCGCAATCGGGAGTGGGACCCCCTTTTCTGGGGGGTGGGAGGGAAGACATCTCAGAAAAGGACAAAAGGCCAGCTTTGACTGGTCAAAGCGAGAGCAAGCGCGACGCATCTTTTTGGATAACCCGGAGGCCCGTGACCCCCGTCGTACACGCGGGCAAATAGCAGCAGCAGCGGCAGCATCTTCTTCATTGACTCGAACCCTCCTCCTCCTCCCTCCTCCTCCCTCCGCCGCAAGTCCTCGCCGTCGCGCGAATACAAGGCGGCGACGGCGATTCGCGTCCCCGCACCGCCACCCCCGTTTTTTCATTTTTTCTTTATAAGCATCTTCTTCACAGGAGAGAGAGAGAGAGAGAGAGAGAGAGAGGTGTGCCTTCTTTTACGGGTCATGTCCTTTCTCTTCTTTTTGGCTTCCCCCGTTCAAAGACCGCGCTAGACCCCGCCTCCTCTTCCTCCTCCTCCTCCTCCTCTTTCCTCTCTCTCTCTCTCTAGAAATTGAGAAACCAGAAAAGGGTCATTGAGCCCTTTTTCGGTTTCTTACTTATATACCCAATCTCTTCTTCTTCTTCAAGAAGCAGCTGGAAAACCTGAAGTCTCTCTTCCTTTTCCCGTCCAGATCTGCAGAGAGACCGATTCGCTGAGCAAGACCCAGGAGCCAGAAATGGAGAAGAGCCATCATTCCTCCGCGGAATCCGCCGCCCCTAGCGCCGAGCACTACCTCAAGCACCTCAACAAGCTGTCTCACAAGATCTCCAAGCCCCCGCTCAAGAAGCACCCTCTGGACTCGCTTCCGGATCAGCCCGATCAGTCCCTGACCCAGAGTCCAGCCGCGGTCAACCAGAACCAGCCGCCGCAGCAGCTTCAGGCCCCGCCTCCGCCCCAGCCGCCGCAGCCGCCGCAGCAGCCGCCCGTGTACAACATCAACAAGAACGACTTCCGCGACGTCGTCCAGAAGCTCACCGGCTCGTCCGCCCACGAAAGAGCCCCCACCCCGCCGCCACCGCAGCCACCGCAGCAGCAGCAGCAGCAGCAGCAACTGCCGCTTCAAGCTTCGAAGCCGCCGAGCTCTCGGCTGCACCGGATCCGGCCTCCGCCCCTGGCGCAGCTCATCAACCGCCCCAACGGCCTCGTTTCGCAGCAACAGCAGCAGCAGCAGCAGCAATCGTCCATGCTGAATCCGAACATGCTGCACCCCATGAACTCCTTGAACGCGACTATGAACCCTAACCACGTCATTAGCTCCGGCTTCAACCCGATGGGAAGACCGGCAGCGCCCCTATCGCCACTGCCGCCGCTCCCGTCCGTACACGCGGCGGCGGAATCGCCCGTGTCCGCCTACATGCGGCGCCTCCAGAGCTCGATGCCCGCCGTGGATCCCAGACCCGACCAGTTCACCGGGTTCGGCCCGCTGGCTCCCCTGGCCTCTCCCCGGTGGAGCAATTTGGCTCCTCCTCCGCCGCAGCCGCAGCCGCAGCAGCAGCAGCAGCAGGAGGTGTCGGCGGCTCCCGGCGAGGGTTCGATCCCTCCTCCGCCCGAACCGGCGGGACAGCTGCAGCTCCCGCCGTATTCGCCGATGCCATTCGGGTGCTTGAACTCGCCACGGTCCGGCTACCCTCTACTCTCCCCGGGGTTCCTGTTCTCGCCGACGTCGGGGCAGCTCGGGTTTCCGCAGCTCCCTCTGTCTCCTACGGTGCCCGTGCCCAGCCCTAGAGACAGAGGACTTTAGTCACGGCGCGGTTCGAGGTTTAGAGGTTAAGGTTAAGCCGTCGCAGGGAAGAAGAAGATTGCCAAAAGTCTCTGTTTCCAAGGGGGGGTAGTGGTGTACATTGTCGGGAGGATAGGGAGGTTAGTCGATTTACCATTGTTGATTTTGTTCGAATTTGGCTGATTGCTAGGCTGCGTGTAAAACGGACATCAAGGGACATGAAACAGTATTCGATCGTTGGTGTACTTTTTACGGTTAACTCTTGGGGAGGCTGTCTTTGTCATGAAAACACTCAATTATGCAGATTCGAGGAGGCTTTCGGGCTTTCTGTTTACGATTCTTTTCTTGGATGAATGGGAAATGATTTATTTCACCCGTGCGCACTCAATTATGGAACACGTCTCGTGTTAGCAATACGGTTTATGCAAAGTGCAGCGAGAAGTGTTTCATGGTTTCTTGGTTAATCCGAAAGCGATTATCCCCCCACCTTAGCACTTACCTCCTTTAGATGGTCCGGTGCACCTTAAAGCAGGAAGACTAGACATATAGGGTGCACATAGGAATCACATCCCTTTTGTCGGATTTGAAGTACGGGGCGACTGCGGCAAGGTTTATTTCCCCCTCCCCCTCACCGCAATTTGCCGTCAGTGCCCTTTGAAAGGCGAGCCTTTCTCAATAATGCGGATTCCCTCTCGCCCTGTGGAAAACACGGCTGCCAAAGTAAGTGAATTATTGTCTGGTGTGGGGTGGCCGCTTTATGTGTTTAAAGGACCGTTTTTCATTGGGCAAATGGGCACTTCTTTGCTTTGTCGTCCTTTATGAAGACTGAAGTCAAAAGACACAATCTTGCTTTGGTCCTTTCCGAGCAATCAAAGTTGATATGACTACCGACTTTAGTGTTTAGTAGACTGGCCTGTCCTATCGGCTTTGCAGGTGAAGGAAGACCTGCGACCAAGGATTTTCACGCGGGAGTGAATATTCTAGTTGCATATCGATCCTCGAGAAGGTTTGTACCATAGGCCGGACACCTTTGTGTTTGCATTAGCGATCCCGAGTTACTTGCATACCAACTGGATCAATGTAGGGTCGATATCATTTGCAACGTCTCAATACAACATTTTGCATGTTTTAGAATAATGAGAACATCCTTAGAAAATGAGGGAGAATGCGTTCCCATTCATTTCCGTATGCTTGTGCGTTATGAATTTTCAAGTTGGTTGGTGAAACAACGTGGGTAGAAATTACTGAGAGAACTCACCAGAGTCCAAGCGTAATTTAAGCCTCTTTGACAATTCTAATTTGTGGACAGGAGGTATAAGGGATGCCTTTTTACAGATCACGCACACCTTCATGTATACGTGAGAAACTATTTACGTTATCACGTCAGTATCTAAAAATTACTAATCTATTACTCAAGAAGCAGTAATCTACTTACACTCTGTTTATATTAATTACATCTTTATGCCATTTCTATATTCGGGCAAAGTATCGATCGATTCACAGCTGCCAGTGGAAAGCAATATAGACTTTATAAACCTTAGCTATCTACTTGACGTAAAGGTTAACGAGCGACAAAGGTCAAAAACTGTGAATTGACCCCAACCATAATCTGTGGATTCGTCAACTTTATAGAGAACGAATTTGAACAAATGCTACCCGTCCAAGATAGTAGTCCTGTCAGAGCGGACAACTCGTTGCATCGTGAGTCAAGGAGTCACTCTCACCTTGAATCAAGCCCCTTAGGAAATATGGCCGCAAAAGAGAAGATCACCACGTTTAAAGACACTCCATAACTTCAAAAAGGATGATGAGAAAATCTAAAGTGGAACGGAACTGTAACTACCGCCGAGGGCCATAATGATCCAACTTTTTTAATTAAAATATTCATATATTGTAGGCTAATAATGTAATGAAATTTGATACGTAACCAAGTAATAGTCAAGCAAAGTTTCAAAGTATGGAAAAGCATTCATACTTTCATATGATGTAAATGCACGAACTAAGTACTACTGGGACATGAAGTATGAAAGGTCCACCCACTGAGCTAGCACGTCAACCACCAGATCCTTAAAGCTAAATTTATCGAGGAAATTGTCGGTAGACATGTCTAAAAGTCGAGCAACATTCGGGAACATTAAGATTCCACCAAACATTTTCTAGTACTAAAGATTGATAGCACATCGAATCAAATATCTTGTTGACAAAGAAAGAAGATATCATCAGTCATATAGTCATATGAATAATCTAATAGAAGGGATCTGCTACACTTAATGCAGAATTTGAAGCTCCATGCCTCCAAGAAAAATAAGGCACAATTGATAGCACATGAGGAGATTGATGAGACAAACTAAAGTCAGAAACAAATAAAAAGAGACGATGATGCCTCCAACTTCGGAATAAAAGAGAAATCAGCAACAAGCACCTTCTCCAAGTAAAAACATTGAATGGAGAAATTTGACAGCGAGCAATAGTCAAGACCTCACTGCTGTTCATCAGCCTTTGGTGCTTCTTTAATCTCGTCTGCACCATCTTCCTGTGCAGGAGCAGAACATAATAAGTAACAAATCAGCATTTCTAGAGTGCATGGTATTGAGAGGAACTGGACAAACATGGATTGATAAAGAAAAGATAGGAGACTAGTACAAAAGAGAGGAACAAGGCAGGACCTGCATGTCAGAAGTCCACAAGGTGAGGTTGTCGCGAAGAAGTTGCATAATCAAAGTGCTGTCTTTGTAAGACTCCTCTCCGAGTGTATCCAACTCAGCAATTGCTTCATCAAAAGCCTGTCCCAGCAAGGGCCAATCAAACAAGTCACGAGCAGGCCAAGCATACATAATTTCATCGAGCAAAGAGATACTGATAAAATTGTGCCATTTCACTCGCATTCAAACTCTTTTATGATCTTAAAAGCTTTCAAAAGATACCATTTTTCCTTTCGTGGCCAAAACAGAGTGTTCTGAAAACCAAGACTACGGAACATTACCTACTTATAAGCTAATAAAGACACACATCGATTTAATCAAAGGCCTCTTACCTGCTTGGCCAAACTGCAAGCACGGTCAGGAGAATTCAGAATCTCATAGTAGAAAACAGAAAAGTTGAGGGCTAGTCCGAGCCGGATTGGGTGAGTCGGAGCAAGCTCCGTGTTGGCAATGTCCTGCAAATGATAACAAATTGTATGCACAATCAATCTTTCTTCGTCATGCAAAAGCACAAGGGCCACAAAGGAAATTAACACTGACATTAAACCCAACTCGCCTTATGATTCAGCATAACAATCATCATAAGAGCGCATAGATTTGTGCATGTTAGAGAATTAACTACTATATCTAAGCATAATATCCAGAAAAAGTAAAGCGAGAGAGGCCATCCCATGAAAATGGAAATATCATTAGCTCCTCTTTCGCAAACGCGACTCGTGTGCAAAATCTGATCAGTCCAGTAAACATACGAGATCTAAGGATCGAGGAGCTGCCAGATCCATGTCCTACGAATTCAATGCGATATCTAGGAATCACGCAGAATCCGATCAATCAAGATGTACGCACGAGATCTAATTAGTAAGAACTGCTGGATCCACATCCTACCGTCACGACAACTCCGGCGAGCGAACGTATTTCGACCCGAAAGTACACAACCGAGGGGCGGAGGGACAAACCTGAGCGGCCTTGTAGGCGGTGAGGGTGCTCTCGGCGGCCTCCTTGCGCTCGGCGCCGGTCTTGAACTCGGCGAGGTACCGGTGGTAGTCGCCCTTCATCTTGAGGTAGAAGACCTTGGAGTCGCCGGAGGCGGCGGCGGGGATGAGGCGGGAGTCGAGGAGCTTGAGGATGCCGGCGCAGATGCCGGTGAGCTCGGACTCGATCTTGGAGCGGTAGTCGCGGATGGCGGCGACGTGGTCCTCGTTGCCGCGGCTCTCCTCCTTCTGCTCGATGGAGGAGATGATGCGCCAGGAGGCGCGGCGGGCGCCGATGACGTTCTTGTAGGCGACGGAGAGGAGGTTGCGCTCCTCGACGGTGAGCTCCTCGGCGTCGGCGGCGGCGGCGGCGGCGGCGACCTTCTCCATGAACTCCACCATCTCCTCGTAGCGCTCCGCCTGCTCCGCCAGCTTCGCCATGTACACGTTCTCCTCGCGCGCCGATGGTGCCGTCGCCATTGCTGCTCGCTCGCTGCTTCTAGATCTGGAACTGGGGGAGGAGGGATTTGGGGGGTTCTCTTCTTCTTCCTCTTTCGGTTTTTTCGATTTCCTGATCTTTTTTCTTTCTTTTTTTTCTTTTCTAGTGATTTCTTCGAGAGCGTTTGGCGGAGTGAGAGAGAGAGGTTTTTATCGTTGAGGGTGGGAGGGGGTTAATTTTGGGAGGAGTGGTGGGGGCGATGATTGCGGTTTCGTCGAGATTCAGAGGACCGATCTGAGCCGTCGGTTTAGAGAGAGAGTGAGGGAGAGATGGGTTATGCGGGGAACGGAATTGACAGCCTGTACTTTTTGGTGACGAGTTCCGTTGCCGGCCCCCGTTGCACGGTCGTGGGCTGGTGGGCCGGATTGTGGATCGGGCTCTCGATCGGCCCATAAGTAATCATCGGAGAAAGAAAGTTTTCGAAATTCTTTTTTTTTTCTTTCATCTTCTCGTCGAAGTTTTTTTTCGGGCTTTATTAGGGTGCGTATGACAAAATTTCTGAAATAAAAATTGATTTCCGTCCAGAAATTGATAAATCAATTTTCTATTTCAAAATCGAGAAGTTAAAAATTTTAGCTTCCGATTTTTCTTCAAATTTATTTCTAATGCAAACTGCTCCAAAAATAAAAAAATCAAATCAGATTACCAAACTGTTTGCTCCAAACCTGTTTCAGATGTAAAAACAAAAAATAAAGAAGTATAAATTTTATCATGCGCGCCCTTGGCATAACAGTTTTTAAGGGTATTGCGAGAATAAATGAGCCACCAATTATTGAAAGAGTGGATCTCACAATATTTATAATTTTTTGTTTATTAATTTTTATGGTTTGGAATAAATTATAATTTTCACGGTAGATTAAAGTTTGTTGCGTAATTATTCGAAAAATTCAGTTAGTGGGCGTCCGTGATCCCCCTTCTCTCTCTCCCCACATAAGAAAGGGTTTCGAAGTAGCTTTTGGAAGGTAGAACAGGTGGGGTTCAAGATGGCCAGCGGGCCGTGCCGGTGGCCTTCGACACAGCACAAGCCCATGTCGAGCCAGCCCTGGGCCGCTGCCTAGGCCGACCTGGGCTCAAAGTTTTGTTCTTTTTGGTAGACTCGCCTGGAAAGGGAACCGGTGCGCCAGTGCTCGGCCGAAACTGGAAGGGAGCAACACAAACCGCTCCGGGTTTACACCTATACCCCCCACTTTTGTCCAAGGTATGTTCCCATGAGAATTTTTCCTTTGTTCATCATGGCATCAGTACCGTGTATTGACCGCAGCTATTCGGTTGTCTCCACGCCCACTTTTGTCCAAGATATACGAAATCCTGGTATCATGCATGCACATGTCTGATGTCTATTGAGTTCATTATGGTCGGGCAACATGCAAAAGACAAGTCTTAAAATTGTCCGACGTTGTCTTTTCTAATCCGGGGGCATGGCCGCATGGGCTTGAAGACTCGATCGCTTGGGAGACCATGGAATACCATGTAATCTTCATAAGTTAATTATATTCAACCTTCGCCCCAAAAAGAGCAATCATGGTCTGATAATCCCATGCCGTTGCCATATGATTCTGCAGACACATCAATTCGATGCGAAAAAATAACCAGTGGGAAAGGAATTTCCGGCAACATGCTACAACTTACGGACTACCTATGCCCATGAGAAACAGGAGACGGCCGTTTGTTTCGTGCTCAAACATGAGGAATGTCCTTGTTACTATGCCCACGGGACACACCGTCTCTTTTATTATCCACCAATGAAATCACTGCCTCACGCATTTGGTATTTACTTTTATGGAGTCCGTAAATACTTTATCAGTTCAACATCTTATTTTTCACTACACGGGATACCCAAACTTTTACGGCTAAACTAGATTATTTCCCTTTGATGTATGCAACCGGCTCGTCCGTGTGTACTTCATTTGCAAGATGACTGATAAGAACTAAGATTCGGACATACAAAAGTACAGATGCAACAACTTACTTCTTTTGCATTTATTGATGACGATCTTGTATAAGTTTCATTTTAGTTGACTATCTTTACAGTAATGTCAATTAAAGCCATTGTGTTTCTAAATAGATCAGGCTACCAAATTAACTAGAACTTAGCTAAAATTGAAACTCAAATAAAAATATATCGCATTGGCAAAAGACCTTGCCTCATAAGGCTAGATGGGAGGCATGGCAATCTCTTTGTTTATCTTGATGATATAATACTCCAAAAAATTCTAAAAAAACCTATTGTTCAGCTCCAATTCAATCTCATAATTTTCAATTTTGTTAATTTTGTTTTTAACTTTTTGACAATTTGCCAATGTAGTCACTTCGATTAATTTTGTTCAAAAATTGCTAATGTAGTGATCATGACACATAGGATGGTCAACATCCATTCACTTGATTTTTGGCTAAAATAGAAGGACTATATTAATAGTTTTTCAATAGGTTAGGGACTAATTTACCAATTTCAAAAAGTTTAGGACAAAAACCACCGATAGTACAATAGGTCTTTGACTTTTTGAACTATATTCCATTTCTCCAACCACATAATAAATGAAAAGAAAAAAAAAAGGTAAGATAATGGTCTATTGTTAGACAGATAACACGTAACCGACCATAGAAAACAAGCTAGTTCCATAATCGGGGTGGAAACGTCAAAATCCCTCCCATTTTAACGAGACTAAATAGTAACATTACGACTCACGATCCAGCGTTTCCATCTAGTGGGTGCGCGTGGCCTGCTGTTTGAAGCATCTCCACCCAAAATTCCAAAAACAGGCCGCAAATTACCGGCAGCGGTGGGCGGATCCCTTCCCCTTTCCGGTCAAAAATACCTCTTTGGGCCACGTTTTAAGCAACCCACCGGCCAAAAAATCAAGCCAATCGCCCTCCATTTTCCCAATCCCGACCTCACCATATTCACAAAAACCCGCGTTCGAGGAGGGAATATAAACATTTCACTCCATGATTCACGCACTCGGAACTCTCACGGCCCCAGCTTTTTTAGCCCATCATCTGTAAAACTTCTTCAAACGTAGGGCCAAGCGTGGGGCGAGCCCACCGTAAGGGCTAAAACAAAGAGACAAGGCGAGAGCCCCAGGTTTAGCCGACTTTGCGACGTGGGTTTTGTGCCTTACCGCTTGTGGAAGTCAATCCGTCTATTTAAAGGTCGCAAGCCACTGCCCGAAAACGGTAGTGATGACAGCACAATAATAATTCCAGACAGGAAATGGCGATGGAGGATAGAAGCAGGACCAAAATTCAGATGCTCTACGATGCCTGTAACGAGGTGTTTTCTTCTCACAAAGAGCAGCTTCCCACCTTTCAACAGATCCACTGGCTCAAAACTCTCATGGGTATCGTCTTGTTCTGTTCTTTCTAGGTTGTTCTGTCCTTCTTCTTCTTCGTTTTCTAGGGTTGTTCTTACGAGGATCGGTGTTTTTTTGTTTTTTCTCTCTCCGTGCCGCAGCATCAATGGAAGCCGTGGACGTCGGGATCGACAAGTTCGGCCCAGGATCTCCCCCGTCGAGCCCCGATTGGCCAAAAGAACTGTTGAGCTCGCTGGAGGTGTCGAAGATAACGTATATACACGTGCATGAGTGCGATGATTTCTCCGTAAGTCCGAGTGCTTTTATGCACGTATAATTACGCACGACGAGATTGACATTGGGTCTAGATTTGTTTATAAGTACTAGAACATGAATGCGACACGCATCTGATCGGGTGTCTGTTCTATCTGTCTGTAGATCGGCGTGTTTTGCTTCCCCGCCGGAGCGACGTTCCCGCTGCACGACCACCCGGGGATGACGGTCCTGAGCAAACTGCTCTACGGATCGATGTATGTGAAGGCCTACGATTGGGTTAAAGTAGATGAATCAAATGCGAGAACGAGTACGGATCCTATCCATTTCTGTGTGCACTGCTTTAGATTTTGCGTTAGAAATTCTGGAGATGCTTCGCCAAGAAGCATCTTGGTGTCCCCCCAGTGGTTGACTTGACGAACGACTGGCTGGTTGAATTTTGAGGCATGATGATGGATGATGGATTGATGGCGTGGATCCTTTTGCTATGCAAAAAGGGGTTGACCGAAGGAACCAAAGAAGTCCTAGGCAAAACTCGTTAATCCAGTCATTGCTAGCTTGAGATTGGATAAACAGCTAGCTTGACCATCGAAACCATTGACAATCCGTTCCACTGAATTCACAAAAGCACATAGGTTGAATTTACTTTCTTAAGGTCATGATGCATGATTTGCAAAACATATGTCGATGGCTCATCGCTTATGTATCAATGCTTGATAATTATTAGATTTAGATGTGTGATTGTGGCAGTTGGCATAATGAAAAGCTATAGATAGATATACTCCACCGGATTAATGATAGAGATACTAAAATGGAATTGAACAAGCCATGCTAGTTTTCGAGAACATGTTAGAAGGTTATTTAGCATCATGGTTACTTCTGATATACCGATCGGTGAAGGAAATGAAGCAAATTGAATGTTTTTACTGTGTTGGTGAGTGCAGTTGGATTAGCGGGGACGGTTAAGGACGGAGTGATAAGGTCGCCGTGCGAGACGTCGGTTCTCTTCCCAAGAAGCGGCGGCAACATCCATTGCTTCACCGCCTTGACGCCTTGCGCGATCCTGGACGTGTTGTCCCCTCCTTACTCTGAAGAGCTCGGAAGGCCTTCCACTTACTTCCTCGAGTTGCCTATCCCTTCTCTTCCCGGTAATCGATCACTCTCCATGCCTCTCTACAGTCCCTAATGTAACGACATTACCTTGCGATCAAAGGCGGCAAGCGATTGACAAGGCTTGTGAATGTTTCGAATCAACAGGTTATGTGGTGCTTGAGGAAAGGGACTTGCCAGAAGATTTAGAAGTTGTCGGAGCGCCGTACCTTGGACCTCCAGTCGTCACGGTGGAGGACGATCTTTGTTGACTGCATCAGCACATGTACATCACCATCCTAACGCAAATATGGTGTGCCTTTCCATGTAGACATGTAAATACGTAGGGAATGAGAAGTTATATATACTGCGGGTGCGAGCTCGCTGCAGGCTGTTGAGTTCACTTTGCTTTGGTTCTTCAGCTGCTACTTCTTCTTTTTCCTTTTTTTTTGGGCTTTTGTCCTTACCTGATTTTCAATCACGACCATCAAGGGTACAATATTTTACCACTTCGACTCAATGTCCCAGTCGGTCAAAAAAAAAAAAAGTACTGTACTTTTCTATAATTTAAGGATAAAAACTCAGAGATTAAGCTACCTAAAAATTATAAAAGATCTTACTAGTCTCGTGAACTGATTAAATTCAAACATTTGATCTATCCATGCAACCCAATTTATATGTAAATGGTGGAAATTGGAACATGTTATATTCAATTCATGCTCTTTAAATTGGATCGAACACTTGACCAGCAACCCAACCCTGGGGTTGTACTTTTTTTGGGCTATTTTAAATAGGTGAAGCTCCATCACACATATTAGAAATGTTTAAGGTATTTCTTTTGATTCTTCATATTTCTCAAAATTATATATATATTTTTCTACCAGTGCATTAGAAGTGAGTAAAGAATGGTTCAAACTTTTAAATTGAAGCAAACCAAACCAAACGGTTTTTTATGGTTCAGTTCGATTCAAGAGCACTTTTTTTCAAAATACGGTTGGTTTGGTTTGAACTCTTTTGAAACTATATCGAACCTTGAAACATAGGGAGAATTACTAAAAAAGTTCTAAACCTATTGCAATTGTACCAATTAAGTCATAAACTTTTTTCTTAAGCTAATATAGTCCTAAACCTTTTTATAATTGTGCCGGTTTAGTCAATCCTGCCAAAATTGGCCGGCCAGTGTTAACATGGACACCGACCCTCCAATGAAAGCCGACATGGCATTTTTTAAATATTTTTTTTTTCAAATTTTTAAATATTTTTGAATTTTTGAATTTTTTTCCACCTTCTCCTTCCTTTGGCCGGTTGGCACCACCAAAGGCGAAGGCTGGCGAGGTCAGCTTAGCTGACTAGTGGCAAGGCTCGTCCCCGCCGGCCACTGGCGAAGGTGAGCCTCGCCTAGCGACGGCGAGGCCGCCGTCGCTAGATCAGGTGAGGTCGAGCCTCGTCGTCCTTGGGCAAGGAGCCTCGGCGGCCACCGGTGAGGCCGTTGTCACCATATTTGGCAAGGCTTGGCCTTGCCCAGCCATGGCGAGGTCAACCCTCGCCTTGGATCTAGCAAGGCTTGGCCCCGCCCAGCCATGGCGGGGCCTCGCCGGATCTTTCGTCGGATTGCCGGCATCCGCGTCAAAGCCAACTCCGGCTAATTTTGGCCGGATGGACTAAACGGCATAATTATAAAAGGTTTAGAACTAAATTGGTAAAAAAAAAAAATTAGAATTGAATTGGCACAATTGTAATAGGTTTATGATTTTTTTGGTAATTTTCCCATGAAACATATTGTATAACCTATTAATTTTAAAATTTTTTACCCATGAAGTAGTGATTTTTTTTTTTTTAAATCGAAGTAAATTATGAATTGTTGTAGTGCAGACTTTGGTTCTTTCATTAATTTAATGCTCATTCTAAGGTAGTCAAGGGAGTTTAAGCTTAACAATTTACAAAATATGGAAGAAGAAGAAGAAATGGTTCCGCGTTGGTTCGGATTGGTTCTTAACTATTGTAAATTTAGTTTAGTTTCACTCTTTTTGAAGCTATATCTATGTAGTTTGATATGGTCCGATATCCAAACCGCACCGTGCTCGCTCCTAATCACACATCGTGAGAATTATACGCCCAAATATTGCAAGGCTCCTTATCATGTCCTAAAATAACGATGGGTTGAATATGATTAGATGGGTCGGACGTGGGATTATACGCCGGTTCGCTTTTGCTTTAGAGGGAAGAAAAAGAAGAATAAGTTTTCACTTTTTCCATGGAAGACTTCGAACCGTGACCTCCAAAATTGCCCAAGTTCTCCTCTCTCTCTCTCTCTTTCTCGCGGGCGCGCACAAACCAGCTGGCCTCGACGAGGACTGGCGAGGCCGTCTGGACCATGGAGTCGAGGTTAATATACCATGGGCGATCCTTAATTTAAGACCATAGCCGGCCAACAGAGGACTTGACGAGGTCGCCATGGTTTTCCGTCACCTCGACTTTTGGGGTCATAAAGACATGGGCAATCCCGGATGGAAACAAGGACGGGATTCAGTGGACGCGATATGGCAGAGGGATGTAGAAAGAGAGAGAGAGAGAGAGAGAAGGTAGGGAGGAGGAGCATCCATGGTGGGTGCCTTTTGCGGTGGCAGCCAAGGGGCCTATGGCGTGAAAAATAAGAAAACCGATAAAGGAATTTATAGGGAGGAAAGGAACACGGCGATATTGCAAAAGAGTTGCACAACACTATTTAAATAAAAGGCGTTAGGATTATGAGTGCTGGTTCGACTTCCACAGTCTGCCAAAAGACAAAACCAAAGTCTGAGAGAGAAGAAGAAGAGAACTAGAGATACCACGAACGAATAGAAATTATATTTCTAAAAGAGGTAAAAGCAAAGTGATTAGTTTTATAGAAACTCATCTTCGTTTTCCATTGCTAGAGATATGACCAACAAAAAGAAATTGCATTTCTAAAAGAAATAGATGCAAGTGATTAGTTTTATAGAAACTTACCTTCATTTTCTACTTTTTTCTCCTTTACCTATAAAAGAGCTTTAAAGTGACAATTTTATTAATCGCGACAAAAATAACCAAACTGCCACAAAGTAAGGGTGTACAACACTCATCTAGTTCCGAGGATTTAATTGAACAAAGTAATTCCAAAAGCAAATAATAAATATATGTGCATTTATATTGTGAAAAATCAACAATTTGAAAAATATTCTTTTAAATAATCTATTATATTGCTTTTATAAATAAATGAATGAGAAATATCTTTAACATAGATACTTTTCGTCAACTAAGTTTTACAAGTGGTACGAACAACTATTTTCAAGAAAAATCTTTTGAAATTTTTCATTTTTCAGAAAATAAGCAGACCCATAGGAATATTTTTTTTTTGGGGCAAGATAGAAATATAGTATTGAGTTTTTTTTTTTTCCTGTTCGAAAGAAATAGTACAAGTTCTTCGACAGAATAACCCAAATTATCCATCTTTTTCACCAAAAGAAAATTATCCATCTATAATTGGGTCGGATCAATTTGGGCCGCGCGGCCCAAACCGCCACATTCGGTCGGCCGAGCCCATATCGCCCTATAAATAAGACGCCACGAGCATTCGCAAAACCCTAATCTCAGAAGGCAGATTTTCGAGCTCCAGCGCAAGGGCAAACCCTCGGAGCCGCCTTTGCGCCGCCGCTGTTACCTCTCGGAGCCAAAAATGAAGGTTCGATCTCTTCTCGCCGGCCACGCTCCGATTGCAGAATACTCGCAAGCTTATACGCAATGGGTTTGCGGTTTCTCATGCTTGTGTTCTTTTGCAGTTCAACATCGCCAACCCCACCACTGGCTGCCAGAAGAAGCTCGAGATCGACGATGACCAGAAACTGTAAGTTCTCCTTCTCTCTCTCTTTGCTCTTTTTTTTTGCGCTGATTGGATTTAGTATGGTCGTCCAAACGTGGGTTTGTTCATTCTTGAGCTCGTTTGATGTTTCGCGACCGGCGTCTGTGTGGGTGCTCAGAATGAGGTGGAGACTCTCCGTTTCGTTGAATTCGCTTGGATGGTTTTGGCAGTAGATGGGCGTGTGTGATGTCGTGTTCTTTGGTGGGTTTATTTGTTCATGAGCTACTGTTTATGCTCGTTGTTTTGGTTGTTAAGATAGGCTGCTCTGTTGATGTTGTGTTTTCTGTTGGGTGCATTGGAGTTTTTTTCGGACTGTCTCATGGTTTTCCCCGGGGTGATTCTCAGTGGCCTATGGGATGATTGGGATCTGTCCGGTTTGCCTTTTTCACAAAGCAGGTTTTGTCTTTAGATAGAGAAAGGCTCCAATGTTTTTTGGGAGCACTAAATGCTAAAGCTCAGGTAGATTTTTCGCTTGCTTCCTGCTTGATAAAAAAAAATTTCTTATCAATGTATGTGCTCATAAAGAGTTGTTGGCTTAATTGGAGTTGAAATGCCGCCTGCCTAGACTCTGTAGTTGGTGCCGATGTTTGCGCAGTCCGTGGACACCGAAATACATATTGTGTTTGCATGTGGATTATGCTATTGCTGTAGCCTCTCTGGTTGTTTAGTTCTGCCTAATTTATGGTCTATTTTTCCTCGAATTGCAAATATTCTTTGCTGTTGACTGATGGCATCCACATCCTGTAGGCGAGCATTCTTTGACAAGAGGCTTTCACAGGAAGTCAGTGGAGATGCACTTGGAGAGGTATTTTATGGTCAAATGAGTTTTAGCTTCTGTCATCGACAATGTTTGCCATATTTCCTGGTTGAGACTTTGCTTTTTTTGTAACAGGAGTTCAAGGGATATGTTTTCAAGATCATGGGAGGATGTGACAAGCAAGGCTTCCCAATGAAGCAGGGTGTCCTGACTCCTGGCCGTGTCCGCCTCTTGCTTCATAGGGGTGAGTGATTTGTAACTTGAAAAGAGGGAATGAAATATTTTTGGCTTATAATAGGCTTAATACAGGACACTTTGTGAGTCACTTTTACAATGTCAATTTTTGCATATTTGATGGCATAAACTTTTATTTGCCTTCTTGAACTATAAAATGAGGCCTATTTATCATCTGATCAGGGACCCCTTGCTTCCGTGGTTATGGAAGGAGGAATGGAGAGAGGAGGAGGAAGTCTGTGCGTGGATGCATTGTCAGCCCTGACCTTTCTGTTCTGAATTTGGTTATTGTGAAGAAGGGAGAGAGTGAGCTCCCTGGTCTCACCGATACCGAGAAACCAAGGATGAGAGGTCCTAAAAGGGCTTCGAAGATCCGCAAGCTCTTCAACCTTTCCAAGGAAGATGATGTCCGGAAGTATGTCAACACTTACCGCAGAACATTCACAACCAAAGCCGGTATGTTCCCACGATATCATGTTTCCCCTTAATTAAAAGGGAGTAAAAAAATCATTGGCAACTAGTGACTGTTCTTTTTCAAATGTACCTTCTATGTTGAACCTGGGTTTTTTGGCTGCAATCTCAGGCAAGAAGGTGAGCAAGGCTCCCAAGATTCAGAGGCTGGTCACTCCATTGACTCTGCAAAGGAAGCGTGCGAGGATTGCTGACAAGAAGAAAAGGATTGCCAAGGCCAAGTCTGAAGCTGCTGATTACCAGAAGCTCCTTGCCACCAGATTGAAGGAGCAGAGAGAACGTCGCAGTGAGAGTTTGGCCAAGAAAAGGTCCCGGCTTTCTGCTGCCTCTAAGCCATCAGTTGCTGCTTAGACCCTTCTATTGTTTATGTCTGGAGTTTTGATTATGACTGCAGTTTACTTTTTAAGATTTTTGATGTTTGAAGTTCAATTTTGATGGTCGGGAGGTCATCTGGATTTACGACTCTTAGATACTTTGAAGTTTCTTCATCGTTATGGTACCTTGTCTGGTAGAATGCCATGAGTTTCTCCCTATTTACTGATCTACATTTTACATTAGACGGATGATTATTTTTCATCTTCGAATCATGGAGACACCTCTTGCTGTTTCTTAAAACCGTACCGACATTTTTGAATTGGGATTGCTCACAGGATCTGTGAGAAAGCCGGGGGTGCCAAAAAAAGCTTCTCCCCGCCGGCCAAAACTTGTCTTTTATATAACGTGAGAAAATATAAGGGGCAAATAATAGTGATTCAACGTTATCCATGCACTGGTCCATTCACCGTTAAAAAATTGGAATTTCTCTCCCTCTCTGTTGGTTCGGTCTCCTCTTTCCTTCTCTCTGCAACTCGAGTTCCTCGCTCCCTCTCGACAGCCACCTAAAATGGCCATGAGCCAAACAACCATCGTCCAGTCCAGCGGCGGGGATGGTGGTTTTACTCTGCACCTTCGCCCTTCAGGACTTCGCCCTCAAAGAGAAGGAAAAAACTCATGAACCGGCATGCGAAAAAGCCCTAGCAGGGGCATCAAAGATTCAACATTGCGCCAGCAAACGAAGGGAAGAGGAAAGGAGCAGGAGAATGGAATTGGAACATTTTGGAGTAGGAGAAGAATAATCTACGAGGTGGGTTTCAGAGATTGAAGGTAAAGGAGGGAAATTTCTGAGGAAATCAATCGAGGGGCCAGATATCTTCGAGTTGAAGAGCAAAAGGATTTAAGGTTTCTTTGGGCAAAGAATTGGAGATTCTGCAGAAAAGAATATCAAGAGAGAAGAGGGGAGAAAGCGATGTCGGAAGTGGCGACGTGGTTTGTCAAACGAGAGTAGAGGGGAAAGAGAGGGGAGAGAGCAAAGCAGAGTTTATAGGGTGGGGAGAGAGACTCGCTGATAGAGCCGACCCCCACAGCAACACGTGTCATCCACTGAATGGACTACTGCATGCATATGTGGCATCACAGTTGCACCTAATATTATTTCACATAGCGTTTGTCAATACAGAAATGGTTATTGATAATGAGATGGGAAATGGACACAAACTGATCCAGTAGAAAGGAGTTTATAAATGCATAAACGTATTAGTACGAAACAAAAGTATTCCCGGCCCACAAACAAAATCATCCCTTGTCAATTGTATGGTACAATTGGTAGGAAAATGAAAATCGTATAAATACGACTCATGGACAATCATGTTATGATGCCTTAAACACATGTCATCCATTGAATGGACAACTGCACGGATGATGTGGCATCATGATTGCACCTAATATTTTTTCACATTGCGTTTGTCGATATAGAAATGCTAATTGATAATGAGATGGGAAATGGACACAAACTGATCCAGTAGAAAAGAGTTTATAAATGTATAAACGTATTAGTACGAAACAAAAGTACTCCCCGGCCCACAAACAAAATCATCCCTTGTCAATCGTATGGTACACTTGGGAGGAAAATGAAAATCGTATAGTAAGACTCATGGATAATCGTGACAATCATGTTATGATGCCTTATGGAGATGTGAATCTTTACAAATAAATCAATGATCAATTTTGACGGAATCGTCTTGGTCTGAAACTAGAAATTCTGGCTGATGTGGTGTGATGGCAGATAAGATCAAGGGAAGCCCTTGTAGTTGTTCAATTCTCCCCATACTGTCTGTTCAACTTCTTCCCAGGATTCTGCACGTCTGAGGTCCTTCCAAATGCTGAAAATGGCTGCCAGAACGTTCTCCTCATGCAAGATGCAATAGCACCTGCACATGCATCATTTGATATATGATGACATACGTGGAATTTAGGTCAAAAGACAATTAGAAATAAGCGCAGTGTTAAAAAAGTCAAACAGGGAAAATGGCTATGGATATTGCATCGCCAAGAGATGATAGGCACCAAACTCTGGGGTCAGCTACCGCGATGATAGGCACCGAACTCTTAAGAGCCCAGATACAGCGCAATCAATGCATTCTTACAATTTAACACTCGAAAGGGCAGGATGTGGTTAGGCTTTGAAAAGAGAGGGAAAATAAGATGTCCACAGCTGTTTAATCTAGTGAAATTAGCTTGTCAATATCTCAGCACTTGCATCATATGATTCCACTTATCAGATTTCCTATCAGATTTCATCTCCAAGGACTAAGGTAATTAGGGGAGCTGTGAGCGTCAGTTCATACCACACAAACATACTTTTACTATCTCCATCCCATGATAAGCACATGTTGATAAAGAAAGCTTGCTGTCAGCACAGAGCAGTGACTAAAAGCTACGGTGCAAGAGGAAAATTAGCTACGGTGCAAGAGGAAAATTATCTGCAAGAAAGTCGCTTCTATTGGACCCTTGCTATTGAAGCAATACAAGAATTATCCCCCAAGAGGCACATTACAACAAACCTTGTTTGCAAAGACTAAATTCTTCCCAAAGAACCTACACATCAGACACCCAATTTTACACATTCTAAATATACTAGCGGGGACTGATGAGTGTTAATGCAGTTGATAAGAGAAATGGAAATGAAGTGACAACCGAGGATGAAGTACCCAACTCGACAAAGTCCGATGTACCCAACTTGACAAAGTCTGATGAAGATAAGACTCATTATGGAACAAATCAATGTAGTTAGGGTTGACTGAAAACCCTAGGTCAGAGGTGACACATGACTGAATGAAACTCATATGGACAGTGCTAACACTAGTTCTTTAACCTATTCTGTGTGGGGAGTGGCAAAAGGAAAGCAGAATTAGCGCTTTGATTTCCTCTCTTATGGTGGCTCTAAAGCCAGGATATGACTTTAGGAGTACAATAGAGGGAAAGAGAAGCAGTAGGCTTTCAGTGCATTATAAGTCACTTCAAACTTATGCAGAAGCTCTTAGAGACACTCTTAATACATAAATCCCCACCTACCTCATTTAAATACCAAACAATTACCTACTCACCATGAGTATTTCACACTGCTATATTTTCTCCAACAATGAGCATCAGTTTTATCCGTCGGCCCTCATTCATGCCAAAGTCAAAATAAGGTGCAACCTTGCACAAAGATGCTTTATCAAATGTTCCTCAAACATGGTGTGCGCATGCAGATGTGCATTTTTCATGAAAATTAGTTGAACTGAGATTATAAAACCCTGTAAAACAAACAAAGAAGGAAAACTATGACTCACATGGCACGGTAGGACAGCCGCTGGTATTTGACATCTCCCAAAGATTGATGCTGTAGTTGACCTCCTGGCAAGGGAATCTTGTACTTCTGCAAAAACTGTTTTAAGAGATAGGAATCACCTCGAAAGACATCCAGATGTATAGGAATCAGATCATAAAGGGGGTCCCCTGCAAAGAGATAAAAGGTCATTCAGTACTAGCAAGAATGTCCTGAGACTTGCTAGACTCCTCTTCTCCATCACACAGATTCAAAGGTATTTATGTTTTCGGTCATCCTCATTTGCATGGCTAAGCCTGAGGAATCAGTTCTCATAGTTAATAGACGTGGCTGTACAAGTACATTCAATTTTTTTAAGCCTGCTATGCACATTCATGAGTTTGCATCAACATCGCATGGCTGTACTATGGACCTTAGCTCTGTGAATTTGAAAACCAAGGGTCCGTTTGGTAACACTTCTGTTTCGGGGAACAACTTCTTTTAAGAAATAGTCTTTTTTTATTTTTATTCCCCGGCACTATTTCTGAGTAAAAGAACACGTTTGGTAACTACAAAAAATTTCTATCCTCGAAATAGAAAAACAATAGGAATGCATTAGGTACAATCATAATTGTTTTTACAATGTAGTATTTCTTTTGATTTTTTAATATTTTTTAAGAATTGTTTTCCTTTTTTTCTTTTCTTCGGCGGCCAGGGCAGATGGGGCAGGTGGCTGTGAGTGGCAAGGAAGAAGAAGAAAAGAAAAAAAGAAAAGAAAAAATAGACTTATTTCAAGAAATTGTTCTCGGGAATAAGAACCTACTTTTTTTCTACTTCTTGTTTCTATTCGAGATCTATTCCTTGACTACTTTTCTATTCCAGGGAACAAAAAAATTAATTGACGTTACCAAATAGATTTCTGTTCCTTTTTTGTTCCGGAGAACAAAAGAATAGAAAAACAAAGAAACCGAAATGTTAACAAACAGGCCCGAACTGGCTAATTTACAGTCAAGCAAAAGCATAAATGCAAACATGAAAAGGCACTAACCTATGGAGAGATGCACCTTAGCTCTGTGAATTTGAAGACTAACTGGCTAATTTACAGTCAAGCAAAAGCATGAATGCAGACATGAAAAGGCACTAACCTATGGAGAGATCACTAAAATCAAGAATGTGACTTGGCCGCCATGACTGTCCCAGCTCACCACCATCATATCCATTATCCTTAGAGCCAACTCCAGGCAAAATTCGATTATTATAACTATCAGTAGAACAGGATTCCATGTGAATATTGTCATCCATAACGTCAGAGTGTATCCAGGAAGGTCGACAGCCTTCCTTGTGGTAATCCTGAAAAAGATATACAGAGCACATTCAAAAACAAAGGATATGAAGTGGTCATAAAAAAATCGACTCACACCTGCCGTGTAATGCAGCAACAACCCAACTTGCTTATGAAATATCTATGCCTTTCATGTTGAATGTGGGCAATCAGCTGCACTATTTCAGAAAAGAAGAAAACTGCCAGTAGGTCCATGAACCCTTTTTCTCATCTAATGTCTAGTCCAAATTCAAATTCATGCATCGTAGTAGATAGATGCTGATTCCCTAGAAAGTTTATATTCGGGGTACATCACATAAGTTCCATGGGACTTCATGTTGCAAAAACAAATGACCACAAAAACAGGTACACCCTGTCTAATTATAGTAACTACTGAAAGAAACCAAGTATTATTCCATAAGCTGCATAAGAAGATGGTCTTCGAGTCACCTTATACGAGGAAAGCAACTTTGTTAGGTCATCTGGGATGTACTCATTAACTTTCTCTATCAGTGCGCTAGGAATTGGATCTCCCCTGCAAGACAATAGAAGTGTTACAGGTCTCACATTAAACTCAATGTAACACTGGAATTCTACTAATACTCATAAATTTTCTCTATCAGATGACAATAATACTTCTCTTTTCATTTCCCAAAAAAAGGAAAGGGCACACTGAAATTGCCATCAAAATAATAATCAAGCAGCAATAAATAAAAGCTGCCAATCAGATTAGCAGTCTGAGAGGTAATCTACTTTCTAGTTATCTTAGCAAAAGAAATTTGCACCCTCAGCACATGTTAAATGACACCCTCAAGATTGGGGGTGTCTGCTATCACACAGGATACTGTCTTAACATTTAGTCCATGGAAAATAACATTCATTTGTCATCATTTTTCGAAGAACACACAATGGTCTTGCAGAATCAAAGGGATAACATTTCCCTTATAGATGAAGAAGAAAACTTTTTATATTGCAAATTGGATGAGTTTGCACATTTTAGTAATGCTTTACTTGCTGCAGCAAATGAATTTCCATCAAGTCCTTTGTATCAGTTGGACTTACCATGTAGTTAACCGGCTTGCTAAAGTCATCTTTTTCCTGCTTAAAGTCCCAAGGAAGATGTTCCATTCTGCAGTAACTTTTGAACTAAACAGATGAGTCTCCACTTGATGATTTGTAAGCTCTGATTCCACTGTTTGTCCAATATCTGAGAAACTTTGAGAAACAAACGAAGGACAGGGCAACATATGTAGGTTACGCAGCTGTTCTCCAAGAAAGGCAGCTAGATTTAGTGTGTCCTGAATTGATAGTGTATCTCTTCTGCATTTCAAATGTACAGGAATCTCCGTCAATACATAACATACATCTGTGCTAGAATACATGAACTTTAAGTCTGCTTTGCACTTCATAGACAAGACCACTTACAGCTGAGCATATATCTTCCCTTTGCATCTTTTAGTTATGATGAATGGCCATTTCTGGAGCAGCTAGCTGAGCAGACTGATTCGTTTATGGACATTCCAGCTTTCGTATATTCGTATCTTTTCTTGTTCCAAACACCAAAAGGAAAGCCATCCTCTGAGCACTTCGGTGGGATCAGATTATACTTTGTAATGATATCAGGCACTTTTTGACCATCCCATGGCAGAACTGTAAGTGATTCATCATCTTCAAAGTAAAGAAGGCCACTAGCCAAAACATCTGGAATGCAATTTCTCAGTGGAGAGCTGACTTGATCCACTAATTTATAGAATTCAAGCTGCAAATACGAGAGATAAAAATATAAAATATGCAAACATAGATTTCAGGAATTGAGTAATAAAATTATACCTCTGTGCCCAAACAATACATTGCATTCTCCAGGCCATCTTCGACAAATATCTTAACTACATGGTCCCCAATGAGGTAAACCTGCAAAAGTGGATAGGAAATTCATAGACCGAAAAGAATTAAAGAGAACTTCTTATTCCCTAGCTGAAACTTCTATTATAATTGCATGCAATATTTAGTTCATCTTAATGTGCAGTCAAGATTCAAATATCTATCATCTAGGTAAGAAGAAAGTATTGGAAATGAAGCTGAGGGAGGCATATAAGATCAATGCCAGCCATAAACCCTACATACAGGCCTTAATAATAGTCAACAAACAGACAGCTTAATGATAGTGATTCTCCAGCAATAAAATTCTAAACTGCTTTTTTTTTTTTTAAAGGAATCATGGAACCATATATTCAAATTCAACGAGGTTCTAGTAGACTGCCTCAACAAACGAGCAGCCTAAGACCCTGCTACCAGCGATTCTTTCTACAAGCAATTAACTAGAGTTCCTGGAGATTTTCTTTTTTAATTTAGCTGTAGATGCATGACCCGGTTGAAATTTGGTAGTATCTTTCTCAGACTTAACTATACTCCCACTCAGAGCAACTTTACCCCAAATCTCGTGGTTCCCCAGCAACATGTATTAAATTAGCAAAAGAAAGAGTGCTGTCATTTAAGAGAACTCATCCACCAATCCTGCCTCAGTGGTTAAAGGTTGGATTATAACTGTAGTACTTGTTGTTTTCGTCAATGGATAACCGAGTTCTAAAGACTCCTCCCAAATCGATCATGCTTGACAATCACAAGAATATACATAAACACAAGACAACATAGATCGTAAAGAAATAACACTTCCTGTAGAATGAGACGTACCGGATTGCTACCTGTGCCAACAGGAAGCCTCTCACTGTCCATTGGATAAGGCAATTTGTAAAAAGAACAAATTTCTGCTAAGCATTTAAACCACTTCTCTGTATTCAGTGCAAGACATGCCCCCTAAATGATGTTAAAAAATGAATTAAAACACATGAGACAAAGAAAGAACAGGCAACGCAACATGATGACACTGCCAGCATCCAGAGCATGAGAAAACAAAGAAAACACTAGCAAGTCAGAACTTGAAGAATCTCGTGACTAATGTGCATTTCTTAAGATTGTTCTACTTCTTCTGTTATGATGACAACAAGAGTTCACTTTTTGTCGAATTTTCCTATATATAACACTGGCCAAGTGGTTAAGGATCAAGTGCATGCACATATTTAATTTCCCACGCTACCCAGCGCAAACAATTCTTCATTTGGGCCATCTACCTGGGCTTGGCTTTTGGCTCCCGCTCCTGCCTGGTTCAAGAGGTTAGTGGTGTATTTTAAGGCTGAGGTATACCTACCTAAGAGGGTCTCCTCGCCATGAAAGAAAGAAGAAAGAAAGAAGACACTAGTCTCTGAAACTGTCAAAGATAGATGAGTTTAATCTCAAAAGACTAACCTTCCATAATAGTTCTCGCATCTCCGGTTTGCTAACCCAAAGCTTGAATAACCATTCTCTCATTTCCCGTTGTCCTATGCAGTTCCCTGAACTCCAAGGAGATGTGTAGTGGTCTCTTTCTTTATCCAAAAACATAGCCAAGAAATCTATATCATAGGAGAACTCTTGCTTCCACATATCATAACTTTTAGATGTACCATTTGCAGTTCCGCCATTGGTCAACTGGTCTCCATGTTGTGTTCTTAACCTCTTCTCTTTTCTGGTTGAATCCGAGTCACTTAAAGTATCAAATTGATGAAGATCAGCCATTTCTACTTCGCCAGACATGCCTCCATCCACAGCTAGCAACCCAGCTCGTGACACTCCTTTATGATGATAACCAGGAGCCATATCCAAGCATACAAACTCAAAATTCTTTGAATTGACAAAATTTTGTGTTACTGCAACTGTTGTCTCCAAATTCAGGACACAATGCCACCAGCCACTAGGAACAAATATTGTCTCTCCAGGAAGTTGGGTACATTCTATTGGTTTATCTTCATCGGCAAGAAGTGGATAAAAATCCAGCCACCACTACACAGACAGAGATGATGTGAGTAAAGAAAACACATCAAAGTGCTTATAGAAGAACATAAAGAAGATTAAAACTATCAGGTTCAGTACTAATTACCTGCAATGATGATGGATTCTGAACATTGACATCACCATCGTCTTCATTCACATGTACTGTAACACCCATAGGCACTTTTCCTGGAGGATATAATGCCCACCTGCTTCAACATTGATTTCATAAATTTCGTAGTGAAGACTATTGTTTCACTTTGCAGCAAATACCAACAAAGTATGTCATATTGAACATATAAAGATTACTCAAAAATCATAGCTACACTAACGTTTCAATCAGGTTTTTCCTTTTGGCCATTAACATTGAGCAGCGACTTTCTGATTTAAGCTCCATAATAAGACAGAAACAGAGAACTTAATTCTTCAGTATCTGTTCCAGTTAATTTGAAGTGCAAAACAGGAATAATCTAATTGTGGAAGGCTCAAAATTAAAGAATATCTTTGTTCAGCACATAAATTAACAAAGAAGCAGATGTCGTCAACATGATTGATGGAAGTTCAAAATAACTGCCAAAACTATATGAGTGACACTAATTCCTTTTGCTCGATCCCAGTCAAAGGTGAAACTCAGTTACTCCCAGGTTATATGACTGCCTAATTAAATAAAATATGCTAAAAACTCAACAATATCATATCATGCGATTATCTTTAGATGCGTGCACTGTGCTTTTGGAGCATGACAATATAAGTGCCCTCACACTCCTGGATAATGTTAGTAGGTACTGCTTCTCACTAAATGTTAGTGATGAAGATGCCATCAAATAAAAATACCGGAAATATTTCCTGCTACACATATAACTTAAGGAACAATTTACGTATTATTTAAAAGACTGATGGAGGTGCTGTTATAGCATAAGTTTAAAGATACTTGAAGGAATGTAAATTCTCCACATATAATTTCTACCAACAGGATTGTAGCAACAAGAGCAAGCACAATGTACCTTTTTTTACCGCAAAGAAGAGTGTTCCAGGCACTGGTAAGAGCCGGATCAACATGCCATGAGGCACCAGACCTCTCTGGACCAATAATGAGCCATTGATAGGGAGGCCGCTGCTCGGAATCCAAAACATCAAAAAAGTCTTCTTGAAAGAGGTGAGGCACACTATAATCCTTCAATAAGCCAGGAGCAGCTTCTCCAAACTGAGGAATTTACAGCAAATTTACTTTCACAGATAAAAATTGGGAGGGAAAGAGAAAAGACCACATACTTTGCCAGAAAAAAGGGGATGGAGGAGGAGGAGAGGCACCTTATCATCAAATATATATAGGGGATCCTCATCATGCTGGACTTTCATGTATGAAGCATAATCCTTAAGTTTCATCAGGATCTTCCCTGAACTTCGCTGAGATATTCTGAATGGTGTGTCTCCATATTTGCATAAAAGCTGGTCAATGGTCCACGAACTTTTTGCTGGCCATGTATCAGCAAGTCCAGCGAGCAGAACCTGATAGAAGATGTAGAAGTATTTTTTTCCTCGTAAGCACAATAAACAAGAGATTCTGCCCATTTCCCAAAAAAATAAGACCTATATTTTCACGATTTCTAACACAAGCAGGATTGTCTTATTTAATTAGAAAATCTCCTCACTCAAAAATACGGTGGATCTCTTTCTAGAGAAGAGAAACCTAGCACAACATTCATTAGACGAACAGATTGCATCGGCTTGTTTGGTGAGAAAGGAAGTTGATTCCAATCTACTTTGGCATGGTGTTCTAGTTCAAACATCCAGAAAGTACAAAATATGCATTTGGAAATACAAAAGCACATGTGCAGGCACTAGAAAAAGAATGAAGGGGGAGGAAGGGTGAATGGTTAAGGGCATTTGAAAAAAGAGAAAAGAAGAAGAACCAAACCATAGGAAAACACTTCCTTCGGTTTATCAGTTTATCGTGTTTTTTTGCTTGCATTTGTGTTATCAGCTCATCAGCTTTGCTTTGTTGGTTCAGAAACCTATGAAAACAAACAATTTCCCCTAAAAATAGTAACTTAGAGTTTAGCCTAGTCAAGTGAGCCCATCGTATCTAAATGTCTCTCTATGTTCATTTCTTAATGGAGCATTCAGAAGGAATCTTCAATCTTGAAGAAAGCCTATTAAAGAGTTTAGTTTCTGTTTCAAATCTAACATATCCAAATCCTACACTGCTTCCGGAAACAAAAATAATAAATCTGGAAGTTGCACATAACTCACTTTGTAGTAGGCATGTTAGTTTGTCTCCGAGTAGAAAAAACAGATCTAATTAATTGCACAAAAGTGATGCAGACCAATGATGATAATAAGGCAAAAGAAGATAATTTATGATGTCATTGAGCAAAACCATATTGTTATTACTGTCATATATCTAGTATTGTCTATTAATCAGTACTGCTGTCCCACATCATTCATGACAAGATAACTGTTCTGATAACAACAACAACTAAAGATGTGCCTGTCTTTCTCTCTTTTAAATTTCTAAAATCTGTAGAAAAAAATTTGTGAGACGATCTTCATTACATCACCAATTATTTAAAACTTTACCGGCTTTTTTCCATCATACTCATGGCGAAATTCTTCTAGAGAAATGTCATTCTTTCTTTCCACGTTTCCGCTATCCACAGAAAACCCGTTCAATGTGGTGTGGCACCTATACAATCTCCGATACAAGAACAATGAATTGAATCCTGTACACAGTAGTAACACAGAGTTTTAAGACGACTCCGAAGGATTAAGTGATGATGCAAAAAAGAAGATAGTACAGAGCTAAGTACCATCAAAATGCAATCTTTTCCTGCAAGTTTCAATGTACTTGGTTGGAAGGTTCAATCTGCATAGAGAAACAGTGAGGAAGAAAAGCAGCACGCACCAATTGTAAGTCAAAAAAAAAAGAATAATAAGTTGACGAAAACTACATAAATGTCAACTGATCATAAACCACCAAAGAAAGAAAAACTACAGAAGTAGTTGGAAAATGAGTCCCGAGACATACAGAGAGAGCGTGGTTTCCTTCCAGGATCCCCTGTACTGAAGAAGCTTATCTGATCTCTTCAAGTTCAAACAAAGACTCATCCACAGCGGTTCCTCATTGCACAGGATGTACATCGCACTACAGTATCACAAAGCCAACCAGATCAGAAAGCAAATAAAATCTGTGGCTGCAAACTAAACTGCGGGACTTAAGAGTCCTACCCATGGCAGCAGTTTATTTCAATGACAAATTAAGGCCATAAGAAAAATTTCAAACTAGACAAGCTTATATTATGCGCGGTGTGCCGGAGCAGGACGCACAAACAACCAAGCGAATGGAGTTCAGAATAGAAATGCTACGACAATCTAATGCTTCAATTCCATGACTCGTCACATCTTCACGAGTTACCAAAATCACAAAATACTAAGCAGCGACAGTCTATATCGACAACATCAATCGGCACACAAAATCGATCGAGCCTTCCGCTAGTTCGGCTCTCAAATCACGAACCGCAAATTCAACTAGCAGCCTAAACGTGCAGGGCCCGACGCGATACGCGTTCGAACGCCGCCGATCGAGAGGAACCGACCACAGAGAGAGAGAGAGAGAGAGAGAGAGAGAGAGATTCGTTAACCTGCTGACGCAAGAGAGGCGAGCCACATCGCGAGGGGAGAGGTTCTCGAGGATCGAGCAGATGACCTCGTCGGGAAGGACGCGGAGGTCGCCGAGGGCGTCGGGCCTCCGATCTCTGAACCCGAACGGTGGTGGCGCTTGAGGCGGAGGAGGAGGATTCTCCATTGACGAGATGTGGGAAAAAAGAGAGAGAGAAAGAGAGACGACGACGAAATAAGGTTGATTCCGCGTTGGCTTTGGCGATATATATACGTTTGGCCATCGACCGTTTTCCTCCGCTAAAAACCCGAAAAGCGGATGAACGAGTACGGACCGCGTGGGTTTGAGCGGGGCATCTTGCCGCGTGCGCTGAAGTTTCACGCCACCTTCAGGCGCCTGTGGTTTTCCCCCGATGCTCCACCTTGGAATTTAAATTTGGGGTGCTATCTTTAGCATTTTTTTATATCAAAATTCAATCATGAGATTAGGAGTTTTGATTTAACCCAAAGCCATATATTTCAATTCCTTAGTATATTTAGTCAAAAGTGAATTTACTCAATAGCTTGAGACTTCACTCGACAATTCACGTTATGCTTATACTGCACTACTCTATCTATTCTTATGTGGTAAATGCGAAGAAAGTATAAAAAAAATGAATCTCTCACGATTAGAGCGAAAAAATTTAGAATTCAATTGGTAAAAATGTAACGGATTTACGAGTTTTTTTAGCGATTTTCCCCATGATTAGACCTACTCATTCGGTGGACCACGACCAAAACCTCCTGTCAGGCCGTCCCAACATCAGCACGATTGGACCCAGTGCTGGGAACAGGCCTGTTTGGCCTGTTCGGCTCACAGGCTTCCAGTTTTGGGCCTGGATTTTTTGTCCAGGGCTTCCCAGCGGGCCTAAAAGTTTCAGTCAAGCCCACCCTTTTCCTGAGCGGGCCTGGGCGAGCACCCGAAATAATTGGCCAGCAAGAGAGAGTCAGTTATAAGTACATGGTCAGGGGAAGAAGGGCCCATGAGCAAGTTCCCATTTTCTGGGCCCAATCCACCATCATCCCCTTGGCCTTGGGCTTTTCTCAAGGCCGAGGGACTTCGACGGTTTAACCACGGAGAAATTGGTTAGAAACAAAATTATTTATGCATCGAGTCAAGTCGAAGGGAGATTTAGACAAATTATTATTGTAATGAATTACCAAAGGAGTGGGTATAGAGAAATCCAAAAACTGTCGAATCCCTCGCGTTATGATATTCTTCTACATCCTTGAAAAGGAGGACCACAAAATTTGGTTCCCGACATAACTCGAACAACACAATGATACCAATCGCTATCCGATCACACCCGCTGGTCCCCTCTTACCAGCATATCATATATTCTTAATTCAGGGGGTAGGACGCTACTATGCTCTGCTTTGACCTTGCACAGCTAAAGCCGATGATTCTAGCCGCATAGGCCGGAGGCCACGCGACATTCTTTATTTACCTTACGGTGTGCTTAAAAATCAAACTCCAACCACTGTTTGTATACATTCATACGGGCATAAATTAAAGCATACATAAATGTTGGTACAACACAACAACTCGTACACGCCGGCGCTAAGGAATACGTGATCCTTGGGGTGCCATGAGAGCACGATTTCACAGGCCTAATGAGGAGAGGGGGTGCTGCTGCGACTGGATCCTCCGCTTTCTAAGGCGCTCCGCAATGATGAAGGCAAGCTCTAGAGACTGGGAAGCGTTCAGCCTGGGATCGCAGTGGGTGTGGTAGCGCGAGCCGAGGTCATCGAATGTCACAGTTCGCGATCCACCAATACACTCGGTGACGTTCTGACCTGTCATCTCCAAGTGCACTCCTCCTGGATGGCTCCCTTCTTGGTCATGGACATCGAAGAATGCTCTCACCTCAGCCTGTCGAATCGCAAATCGTTGAAGAGTTAATAAGAATGGGATGATTCCAGAACACGTACAACATCATCTGATAATTGCAAAATAATTCAGAAAATTGCCAGCTAATGAAGAGCCCGAGCCATGTTTTGCAAAAGTTCCCTCACTTCGGGTCATCAATAATGCGTGTGGTGGGTGTTGATTTAATCAACGCGTCGCTATCTGATACAGCACATGGTATGCAACATCTAGGAGGAGGACCTTTTCCCGAATTGATAAAAATCCAACCAATTTATTGACAAGGATGTGCACCCAACTACCAAGGCAAGACAGTTTCTTACTCAAATGATGGTTGGTGAAGAAATCTTGTGCAACTATTGCACCTAAACAAAAACGTCATTTTCCCACCAACTTCGCCTCATTCAGCTAGCCACACTTGTGCCTCAACAAAATTTAACATGTGGAACGCAGACGCACAAAGCTCATCTACCTCGTCAATGAGATACTAGTCAATCATTCAGAAAGTACAGACCCATCTTAGAGGATAAATATCTCCATGAAACGTGTTGATGCATAAATAAACATAAATAAACATAAATTGTATAAATCAATGGAAAATAGTAGCTAAGTGGCTATAAGAGCATATCATTTGCTACCGATCTACTGCTGAACAGGAAACCAAAACCTCTGGCCACTTTCTTTGCCCAAAAGCAGAGGAGAAAATGGTAACCACAAAAAACTGCTCGCTTAATCCCAGTATATTTTGCTGTTGGAAAGGAATTCTTAAGCGAAAAAGGTGTACAATCTCAAGCTTCTTGCTCACAAAATAATTGTCAAGTTGTACATATTCTTAGATTTTCCTGATGCTTTCCTTCTAATATGCATTGCATTCAAATCAATCCTTCTAAGATCCTATGCACTAGCTCCATAGTCGCACCATGACTTCAAGTGGCATATAAAATTAACTACATCAACAAAATGATACGAAAATAGAAGAGTGAAGTAGCATACCCTTATGGCATCAAATGGGCGAGTCTTAAGACCACATGGAGCCTTGATGGTGTTCCCGTGCATTGGATCACTGACCCATGTAACAATTTGCCCTGCCCTTCGGACAGCCCTGATAAGGTGCGGGAGCTTCACTCTCATGTTCTCAGCTCCCATTCTGGTAATAATTGTTATCCTTCCTGCTTTGTTTTGAGGATTCAAAATCTCAATGAGCTTGACTAACTCATTTGGATCCATCTTGTCACTCACCTGCAACATAACATCAACTATGAATCCGACCGCCTCTGCACTTGCAGATGTAGTAAGTAATAACAACCCGTGTATTATTCTTTTCCTTCAGCTAAGCATTATGATTTATTGATTGCTTACTGATTGCATAAAAAGTACGTTCGTCATGCTATGGTGCTTATATTATTTAGAAAATAATGTGCATTGCTCAAGAACCGCTTCCAACTAACGCCCTCCTCCATGTTCTAACCTTGCCAGTTAATTCTTTATCTAAAGACTCCAGAAAACAAGGTTCACCTGACTTTAAGTTTGTTCAAAAGTTGGCCAGCATTCACATTTTAATGACTCCTCAGCCTGAGATGAGAAAAGAAACAGTTACCTTAATACCCAAGGGATTGGCAATCCCTCTTAAAAATTCAACATGGGCACCATCCAGCTGTCGAGTACGTTCGCCAGCCCAAACCATATGGGCAGAGCAGTCATAGTAAAGACCTGAAGTTGAGTCCATTCTAGTAAGCGACTGCTCATAGGGCAAGAGCAAGCACTCATGTGATGTCCAGAACTCAGTCGTAGTCATAATAGGATGGTCAACAGTAAGCCCAGCTGCGGACATAAACCCAAGAGCCTCATCAACTCGGTGAGCCAGCTCCCGGTACCTAGGGATAACAAAAGAAACTCAGCAACATGCGAATTATCAAGTATCTATCTGTATATCATTCCCTGATGTCGACGCTCACAATAAACAATCGCACAACAAGCAGAGCAAAACAGATACATGTGTACTGCTGAAGCAGAATCTGTCCAGATTACTTGGTCCACCAGAAAACTACAAACATAGAAGACAAGAGGGAACCGGTGAACCTCGTCCAGATTACTAATTTTCATTTGATACCAACCAAATGCAAATCAATCAAAATCTTCGAAAAGAATATTCATCAGATGAAACGCAATTTCAAGTCTTTTAAATCAGTATCTAGACGATCATATCTGTGGAACTGATTATATGCCAAATTTCATCATTGATCCACCGTGCTAGATCAGAACAGAAAGTGTGGAGACAAAGAACAGAAACGTGGCCTGAAACAGAGTTTAATTTTATTGGTCCATTCTTTGTCTCCACTACAAATGCTTCCCAGTGCCAAAAATGGACCATCCAGTTGTGATTCCTTTTCCCACCATAAAGAGAGCTCACTGCTTTTTCAAATACCCTATCATTCATTAGCCCAAAGATTCCATCTTAGGAAACCCTCTACTTGAAGCTGAATAGAGCTACCAAAACCTAATCCGACCAGACTAATGTGTTAAATGTTAATCAGTTATCCGAGCAGGGTAAAGTTAGGAAAATTCACCTATCGCCTTGCTCGCTGTGCTCGGTGAAATCCATATTCCACTGGGTGACCCTCTGCATGGCGGCATAACCTCCAGTTGCAAAAGCCCTCAACAGATTCAAAGTAGCAGCAGACTGGCAATATGCTCTGATCATTCTCTGAGGGTCAGGAATTCTTGATTTCTCATTAAACGCATCCCCATTCACATTATCACCTCTATAACTCGGCAACTTCACCCCGTTCTTCTCCTCGAAAGGGTCCGACCTCGGCTTTGCAAATTGACCAGCCATCCTCCCGACCTAAACACGCATAATCATTCAAGCAAATATCAGAGCAACAGCATTACTCAAACTCTTAGACAGTGTATATACATCATGTCCTAATAGCAAATATTGCAAAGGAAGGACAAAAGCGAGCAACTGAAATCGAATATTATCCATGGCGCCGCCGCCGCCGCAGTATCTGACCTTGACAACAGGCATTTGGCCTCCGAACATCAGAACGGCCCCCATCTGGAGCAGAATCCTGAAGGTATCACGGATATTGTTCGCGTTGAACTCCTTGAAGCTCTCGGCGCAGTCGCCCCCCTGCAGGAGGAAGGCGTTCCCCATGGCGGCCTCCCCGAGCTTCTCCTCCAGGCTCCTCGCCTCCCCGGCGAACACGATCGGGGGGAAGTCCTCGAGCGTCTTCAGCACCGAGTCGAGCTCCACCTGATCCGGGTACTCCGGCAGCTGCAGCGCCTTCTTGGACCTCCAGCTGTCGACGCTCCATTTCCCGGTCCCCACGGCGGGCTTCGCCGGGGCGGTCGCCGCCGCCGCCGCTGCCGCCGACGACGCCGGGAGCGCGGAGCTCTTCAGCTTCGGCGACTTGTCGGGGACGGCGGGGCCCTTCCCGGGCTCGGGGGAGTGGACGGCGGCGATGCGGCCGCGGTGGGGGGCGGCGGCGGCGGGGGGCGCCGCCGGGAGGAGGGCCTTGGAGAAGGCCTTGGCGGGGATGAGGGAGCTGCTGTAGGCGATCGCCATTGCCGTTTTTCTGCTCTTGCCTTTTCGGGTGGCAAATGGCAATGCGGATTGGAGAGAGATGGAGAGGGAAGGCACGGGAGAGGTACCTGAGGAGATCTGGAGAAACGGCGCGTCGTTTTATAAGGGAGGGAGGGTTAGGTCGGGGTGGTGGTGGTGGGGGGGAGACGGTGGAGGGTGGTGGCTGGTGGAGACGCGGGGGTAGTTGGAAGACGATGGCACGGGAGGTAATTTCGGGGACGTGTTGGGGGTAAGAGCGGGAGGGAATCGGTCAAGGAGTCAACAGGTTTGATTATAGGAACCCTTTTTTTTTTTAAAAGGCTGAATTCTTCACCTACACCTACCTCTGAAAAGGGAGGAAATGATTATTTATTTATTTATTTATTTAAGGAATTAGGGGGGAAAAACACCTTTTCACTTCCACCTACTGAGAGCGCCACTCATCGGCTCATCATTAGCGCCTCATGTGGACTGTCGTGGGGGTCGGCTGCGCCGAGCCGGATCAGCCGAAGATCGCCACCTGGAGGGCTTGTCAGGGAATTTCGGGATATTCCGAACGCGAAGAATTATCCGAGTGCCAGAACAATAAGATCTTAGATCGGGTGAAAAATTTAAAATATAAAACGATTCTAGTAGGTTCTAAATTACCGATTTTCTTCGATGACCCACCTTGATTTGACACGCAACCCGTTTGCCTAAATTAAGATGAGTTGAATCTACTGAATAAAGTGAATTCTTAATTGTTGTGAACTCAAATTTGTGAATAGTTAAAATATATATGTATTGCTTAAATGGATCATATAAAATTATAAGTCTTGAAATGTTGCATGGCCGCCAATCAAATCAATCGTTAAGAAAGGCGTTTCAACAACTTATTTGCTCCCCTAAAGTCTAAATGAAAATTACTCCTCGATAAATAAGTTGCAAAATGAGGATACGTTTCAATTCTCATGTAATCATCGAACTTACTTGCTAATAGATTAATTCTCATTTCACATTTCTCAAAATTCATTCAGATGCTTTCCATCTCATTCCATTTGCCTTGGTATCGCATGTCAAGCAGGACCTTAGAATTTTATGTCATTCCATTCCCCATTTTGTCTTTATTACTTACTTTTAACTATATAGTTCCAACATAATATATATTTGCATATTCACTCGAAGAGTCCCATCTAAACATAATCACTTTCAACTTATCCTCCAATTATCAAGGCAAATGAGAGAAGGATATCGGGCAATCATGGACAAGTCAAGTCATCCATAAACTCCAATTTCGCATTTTTCTTAGGATCCGCCGTTTAGGCAATCAAACCTTAACCAAAATAACCCCCAATTCTATCTCCACCCGATTCTCTCCTTCACCTCATTATACCAAAAACGAAAAACTCTCATCCCCATTCCTACACGCCGGAATCATCATTGCTCATTGTCTAGGGGACTTGCTTGATGCAAAAATCATCTGAACAAGGTTAGATGGTACATGATTTCTTCCCTACGTGATAAGTTGCAAAGCGTCAAATAAGAAGGATGATGGAGACGAAGCCAATCGAACCCTTGGTGAGTCGAGGCGCTGGCCAATCCACGACCGAAACTCGCTTGTCTATAATCGCTTACGATCCGCTGACATGGTCCGAAATTTAGGGTCTTTGGCTTCTCGGTAAGCACGAAGACTATTCAATCAAGACGTGTAAAAAAGCATAATTCTTCACAAGATTCCTCGTGACCACCGCCAGTAGCAGGGCTCTCTAGACTTTCGTAATTGCGAATGTCGGGGGAGGCCAATCGGGGAGTCACTTCAACTCGTGCAGCCACCTACCCTCTTCAATAAAATAAACATTATATACAAATCGAAAATCTTGCAAGGGAGGAATTTAAGTTAGTGTTGGTCCCACCTTAATTAACTCGCCTAATCATGATGGGATACATATAATTGCACTTATCCTTTCTTTAATCATTTTTTTTCCTCTTGTGTGTAAAACATTTATTAATTATGATTAATCAATCAATCATCTCTCTCTCCCCAACCCATTTTCCCTTTATCATAAAGCTTGATTCTTTGTTTCGATTCCCATCTTAGCAAATTAATTCTCGCCCTCCCTCGTGGGTTGTGGTGCTTGCCCACCACAGCCGTGCCGAGCTCTAACCTAGTTTAAGCAGGACATGTCGTGTTGCCAAAAAGTCCTCTTCACGTGCCTTGCTCGTATTGGATTGGAGATCATATATTTTGCTAAGTAACAGTGCGATTATTTTACTAAAATACTTCACGACAAAGATAGGAAAGTATCTCTTGTGGAAATCATTTTATAGAGCTACAAAACATAAGAATCTATTGTGACTTTCAAATATGGTCGGAGAAATATGAGATGTAGATTGTAGAGGAAACGAAAGAATTAAGATCATCTGCAAGATATTTTTTAGGGTTGCAAAAACTAGGAATTTCAAGACTTGCCAAAATGGCCTTTGCTAATTAAGTACTAAAAAAAGTCCTGAACACCTCATCAACACATAAAAAAAAAAAAAAATTCAACAGAAGTAAAACAATTCAGGGCAATCATATAGCCAAAAGTCGAGACTTTCTTTAGGATATTATGGCAAATTTAATCACACATATTAACGGTCAAAGATATACAAGCATCATAGCCAATTAAAAAATTAAAAGCATTTCTCATCTCCATTCTAAATCTTTTTTTCTTTTTTTTTTATACTTACCAAGAAGTTAGTTTTCTCGGTGGACACGTGCATCCACAAAGCCTTCACGCATCGATTTGTCACGTCGAACAACTTAATTTGGTGACGATGAGTCACTATTAACCAAAAAAGCAAAACTTGGCTTAATATCCCGTCTTCTTTTTGAAGACGAAAGTGGTTAGGTGAAGGATAAGATCGAAGAAGAAGTGGTTCAAAAGCTGGTTTAGGACAAACAATGGGCAGGAGTGGTTAAAAGGTACATGGACAAAAGGACGGTATACCCACAGGAATCTGCAATACCTAGCAGAAGTTCATGATCTAGCAAATACATTCTGGTTAACTCTAGTTGCAAGACATCACGAGCCACGGATAACATACCAATCATTCGTTAGAGCTAAACATTGGCATCATGTAGAGCATCGCGTAGGTATCCTGATGATTAGGCTAGAAAATCCTAGTAATAGAATAGCAACCCTTTGCCTCGCAGTTTTATAAAAGACCCACCCACTCCTGCAAAATGACCTTAAGCTCAAGGTCCTAGGAGTCATGTACTGTGGCAAAAACACCATCCACATGCCCCATGTTATGGTCCCCGCTCGCGCCAGCTCAAGACATCCGAGGAAAGTCTTCACAATCCGAATCGGTCCAACAAAAGCATTTGCATTTGTGTTAAACCTGTCAAAATGGATCATAAACCCATTTCTTAACCTATATGTGATGAGCCGAATCATTATATGAGTTAGTGATATTTAATAAATTATTATAAATGAGTTCAAAATGGCATAACCTAAAAAAATATGGACATTAAATAGGTTCATAATTTATCCAAACTCAACCCATCTTTATGATTTTCTCTTCATTTTTAATGAGAATATAATAGACTCCAGGCACTATTCCAAGTTCAGAGAAGTTTTGGGATGGGATTGACTTTATCCTTATTAAAAATATCAATATGACTTCTTTTTTTCTGCATTATTTTTTTTTTATTAATTTTATAAGTCTTGTTTGTTTGTTATTGGAGTACATCATTAATTAGTTGCATTTGACATTGTTATTTTTTTTATTTAATATTCTAATTAGTTCTTGTAATTGCAATCAATGTTCAGCATAAATTATTTTCTTCAATATCTTACATTCCATCTAATTAAAATTTTTAAGTCCTACATGTTATTTATTATTGTACTTTTATAAATTCACTACCATACACCGAGTTTCTTTTATTCTTCACTGTGAATCAATACAAAAATTGAAAATTCTTTGCAATGTTGAAAGCTAATTCTTTAAAATCTTATAGTTAAAATAGCGATCTTATCCAAACAACATATACACATGAAAAATTTAAAGTGAATTAAATTAAGTGAATATGGATTTTCATAAGTTGGATTAAATATTGAAATATTTTAGTAAATGAGTTAGGCAGATTGGGTATGAGTTACTTAATTTATGTTGCATATAAATGGATCAATTTGAGTCGGGCTATTTTTGACCCGACTCACTTATTTGACAACCCCAATTTTTACAAATTAGTAATCTTGGTCAACAGAAGGCCCTAGAATCTTCAATTTGGGCAACCTATCTTTGAGTAACTTCTCATCTAGTTTCAAATCTCAGCAACTTGTAATGTCTGATAGCTCAAGCTTAAGACACCCTGAAAGGATCACAAGAACACTTTCCATGGCGATGAATTGGCCGGATATTTAGGATGCGTTTGATAACATTTCTCTTCTGGGGAACAAATTTTTTTTTTCAAAATTTTTTTTTTTCTATTTCTGTTTTCAGGAATAGTTTATGAGCATTTGATAAATACACAAAATTTCTATTCTTGGGAGAGAAATGCACTTGGTACGACCCCCTATATTTTTATGACTTAGAATTTCTTTTAATTTATTAATAATTTTATTCTTTTATTCTTTTTCTTCTCCTTCCTCCAATTGGTTGCCGGCCAGCGATCAACCAAACAAGGGCCAGCGAGGTCACTTTGAGCCTTGTCGTGATTGGGTGAGGTGACCTTGCTTGGCCATTGGCGAGCTTGGCCTCGCCAGATCTAAGCGAGGGCGAGCCTCACCTAACCTCGATGAGGCTCGGGGGGGCCTTGCCAATGGCCGATGAGCTTAGGGCAACCTCGCTGAGGGCCGACGAGGCTCTGGGGAGGTTGTCGGGCCTCGTCTGGTCGATTGCCAGTTGGTGCCAAGGCCGGTAACTAGCTAGGGGAAGAAGAGAGGAAGAGAAAGAAAAAAAAAAAGCTTGATTCTTGGTTCTTATTTATTGAGTTGTTTTCGAGAACAAGAAATAATTTTTTTTTTATTTCTTATTTCTATTCTAAATCTGTTTCCGGGAACAAAATACTTACTAAACGCATTTTTATTCTAGTTCTACTTTTGGGAGCCAAAGAACAGAAACACCTATTATCGGAAGCATTACCAAACGTAGCCCTAGGGCATTGTTGCAGAAATAGCACGCACCTTCTTATTTGTCGAGCTACTGTCGGGTACAATATTCCAGCATACACATTGCGGCGCAGTGTGGCTTGAGCGCTCTACAATTCTTTGCACTAGCCTTGTAGGCAGCAGCTGCAATCGTAGCTCAAGTCCAGAAAAGGTGACCATCCTAATTTTCGCAGCACTATGTTCAGCTATCGCATCAGTTACGGAGCATCTGGCACCTCCCGTGTCTTAAAGAGAACTCACAATATAGTCGACTAAAAGCTGGAAGAGAGGCAACTGTGATTTTGCAACTAGTCGGAAATAGACTGCACATCACGAACACATACAGTCTATCACCAAAGAAGCCGAAAAACGCCTTGCTCGGATGATTGAGGAACCAAAAACTAATCGTTCAGAAAGATCCCCCCTTCTTCCCACCAGCATTCAGAGCATGCGATCAATGTGCTCAGGCCACCGGCCCATGCACCATTTCTTGAGGTCTATCTCTTGCCAGAGATCGGGTGCACGCGCTGCTGCACACCATGTTTTGCAGACTCCAGGCATGGCGGTCAGCTTGTCGCGAAGCAGATAGATCTTCTGAGGTTAGACCTAACTCCTCAGGTATCAGTTCATTGCAGGGCTGATGTCTTCGTGTTCGCTTTATTTCTGCTGTAACATCAAAAGGATTCAAATATTTAGATGAAAGCTTGATCCCCAATCCATGTAACAAGGATCGGTAAACATGCAATCACATATCAAATCAAAAGGCATACTGAATTCTAAGACTCAGTTTCGAATCACTCCCGTCTAGAATGCTCAAATGGTTATCTGCTTTACTTTAATTTCCTTTCATCAGGATAGCAATTCTCAAGTAATCTTTCTCTAAACCACTTGAAAAGCAAGTCACATTCAATATACAACTAACCACTAACAGCTCGAAATGCACCGGGAACCATTTCATTCCCAAATTGAGTTCCATATTTTCGTATGTTGGTTGTTGTTAGGGGTGATCAATAGGCGAGTCTAGACGAGCTCGAAGGTTAGGCTCGATATTTTGCCCTAGGCGGTCCAAAATTCAAAACAGGTATAAGAATGTTTGGCCAAGCTGGACCGGGCCAAAGTGGGGCGGGTCGCGCTTTCTAATGTAAGGACGTTGGTCAAACAGGCCCATTTGTATTTCAGATCTGGGCGGGCCTAGCGGCCCATTTTCCTTTAGGCCCTGCTAATTCAATTGCTCCCACTGTATGTTGGTCATTATTGATCAGTCGGATCTCTTATTTTACATATAGATTAGCAAGTGATATGAACTTTAATAGCGGCACACAAATAAAAAAAATGACTATCATGCATACATTTATGTACATCTGCTAAGGTTCCATGAATTTAAATATTTATGTTTGTGTTAAGCTTTTGCCTTGTAAATAGCTATCAACATGTTTTTTTATTCTAATTTGTCGATTCATGTGAAATGGTAAAAATGAGAGAATTCATTTAATCAATATATGTTTCTATTAACTATGGGTATTCAGGAAAATCTGTTACCGCACACACATGTTTGTGCGTTAAAAATGAATTTAATAAAGAAAGAAACAATGTGACTCGATAAGTTACCGTTACCTCCATTATTTGGTAACATACGGTTGTTAAACACTTTTACCAAACGTACGAATAACTCATCGAAATTTTGGGTGAAATTTTAGAGATTGAAAGATGTGTTTAAATTTAATTTACGATGTAAAGAGATGAGTGGAAGGGCGAAAGAGGGTATTCAGCATAGCCATCATCCCTTAAGCTTTAATATTAGGTTCCTGATGATTATTCAATTTGAATTATAACCACTCGAGCGAAAACTCTAAGTTCCAATGTTGATGTGGTCATCTTCGCAATTTAGGCTGCGCATGACAATATTTCTTGGCTGGGGAAGAGTTTTTTTTTTTCAGAAATAATTCTTTTCTATTTCTATTTCAAAGAACAATTTCTGAGTAAAATAAGGTGTTTGGTAACTACATAAAATTTTTACTCCAGAAGTAGAAAAATAATAGAAATGCGTTTGGTACGAAATAATTTTTTTTTTTTGTATTTATTTTTTTTATTTTTGTTCATGGATCGCCGATCACTACCGATCGTCGCCGCCGCCGCCGCCCGCCGCCGCCGCTACACGATCGGGCGGCGGCCAGCGAATTAGCGGTGGCGGTGGCGGCGGCGACTCCGGCGATTAGAGGTGGCCACGGTAAGAGAGAGAAACAAAAGAAAAATAAAAAGAAAATTGTCTTATTTCTAGAAATTGTTCCCGAAAACAAGAAGTTACTTTTTTTTTTTTTTTTGTTTCTATTTCAAAACTGTTCCTGGGAACAAAAAAAAAAATAAAGAAATTGTTTTCGGGAACAAAAATTTTACCAAACAGATTTCTGTTTATTTTTTGTTCCGGAGAATAAAAGAACAGAAATTAGGAGAAACATAAATGTTATCATGCAAACCCTTAAGGCGCGCATGATAAAATTTATATTTCTCTATTTCTCTGTTCCCCGAAACAGGTTTGGAACAGAAATCTGTTTAGTAACGTAATTTGATTTTTCTATTTCTAGAACAGATTATTCCAAAAATAAATTTGAAGAAGAAATCGGAAGCTAAAATTTTTAATTTCTCAGTTTCTAAAATAGAAATTGAAAAATCAATTTCTGTTTCAGAAATTTTGTCATGCGCACTCTTAGTAGTCGAGAGGTGTTTTCAGACAAAACGAAGCATATTCAAGGCATGAATAGATTAGAGCACCGTTCATTTGCATTCAACATAACACCGGATTGCCGCATAATGCTGGTCATTTTGTCCATCTTATAATAAATTGAAAGTTTTCATTATTCCATAAATCAAATTATTCCACATATCGTTGCGACTCCCTATACATTTTTACATTCCTTCTCATCTGTATTCGCAGAATCTACACTTGCACAAAACACGAACGACAAAGTAAGTACAACTTTCCCTAGACATTTCCGAAAAAGCTTCATACCTACGAACTCTTTTTAGGCTTTTCATGATGACGACTCATTCACACGGGGGTCTCGCACGCGGAGGTCTTCGGGTCCCACATGGCCGGCACCAGAAACTTGCGGCCATTAACGCCGATCACGTTGTAACTCGCCCCCGTCGTCTTGTCCGCCAGCAGCTGGCCGGGATACCCCGGGTACGCGCCCTTCCCGAAGATGCCCGTGCACGCGCTCACCGCCTCCAGCGGCGCCGCCGCGTCACCCTGGTAGTACCCGTCGTTGAAGGGGTTCGTCACCGCCCCCGCCAGCACCGTCGCCAGGTTGATCACCATCCCGTCGACCCCGACGTCGCCGCTCGGCGCCACCAGCGGCGGCGTCTGCGGCCCGTACTGCGGCTGGTGGAACGGCCAGGCGCACTGCCCGGGGCACTGGCTGACCGCGTTCCCCACCCACGCATACGTGTACCTGGCCTTCCCGGCCGCGCCGGAGCCGTGGGTGCCGCACCGGCTCATGCAGAACCCGTCGACCGCCACGTCGGCGGAGGTCAGCACGAGGTTGATCGCGAGCGCCCGGGCCTTGATGCTCTTGTACCCGGCCTTCGAGGCCAGCGCCGCCAGCTGCCCCGTCTTCAGCGACTTGCCGAGGGAGTACCTCTCGTCGAGGATCTGGGTCCCGACGGCGAGGTTGGAGGGGCCGCCCTTGTAGCGCGCGGTGGTGCTCCACCACGAGGAGACGGAGGGGGGACGGGAGCCGGCCGGGGCGGCGGAGAGGGAGTGGAGGAAGTCGAGGACGACGGCGCGCTGGGCGGGGGAGAAGGCGCCGTACCAGAGGAGGTTGAGGGTGACGTTGCCCTTGAGGAGGGGGCCATTGTGGTACTTGAGGACGAGGGGCTGCTGCTGGACGAGGGCGGGGGCGGCCGGGCGCGGGCCGAGGCAGCAGAGGATCGCGAGGACCGGTAAAGCGAGGCTGGCAAAGCTACTGTGGCTCGAAGAAGCCATTGTTTTTCTGAGAGAAGAGCGAGCACGAGAACAAGGCTGAGGCTGAGGCTGAGAGATTGATATGTTTGGTTGATGATGGACAAGAGGAGGCGGCCATGTATTTATACTGAAGAGGAAGGTGGAGTTGAGTGCGTGCTGGTGCGTGCGGGCAGGGGCAAAGCTGGCTTCGAAAGAGAAAAGATAGCGAGGAGGAAGCATCTCGGGAGCGAGCGAGAAAGACAAGACGCGTCCGATGGGTTTGACGGGTTTGGAGGGTCAAAACTCAAAAGGGCGCTGTCGCTTTCGGCCCGGGTTCGAGCTGGGGTCGACATCTTCTAGGACCCAACACGAGAAAACGCGACCTTTACAGGATGCGAACCGGACTCAAATCAAAAGAGCATCGCTACGCCTGTCCAACACGTAAATCGGATTTAGAAAGGTGGTACAAACGAATAAATTTTATGGTGGAATCGTTTCCTTTTTAAAAAGTCTTAACTCAAGAGCTGTAAATCATCTCGGCACACACGAGATCAGCACCGCCTAATTCTTAATTGAGATCAAATTTTAGAACGATTTATCGAGAAAGAGTCAAGGCTGACCTTGGCGGGCGTTTTCCTTGGGGGTTCCCCTGTTCTAATCCACTAGGAGACAGGCTGCTATATTGTATTATGGGATCGTATTTTTTTTCCCATGTATTATTTATTTCCTGGGGACTGAATAAAATAATAATGGAATTCATTGCCGATCCTGACGACTTGGCTGACTTAATTGGACCCCTTGCGAAACCCCCGAATTTGGTTTTGTTGACTGACAAGACAATTCTAATTGAACTTAGACAGGAGGCCTTTTTTTCAGGTCCATCTCACCTAGAAACTTTTGCAGATTATCAAACTCAAGTCGCATTTGGAGCCAAAAGCAAATCGCCATCATCATATCCACTCCGGTATCATGAACACGCCACGCACTTGCTACCGATCGTATTTCCAATGAAAAAATGACATAAATAATTTCTGACTTTTAATCAAAGATGTAATATAATTTTTAAAATTTTAATTTATTTATCGTGATTTTTAAACTATAACTGAACATGTAATGTAATCCCTTGAACTTTTAATATTTTTAGTATGATTTTTAAACTTTTGATACATATTGAATATAATCTTTAAATTATATGAAAATATTAAATATTATCGTTGAACTTGAATTACTAAAAATGATAACATTGAAAATTTTCATATAGTTTAGAAATTAAGTTTAACATCAAAAAATTTAAAGATCACATTGTATAAATTAAAAGATTAGTAACCATTAAGCATTATATTCTTGAGAACAATTTGCCTTGGAAATAGTTTTTCTGATTTTGTTATCTAAATGAGTTTCTAAGCATTTGAATGCAATTAGTACAATTGTCAAAAAAAAATTATGACATAAAATTTCTTTTAATTTTTAAAGATTTTTAAAGATTTTTCTTTTTTCTTCTTCTTCTTCCTCCTCTAATTGGTTATTTGGCTTTAGCAATGGTTGGCGAGGTGCTGAACCTCATCTCTAGCCGGTCGAGGAGGAGGAGGGAGGAGGAAGAACAAGAAGTTACTAGACCTCATCTTGGTTTCAAACATTGTTTTCGGGAACAAAGAAGAAAATGGCTTAATTTCACAAATTATTTCCTAAACAAAGAAGTAACTTTTTTTTTTACTTCGGTTTCATAAATTATTTCCAGTAACAAAGAAGTAACTTTTAAAAAAATTAGCTGATGTTACCAAATGACTTTTTGTTCTTTTTTGTTAAAAATTGTTTGTTTACTTTTTCTATTTTTTTTATTTCTATTCCAAATCTATTCCGTGAAATAGAAAAATTAGTTGATATCGCCAAATTGATTTCTATTTTTCTTAATTCAAAAGAACAAAATAATTGAAATAATTAAGAATTGGCCAGTTATCAAATATGGCGTCTGTGTCATTTATCATATTCCCAATGGATGCTTTATAACGCTGAACTATCAGAACTTCCGTATATGTCTACATGTAATCTAAGCACTGGATCCTTTTGAATCTTTTCTCCTTTCTTACCTATAGTGAGGTTTCCAATAATGCTTCGTCAAATGTGTTCGGATATACAATTCGCGCCCTTCTTTCGCACCTGTAAAGTCGTCAAGGGAAAAATACGGTTGCGTACTCCATCCAACATCTAGCTGGATATCGGCGCGCGAAGTTTCCCTTGTGTACACTCCATTTCCACGAACAAAACCCTGCTTGGACACGGCTAGGGCTACGGGACATTATTGCACGCATTGAACGATACGGACGGGACAACGAAGGAGGAAAAGAAGACCACATGACACGATAAAGGCTAAGGAGCTGCTAAGACTAAAGGAACGAAAGGAGTTTAATGCCGCGGACGACTTTTGCGTGGAAAAAGGAGAATTGCCGACTTAAGATCGGACCCCCTACGGTTTGGCATTTCGGGCAGAGAATGAAACGCCCCCGCGCCGCCCCCACACCAAAACACTCAATTCCATTTACTTGGACGGGCGCGCGGCCGCTTGATTACGCGTCGCGAATGGGCAATTGCTGTTGCGCGTCTGTATCATGAGGTCAGCGTCTCCTCTCTCTCTGTCTCGCGTGCGGGGCTGTACTCATGCAGGCGCGCGATAACTATGGCCTGGGGCTCGCGATGGGGTGGTTGACTAGAACAGCTTGATGTAGAGAAGTTGTCGTTTACATGCGTGTCCCGATAATGGTTGAATTGCTTTCGTGTATGTCTACAGGATTGGTTGGCCAATCCAAACCATTTTCACCAAGATAATCTAGAGTTGAACTGCGGTGTTAGTTGAAGTTCGGAAGAGTGATTTGCGTTGGTTTTGCATTTTGGATTCGATTTTGTTGAAGATGCTCTCGTGAGATCGAGCTTGTCGTTTGGCCTTGAGCTGGCAAGGCGACGGCATGCGGAGTGGAGAGGGGATGACATGGTGGTGGTGGGTTGTTGAACTGAGCAAGCCTCTTGAGCGATTTTGTTAAAGATGCAAGTAAAGTTCAAAGGTTTTTTTTTTATCTTTTCCTAAAATTTGTGCAATAACTTAGTGGTCTCCAGGCTGTTTCCACATTGTGGAAATTACCAGAAGCAGCTATTTCCAAGCACTATATCAAAGTCAATGAATAAGAGTCTCGATATGTGATGAATGAAATCCAAACAGGGAAGGAATTCATGCGTCTAATTGGAGAAGATAAAGTAGTTTTTGTATATGCTCGCCAAACAATCGGCCCAGTTTGGAGATAGGGGTGGGGGCCCAGAACCGGGTTTGGTTCCTGGGAATAGGGATAAAAAAAAAAAAACTATATATGATTTATATATGTGATCTGACAAATTAGAGTGAGTAAGAAAGAATAATATTACAACTGTACAATCTTAAACAACAACGGGAGTCTAAGCAAATTAGAAAAATTACAGAAAAAACCTTAACTTATTACATTTATGCAAATTCAATAGTAAATATTTTAATATGGTCAATTTAATCTTGACCATTTTTAACAATTTATCAATTCAATCCTGAATTTTTAGCAGATTTGCCAATTTAGTTTTAAGTCTTTTGACGATTTGTCAATTTAGTTTTTCTAGCTAATTTTGATACAAAATCACAGATGTGGATAACTTTTGTAATTTTTTTTATTTTCTAAATTTTTCTTTTTCATCTTTCTTCTTTTTCCCTCCAATGGTCATTGGCAAGGGCAACCTTTGCTACCCAATGAGGGCAACTCTCGCCTAGGCAAGTCAACCCTCACCCGAGGTCGGTAGGGTGTTGAGGCCCTCATTGGTGGCCGGTGAAGGGAAAAAAAGAAAAATAAAAGAAAAGAAAATGAAAAAAGAAGACAAACTTCAAGAAACTAAAAAAATGCAAAAAATATCTACCTCAATGATTTCCGGCCGATAGTAGCTAGAATGACTTGATAAAATGTCAAAAGATTTATAACTAAATTAACTAAATTGAAAATTTTAGGGCTAAATTAGCCGAGCGCAATAGGTTTAGGATTTTTTTTTTTTTTTGTAATTTCCCTTTCTAGCAAGCCCTAACTTAGGCTTCATTTGTTTCATAAAAATAAATAATATAGAAATTTTTTCCAAAAAATGATCGCTTGTATCATTTGAAATAATTATCCAATGGAAAGTCTTTATATTATGAACAACAAATTCTATCTAAATAATTTTGTAAATGATGAAAATATTTTTTACTCGTTAATTCTTGTGAGTGATTTGAGCAATTATTTTTTGGAAGATATTTTGCAAACTATTCGTTTTCCGCTTAATAAACATGCCCCACCTTTACAATGAAGTTTATTGGCAAAAACTACTGTGAGCTCGAATTTTGTCTTTTGTCTTGATATACATGGAAACCGATGCCCTAACCAAGGAGATTACCCAACCTTAACAAAGGGATGGACGAAGGATTTTTCATTTTGCCAATCACGGGGTTCTAAGCCATCGAAGAAATGGTCCTTCAGTCCATAAAAACCCTAGCAAAAAGCCAAGACAAACCCTAGGTCGATGAAGTCCAAGGCAATAAAGCGCTAGTTAGAAAACACCGGTCGGTGGGAACGGACGAAAGTCGACGATGCACACCAAATGTCTCCAAGTTGCATAGAGGGTGATAAACGACGCTTTGCTCTTTGGTAGGTGTTGACTTCGATGACATTTCACCACCATAATCAATTTGCTAGCAGCATCACCTTAAGGTCGTACTGGCCCAAGTGAATGCTATCCAGTGCGATTTGTGGGGGCTGCACGTATATATTATCTACCAAAAAACAAACGGGGTCGAATAAAAGTTGCATCCGTGAAGTCAATTGGCTAGATTTTTGTGGACGGTCGGGGTTTGATGCTTGCAGGAAACCAAATTCAATTTCATTGTAGAGATTCGATTCATGAACGTCCCTCCCTCCCGCCTAAAAGACATGTGTCAAAGCCGCTTGACTAGTTTATCACGTTGGCTTGTCGAGACCCTGAATTGACAAAAAACCAAAGATCCAAAACCACGTCTTTCTATATAGCGTAGGCCTTGTAAGTTGTAGCAATGATTTTAGCGATAAGTATCATCAACTGCCAATCACATCATGGGCTTAACCGAAGTTTTGGAAGGGATCGTAGCCCTTCAATAGTGAGTAGTTTACAAAGTCTTGGGCAGCCCGTGACACATAAGGTTGAGTAAAGTTTAGATTCGCAAACGTATGCGGTGACACCTTATTCTTTTTAGTTAACTCTAATGATGATGGTTATTGAACTTTAGTACATTGCTCAATAAAATCATTGAATATTAACGTTGAACCACCATGTTGTGAAATTCGACTTTCTTTTTTCGAATTGATGCGCTCTGATGGAAAATTTAATCAGATTTCGTAGTTTTTGCCAGAGAAATTGTCAAGAGAGATCCGAGTTTGAGCTCGTCAATATATCTAGTTGGACATACCTTCACCCAAAAGTTCAAGTTAATAATATAAGTGATATTAGAGCCGATGGTTGATTGATGACTCACTCCCAATATATAATCCAACTTGGGATTTTAATAACCTATAAAATGCCATTACAACCTCCTCCACTACCTTTCACAATAGTTTTCAGATAACTCAATAAATATGCCACTAGATTATCTTCTATGTCAAATGTAATGGGAGCATCTCTATTTGAATGATCCCATATTTTATTCTCTCTCTTTTTTTCCTCTCTTTTTCAAATTATACCCCCTCGATGATAATCGGGAATTGTCGTTTAGAATTTAGCTATATGCATGTGGCCAGAAATCCGGCCATCTCACGATTCCCTTTTCCTCGTGTTCTATTCCAATCGTTTTTCGAGCCAGGGACATTCCATGATTTACGTGCATCCAATTTAATTAAAAGAGGTGGGTTCGACATTGGGCTCGGTTTGTGGTGCAGTTGAGGGATGGTCCCCCCCGGCGCCTGGGGGGGAATGAATGTGGGACGGTGGTGTAAGAGAAGCAACCGGTGGTGGGCAGTGGGCAGTGGGCACAATGGTCGGCTGACTTGTGCTCAAAGGTACGGCGGCTTTGTCGGCCTAAAGTGATGGCCGAGATGGTATTGGCCCAAGGATGGGCGGCTCATGGGCGTTGAGCACGGTGGTGGGCCGGTGGCCTTGGTTGACCGCTGATATGTGGGACGAGTAAAGTGAAAGGGATAATGCATGGAATGGGTATGGTGCGACCGAAAGTTTGGAGTATCCGAAAATCACCCAACTCTAGCACTTCCACTAGCAGATGACAGCTCATCCATATAATTCAAAACTGAAGACAAACCACCCCCCCAAAAAAAAAGGATGGGTGGGGGTGGGTGGAAATGTTCTCGAGGCAAAGGCATGCGTGTGGAATTGGTAGAATTGAGGCAAGGGCTGCCGGAGGCAGTGGAGCCGTTCCAAAGTGCACCGGAACTGACATGAGGCCACTCGGTCCTGGGCTTGATGTGCATGGGAGTTGCATCTTTCAAAGGATTGGATCGACTGGGCACATATGATTCCGATGCAGTCTGAGAGTTTCTTGAGGTGGTGATGATTGGAGGCAGAGGATCTTGGGTGTTGGCTGAAGGCTTCGATGGCGGCACGTCGGTAGGCTTGGGCAATCGGATAGAGATAGCATAGTTTTTTTTTTTTTTTTTCTTTTGCATGCTTAAATGTTAGATAGTTGAACACCTGGAAATTTTAAGAAGTAATTGAGTTCAAACCGGCTTGAACAACACAAGGAAACTTTGGGACTTTAAGCCCACAAGAGAGTTTAACTCGATCCAAAATCCAATTGAGATTTTGTTACATTCAATCGTCAAAATCAAACAGGATCCGCGATCAAGTTCAAGTTGTAGTATTTTCCTAAATCAAGATTCAATTGAGTTTTCGCCCTGAATTCACTTTTCATGATTCCAATCTTTAATCTAACAGTTCAAGGCAATAGATCGTAAAAGGGCCACCAAGTGAATATTTTTATACAAAAATAAAAAATAAAAAACATGCATATACAAAAACTCCATTAAGAAGAAAAGGTCGATGAAGCCCTTAGGATGTAGCTGAGCAAGAGAAATGAAGTTAGATTTGAGTGATGATGATGAAGGAAAGGGGAAAGGTGAGAGGATGGTAGTGGGGAAAGAGTCGTCATGTGAAGGCAAGAAATAGGACTTTTGTTTTGACTGAGATAACAAGGACAAAACCAGCGAGAAGTGAAGGTGGTGGTGGAGCGAATTATCAAGAATGGGCGTGATGGGTAAGTGTTTATTAAGGGTGTGCAAAAGACCTCGACCTCGGACCCGCCCGGAACCGGTGGTTCTTGAGGGAATCGGTCCGGTTCCCGGTTTCAATTTATGAGAACCGGTGGATATCGGTCTAGTTCTCGGTTCTATGGGCAAATCCGTCCACTTGTTCACTCGGATCGGATCGATTATATTATAATAATATATTAATTTTTAATATTAAAAAAATTGAAATTGCTAATTAACAAATCCAAATTAAATAATTAAAAAAATTAATGAAAGTGGGTAATCTAATATAATGCAAGTCAAACTAGATGGAGAGATCTTGATCCTGAAGCTCAAAAGTCCAAAGCGCACACCTTGACAAAATGCTGAGTAGTTAGTGGGCAAAAAGCAAGCATGCGAAGAAGCAGGAGGAGGAGAAAAAGAATAGGTTAGGAGAAGAACCAGCAATTTCGATTGTTTCGCATCAAGATTGGAGCTTTCAAGAAACCCAGGAATCCCTTCGAGCTAAAGTACTCGTGATGGGATTTAGAAAATGGTATTATTATTGGTAAAACCAGTTCCATAGATCCATATGGGAATCGGACCGGACCGGCGGTCACGTTCCCGAGGTGGATCCATGTAACTAACGGTGGATCTTGGTTCCAATTTTTCGAAACCGGTCCTTAGCGGGTGATTCTTGATTCTAAGTTCGGAACCGCCCGCTTGGACCATGTACACCCCTAGTGCTTATCCACACTTTTATTGGTTAGCAATGCAATGTATCTCATGTCTAAATTTCGATGTTTATTATCAATTGACACAAATTTTTCGGTGAATCGTAAACAACATCAACAGTTATTTTTACGGGTGGATCAATGGTGAATTGAAGAAGTATGATGTAATGACGCATAGAAAATAAAAAAAAGTGGTTTGCCTTTTCTATTAACTATAATGACAGTAATATACAGCGACCAAAAAAAAAAAAAAATTAACGAATGAATGAATCAATCTGGGAGCCTCAACGTCATTTGCTTCAATCTGTCTCCCTTCCCTCACACCAGCGTCGAACAGGACGACGTGGATGGATCGTAGAGAGCCGGGACCAGGTACTTTCTCCCGTTCATGCCGTGCGCGTTGTAGCTCGCCCCCGTCGCCTTATCCACCAGCAAGTTCCCAGCGTAGCCGGGGTACGCCCCGTTACCGTAGATCCCGGTGCACGCCGACGCCGCCTCCAGCGACGCCCCCGCCTCGCCCTGGTAGTACCCGTTCGAGAAGGGGTTCGTGGCGGTCCCGGCGAGGAGGCCTGCCAGGTTGATCACCATCCCGTCGACGCCGACGTCGCCGTTGGGCGCCACCAGCGGCGGGCTCTGCGGCCCGTACTGGGGCTGGTGGAACGGCCAAGCGCACTGCCCCGGGCACTGCGTCTCCGAGTTGCCCACCCAGATGTACGCGAACCTCGAGCTCCTGCCGTTGACCTTGACGGAACCGACGGCGGAGTCGTGGGAGCCGCACCGGCTCATGCAGAACCCCTCGACGGCCACGTCGGAAGAGGTGAGCACCACGTTGATGGCGTTCCGCTGTTCGCCCCGGGACGCTAGCTCCACGAGGTGCTTGTTCGTGAGGGACTTCCCAAGGGAGTAGCTCTCGTCGAGGACTTGCCTCCCGGGCGAGAGGGTGAGGGAAGGCGTGCGCCTCTTGGAGGAGGAGAGGTGGTAGTACTTGTCGACCGTCTTCCACCAATGGGATACGGATGGAGAGGCCTGAGCCAAAGAAGGGTCGGAGGAGAGGGAGGTGACGAAGTCGGAGACGATGGTGCGCTGGGAGGGCTTGAAGCGGCCGTACCAGATGAGGTTGACGGAGATCTTGCCGGAAAGGAGAGGGCCATTGTGGTACTTCATGGGCGGGGACTGGTCTTGGACCAGCTCGGCCAGCCTCCTGGTGGCGGAGGCCATCTGGAGGAGGCAGAGGGCGAGGAATAGCTTTGGAAGAGCTGTCTGAGAAGCGAAGAAGAAGAATGCCATTGTAGTAGCTTGAGTTTCGGGTGAAAGCAGAGGTAGTTTCTCGCTTTGTTTAGGTTGTGGGTTGTGTTGAAGGGAGGAGGAGTATTTATACTGGGGTGGGATGAGGGTGAGCCTTCGATTATTTTATTTTAGGACTACATATTATAATAATAAATATGAAGTTGGGAACGTAGAAGTGGGGTTAAAGTGCCGGAACCTGCCCGGAAATAGACAAAAGAAGGGCAGCTCATGAATGATGGTTTTGCAATTCCCAGTTGCAGCTTCCCCAGCAAGATTAACAAATGACAAGTCGTGCCCGACTACGCGTTCAATCATTATTTCATTTACGCTCTTAGGACAGCATTTTAAGTAACCAATCACAAAAAAAAAAAACGATAATGCTTAATTTACCAATTGCAATTGATATTTTGAACAAAATAATTTCATATCAAATTTTGTTAAATTTTTTCTAAAATCAGATTCTTAGAAAATTTTACTTGAAAACTTAAATTGATCGGCATAAAAACATCACATATATATAAAAATATATATAAATTTTATTATCAAATAGTATGCGATATTTTTATCGCTTGACATCTCCTCTCATGTATAAATTGGATTGAAATTTTGATTAATGGAAATAGACACGCTTGCGAGAAGAGCGGAACCTGTCTTTGAGTTGGGACTTCATGTTGGAATCCAGACTAGAATAGTTCCTTTTTTGTGAGCTGTTAGCTGGAATTCAAACGAAAAGTGGGCAATGCAATCCAGCTGAGCTTTGACCGAGAAAAAAAAAATGTTCAGCTTAGCTACAGTCCAATGGACGAAACTGACCTTACACTGATCTTTCTCCCTAGCCTTGGAGAAGGGCAGTGGTGCTTTTTCAATTTTTTTTATTTTTTTGGCGAAAAAATTGAAACCTTATTCTCTAATTATATTAACGGCCATGGACATTTCAGGATTTACGTGCATCCAATTTAATTAATAGAAGTGGCTCGGTTTGTGATCCAGTTAAGAGATGATCAGCAGAGTGGCAAGACGAAGTCGCAGATTTGTGCAGAGGAATGTGGAATGGTGGCTGGAGAAATTACCAAAAAAATATTAAATTTATTGTACTTATGTTAATTTAGTTCTAGAACTTTTAATTTGACAAATTGAGTCATATCATTGATGTGAACAATTTATGTAATTTCTATTATTTTTTCTGAATTTATTATTATATATTTTTTTACTTTTCTTTCCTTTTCTTCTACCAGTCGTCAAGCCTTGGCGATGGCTCACGACCGCCACAGGAGACAATTGGTGAGGTTGCAACCTTAGTTGCCCCTCTCTAGATTTGGCGAAAGCGAGTCTCGCTCAAAGTGAACTTGGCCGACCCTTGGTCGACCTTGTTGGCCTTTGGCGAGGGTTAGGCGAGGGTTAGGCGAGGGTCAAGGGTCGCCTCGCCGGTCGTTGCCTAAGAATGAAAATAAAGAGAGAATACAATAAAAATATAACAAAATTCAAAAACAAAAAATAACGAATTATAAAATTTGTCCATATTAGTCTCGGTCGTACCACGTAATACAATCACATCCATGTGAATAATTTCTAGTTAAAATTGATTAAATGGACTATATTAGCAAATTTTTAAATAGTTTAAAATTAAATTGATTAAATTGAAAGGTTTATGATTGAATTGACATAAATTTATAACTTTTTGGGTAATTTTGGTGCAAGCGAAGCAAGCGGTGGTGGGTAAAATAGTTGGCTGACTTGTGCTTAAAGATATGGCGGCTTTGTCGGCCTGAAATGGTGGTCGATAATATTGGCCCCTGCACGGGACATTCGTGGGTTTTGTGCTACGTGATGGCCTTGGTTTGACCGATGATATTTATATGGGATGAGTAAAGTGAAAGAGATAATGTAATGGGTGGAATTGTATTGTGGGACCGAAAATTGGGGTTTGTTCTAATATCATCTAAACTCTAGCACTAACATATGACACATCATCCATATAATTCACAGCCGAGCCCATATAAAATGAAAAAAGAAGGCTACGAGAGGCGCGCTAATGGGTGGAAATGGTCTTGGTGCGAAGGCATGTGTGTGGAAGTGGTGGGATGAGGGATAAGTACACTAATTGTGCCATAAGTTGTGTACGGCGCTCACTTTAGTGCCAAACGTTTCCGCCGGATTACTTAAGTGCCAAATCAGAGAAAAAACAATTACTTTGGTGCCACCGGCGAAAAATTCCGGTCAAAATGATTACGTGGCTTTATATTTAAAAAAAAAAATTCGATAAACCCTTTAAACAACGTTGTTTTCTGTCCTACTTAAGAAAACGACGTTGTTTTGCCATCTTATGTGGATGGCTTAGGAAAAACGATGCCGTATAACTCATTTGTGATTGAAATTAGGGTTTTTTTTTGTTCATCCTCGCCGACCTAGCTTGCTTGGCCACCGTCGCTCGGCCACCGTGCTCGGCCACCGTCGCTTGGCCAAGAAGTGATGGGAAAATAGGAGGCGAGGGCGGAGGAGGAGGAGGAGGAAGAAGGGGGTTGAAGGTGCAAAGAGAGAGAGAAGACGAGGAGTGCGAGGGAAACAAGGAGGGCGCAGATGGAGATGGTGGATTGGGCTATGTTCAGAGAGTGGCTGGTGCTGGTGTTGTTCTTCGGGAAGAAGACGCCACCGCCATGGCTTCTCTCTCTCTCTGCTGGTGTTGTTCTTCGGGGAAGAAGACAACACCGCCATGGCTTCTCTCTCTCTCTCTGCTGGTGTTGTTCTTCGGGGAAGAAGACGATGCCGCCATGGCTTCTCTCTCTCTCTGCTGGTGTTGTTCTTCGGGGAAGAAAACAACACCGCCATGGCCTCTCTCTCTCTCTCTCTCTCTCTCTCTCTTGATTTGGGGATTTAGGGTTTCGACTTGGGGTTTAAGACGCCAAACGACGTTGTTTGGTGGTTTACACGCTGACTGGACTCTCCGGCGAGCCACATCAATATAAGAAATTAATAAAAAAAAAGGCCACGTCGGATTTCCGACCGATCAGATTGGCGTTGGCACTAAAGTGAGCTTTTTTTAAAATTTTTTGGCACTTAAGTGATCCGACGGAAACTTTTGGCACCAAAGTGAGCGCCGTACACAACTTATGGCACCATTAGTGTACTTATCCCGTGGGATGAGATGTGGGGCACCAGAGGCGGTGGAGCCATTCCAAAATGTGCAATCGACATGAGGCCACTTGATCCTTGGCAAGGCCTGCATGGAAGCCGCATCTTTCAAAGAACGAGAACGAGTAGGCTTATATGATTCCAATGCACCCAAGAGTTTTTTGAGACAGAGGATATCAAGTATTCTCTGAAAGCTTGGTGGCGTGGCGTCGGTGGGCTTCAGCAAACTGATAGGGAGAGCATAGTTTTGCTGCTTCTTTCTTCTTCTTCTTTTTTGTAGGGTTAAAATGTTAGATAGTTGAACTCAGGAAACTCTTGGAAGTCATTGTGTTCAAATAGGCTCAAATTACACAAGGAAACTTTGAGACTTCGATCCTAAAAGAATGTGACTTGATTAATAACTCATAACAGGATCCCGATCAAGGTCAACTTATATCCTTCTTTTGGACCAAGATCCAACCGAGTTTTCTACCTAAATAACTTTTCATGATTCTCCTCTTTAGTCTAACAATCAAAGGTAATAGATCTTAAAAGGACCATTTCTATGCAAAAAAAGAAGAAGAAGAAGAAGAAAGAAAAACATGTATATCAAAAACCCCATTTAGAAGAATACCCAAGATGGAATGCACGGATCTGATCAGTCAAATGGGGGGGAATGAGAAAGAGAAACTCGATTAGAACTCCTAGGATGTAGTTGAGCGAGAGAAAAGACGTCAGATTTGAGTTATGCCGATAAAGGGGGAAGGTGAGAGGATGACAACGAGGAGAAAGTGGTGATGTAAAAGCAAGAGAGGCCAGTGTGATTCGACTCATTTGCTTGTTAATGAATCGCTTTCGTAGGTGCAAAGCCAAAACTCTCAGTCCAATGATTATGCATTTCATTACCGGGCATTGGACAGCTAAGGGAAAAACAAGACTCTTGTTTTGACCAAGAGATCATGGCCAAATCAATTTGGCCCTATTTGGTAATGTTTCTATTTCTTTATTTTTCTTTTGGTTTCCTAGAACAGAAAAAGAATAGTAACTGTGAAGATGAACAAGATGAATGAAGACTGAAGAATGATTATGAAACTTTCTTCTCTCTTTGTATTTACACAGTATATGCTATACATCACAGAGCACGTTTCAATGGCGTGCTCTGTTTCTCACTCTCTCTTATGAACTCAGCGAAGCTGCTAAGAAGACTTCTCTTAGAAGAAGAAAGGAAAACTGAACTTAAAACTGAAAAAAAAAAAAAAAAAAAAATCTGTTTCTAATATGTTTTTAATCCTAAACTGAATAATAGCACACGTGTAAATTGAGGTCTTTATCACCGACTCACTTCATGACGTGGCTTTCCCAGTCAAATAGTCTCCCCTGACTTGTGTGCTTCGCTTTGTGCTATACTTCCTATGATCTTTATAATAGTTGCAGCCCTTTCACTTTCATTATCTTCCTTTGTTGAAGTTGTGACAGCAGAGTAGTCACTCTGCGTTGGCTGAGTTGTTCTTATTTCCTTAACACCCCCTCAAATTGGGAAGGGTTAAGAATCCCATTCCCAATTTGGTTCTAATGGTAGAGTGAGCAAAACGTGATAAAGACTTAGTAAAGATGTCAGCAAGCTGAAGATGACTTGGAATATATTGAACATTTATAGAACCTGAGGATACTTTTTCACGAACAAAGTGAAAATCAACTTCGATATGCTTAGTGTGAGTATGTAGGATGGGATTAGCTGTAAGAGAAATAGCAGATTTGTTATCACAGAACAAGGGTGTGGGTGATATGAGAGTTATACCAATATCTCGTAGGACAAAGCTAATCCAAGTGAGATCAGCAGTAGTTGACGCAAGTGCTTGATATTCAGCTTCTGTGGAAGAGCGTGATACAGTAGGTTGTTTCTTGGCTGACCAAGAGAGAAGATTAGAGCCAAGATAAGTGCAAAAACCAGTAGTAGAACGTCTGGTGTCAGCACATCCAGCCTAATCAGCATCTGAGTATCCGTAGAGGGCTGTAGAACTGTTAGAATGGAGGAAGATCCCTAGATGTGATGTTCCTTTAACATACCGAAGGACTCTTTTCAATTTATGAAAGTCTGCAATTGTTGGATGCTGCATTTTCTGGCATAGCAGATTCGTTGCATAGGCAAGATCAGGTCGGGTGATCGTCAAATATTGAAGACCGCCTACTATACTTCTATACTCAAGTGGATCGGCAAGCAGAGTATCATCATTTGTCATAGCAATTGATCTAAGTGGCAAAGGAGTTGAGACAGGTTTGCATTCTGTCATGTGAGCTCTGTTAAGTAGATCAATGGCATACTTGGTCTGATAAAGAAATAGATCTTGAGAAGTACGTTTGACTTCAATTCCTAAAAAATAATGAAGATACGTGAGATCTTTCATGTGGAATTGAAGGCTCAGTTTCTTGATCAATGTAGTAGCTAGAAGCTGAGTTGAACTGCCAATCAAAATTATGTCGTCTACATAGAGTAATAAGAGTATTGTATCTAAACCAATATGAAGAACAAAGAGAGATGGGTTAGCTGTATTGCAGAAGAGGCCATTTTCAAGAAGAAAATTACTAAATTTATCAAACTAGGCACATGGTGCTTGACGAAGACCATATAAAGACCTCTTGAGAAGACAAACGCACTGAGATTTTTAAGGATGTATAAACCCAGGTGGATGCTCCATATACACCATCTCATTTAAGACTCCATGTAGGAAAGCGTTTTTAATGTCAAGTTGATGTATTGGCCAATTTTTCATCATAACCACAGATTGTACTATACCAATGGTAGCATGTTTAACAACAGGACTGAATGTTTCAGTAAAGTCAACTCCCTCTTCTTGATGAAACCCTTTGGCAACTAACCAAGCTTTTAATCTGTCAAGACTACCATTAGGTGCTAATTTGGTTTTAAACACACATTTACAGCCTATAACATTCATCTGGTAAGTTCTGGGAACTAGTATCCAGGTCTGATTTTCATACAGAGCATTCATTTCTTCTTGTATTGCTCTGCACCACCCTTCATCAGCTAAGGCTGATTTAACTGATCGTGGTTCCAGAGGCACTTTATATACAGCCAAACATGCATACTTAGGATTTGGTTTTATAATACCAGATTTCAGTCGAGTCTGCATATGATGAACAACAGCAATACCTTGAGGATTAGATATAGAATTGTGTTGGCCTTGATCAATGACAATGTTAGTTGGTGTGACACTTGTGGAAGTAAGACTTGGTTGTTCTTCAGTAACTGAATTAGATTGCATCTGTGTGAAAGATGAAATTTTTGGCATACCTACAATGTATGATGTATCAGTGTGATCATCTTCCAAAGTAGGACTATACTAGAAATTTGCTGTATGGTCAGTGAAGCCTTGTTTACTAGTGCTGCACTTGGAGAATCGAGTAGTTTAACTTCTTCTACCCATTGTTTGTACAGAGAAGTATACTATTCATAGTCAGTTGTCAATTTCTTTGTGAATGGAAAGAAATTCTCATCAAACACAACATGTCTACTGGTATATATACGACCATTAATAGGTACAAGGCAGCGATACCCTTTATGGCGTTCACTGTATCCCAGGAAGACACGGGTAAGAGATCTGTGATTGAATTTATGTTGTGTATATGGTCTAAGACAAGGATAACATGCACATCCAAAGACCCTTAGATGTTCATAGCTTGGCTGATGATGATGATGAATTTTGCTGTAAGGTGAGTCCAGTTGTAACTTTGGTGTAGGAAGAATATTCACAATATAATTAGCTGTCATGAAGGCATCTACCCAAAATTTCAATGGAACTCTAGAGTGATACAGCATAGCTAAACCCAGTTCAACTATATGACAATGTTTCCTTTCTGAGATTCCATTATGTTCTGGTGTATGTGGGCAAGACATGAACTGTTTTATGCCACAATTCCTTAAATGATTCTGGAATCTATTGCTTATGAACTCTCCTCCTCCATCACAATGAAAAATTTTGATTCTATGATTGAATTGCCTCTCGACTAGTTTCTGAAACTCAACAAAGATATCATAGAATTCTGACTTCAGCTTCATTGGATACAGCTAGCTATAGCGGGGAAAATTGTCTACAAAGATGTCATAGTACTTAAATTTCTGAAAAGAACTAACTGGTGAAGGACCCCAAATGTCACAGTGTATCTTTTCTAAAGGAACATTGGATGTAGTGTCTGATAAAGGAAAAGGTAAAGCCGTACTCTTTGCTATTTGACAGCTTCTACATATAGTCTGTGTTGTTGCATTACAGTAAATCAACTTCTGATTCTGTAGATGCTTTACTATTTTTGAGTTTGTGTGAGCCAATCTCTGGTGCCACACATCTTCTGCTACAGCTCTGTGTCTTTGAGTGAAGAATGCTTCTGTAGTTTGTGAGTCCACTCGGTAAAGTCCTCTAATTTTCCTTCCGAGCTTCATTGTTGTATTGGTGTGATTGTCCTTTACATAGACACCGTTTTATCAAAGACAAATGAACAAGGATAGTCATTTGTTAGTTTAGAAACTGAGAGAAGATTCTTCTTTATTTCTAGAACAATTAGTACATCATTAAGAGGTAATGAGTTGTCCACAGTATTTAACAGAGTATCACCAATGTAAGTAATAGGCAGACATGACCCATTTCCTATCATGACAGTATCAATTCCACTATACTTAAAGAGTGTATGAAGAATATTAGGATTTGCACTGATGTGAGCTGTAGCACCAGTATTTGGATACCACTCATTTCATTTTGGATCCTTGAGATGCATCGCTGCCAATGCTGTTGGAATATCTTTAGCTTGATATAAGTTATCAAATCGATACCAGCAGCGAAGTGCATCATGTCCTGGACATTTACAAATTTGGCACTCCAGTCGAGCTCTTCCTATTATTTTCTCATCCTGTAGATGTTTATTGAAGGTTAAAGTCGAAGATGGATAAGTTTTGATGTCCTAATACCTCCGTGAGTAACTTGCATATGGTCGAAACCCCTTACTAGATCCAGGGAAGTCATTTTTCTATCTAAATTGCCGATCCCCTTGATCCTGAATCAAGGTGTTTGTTCTATAGTTCTGACTTCTTTCAGTATATCCATAACCACGACCTCTACCATTAGTAGCACGTCCATGACCATAGTTACGTCCCCCTCTGTAATTGTTTCTTTGAACTGCAAAACCAGAGTTCTAAGGGATATATTCTATGTCAGTGTTTCATTTTGCTGTATTTCAGATTGTTTTGTCCAAAATAAGCTAGATTGGGGTTATACTGGTTCCTGGAATAGTTCTGCAATCTTGTTTCAAATCTTTCTAATTGTGCTATTACCTCATCATATTCTGGTTGAGGTTTCAGGCAGTTTATAGTAGTTTGAAAATTTTCATACTCGGAACCCAGTCCTTCCAAAACACCAAACATTTTGGTTATCTCATCTACAGGCTTTCCTATAACATTTAGCTGATCACAGATGGATTTGTATTCTTTGAGATAAACAGAAAGAACTCGATCTCGTTTCTGGCAGGCTTGTAGTTTTCCTCTCAGTTCAAACTCTCTCGCAACAGACTTCTGTGTAAAACGATTAAGAAGTGTCTGCCATACCTCATAGGATGTTTCTAAGCCAATGATCAAGCTTAGAATGTTTTCAGATACAACTCCACTAATCCATGATGATACAAGCTGATCGGTTTTTGTCCAATCTGTGTAATATGGATTTACAGCTTCAGTTTCACACCCTTCAACTTCAATCTGTAACATTCGAGGAGGTGATGGAATTTCACCATTAATGAAGCCAAAAATTTCTTGGCTTTGAAGAAATCTGTGAAATTGTGCTTGCCATAACAGAAAATTATCTTCAGCAAGCTTGATTGTGACAAAATTGGAAATATTGACATGTATTGGGAAAGGGTACTTCTGTGTTCTTGCTGCCATCTTCATGTTCTCACAGCTTTGAAGAAGACAATGATAATGGTGATGTTAAAATACTTTGAAATCTCCAAATCAATAGAGACAATAGCACAGACTTATCACGGAGAATACAACAATAGCTACTTTGATCTGCTGCGATCAGTGAAGTTCAGACTTATCACAGAGACTCGAACATCACTGGATTTCATGCAGGAGTAATCGAGCACTCGGTCTCTACCTTCAACAGAAACAAAGCATGCGAATTAGGGACGAACATAGCGCTTACTGTGACTGCAAAGTTGGTGGTCCTGGGTAAGTGGCTTCGGTTGAATTTGCAACTTCAGTGGATGAATAGGGGAGTCCAAATCGAATTTCGTCCCTCAACGAGGAATCATCGGAGAAACGGAAGCCACCGCCGTTCCTATAACCACTGTTGATCGGCCTTAGATCTCTACCCTCGAAGCCGAGTCGAGACCTTTAAACTAGGCACAAATATGAGTTTCGCGCTTCGAGCTCCCGATCAAGTGACGCTGATCCTCGAGAGCGATCGAGAAGAAGAGAGCAAATCCGGCGGAGAGCCGAATCGAGCCACAGAGTGGGAATCGCTGTCACCGCCGCAGCCGATGTCACCGATGTCGCTGATCTTCGCCCCAAACCGAGAGAGATCCGCCGAGAAACCCTCAAAACCACCGGAATCGAGAGCGATTGAGAACCCCCTCGCGATCCCTGACCATCAGCCTTCGATTTCCAAGGGTGATCTGCCAAACCAGATTTGCCACCGTCGTCACCGCGATTGCCGTCGGCCTCGGATCGAGTCAGATCCGGCAATCAGAGGACTAGATCCGGTGAGCAAAGAACCGCTTCTACATCTATAGCACCTTCGATTTGATTTCACAAGCGATCAAATGCTCATGCAAACTATCCAATAAGGATGATCGACCATGCTCTGATACCATGTGAAGATGAACAAGATGAATGAAGACTGAAGAATGATTATGAAACTTTCTTCTCTCTCTGTATTTACACAGTATATGCTATACATCACAGAGCACGTTTCAATGGCGTGCTCTATTTCTCACTCTCTCTTATGAACTCAGTGAAGCTGCTAAGAAGACTTCTCTTAGAAGAAGAAAGGAAAACTAAACTTAAAACTGAAAAGAAAAAAAAAACTGTTTCTAATATGTTTTTATCCTAAACTGAATAACAACACACGTGTAAATTGAGGTCTTTATCACCGACTCACTTCATGACGTGGCTTTCCCAGTCAAATAGTCTCCCCTGACTTGTGTGCTTCGCTTTGTGCTATACTTCCTATGATCTTTATAATAGCTGCAGCCCTTTCACTTTCATTATCTTCCTTTGTTGAAGTTGTGACAGCAGAGTAGTCACTCTGCGTTGGCTGAGTTGTTCTTATTTCCTTAACAGTAACATCATCTAATTTTTATATTTCCAAAAATAGATCGATGGCTAAGGAATATATTTGGAACATAAATAAGAAGTATAAAAAACTATTTCTTTGTTTACACAATTGACACACGTCTAGTCTCTTGACCTGATATGAGTCCCCATTTTAGGAATAAAAAATAAAAGTGAATAAAAATTCAAAAATTCAACAATTTAGGAAATAAATAGAAATTAGATTTTGAGTAGTTTTACTAAACTTTAATGTTAATTCTAGTTTAGAATTAGTTTAGCACACAAAATGTGAAAATATTTTGATGAAAAAAAATTGAATATTTTGGGCTTCACCATATGGAAGAGAGACAATGCTAGATTGCAAAAGTTTGGTGACTTCAAGCAATGTTTGCTCTTCTTCTCAAAAGATCTAATACATGTTTATCGTAATACCCAAAAATTTACTATCAACCTCCTTATATTGTGAGTCATAAACCAATGGAACTCTTTGTTGCCTTTTCTAGCCATCCATTTTTTACTAATGATTATGTTGGATTTTCTTAGGTCACTTTAGAATATATTGATCAATTAAATCATTACAAAAGTCCAATTTTATCTAAACATGAAATGTTAAGTCTCTTTATAATTAAATAAAAAAATTGGAAATAAATTTTTTTAGGGTCGTACCAAACACATTTTTGTTTTTTTCTATTTCGAGAATAAAAATTTTGTACAATTATCAAATACGTTCTTTTACTCAGAAACTCGTCCAGGGAATATACATAGAAAAAAACTATTTCTAAATAGAAATTATTCCCAAGAATAAAGATATTACTAAACGTACCCTTAATACCCTTCCTTTTTGGGTTGCGAGAAGATGATGTGCTAGTTGGTGGTAGTGATGGAGCTAATTGTCAAGAATAGTTGTGTTAGCTAAGTGCTTATGCACATTTTATGTTTGTTAGCAATGCAGCTCTCATGACTACATCATGTAATTAGTGTTTAAACTTTGATGTTTATCATCAATTGACACAAACTTTCCTATGTATTCTAGATATTATTAAAGCTGGTTTCTACTAGTGGATCAACGGTGAATTGAAGGAGTATGATGTAACGACAGGCTTCATCCATGATTTATGTAAGTGACTAAATCCTTAAGTTATGGTCAGATAGAAGCCCTAACCTCAAGTGAAGTTAAGTATAAGATTAATACATTTGAAAATAAGAAAGTTTGCTGTTGTGAAGCCACATTTGTAATAAATGACTTAATTCACGTCTAAATTCCTCGGAAAAAAATATTGGGAGTAGCCATACAAGAAAGTGGTCTTTTTGGGAATTAATGTTAATGTTACTTGATGTGTCATTGAGTTGGGCATTTATAAGTGATGTGAGATTTTGGGATTCTACGAACTCTCTAACTTAAAGAATTAACATTAATGGGAGTCCAGCTAAAATCGTCAAATTGAGGATGGATTAACCCGCTGGCTTTGCACTAGATAATACAATTGTAGCAAATAAAAGTGGCTTGCCTTTTCTATTAGCTATAATGACTGTAATATACAGCAACTACAAAACCAATAAAAGAATGAATGAATTAATCTGGTAGCCTAAACGTCATCGTTTCTATCTGTCGCCACTTCCCTCACACCAGGGTCGAACACGACGACGTGGCCGGATCGAAGAGAGCCGGGACCAGGTACTTTCTCCCGTTCACGCCGTGCGCGTTGTAGCTCGCCCTCGTCGCCTCATCCACCAGCAAGTTCCCAGCGTAGCCCGGGTACGCCCCTTTGCCGTAGATCCCCGTGCACGCCGACGCCGCCTCCAGCGACGCCCCCGCCTCGCCCTGGTAGTACCCGTTCGAGAACGGGTTCGTGGCGGTCCCGGCGAGGAGGCCTGCCAGGTTGATCACCATCCCGTCGACGCCGACGTCGCCGTTGGGCGCCACCAGCGGCGTTTTCTGCGGCCCGTACTGGGGCTGGTGGAACGGCCACGCGCACTGCCCAGGGCACTGTGTCTCCGAGTTTCCCACCCAGATGTACGCGAACCTGGAGCTCCTGCCGTTGACCTTGACGGAACCGACGGCGGAGTCGTGGGAGCCGCACCGGCTCATGCAGAACCCCTCGACGGCCACGTCAGAGGAGGTGAGCACGACGTTGATGGCGTTCCGCTGTTCGCCCCGGGACGCGAGCTTCACGAGGTGCTTGCTCGTGAGGGACTTCCCTAGCGAGTAGCTCTCGTCGAGGACTTGCCTCCCGAGCGAGAGGGTGAGAGAAGGCGTGCGCCTCTTGGAGGAGGAGAGGCGGTAGTACTTGTCGACCGTCTTCCACCAATGGGATACGGATGGAGAGGCCTGAGCCAAAGAAGGGTCGGAGGAGAGGGAGGTGACGAAGTCGGAGACGATGGTGCGCTGGGAGGGCTTGAAGCGGCCGTACCAGATGAGGTTGACGGAGATCTTGCCGGAGAGGAGAGGACCATTGTGGTACTTCATGGGCGGGGACTGGTCTTGGACCAGCTCGGCCAGCCTCCTGGTGGCGGAGGCCATCTGGAGGAGGCAGAGGGCGAGGAAGAGCTTTGGAAGAAGAGCTGCCTTAGAAGCGAAGAAGGAGGCCATTGTAGAAGCTGAGTTTTTGACTGAGGAAAGGTGAAAGCAGAGGTAGCTTCTCGCTTTGTTTAAGATGTGGGTTGTGTCGAAGGGAGAGGGAGTATTTATACGAGGGTGGGACGAGGGTGGGACGAGGGTGATGCTTCGATTGTTTTATTTTAGCACTACATATTATAATAATAAATATGAGGGCGGAACGTAGAAGTGGGGTTGAAGTGCCCGAACCTGCCTGGAAAGAGACGAAAGGAGGGCAGCTCATGACGGTCTTGCAATTCCCAGATGCATCTTCACCAGCAAGATTAACAAATGACAACTCGTGCCCGACTACGCGTTCAATCATCATTTATGCTCTTAGGACAGCTTTTTAAATAACCAATGACAAAAAAAATAAAAAAAAAATGATAATGCTTGAGTAGCTATTGCAATTGATGTTCTGAACAAAATAATTTATATCGAATTTTGTTAAAGTTTTTTTTTTTCTAAAATTTGATTGTTAGAAAGTCATATCCAAAAAATTAATTGGTAAAGAATATCACATATATATATATATATATATAAAATATTAAAAGCATATAAATTTTATTATTAAATGGTTTAGGATATTTCTATTGTTTGACATATCCTCTCACATTTAAATTGGATCGGAAAATTTGTCTAATGAAAGGGGACAGACGCGCGAAGGGAGCGGAATAAGTTGGGATTTTATGTAGTATCCAGTCTAAAGATAACAGTTCCTTTGTGTGAGCTGTTAGCTGGAGAGCTGTTAGCTGAAATTCAAACAAAATGTGGGCAATGCAATCCAGCTGCGGTCCTAATTCAGACTAAATATAATGGCTCCTCTTCTGTGAGCTGTTACGTGGAATTCAAACAAAAAGTGGGCAATGCAATCCAGTTTATCTTTGACCAAAAAAAAAAAAAAAAAGCCAGCTTAGCTACAGTTGAATGGACGAAACTGACCTTCGACTGATCTTTCTCATTAGCCATGGACAAGGGCAGTAAGGCTTTTTCAAATATATTATTTTTGCAAAAAAAAAAAAAAAAAAAGAAACGATATTCTCTAATTATTTCTATGGCCATGGATATTTCTTGATTTATGTGCATCCAATCTAATTAATAGTAGTGGCTCGGTTTGTGATGCAGGTAAGAGATGGTCGGCGGGGTGGCAAGACAAAGTCGTAGATTTGTGCGGAGGATAGGCGAACGGTGGCGTTAGAAATTTCGAAAAAATGGCTCTAAATTTATTGCGCTTGCACGAATTTCATGGACAAATTATGTAATATTATTATTGTTTTTGAATTTCTTATTATAATTTTCTTTTCCTTCCTTCTTTCTCTACTAGTCATTGAGCCTTGACGATGACCAACCTACCACATAAGACGATTGGTGAGGTTGTAGCCTCGGTTGCCTCTCGCCATATTTGACAATACCAAGTTTTACTCGAATCGAGCTTGGCCTTAATTGACCCTTAGTGGCCTTTGGCGAGGGTCAAGGGTCGCCTTGCTAGTCGTTGCATCAAGTTAGTCACCGGGCGTTAACAAAAATATGAAAAAGAAAGAAAGAAAATAAAATAAAAATATAACAAAATTTAGAAATAAAAAAAAAGAAGAAGATAAATTAAAAAATTTATCTATATTAACATCGGTCGTACCATGTAACACAACCGGCATTCACGTAAGTTATTTCAGTCAAAACTGATTAAATGGATCATAATGACAAATTTTTATATATTTTAAAATTATATTAATCAAATTAAAATGTTTAAGATCTGCAATAAGCTTCGACTTTTTCGGTAATTTTGGTACAAGAGAAGCGGTGAGGGGTACAATGGTCGGCTGACTTCTACTTGAAGTTCTGGCGGCTTTGTCGGCCCGAAATGGTGATCGATAATATCGGCCCCTGCGTGGGACCTTCGTGGGTTTTGCACCACGTGGTGGCCTTAATTTGACCGATGATTTACATGGGATGAGTAAAGTGAAAGGGATGATGTAACGCATGAAATTGTATCGTGGGACTGAAAGTTTGGGTTTGTTCTAAAATCATCTATCCTCTAGCACTAACACATGACACATCATCCATATAATTCAAAACCGAGGTCTTGTTAGAGGTGATCATGGTTCAAATTAAGTCAGCCCGGCATCTAACTCAGGGACCAACCCATACAATTTTGGTTCTCAATTTTTGGAATCAAGACCAACCCTATTGAGCTTGAGACCGATGAACAAATTGACCCTAGGGTTTAGTCTAGTTTTAGGATTAACCTAGGACCAACCGATTATTTTTTGTTTAATTTTTTGTATTCTTCGAATGACAAACATATTATTTCAAATTACATATCCATTAACAATGCGATATTGAGCAACTAAATTATGAACACTTTTACATATAAAAAATAAATCTAAGATAAAGTAACAACATAAATCTTCATTTGCCATTATGGAGTTGCATTTGTATGGTGAGCCAAAAGAGGTGAACGATCTCACCATTTGAGCTGCAATTGTGAGGTGAGTAGCGGGCTAGGCGAGCGAGGCTTATGCAAGCAAAGAGAGCTTTTTTTTTTTTTTTTTTTTTTTGTAGTCAATATGGGCTAGGTTTCTACTTTATGATTAACACGGTAGAATCACATATAAAAGGATAGAAGTGAAGGTGCAAGGGTTTAGAATAGACAAAAATATAATTATTTATATATTATGTAATACGTATGATTTACAATATATACGATACATATATAATACACATTATATATATTATATACAAGATTGGTTTGAATTTGGCTAACACTAAAGTCTTAAGATCAACAACCAACCCGCGCAGTGCAAGGTCTAAGGGTCCAAGGACTAAGGACTAGCATGATTCCCCCAAAAATCAAACTGGACTAGTCAGGTTGAGCTAGTCCAGAGTCGGTCTAGGATTGACCCTACCTTGAACAGATGCTCACCCCTAGCTCATACAAAAAGGAAAACAAAGGTTACAAGAGGCGCGCCGGTGGGTGGAAATGGTCTTGGTGCAAAAACACGTGTGTGGAAGTGGAAGTGGTAGGATGAGGTGTAGGCCGCCAGAGATGGTGGAGCCATTCCGAAGAACGCCAGATTTGACGCGAGGCCACTTGAGCTTAGGCGTGAACATCTTTTAAAGGATGAGATCAAGTTGGCTTATATGATTCCGGTGCACCTCGACAGTTTTTCGAGGCAGAATATCGAGTGTTGTTTGGAGGCTTGGTGGTGTGGCGTCGGTGGGCTTGGGCAAACCGATAGGAAGAACATAGTTTTTCTTCTTCTTCTAAAATGTTAGTTGGTTGAACTCGAGGAAACTCTTAGAAGTAATTGTGTTCAAATAGGCTCAAATTAAACAAGGAAACTTTGAGACTTTGAGCCCAAAAGAGTGTTTGACTCGATGGATAAACTACTTTATATTTTGTTACGCCCAATAGTTAAAATCAAAACAGGATCTCCATCAAGGTCAACCCATATCCTTTTCTTGAACCAAGATCTAACTGAGTTTTTGGTCAAAATCACTTTTCATGATTCACATCTTTAATCTAATAGTCTAAGGCAATAGATCGCAAAAAGGTCATAAAGTCAATATTTTAATTTGAAAAACATGCATATATCAAAACCCTATTAAGAAAATTACTCAAGATAGGTCGCACGGGTCTGATCAATCTGATGTTTGGTAGTAAAAGAAGGTCGATTGGAGCCTCTAGGCTGTAGTGGAGCGAGAGAGATGAAGTAAGATTTGAGTGACGACGATGAAGGAAAGGGGGAAGGTGAGAAGATGGCAACGAGGAGAGAGTGGCGATGTAAAGGCAAGAGAGGCCAATGTGATTCAACACGTTTGCTTGTTAGTGAATTGCTTTCGTTGCCGCGAAGTCAAAGCTTTGGTCCAGCAATAATGCACTTCATTACAGGGCATTAGACAGCTAAGGGGAAAAACAAGACTTTTGTTTTGACTGAGATAATAAGGACAAAACGAGTGGGTGCCCTTCCTTTTGGGTCGCGAAAAGAGGACATGCAAGTTAGTGGTGGCGGTGGAGCCAATCGTCAAGGATGGGCGGGTTGGCTAAGTGCTAATGCTTTACGTTGATCAACAATGCAGCTCTCTTGCGTATGTCATGTAACTCATGTCTAAAATTGATGTCTATAAAATTGATATCCATCTTCAATCGACACAAATTTTTCTATATATTGTAGACATTATTAATAGTTGTTTCTATTAATGGACCAACGATGAATGAAGGAGCATAGTGCAACGACGGGTTTTATGTAAGTGACTAAATGCTTAACATAATTTAAGATAGAAGCCCCCGCCCCATGTGTAGTTAAATATAAGATTAATCTACTGAAAACAATAAAGTTTGCTGTTGTCAAGCCACATTTGCAACAAATGACTCAGTTTACCTCTAAAATCCTCCGAAAGGAATATTGGGACGAACCATACAAGAAGGTGGTCTTTTTGGAGATTAACATTTACCGATGGGTCATTTAATTGAGTATTTATATGCGATGTGATGTTACAAACTCTGTAACTTAAAAAATTAACATAGGCGGGAGTGTAGCTAAAATCGTCAAATTAAGAGTGGACTAACCCGCTTGCTGTGCACTAGAGCAAAATTGTATCAAATAAAAGTAATTTGCCTTTTCTATTAACTATAATGACAAAAATATACAGCAACAAAAAACCAATAAAAGAATGAATGAATCAATCTGGTAGCGTAAGCGTCATCGTTTCAATCTGTCTCCACTTCCCTCAGACCAGCGTCGAACAGGACGACGTGGACGGATCGTAGAGAGCCGGGACCAGGTACTATCTCCTGTTCACACCGTGCGCGTTGTAGCTCGACCCCGTCGCCTCATCCACAAGCAAGTTCCCGGCATAGCCCGGGTACGCCCCGTTGCCGTAGATCCCCGTGCACGCCGACGCCGCCTCCAGCGACGCCCCCGCCTCGCCCTGGTAGTACCCGTTCGAGAAGGGGTTCGTGGCGGTCCCGGCGAGGAGGCCTGCGAGGTTGATCACCATCCCGTCGACGCCGACGTCGCCGTTGGGCGCCACCAGCGGCGGGCTCTGCGGCCCGTACTGGGGCTGGTGGAACGGCCAAGCGCACTGCCCAGGGCACTGTGTCTCCGAGTTTCCCACCCAGATGTACGCGAACCTGGAGCTCCTGCCGTTGACCTTGACGGAACCGACGGCGGAGTCATGGGAGCCGCACCGGCTCATGCAGAACCCCTCGACGGCCACGTCAGAGGAGGTGAGCACGACGTTGATGGCGTTCCGCTGTTCGCCCCGGGACGCGAGCTTCACGAGGTGCTTGCTCGTGAGGGACTTCCTAGCGAGTAGCTCTCGTCGAGGACTTGCCTCCCGAGCGAGAGGGTGAGAGAAGGCGTGCGCCTCTTGGAGGAGGAGAGGTGGTAGTACTTGTCGACCGTCTTCCACCAATGGGATACGGATGGAGAGGCCTGAGCCAAAGAAGGGTCGGAGGAGAGGGAGGTGACGAAGTCGGAGACGATGGTGCGCTGGGAGGGCTTGAAGCGGCCGTACCAGATGAGATTGACGGAGATCTTGCCGGAGAGGAGAGGGCCATTGTGGTACTTCATGGGCGGGGACTGGTCTTGGACCAGCTCGGCCAGCCTCCTGGTGGCGGAGGCCATCTGGAGGAGGCAGAGGGCGAGGAAGAGCTTTGGAAGAAGAGCTGTCTTAGAAGCGAAGAAGGATGCCATTGTAGCAGCTTGAGTTTTGGGCTAAAGAGTGAGGGAAGGTGAAAGCAGAGGTAGTTTCTCGCTTTGTTTAAGTTGTGGGTTTGTGTTGAAGCGAGGAGTATTTATACGGGGTGGGATAAGGGTGAGCCTCCGATTATTTTATTTTATGACTATATATTATAATAATAAATAGGAGGGTGGACCGTGGAACGTAGTAGTAGGGTTAAAGTGCCGGAACCTGCTTGGAAAGAGACAAACGGAGGGCAGCTCATGATGGTCTTGCAATCCCCAGTTGCATCTTCACCAGCAAGATTAGCAGGAGACCACTCGTGCCCAACTACGCGTTCAATCATCATTTACGCTCTTAAGACAGCTTTTTAAGTAACCAATCGCCCAAAAAAAAAAGATGATAATGCCTAATGTGCCTATTGCAATTGATGTTCTAAACAAAATTATTTATATTGAGTTTTCTTAAATTTTTTTCTAGAATCAAATCGTTAAAAAGTCTTATTCAAAAACTTAAACTGGTAGGTAAAATGATATCACGTATATATAAAAAGTATATAAATCTTATTATCGAATGATATGGCATATTTGTATCTCTTGACATCTCCTCTCATGTTTAAATTGAATTGGAAAATTTGACTAATGGCATTGGACTTTATGTTGGAATCCAGACTAAATATAATAGTTCCTTTTTTGCGAGTCCGTTAGCTGAAATTCAAACAAAAAGTAGGCAGTGCAATCCAGCTTCTGTCCTATTTCAGACTAAAGATGGTAGCTCCTTTTCTCCTCTTCCGTGAGCTGTGTTGCCTGGAATTTAAAACAAAAGGTGGGCAACGCAATGAATCCAGCTTATCTTTGACCAAAAAATATAATAAAAATCCAGCTTAGCTACAGTTGAATGGACGAAACTGACCTTACACTGATCTTTCTCATTATCCTTGGAGAAGGGCGGTAGGCCTCTTTCAAAAATTTTATTGAAAAAAACGAAACGTTATTCTCTAATTATTTTTATGGCCATGGACATTTCTTGATTTACGTGCATTCAATTTAATTAATAGAAGTGGCTCGGTTTGTGATGCAATTAAGACATGGTCGGCAGGGTGGCAAGACTAAGTTGCAGATTTGTGCAGACGAATGTTTTAAACTTATTACACTTATGCTAATTTACTCTTAAAATTTTCAATTCACCAATTGAGTCGTATCACTGATATGGTCAATTCATATCATTTTTATTATATTTATTAAATTTCTAATTATATTTTTCTCTTCTTTTATTTTCTTTCCTTCTTTCTCTACCAGTTGTCGAGTATTGGTGATGGCCAAGGACCAGCCATTAGAGATGATTGGCAAGGTCATAACCTTAGTTGCCCCTCGCTAGATTTGGCGAAAGCAAGTCTTGCTTGAAGCAAGCTTGGCCTTGATCGACCCTTGTCGGCCTTCAACAAGGGTCCTCGTTGGTTGTTGCCTTGGGTTGGTTGCTGTCCATCGCCAAGGTCTAGCGATAGAGGAGAAACAATTTTAAAAAAAAAAAGAGAGAAAAATAAAATATAAATAAAACAAATATAGAGACAAAAAAATAGATTACAAAATTTATTCATGTCAGTGCTAATTGCGTCACGTAATACAGCTAACATCCACGTGAGCGATTTCTAGTCAAAATTGGTTGAATGGATTATATTGGCAAATTTTTAAATGATTTAGAACTAAATTGGCCAAGTTGTAATCTTTAAGATTGAACTTGCATAAGTGTAATAAGTTTATTTTTATTTTTTTGGGTAATTTTGGTATAAGAGAAGCGGTGGTGGATACAATAGTCGGCTGACTTCTGCTTGAAGATATGGCGGCTTTGTCGGCCTGAAATGGTGGTCGATAATATTGGCCCCTGCATGGGACACTCTGCGGGTTTTGCGCTACGTGGTGGCCTTCGTTTGACCGATGATGTGTGTATGGAATGAGTAAAGTGAAAGGGATTATGTAATGCATGGGAATTGTATTAGGTGACCGAAAGCTTGAATTTGTTTTAAAATCATCTTAACTCTAGCACTAATACATGACACATCATTCATATAATTTAAAACAGAGACATAGAGAGAGAAAAAAAAAAAGTCATTGGAGGCGCATAGGTGGGTGAAAATGGTCTTGAGGCAAAGGAATGTGAAAGGGTGAGTTGTTTCAGGTTATACACACGTTCCATTCGGAACATAGAATCTATCTGTTGGAACAAGATAGGAAACACCGACATTCTCTAGAAACCTTTTATGTCGTGTCGAATACTCCAACACGTGTATGACACTTGGTCAACAAATATCGAAAGATCTAACACGTGATACACCCTTCGACACGTGAGTTTGAAATTCTTATACACAATTCAGAATTCCGACACGCACAGGATCAATTTAAAAATTTTCAATAAAAATGTAAATATGTAAAAAAATAAAAAATAATAAAATGGAAGGAAGAAAAACATAATCTTCTTTTCTCTTCTAACTCTCATTTCCTGCGACACACAATTCACCTCTTAAATTTATTTTTTTCTCTTTTCTTCCGACACACTCTAACACGCAAGTCCAGAATATGAATTACTTGTTTTTTTTTTCCCTTCAAGTTTGGAATGAAGTTGAATATGTCAAATTGAAATAATGAATTGCATTAACAAATTGTGGGTTACTATTTTTAGTATAAATTTATTTTAGGCTCTTTTTTATTATTTATTTATTTATGAATTTAAATCGAATTAATTTGTTTAAAATAATCATAAAAATAAAAATTTATCATGTATATGTAAAAATATATATTTAATATATAATGTATTCCATATGTCAAAATTCTCTATTTTTCTGAAAAATGATGTGTTAATGTGTAGTGTCGTGTGTTGCGTGTTAATATCGGTGTTACTTAGAGAATGAGTTCCTCATTTTTTTAAACCTCAAACCTACTATGCATATTTTGAAACCCAAAACTTATCTTGTCACATGTTCTAAGTTCTATTCAGGTTTCACTTGTATTATTAAATGAACGATTGCAATAAATTATAACCTGTAATGACCAACACTTGCTATTACAATTCACAAATCATAACTTATATTTAGACATACGAAAAATTTGAAATATTAACAAAGTAAAAATTTCCGTCATAACATGAAGACATATATTGAAAAAAAAAAAAAACTTATTCCAAGTTTTATGTTACAAGTTCCAAGTTCCATCAATTTAAAATTTGGAACCTACCTGTCGAAACAGGTTCTCTAGTTTTTGAAAGCTAGAACTCATCTCACACACCTTAAAACCTAGAATTAAATAGGTTCCCATCAGTCCAATTCTGAGGTTCTACATTCTATATTGGAGCCATGCTCACCCCACGTGCAAGTGGTGGAATGAGGCCACTTGATTCCTAGGTGTGACTTGCATTGCACCCACATCTTTCAAACGATGAGATTGAGTGGCCTCATATAATTCCAAAGCACCAGAGAGTTTTTCGAGGCAGAGGATATTGGGTGTTGGTTGAAGGTTTGGTGGCGTGGCATGAGTGGGCTTGGGCAAACTGATAGGGAGAGCATACTTTTGCTTCTTCTTCTTCTTATTCTTTTTTGCAGGGTTAAAATGTTAGCTGGTTGAACTCGAGGAAACTCTTAGAAGTAATTGTGTTCAAGTAGGCTCGAATTATACAATGAAACTTTGAGACATTGAGCCCAAAAAAGTGTTTAACTAGATCGATGAATTAATTTAGATTTTGTTACGTTCAATAGTTAAAATCAAATAGGATCCCTATCAAGGTCAACCTATATCCTATTTTTGAACCAAGATCCAACCGAGCTCTTGGCCAACATCGCTTCTCATGGTTCCCCTCTTTAATCTAACAATCCAAGGCAATAGATCGCCAAAGGGCCATAAAGTGAATATTTTAATACAAAAGAAATGCATATATAATAAACCCTTAAGAACATTACCAAGATAGAGCACACGGGTGTGATCAATCTAATGGGTGGGAATGAGAAAAAGAAGGTCGATTGAAGCCATTAGGATGTCGCTTAGTGAGAAAAATGAACTTAGATCTGAATGATGCGATGGAGGAAATGGGGAGGGTGAGAGAATGGTAATGAGGAGAGAGTGGTGATCTAAAGACGAAACACAACGTGATTTGACGCGTTTGCTTGTTAACGAAGCGCTTTCGTTAGCGCAAAGTCAAAGCACTCGGTCCAGCAATTATGCATTTCATTACAGGGCCTTGGAAAGCTAAGGGAAAAACAAGACTTGTTTTGACTGAGAGAACAAGGACAAACCAGTTATTACCATTCCTTTTGGGTTGTAGGAAGACGACGTGCTATTGGTGGTGGCGATGGAGCTAATTGTCGAGAATAGTTCTGTTAGCTAAGTGCTGATCCACATTTTATGTTTCTTTGCAATGCAGTTCTCATGACTATGTCATGTAATTAATGTCCAAACTTTGATGTTTATCATCAATCAATATGGATTTTCCTAAGTGGATCAATGGTGAATTGAAGGAGGATGATGTAATGACGGGCTTCATCCATGATTACTTACTTATGGTCAGATTCAAGCCCTAACCTCAAATGAAGTTAAATATAAGATTAATATATTTGAAAATAAGAAAGTCTGTTGTTGTTAAGCCACGTTTGTAATGAATGACTCAATTCAAGTCTAAAATTGTCCTAAAGGAATATTGGGAGCAGCCATACAAGAAAGTGATTTATCTGGAGATTAATTTTAATGTTAACTGATGTGTCATTTAATTGGATATTTTTAAGTCACGTGAAATTTTGGGACTTTACAAACTCTCTAATAAAGAATCAACACTAGCGGGAGTGGAGCTAAAATCGTAAATTAAGAATGGATTAACCCGCTTGCTTCACTAGAGAATAAAATTGTAGCAAATAATAGTGGCTTGCCTTTTCTATTAACTATAATGACAAAAATATACAGCAACAAAAAACCAATAAAAGAATGAATCAATCAATCTGGTAGCGTAAGCGTCATCGTTTCAATCTGTCTCCACTTCCCTCAGACCAGCGTCGAACAGGACGACGTGGACGGATCGTAGAGAGCCGGGACCAGGTACTTTCTCCTGTTCACGCCTTGCGCGTTGTAGCTCGACCCCGTCGCCTCATCCACAAGCAAGTTCCCGGCATAGCCCGGGTACGCCCCGTTGCCGTAGATCCCCGTGCACGCCGACGCCGCCTCCAGCGACGCCCCCGCCTCGCCCTGGTAGTACCCATTCGAGAAGGGGTTCGTGGCGGTCCCGGCGAGGAGGCCTGCGAGGTTGATCACCATCCCGTCGACGCCGACGTCGCCGTTGGGCGCCACCAGCGGCGGGCTCTGCGGCCCGTACTGGGGCTGGTGGAACGGCCACGCGCACTGCCCAGGGCACTGTGTCTCCGAGTTTCCCACCCAGATGTACGCGAACCTGGAGCTCCTGCCGTTGACCTTGACGGAACCGACGGCGGAGTCGTGGGAGCCGCACCGGCTCATGCAGAAACCCTCGACGGCCACGTCAGAGGAGGTGAGCACGACGTTGATGGCGTTCCGCTGTTCGCCCCGGGACGCGAGCTTCACGAGGTGCTTGCTCATGAGGGACTTCCCTAGCGAGTAGCTCTCGTCGAGGACTTGCCTCCCGAGCGAGAGGGTGAGAGAAGGCGTGCGCCTCTTGGAGGACGAGAGGCGGTAGTACTTGTCGACCGTCTTCCACCACTGAGAGACGGATGGGGGGCCTGAGCCAAAGAAGGGTCGGAAGAGAGGGAGGTGACGAAGTCGGAGACGATGGTGCGCTGGGAGGGCTTGAAGCGGCCGTACCAGATGAGGTTGACGGAGATCTTGCCGGAGAGGAGAGGGCCATTGTGGTACTTCATGGGCGGGGACTGGTCTTGGACCAGCTCGGCCAGCCTCCTGGTGGCGGAGGCCATCTGGAGGAGGCAGAGGGCGAGGAACAGCTTTGGAAGAGCTGTTTTAGAAGAAGCGAAGAACGATGCCATCGTAGTAGCTGAGTTTTGGGCTGAGACTGAGGAAAGAGGAAAGGTGAAAGCTGAGGTAGCTTCTCGCTTTGTTGAAGTTATGGGTTGTGTTGAAGGGAGGAGTAGTATTTATACAAGGATGGGATGAGGGTGAGCCTTCGATTATTTTATTTTGCGACTATATATTATAATAATAAATAGGAGGGTGGAACGTAGAAGTGGGGTTGAAGTGCTGGAACCTGCCTGGAAAGGGACGAAAGGAGGGCAGCTCGTGATGGTCTTGACATTCCCAGTTGCATCTTCACTAGGAAGGTAAACAAATGACAACTGGTGCTGGACTACGCGTTCAATCATCATTTCATTTACGCTCCTAGGACGACTATTTAAGAGGTGGCCGATAGTATTGGCCCATGCTGGGCCACAATCGTGGGTGTTGCGCTACGTGGCGATCTTGGTTTTTTTTTTTTTTTTGTAAATAGCGGCCTTGGTTGACCGATGATATAAATATATATATATATGGGATGAGTAAAGGGAAAGGGATAATGTAATGCGTGGGAAATGTGTGGTGTGACCGAAAGTTTGGGTTTGTCCTAAAATCACCTAAACTCTTGCACCAACATATGACGCATCACCCATATTAAAAAAAACTAAGGTTACAAGAGGCGCATAGTGGGTGGAAATGGTCTCAGAGCAAAGGCATGTTTGTGGAAACGGTCGGATGAGGCCAGCATTGCCAGAGGATGTGGAGCCATTCAAAGTGTGCCGAAATCGACATGAGGTCACTTGATTTTAGGCGTAACTTGCATGGGACCCACAACTATCAAGGGATGAGATCGAGTGGGCTAATAGGATTTCGGCGCACCTGAGAAGTTTACTAAATAGTGATGGTTGGACGTAGAGGATATTGAGTGTTGGCTAAAGCATGACGGTGGTAGGATTGGGCGAATGGTTAGAGAGAACATAGTTTTGTTTTTTCCTTTATTATTTGCAGGGCTAGAATCTTAGATAGTTGAACTCAATGAAACTTTTAGAAGTAATTGTGTTCAAATCGGTTCTAATTAGACAAAGAAACTTTAAGACTTTGAGCTAGAATATTTAACGAGGTCCAATTGAGATTTTGTTACATTCAATGGTATAAATCTAAATAGGATCCCTCCCCATGGTCAACTAATATCCTTTTTCTCAAACCAAGATCGGATGGGTGGGACTGAGAAAGAGAAGGTCGATTGGAGACCCTAGGACGTGGCTGAGCGAAAGAAATGAAGTTTGATTTGAGTGATGACGATGGAGGAGAGGGGGAAGGTGAGAGGATGGTAGTGAGGAGGTAAAGGTGAAGTAGAGGCAAGAGAGGACAGCTTGATTTGACACATTTGCTTGTTAATGAATTGCTTTCGTTGGCAAAAAGTCAAATCTCTCGGTCCAGCAGTTGGGCATTTCTTTCATTACAGTACAGGGCATTGGACAGCCGAGAAAAACAAGACTCTTGTTTTGACCGAGAGAACAAGGACAAAACCACTCAGTGCCCTTCCATTTGGGTCGCAAGAAGAAGACATGCTAGTTGGCGGTGGCGGTGGTGGTGGAGCCAGTTGTCAAGAATGGGCGTGTTAGCTGAAGTGCGAGTCCTCATTTTTTGTTGGTTAGCAAATGAGCTGTTTTGAGCATGCCGTGCCATTTATCTCATGTCCATGTTTCGATATCTATCATTAATTGACATGAATTTTCCTGAGAATTATAGACATTGTTAATAGTTGTTGCTACGGTAGATCCACAGTGATGTTAGAGATATGTATGGCCCTGCATGTTTTCACTTCTCAAATCTGTTTAAAAACAGATTTTGTGTTTTGTTCCTGAAACAAAAAAAGAAACAAACGCGTTTACTGTTGTTTTTTATTTTTTTCGTTTCTAACAAAATCAAAACAAAAAAGAGAAACAAAAAAACTTGTTTCTGTTCTCCAGAAACACTTCTTGCAACCCCAAAAAGAACAAAAATAAAGAAACAAAACCGGAACACTTCTGGAGGTCCCTTCGTTCGTGCCCGAAGCTTTCGTTCGTGCTCTCCCCGGCGTCTCACCCTTCTCTCCGGCGCCTCCCACTCGGGCGGACTCTCCGGCGACTCCCCACTCCGGCGACTCTCCGGCGCCTCCCCACTCGGCTGACTCTCCGGCGCCGACAGGTGGTGCTCCTTCACCGGCTGAAGCTTCCGAATCCAGGTAAGTTTCTGCTGCTCCTCCATCTCTCTCCTTTCTTTCTCGGCAAGGAAGGAAAGTCGACTTGCAATTCCCATTCGATCATTCATCTCCTCGATAAAATTCAGTCCAGATAATTCATCGCGTCGTCGTCGCGGAGAAGAAGGGGGCCTTGGGGGAGATGGATTTCGAGCTGAGGAGGGCGCGGGAGAAGCTGGAGAAGGAGCAGAAGGAGCGGAAAGCGCAGGCCAAGGCGAGGCTGGAGAGGGAGAGGAAGGCGAAGGGGGAGGCCAGGAAGCAGCGGGAGGCCATCGAGGCGGTCCAGCAATCCCGGAGGCTGGACGCTCTCGAAGCGCAGGAAAAGGTACCTTCGTTCGCTTCCTCCTCGTTCCGATGGAATGAGGTGATCGGAATTCCGGTCGGCCGTTGCGATTTCCTAGTCTGAGTAAATTCCTTTTTATCGAATTCGAATCGCTTTGGTTGCTCGACGCATGACTTGAGTTCGATTCCGGCTACCAGGTTGGGAAAGCTCGATTCTTTGGTGGGGTGGATATTTAGGTGCTTTGATTTAGGCACAATTTGTGGCCTTTAGAGAGTGGGTGGTTCCTTATGAACGTGCTCAAGTAGGCTCCCAACTCAAATTTGCTATCAGTGAAAATGTCAATGGGTGATTCATTACCTATCAAAGCAAAATACTCATTGTGGAATTAGTGTTTTTAGCTCTAGTTTTAGATCATTCTGCACAAAACTTCCACTTGAGGCATTGGCTTAAAGCTTGATATATTGCTTAGTCTGGTGGAGCGGAGAAAGTATTGCCCTCGACCTCATCTTATTGCAGCTGCCACTAATGCCGTGCGTGTGCCGTATAGCCTTGATCGAAGTTCTTGCATGGACTGATGTTGCCATTGTCATGAGACCTCTGGTTGTGTTCTATAATTTTCCTCCTAATGAACCATGCTGGATATGTAGGTTGTGCAGTTTTCGGACTTGTGGTAATCCCTGTGGCTTGCTATTTTTCTACCCTTCTGCTTAGTGCTTATTAATATTAGCAGTTAAATGGATAGGGCTATTGTTAGAAAAGATCTGGAACATGTAAGTAGGATCTCGCTTTGAATGATATGCAATGTAGAGCTGAGTCCCAAGTCGATTATGTTCAGGTAACTAATTGAGTGAGGGGTGCAGATGTAGCCATTTTTGCTATAAGATGTCCCTTCTCATCTTAGGCAACTACTGATTATTATGCTGAATCTGGGTAAAGCAACTTTCAACTAGCCAGAACCATATTTAAGTTTATATTCTCATGTGAATGGTGTTATGGTGGTGATATCATGCATAGGAATTCCTGAGGTTTAAAGTTATGTATTTAATCAATCTAGTTGCTGGAAAACTTAAAAGGAAAAGAAATCAAATTTTACATGCTTTGTTCTTGACTAACATATGACACCCTGTATGTCAAGGTCAGGGCATGCTAGTAATGCTCAATTTAGATTTCAGATGATTGTCTGTACTAGCTAGTTTCACCTCCGGCCATTTTGGAATTTCTTTCAGCGGTAGAACATATATCTTATGCTTTCGTTTAAGTGCATGAGCCACGCAAAGTGTTTAGCATTTGATGAAGTATGGAACTCTTTGAAAACTTTCAGGAGGTCTTCATGAACAACCTCCCAATTTCGTGAAATTTTTTTGATAATCACCATAAATCCATCCAAACCTGGTGCCTTATCTCCATTGCAATATGAGAATGTCCTTCTAATCTCCTCCTCCTCGAAAGGTATTTGCCATTTCAGCCATATCAGGATCAAGAAGTAAAAGTCATCCCCTCCAATTCTGATCTCACGACACATCTCTCCCTATATAAACCAGCATGAATTCAGATAGTTGCATACTCATGGCATCCAATTTTCAACAACCTCTGCCAAAGAGTTCCAACTTATTGAGGAAGTTATATCTTGTACGAGCATTGACATCTTATGAAAAAATTTGGTGTTTCTGTCACCCTCATCAAGCCAAATCTCCCGAGACTTCTGTCTCAGGAGGTTTCTTCCATTTTGAATCAACAAGGCGAGTTCTTTTTCCCATTCTATTCTCCTAAAGCTTTTCTCCAATAGCATGAATGGTCTTCACATGATGTGGGTTCAAAGACACTGATTCTTAGCTTCGAGGATAAGGGTCTAGGAGCAGGCACTTATAGCGTTGGTGTGTATGGCTTCAAGGGAACAAGTAAATTCGTGGTATCAGTTATTATTAATGATAATATCCAGAGGACAGTGGGTCAACAGGCTGGATCCTCATCTTCACCTGCAGAGATGGATACTGTGGAGTGTAGAAACTGCAAGCGTTTCATACCCAGTAGAACTGTAGCACTGCATGAAGCATATTGCAGCAGACATAACGTAGTTTGTCAGCATGTGGGTTGTGGAATAGTTCTAAGAGTTGAGGAGGCTAAGAATCATGTGCATTGTGACAAATGTGGACAAGCGTTTCAGCAAGTAGAAATGGAGAAGCATATGAAAGTGTTCCATGAGCCAATCCAATGTCCTTGCGGAGTTATCCTGGAAAAGACTATGTGTTCTTGTATTTCTGCTCTTTAAGATATAAACAGCTTTTCCTCCTGCTAAAAATTGGTGTCTTAGATTATTTCCAAGGGCTCTTGGGATTTTTGCTTTCTTTAGTACGTTATCTTGAGTACTGTGGACTGTCATGAATTGGTCAGTTGTCAAGAATGCATGTCTCGCATGTGTTGTGCATATACTGAGCTGAAGGTTTGGGCTGCACATTGTGGCAAAAATGCAGTTAGATATTAGACATGACATTACATCTCTGGGATACCGAGCATTTTGAGGAGAGAAAAATTGAGGCTAGAATACATCTCAATTTTGTACTTATGTTATGTCTTTGTTTGGCAGGTGGAGCACCAAGCTTCAAATGACATGCCATGTTTTGATCCTGATCATTGGTGAATGTATTGCATTTCTATGCATTACTTTGGATCCTTCCCCATTTAGCAGCAGGTTAAGAAGTGACTCTTCTGCCGGTGTATAGTACGTTTCCGGGTCATACGAGAAGGATTACTCGGAGAGATCTTATCTATTGTATCTTCTTTTGATTTCTCATTGGTTTGGACCGACTGCAAGTCTAATTATTATCTTCAAATCTATGTATCTGTATGCATATGCGTATGTGTTGGGGAAATTTAATTAACAATGTCATTATTGTGATATCATGTTTGTTGAGATGTATAAGATACTCTTCTTTTGTTAGTTCTTATTGTACGAACTTTACTTATAAATTTTTTTTTTTAAGTATGCACATATCTTCATTAATTGACAATCAAGTTTAAATTTATAAAAATAAAAAATAAAAAAAGTATTTGAAAAAATTTGATTCTAACTTTACTTACAAAATTTTCTACCAAGTATGACATATGATCATGTTCAAAATGTTTGTCTTCACTCACCATGAACAAAATAAAATTAATGAGCATTTCATGACAATTCAATATCAAGTTTAAACTTTATTTAGAAAAAAGCATTTTTTTTAAAAATTTAAAAATAGTTGTTGCTACGGTAGATCCACAGTGATGTTAGAGATATGTATATGTCTTTTAGTTATATTTAGGATATTTCCTCTAATTTTCTTTATCTATGTTAATTGTGCATATCTAATTTGTTTTCGTTATATAGTCATCTACTAAACCCTATAAATAAACTCTCCAGGTACTATTTCCTATAAGTCAAACTATATACAGAAGTTCCTCAAATTTGTCTTCTACATTATTATTTTGGGTTAATACCATGAAAAAGTCCAAATTAATACGCCTAAAATAAATTTATTCTAAACTAATTTTTTTACCATTAAAAATCCTAAAATTGCACACTTATGATAAATTTATCCCAAACTACTTTTTTTACCATAAAAACTCTAAATTTATACATTTGTGACAAATTCATTCTCCATTACTTTCCATTGAATTAGAGTAATACCATGAAAAATCACAAACTAATATATCGCTGACAAATGAAGGGTAAGACCTCAAGTTGGTACACCCGTCAATTGTTGTATATCATTTAACTCAATAATTTGATGGTTAAATTTAACGAAAACTAATTGATGGTAAATTTGTTACATGTGTATTAGTTTGGAGTTTTAGTATCAAACAAGTACTTTAAAGTAAATTTGTTACAGATTTATTAGTTAGGAGTTTTTTTTTTCTTTTGTGTTTTTAACTTGTTTCAAAACCAATTTGTTAAGGCAACCCTACTACATTAGGTGCACTTTGCACAGATGTACCCATGCTCCAGCAGCTCCACGAGCTCCCTAATGCACACCCAAATAAATCATCCATCCCTAGTGCTCAACAATCAATAGTGTTCATTTCGTGCACACAAATCTAATATGAGGAAGCACTTAATCCAATCCATTCCACAATGATCATGTTTTGACACCAACTATGCTAGTCGCTTTGCCTAGTTGAGCCTTTATCATAGAGGTGACTTTTTCTTTAATGCTAGTCGTAGAGGTCCCATCGCTCAATAACTAATTTCCCAAACCAATCGTATAAGCCACTTGATGTTACAACACTAGTTGTATAGGCCGTGTTGCTCACTTACTATTTTGCAAGCTGGCCACATTGGTGGCTAGCATTTTGCCCTCCAATTCTCGACCTTTCATGCGTCATTACACCACCATTAGACTTGCCGCCCTCAAACTAGTTGGATTTGTGAGTTTCGCTACAAACAACGTTAGAAACCACCACATCCGCCACATCTCAGCTGTTGTACGCGGTTTGATTTGATTTCAAACTCAAGTTGACCCAATCACCGTGAGTTTGAGAAACGATTTTAGAGATATGTAGATGTTTTCTAGAGATATTTAGGATATTTCCTCTAATTTTCTATCTCTATTTTAGTCATACATATCTAATTTAATTTCCTTACATTATCAAATAGCAAAGCTAATATATGAGCTCTCTATATATTCTTTTCTAGACATTAAACTATATAAAAAAATTCCTTAAATCTGTATTCTACATTATTATTTCTTGACTGGTGAATTGAAGGAGTCTGATACAATGACGGGCTTCATCCAGTGATTAATGTAAGTGACTAGTTGCTTAACTCATGGTATGATAGACGCTCCTCCCTCAAGTGTAGTTAAGTATATGACTAATTTACATGCAAATAAGAAAGTCTGCGGTGGTCAAGCCACATTTGTAACAAATGACTCAATTCAGATCTTTGTCTCCCTAGGGGTTTCTGAGGAGCATCGCACCTTGTCGTTTAGAAACCATATATAATAACTTTAACTATTTCCACGACGATGAGCACCTAATAGCAATAATTTTAATAAAACATAAAGTTATGATCATTTGGGGTTACTGTTAAGTTAAGTAACGTTCGTGTTATATGCAGCATTTCCACTTAGAAAAGTGAGAGTTCTAATCCCATGTGCCTTTTGCCATAACCAATGACTTACGCCAGTATTAATAATGGATTTCTCACGCTCCCTCGACCTAAGCCCCTCCATCTGTTCCCCCAAAAACTAAATGAGTAATTAGAGCATACATTCACTACGTAATGGTCTTTTCTTCCACAAATGGTGTAATTAGCCCGGTCGGTTTATTGAATTGTGTGAGTGAAGAGCTGAACTCCTCAGATTAAGCGTGGATTTAGTCCGGTTGCTTTGCTATGGCTCATATAATTGTAGCAAATAAATGTGGTTTGCCTTTTTCATTAACTATAATGACAATAATATAGAGCAACTACAAAACCAATAAAGAATGAACGAATTAATCTGGTAGCCTAAACGTCATCATTTCTATCTGTCGCCAATTCCCTCACACCAGAGTCGAACACGACGACGTGGCCGGATCGTAGAGAGCCGGGACCAGGTACTTTCTCCTGTTCACGCCGTGCGCGTTGTAGCTCGCCCCCGTCGCCTCCTCCACCAGCAAGTTCCCGGCATAGCCCGGGTACGCCCCGTTACCGTAGATCCCTGTGCACGCCGACGCCGCCTCCAGCGACGCCCCCGCCTCGCCCTGGTAGTACCCGTTCGAGAACGGGTTCGTGGCGGTCCCGGCCAGGAGGCCCGCGAGGTTGATCACCATCCCGTCGACGCCGACGTCGCCGTTGGGCGCCACCAGCGGCGGGCTCTGCGGCCCGTACTGGGGCTGGTGGAACGGCCACGCGCACTGCCCAGGGCACTGCGTCTCCGAGTTTCCGACCCAGATGTACGCGAACCTGGAGCTCCTGCCGTTGACCTTGACGGAACCGACGGCGGAGTCGTGGGAGCCGCACCGGCTCATGCAGAACCCCTCAACGGCCACGTCAGAGGAGGTGAGCACGACGTTGATGGCGTTCGGCTGTTCGCCCCGGGACGCGAGCTCGACGAGGTGCTTGCTCGTGAGGGACTTCCCGAGGGAATAGCTCTCATCGAGGACTTGCCTCCCGAGCGAAAGCGTGAGGGAAGGAGTGCGCCTCTTGGAGGAGGAGAGGTGGTAGTACTTGTCGACCGTCTTCCACCACTGAGAGACGGATGGAGGGGCCTGAGCCAAAGAAGGGTCTGAAGAGAGGGAGGCGACGAAGTCGGAGACGATGGTGCGCTGGGAGGGCTTGAAGCGGCCGTACCAGATGAGGTTGACGGAGATCTTGCCGGAGAGGAGAGGGCCATTGTGGTACTTCATGGGCGGGGACTGGTCTTGGACCAGCTCGGCCAGCCTCCTGGTGGCGGAGGCCATCTGGAGGAGGCAGAGGGCGAGGAACAGCTTTGGAAGAGCTGTGTTAGAAGCGAAGAAGGATGCCATTGTAGTTGAGTTTTGGGCTGAGACTGAGGAAAGAGGAAAGGTGACAGCCGAGGTAGCTTCTCGCTTTGTTTAAGATGTGGGTTGTGTCGAATGGAGGAGGAGTATTTATACAAGGGTGGATGAGGGTGATGATTTGATCATTTTATTTTACGACTATATATTATAATATAATAATTAATATGAAGTGGGGAACGTAGTAGTGGGGTTAAAGCGCCGGAACCTGCCTGGAAAGAGACAAACGGAGGGCAGCTCATGATGGTCTTGAAAGTCCCAGTTGCAACTTCACCAGCAAGATTGACAAAAGACCACTGGTGCCCGATTACGCGTACAGTCATCATTTACGCTCTCAAGACAGCTTTTTAGGTAACCAATCACAAAAAAATGATAATGCTTAATGTACCTATTGCAATTGATGTTTTGAACAAAATAATTTATATCGAATTTTCTTAAATTTTTTCTAAAATCAAATTATTAAAAAGCCTTAATTAAAAACTTAAATTGATAAGCAGAAAGATAACACATGTATATAAAAAAACATATCAATTTCACTATCAAATGGTATGACATATTTCTATCTCTTAACATCTTTCATGTTTAAATTGAACAGAAAATTTTGATTAATGGAAGTGGACATGGGCGCAAAAGCAGCGGAACCTGTCTTTGCGTTAAGACTCCATCTTGGAATTCAGGCTAAATATAATAGTCCCTTTTTTGCGAGCTGTTAGCTGAAATTCAAACGGAAAGTGGGCAATGCAATCCAGCTTACCTTTGACCAAAAAAAAACAAAAAGAAAACCATCTTAGCTACAGTTGAATGGACGAAACTGACCTTACACTGATCTTTCTCGCTAGGCTCGGAGAAGGGCGGCAGGGCTTTTTCAAAAATTTTATTGAAAAAAACGAAACGTTATTCTCTAATTATTTTTATGGCCATGGACATTTCTTGATTTACGCGCATCCAATATAATTAATAGAGGTGGCTCGGTTTGTGATGCAGTTAAGGGATGGTCGGCGGGGCGGCAAGACTAAGTCGCAAATTTGTGCAAAGGAATGTGGAACTGTGGTGAGAGTAATTACTAAAAAAAAATTAAATTTATGCTAATTTATGCTAATTTAATTCTAAAAATTCATCAATTGAATCATGTCATTGATGTGACACTTTATGCAACTTTTATTATTTTTTTCTAAATTTCTAATTATATTTTTCTTTTCTTTTCTTTATGTCTTCCTCCACTGGTCATTGAGCCTTGGAGATGGCTAGGGACCAGCCACTAGAGATGATTGGCAAGGTCATAACCTCATATGCCCCTTGCCAAATTTGGCGAAAGCAAGTCTCACTCAAAGCGAGCTTGGCCTTGGTCGACCCTTGTTGGCCTTCGATGAGGGTCCTCGCATCGTTGCCTTGGGTTTTTCGCCGAACATTGCCGAGGTCCGGCAATTGACAGAGAAACAATAAAAATAGAGAAATAAAATAAAATATACATAAAGCAAAATTAAGAAACAAAAATAATAATGAATTATAAAATTTATTTATATCAGTGCCAATTATATCACGAATATAGTCGACGTCCGCATAAACGATTTCTAGTTAAAATGGTTGAATGGATTATGTTGGCAAAATTGATAAAGTTAAAATGTTTAAGATTGAATTGGTATAAGTGTAATAAGTTTAATTTTTTTTTTTTGGTAAATTTGGTATAAGAGACGCGGTGGTGGATACAATAGTCGGCTGACTTATGCTTGAAGATATGGCGGCTTTGTCGGCCTAAAATGGCGGTCGATAATATTGGCCCCTGCGCGGGACACTCGTGGATTTTGCGCTACGTGGTGGCCTTCGTTTGACCGATGATGTGTATATGGGATGAGTTCGGTGAAAGGGATAACGTCATGCGTGGGAATTGTTTTGTGTGACCGAAAGTTTAAATTTGTTTTAAAATCATCTTAACTTTAGCACTAACATATGACATATCATCCATATAATTTAATATAGAGAGAGCGAGAGAGAGAGAGAGAAGGTTACAAGAGGCGCACAAGTGGGTGAAAATAGTCTCAAAGAAAAAGTATGTATAAGAATAAACGGTTTTAGATTCCACACAAGTTCCATCTAAAATTTGAAACGTACATATTGAAATAGGTTAGGAAGTATTGACACTCTCCGAGAGCTTTTGTGTCATATTAAACACTCCAGCATGTGTTCGACACTCGATCAACAAGTATCGAAAAATCCAACACTTAATCAACTTTCTTGATACTCTCTAACACGCTAGTTTGAAATTTTGACATGCGATTTGAAATTCCGACACGTAATTATGATAGGCACATGGTCAATTTAAAAAAAAAAATCAATAAAAAAAAATCAATATGTAAAAATAATAATAATAAATTGGTAGGAAGAAAAACTGTCTTTTTTCTATTCTAACTTTCATTTTCTGTGACACACAATTTACCCTCCAAATTTGTTTATTTCTCTTCTTTTCGGACATACTCTAACACGCAAGTCTAGAATATAAATTGCTTGTTTTTTTCTCTAATTTTTAAAAGTTGAACATGTCAAATTAAAACAATAAATGATATTGACAAATCGCGGGTTAATATTTTTAGTGTAAATTTATTCTTTGCTCCTTTTTATTATTTATTTATTTGTGAATTTGAATCAAATTAATTCAATTAAAATAATCATAAAAATGAAAAATTTTCATGTATAATATATAATGTGTCCCAATATATCAGAATTATCTACTTTTTTAGAAATGACGTATCGGCATGTTGTATTGTGTGTTGCGTGCCACGTGTTGGTGTCAGTGCTACTTAGGGAATAAGTTCCTCACTTCTTAGAACCTGTAGGTATATGCTGGAACCTTGAACCTACCTTGTTACAGGTTCCAAGCTCGGTTCCAAGTTCTATCCAAGCTCTACCTATATTATTAATTGAATGAATGTAGTGACTTTAATGACCACTACTTATTACTACAATTCATTAATAACAATTTATATTTAGACACACGAAAAATATGAAACATTAACAAAATAAAAGTTTTAGACATAAAATGGAAGCTTCACTAGTGGTTTCAAATTATACACTTATCTTCGAACGCCATGAAACACCCTACGATCAGAGTGAAGACATAGATCAAGAAAATGCAAAAACTAATTCCAAGTTTTATGTACAAGTTCCTAATTCCATCAACCTAGAACTTGGAATCTATCACTCGAAAGAGGTTCTCTAATTTTTGGAACCTGAAACTTATCATACGTATCTTGGAATTTGAACTGGACAGGTTTCCATCATTTCGGTTCTCAAATTCCAGGTCATACCTTGGAATCATGCTCACCCCTTATGCAAGTGGTGGGATGAGGCCACTTGATCCTAGGTGTGACCTACATCGCACCCACATCTTTTAAACGATTAGATCAAGTGGGCTTATATAATTCCGATGCACTAGAGAGTTTTTTGAGGTAGAGGATATTGGGTGTTGGTTGAAGGTTGGTGGCATGGCGTCAGTGGACTTGGGCAAACCGATAGGGAGAGCATAGTTTTGTTTCTTCTTCTTGTTCTTTTTTGCAGGGTTAAAATGTTCGTTGGTTGAACTCAAGGAAACTCTTAGAAGTAATTGTGTTCAAGTAGGCTCGAATTATATGAGGAAACTTTGAGACTTCGAGCCCAAAAGAGTGTTTAACTGGATCGATGAGACAATTTACAATTTGTTATGCTCAATAGTTGAAGAGGAAACTTTGAGACTTCGAGCCCAAAAGAGTGTTTAACTGGATCGATGAGTCAATTTACAATTTGTTACGCTCAATAGTTGAAGTCAAAACAGGATCCCCATCAAGGTCAACCTACATCCTATTCCTAAACCAAGATCCACCTGATTTCTTGGCCAACATCTCTTTCCATGATTTCCATCTTTAATCTAACAATCCAAGGCAATAAATCGCCAAAGGCCATAAATTGAATATTTTAATACAAATGAACATGCATATATAAGCCTTATTTGGTAACGTTTCTATTTCTCCCAATTTATGTTTTTTTTGTTCCCTAGAACAAAAATAAAAATAAAAATCTGTTTAGTAACATCAATTAATTTTTTATTTTCCGGAATAGAAAAGCGGTCGAGGAATAAATTTACAATAGAAACAAGAAGTAAAAAAAAAAGTAACTTCTTGTTCCTAGGAACAATTTTTAGAAATAAGTTATTTTCTCTTTTCTTTTTTTCTTTTCTCCTTTTCTTCTTATTTGACAGCCGCCACCCACCTTTGCAGCCTGCTATGGTCGTTGTCGTTGCTGACCGCTGTCGCTGCGGCCTGCCGCTGACAACTATCGATGATCGCTGACGCCGCTGCTCGTTGGTTGGCCGATCGACAACCGTCGTCGGCCGATCGGCAGTCAACCGTGGCAAGCAGGGTCGTCAGTGATCCAACAGGTGGCGATGAACTAAGGTCGGCGATCGGCGACGATAAGGAAAAATAAAAATAAAAATTAAAAGAAATTCTACATTAAAAAAAAAAAAATTTGTGAATCGTACTAAAAACATTCTTTTTTTTTTTTTTTTTTTCCATTCCGAGAATATAAATTTTGTATAGTTACAAAATGTGTTCTTTTATTGAGAAATTATTCCAAGGAACAGAAATAAAAAAAATACTATTTCTAAAAAGAATTTTTTTTCTCGAAATAGAAACGTTACCAAACAAATCCACAATAACCTCTTAAGAATATTACCTAAGGTGGATCGCATGGGTTTGATCAATCTAATGGTTGGGAGTGAGAAAAAGACGGGTCGATGGAAGCCATTAGGATGTCGTTGAGTGAGAGAAATGAAGTTAAATCTGAATGATGCCGATGAAGGAAATGGAGATGGTGAGAAGATGATAATGAGGCAAAAGTGGTGATCTAAAGACGAGAGACAACACGATTTGACGCGTTTGCTTGTCAATGAAGCGCTTTCATTAGCATAAAGTCAGAGCTCTCGGTCCGGCAATTGTGCATTTCATTACAGGGCCTTGGAAAGCTAAAGGAAAAACAAGACTTGTTTTGACTGAGAGGACAAGGACAACCAGTTAGCACCCTTCCTTTTGAGTTGCGAGGAGACGACGTGCTAGTTGGTGGTGGTCGTGGAGCTAATTGTCAGAAATAGTTCTATTAACTAAGTAGGGGTAAGCATCGGTCCAGGATTAACCCTAGACCGACCCTAGACTGGCCCCACTCTGTCGGTCCTAATCTGGTTTTCAAGATGACTAAGTCGGTCTTTAGTCCTAAGATCCCTGAATCAGCACTGTGTGGATTGATTCTCGATTCTTGGAGTTTAGGGTTGGTCTAATCCTGACCAATCTTGATTGTATATAATATATCTAAATAAAATATATTATATTTCTAATATATTATTTATAATTTTTTTTAATAAAAACCTAAGTCAAACGACGTCAACGACATTAAACATCTCCTCATGGCGTCGTCCTCAAGGAATTGTTCTCTTATGTCTTCTTTGTCCTCTTAATCTTCAATTTGCCAAAATTGAAAGATACAACTTCCCCGCTCGCCGCTCGACTCTCGCCCTACTGAACTTCCCCGCTTGCCGCTCAACTTCCCATTTTGTTCCATATCTTTATGAGCAGTATTAATCGTTTTTATGGTTTATTATTTTTAGTAGGTGAAAAATTTATATTATTGCCTTATCTTAAATTCGTTGAATATGTAATGACATTTATAATTTGGTTACATAATGTCGCATTATCAATAGACATGTAATTTGAAATGGTAATTTTACCTTTTTAGGGAATACAAAAAATAAAATAAAAAAATTATCAGTTGATCTTGGGTTAACCCTAAAATCTGACCGAACCCATTGGGTTGGTCCGATCCTCCATCTCAAGCTCAATAGGATCGATCCTTGATCCCAAAAATTGAGGATCAACATTGTACGTGTTGATCCTAAGGTTAGGGGGTGGACCAACCTAACTTGGACCATGCTCACTCATATAGTTAAGTGCTTATCCACATTTTATGTTTGTTAGCAATGTAGTACTCGTGTGAAGTTAAGTATAAGATTAATATATTTGAAAATAAGAAAGTTTGTTGTTGTTAAGCCACATTTGTAATGAATGACTCAATTCACATCTAAAATCGTCCGAAAGGAATATTGGGAATAGCCATACAATAAAGTGGTCTTTCTATTAATTAATGTGTCATTTAATTGGATATTTATAAGTGATGTGAGATTTTGGGACTTTAGAAACTCTCTGACTTAATGAAGGAGTGAGCTAAAATCGTCAGATTAAGAACGGATTAACCCGCTTGCTTTGCACTAGAGAATAAAATTGTAGCAAATAAAAGTGGCTTTCCTTTTCTATTAACTATAATGACCGTAATATACAGCAACAAAAAAACCAATAAACGAATGAATGAATCAGTCCGGTAGCTTAAACGTCATCGTTTCAATCTCTCTCCACTTCCCTCACACCAGCGTCGAACAGGACGCCGTGGACGGATCGTAGAGAGCCGGGACCAGGTACTTTCTCCCGTTCACGCCGTGCGCGTTGTAGCTCGCCCCCGTCACCTCATCCACAAGCAAGTTCCCAGCGTAGCCGGGGTACGCCCCGTTACCGTAGATCCCGGTGCACGCCGACGCCGCCTCCAGCGACGCCCCCGCCTCGCCCTGGTAGTACCCGTTCGAGAACGGGTTCGTGGCGGTCCCGGCGAGGAGGCCTGCCAGGTTGATCACCATCCCGTCGACGCCGACGTCGTTGGGCGCCACCAGCGGCGGGCTCTGCGGCCCGTACTGGGGCTGGTGGAACGGCCACGCGCACTGCCCCGGGCACTGCGTCTCCGAGTTGCCCACCCAGATGTACGCGAACCTGGAGCTCCTGCCGTTGACCTTGACGGAACCGACGGCGGAGTCGTGGGAGCCGCACCGGCTCATGCAGAATCCCTCGACGGCCACGTCGGAGGAGGTGAGCACGACGTTGATGGCGTTCCACTGTTCGCCCCGGGACGCGAGCTCGACGAGGTGCTTGCTCGTGAGGGACTTCCCGAGGGAGTAGCTCTCGTCGAGGACTTGCCTCCCTAGCGAGAGCGTGAGGGAAGGAGTGCGCCTCTTGGAGGAGGAGAGGTGGTAGTACTTGTCGACCGTCTTCCACCACTGGGAGACGGAAGGAGGGGCCTGAGCCAAAGAAGGGTCGGAAGAGAGGGAGGTGACGAAGTCGGAGACGATGGTGCGCTGGGAGGGCTTGAAGCGGCCGTACCAGATGAGGTTGACGGAGATCTTGCCGGAGAGGAGAGGGCCATTGTGGTACTTCATGGGCGGGGACTGGTCTTGGACCAGCTCGGCCAGCCTCCTCGTGGCGGAGGCCATCTGGAGGAGGCAGAGGGCGAGGAATAGCTTTGGAAGAGCTGTTTTAGAAGAAGCGAAGAACGATGCCATCGTAGTAGCTGAGTTTTGGGCTGAGACTGAGGAAAGGTGAAATCTGAGGTAGCTTTGCGCTTTGTTTAAGTTGTGGGTTGCGTTGAAGGGGGAAGGAGTATTTATACAAGGATGGGATAAGGGTGATGCTTCGATTATTTTATTTTACGACTATATATTATAATAATAAATATGAGGGTGGAACGTAGAAGTGGGGTTAAAGTGCCGGAACCTGCCAAGAAAGAGACAAAAGGAGCGCAGCTCATGATGGTCTTGAAATTCCCAGTTGTAACTTCACCAGCAAGATTGACAAAAGGCCACCAGTGCTCGATTGCGCGTTCAATCATCATTTCAGTTACGCTTTTAGGACAGCTTTTTATTAGGTGGCCGATGGTATTGGCCCATGCGTGGGCCACACGTGGGTGTTGCGGTACGTGGTGGTCTCGTTTTTTTTTTTTTCCTAATCAATAGTGGCCTTGGTTGACCGACGATATGCATATGGGATGAGTAGAGTGAGAGGGCTAATGTAAAGCGTGGGGATTGTATGGTGTGACCGGAATCCCGGGTTTGTTATAAAATCACTGAACTCTTGCATTAACAGATGACACACTATCCGTACAATTCAAAACTGAGCACGTACAGCCGAAAAAACAAAAAACCAAGGTCAGGAGAGGCGCATTGGTGGGTGGAAATGCTCTTGGAGCAAAGCCATGCGCATGGAAGTGGTGGAATGAGGCGAGGGGCAGTGGAGCCATTGCAAAGCATGCCAGAATCCACATGAGGCAACTTGATCCTAGCCTTGACCTACATGGGACCCGCAACTTTCAACGGATGAGATCGAGTGGATTTATAGGATTCCGATGCACCCCGAGTTTTTTTAGATGGTGATGGTTAGAGACAAAGGATATCGGTTGTTGGCTAAAGGCTTTGGTGGCATGGCATCGGTAGGCTTGGGCAAATAGATAGAGAAAGCATAGGGTTTTCTTTTTCAAGTAAAAATGTTAGATGGTTGAACTCGAGGAAATTTTCAGAAGTAACTGTGTTCCAATTGGCTTGAATTACACCAAGAAGCTTTGAGATTTTGAGCTCAAAAAAGTGTTTAACTCAATCCATGATTAGATTGATATTTTGTTGCGCTCAATGGTCAAAATCAAAACACAATTCCTCGCCAAAGTCAACTTATATCATTTTCCTGAATCAAAATTCAATTAAGTTTTCACTTGATTTTCACTTTTCATGAATTAACTCTTTAGTCAAACAATTTAAGGCAACGGATTACAAAAGGATCCCATAATGAATATTTCTATACAATATTAAAAATGAATATGCCCCGTTAAGAAGATCACCCAAGATAGAACACAAGAGTCTGATCAATCTAATGGGTGGGAATTGGAAAGAGAAGGTCGATTAGAGCCCCTAGGATGTGGCTGAGCGAGAGAAATGAAGTTGGATTTGATTGATGACGATGAAGAAAAGGGGGAAGCTGAGAGGATGGTAGCGAGGAGAGAGTTGTGAAGACGAGATGGCCGAGTGATTTGACGCGTTTGCTCTGAACGAATTGCCATCGTCGTCACAAAGTCGAAGCTCTCAATCTAGCAATTATGCATTTCATGACATGGCATTGGACAACCAAGAGGAAAACATGACTCTTACTTTGACTGACATAACAAGGACAAAACCAATCGACGCCCTTCTTTTGGGTCACAAGAAGAGGATGTGTTGGTCGAGGAATAATTATCCAAAAAAATTTCAATTTATTACACTTATACCAAATTTAAACTATTCAATAATGATAATTTAGTTATAAATTTTTAAATAATTTCTCAATATAGACATTTGAACTAATTTTAGATGAAAATTACTTATGTAGACGACGGTTGTCTTACGTGACATAACCAATGCGGACGTCGATAAATTTTGCAAATTTTTAGATTTTTTGAATCTTTTTTGTTTTTGTTTCTTTCATTCTTTTCTAGATTACTCTTCATCTGCTTCTTTCATTGTTCTCCATCTTTGTTGAATGTGGAAGCAAAAAAGCGAACCGCTCTTCTTCTTACTCTATCCTCCATCATTGTTTGAAAATGCCGTCAAGCCGGGCGTCTTCAAGATCTCATCCAAGCTGGAAGATCGTGAGCTCCGCCACACATCGACCTTGAGCCCTAGATCTGGAGGGCTCTTGCTCCATCGCGACCTGGAGTTGGATTATAAGTCTTTAAAAACGATTTCGGTATTATGATCTATATCTTTTAAACCATTGTGCTCCAATTGACTCACAATTTCCTTTCTTCTATGTTTTTTTTGCCTTTTCCATGAGTAAATTTCAACTCAATATGTAATATAACTAACGCATGAGTTAATCAACTCACGTTCAAGTTCGCCGCTTGCGCAAAAATTTTAGCGCTTGTATGCAAGACAATCTGACGCAAAAGCACTCTCTAGCATATCTGCTAGCAAGAAGTCTGCATTTTCTGGTTCGATGCAACCGGATCCAAGATTGAGTCTTGACTTGGTCGAGAAAAGAAACTTTTCTTAGAGAAAGAGGAGGATGGAAGATGATGAACAGCTAACACAAAAACAAAAAGCAAAAAAAAATATATATATAAAATGCAAAAAGACATCATTTCAATTCAATTTGCCCTAGTCATATCGCCGATCGTGCCACATAAAACGATTGATGCCGATTGGATCACTTTCATGTCAAAATTATCTAGAATGACTATATTGATAAATCGTCAAAAAAGCTTAGGACTAAATTGACATAATCGAAATGTTTATAACGGAACTAATATAAATGTAATAGGTTTGAGACTTTTTTTGACAATTTTCCCCACCAATTGGTGGTGGTGGTTGAGCTTATTGTAGAGAATGGGTGTCACATCTTATGTTGGTGCTCTCTTGAGCAAGTCGTGTATCTAATATCCAACTTCAATATCTATCATCAATCAACATGAATTTTCTTATTAATTGTAAACATTGTTAAGGTTTGTTTTTACCAAGAGATCAACGATGAACTAAAGCAGAATGATGTAACAACGGGCTTCATCCAGTGATTACTATAAGTGACAAAATGCTTAACCTATGGTATGACAAAAGCTCCCACCTCGAGTGTAGTTAATTTATTTGAAAATAAGAAATTTGTTGTTGCCAAGCCACATTTGTAACAAATGACTCAATTCACATCTAAAAATCCCCCAAAAGGAATACTTGGAGAAGTCATATAAGGAGGTGGTCCTTTTCAGGATGAATATTAACTGATGAGTCATTTAAAACATTAGTTATATATGATGTGAGATTTTAGAATATTACAATCTCTGACTTAAAGAATTAACATACACGTCCATGGTTGCCCATATCTCCCTGCAATACGGTCCTACTAGACGAGTGATCTTTGCCTCCATAGAAGTCATAAGGAGCGTCACACTTTGTCCAAACTCGGCAATTTCTCTCTTTCCTCAAAATCATATATGGCCCAATCAATCCTATTTCATGAGGAACCAGCTTCCATAACATTTGTAACAATCTAACCCACGCTGAGCAATAATTTGTACAAAGCATAAACTGATAATCATTTGGGATTATTGTCTTATATACGGCATTTTCATTGAGAAAAGTCAGAATTCTCATCCCATGTCCCTTTTGCCATAACCAATAACTAGACCAGTATTAGAAATGGATTTCTCTCACGTCCTCGACTTAAGCTCCTCCGTTGGAGCATACATTCGCAACGCAAAATTTTCTTCTCCAGCAAAGGTGTTATGAGCCCGCGTGATTGATTGACTAGCGCGATTAAAGAGCTAAAATCGTCGAATTAGGAATGGATTAACCCGCTTGCTTTGCACCAAAGCAAAATTGTAGCAAATAAAAGTGGTTTGCCTTTTCAATTAACTATAATTACAGCAATATACAGCAACGAAAAAACCAATAAACGAATGAATTAATCAATCTGGTAGCCTAAATGTCATCGTTTCAATCTGTCTCCACTTCCCTCACACCAGCGTCGAGCAGGACGACGTGGACGGATCGTAGAGAGCCGGGACCAGGTACTTTCTCCCGTTCACGCCGTGCGCGTTGTAGCTCGCCCTCGTCGCCTCATCCACCAGCAAGTTCCCAGCGTAGCCTGGGTACGCCCCATTGCCGTAGATCCCGGTGCACGCCGACGCCGCCTCCAGCGACGCCCCCGCCTCGCTCTGGTAGTACCCGTTCGAGAACGGGTTCGTGGCTGTCCCGGCGAGGAGGCCTGCCAGGTTGATCACCATCCCGTCGACGCCGACGTCGCCGTTGGGCGCCACCAGCGGCGGGCTCTGCGGGCCGTACTGGGGCTGGTGGAACGGCCACGCGCACTGCCCCGGGCACTGTGTCTCCGAGTTGCCCACCCAAATGTAAGGGAACCTGGAGCTCTTGCCGTTGACCTTGACGGAACCGATGGCGGAGTCGTGGGAGCCGCACCGGCTCATGCAGAATCCCTCGACGGCCACGTCGGAGGAGGTGAGCACGACGTTGACGGCGTTCTGCTGCTCGCCCCGGGACGCAAGCTCGACGAGGTGCTTGCTCGTGAGGGACTTCCCGAGGGAATAGCTCTCGTCGAGGACTTGCCTCCCGAGCGAGAGCGTGAGTGAAGGCGTGGGCCTCTTGGAGGACGAGAGGTGGTAATACTTATCGACCGTCTTCCACCACTGGGAGACGGAAGGAGGGGCCTGAGCCAAAGAAGGGTCGGAGGAGAGAGAGGTGACGAAGTCGGAGACGATGGTGCGCTGGGAGGGCTTGAAGCGGCCGTACCAGATGAGGTTGACGGAGATCTTGCCGGAGAGGAGAGGGCCATTGTGGTACTTCATGGGCGGGGACTGGTCTTGGACCAGCTCGGCCAGCCTCCTGGTGGCGGAGGCCATCTGGAGGAGGCAGAGGACGAGGAATAGCTTTGGAAGAGCTGTCTTAGAAGCGAAGAAGAAGAAGAAGAAGAATGCCATCGTAGCTAAGTTTTGGCTGAGGCTGAGGAAAGAGGAAAGGTGAAAGCTGAGGTAGCTTCTCGCTTTGTTGAAATTGTGGGTTGTGTCGAAGCGAGGAGGAGTACTTATACAAGGGCGGGATGAGGGTGATGCTTCGATTATTTTATTCTACGACTATATAATATAATAATAAATAGATATGAAGTTGGGGACGTAGAAGTGGGGTTAAAGTGCCGGAACCTGCCTGGAAAAAGACAGGAGGGCAGCTCATGAATGTAATAATTTAATTTGGAGGAGATGATGTGGTATTGCCATTCCCAGTTGCATCTTCACCAGCAAGATTAACAAATGACAACTGGTGCTCGACTACGCGTTCAATCATCATTGCATTTACGCTGTTAGGACGACTTTTTCAGAGGTGGTCAATGGTACTCCATCATATCCATATTGGAGGCCCCTGCTGGGCCACACTCGCGAGTTTTGCGCTACGTGGCGGTCTTGGTTTTTTTTTTCTTTACCAATAGTGGCCTTGGTTGACCAATGATAAATATATGGGATGAGTAAAGTGAAAGGGATAATGTAATGCGTGGGAATTGAGTGGTGTGACCAAAAGCTTTGGTTTGTCCTAAAATCACCTAAACTCTGGCACTAGCATATGACACGTCATCCATATTATTCATAACTGAGCACATGCAGCAAAATAAACAAATAAAATAAAATAAGGTTACAAGAGAAGCATAGGTGGGTGGAAATGGTCTCGAAGCAGTTGCATGTCCATGGAAGTGGCATGATGAGGCGAGGGCCACCAAAGGCAGTCGAGCCATTCAAAGTGTGCCAGAATCAACACGAGACCACTTGATCTAGGCATAACCTGCATGGGACCTGCAACTTTCAAAGGATGAGATTGAGTGGGCTAATAGGATTGAGGTGCACTCAAGAGTTTTCCTAAATGGTGATGGTTGGAGGTGGAGGATATCGAGTGTTGGCTGAAGGCTTCAGTGGCGTGCCGTCGGTAGGCTTGGGCAAATGGTTAGAGAGAGCATAGTTTTGTTTTTGTTTTTGTTTTTTTTTTGCAAGGCTAAAATCTTACATACTTGAATTCAATGAAACTTTCAGAAGTAATTGTGTTCAAATTGGTTTGAATTACACAAAAAACTTTGAGACTTTGAGTCAAAGTGTTTAACTCAATCCATGATCCAATTGAGATTTTGTTATACTCAAAGGTATAAATCTAAATAGGATCTCCCAAGGTCAACTTGTATTCTTTTCTCGAACCAAGATCCAATCGGGTTTTTGCCCAATTTCAATTTTTATGGTTCAGCTCTTTAGTAAAAAAATTCAAGGTAATGGATCGCAAAAGGGCCCACACGGTGAATATTTCTATATAGGAAAAACATGCATATACAAAACCCCCCATTAAGAAGATTGCCCAAGATAGAACACACAGGTCTGATTAATCTGATGGGTGGAAGTGAGAAAGAGAAGGTCGATTGGAGCCCTTAGGAGTAGCTGAGCGAAAGAAATGAAGGTAGATTTGGGTGATGACGATGAAGGAGAGGGGGAAGGTGAGAGGATGGTGGTGAGGAGAGAATGGTGAAGTAAAGGCAAGAGAGGCCAACTTGATTTGACACATTTGCTTGTTAATGAATTGTTTTCGTTGGCAAAAAGTCAAAACTCTCGGTCCAACAATTATACATTTCATTACAGGGCATTAACAGCTAAGGGAAAAACAAGACTCTTGTTTTGACCGGGAGAACGAAACCAATCAGTGGCCTGCCTCTTGGGTCGCGAGATGGAGACACGCTAGTTGGTGGTGGCGGTGGAGCTAATTGTCAAGGATGGGCGTGTTAGCTAAGTGCGAATCCACATTTTTTTATAGGTTTAGCAACGCAGCTCTTTTGAGCATGCCATGTCATGCCATGGATCTCATGTCCAAATTTCGATGTCTATCATTAATCGACACAAATTTTCCTGAAAATTATAGACATTGTTAACAATTATTGCAACGGCGGATTTAGAGATATGCATATATCTTTTAGTAATATTTAGGAAATTATTTCTGATTTTTTTTAATCTATTTTGATTGTGCATATCTAATCCCTTTTCCTTACCTAGTCATCTATTAAAGTCTATAAATAGACTCTTCATGTGCTATTTTCTATAAATGGAACTATATAAAGAACTTCCTCAAATCTATATTCTGCATTATCATTTTAGGTTAATATCATGAAAAACTCCAAATTAGTACACTATAACAGATTTACCCTCAATTAATTTTTTTACCATTAAAAATCCCAAAATTATACACCAATGATAAATTTATCCAAATTTAATTTTTTGATTATAAAAACCCCAAATTGATATATTTATGACAAATTTATCTTCGTTAATTTCTATTAAATTGGATTAATATCAAGAAGAATCATAAACTGATACATCTGTGACAAACGAATAGTAAAATCTTAAGATGGTACACCTGTCAACTACCACATGTCATTTAACTCAGTAATTTAATGGTAAAATTTAACAAAAAACTATCAAAGAGTAAATTTATTACATCTATAATAATCTGGGGTTTTTTCATTTTTAACTTGGTATTAAAACCTCTTTGCTAGGGCAACCCTAGTACACTAGGTACACTTTGCACCGATGCACCCATGCCCCCCAAGCACCCTAATGCACACCCAAATAAATCATCCATTCCCACCACTCAACAGTCAACAGTTTTCACTTCGTGCATACAAGTCTAATTTGAGGAAGCACTTAATCCAATCCATTCCACACCAATCGTGTCGGCTACATTGCCCAATTGAACCTTTATCACTAAAGCGGCTTTTTCTTCGATGGTCGTTGGAGAGGTCACATCACTTAGTAACTATTTTCCCAAGCCAATCATATAAGTCGCCTGATGTTGTGACACTAGCCTATTAGCCATATCACTTAATTATTATTTTGCAAGCTAACTGCTTTAGTAGCTAGCATTTTGCCCTCCAATTCTCAACCTCTCACGCATTGTTTCGAAAAGTCAAAACCACCATCAAACTTCCTCCCTCAAACTAGCTAGATTTGGAAGTTTCACCACAAACAACGTCAGAAGCCACCTCATTCGCCACATCTCAATCGCTAGACGCGATTTAATTTGATTTCAAACTCAAATTGAATTAGTCATTGTGAGTTTGAAAATGGATGTTAGAGACATGTGTCACGGCTCAAAAGTTAGCATGTCCAAGAGGTTTCCATGGCACGGGCGTGACACGTTGATGACCCTCGGCCTATGTTCCCGAGATGTAGAGTATTCTCCTAGGGGCGGGTGATACTGTATTTGTACGCATACGATATAAATGCGAGTAGCTGGTAGTTGGCAATAAATACTGGTAGTTGGTAGATGGGGAGGTGCAATCTCCACCGTTAGATCTGAGGGAGATCTACGGATACGGTTTGCCTTATACTTATATATAAATGGGTCTCCTCCCTCATTGTATTCTCATTCACAAGCAATACAAAATCCAGAGCTTCTCTCTCTAAGAGTTTCTCTCTCTACATACGAGTCTTGTGAGTCGAGTGGGAAAGGCTGCTTAGGGGTAAAACCTTAAGGCCGCACGGGTGAATCGAGGATCGATCGAGAGTTGATCGATCGGCCCGTGACAAGTGGTATCAGAGCTGATTTGTGATCCAAGCACAAGTGCAATGGCTGATCCACGATCTAATAAGGCGTTGGTCCTGGGTGGTGACTGCGCTGATCGTGGGCGGAACGCCGAGAAGGGCGGTGCCAAGGGGAAGAAGACCCGTGGTGGTTCGAAGGATCCGACGGGGGATCTTGCACAACGGATGGCGAAGCTAGAGTTGTTTGTCTCCGATGTCCAAGGATCGGTCGATGACCTGACCCAGACCGTGGACGGAGTTGACGCCGGAATGGAGGAGCTGGTTGCGGATATGCAAGAGCTCAAGACCGGCATGGGAGAACTCCGCCACGAGTTGCTGGGGACCCTACAGGAGGAACTCGCACAACGGTACGAACCCTTGGAGGCCACAATGGCGGCCATGCGCGCGGAGATAGCGGAGCTTACGGGTAAGCTCGCTGAAGCACAAGCTGCACACGTGAACGGTGTCATCACGGTGCAAGGTCCACGGGTGGACACGCTGAAGCCGAAGGAATTCCGGGGCTCGCGGGTGGCCAAGGACGTGGACAACTTCCTATGGTACATGGAGCGGTACTTCCAGGCCATGGGAATCAACGACGACCAAACACGGGTAAACATTGCATCTATGTACTTAGCGGATAGTGCTTTGTTGTGGTGGCGTCGTCGGTCGGATGATAGGTGCGGGAATCCTATCGCAACCTGGGTTGGTTTCGTCAAAGAGTTCCGACGGAACTACTTTCCCGCTTATGCGGAGGAGGAAGCTCGTGACGAGCTGAAGCGTCTCGAGCAGAAGGGTGGTGTGCGTGACTACATCAACCGGTTCTCGGAGTTGCTACTCCAAATCCCCTCGATGAATGAAGTCGAAGCGTTTCACCAGTTCATGGGCGGTCTCAAGCCATGGACAAAGCAAGAGTTGAAGCGGTACAACGTGGGAGATCTCACTACGGCCATGACCGTAGCCGAGTCGCTCGTGGATTACAAGGCATCGCCTTCCACATCCTGACCGGACACCCATCCAAGGGACAAAGGCACTGGTGGGGGAGATCGGGGTAGATTCAACAATCGCCCGACTAGAGCTAGACCGCCGAATGGTCCTCATCCTCATCGGGCTAATGCGGGTCAAAATGGAGGTGGGCAAAGGAAGGTACGTTCCTATAGCTGTTTCTTTTGCGACGGTCCACACATGGCGCGGGATTGCCCGAACAAGGTCAAGCTGGCTACTCTTTGCAAAGAGAACGAGCCTAGGGAGGAAGCGCGGTTGGGATCGCTGCGGCTCCTTAGCACGATCAAGGCCAAGAAGGCGAAGGAGCCTAAGGGCTTGATGTTCGCGGACGTGAAGATCGGAGTGACCACGATGAGTGCACTCGTGGACACGGGAGCATCCGACATCTTCATCTCGGAGGAAGCCGCAAGGAAACTTAACCTACGGGTTGAGAAAGGAGCCGGTTGGCTCAAGACCGTGAACTCAAAGGAAGTCCTTGCGATCGGGGTTGCAAGGGACGTGGAGCTACAACTCGGCTCATGGAGAGGCAAGGAGACTCTAGAGGTAATTCCGCTTGACGACTACGATATTGTCATTGGAATTAAATTCCTAGATAGGATCCATGCTGTTGTAGTTCCCTTTGCAGAATGTATATGCGTATTGGACAAGAATAGTCAATGCATGATTCCGGTCCATCGGGAGTCGGATCGTGATCGGAAGATGATCTCGGCCATGCGACTCACCAAAGGAGCAAGGAGGGGCGAAGTGACCTTCCTGGCAGCCTTGAAGATCGAGGACGACAAGGGTGAAGGAAAGGAAGTCCCGACGGAAGCAATCCAAGTCCTCGACTCGTTCAAGGATGTCATGCCTTCGGAGCTACCGAAGAAGCTGCCACCCAAGAGGGAGGTGGATCACCGGATCGAGCTAGTGCCTGATGCTCGACCGCCTTCCATGGCGCCTTACCGTATGGCGCCACCCGAATTGGAAGAGTTGAGGAGGCAACTCAAGGAGCTGCTCGATGCGGGCTATATACGGCCGTCTAAAGCCCCGTTCGGTGCGCCGGTCCTGTTCCAAAAGAAGCACGATGGGTCACTCCGGATGTGCATCGACTACCGGGCGCTGAATAAGCTGACCGTGAAGAACAAGTACCCGATCCCGCTCATTGCGGATCTCTTTGATCAACTTGGGGGAGCTAAGTAGTTCACCAAGCTAGATCTCCAATCGGGCTACTACTAAGTTCGGATCGCCGAAGGGGACGAGCCGAAGACAGCCTGCGTGACGCGGTATAGATCCTACGAGTTCCTGGTTATGCCGTTCGGCCTGACCAACGCTCCGGCCACCTTTCGCACAATGATGAACAAGGTACTCCACCCTTTCCTAGATAGGTTCGTTGTGGTTTACCTAGACGATATTGTGATTTATAGCCGAACGTTGGAAGAGCATGTCGAGCACATAAGGCAGGTCTTCCAAACCTTGCGCGAGAACAAGTTGTACGTTAAGCGTGAGAAGTGTGCCTTTGCCCAAGAAGAAGTTCCGTTCTTGGGGCACATCGTCGGAGGTGGACGTGTGTGGATGGACAAGACAAAGATTCAATCGATCGTCGAATGGGAGCCGCCGACGAAGGTACCTGCGTTGAGGTCGTTCTTGGGCCTCATCAACTACTACCGACGGTTCGTGCGGAGTTATTCAAGCATCACCGTGCCACTCACGGACCTACTAAAGAAGGACAAAGCATGGGAGTGAACAGATCGATGCCAAAGAGCCTTCGATCGATTGAAGACCGCCATGACCGAGGAGCCGGTGTTGGCATTGCCCGACCACACCAAACCTTACGAGGTAGAGACGGACGCATCGGACTATGCAATCGGTGGCATTCTTATGCAGGATGGACATCCGGTGGCGTTCGAGTCCCGAAAGCTGAACGACACCAAGCGTTGATACACCGTCCAAGAGAAGGAGATGACCGCGGTGGTGCATTGCCTTCGGACATGGAGACACTACATCCTGGGATCAAAGTTCGTCGTGAAGACGGACAACGTGGCCACGAGTTACTTCCAGACCCAAAAGAAGTTGAGTCTGAAGCAAGCTCGATGGCAGGATTTTCTGGCAGAGTTCGACTACGCGCTGGAGTACAAGCCGGGGAAGGCCAACTCCGTGGCAGACGTGTTGAGTCGAAAGGCGGAATTAATGAGCCACACGTTGAGTCGACCGAGCTGTCCTTGGATCGACCGCATCAAAGAAGGGCTGGAGCATGATCCAAGAGCCCAAGCTCTCATCGGGTACGCTAGGGAAGGTAAGACTCGACAGTTTTGGTGTGAGAACGAGCTTCTCTACACCAAGGGAAGGCGGTTGTACGTGCCCTTCTATGGGAAGTTGAGGAAGGAAATCTTGCGCGAGTGCCACGACTCAAAGTGGGCGGGTCATCCAGGGATCCACGGCACGTTAGCCCTCGTCGAAGATCGCTCGTACTGGCCTCAAATGCGGGACGACGTGGAGGCATATGTGAAGACTTTTCTGGTATGCCAATAAGACAAGCTGGAGCAACGGTCGTCGCGGGGTTTGCTGGAGCCACTTCCCGTCCCTTCTCGTCCATGGGAAAGCCTTTTCATGGACTTCATCGTCAACCTACCGAAGTCCGAAGGGTGCCAGACTCTAATGGTGGTGGTTGATCGGTTCTCAAAGTATGCAACATTTGTGCCTGCGACAAAGGATTGCCCGGCCGAGGAAGCGGCCAAGCTGTTCATGAAACATGTGGTGAAGTACTGGGGCGTGCCGCAAACGATCGTGAGCGATCGGGATCCCCGCTTCACGGGACGTTTCTGGTCCGAGTTGTTCAAGCTGCTGGGGTCGGAGCTGAACATGTCAACGAGTTTGCATCCCCAAACCGACGGTCAGACGGAGCGGGTCAATGCACTCTTGGAGATTTACCTCCGACACTACGTGAGCACGACGCAAGTGAATTGGGCGAAGCTGATCGACGTAGCCCAGTTCTCCTACAACTTGCAACGGAGCGAGTCAACCGGCCAGAGTCCGTTCGAGGTTGCAACTGGACAGCAACCGAACACCCCGAGCATGATTGCTTCAGGTTACCGGGGGAGTAGTCCGCCAGCGTACAAGTTCGCCAAGAACATGCAAGAAGAGGCGGACTTGGCACGAGCATGTCTACACAAAGCCTCCAAGCGCATGAAGAAATGGGCGGATAAGAAGCGACGGCACGTGGAGTTCCAAGTTGGAGACCAAGTGTTGGCCAAGCTGCACGTAGTTCTTCGATACAAGGACGTGCACAAGGGGTTGATCCGTCACTACGAGGGGCCATTTCGAGTGCTACAACGGGTTGGGAAGGTCGCATACAAACTGGAGCTACCACCAAAGCTCAAGGTGCATCCGGTGTTCCATGTAAGTATGCTCAAACTTTTTCAAGTTGATAAGGAAGACCCGGATCGAGGGGAGTCACAACGAGCGCCGCTCGGGGCAAAGACCTCGTATGATCGAGAAGTCGAGAGCATTTTGGCGGATCGAGTCATACAGAAGAGATATTGTGCGGCCAAGCGTGAGTATTTGATCCGATGGAAGGGTCTTCCGGAGAGCGAAGCCGCTTGGGAGCCCGAGGAGAGTCTTTGGCGCTTCAAGAAAGAGATAGAAGATTTTCATGCGAAGACGCGACAAGGGCGTCGCTTGATTAGGTGGGGGAGAATGTCACGGCCCGAAAGTTAGCATGTCCAAGAGGTTTCCATGGCACGGGCGTGACACGTTGATGACCCTCAGCCTATGTTCCCGAGATGTAGAGTATTCTCCTAGGGGCGGGTGATACTGTATTTGTACGCATACGATATAAATGCGAGTAGCTGGTAGTTGGCAATAAATGCTGGTAGTTGGTAGATGGGGAGGTGCAATCTCCACCGTTAGATCTGAGTGAGATCTACAAATACGGTTTGCCTTATACTTGTATATAAATGGGTCTCCTCCCTCATTGTATTCTCATTCACAAGCAATACAAAATCCAGAGCTTCTCTCTCTTAGAGTTTCTCTCTCTACATACGAGTCTTGTGAGTCGAGTGGGAAAGGCTGCTTAGGGGTAAAACCTTAAGGCCGCACAGGTGAATCGAGGATCGATCGAGAGTTGATCGATCGGCCCGTGACACATGTCGATATCTTCTAGAGATATTTAGGATATTTTCTCTAATTTTCTATATCTATTTTAATAATACATATCTAATATAGTATCCTTAAATAATCATTTATAAAAGTTAATATATAAGCTCTCTATTATTATTTCTTGACTGGTAAATTGAAGGAGTATGATGTAATGATGGGCTTCATCCAATGATTAATGTAAGTGACTAGTTGCTTAACTATGGTATGATAGAAGCTCCCACCTCAAGTTTAGTTATGTATAAGATTAATTTACATGAATATAAGAAAGTTAGCCGTGGTCTAGCTACATTTGTAACAAATGACTCAATTTAGATCTATCTCCCTAGGGGTCTGTGAGGAGCATCGCACCTTGTCCCTTAGAACCTATATATAACAGCTTAACTATTTTCACGACGATGAGCACCTAATAGGAGTAATTTGAATAAACCATAAAGTTATAGTCATTTGGGGTTGCTGTTAAGTTAAATAACGTTCGTGTTATATGCAGCATTTTCACTTAGAAAAGTGAGAGTTCTCATCCCATGTGCCTTTTGCCATAACCAATGACTTACGCCAGTATTAATAATGGATTTCTCACGTTCCCTCGAACTAAGCCCCTCCATCTGTTCCCCCAAAAACTAAATGAGTAATTAGAGCATACATTCACTACATAATTATCTTTTCTTCCAGAAATGGTGTAATTAGCCCGCTCGGTTTATTGATTTCTGTGAGTGAAGAGCTGAACTCCTCAGATTAAAGAGTGGATTTAGTCCGGTTGCTTTTGAATGGCTCATGTAATTGTAGCAAATAAAAGTGATTTGCCTTCTCCATTAAATATAATGACAATAATATAGACCAACTACAAAACCAATAAAAAATGAATGAATTAATCTGGGAGCTTAAACGTCATCATTTCTATCTGTCGCCACTTCCCTCACACCAGAGTCGAACACGACGACGTGGACGGATCGTAGAGAGCCGGGACCAGGTACTTTCTCCCGTTCACGCCGTGCGCGTTGTAGCTCGCCCCCGTCGCCTCCTCCACCAGCAAGTTCCCGGCGTAGCCCGGGTATGCCCCGTTGCCGTAGATCCCGGTGCATGCTGACGCCGCCTCCAGCGACGCCCCCGCCTCGCCCTGGTAGTACCCGTTCGAGAACGGGTTCGTGGCGGTCCCGGCGAGGAGGCCTGCCAGGTTGATCACCATCCCGTCGACGCCGACGTCGCCGTTGGGTGCCACCAGTGGCGGGCTCTGCGGGCCGTACAGGGGCTGGTGGAACGGCCACGCGCACTGCCCGGCGCACTGCGTCTCCGAGTTGCCCACCCAGATGTACGCGAACCTCGAGCTCCTGCCGTTGACCTTAACGGAACCGACGGCGGAGTCGTGGGAGCCGCACCGGCTCATGCAGAATCCCTCGACGGCCACGTCGGATGAGGTGAGAACGACGTTGATAGCGTTCCGCTGTTCGCCTCGGGATGCGAGCTCGACGAGGTGCTTGCTCGTGAGGGACTTCCCGAGGGAGTAGCTCTCGTCGAGGACTTGCCTCCCGAGCGAGAGCGTGAGAGATGAAGTGTGCCTCTTGGAGGAGGAGAGGTGGTAGTACTTGTCGACCGTCTTCCACCACTGGGAGACGGAAGGAGGGGCCTGAACCAAAGAAGGGTCGGAAGAGAGGGAGGTGACGAAGTCGGAGACGATGGTGCGCTGGGAAGGCTTGAAGCGGCCGTACCAGATGAGGTTGACGGAGATCTTGCCGGAGAGGAGAGGGCCATTGTGGTACTTCATGGGCGGGGACTGGTCTTGGACCAGCTCGGCCAGCCTCCTGGTGGCGGAGGCCATCTGGAGGAGGCAGAGGGCGAGGAAGAGCTTTGGAAGAGCTGTCTTAGAAGCGAAGAACGATGCCATTGTAGCTGAGCTTAGGGCTGAGACTGAGGAAAGAGGAAAGGAGAAAGCTGAGGTAGCTTCTCGCTTTGTTTAAGTTGTGAATTGTGTCGAAGCGAGAAGTAGTATTTATACAAGGGTTGGATGAGGGTGATGCTTCGATTATTTTATTTTTCGACTATATAATATAATAATAAGTATGAGGGTGGAACGAGAAGTGGGGTTAGAGTGGCTGAACCTGCATGGAAAGAGACAAAAGGAGGGCAGCTCATGAGTGTAATTATTAAATTTCGAGGAGATGGCGATGGTCTTGCAATTCCTAGTTGCATCTTCCCCAGCAAGATTGACAAAAGGCTAGGAGTGCTCGACTACATGTCCCATCATCATTCACGCTCTTAGTACAACTTTTCAAGTAACCAATCACAAAAAAAAAAAAAAAAAAAAAAAAAGATAACGCTTTACACACCTATTGTAATTGATGTTTTCATATCGAATTTTCTTATAAATTTTCTCATTTAAACTCATGTCGTTAAAATGTCCTACCCAACAATTTAAATTGATAGGCAAAAGGAATTTACGTGCAGCGAAAGTGGACGCGCGAGAGAAAGAGAGGGACTTTCCGCACGTAATCCCGACTAAAGAAGAGTCTTTTTTTTTTTAAACTAATGACCTGCGAGCTGAAATTCAAACAAAAGGTGGGCAAGTGGATCCAGCTCAGCTCCAGCCAAATGGACGAAACTGCCCTCACGCAGATCATTCCCAATTTCCCATTCGCCTCGGGGAAGGGCAGCCAGGGGGAAATGTAGGTTAGGGAGACGTTAGGGAGGGAGGCGTGGGCAGGGCAGTGCCCACTGTCCGCAGTACCAGTCCAGGCTGGAAGTTTGAAACTACTCCCCTTTTAATTTATGGGAAAGCGCGGACCGAGAGCACGGGCCACCAGCTGGCGGTCAGCGAGTGGCCCCAGAGTATCCGAGGTCGAGGACGGGAAGAGGGTGGGGCCCACGTGCCCTGCCGATGACGCCGCTCCGCTTCGCCATCGGCCCTCCACATAACCCTCGTGAAGCTTTTTGGCGGAACCGACTTTAATACGACGCCGTCTGGTCACCCCCACCCCCGCGGAGTTCCAGCTGGTGCAAGCTCACGGCCTAACGCGTCACAGCTGCTTTTGGTGCTCTGGCCCTATTGCTTTTTCCCAAAATATTGGCAGCTTTGTTTTACTTTCTTTTTTATGGGAGAATTTCGATGACCGATTTCGCATACGTAACTTGTGCAATGAATGCGACAGTCCCTTCTCTCGAGGAATTAAGAAATCGATTCCGGACTTCAAAAATTCATTACAAATATTATAATGCGAAATCCAATTAAATAATAAAGAACCGTACATGATTTTTTTTTTGATCGAAAAAGCTTCATTAAATAATAAAGAACCGTACATGATTGATCGTCTCAATTTGTTCTGCCCTTTAAACGTTTGCAATGATCGAAGTACTTAGGAAACTCGAGCTGTAGTTATCCTAGATGAGTACGTTGAGTAGGGTGTGCACATTTTTCGGGCCCTCTAAAGTTACATAATTACATGCTGGGAGACTCTTCTTATTTTTTAATTAATGCGGAGCGCCTCCTTGAATTCAGCTTATGGACCCTACGAACGAGAGTGGCTCTTTTTTTTTCCACGATGGAGACAAATTCGAGCTTTCCTTCGCGGTCTCTCTCATAAATTGCCCAATGCCAACCATTTCCTTTGTTTTTATGCGCGAAGCAGTTTTGATTTCCCGGCCTCTTTCGAAGCTAGGACAGCCCCGTCGTCGCTGTTAACTATTTGTACTAGGGGGGACCAGTGCACGCAGAATTCGGGCGGCGTCCGACCTAGAGGCTCATAAATTGATCGGTCCAAGGGCTATGTAGGGCTAGGATTTGAAATCGTGCGTGTTAATACAATGGAATGATAAGATTTTAGGAAGGAGCTCGATTTGGTAACTGGGCCTGGCCTGTTCAGTACGAAAAAGATTGATGTGGACAAAGCATATGGGCATTGTGTCCGAGCACATTTAGGGCTAAAATCCACCGTCGAGGAAGTTTCTGTATTTGCAGCTCCTTCAAATTAATGGGTGGCGGGACTTAAAATGCACGTGTAATTTGTGTTTTAAAAGTTTTATATCAGAGAATTAGCGTGGCATAAAGTAGTTGATATATTTTAATTGGGATCCAATTGGAGATGTTGGTGGGTTCAAACTTGACTTTTTATTGGCGATCATCCCAAATAAAGGCATCGGACTTTAATGTTGTGAATATCTTTTTCAAGCAAGCAACGTGGTGTGTTTCGATGTTTTGAATATCTTGAGGAAGATATATGGTGACCAACATAGGTTTTCAAGTGATGGGCATCGTAGTGTAACAGTGCAGCCCTAAATGGCAGATTTCAAGGCTTAGTCTAGAGAAAATGACCAAGGATGATGCGGGATGATACTTGGATTAAGAGGGAGCAAAGAATCTTAACATTGAGCTTACACATGAGGGGAAAATTGTTAAAATGTATGTAAAATATGTGTTAGAAAAGTATCACCTTAGAGAATTGGTGTAGTGTGAAACAATTATTATATCCTAATTTACCAATAATTTATTAGTTTAAACTGTTAAGTGAATGTAAGTCTAATTAGATATATTAACAAGTTTGAATTTGAGCTTCCTCTCGGCGATCTTCCCTAATAAAGGTATTGAACTTCTACCGCACACTCCTGACATGAGAACGCCTTATGGTAAAGAACTCCAAATGCCCAAATTCCAAGGTCTTCAACAGAAAATCATAGATTTTGCAGAAAATAGTTCCTGGAACTAGTGATTCGTGTACAAAACAATCAAGTTCTAAAAGATTTAGGTAGTATAATCAAACCTTAGTTCTCACATAAAGTTACTTCTGAATCTTTTCGTTCAAAATTGTCAATATGATAGCCTTACGGGTACCACACAAGTAAGTCTGGACCAATTTGATAATTGTACATTCAAGATTTTTTTCTCTTGCAAGATACGTCAATAGACTGGTGCAGAACTATGATGTCTCATAATACACTTCCGTGCTCTCATCATCAATTATAGAGTTTGTTAAGGTCTAACGATATAGACTTAGAGTTGGAAAATTCTTAGGCGGTGAGCTGGATTTTCGAGAGTCGGTAAAATTTTTTGCTACTACGCAACCTTTTTCCAGGTGAGCAAAGGCGATTTCTCAAGTCCGAGTTTATTTTCGCTGAGTCCATACGGAATGACTAGCTAGTGCAAATTGCAGCTTCTATAATGCTTAAGGCCTAATCATGGGTTCATGAAAGCAAGCCAAAATTAATCGACAATATCGAGAAAAAAAAAGAAGAAAAAAGAAGCTATGTTGCCACGATTCATTTGGATAAACATAAGATATGCCCTTGATTGTGATTCACTACTTTATCCATGAATATAAATCAAGTGGAGACATGTCGATCATCTCGTTCGATCGCAGCGGATCTCGGGTCTTGTGGGCTGTTACCGCTTGTCACCAGGCTGCTGGGTAGCCCGTGAGCAATGCTAATCAATGCACGGACGCCCCCGTAATTGAAAAAAAGGCGACAGATGATGCTTTGTCAAAGGTTCGACGCAGATGCTTTGTCCTTTCAAAAGAGCAAGTGGCCTCATAAAACAACGTCTGGTTTTCATCAACTACTGCTTCAGCTAGCTAGCTATATATCTACCACCATTTGACCATATTAAACTAGGGCCTAATTAGTTCACGAGCCGAATAGTGCGGGATCGGGTAGTTTAATCATCCAAGTCTATCCGAAACTCCTAACATTCACGGGACATGCAAGCTCGGACTGTTCTATTCTGGCGTCCAAATCGACCAGTGCAAGAAATGATCTTGGCAAGTGGCCCGCATGCAATGACCTAAATACCCGCCCGAAAGGGAATCAAACCTTAATCTTCTGGGCATCGTGCGTGTTTATTGGTGTATTCTGTTTTCCCCGGACACGCCTCTCTTGCTTCGCACAAGCAGACAACACAGAAATCGATCGATTAGATTTGATGTGTTGGGGGGGGACTAGGAGAGGAGCTAACTTTTGACTTTGCTTTTTGAATGAGGGCATGGATTCTTTCTGTCTGGAGTCTTCATGGATCCTAGCTGTAGTTGTCTCCATGTTTAAGTTTGTTTGACGATTCCTGCTTATTTTATGCAGGATATCTTAGTCTCTCTTTTGCGACCGAGGAACTTTCGTTGGGGGGTCATCCTAATCTTTAAGAATGCATCATTTGTTTGACCACTCGCCCTGATGAGAACGATCATTCAACGACGAGCCATGCATGGAGCGCGAACGTGGCGTGCCAATCTTTCGTTAGGGTTTTAATAAGTCTTGGCCACCAACTATACCATAATCCTCCCCAATAACGCTTTAGGTTAATCAAGAAAAACATCCGAATCTTGCGTTGCGTTCTCATGGGTCTTTTCCTCTCCTCGTGTTCGATCGGTAACGAACGGTTTTCGGCATTGAATATGAATGGGCAGCTCACTTAATCTTCTTGGGATGTCAATAGAAAAATGAAGTTTGAAGAGATCGAACAAAGCCAGCCTGGCTTGAGGGTGATGCATGAAGGCTTTTTGTAGCAATGCTTGCGGGCATGGTTACCTCCCGCAAAGTAGATCGCGGAATTGTTTAAGCTTGCACGAGCGGTATGCTTGAGACATGGTGTTATCCTTGCCAGCTTTTTGCTTTTCCTTTTTGTTCGTTCGTCTATTTTTTTCCATTATGGAAGAGAATCGATTAAAGTATGTGTAGTTCGTATAAGCTTTTGCATAATTTTTAGTTAGGAATTCATCTATTTGTATTGGGATTTTTTTTTTTTTTTGGCATTTATGCATATAGAAATTGGATTACTCGATCGGTGACATTAATTTTAGGAAACTATGCATATGTGGATAGAAACTTTAACTTGAAATTGGAATCTTGCAATTCTAGTAAATAGCTTCTTCTTTTTTATGAGAGAAAGAGAGAGAGAGAGAGTTTAATGGTTTTGATAAATTCATAATATTCTTTTGGTGACTTGTCTATATAAGGGCTCCAAACTCGATTATGAATGGGTTGATGATATACCCCGCACATGAATCGATATGTCTTCGATTACTAGGAACTATATAGATCGAACATAAGCACATCTCCCGTTTCAATGGCTAAGTTGTGGAGATGCGAGATGGTGCTCTAGGACATGAACTTAGGAAGCCAGAGCAGGGCATTCCACTTACACATGCAGAAGAAGCATATACCTTGAGTGGCGAATGGCGAAAGCATGTTCAGATTCTCGGGAGACGAGAGGGACGTGGACATGTCATGTGAGTCCCAGCAGGGATGGGAGAGGTTCGTGCTTTTGCTTGTGTCTCGGCATGGAAGGAAGGGGGAAAAAGGGCTTTTCTTTACGAATCCCATAGACGAGCCAATACAGTGAACTGCCATGGGGGGATAAATCCATTCAAAGCATCCTCCTCACCTAACCCTCCCTCCATATGGGCATCCAGATTCCTTTCCCTGCTCCCATCGAGCGCCTCGAACAACCCGCAAAGGCAAAATGAACCTGACGGGAGGGAAAATGATTAAAATTAAGAGTCCTTCAATCGAGAATAAAAACTATTTCTGGGAAACTTCTTCCAACTTTTTGATTTGAAGAATGATTATGTGATGATTTTTAATTTATTATGAGAAAAATACTAAATAATAAATTATTACAATATCTACTCGCTCAATAATTTGTGACTCATAAAATGTTGATAAAAAACTGTTACTCTTTTGATATTTAGATGACAAAAAATGTTTCAATGAAAACATTATGATACATTTGTTTGATAATTTAAGGAAAGTGATCTTCTTTTAAAAGTCATTTTTCCCTAATCTAAACTTGTTATTTTCAGTCAATGAAAAATGTTTTATGTAAATCGATTAGTCTTCCGTCATTCAAACATTGAAAATTCAAATAACAATTTTTTAGAAATGGTTTTGCTTCAAACAAATGAATCCCGATTTTATACATCTAAATGCTATTTATTAAGCATACTTGGTAACAAGTGTCCCGAACACTCATTAATAAACTATGAGTTTTGAGATAATTAATTAGGGGCATGGGATTCCTTCGACCGCGCGGTAAGTGCATCATTATAGTATTGGTAATTCTCACGTTTAATCACCCAACGAGTTAAAATCGTGTCGTCATCCTCATTCTATTCCTCCAAGTGTCAATAAAAAAATAGGGATTGTCGATTTACGTCCTATCCCAGAGGAAACGAGGGAAATGCCTAGGAAAGAACCTAAAACACGTGCAGCCCCAATAGCTCCAGCCGGGCAAATCCGGGCTTCCCCTAGCTTTGGAAACCGGGCTGAAAACCAGCAAAAGTTTTACGAAATTTACTACATTCCCTAATTCAATTTAAAATCTCAAATCATTAGTGGGGCATTATAATAATATATGCATAACTTTTTAGTACTCCTTTGATTAAGAAATGAAGGCTTGTAACAACAGAAGATGTGTCAGTCATACGAAGGATATCGTAATAAATATTTAGATATAAAATATATTTCGTGTTGAATTCTAATAATTTAAATTCTTAGAGTAAATGATCATGCACTTAATTTCCTAATGGGTTTAAACATTTTTTTTTATCTATAACAGTAGGAGAAAGCAGTGCGAAATAAAAAAACTTGAAAGTAAAGTTTGTTAAGGATTTAAATGCATACATTATTGAAAGACGCTTGAAAGAATTGTATTTGAATTCCAATATCATTTCATAGCACCATCCACTTATTATTTGGAAAAGCTTAATAATAACTATTGAGCTAATTAAAAGTATCCCAGAGACATGAATCCAATCGAAATTGAATTAGAAACTACAAGCCACTCCACATATATTAACTAATTTGGATATGAGCACTCATCAAAAGAACGAAAAATGAAAGGAATCGAATTTTGATAATGAGTAATAGGAAATCAAATCTGAAATAACCAAAACTCAATAAAGAAGACACGTTGTGACATTCCGTATCAACCCTAGTTAATTCACAGTTTTATGAGAAGAGAGAGAAAGAGCCCAAATCAACACGCCATGTCCATCCTCTTCCACCGAGCTAGTTACAAAATCAATTGCCCAGGGGAGTTGCTTGTGTAAAACATTTTTCACGCTCTGCCTTTCTGTGTAAAAAGTCAAAACTATGCAGAGAGATAAGATGGAGAGGGACGTGTGTAATAATGGCAGATGTGACCCTCCCCTTATCCTCTCTTTCCAGGTTCTCGTGATCCTGGAAACGCTTGCTCCGCGAAGCTGCCCACGAAAGCTACACATTTAACACCTCCCAGTCCCGGTTCATGAACTTCTCCTCCTATATATACTCTCCCCTCCTCCTCCATTCTTCATCACTCTCCAAACTCCAGTTCAAATCAATCTCCACCTCTCTCTCTCTCTCTCTCTCTGTCGCTCGCTCGCTCTGACCAGTTTCCGAAAATGGGTTCTCCTCTCTCGCTCCAATGTCTCGTCTTCTACGTTCTTCTTCTTCAACTGAGCTTAGCCAACCTCTGTTCCGGATCGAGGAAGCTTGCCGCCCTGTACCAGCCGCCTCCCATGGTGGCGAAGTACCACAACGGCCTCTTGCTCGACGGCGACCTCCGCGTCTCCATCCTCTGGTACGGCAAGTTCACGCCCGCCCAGAAGTCGATCGTCTCCGACTTCCTCCTCTCCCTCACTCCCCAGCAGACCCAACACCAGCCGCCGCCGTCGGTCCCCTCCGCCGCCAAGTGGTGGAGCACCGTCCAAATCTATCTGCAGAAGGCCGGCAAGAAACAGACCCGCGTCGCGTTGGCGAGCCAGCTCGACGACGAGAGCTGCTCCATGGGCAAATTGCTGAAGCGGGCTCAGATCACCGAGTTGGCCCAGAAACTCAGCTCGAGGCCCGGCGCCGGCGCCGGCGAGCTGGCCCTCGTCCTCACGGCCCAGGACGTCGCCGTCGAGAGCTTCTGCGTCAGCGGCTGCGGCACCCACGGCTCGGTCGGACGGCAGGCGTTCATCTGGGTCGGCGACTCGGCGAGCCAGTGCCCGGGGCAGTGCGCGTGGCCGTTCCACCAGCCGATCTATGGCCCGCAGTCGCCGCCGCTCGTCGCGCCGAACGGCGACGTCGGGGCCGACGGGATGGTGATCAACGTCGCGAGCCTCCTGGCCGGGACGGTGACGAACCCGTTCGGGGACGGGTACACGGCCGGCGCGCCCGGCGCCCCGACGGACGTGGCGTCGGCCTGCACGGGGAGCTTCGGGAAGGGGTCGTACCCAGGCTACGCCGGGGAGCTGCTGGTGGAGTCGGGGACGGGCGCGAGCTACAATGCGGAAGGGGTGAACGGGCGGAAGTACCTGTTGCCGGCGCTTTTTGACCCGACGAAATCGCAGTGTGCTACGGTGGTGTGAGAGAGATCCCTCTTGAGCCGACACGTGTCTTCCTGCTGTATAGAGACCTGCTCTGTTGTCCCATGTATATAATGATGTCATAATCGACCGCTTTATTTGATTTGTGTATGTCCGATTTTCGCCGTTATAATGGAATTGTCATTGCTATAATTTGCCATTTTGATGAATGTTAGCTTGGCATTACTAAGGACTGGAGGCTTATTTTCAAGGGGCGGCTTCCGATCTCCCCATAATTTAAACTACTGTTCTGATTTCGAAAAATTATCAAAAAATCAAATGGGGATTTCCGATATGTGGATGTGAAAAGTGTTTTTGTAGTTTCGGATTTAAGAAAAGTAAAGGACATGTGTCGGAAGGCCCCAACTAAGTAAATGGTAAAGTAAAGGTCATTTCGAATAGATCCTCAATTCTTCCGAGTAATGGACCTAGAATGTACATTAAGAAGGAAAACATGTACAATTGATCACTAAACTCACACTGTTTTCTTGAAGTTCTCGATTTTGTAATCTATGTCACCAAATCTTCAATCTTACAAGAATTTTTAAATTAAGTCCCTTTTGAGTTCCGGTTCCGAAAAATCGAAGATAACAAGTTTGTTGGTGTCGGCCTATATGATGTGAAGGGATTGGTTCAAACATGAGCAATTGATTGAGCACGAGGATGTATGGTGTGCAGTGTCCGTGACCAAACTACAAAAACAATAACCCGAACTAACCATTTATTTCACGGAAAATGAGTAAATGGGACGGGCAATATATGTAATGACTTCTCGGGCTTTCGGTCCACGAGAAATTAAACCAAGCCCAATTTGGATTTGGATCTGGTATGGCCCATCATAGCTAGCTCACATTGGACTCTGAAGTTTTGGTCCTTATCGTAGTCTAGAGAAATCAATTCTTTTCGTGAAAAAGCCCAATAGCACCGTGATCGAGAGGGGAGGAGGAGAGGTGGTTGTCCACGATAATAGTACGATGTTTTCTTCTAATAACGACGACTACCTATCACAAGTGAATGTTAAGTTTATGCTTATCTTATTTTTATAGTGTCGATTTTGAGTCTTTCGAATTTCTATATTACTTAATTTTCATTTGAAACGGTTTGTTGGACAATTTTTTTCCAAATTTTCCTCTTTTTTTTTGTCAATTTGATGATTTAAACCAATATAATCACTGTTAATGGTGTCGAGCTTTTCTTTTTCCCATTTATTAGCTAAAGTGAGAGCGAAATGGCAATACGCTTTAAAAAATTTAAGAAGAAATTCCACCCTAACCATTCTGAACATCCCGCAAACGGCACATGCTAGCTGGAAAAAAAAGGGCAAAAAAGAAGAGGTTCATGACAATTATAAAATCAAAGTCTGGGCAGAAAGCAAAATGTAAATTCTTAAAAACACGAGATTTAAAATGTACCCTTAGAATTTTTCACTTTAATATGATGCATGGAAAAATAAATTCCAAAATATTTTGAAAGGGTAAATTCAAATACAGTAAATTGATAAAAATAAAATAAAAATGAAAGTAGCCTCACGTGCCTGTTTAATTGTCGGGATCTGCCCATCAAGTTCAGCCTTTAGGGCTGACCGCCTTGTCCGGAAAGAGAGTCGTAGTAACACGTTGAAGGCAAGAGAAAGGGCAAACGACGAGTTGTCTTGTTTTGAAAGGAAAAATACCATCGGGTAGACAAATGTGCCATTGGGATGCCATGTTTAAGTCGATCAGGACGATGCATATCAAGAATCTTCATTTGATGTCTAAATTCACGGTACTCTAACAATGGCTTTTAATCAATATTTATGACCCTTTGCTAATTCATTCATTGAGTAAACAAATGTGCCATTGGGATTCCTCAGTGGTGAAAGTCACATTCCGATTATGTCATCAAGATCATACTCCTCGCAACAAAATGTCGTGCTTCCGAACCATTTAAACCGACTAGAACGCTTGTTACCTTACTTTGTCCTTCAATAAGTAAACTGGAATTTCAATCAATATATAACTGCTAAATCCATCCCTAAAGATAAAATTAAGTAAACAATTAAAAAGCAACTGTGACGAAAATACTAGTTGGGGCAACTGCGATGATCCATGAGATTCATTCTTGCATACATTCTAATTCACTATAGAACGCCCATGAGTTTACATGGCTTATATATATATATATATATATATGTATGTATGTATTATTATTTGTATGTATGTATTATTATTTCGCCGATTTCAGATTTCATAACGAAATATCTTTTACCAAGTGTTATGTTTTGGTTTTTATTTAAGGGGATTTAGGTTCTGTGCTAGTATTGCACAGAAAAGGTCAAATGCAAAAATAGATATAAATAGTAGTCTTAAATCTAATGAAATCATTCAGTACAAGCTCAAAACTAATGATGACAAGTGCCGGAATCTAATCAACGGCTTAATTCAAGCACCTTTCAATATACTAATGAAAACCTACTAAGATCAAATGAATCACTCAATGTTAAAGTCTGATCAATGGCGTTGAATGATAGAAACAACACTAGATGGTTTCGATGACATAACGTTAGAATTTAATTGATGACGCTAGACAATGGAAACAATATTGGGATGGCATTGCTCTTAGATGTGTTCGAGGACACAAAGTCGGAATCTAATCAATAATGCTGGACAATTGAAACAATACTGAGTAGATACCACTCCAAAATGGGTATGGGAACACAACGTTAGAATCTAATCGACGACGTTGGATAGTGGAAACAACTCCGGGTAGGTACTGCTCTTAGATGGATATGGGGACACAACATCAGATTCTAATCAACGACGTTGAACAATAGAAACGACATCGGATAGATATTGCTCCTAGATGAATATCAAGACACAACGTCAAAATCTAATTGATGCCGTTGGACGGTCGGATAGCACTGGAATCTAATCAATAGCACTACCTATAATATAGACACTCATTGGAATTGAATTAACGACAAAAAACTAAAACTATAGCTAAACTAAGCTACACAAAGATAACTAAATGATAACTAATCAATGTGTTGTTTGAGGCCCTTTGTTGGATGGTCTGTGGTATTTATAGGACAATTTGGTAACCCTCGGTTGGTTGATCCTTCCTTGAAAGTCGTTCCTAATTTCTCCCACGTTCTTTGCTTAACCACTTTATCCACATCTTGTTGTCTCCTGACTTGTTGACGATGCTCGCACGACTTGTTCAGCAAGTAATAATCATTCCTTTGATTTTGCATGCTCTTTTGAGCATTAACTATTACCGCTTAAAATCTCGATACCAATTTTATCTGAATTATATGTCCACGGTGATATCTCTTTGCCAGAACACATGGCAATCATCTGCCTTACCATCGAATCACGCATCTCCACTTGTAGGCCAATCGAAATCCAGCCCAAGGGTTCTTGAAGACCTTGGCTATTCTTTGTCTCTATGATTGATATGGGCTCAATTGTTGTTAATCATAACCGGCACGTGATAGCGATGATTATTTTGAATGTCAATCTCCCTTGTGACCGGCATGTTACGATAAAATTAACTTTGGGTATTAATAATTACTTATAAGGGCATAGATAAAAGTCAAATACCTCATCTTAGGGTAGTCGCAAGAGAGGAGATAGCTGGAGCCCGAGCTCGACCTAGACCGACCTAACTAATCTGACCCGTTTTCTCTACACATTGAAAGTCCATTCCATGTGTGTCCTTGTATTTCGGTAGAAATTCAAACTTGTCTACTTAAAGACGAGCACAACCCTCCGTGCAATAGAATCTTCATTTTCATTCGGAAATCGCGGAAGGCTTTTCGTAGCGATTGATGAAGATTTTTTTTTTTGGGTCGAGATTGATGAAGAATGGAAATGGTTGTTTTTCCTCCCTGCACCTAGCGTTGTACTGCCATCCTCACGACAAGAGAAGAAATAAAAAGGAAGTTAAAATTTTATTTTAACTCTTCCATATAAAATGTGCGAAAAATCGACTCCACATCTTTAAGTTAGTAGGTGACTCGTAGCCACACAGATTTGGAAACGCAAAACTTTGTGAATTTAATGAATCACATCGTATCAAGTTGTCGTGATTTTATGAATCTCATAAATGTTAGGTGAGCTGTTGTACAATAAAATTATAAAAAAAAAATATAAATTTATTATATTTTTATCAATTAATTTATAAACTTTTTCACTATATCAATTAAATCCTAATCTTTTTAATTTTTACTATTTAAGTCAATTCGATCAATTTTGATCAAAATTTACTGACGTGGACGTTAGCATCCTACGTAATACGGCTAGCGCTAATGTAATTTTTTAGTAATATTTAAATTTTTTTATAATTTTTTTTTCTCTTTCATCTTTCCTCTGGCCAGTCGTGGGACCAGCTAGACGCTCGGGCTGGCTAGCTGGACCTCTGTCACCTCTCCAATGGTTGGGTTGGAAAAAATCAACCTTGCCGCCGCGGGTGAGATTAGCCTCACCAATGGCTAGCCTAGGCAAGATCTGGCCGACGAGGGCAAGATTCTTGTTTACTCACTGGTCTGTTATTGGATGGATGCTAGAGACATGTCAAAGAAGATAATCCGGCCGCGTGAGTATCGAGTCTCGATGCGCGGGGCGCGGGGCGCTTGCATGGGGCCATGTTTTCGTCCATTTGTAAATGGAAGAAATGTCTGCCGATATCTTTTTGAGATATTTTCCACCGTTAGAGATCAGAATATCCAAGATATTTCCAACGAGAAGGGCGCTCGGAGATAAGGATGCGCATCTTGTGTCACGTTTCCTTTCGTGATTCGATGGCCTCGCTTCACTTATGGATGGCGGCCTGAGGTGCATTAACGATGTTGATTGCCTCGCCTATGCTGGAGTCAGAGACGCTAAGGTAAATGTCTATGTTTCCATCATCAGAATGTGTCAATATTTATTACTGAAGATCTTAAAGAGCGTCCTATGATTATCCAAAAGTTAATCCTTAAAGTAAGCGATTCCCTTAAAATGTATAACAACGTTATTTTTAGAGGATGGTGAAAAATGTTATGTTCATTTTTAGTTGATTTACTTAGTCCCTTTGGAGTGCTTATTAGTGCCCCTTTTTATTTTCCCAACCTTGAACTTACATGGAATACATGGTCATTTGAATAATTGATCATTTTGTTTTGCCGTCACTTACCATAAGAAGAAGGCTCATTGAATTTATTCTCCTCTTTGAAATCGCCGACCAACACGACATTTCAATCTAAGGAAATAATTATAATCGAGATATTATTAATGAGTGTTTTGAAAATACTTGTTAAGCAATCATTTATGAAAACTTCACGAACCAATTGCTTTTATGTTTTGTACAACCAATCTCTTGAGAATTAATATATTTCGAATAAAGTAAAATTAAAACACCTAGCCAGATGATTTTCCAGAAGACGTTTTAAATAAGCCTAGGGGTCAGAGGCCAAGCAATCCATGGCTCAATGTAATTTCATTCATTTTCTCCATTTGCTGAGGTCAAACACGGGTCATGTGGTACCTGATTCACCAAAAAAATACTCATGATAAGAAGAAAAGTTGTTGAATTTACAACTTTTTTTGTCGTTTGCATTCTTCTTGTGGAAGTTTATTTGACTATGCTAGGATTTGAAACATGTTAAAAACAAGTCAACTGTGTGTACGCATTTGGCTCATCAAACCGGTAAACTAAATGGCCCTAAAAATGTTTTGGGTATTTCTAACTCAGAAGCCAAAGGTCATTTGCCAAAATTTCACTAATTAGTAAACTCTTTTCAGTTGCAACACCAGTATAGGCTAGATGCTTAAATCTAACTGGTTTATGGGGCATACAGGGTTTTTAACAAGCCTCCAAATAGCTTAGCTTTTGTAATCGTGCATTTAGATTCCCGAATTATACAAAAAAAAAAGTCACTTGTTTCAACTTAAAATACTCAATCGAGTAAAAAAAGTCACTTAATTTGCCAAGTAAGAAAGTTGCTAGTTTACATGATAAGAAGAAAAGAAAATGGCTAATTAGTTCTATCCATATCAATTACATCCGTATAAGAACTAAAATCCTGCCCACTATATTGCATAAAAAAAGTATAAAACCTTCAAATAATCTTCATACATTCATATTTGGTTACTAAGAAAAAACTATATTACTCAATGAATCAATGTTCAGCATTCGCTATATTATTAAACAATGTTTGTATTACCTAAAATGCAATCTTGGATTTCAACTATCTATTTTGGCTTTACCAAGCAGATTCTCGACTCCGGACGAGTTCTTGAATTAGGGTTTTGGACACCCGAGGAGCAATCTCCATCATTGATCATGAAGTCCAAAAGAGAATTCAAGATTTACAACTGGCAATAGCGTTTAATTAGACTTTTCTGTTCTCTTTTCACCCTCAGAAAAGTGGGAACACGTGAATAAAGAAGTGTAGGGTCATATGAACTGTTTTGCTCTATTATCTGTTTTGGCATATGCGATAAATGCATAAGCGCAGATTTTGAAAGTTACATGATCCATAAATTATGCGAACCATTATTATCTTAATTTTCAACTACGTTTGCTTCATTGTAGGATCCATATGATGAGCGATTGAAATAGATTCGATTCGTAAATCACGTAGTATTTTTTTTTTTCATAATTTTGAATCGTTTTGAGTGTACAGTCAACCTTTGGTCTAGATTGCTCATGCCACGCATGTCTAAAAGCTTTGCTTGCACCAGACATACATGCATATGTTGCTTTCAGCAACGGCTTGGGGAGTTGGATATGGAGAACATGGGAATGGGGATGATAGTGGTGTAAATTTAGCCTACGAGACAAGTAAACAAGTGGAATTGGTTCTCAATCATATTTCTTTCATTTGAACATCATTTCGGTGTTCTCATGTGTCCTTACTATAAATTCATACTGGCCTTGTTTGTTTCAAGGAAATTGAACTTTGTTGGAAAATAATTTTAGAAGAAGTTATTTTCAAAAAGTGATTTGACTTACTCATGTTTGTTTTTTTTTTTTTTTTTTTTTTCACATTATTATTATAAGAAAACTATGAAACACACGTACAAATCAAATTCGTGTTTAGGTGCAAGGTCTTAATTCTACCGGTCAAGGGGGCAAGGATCTAAATCAAGCCGTTGGCTTCCATGGTCTAGCCATCGTGGACCTTGTCAAGCATTTGGGTTCAATTATTGATGACGGTCTTATAATTGTGAAGATCAAGTCACATGAAAGAAAAGCAACTTACATAATTTTTATGAATTTAAGTATAAGTTATATTCTGATTAAAAAGTTTTGGATCACCTCGTTTTTCTAAATTAGTCAAATCATTAAAGATAAATAAATTACTATATTTTTTTTATAACCACACATTTTGGAATTCAAGATCTTCCAACAAATCTCACGTCTCTCTCACCGTCTCACGTCGTCCGCCAACTTGGCTTTTTGAGTGCCGACGTCCCTCCCCGCTAGTCTCTCTCACGAATTCCAAGTTGGCCGGGACTGTTCACCGACGTTTAACCGGTCCTTCCCCACTTGTCTCGCCCCGCCTACAAATAGGCCAAAGCCTCACTTACCCCTCTCGCCCATCTCTTCTTCCTTGCCCAGAAAAGAGCAACAGCAACAGCAAGAGAACGATCAAAACACAGAGAAGAGAAAGAGAAAAGAGAGATGAGTTCGATAGAGATGACTAAAATGCCACACGCGGTGTGCATCCCCTACCCAGCCCAGGGCCACATCAACCCCATGCTCAACCTCGCCAAGCTCCTCCACCACCGTGGCTTCCACGTCACCTTCGTCAACACCGAGTACAACCACAGCCGCCTCCTGCGCTCCCGCGGCCCCTCCTCCCTCGACGGCCTCCCGTCGTTCCGGTTCCACGCCATCCCCGACGGCCTACCGCCTTCCGACGCCGACGCCACCCAGGACATCCCTGCCCTCTGCCAGTCCACGCAGAAGTCCTGCTTGCCCTACTTCCGGGACCTGCTCGAGAGGCTCAATGAGGAAAGCGCGACGTCGGGATCCCCACCGGTGAGCTGCGTGGTGTCGGACGGCGTGATGAGCTTCACGCTCGATGCCGCCGAGGCGGTCGGCGTGCCCGTGGTCCTGTTGTGGACGACGAGCGCGTGCGGCTTCATGGGTTACGTGCAGTATCGCAGTCTTATTGACAGGGGCCTTACTCCTCTCAAAGGTATGCGTTAATTTATTCGAGTTATCTCTCTTAGCAGATTTACGGTTAATGATTTTTTAATTTCTCTTTTGTGGGTTTGGTTTGCTGTTCATAGTTCTCTTCTGGTTCTCCTGGATCGAGTACTTTGACTCAGTTAACTGTCAAAAGTAGAATTTGACATGTAAGAACCTTGACTTTCTACGGAGCTTACGTATTCTTTATGACTTAATCATTTCCCATGACCTTCAACAATACTCTCATGTTTTCCCTTATCTAAGTATAACAAAAGTTTAGACCAAAAAAAAAAAAAAGTATAACAAAAGCATTGACAACACAAACTATGCCATGTGAAACCATAAACATCGAACAACATGGTCGGGACAGATCCTTTATGAGAACCGTGGCCACATATGGTCACACGGTTTAGTTGATCGATTCTCGATTCTCAATTTGCAGATGCAAGCTACTTAACAAACGGGTACCTAGACACCGTTGCCGACTGGATACCCGGTATGACAAACATCCGCCTGAGAGACTTACCAAGCTTCATCCGAACCACTGACCCGGACGACCCGATGGTCGACTTCTGCTTGGTCGAGACCGAGAGAGCAAAAAGAGCCTCGGCCATTGTTTTCAACACGTTCGACCGATTAGAGCAGGAGGTCCTCGATGCTCTCAAGTCCATATTCCCTCCCATCTACACCCTTGGTCCCCTTCATCTCCTGACGGAGCAACTACCCAATAACGACACCAGGTCGATTGGGTCCAATCTGTGGAAGGAAGACCTGGGCTGTCTCGAGTGGCTCGACTCGGAACCGCCCGGTTCGGTCGTGTACGTGAACTTCGGGAGCATCACAGTGATGTCTCCGGCACAACTGGTGGAGTTCGCATGGGGGCTCGCGAATAGCGGCCAGACGTTCCTGTGGGTTATCAGGCCCGACTTGGTCGTCGGCGACACGGCGGTCTTGCCACCGGAGTTCTCGGCCACGACAAGGGAGCGGAGCCTGATGGCGAGCTGGTGCCCCCAGGAGCGGGTGCTAAACCACCTGGCAATCGGCGGGTTCCTGACCCACAGCGGCTGGAACTCCACAATCGAGAGCATCGCGGCCGGCGTGCCAGTGGTGTGCTGGCCGTTCTTTGCAGAGCAGCAGATGAACTGCCGGTACAGCCTCGAGGAGTGGGGGATCGGAATGGAGATCGACGGCGACGTGAAGAGGGACGAGGTGGAGAGGCAGGTGAGGGAGCTGATGGAGGGGGAGAGAGGGAAGGACATGAAGAGGAAGGCGATGGAGTGGAAGGAGATGGCCGGAGAGGCCACGTGTCCTTCCGGGTCGTCGTTCTTGAACTTGGACGAGGTGGTCAACAAGGTGCTGCTGTTGCCCAGAAGAAATTAACTTCGTTCGCACATTTCTTTAGACAGTCCTCTTCTCTGGATATTATCTAGGACGTGTCAACTTCAGTTCCGTCACTTGGAATTGTTTGCATCAATATCCGCGCAGCTGCCATACACATGAAGCAGTTGTTGTACGATTCCTTATATTGGGCTCCCCATATTAGGATGTTTCAATTAAAAAACGACTTCGGCTCAAAATTCACAGGGACGGCTTTTTAATTTTCCCATTACACAATTAGTGCGCACGTCTTTTAAGGATATGAAAATGTTGATTCGTGAAAGTTTTGTATATGATGTCATTTTGCTGTCGAACTTCCAAAGAAACTACAAATCTTAGAAAAATGCAAAAATCACTCCTCGATTTGTTACTTTAATCTGATGCATCGTAAACAAAATTATGAGAGATGTTTTCAAAAGGGTTATTTTAAGTGGATTTTTTCAAATGCCCGATAGGTGTAATACAGTTCCTCTATATATCCTTGCGATGTTGAATGGATGGGAGATGCTCAGGGATAATAGGGTTCTTCGGATGAAGATGGTACTTTGGCACTTATGAATTGAGCTATTAGTTATTTGTTGGAAAAAGTTATTACCTTTATTGATCTGTCATATATTTCAAAAATGTTTTCAGATATGTTGATAACCTTATATTGGGGCTTTTTTTGTTAGTATGGTGATCGATTTATGTAGTATAGATCGATAGACCTTCTACTTGCTAAGTTTAGGCTCATTAGTTGTTGACTTCATCTTTTCAAATCACTAGAAATGTCGATCCCACCTGCCTACCCTATGATCCATTACAGAGTACTAATTGACTTCACTTGGCAAGAGGGCGAGTTCATAGATCCTGATTTCTTGGATACGATGTTTATCCGAATCAAGTATTATTTGGTTGAGCATATAGGGCCTCCAACGGGGCATATCACTCTTAGGTTCGTTGGAATGTACGCCCATGTCAACGAGTGCACGGTGGGTCCCTTCCCACTATTCGCCGATGGACTAGGGGATGGAGGTAGCCCCGCCACATAAAAGGGAGGTAGGAGGGTAGCTAGATTTTTGGAGACTTGAAACATTTTTTACGGAGCCAAGGGATCAAGGTTAGGCGACCATGTGTATAGCTAAGTTGGGACGGGATGACCGACTTGCAGCTAGGCGTAGTAAGTAGTACTAACACTTTTAAATTCCCTAGTGTACCCAACTTATCGCCTAACACACGCACATGAAGTCGATCGTCTCTGACTTCCTCCTCTCCCTCACTCCCCAGCAGACCCAACACCAGCCGCCGCCATCGGTCCCCTCCGCCGCCAAGTGGTGGAGCACCGTCCAAAACTACCTGCAGAAGGCTGGCAAGAAACAAACCCGCATCGCGTTGGCGAGCCAGCTCGACGACGAGAGCTGCTCCATCGGCAAATTGCTGAAGCGGGCTCAGATCACCGAATTGGCCAAGAAGCTCAGCTCGAGGCCCGGCGCCGGCGCCGGCGAGCTGGCCCTCGTCCTCACGGCCCAGGTTGTCGCCGTCGAGGGCTTCTGCGTCAGCGGCTGCGGCACCCACGGCTCGGTCGGGCGGCAGGCGTTCATCTGGGTCGGCGACTCGGCGAGCCAGTGCCCGGGGCAGTGCGCGTGGCCGTTCCACCAGCCGATCTATGGCCCGCAGTCGCAGCCGCTCGTCGCGCCGAACGGCGACGTCGGGGCCGACGGGATGGTGATCAACGTCGCGAGCCTCCTGGCCGGGACGGTGACGAACCCGTTCGGGGACGGGTACACGGCCGGCGCGCCCGGCGCGCTGACCGACGTGGCGTCGGCCTGCACGGGGAGCTTCGGGAAGGGGTCGTACCCAGGCTACGCCGGGGAGCTGCTGGTGGAGTCGGGGACGGGCGCGAGCTACAACGCGGAAGGGGTGAACGGGCGGAAGTACCTGTTGCCGGCGCTTTTTGACCCGAGGGAATCGCAGTGTGCCACGGTGGTGTGAGAGAGAGCCCTCTTGAGCCCGACACGTGTCTTCCTGCTGTATAGATGCCTGCTCTGTTGTCCCATGTATATAATGATGCCATAATCGACCGCTTTATTTGATTTGAGTATATCCGATTTTCGCCGTTATAATGGAATTGTCATTGCTATAATTTGCCATTTTGATGAATGCTAGTTTGGCATTACTAAGGACTGGTGGCTTATTTTCAAGGGGCGGGTTCCGATCTCCCCATAATTTAAACTACTATTCTGATTTCGAAAAATTATCAAAAAATCAAATGGGGATTTCCACGGCGACATATGGATGTGAAAAGCTTTTTTGTAGTTTCTGATTTAAGAAAAGTAAAGGACATGAGTCGGAAGACCCCAACTAAGTAAAATGGTAAAGTAAAGGTCATTTCGAATAGATCCTCAATTCTTCTTCCGAGAAATGGTAAACTAAGTACAACTGATCACTAAACTTGCATTGTTTTCTTGAAGTTCTCGATTTTGTAATCTATGTCATTGAATCTTCGATCTTACAAGAATTTTTCAATTAACTTCCTTGAGTTGCGGTTCTGAAAAATCAAAGATAGCAAGTTTGCTGGTGTCGGCCTAATATGATGTGAAGGGATTGGTTCAAACATGAGCAATTGATTGAGCACGAGTATGTATGGTGTGCAGTTTCCGCTGACCAAACTACAAAAACAATAATCCAAACGAACATGGAAAATGAGTAAATGGGAAGACATTTTCTTGAAAATGTCGAGCAACATATGTAATGACTTCTCGGGCTTTGGGTCCACGAGAAACTAAACCAAGCCCAATTTGGATTTGGATCTGGTATGGCCCAACATAGCTAGCTCATATCGGACTCTGAAGTTTCGGTCCTTATCGTAGTCTAGAGAAATCAATTCTTTTCGTGAAAAAGCCCAATAACACCGTGATCGAGAGGGCCTCCTTCGTCATATAGATTTCCATGCCTTTCTAAGGATAAGAAATGTAACTCACGAAGTGTTTGTTATATAATGTCCTTTTCCTATCAAGTTCAACATATTTATAGAATATAGAAAGATGCAAAAATATTCCTCAATTTGTTACTTTAATCTAATGCATTGATAACAAAATTATTAAATGTTTTGAAAGGAAAGGATACCAATATAATTAGTTGATGAAAGATTAAGAAATGAGCAGCCTGATGTGGCTTTTAATTATCTAATGCAGCTCGTTATTACTAGTGATCACGTAACTTACCAATCTTGTACGATGACAGAAAACTAAATTAAAAGATTCGAGAATTTTCACAAATTGGAGGGAAAAAGAATATTTAGAAGGAGGTTGACGAAACTCCAAAGGGGCAATAGGGGGCAGGGGAGGAGGAGAGTTGGTTGTCCACTATAATAGTACAATGTTTTCTTCTAATAACGACGACTACCTATTGCAAGTGAATGTTAAGTTTAGCCTTATCTTATTTTTATAGTGTCCTTTTTTTCGTCAATTCGATGATTTAAACCAATAAAATCAGTGTTAGTGTTGAGCTTTTCTTTTTCCCATTTATTAGCTAAAGTGAGAGCGAAATGGCAATACGCATTAAACAATTTAAGAAGAGATTCCACCCTACCCATTCTGAAAATCCCACAAACGGCACATGCTAGCCGGAAAAAAAAATGGGCAAAAAAGAAGAGTTTCATGATAATAATAAAATCAAAGTCTGGGCAGAAAGCAAAATGTAAATTCTTAAAAACACGAGGTTTAAAATGTACCGTTAGAATTTTTCACTTTAATATGATGCATGGAAAAAAAAATTCCAAAATATTTTGAAAGGGTAAATTCAAATACAATGAATTGATAAATAATAAGAAAAATGAAAGTAGTCTCACGTGCCTGTTTAGTTGTCGGGATCTACCCATCTAATTCACCCTTTAGGGCCGACTGCCTTGTCCAGAAAAAGAGTCGTAGTAACACGTCGAAGGCAAGAGAAAGGGCAAACGACGAGTTGCCTTGTTTTGAAAGGAAAAATACCATTGGGTAGACTAATGTGCCATTGGGATGCCATTTCTAAGTCGATCAGGACCATGCATATTGAGAATCTCCATTTGATGTCTAAATTCACGGTACTCTAACAATGGCTTTCAATCAATATTTATGACCCTTTGCTAATTCATTCATTGCGTAAACAGATGTGCCATTGGGATTCCTTAGTGGTGAAAGTCACATTCTAATTATGTCATCAAGATCATTCTCCTTGTGACAAAATGTTGTGCTTTCAAACCATCTAAACCAATTGGAACATTACAAAAGTTCACACTTGTTACCTTATTTTGTCCTTCAATAAGTGAACTTGAATTTCAATCAATATATAATCGCTAAATCCATCCCTAAAGATAAAATTAAGTAAACAATTAAAAAGCATCGTGACGGGAATACTTGTTGGGGCAACTACGATGATCCACGAGATTCATTCCTACATACATTCTAATTCAGAACGCCCACAATTTGACATGGCTTTTATAGAATGCCCACGAGTTGACATGGCTTATATATGTCTATGTATTATTGTTTCGCCGATTTCAGATTTTATAACGAAATATCTTTTATCAAGTGTTATGTTTTGTTTTTTATTTAAGGGACCTAGGTTCTATGGTAATATTGAATAGAAAGGGTCAAATGCAAATAAATATAAATATTATAGTCTTGAATATAATGAAATCATTTAGTAAAAGCTCAAAACTAATGATACAAGTGCCGAAATATAATCAATGGCTTAATTCAAGCACCTTTCAATATACTAATGAAAACCTGCTAAGATCAAATGGATCACTCAATCTCAAAGTCTGATCGATGGCACTGAATGATGGAAACAACACTAGATGGTTTCGATGACATAATGTCAGAATTTAATTGATGATGTTGGACAGTGGAAATAACATCGGGAAGGCACTGTTCTTAGGTGGGTTCGAGGACACAAAATCAAAATCTAATCAATAACGCTGGACAATGGAAATAATATCGAGTAGATACTGCTCTCATTGGACACAAAGTCGGGATTTAATCAATGACGCTGGACAATGGAAATAATATCGAGTAGATACCTCTCTTAAATGGGTATGAGAACACAACAAGAGAAGAAATAAAAAGGAAATTAATTTTTATTTTAATTCTTCCATATAAAATATGCAAGAAATCGACTCCATGTCTTTAAGTTCATAGGTGACTCGTAGCCACACAAATTTGGACACACAAAGCTTTGTTAATTTAATGAATCACATCGTATCGAGTTGTCGTGATTTTATAAATTTCACAAATGTTACGGGAGCTGTTGCACGATAAAATTATTTAAAAAAAATTAACTTTATAAGATTTTTACTAATTAATTTATAAACATTTTTACTGTATCAATTAAATTCTAATCTTTTCATTTTTTTTTATTAATTGAGTCAATTCAATCAATTTTGGTCAAAAATTGTTGATGTGAACGCTAGTATCCTATGTAGCACGATTTGCGCTAACGTAATTTTTTAGTAATATTTAAATTTTTTATAATTTCTTTTTCTTTCTTTTATTTTTTTCTTCCTCTCTTCTTCCACTAACTAGCCGTCGGGACCAACTGGACGCTCGGGCTGGCTAGTTGGACCTCTTCAATGGTTGGGTTGGAAAAAATCAACCTTGCCATGATAGGGCGAGATTAGCCTCGCCAATGATTAGGTTAGGCAAGATCTGGCCAGATCCCACCAGGGCAAGATCTGGCCAGATTCAGTCACTTGTCTGATATTGGATGGATGCCGGAGACGAGTCAAAGAAGATAATCCGGCCGCTTGAGTGTCGAGCCACGATGCGCGGGGCGCTGCCATGGGGCCATTCGTCCATTTGTAAACGGAAGAAATGTCTGCCGATAACTTTTCGAGTTATTTTCCCCTGTTAGAGATCAAAGTAGAGTATCCAAGGTATTTCAACGAGGACCCTGGGAGATAAGGATGCGCATCTTGTGTCACGTTTCCTTTCGTGATTCGATGGCCTTGCTTGACCTATGGATGGCGGCCCGAGGTGCATTAATGATGTTGATTGCCTCGCCTGTGTTGGAGTCAGAGACGCTAAGGTAAATGTCAATGTTTCCGTCGGTAGAATGTGTCAATATTCATTAGAGAATATCTTAAAGAGCATCTATGGATATCCAAAAGTTAATACTTAAAATAAGCGACTTCATTAAAATGTGTAATAACGTTATTTTTAGAAGATGTTGAAAAATGTTATGTTCATTTCTAATTGATTTACTTAGTCCCTTTGGAGTGCTTATTAGTGCCCCTTTTTTATTTTCCCAACCTTGAACTTACATGGAATGCATGGCCAATTGAATAATTGATTATTTTGTTTCGCCGTCACTTACCATAAGGAGAAGGCTCATTGAATTTATTCTCCTCTTTGAAATCGCCGTCTCAATTTAAAAAAATAATTATAACAGGAATTTTGTTAATGAGTATCTTGAAGATACTTGTTACGCAATCAATTATGGAAACTTCACAAATTTCAGTGCACCATTGCTTTTATGTTTTGTACAACCAATATCTTGAGAATTAACATATTTCGAATAAAGTAAAATTAAAACACCTAGCCAGACGATTTTCTATAAGACGATAAGCCTAGGGGTAAGAGGCGAAGCAATCCATGGCTCAATGAAATTTCATTCATTTTCTCCATTTGCTGAGGTCAAACACGGGTCATGCGGTACGTAATCCACGAAAAAAAATACTCATGATAAGAAGAAAAGTTGTTGAATTTACAACGTTTTTTGTCGTTTGCATTCTTCTTGTGGCAATTTATTTGACTAAGCTAGGATTTGAAACATGTGCTAGTAAAAACAAGTCAACTGTTTAATCCGTGTACGCATTTGGCTCATCAAATCGGTAAACTAAATGGCGGTAAACTGTTTTGGGTAATTCTAACGCAGAAACCAAAGGTCATTTGCCAAAATTTCAATAATTGCGAGTAAACTCTTTTCAGTTGCAACACCCGTATAGGCTAGATGCTTAAATCTAACTGGTTTTTGGGGCATACATGGTTATTGGTTTCTAACAAGCCTCCAAATAGCTTAGCTTTTGTAATCGTGCATTTAGATTCCCGAATTATACCAAAAAAAAAAAAAAAAGGTCACTTGTTTCAACTGAAAATACTCGATCAAGTAAAAAAAAATCACTTAATTTGCCAAGTAAGAAAGTTGCTAGTTTTTTCTTTTTTTCTTTTTTTCTTTCTTTAAGAAAGTTGCTAGTTTACATGATAAGAAGAAAAGAAAATGGCTACTTAGTTCAATCCATATCACTTACATCCGTATAAGAACTAAAATCTTGCCCACTATATTGCATAAAAAAAAGGATAAAACCTTCAAATAATCATCATACATTAATATTTGGTTACTAAGAAAAAACTATATTACTCAATGGAATCAATGTTTAGTATTCGCTATGTTACTAAACAATGTTTGTATTACCTAAAATGCAATATTGGATTTCATCTATCTATTTTGGCTTTACCAACAAGATTCACGACTCTGGACAAGTTCTTGAATTAGGGTTTTGGACACCCTAGGAGCAATCTCCATCATAGATCATGAAGTCCAAAAGAGAATTCAAGATTTACGATTGGCAATAGCATTTAATTAGACTTTTTTGTTCTCCTTCCACCCTTGTAAAAGTGGGAACACGTGACTAAAGAAGTGTAGCGTCGGATGGACTTTTTTGCTCTATTATCTGTTTTGACATACGCGATAAATGCATAAGCACAAATTTTGAAAGTTACATGATCCATAAATTATGCGAACCATCATTGTCTTAATTTTAAACTACATTTGCTTCATTGTAGGATCCATATGATTAGCGGTTGAGATAGATTCGATTTGTAAATCATGTAGTATTTCTTTTTCATAAATTTTGAATCATTTTGAGTGTACAGTCAACCTTTGGTCTAGATTGCTCATGCCACACATGTCTAAAAGCTATGCTCGGACCAGACGTACATGCATATGTTTCTTTCAGCAATGACTCGTGGAGTTGGATATAGAGAACATGGGAATGAGGATGATAGCGGTTTAAATTTAGCCTACAAGACAAGTAAACAAGTGGAATCGGTTCACTCATATTTCGCTCATTTGAACATCATTTGAGTGTTTTTCACTTGTCCTTACTATAAATTCATTTTAATTTTCACCAAACTATTGGCCTTGTTTGTTTCAAGAAAACTGAACTTTGTTGGAAAATAATTTTAGAAGAAGTTATTTTCAAAAAGTGATTTGACTTACTCACGTTTGTTTTTTTTTTTTTAACATTATTATTATAAAAAAACTATGAAACACACGTACGAATCTAAAGACCCAAGTTTAGGTGCAAGGTCTCAAATCTAGCTGTCAAGGGGTCAATGTCCTATCACAGAAGATCTAAATCAAACTGTTGGCTTCCAAGGTCCAGCCATCGGGACCCTATGTTCAATTGTCAAGCATTTGGGTTCAATTATTGACGACGGGTTTGTAATTGTGAAGATCAAGTCGCATAAAAGAAAAATAACATACATAATTTTTTTGAATTTAAGTATAGGTTGTTTTCTGATTAAAAAGTTTTGGATCACCTCATATTTCTAAATTAGTCAGATCATTAAAGATAAATAAATTACTATTTTTTTTTATAACCACAAATTTTGGAATTCAAGATCTTCCGACAAATCTCGCGTCTCTCTCACCGTCTCACGTCGTCCTCCAGCTTGGCTTTTTGAGTGTCGACGTCCCTCCCCGCTCGTCTCTCCCACGTCTTCCAAGTTGGCCGGGACTGTTGACGGACGTTTAACCGGTCCTTCCCCACTTGTCTCGCCCCGCCTACAAATAGACCAAAGCCTCACGTACCTCTCTCGCCCATCTCTTCTTCCTTGCCCAGAAAAGAGCAACAGCAATAGCAAGGGAACGATCAAAACACAGAGAAGAGAGAGATGGGCTCGACAGATATGACCCAAATGCCACACGCGGTGTGCATCCCCTACCCAGCCCAGGGCCACATCAACCCCATGCTCAACCTCGCCAAGCTCCTCCACCACCGGGGCTTCCACGTCACCTTCGTCAACACCGAGTACAACCACAGCCGCCTCCTGCGCTCCCGCGGCCCCTCCTCCCTCGACGGCCTCCCGTCTTTCCAGTTCCGCACCATCCCCGACGGCCTGCCGCCTTCCGACGCCGACGCCACCCAGGACGTCCCCGCCCTCTGCCAGTCCACGCAGAAGTTCTGCTTGCCCTACTTCCGGGACCTGCTAGAGAGGCTCAATGAGGAGAGCGCAACGTCGGGATCCCCACCGGTGAGCTGCGTGGTGTCGGACGGCGTGATGAGCTTCACGCTCGATGCTGCTGAGGCGGTCGGCGTGCCGGAGGTCCTGTTCTGGACGACGAGCGCGTGCGGCTTCATGGGTTATGTGCAGTATCGCAGTCTTATTAACAGGGGTCTTGCTCCTCTCAAAGGTATACATTAATTTATTCAAGTAATCTCACTTAGCAGATTTACGGCTAATGATTTTTCATCTCTCTTTTGTGGGTTTGGTTTGCTGTTCATAGTTTTGTCCTGGATTGAGTACTTTGATTCAGTCAACTGTCGAAAGTAGAATTTGACATGTAAGAACCTTGACTTTCTACGGAGCTTACGTATTCTTTACGACTTAATCATTTCCTATGACCTTCAACAATACTCTCATGTTTTCCCTTATCTAAGTATAACAAAAGTTTAGACCCAAAAAAAAAAAAAAAAAGTATAACAAAAGCATTGACAACACAAACTATGCCATGTGACACCATAAACATCGAACAACATGGTCGGAACGGATCCTTTACCAGAACCATGGCCATGTATGGTCACACGGTTTAGTTGATCGATTCTCACTTTGCAGATGCAAGCTACTTGACAAACGGGTACCTAGACACCATCGTCGACTGGATACCCGGTATGACAAACATCCGCCTAAGAGACTTACCGAGCTTCATTCGAACCACTGACCCAGACGACCTGCTGGTCGACTTCTGCTTGGTCGAGACCGAGAGAGCGAAAAGAGCCTCAGCCATTGTTTTAAACACGTTCGACCGATTAGAGCACGAGGTCCTCGACGCTCTCAAAGCCATGTTCCCCCCTATCTACACCCTTGGTCCCCTTCATCTCCTGACGGAGCAACTACCCAGTAACGACACCAGGTTGATCGGGTCCAATTTGTGGAAGGAAGACCTGGGCTGTCTGGAGTGGCTCGACTCGAAATCGCCCAGCTCGGTCGTGTACGTGAACTTCGGAAGCGTCACAGTGATGTCTCCGACACAGCTGGTGGAGTTTGCATGGGGGCTCGCAAATAGCGGCCAAACGTTCTTGTGGGTCATTAGGCCCGACTTGGTGGTCGGTGACACGGCGATCTTGCCACCGGAGTTCTCGGCCATGACGAGGGAGCGGAGCTGGCTGGCGAGCTGGTGCCCCCAGGTGCAGTTGCTAAGACACCAGGCGATCGGCGGGTTCCTGACCCACAGTGGCTGGAACTCCACAATCGAGAGCATCGCGGCCGGCGTGCCAGTGGTGTGCTGGCCGTTCTTTGCGGAGCAGCAGATGAACTGCCGGTACAGCTGCCAGGAGTGGGGGATTGGGATGGAGATCGACGGTGACGTGAAGAGGGATGAGGTGGAGAGGCAGGTGAGGGAGCTGATGGAGGGGGAGAGAGGGAAGGAAATGAAGAAGAAGGCGATGGAGTGGAAGGAGATGGCCCGAGAGGCCACTCGTCCTTTCGGGTCATCGTGCTTGAACCTGGACGAGGTGATCGACAAGGTGTTGCTGTCGCCCGGAAGAGATTAAAGTTTGTTCGCACATTTCTTTGGAGTCCTCTTGTCTGGATCTTGTCTAGGTCGCGTCAACTTTACTCTCGTCGCTTGGAATTGATTTCGAACATTTCTTTAGAGTCCTCTTGTTTGGATCTTGTCTAGGTCGTGTCAACTTTACTCTTGTCGCTTGGAATTGTTTGCGTGAGATTTTATAAATTACTTTTTGTTATGAAATACATGAATGAATATTCATTATATTCATCTTATCTAATGTACTTATTATGGTACATTTGTATCATACATTCTAAGTACATCTCCCTATACAATGAACGTTCATCTCCCTATCCAATACATGTATCATTCAATACATTGATATTAATGATAAGTACATTCTTGTTCTCCTATAAATATGAGTTTAGTTTTGATGTACAATAAGAACAACAACAGAAACACAATAGTGAGATACTAGAAATAAAACTCTCTCCTCTTGCTTTCTCTACTATTTCTGGTGTTTTTTTTTTATCGGTCTTACTCTATTCCTACTCTAACTCTCACTCTCACTCTCAGACTTTTGCCTTGCCTCCTTGCAGGGCGTGAGAGTCGAAACCCATTCTTGAAACTAAATCGTCCCTATCTCAACCCCCCTGAGAAGGTAGGGATTTGAACCCCCCACCTCCCCTTTCCATGTTGGAAGGATGGCAAAACCCTAGTGGTTTACTATTTTTGGTGTTAACTTGCTTTCTTTTTTCAATCTTTTCTCTACTATATATTCGTAACGCAATATTTTAGAATACGTTATCAGCACGAAGATCTATTTGATATAGCTAGTATAAACACCTAGAGGGGGGTGAATAGGTGTAAAAATAATTTATCGAGATACGAAAGCAATACTAGGCAGACAATAGAAAGGAAGTTCTCCAAAACAGATTATGATCAAAGTAAACAGAGAGTAGAGAAGAGGAAATTAAACACAAGGTTTATAGTGGTTCGGCTTATTCCAAGCCTACGTCCACTCTTTCGCACTGACAGCCCACCGGCTGGATTTCACTATGAACAAAAGAGATGTTACAGCAATGCTGTCCCTTGATTCCATAGTGTAGATATTCTACCACACTTCCTCAAGGTATCTTAAAATATAGACTTTCTTTTGTGTACAAGATTTCGCTCAGTAAATGAATTGACAAAGAACAAGGAGCTTTAGACTTTGGAATTCTTCTATCGTGCACCTTCTCGAACAACTGGAACGTCTTCCTTATATACTTCTTTATGCCATCATACCCATTGGCACTTACTAAAGGAATTCTTCCAATCTTCCCGTTAGACAGAATCAATTAGGAAGATCATTCGAGCTATTAAAGAAACATGTCGATAGCCCATCAATCCTGCTCGCTCATACAATCAGGATCTCGGTTTCCATAAGTAGAACCTTCCACGTATACTTCGCCAATCATCGGATCTTTAATCAATCTTGATTCGAATAAAGGAATCCGTTATGTCATATCCAGCCAAGAGATCTTCGTCAGTCGATAAGATCAAATCCTTAACGAAACACATAGTCCTGTATAGACCTTCTTCGACAAACTACAAACTGTCAATGAGAATAGACTTTGAGTCTTGAGTCTGGCAGTCCGGAGGTCTTCAGACTTTAAATAATAGAGTCTGCAAATCTTCAGACTAGATTGATGGAAATGTTTTGTCAGCTTCAAAATATTCCAGAAAGATTTCTCCAACAATCTCCCCCTTTTTTATGGTGACAAAACTTTCCTACAGATTTGAATATCTTTGACCTGCAAAACATTACTCAAGCAAATATGGATATCTCATAAAGATTAATGGCTTAATGATAACACTAGAATCTGCAACCACAGAAAATAGGTTAGTCTTGCATGAGAGTAAAGCCATTCATAAGATATCGATAGTACTTAATATAATCAGTCAAATCCAAATCCCAAATTCAGTCCACAACCAGACACAAAGTCAAACATCAAAACAAACAAGCTAAAAGTTTAAGTTCAAAGTTTTCAAATCTCGCATCTCTCCCCCTTTTTGTCATCATAAAAAAAAAAGGTTGAGATGGAAATGGAATAGAGTCAAGATTGCTTGGGAACACAAACAAGCTGGAAATCTCCCATTGACTGGATGATGCCTTCCAGCTTTTTCAAATCTTCCTTCAGTTGAGCCACCTCTTCACTCTTAGCATTTGCTTGATTCTGAAGAGCAAGGGCTTGGATCTGATCATTCAAAGAAACTAAAGAAGCTTGTCCTGTATTCTGCAAGTTCTGAACTTCGCATCCCAGAGCATATATCTGACCCCGCATTTCCAAGAGAACATCAAGAATTCTGCGGAAATTTGCTGAATTATCAGTCCGCGTGCATCGGCTTCAAAGCACGATCAGATGGAGTAAAGGCAGACGATGGTACATCAGCATAGTCACGCAGATTTGGCGATGAAGCATCATGTCCTTCCTTAAGAAATTGAGAGGCATGAATGTCCTCTGGATCTGCTGGAGAGCGGCTGACTCCTTCACTGGTAGCAGGATATGAGGACATTCCTCTTTTCTCACCATCTCCCTCTGTTTCCATGCCTTCAGGTGGAGAAGAGTGTTCCTTATGCTCTCCTTCCTCTGGATTTCCTCTTTCTTTTTCTTCTTATTCTTCAAACCTTTCTTCCTCTGGATCTCTTTCTTCAGCTTCTCTCTCCTCTGATTCTTTCTCCTCTGCTTCTTTTTCCTCTGCTTTCTTCTCCTGTCGTTCCATTGATTCTGGAACAGAACGACTCAGGTTCTTCAATGCCATAACAGAAATGGTGATGTCATCCTCATCATCTTCATCCTTAATGATGAGAGCTCTTCTCTTTTTGGATGGAGCAACCATGGGCTCCTTCCCTTTTCTTTTTGCTGCCGAAGAGACTTGATGAGGCTTGGCAGGGGTTGTCTCATTGAATTTCTCCAACGCCTTGTCGAGTTCTTTCAAACGCATTTTGGACACCATTTTCAGTCCTACCACCATTTTATCACACGATCGAACATAGAGAAATTGTGGAGGCTGAACATTCAAATGTCTGAATAACTTTGACACAAGACTTGGATAAGGAAGTTGACCCTTGTCCTTCACCACTGCTCTATACATGTGGAACAAAATAGTGTGAGGAAGAGAAAACTTTTTCCCAAAGATTGATGGCGTACATCAGCTTTGCCTCGAGTTTGAAACATCAGTCTTTGAAGTAGATTTCGGTCTGAGACAATTTATCACAATCTTGTGAAACAGAATGTTGAACGCACGCATCCTTGAGTAGGAAATCCTTCCCTCTGTCCTTCTGTCCTTAACAAGTTCCAATGTGGCACGAGCAATAGAGACATTGATAGGTTAATATCTTCCTCTCTCAACCCCAATCACATCAGCTAGCATATCTACATCCACCACAAAGTCCTGATCGGACATTAAAAGAGATTCTATTCGCATCCAAGAAGCTAAGATTCGAATAGAAATATGTAGTTAGTTCAGCATAGGCTTCTGTAGTGTCAGAACAGAACTGTTCAAGTTGAAGAAAACTGAACTTTTCCCTCAAATTAATATTCACAGCATCAAGGAAATCAAAATCCACACTCCTAGGGTTTATCACCCCACGCTTCAACAATTTGGAGTATAGATCCTTCTGTTCCTTCGATTGGAACAAGTCTGTCCTTTTTCCCCGAATTTTCGCCGCAACACCCATTCTCGGTTGAAATTGGCTGTACAATTTGTCATCATCATTCCCATCTATCGGATTCAGTCCTCCAACACGCGGATCACTTGGGATATTTGCAAGGGTTTCTTCTGCCATCCCCTTAGGAGCAATTCCCAAACGCTCCATATTTCGCAAAAAGATGTACTCATTCCTATATCCCTTGTCCTTAAGAAACTCATCGATGTAGTTCAATGGAGTACCGATCCTCTTTAAAGCACGGTAAAGCTTATAAATAAAAGAGGGCTTTTGAGTTCTTACGAATCGCTCCTTTAACGATTTCTTCCTCTTCTCGATGACCAACACCCCGTGACTAGTTGGTGGAGAATGACGCCGCCGAGAATGTTGTGGGCTCTTCTTGACTGGGTGACTCCTCTTCCTCGGTGAGATCAAAGTGAGTAGGCCCCTCACTCATTTGCCGTGGTCCCCTGCTTACAATCCTCGAAGACTTTCTTGAAGACGACATCTTTCGCAGTCTTAAAAGATTCCGAACTTGACTTTCCCAAGAAAGATGATAACTTTTTCGAAGATTAAACAAGTGAAGAAGACAGGAGTGGAAGATCAATGCTTTTTAGGGTTTTTGAACGAAGAGGAACCGACCGTATATAGGTCGGGCCGAAGAGAGGCATACCAAGCGTTGTAATGGAAAGTAAAAGATGCCATTTTTAAAAATAACTGCCTTTTTCAAAAATAGATAACTGCCATTTTTAAAATATTAACTCCTTTTTGAAAAAGAAAAATTGTACTTATCACGGAAATTGAAGATAGCAAAAATCAATTATAGATAGATGATCGTACCTTTCCGAGATTTAATATGAGAGAAAATAAAATAACTTACAGTCAAGAACCTTGTTTGTCTGAGTCTGAGAGTCTTTAGACTTTAACTTCTTCAAGCTTCAGGATGTTGAGTCTGGAACGGATGATTTCAAATTGATTTTTCTCCAAAGGCTTTGTAAATATATCCGCCGCTTGGTTCTTTGAGTCAACAAACCGAATCAAAATTTCTCCATTTTGAACATGATCTCTAATGAAGTGATGTCGAATCTCTATATGCTTCGCTCTTGAGTGAAGGATTGGATTTTTGGTAAGATTGATTGCACCGGTGTTGTCACGCTTAATCTCCGTGCATGAATCTTCAATTCCAAAGTCTCTTAGCTGTTGTTTTATCCATAGAATTTGTGAACAACAACTTCCGAGAGCTACATACTCTGCTTCTGCTGTAGAAAGAGCTACTGTATTTTGCTTCCTTGAAAACCAAGACACTATCCTGCTTCCAAGTAGTTGACAAGTGCCCGAAGTGCTCTTTCTATCAACTCTGCAATCGGCTAGATCTGCGTCTGAGTATCCAAGAAGAGTAAAGTCTCCCTTTTTAGGATACCAAAGACCGATGCTTGAAGTTGAAGCAATGTATTTGATAATACGCTTTGCAGCACTTAGATGAGATTCTTTAGGGTCTGCTTGAAATCTAGCACAAATGCAAACACTAAACAAAATGTTAGGTCTAGAAGCAGTAAGATAAAGAAGTGAACCAATGATACTCCTATATAGCTTCTGGTCAACTTTCTTTCCTCCTTCATCTTTGTCTATCTTCAAGGAACTTGACATTGGTATATCAGTCTTTTTGCAATTTTCCAGTCCAAACTTTTTGACAAGATCATTAGCATATTTTTCTTGATGAATAAAAGTCCCTTCCTTCCATTGTTTCACTTGAAGTCCAAGAAAGAATGTTAGTTCACCCATTATGCTCATTTCAAATTCATCCTGCATAGACTTAGAGAATTTCTTGCACAAACTTTCATTAGAGGATCCAAAAATAATATCATCAACATATATTTGAACAAGCAGAAAACTTTTGCTTTCTCTTTTGATAAACAGAGTAGTGTCTACTTTACCTTTAACAAAGCCATTTTGAATTAAAAACTTACTCAGCATGTCGTACCAAGCTCGAGGTGCTTGCTTTAAACCATACAAGGCCTTTTTCAGTCTGAATATTGAGTCTGGTTTCCTTGGGTCTTCAAACCCAGGTGGTTGTTCCACATAGACTTCCTCATGGATAAATCCATTCAGGAAAGCATTTTTGACGTCCATTTGGAATAACCTGAAATTCTTATAACAAGCAAAAGCAAGTAATAATCGAATTGCTTCTAACCTTGCTACTGGTGCGTAAGTCTCGTCATAGTTTATCCCTTCTTCTTGCGTATATCCCTTGGCCACGAGTCTTGCTTTGTTTCTTATGACTTTTCCTTTTCTCGTTCATCTTGTTCCTGAAAACCCATTTAGCTCCAATAATAGATTTACCTTTCGGTTTAGGAGTCAACTCCCAGACATCATTAATGCTGAATTGTCTGAGTTCTTCTTGCATAGCTTCAATCTAGCTTTCATCAGATAAAGCTTTTTCTATGCTTTTGGGTTCTATTTCAGAAATAAGAGCCATAGCACTAGACTATTCGCGCCTTTTGGATCTTGTGTGAATTCCTTCATTAATGTTGCCAATAATGAGATCTTTGGGATGACTGGACTTATGCTTCCAAGATTCTTGGTTGATTTGTCGGGTTGATGATCACTTCCTTCATTTGAATCTTCAATAACCACTTGTTGCTGGTCTTTCAGAGTCTGAGCTGTTTCTTTAGACTTTGTAGAGTCTGAAGTAGGTTCAGATTCTTCAAGATGAGTCTGAATAAATTCATTTTGCATAGAATCCTGGAATTTGACATTCATTGATTCCTCCACAGATTGAGTCTTCTTGTTATAGACTCTGTAGGCTTTGCTTGAGGTAGAATATCCAAGGAAGATGCCTTCGTCGATTTTTCCTCAAACTTGCCAACTTGATCATTTGCATTTTTCAAAATAAAGCATTTACATCCAAACACATGAAAGTATGAAACAATAGGTTTCTTTCCTTTGAATAACTCATAGGGGTTTTTTTTTCCAGAATAGGCCTTAGAAAAACTCTATTGATAATATAATATGCTTTGTTGAAACCGCTTCAGCCCAAAATCGTGAAGAGATGTTACTTTCAATCAAAAGAGTTCTAGCCATTTCTTGAAGCGATCTATTCTTTCTTTCCACAACTCCATTTTGCTCGGAGTATATGGAGAGGAGAACACATGTTGAAAACCAGATTCATCACGAATTTTGTAAAATCTTGATTTTCAAATTCACCTCCATGGTCTGTTCTTATACTTGAGATAACATACCCTTTTTCATTTTGAACATTTTTAGCAAACTTTTCAAAGTAAGAGAAGGTTTCAGATTTACTTGCCAGGTAATATACCCAAGTAAATCGTGAGTAGTCATCCACAATTACTAGGCAATATTTCTTACCTCCAATGCTCGAGTTCGGTTGGTCCAAAGAGATCCATATGCGAAAGCTGCGGTACACGATTAGTGGAAACTTGATTTATTGGTTTAAAGGAATTTTTACATGCTTTCCCAATACGCATTGAGTGCATAGATCGACTTTTGGTATGATAAATTGGGTAAACCACGAACAAGCTTCTTTGCTGAAATTTTGGCTATCTCGCTTCATATTGATGTGCCCAAGCTTTCTGTGCCATAAGCTCGCTTCGTCTTGTTTTGAGATTAGGCATTGCGATTCATCTGGTTTCACGTCCAAGAGGTAGATATTTCCATGTCTTCGACCCATAAATGACTGAGTAGAATCTTTACTTGGTTCCCGAACATATTCCCTCTTGAAAGTTTATTTTGAAACCGTATCACACACAAATGATCGATACGAGCGGTTGTAGTTGAGTCCTTCCACTAGGGAAACATTGCTTATTGTGAGGTTTCTAATCTTTACAGCCCAAACCCCACAATTCTTCCTTTGCTGTTTCCTCCAAATGAGACTTTTCCACCATTTACTTGAACGAGTTTTATGAAGCATTTTGAATCTCCTGTCATATGTCTTGAGCATCCACTATCCAGATACCATTTTACCTTTTTCTTGATAGTGACCTGCATTTAAAAAAGAGACTCAAGCTTTCTTTGGTACCCATATTTTCTTGGATCCATTGGTGTTAGTATGATATGCGGTTTTTGCCCATACCTTTTTAACAGGTTTCCAAACCATAGGACATTCCTTTTCAAAATGATATGCACTATTGCACTTTGAACATCCGAGAGCATTTCAACCTCTTTGGTTTTACAAAAACCTTTTGAAATGATTTTTGTAAGCATCTCTTGTGGGTCTTTGCTTAATTCTTTCCTTCACTTTAGGAAAATCAATTAGAGGAATGGTTTCCACAGTCATTCCCAAACCAGATTTATTGAAATAAGGTCTTTGTGCTTTGAAAGAATTTTCTCAAGTTTCTCGGATCCTATTGAAAATCTTTTTGAAATATTTGATATGTCATTTTTTAAAAATTTATTTTCTTTTAAAAGATTTTCTTCACTTTCTTTAAGAGTAGAAACATTCATGTCTAAACATTTCAACTTTTCTTTCAAAGCATTTTCCTGTTGTTTTAGTGTAGAATTTTCCTTTTTAAGTTCGGAAATCCTTTTAAGAGAAGTCTTAAGACTAGAACACATCTCATCAATGTATTTAGAAACTTTAACATGGATTTTAAAGTTACTTACCTCAAACTCACTGTCTGAATCTGAGTCTGTCTCGGAGTTTGAATCAATCCGATTGTGCCATCAGACATATATTGGCATAATCATCATCACTTTCTTCACACTCTGTATCACTCCAGGTTTCTTCTTTAAGAGCCTTTCGATACTTTTCAGCTTTTCCTTTCTTCTTCCTCAGAAGAGGACAATTGGGTCTGATGTGTCCCTTTTTTTTACATTCAAAGCAGACTATATCTTTGTTTGATTCATCATCCTCAACGGACTTAGTCTCATTGCTTTTGAAAACTCTGTTTCTTTGGATTGAATCTTCTTCTTTTTCTGTTCAGCTTTCAATCTTCTTATCATGAAAGCAAGCTCCTCATCATCCATATCATCTTCAGAATTTGTAACATCAGAATCATCATTGGATTTTAATGCAATTGATTTCTTACCTTTAGGATCTTCGTTTTCATTGATTCGTTCCACTTCAAAAGACTGAAGAGTTCCAACCAACTCATCGACAGATAGTGGCATGATTCTTTGTGTCTCTCTTATTGAGGTCTTTATGTGATTCCAATCCTTGGAGAGTTCACGTAGTAGCTTGTTTACTTTCATGGGATCAGAAATTGGTTGACCTTGATTTTCAAGACCATTCACGATTTCGTAAAACGACTAAACATGTCGGTTATAGATTCTCCGATTTCATTTTGAAGGCTTTGTATTGACCGAGGAGAATGTTGATTCTGGTCTCTTTCACTCGATCAGTTCCTTCATAGGTAATATGTAATCTATCCCAGACTTCTTTTGCTGTAACACAAGAAGATATTATGTTATATTCAGTAGGTGACAAAGCACAATATAAAGAATAAATTGCTTTTGCATCAAGAGCTTGTCTCTTGATTATCTCTTCCTGAGTCATTTCACTAGACTCAACAGTTTCTTTTCCTCTCTCTGAGACAGATGCAGCTTTAGGAGTGATTCCTTTTTCTACAACGTCCCATTCCAGAGGATCCTTTGATGTTAGGAACGCTTTCATTTTGTTTTTCCAGATGTTGTAATCATTTCCATCAAAGTAAGGAGGTCTGGTATTGCTTTGCCCTTCCACCAGCCTTGGAGCTAACATACTAGCCATGGATCTTTAACTCTGAAGTAAAACACTTCAAACAAAGTGAGTACACAGGCTCTGATACCAATTGATATAGCTAGTATAAACACCTATAGGGGGTGAATAGGTGTAAAAACAATTTATCGAGATACGAAAGCAATACTAGGCAGACAATAGAAAGGAAGTTCTCCAAAACAGATTATGATCAAAGTAAACAGAGAGTAGGGAAGAGAAAATTGAACACAAGGTTTATAGTGGTTCGGCTTATTCCAAGCCTACGTCCACTCTTTTCGCACCGACAGCCCCACCGGCTGGATTTCACTATGACCAAAAGAGTTGTTACAGCAATGCTTTCCCTTGATTCCACAAAGTGTAGATATTCTACCACACTTCCTCAAGGTATCTCAAAATATAGACTCTCTTTTGCGTACAAGATTTCGCTTAGTAAATGAATTGACAAAGAACAAGGAGCTTCAGACTTTGGAATTCTTCTATCGTGCACCTTCTCGAACAACTGGAACGTCTTCCTTATATACTCCTTTATGCCATCATACCCGTTGGCACTTACTAAAGGAATTCTTCCAATCTTCCCGTTGGACAGAATCGATTAGGAAGATCATTCGAGCTATTAAAGGAACATGTCGATAACCCATCAATCCTACTCGCCCATACAATCAGGATCTTGGTTTCCATAAGTAGAACCTTCCAAGTATACTTCGCCAATCATCGGATCTTTAATCAATCTTGATTCGAATAAAGGAATCCGTTATGTCATATCCAGCCAAGAGATCTTCGTCAGTCGATAAGATCAAATCCTTAATGAAACACATAGTCCTGGATAGACCTTCTTCGACAAACTACAAACTGTCAATGAGAATAGACTTTGAGTCTTGAGTCTGGTAGTCCGGAGGTCTTCAGACTTTAAATAGTAGAGTCTGCAAATCTTCAGACTAGACTGATGTAAACGTTTTGTCAGCTTCAAAATATTCCAGAAAGATTTCTCCAACACTATTGACTGAGTAAGTAATTTTTGCAAGCACAAGGATCTACCAATTGAGTAAGTAATTTTTGCAAGTACGAAGATCTACCGATTGAGTAAGTAATTTTTGTAAGCACGAGAATCTACCAACTGAGTAAGTTATTTTTGCAAGGTAGGTATTCTTTTTATTAATCAACTTATACTTCATCTTCTTCTATCAATTCTTCATTTATATTTTTCTTGGCCCGAAGCCAAATTTCAAATCTAAAAGTATCATTCTGCTCCTAAAGTGGCAGTTGATATTTGAAAATCCTTTTAATTAATAAGGATTTAATTTTGCAATGACTTTATGCAAATTTTATGATACTTGACACCTGAAGTTGTCAAAATAAATGCAAATGGAAAATACTGAGAAAAAGGGAGATGTTTGTTTGCTTGATAGTACAACAACACATACTATATTTCGTAGTAGACACTTTTTCTCAAGTATGACATTGCGTAAGGCGCAAATCCATATAATATCGGTATTTATTCCGATTATTTATGGTTTTGGGAATGTTACAATTGTTTTGCCAAATGTCACCATCCTGCTTATTGAGGATGCGTTTCTAAGTATTAGATCAAAAAGGAATCTGCTTAGTTTCAAAGATGTACGCCGTAATGGGTACCATATTGAGACTATTTATGAGCAAGATAAGGAATACATTGGCATTTCCTCTTATAAGATAGGCTTGGAGACCATCCATGAAAAGCTAGAAGCTTCTTCTATAGGTTTGTATTGTGTCATGATTAAGGTTGCTGAGACATATGCTACCACATCTTGGAGGTTGGTAAACCCTGATCATTTTGGATTATGGCATGATCGCCTTGGTCATCTTAGCACTTCAATGATGCGTAGAATAATTCAAAATGCAAAAGGGCACCCTTTAAAGGATACAAATGTATTGTTGTACAAAGATCATAATTGTGAGGCCTGCTTACAAGAAAAGCTCATTGTAAAACCTTCTATAACAAAACCTTCTATAACAAAGGTTAATTTTGAATCTCCTTTATTCTTGCAAAGAATTCAGGGTGATATTTGTGGACTAATACAACCACCAAGTGGACCATTTCGATATTTTATGATATTAGTGGACGCATTCTATAGATGGTCCCATGTTTGTCTATTATCTACGCGCAATGTCACATTTGCACGTTTATTTGCACTATTATCATATTCCAGCTGCAAATGCTCCAGCTAGGATAGCTATTCCCAAAGGACATGCTAAAATTGATCAAAATCTCCCGCACTTGAAGTGTGGTAGATTGATAGGATCAAAAGATATTGCTCCTCGAAAACGAAGGGGAAAGAATCAGGAATCTGCTCCAGAAGAGCCTGGCGTTGTGCTTGCTCTCAAAGAGCTTATTGCCCATGAAAAGGCGCAAAGTCATGAAAGGAACACCAACCCCGGAAATACCAAGAATTCCATTACATATTGTAATGAAATTTGGGATCGAAATGAAATTATCATTGATGATATTTTTGCATTCTCAGTTACTCATAAAATTATGGATGATGATTGTGAGCCGCAATCTATTATTGAATGTCGTCAAATGCAAGATTGGTCTAAGTGGAAGGAAGCAATTAAAATTGAATTAGCTTCCCTAACTAAACGAGAGGTTTTTGGACCTGTAATTCGTATCCCTGATAATGTAAAGCCCGTTGGATATAAATGAAAATTTATCCGAAAATGAAATGAGAAAAACGATGTTGTTAGTTATACAACTCGACTCTTTGTCCAAGGATTCTCCTAGAGACCTGGGATTGATTATAATGAGACATATTTACTTGTGATGGATATGATTACATTTCATTTTCTCATTAGCCTAGCAATCTTTGAAATATTGGAAATGTGTCTTATGGACGTTGTGACGGCATATTTATATGGTTCATTAGACTCTGATATTTATATGAAAATTCCCGAGGGATTCAAAATGCCTGAAGCATGCACTCTCCAATTTATTCTCAATAAAATTGCAAAGATCCTTGTACGGGTTAAAGCAATCCGGTTGCATGTGGTATCAACGCCTAAGTGAATACCTAATTAAGGAAATGTACAAGAATGATCCTATCTGCCCATGCGTGTTTATTAAGAAATCAGAAACCGGATTTGCTATTGTAGCAGTTTATGTCGATGATATAAATTTAATTGGAACTCCAGAATAGTTAGCTGAAACTGCTGAATATTTGAAAAGGGAGTTTGAAGTTAAAGATTTGGGTAAAACCAAACTTTTTCTTGGTCTAGAGCTTGAGCATAAAGCAAATGGAATAATCATCCATCAATTAACATACGTTGAAAGATTGCTTAAATGTTTCAACATAGACAAAGCTCACCCATTGAGCACTCTTATGGTTGTAAGGTCTCTAGATCCCCAAAAGGATCCATTTCGTCCTAGAGAATCTGATGAAGAGATACTTGGTCCTGAAGTACCATATCTCAATACAATTGGGGCTTTGATGTACTTGGCATAATGTACGAGACCAGATATCGCTTTTGCGGTAAATTTATTAGCACGTTTTAGTTCTGAGCCAACTCGGAGATTTTGGAATGGAGTTAAACATATTTTCCGTTATCTCCGAGGAACCATAGATTTGGGATTATATTATTCAAAGGATGCCACTAACTCTGGTTTAGTTGGATATGCTGATATTGGATATAGATCCGATCCACATAAGGCTCGCTCTCAAACCGGGTATTTATTTTGTTATAATGACATCGCTATTTCTTGGCATTCTACGAAGTAATCGCTAGTAACTACATTTTCTAACCACTCTGAAATTATTGCTTTATATGAAGCTGGAAGAGAGTATGTTTGGTTAAGATCCGTTATAACACATATTCATAATTCTTGTTGCTTAGTACCGGTTACAAATTCTCCCATTATAATTTATGAAGATAATGCTGCTTGTGTTGCACAAGTCAGGGGAGGATATATCAAAGGTGATAGGACCAAGCATATCTCGCCGAAATTTTTCTATACTCATGAACTCCAAGAAAGTCGACAAATTGATGTTAAACAGATTCAATCCATAAATAATCTTGCAGATCTTTTTACCAAATTATTGCCAACATCAACTTTTGAGAAATTAGTGTATGGCATTGATATGCGGCGAGTTTACAAGATGCAAGATTGATTAGCCCCAACAGTGGCTACATGGTTCAATTGAGGGGGAGATATTATAAACTATGCATTGCAGCATTGATATGTGGCAAGTTCATAGGATGCAAGATTGATTAGCCCCAGCAGTGGCTACATGGCTCAATTGAGGGGGAGATATTATAAACTATGCATTGCAGGATTGATATGTGGCAAGTTCATAGGATGCAAGATTGATTAGCCCCAGCAGTGGCTATATATGCATTGCGCTCTTTTTTTCTTTTTGTCCGTTTTTTTTTTTCCCATAGGGTTTTTTCGGCTTAAAGTTTTTAACAAGGCAATTCATACATTCATAAAAGGGAGATATCATAATATTTGTGCTCTGCACTCTTTTTCCCTTTTGTCCGGTTTTTGTCTCATTGGGTTTTTCCGGTTTAAGGTTTTTAATGAGACAATATCATTCAATGCACATTCATAATGAATACAATGAATATTCAAGAAGGAGTGTTATGAAATACATGAATGAATATTCATTATATTCATCTTATCTAATGTACTTATTATGATATATTTGTATCATACATTCTAAGTACATCTCCTTATACAATGAACGTTTATTTCCCTATCCAATACATGTATCATTCAATACATTGATATTAATGATAAGTACATTCTTGTTCTCCTATAAATAGGAGTTTAGTATTGATGTACAATAAGAACAACAACAGAAACACAACAGTGAGATACTAGAAATAAAACTCTCTTCTCTTGTTTTCTCTACTATTTCTGGTGTTCACTCGCTTTCTTTTCTCAATCTCTTCTCTATTATATATTCACAACACAATATTTTACGACATTTTTCAACTGTTCTAAAAATTTAAATCATTAAATAAAAACGTAATTTAATATTTATTTTTACATTTATTCCGATCTTTTTTCCTTGGTACCATGCGTAGATATATTTAATTGGAAAGAGAAATGAGGTCCGGAAGAATTTGAATTTAGGATTTTTAGATTTATGATATCATGTGAAATTTTGTGAAATTCTAAAATCTTAAACTGTTAAATGAAGACACGATTTAATGTTTAATTATTTTAACAGTTTGCATATCTATATCCGTGCAGCTGCTATACGCATGAAGCAGTTGATGTACCATTATAGGATGTTTCATTCAACTTCCTAATATTGGGCTCCCCATGTTAGGATGTTTCAAGTAAAAAACAAATTGGGCTCAAATTTCACAGGAATGCTACGGCCCATTTGGATATACGTGCTTCGTCTTATATTCCGAATCGGACAACTTAGTCTGCAATTCAGCATGTCTTTAGATCTGGGATCTTGCCTTTTCTTTGTTCTTTGATTTTTTTTTTTTTTTGGCTGGCGTTTTAACTTTCCCATCACACAATTAGTGCGCATGTCTTTTAAGGATATAAAATTGTTGATTCGTGAAAGTTTGTATCTTATGTCATTTTGCTATCAAATTTCCAAAGAACCACAAATCTTAAACAAATGCAAAAAATACTTCTCGATTTGTTACTTTAATCTAATGCATCTTTTAAAAGGATAACTAGCAATATAACGAGTTGGCGAAAGATTAAGAAATAAGTAGTCTAATGTGGCTTTATCTGATATAACTCGTTATTACTGGTGACTGGCATAACTTACATTTTTTGTATGATAATTAGAAAATCAATAAGGAGATTCAAGAATTTCAAAAAATGGAAAAAAAATATTTAGAAGGAGATTGATGAAACTGCAAAGTGTGCCGTAAGGGGTGGGGGAGCTGGAGAGCTGGTTGTCAACGGTCATAGTAGGTTGTTTTCTTCTGGCGACAATAACTACCTCTAGCTATCGAATGTTAAGTTTTTGGTTATCTTATCTTTGTGGTGTCAATTTCGCGTCTTTTAGAATTTCTATTTCGCTTAATTTTCATTTAAAATAGTTTTTTTTGACAATTTTCCAAACTTTTTTTATATTATTGATTAGATGATTTAAACCAATAAATCCAATGTTAATGTTGTCAAGTTCTTCCTTTTCCCATTTATATTAGCTGAAGTGAGAGCAAAACGGCAATACATGTTACAAAATTTAAGAAGAGAAGTTCTATGTTTAAAAAAAAAATTGTGGATTATACCAAACACATTTCTATTTCTTTTTATTCTAAGAATATAAATTTTGTATAATTACCAAATGCGTTTTTTTACTCAGAAATTGTTACAGGGAATAGAAATAGAAAAAGACTACTTCTGAAGAGAAATTGTTCTCCGAAATAGAAATGTTACCAAACACACCCTTAATTTATTGGCGGCACAAACACAGAATTCGATCTTGAGATCTGTTGATGGGGAGACATATGAAGGAACGGATGAATGGATGGAGGAATGAGAGCTCGAATTGGAGATCCATGGATTGTAGATAGTATCTCCCCCACGGCCTTTGACCTCTCAAAGCATTCTTCTTGGACCACAGTATCTTGCTAATGTTGTCGAATAATTCTCTCGTTACCTAAAATCCAATCTTAAATTCCGACTATCTGTTGTGGATCCTCAATTCAGGAAGAGTTCCTGAAAGCTTTTGACACTCGACAAGCAAGTCTCAATCGTCAAAGCCAAAAGAGAATTCAAGATCCAACCACGGCTGCGAATAGTGTTCAATGGACCTTTTGTTCTACTTTTCTACCCTGGGAAAAGTCGGCACACGTGAGTAGAAAGTATCTCCCCCACGGCCTTTGACCTCTCAAAGCATTCTTCTTGGACCACAGTATTTTGCTAATGTTGTCGAATAATTCTCTCGTTACCTAAAATCCAATCTTAAATTCCGACTATCTGTTGCGGATCCTCAATTCAGGAAGAGTTCCTGAAAGCTTTCGACACTCGACAAGCAAGTCTCAATCGTCAAAGCCAAAAGAGAATTCAAGATCCAGCCACGGCTGCGAATAGTGTTCAATGGACCTTTTGTTCTACTTTTCTACCCTGGGAAAAGTCGGGCATACGTGAATAGAAAATTGCATCGTGGGTTGCGCGGTCGCCCTTTTGCCCAAATTTGGCTTCGCAGTTCGCATTGCTTTTCTCCGTGGCCGGGATTTCGGAACACGACAGAAAAAAGGATAACAGTCCAAAAAAATAGTCATCGTCTATTTTGACAGGCCAGGATATATTTCGAGATGTACACTGCATGATTCATATATTATGCGAACCGTTTCTCTTGATAGTTAATTTTGTGCATCTCACTGTGGGATTCACCTGATTAGTGGCTAAAATGAAATTGAATTCATGAATCGTATGACATTTTTTTCGCATAACATTTTTTTTTTGTTTCCATAAGTTTCAAATTCTTTTAAGTGCACAAAGATTGACATTCAGTTTTGATTGCTCATGCTGCGCATGTCTAAAAGTTTTGCCCACACCAAGCGTGCATGCATCTGCTGCTTTGAAAAATGGCTCGTAGGGTTTGAATATGGAGAACACGGGAATGTGGATAATGATGGTGTAAATTTAGCCTATAAGACAACATAAACAGATGGAATCGATTTTCGAACATATTTCGCTTGTCTGAACATCATTCGGTATTTATCACATATCCTCAATATAAATTCATTTTATAGCGGAACTAACCGAACACGCCAAGCATTATGGGCGTCGACCCCATTTTTGGGGTTTCAAGCTCTACAGGTGAACGAGGCGGTGCCATTTTTCCCCTATTAAAAAAAACGGAAGCCGTAATTTGACCGTCCGGTCGAGCTTGGTCACGCTCTTCTCATCTCATCCCGTACCTCATCACGTCTCTCTCACGTTTTCCAAGTCGCCAGGATCGCTCGCCGACGTATAACCCTTGTTCCCATTATCTCGATCTCGCCCCGCCTATAAATAGACCAAAACCTAACGTACCCCTATCTCCCTGAAGAGAGCAAGAGAGCAACAGCAAGAGAAACGGTCAAAACACATAGAAGAGAAAGAGAATAGAGAGATGGGTTCGATAGATATGATCCAAAAGCCGCACGCAGTGTGCATCCCCGCCCCGGCCCAGGGCCACATCAATCCCATGCTCAACCTCGCCAAGCTCCTCCACCACCGGGGATTCCACGTCACCTTTGTCAACACCGAGTACAACCACGGCCGCCTCCTCCGCTCCCGTGGCCCCTCCTCCCTCGACGGCCTCCCGTCCTTCCGGTTCCGCACCATCCCCGACGGTCTCCCGCCCTCTGACGTCGCTGACGCCACCCAGGATATCCCCGCCCTCTGCCAGTCCACGATTAAGTTCTGCTTGCCGTACTTCCGTGACCTGCTCGAGAGGCTCAATGAGGAGAGCACGACATCGGGTTCCCCGCCAGTGAGCTGCGTGGTGTCGGACGGCATGATGAGCTTCACGCTTGACGCCGCCGAGGCGATGGGCGTGCCAGAGGTCCTGTTCTGGACGACGAGCGCGTGCGGCTTCATGGGCTACGTGCAGTACCGCAATCTTGTTGACAAGGGTCTTACTCCACTCAAAGGTATGCATTGCCAAATAATGGTCTGATTTGGTTTGTTTAAGTAATTCCCACTTGGCAGATCTACGGCTAATGATTTTTTCATATCTCTTTTGTGTATTTGGTTTGCAGTTCACACCGTTTACTTTTGTTTGTTCCGGATTTGCATGATTAGTTGTGGCCGACTATTCATAGTTTTCTCCTAGGTAGAGTATTTAACTAAGTCAACGGTCAAAAGTAGAATTTTAGATGTGGAAACGTTGCCATGAATGGTCAAACGGTTTGATTGATCGACTGTCAATTTGCAGATGCAAGCTACTTGACAAATGGGTACCTAGACACCATCATCGACTGGATACCCGGGATGAGAAACATCCGGCTGAGAGACTTACCGAGCTTCGTCCGAACCACTGACTCGGATGACCTGATGATGGACTTCTGCTTGAGAGAGACCGAGAGAGCGAAGAGAGCCTCGGCCATCGTTTTCAACACGTTCGACCGGTTAGAGCACGAGGTCCTCGACGCTCTTAAGGCCATGTTCCCTCCCATCTACAACCTTGGCCCCCTTCATCTCCTTACAAAGCAACTACCCGATGACGACACCAAGTCGATCGGATCCAACTTGTGGAAGGAAGACCTGGGCTGTCTCGAGTGGCTTGACTCGAAACCGCCCGGCTCGGTCGTGTACGTGAACTTCGGGAGCATCACAGTGATGTCTCCGACACAGCTGGTGGAGTTCGCATGGGGGCTCGCAAACAGCGGCCAGACTTTCCTGTGGGTCATTAGGCCCGACTTGGTTGTCGGTGACACGGCAATCTTGCCACCGGAGTTCTCGGCCACGACAAGGGAGCGGAGCCTGCTGGCGAGCTGGTGCCCCCAGGAGCGAGTGCTAAACCACCCGGCAGTCGGCGGGTTCCTGACCCACAGCGGGTGGAACTCGACGATCGAGAGCATCACGGCCGGTGTGCCGGTGTTGTGCTGGCCGTTCTTCGCGGAGCAACAGACGAATTGCCGGTACAGCTGCGAGGAGTGGGGGATCGGGATGGAAATCGACGGCGACGTGAAGAGGGACGAGGTGGAGAGGCAGCTGAGGGAGCTGATGGAGGGGGAGAGAGGAAAGGAGATGAAGAGGAAGGCGATGGAGTGGCAGGAGATGGCCCGGGGGGCCACGCGTCCTTCCGGGTCGTCCTACTTAAACCTGGACGAAGTGATGGACAAGGTGTTGCTGTCGCCCAGAAGAGATTAAAGTTTGTTCGGAAATTCGTTTGCGATTGCGGAATGTATGAGAAGAACTCTTTAGACGGTCCTCTTGTCTGGATCTTATCAACTTCAGTCTCGTGGCTTGGATTTATTTCCATTTATTTTTGTGCAATAGGCAATGAAATGGCGGCTGGTGATAGCATTGGATCAATAATAATAATAATAATGATAATGATAATAATAGTCGTACTACCGTATGGACCTGATAATCCCACCTTGAGGGCACTAGCCAAATTTGAACTTTACCAAATACATGATTGGTTGAATAACTTATTATCTTATTCTGCCACCACTTCCTCTGAGAAGAAGACCAATTGAATTTCTTCTCCTCTTTAAGCTCGTTGCCCCACACGTTTTCCTTAGGGAATGGTTTGAAGAAATAATTATAATTAGGATTTTGTCATTGAGTGGCGTTGATACACGTTTTCCTTAGAGAATAGTTTGAAGAAATAATTATAATTAGGATTATATCATTGAGTGGCGTTTATATACATTTTCTTTTCTCTAATGCTGAGGTCAAACATGGATCATGCGGCACGTAATCCGCAAACAAAACAATTCAATATAACGAGGAAAGTTTTCAATCTTTTACGTTTTCAATAATTAGGATCCTTATTTTTTCAACTATATTTTACTAACCTAGGATTTGAAACCAATGATTGAAAATAAGCCAATTGTTTAATATGAATACGCCCGTTGCTAACCAACCTTAATAGCTGAGCCCGTTTCAAACTAAATGCTTATACTTAATAGCTGAGCCTCTGAAAAAGGCTGAGCCTTTGTACTCGTGATGTCAGATTCCTAGATTATCACAAAGAGCACGGCCGATAACCATAGTAAATTTTGACTTGAAAGATTTTTGTTTTTTTTTTTTTATCTTTGGTAAAGGATAAGAATATATAGCTTAAACCAACAATTACAAAAGATCCAGCACGACAAAACTTGCACTCAACAAGATAACAAGTCAGTCAAAGTGAGTGGAAGGGAGCCGAATGCAAAAGAGGACCGCAAGAGCAGGCCTGAGGAAGCAAAAACAGCCAAAACAATGGCGAAAGGAAAAGGAAAAGGAAAGCAGTGGGAGGCCACAGAAGGCCAGATGAACCACAATCTACGCTCGCATCCACCAATGACAAAAGTGAAGAGCCATCAAGGAAGCACCCACGCAGAAGAAGAGTATCCAGACAGCAAACACCAAGCTAGGGCCCTGCCGAAATAGAAGACTCCCCAGCTGAAAAAATGATCGGATCAATACTCCAGCTACGCTACAATCTCCAGTTTCTATAAGTATCATCCACACTCCTGAATGTGGTGAACTTGTCTCTGACAACCTTGATAGTTGATTCTTCATCGCTGGAATGGATAAGCGCTGCTCTCTGAAGAGGATGCCGTTCCTGTGCTTCCAAATGAAATAACAAAGAGCACCAAAAGAAAAGCGAGCAATGCACTTGTAAAAGTCTTTGCCCGTGAGGAAGGAGACGGCCTAGTTGAGGTTCTCGACCCACGAACTATTTCGCCACGGCAGAGTGCATTTGGAGGCCCAAAAGAAGGCGATGCTAGCAGAGATACGGCATCGAAAAAATAGGTGGTCTATGGAATCCGGCATCTCATTGCGAAAGGGACACAATGCATTATCTATCCTACCATAAGATAATAATAGAACTTGGGTAGGAAGCCTGCGTTTGGCAATAAGCCAAAGGTTTAGTTGGTACCTTGGAGTGATCGAGTTGTTCCATATGAATGTGTGCCAGGAGACCCAAGCCTTCCTCCTCCTAGTCAAATCTCAAGCCGAGAACACCGTGAACACGTGGGAAGTGTTTCCCTTCCAACCAAAACAATCGGAGAGGTGAGAAAGGGTGGGAAGGGGTTCCGCCCAAGAGTCCAAGACCAACTTGGTCAAAGCTCCACGGTCGGTGAATAGGTCCACCACCGTTGCCTGCCTAGAGAGGCCAAATGTATATATGGCTGAGTCCGGAAAATACAAGTTCAGAGGACCCTTGGGGTGCCAGTTATTAAACAAGAGGGACACTGAGCAACCATCCCCGATTCTCCAATAGAAGGAGCTTTGAAACTCAATCTTGAGTTGGAGGATCTTCTTCTAAGCCCACGAACAACAAGTCGTCTTTTTGGCCACCTAGAAATTCGACATTTTTAAGAAGGTCGAGTGAATCCATTTGCACCATAAAGATTCATTATCGGCAAACAGGATCCAGATATGTTTTAACATGGTGGCCTTGTTATACTCCCGAAGCCTATGAATGCCAAGGCCCCCATCTTCTTTTGGGCAATACACGTCCTCCTAGGAGACCTTTGCACCCCATCTTCCCAACTCTGGGCCTTTCCATAGGAATTGTTTAAGAATTCTTTCGATTTGATCCAAGACCACTGCAGGTAAAATAAATACACTAGCCTAGTATGCTTGGATGGCATGAAGGACTGACCTGATCAACTGTACCTGACCGGCGAAGGATAGGAAGCGATGAGTCCAAGATTGTACCCTCACTGTGATGCGGTTGACTAACACGCAGCAATCCGCCTTACTGATCCTGGAAGTGATGATGGGAACCCCGAGATAGCGAGTTGGTAGGCTTCCTTTGTGGAAACCAAGGGTAAGGAGGATTTGGTTCCTTAAGGAAGGCGATCCTCCTACAATGTAGACCTCACTTTTATTTGTGTTTGGAACCAAGCCAGACCAATCCGAAAAGATTTGGAGGCCTTCCTTGAAGAGCTTCACTGAAGGCAAGTCGACTTCATAGAACAGGAAGACGTCATCCGTAAAGAATAAGTGTGATAGGCTGGTCGCTTTGCATCTCCATAAATATTTGAACTCCGGCAACGAAGAGCGAGTAGTGAGAATACCATAAAGTACCTCCATGACTAATGTAAACAGGTAGGGAGAAAGGGGGTCCCCTTGACGAAGCCCACGATCACCGGCAAAGAATCCATGCAACTCCCCATTCAAAGCTATGGAAAATTTAGGGGTCCTCACACAAGTCATGATGAGCCGGGTGAAGTGATCGGGGAATCCGAAGGCCTAAAGGATAACCTCAAGGAAGTTCCAATCGACTGTGTCGTAGGCTTTCTTGAAGTCCACCTTGATTGCACACTTGGGTGAGTAGGGCTGGATGTGAAAACCAGAAAAGAGTTCCTACGCCAGAAGGATATTATCCTTGATCCGCCGATCTTTAACAAACGCACTCTAGGAAGGCCCAATGACATCCTGTAGCACTGCAGCAACCTGATTGGCCATAACTTTAGTAATGCACTTGTAGATGGTATTACAACAAGTGATTGGCCTGTAGTCATCCATAGAAGTTGCATTCGGGCTTTTTGGTACCGGGACCAAAATGGTGTTGTTATGAGCCTACCCGAGATGAAGAAATCCTCCACTGCTGATACAACCAACTGACCCACCATCTCCTAGTTATGCTTAAAGAATTCAACTGTGAAACCATCAGGTCCAGGAGTTTTGCCTCTAGCTAGAGAGAAGAGAGTATCACGGATCTTTGAGTCAGAAATGGACCGATCAAAGAGGTTAACCTGTTCAGCATTAAGAGGATACTGAATAGTCTCCCTGATATCCCCAACCGAGGGTCTTCTTTGTATAATTCGCAACGACAAAAGATTCTGGTAATGCCTAACAAAATGCTAGTGAACAAGCTCCGGTTAAGTGATTTGTATACCTGACGCATTCATAATCGAAAGAATTCTATTCCTTATTCTCCTTTTGTTGACATAATGATGATAGAATCTAGTGTTACGATTTCCCTCCTTTAGCCACTTAACTCTAGAATTTTGCTTGAAAAATGATTCTTCTTTAGAGTGCAAGTCGAAGAATGTACACCGCTGACACTTTTCCAAATTTGCAAGGGCAACAGAGTTTGGGTCTTGCTGAAGGTCAAACTGAGTGATTCGGAGCACAGCCCTCGCTTCAAAAGTCCTGATGGAGATGTTGAAAAATGATTCATTGTTGAGAGTCTTGAGACGAGCTTTGAGGGCCTTGAGTTTGCACACCACTCTAAACATGGGCACTCTTTCATTCGGCATTTCCCAAACTTGGTTGACAATTTGAATGAAATCAAGATGATCCATCCAAAAGTCAAGGAATTTGAAAGGCTTCCTTTGATGAACCGGGTTTAAAACTTTGACCACCATAGGGGAACAGTTAGAGATTTGAAAGATTTGATTAAACTTAAAAGAAAAAAAGTACTTAATTCGCTAAGAAAGTTGCTACATATGTGGTAAAAGAATTTTAAAAAGGAAAAGAAAAATGCTATTTAATTCATTCGATGAAAAATACATCTATATAAGAATTAAAATCTTGCCTATTATAGTGTTAAAAAAATGTTTAAACTAACAAATAATGCTCATTGTTTCATTTTTGATAAGACACTATTGGTGCATTTATTCGCGAAAAAATAAATGATTTGGAAAATACTTTCCTAAAAATAATTACTTGTTGCTTGACAAAATAAATGAACGAAAATATTTTCACCATCAATTAATATTTAAAATAAAAATTGCTGTCGGCAATCAAAATATTTTTCATTATCTAATTATTTCAAGTGATATAAACAATCATTTTGAGAAAAATGTATTTCAAATCATTCATTATCCACAAAACAAATGAACTTGCCTATTTCCTTTTAGGATCTTGGAATGTAAATTCCCAGTGTTCCAATATTCGACTACAAATGTTACGCCCTGATCATCGAGCACGCGTCCATCCCTCACATTGGTTGATTAATAGCGACGTCCCATGACACATTACCGACCCTTTCATTTTAATACGCACGTGAAAGCAGATAAAAATCCCCAGACAATAAAACAATGGGATAAAATAGTAGAACTATATTTTTCAAAACTGAAAAACCACAACTGCACATTTATATAAGGCAAACCTTATAGTATATATTACAATACTATTAACAAGAGTCTGATCTATTCATAACAATTCACACTCATGGTTTGCAAAACGGGGTGAAGTCTCAGTCCTCATTCGGGTCATACTCCGGATCATCATCGGGATCCTCCTCGGACTCCTCCTCTGGTTCCTCATCAGGGTCCTCCCTTTCGGGTTCTTCCTCCTTAGGTTCCTCATTAGGGTCTTGAAATGTCGTCCCACAACCGGGATGAGATTATGTCTCAGCAAGTTTTACCTCCTAAGACCCAATTAGCAAGCCAATACATTCTAGAGGCTGCCTAAGCACAACACGAGTTAGAGGACTTACCTTGGCCTCAGTTCCTTCTTGCAAGTCAGTATATATCAAATGTACATGAATCATATCAACTCATAGCATTAGATTAAATCATTCAATCAGATCGAATCATCGATCAATCAACTCAGTCGATTACATGTCAACGATGACCATTCCCTAGCCATTTCAATCAATACTACTTATAAGTCCGATTATACTCAGGATTGCTTATTATAAGCTGATAATAGGTAATATAGCTCGCCAGAAACTATCTCAATCATTGAGATAATATATATATATATTCTCACCAGAAGCTGCCGCAATTATTGGTCTAATCATCTTACAATTTCTCCATTTTTATCATACCCGATAAAAATATTCGTGTGTGAGTACACAATTGACCTTAACTAAAATACAATAATTTTCTTTCCATGAATCCAATCATTTTATATAGTCCACCAAAATATTTTTGGCGTTGTAAACTGACGCTTGGTTATTTCCCACTTAATTACCAAAATTGATTAATTTAGGAATAAAATCTTAACATCGGAATTAAATCAATTCAATACGATTTAGCACTCAAATAAATAAACAGACTACACCACAATGATCAGCATAAAATTTCGGTCGTCGGCTATTCCAACTTAATTTCCGGAAAATAATTAATTAATTAAATAATTACGAAAAATATTAAATAAATGTAATAAATCCAATTTAGGCCTATAATAGATAATTGGAAGCCGAGACGAGCTTTGGAAATTACCGAGACTCGTTCAATAAATACCAGTACCTATTTCCTTGCTAACTACACTATCCATTTGCCTAACATGCATTGATAAGTCTCTAATTTAATTACTCTAATTTAATCTATCCACCTAATTGTACTTAATTAAATATAATCAATCCCTAAGCATCATTAGCCTACTAATAAGGGATTAGTGAGAAAAACTCACTTGATTAACGAGCGGGTCGGATCAAACCGACGGGAACGTCGCGGGGGACGCTTTTCTCCAAAATGAGCCTAAGTTTCGGGGTCGGGATTGACCTCAAAATGGGCCTTGAAGCCGCTGCAAAACCTTATCTATTTCTGTTTCGATCTTGTTGAAACGGAGGCCAATAAGTTTGATTTAAAGCAGGAAAGGACCAAGGAGGGTGGAAAGGGCCAAACCGGGCCATGGCGAGACTTATCGGCGGTGAAACGACGAAGCACAGCTCTGGTTGAGCCTACTGGACAGTGAGGCAACTGGACGGTGCAGCTGGAGGCGGAGACACGCGTGTGGGGGAGGCGGACGTGCGTGGCAACGCACGCGGGCGGCGAGGCGCACGGACGGCAACGAGGCGGCGACGGGCGGTCCTGGCTTGCTACTGCGATTTCAGCTTCTTTCCTTGGGCTGCTGGTTCAAAAATGGCAGGGGATGTAGAGAGAGAGGCTGGCCGGTTGAGGAAGGAGGGAGAGAGGATAGAGATGAGGGAACCAAAGGCTCCACAAGCCTCATTTTTCCACACCATGGTCTCCCTTGACCATTCCTAGCCAAGTGTGCATCCTTAGCTCACAATGAGCCACCAATGCTCACCCAAGGACACTTGAATTGGTTCAAAATGGCTAGGAGGAGGGGCAGCTACGAAATTCCAATCAAATGGCTTCAATTGGATACTTACCGTTTCTCAAATCAACATCAATTGGCTTCAATAAATTCAATCCACCTACTATCCATCATATCGATATTTTTCCTCACCCATATACCCATCATGCTTCCCAAATTTGCAATCAAAAAGATCCTCGGCCTTTTTCTGCATAAAACGGCCCTGTGATGACTTTTTCCCAAAAAGTCTCGGGTTCAAAAAAATATATTCTGAGACTAAATCAACACTCCTAAAATTTATTATGACATGACAAAATCTTCAATTTCTGTAATTGGACTTGAATTCACAGTTAATTTCCATTTGGCGCGTTTTTAGCGTGACCTAGGCTACCGGGTAGTTTTCGGAGATTTTTAGTGCAAATGACCCATGATCAATTTTCTTCAAGCCACTATGAACCCACTCGACAAATTGGCAACTCTTGGTTGTCGTGAAAATCTCGAGAATTCAAATACGGACACAGGGTACTGAAACGACAAAAGAATCAATCTAGGACCAGTCGACGAGAATTTTCTAATTTAGTGGTGTCACCCACGCTTAGCGACACATCTCCATCGAATCGACCTATCTCTGATCTCAAATCGATTTTATACTATGCCGTAATGGCCTCTAAAGATGAGCATAGTCGAGAAGTTGATTCTTGGTCGAATTATCAAATCTATTGCTTTAAAATTTCTTAATGGCTCCCCTGAATAGTCTAGTTATCTCAAGAGTGATCAGCTTTGAGAACAGCCCTATAAGTGCGTCAATGAAATGCCCGATCTATTTGGTAGAAAACATGACTGAAAATCTGGGATGTCATAACGAAATTCTATATTTTAATTTCAGCTAATTGTTTTAGGTTTTAGGAAACAAATTCTTTAATTTCGAATGAAAATAACCATTTGATGTTTTTGAAGTGCTAGTTTTGACACTCTAGAAGATATCGGAGTCATCAAATCCAAAACAAAAAGGTATAAATATCCCTTAAAAATCCAAAGATTGAAATGGTATCAAGTAGAATTTTTTAATCTGCTATTGAGCTCCGGATGTTAGGGTGGGGGCTTGCTATTGCTCACAAAAAGTAGGACCACGTAAACGAAAAAATAATTGAACTATGCGTATATAATGAGTTATGACTTGTCGATTTCAATATATAAAACTCGTGAATAATAATGATAGTTGTGTATGATTAATCTATAAATTAATGTTGGCAGATGGTAAATCATTTTTTTGAAAAAATTTCGCTTATTTGAACATCATTCCATAATTATAATAGGAATAATATTACAAAAAACCCTAAACTAATGCGCTTAAAATAAATTTATCCAAAATTAATTTTTTGACTAAAAAATCCAAATCGGTACATATGTGATAAATTTAATTTTTGTTAGTTTTCATTAAATTTTATTTTCAAATTGTCAAGTTGGATGACACATGATATTTTATAGGTGTACTAATTTAGAGTTTTATATTTCGTTTATCATAGATATATCAATTTATGATTTTTAATGGAGAATAAATTTGCAAAAAATGTACCCATTTGGGATTTTTAATAGTCAAAAAATTAATTTATGATAAATGTACCAATTTGAATTTTTGGTACCATTAACCTTTGTTAATAATCCTTATTACAAATCCATTTTTCTCCTCCCCAAATTACTAACTCTGATTGTTTTATAAGAAACGAATTTTATTGAAAAATATTTCCGATAGTTTCTTTAAAAAATGATATTTTTTTGTGTGTTTGGTTACTTTTGCTAATAAGATGGAAGTCTTTTGTTATAGGAAAGTAAGGAAACGCACGACCAAAAAAAGAAGAAGAAAAATCTCAAGTATGACCCTAAAACTTGTGGCTACCGAGGGACCTACGTCTGAATGTCGAGGATCCAAGTCTAGCTGCTGTCCTCTATGGTCCGTCGACTTGGGGCCTTGGGTTCGCCTATTAAGCACTTGGATCCAATCATTAGGGACGATCTTGACGTATTCGGAAAAATCGTTGATGATTTTCTGAAGAAAATCCATTTTCTCAAAGTTAGGGAGATGTCTTTTCTGGTTGAAATGATTTTCTTTGGACTCATCTTTTTATATTATCTGAATGGCGAAATATTTAAGCAAATACTATTTAATGTTGATTTTTTTAATCAAACCTGCCAACAAACCGACGTATATCATAAGGGTCTCCCGGCCTATAAATGTACCCCAACCTACGTTCTTCCCATGACAATTGCCATCTCTCTTTTCCATACCGAAAGGAAGAAAACACTCAAGACGCAGAAGAAGATGACCCCAAAGCCACACGCAGTGTGCATCCCCTTCCCAGCGCAGAGCCACATCAACGCCATGCTCAACCTCGCCAAACTCCTCCACCACCGGGGCTTCCACGTCACCTTCGTCAACACCGAGTACAACCACAACCGCCTTATGCGGTCCCGCGGCCCCTCCTCCCTCGACGGCCTTCCGTCTTTCTGGTTCCGCACCATCCCCGACGGCCTGCTACCTTCCAACGGAGACGTCACCCAGGACATCCTGTCCCTCTGCCAGTCCACGCAGAAGTGCTGCCTGCCCCACTTCCAGGACCTGATCGAGAGGCTCAACGAGGAGAGCGTGACGTTGGGTTCCCCGCCGGTGAGCTGTGTGGTGTCGGACAGCTCGATGACTTTCACACTCGACACCGCTGAGGCAGTCAGCGTGCCGGAGGTCCTGTTCTGGCCGATGAGTGCGTGTGCTTTCATGGCCTACGCGCAGTTTCGTTGTCTCATTGACAAGGGTCTTGCTCCACTCAAAGGTATGCATTACTAAATAACTTGTCTGATTTAGGTGATCTCACTTAGCATGTCAACCAAGCAAATTTTTTTACAGCTAAAGATTTTCCCTTGTTGTTTCTTTTTTAAAAGTTTGGTTTGCTGTCATATTCTTCAGTTTTGTTTGTTCCTGATTTATATGATCAGTGTGTATACAATAATGTCATTAATAAATAACTATCTGATTTAGGAGCTTACGTAATCATTTCGTATATCCTTCGACAATATTCTATTGCTTTCCCTAATCTAAGTATGACAAATGAATTGACAACACATATAATGCCGTGTGACACCATAAACATCGAACGACGCGCTTCTAAATTTCCGGAGAATCTGACCCTATATGAGGACCATGGCCGTGTATGGTCACCCGGTTCACTTGATCGACCCGCAATTTGCAGATGCGAGCTACTTGACAAACGGGTACTTGGACACCGTCATCGACTGGATACCCGGGATGAGAAACATCCGCTTGAGAGACTTACCGAGCTTCGTTCGAACCACTGACCCGGACGATCAGATCCTCAACTTCTGCTCGGTCGAGTTTGCGAGAGTGAAGAGAGCCTCCGCCTTGGTCTTTAATACGTTTGAGCGGTTAGAGCACGAGGTCCTTGACGCGCTCAAGGCCATGTTCCCTCCCATCTACACTATCGGGCCCATTCACCTACTCGTGGAGCAACTATCCGATGATGACACCAGGCCGATCAGATCCAACATGTGGAAGGAAGACCTCGGCTGTATCGAGTGGCTGGACTTGAAACCGCCCGGCTCGGTCGTGTACGTGAACTTTGGGAGCATCACAGTGATGTCGCACGCGCAGCTGGTGGAGTTCGCGTGGGGCCTCGCGAGCAGCGGCCAGGTGTTCCTGTGGGTCATCAGGCCGGACTTGGTCGTCGGTGACGCGGCGATCCTGCCTTCGGATTTCTTGGCCGCAACAAGGGAGAGGAGCCTGCTGGTGAGCTGGTGCCCCCAGGAGCGGGTGCTAAGCCACCCGGCGGTCGGTGGGTTCCTGACCCACTGCGGCTGGAACTCCACGATCGAGAGCATCGCGGCCGGGGTGCCGGTGGTGTGCTGGCCGTTCTTGGGGGACCAGCAAACGAACTGCCGGTACAGCTGCCAGGAGTGGGGTATCGGGATGGAGATCGACAGCGACGTGAACAGGGACGAGGTGGAGAGGCAGGTGAGGGAGCTGATGGAGGGGGAGAGAGGGAAGGAGATGAAGAGGAAGGCGATGGAGTGGAAGGAGATGGCCCGAGAGGCAACGCATCCTTCCGGGTCGTCGTTCTTGAACCTGGACGAGGTGATCAACAAGGTGCTGCTGTCGCCCAGAAGAGATTAAGCTTGTTCGGACATTGCTTTGCGATTGGGCCATGTATCCGAACGATTCCGTAGGCAGTCCTCTTGTCTTGTCTGGACCGTACCGAGGCCCGTTGAAACTTCGGTCTCGTCAATTCCAGTTGTTTTCATTTATCCTGTGCATGCGTGTGAAACGGTAGGCTGCGATAAAGTGTTTTCCACGTTTCTATTGTTTTCTCCGTACATGCATTCGCGTTGATTTCTTCGTGAAGCAGCCCGTGATAGCATTGGATCCAAACTCTCGCAGCCTTTCTTCGTCCATGACGAGTGCACCAGTCCGCCAATGCCCGCCCACCAGTCATGCAATGGTCTAATGTTGTAGTAGTGCTCTAAGTAACGGCTTGGAGCTGACTATATTCATCTATATATACAGAGAGAATTCCACAGTTATTGCCATTAACGACTTTGTGAATTATCGTGACGAGGGTGGTCAGAGGAGCAACAGTGGCTGAAGCCGTAGGGACAAGGAGGGTTTGCGGATTGCGGTGGTCTGCCGTGATGCCGTTGGTGCTTTGCGATAGGCTAATTTCAGTTCGGCTCACTAAACTTTGAGTGCACATACTTATTTTGTCTGGTATCGGAATTGCACAATTCTCCTAGCGACAGAAAACTAACTTGTGATGTCCGGATTCCTAAAACATGCCCTGCTTGGATTTTGAGAATCACAATTTCTAAAACCATACAAAGGTGCTTCTTTTTCTGACTCCACTCATCGAACTCTAATTGAGTGCGAAGTGAGTCAGTCAACATCAGCATCAACGAATCACCCGCAGCTCAAATTGAGTTCATTTTGATTATGTCGCTCCTCAAATCCTATAGGGATGGAGGAGTGACAAGGCCATCCTTCCGCCCCAAGACACCGCCCCAAATCATACCTGAAAGTCTAGCCCCCAAAAGCCTCGGTCAATAGCACTCTAGTATTAATGGCTACTAACGGAGGAACCTAAAATGTTTGGGAAGGAAAAGGTTGAGCAACCATAGTCAAGTGAGTAGTGCGTATCTCTTCTAGGCAGATCAAGCATTTACTATACACTTTACAAAATAATCTTCAAAACTCACTTATCTCAATTCTAGTATAATACACATACAGGATAAGAATGAATAATATTGCTTTAACATAACTTTATACATATCATAATAGTATTTCAAATCAATAATATTATAACAAACATTAATGGATGATCTAGTCCATTGATCAATCTCATTAATTCACATATCAATAGTTTATTCCATTGATTAATCTTATTAAAGTCACATGCCAATCGTCCATTCCATTAGTCAATCTTGAACTCAAATATCTAACTTGATCACACATAACGCCTCAAAACAAGGCTACCAAGCTCCCCCCTTGACAAGGTCTCTATTGCCGGTGGCTAGCCCACAAAGATATCTTAAACTAGTATGTATACCTACAAGCCTCTCAATAGACTCATAACAATATTGAGCACCGACACAAGCTCACAACATCATTCACAATTCACAAGCCAATTCAGAATAAAATCACAAAACTCATTGTTATGTTTGTGGGAATTTTATTGTCTACATCATTTTAACTAGATATAACTATATAGTTATATCATGATCAACCGGGAGTAAAGTAGATTTTTGCATAAGCTAGGAGAAGGAAACACGAAAACTCATTGAATGGGCTCGAGTTCTAGCCTCATGTCGATGAAAAAGGTGCAACGCATCAAGTCTACCGACCAGTTTGCGACACTTGATCTTGAACGCACACATTGCGATTAGTTTTTGTCATAGATGCGTGTTACTACATGATGTTTAGCTAACCAATGGTCCAAAAATATGTCCACCAATCGCTTCTCAGCTTCTTATTACATGAAGATTGTTGGAGCGGTTGAACGTTTCGAAGCAAACATGGCATGAAAAATGGGTGAATCCAATGAGGATTTGTTCCGGAGTAGGGATCCAATATCTTTCCACGCTCACACTCCGACTTGTAATCTCTGAGGAAGAACCTGCCGATCTACTTGAATAATTAGGGAGGCCGATTTGGAGCGCCACGGTGGTGTCATCCCCAGCTCCTCTTCACAGACTGGCGTTAGGGTTATCGTCTTTAGGGTTTTCGTGTAGAGCCATGGCCAAGCAGCTAGCAAAGGCAGTGGCTGGAAGGGAATTCCCCGGCCGTTGTTCGGGGAAACATCGACGTTTTCGAACTTCTCAACCTTATTGCAAGTACTGGAGGAGGCCATGATCGCAGAGCTGCATGAACTATAATCTGAAAGCTCCTCCATCATGCAACAATAGACACAATAAATGACCCAAAAAAAAAGGGATGAAATTCCTGGACCGGGAAATTGTTGAGAGGGTAATTTCTTGAATGCGGAACAACGAATCTAGCATCGATCTTACATAGAGATTGAAGAATATAAATGGGCAGATTGGAGTAATCAGAGAGAGAGAGAGAGAGAGAACAAGAGAAACCGAGGTAGGGTGGCTGGAGAATAATTTGTCGTACAGCTTTAAAACGAAGAGGGTCATAAATTGCTCCTGTCAAAGATCTTCCATCTGCATTCACCGGTCGAACCGTATTTGCCTTAATTCATGTGGCCCCCTTGGCTCCTTGTTTTAGCAGGAGTTTAACTCCAGAGGGTTAAAGATTTACGGCAATGTATCGAATGGTCTGGTGCCCGCTCGAGCTCATTAGTCAAATGCCCACCACCTACGCTACATTGACGTTAGAGTAGAAACAAAAGAGAGAGAGATAGAGAGACAGAGAGAGGTGCTTCGTGAGAGAGCAGAGAGATGAGTTCCCAAGTATGGGACATGCACGGGGGACCTTTCATTTATATCTCTACCTTTGTATTGTCAAGTCTTGGGCTTGCTGCAATTCCAATTCGAGTTGACAGTATTCCTCCTTAGATTGTGCAGCAGTCCGATAGCTTTGAACCATTTCTGTCAAATCGAATTTATACCGGAGAGGTTGGAGTTTTAATAGGAAAAATATAAATTTAACAAGAAGTATGTATATTAGAATTCAAATATAATTTAAGATTTTCTTAATTTAAAATTTTGTTATTAAAAAAAATAACATTAATATTATGGATACTAGATATCTTATTCAATTTATTTCATATCTCCTATAAGATATTTCATCTGAGTCATGTTCTTCTTATATCTGACCTTATTTTGTTTTGAAACAATAACGAACCCATTTAGGGACAAGTACATGATTGGTGTGATTGGCACATTGACAGACATGGCGTCAACTTGCAAGTAGAGCTATTAAACGGGTGGGTCGGGTCGGGTCGGGTTTGGGTCGGGTCATTAATGGTCCTACCCAAATTGACCCATTAACCCATTTATGACCAATTTTATGCCTAATGTAAATTTTCCGACCCATACCCAACCCGACCCAACCCATATTAATAAAATAGTTTCATATTTAACCAAATTTAGGAAAACTTATTCCTATGTTTTTTTTTTTAAAGATTATATTACTAAAATACTTCCAAGCAATACAAATCTAATCAATAATTTTTCAAAAGAATTTATTTTTTATTTTTCTTTCTTTTCCTTTTTTTTTTCTTCGCATCCAGAGGTTCGTTGGCCAACCTATTTAAAACCCATTAAATTGCTAAGCATCCACCAACCAAAAGAAAAAAGCTAAGCAATCCATTTATGACCCATTTAAACTTGTTTTTAAAATATATGTGGCAAAATGTGCATGGAGTCCACATTTGATGATACACAAATCATGAAATGGATTTGAGATTAGATTATGGATTGCGGCTTAAAAGGATGGTGAAAGTTTGACCTGGGTCATCCACAAATTATGAAATGGATTTGAGTTTTGATTTTATATAAATAAAATATAATAAAAATAAGAAAAAAGATCTCCTCCTTTCCTCGTTAGTACATAAACCGCGCGTCTCTGTTTCATCGTTTTTCCTCGCCAATTAAAAGCCAAAACCCACACAGATAGAGCGCGCAAAAGAGCCCGCCCCCTCTCTCTCTCTAGAAAACTTCTCTCAAAACCCTGCAAAACCCTCAAGATTCGCGAAGTAATGGATTGGGTCCATAGCAAAGAGATTGGCTACGGCGACGGCGAGGAGCTCTACAACGTCCTCCTCGAGTATGTCGCCAGCGGCAGCCTCGCCGACAACATGAAGTCCAAGGGGAAGCCCCTCTCGAAGCCCGAGATCAGACCCCACACGATGGAACCAACTAATGAAGCTCTCTCTCTCTCTCTCTAGTTTCTCTCTCTACAAGTCGAAGGTGTGGAAACGAAGAGGGAGAGTAAATGCGTCAGTGTCCCTGTAATAGGCCGGCTCCATTTTTAACGGGTTGATAAATGGATCTTAAATGGGTGGGTGCAGATTAGACCCATTTATGACCCATATATCTCAGTCTCTTTATTTTTTGAACCTATTATGCATGTTTTGGGAAATAAGGCTTGACCCATTAACAACCCATTTAAACTAGAGGTGTCAAAATGGGTCATTAACCCATTTATGGACCCATTTCTAGTTAAATGGGTTGTTAATGGGTCAAAGCTTATTTCCCAAATGACCCATAATGGATTTTAAAAATAAAGAGGCTGAAATATATGGTCTGAGAGTAAATCCATTTAAGACTCATTTATCAACCCATAAAAAATAAACACATTTACGAGATAGACTCTCTCTTCTCTATTTAACTTTACAAAAATATTTTTTTTTATAAAAATCGAAATTATAATTATTTTTTATTTTAATTTAATTTTCTTTTATCTTTCCTTTTTTTCTTTTTTCTTTCTTCTTCCTCCGGTTGCTAGCATGGCGACCGGCCAGGTGAGCCTCGAGCTCGCTAGATCTGGCGAGGCGGAGCCCTCGCTAATGCCAGGCGAGGCTCGAGCCTCGCCGATCCGGCGAGGCGCAGGCCTCGCCGATTTGTTGAGCTCGAGGCTTGCCGACGTCGGGCGAGGGGCGAGCTCGAGCTCGCCGGATCTAGCGAGGTGGAGGCCTCGCCAACGGCCGGCAACGCCGAGCTCGTTGGATCTAGCGAGCTTGAGGCTCACCCGTGGTCGGCCGTCGGCCACGACAACGGCTGGCGGCCGACCACAAAAGAAGAAGAACAAAAAAGAAAAAAAGAAAAAAAGAAAATTAAAATTAAAATTATATTTAAAAATAAAAAATAATTAAAAATGTAATTTTAAAAAAATAAAAAAAATTAAAATTCGATTTTTTAAAATAATTATTTTAAAAATTATAAAAATTGTCCATTAAATTTGTGTTGTATAAAACTATTTTAGCAATACCATTTTTTTTAAACATATATAGAAGAAAAAAGTTTTTTTTAAGTTTAGTTAAATGGGTCGAGTATGGGTATGAGTCGAAAAATTTATATTAGGCATAAATGGGTCATAAATGGGTTAATAGGTCAATTTGGATCGAACCATTAATGACCCGACCTAAACCCGACCCGATCCACCCGTTTAACAACTCTAATTTAAACAAATATTGGTTTTATAAATGGGTTGTGTGCCCATTTTGACACCTCTACTTGCAAGGGAAGCTTCGAGAAGGGACCCAGGTTACACTAGGGAGCTACTGGTGGATTTTGGGACAATCGGGAGCTACAAAGCGCGGGGGTGAACGGGAGGAAGGATCTGTTGCCCGCACTGTTTGACTCGACGTCACAGTGTTCTATAGTCCTATGATGTGTGAGAGAACCCTCTTGAGCTACCACATGGCTTCCTGCTGTGTAGATGCCTGCTCTATACGATAAAATATTAGGTACACTTGGAGTGCCAAGACATCTCCTTACTAGTCCATTCAATATGTGACACGTGTCCATAAAGGACCCCACAAATACTTTTTTCTCACCCTCATTGCTCTCTCTCTATTCTTTCATTGTTTTCTGTTCTTCTTCACCAGTTCTTTTTTTTCCCCTCTATTCTTTTTCTTTCCTTCCCTTTGGCCTGTGGCCAATACACAGCCATGGTCGGCGACTGGCCACAGGCCAGGGTCACCCTCACTAGGCGAGGGGTCGACTCTTGCACCTAAGGCGAGGGGCGACCACATTGGATTTGGCAAGGGTTGAGCCCTCGTCGGATCCGGAAGTTGTGAAGGGAGAGAATGATGTCGGAGCCACAGAGAACCTTGAGGATGTGGGGTGTAAGGGAGAGGGAGAGGGAGAAGGTGGGCTCGGGCTCGCGGGTGATGATGACAGAGGGACTTGGGCTTGTTCTTGGACCCAAAGGGGTCGCAGGTGTGGTGGATGACTTCATTGGTGGAGTCGTCGCTGGCGGGGGAGGTGTAAAGGTTAGGCTCAGGTGAGGGAGATGGCAGGTGAATGATTGTCATCACCATGCAGGTGAGAGAGAGAGCCGCAGGGAGGAGAGGTAGGTAGGGGAAGAGACGGCATTATGTAAGGTCGTCTGCAAAAAGAAAACAAGAATAAAAAAGGTGAGAGAAAAGAGAGGGTAAAGAAGAGAGAAAAATCTTACAAGTGGGACCCTTTATGAACACATGTCATACATTAAATGGACTAGTAAGAAGATGACTTGGCACCCCAAGTGTACCAAATATTCTCGCTCTGTACATAGTGATGTCATAAAAGGGCTGCTTGATATAATTTGAGTATATCCGGTTTTCACCATTATTATGATGGGTATTTTTATTATTGCTATAATTTGCCGCTTTACTATGCTATCATGGCGGTGAATTTTGATAATGCCTTCTAATTGCATAAGTCTCTTTGTATTATTTCTTTCAAGTTTCTAGTGGCGGGTTCCCATCTTGGAAGTAGATCGACACCAGAGGATCCATGTTAGATATAACCAATTTTATTCCAACATACTTGTCGCGACCTACCCTCGGGGGGAGGGAACAGGTTTAGGAGTATTGCCTAAAGGACGGGCCTAAGGCCCATTATTAGGCATGGGCTCTCCCAAGCTCATACCCCGTATGACATTGGGATATTTTTAGAAATTTTGCACAAAAGGAGTCACCACTAGCCTATTGGGGTCGGTTAGAAAGCAAGTGAGGCATGGGAGTATACCTCACTTCCTACGCAACCAGAGAATCTATGCTCGGGGACTTGATTACACTAATTGATTAATTAGTGCCATTTCGGTACCTAACCTTGTTCATTTTAACAAAATAATTTTTGGTAGGCAGTTTGGATTGATTTTATACCTATCCACTAACATGTGATATAATCATGCGGGTGCGCAATCATTAAAGTACATCATAGCTACCAAGATCCTAATTGCAATAAAATTAACACATACCACTAAGCAATTGCAAACATAGTTAAACAGGTAAATTAAACATGCAATATAATCAATATACGAGCAATTAAAGGCCTAAATACACTATAAATGCAATACATGGCCATTCCTAATCAAAACCTACATTTTTTGGATTTTCGAAATTTTTTAATTTTTTTAATTTTAATTTTTTTAAATATTTTTTATTTTTTATTTTTTTAAAAAATAATTTTTTATTTTTAAAAAAAAGGTGAATCGGGTCGGGTTGGTCCGGTTGGGAAGTGGGTCGGTCAGCCAGCTCGAAAAGGGCCAGGCGAAAACCTAGTCGGGCTGGGCCTGATGTGCAGGCCCAGTCTGGTCTAATAACTTTTTTTAAAAAAAAAGAAAGCCCATAAGCCTATAAGCTCGCAAACCCACAAGCCACAAGCCCACATGTAAAAACAAATCAAATCAGGCCCGATTACTCAAAAACCTACCCAATTCGTGACCCGCGCCCGACCTGGTTTTGGGCCGAAACCTTACCCGGTCGCGACCGAATGGACATCCCACTCCTTGTTCGCGGTTGAGGCGTCGCTGGGCGGACCGGCGGCGGCGGCGGCGACGACAACGGGCTTGACGGCGACGACGACAACGACATTGACTCAACGCCAGTTGGGTTTAGCGGCAGGCGGCACGATGGCGGAACAGCAGTGGCGGGCGACAACGAACGTGGGTTCTGCAGGTGGAGGCACGTCAGAATAGAGGCGGAAGCGCGGCGGCTCAAACGGCATCGGGTCGTCGTGGGCGGAGGCAAGCAGCACTCAGGCGCGGTGATGGCAAGCCTCCTCCCTCTAGATCTGGCTTGCTCAAGCAGCAGCGGCGTTTCTCGGAGGGGGGGAATGACTCGGACCGGCGTGGAGGGGGGTCAACGCTCAATCGACGGAGTCGAGCCGCTATGGCGGTGATGACGACAAGTGGAAGTGCGGTGGCTCAGCGAGGATCAGCACGCAGGAGCAGAGGCGGCGTTGTGGGGGCTCAGGATCTGGTGCTCGGGCAAGAGGGCGGCGAGCAGAGGCTCGGCAGTTGCAAGTCACGGCAAAGACCGGTGGATGAGCAGCGGCAGGGGTCGGTGTCGATCGAGCGGTAGCAGGGTCGGCATTCTGGCTCGGCGGAGGATCGGCGCGGCGATAGCATCTCCGATCCTATCGGATTTGACCTCCTTCCCGCGGTGCCTTCAGATCTGGGTTCTGGGTCGAGTGGCGGTGGGTTCGACGTTGGTCAAGCGGCAGTGGAGTCGGCGTCAATCGAGTGGCAACAGCGACGGTGATGGCGGCGGCACCGCCCTTCCTTCTAGTTTTCTCTTTCCTTTTCTCCTCTCTCTCTCTGCTGTTCTCCCCCCCCCAGCTCCTCAGCTCTGGTCTCCCTCTTTTGTGTCCCTCTCCCCTGTTGCTGTTCTCCCCTCTGCTAGGGTTTCATGGGCGAAGATGGAGGAGGGAGAAGGTGGCATGGGCCAGCGTAGCGCAAGGGAAAAATAGGCATTTTGTTGTTGTTGTTGTTTTGTTATTTTTATTTTTTTTTTTCTTTTTCTCTATTTGTTTTTATGTATTGGAAAACAAAAATTAGGTGTCAACAACATACTCAAAAAAAGAAAATTACTCGCCAAAATTTAAATTATTGTTCTGGATTCCAAAAAAATTGTGAAAAAAAAAAATCAATTGCGAATTTTACGTGACAATATGGGAGTATTGTATATGTTTCGGGAGTTTTGACTTTGAGAAATAAAAAAGTGCGTGAGTTGGGAGATTTAGATTAAGTAAAACAGTAAAAAGTAAGGGTTTGTTTGTTTGGGAAAAGCATTTTTCGAGAGCTGATTTTTAGACTTTCAGGGAAAATGGCTACTCGACTGAAAACACTTTCTGGTCAATGAAAATATTTACGTATAAGTTTAGGAAAGTGAATTCCTAAATCTAAAGAGGTGAAAACACTTTTCGAAATTGCTCATCTCAAAATTTTAATTTTAATTTTATTTTTTTCCTTTTTTTTTATTTCTCCCTCAACCGGTCGTCATGTCTCGGTGACAGCCAACGAACAGCCACAAGCATGGGCCGACGAAGCTCGACCTCGCCAAATCTTGGTGATTTTGAGCTCGTCGAAGGCCATGGTGGGCAAGCCTTGAGTTTGCCTATGATCGTCACTAGCCGGTCACAGCGAGGAACAAGGAAAAAGAAAAGGGAAAGAAAAGAGAAAAAAATTAAAAGATAATTAAAAATTCGATTTAAAAAATAAAAGAAAAAGAAAATAATTAAAAATTTATGTTTTTTTTTTAAAATATATTATTTTGGCCTAAGATAAAGGCATGAGATTGAAATTATTTTCCAAAAAGATCGAAACATAAAAAAAAGGTTTTCAATCATATATCACCATATAAAAGAAAACAAAATGAATTTCTTGAAAAATGCTTTCTTATTGAATTTTCCGTGAAACAAACATACTCTATAAACCATTTCAATTAGAGACTGAACTTATTGAAAATTAACCCACGATGTACATTTGATTACTAAACTTGCATTGTTTTCTTTAACTTCTCAATTTTGTAATTTATGTCATATATTGTCCAACTTGTAGAAAATTTCCAATTAAGTTCCTTGGCTCTAGTTCCGCCAAATTGAAAATGACGAATCCGTCGATGTCGGCCTAGTATGAAATGCAAAGATTGGTTCCACCATAAGCAATCAATCAAGCAAAAAGAATGGATGATGTGTGGTTTCCGCTGACTAAACTACGCACGCAATAATCCTAGCCAAAATTGAGCAGAATATTTGATAACTTCTCAAACGATGGAAATATATTTTATTCGTAAGTGACACAAGTGATGTTGCGTAAGTCGAGCAATCAAACAATAATATAGATAGAATAAGAAAATAAATCGGACACCAGATTTATGTGGTTCGGTCGTAAAGACCTACGTCCATGGAGAGAGCAACGATGAATTTCACTATAGATCAAGTAATACAAGGAGATTACACACTCGAGTCACTCAATCATTCTCTCGGTATTTCGCAAGCCCCAATTACACTCAATAACGCACGTAGTGTTTATCTCCAAAATTCCTCAAGAAATAATCTTTCAATCTCATGAAAGAATTACACACAAATCTCACCACAAGATTTAATTGGCTTGAACATTAAATCTTCTTGAATGTAATTTACGGACAAGAACGACAAAGAAAATCCCTCCCAAGCACTCGACGACGAGACGACGCTTCAAGACCAATTCTTCATAATCAACAACTACCCATGAGCAAGCCTTAAGAATTGATATATAATCCACTGCCAGAGAATTCCATGCGTGAGGGGAAAACAAATCAGCTAGGATTCGGTCAACTCAAGTAAAAGCTCGAACTTTCCTTTTGTTGTTATCTTACCGATTTTAACCAAAATATATCTCTATATATTTTAAACAAAATCCAAGTCCAAGTCAAAGTTGGACTTTCCTATTTTAGCGGCCAAACTCTCCAACGCACATTCAAAATTTTGGGAAGTTGATCTTTGGATATTCTTTGCTCGATTTCGAACATTTACAACATATCCAATTTGGAATACTCAGAATATTTAAACAAAATCCAAGTCCAAGTCAAAGTTGGACTTTCCTATTTTTGCAGCCAAACTCTCCAATGCATATTCGAAATTTTGGGAAGTTGATCTTCGGATATTCTTTGCTCAATTTTGAACGTCCACAACATATCTAATTCGGAATATTTAGAATATTTAAACAAAATCCAAGTCCAAGTCAAAGTTGGACTTTTCTATTTTAGCGGCCAAACTCTCCAACGCACATTCGAAATTTTGGGAAGTTGATCTTCGGATATTCTTTACTCGATTTCGAACGTCCGCAACATATCTAATTCGGAATATTAAGAATTTCGCATTGGGCTCAAACTCGAGACATATTTTAATAAGTGATATTTTTAGAAAAATATTTTTCAAATCATTATTTTTTGCAAAACAAACATACCATAAAATATTAAAGAGTGTCCTTAAGCTATTTGTTAAGTCTCATTTTATGTGCTTTGACAATTTAAACATTTAAGTGTTACTATTAAAATTGGTAATTACCTTTATGTTCACAGTGTGTTAAGATATGAGCATTTTTGTTTTTAAATCATTTAATTAGTCCCGTAGGAGCTTATATGGAATCAATGGCTAGTTGAATAACTGATTATTTTATTCGGCCGGCACCGACAGGGGAATAGGGTGGGTGTTGACACCTAAATTTTACATTTTTATTTAGGATTTAATTGTGTACAAAATTAGGAATTAGTCGCTAAAAAAAAAAAAAAAAGAGAGAAAACAAAAAAAAAGACAAGAAAAAAAAAACAAAAGCAAAAAAAAAAACGTGGAAGGGGGCAAGCCCGTTTCCCTTTTGGCCCGGCCCACGTTAGCCTCTGTCCTCCTCCAACTTGTTTTGCACGCGAAACCTGCAAAAAGCAGCAGCTCGGCAGAGAGATAGACGGAGTTCAGAGGAAGAACAGGGAAAAACACAAAGAGAGAGAGAGAGACAGAGCTCGAGGGAGAGAAGAAGGAAGCAGCAACCAGAGAGCGAGAGAGAGAGAGAGGAGAGCAACAGCAGAGGGCAGCGGCGGGTCTGCCCGGCGCCACTCGAGCCGCTGCCCTCCGTCGCCACCCCTGTAGCCCAAAGCTGCAACGTTGCTACCGAAGCGCTAGACATCCATCGTCACCGCCGCATCCCGCCTCGGAGCCTCACCACCGCTTTACGCCTCCACCCGCGACGACCCACCACCTGCAACCCAATGCTGGCAGCCGAGCCACCAAGCCTCACCACCACTTCACGCCCCTGAAGTCGCGACGCCGCCTCTACTGGTCCTGCTCCACTTCTGCTCTGCCCGTGATTCGCAGTAGCCGAGCACTCGACAGTCTGCTGCTTCCGTTGCCGAACGCCACGTCGCTGTTCCGACAGCCACCGTCGCGCTCCGCCTCACCTACAACCCGCGAGATCTCGGCAAAGCTGCTGCTGCCCCCGCTGCGCTCGTGATTTGCTCGCCCGACGCCGCTCCTCAGCCGTGACCCGACGTAGCCCCTACAATGTCTCTACCCGTGATGCAGTCACTGTCCCTGTTGCTGCCGCTGTTGTCCGCCACCCACCGCGCCGCAATCGTTGAGTCGCCGACGTCCTGAGTGTCCTCCTCCAGTGCCGCAAAACAGCAGGGGTGAGAGGAGGCGAACCGGGTCTTGGCCGGGTCGGACGAAAGCAAAACGGGTAGGGTTTTTGAATGATTTGGGCTGAGTTTGGGCTTTTGGATTTGTGGGTTTGGGCTGGCTTAGGTAGTGGGCTTCGTTTTTTTTTTTTTTTTTTTTTGAAATAGAAACTATTAGACCAGATTGGGCCCTTTGGTTGGGCCCAATCCGAGCCAAGGAAAGGCTCGACCAAGTCTGGCCTTGCCTTCCAAGCGGGCTAGTTCGGCCCGGCCCCTATTTGGACCGAACCCGAGTCCGATCGGAGACCAGACCCGATCCGGGCCAAACTCGGGTCGGGTCAGACCAGACTCGACTCGGTCCGGTCCAAAAAATATTTTTTTTAATTATTTTTTAAATTGAAAATTAAAAAAATTAAAAATATATATTTTAAAAAAAATTAAAAAAATTAAAAACAAAAAAAATATTAAAAAATATTAAAAAAATCGAAAATTAAAAAATGATGGAATTTGGTTATGACTTGCCATATATTGCCATTTAGTTTAATTAGGCCTTTATTTACTCGTGTATTAATTATATTGCATGTTTAATTATGTTTGATTACATGTGTTTAATTTTACTACAATTAGGATTTTGGTAGCTCTAATTGTTACTTTAATGATTGCGCACCTGCATGATCACCTCGCATGTTAGTGGATAGGTATAAAATCAATCCAAACTGCCTGACAAAAACCTTTTTTTAAAAAATGAACAAGATTAGGTACCGAAAGGGCACTAATTAGTCAATTAGTGTAATCAAGTCCCCGATCCTAGATTCTCTGGTTGCGTAGGAAGTGTGGCATACTCCCGTGCTTCACTTGGTTTCTAGTCGACCCCAATAGACTAGTGGCGACTCCTTTTGTGCGAAATTCTTAAAAAATATTCCTATGTCACGCGGAGTATGGGTTTGGGAGAGCCCGCGCCTAACCATGAGCCATAGGCCCGTCCTTTAGGCAATACCCCTAAACCTGTTCCCTCTCCCCGAGGGTAGGTCGCGATAGCTTGGCAACTCCGCTGGGGAATTGGTTTTAGACTTTAGAGGACTTAGGCCAAAATTAATCTTGTTCAAAAAAATATTTTTGTTTGGCAACGGGGATTCCGGGTACGTCCCTAACATTAAATGTGTTAAATTTTTTTGCAGAATGGGAAGTATAAGGGGAAGTGTTTGCTCACATTTGTCTTGCAGTGAAGCGTATGAATGTATGGTTTATTTTTTATGTATGAAGTGTTAATTGCTTATAAATTGTCATGCCTGCATTTTCTGCATTGCACTACACCATAGCACACACAACTTGCCACCGACCCGGGCCGCATAGGATCACTTAGGATGGTGTTGAGATGGATACCACTCTGACTACAACCGCGTAGTATGAGTCACCCACCTCTACCCGAAATTTCTTTCTTCACGTCGAAGGTACCCACCCCGGTCTGCAGCATGCAACACGGGTCGGTTCTTTGACAAAGCCGGAGTCATGGGTAACCCGACCCAGCCACGACCTTGTTGGTTCAGTCCGGTGATCCTGTGACTTCATTTTGAGCCGGATAAAGTAGAAATTGAACCACCTCTCATGTGCGTGTCTATGTAAAAAAAAAAAAAAGAGAGAGAGAGACAAAGGTTAGCACCCATTGTGAGTATCATTTTTTTTTATTTGCTCATTTTGTATTGCATTTTCATCTTGAAATTCGCAGAAATCAATCGAATGCCCTCGATTCTGTAGGCTTTGGATTTTAAAAAAAAGTTGGCAATCATTCTCGAATGCAAGTTCTAAACATTTTGATTTGGACCTGTTGAACACATGATTTTGTTAAATTTCTAGTTATGGGCTCGAAATCATTTTGATAAAAAAAAAAAAAAAAACTTGCAAGTTGTGATTTTATATTGGGGCATGAAAATTGAAATTGCAATTTTTTTTTTAATCAAATTCTCTCATTCTCACATTTTGGACTAAAATGCAAATCATTTTGTGTGCAAATTTCTCAAAATAGAAATCACTTCATTTTTTTGCAAGAGCAATCAGAAAATCAATCTCTTCAAAAAAAATAAAATAAAATTCAATGCCTTTTGCATATGAAACTTTTAGAATAAGAATGGACGTTCGATCGATAGCTGTTGATTGATCTTTTAATGATGCCCCTTCTCTCATGACAAAATATTGGCGAAATACTGAAACCTTGTAATAAAGACTATGGGGGTATGTACCGTTGCCTCGATTTTGCTGTAAGAAGCGACCTCATTGAGGGATCATTTTCACATACTCCACATACTGACATTGTCATCTTTTTGCAGGTTATGCGTGATGCTCCATGACATTCTCGTGTTTGATCACATAGAGAAGTGAATTCTAGAGTTAGAGCGAGAGTTGATTTTTACTCTTATCTATACAAGAGTTTCTTGTATTTTATCATTGTATTTATTCTTGTTAAGAATCTTGTTTTTCATTTTGAGTTTTGATTGCGAATCCAATTGTTGCTTTTGTAAATCGTGCGACTCAAATTTTTAATGATGGAATTCAGTTTCATGAAAATCATCATTTAAAAAAAAACAAAAAAAAAAAAAAAACACAAAACAAAAAACAGAAAGAAGAGCAAATTCAGGAGTGTTTCAAGTGAATTTTTACGTCTACCTTCCAAATGAATTTCAAGAAAGCTTTGCTTAATGCTCTCTCTTCACAAAATCGCTTTCTCCGGTAGGACGATGAGTTTGTCTAAGATCGACATCTGCCTCTTCTAAAAGATAAAAGTGTAGGCTCATGGAATTTGAGGATTAAGCATGTGTCGAGGCATCATAGGCACCAATTTTCCATAAAGGCAAAACGAAGTTGAATTCCATTCTAAAAAGTTTCTTTATTTGGAGATTGGGCTTCGCCAGCACCAAATTGTTTTTATGAGTTTTATCAAGAGCAGCATTGTACGTTACTAAAAGGCCAGTATTAGGGCTCTTGTGCATTTAGGCAATTAAAGCATTTGAACATTTGGCTATAAAAGTTGTCTGCAATCAACATTAGAGATTTGTGATGCAAATGCCTTAAGTGCCAAAATAGCCCTCACTTTGCATGATGAGACAAACGAGGGGAGTTGCCAAGGATTCAAAAAGGCGAATTCGAAGGAAGAGTAAACTGTATCGATTCCAATTATCCATTTCTGATACCGTTTCTAACATGATTTTCTTTTCATTGTCAAGGAGACATCAGGGGTTCCAAGTTTTGTAACGTTCCGACAAACGCGATGGAGCATTATTGAGTCATGTTCATCTTAAACAAAGAAATATTCAAATGATGAAATAGAGGGGCAATATTATCCATTCCTCCATGAGAGATGCCTTGGGATGTTGACCGCTCGATTGTGAAAAGGGATGTATCCCGTTCCTCAACTCGATTCTCTTTAGCATAAGAGTGACATATCCTCTTCTTTGGTACATGACAAACTTAAACAGAACAAAGGTTTGTCAAATAGAGTGAGAGAGCAACGTTTGATTTAGAGAAAAATCTCTCCTTCCCCCACCAATGAAGTGTGTTGGAACAACATTGTTAAGTTCATCAAGAAAGGATGTATCGTTCCTCAATTGAACCTAATTAAGTATGGAGATAACCCGTTTCATCTCTTCTTCTTACAGGGTGATAAGTGAGGAAAAAGTTGCGCATTGTCTGTAGAAGCAGCGCCTTCTACCAAGGAATTAGGAAAACATCAAATGCTTAAAGGCAAATGCAAGTGAAGGGTAATGCCGAGTTACCAAATATCCATGAGGGTGAATCCAAGAGATTTTAGCTCTCAAAGGATAAAAGCGAGTGAAGGGTAATGATATATCGTTTCCAACATTTCAACCCCTAAGGATTCTTGCGCTAACATATTCTCTTACATTTTTTTTGCAAGGGTTATTGAGTTACCATGCCGCAGGTAAGTACCCTTCTTTTTTTTTTTTTAAAGAATTTCCATTACAAAAAAAACTTTGGCGCTTTCCTAGAGATAAGCACAAAAAGTGAATAAAAAAAACTTTCTACAAACCTTTTGAGCATCATTTTTATCTCAAAATTGTTTTCTTATTTTGTGGATTATTCATTTTGAGTCAAATTTCCCTATGGAGATTGATCTACTCAGACGGTCTTAGTAGAGTGAAATCAAGATGTTAACCATGCCAAACAAGAAGTGCTTAGGATGAAGAAAGGTAAACCCATTTCCAAACACATCCTTCAAACACTTTTGAGAGTTGAGTGAAAAAAAAAAAATTATCTTAGAACAAAGGATTCATTCGCATTGAGCGCAGAGATCGAAATGATAAAGGTTCTTCCTTCATCAATCCCGAGCATTGCACTAATCTCTCGCTACCCTTTTGGGCTGAAAAAAAAGAAAGATGATCCTTCAAGGTACCCTTGTCGAGAATGACCTTACATTGGGGCAGTATAAATGGTTACAATTGTGTTGTAGAGCGAAAGATTGAGAAATATTCTTTTACTTTCACTTGCATCAATCTTCTAGTGATAGCTTCAGAGGAATTCTCATCAGAGCTTGACTCGTCCCAAAGTGAAGAAGAGCATTTCCTTCTCTATCCAAACACTAATACCCATTGCTTAAACCAATTTGGGCCTGATTATTCATTTCTAAATCCCGAGCAATGATCATCTCCCTTCACTGGGGCAAGGCATAAGAATTGATCAAATACAATTGACAGTCACGAGAAAACGTGAAAAACATCTCGAAAGTCATAAGAGTTACAAAAGTTCAAAGAGCAAAAAAGTTCGACAAACTATGGGGCATGAAAAAGCGGTGTGCTTGGTAAAAGCAAGGCCAATGCCCGTCAAGAAAAAGAGCCAAAAGCCTGCATCTTATAAAAAAAAATGATGATCAAAGTCAAAGTGCTTGAGAAAAAAATCATCGCAAGTGTAAAGGAAATTAGAAAAAAGGAGCAAAGCTCCCATGTGAAAATGATTAGTCAATGGACTTTCGAGATGCGTTGTGTTTCAAAAGTCAAATTATTTCGAAAGATCGAGTGACCTTGTCACGATTGCATGATGATCACCAACTCTTAAAAAAACCTTATTGAAAATTTTAAGCCTTTCGAGCCTTTCCCAAGCCAACATTACAACCCTCTTCCGAAGTCTCTTCTGATTGGGATGGTTTGAGCGAAAATGGGAATACCACCAAGAAGCTACTACTTGAAGGAGTGGAAGTAATTCTATCTTGTCTTATCTTCCAAGTTCTCGACTTGTAAATCCGATAAAGATAGCGACAAATGTTCTTTTACTGGCCTCAAAGCAATCATTCCTTCGTGTAAGCCCTAACCGAGCCTATATTGCAATCCTTTTAAAAGACTTTTTGATCAATCAGATTGTGCTTATTTCGAATGTTTTCAGAAGCCTTCAACATGGGTTATGTGAGATATTCTCAGCAACCAGTTATCTCCTACATGAATGGATGGGATCAAGTAGCCATTTTATTGAGAGTGTGTGAGAAATCCTTTCTGACTAAGAAGCTCTAGTTTTGGCATGCTTAATGAGTCTTTCTCACGAGTCGTAGCCGTTCTGATAAGAACTTGACTCCCGGAGAATTTGATGATTAATGATACGTCCCCGAGCAAGATGACAATTTTGCGATACATGATAATGATTGACATCGAATGTTTTTTTTTAAGCAGTTGAACTTAGCTTGATTAGCTTGTTCAATTAATGCTATAATATTGCCAATATGTCTCTTGATGACGTCTCTAATGACATTTGCTCAGGTTGAGTTTGACAGGATTCCTCAGTGAAGCCATGCAGTTTTCAAGAGGTTAGCGAGTGCTTCCCTAAAAACCAAAAGGTTTATGGTTAGCCTTAAACCATGCTATCACCAAAGGTTCATGGTTAGCCTTAAACCATGCTATCTCCAAAGGTTCATGGTAAACCTTAAACTATGTCATCTCCAAAGGTTCATGGTCAACCTTAAACCATGTCATATTCTTATGACCCGGTGGGCTTTCCGTAGCACAGAGTCCTTCAACCCCCTTTCTATGACTCGGTGAGTTTTCCGTAGCCCGGAGTCCTTCAACCCCCTTCTTATGACCCGGTGGGCTTTCTGTAACCCGGAGTCCTTTAACCCATTTCTATGACCCGGTGGGCTTTTTGTAGCCCGGAGTCCTTCAACCCCCTTCTTATGACCCGGTGGGCTTTCCATAGCTTGGAGTCCTTCAACCCCTTTCTATGACCCGGTGGGCTTTCCGTAACCCGGAGTCCTTCAACCCCCTTCTTATGACCCGGTGGGTTTTCCGTAACCCGGAGTCCTTCAACCCTCTTTCTATGATCCGGTGGGCTTTCCGTAACCCGGAGTCCTTCAACCCCATTCTTATGACCCGGTGGGCTTTCCGTAGCCCGGAGTCCTTCAACCCCTTTCTATGACCCGGTGGGCTTTCCGTAGCCCGGAATCCTTCAACCCCATTCTTATGACCCGGTGGGCTTTCTGTAACCCGAAGTCCTTCAACCTTCTTCTTATGACTCGGTGGGTTTTCCGTAGCCCGGAGTCCTTCAACCCCTTTCTTATGATCCAGTGGGCTTTCCATAGCCCGGAATCCTTCAACCCCCTTCTTATGACCCGATGGGCTTTCCGTAACCCGGAGTCCTTCAACCCTCTTTCTATGACCCGGTGGGCTTTCCGTAGCCTGGAGTCCCTCTCATTCTTCTTATGACCCGGTGGGCTTCTGTAGCCCGGAGTCTTTCCTTCTCTTATTCATAAGACACGCTTTCATAGTTATGAGTCATTTCCATCAACCTAGTACGTGCATGTGCACCTAGGGTTTCTCTACCATCGAAATAATTTAGGTGTCTTCTGTCTTTGAAGAAACCTCTTCGAGCTCCCATTCAAAGAGGGGCAACTGTTGACACCTAAATTTTACATTTTTATTTAGATTTAATCGTGTACAAAATTAGGAATTAGTCGCTAGAAAAAAAAAAGAACAAAAGAGAGAAAACAAAAAAAAAGACAAGAAAAAACAAAAAAAGCAAAAAACAAAAAAACAAAAGCAAAAGCAAAAAAAAACGTGGAAGGGGGCGAGCCCGTTTCCCTCTTGGCCCGGCCCACGTTAGCCTCTATCCTCCTCTAGCTTGTTTCGCACGCGAAACCTGCAAAAAGCAGCAGCTTGGCAGAGAGAGAGACGGAGTTCAAAAGAAGAACAGAGAAAAACACAAAGAGAGAGAGAGAGAGAGAGAGAGAGAGAGAGAGCTCGAGGGAGAGAAGAAAGAAGCAGCAACCAAAGAGCAAAGAGAGAGAGAGAGGAGAGCAACAGCAGAAGGCAGCGGCAGGTCTGCCTAGCGCCACCCAAGCCGCTGCCCTCCATCGCCACCCCTGTAGCCCGAAGCTGCGACGTTGCTGCCGAAGCGCCAAACATCCGCCGTTACCGCCGCGTCCCGCCTCGGAGCCTCACCACCGCTTTGCACCTCCGCCCGCGACGACCCACTGCCTGCAACCCATCGCCGGCAGCCGAGCCACCAAGCCTCACCACCGCTTCACGCCCCTGAAGTCACGACGCCGCCTCTGCTGGTCCTGCTCCGCTTCTGCTCTGCCCGCGATTCGCAGTAGCCGAGCCCTCGACGGTCTGCTACTTCCGTTGCCGGACGCCGCGTCGCTGTTCCGCTAGCCACCGTCACACTCCGCCTCACCTGCAACCCGCGAGATCCCGGCGAAGCCGTTGCTGCCCCTGCTTCTCCCGTGATTCGCTCACTCGACGCCGCTCTTCAGTCGCGACCTGACGCAGCCCCTGCAGTGTCTCTGCCCGCGATGCAGTCACCGTCCCTATTGCTGCCGCTGTTGTCCGCCGCAGTCGTTGAGTCGCCGACATCCTGAGTGTCCTCCTTTGGCGCCGCAAAACAGCAGGGGTGAGAGGAGGCAAACCAGGTCTTGGCCGGGTCGGGCGAAAGCGAAATGGGTAGGGTTTTTGAATGATTTGGGCCAAGTTTGGGCTTTTCGATTTGTGGGTTTGGGCTGGCTTAGGTAGTGGGCTTCGTTTTTTTTTTTTTTTTTAAATAGAAAATATTAGACCAGATTGGGCCCTCTAGTTGGGCCCAATCCGAGCAAAGGAAAGGCCCGACCAAGTCGGGCCTTTCCTTCCAAGCGGGCCAATTTGGCCTGGCCCCTATTTGGACCGAACCCGATCCGGGCCGAACTCGGGTTGGGTCAGACCGACCCGACCCGGTCCGGTCCAAAAATATATTTTTAATTATTTTAAAAAAATTTTAAAAATTAAAAACAAAAAAATTTAAAAATTTAAAAAATTTCGAAAATTAAAAAATGATGGAATTTGGTTAGGACTTGCCATATATTTCCTTTTAGTGTAATTAGGCCTTTATTTACTCATGTATTAATTATATTGCATGTTTAATTATGTTTGATTGCATGTGTTTAATTTTACTACAATTAGGATTTAGGTAGCTCTAATTGTTACTTTAATGATTGCGCACCTGCATGATCACCTCGCATGTTAGTGGATAGGTATAAAATTAATCCAAGCTGCCTGACAAAAACCTTTTTTTAAAAAAAATTAATAAGATTAGGTACCGAAATGGCACTAATTAGTCAATTAGTATAATTAAGTCCCCGATCCTAGATTCTCTGATTGTGTAAGAAGTGTGGCATACTCCCGTGCTTCACTTGGTTTCTAGCCAATCCCAATAGGCTAGTGGCGACGCCTTTTGTGCGAAATTCTTAAAAAATATTCCTATGTCACGCGGGGTATGGGTTTGAGAGAGCCCGCGCCTAACCATGAGCCATAGGCCCGTCCTTTAGGCAATACCCCTAAACCTGTTCCCTCTCCCCGAGGGTAGGTCGCGACAGTGGGGAATAGCTAGGATAATTGTTAATATCAAAAGGGCGTTGGTCAAATGAGAAGGAAAAAAAAAAGTAGGCTGGCAATGTCTTGTACAACCAATGCCAGGAAAAATAATTTATTTTGAATAAAATATAATTAAAGACGTCCCTATAACTAATATACCTAGCCAAAGAATTTTCTAGAAGACCTTATTTTTAAATGAGCGCATGGGCAAGAGGCGAAGCAATGTATGAAAATTTTTAACATTTTCTCCATTGCTGAGGTCAAGAATGCGTCATGCAGTACGTAACCCGTGAAAAAAATACACATTATAAGAGCAAAAGTTCAAATTTCAACCCTTTCGGCTGGCACCATCATCCTACTGTACTACGCCCCGGTAACCCGGGGGAAGGCATCGCGGTAGTCAGGTGGGGGCTCTCCATCCCCCGAAGGTGATTGTGACCGGAGGCCCCAATGGGGCCGGTATCTTTTTCGAGGCCCGGGTCCCGGCCTCTATCCTGTCTTTCCAGAATGTCAAAGCCTTTTAACGTCTTGCTTAGGACGTAACCTCCTCAATCATTTGCTTGTGAAGTTTATTTGGCTAGCCTAGGATTTGCAACTTGTTAGCCAAAAACAGTTAGTTGAATTTGCATAAGCATTTAGCTAACTAGACCGGTAAATTCAAGTGTACTACAAACTGTTCTGGATATTTTTAGCTCAAAATCCGAAAGTCATCCGCTAAAATCCGACTAATTGCATGTAAACTCTTTCCGGTTACAACACGTGTAAAGACCGAATGCTTATATCTAATCGATTCATGAGGTGTGCAGAGTCAAGCCAGCCTCCAGATTGCTTAGCCTTTTGAACCCATTTGATGTCTAGCAAGCATAATTTGAGTAGATAAAAAAAATTCAATAAAGTCAAAAAATTACCTAGCACGAAAGTTGCTACTTTACGCAATAAGAAGAAAAAAGAAAATGGCTACACAACGTAATTAGTTCCGTTTAAGAAAAGATGATAAAAATGGCTACTTAATTCATCGGCTACACAAGCATGGAATCCAATCTTGAGATCTACTGGTGGGTAGGCATATGAAGGAACGAATAAATGGATGGAAGAATATGAGCTCGAAAAAGAGATACATGGGTCGTGGATGGTATCTCTCCATGGCCTTTCACCTTTCAATACGTTTTTAATGGACCATCGTATTTTGCTAATGTTATCGAATAATTCTCTCGTTACCTAAAATTCAATCTTTAATTTAAACTATCTACCGCAGATCCTTAATTTTGGATGAATTCTTAAAATAGGGTTATCGTCACTCGAGGAGAAATCTCAATCATCAAATCCAAAAGAGAACCAAGATCAAATGACCACTACAAACAAAATTGGGAACATGTAAATAGAAAAGTGCAGCGTGTGTTCTACAGTCACCGTCATTCAAATTTGGCTTCGCAGCGCAGTTCGCACTGCTTTTCTCTATGGTCAGAATTTGGAACACGAGAGGAAAACGGATAACAACAGTCCAAATAATAATCATTGTCTATTTTGACAAGTCAAGGTAAATTTCGAAAAGTATATTGCATGATTCGTAAATTATGCGAATTATTATTATTTGGATTATCAATTATGCATATTTCAATGTAAGTTCACCTAATTGATTGACGGTTGAAATGGAATTGGATTTATAAATCAAGTAATATTTTGTTTTCCCGCAAGTTTCAAATTCTTATAAGTGCATGATGCATGTCTAAAACCTTTGCTCACGCTAGGCATGCATGCATATGCTGCTTTCAACAATGACTCATAGAGCTCCATATAGAGAATACGGGAATGGGGATGATAATGGTGTAAATTTAACCTGTAAGATAATATAAATAGATGGATTCAGTTCTCGAACATATTTCGCTTGTTTGAACATCATTTGGTGTTTAAAACTGTCAAATTACAATCCAAGCATCGAGATCTAAATCCAACCACTAGCTTTCAAGGTCTAGTTATCAGGACCTTGGATCCGCCCATCAAGCACTTGAATCTATTTATTAATGACGTTCTTGTAATAGCAGATATCAAGCCGTATGTAAAAAATTAAAAACTACCTAACTTTTCATGAATTAGTCAAACCACTAAAAATAAAGAAATCATTATTTATTTATTTATTTTAGCGGGGAAAAAAAAAAACCAAACACGCCAAGGATCATGGCGTCGACCCAATTTTTGGATTATGAGATCTGCAAATGAACGTGAACGAGCCATGTCACCCTCTTCTCATCCCTCACCGCATCACGTGTCTCCTCACGTCTTCCAAGTCGGCCGGAATTGGTCGCCGACGTGCCACCCGCCTTCCCCTCTCGATCTCGCCCCGCCTATAAATAGACCAAAACCAGAAAAGAGCAAGACAACAGCAAGAGAAACGATCAAAACACAGAGGAGAGAGAGAGGGAGATGGGTTCGATAGATATGATCCAAAAGCCGCACGCGGTGTGCATTCCCTACCCAGCCCAGGGCCATATCAACCCCATGCTCAACCTCGCCAAGCTTCTCCACCACCGGGGCTTCCACGTCACCTTCGTCAACACCGAGTACAACCACGGCCGCCTCCTCCGCTCCCGCGGCCCCTCCTCTCTCGATGGCCTCCCATCTTTCCAGTTCCGCACCATCCCCGACGGCCTCCCGCCCTCTGATGCCACCGACGCCACGCAGGACATTCCCGCCCTCTGCCAGTCCACAAGTAAGTTCTGCTTGCCCTACTTCCGGGACTTGCTCCAGAGGCTCAACGAGGAGAGCGCGACGTCAGGTTCCCCGCTGGTGAGCTGCGTGGTGTCTGATGGCGGGATGACCTTCACACTCGATGCTGCAGAGGCAATCGGCGTGCCGGAGGTCCTGTTATGGACGGCGAGCGCGTGCAGCTTCATGGGCTACGTGCAGTATCGCAGTCTTATTGACAAGGGTCTTACTCCACTCAAAGGTATGCATTCCTAAATAACTGTCCGATTTGGTTAAATTAAGTAATCTCACTTAGCAGATTTACGGCGAATGATTTTTCTTCTCTTTTGTGGATTTGGTTAGCGTTTATATCGTGTGGCTTTTGTTTGTTCCTGATTTACATGATTAGCCAGTGGCGGACTGTGTCATAGTTTTCTAAGTACTTAACAAAGTCAACTGTGAAAAGTAGAATTTTAGATGTAAGAACGTTATCATGAAGGTTAAATGGTTTAATTGATCAACTCTCAATTTGCAGATGCCAGCTACTTCACAAACGGGTCTCTAGACACCACCATTGACTGGATACCCGGGATGAGAAACATCCGCCTGAGAGACTTACCGACCTTCATCCAAACCACTGACCCGGACGACCTGATGATACCCTTCTGCTTGAGAGAGATCGAGTGAGCGAAGAGAGCCTCAGCCATTGTTTTCAACACGTTCGACCGATTAGAGCATGAGGTCCTCGACGCTCTCAAGGCCATGTTCCCTCCCATCTACACCCTTGGCCCCCTTCATCTCCTTACAAAGCAACTATCCGATAATAAAACCAGGCCGTTCAGGTCCAACCTGTGGAAGGAAGAGCCAGGTTGCATCGAGTGGCTCGACTCGAAACAACCCAGCTCAGTCGTGTACGTGAACTTCGGGAGCATCACAGTGATGTCGCCAGCGCAGCTGGTGGAGTTCGCATGGGGGCTCGCGAACAGCGGCCAGGCGTTCCTGTGGGTCATCAGGCCAGACTTGGTCGTTGGTGATGCGGCGATGCTGCCTCCGGATTTCTTGGCTGCAACAAGGGAGCGGAGCCTGCTGGCGAGCTGGTGCTCCCAGGAGCGAGTGCTAAGCCACTCAGCGGTTGGCGGGTTCCTGACCCACAGCGGGTGGAACTCCACGATTGAGAGCATTGCGGCGGGGGTGCCGGTGGTGTGCTGGCCATTCTTTGCGGACCAGCAGACGAACTGCTAGTACAGCTGCCAGGAGTGGGAGATCGACAGCGACGTGAAAAGGAACGAGGTGGAGAGGCAGGTGAAGGAGCTGATGGAGGGGGAGAGAGGGAAGCAGATGAAGAGGAAGGCGATGGAGTGGAAGGAGATGGCCCGAGAGGCCACGCGTCCTTCCGGGTCGTCGTTCTTGAACCTGGACGAGGTGATCAACAAGGTGCTGTTGTCGCCCAAAAGAGATTAAGCTTGTACGGACATTGCTTTGCGATTGGGGCGAGTATCCAAACGATTCTGTAGACAGTCTTGTTGTGTATTGCCCCGTCTAGATCGTATCTACACCCCTAGTAACTCCGGTCTCGTCAGTTCCGGTTGTTTTCATTTAGTTTTGTGCAGTTGGCATGCGTGTGAAACATCCGGCTGCAATGAAGTGTTTTCCCATGTTTTTATTGCGTTTTCTCCGTACATACATCCATGTCGATTTCTTCATGAAGGAGTGGCAATACGACGAAGCAAAGGTGGCCCGTGATAGCGTTGGATCCAAACTCTTGCAACCTTTCTTGGTCACATATATAACACAATGATGAAAAAAATATTAGGTACCTTAGTAATAGACACGTTAGATTTACATAAATCCATTCAACCCTCAATTTATGTTATCCACAAGCTTACATAGAGAAAAATTTCAAATTATTTTTCTTCTCTCTCTCTTGGCCATGCTGGTCTAAACTCATAAGCAAGGATGTTTGTCATTACAACGAGAGTAAGTGTCGTCAAAGCCCTTAAAATTCAAAATCGAGGAGGTGAAGCTTCCGAAACTCTCGATCAAATGATTCGCTACTTCCTAGTGTTGAGGAAACTCCTATTAGATTTTGAAGTTGACAAAAATTTTCTATTTCTATTATGAGGAAAGGGCAATAGCATTAAAAAATTTAAGAAGAGATTCCACCCTACTCATTCTGAAAATCCTGCAAACGGCACACGCTAGCTGGAAAAAAAAAGGCAAAAAAGAAGAGGTTCATGACAATAATAAAATCAAAGTTTTTTCATAAGAAGAAGGCTCATTGAATTTATTCTCCTCTTTGAAATCACTGATCAACACGACATTTCAATTTAAAGAAATAATTATAACCATAATTTTGTTAATGAGTGTCTTGAAGATATTTGTTAAGCAATAAATTATGGAAACTTCACAAATTTCAGTTTACCGATTGCTTTTATGTTTTGTACAACCAATATCTTGAGAATTAATATATTTCGAATATAGTAAAATTAAAATACCTAGCCAGACGATTTTCTAGAAGACATTTTAAATAAGCCTAGGGGTAAGAGGCGAAGCAATCTGATAAATCTATAAAAATAGAGTTATTTTATCTATTTTAGGCAACAATTAATGCAATATCTATGAGAAAATATTTGGATTTCCTTCTCATTATTCAAATTTTCCTTGTTTATGCAGAATAATGAGATATGGATAAGATAAAGAAAATAATGACAAATATCAAGAATTCAAATAAAAAACAGTGGAAGATGAATATCAAATCAGGAAATTATTGATTTTGTTCCCTAATATTATCTGCAAGCGTTGGGAGATAGATATCTGGGATATATCTTTTGAAGAAGAGAACATTGAGAGCTAGAGAGAGCAGCTAGGTTTTTGTTATATCGTTTTTTATTCTTCTGAGAGTTTTTCAAGTATTTTGAAGAGAAGACAAAAGTGGTGACAGAATTCTTGTTCTTTGATTCAAGATGCTGGGTTTGATTTATATTTTTATTTCTTATTCTACTATGTTCTAATTTTCTTCTGTTAGGGCTACGATGTAGCCTAACCATGATGATTTGAATTTCATGATTTTTATATTTTGCAATTGATTTCATTCATGTGAGTTATATATTATTGTGCATAATGTTTTTGAGTGATTGGCCACCACTTGAATAATATGATGTGCATGTTTGAAGAAATTGATGGTAAGAGACACCCTTGTGCTTATGCTTACAAAAGTGGAAAATTATAATATGCAATTGCTCATTATAATATATAACCATGAATTAAACGTTGATAGAGATATACCGCGTTATTTGTGTAGCTTTCGGTGATAAGGTGATCCAAAAGACTCATTGCAAGCCGAGAATATTCATAGTTTTTAATGCACTTATATTTATTTTAATTCACATAGGGATATAGTGGATTAATAAACTGAATAGGTTTGCTATACCTAGAGATAGGATAGTAAATTGATTAGGAAATTCCACTATCACATGTTTGATATCATTCTTGTACCCACAACAATCTGAAATTCATATCTAGTGGTTATGGTGAAATCGGATGCTCTAACATATTTATCTTATTGATTTACAGCATTTAGTCTCCAAATTTCGTTTTTAATTTATTTTTAATTATATTTTGATTTGTTAAATAAATTTTAGAATTAATCTATTTTAGTATTTAATTTGTTTATTAATCATCGATCTCTATAGAACGATACTCTTTTTTATCATTATATTACTTATTCGACACGTGCACTTGCGTTTAGAATTTTACAAACACAATCCATGGCTCAATGAAATTTCATTCATTTTCTCCATTTGCTGAGGTCAAACACGGGTCATGCGGTATGTAATCCACGAAAAAAAATACTCATGATAAGAAGAAAAGTTGTTCAATTTACAACGTTTTTTGTCGTTTGCGTTCTTCTTGTGGAAATTTATTTGACTAAGCTAGGATTTGAAACATGTTAGTGAAAACAAGTCAACTGTTTAATCTGTGTATGCATTTGGCTCATCAAATTGGTAAACTAAATGGCCGTAAACTGTTTTGGGTATTTCTAATGCAGAAATCAAAGGCCATTTGCCAAAATTTCACTAACTGTGAGTAAACTCTTTTCAATTGCAACACCCGTATAGGCTAGATGCTTAAATCTAACTGGTTTATTGGGGGCGTACTGGGTTTCTAACAAGCCTCCAAATAGCTTAGCTTTTGTAATCGTGCATTAAGATTCCCGAATTATACCAAAAAAAAAAAAGGTCACTTGTTTCAACTTAAAATACTCAGTCAAGTAAAAAAAAGTCACTTAATTTGCCAAGTAAGAAAGTTGCTAGTTTACATGATAAGAAGAAAATAAAATGGTTACTTAGTTCAATCCATATCAATTACATCCATATAAGAACTAAAATCTTGCCCTCTATTGCATAAAAAAAGGATAAAACCTTCAAATAATCTTCATACATTCATATTTGGTTACAAAATAAAAATCGACACACGGACCCCTGAAGTGCCATAACTTTCGAAAGGTACACTTAAGTGCCACATTTTAAGAAAAGTGGGACACCTGAGTGTCATCTTCGGCAAAGTTGGCCGGAAATCATACGCGGCATTAAAATATTAATATTTATTGCCGATGTGTCTTTGCCGGAGAGCTGAGTCAGCTCGAATTCACCCCAAACAACGTCGTTTCGGGTGTTGGCCAAAATAGAACGCTTAAATCGGTCAAAATGACGTCGTTTTGGCATAATTTGAATTTTAATATAATATAAAAATTATTTAAATTATATTTAAAATTTATTTAAAAATTTTAATAAAATAAATTTAAAAAAAAATTAAAAATTTTAAAATTTACAAAAAATTTACAAAATTTACAAAAATTTGAAAAATTTACAAAAGATTTCAGCCCTCAGCCGCCTCCTTTTTCTAAATTTTTTTAGTTTTGTAAATTTTATTTTAAAATTTTTTAAATAAAATTATTTTTAAATTTAATTTAATTAATTTTTATATTAAATTTTTTACTGCCAGAGCAAATCCAAAACGACGTTGTTTTGGCATAAGTTGAATTTTAATATAATATAAAAATTTATCAAATTTAATTTAAAACAAAATAATAATATAATTTATATTTATTTTATTTTATTTTTTAAAAACGGAGGAAGAGGTGGAGGAAGGCGCCAGGCGGGCGAGGGCGAGCCCTCGCCACCGCCGCCGCCGCCGCCTCCCCGCCGTCGCCGAAGGTGGGGAGGGTCGGCCGAGGCTGCCTCCTTTTTTAAAAAAAAATTTAAAATTTAAAATTTTTGAATTTTTTTGAATTTTTTTAAATTTTTAATTTTTTAATTTTTTAAATATATTTTTATTTTTTAAATGTTTTAAATAAATTTTTTTTAAATTAAATTAAATTAAATTTTATATTAAATTTTTTACCACGTCGCACCAAAACAACGCCGTTTTGCACTCGCTTCGCCGGAGACACGTCAGCATTTTGGCCGCATTGGCACTGAAGTGATCCATTTTGCTCCGATTTTGACACTTAAGTGTACCTTTCGTAAGTTATAGCACTTGAAGCATTCTTTTGCCAAGAAAAATCTATGTTACTCAATGGAATCAATGTTCAGTATTCACTATCTTATTAAACAATGTTTGTATTACCTGAAATGCAATCTTAGATTTTCAACTATCTATTTTGGCTTTACCAAGCAGATTTTCGACTCCGGAACGAGTTCTTGAATTAGGGTTTTGGACACCTAGGAGCAATCTCCATCATTGATCATGAAGTCCAAAAGAGAGTTCAAGATTTACGACTGGCAATAGCTTTTATTAGACTTTTCTGTTCTCCTTTCACCCTCAAAAACGAGTGAACACGTGAATAAAAAAGTGTAGCGTCAGATAGACTTTTTTGCTCTATTATATGTTTTGACATACGTGATAAATGCATAAGCTCAAATTTTGAAAGTTACATGATCCATAAATTATGCGAACCATCATTATCTTAATTTTCAACTATGTTTGCTTCATTGTAGGATCCATATGATTAGCGGTTGAGATAGATTCGATTCGTAAATCATGTAGTATTTTGAATCATTTTGAGTGTACGGTCGACCTTTGGTCTAGAGTGCTCATGCCACGCATGTCTAAAAGCTTTGCTTGCACCATACGTAAATGCATATGTTGCTTTCAGCAATGACTCATGGAGTTCGACACAGAGGACATGGGAGGGGATGATAGCTGTGTAAATTTAGCCTACAAGTGGAATCAGTTCACTCATATTTTGCTCATTTAAATATCATTTGGGTGTTTTTCACATGTCCTTACTATAAATTCATTTTAATTTTCACCAAACTACCGCCTTGTTTGTTTCAAGGAAACTGAACTTTGTTGGAAAAAAATTTTAAAAGAAGTTATTTTGCTTACTCATGTTTGGTTTTTTTTTCTTTTTACATTATTATTATAAGAAAACTACGAAACAGACGTACGAATCTAAAACTCGAGTTTAGGTACAAGGTCTTAAGTCTAGCTATCAAGGGGGCAACGTCCTATCACCGAAGATCTAAATCAAACCATTGGCTTCGAAGGTCCAGCCATCGAAGACGCTATGTCCAATTGTCAAGTATTTGGGTTTAATCATTGATGATGGTCTTGTAATTGTGAAGATCAAGTCGCACAAAAAAACATAACTTACATAATTTTTTTGAATTTAAGTATAGGCTATTTTCTGATTAAAAAGTTTTGAATCACCTCGTTTTTCTAAATTAGTCAAATCATTAAAGATAAATAAATTACTATATATATTTTTATAACCACACATTTTGGAATTCAAGATCTTCCGACAAATCTCACGTCTCTATCACCGTCTCACGTCGTCCTCCAGCTTGGCTTTTTGAGTGTCGACGTCCCTTCCCGCTCGTCTCTCCCACGTCTTCCAAGTTGGCCGGGATTGTTCACCGACGTTTAACCGATTGTCACGACCTAAATTTCGGTGTGAACCACCTAAGGTTTGGCTAATGGACTACTAAGTATAATTTAACTCGGGCTCTCCCAAGCCCATATCAGTTCGCGACTTATGTTCAGATTATTAACATGCAAATGATTTTTCAATTAGGAGTCGCCACTAATCAGTTTATGATAGATCGATTAGACACCTAAGTAAAATAATGGGAGAATTATTTTACTCCTACGAACCAGAGATTTGTGAGTTCGGGGACTTGATTACGCTAGCTTTCTCTAACGCACGTAACGCTACTAGCAAATCTGGAAAAACACCTAAAAGAATAAAAATCCACGGAAATTCTTATGACTCCTCTTTGACCGTAGACTTCGGGGCGAGTGGTGATGTCCAGAGAGCACACTTGCGCATGAGTTGGCTTTTGTGGATGAGCCTGGTCAACCATAAACCCCACTGTCCCTTTGCTACGTCCACATATATGTGTCCGTGTGTTGTAGAATGCAAAAGTGAAGAAGATGTCAATATGGTGATGATCAAAATGTGGGATCATTCATGAGACTATGCTTAAATAAATAAATAAAAGACATATGGCGAGATTTTAATCAAAGAAGAAGCCAAGGCGTGAATTGCATATCCCGTTCTGCATGTGTCGTGTTCCCTTCATGTCTCTGTGCTGAGCGGGGGTTCATCAGGAAGCAGCAAGCGTCTCAGGGGAAAATTGCTGGCGCCAATGGGCTTGGTTCGTCTCAAGGAACACCAAGCTTCGTCAATGCGGGTTAGATCAGATCGGATTTCGCCGAGGAGGGACGCGGCAGCTCTTCGCGTTGTTGATGTTGTGGGAGTTCGGAACGTCTTCCACTTGAAGCGGCTTTGAAACTGGCGTGTGGCAGCAACAAGGGCACAGCAGCAATCGTGGGGAGCGTGATGGCTAATCCAAATATTGATTTCCAAACTTGAATCTACAAACGTTGGCTTGCGGATCAAAATCGGGGCTCAGCGTGGCAGTGCACGGCTTGCGGTCTACGCTATCAGCAATGGCGGGCATCTCGGCACGGTGCCACGGATGGCATTGGGAAGCAGCGGGAGGCAGCAATTCGAACTTGGTTCAGCAACAGTAACGGCTCGGGCTTGCGGCGGTGATGGAGATGCTGGCGTCGCGAGCAGCAAGCAGCAGCGTCGTCGTCGGTGAGGGCGTGACAATGGCAAGGCTGCTCTCTCTCTCTCTCTTCCCAATTGTGGCCTCCCCAATTGTGGCCTCCAGAAAAGACAAAGAAACTCTATTTCTCTCTTTTTGGTGCCGCCCCCATTCTTCTCACGATATTTTCTCTCAATGTGCCCACTCACGATATCTCTATCCAATAGCCGTGTTTTCAATTGTGTCTTCCCCTAAAATCCTATGCGAACATAGTTTTTATAGGCCAAGGATTATGGTTTCAATTTCCTTTTCACACATCACTTGATTTTATCGCCTAAAAATAAGATTGCAACCCGATTTTCTTAAATTCCAAAAATCCACCATAATATCATTTCAAATCTTTATTTAGGTAATTTTTGTCATTAAAAAAAAAACAGGCTTGGGCCAATTTGCTCGTTTCATGGGCTTAGTCCGGCCTGCCAAGTTAAAGCTCATAACTATTAATTTGAACCAATTCACAACAGATCCAATAAAATGCAAAAAATATAAATTAAAAATAAATGCACCTAAATCTATATGCAATTAATATTTTTTTTAGAGAAAATTGACACCTAATTTTCTATGCAATAAATAAATTATCGGATCGCCAAAATTTAGGTGTCAACACCGGTCCTTCCCCACTTGTCTCACCCCGCCTACAAATGGACCAAAGCCTCACGTACCTCTGTCGCCCATCTCTTCTTCCTTGCCCAGAAAAGAGCAACAGCAACAGCAACAGAACGATCAAAACACAGAAGAGAGAAAGAGAAGAGAGAGATGGGCTCGACAGATATGACCCAAATGCCACACGCGGTGTGCATCCCCTACCCAGCCCAGGGCCACATCAACCCCATGCTCAACCTCGCCAAGCTCCTCCACCACCGGGGCTTCCACGTCACCTTCGTCAACACCGAGTACAACCACAGCCGCCTCCTGCGCTCCCGCGGCCCCGCCTCCCTCGACGGCCTCCTGTCTTTCCAGTTCCGCACCATCCCCGACAGCCTGCCGCCTTCCGACACCAACGCCACCCAGGACGTCCCCGCCCTCTGCCAGTCCACGCAAAAGTCCTGCTTGCCCTACTTCTGGGACCTGCTCGAGAGGCTCAATGAGGAGAGCGCAACGTCGGGATCCCCACCGGTGAGCTGCGTGGTGTCGGACGGCGTGATGAGCTTCACGCTCGATGCCGCCGAGGCGGTCGGCGTGCCGGAGGTCCTGTTCTAAACGATGAGCGCGTGCGGCTTCATGGGTTACGTGCAGTATCGTAGTCTTATTGACAGAGGTCTTGCTCCTCTCAAAGGTATGCATTAATTTACTCAAGTAATCTCACTTAGCAGATTTATGGCTAATGATTTTTCATCTCTCTTTTGTGGGTTTGGTTTGCTGTTCATAGTTTTGTCCTGGATTGAGTACTTTGACTCAGTCAACTGTCAAAAGTAGAATTTGACATGTAAGAACCTTGACTTTCTACGGAGCTTACGTATTCTTTATGACTTAATCATTTCCTATGACCTTCAACAATACTCTCATGTTTTCCCTTATCTAAGTATAACAAAAGTTTAGACCAAAAAAAAAAGTATAACAAAAGCATTGACAACAGAAACTATGCCATGTGACACCATAAACATCGAACAACATGGTCGGAACGGATCCTTTACGAGAACCATGGCCATGTATGGTCACACGGTTTAGTTGATCGATTCTCAATTTGCAGATGCAAGCTACTTAACAAATGGGTACCTAGACACCATCGTCGACTGAATACCCGGTATGACAAACATCCGCCTGAGAGACTTACCGAGCTTCATCCGAACCACTGACCCAGACGACCTGATGGTCGACTTCTGCTTGGTCGAGACCGAGAGAGCGAAAAGAACCTCGGCCATTGTTTTCAACACGTTCGACCGATTAGAGCACGAGGTCCTCGACGCTCTCAAAGCCATGTTCCCCCCTATCTACACCCTTGGTCCCCTTCATCTCCTGATGGAGCAACTACCCAGTAACGACACCAGGTTGATCGGGTCCAACTTGTGGAAGGAAGACCCGGGCTGTCTGGAGTGGCTGGACTCGAAATCGCCCAGCTCGGTCGTGTACGTGAACTTCGGAAGCGTCACAGTGATGTCTCCGACACAGCTGGTGGAGTTCGCATGGGGACTCGCAAATAGCGGCCAAACGTTCTTGTGGGTCATTAGGCCCGACTTGGTGGTGGGTGACACGGCGATCTTGCCACCAGAGTTCTCGGCCATGACGAGGGAGCGGAGCCTGCTGGCGAGCTGGTGCCCCCAGGTGCAGGTGCTAAGACACCAGGCAATCGGGTTCCTGACCCACAGCGGCTGGAACTCCACAATCGAGAGCATCGTGGCCGGCGTGCCAGTGGTGTGCTGGCCGTTCTTTGCGGAGTAGTAGATGAACAGCCGGTACAGCTGCCAAGAGTGGGGGATCGGGATGGAGATCGACGGTGACGTGAAGAGGGACGAGGTGGAGAGGCAGGTGAGGGAGCTGATGGAGGGGGAGAGAGGGAAGGAGATGAAGAGGAAGGCGATGGAGTGGAAGGAGATGGCTCGAGAGGCCACTCCTCCTTCCAGGTCGTTGTGCTTGAACCTGGACGAGGTGATCGACAAGGTGTTGCTGTCGCCCGGAAGAGATTAAAGTTTGTTCGCACATTTCTTTAGAGTTCTCTTGTCTGGATCTTGTCTAGGTCGCGTCAACTTTACTCTCGTCACTTGGAATTGTTTGCGTGATATTTTATAAATTACTTTTGAACCATTCTAAAAATTAAAATTATTAAATAAAGACGTAATTTGATATTTAATTATTTTAATATTTATTCTTATATTTATTCTGATCTTTTTATTTGCTTGGTACCATGCATAGATATATTTAATTGAAAAGACAACTGAGGTCTGGAAGAATTTGAATTTATGATTTTTAGAGTTCTGATATCATGTAAAATTTTGTGAAATTCTAAAATCTTAAACTGTTAAATGAAGACACGATTTAATGTTTAATTATTTTAACAGTTTGCATATCTATATCCGTGCAACTGCTATACGCATGAAGCAGTTGGTGTATGATTATAGGATGTTTCATTAACTTCCTAATATTGGGCTCCCCATGTTAGGATGTTTCTAGTAAAAAATGAATTGGGCTCAAATTTCACAGGAATGCTACGGCCCAATTGGACATACTTGCTTCGTCTTATATTTCGAACCGGACAACTTAGTCTGCAATTCAGCATGTCTTTAGATCTGGGATCTTGCCTTTTCTTTGTTCTTTGATTTTTTTTTTTTTTTTTTGGCTGGCTTTTTAACTTTCCTATCACACAATTAGTGGGCATGTCTTTTAAGGATATAAAATTGTTGATTCGTGAAAGTTTTGCATCTGATGTCATTTTGCTATCAAATTTCCAAAGAACTACAAATCTTAAAAAAACAAGAAAAATACTCTTCAATTTGTTACTTCAATCTAATGCATCTTTTAAAAGGATAAATAGCAATATAATGAGTTGGCAAAAGATTAAGAAATAAGTAGTCTAATGTGGCTTTATCTGATATAACTCGTTATTACCAGTGACCGCATAACTTAAAATTTTTGTACGATAATTAGAAAATCAATAAGAAGATTCAAGAATTTCAAAAAGTGGAAAAAAATATTTAGAAGGAGGTTGATGAAACTCCAAAGTGTGCCGTAAGGGGTGGGGGAGCTGGAGAGCTGGTTGTCAACGGTCATAGTAGGTTGTTTTCTTCTGGCGACGTAACGAAAGTTAAGTTTTTGGTTATCTTATCTTTGTAGTGTCAATTTCGCATCTTTTAGAATTTCTATTTCGCTTAATTTTCATTTAAAATAGCTTTTTTCTGACAATTTTCCAAAATTTTTCTTTTTATTTATATTATTGATTAGATGATTTAAACCAATAAATCCAATGTTAATGTTGTTAAGTTCTTCCTTTTCCCATTTATATTAGCTAAAGTGAGAGCAAAACGGCAATACATGTTACAAAATTTAAGAAGAGATTGCACCCTACGCATCGTGAAAATCCCGCGAGCATCACATGCTAACCCAAAAAAAAAAAAATGAGGCAAAAAAGGAGGTTCATGAAAATAATAAAATGAAAGATGGGGTGAAAGCAAAATGTAAATTCTTAAAAACGCAAGATTTAAAGCACACCCTTATAATTTATTAATCTAATCTACTGCATCGAGAAAAAGATCACACAATATTTTTAAAGGGTGAATACAAATACGATGAATTGATAAATAATTGAAATAAAAGTAGTCTTGCGTGCCTTTCTAATCGTCGGAATTACCCATCAACTTGAGCTTGTAGGGCCAACCGCTCTGTCCGGAGAGATGATCGATGGTAACATGCCAATTGCCAAAGGCAAGACAAGGGAAGCGGTCGTCCCCATGCTTGGTTTCTCTACACATGAATGGACTCTTTCTCATAGTCTTCCCGGGTCTCTACTTCCAGTTTGAAGTCGTGGCCATCCTTGTACCTTATGTTGGAATATAATATGTGGAAAGAAATTACCAGAGAAATAAACGAGAAATAATAAGGAAACCAATATTTTACACGGTTCGGTCTGAGTATCGGTACATACATTCACGGGAAGAGTCAGCAACAAATAATCAACTATAATTGGAGTATCAGAATTTACAATCACTCACACGCTTGAGTGTTTCCCACACTTAAATTTAACGCTCGAGTATTTTTCATACCTAAATTTAACCATAAACCCAAAGTATTTATAAATAAACAACTCACTTGGACATAAACTCATGGCACAAAATTATCCCGCGTTCAAGCTCAAAGTATAACGCACGCGGCTCTCTGGAGCTTGATGTGCGGCTCCTTTTCCTTTGTAGGGTTTTTAGCCACGGCGCTCATTTCTTTTTCTACGTGCAGAGGGCTTCAGCAACTTTTTCTCTCGTAGGCTACACGTCTTTTATATGTATGTGAAAGTCAAAGTCTTGACTTGGGCCCATCACCTTTTTTTGGCTCCACGTACAAACACTTCTTTCCTTTTCTTCATCAGCTAAAAGAAACCCGAGCGTGAAAATTGGTGCCCAAAGTCAAATATTTGACTTTGAGCCCCACCATAGATAAAGAAGAATTCGGGGGATAAAGAAAGAAAAAACTCTTGCTCCTTTTCTTTTTATTCTATTTTATTTTCTCTTTTGTGCAGCTTTAAGAGTCCAGTGAATCGTGTTTTGCAAACGCTCAAACTCGAGACATAATTTAATAATTCTCCACCTTGACTCGATATTTGAAGTCAAGTTATAGTGCTCATCATCCATGCTGCTTTCCCAATGCCCTGACGGGCGCTCACTCTCCATAAATAGCAATAGAGCTCAAGCAGAGCTTGAGCTTTGCCAAAAGAACAAACTTAGTCATCATGTCTGTCGGGTTATTTGCTGTAACAATCTTTTTGACAATAACATTACTTTTAGCTAAAATATCTCGGATGAAGTGGTACATGATGTTGATATGCTTCGTTCGCTCATGATAAACTGGATTATATGCCAAATATATCGCACTTTGGTTATCACAGTATATATCCACACTTTTATGTTCTAACCTAAAGTCCAAGAGTAAACTTTGTAACCATATTGCCTCATTTGCTACAAATGTTAGTGCCATGTACTATGCCTCAGTTGAAGACAAGGCGATGTGATCCTATAAGGACGCTTTCCAACTAACTGCACCACCCGTTAGCGTAAATACGTACCCCGCTAAAGATTTGCGATCATCCAAGTCACCGGCGTGATCTAAATCTACAAAACCAGTGATCTCACTACCATTGTTGTCCCTTCAATACACTATACCCATGTCTATTGTCCTATTCAAATATATGAGGATCCATTTCACAGCTTTCCAATGAGTTTTACCAGGACACTTCATATAGCGACTAACCACGCTCACAGCTTGTGAAATATCAGGCCTAATGCACACCATAGCATACATAATACTACCCACGACACTATAATAAGGAACATGGGACATATGCTCCTCCTCCTCCTCAGTTTGCGGTAATAATTTATCTTAAAGTTTAAAGTGCTTTGTTAAAGGTGTACTTATAGATTTTACCGACTGCATATTAAAACGTGCCACGTTCTTCTCAATGTATTTCTTTTGAGATAGACATAAAACCCTTGCAATCCTGTCACGCAAAATCTCCATACCCAATATTTTATTTGCAGCACCTAAATCTTTCATCTCAAATTCAACATTTAACCGCCTCTTTAGCACATCAATATCAGACATATTCTTAGCTGCTATCGGTATATCATCAACATATAAAAGTAGATAAATCAAAGAACCATTATCCAATTTTCTATAGTAAATGCAGCTATCTATCTGACTTTTCATGTAGTTTTGACTTTTTGTGTAGTCTTGACTAGTCATGAAGGCATCAAAACATTTATACCACTGCTTAGGAGACTGTTTCAACCCATACAAAGATTTCTTCAACAAGCAAACATGATCTTCCTTACTTAGAATGGCAAATTCCTCTGGTTGCCTCATGTAAATCCGCTCCTCCAACTCACCGTGAAAAAACGCAGTTTTTACATCTAACTACTCTAACTCGAGATCCTGCGAAGCAACTAAAACAAGTAAAACACGAATAGAAGTATGTCTTACCACATGAGAGAATACCTTATTGTAGTCAATGCCCTCACGCTGTGTATATCCCTTCGCCACAAGTTTCGCCTTATACCTCACTGCCTCAACACCGGACCCTATTTCTGTTTGAAGACCCATTTACTTTCGATAATCTTTTGGCTCTTGGGTACTTTGACCAACTCCCATGTCTGATTTCGATGGAGTGATTCCATCTTTTCACTCATAGCCCCTAGCCACTGCGACGATTCCAAACTAGCCATCGCCTCAGAGTAAGACGAATGCTCATCTATCTCAACCTCATCACCTACAGTCAATGCATAAGCAATATATGTATAACCATAACATACAAATGATTTAATTTGTCTTCTTTGTCTATCTGCGGTTATAGTGTGCTGTGGTTTTGCTAGTTGTTCACTATCACCGACTTCAGGAATTGTGGCTTCATCTGCAGTCTTAACTTATGTTACCTTCGAGGTCTGCGGAGTCTCTATCTAAAGCTCCACCTCACTAATAACACCATGATCTGTCTTCTCTGCTAGTTGTGTCTCAGAACTCCTTTATTGAAGTATTGTAGTCTCGTCAAAGATCACATCTCTGCTGATTAGAAAATCGGGTGATCTGGGATCGGTGCACCACAGCCGGTAACCTTTTACCTCATGTGCATAACCTAGAAATATGTATTTCTTTGCCCTCGGCTCAAGCTTACCATCATTGGCATGAGCATACGCAGGATATCCGAATATACGTAATCCGGAGTAATCAACAGATTTTCCCGACCATACTTCCGCATGAGTCTTTCACTCGATAGCAGATGATGGAGATCGATTAACCAAGTAACATGCCATGCTCACTGTTTCGGCCCAAAATTCTTTGCCAAGTCTTGCATGTGAAAGCATGCATCAAGCTCGCTCAAGTAAAGTTCTGTTCTTCCGTTCTGCCTTGCTATTTTGCTGTGGTGTCCCATACTGTTCGGTGTCTCACAATACATTCTTTCTCGCAAAACTTGGTAAAATTTTTACTACATAACTCCATGCCATTATCGGTTCTCAAGCACTTGATTTGTTTATCTAACTACTTCTCAATCAATTACTTAAATTTCTTAAACCGATCGAACACATCATATTTGTGCTTCAGAAAATATACCTATACCTTCATCGAATAATCATCGATAAATGTTAGCATATATCGGGCACCTTCTTTCGAAGGAATCGAAGACGGGCCTCAGACGTCTAAATGAATATATTCAATTGGTCATTTGGTTGAATGAATAATTGTAGTAAACTTAACTCGATGCTGCTTCCCAAAGTTGCAATGCTCACATAAGTCAAGCTTCTCTGTTTTCAGACCATTCAACAACCCCATTTCACTCAGTATCGTCATACCTGCTCACTCATGTACCATAAACGCATATGCCATAATTGAGTCAAGTTAGAATCTAACTCATATAATGAAACTGCAACGGTTCCGGTCACGGTCTCTCCCAATAGATGATAGCGAGTATTCACTTTCTTCCCCTTCATCACTGTCATGGCACATCAAGAGATCTTCAGTACTCCACCTTCAGTGGTGTACCTACACCCGATATCATCAAGTGTCCCCAAAGATATAAGATTTTTCTTGAGCTCTGATACATGCCTTACATCTATCAATGTGCATACCACCCCATTGTGCATCCAAATCCAAATTGTCCCTATCCCCACAGCCTTACAGATTGCATTATTCCCCAAATGAACTCTACCACTATTTGCAGTCTGGTAAGTAGTAAACCAGTTCTTATGAGACGCCATATGATAAGAACACCCCGAATCCAGCACCCATTCGTCTCTTGACAAAGTAGCAGTCACACATAAAACAGTTTATGCATCACTATTGCTTCCTTCGGCGACATTTGCCACACTACTTGTGGCATTCTACCTATCAATTTTATTCATTTGCTTTGGACAATCTCTCCTGATGAGCCCATCCTCGTGACACTCAAAGCACTTCACACATTCCTTGAACTTTCTATGGCGTGATTTCGATCTACTTTTACCTCTGATGCTATTAGGTCCTCGATATTGTTCTCTATCCTAAATTGTCAGTGCTTGCGTTACTCCTTGTGCCAGACAATCATCTCACAACTTTCTTTGCCACTCCTTAGATAATAAGGCGGACTTTACCTCTTCTGAGGTAATTGTAGTACGCCTCTGCAACAGTGAATTAATAAAGTGCTCCCATGACTCTGGTAAAGAGGCTAATAACATCATGCCCTGCTCTTCATCATCAAGTATCTTACCGACATTCTTCAGATCCATCATAAGTTTATTAAATTCATTCAGGTGTGTTCTAATATACGTACGTTTAGTATATCTAAATTGAAACATCTTCTTCAACATGTACAAGCGATTATTCAAACATTTCTTCACATAGAGTGTTTGAAGTTTTGCCCATAATGCTGTGGCATCCTTCTCCTCATGAATCTCTATTAAGACATCATCCAACAAATTTCTATTTGCCTTTTCCATTAGCTCTACCATCTCTAAAGCTTTCATTATAATAGGCAACTCATCTTTACCATCCAGTACTTTGGCCAAACCTTGTGTTGTCAATAAGCCCGCATCTTAATGCTCCATAACACAAAATTGTTACTCCTGTTAAATTTCTCAATTTCAGATTTCCTCTTAGATATAATTGCAATAACAGAATTTTCAGATAATAATCAGACAAGCAAAAGTTCCAAATCACAATCAGGAAATCCAATCCCAAGCTTTGATACCAATTGTTGGAATATAATATGCGAAAACGACAGAATTTTGCAATTTACGTCAATGCAAAATCACCAAAAAAATAAATGAGAAATAATAAAGACACCAAAAATTTACGTGGTTCGATCCAAGTATCAGTACTTACATCAACGGGGAGAGCCAACAGCAAATAATCTATTATAATCGGAGAATCAGAGTTTACAATCGCTCACATGCTCGAGTGTTTCATATACCTAGATTTAACCTCAAACCCAAAGTGTTTATAAATAAACAACTTATTTGGACATAAACTCACGGCACAAAATTATTACGCGTTCAAGCTCAAAGTATAATGCACGCAGCTCTCTGCAGCTTGACGTGCAGCTCCTTTTCCTTCGTAGGGTTTTCAACTGTGGCACTCCTTTCTTTTCTACATGCACAGGGCTTCAGCAACTTTTTCTCTCGTAGGCTACACGTCTTTTATATGTGTGTGAAAGTCAAAATCTTGACTTGGGCCCACCACCTTTTTTTGGCTCCATGTACAGATGATTCTTTCCTTTTCTTCATCGAGTAAAAGAAACCCAGGTGTGAAAATTGTGTGCCCAAAGTCAAATATTTGACTTTGGGCCCCACCATGGATAAAGAAGAATATGGCTCGTCCTGCAAATAAAGAAAGAGAAAACTCTTGCTCTTTTTTTTTTTTAATTCTATTTTATTTCCTCGTCTGTGCAGCTTCAAAAGTCTAGCAAATCGCATTTTGCAAATACACAAACTCGAGACATAATTTAATACCTTCAATGATCATCATCTTTCCATACTTCTGCAGTAAGCGAGATTAGGTCAACCATTTCATCTCTAACGCATCTTCTGAATGTGTCGGTCGGATTCCTCCATGTCGAAACTCGACTTTGGTTGTGCCAGTAACATCACCCGATGTACTTCTTGTGATGAGATGTCATGCTTAAGCTAGTCGGGAACATGGATTTTGAGAGCTTCCATTTGATGCCTAAATTCACTGTTCTTTGACAACGACTTTCAATCAATAGATACATGACATTTTCAAATCCGTTCATCAGGCAAAAAATGTACCATTGGGATTCTTTAGTGTTTGAAATCAAATTTCAATCGTGCCATCATGGTCATTCTCCTCTTGACAAAATGCCCATTTAAGTCAATTGGGATCATGCATTACAGGAATTCAGGCTTGATGCCCAAAATTGTCCCTAAAATAGTAAATTTGAATTTCAATCAATTTATAATTGTCGGATCCATTCCAAGAAACAAAAGTAGGTAAACAAACAAAATGCAACCGTGATGGAGATCCCAATCGGGGCAATCACGATAATCCAATGGATTTATTCCCGTAGACATTCTAATTCACTATAGAAGGCTCATCGATTGACATGGCTAAAATATATATCACTTAAAAGGACATAGAGAAAAGTCCCGATACCTCATCTTAGGGTAATTGCAAGAGAGAGATAGCCCCCTACTACGAGCCAACTTAGGTAACTAATTGAACCCATTTTCTCTATACATCGAAATTATGTTGCAAGCATGTCCCAACAATAATAAATCCTTATACATTCTTTGGTACAAAACTCGGACTTGTCTACTCAAAGACGAGTAAAAGCTGTGATGTGAGAGAATTTTCATCTTCATATGGAGATTGATGGAACACTTTCCATGGCGATAGATGAAGAATGAATATGATAGTTCTTTCCTTGTCTCTACAACATGGTGAACCTAGCATTGTACTGTATTGTCACAATAAAATTTAAAAAAAAAAAAAAAAAAGGGAAAAAGAAAAAAATTATTTCTATCATCCGAAACAAAATATGCAAACAGGACAACAGATAGGTGAGAGCAAGAGAAATTATCCCCGTGTCTAATCAAGTTGGTAGGCAAGGGTAAGTTTTGCAAAGTGGAAGTTCTTTTTTGTGGTCAAGATATGGGGAGAGAGCTTTTGCTCTCTCAAGAAGATTGAAAAATCTGTACAAGTTGCTGAACAGATGTTTCCTCACTTGTTTTTTATACGATGGATGTTAGAGACATTTCGCAAAAGTTAAATCCGGCTCCATGGGCGAGACTTCATGTGAGGCACTCGGCAGGGGACCGTGTTGACAACAATTCCCCGATAGAAGGAATTGCCTCCCGTCGGAGATATTTTTTCAAGATATTTTCCTTTGTTAGAGAATATTCGAATGTCCACCTCAATTCTCTGCATCGAGACTGCATCTCTCGAGAGTGAGCATATTATCCCTCTTCAATCATGCATATCCTCTACGGATCGATCATGCATCTCCTCCAACTTAGCTTTTCGATCGGCGGGTTCCAAATATGATTCGGCGCGTCGTGTTTAGTCAGGCCCTGATGGTCCCAACCAGCACTGGAATCGATGGTGAATGGCCCTGCGATGAGATAGGAACTGTTTCAGTGGTGGCGAGGAGGACCGGTTGGTGATGAGGATGCTCGTCTCGGGTCACGTTCCCTTGATGATTCGGTGGCATTGCTTATCCTCTGAATTATGGACAGCGCTGAAAGGTGCATTTATGATGTTAAATCGTCTCATCTACTTCATTGAAGGGCAACACCCTAATAAATTCCAAGTACAGGCTGGATCCATTTCGTGAAGAATAAATTATTTAAAAATATTATTTTAAGAATGAAGGCTTCCGTTACTTGAAATAATTAATTAATAAAAAATATTTTCATAAATTATAATATTTAAATCTAAATATTTTCATGGATAAAAAAATATATATTTCGTTATTTTCCAAATCTATCATTTTTTTTTTTTTTTTTTGATCGAGAATCTGCCGGAGCCTATCCTTATTAGCTTACGCCGATTTGAGGTCTCATGAGCCTCCCAATCTATTATTTTTTCGTGAAACAAGCACACCATAAAATGTTGAGGAGCGTCCTTTGGCTATTTATTAAGTCTCAATAAATGTGTTATGACAATTGAAACGTTAAGCAAGTGTTACATTAAAATGTGCAATTACGTTTATTTTCAAACTTCAAAGTATGTTGGGAAATGTGTATTTTTTATTTTTGTAGTCCCTTAGAGGCGCTTATTAATTTATTTTCCATAACTTTGGACTTATATAGAGTCAATGGGTGGCTAAATAATTGATTATTTTATACGGCCGCCACTTAATGTAAAAAGAGGGCTCATTGAATTTCTTCTCCTTTTTAAATTCGTCGACCCATATTGACATTTCAATTTGAAGAGACAATTATGTAACTGAGATTTTTTTAATGAGTGTCTTAGAGACATCTGTTCAACCAATGCTTTGAAAAATAATTTATTTTGAATAAAATATAATTAAAGACATCCCTATAACTAAAATATCTAGCCAAATATTTCTCCATTGCTGAGGTCAAACATGGGTCATGCGGTGCGTAACCCGCGAAATATAATTTACGTTATAAGAGGAAAATTATTTCAAATTTCAACCTCTTTCGTCAATTGCTTGTGAAGTTTATTTGACTACCTAGGTTGCAACTTAATAAAAACCAGTTGTTTAATTTGCATAAGCATTCAGCTAACCAAAAGTCAAAAATCAGCCGCTAAAATTTGACTAAATACGTGTAAACTCTTTCGAGTCACGACACCTCTATAAGCTGAATGTTTATATCTAATCAATTCATGAGGCATGCAATGTGAAGCAAATTTCTAGACATCTTTGCATTTGTACTTGTCCCTTTGACGTCTGGCGAGCATAATATGGGTCGACTTAAAATATTCAATGAAGTAAAAATATCACTTAATTTGCTCAGCAAGAAAGTTGCAACTTTACGCGATAAGAAGAAAAAGAAAATGGCTACATAATTCATTCCTTTCAACAAAAAGATGATAAAAATGGCTACTTATAGCTTGTTTATTAATGTTCCCGTTTCTTTGTTTTTATATTCTTTTGTGACTTGGAACAAAAAAAAAGAATCAAAATCTGTTTGGTAATATCAATTAATTTTTCTACTCCCCAAAATAGAAAAATAGCCAGGGAATAATTTGAAATAAAAATAAGAAGTAGAAAAAAATAACTTCTTATTCTAGAGAACAATTTTTAAAAATAAGTCATTTTCTTATTTTCTTTTCTGTTTATTTCTTGCCATCTCATACCTCCCGCCATTCACCACCATGCCTCACTGACCATCGTTGCCGAGAGTAAGAAGAAGAAAAGAAGAAAAAAAGAAAAATCTAAAAAAAATTATTAAAAGATGAAAAGAAGTTCTATGTTTTAAAAAAATTGTGGATTATACCAAACACATTTCTATTTCATTTTATTCTAAGAATATAAATTTTGTATAATTACCTAATGCGTTCTTTTACTCGGAAATGTTACATGGAATAGAAATAGAAAAAAACTATTTCTGAAGAGAAATTATCCTCCGAAATAGAATTGTTACTAAATGCACTCTTAATTCATTAGCGGCACAAGCATGGAATCCGATCTTGAGATCTGTTGATGGGGAGATATATGAAGGAACGAATGAATGGATGGAGGAATGAGAGCTCGAATTGGAGATTCATGGGTCGTATATAGTATCTCCCCCATGGCCTTTGACCTCTCAAAGCATTCTTCTTGGACCATAGTATTTTGCTAATGTTGTCGAATAATTCTCTCGTTACCTAAAATCCAATCTTAAATTCCGACCATCTGTTGCGGATCCTCAATTGCGGAAAAGTTCCTGAAAGCTGTCGACACTCGACAAGCAAGTCTCAATCGTCAAAGCCAAAAGAGAATTCAAGATCCAACCACGGCTGCGAATAGTGTTGAATGGACTTTTTGTTCTACTTTTCTACCCTGGGAAAAGTCGGGCCCACGTGAATAGAAAATTGTAGCGTGCGTTGTGCGGTCGCCCTTTTGCTTAAATTTGGCTTCCCAGTTCGCACTGCTTTCCTCTTTGGCCGGGATTTCGGAACACGAAAGAAAAGCGGATAACAACAGTCCAAAAAAAATAGTCATCAGGCCAGGATAAATTTCTAGATGTATACTGCATTATTCGTATATTATGCCAACCGTTATTCTCTTGATAGTCAATTATGTGCATCTCACTGAGGGATTCACCTAATTAGTGGCTAAAATGGAATTGGATTCATGAATCGCATAACATTTTTTTTTTTTTTTCGGTAAGTTTCAAATTCTTTTAAGTGCACGAAGATCGACATTCGATTTTGATTGCTCATACTGCGCATGTCTAAAAGTTTTGTCCACACCAAGCGTGCATGCATCTGCTGCTTTGAAAATGGCTCGTAGGGTTTGATATGTAGAACAGGGGAATGGGGATAATGATGGTGTAAATTTAGCCTATAAGACAACATAAGCAGATGGAATCGATTTTCGAACATATTTTGCTTGTCTGAACATCATTAAGGGTTTATCACATATCCACTATAAATTCATTTTTCTTCCCACCGAATTACGGGTCTCATTTGTTTCAAAGAAAATGAGCCTAATACAACCTTAGGACTCAAGTTTGGCTCAAGCACTGAGATCTAAATCCAATTGCCGATTTCCAAGATTTGGCCATTGGGGTCTTAGGCGGTCCGTTAAGCACTTGGATCCAATCATTTATGATGGTCTTGCAATAGTGAAAATCAACCCGTATCCAAAAATATAAAAGTCACTTAATTTTTTTCTAAATTTAAGCATGAGTGTACGATTGATTAATTTTTTTTCATCGATTCATTTTTCTAAATTAGTCAAACCCCTAAAAAAAAAAAAATCATTATTTATTTATTTATTTTTTTTATAGCGGAACCAACCGAACACGCCAAGCATTATGGGCGACGGGCGTCGACCCAATTTTTGGGGTTTCAAGATCTACAGGTGAACGTGGCGGTGCCATTTTCCCCTATTAAAAAAAACGGAAGCCGTAATTTGACCGTCCGGTCGAGCCTGGTCACGCTCTTCTCATCTCATCCCGCACCTCATCACGTTTCTCACACGTTTTCCAAGTCGCCAGGATCGCTCGCCGACGTATAACCCTTGCTCCCATTATCTCCATCTCGAGAAAATATTGGGTGGTCCGGGACCTCCACTGACAATATTGGGTGGTCCGGGACCTCCACGTCAGCGTGGTCCCCGGCCACTCACGAAGTGCAGAAATGGAGAGGGACAGAGGAACGAACGGGCTTCTCTTTCCTTCGCAAATGGCGGAAAGAGAAAAGTTTAAGCCGCATTGCAGGCTAGGAGGAGAGAGGGCGTCGGCAGGCTAGGAAGAGGAGAAAGAATGGGAAGAAGGAAGGAGAAAATATTGGGTGGTCCGGGACCTCCACGTCAGCGTGGTCCCCGGCCACTCACGAGGTGCAGAAATGGAGAGGGACGGAGGAACGAACGGGCTTCTCTTTCCTTCGCAATCTCGCCCCGCCTATAAATAGACCAAAACCTAACGTACCCCTATCTCCCAGAAGAGAGCAAGAGAGCAACAGCAAGAGAAACGATCAAAACACATAGAAGAGAAAGAGAATAGAGAGATGGGTTCGATAGATATGATCCAAAAGCCGCACGCAGTGTGCATCCCCTACCCAGCCCAGGGCCACATCAACCCCATGCTCAACCTCGCCAAGCTCCTCCACCACCGGTGCTTCCACGTCACCTTCGTCAACACCGAGTACAACCACAGCCGCCTCCTGCGCTCCCGCGGCCCCTCCTCCCTCGACGGCCTCCCATCCTTCCAGTTCCGCACCATCCCCGACGGCCTCCCACCCTCCGACGTCGCCGACGCCACCCAGGACATCCCCGCCCTCTGCCAGTCCACGAGTAAGTTATGCTTGCCCTACTTCCGGGACCTGCTCGAGAGGCTCAATGAGGAGAGCACGACGTCGGGTTCCCCGCCGGTGAGCTGCGTGGTGTCGGACGGCGTGATGAGCTTCACGCTTGACGCCGCCGAGGCGATCGGCGTGCCGGAGGTCCTGTTCTGGACGACGAGCGCGTGCGGCTTCATGGGCTACGTACAGTACCGCAATCTTGTTGACAAGGGTCTTACTCCACTCAAAGGTATGCATTACTAAAGAATGGTCTGATTTGGTTTGTTTAAGTATTCCCACTTGGAAGGTCTACGGCTAATGATTTTTTCATTTCTCTTTTGTGTATTTGGTTTGCAGTTCACACTGTTTAGTTTATTTTGTTCCGGATTTGCATGATTAGTCAGTGGCCGAATATTCATAGTTTTCTCCTAGGTAGAGTATTTAACTAAGTCAACAGTCAAAAGTAGAATTTTAGATGTGAAAACGTTTCCATGAATGGTCAAACGGTTTGATTGATCGACTGTTAATTTGCAGATGCAAGCTACTTGACAAACGGGTACCTAGACACCATCATTGACTGGATACCCGGGATGAGAAACATCCGGTTGAGAGACTTACCGAGCTTCATCCAAACCACTGACCCGGATGACCTGATGATACAATTCTTGTTGAGAGAGACCGAGAGAGCGAAGAGAGCCTCGGCCATCGTTTTTAACACGTTCGACCGGTTAGAGCACGAGGTCCTCGACGCTCTTAAGGCCATGTTCCCTTCCATCTGCACCCTTGGCCCCCTTCATCTCCTTACGGAGCAACTACCCGATGACGACACCAAGTCGATCGGGTCCAACCTGTGGAAGGAAGACTTGGGCTGTCTCGAGTGGCTCGACTCAAAACCGCCCGGCTCGGTCGTGTACGTGAACTTTGGGAGCATCACAGTGATGTCTCCGACACAGCTGGTGGAGTTCGCATGGGGGCTCGCGAACAGCGGCCAGACGTTCCTGTGGGTCATCAGGCCCGACTTGGTTGTCGGCGACAGGGCGATCTTGCCATCGGAGTTCTCGGCCACGACAAGGGAGCGGAGCCTGCTGGCGAGCTGGTGCCCCCAGGAGCGAGTGCTAAACCACCCGGCGGTCGGCGGGTTCCTGACCCACAGCGGGTGGAACTCGACGATCGAGAGCATCACGGCCGGCGTGCCGGTGTTGTGCTGGCCGTTCTTCGCGGAGCAACAGACGAATTGCCGGTACAGCTGCGAGGAGTGGGGGATCGGGAAGGAGATCGACGGCGACGTGAAGAGGGATAAGGTGGAGAGGCAGGTGAGGGAGCTGATGGAGGGGGAGAGAGGGAAGGAGATGAAGAGGAAGGCGATGGAGTGGCAGGAGATGGCCCGGGGGGCCACGCGTCCTTCCGGGTCGTCCTGCTTAAACCTGGACGAAGTGATGGACAAGGTGTTGCTGTCGCCCAGAAGAGATTAAAGTTTGTTCGGAAATTCGTTTGCGATTGCGGAATGTATGAGAAGAACTCTTTAGACGGTCCCCTTGTCTGGATCTTATCAACTTCAGTATCGTGGCTTGGATTTATTTCCATTTATTTTTGTGCAATAGGCAATGAAATGGCGGCTGGTGATAGTCGTATTACCGTATGGACCTGATAATCCCACTTTGAGGGCACTAGCCAAATTTGAACATTTACCAAATACATGATTGGTTGAATAACTTATTATCTTATTCTGCCACCACTTCCTCTAAGAAGAAGACCAATTGAATTTCTTCTCCTCTTTAAGCTCGTTGCCCCGCACGTTTTCCTTAGGGAATGGTTTGAATAAATAATTGTAATTAGGATTTTGTCATTGAGTGGCGTTGATACACGTTTTCCTTAGAGAATAGTTTGAAGAAATAATTATAATTAGGATTATATCATTGAGTGGCGTTTATATACATTTTCTTTTCTCCTATGCTGAGGTCAAACATGGATCATGCGGTACGTAATCCGCAAACAAAACAATTCAATGTAACGAGGAAAGTTTTCGATCTTTTACGTTTTCAATAATTAGGATCCTTATTTTTTCAACTATATTTTACTAACCTAGGATTTGAAACCTATGATTGAAAATAAGCCAATTGTTTAATATGAATACGCCTGTTGCTAACCAACCTTAAATGGATTCCCAGCTAAAAAATTGTAGGTTATATGCTCAAATCGTGCTAAATGCGCATAACATCTTTAGAGTTAGGATATTAGCATAGACTAAATGCTTATACTTAATAGCTAAGCCTTATACTTAATAGATAAGCCTCTGAATAGCTGAGCCTTTGTACTCGTGATGTCAGATTCCTAGATTATCACAAAGAGCACGGCCGATAACCATAGTAAGTTTTGACTTGAAAGATTTGATTAAAGTAAAAAGAAAAAAGTACTTAATTTGATAAGAAAGTTGCTACATATGTGGTAAAAGAATTTAAAAAAAAAAAAAAAAGGGCTATTTAATTCATTAGATGAAAAATACATCTATATAAGAATTAGAATCTTGCCTATCGTAGTTTTATAAAAATGTTCAAACTGACAAATAATGCTCATAGTTCCATTTTAAAAATGTTCAAATTGACAAATAATGCTCATAGTTCCATTTTTTATAAGACAATATTGGTGCGATTATTTTGCTGAAAAATAAATGATTTGGAAAATATTTTCCTAAAAATAATTACTTATATTGCTTGACAAAATAAATGAATGAAAATATTTTCACCATCAATTAATATTTTAAATAAAAATTGTTGCCTGTAATAAAAATATTTTTCATTGTTTAATTATTTCAAGTGATATAAACGATCATTTAAAAAAATGTATTTCAAATCATTCATTATCCGCAAAGCAAATGAGCTTGCCTATTTCCTTTTAGGATCTTGGAATGTAAATTCCCAGTGTTCCAATATTCGACAACGAAACTCTATTTTTTAATTTCAGCTAATTGACCGACCAAAAAAAAAAAAAAAAATCAGCTAATTGTTTTAGGTTTTAGGAAACAGATTCTTTAATTTCGGATGAAAATAACTATTTGGTGTTTTTGAAGTGCTTGTTTTGACACTCTAGAAGATATCGGAGTCATCAAATCCAAAACAAAAAGGTATAAATATTCCCTTAAAAATCCAAAGATTGAAATGGTATCAAATAGAATTTTTTAATCTGCTGTTGAGCTCCGGATGTTAGGGTGGGTGCTTGCTATTGCTCACAAAAAGTAGGACTACGTAAACGAAAAAATAATTTAACTATGCGTATATAAACCTGTTCCTTTCAATAATGAGTCATGACTAGTCGATTTCAATATATACAACTCGTGAATAATGATGATAGTTGTGTATGATTAAGCTATTAATTAATGTTGGCAGATGGTAAATTGTTTTCTTGAAAAAGTTTCACTTATCTAAACATCATTTGGTATTTATAATAGGAATAATATTACGAAAAACTCTAAACCAAGTACACCTAAAATAAATATATCCAAAATTAATTTTTGAATAAAAAAATCCAAACCGGTACACAAGTGACAAATTTAATCTTTGTTAGTTTTCATTAAATTTTACTATCAAATTGTCAAGTTAGATGACACATGACATTTTATAAGTGTATTAATTTGGAGTTTTATCTTTCGTTTATCATAGATATATTAGTTTATGATTTTTCATGGAGAATAAATTTGCAATAAATGTACCTGTTTGGGATTTTTAGTAGTCAAAAAATTAATTTATGATAAATTTGTCATAAATGTACCGATTTTGAGTTTTTGATACCATTAACCTTTGTTAATAATCCTTATTACAAATCCATTTTTCTCCTCACCAAATTAATAACTCTAATTGTTTTATAAGAAACGAATTTTATAGAAAAATATTTCCTATAATTTCTTTAAAAAATGATTTTTTTTTTTTTTTTTTTTGGTGCTTGGTTACTTTTGCTAATAAGATGGAAGTAATTTGTCATAGGAAAGTAAGGAAACGCACGACAAAAAAAGAAAAAAAAAATCTCGAGTATGACCCTAAAACTTGAGGCTACCGAGGGACCTACGTCTGAACGTCGAGGATCCAAGTCTAGCTGCTGTCCTCTAGTGAGCTGTCCTCTATGGTACGTTGACTGGGGGCCTCGGGTTCCCCTGTTAAGCACTTGGATCCAATCATTAGGGATAATCTTGACGTATTCGGAAAAATTGTTGATGATTTTATGAAGAAAATCCATTTTCTCAAAGTTAGGGAGATGTCTTTACTGATCGAAATGATTTTCTTTGGACTCGTCTTTTTATATTATTGAATGGCGAAATATTTAGCAAATACTATTTAATGTTGATTTTTTCATCAAACCTGCCAACAAACCGACGTATATCAAAAGGGTCTCCCGGCCTATAAATGTACCCCAACCCACCTTCTTCCCATGACAATTGCCATCTCTCTTTTCCATATCGAAAGGAAGAAAACACTCAAAGACGCAGAAGAAGATGACCCTAAAGCCACGCGCAGTGTGCATCCCCTTCCCAGCACAGGGGACTCGTGCAAAATAGCTAGTCAACTGAAAATACTTTCCGATTAATGAAAATATTCATGTATAAATTTACAATAGTGAATTGCTAAATTTGAAGAGGTGAAAACACTTTTCGAAATTGATCATCTCGAATTTTTAATTTCAATTTTATATTTTTATTATTTTCCTTCATTTTCTTTTCTTTTTTATTTCTTCCTCAACCAATCGTCAAGTCTTGGCAACAACCAATGATCGGCCATAAACACGGCTCAACAAGGCTTGACCTCATCAAATCTTGGTGAGTTCAAGCTTGCCCAAGGCCAACATCAAGTAAACCTTGAGCTTGCCTATGGCTATTGCCAACCGGTCGCAACGGAGGAACAAAGAAAAAGAAAAGGAAAGAAAATAAAGAATTTATAAAAAAAAAAATATAAAATTCAATATAAAAAAAATTAAAAGTTCAAAATTTTTTAAAAAATGAAAATTATATTTAAAAATTCGACTTTTTTTTTGTTTAAGATAAATGCATGAGATTGAAATAATTTTCAAAGAAGATACAAACAATAAAAAATAAAAAATAAAAAAAAACGTTTTCCATCATAAATCGCCAAATAAAAGAAAACTAACCATGGTCTTGAAAAATGTTTTTTCATAGAAATTTTCCGTGAAATAGATGCACCCTAAAAGCGATTTCAAATAGAGACTGAATTTATTGAAAAATTAACTCACAATGTACATTTGATCACGAAATTTGCATTGTTTTCTTTAAGTTCTCAATTTTGTAATTTGTGTCGTATATTGTCAAACTTGTAGAAACTTTCCAATTAAGTTTCGATTAAGTTCCCTGGGCTCTCATTCCGACAAATTGAAAATGACAAATCTGTCGATGTCGGCCTAATACGAAACCCAAAGGTCGGTTCCACCATGAGCAATCAATTGAGCAAAAGTATGGATGATGTGCGGTTTCCGCTGACCAAACTACGTGTGCGATAATCCTGACTAAAATTGAGCAGAATATTTGATAACTTCTCGGGCTTGCGGTCAACGTCGATAGACATGACGAGATAGGGTGCGTGAAACCTATGAAAGTGGGAAATTATACGAAACCCAATTTGGATTTGGATCGGATATGGGCCGTCATAATGAGCCGAGCCGAACTAGCCGTCGTTTGGAATATGTTTCGGGAACGGTCTCTTTTGGTTATCTATCTTTGTCCCCAATTGGACTAGACCCAGGGGTTAAAAAAGATGCGATCCGAACCGAAAATTTCGGCCTTCTCAAGTCGGGTCCTTCTGCAGGTAATAGATAAGAAAAGTTCGGGTGCCTTGACAGTTCGATAACCCGGACAAACCAAAAAATGACAGAAACTAACCAAACTCGCAAATAAGAGCCCAGTTCGTTCGGGGGAGGCAGAATACGAATGGATGATGCACAGTGGGAAGCCATTCCGGAGAGCGACAGCTGCTAAGAGAGGAGGTGTTGAGCTAGACAATATTTAAAAAGTCCCCAAAAACATATACAGTTTAGTTAAATACTTTTGTCGTAAATTATTTGCAAAGTAGCTTAGAAAGTTAAAACTAAAAAAAAAAAAAAGGCCCCGGGGGGGGTGGTTAGAGGGAGGGGAGAGAGGGAACAAAGGGAGCTATTGCTTATTGTCTTCTAAGGTTATGGCGAGGGCTCCAAAGGCTGCCCCCAACCCAGTCAAGGACTCCGAGTTTTCTTGACTTAGGTGCAGTGACATCGAAGTAGCCTCAAGTGGTGACGCTCGACATAGATACGAAGATGCTCGATGCCTTGCATACATCTGCAATGCTCGGCCATCAACCTCGGTAGCTCTTGGTAACCCTCGACTCACCAGATCTCGCTTGAGCCGCGATCCTCCCGGTCTCGCCTAATAGTCGCGAGGGCAACATTAGAGAAGATGAACTAGGCAAGGACCTGAGTGCGGCTGCCCTTATTGGAGACCTAGGCAAAGACCTTCGATGAGTGACTTCCAGTGAAGAACTAAGCACAACTGCTTAGGACTTCAACGGTTGGAGAAAATGAATAGTCAAGCGCAAGATTAAAATATGAAAATATTAGTGTGGGTAATTTCGAAAAATAAAAAACAAAGGTTCATTAACCATGGAAGTTGCCTTCCAAAAATGCTGAAAGCAATGTTGACATTTCCCCAAAGTGGGCCCAAAAAAATTTATATGACAACCTAAGATTTTTCCAATGGACTTTGAAGATTCAAAGTCGAAAGCTAAACCAGCATCATTCCAAGTTTAGTCCTTATCATAGTCCACGGAAATTGATTTTTTTTCTAAAAAGCCCAATAGCACTATAATCGAGAGGATCTCCTTCATCATACGGATTTCATAGGAATCCCATAGCCCAACAAGATATGCGTCCTTCATCTTATATTACAAACCAAACGACTTGGTCTGCGTTTTAGGACATCTTTAGTTCTAGGATCTTGCCTTTCCTTTGTCTTTTTTTTTTTTTTTTTTTGGGGGGGGGATTTTTTATTTTCCATTACACAATTAGTGCACATGTCTTTTAAGGATATAAAATGTTAATTTGTGAAAGTTTTGTACCTAATGTCCTTTGCTTATCAATTTGAAAAAATACAAATATTAGAAAAATGAAAAAAATACTCCTTGATTTGTTAATTTAATCTAATGCACCGAGAACAACATTATGAAATGTTTTGAAAAGGATGAATACCAATACAACGAGTTGATGAAGGATTAAAAAATAAGCAATATGATGTGGCTTGTAATAATCTGATATAGCTTGTTAATACCAGTGATCACATAACTTACAAGTTTTGTATGATAATTAGAAAATCAATTAGAAGATTAGAGGATTTTCACAAAATGAAACAAATATATTTAGAAGGATACTGATGGAACTCTCGGGTCCCTGCTTCCAGTTTGAAGTCGTTGCCATCCTTGTACCTTCATCCATCATCATCTTTCCATACTTCTGCGGCGATGAATTCACGTCAATCATTTCGTCAACTAACACATCTTCCAAATGTGTCGGCCAGATTCCTCCATGTGGAAACTCGATTTTGGTCGTGCCAGGAACATCGCCCAACGTACTTCTCACGACGAGATGTCATTTTTTAAGCCCATTATGACCGTGCATTTCGAGAATTTCTGTTTGATGCCTAAATTCGTTGTCCTCGAACGACCACTTTCGATCAGTAGATACACAACATTTGCAAATCCATTCGTCAGGTAAACAAATGTGCCATTGGGATTCCTTGGTGTCCAAAGTGAAAATTTTGATTGTGCTGTCATGATCATACTTTCTCACGACAAAATGCCCATTTAAGTCAAGTGAAATCGCGTGTCACAAGAATTCATGCTTGATGCCTAAAATTGTCCTTACATGAGTTAATTTGAATTTCAATCAATATATTTGGATCCATCCCAAGAAACAAAAGTAGGTAAAAAAATAAAACACAACCGTAATGGAAATCCCAGTTGGGATTGCAATGATCCAAGAGATTCCTTCCCACAAACATTCTAATTCAGCCCATCAGTCAACATGGCTAAAATATATATCACTTATAAGGGCATAGAGAAAAGCCCGGTACCTTATACCTTATCTTAGGGTAATCACAAGAAAGAGATAGCCTGAGCCCTAGTATGAGTCAACTTAAGTAACTAATTGAACCCATTTTCTCCATTTATCGAACTTTCGTTGCATGCATGTCCCAACAACAGTGGATCCTTATACGTTCTTGGGAACAAAACTCGAACTTGTCTATTCAAAGACGAGTCAAACCCGCGATGTGAGAGAATTTTCACCTTCATTTCGGAGATCGATGGAAGACTTTCCATGACTTTAGATGAAGAATGAAAATTCTTCCTACAACATGGTGCACCTAGCATTGTACTGGGGAAAAGTACTAAAAAGTTCTAAACATTTTATGTTGGTACCAATTCAATCTTAAACTTTTCGATTAAACCAACTTAATCTTAAACCTTTTCATATTGGTCCCAATTCAATCCATCTAACTAATTTAAGTCGGAAATTACTGATGTGGCCGCCGGCGGTGTTATGCGAAGCCACATGGACAAATTTTATAATTTTTGATATTTTTCAGATTTTTTAAATTATTTTTTCCTTTTTTTTTCTCTATTCTTGTTTTTTTTCTTTTTCCTTGCTCCTTAACCCTTGGCCGATAAGAATTCCGGTCAACCATTGTCAGCCACAAGTTGTTGGGGTGAGGGCTAGCACGCCTTCGCCAGCCGCAAGCGGGGTGTTGGCTCCCACCTAAATTCAGGCAAGGGCCGAAACCTTTGCCCGTTGGCTAGCGAGAGCCTCTACGCCCTCGTCGGCCACAAGCAAGGGCACAGCGGCCCTCGCTCATGGCGAGCGAGGGTGCGATGGCCCTTGCCTAGATCTAGGCAAAGGCACGACGCCCTCGCCCACCACAAGCGAGGGCATCGGGCCCTTGCCCAAATCTAAGTGAGGGCCACGATGGCCTCGCCTAAGGCATCGCGGCTCTCACCTACCACAAGCGTGGGCTTTTGCGCCCTCACCTATGGCTGACGAGGGCGCAAAGGCCCTTGCCCTTGGTTGGTGAGGGCCGCTGCGCCCTTAGTGTTTTTGTTCCCTGAAACACAAATTTTTGTTCTTTTGTTCTGGGGAGCAAAAAAAAAAAAATAGAAACGCATTTGTTTATACTTTTGTTCATGAGAACAGATTTGAAACAAAAACAAGAAATAGAAAAAAATTGTTTCTTGTTCCCGGAAACACTTATGAGAAACACCCTTTTTTTCTTCTCATTTTTCTTCTTCTTTTTTCTCTTCCTTTTCTTCTTCTTCATTTTGCCGATCACCGGCCTTGGTCATGGCTGACGTTGGCGACCAGCTAGACGAGGGCCTACGACCTCGCCGGAGTGTTGCCGGTCCCCAGAAAGGCCAAGCCACGGCGAGGCTCGTCGGCTCGAGCCTCGCAGTGGCCGCGCAAGGCTTGGCCTTGCCTGGGCTAGGCGAGACTGAGCTCGCCCAGCCACCGACGAGGCCGAGCCTCGCACGGCCACGGTGAGGCTGGGCCTCGCAAGGCCAAGGCAAGGCTAACCTCGCGTTGCCTAGGCAAGGTCGGCCTCGTCAGATATAGGCGAGCTCAAGCTCACCCGGCCAAGGCGAGGCCGCTGGCCCTCGTCAGCCGATCGTCGGCCATGGTCGAGGCCGGCGACCGGCCGAAAGGAAGAAAGAACAAAAAAGAAAAAAGAAAGAAGAAAAAAGGAAAAATAAAATAAAAATATTAAAAAATTAAAAGAAACAAAAAAATTATACAAATTTACCAAACGTATTTTTGTTCTTTTTCTATTCCAGGAACATAAATTTTGTACAGTTACCAAACGCATTCTTCTGTTCAAAAATTGTTCCCAAAACAAAATATTCCTAAGAACAATTTTTGAATAGAAACATTACCAAACGCACTCTAAACTTCGAGTGCACATATCTCCTTTGTCCAAATATTAGAATGGCACGATTCTCCTAGCAATAGAAAAGCCTACATTTTCTTTCTTCTCCTTATTTCATCCTTATAAACCAATTGCAACTTCTTTGTCTCTTTGAATCTGATCAAAGCGATTCTTGAACATTCAAAAAGCTCATTGTTTCTATTTTGAAATAATTGGGAAACGAAAACTAATAGTGATAGTTTTTAAGTGAGTATGTGAGATTGAAGAGTATTACGAAGGAAAGGAAAAGAGCTGAACTTGTGGGTCGACCCTCTGGATTGGAGGTCCCCCTTCCTATTTATAGGCGTGAGATACCGACTTAGACATGGTCAGAGATTTTTTTAAAGCTCTTAGCCTCAGCTAGACCGGTCGGGTGGACTTTTCTGCACAAATTTAGTGGACTCCAGTCAATTCTTTTGCCGCCAAGTACCAGATTTTGTTGTAGGATTTTTCTTGACTTCTCTAGCTAGATTCTACAAGTTGGATCAGTAATTTAACACAAATATTTGCATCTAGCCGACAAAACTTCGGAGCTTCTAATAACATGAAAAATCAGACAATTTGGATTCAGAGACTCGATATCTACCGATCGTCAGGTATCGATGTTGACAAATTCCATCCAATTATGGTGTCCAATCGAATCATTAAAAGTGTGACGTAACCCATTTTAATGATAATGCCGTGTATTGTTAATGTGATAATGACAGGGCAAATGAATGACATCACCTTCACCCACACGGACCACAATCGTCAAAGAGTATTCTGCATATGATCATATTCAATGCTGGAAAATCCAAGACAAGCTGATTATAGGCTTAAAGGGAATGGTATAGAAACAATCTTTAATGCAAACATTAGGGTCAACCTCAACTTTCCCCGATTTTTGTACCAAAGAAAAGGTTGAAGGAATAGATTTAGATTACAGTCTGATTCATAAGGGAGACAACTCTGTTAATTTGATCCGTGTGAAGTCAATTTCGCTAAAGAACACGAAATATATTTTTACCATGACAATGCAATAAATCCATAATTCGGAGGACTAACCTAAGATGTCACACTATGTAAAAAGATGCATCAGGGATATGATCGGATTTTAACTTGAAAAGAGGAGTGAGTTTACGCGTTTAAGCATCTAAGACTCAGATGAACATGAACGGTGCTGTAGATCCACCTGACACCTCGACCCTGATGTCGAACTAATCAGGAGGAAAAGGCTAGTGGCTCGGGCTGAATGACTTAATGTGGTCCTTGAGTGACCTCTTGTGCTTGAAGTCGGAGCCGTAGATGCAGAGCCAGCGCTTGCCGCATCTCTTCTCGTGGGTCCCCCAGTCACCCTCGACGGCAAGGAACTTGCCGCAGTTGCGGCATGCGAAGGGCTTCGACCCGTGCTTCTGCCTGTAGTGAGTCTGTAGGGTCCGGAAGTCCTTGAGCGGCTTGGCCCTGGGATGGTCTATGTGGTTCCAGCACCCCTCAGCGCAGCGGTAGCACGGTATCCCCAGCATGGCCCGCGGCTGCGTGCCCTTGAGAGAATCTAGCCCTCGGCAGTATTTTGAACCGTAGCCCCACATGTGCATCTACAACACGTATTCATGAGGAGAAGTAACGCATGACTTTTGTATGATTGTTATGTTTGTGGGATTTTCTCAACGTCATTTTAACTAGATATAAATATATAGTTATATCATGATCAACTCGGAGTAAACTAGCTTTCATGCAGAAGCTAGGAGAAGGAAACGCAACAACTCAATGAACGGGCTCGAGTTCTAGCCTCATGTCAACTAGAAAGGTGCGGCGCATCAAATCCGTCGACCAGTTCACCAACATTTGATCTCAAATACACACGATTATTTTTCATCATAAGCGCGTGTTACTACATGATTTTTAGCTAACCAATGGTCCAAAAATATGTCCACCAATCGCTTCTTGGCTTCTTCTCACCTGAAGATTGTTGTAGCGGTTGAACGTTTTCAAGCAAACATGGCATGACAAATGGGTGAATCCAATGAGGATTTGTTCCGAAGCAGGGATCCAATATCTTTCCACGCTCGCACTTCGGCTCATAATATCCGAGGGAGAACCCGCCGATCCGCTTGAATAATTAGGGAGGCCGAGTTGGAGCGCCAGGGTAACGTCATCCCCAGCTTCTCTACCCCGACTAGCGTTAGGGTTAGCGTCTTTAGGGTTCTCATGCAGAGCCATGGCCATGAAGCTCAGCAAAGGCAGTGGCTCGAAGGGAATTCCCCTGCCATTGTTCAGAGGAACGTCGACATTTTCAGACTTCTCAACCTCATGGCAAGTACTTGAGGAGGCCATAATAGGAGAGCTGCATGAACTATAATCCGAAAGCTCCTCCATCATGCGACAATATGCACAAAAAAGACCCGAAAAAGAAAAAGGGGTGAAATTCCTGGACTGGGAAATCGTCAAGAGGGTAATTTCTTGAACGCGGAACGGTGGCTGACATTGAAGAATATAAATGGGCAGATCGGAGTAATATGAGATAGAGATGGATAGAACAAGAGAAACCGAGGTAGGGTTGGCTGGAGAATAACTCGGCGTTGAATGTAAACAGCCTCAAAACGAAGAGGGTCATGAGTTGCTCCTGTCAACAATCTTCCATCTGCATTCACCGGTCGAAAGAAAACAATATGCCTTAATTCCTGTGGCCCCCTTGGCTCCTTGTTTTAGCAGGAGTTCAACTCCAGAGGGTTAAAGATTTCTAGCAAATGTATCGAATGGTCTGCTGCACGCGCGCGCTCATTAGTCGAACGCCCACCACCTACGTCACATTGACGTTAGAGTAGAAAAAGAAGAGAGGGTTTTGTGGGAGAGAGAGAGAGATGATGATGAGATCCTAAGTGTGGGACGTGCATGGGCGGCCATTCATTTATATCTTTACCCTATATTGTCAAGTCTTGGGCCTGCTGCAATTCGAATTCGAGTTGACAGTAAGTATTCCTCTTTAGATTGTGCAGCAGTCTGATAGCTTTGAAATATTTCTGTCAAAATTCGAGTTGGAATTTTAGTAGGAAGAATCTAAATGTAACAAAAAGTATGTATATTAGAATTCAATTATTATTTAAAAGTTTATTAATTTAAGAAATTTTTTATTCGAAAAAATAACATTTATACTATGGATATTAAAATTTTTATTCAATTTATGCCACCTCCCTCGTCAGATATTTTATTGAGAACTTAAATAAAACAATGCAAATTTAGTTATCAAATGTACATCGTGGGTTAATTTTTCAATAAATTCAGTCTCTATTTGAAATGGTTTTTAGGGTAGATTTGTTTCGTGAAAAATTTGATAAAAAAACATTTTCCAGAAACATGATTAGTTTTCCTTTATTTTGTGATATATGATAGAAAACATTTTTTTTTTTTTTTTATGTTTGGATCTTATTGGAAAATGATTTCAATTTCATGCCTTTATCTTAAACCAAAAAAAAAAAAATCGAATTTTTAAATATATTTTTCTTTTTTTAAATTTGAATTTTTAATTATTTTCTTTTTTAAATTGAATTTTAAGTTTTTAATTTTTTTTCCCTTTTTTTTTCCTTTTCTTTTTCCTCATTCCTGCACTACGACTGGTTGGCGACAGCCATAGGCAAGCTCAAGGCTTACTCAGCATTGGCCTAGGGCAAGCTTGAACTCACTAGGATTTGGCGAGGTTGAGCCTCGTTGACCCGTGCTTGTGGTCGATCATTAGTCTTTGCTAAGGCCCAACGACTGGCTGAAGAAGAAATAAAAAGAAAACGAAGGAAAATAATAAAAATATAAAATTGAAATTAAAAATTCGAGATGAGCAAGTTCGAAATGTTTTTTCATTTCTTCAGATTTAGCAATTCACTATCCTAAATTTATATATGAATATTTTCGTTCATCAAAAAGTATTTTCGGTTAAGTAGCTATTTTCCATGAGGTCCAAAAAATCAATTCTCAAAAAATACTTTTTCCGAAACAAACGAATCCTTACTTTTTACTATTTTACTTAATCTAAATCTGTTAACTCACACACTTTTTTTTCCTCGTGAAAGTCAAAACTGTCAAAACATTTATAATACTCCCAAATCGTCACATAAAATTCGTAATTAATTTTTTTTCACAATTTTCTGAGATCAGAGCAATAATTTAAATGTTGGGTAGTACTTTTCTTTTTTTTGAAAATGTTGGAATAAAATTGGTTATATCTAACATGGATCCTCTGGTGTCAATTTAATTCCAAGATGGAACCCGTCACTTGAAACTTGAAAGAAACGGTACACCGAGACCCCTGCTGTCAGAAGGCATCGTCAAAATTCACCGCCAAGTGATCGTATAGTCAAGTGGCAAATTATAGCAATAATAAAAATACCCATCATAATAATGGCGAAAACCGAATATACGCAAATTATATCAAGTAGTCGTTTTATGACATCATTATATACAGATCAGGCATCCATACAGCAGGAAGCCACGTGTAAGCTCAGGCGGGTTTCTCACATGTCACAGGACTATAGAACACTGCAACATCGTCTTGTCCAACAGCGCGGGCAGCACGTACTTCCTCCCGTTCAAAACTTGCGCGTTGTAGCTCGCGCCCATCCTGGAGTCCACCAGCAACACCCTAGCGTAACCCGAGTCCCTTCCTGAAGCTCCCCCCGCAAGTCGACGCCACATCCGTAGGCATTCTGGCCGCGTCGGTTGTGTGACCTATCCTGAACAAATTCGTCATTGTTCCAACTACTTAGGACTAGGCAAGGGCCCGAGTGCGGATGCCCTTATTCGAGACTTAGACAAAGACCTTTGATGAGCGACTTCTAGTGAAGACCCAAGCCCAACTACTTAGGACTTCAACGGTTGGAGAAAATGAATAGTCGAGCGTAAGATTAGAATATGAAAATAATAGTGAGGGCAATTTCCAAAAAAAAAAAAGTTCATTAACCATGGAAGCTGCCTTCCAAAAATGCTGAAAGCAATGTTGACATTTTCCCAAAGTAGCCCCAAAAAAATTTACCTATAGCAACCTAACATTTTTCCAATGCACTTTGAAGATTCAAACTCGAAAGCTGAAATAAAAGCTTCATTTGAAGTTTTGTCCTTATCATAGTCTACAAGAATTGATTTATTTCCAAAAAGCCAAATAGCACTATAATCGAGAGGGTCTTCATCGTCATACAAATTTCACAGGGATTCCGCGGCCCAATAAGAAATACGTCCTTCATCTTACATTACAAACCAAAAAACTTGGTCTGCATTTTACGACATCTTTAGTTCTAGGATCTTGCCTTTCCTTTGTCTCTCTCTCTTTTTTTTTTTTTTTTTTTGATTTGTAATTTTCCATTACACAATTAGTGCGCATGTCTTTTAAGGATATAAAATGGTAATTCGTGAAAGTTTTGTATCTGATGTCCTTTTGCTATCAATTTCATAAAATATGCAAATATTAGAAAAATGCAAAAAGTATTCCTCCATTTTTTAATTTAATCTAATGCATAGAGAACAAAATTACAAAATGTTTTGAAAAGGATAAGTGCCAATATAACGAGTTGATGAAGGATTAAAAAATAAGCAATCTAATGTGGCTTGTAATGGTTTGATATAGCTCGTTAATACCGGCGATCACATAACTTACAAGTTTTTCGTGTGATAATTAGAAAATCAATTAGAATATTTGAGGATTTTCACAAAATGAATGCTTGTATCGTTTGAAATAATTAGTCAATGAATAATGCATTTCGTGAACTATGAAAATATATTTTCTTAGTGACATAAGTGAATCATTCAATCTGCAAAACAAACAAATGGTAAAATATTTAAGAGTGTCCTTTGGCTATTTATTAAGTCTCATTAAATGTGCTTTGACAATTTAAACGTTTAAGTGTTACTGTTAAAATTGGTAATTACATTTATGTTCACAGAATGTTAAGAAATGAGTACTTTTTTGTTTTTAAATAATTTAATTAGTCCCATAGGCACTTGTATGGAGTCAATGGCTAGTCGAATAATTGATTATTTTATTCAGCGGCCACTTACCGCGAGAAGAAGGCTCATTGAATTTCTTCTTCTTCTTCTTCTTCGTTCTTTTTTAGTCATCGACCCACATTTCAATTCGAAGAGACAGTTATACTATTGAGATTTTGTTAATGTGTGTCCTAGAGACTCTTGTACAACTAATGCCATGACAAATAATTTATTTTGAATAAAATATAATTGAAGTCGTCCCTATAACTAAAATACCAAGCCAAACAATTTTCTAGAAGACATTATTTTAATGAGTTCATGAGCTGTGCATTGAGAAGCGAGCCTCCAGATTGCTCAGCCTTAAGAACCCATTTTTTGGCGAGCATAATTTGAGTTGACTGAAAATATTCAATAAAGTCAAAAAAATCACTTAATTTGCTTAGCAAGAAAGTTGCTATTTTACGCGATTAGAAGAAAAAAAGAAAATGACTATGTAACATAATTCGTTCCATTTAAGAAAAAGATGATAAAAATGGCTACTTAATTCATCACCGGAACAAGCACAGAATCTGATCTTGAGATTTACTGATGGGGAGACTTACAAAGAAACAAATAAACGGATGGAAGAATATGAGCTCGAATAAGAGATACATGGGTTTTAGACACTTTCTATCCATGGCCTTTCACCTCTCAAAACGTTTTTCATGGACCACATTATTTTGCTGATGTTATCGAATAATTCTCTCGTATAAACTATCTACTATAGATCCTTAATTTCGGATGAGTTCTTGAAATAGGGCTATTGACACTCGAGGAGAAATCTCAATCATCAAATCTAAAAGAGAACCAAGATCCTTAAGTTGGGAACGCATGAATAGAAAAATGCAGCATACGTTCTACGGTCACCTTCACTCAAATTTGGCTTTGTAATGCAGTTCGCAATACTTTTCTCTGTGGTCGGAATTTTGAAACATGAGAGGAAAAACGGATAACAACAGTCCAAGAAATAATCATCATCTATTTTGACAACCCAAGCTATATTTCGAAAAGTATATGGCATGATTCGTAAATTATACGAATTATTATTATCTGGATTATCAATTATGCACATCTCTGTATAAGTTCACATGATTGGTGATTGAAATGGAATTGGATTTGTAATTCGAGGAATGTTTTTTTTTTTCCCACAAGTTTCGAACTCTTCTAAGTGCATGACGCATGTCTAAAAGCTTTGCTCACACTAGGCATGCATGCATATGCTGCTTTCATTAATGACTCATGGAGCTCAATATGGAGAGCACACGAATGGGGATGATAATGGTATAATTTTAGCCAACAAGATAATATAAATAGATGAAATCGGTTCTCAAACATATTTCGCTTGTCTAAACATCATTTGGTGTTTATTACACATCCTTAATATATATTAAACTCGTCAAGTTATGATTCAAGCATCGATGATCTAGATCCAACCACTGGCTTCTAAGGTCTAGTCATCAGGGACCTTGGATCCACGTGTCAAGCACTTGAATCTAATTATTGATGACGGTCTTGCAATAGCAAAGATCAAGAGCGAAGATCAAGTCATATCTAAAAAATTAAAAATTACCTAACTTTTCCTAAATTAATCAAACCGCTTAAAATAAAGGAATCGTTATTTATTTATTTATTTATTTACGCCAAGGATCATGGCCTCGACCCAATTTTTGGATTATGAGATCTGCAAATGAACGTGAACGAGTCCCGTCAGGCTCTTCTCATCCCTCACCGCATCACGTGTCTATCGCGTCTTCCAAGTCGGCCGGAATTGGTCGCCGACGTGCCACCCGCCTTACCCTCTCGATCTCGCCCCGCCTATAAATAGACCAAAAACAGAAAAGAGCAAGACAACAGCAAGAGAAACGATCAAAACACAGAGGGAGAGAGAGAGAGAGAGAGAGAGAGAGAGAGAGATGGATTCGACAGATATGATCCAAAAGCCGCACGCGGTGTGCATCCCTTACCCAGCCCAGGGCCACATCAACCCCATGCTCAACCTCGCCAAGCTCCTCCACCACCGGGGCTTCCACGTCACCTTCGTCAACACCGAGTACAACCACAGCCGCCTCCTGCACTCCCGCGGCCCCTCTTCCCTCGATGGCCTCCCATCTTTCCGGTTCCGCACCATCCCTGACGGCCTCCCGCCCTCTGACGCCACCAATGCCACCCAGGACATCCCCGCCCTCTGCCAGTCGACGATTAAGTTCTGCTTGCCCTACTTCCGGGACCTGCTCGAGAGGCTCAATGAGGAAAGCGTGACGTTGGGTTCCCCGCGGGTGAGCTGCGTGGTGTCAGATGGCATGATGAGCTTCACGCTTGATGCCGCTGAGGAGATCGGCGTGCCCGAGATCCTGTTCTGGACGGCAAGCGCATGCGGCTTCATGGGCTACGTGCAGTATCGCAATCTTGTTGACAAGGGTCTTACTTCACTCAAAGGTATGTATTATTAAACAACTTTCCGATTTGGTTCAATTTAGTCATTTTACTTGGCAGATTTACGGCTAATGATTTTTCTTCTCTTTTGTGGATTTGGTTAGCGTTTATATTGTGTAGTTTTGTTTGTTCCTGATTTACATGATTAGCCAGTGGCGGACTATGTCATAGTTCTCTAAATACTTAACTAAGTCAACTGTCAAAAGTAGAATTAAAAGTAGAATTTTAGATGTAACGCGGACGTTCCCATGTATGGTCAAACGGTTTAATCGATGGACTCTCAACTTGCAGATGCAAGCTACTTGACAAACGGATACCCAGACACCATCATCGACTGGATACCTGGGATAAAAAACATCCGAGACACCATTATCGACTGGATACCCGTGATGAGAAACTTACCAAGCTTCTTCCGAACCACTGACCCGGACGCCCTGATGATATACTTCTGCTTGAGAGAGACCGAGAGAGCGAAGAGAGCCTCGGCCATTGTTTTCAACACGTTCGACCGCTTAGAGCATGAGGTCCTCGACGCTCTCAAGGCCATGTTCCCTCCCATCTACACGCTTGGCCCCCTTCGTCTCCTTACAGAGCAACTACCCGATGACGACACCAAGTCGATCGGGTCCAACCAGTGGAAGGAAGACCTGCGCTGTCTCGAGTGGCTCGACTCGAAACCAACCAGCTCGGTCGTGTACGTGAGCTTCAGGAGCATCGCAATGATTTCTCCGATACAACTGGTGGAGTTCGCATGGGGGCTCGCCAACAGCGGCCAGACGTTCCTGTGGGTCATCAGGCCCGACTTGGTCGTCGGTGACATGGCGATCTTGCCACTGGAGTTCTCGGCCATGACAAGGGAGCGAAGCCTGCTGGTGAGCTGGTGCCCCCAAGAGCAGGTGCTAAACCACCCGGCGGTTGGCGGGTTCCTGACCCACGGCGGGTGGAAATCAACGATCGAGAGCATCACGGCCGGCATTCCGGTGGTGTGCTGGCCGTTCTTCATGGAGCAGCAGACCAACTCCTGGTACATGTACGAGAAGTGGGGGATTGGGATGGAAATCGATGACGATGTGAAGAGGGACGAGGTGGAGAGGCAGGTGAGGGAGCTGATGGAGGGGGAGAGAGGGAAGGAGATGAAGAGGAAGGCGATGGCGTGGAAGGAGATGGCCCGAGAGGCAACGCGTCCTTCCGGGTCGTCGTTCTTGAACCTGGACGAGGTGATCAACAAGGCGCTGCTGTCGCCTAGAAGAGATTAAGCTTGTTCAGACATTGCTTTGCGATTAGGCCGTGTATCCGCACGAATTCCGTAGGCAGTCCTCTTATATTCTCTCGACGAGGTGATCAACAAGGTGCTGCTACTGTCGCTCAGAAAAGAGGAACACGTGAATAAAGAAGTGTAGCGTCAGATAGACTTTTTTGCTCTATCATCTGTTTTGACATATGCGATGAATGCATAAGCGTAAATTTCGAAAAGTTACGTGATCCATAAATTATGCGAATCATCATTATCTTAATTTTTAACTACGTTTGCTTTTATTGTGGGATTCATATGATTAGCAGTCAAGATGGATTTGATTCATAAATCATGTAGTATGTTTTTTTTTTCATAAATTTTGAATCATTTTGAGTGCACGGTCGATCGTTTGTTCTAAATTGCTCATTCTATGCATGTCTAAAAGCTTTGCTTGCACGAGACATACATGCAAATGTTGCTTTCAGCAACGACTCGTGGAGTTGGATATGGAGAACATGGGAATGGGGATGAAAGTGGTATAGATTTAGCCTACAACACAAGTAAACAAGTGGAATCGGTTCTCAATCATATTTCGCTTATTTGAACATCATCTAGGTGTTTTTTTTTTTTTTTTTTTACATAATTATTATTGGAAAACTATGAGACACACGTATGAACCCAAAGACCCGAGTTTAAGCGCAAGGTAGGTCCCATCACCGAAGATTTAAATTAAGCAGTCCAGCCATCGGGGACCCCAGCCCTCGGGTTCAATTGTCAGCCATTTGGATTTAATCATTGGTGACGGCCTTACAATTGTGAAGATCAAGTCGAATAAAAGAAAAATAACTTACGTAATTTTTTTGAATTTAAGTATATGTTATCTTTAGATTAAAAAAGTTTTGGATCACCTTGTTTTCTAAATTAGTCAAACCATTAAAGATAAAGAAATAAGTAATTTAACTTCTTCTTTTTTTATAACCAACAAATTTTGGATTTCAAGATTTTCCAACAAATCTCACATCTCTCTGACGTCGTCCTCCAACTTGGCTGCTATCGAGTGCCGACGTCCCTCCCCGCTCGTCTCTCTCACGTCTTCCAAGTTGGCCGGAATTGTTCACCGACGTTTAACCGGTCCTTCCCCACTTGTCTCGCCCCGCCTGCAAATAGACCAAAACCTCACGTACCCCTCTCGCCCATGTCTTCTTCCTTGCCCAGAAAAGAGCAAGAGCAACAGCAGGAGAACGATCAAAACACAGAGAAGAGAAAGAGAAGAGAGAGATGGGTTCGATAGATATGACCCAAATGCCACACGCGGTGTGCATCCCCTACCCAGCCCAGGGCCACATCAACCCCATGATCAACCTCGCCAAGCTCCTCCACCACCGTGGCTTCCATGTCACCTTCGTCAACACCGCGAACAACCACAGCCGCCTCCTGTGCTCCCGCGGCCCCTCCTCCGTCGATGGCCTCCCATCTTTCCAGTTCCGCACCATCCCCGACGGCCTACTGCCTTCTGATGCCGACGCCACCCAGGACATCCCCGCCCTCTGCCAGTACACGCGGAAGTCCTGCTTGCCCTACTTCCAGGACCTGCTCGAGAGGCTTAACAAGGAGAGCACGACGTCGGGTTCCCCACCGGTGAGCTGCGTGGTGTCGGACGGCGTGATGAGCTTCACGCTCGACGCTGCCAAGGCGGTTGTCCTGCTCTGGACGACAAGCGCATGCGGCTTCATGGGTTACGTGCAGCATCGCAGTCTTAGTGACCAGGGCCTTGCTCCACTAATAAATTCCAAATACATACACAAAATGCAAACTCTAGTGACATATGCTGAGGCTTCATCCATTTTGCGAAGAATAAATTATTTAAAGAATATTATTTTAAGAATGAAGGCTTACCTCGCTTGAAATAATTACTTAATAAAAAAATATTTTCATCATTTATAATAGTCTATATCTAAACATTTTCATGGATGAAAAAAATATATTTCATTATTTTCCAAACCTATTATTTTTCTGTGAAACAAGTGCACCATAAAATGTCAAGAGTGTCCTTTGGCTATTTATTAAGTCTCAATAAATGTGTTATGACAACTGAAACGTTAAGTAAGTGTTACTGTTAATATGTGCAATTACGTTTATTTTCAAACTTCAAAGTATGTTGAGAAATGTGTATTTTTATTTTTGTAGTCCCTTAGGGGCGCTTATTAATTTATTTTACATAACTTTGGACTTATATCGAGTCAATGGGTAGTTGAATAATTGATTATTTTATAAGGCGGCCACTTAGTGTAAAAAGAAGGCTCATTGAATTTCTTCTCCTTTTTAAATTCGTCCACCCATATTGACATTTCAATTCGAAGAGACTATTACGTAACTGGGATTTTGTTAATGAGTGTCGTAGAGACATCTGTACAACCAATGCTTTGAAAAATAATTTATTTTGAATAAAATATAATTAAAGACATCCCTATAACTAAAATATCTAACCAAATAATATTCTAGAAGACATTATTTTAGATGAGCGTATGGGCTGGAGGCGAAACAATCGATGTGCTCACCGAAATTTTCGAACATTTTCTCCATTGTTGAGGTCAAACATGGCTCATGCGGCACGTAACCCCGCGAAATATAATATACGTTATAAGAGGAAAAGCATTTCAAATTTCAACCTCTTCCGTCATTTGCTTGTGAAGTTTATTTGATTAGCCTAGGAATTGCAACTTAGTAAAAACCAGTTGTTTAATTTGCATAAGCATTTAGCTAACCAAAAGTCAAAAGTCAGCCGCTAAAATTTGACTAATCACATGTAAACTCTTTCGAGTCACAAAACCCATATAAGCTGAATGTTTATATCTAATAGATTCACGAGGCATACAATGTGAAGCAAATCTCTAGATAGCTTGGCCTTTTGTACTAGTCCATTTGACGTCTGGCGAGCATAATATGAGTTGACTTAAAATATTCAATGAAGTCAAAAAATCACTTAATTTGCTCTGCAAGAAAGTTGCTACTTTATGCGATAAGAAGAAAAAAAAATGGGTACATAATTCATTCCTTCTAAGAAAAAGATGATAAAAATGGCTACTTATGGCCTGTTTGTTAATGTTCTTGGTTTTTTTTTTCTATTCTTTTGTTTCTCACAATAAAGAAAATAATAGAAATCTGTTTGGTAATGTCAACTAATTATTTTATTCCTCGGAATAGAAAAATAACCGGAGAATAAATTTGGAACAAAAATGAAAAATAGAAAAAAGTAACTTCTTATTTTGAAGAACAATTTTTAGAACTAAGTCGTTTTCTCATTTTCTTTCTTCCTATTTCTTGCCACCTATGCCCCCCACCATTTGCCACCCTGCCCCACTAGCCATCACTACCAGGAGCATGAAGAAGAAAAGAGGAAAAAGAGAAAAATCTAAAAAAATTATTAAAAAATGAAAAGAAATTCTATGTTTCAAAAAAAATTCATGGGTTGTACTAAACATATTCCTTTTTTTTTTATGTTCTAAAAATAAAAATTTTGTATAATTACTAAACGCGCTCTATTACTCAAAAATTGTTTCAGGAAATAGAAATAAAAAAAGATTATTTCTAAAAGGAAATTGTTCTCCGAAATAGAAATGTCACTAAACGCACTCTTAATTCATTGGCGGCACAAGCACGGAATCCAATCTTGAGATCTATTGATGGGGAGACATATGAAGGAACGAATGAATGGATGGAGGAATGAGAGCTCGAATTGGAGATCCATGGATTGTAGATAGTATCTCCCCCACGGCCTTTGACCTCTCAAGGCATTCTATTTGGATCACAATATTTTGTTAATGTTGTCGAATAATTCTTTCGTTACCTAAAATCCAATCTTAAATTCCGACCAATTGTTGCGGATCCTCAATTGCGGAAGAGTTCCTGAAAGCTTTCGACACTCGACAAGCAAGTCTTTATTGAGAAGTAAGTGGATGTACAAATAAAACAATTACTTTATTTTATATAAAGAATATTACAAACTTTCTTCACACACCACTCTCATACACCTCTCACACCTCACACGAACACAAATCTTGCACACACCCACTCACTCTCTATCGCTCTACACTCACATCACCTACCCCACCCACTACACTTACGCTACACAAGACCCCTACACACACCCACACACTTTACGTACACCTTCCACACACACTCCACACACGTCACACACTTACACACTCAAGGGGCAAGAACCCCTATTTATAGGAGACAAAGTCGGCACATCCACCGACTCACCACACCATCTTCTCCCTATTATTTTATTGCAACTTGGGTCAACAATTGCGGCTGAGGAATTGTCTGGAGAGAGGGAGAGAAATCTGGAGGAGTAAAGAGAGAGAGATCTGGAGGAATCGAGAGAGAGAGTGGCGGTGCTCTCTTCAACAGTCTCAATCGTCAAAGCCAGAAGAGAATTCAAGATCCAACCACGGCTGCGAATAGTGTTGGATGGACTTTTTGTTCTACTTCTCTACCCTGGGAAAAGTCGGGCACACGTGAATAGAAAATTGCAGCGTACGTTGTGCGTTCGCCCTTTTGCTCAAATTTGGCTTGCGGTTCGCACTGCTTTTCTCCGTGGCCGGGATTTCGGAACACGATAGAAAAACGGATCACAACAGTCCAAAAAAATAGTCATAGTCTATTTTGACAGGCCAGGATAAATTTCGAGATGTACACTGCATGATTCGTATATTTCGAGATGTACACTGCATGATTCGTATATTATGCGAACCGTTAAGTCTCTTGATAGTCAATTATGTGCATCTCACTGTGGGATTCACCTGATTAGCGGCTAAAATGGAATTGGATTCATGAATCGCATAACATTTTTTAGTTTCCGTAAGTTTCGAATTCTTTTAAGTGCACGAAGATCAACCTTCGGTTTTGATTGCTCATGCCGCGCATGTCTTAAAGCTTTGCCCACACCAAGCGTGCATGCATCTGCTGCTTTGAAAAATGGCTCGTAGAGTTTGATATGGAGAACACGGGAATGAGGATAATGATGGTGTAACTTTAGCCTATAAGACAACATAAACAGATGGAATCGATTTTCGAACATATTTTGCTTGTCTGAACATCATTCGGTGTTTATCACATATCCACTATAAATTCATTTTTCTTCCCACCGGATTACAGGTCTCATTTGTTTCAAAGAAAATGAGCCTAATACAACCTTAGGACTTAAGTTTGGCTCAAGCACTGAGAATTTAATCCAATTGCCGATTTCCAAGATTTGGCCATTGGGGTCTTAGGTCTGTCCGTTAAATACTTGGATCCAATTATTGATGACGGTCTTGCAATAGCGAAAATCAACCCGTGTCCAATAATACAAAAGTCACTTAATTTTTTTCTAAATTTAAGCATGAGTTTTCGATCGTTTAATTTTTTTTTTCATCGATTCATTTTTCTAAATTAGTCAAACCACTAAAAAAAAGAAATCATTATTTATCTATTTTTTTTATAGCGGAACCAACCGAACACGCCAAGCATTATGGGCGACGGGCGTCGACCCAATTTTTGGGGTTTCAAGATCTACAGGTGAACGTGGCGGTGCCATTTTTCCCCTATTAAAAAAAACGGAAGCCGTAATTTGACCGTCCGGTCGAGCCTGGTCACGCTCTTCTCATCTCATCCCGCACCTCATCACGTTTCTCTCACGTTTTCCAAGTCGCCAGGATCGCTCGCCGACGTATAACCCTTGTTCCCATTATCTCGATCTCGCCCCGCCTATAAATAGACCAAAACCTAACGTACCCCTATCTCCCAGAAGAGAGCAAGAGAGCAACAGCAAGATAAACGATCAAAACACACAGAAGAGAAAGAGAATAGAGAGATGGGTTCGATAGATATGATCCAAAAGCCGCACGCAGTGTGCATCCCCTACCCAGCCCAGGGCCACATCAACCCCATGCTCAACCTCGCCAAGCTCCTCCACCACCGGGGCTTCCACGTCACCTTCGTCAACACCGAGTACAACCACAGCCGCCTCCTGCGCTCCCGCGGCCCCTCCTCCCTCGACGGCCTCCCATCCTTCCAGTTCCGCACCATCCCCGACGGCCTCCCACCCTCCGACGTCGCCGACGCCACCCAGGACATCCCCGCCCTCTGCCAGTCCACGAGTAAGTTATGCTTGCCCTACTTCCGGGACCTGCTCGAGAGGCTCAATGAGGAGAGCACGACGTCGGGTTCCCCGCCGGTGAGCTGCGTGGTGTCGGACGGCGTGATGAGCTTCACGCTTGACGCCGCCGAGGCGATCGGCGTGCCGGAGGTCCTGTTCTGGACGACGAGCGCGTGCGGCTTCATGGGCTACGTACAGTACCGCAATCTTGTTGACAAGGGTCTTACTCCACTCAATGGTATGCATTACTAAAGAATGGTCTAATTTGGTTTGTTTAAGTATTCCCACTTGGAAGGTCTACGGCTAATGATTTTTTCATTTCTCTTTTGTGTATTTGGTTTGCAGTTCACACTGTTTAGTTTATTTTGTTCCGGATTTGCATGATTAGTCAGTGGCCGAATATTCATAGTTTTCTCCTAGGTAGAGTATTTAACTAAGTCAACAGTCAAAAGTAGAATTTTAAATGTGAAAACGTTTCCATGAATGGTCAAACGGTTTGATTGATCGACTGTTAATTTGCAGATGCAAGCTACTTGACAAACGGGTACCTAGACACCATCATTGACTGGATACCCGGGATGAGAAACATCCGGTTGAGAGACTTACCGAGCTTCATCCAAACCACTGACCCGGATGACCTGATGATACAATTCTTGTTGAGAGAGACCGAGAGAGCGAAGAGAGCCTCGGCCATCGTTTTTAACACGTTCGACCGGTTAGAGCACGAGGTCCTCGACGCTCTTAAGGCCATGTTCCCTTCCATCTGCACCCTTGGCCCCCTTCATCTCCTTACGGAGCAACTACCCGATGACGAAACCAAGTCGATCGGGTCCAACCTGTGGAAGGAAGACTTGGGCTGTCTCGAGTGGCTCGACTCAAAACCGCCCGGCTCGGTCGTGTACGTGAACTTTGGGAGCATCACAGTGATGTCTCCGACACAGCTGGTGGAGTTCGCATGGGGGCTCGCGAACAGCGGCCAAACGTTCCTGTGGGTCATCAGGCCCAACTTGGTTGTCGGCGACACGGCGATCTTGCCATCGGAGTTCTCGGCCACGACAAGGGAGCGGAGCCTGCTGGCGAGCTGGTGCCCCCAGGAGCGAGTGCTAAACCACCCGGCTGTCGGCGGGTTCCTGACCCACAGCGGGTGGAACTCGACGATCGAGAGCATCACGGCCGGCGTGCCGGTGTTGTGCTGGCCGTTCTTCGCGGAGCAACAGATGAATTGCCGGTACAGCTGCGAGGAGTGGGGGATCGGGATGGAGATCGACGGCGACGTGAAGAGGGACAAGGTGGAGAGGCAGGTGAGGGAGCTGATGGAGGGGGAGAGAGGGAAGGAGATGAAGAGGAAGGCGATGGAGTGGCAGGAGATGGCCCGGGGGGCCACGCGTCCTTCCGGGTCGTCCTGCTTAAACCTGGACGAAGTGATAGACAAGGCGTTGCTGTCGCCCAGAAGAGATTAAAGTTTGTTCGGAAATTCGTTTGCGATTGCGGAATGTATGAGAAGAACTCTTTAGACGGTCCTCTTGTCTGGATCTTATCAACTTCAGTCTCGTGGCTTGGATTTATTTCCATTTATTTTTGTGCAATAGGCAATGAAATGGCGGCTGGTGATAGCATTGGATCAATAATAATAATAATAATGATAATAATAGTCGTATTACCGTATGGACCTCCACTTTGAGGGCACTAGCCAAATTTGAACATTTACCAAATACATGATTGGTTGAATAACTTATTATCTTATTCTGCCACGACTTCCTCTAAGAAGAAGACCAATTGAATTTCTTCTCCTCTTTAAGCTCGTTGCCCCGCACGTTTTCCTTAGGGAATGGTTTGGATAAATAATTATAATTAGGATTTTGTCATTGAGTGGCGTTGATACACGTTTTCCTTAGAGAATAGTTTGAAGCAATAATTATAATTAGGATTATATCATTGAGTGGCGTTTATATACATTTTCTTTTCTCCTATGCTGAGGTCAAACATGGATCATGCGGTACGTAATCCGCAAACGAAACAATTCAATGTAACGAGGAAAGTGTTCAATCTTTTACGTTTTCAATAATGAGGATCCTTATTTTTTCAACTATATTTTACTAACCTAGGATTTGAAACCTATGATTGAAAATAAGCCAATTGTTTAATATGAATACCCCTGTTGCTAACCAACCTTAAATGGATTCCTAGCTAAAAAATTGTAGGTTATATGCTCAAATCGTGCTAAATACGCGTAACCTCTTTACAGTTAGGATATTAGCATAGACTAAATGCTTATACTTAATAGCTGAGCCTCTGAATAGCTGAGCCTTTGTACTCGTGATGTCAGATTCCTAGATTATCACAAAGAGCACGGCCGATAACCATAGTAAGTTTTGACTTGAAAGATTTGATTAAAGTAAAAAGAAAAAAGTACTTAATTTGATAAGAAAGTTGCTACATATGTGGTAAAAGATTTTTTTTAAAAAAAAGAAAAGGGCTATTTAATTCATTAGATGAAAAATACATCTCTATAAGAATTAGAATCTTGCCTATTGTAGTTTTATAAAAATGTTCAAACTGACAAATAATGCTCATAGTTCCATTTTAAAAATGTTCAAATTGACAAATAATGCTCATAGTTCCATTTTTTATAAGACAATATTGGTGCGATTATTTTGCTGAAAAATAAATGATTTGGAAAATATTTCCTAAAAATAATTACTTATATTGCTTGACAAAATAAATGAATGAAAATATTTTCACCGTCAATTAATATTTTAAATAAAAATTGTTGCCTGTAATAAAAATATTTTTCATTGTTTAATTATTTCAAGTGATATAAACGATCATTTAAAAAAAATGTATTTCAAATCATTCATTATCCGCAAAGCAAATGAGCTTGCCTATTTCCTTTTAGGATCTTGGAATGTAAATTCCCAGTGTTCCAATATTCGACAACGAAACTCTATTTTTTAATTTCAGCTAATTGACCGACCAAAAAAAAAATAATCAGCTAATTGTTTTAGGTTTTAGGAAACAGATTCTTTAATTTCGGATGAAAATAACTATTTGGTGTTTTTGAAGTGCTTGTTTTGACACTCTAGAAGATATCGGAGTCATCAAATCCAAAACAAAAAGGTATAAATATTCCCTTAAAAATCCAAAGATTGAAATGGTATCAAATAGAATTTTTTAATCTGCTATTGAGCTCGGATGTTAGGGTGGGTGCTTGCTATTGCTCACAAAAAGTAGGACTACGTAAACGAAAAAATAATTTAACTATGCGTATATAAACCTGTTCCTTTCAATAATGATCATGACTAGTCGATTTCAATATATACAACTCGTGAATAATGATGATAGTTGTGTATGATTAAGCTATTAATTAATGTTGGCAGATGGTAAATTGTTTTCTTGAAAAAGTTTCACTTATCTAAACATCATTCGGTATTTATAATAGGAATAATATTACGAAAAACTCTAAACTAGTACACCTAAATAAATATATCCAAAATTAATTTTTTGAATAAAAAAATCCAAACCAGTACACAAGTGACAAATTTAATCTTTGTTAGTTTTCATTAAATTTTACTATCAAATTGTCAAGTTAGATGACACATGACATTTTATAAGTGTATTAATTTGGAGTTTTATCTTTCGTTTATCATAGATGTATTAGTTTATGATTTTTCATGGAGAATAAATTTGCAATAAATGAACCTGTTTGGGATTTTTAGTAGTCAAAAAATTAATTTATGATAAATTTATCATAAATGTACCGATTTTGAGTTTTTGATACCATTAACTTTTGTTAATAATCCTTATTACAAATCCATTTTTCTCCTCACCAAATTAATAACTCCGATTGTTTTATAAGAAACGAATTTTATTGAAAAATATTTCCTATAATTTCTTTAAAAAATGATTTTTTTTTTTTTTTTTTGTGCTTGGTTACTTTTGCTAATAAGATGGAAGTAATTTGTCATAGGAAAGTAAGGAAACGCACGACAAAAAAAGAAAAAAAAAATCTCGAGTATGACCCTAAAACTTGAGGCTACCGAGGGACCTACGTCTGAACGTCGAGGATCCAAGTCTAGCTGCTGTCCTCTAGTGAGCTGTCCTCTATGGTATGTTGACTGGTGGCCTCGGGTTCCCCTATTAAGCACTTGGATCCAATCATCAGGGATAATCTTGACGTATTCGGAAAAATCGTTGATGATTTTATGAAGAAAATCCATTTTCTCAAAGTTAGGGAGATGTCTTTACTGATCGAAATGATTTTCTTTGGACTCATCTTTTTATATTATCTGAATGGCGAAATATTTAAGCAAATACTATTTAATGTTGATTTTTTTCATCAAACCTGCCAACAAACCGACGTATATCAAAAGGGTCTCCCGGCCTATAAAAGCCTGTTTGGTAACCATCCCAACAGTGCCAAATTCTGATTTTTTATTCCTAGAATCAGTTTGGGACGAGAATCGCGTTTGGTAAAATTTTTGTTTCCAGAATCAGTTTGGGATGAGAATCAAGAATAAAAAAAAAGCTAATTCTTGTTCCGAGAACAAAATTGAGAATCAAAACTCTTCTTCTTCTCTTTTCTTCTTCTTCATCAACCGCCATCCCGCGACCACTGCTTGCTGCCGTCCGCCGCCACCACCGTCCGCCGCCGCCCGCCACCACTGCCGCCACCGCCACCACCATTCGCCGCCGCCCACCGCCATCCGACGCCACCGGTTGCCGGTGACCGGTTCGACGAGCTCGCTGGAGGCTCGCCAGGCTAAGGCAAGGTCCGGCGAGGCCGAGCCAACGAGGGTCGGCCTTGCCGAGGGCCGGCGACCGGCCCGAAGAAGAATTAGAATAGGAGAAAAAAAATTAAAAATTAAAAAAAGAAAAGAAAAAAAAACGAAAAAAACGAAAAAAAAAAAAAAATAAAATAAAGGAAAAATTTTTAAAAAAACGAAAAAAAACGAAAAATAAAATAAAAAAGGAAAAATAAAATAAAATAAAATAAAATAAGGAAAAAAAAAAGGAAAAAAAAAAAGAAAAGAAAAGAAAAAAAAGGAAAAATTATAAAAATTATTTTAAAAAATTTTTAAGGAAAAAGAGAGTGACCCATTTAAGACCTATTTATCAACCCATTAAAAATGAACCCATTTATTTTCACCCAAAACCTCACAACCTCTCTCTTCTCTCTTTAACTTAAAACCGAAAATATAGTTTTTTTTTTTTTTTTTTTTTTCTTTCTTTTTTTTTTCTTTCTTCTTCCTCCGGTTGCCGACATGGCGATGGGCGCGGCCGGCCGGGCGAGCCTCGAGCCCGCCGGATCTGGCGAGGCTTGAGCCTCGCAAGATCCGGCGAGGGCGAGCTCGAGCGCGCCGGATCTAGCGAGGCGGAGGCCTCACCGGCGTCGGCGAGGCTCGAGCCTCGCCGGATCCGGTGAGGGCGAGCTTGAGCTCGTCCAACGCCCGCGAGCCTCGAGCTCGCCAAATCTGGCGAGGCGGAAGCCTCGCCGATGTCCAACAAAGCTCAAGCCTCACCAAATCCGGCGAGGGGCGAGCTCAAGCTTGCCCGACGCTGGCAAGCCTCAAGCTCGCCGAATGCGGCGAGGCGGAGGCCTTGCCGACGCGTCGCGAGCCCGAGGGCAAGCTCGAGGCTCGCCCGTGGCCGGCCGCCCGGCCGTCGTCGTGGTCGGCGGCCGACCAAAGAAGAAGAAAAAGAAAAATTATATTTAAAAAGAAAAAGAAAAAGAATTAAAAATTTATTTTTTAAAAAAATTAAAAATAATTAAAAATATATTTTAAAAATTGTAAAAATTGTCCATTAAATTTTTGTTGTAGAAAAATATTTTAGCAATACCATTTTTAAAAATAATATATATATAAGAAATAATCTTGGAAATATTTTAGTAATATAATCTTTAAAAAACATAGGAATAAGTTTTTCTAAATTTGGTTAAATATTATTAATATGGGTTGAGTCGGGTATGGGTTGGAAAATTTACATTAAGCTTAAATGGGTCATAAATGGGTTAATGGGTCAATTTGGGTCGACCCATTAATGACCCGACCCAAACCCGACCCGATCAACCCGTTTGACACCTCTACCTAGTATGAGTCAACTTAGGTAACTAATTGAACCCATTTTCTCCATTTATTGAACTTTCGTTGCATGCATGTATGTCCCAACAACAGTGGATCCTTTTACGTTCTTGGGTACAAAACTCGAACTTGTCTACTCAAAGACGAGTCAAACTCATGATGTGAGAGAATTTTCACCTTCATTTCGGAGATTGATGGAAGACTTTCCATGACTTTAGATGAAGAATGAAAATTCTTCCTACAACATGGTGCACCTAGCATTGTACTGGGGAAAAGTACTAAAAAAGTTCTAAACCCTTTATATTGGTACCAATTCAATCTTAAACTTTTCAATTAAACCAACTTAATCTTAAATCTTTTCATATTGGTCCCAATTCAATCCATCTAACTAATTTAAGTCAGAAATTACTAATGTGACTGCCGGTAGTCTTATGCGAAGCCATATGGACAAATTTTATAATTTTTGATATTTTTCAGATTTTTTAAATTATTATTTTCTTTTTTTTTCCTTTTTTTTCTCTATTCTTGTTTTTTTTTCTTTTTCCTTGCTCCTTACCCCTTGGCCAATAAGATTTCTAGTCAACCATTGTCAGCCACAAGTTGTTGGGGCGAGGGCTAGCACACCCTCGCCAGCCGCAAGCGAGGGTGTTGGCTCCCACCTAAATTCAGGCAAGGGCCGAAACCTTTGCCCGTTGGCCAGTGAGGGCCTCTACCCCCTCGTTGGCCACAAGCAAGGGCACAACGGCCCTCGCTCGTGGTGAGCGAGGGTGCGACGGCCCTTGCCCAAATCTAGGCAAAGGCACGACGCCCTCGCCCACCACAAGCGAGGGCATCGGGCCCTTGCCCAAATCTAGGTGAGGGCCACGATGGCCTCGCCCAAGGTATCGCGACTCTTACTTGCCACAAGCGTGGGCCTTCGTGCCCTCGCCTATGGCTGACGAGGGCGGAAAGGCCCTTGCCCTTGGCTGGTGAGGGCCGCTGCGCCCTTGTCGACCAACGGGTGAGGGTTTTAGGCCTCGCCTAGATTTCAGCGGGGGCCTACGCCCTCACTTGTGGTCAACGAGGGCATGGTGGCCCTCGCTAATGGCAATGAGGGCATGGGGGCCCTTGCCCCAATCAGCCTGTGACCGATGATGGTCGGCCGGCAACCTCGCCTGCAAAGAGGTAAGGAAAAAGGAAAAATAAAAATAAAAAACAAGAGAAAAAAAAAAAAAAAGGAAAAAAGGAAAAAATAATAATTTTAAAAATCTGAAAAATAGAAAAAATTATAAAATTTGTCCATATGGCGTCACATAAGACCGCTAGTGGCCACGTTAGCAATTTCCCGCTTAAATTAATTAGATGGACTGAATTTGTACCAATGTGAAAATGTTTAGGACTAAATTGATATAATTTAAAAGTTTAAGACTGAATTGGTATCAATACAAAATGTTTAGAACTTTTTTAGTACTTTTTCCCATTTTATTGTACTTTTTTTTGGTCGAACTAGCATTGTACTATATTGCCGTGACAAAAAGAAGGAAAAGAAAAAAGAAGAATTTATTTCGATTCTTCGAAATAAAATGTGCAATCAAACAAATAGATGAGAGCGAGAGAAATGGTCCCCATGTCTAACCAAGTTGGTAGGCGAGGGTAAGTTTTGCAAGTGGAAGTTTTTTATTTTTGTGGTCAATATATGGGGAGAGAACTTTTGTTCTATAACTTGGATTGGAAAATCTGCACAAATTGCTGAATAGTTGTTGTTCCCTTGCTTGTTTTTTATTCTATGGACGTTGGAGACATTTCACATAAGTTGAATCCGGCTTCATGGTCGAGCCGCGATGCGGGACCCTTAGGAGGAGACCTTGTTGTTGTTGGTTTCCCGATGGAAGGAACTGCCTCCTACTGGAGATATTTCTTCAGGATATTTCCCTCTGTCGGAGATTATTCAAATGTCTACCTCGATTATCCGCACCTCTTGAGAGTATGCATATTATCTCCATTAGATCATGCATATCCTTGATGGATTGGTCGTGCATCAACTCTGTCTAGCTTTTTGATCGGTGGGTTCCAAATATGGTTCCACGCGTCGTGTTCGGTCAGGCCCCCATTGTCCCGACCAGCACTGGAACGGATGGTGAATGGTCCGGCGATGAGACAGGAGCTATTTAAGTGGTGGCGGGGAGACCGGTTGGGAATGACGATGTCTTGGGTCAAGTTTCCTTTCATGATTCGGTGGGCATTGCTCGGCCCACCAATCTATACGTAACTTCTGAATTATGGACAGCACTGTGAAGTACATTTATGATTTTAACTGCCTCATCTACTACATTGAAGGGCGACTCCACCAAAAATCTCAAGTATGGACCCAAGTTGCAAAATCAAATGAATGTACATTTGAAAAGCCTCCATTCGTTTCACGAAAATTATACAATTTGAAATATATTTTCTTAAAGATGAATATTTATATTGTTTGAAATAATTAATCAATAAAAAAATATTTTTCATGGACTATGAAAATATATGTTGTCCCTAAGTGATCCAAATAATATTTTCAGAATTTTTTTTCCAAATCATTCATTTTATGCAGAACAAATACACCATAAAATGTTAAAAGAGTGTCCTTAGGTTATTTATTAAGTCTCATTAAATGTGTTTTGACAATTTCAACGTTTAAGTGTTACTGTTAAAATTGGTAATTACATTTATGTTCACAGTATGTTAAGAAATGTGTAATTTTGTTTTTAAATCATTTACACTACTGGGATTTTCTTTATAAGTGTCCTATAGACACTCAACCAATGCCTTGAAAAATAATTTTATTTTGAATAAAATATAATTAAAGACGTCCCTGTAACTAAAATACCTAGCCAAACAATTTTCTGGAGTACACTGCTTTAAATGAGCGGATGGGCAAGAGGCGAAGCAATGCATGGGCTCACTGGAATTTTTAGACATTTTCTTCATTGCTGAGGTCAATCATGGGTCATGCGGTACGTAACCCGCCAAAAAAATATACATTACAAGAAGAAAAGTTCTTCAAATTTCAACCTCTTCAGTCATTTGCTCGTGAAGTTTATTCGACAAATTTAGGTTTTGCAACTTGTGAGTCAAAACCAGGTGTTGAATTTGCATAAACATTTAGCTAACTAGACCGGTAAATTCAAATGTACCACAAACTATTCTAGGTATTCTTAGCTCAAAAGTCAAAAGTCATTCGCTAAATGCCGACTAATTGCATATAAACTCTTTCAAGTTACATCACTCATATAGCATATAGACTGAATGCTTATATCTAATCGATTCATGAGGCATGCAGTGTGAAGTGAGCCTCCAGATTGCTTAGCCTCTTGAACCCATTTGACGTTTGGCGAGGATAATTTTAGTTGATTAAGAATAATCGATAAAAGAAAAATCACTTAACTTGCTTAGCAAAAAAGTTGCTGCTTCACGCGATAAGAAGAAAAAAGAAAATGGCTACGTAACGTAATTCGTTCCATTTAAGAAAAAGATGATAAAAGTGGCTACTTAATTCATTGGCGGCACAAGCATGGAATTCGATCTTGAGATCTACTAATGGGGATGCATATGAATGAATGAATAAATGGATGGGAGAATATGAGCTCAAATAAGAGATACATGGGTCGGAGTCAGTATCTCCCCGTGGCCTTTCACCTCTCAAAACGTTTTTCATGGACCATGCTATTTCGCTAATGTTATTGAATAATTCTCTCGTTACCTAAAATTCAATCTTTAATTTCAATTATCCACTGCAGATCCTTAATTCCGGACGAGCTCTTGAAATAGGGGTATCAACGCTCGAGGAAATCTCAATGATCAAATCCAAAAGAGAATCAAGATCCAATGACCACTGCAAATAAAGGTAGGAACATGAGAATAGAAAAGTGCAACCTGCGTTCTGCAGTCATCTTTGCTCAAATTTGGCTTTGGAGCGCAGTTCGCACTACTTTTCTCTATGGCCAGAATTTTGGAACGCTAGAGGAAAACGGATAACGAGAGTCCAAAAAATAATCATTATCTATTTTGACAGCCAGGGTAAATTTCGAAATGTACATTGCATGATTCGTAAATTATGCGAATTGTTATTATCTTAATTCTCAATTATGCGCATCTCAATGTAGGTTCACCTAATTAGCGGTTGAAATGGAATTTGAATTTGTCAATCACGTAATATTTTTTCCCTATAAGTTTGGAATTCTTATAATTGCATGACGCATGTCTAAAAGCTTTGGTCACAGTAGACGTGCATGCATATGCTTTTTATAACAATGACTTAGAGCTCGAGCTCAATATGGAGAACATGAGAATGGGGATGATAATGGTATAAATTTAACCTACAAGATAATATAAATATATGGAATTGGTTCTCGAACATATTTCGTTTGTTTGAACATCATTTGGTGTTTATTACACATCCTCACGTACCCTCTGTCTTATCCCCAGAGCCATTCCCATCTCTCCTTCCTCGCCCAGAAAAGAGCAACAGCAACAGCAAGAGATTTGCTCGAGAAACGATCAAAACACAGAGGGGGAAGAGAGAGAGAGAGAGAGATGGCTTCGATAGATATGATCCAAAAGCCGCACGCGGTGTGCATTCCCTACCCAGCCCAGGGCCACATCAACCCGATGCTCAACCTCGCCAAGCTCCTCCACCACCGGGGCTTCCACGTCACCTTCGTCAACACCGAGTACAACCACAGCCGGCTCCTCCGCTCCGGCGGCCCCTCCTCCCTCGACGGCCTCCCATCCTTCCAGTTCCGCACCATCCCCGACGGCCTCCCACCCTCCGACGTCGCCGACGCCACCCAGGACATCCCCGCCCTCTGCCAGTCCACGAGTAAGTTATGCTTGCCCTACTTCCGGGACCTGCTCCAGAGGCTCAACGAGGAGAGCGCGACGTCGGGTTCCCCGCCGGTGAGCTGCGTGGTGTCGGACAGCGGGATGAGCTTCACACTCGATGCTGCAGAGGCGATTGGCGTGCCGGAGGTCCTGTTCTGGACGGCGAGCGCGTGCGGCTTCATGGGCTACGCGCAGTATCGCAGTCTTGTTGACAAGGGTCTTACTCCACTCAAAGGTATGCATTACTTAATAATTGTCCGATTTGGTTTAATTAAGTAATCTCACTCAGCAGATTTACGGCTAATGATTTTTCTTCTCTTTTGTGGATTTGGTTAGCGTTTATATTGTGTAGTTTTGTTTGTCCCTGATTTACATGATTCGCCAATGGCGGACTATGTCATAGTTTTCTGAGTACTTAACAATTTAGATGTAAGAACGCTGCCATGTATGGTCAAACGGTTTATTTGATCCACTGTCAATGTGCAGATGCAAGCTACTTGACAAACGGGTATCTAGACACCACCGTTGACTGGATACCTGGGATGAGAAACATCCGCCTGAGAGACTTACCGAGCTTCCTCCAAACCACTGACCCGGATGACCTGATGATACAATTCTTGTTGAGAGAGGTCGAGAGAGCGAAGAGAGCCTCAGCCATCGTTTTCAACACGTTCGACCGATTAGAGCACGAGGTCCTCGACGCTCTCAAGGCCATGTTCCCTCCCATCTACACCCTTGGCCCCCTTCATCTCCTCTTAGAGCAACTATCCAATAATGACACCAGGCCGTTTAGGTCCAACCTGTGGAAGGAAGAGCCGGGTTGCCTCGAGTGGCTCGACTCGAAACAACCCGGTTCGGTCGTGTATGTGAACTTTGGGAGCATCACAGTGATGTCGCCAGCGCAGCTGGTGGAGTTCGCATGGGGGCTCGCGAACAGCGACCAGGCGTTCCTGTGGGTCCTCAGGCCGGACTTGGTCGTTGGCGACACGGCAATCCTGCCTCCGGATTTCTTGGCCACAACGAGGGAGCGGAGCCTGCTGGCGAGCTGGTGCCCCCAGGAGCGGGTGCTAAGCCACTCAGCGGTTGGCGGGTTCCTGACCCACAGCGGGTGGAACTCCACGATCGAGAGCATCGCGGCCGGGGTGCCGGTGGTGTGCTGGCCGTTCTTCGGGGAACAACAGACGAACTGCCGGTACAGCTGCCAGGAGTGGGGGATTGGGATGGAGATCGACAGCAACGTGAAGAGGGACGAGGTGTCGAGGCAGGTGAGGGAGCTGATGGAGGGGGAGAGAGGGAAGGAGATGAAGAGGAAGGCGATGGAGTGGAAGGAGATGGCCCGTGAGGCCACATGTCCTTCCGGCTCGTCGTTCTTGAACCTGGACGAGGTGATCAACAAGGTGCTGCTGTCGCTCAGAAGAGATTAAGCTCGTACGGACATTGCTTTGCAACTGGGGCGAGTATCGAAACGATTCCGTAGACAGTCCTGTTGTGTGTTGTCCTGTCTAGATCGTATCTATGTTAGAAATTAAATCAAATTCATTTACGAAGAGGTTAAAAGAATGAGATTAAAGTGTTGCGTGTGAAGATGGAATATCAAGTAGTATCAATTTTAAAATTTTTACTAAATCTCTGAAAATTGATACTTTTCGAAAGTTCAAAAGCCTACTTAAAATGATCGATGGAAAAGAATTTGGTTGAAGGGAACTATTAGAAATTAAATCAAATTCATCGGCATCAATACTTCGACACCGAGACCATCGCGTTGCCAATATTTCGGCATCGGGATTCCAAAATTGAAACCGAAAACTTTTTAACACCCGTATTGAAGAAGAGTTGTAATTGCTGTGTTATCTTTAACGAGTCTATTTGTATTTCTAAGTATAGTGATTATTTCTAAAGATATGGTAAGCTACACGACGAGATCTGATGATTGTTTTGTTAGTTTCTAAATCTTATCCAGAAAGCTAACTATTGTTATGAGGAAGGGTAAAGGTCCTGTAACAAGTCTATTAATATGAGAGTTTTGTACTTGTTTTTTTTGTTAAAAAGTGAAATAAATCTACAAACCTATCTATCTTTTTCTTCCTTAGCGTATCACCTTTAAATTACTTCCATCAATCTTGGCCCCTAATAACTTCGGTCTTGTCAGTCCAGTTGTTTTCATTTATTTTTGTGCAGTTGGCATGCATGTGAAACGTCCGGCTGCAATAAAGTGTTTTCCCATGTTTTTATTGCGTTTTATCCGTACATACATTCATGTCGATTTCTTCATGAAGCAGTGGTAATACGGGAAGCAAAGGTGGCCCTTGAGAGCGTTGGGTCCAAACCCTAGCAACCTTTCTCCCCCCCCCAACCACTTCTGTTGGAGAGGCAGGTGAGGGAGCTGATGGAAGGAGGGGGGGGGGGGGGGAAAGAAGAGAGGGAAGGAGATGAAGAGGAAGGCGGTGGTGTGGAAGGAGATCGCGCCCATCCGGGTCGTCGTGCTTGAACCTGGACGAGGTGATCGACAAGGTGTTAGCTGTCGCCCAGAAGAGATTAAAGTTTGTTCGGTCATTCGCGTGCGATTGCGGAATGTATGAGAAGAACTCCTTAGACGGTCCCCTTGTCTGGATCTTATCAACTCCAGTCTCGTCGCTCGGAATTGTTTTCATTTATTTTTGTGCAATTGGCATGCGCATGAATTGTTATCCTATATATATATATTTTTTTTTACTCCCTACGTTCACGAAGCAAAGCTAACAATGAAATGGTGGCCGGTCATAGCATTGGATTTATAATAATAATGATGATGATGATGATGATAATTATAATAATCATAGTATTATTTTGTTCTGCCACCACTTCCTCTAAGAAGAAGACCAAATAAATTTCTTCTCCTCTTTAAACTCGTTGCCCGACACGTTTTCCTTAGAAAATAGTTTGAAGAAATAATTATAATTAGGATTTTGCCGTTGAGTGCCGTTGATACACTTGTTAAGCAATCAACCGAAAAAATTTCGTAGTTTTGAATGCACCGATTGCTTTCATGTTACATTCCACTAATCCCTTAGAAACTGATATATTTCAAATAAATTATGATTAATCGGTATTTCAAGACATCCTTTAACAACTTTTTTATAACTAAAATACCTAGCAAATCAATTTTCATTGCCTAGGGGACCTTATTAAATGAGCCGAGGGACGTGAGGCGAAGCAATTTGCGGCTCACTGATATTATGAATATTGTTTTCTCCTATGCTGAGGTCAACATGGATCATGCCGCACGTAATCCGCAAACAAAACGATTCAATATAACGAGGAAATTTTTCCATTTTTAACGTTTTCAATAATTAGGATACTTATTTTTTCTAAGTTTATTTAACTAATCTAGTATTTGAAACCTGTTGACACCCAAAAGTGCCCGATATTTAAATATTATCGACATGCTATGATCATTAGGAAGTAACAAAAGTGGACTCGACAACGTCATATACAACCATCAAAATTAACGAAGAAAAAAGGAAATGAGTGGAGAATATACTATCCGGGCATATTTGATCATCCATGGAGGAAGCCAATTTAATAGATTGAAGATTGGTCAATATTACATGTTGTTTGATGACTTGGATATAAATGTTGGCACATATCGACAAGTGGTAAATGATTGCGGATTATTTTGCCCAAGTTGTCGATGAGCATCTTAACCGAAGAGCAAGATAATCCACTCAAAGAATTGTAGCAAGGCTTATGCATGTGAAGATCCATTAAGGAGATCGTGGAGAATAGTTAGGTGAAAATGGAGATTGAGATTGCTATTTTGAAGAAAATTGACAACATGGAAAATAAACAACTCCTCAGAGATAAGGCTGCTATTTTGAAGGAGGTTGACAACGTGGGAATATAGGATTATTATTTTTTAAAGCGACGAACTACAGTTTAACCACGAAGAAATTGACAAGTTATTATTGACTTTTTATAGATCAATTGTACACAACTACCATCATCAAGTTGTGTACAATTGATCTACACATATTAAATGTCGGATCGGCCTATAAATATTCCCAGCCTACCCTCTCTCCCCATAGCCATTGACATCTCTCTTTTCGTACCCAAACGAGAAAACATTCAAAACACAGAGAAGAGAATATAGAGATGGCGACAGAGATGACCCAAAAGCCACACGCGGTGTGCATCCCCTTCCCAGCGCAGAGCCACATCAACGCCATGCTCAACCTCGCCAAGCTCCTCCACCACCGGGGCTTCCACGTCACCTTCGTCAACACCGAGTACAACCACAACCGCCTCCTGCGGTCCCGCGGCCCCTCCTCCCTTGACGGCCTCCCGTCTTTCCGGTTCCGGACCATCCCCGACGGCCTCCCGCCCTCCGACGGCGACACCACCCAGGACATCCCAGCCCTCTGCCAGTCCACGCAGAAGTGCTGCTTGCCTTACTTCCAGGACCTGCTCAAGAGGCTCAATGAGGAGAGTGCGACATCGGGTTCCCCGCCGGTGAGCTGTGTGGTGTCGGACGGCACGACGACCTTCACACTCGACGCCGCTGAGGCAGCCGGCGTGCCAGAGGTCCTGTTCTGGCCGATAAGCGCGTGCGCAGTCATGGGCTTCTTGCAGTTTCGTAGTCTCATTGACGAGGGTCTTGCTCCACTCAAAGGTATGCATTACTAAATAACTTGTCTGATTTAGGTGATCTTACTTAGAATGTCAACCGAGCAAATTTTTTACACCTAAAGATTTTTCTTTGTTATTTTTTTCGGTTTGGTTTGCTGTTATATTCTTCAGTTTTGTTTGTTCCTGATTTATATGATCAGTATGTATACAACAATGTCATTACTAAATAACTATCTGATGTAGGAGCTTACGAAATCATTTCGTATATCCTTCGACAATATTCTAATGCTTGCCCTAATCTAAGTCTAACAAATGAATTGACAACACAAATATTGCCATGTGACACCATAAACATCGAACAACGCAGTAGGAACAGCAGAGTCCTTGACGATATGCTTCTAAATTTTAAGAGAATCTGATCCTTTATGAGAATCATGGCCGTGTATGGTCACTCGGTTCACTTGATCGACTCTCAATTTGCAGATGCGAGCTACTTGACAAAAGGGTACCTGGACACCGTCATCGACTGGATACCTGGGATGAGAAACATCCGCTTGAGAGACTTGCCGAGCATCATTCGAACCACCGACCCGGACGACCCGATCCTCAACTTCTGCTTGGTTGAGTTTGCCAGAGTGAAGAGAGCCTCCGCCTGGATCTTCAATACGTTTGAGCGGTTAGAACATGAGGTCCTTGACGCGCTTAAGGCCATGTTCCCTCCCATCTACACCGTCGGCCCTATTCATCTACTCGTGGAGCAACTATCCGATGATGACACCAGTCCGATTAGGTCCAACCTGTGGAAGGAAGACCTGGGCTGTCTCGAGTGGCTCGACTCAAAACCACCCGGCTCAGTCGTGTACGTGAACTTCGGGAGCATCACAGTGATGTCGCCAGCGCAGCTGGTGGAGTTTGCATGGGGGCTCGCGAACAGCGGCCAGGTGTTCCTATGGGTCATCAGGCCGGACTTGGTCATCGGCAACACAGCGATCTTGCCTCCAGATTTCTTGGCCGCAACGAGGGAGCGGAGCCTGCTGGCGAGCTGGTGCCCCCAGGAGCGGGTGCTCAGCCACTCGGCTGTCGGCGGGTTCCTGACCCACTGCGGGTGGAACTCCACAATCGAGAGCATCGCGGCCAGTGTGCCGGTGGCGTGTTGGCCGTTCTTCGCGGACCAGCAGACGAACTGCCGGTACAGTTGCCAGGAGTGGGGGATCGGGATGGAGATCGACAGCGACGTGAGGAGGGACGAGGTGGAGAGGCAGGTGAGGGAGCTGATGGAGGGGGAGAGAGGGAAGGAGATGAAGAGGAAGGCGATGGAGTGGAAGGAGATGGCCCGAGAGGCCACGCGTCCTTCCGGGTCGTCGTTCTTGAACCTAGACGAGGTGATCAACAAGGTGCTGTTGTCGCCCAAAAGTGATTAAGTTTGCTTGGACATTGGTTCGCCATCATGAGGAATTCCGTAGACAATCTTCTTGTCTAGTCTAGATCCTGACTAGGCTGGTATCAGCTTCAGCCTCGTCACTTTCATCTGTTTTTATCTAATTCTGGCAAGTTGGCATGCATGTGAAACGGTCAGCGACAATAAATGTTATAGGTATAAATATGTAACTGCCATTAATAAGATGAAGTACAAAGGCTTAAAAGCATCCCAACGTTACAAACACAGCCAATTATGCAAGAATATGGAGATAGGAAGCCTCCATGTAGTTGCCAACAAAATATTTGCTTTGGAAGGTCTATAATTATGGAAAAGTGAAGCCATAGCTCTTACAATTTTGTGTATCCTAACCAAAAGAAGATGCGTCTCAATCGACTTATTTTGGAAATGTCTATGATTATGCTCCATCCAAACACAATACATGGTCGCTAAAAAGGATAACTTGAGAAGTTGTGCTTCCAAATTCTTGCCCTTTATAGCTTTTATCATCCAATGAAGTTCAAAATTCCATCTTCCTAAAGAGTGTCGGATACCATTTTGTGCGAGAATACCTCGCCACGTACTCTTGGTGCAATCACACTCAAAGAATAAATGAGTTCTATCTTCTATACCAGACATGCAAAAGTTACACTTAATATTAACCAAAGGCTTCCGTCATGATATGACCTTTACCGTCGGTAATCTATCCTTAAAGGCAAGCCATCCTCCAAAATTATGCTTGGTAATACAATTGGTCCATATCAAAACGCACCATTCCACAATCGGTCCCACTTGTCTAGGTTCCTAATATATCTCTTCGCAACAGTATCTAGAGCTAGAGATGATTGAAGTTAGAGCGGGTCTTAGCTTTAGAAGACATTGCCACACCAAGCCATATTGCCCTTACTCTCAAGTTGCATAATTAAAGTACCTCTTCATTTAGTGCTAAAAACCCAATTATCCCAAAGGGAAGAGGAAGGATAATTGATGAGGGTCTATAACATGGAACCTAGTAATACTTTGTTCCATAGTTTCAGATTGAGCAAACCTAGTCCTCCTCCATTTTTTAGCCGAGCAAAGTACTTTTCATGCAACTTTATGCGATCGGTGAACTTCTGCAAACCTAGCAATACTTTTTCCTTTCTTTCTTTTTAGTTTTTGAATGACGCCAGCCAAGGCTCGCAGTCCCTAGCCGAATCTGGATAAGGGCTGCACGCTTAGATTTGGCAAAGGGCCCAGATATGACGAGGGCCAGGATCGGTGGAGGGAGACAAGAGAAAAGCAAAAAGGAAAAAAATCAAAAAATTTATTAAAAATTGCAAAAATCATCTCGGACGGCCTCCCCCCCGCGGAGACCGACGCCGACACTACCCAGGACATCCCCACCCTCCGCCAGGCCACGTGGAAATTCTGCTTGCTTACTTCTGGGACCTCGGGTTCCCCGCCGGTGAGCTGCGTGGTGTCGGACGGCATGATGAGCTTCACGCTCAACGTCGCCGAGGCGGTCAGCATGCCGGAGGACGAGGGCATGGGGCTACGTGGGCTACGTGCAGTATCGCAGTCTTATTGACAAGGGTCTTACTTCTCTCAAAAGTGTGCATTACTAAATAACCGTCTGATTTGGTTTATTTAAGTAATCCCACTCAGCAAATTACGGCTAATGACTTTTCTTTTCTCTCCTGTGGATTTGGTTTGCGTTTATAGTTTTGTTTGTTCCTGATTTGCATGATTAGCCGGTGGCCAACTGTATCATAGTTTTCTCCTCAACTAACTTAGCTGTCAAAAGTAGAATTTTAGATGTAAGAACCTTCAGAAAATATTAGGCATGCCGGCCTCGACGTGTCAACATGCGCTCCGGCCAACCGGAAAGCTCCATAAAAGCGAGTGGTCTCCACCAGTTTTTAAGCATAGAAAATATCAATTTCCTCTCTTATTTAAAAACTTCCCCTTATAATAGGCCTACGCACATTAATGGCCAAGCTGCACGCTGACATGTTGTGGTCGGGCCTTCTGAAGAACCTTGCTCCGGAGTTTACGTTTTACGACTTAATCATTTCCTGTAACCTTCAACAATCTTCTTGTGTAGTCCCTAGTCTAACAAATGCATTGACAACGCAAACTAGCACCATAAACATCGAACGACATAGTAGGGACGAACTCTTAATTTTTTAGAGAAGCGGATCCTATGAGAACCATGGCCATGAATGGTCAAACGGTTTAATCGATCGATCCGGCCTCCGGTTTCTTGGCCGCAACGAGGGAGTGGAGCCTACTGGCGAGCTGGTGCCCCCAGCAGCGGGTGCTAAGCCACCCGGTGGTCGGGGGGTTCCTGACCCACTGCGGGTGGAATTCCACGATCGAGAGCATCGCAGCCAGTGGTATGCTGGCCATTCTTCTAACTTACAAGTTTTGTATGATAATTAGAAAATCGATTAGAAGATTAGAGGATTTTCACAAAATGAAAATAAAATAAAATATATATTTAGAAGGATACAGATGAAACTCCAAAGTGCGTCGTAGGGGGAAGGGGAGAAGGAGGGTTGGATGTCGACAATCATAGTACGTTGTTTTCTTCTAGCGATGACTACTACACACCGCCATTGAATGTTGAGTTTTTGCTTATCTTATCTCTGTAGTGTCAACTTCAAGTCTTTTTGAATTTCTATCTTACTTAATTTTCATTTGAATTAGTTCTCTTGACAATATTCCAATTTTTTTCTTATTTATATTATTAATTAGATTATTTAAACCAATGAATCCAATATAAATGGTGGTAAGATTTTTTATTTTTATTTTTAGAGCAAAATGACAATATGTATTACAAAATCCGACATACGTCACATGCTAGTGGAAAAAAGGTAAAGAAAGAAGAGGTCCATGCCTATAATAAGATAAAAGTCTAGGCTAAAGGCAAAATGTTAATTTTTAAAAATGCGAGATGCAAAGGGCATCCTTAAAAAAAAATTATCTAATCTAATGCATCGAGAAAAATTTACAAAATATTTTGAAAGAATAAATACAAATACGATGAATTAATAAATAATGATAAAAATAAAATTAGTCTCAAGTGCCTCGTTTTTTTTTTTTTTTTTTTTTTTGGGGTCCGAATCTAGCAATCAACCTCCGCCTGTAGGGCCGGCCGCTCCGTCTGGAAAGAGAGTCGATAATTTCATTGCAAAGGCAAGACAAAGGGGACTGGTCGTCCCCATGCCTGGCTTCTCCTCACGTGGATAGACTCTTTTCTCATAGTCTTCCCAGGTCTCTGCTTCTAGTTTTGAAGTCGTGGCCATCCTTGTACCATCATCATCATCTATGGCATCTTCCAAAATGTGTCGGCTAGATTCCTCCGTGTTGAAACTCGATTTTGGTCGTGCCAGGAACATCGCCCAACGTACTTCTCACGACGAGATGTAATTTTTAAGCTGGTCGAGGCCGTGCATTTGGAGAATTTCCGTTTGATGCCTAAATCCATTGTCCTCAAACGACGAGTTTCGAAGAATAGATACACAACATTTGCAAATCCGTTCATCAAGTAAACAAATGTGCCATTGGGATTCTTCGGTGTCGAAAGTCAAATTTCGATTGTGCCATCATAATCATACTCTCTCTGACAAAATGCCCATTTAAGTCAACTCGAATCGCATGTTATAAGAATTCATGCTTGATGCCTAAAATTGTCCTTCAATGAGTGAATTGGAATTTCAATCAATATATAACCGTTGGATCCATCCCAAGAAACAAAAGTAGTAAACAAATAAAACACAATCGTGATGGAAATCCCAATGGAGACAAATGCGATGATCTAAGAGATTGCTTCCCGGAGACATTCTGATTCAGCCCATCAATCAACATGGCTAAAATATATGTCACTTACGAGGGCGTAGAGAAAAGTCCGGTACCTTATGTTAGGGTAATCATAAGAGAGAGATAGCTTGAGCCCCAGTACGAGTCGACTTAGGTAACTAATTGAATCCATTTTTTGATACATCGAACTTTTGTTGCATGTGTGTCCCAACAACAATGGATCCTTATATATTCTTGGGTACAAAATTTGAACTTGTCTATTCAAAAACGAGTCAAAACCACGATGTGAGAGAATTTTCATCTTCATTTCGGAGATTGATAGAAGACTCTCCGTGATGTTAGATGAAGAATGAAAATGGTAGTTTTTCCTCTTCCTACAACATGGTGTACCTAGCATTGTACCATATTGCCGTGATGAAAAAAAGAAAAAAAGGAGAATTTATTTTGATTCTTCAAAATAAAATGTGCAACAGGACAAATAGATGAGAGCGGGAGAAATTGTTCCCATGTCTAACCAAGTTGATAGGTGAGGGTAAGTTTCGCAAGTGGAAGTTTTCTTTGTGGTCAAGATATGGGGAGAGAACTTTTGTTCTATAACTTAGATTGGAAAATCTGCAGAAGTTGTTGAATAGATGTTGTTCCCTCACTTGTTTTTTATTCGATGGATGTTGGAGACATTTCACATAAGTTGAATCTGGCTTCATGGTCGAGCCTCGATGCAGGACACTCAACAAGAGACCGTGTTGATGTCAGTTTCCCAATGGAAGGAACTGCCTCCAACCGGAGATATTTCTCTCTGTCAGAGATTATTCGAATGTTTACCTCGATTCTCTGCACCTCTTGAGAATGCACATATTATCTCCCTTCGATCGTGCATATCCTTGAAGGATTAGTCGTGCATCGGCTCCGACTAGCTTTTCAATCGGTGGGTTCCAAATATGGTGCCGCACGTCGTGTCCGGTCAGGCCCCCAATGTCCCAACCGGCACTGGAATGGATGGTGAATAGTCCGGCGATGAGACAGGGACTATTTAAGTGGCGGCCAGGAGACCGGTTGGGGATGAGGATGTCTCGGGTCAAGTTTCCCTTCATGATTCGGTGGCCATTGCTCGGCCCACCAATCTATACGTAACTTATGAAATATGGACAGCACTGAGAGGTGTATTTATCATTTTAATTGCCTCATCTCCTAGTTACCACATTGAAGGGCGACTCCCTTATAAATCCCAAGTACAGACCCAAGTTACAAAATCAAATGAATGTACGTTGAAAAGGTTCCGTGCATTATACGAAAATTATATAATTTGTCGAGACCAAATTTTCGAGTGTGAACCACCTAGAATTTAGCTAATGGATTGTTAAATTTAAACTTAACTCGGGCTCTCCCAAATTCATACCAATTTGCTACTTTAAGTTCAAATTTCTTAACATGTAAATTGATTTTATCTAGGAATCGCCACTAATCAATTTACGGTAGATCGATTAGACACCTAAGTAAAATAATGAGAGAATTATTTTACTTCTACGAACTAGAGACTTTAGGTACGGGAACTTGATTATACTAGACTTCTCTAATGCCCTTTCGGTATCATTTCTTTTTATTTTCAAAACTATTTTTGCAAGCAATTTGAATTGATTTTAAATCTATTTCCCTAATACAGGTGCGCAAACCACCAATTTAACACAATTTAACAACCAAGAAGGAAGTGAATAAATTGCAGGACTTACCTCATGGCATTGAAAACATCTACAATGTTATTCAGAATTCACATCAACAGTTACAGTTATAAATATGATTTCTAATTAACACGCAATTTCTCAATTTTTATTTTCACTTTACTTAATGAGAATCTAATCTATATAATGCATTCTAATCTAAGATGAGATGATATGACATAGCAGTATAGCCTAAGCTATATGGAATAATTTTTAAAGAAATGCAATAATGGGATAGCAATGACTTAATTCTAATGACAAGCAATTTCTAATTAAATTGACCTAGCAACAATCACTAAATGACGTGCATTTCATGAATCTAATTTTATATGACATGCACATGATTTTTTATTCTCCTAAACATCATGCAATGATGTACAAAGAATGTCCTAATTCTATTTTTTTTTCATTTTCTTTTATGGAATTCGAAATTAAAATTGCCAGATAATTAAATGTGTAATTTAAATTTAAAAAAAAAAAACTAACATCCTAAATGCGTGCATCTTTTTTGATTTTTTATTTTATTTTAAAAATTCGAAATAAAATCCATATTCTAAATATGCAAGATAACAAGAAATATTATAAAACAAACATAATCCTAACTCAAATATTTTTTGGATTTTTCATTTTAAGAAAATAAAATTGATTCAACGAACATAATAACAAATCGAGATAAGATATGATCGATATCAACAAATTGGCAAACCATATCTCGCGCATGAGATCGAATTAGCTAATTTTTAAATAAATTACGAATCGAATCTCGGGCATAAAATCGGATTGACGATTTTGCCAGGGATTGCGAGTTGGATTTTGGGCGTGAAAATCGGACTGTCAATCCCAAATTTCAGAGGCAATTTCATGTCGGAATTTCAATCATATACTAAGAACAATTCCACTAAAAAACAAAATAAAAATGAAATAAAATAAAATAAAATAAAAAGCAAATAGGAAAAAAAAAAAAAACTACCTAATTTAATTCTTGTTTTTCTTCTTTCTTTTACCCAACGGCTTGGCAGCTCGTGGACTCAACCAAGGGCAGCTGGTCGTCGATCCGGCAAGGGCGTCGCGGTCGGAACTCCGGCGAAGGTCCGGCGAGCGGGAGCAGCTCAGGTTGCAGCAGCTACGGGCGTCACTCGGAGAGGTGGCTGCCGGGCGTCGGACCAGAAGCGGGACGGCAGGCCGGTGTCGGGGCAACGGCGTCAGGCGTCGCGGCTGCTGGCGGCGGGTCGAGCGGTGCTGCTGGTGTCGAGCAGGGGTGTCGCTGGTCAGCAGCAGCAACCGGCGAGGGAACGGTGGCTTCGCGGGGGACGAGCAGCCGAAGGCGTCGAGCGCGGCGGCTGGTGCAGGGTCGCAACGGCGTCGGGAACGATGACAGGGCGTCGCGGGCGGAGGGCTGCAGATCCGGCTCGGGTTCGGCTCTGGCGGAGACTCGGCACAAGAGACGGTCAGCAGGAGGGTCTCGGGCGAGCGGGTCGCAGGCGAGGCTGGGGTGCAGCGTCCAACAGGAGGAGAGGCAGGCACTCGGGCAGAGGAGTCGCGGCGGAGCCGGCACGCAGTCGGCGCTCGAAGACGGCGAGCGGAGCTCGGATGCACGATGACGGCGGAAGATGGCCCGACAGCGGCAGGTCGCGGGCGACGACTGACGATGAGCTACGAGCGGCGGTGCTGGTGTGGTCGCCGGCACGGGACGAACGGACAGCAACGGTAAAGGAATCTGCGTACCGGGGAAGTTGAACGGCACGGCCGCGGAGAAGAAGAAGACGTCTTCTTCTGCTTCTGTTCCTGTTTATTCCTCTCTTTTTTTTGTTTTTTTCTCTCTCCCTCCGTCACTCTCACGTCCCCTCTCTTTCTCTCTGCTCTGCCGACCAGCCACCTCCTCTGCTTATCTTTTTTCCTTTCGTGTTCTTTTTTCGAACGTAGAGAAGCCCCGTATATGTGGCCGTGTATTAAATACTTGTGGCCCCTAAAATCCTACGCAGACAACGTTTTTATAGGTAAGAATTAGGGTTTTAATTTCATTTTCAAATCCACATCTGTAAAGATTTCTTTTCCACATGCAATATTACTTTTTAATTTCCTCATTTTCTGAATATTCTCTACTGATTTTATCACCTAAAAATAATATTGCAACTCGATTTTCTTAAATTCCAAAAATTCATCGTAATATCATTTCAAATCTCAATTTAGGTAATTTTTGTCATTAAAGGAAAAGAGGCTCGGGCCAATTTGCTCGTTTCATGGGCTTAGTTTGATTTACCAAGTTAAAGCTCAGAACCATTAATTTGAACTCATCTACCACCGGTCCAATAAAATGCAAAAAATGCAAATGCACCTAAATCTATATGCAATTAATATTTTTTTCAGGGATAAAATTGACCCATAATTTTCTATGCAATAAATAAATGACCGGATCGCCAAAATTTAGGTGTCAACATAATTTGAAATATATTTTTTAAAGATGAATGCTTCTATCATTTAAAATAATTAATTAAATAAAATATATTTCGCAAATAATGAAAATTTATTTTGTCCGTAAGTGACCAAAGTGATATTTTTTAAAAATATTTTTCAAATCATTCATTTTCCACAAAACAAACACTCCATAAAATGTTAAAGAGTGTCCTTAGGCTATTTATTAAGTCTCATTAAATATGTTTTGACAATTTAAACTTTTAAGTGTTACTGTTAAAATTGGTAATTACATTTATGTTCACAGTATGTTAAGAAATGTGTATTTTTGTTTTTAAACCATTTAATTAGTCCCATAGGGGCGCTTATTAATGACCCTTTTTATTTTCAAAACTTTGGACTTATATGGAGTCGATGGCTAGTGGAATAATTGACTATTTTATTCGGCCGCCACTTGCTGTTAGAAGAAGGCTTATTGAATTTCTTTTTCTTTTTTTTAAGTCATCGACCCATTTTGACATTTCAATTCGAATAGACAATTAGGCCCTATTTGTTTGTGTTCTTTTCTTTTGATCATTAATATAATTTCTGTTTTTTTATTATGAGAAACAAAAAAGGAACAGAAACGCATTTGTTTGCGTTTTTGTTTCAAATCTATTTTTTTTGTTCCCGGGAACAAATTTGAAACAGAAATAAGAAACAAGAAAAACTTGTTTCTTGTTCCCAGAACACTTCTAAGAAACAATTTGTCTCTCTCTTATTTTTTTTTCTCTTTCTTTTCTTCTTTTTTTTTTCTTTGACCGTCGCCGGCCTCGGCTATGGCGGCGACCGGCCGTCAAGGGTTGACAACCTCGCCGGAGCGTTGCCAGCCCCTGGCGAGGTTGAGCGTTGCCGGCCCCTAGCGAGGCTCGGCTTCGCTGGTGGCTAGGCGAGCTCGGCCTCGCCAAATCTAGGCGAGCTCGGCCTCGCCCAGCCAAGGCGAGCCCACCGGCCCTCGTCGGCCGGTTGCCAACCATGGTCGAGGGGACAACTGGCCAAAAGGAAGAAAAAAAAAAATAAAAAATAAAACTAAAATAAACAAAAAAATTATACAAGTTTACCAAACGTGTTTCTGTTCTTTTTCTATTCTATGAACAATTTTACCAAACAAATTTTTCTGTTCAAAAATTGTTTCCCGAAGCAGAAATAGTTTTTTTTATTTCTGTTCCCTAGAACAATTTTTGAACAGAAACGTTACCAAACGCATCTTTACACTACTGGGATTTTGTTAAAAAGTGTCCTAGAGACACTTGTTCAACCAATGCCATGAAAAATATTAAAGACGTCCCTATAATTAAAATTCCTAGCCAAACAATAGAAGACATTATTTTAAATGAGCGTATGGGAAAAGAGGCGAGGCAACGTATGGGCTCACCGAAATTTTTAAACATTTTCTCCATTGCTGAGGTCAGACATGGGTCATGCGGTACGTAACCCGCGAAGAAAATATACCTCATAGGAAGAAAAGTTCTTCAAATTTACTCCATTGCTGAGGTCAGACATGGGTCATGCGGTACGTAACCCGCGAAGAAAATATACCTCTAGTCATTTGCTTGTGAAGTTTATTCGACTAGCCTAGGATTTGCAATTTGTTAGTCAAAACCAGTTGTTGAATTTGCATAAGCATTTAGCTAAGTGTTTGATGGTTTTGGATCTCTCCCACCTTAAAAATCACTTGATTTGCTCAGCAAAAAAGTTGCTACTTTATGCGATAAGAAGAAGAAAGAAGATGGCTGCATAACGTAATTGGTTCCATTTAAGAAAAAGATGAAAAAAAATGGCTGCTTAATTCATCGGTGGCACAAGCACGGAACCCAATCTTGAGATCTACTAATGGGAGGCAATGAATGAACGAATAAATGGATGGAAGAATATGAGCTCGAATAAGAGATATGGGTTGTAAATAGTATCTATCCATGGCCTTTAACCTCTCAAAAACTTTTTTTATGGACCACGGATTATCGCTAATGTTATCGAATAATTCTCTCATCACCTAAAATTCAATCTTTAATTTCAACTATATTCTACAGATTCTTAAGTCCGGACGAGTTCGTGAAATAGGGCTATCGACACTTAAGGAGAAATCTCAATCATCAAATCCAAAAGAGAACCGAGATCCAATCACCACTGCAAATAAAGTTGGGAACATGTGAATAGAAAAGTGTAGTGCACATTCTCTGGTCACTTTTGTTCAAATATGGCTACGCAATAGAGTTCACACTAACCTTTCTCCGTGGCCAGAATTTTGGAACACGAGAGGAAAACGGATTACAACAATCCAAAAAACAATTTCGGTCTAATTTGACAAGCTAAGGTAAATTTCGAAAAGTATATTGTATCATTTGAAAATTATGTGAACTATTATTATCTGGATTATCAATTATGCGCATCTCAGTGTAGGTTCACTTGATTGACGATTGAAATGGAATTGGATTCGTAAATCACGTAATATTTTTTTTTCCTACAAGTTTCGAATTCTTGTAAGTGCATGATGGATGTCAAAAAGCCTTGCTCACACTGGGCGTGCATGCATATGCTGCTTTCAACAATGACTCACATAGCTCAATTCAGAGAACATGGGAATGGGGATGATAATGGCGTAAATTTAGTCTATAGATAATTTTTTTTTTTGGTCAAAAGTCTACAGATAATATAAACAAAGGGAATTGGTTCTCGAACATATTTCGCTCGTTTGACCATCATTTGGTGTTTTTTACATATCCTTAATATATATTAAACTTGCCAAATTATAGTCCAAGCATCGAGAATCTAAATCCAACCATTGGCTTTTAAGATCTAGTCATCAGGAACCCAGGATCTTGTCAGGTACTTGAATCTAATCATTGACGATGATCTTCAATAGCAGAGTTCAAGCGGTATCCAAAAAATTAAAAATTACCTAATTTTTCTTGAATTAGTCAAATCCCTAAAAATGAAGATATCATTACGTATTTATTTTGTTATAGCGGAAACAACCGAACACGCCAAGGATCGTGACGTCGACCCAATTTTTGTATAATGAGATCTACAAATGAATGTGAACGAGGTGGGTGCCATTTTTCCCCTATTAGCGAAACGGAAGCCGTACTTTGACCGTCCGTTCGAGCCATGTCACGCTCTTCTCATCCATTACCGCATCACGTGTCTCTCACGTCTTCCAAGTCGGCCGGAATTACTAGCCGACGTGCCGCCCGCCTTCCCCTCTCGATCTCGCCCCGCCTATAAAGGGACCAAAACCTCACGTACCCTCTCTCTCGCCCCCATAGCCATTCCCATCTCTTCTTCCTCGCCCAGAAAAAAGCAAGAGAAACGATCAAAACACAGAGGAGAAAGAGAGAGAGAGAGAGAGAGAGAGAGAGAGAGAGAGAGATGGGTTCGATAGATATGATCCAAAAGCCGCACGCAGTGTGCATCCCCGCCCCGGCCCAGGGCCACATCAACCCCATGCTCAACCTCGCCAAGCTCCTCCACCACCGGGGCTTCCACGTCACCTTCGTCAACACCGAGTACAACCACAGCCGCCTCCTCCGCTCCCGTGGCCCCTCCTCCCTTGACGGCCTCCCGTCTTTCCGGTTCCGCACCATCCCTGACGGCCTCCCGCCCTCTGACGCTGCCGACGTCACCCAGGACATCCCCGCCCACTGCCAGTCCACGAGTAAGTTCTGCTTGCCCTACTTCCGGGACTTGCTCCAGAGGCTCAACGAGGAGAGCGCGGCGTCGGGTTCCCCACCGGTGAGCTGCGTGGTGTCAGACGGCGTGATGACCTTCACGCTCGACGCCGCTGAGGCGATCGGCGTGCCGGAGGTTCTGTTCTGGACGGCGAGCGCGTGCGGCTTCATGGGCTATGTGCAGTATCGCAGTCTTGTTGACAAGGGTCTTACTCCACTCAAAGGTATGCATTACTAAATAACTGTCCGATTTGGTTTAATTAAGTAATCTCACTTAGCAAATCTACGGTTTCTTCTCTTTTGTGGATTTCGTTAGCGTTCATCGTGTAGTTTTGTTCGTTCCTGATTTACAGGATTAGCCAATGGCGGACTATGTCATAGTTTTCTAAGTACTTAACTAAGTCAACCGTCAAAAGTAGAATTTTAGATGTAAGAACGTTGCCATGAATGGTCGAACGGTTTAATTGATCGACTCTCAATTTGCAGATGCCATCTACTTGACAAACGGGTATCTAGACACCACCATTGACTGGATACCCGGGATGAGAAACATCCGCCTGAGAGACTTGCCGAGCTTCCTCCGAACCACTGATAAGGACGACCCGATGATAGACTTCTGCTTGAGAGAGACGGAGCGAGCGAAGAGAGCCTCGGCCATTGTTTTCAACACGTTCGACCGATTAGAGCACGAGGTCCTCGACGCTCTCAAAGCCATGTTCCCTCGCATCCACACCCTTGGCCCCCTTCATCTCCTTACAAAGCAACTACCCGATAACGACACCAGGTCAATCGGGTCCAACCTGTGGAAGGAAGACCTGGGCTGTCTTGAGTGGCTCGACTCGAAACCACCCAGCTCGGTTGTGTACGTGAACTTCGGGAGCATCACAGTGATGTCGCCAGTGCAGCTGGTGGAGTTCGCATGGGGTCTTGCGGACAGCGGCCAAACATTCTTGTGGGTCATCAGGCCCGACTTGGTCGTTGGCGACACGGCGATCTTGCCACCGGAGTTCTCGTCCTCAACGAGGGAGCGGAGCCTGCTGGCGAGCTGGTGCCCCCAGGAGCTGGTGCTAAACCACCCAGCGGTCGGTGGGTTCCTGACCCACAGCGGCTGGAACTCGACGATTGAGAGCATCGTGGCCGGCGTGCCAGTGGTGTGCTGGCCGTTCTTCGCGGACCAGCAGACGAACTGCCATTACAGCTGCGAGGAGTGGGGGATAGGGATAGAGATCGATTGCGACGTGAAGAGGGACGAGGTGAAGAGGCAGGTGAGGGAGCTGATGGAGGGGGAGAGAGGGAAGGAGATGAAGAGGAAGGCGATGGAGTGGAAGGAGATGGCCCGAGAGGCCACGCGCCCATCCGGGTCGTCGTGCTTGAACCTGGACGAGGTGATCAACAAGGTGTTGCTGTCGCCCAGAAGAGATTAAAGTTTGTTCTGTCATTCGTGTGCGATTGCGGAATGTATGAGAAGAACCTGGACGGTCCCCTTGTCTGAATTGTTATCCTATATTTTTTTTTCCTCCCTACGTTCATGAAGCAAAGCTCACAATGAAATGGTGGCCGGTCATAGCATTGGATTTATAATAATAATAATGACGATGATGATAATTATAATAATAATAGTATTATTTTGTTCTGCCACCGCTTCCTCTAAGAAGAAGACCAAATGAATTTCTTCTCCTCTTTAAACTCGTTGCCCGACACGTTTTCCTTAGAGAATAGTTTGAAGAAATAATTATAATTAGGATTTTGTCGTTGAGTGCCGTTGATACACTTATTACGCAATCAACCGAAAAAATTTCATAATTTTGAATGCACCAATTGCTTTCATGTTACATTCCACTAATCCCTTAGAAACTGATATATTTCCAATAAATTATGATTAATCGGTATTTCAAGACATCCTTTAACAACTTTTTTTATAACTAAAATACCTAGCAAATCAATTTTCATTGCCTAGGGGATCTTATTAAATGAGCCAGGGACGCGAGGCGAAGCAATTCTTTTCTCCTATGCTGAGGTCCACATGGATCATGCGGCACGTAATCCGCAAACAAAACAATTCAATATAACGAGGAAAGATTTCCATTTTTAACGTTTTCAATAACTAGGATACTTATTTTTTTTAAGTTTATTTTACTAATCTAGTATTTGAAACCTGTTGACACCCAAAAGTGCCTGATATTTAATTATTATTGACATGCTACGATCATTTGGAAGCAACAAAATTGGACTCAACGACATCATATACAACCATCAAAATTAATGAAGAAAAAGGGAAAAGAGTGGAGAATATACTATCCAAGCATATTTAATCATCTGTGGAGGAAGCCAATTTAATAGATTGAAGATTGGTCAATATTAGATGTTGTTTGTTAACTTGGATATAAATGTTGGCATATATCGACAAGTGGTAATTGATTGTGGATTATTTTGCCCAAGATGTCAATGAGCATCTTAATTGAGGAGCAAGATAATCCACTCAGAGAATTGCACCAAGGCTAATGCATGTGAAGATCCATTAAGGAAATAGTGGAGAATAGTTAGGTGAAAATGGAGATTGAGATTTCTATTTCGAAAGGAATTGAAAACGTGGGAAATGAACAACTCTTCGAAGATAAAGCTGCTATTTTGAAGGGGGTTGACAACATAGGAATATAGGACTATTATTTTCGGAAGTGTAGAACTACAATTTAACCAGGAAGAAACTGCCCCCAAATGATTATGAGAGAAGGTCTATAAATACCAAGTTCTACCAATTGGAAGAAGCTCCCCTCTACAATCAAAATGTAATATTTTATTATTTTTACTTTCCTGCACTTTATTTTTCCTTAGTTATAGCTTTCTGATTTGCATCGCCGATTAAATTCCAACTCTTATCTTTATCCCGATACTTGGTCGTTGATTCAACTCCAATGTACATCTCTATCCTGGATGTTGCGCCATCAATTAAATTTTGACACTACATCTTTACCAATGTTACGTCTTTACATGTGATTGACCTTTGTCATCGATTAAATTCCAACACAGTTCGTGCATGTATATTGCTATGGAAATTATTGTATTTTCAAACCTTGTTATTGATTGAATTCCACTACAGTTTTATGTACAATTTGGTTCAAAGTTCGAAATAAAGGTTTGTAGTTATTTCTTGTCCGCTTAGATATTTTCTATCTAGAATCAATACAAAACCCGTCTCTTCTCATCAAAAGTCAAAGGACAACTTTCGAAAAGATGTTTCATTGTCGATTAGACTCTGACGAGACTCTAACGAAATAAAACCTATGATTAGAAATAAGTTAATTATTTATTATGAATACACAGCTAGCTAACCAACCTTAAATGGACCGTTTTTCATTAACCTTAAATGGATCTCTAGCCCAAAAATTGAAGATTATCTGTTCAAATCCACTAAATGCACGTAAACTCTTGAAGTTAGGATATTAGCATAGACTATATACTTGTGCTTAATCGAGTTATGACGCTTGCAAGGTGTTTGGTAAGCCTCTAGATAGTCAAGCCTTTATATTCATTCTGTCGGATTCCAAAACTATCACAAAGAGCACGGCCAGTAATCATAGTAAGTTTTGACTTGAAAGATTTTGATTAAGTCAAAAAAGTATTTAATTTGCTAAGTAAGATTACTGCTACATATGTGGTTAAAGGTAAAAAAGGAAAAAGGAAGGGCTACTTAATTCATTTGATGAAGAATACATCTATATAAGGCTCCGTTTGTTTCGCAAAAAATAATTTCCAGGAAAACATTTTTTGGATTTTCCGGCGTTCGTTTCCCGGAAAATAAATTCCTTAGGGAAAATGTTTTCCATCAAAGGAAAAAAGTCTTTTAAAGTGGAGGAAAATGTTTTTCACTTTAGAAAAGTGGAAAACATTTTCCTTACTTGATCTCTTTCATCTCACACTTCTACAAATCCTCACTTCCTCCTCCCTTTCTTCTTCTTCTTTTCTTTTTTTATTCGAATTATTTTTTATTTTTAATTTTTCTTTTTAATTCAAATTATTTTTAATTTCATTTTTCTTTTTTTTTTTTTTTTCTTTGTTTCCCATATTCTTCTTTCTTGGCTAGTCGTTGGATCGGGTGAACCTCAAGCTCATCGATCTCAAACTCGCGCTCGTCAATCTAGCGAGCCTCGAGCTTGACGCTCGTGTTCGCCAATCTGGTGAGCAGAAAATATTTTCCTTACCGAACACTGGAAAATATTTTCTGAAACATTTTCAAGTTTTAGCCGAACACCATAAAATATTGTCATTTTCCTGAAAAATAATTTTCAGGAAAATTTTTTCCGGAAATGGTTCATTTTCCGCGAAACGAACGGACCCTAAGAATTAGAATCTTGCCTATCGTAGTATTAAAAAAGGTTGAAGCTAACAATAAAACTCATAGTTTCATATTTGATAAGACACTATTGGTGCATTTATTTTATGGAAAATGAATGATTTGCATAACATTTTCCTAAAAATAATTGCTTGGCAAAACGAATGAACAAAAAATATTTTCACCATCAACAAATATGTTAGACTTAATTATGGTTGGTAATAATAGAATTTTCTATTACCTAATTATTTCAAGTGATTTAAACATTAATTTTAGGAAAATGTATTTCAAATCATTCATCGTCCACTAAACAAACAAAGCTTGCATATTTTCTTCTAGGATCCCGGGAAGCAAATTCAATATTCCAATATTAGATCATGAAACTCATTTTTTTTTTTTTAAATTCAAGCTATTTGCTTTAGGATTTTATGAAACAAATCCTTCAATTTCGGACGAAATAACTATTGGGTGTTCTTGACGTAAAAGTTTTGACACTCTAGAAGATATCGGAGTCATCAAATCCAAAAGAAAACAGTATAAATATTCCGAAAAGAGAATTAAAAATCCAATGTCGAAATAGTATCAAATAGAATTTTTAAATTACTTGGATACTGCGTTTTCTTTTTCTTTATGCCTGAAAGATTGAATTATGCGTTAATGACTTGTCGATTTCAATATAGGGAACTCGTGAGTAATGATGATAGTTGTGTTACTTTTGTACAACCGATCTATAAATTAATGTGGACAAATGGTAAATTATTTTCTTAAAAAAATTTCACTTATTTGAACATCCATCGGTTTATTAATGTTCCTAATTACAAATCCATTTTTCTCCTCACCAAAGTAATGATGCCAATTATTTTACAGGAATCGAATCTTATTGGAAAATATTTTCGGATAAAATTATTTTTTAAAAATGATTTTTTTTTTCTTTTGTGTTTGTTAATTTTGCTAATAATATGGAAGTCATATTTCTTATTATATGTACTTGTTATAAGAAAGCAATGAAACACGTATTAGAACAAAAAATTCTCGAGTACAACCCTAGAACTCGAGTTTAGGCGCAAGGTCTGCAGTCTAGCTACCAAGGAATGGTTTGAGTCTAGCCGCTAGCCTCTAACGTCGAGCAACTGGGGCATGGCTACTAAGCACTTTAATATGTGTTGCTTCGTTGGTTTTGATGAAAAAATTCAACATAACATAATATTTGCTTGAATATTCGTGATTTGGATAATTTAAAAGAATGAGTTGAAAGAAAATTTAAATTTAGGAAAATGACTTCACTTTTAAAAGTCAATTCAGAATACAACGCGTCCTTCACCAACAACAAAATGATTCCTGGACCCTCGTCCTGAGAAAATATTGCGTACGTCTTACGCCCTAGCCTGGCAAACAAGAAGGCGGTGGGAGCGCGACACGTGTCCTCGTGGGACCCATAACCTTCTTCCCCTCTCTCTCTCCTTTGGGGAACGCATCGAGAAAAGACAGAACAGTAAAAGCGCACTCCCGCTCAAGAAAAACCTCTCTCCTCTTTTCAATTTTCAAGGTCTCTCTCCCCTGACGTTCTTTCCTTCGTCTTCCTCCCTCATCGGCGACAACCCAAGCGAGAAGCTTGCTCAGAATCAACAGCAACGGGCCCCGGCCATCAAGGAACGCGATGGTGACCCTAAGCGGAAGCACGGGGTGCAATTCGGCCTGACGGAGATCTCCCTCCGGGATTCCTTCCTTCGTCTTCCGTCCTCATCAGCAACGACCCAAGCGAGAAGCTCGCTCAGAGTAAGCAGAATCAGCAGCAACAGACCTTGGCCATCAAGGAACGCGATGGCGACCCCGAATGGAAGCACGAGGTGCGATTTGACCTGGTGGAGATCTCCCTCCGAGGACCGCGACCCCTTCTTCTTGCCTGTCGGTCTGTTTTGACTGAGATCTCCCTCCGGGGACTGCGACCCCGTTTTTCTATTCGCTGATCTGTTTATGTTCCGCAAGGGGTTAATAGATCGTGGTCTTTTTTTGCCATTTTGGTTGTAGCTGACCATCTCTCTCTTTCTCTCTGCGCATATCTGGGCAGGCCACACTCTCCACCATCTTTGCCCATCTCCCCTCCCCTCCCGCCTTCCTCCATACTTTCATAACTTCCTCCCCCTTCCTGCTTGACCCTATGGAAGCTGCTGACAAGGCCGTGAAGAAAGGAGAAGCCGATTTCGTCTCACGTGAAGTGAACCCCATCTTGCGGAGGATGATGTGAGAGAGATATCGGATGCCGTGCCTATCGAGGAGGTCGCTGGTGACAGCATTCATGAAGGGTTTGCTTGTTGCTCGTGGGGTATGCAGACACGCCCCCGAGATATGGGAAATCGTCGGCCTAGACTTCCTTCTGTTTCATGGAGCACCATTTGGCTCTCTGCATTGTTCTTTTCCCGTCTGTAACCGAGGTCTAAAATTGATCATGGGATCTCGATGAAAAAATAAAATGAGGGATTGTTAAGTCCCTTGGATCTGGAAGGGAAAGCATGTAGCTAAGTCCCTAAGTTTGAAGAAATGTGCTATTTTCTGAAATAATCATCAATAATAATGTTGCGATTTGCTGTTTGTTGTTTGTTACCATTAGATTTCTAGCTTTATGGTACACAAACTGTAGAATGCTCTTCCATGTTGGTATATTTTTTAAAAACTTGTCACTTGTCGAACCTATTTATAATTTAACGACATTGTTCGTCTAACTTACCAACATGTTCATTTGCTCGCTTCAAATGTACCAACTTCTCTTATAATTTACCAACATTGTTTGTCCAACTTACTAACCTTTTAGAATTTGGCATATACAGTTGCCTTTTTTATCCGCTTTGTTTTTGTTTCATCTATCATGGCATTGTTTGCCATTTTGTCGTCTCCAATGATGAGCTTGCGGGGCTTGTTCAGTTATTCTCATGGCATTATCAACCTAAAAGGATGAAGACGCCATTATACACAAGCAAAGAACATCGCGATGGGCAACACCATCATCTATTCAAATCGTGCTAGTCAGCGTTTTTCTATTGCTCAGAATTAGCACATCAATTTAAGAAAAGCAGGTTCATTCTACCCAGATACAATATTCTAATCGAAATTTTCTGGCAAAGTGGAAGAATATTGTAAATCATTATAGCAAAACACAATCCAAGAATCTTTGGTATCATAATAAGCAGCAATTTCTAGTATCAAGGCAAGTATTCTATGCAACAGAGTAAGAACCGTTCACCCGCAAAACCTTGATCTTAAAATTAAGCAAAAGCAAGGAAGCAATGTGAGAATTATGATCTCTAACGCCGGCCAAAGCTTGATTCACTGAATGATCACAAATGTGTCATTGGATTTAAGTAATTCATTTACATACACAGCAAGTATATTTGAAGTTCAGTGATGACAAATGATTCTGTAGAAAGCTTCGCACGTTTTTGGACAAGAAAAAAGAAAGAAAAACAAATAGAAAGATGGGGTTCAGTTCATGCAAGACGGAATCGCTTTTGCTTTTTCCGCGGCCTTGTCAGCAGCTTCCATTGTTATGCGTCCCAAGCTCGCTCCGAGAGAGAGAGAGAGAGAGAGGAAAAGGGTCAAGCAGGAAAGGGGGAGGAAGTTATGAAAGTATGGAGGAAGGCGGGAGGGGAGGGGAGATGGGCAAAGATGGTGGAGAGTGTGGCCTGCCCAGATACGCGCAGAGAGAGATGGTCAGCTGCAACCAAAATGACAAAGAAAGACCACGATCTATTAACCCTTGCGGAACATAAACAGATCAGCGAGTAGGAAGACGGGGTCGCAGTCCTCGGAGGGAGATCTCAGTCAAGACAGACCGACGGGCAAGAAGAAGGGGTCGCGGTCCTCGGAGGGAGATCTCCACCAGGTCAAATCGCACCTCGTGCTTCCGTTTGGGGTCGCCATCGCGTTCCTTGATGGCCAAGGTCTGTTGCTGCTGATTCTGCTTACTCTAAACGAGCTTCTCGCTCGGGTCGTTGCTGATGAGGACGGAAGACGAAGGAAGGAATCCCCGGAGGGAGATCTCCGCCAGGCCGAATTGCACCCCGTGCTTCCGCTTAGGGTCACCATCGCGTTCCTTGATGGCCGGGGCCCGTTGCTGCTGATTATGAGCAAGCTTCTCGCTTGGATCGTCGCCAATGAGGGAGGAAGATGAAGGAAAGAACGTGAGGGGAGAGAGAGAGCCCTTGAAAATTGAAAAGAGGAAAGAGGTTTTTCTTGAGCTGGAGTGCGAAGAAAAGAACGTGAGGAGAGAGAGCCCTTGAAAATTGAAAAAAGGAGAGGTTTTTCTTGAGCGGGAGTGCGCTTTTATTGTTCTGTCTTTTCTCCGTGCGTTCCCCAGAGGAGAGAGAGGGGAAGAAGGCTATGGGTCCCATGAGGACATGTGTCGCGCTCCCACCATCTTCTTGTTTGCCACTCTGGAGCGTAAGACATACGCGATATTTTCTCCTGGGGATCGGCCTATACCTACCCTCTCTCCCCATAGCCATTGACATCTCTCTTTTCGTACCCAAACGAGAAAACACTCAAAACACAGAGAAGAGAATAGAGAGATGGCGACAGAGATGACCCAAAAGCCACACGCGGTGTGCATCCCCTTCCCAGCGCAGAGCCACATCAACGCCATGCTCAACCTCGCCAAGCTCCTCCACCACCGGGGCTTCCACGTCACCTTCGTCAACACCGAGTACAACCACAACCGCCTCCTGCGGTCCCGCGGCCCCTCCTCCCTTGACGGCCTCCCGTCTTTCCGGTTCCGGACCATCCCTGACGGCCTCCCGCCCTCCGACGGCGACGCCACCCAGGACGTCCCAGCCCTCTGCCAGTCCACGCAGAAGTGCTGCTTGCCTTACTTCCAGGACCTGCTCAAGAGGCTCAATGAGGAGAACGCGACATCGGGTTCCCCATCGGTGAGCTGTGTGGTGTCGGACGGCTGGACGACCTTCACACTCGATGCTGCGGAGGCAGTCGGCGTGCCAGAGGTCCTGTTCTGGCCGATAAGCGCGTGCGCATTCATGGGCTTCTTGCAGTTTCGTAGTCTCGTTGACGAGGGTCGTGCTCCACTCAAAGGTACGCATTACTAAATAACTTGTCTGATTTAGGTGATCTCACTTAGCATGTCAACCGAGCAAATTTTTTACACCTAAAGATTTTTCTTTGTTATTTTTTTCGGTTCGGTTTGCTGTTATATTCTTCAGTTTTGTTTGTTCCTGATTTATATGATCAGTGTGTATACAACAATGTCATTACTAAATAACTATCTGATGTAGGAGCTTACGAAATCATTTCGTATATCCTTCGACAGTATTCTAATGCTTTCCCTAATCTAAGTCTAACAAATGAATTGACAACACAAATATTTCCATGTGACACCATAAACATCGAACGACGCAGTAGGAACAGCAGAGGCCTTGACGACGCGCTTCTAAAGTTTAAGAGAATCTGATCCTTTATGAGGATCATGGCCGTGTATGGTCACCCGGTTCACTTGATCGACTCTCAATTTGCAGATGCGAGCTACTTGACAAACGGGTACTTGGACACCATCATCGACTGGATACCCGGGATGAGAAACATCCGCTTGAGAGACTTGCCGAGCTTCATTCGAACCACCGACCCGGACGACCCGATCCTCAACTTCTGCTTGGTTGAGTTTGCGAGAGTGAAGAGAGCCTCCGCCTGGGTCTTCAATACGTTTGAGCGGTTAGAACACGAGGTCCTTGACACGCTTAAGGCCATGTTCCCTCCCATCTACACGATCGGCCCCATTCATCTACTCGTGGAGCAACTATCCGATGATGACACCAGGCCGATCAGGTCCAACCTGTTGAAGGAAGACCTGGGCTGTCTCGAGTGGCTCGACTCGAAACCACCCGGCTCGGTCGTGTACGTGAACTTCGGGAGCATCACAGTGATGTCGCCGGCGCAGCTGGTGGAGTTCGCATGGGGGCTCGCGAACAGCGGCCAGGTGTTCCTATGGGTCATCAGGCCCGACTTGGTCATCGGCAACACGGCGATCTTGCCTCCAGATTTCTTGGCCGCAACGAGGGAGCGGAGCCTGCTGGCGAGCTGGTGCCCCCAGGAGCGGGTGCTAAGCCACTCGGCTGTCGGCGGGTTCCTGACCCACTGCGGGTGGAACTCCACAATCGAGAGCATCGCAGCCAGTGTGCCAGTGGCGTGTTGGCCGTTCTTCGGGGACCAACAGACGAACTGCCGATACAGCTGCCAGGAGTGGGCGATCGGGATGGAGATCGACAGCGACGTGAGGAGGGACGAGGTGGAGAGGCAGGTGAGGGAGCTGATGGAGGGGGAGAGAGGGAAGGAGATGAAGAGGAAGGCGATGGAGTGGCAGGAGACGGCCCGAGAGGCCACGCGCCCTTCCGGATCGTCGTTCTTGAACCTGGAGGGGGTGATCAACAAGGTGCTGCTGTCACCCAGAAGAGATTAAGCTTGCTCGGACATTGTTTTGCGACTGGGGAAAGAATCCGAACAATTCCGTAGACAGTCCTCTTGTCTTGTTTTGATCCTATCTAGGCCCGTGTTTACTTCAGTTGCGTCACTTCCCGTCCTTTTCATTTATTTCTGTGTAGTTGGCACTCAAGTGAAACGGTCGGCTTCAAGCCTGCAATGAAGTGTTTTTTTTTTTTTTGTTGGTTGAAATGCAATGAAGTGTTTCCCCTTGTTTTTATTGTTTTCTCCGTACATACATTCGCGTTGATTTCTTCATGAGGCAGCGCTAGAACGAGGAAGCGAAGGGGAACCCGTGATAGCATCGGATCCAAACTCTCCAACCTTTCTTGGTAACAAGAATAGCACGAAATAGCACGAAATAGATGCTGGCCACATAACTCGACGGATGCAATAGTCTTAGGACTCTTATGTTAATGTCCTAAAAAAATAACGATGTTTTCATTAACATCTAGATTTGATCATGAGTTCGCCAATTACGAGTGCACCACTCTTATGTTGTAGTAGAGCTCTCAATTAATGGCTAGGAGTTGATTATCTTTAGCTGCTTGGTGTGGACATGCTCTGTCAGGAAAGACTATGGGTTTTTCTGGTTATCTACGTACAAAGATAATTCATCAGTTATTCTCATTAACGACTTTCTAAATCATCGCGACGATGATAATAAGTGGAGCAACGATGGCTCAAGTTGCAGGGACGGGGAGGGGTTTGTGGATCACGGTGGTCTGCCCCGATGCTATCGGCACTGTGCAATCGGCTAATTTTAGTTCAGCTCACTAAACTTCAAACGCACACATCTCCTTAGTCCAATATCGGAATTTCACAATTCTCCCAGCGGCAAAAAGCCCTATAATTTTATTTCTATTTCCTGTTTCATCCTTATAAATCAATTGCAACTTCTTGGTCGCTTCAAATCTAATCAAAGCGATTATTGATCATTCAAAAAGCTCATAGTCTCTATTATCACATTGTTGGGAAGAGGAAATTAATAGTGATAGATTTTAGTGAGTATGATGAGATTAGATTTTAGTGAGTATGATGAGATTTTCCTTGGAGGGGACAAGAGAAGATATGTATATGAAAGTGAATTTTATTCTTTGAAGAGAATTACAAAGGGAAGGGGAAGGAGAAGAACTCGTTGGTCGACCCAGTAGATTTTAGGTCCCCCTCCCTATTTATAGGCGAACGATACCGACTTAGACATGCAAAAATGTCTGTTCAAGGCAGAGATTTTTTTTTTTTTTTTATGAAATTCTTAACCTCAACTAGAGTTGTCAAATGGGTGTACTTTTCTACACAGATTTAGTGGACTCTGGTCAATTCTTTTGTCGCCAAGTACTAGATTTTGTCGTACGATTTTTCTTGACTTCTCTAGTTAGATTCTAGATATTAGATAAATAATTTAACACAAATATTTGCATCTAGCCGACAGAACTTCAGAGCTTCTAATAACAATAATAATAATAATAATAATAATAATAATAATAATAATAATAATAATAATAATAATAATCGATGAATTTAGATTCAAAAACTCGATATCTCATGATCCAATCGTCAGGCATCAAAAGATATGATATTGGTGTAGAGCGCTCAATAAATTTCATCTAGTTATGGCATCCGATCGAATTTTTATGAGTATGAAGTAACCCATTTTATGTTAATACCATGTATTGTTAACGTAATGTCGATTTTATTGATCTTTTTTTTTTTTCCAGATATGCATTGGAAATGACGACAGGGTAGACGAATGATATCACCTTCACCCACACGGACCATAATCGTCAAAAAGAATTCTGGATATGATCATATTCAATGCTAGAAAATCCAAGGCAGAATCTTTATAGAAACAATCTTTAATGGACACATTGGGGTCAACCTCAACTTTCCTTGATTTTTGTTCTAAAAAAAGGTTGGCAGCATAGACTTAGATTACAGTCCAATTCATACGGGAGAAAAAGTTCGCCAAATTGATCCGTGTGAAGTTAATTTCACTAAAGAGCACGATATATATTTTCAACATGACAATGCAATAATTCATAATTCGGAGGACTCACCCAAGATGTCACACTATGTGAAAAGAAATATCAGGGAGATGATCGGCTTCAACTTGCAAAGAGGAGTGAGTTTACGTATTTAAGCATCTAAGACTCAGACGAACATGAACGGTGCTACAGAACCACCCGAGACCTCGACCCCAATGTCGAACGAGTCAGGAGGAAAAGGCCCGTGGCCAGGGCCGAATGACTTGATGTGATCCTTGAGCGACCTCTTGTGCTTGAAGTCCGAGCCGCAAACGCAGAGCCAGCGCTTGCCGCAGTTCTTCTCGTGGGTCCTCCAGTCACCCTTGACAGCGAGGGGCTTGCCGCACTTGCGGCATGCGAAGGGCTTCGACCCATGCTTCCGCTTGTAGTGTGTCTGCAAGGTCCGGAAGTCCTTGAGTGGCTTGGCCCTCGGGTGGTCTATGTGGTTCCGGCACCCCTCGGCGCAGCAGTAGCACGGTATCCCCAACATGGCCCGCGGCTGCGTGCCCTTGAGAGACTCTGGCCCTCGGCGGTACTGTGAACCGTGGCCCCACATATGCATCTACGACACGAATTCATGAGGAGAAGTAAGACGTGATTTTTGTTAAAAGATTTGGGCAAGGCATTAGATGATTTAACCCGTGTCATAAGAAAGCCCTAACACTAATTTTCATGCAGAAGCTAGGAGAAGGAAACACGACAACTCATTGAATGGGCTCGAGTTCTAGCCTCACGTCGACAGAAAAGGCACGGCGCATCCAATCCGCCGACCAGTTCGCCAACATTTGATCTCAAACACACGCGTCGAGGTTGGTTTTCATCATAGATGCGTGTTACTGCATGATGTTTAGCTAACCAATGGTCAAAAAATATGTCCACCAATCGCTTCTCAGCTTCTTCTCACCTGAAGATTGTTGTAGCGGCTGAACGTTTTGAAGCAAACATGGCATGAAAAATGGGCGAATCCAACGAGGATTTGTTCCTGAGTAGGGATCCAATATCTTTCCACACGCGCACTCCGGCTCATAATCTCTGAGGAAGAACGCGCCAATCCGCCCAAATAATTAGGGAGGCCGATTTGGAGAGCCACGGTGACGTCATCCCCATCTCCTCTGCACGGACTAGCGTTAGGGTTAGCGCCTTTAGGGTTTTCATGCAAAGCCATGGCCAAGCAGCTCAGCAAAGGCAGTGGCTCGAAGAGAATTCCCATGCCATTGTTTGGAGAAACGTCGACATTTTCTGACTTCTCAGCCTCATGGCAAGTACTGGAGGAGGCCATGATAGCGGAGCAACATGAACTATAATCCGAAAGCTCCTCCATCATGCAATACACACAAAAAATGTGCCAAAAGAAAAAAGGGATGAAATCCCTGGACTGGGAAATCGTTAAGAAGGGTAATTTATTGAACGCAGAATGATGACTTCTAGCGTCGATCTTACTTAGAGATTGAAGAATATAAATAGGCAGATCAGAGTAATTCGAGAGAGAGAGAGAACGAGAGAAACCGAGGTAGGATGGCTGGAGAATAATTTGGCGTACAGCCTCAAAACGAAGAGGGTCATAAATTGCTCCTGTCAACTATCTTCCACATGCATTCACCGGTCGAAAGGAAACCATATTTGCCTTAATTCCTGTGGCCCCCTTGGCTCCTTGTTTCAGCAGGAGTTGAACTCCAGAGGGTTAAAGACTTACGGCAATGTATCGAATGGTCTGGTGACTGCTCGAGTTCGTTAGTCAAACGCCCACCCCCTGCATCACATTGACGTTAAGAGTATAAAAAGAAGAGAGAGAGAGAGAGAGAGAGAGAGAGAGAGACGTGCATGGGGGACCTTTCATTTATATCTCTACCTTCTATTGTCAAGTCTTGGGCCTGCTGCAATTCGAATTCGAGTTGACAGTAAGTATTCCTCCTTAGATTGTGCAGCAGTTCGATAGCTTTTGAACCATTCCGATCAAAATAAATTTATATTAATTATTTTGTCTACTTAATTCCGGAGAGATTAGAATTTTAATAGGAAAAAATTAAATATAACAAGAAATTTGTATATTAGAATTCAAATATTTTTGTTATTTGAAAAAAATAACATTTATGCCATGAATATTAGAAATCTTATTCAATTTATTCCATCTCCCTAATGTAATATTTTATCTAAGCTTATGTCCTTTTTATATTGGACCTTATTTTATATTGAAACGATAGCGAATCTCTTCAGGGATAGATACACGGTCGGTGCAGTCGGCACGCCGATGAACGTGGCGTCAACTTGCAGGGGGAGCTACAGGAAGGGACTCGGGTTATGCTGGGGAGCTATTGGTGGACTCGGGGACGGGCGCGAGCTACAACGCGCAGGGGGTGAACGAGAGGAACTACCAGTTGCCCGCGCTGGTTTTTGCCGTTATCCTGATGCGTATATATAGTATTGCTATAATTTGCCTCTTCACTGTACGATCAATTGGCGGTTGATTTTGATGATGCCTTCTAATTGCAGGAGTCTCCGCTTATTGTTTCTTTGAGTTTCAAGTGGCGGGTTCCCATCTTGGAAGTAAATTAACACCAGAGGATCCATGTTAGATATAACTGATTTTATTCCAATATTTTCAAAAAAAGAAAAGTACTCACCAACATTTAAACTATTGTTCTGATTTCAGAAAATTGTGACAAAAATCAATTGAGAATTTTGCGTGACAATATGGGAGTATTGTAGACGTTTTGGGAGTTGAATTTGAAGGAGAAAAAGGTGCGTGAGTCGAGAGAGTTAGATTAAGTGAAACAATCAAAAGTAAGGATGCGTTTGTTTTGGGAAAAATGTTTTTCTGAATTGATTTTCCGCACTTTCACCCATTTGGTTTGCGAAAAATGGCTAAACATCTGAAAACACTTTCTGGTCAATAAAAATATTCACCTATAAATTTAGAAAAGTGAATTCCTAAATCTAAAGAGGTGAAAATAGTTTTAAAATTGCTCATCTCGAATTTTTAATTTTGATTTTATATTCTTCGTTTTATTTTTTTCCTTCTTTTTCTTTTTATTCCTCCCTCAATTGATCGTCGAACCTCAACGACAGTTGGCGACCTACCACATGCACTAGTCGACAAGGCTTCACCTCGCCAAATCCTACCAAGTTCGAGCTCACCCAAGGCCAACACCGGCCAAGCCTTGAGCTTGCCTATGGCTATTGCCTGCCAGTCGCAGCGGAGGAACGAGGAAAAAGAAAATAAAAAAAAAGAAAATTAAAAATTCAATTTAAAAAAAAAATAAAAAGAAAAAAAGAAAATAATTAAAAATTCAATTTTTAAATGAAAATATATTTAAAAGTTCAGTTTTTTTTGTTTAAGATAAATGCATGAGATTGAAATCATTTTCCAATAAGATCCAAACATAGAAAAACGTTTTCAATCATATGTCACGCAATAAAGAAAAACTAGCCGTATTCTTGGAAAATGCTTTCTTATTGAATTTTCCATAAAAACAAACATAACTTAAAAACCATTTCAAATAGAGACTCAGTTTATTGAAAAATTAACCCACGAGGAGTGCTAGCATAACGGTATGGCCGTGCGACACTAGAGGATAATCACAAACTTTTCCTTTTTCGAGTGCAAGCGTGTGGGAAATTACCAAACAGAACACAGATCTTTCTCTCTCTTATAGAAAATGTGTGGCTAAGGATTGACCGTCTCTTCTCCAAGCTAACAGTACCATTAATCAATCATTTTCCTATCGTCAAACTTGTAGAAATTTTCTAATTTTGTTCCTTGGGCTCAAGTCCCGACTAATTAAAAATGACAAATCTGTCGATGACGGCCTAGTACGAAACGCAAAGATCAGTTCCACCATGAGCAATCAATTGGGCAAAAAGTATGGATGATGTGCGGTTTCCGCTGCAAACCACGTGCGCAATAATTTTGACTATAATTGAGCAAAATATTTGATAACTTCTCAAGCTTTCGGTCTAAGTAGCATCGACATCGATATGGATATGTGCTCACAACACGACACGCCAACATGTCGTTTCTTAAAAAATAGAGAATTTCGACATATTGGGATACGTTATATATTATATATAAATAATAAATTATTATTTTTCTGCAAATTAATCTGATTCAAATTCACAAATAAATAAATAATAATAAATCATATAATAAATTTAAACTAAAAATATTAATTCATAATTTATTAATATCCTTAATTATTTCAATTTGACAAATTCAACTTTATTTCAATAAATCCATAAAACTTGAAAAGAAAAAAAAAATTCATATTCTAGACTTACGTGTTAGACGTGTCGAAAGAGAAAAGAAAAAACTGGAGAGTAAATTGGGGAAAATTGTCCAAAAAGTCCTAAACCTATTGCAGTTTTGCCAAATCAGTCCTAAACCTTTTAATTTTGCCAATTGAGTCCTAAACATTTTCCATTTTTGTCGATTCAGTCCATCCGGCCAATTTTGGCTGGAAAATGCTGACGTGGACGCCGGCAGTGCCACGTAGGACTGCCGGTGCTGACGTGGAAATTTTTTAATAATATTTTAATAATTTTAAAAAAAATTGAATTTTTTTAAATTTTTATTTTCTGTTTTTACCTTCTTTTTGTATTTTTTTTTTTCTTTTTGGCTTTTTCCGGTGGCCGGCCACCGGCCACAGCCGGCCGGCTGGCCTCACCCCCGCCACGGCGAGGCCCGGCCTAGCGACGGCGACACCAGGCGAGGCTGCCCTGGCCCCGGCGAGGGCCGGCCTCGCCAGATCTGGCAAGGGGAGCCCTCACTGGGGGTCGCCCTCGCCCAGGCGAGCGTCGACCTCGCCCTAGCCGGGCGGGCGACGGCTGGCCACAGGCCACAAGCCGACGCCAAGCCGGCTAGGGGCGAGGGCCACAAGCCCTCGCCGCTCTCGCGTTCCTCCTCCCTCCCGCGTCGCCGCGACCTACAAGTTCTCGATCGATATCCATCGATCGACCGATCGATCGAGAGCGGGGCGAGAGGAGGGTGACGACCAGATCCGGTGAGGCCGGCCCTCGTCCCTAGCCGGTCGGGCGTTGGCCCGTGGCCAACCGTCGCCCGCCCGGCCAGGGGTGAGGCCGACACTCGCCCGGGCGGGGACCCCCGGCGAGGGCTCCCCTCGCCGGGGCCGGGCGGCCTCGCCCGGCATCACCGTCGCTCGGCCGGGCCTCGCCTGTGGCGGGCGAGGCCAGCCCGGCCGCCTATGGCCGGTGGCCCGCCTTTGGAAAAAGCCAAAAAGAAAAAAAAATACAAAAAGAAGGTAAAAACAGAAAATAAAAATTCAAAAAAATCAATTTTTTTAAAATATTAAAATATTATTAAAAATCGTCCACGTCAGCACCGGTAGTCCTACGTGGCACCGCCGGCGTCCACGTCAGCATTTTCTGGCCAAAATTGGCCAGATGGACTGAATCGGTAAAAAGTGAATAGGTTTATGACTCAATTGGCAAAGTTAAAAGGTTTAGGACTGATTTGGCAAAACTGCAATAGGTTTATGACTTTTTGGACAATTTTCCTGAGTAAATTGTGTATCATGGAAAGTAAGAGTCAAAAGAGACAAGAAGAAAATATTGAGTTTTTCTTCTTTCCTAATTTGTTATTTTTATTATTGATTTTAATTTTTTTTCACATATATATTTTGACCATTCATATATTGAAAATTTTTAAAATTAACCTTGCATGTCGGAATCGTATGTAGAAAGCTCGCATGTCGAAATTCCGACTCAAGTGTCGAAGAGTGTCGAAAAAGTGACCAGGTATCGGATTTTCCAACACGTGTTGACTAAGTGTTATAAAGTGTCCAAGAGTGTCGGAGAGTGTTGGATACATATCAAAGTATCCGACACAACATGAAGACTCTCGAAGAGTATCGGTGCTTTCTAACTTTTGATCAACATCAACAGGCGTGTCAACAAAGGTGAGGGGTTCGAAACCTAGTGGAGGCATTTGGTGTCTTACGTGGGATGTCGGGGTGGTGGATCCTCTGCTAGCGTCCCCCCGGGTTTACCTCGCCGGCTGCCGAGTGTACGGGGTTCCCGGGTCATAAAAAAAAAAAAGGCGTGTCAAGATACAGTAAGTAAAACCTATAAAAGTTAGAAATTATACCGAGCCCAATTTGGATTTGGATCGGGTATGGGCCGTCATAATGAGCCGAGCCGAACTAGCCGTCATTTGATATATGTTGGGGGAACGTTTTCTTTTAGTTATCTTTCTTTATTCCAAATTGGACTAGACCAGAGGCGTTAAAAATTAAAAATGAGAACCGAACGCAATTGGACCGAAAAATTTTCTCCTCTTTAAACTCATTGACTCGCACCGACATTTCAATCAAAATAAATAATTATAACCGGGATTTTGTCAATGAGTGTCTTGAAGACACTAGTTAAGCAATGAATTAGGGAAATTTTACAATTTTTAGTGTACTGAATGCTTTTTGTTTTGTACAATTAATACCTTGAAAATTAATTTGTTTCAAATAAAGTATATTTAAAATACTTAAAATACCTAGCCAAACGATTTTCTAGAGGACATAGTTTTTAATGAGCTTGGGGCAAGAGGCGAAGCAATGCATGGGCTCACTGGAATTTTTGAACATTTTATGCATTGCTGAGGTCAAACATGGGTCATGCGGTACGTAATCCACGAAAGAAGATATTCTATTATAAGAAGAAAAGTACTTAAAATTTCACCTCTTCAGTCATTTGCATTCTTCAGGGGAAAGTTTATTTGACTAACCTAGGAGTTTAGTCCCGGATAACTTTCTTGGGAAAGTCTACCGTAAGTCAAAATTAGGATCCATATCGGGATTCATATTTAGCACTTTTATATATATATATTGTTGCCTTTGAAGAATTGATAATTTTATGGATCGGCTTGTCAAGTTAGTGAGAAAATTTGAGAGTCGAATTATGAACTAGAGCATGAAGATGGTGGTGAAAGTGTGGTGCAAACCATCCACAATTCATGAAAGGCTTTGGTTTTTGCTTAAATATAAATGCACGCGTCTCAATCCCTATCTCCTCCACCACTGGTGACCTTCCCTGTTGAAAATATGTCTCGAGTTTGAGCATGTTGAATAAATACGGTCCAAGATAAATCGAGTAATTTTGGAGAACGCCTTTTGACTTTGTTTGTTCGTTCATTAATTACTATGCACATGCCTTGTTCAAGAATGAAGAATGTAATGGGTGAAAGAAAGAGGAAAGAAAGGTTCATATGTCCATTTGTCTTCTCTCCTTTAATGGATGCACATGCATGGACGGTGGGCTTGTTTTGTCTTTTCTTTCTTATGAAGAGTGACTCCCTCAAGCCAAGTCAAAAAGAGGAAACCGCGTGAAGCCTATCTTAACAGATGCAACATTGAGATGGATTCTCTACAGAAGGCAAAGGAGCGAAGGAGAAGAGAGGCGCCAAGTTTCGGAGGCCAAGAGAGAGCTCTGAGACGGTAGAAGAGTGCAGAGAGTTCTCTTGGGTGAGGAATTTTCTCGTTATAAATTATACTCGAGTGTTTAAATCAGTTAAATTCTTGTGAGTAGAATTTGTTTAATTCATTGAGTGAGGTTTCACTAGAAATTATTATGGACTAAACACTGTCTGAGTTATTTGGATGTAATCTGAGACTCGAAAACACTGAGAGTGTGTTTGAATGCTCGAGTGATTATAATCTTCGGTGTATCGCTTGTTTTTATAGTGGAATTCCATACTGCTCTCCCATGAACATAGGTTCCGATATTCGGACCGAACAACGTAAATCAAATATCCAATTTCATTTCCTTCATTCCGACTATTTTATCCTGGTCCATATTCTGCAACACTCCCTCCGCCCGCCCGACTTCATGCGCAGTGACCTCAACGAGATCATCCGCTTCGGCAGCAAGTTCCGGATCGGCTTCGACTACTCCTTCCCCGTGCTGTCAAGACCGCCTACCGCTCTAAGCAAGGCAACCTCTATGGAGATCCTCCTCCTCTTCGGCACCCACCACCACCTCAAGCACACCAACTATATCCAGCCCGCCTCCACCACCGCACTCACAAGAGCATTCTGCAGGACTCGCTGCAGCAACGTCGCTCCGTTTACCACTGCGTCACCAGGTTCAATATACTTCCATGTTGCATATGCCCGCTCTTCGTATCAAAATGAGATTTTCATTTTTCAGTCTTTTCCTTTGGGACGATCTCTTCTCCTTCTTTAGTTAGATGTATGTCCGCTATTGTCTGATAATATATTTGCAGGCATCGATGGACGGATCGATACGGAGCTCATCTGGGGACAAGAACTGCTGGAATGAGTCGCAGAACAAGAACGGAAGGCAAGTAATTAGCTATCAATCCCCTGCTTTCTTTCGTAATTTTCTTTTTTGATTTAGCTGAACAAGTCCTCTTTTGAAACGAGTTGTTATGGACTGTCTTTGATTTGGCTATTGATTTGGAACGACTGTAGCGATGGAATCTCACCGAGATGCAGTGTATCTAAGGTGAGTTGTTACCTACGTAAGCAGCTCCTGCCGCTCATATATTTATTTGTCTATTTTACTTTTTCGGTTTTTGATATTTCATTTTGAAGAATATCTTGTAACATGCAGAAGTTACATAAATAAAAGGAATAAAACCCCACTCTATAAGTACTTTCATTTTCTCGAGTGTTAAGAAAATACGAATTAAATTTTATCAGCGTACGAAATTTTCCTTTTTCGCAAATATTTTATCATAATTTAATAATGTGTGGAGGGGCTTCTAACGATGAGGAAGCCGTTCATTAGCTGCTCAGGTCTGGGGACCCCCATCCTTATTTTCCATCCATCGTCAATGTTAAATGGGTCAAACGAACCATTGATGATTAACCCTGGTTGGATTTCAATATTTTTCACCCAATCCTTCAATTTTCTAACAACTCATTGACAACTCAGCTCTAAATATATGAGTAAAAAAATGACTCATTTTGATATCTCTAGTCGATACACATATAAGTTAAATACTTATATCTAACCATTTCATGAAGCATATAGGGTGTTTAACGAGCTTCTAGACAGCTCAACATTTATAGCCGTGCATTTGGATTCTTGGATGATAAAAAAGAGCATGTTTCAATAAGCATAATTTGTTTCGACTTAAAATCTTCAATCAAGTTTAAAAAAAAAAAAAATCACTTAATTTGCTAAGTAAGAAAGTTGCTACTTAACGTGATAAGAAAAATGAAAATGGCTACTTGATTCATTCCGCATAATTTACATTTATATAAGAATTAAAATCTTGCCTATGCATTGCTATAAAAAAGGATAAAACCTTCAAATAATCTTCATATATTCGTATTTGGACAAATAAAAATATTATACTATTCAATAGAATCAATGTTCAGTATCCGCTACGTTATCAAATAATGTTTTCATCACCTAAAGTGCAATCTTGGATTTCATCTATTTACTTTAGTTTTACAAGCAGATCCCCGACTCCGGACGAGTTCTCGAAGTAGGGCTTTTGACTCGAGGAGCAATCTCAATCATCAAATCCAGGAGAGAATACAAGATCCACGTCTGGAAAAAGTGCAGCGTGCATTCAAGGGTCATCTTCCTCAAATTGGCTTCGCACTGGTTTTCTCTGCGGCCGGTATTTTGGAACATGAGAGGAAACCGTCTAACAACTGTCTACAAACAAATCACCATCTATTTTGACAGATACGATAGACAAGCCTAAATTTTGAAAAGTTGTCACATGATCTGTAGATCATATTATCTTGATTATCAACTATGTTTGCTCCATTGAAGGGTCCACATGATTAGCAGTTGAGAGAGATTCGTTTTGTAAATCAAATAATATTCTTGCCGTAAATCTTGAATCCTTCTAAGTGCACAATTGACCTATGGTTTAAATTGCTCATGTCGTGCATGTCTAAAAGTTTAACTTGCACTAGACGTACCTGCATCTACTACTTTCAACAATGACACGTAGAGTTCGATATGGAGAACACAGGAATGGGAATGATAGTGATGTAAATTAAGCCTATAAGACAGCATAAATAAATGGAATTGATTGTCAAACATATTTCGCTTATTTGAACATCATTTGTTGTTTATCAGATATCTTTACTATAAATTCCATTTTCTTCTCACCAATTACCGGCCTCATTTATTTCAAGGAAACGAACTTTACTGAAAAGTAATTTTAGATGAAGTTATTTTGAAGAAAAAATTTATTATACTTGTGTTTGGTTGTGTCTTTTTTATATTATTATTATAGGAAAATTATGAAACACACATCCGAGGAAAAAAAAATCAAACACCATCCTAAGATTTGAGATCATCCTAAGACTTGAGTTCAGGCGCAAGATCTCAAGTCTGGTTGCGAAGGGGGCAAGGTCCAAGCATCGGAGATCTAAATCCAGCAACCGGCTTCCGAGGGTTGGCTATGGAGGAATCTAGGTCCGACCATCAGACACATTTGGATCCAATCATTAATGACGGTCTTACAATTGTGAAAATCAAGTAGTATCTGAAAAAAAAAAAATTATGAAATTTTTCTGAATTTAAGCACAGGCTTCCTTCTTCTGATTATAAATGTTTTTGATCCACTCATTTTTCTAAATTAATCAATCCACTAAAAATAAAGATATAATTATTATTTTTATTACCAACACACGCCAAGGGTGTCGACCCCGCCTATTAAAAAAGTGCAAACCATAATTTGACCGTCTGCTCGAGTCATGTGGGGATTATTCACCGATGTCTAACCCCACCCCACCTCCCCCTCCCCGCACCCTCGTGAGCTGGCCGCGTGATCTGCGGTCGCTGGGCGAATAAAATCAATCAGTTCGCTGTTCCTGGTGCTTTTCATCTCGGAGGCCTCCAGAATCGACAATTTCCCTTGCCTGAAGAAAAATTAGTTGAGTGTCACAAAGCACAAAAAAAGAGCAGAACTAAAGGAATGAACCTAGCTTAATATTATCAATTCCACTCTCAGCAACTGTTATGGCCTGAATCTGCATACCATGCACGAAACACAGCAGCAAAGGAATGAGCGTAGCTAATTCCTATCAATAACAAACAAGTCCTACTTCATTAAGAGAATGTGGCTACAAGGCGAACTAAAAACGTAAAGTGACGGACAAAAAGGGTCAAATTCTCACTAATTATGTCAGTATTGCTTTCAGCGGTTGATCATGTTTCCCAGAAGCATAAAAAACATGCCATAAGTTTTAGATGTTGTTAGAATTTTAAAGAAGCAAAATGAAAAAATACAACTATTTCTAATCGGATATGATCAGGCGGTGCCAAGGTCTCCTTTTGTCATCCTTTCTGATTTTTCGTGTCCTAAAATGGATGTGCCCTTACATGATCAAACCCTCCCCCTCACACTTTATGCTGGAATGCTGGACTCGCCCTTACTGGACTGGACTCGCTCTTGTCAACCAATGATAATAAAGGTGTCTGAGGACTGAAAAGACAACCAAGCCGGGCGATTTCCCCCTAGCAATAGTAGCACTTGTTCCTTCATCCATTCTCTCTCCCATTTCGCCCTGAAAAGACAACCAAGCCGGGGGATTTCCCCCAAGCAATAGTAGCACTTGTTCCTTCATCCATTCTCTCTCCCATTTCGCCCTGAAAAGACAACCAAGCCGGGGCATTTCCCCCCAGCAATAGTAGCACTTGTTCCTTCATCTATTCTCTCTCCCATTTCGCCCTGAAAAGACAACCAAGCCGGGGGATTTCCCCCCAGCAATAGTAGCAATTGTTCCTTCATCCATTCTCTCTCCCATTTCGCCCTGAAAAGACAACCAAGCCGGGCGACCCCCAGCAATAGTAGCAAATGTTCCTTCATCCATTCTCTCTCCCATTTCGCCCTGAAAAGACAACCAAGCCGGGCGATTTGCCCCCTTCATCCATTCTCTCTCCCATTTCGCAAAAGACAACCAGTAGTAATTGTTCCTTCATCCATTCTCTCTTTCGCATTTCGCCATCCATTCTCTCCCATTTCGCCCCGCCCCTCATTTCCGCCTCCTATTTCATCCCCACAGTGCAAACACTACCGATCAAAACACAAAGAAGAGAAGAGACAGATGGGTTCGATAGATATGATCCCAAAGCCGCACGCAGTGTGTATCCCCTTCCCGGCACAGGGCCACATCAACCCCATGCTCAACCTCGCCAAGCTCCTCCACCACCGGGGCTTCCACGTCACCTTCGTCATCGCCGAGGACAACCACAACAGCATCCTAAAGTCTCGCGGCCCCTCCTCCCTCGAAGGCCTCCCGTCTTTCCGGTTCCACACCACCCTGAACGACCTCCAGCCCTACCACTTCCAGTCCCTGCTCAATAAGCTCAATGAGGAGAGTACGACATCTGGTTCCCCGCCGGTGAGCTGCGTTGTGTCGGACGGCATGATGAGCTTCACGCTTGACGCTGCTGTGAAGCTCGGCGTGCCGGGGGTGCTCTTCTGGACAACAAGCGCGTGCGGCTTCATGGGCTACGTGCAATATGGAAATCTTATTGACAAGAATCTTACTCCACCCAAAGGTAGGCGTTACTACAAAGTTGTCTGATTTGGTTCATTTAAGCAATCCCACTTAGCAGATTTACGGCTAATGATTTTTTTCATTTCTCTTTTGTGGGTGCGGTTTGCTATTTATATTGTTTTGTTTTGTTTGTTCCTGATTTGCATCGTTTTCTCAATTTGCAGATGCAAGCTACATGACAAATGGGTCCCTGGACACCATCGTCGACTGGATTCCCGGGATGAGAAACATCCGCATGAGAGACTTACCAAGCTTCATCCATTCCCCAAGCCTGAACGACAAGATGATGGTCGCATCATTATTGGAGGATACTAAGAGAGCGAAGAGAGCCTCAGCCATTGTTTTCAATACGTTCGATGGACTAGAGCACAAGGTCCTCGACGCTCTCAAGGCCCGGTTCCCCCCCATCTACACCCTTGGCCCCCTTCATCTCCTTACAGAGCAACTATCCGATAATGACACCAGGCCGTTTAGGTCCAACCTGTGGAAGGAAGAGCCGGGTTGCATCGAGTGGCTCGACTTGAAACCACCCGGCTCGGTCGTGTATGTGAACTTTGGGAGCACCACAGTGATGTCGCCAGCGCAGCTGGTGGAGTTCGCATGGGGGCTCGCGAACAGCGGCCAGGCGTTCCTGTGGGTCATCAGGCCGAACTCGGTCGTTGGCGACACGGCAATCCTGCCTCCGGATTTCTCGGACGCAAAGAGGGAGCGGAGCCTGCGGGTGAGCTGGTGCCCCCAGGAGCAGGTGCTGAGCCACCCGGCGGTCGGCGGGTTCCTCACCCACAGCGGGTGGAACTCGATGATCGAGAGCATCGCAGCCGGCGTGCCAGTACTGTGCTGGCCGTTCTTCGCAGAGCAGCCGACGAACTGCCGGTACAGCTGTAAGGAGTGGGGGATCGGGATTGAGATCGACGGTGACGTGAAGAGGGACGAGGTGGCGAAGCAGGTGAGGGAGCTGATGAAAGGGGAAAGAGGGAAGGAGATGAAGAGAAAGGCGATGGAGTGGAAGAAGATGGCCCGACAGGCCACGAGTTCTTCGGGTTCGTCCTTCTTGAACCTGGAGGAGGTGATAAAAAAGGTGTTGCTGTTGCCCAGAAGTGACTATGTTGCTGTTTCCAGGAGATTAAATTTGTTCGGATATTGGTCTGCGATTGCGGAATGTGTCAGAAGAATTCTTTAGACGGTCCTCTTGTCTGGATCCTATCTAGGCCCGTATCAGCTTCGGCCTTGTCACTTAGAATTTTTTTAATTTATTTCTGTTCAGTCGGCATGCATGCGAAACATTTGGCTGCAATAGTACATTCTACTCTTCTCATTATTAATTTATACTAAAATTTAATATTAGACTTGATATTTTAAGTGTTGTCCTATACTTGTTTTTCTCCCTACTTTCACCACTCTACATTCACGTTGATTTCTTCATGTAGCAATGCTAACACGACGAAGCAAAGGTGGCTGGTGATAGCATCGGATGAAACTCTCGCAACCTTTCTCGATAACAAAAATAACAATGTTCTTCTTTTTCTTTTTCTTTTTTTTTTTAACATCTAGACCTGAACATGAGTTCGTCCATGAAGAGTGCACCAGTCCGCCTAGGCCCGCCCACCAGTCATGCAATGGTCTAATGTTGTAATACTACTCTGAGTAATGACTTGGAGACTTGGAGATGATTATCTTTAGCTGCTTGGAGTGGACAGGCTCTGTCAGGAACACTTGGGCTTTTGTGGTTATCTATACATACACGGAGGATTTCTCGGTTATTGCCATTAACGACTCTGCAAATCATCGTGATGAGGGTGGTCAGAGGAGTAACGGCAGCTCGAGTCGCAGGGACGAGGAGGGTTTGCGGATCACGGCGGTCCACCCTGATGTTGTTGACACTCTACGATCGCCTAATTTCAGTTTGGCTCACTAAAACTTCATATGCACACATCTCCTTTATCCAATATCGGAATCTCACGATTCTCCCCGCAACAGAACCTAACTTGTAATCTCCGGATCTAAGAAACGTGCTAAGCTAGGATTTTGAACATCATGATTCCTGAAACCATACAAAGGGTCTTCTTTAACCGACACTACCCAACGAACTCCAATCGAGTGCGGACTGAGTCAGTCAGCGTTAGCATTGACGAATCACCCTCAGCTCAATTTGAATTCATTCTCATTACCGAAGTCCTAATTCGGCTCCAAAGATTGTCCTATTACAACCCCGCATTTTCTTTCTTTCTCCTATTTCATCCTTGCAAACCAATTCGACTTCTTGGTCGCTTCGAATATGATCAAAGGTGATTCTTGATCATTCAACAAGTTCATAGTCTCTATTATCAAATATTTGCATCTAGCCAGCAAAACTATAGAGCTTCTAATAACATCAAAAAATGAGACAATTTGGATTCAAAGACTCGATATCGCACATCCGATCATTGAGTATCAAAGATTGGGTATCCGTGTATAGTGCTCGACAAATCCCATCAGTTATGGTGTCCAATCGATCATTACAAGTAAGAGTCCATCTACGTTTCATACCATGTCCTCTAGTGCGTTTATAGGCTTAAAGGGAATGGTATAGAAACAATCTTTAATGCACACATTAGGGTCAACCTCAACTTTTCCTGATTTTCGTTCAAAAAAAGAAAAAAATGTTGGTAGAATAGATTATTACAGTCCGATTCATACGGGAGAAAAACTTTGCTAAATTGATATGTGTGAAGTCAATTTTACTAAATAGGACGATATATATTTTCAATATGACAATGCAATAAATCCATCATTCATAGGACTAACCCAATAGGACTAACCCAAGATGTCACATTACGTAAAAGGATACGCCAGGGAGCAGATTTGGATTTCAACTTGCAAAGAGGAGTTTATGTATTTAAGCATCTAAGGCTTAGACAAACACAAACGGTGCTACAGATCCACCTGACACCTCGACCCCAATGTCGAATGAATCGGGAGGAAAAGGCCCGTGGCTGAGGCCGAACGACTTGATGTGGTCCTTGAGCGACCTCTTGTGCTTGAAGACGGAGCCGCAGACACAGAGCCAGCGCTGGCCGCAATTTTCTCATGGGTCCTCCAGTCACCCTTGATGGCGAGGGGCTTGCCGCACTTGCTGCATGCGAAGGGCTTCGAACCGTGCTTCCGCTAGTAGTGTGTCTGCAGGGTCCGAAAGTCCTTGAGCGGCTTGGCCCTTCGGTGGTCTTTGTGGCCAATAAGCACGTATGCGTTCATGGGCTTCGTGCAGTTACAAGGATCTTGCTCCACTCAAAGGTATGCATTACTAAATAACTTGTCTGATTTAGGTTATCTCACTTAGCATGCCAACCGAGCAAAAAATTTTTTACAGCTAAAGATTTTTCTTTTTCTTTTTTTTTTTTTTTCGGTTTGGTTTGTCATTATATTCTTCAGTTTTGTTTGTTCCTGATTTATATGATCAGTGTGTATACAAGTACAACAATGTCATTACTAAATAACTATCTGATTTAGGAGCTCACGAAATCATTTCCCATATCCTTCGACAATATTCTAATGCTTTCCCTAATCTAAGTCTAAGAAATGAATTGACAACACAAATAATGCCGTCTGACACCATAAACATCGAACCGAGCAGTAAGAACAGCGGAGACCTTGATGACGTGCTTCTAAATTTCCAGAGAATCTGATCCTTTATGAGGATGATGGTGTGTATGGTCACCCGATTCACTTGATCGACTCTCAATTTGCAGATGCGAGCTACCTGACAAGCGGGTACTTGGACACCGTCGTCAACTGGATACCCGGGATGAGAAACATCCGCTTGAGAGACTTGCCGAGCTTCAGGCGAACCACTGACCCGGACGACCAGATGCTCAACTTCTACTTGGCCAAGTTTGCGAGAGTGAAGAGAGCCTCCGCCTGGGTCTTCAATATGCTTCAATACGTTTGAGTGGTTAGAGCACGAGAGCACGAGGTCCTTGACTCATGGCCATGATCCCTCCCATCTACACCATCGGCCCCATTCATCTACTTGTGGAGCAACCATCCGAAGATGACACCAGGCCGACCAGGTCCAACCTGTGGAAGGAAGAGCCTCGTTGCATCGAGTGGCTCAACTCGAAACAACCCGGCTTGGTCATGTACGTGAAAGGAGCATCACGGTGATGTCGCCGGCACAGCTGATGGAGTTCGCATGGGGGGCTCGCGAACAGTGGCCAAGTGTTCATGTGGGTCATTAGGCTTGACTTGGTTATCAGCGACACGGCGATCCTGCCACCGGATTTCTTGGCCGCAACGAGGGAGCAAAGCCTGCTGGCGAGCTAGTGCCCCCAGGAGCGGGTGCTAAGCCACCTGGCAGTCGGCAGGTTGCTGACCCACAGCGAGTGGAACTCCACAATGGAGAGCATCGCAACTAGCGTGCCGGTGGCATGCCGGCCGTTCTTCGAGGACCAATAGACGAACTGCCGGTATAGCTGTAAGGAGTGGGGTATCAGGATGGAGATCGACAACGACGTGAAGAGGGACGAGGTGGAGAGGCAGGTGAGGGAGCTGATGGAGGGGGAGAGAGGGAAGGAGATGAAGGGGAAGGCGACGGAGTGGAATGAGATGGCCCGAGAGGCCATGCGCCCTTCCGGATCTTCGTCCTTGAACCTGGAGGAGGTGATCGACAAGGTGCTGCTGTCGCCCAGAAGAGATTAAGCTTGTTAGGACATCGTTTTGCGAATAGGGAAAGAATTCAAACAATTCCATAGACAGTCCTCTTGTCTTGTCTAGATCCTAGCTAGGCCCATATTAACTATTAGAAATTAAACCAAATTCATTGGTACCAATAACTGTTTGGCACCCACATTGAAGAAGAGTTATAATTGTAGCGTTATCTTTATTGAGTTTGTTCTTCATTATCTTTAATGTGTCTGTTCGTATTTTTAGGTGTGGTGATTGTTTTAGATATAGTGATTGTTTACAAAGATAAGATGAGATATGATGATTGTTGTTAGTTTTTAGATCTTATCCGAAACAGTACATTTATCTAATAGAGTAAAGGTCATGTAACAAGTCTATAAATAGGAGTCTTGTGATTTTTTTTTGTTAAAGTGAAATAAATCCACAAGCCTATCTATCTTATTCTCTTCTGTGTGTGAGTTGTAAGCGTCTCACCTTTAAATTACTTCCATCAAATTGGTATCAAAGCTTACAATTTGTGATCATGGCATTAACAAACAATCACTTTCCTCTTCAATACCCATGTCTTACCAAAGAAAATTATGGTAACTGGGCCATTAGAATGAAAGCTCTACTCAGCACCTACGGTGTATGAAAACTTCGCATCATTGGCTATGATGAGGCAGAGGATGAAGTACCTTGAACCAGAACCAAAGGAATGTCTTGGAAAAGGTTCGTTGGAAAGATCAATATGCCTTGTAATCATCTATCAAGCTTTAGATGATTTCATGTTCGAAAAGGTGACAAACGCCACCATTGCTAAGGAGGTATGGGAAATTCTCCACAACACATATCAAGAATATAGAAGTTCAAAGATTCACCTTCAAACTATGAGAGGTGAATTCAAGGTAATTCATATGAAAGAATCTAAATCGATTACTGATTATTTCACAAGAATTTTGATGATTGTCAACCAGATAAAAAGAAACGGAGGAGACGTTTCAGATGTTTATGTTGTCGAGAAAATACTTCGGTCCTTAGACAAGAAGTATGACCACATTACTGTTGCAATCAAAGAATCCAAAGACTTGGATGCAATGACGATCGATGAGCTTATGGGTTCATTACAAGCCCATGAAGAAAGGTTAAAAAGAAAAAAATATTGAACTAGTGGAAGAAAGTTCCCCAAACACGGTTGACCATCCAAGATGAGAAGGAGCAAGGAAGAGAACCCGCACAAACTCGCTGGACAAACCAAGATCGTGATCGTGGTCAAGGCCAAGGTCGCTTTCAAGGAAGAGGTCGTGAACGAAGTAGAGGAGATGTTGTTCAAAGTGACATTAGATACCCATATCAAAGAGGTGTTTGTGGAAGAAAAAAGAACACGACAAGCTAATAGTATGATAAATCTAAAATTCGATATTATCATTGTAATAAACTCAGCCATTATGCTTCTAATTGCTAGAATAAAGAGAGTAGTGGAGCAAATGAAAAGGCAAACTTAGTGAATGATGATCATCAAGTTCTATTATTGCATTCAAAGAATAAGAAAGAGGTTAGACTAATATGTGATATTTGGATACGGGTGCAACATTTACTTGTATGGGAGAAAGAGATGTTTACTGAGTTAGATGAGACAATTAAGGGGAAAGTCTCTTTCAGTGATAACTCCAAAATTCTTGTTGAATGCAAATGTACAATTCTAGCTCACTTGAAGAATGGTGCACGTTAGTTTATTACTAATGTTTATTATGTTCCAAAAATGTCAAGCAATATTTTGAGTCTGGGACAGCTTTTGGAGAAAGGTTATATGAAGGATCTTAGTCTTGTGCTAAGAAACAGGAATAATAAAATGACTACGAATGTGAAGATGTCAAAGAACAAGATGTTTATTCTCAATATAAAGAATAATATGTCTCAATGTCTAAAGGCATGCTTGGATGATCCTTCATGGTTGTGGCATTTGAAATTCGGCCATCTCAATTTTGGCAAACTCAATTTGCTTTCTCGTAAGAAGATAGTTTATGGCTTACCACATATTAATCATCCCAATCAATTATATGAAGGATGTGTTATCAGTAAGCATTCCAAAACTAGCTTTTCAAAGGAAGCTACTTATCAAATGAAGAAAGTACTCGAATTGTTTCATTATGATATGTGTGTGGCCCAATCACTTCTCACTCATATAGTAATCATCAATGTTTTGTTATTTTTATTGATGATTTTATTCAAAAAATTTGGGTATATTTTTTAAAAGAAAAAATAAAAGTGTTTGATACTTTCAAACAATTCAAAAACCTGGCCAAAAATGAGAGCAACTATTTTATCAAAACTTTGAGGACTGATCGTGGTGAAGAATTCACCTTAGTCATATTCAACAAATTCTGTGAGGATTATGGTATTGATGTTTCTTAACGGCTCTATATTCCCCTCAACAAAATGACGTAACTAAACGAAAAAAATAGAATCATTCTTGACATGTTTCGAAGTATGTTGAAGAGAAAAAATTTGGCCGAGGAGTTTTGGGCTAAAGCTATTTCACATGTGTTCTATCTTCAAAATAGATGTCCTTCATTCGGACTCAAAGACGTAACTCCACAGAAAGCATGGATCGGAAGATTACCAAGTGTTTCACATTTGAGAATTTTCGGGAGCATTGCCTATACTCATGTCCCGAACTAGAAAAAATCAAAGTTGGAAGATAAGAGCAAAAAGCTCATCTTTCTTGGGTATGATTCCTCATTCAAAGCCTATTGTTTATTTGATCCTAACACTTTGAAGGTGTATATAAGCTGAGATGTCAAGTTTGATGAAGATGGCATGTGAGAAGACAACCCAAAAGATGAAGTGTATGCCCGTGGTGATACCGATCAAATGGAGTTGAAGAATCATTCTACACCTTCTTTTCTGGTATCTTCTTCAAGTTCATCATCGCCAACCTCTTCAAATGGTGTCAATGAACCGCTAGTGCCAAGATCAAGGAGATTGTCTAACATTTATGAAGCTACCGATGAGGTTCACCTTATATATCTTCTTACAGATTGTGAACAACTCATCTATGATGATGTGGCCAAAGAAGAAAAAATGGAGAAAAGCCATGAATGAAGAAATTGAAGCCATTGAGAAGAATCAAACACGGGAGCTTGCTAATCTATCAAAGGACAAGAAATTGATTAGAGTCAAATGGGTGTACAAGGCCAAGAAGAACGAGAAAGGAGAAGTGACAAGATATAAGGCTAGATTAGTTGTGAAGGAGTGCAAGCAAAAAGCCAAAATCAATAGTGATGAAGTTTTTGCCCCTATCATCCGCATGGAAATGATTAGATTGATTATTTTTATCACTACTTAAAGTGATTGGCAAATTTATTAAATGGATGTCAAATTAACATTTTTAAATAGCACCCTTGAAGAAGATATTTATTTTGAACAACCTAAGGGGTTTGTTGTGAAAAGTCATGAAGACAAAGTGTTGAAGTTGAAGAAAGCTCTATCCGAATTTAAACAGGCACCAAGAGCATGGAATTCTAGAATCGATGCATATTTCAAAGCAAATGGATTCTCTCAATATCCATACGAGCATGCACTCTATTTAAAGCAAGAAAAAGGTGATGCTCTACTCACTTGTTTATATGTCGATAACCTCGTTTTTTACATAAAAAAATCCGACGATGATTGATGCTCTTAAGGCATTGATGGTAAAAGAATTTGAGATGACCGATAATGGTCTCATGGATTATTTCCTTGGGATCAAATGAAGCAAAGTGCTGAAGAGATTTTTATTTCCTAAAAAGGATATGCAAAAAATATCCTTGAAAAATTCAATATGAAGAATTGTACTCTAAAGGCCCTGAAGTGCCGGCTCAAACAGCTCAATAAAGATTTATTTTCTAATATTTCCACAAGGACTACATAAGCAAGGGAGGCTTTAAGTCAATCTCAGCTTGGCCTCCTTCAAGATCCATCTAGTGTCACACTTGTGGATGTGGAGAGGATTCATCGCCAAGCCTTCTTGGAACTTCACTCTCAGGAGGAGTCTTTCTTTAGACAAAAAGCTTGAATCAGATATGTCGCGACCTTCCCGAATTATTTTGAAGGTGAATTATTCGAAAGGGCTAATGGATTACTAAGTCCGAAGACTTGGCACGGACCCTCCCAAATCCTACCAATCGCAACTTGATGTTAAGAAATTAATCTATTCAAACATGCAATTATACTCAATTTGGAGCCGCTACTAACCAATTATGGTTGGTTAGAAACCCAAGTAAAGTATGGGAGAATACTTTACTTTTGCAAACCAGAGATTCAGTAGGTCCGGGGACATGGTTACGCTAGATTAGTCTAACGCCCTTTCGGTACCTTTTATTTTAATTTCAAAAATATTTTGCAGGCAATGTTAATTAATTTTAACTTAAGCTACTAACATGCAAATGGTGGTCATGCGGGTGCACAATCAATAAAATAACATTCAATAAAAATGCTAATAAAAATGCATGCCCTAAACATGATTTCTAAATTACACCTAATTTTATTATTATGCAACCTTAATCTAAACTTAAAATGCATGAGTTTTACTCTAATGACATGCGAGATGCAATTCATATGGTATGACTTAAACTTATCACTATATATATGCAATCTAATTTATATAATCCTAAATATGCATGTGCTACGTGATATGGGATGAATGACATGGTATTTCTACATGCATGCTCTTTTTATGATTTTTTTTTTTTTTAATGATGATTCATTCATTTTTTTTTATGCATATATGCAACCTATGCTAAATAATAATGATATGAAATGAGATTAATTGTGAATTAACCTATTAACTAACCAAGGAAATGATATTTAGTTTTTTTTTTTTAATGACATAATGTTTTTTATTGAAAAGAAAGTAACTTAATGGTGCAATGATCATCTTTTAGCATTTTCCTTTTTATAAAAAAAAATTAAACTATAACTCATATGGCAAGCATAACATTTTTTTTGTTCCTCTTTTGTTTTACTAAATGAAAATTGATTTAATCTAAAAATATCTAAGTGTGTTGCTTTAATATGAAATGTGTATGGACCTAAGTACCTAAGTTCTAGATATGACAATATTTTACTAATAAAAAATTCTAATTAAACCTATTATGCAAATTAATTAATATGTACCTAATATTTTTTTTGGATTCTTTTTATTGAAATTCGGATTTGAAAAAAAAACTAATTAGACCAACTAAAGTGAATGATATTCTAATTTATTTTAGGAATCAATTTAACTTAAACTATATCTTATCTTAAAAGCTATATAAAAAATCAAGACATGCCAACATTATTTAAAATTAGCCCTAACAAAAATCACCCATCTAAAAAGTATAATCTAAAAATTATAATCCTATAAATGCAATTCTAATTTACTAACCCTAAAAATACAGTCCTAATTTACTAAACCTAAATGCTCTAATGCAATATTTAGATTTTTATGTACTTTTTGATTTTTTTGATTTTTTTAATTTTTTTTTAAAGATAAGTAATAAATATTAAATCTAAGCCACCAACTAAATAAATGATTAAAATAATCGAAAAAATAATTTGTTGTCCCACAAGTCAAATTAACGATTATTATAACCTAATTATCACGACAAAGAGATCAAAATAATTAAAAATCTGATCCGAAATCTTACGGATCAAATTAATAATTATAATGATTTAATAATTAAAATTTTACCAAAAGCCCAAAAATTAATATAATTAAAAAAATAATCCGATGTCTCTCAGATTAAATTAATAATTACATTAATTACTTAACAAAATCCTAACGGATAATGTCTACAAAATGCACAAATATTAACATTGAAAAACCATACTCTAAATTAAACAATAATAACAAAATTTAAAATGAATAAAATAAATAAATAAATAAACCACCTAGGGAAATTTAGAAAAAGGGAGCAGCGGCAGTGGGTGGCGCCGGAGGAGAATGGCCGTCGTCGGAGCTCCGGCGAGGGCGGACCGGCAGGAACGGAGCGGCACCCGGGCAGCAGGGACAACCGGCGGAACAAGGGTGTCGCGGTCGGAGCTGAATCAGCGGTGGCTTCGCGGACAGGGCGTTGCAGGCAGAGGATTCAACGGGCTTCGATGAGCTGCTGGTGTTGCGATCTGCAGCAGCGGGGAGTGTTGGGGCTTCTGTGCTACGGGCTGAGACGAACGATGGCCGGATCAGTGAGTTGCAGGGAGCGTCGGTGAGCGAGATCGACGCGGCGAGCTTTGCGGTCTGCTGCAGGGGCTTCGGTTCGAAAGGGCAGCAGTCTGCTCGAGTTCAGATCTGGTGGAGGATCAGCAACGTCGTGTGCAGGGACATCGGGCTACTGGGACTGATTCGGGTTGAGGCAGAGCACCAGTGGAGAGCTCCCGGAGGTACGATGATGGTCCGGCAGAGGTGGCGTCTCACGGGTGTGTGGCGGCTTGGCGTTCAATTCCAACGTTGTGGGTCAGCAAGCAGTGCAGCAACGGCGACCGGGCAGAGGTGCTGGTGGAGTGGCGTCGGCTGAGTGGAGACAGACCACTGGGTTGCTTGGTGCGAGTTGCAGGTCGTGGGCTTCGAGTGGTCGGGCACAGCAGCGTGGCGAGCGTCGCGGGCGAGATCGGTAGAGTGCCGAGGAACAGCAGGAGTGCGGAGGTCGCTGAGCCGTGAGTCGCCGAGGTGCAGCGTCAGGCTCTGGTGGTGGTAGGCGAGCGGGGACGACGGCGTCGCTGGTGTGGAGGACGACAGCAGCGAAGGGCTTGCGGCTGAGCAGCGAAGACTTCGTGGGCGTCGATCTGCTTCGTGACGGAGTGGAGAGCGGCGGTGGCGCGGTGCGAGGCGATGCTGGCGAGGGGGCTCTGTTGCTGTGGCCGGCGAAGACAGCCCGTGAAGGAGATGAACAGCGCTTTCCCCTTTTTTATCTTTTTTCTTTTGCCTTCACGTCCCTCACCTATCTCTCTCTCACGTCACTTTCTCTCTGACTGTTCTCTCTGCTTTCACCTTTTTTCTGACTTTTCTCTTCTTCTTCTTTTTTCAATCCAGAGAAGCTCCCCTCACGTCTCCTCACTTTTCTTCTTTCTTTTCACTTTTGCATTCTCTTTTCCTTCGACGAAGACGAAGAGAACCCCCCCTAAACTGAAGATTTGCATCCTTTATTTATAGAGGAAAGACTCGAGTTTGTTTTTGTAAATGAGATATTCACTCAAACCACTTAATAAAAATGGCTGCAAAATCACATGGCTGTTGAATTTTTTGAATTCAAATTTTTTTCAAAATTTCCCTCTAATCAAAAATTATCTTCTATTTCTAAAAGCTAAATTTAAATTAGGTGTCAACAAGATAATTGAAGGAGGGAGACCGTAATAAATAGTTCTTCCACCATTATGTCAGCAAGAGACAGTTGAGAAACAGAATTCTTTCTGTGGTAGATTCTCTAAGCAACCAAATCAGTGACCCGCAGCTTGTCCAGTAGCATTTTGTGGAGTACTACCAAGACCTCCTTATGCCTCGGGTGGAACACGATACTCCTTAGGTTTCGGAGATTCAGCAGATCATCAGCTCTCAGCTTAATGATGACTAGATCACTTTTCTTGCTCGGCCGGTCACCAACTTGGAGATTCGGGACACTCTGTTCTCTCTTGCTCAAGGTAAGGCCCCAGGTCCGGATGGTTTCACGGTTGAGTTCTTCAAGGAGAATTGGGGGACGGTTGGTCAGCTGGTTACGACAGCTGTTATGGACTTCTTCACCTCGGGGAGACTCCTTAAGGAAATCAACAACACCATTTTGGTCTTGGTGCCGAAGGTGCCGAATGCGACTACTATCAACGACTTTAGGCCTATTGCGTGTTGTAATACTATTTACAAGCTAATTACAAAATTGTTGGCGAATAGGGTTGCTTCTGTGCTGAAGAATCTAGTGAGCCTGTGTCAAAGTGCTTTCATTAAGGAGCGCAGGATCAAAGATAACATCCTCTTGGCTCAGGAACTCTTTTCTAACTTTCACTTGGAGCCTTACTCACCTAAGTGTGCTATTAAAGTCGACTTTATGAAGGCCTATGATACCGTAGATTAGCGATTTCTTGAGAGTGTTCTCCTTGCTTTTCGTTTCCCCAATCGTTTGGATCAACTCATCATGACTTGTGTGCGGACTCCTCCGTTTTTTATTGCGTTGAATGGAGAGCTCCATAGCTTATTCCCTAGTGGGCGTGGCCTACGCCAGGGCGATCCCATATCTCCATATTTATTCACTCTAGTTATGGAGGTTCTTTCAGGGATTCTTAGAAGGTGTTCGCTTCAACCGGACTTCAGTTTCTTTTGGAGATGCAGGTTTGCCTCCCTCTCACACTTGTTCTTTGCAGATGATGTTTTCCTCTTTTGTGAAGGACATGTGCCGTCTGTGATGCTCCTTAAGGAGGTCTACAAACGTTCTCTGCTTGGAGTGGCCTAGTACCAAATCCGAGGAAGAGTGAGGTGTTCCTGTCAGGAGGCTCGCCTTCCTTAAGGAATCAAATCCTGCAAGTTCTTGGATTCACAGAAGGGAGCTTACCAGTTCGGTACCTGGGAGTCCTAATTATTACTTCAAGGCTAAGGAAGATAGATTGCGCTGCTCTGGTTAGGCGCATCACCTCGAGGGTGCAATCCTGGACTCATAGGTTTCTGTCTTTTGCCGGCCGTCTTTAGCTAATCAGGTCAGTTCTCCGTGCCATTCAGGCCTTCTGGGTGAGTGTCTTTATTCTTCTTGCAGCAGTGCTGGACCAGATTGAGCGTATTCTTAGACAATTCCTTTGGAGAGGTCCCGAGTTGGGAAGAGGGGGTGCTAAGGTCTCCTAGGATGATGTATGCCTTCCTAAGGCGGAGGGCGGTCTTGGCATCCGCAGATTGTATAAGTGCAACAAGGCAGCTATACTCAAACATATCTGGATCTTGTTTTCAGACAAGGAATCACTATGGTGCAAGTGGGTCCATTCCACCTTCTTAAAAAGAAAGAATTTATGGGTCGTTACGAAGCCGACTTGTTCTTGGGCTTGGAAGAAGATTCTTCAACTCATGACAGAATTTCGGCTTAGCTTCTTTTGGAGGATAGGTGATGGCCTATCAGTGTCACTCTAGTTCAATAACCGGCACCCAAAGGGCCCCTTGAACTTATATTTCTCATATTCGCTCATCTACAGGTCTGGTCTTGCTAGACAGGCCTCGGGTGGCTGACCTTTTCTCTGAAGATGGCCAAATTGTCAAGGCAGTGTTGGAGTCCTGGGGCTCGCCGCTTCCTTTCTTGTCTAGGGACCAAGATCGTTTTTGTTGGAGAGAGAGCTCGTCTAGCATGTTCTCGGTCAGCTCGGCTTGGGAGGCTTTAAGGCGGAAGAAGGCACGTGTCAATTGGCATTCTTTCATCTGGAACAATGCTATCCTACCTCAATACCAATTTCACATTTGGCTCATCACCAAGTGTAGGCTTCCTACCCAGTCTTTCCTTATGTCTTATGGTAGGATTGATGCTGATTGCTGCCCTTTTTGCAATGATATGCCTGACTCTATAGATCATCTCTTTTTTGGATGTCGCATTATAGCTAGTATTGCTTTCTTTTGGGCGGCTAGGTGTAATCTTCCTTGGAGGAACAGACCTTGGCATGAAAATCTATGTTGGGCCACAACTTTGCTTTCGGGCAAGGAGTTTTATAAGTGTGTTGACCGCTGTTTTTTTGGTGCGATGTGCCATATTATTTGGAAGAATAGGAACGGCATTCTCTTCAAGGGGGGAGCAGCTTTCTATTCCAGCCATGAAAAAGCATCTCCTTCAAGTTGTTAAAGACAAGGCAGTCACCTTCAGGAACATGGAGGACTCCATCAGGAATAGAAGGTTGCAACGCTCTTGGGATGTTGACCCCATTATCTTCTCCTCTAGGGATTAGATGTAGAGTCTTTGGCTGGTTTGGTTGCCTTTGGCTACCAGTTGTGCTTGCCACCTAGGCCTTTCTTTGTTGTTCTTGTTGTAGCCGTTTGGCTTTTCTTGCAGCTTCCTTTCACTCATTTAGAGCCTGTTCTTCATGAGTGCTAGTTTTTGAAGCTATCTCGTTTGTACAGTTTGGCTTCCCCAATATATTGCTTACTTTTACCAACAAAAAAAAAAGAATTGTACTCTAGTTAATACACCAACGGAGTGTGGAACCAAGCTTTCGAAGTTTGATAATGGCGTCGATGTTGATTCTACATATTATAGAAGATTGATTGGGAGTTTGAGATACTTGACTTGCACAAGATCGGATATTATGTGTAGTGTTGGAATTGTGAGACAATATATGGAGAAGCCGAAGTCATCTCATCTTAAAACTGCAAAGAGGATACATCGATACATCAAAGGCACTACTTCTCATCGCCTAACTCCTATGGGTCTGAATCCTTCCAAGTTAGAGCTTATTCGGGTAGTGATTATGGTAGAGATATCGATAATTGAAAGAGCACTACAAGCTTTGTATTTTTCTTGTGTGACACTGCTTTCATGTGGTCATTAAAGAAGCAACCCAGTGTCACTCTATCACATGTGAAGCTGAATATGTAGTTATATTCTCATGTGTTTGTCATGTAATATGGTTGAGAAGACTACTCAAAAATATTCTTATGAAGCAGAAGAAAGCAATTGAGATTTTTATTGATATTGTTTCTGCTATTACATTGGCGAAAAATCCATTTTTTCATGAACGGAGTAAATATATCAACATTCGATATCACTTCATTCGAGAACAGGTTAAAGAGAATGAGATTGAAATATTACATGTGAAGACAGAAGATCAAGTAGCAGATATTTTTACCAAACCTCTCAAGATCAATGCTTTTCAAAAGATCAAGAGCCTGCTTGGAATAATCGATGGAAGAGAATTTGCGTTAAGGGGGTGTGTTAGAAATTAAACTAAATTTATCGGTGCCAATAATGTTGGGTACCCGCATTGAAGAAGAGTTATAATCGCAGCATTATCTTCAATGAGTCTATTCGTCATTATCTTTAATGAGTTTGTTCGTATTTCTAGGTGTGGTTATTGTTTTTAAAAATAGTGATTGTTTCTAAAGATAAGATGAGATATGATGATTATTTTGTTAGTTTCCAGATCTTATCCGGAATGTTAGTTTCTAGATTTGATCCGGAACATTAACTTTATCTATTAGGAAGAGTAAAGGTCATATAACAAATCCATAAATAGGGAAGTTTTGTAATTATTTTTGTTAAGGTGAAATAAATCTACAAGTTTATTTATCTTCTTCTCTTCTTTGTGTTAGTTGTGAGCATTTCACCTTCAAATTACTTCCATTATTAACTTCAGTTGCATCACTTCCGGTTGTTTTCATTTATTTATGTGTAATTGGCATTCAAGTGAAACGGTCTGCTGCAATGAAGTGTTTTCCCATGTTTTTATTATTTTCTCCGTACATACATTCTTGTTGATTTCTTCATGAAGCAGCGTTGGAACGAGGAAGCGAAGGGTAGCCCGTGATAGCATTGGATCCAAACTCTCGCAACCTTTCTTGGTAACAAAAATAACACGAAATGGATGCCGGCCACGGAGCCCAACGGAGGCAATAGTCCTAGGACTCTTATGTTAATTTCCTAAAAAGATAACAATGTTTTCATTTAACATCTAGATCTGATCATGAGTTCGCCAATTACAAGTGCAACACTCTGTCAACGGCCGCCCACCAGTCATGTAATGGTCTTATGTTGTAGTAGAGCTCTCAGTTAATGGCTAGGAGCTGATTATCTTTAGGTGCTTGGAGCGGACATACTGCGTCAGGGAAGACTTTGGGCTTTTTTGGTTATCCACGTACAAAAAGAAATCCTCAGTTATTCTCATTAACGACTATGTGAGTCACCGTGACAATGGTAGTCCCCCTCCCTATTTATAGGCGAACGATACCGACTTAGACACGCAAAAATGTCTGTTCGAGTCAGAGATTTTTTTTGAAATTCTTAACCTCAACTAGAGTTGTCAAATGGGTGTACTTTTCTACACAGATTTAGTGGACTCTGGTCAATTCTTTTGTCGCCAAGTACCAGATTTTGTCGTAGGATTTTTCTTGACTTTTCTAGTGTTTTTTTTTTTTTGGTAAAAATTGACTTCTCTAGTTAAATTCTAGAAATTGGATAAATAATTTAACACAAATATTTGCATCTAGCCGACGGAACTTTGGAGCTTCTAATAACATAAAAATAATAAAAATAATAATAATAATAATAATAATAATAATAATAATAATAATAATAATAATAATAATAATAATAATAATAATAATAATAATAATAGTCAGATGAATTTAAATTCAAAAACTTGATATCTCATGATCCAATCATCGAGTATCAAAAGATATGGTATCAGTGTAAAGCGCTCGATAAATTTCATCTAGTTATGGTGTCTGATCGAATTTTTACGAATATGAAGTAACCTATTTCATGCTAATACCATGTATTATTAACGTGATGTCGATTTTATTGATCTTTTTCTTTTTTTCCAGATATGCATTGGAAATGACGACAAGGTAGACGAATGACATCACCTTCATCCACACGGACCATAATCGTCAAAGAGAATTCTGGATATGATCATATTCAATGCTAGAAAATCCAAGGCAGAGTCTTTATCGAAACAATCTTTAATGGACACATTGGGGTCAACCTCAACTTTCCTTGATTTTTGTTCTAAAAAAAGATTGGCAGCATAGACTTAAATTACAATCCAATTCATATGGGAGAAAAACTTTGCTAAATTGATCCGTGTGAAGTTAATTTCACTAAAGAGCACAATATATATTTTCACCATGACAATGCAATAATCCATAGTTCGTAGGACTCACCCAAGATGTCACACTATGTAAAAAGATACATCAGGGAGATGATCGGCTTCAAATTGCAAAGAGGAGTGAGTTTATGTATTTAAGCATCTAAGACTCAGACGAACATGAACGGTGCTACAGAACCACCCGAGACCTCGACCCCAATGTCGAACGAGTCAGGAGAAAAAGGCCCGTGGCCAGGGCCGAATGACTTGATGTGGTCCTTGAGCGACCTCTTGTGCTTGAAGTCCGAGCCGCAAACGCAGAGCCAGCGCTTGCCGCAGTTCTTCTCGTGGGTCCTCCAGTCACCCTTGACAGCGAGGGGCTTGCCGCACTTGCGGCATGCGAAGGGCTTCGATCCATGCTTCCGCTTGTAGTGTGTCTGCAAGGTCCGGAAGTCCTTGAGTGGCTTGGCCCTCGGGTGGTCTATGTGGTTCCGGCACCCCTCGGCGCAGCAGTAGCACGGTATCCCCAACATGGCCCGCGGCTGCGTGCCCTTGAGAGACTCTGGCCCTCGGCGGTACTGTGAACCGTGGCCCCACATATGCATCTACGACACGAATTCATGAGGAGAAGTAAGACGTGATTTTTGTTAAAAGATTTGGGCAAGGCATTAGATGATTTAACCCGTGTCATAAGAAAGCCCTAACACTAATTTTCATGCAGAAGCTAGGAGAAGGAAACACGACAACTCATTGAATGGGCTCAAGTTCTAGCCTCACGTCGACAGAAAAGGCACGGCGCATCCAATCCGCCGACCAGTTCGCCAACATTTGATCTCAAACACATGCGTCGAGGTTGGTTTTCATCATAGATGCGTGTTACTGCATGATGTTTAGCTAACCAATGGTCAAAAAATATGTCCACCAATCGCTTCTCAGCTTCTTCTCACCTGAAGATTGTTGTAGCGGCTGAACGTTTTGAAGCAAACATGGCATGAAAAATGGGTGAATCCAACGAGGATTTGTTCCTGAGTAGGGATCCAATATCTTTCCACACGCGCACTCCGGCTCATAATCTCTGAGGAAGAACGCGCCAATCCACCCAAATAATTAGGGAGGCCGATTTGGAGAGCCACGGTGACGTCATCCCCATCTCCTCTGCACGGACTAGCGTTAGGGTTAGCGCCTTTAGGGTTTTCATGCAAAGCCATGGCCAAGCAGCTCAGCAAAGGCAGTGGCTCGAAGGGAATTCCCATGCCATTGTTTGGAGAAACGTCGACATTTTCTGACTTCTCAGCCTCATGGCAAGTACTGGAGGATGCCATGATAGCGGAGCCGCATGAACTATAATCCGAAAGCTCCTCCATCATGCAATACACACAAAAAATGTGCCAAAAGAAAAAAGGGATGAAATCCCTGGACTGGGAAATCGTTAATAAGGGTAATTTATTGAACGCAGAATGATGACTTCTAGCGTCGATCTTACTTAGAGATTGGAGAATATAAATAGGCAGATCGGAGTAATTCGAGAGAGAGAGAGAACGAGAGAAACCGAGGTAGGTTGGCTGGAGAATAATTTGGCGTACAGCCTCAAAACGAAGAGGGTCATAAATTGCTCCTGTCAACTATCTTCCACCTGCATTCACCGGTCGAAAGGAAAACCATATTTGCCTTAATTCCTGTGGCCCCCTTGGCTCCTTGTTTTAGCAGGAGTTTAACTCCAGAGGGTTAAAGATTTCTGGCAATGTATCGAATGGTCTGGTGCGCTCTCGAGCTCATTAGTCAGACGCCCACTACCTACATTACATTGACGTTAGAGTAGAAAAAGAAGAGAGAGAGGTTTCGTGAGAGAGAGTGGAGATGATGAGTTCCTAAGTATAGGACGTGCATGGGGGACCTTTCATTTATATCTCTACCTTATATAGTCAAGTCTTGGGCCTGCTGCAATTCGAATTCGAGTCGACAGTAAGTATTCCCCCTTAGATTGTGCAGCAGTCCAATAGCTTTGAACCATTTCTGTCGTATTGAATTTATAGTAATCATTTGTCTACCTAATTCTGGAGGGTTGGAATTTTAACAAGAAAAGTTTAAAATTTACAAGAGATGCTTGTCGCGTAAGAAATTTATATCATGAAGATACAAGGCATACAACTGATCACTCAATTAAATCTATAACAAAAGGAAAATTGCAAAGTTAAAGCGCAATTATAGTAGAAGAGCTTGAATTAAAGTTCGTTAAGCAAGATGTACTCTCTAGCTCTTGAAAAAACTTCAGGGAGATTTATATAGACGTAATTAGGAATATCCCTTCAAGCAATGGCAAATTCGAACGTACCAAACTCTGGTTATTTCTACAGGAGGAGGAACAATCTCTAGACAAAACTTAAATGCTGAACTTGACTCTTGACTCTGATGAATCTAGGAATAAGTTGCATTTCATAGGACTCAATAAAGTCAACAGAAAACCTATTATCTCGATTTTTCCGGAGCAGCACTTACTATCATAGGCATAATTTCCTTTAAAAGACTCCGGATTGGGTGAAACTTGATTTATTTGAAACTAGGCACATGGGTCTTTCCAATCATATATTATTTTCTGACAAGGGTGGGGTGAGGTCACCAAGGCTAGAGGGCTCAAACAATGAAATCCTCTGGCAGGCTTCTAGAACGACAAAGGGAATAGGAATGAACCGAATTTCATACTGAACATGGGAAGAGTGCCTATGATATATATGTGAAAATTGAAATTAAATCATATAGACGCCTTTTGACATAATAATAAGCTTTGCTTTAAAACTCCAAAGTTCAGCGTGCTTATAGAACACTACAAGGATGAGTGACCATCTAGGAAAGTGTTTGCCTATATGCTAAAGAACAAAACTATGATACTTGAAATAAGACGAGTCAAAGCGAATAATATTTCGAGCGAATTAATTTAGAGATATCACAATATGGTATAAAAGCAGAACCCCCTCTAATAGGTGTGTGGTTCGGGGATGAACCACACAGAATCTAGTAGAGCGAGTATTAGTCGTCAGCCAAAGGGCTCCAGTAAGGAGCGCCTCCTAACAAGCTTTTAGGATGGTGAAAAAGGTAGAAATGCGAATTGCATGTCAAATTGGGGGGAAATCATGCCTGGAATATACATGTAAAAACTAAGATTAACTCACAAAGGCACATTTTAACCTAACAGCAAGCTTTGTTTTAAAACTTCAAAATTAAACATGCTTAAATTAGAACACTACTTAGATGAGTGACCTCTGGGAAAGTGTTTACTGTGATTCTCATAATGAAATGGGCTAGAACGGATATTACCTTGAGAGATGATCCCTCATCATTAACACTCCTCAAGAGATATTTTTTGCATCCAGGTATCTTCATGTGACATAATCCATGCATAAGTTCATAATACTTTCCATATTCCAATGTTCAAGCACCATGCATACGAGCTCCGCGTTAAGGGAGTTTAATTTAATCGTTCCGCACCAGTCTTCATCTGATCAGGAGACATATTGGAATACTCAATGTGCATCATGCTCTCTTCGTCTAGTAGTTCAAATAAATTTTCTGGCCAACCCAAGAAAGAAAAAAATTTGAATAAACTTCCACGACGATAAAATTTTTTGATTCTCTGATTTTTGAAACCTCTTCCGCAACATAGCGACAGATTGACAATATGTTGCATCCTCCATCACTCAAGTATATAATCAAATGTTCGAGAATATTTGTGTGTCTGGATAATATATATATATAGCCATCGAGTCGTTGGATAATAAATATATAGCTAGTAACAAGTCACAAGACAATTATGAATTTGCCTATCTTTTTAAATAACTTTATGCTGTCTAACTTTATGTCAAGCTACAAGGCACTTGTGAGGATGGGGGGAAAATCTCTTTTTATTACTTCTTTTTCACGCAGAGCAAGAAATTATGCGTCTTTCCACCTGCGTTTTACTTTCTTTACATTGGCGTTGTATGGTCTAATTTTCCATAATTAAATTAATCTCGTCGTGCCCTTTAAAAAGGAGAGAAAAGAGAGGAGAGAAACTGGGAAAATGGAGGAGCTGTGCATTTAGGCCTCAAAACAGTTTGCAGATAAGGGCCTTGATCTTTTTGTTCTCGAGCTATCGGCCCTCGATCAAGTTTTTAAGGGGGCCTTCGATACTATCGCTTGTTTCGGGGTATAGCCGCGTCTGCTGCTTTAAATTCATGGACATGTCTTCTGTAGCCTAATATTGGGCTATTCATCAAATTAAAATTAGACATTTTATGTAATGCCAAATGCTTCGATCCTTTAAAAACCCAGTATAAGTACATTTCGTCCAGAGTCATGTAAATCATTCTTCCTTGCTTTTCAATTCTCCCAAAGTAGCAGTAGTTAATCGACCAAGGAATTGGAAATGTAAGAAATGATTGAAGATTAAGTGTGCTCATTGATAAAATAACGAATAATAAGCTATTTTTACTACGATTGGTACAAATAATCCAAGGAATAAGATAATAGAGTGTAGAATTAAAGATACATATTCTTTTAGTCATGTGGGTAACAACAGTCTAGTCAATAGCTAATTGTAGATTATATTTAAATAAGTTTATTCTTACCAGAAAGAAACATTGGGGTGGTGGCGCAGTTGGCTAGCGCGTAGGTCTCATAGCTTCTGAGTTATCCTGAGGTCGAGAGTTCGAGCCTCTCTCACCCCATTGTTTTTGCCCTTTTGTCCCTCATCTTCTCTCTTTTCATTACTCAGTTTTGTGCATTCATGATTTTTGCATCAGCTTGACATCGGCTGTGCTTATATGATGAATTTATATCTGATGACAAATCTTTCTTTGCATCGATTATAGTCAGACGACGCAACTTCACGGCCGCAAGATGCTCCGTTGATAGAATGAAATAAGAGATACAATCTGTAGCCAATTAGCTATTAATCTTATTGCAACCAACACGTCAGGCATGGACAGTCGGAGCGATTTATCTGGTATGGACTCAAGGGTGTGTTCCTTTGCTCCCGTGTCTTCTTTCAGAAATTACTCTTGTATTTATGAATGAATCAATGAAAGATCTCGAGAAAATCACTGGGCCGAAGAACCGAGCCATATTTTGGTGCCTTTCCCAAGCGTGGAGGTCTAAACTGGCTGGTGCCCGAGTGATCCTTCTCTTAGGCTTATATCATAAGCCTGTGTTTTCATGTCGATTATGCAATCTTGACTTTTGCCTTCTGCATTATTATTATACACTCACGTTGCTCTCAGCTACCTACCTTCCTACCATCACCGCGCAAACTTTTCCCGCTTCATCTCGCCTCGTCACTTTCGCCAAAACCCGCTCTCTCTCGGTTGAAACTCCAAAGCCGTCAGACCGTAAGATCAGATGGTCGATGCCCTAGATATAGATTGATAAGAAGAGGCAAGATGGAGGTCAAAGGGTCCATCTTGCGACAATGGTAGAGGTTGAAACTTGAAAGTGGAGGCGAGAGAGATGGCGTGCCATTCGGTGTGAGACTGTCGGATCTCATCAAAAACGGGGTCCCATTTCTTCTTTAACGTCGCATGGGGTCGTTGGTCCCTCCGATCTTAACGGTGAATGTTCGCATTTATGATCAACTCGTCCGGTCGGTACATACTTTCCCTCTGGGGTAAACAATCGCTTTAGTTTTTTGTCTTTTATCTGATGATGCAGACCAAACTTCCCCGTGAATTTTTTTTCTGTCTTTTGATGATTCGACCACACACACACAAAAAATTAATGGTCGTGTTATCTAAAGGCTCGTGTAAAACACTATGCAAGCCTATAATCTAATTAACTCGACATCTTTGGAACTCATACCCTAAAAAAAATCCCTAAACTTTTAGTTTAGTCTCAATTTTACCGTAAGTTTTCTTTGTCCCATAAAAATCTCCTAACTTTAGGTTTAGTCTCATTTCTATGATAAATTTCTTTTTTATTTCATAAAAAAACCATAAACTTTTACTTGAGCCCTAAATCTGCTCCCGTTACCCATAGTTCAAAATTTCTCTTGATGACCATGAGATGGAAAACTCCCGAGCATGAGCTGTTTGAGTGTCTCGAGCCATGTGTTTCTGATTGCAAGATCTCGAAGAGAGATAGAAGGAATACTCTTTTAAGAGTAAGAGCAATCGAAGAAAACCACCCCTAATTGCTTCAGTTATTGCCCAAATTCCAAATATAATAATAAGAAGTCATTTGGGCCGACATTTATCTCCTAAAGGCATCTTCTTAATATGAAATTTTAGGAAAAAAAATTAGAGCAATAACCTTGTTCTCCAAGATCTTCAATTTCGTAATTGTATCCCAATATGTTGTCCATCTCAATAGTCCAACAATCCCTACTGATCGGTATCCTCATCAATCGTTGCCACATATTGACAACAGATCGGTGGGGATCGCCGATGTGCATCAACACCAATACCAATCTTTGAATGTCAATTCTTACTCACTTGTTGTTGTAATCACATATCGACACTCTGGTCACTTTTTGGTGCAAACAATACCGTGCAATAATGTAAAGGTGGTTTTAAATTCTATCGACTCACGAGTAATGAGTTCTGGAGAGATCTTACGAACTCCCCCCATCTTCTTCAGGCCATCAGAACATATAAAGACCAGCATCGACTGTAAGCGGGAAGTTCTCAGTCATGAGGGGGTTCGACTGTGCCTAGGACAAGGGAGTGCCCCGTTGGGAAAGTAATCGAAACTCAGCGAACGACAAGAACCCCCTTCTTTATGACTCTACCCTATCTTTTCGGGCACGGCGACTCGCATTTACTGCAAGCTCTGCCCGAAGTACCGATAGTGGGGACGGTAATTTCCCTGAAGGATCAGCTCGCCCATTGCATCATCCTTGTTTTCTCCCTCTGACGTCCATCGAAAGCCTCTGGAGCAAAACAGAGTTTTCGATGTTCTTTTTGCTTTATATTATGTCACCTGTGATGGCTCCCGGATTTTATTTTATTTTTTATCATTTTGCCGACAGTTTTCTTTTTCTTTCTATTTATATATTTTCACGAATATTATAATCAAGTCACCGTAAATTTAATTAATCTAATCAAATTGTTCTGTTTCCATAAATTTTCTAATCAAGTCCCTCTGACATTAAATCTTACCATATTCAGCTCGGATGACTTTATGTGTAATATGATACCATTTTCTAACGTCCACATCAATAAAATCTCATCCACATTATATGGTAATGTGGTCTATATCAACTAAACCTCTCAGCACGCATACGCATGGCCATCCGCATGTCCTATCTACATCACATTTGGGCATCACATTTGGCCATCCACATGTTCTATCTACATCACATTTGGGCATCGTCCTACAGCCAAGTCCTAAATCTGGTCGGATTTGCCATTGAGGGACTTTGGCTAGAGAATTCAAGAAAGTAGAAAGAGTTGATTAAATAAAGTACACACAGAGATTTCATTTTAATATATATATATATATATATATATATATATATATATATATATATATATATCAAGATACTTTTCTCAAGAATATGTGGATTTGGAATTGCAACTACAAATCGCAATAACCCAACTTTCATAACCAATCGACGGCCAAAAATGGAGGGAAAATAACCCGTCTGTCCAAGTGGGTTCGTGGTCACATGGATGGCCCTCCCTTTTAAAAAAATGGAAGTGCGCACGCGGGTATGTGATCCTGAATCAAAGTCCCGCAAATGGGCGATCCTGGTGAACTCGCCTCTCATTGCGATTTTGAAAGCACGTCACATGCCCAATTTGAGCAGCCTCGTGGGGTCACATCCGGGATCTCCACCTTCTGCAATTATTGCTCCTCCTCGTGGCATTGCGGTCATGGCCGTTCTCATGGTTCCGACGGGGACGGACAGAGGCCGCCCCACCAATGAATACGACCCTTTTTTTGGGCACAAGCTCTTTGCTCTGTTACTGTAGGACGCGGCAGACAGAGAGAGAGAGAGAGAGAGGGGATCTCCAGCTTGCATGGGGTCGGGGTCATGATTGTGGGTTTGATTTCTTGATCTTGATCGAGATTTGGTGGCTGGCGTTCGCAGGTTTCATCTCATATAGCGGGTAGGGTAACACGGCAGCAGGGAGGAGAAGATCTCCAGCTCGCCTGGTGTCGGATCATGATTGGTGTTTGGTTGCTTGATCTCGAGCCTCTGTTCTGTCGAGATTTTGGGATTTGGCGTTCGCAGGTTTCGTCTCGTATAACACCTCGGCGACGAAGTAGCTCCACGTAGTTTTTCGTTTGAACGCCAATTGATCTTCTTGTTTCTGCCCTTTGAGGGGTTTAGCGCCTTACTCGTCCTAAACAACTTCGCGAGGCTCTGATGGTGTTACGACCCTATGAAATGGAACATATTCTTTGCAAAACTATCAAACCATGAAATCATAGGCGAAATAAAAGTTTATGTTCATAGGATCGAAGTCGTGCATGTATAGACGAAGTTTGTAGATTATCAATAGGCCATCCTTTGAATATGATCCAACCAGACTTCTAATTTATAGGTTACAGTTATTCACATCAATAGAATGAAAATATAAATAATGAAAACAGCGTACGGCAGAAAAAAAACAAGAAGGAGGAATCAAATTAGGTACGAAATTCTCTTAAGAAAAATACAAGCCACAATGTGACTGAATGGAGTTTCTTTCGATCAATCATTGGTAGAGGAAAACACACCACACAAACACGCACGCGATACATATATAAATATATAGGGAAAAATAAAATGATAAAAATGACTCCTGAAATTTATCTTAATGTATAATATGGTTCATGAATTTTAATTTGCTCGATATAATCCCTAAAGTTTAGCTCAATGCGTAATGTCAATCATGACTTTTTAAATTGTTCGATATGATCCCTGAATTTTTGTATATATTCAATTTAATCTCTAAATTATATAAAAATGTTCAATATTGTCCCTAAATTTGAATTAGTGCAAGGACAACATTGAACATTTATGTATAATTAAATGACTAAATTAAATATTTACCAAAAGTCTAAGAATCACATCAAATAAATTAAAAACTTATGGACCACATTACACAATGGAAATAAATTTTGAGGGCCATTTGTGTTATTATCCCTTATATATCATATGTTATGTAATTAGAAAAGCAATCTTGACCAAAAGAAGATGCAAAGTTAGGGGTAATTTAATCCTAAGAACAAGAGCCATGGCCCATGGGTCTAAAATCAGTCCCGCTCAAGTCGCATGTGACCCGTGTGTTTCCTTTCTCGAGTGTACTTGATAAGCATGTTCCATCTGTACAATGTTCTTGCCGTTGCAATCGTTTTTTGGACATGTCGGTTTGCCTCTTTCCACCGAGAGTCGGATGACGATTTATGCAGTAGTCCTCCATCCATCCTTTTCCGTGTCCCCAAACTAGGGCCGTCGATTCGGGCCTCGTCGGCTTTCGAAGGCCAAATGAAAATGATTTCGTATGGACCAAACTAAGCTTGCTAGTGTTGCTACGTCAATTGCAATTGTCAGGACGATGGAGAAAGGACGCGAATCATTGGCCTCTTCTTGCCAAAACAAGAAAAAAAAAACAAACTCCTCCTCTCTGTCGTTCATCATGCCAATTTTTCTTACCATTTTGCCAACGAGCTGCCGGGAGGAATCTCCTTGATCCCCTCAGACCTCTTCGTCGCCCAGTGTTGAGATCTGGTTATTTTGCAAATATATCCCGTTCATCGCACGCACAGTCAGATCCTAACACGACAAGTGAAAACAGGTTTTTGGTTCACTTTATATTATTTATAGAACCGATACCATTAAGCCCTAGGGCCTCCATCACCCCATAATATCTAACTCAGTTTTGACACCATTCACTATCGCCGATGGGACTTCAATGAATCTCTTCAGCCAGGGAAGAGCATGATTGATCATAATTGAATCACATGCATTGCATGTTGTCCATTTATATATAGGAAAATATATATAAATGTATTTATTTATTTATCTCTAGAGCTTTTTTTGTCACTATTAGGCGGATGTATTAAAAAGTGGGGTAGCTTTGTTTCTTGGATTTTCTTTGGCCGTCGGTGAAAACTGGAATAGAGAGATTTTAAGAGGCATCTTGGAGTTCCGGGCATGCATTCATCAGTGCACATGTAGTTAGCTTTGCCCCCCGTGCACGATTCAGAACCACTTTTTGCAATTGCATACTCATTACTGCACATTCACTCGAATACCAAAAACAAACCCCTTTGAATAATTTAAGTAGATTTGATTATACCGATCAATAACATCTAAGGAAATTCTGCTTGAGCATTGCATCGTCCGCAATGTTAACGTGCTCCAAATCTCCCTTTGAATCACTTGTCCAATACTTTTCCCATTTTTTCACGCAATTAAATCAAATGCATATAGGCAAAGAAGAGTAGGAGGTGGTAGATTTAGCTAGACCTGTCAAAATGAGTTATATACCCATTTCTTAATCCATAATTGAAAAGCTAAGTTATTATATAAATTAGTTATATTAAATATATAGATCGTAAATGGGTCTTGAATGATAAAACCCAAAAATCATATGGATATTAAATAAGTTAATAATTTATTAAGACCAAACCTAACTCTACAATTTGATCTCACGCTTGCTTACTCATGAATTTTTATAGATTGGATAAATATAGAAGTGCTTTAATAATAAGGATCAAGTAGGGTATGCACTTTGGTTGGATATACATCATTAAATTCGTATTGCATTAAAAAAAATGGATCGATTTAGGTTGGATTATCTCCTACTTGATCCAATCCCCATCCAACCCACCTATTTTGACAGGTCTAGGAATAACAAGAAATGGAAGATTTTGCAGATTCGGAGTTATACTTATTTCAACATGAAGAATAAAGCGGAGCCCGTTTCGATCTTCGACCGACGCAAAACGAGGGTTTCACCTCGACGACTTTGGTCGCGTACGATGCCCAATCCACGGGAGGTGAGATGCGCTAAAGACGGCCACAGGCAAAATCCCCTAATTTCCTCCGGCATTAGAGTTAGTGATTGTTGATTATTATTGTTTTTTTAATTGGTACAACGAAAAAGGTGATATTCTCGATTCGATATGTCATAAAAAGCATGTGAAAAAGTGCTATCCTATTCTCGCATCATGCTGACGACCTCTTTTGCCACGAACCTTTGGTCCGTCAAAGCAAAATCGAAACTGAAAAAGGGGGGGAAAAGAATTTAAAAGAGGAAAAGAAGAAAAATTTGATGGTGAGAACATATGCTTTTAGTCCAGTTCATTTAATCGCAAGCAAATCCATTCACAGGGAAGCCTCAGTTAAAAAAAAGGAAGAAGAAGAACGATCACACAAATTACAAAAAGGAGAAAAATGGGTAAGAAGCTTTCGAAATAAATAAAGCTGGGACGGATACGGCATGCAAACAAGTATTAATTTGACACTTAAGTTCTAAAATTTTTAGCTCGTGCATTTAAATCTTAAAGTTTGTCCCCGGCCATTGTTAGCATGGATCCTCCCATTAGCAATATCTGGTTTTAGTGGATTGAAAAACCCATAATAATGGCCTTTTTAATTAATTTTTCTGGAGGTCCTGCATAATACATATGCATTTAACCCCATTCAAAAATCGACGGTCTTCCACGGACAGAACGTGCCTCTTGCATTTTGCGTGATGCGTGGAAATTGATTCAATGTCCTTGTCCAAAGAAAAATACCCGACATATAATTTCGGTATTTATGTGGCATAGATATTTGGAAGCATCATTTTGAAATCGTAACTCATACTTTTAAAATTGTCTTTTTATCGATTGACTATTGATCATCTGTCCAAGGACCACCAGGAAGTTTTATATCTTCAGCTTGATGTTGGCCTCGCGGGCCTAGCTAGACTTTTATCGCCGCTGGCTATTGCAGAAAATATGGGTGTCTGGTCTTGGACTATGGTCTTTCTTTTCTTTTCTTTTTTTAACTATTTAGGCTATAATTGCGCAAATAGTGTCTATTTATTAGCTCTTTATTGGTCCCTATTCCATAATTGGTGAAATAAAGTTGCCGGCGGATATTTCCTAGTTAAAAAATAAACAAAAAAAAAAAATTAGACATGTTAGCCGAGTCGAAACCCCCCACCGGCCTCACGTGGTATGCTGTTGACTTCCTTGATTAGCTTTAATTTTTGGGTAGCAATAGAGGTCTTCCGTTGGACTTCTTTTTTTCTAGGGTAGTAAGATCAACACTAGAGAACATTGAAATAAAAAAAAACTACGCCGCATAATAATTACATGTAAATTTTGTGTTTATGACGGACTTGACCAAGTTTCACGAATTTTTCATATGTGATTGGCTTGATCCAATTAAATTCAAAATATACAATAACATATTTGTGTGCCATTAGCATATGATTGGTTTGATTCGAGAGAAAGGATGTCCCCAACGAACACTACGTCGAAAATCATTTTATTTTATAGTAAGTGCTCTAAAAGACCTAGAACGACCTTTTAGTGAAATTAGTCCATAAAACACTCTGGAAAGATTAAGATCCACTTAGGATTCAAGACCAAGAAGATGGAAAGGTCAAATGGAAGATGGAGACCCACTTTGGATTCGTGATTTCATGCTCAAGATATAGATTTGTTGCTCTAATTAAATGGTATATGACCTGCCCATTAAAGATTAAAAAAGAAATCATTTTATAATCCGCATACCACGGTCTCGTAAGTGGGCTAACAAATCATCCCCTCCTTTGCCTAGCTGTCCCATTACATCGTAAATCTAGAAGCGTAACGTGGTCAGAGACTATCTTAACTTTGAAATATTTTGAAACTTTTCCCTCTTTTATTTTTTCCGACCAATAAAATGCGGTTCGTCCATTTGAAGAGAATGGTTTATTTATTACTTACATAAAATGCATGACTGATAAATATTTTCATTTAATCGTTTTATAAAAAAAATGCATAAATAAATTTCGATAATAAAAATATTTTCAATTATCTGATTACTTTTAAGCAATACATTGCAATTGTTTAGCCACACACGACGGCCACTAGGTCAGAAGATTATTGTTTGGATATAAAAGAAAGGAACAACCCAAAAGGGAGTTGCCATCTTTGGTCAATTTTTATTGTGCTTTCTCCATCTTGGTTCCCACTTTTTCGTTCAAGAGAAAAAGGCGCAATGACAGAACGTAGTTAACGTATCAGCGCCGACGCATTACATGCATGGAAAGCTAATGCACGCCACGCCCTGCCCTGCGCAGGAAAGTATGGCTTCACATTTCTAATGACATGAAACCATATATATATATTATAACGATGTCAAAAAGTCAGAAATTTCAAATTTTTCATGAAAAATATTCGGATCATGCTTCGACGTATCGCCTCTAAGCTAAGTATATAACAGATGTTTCTGATCTCGCCTCACCAAGTCGGGTTTTGGCTTCTATCTTGACAATAAGTTGAAAATTTCTTTACCGGGTGTAATAAAAGTGTGTCGAGATGGACCCGCAATCCCTTTTAATAAGCTCTATTTAAATCTCCGTTGAGAAGCTATAATTTTTCAATCTATTGAAAAAATTACAAGAATTAATTATGGCGACTTAAAAGTGTGAAATGTATGTTCATTCCGTGTACGGTGGATGCCACACATTTGGCATTGAATGGTAAAATTTAAAAGTTAAATTATATACCAGATATGCAAAAAATCAAACCAGGAACATTTTATGCATTAGTTAGAAGGCCAGTGGAAATAGAAATGGTAAATAACATAAATGTTGAACTTTGACTCGATGTTTAATGTGATATTTAAAATTTTAATTTGTTCAATATACTAAATGAACTTTTGGTAGATTAGTTTATGAACTATATGAAAATGTTCAGAATAATCCCTAATAATGAATTAACGGAACGATAATATTCAACATTTCATATAATTTAAAAATTATATTAAATATGTATTTGAATAAAATTAAAATTCAAGAGTCCCAGTACATATTGAATAAGAGTATAAGGATTATATTAAATATATTAAAAATTAAAAAATTATATTATATATTAAATTAAAATTTTAAAATCATTTATGTCCTTATTCCAAATAATAAAAGAGGAAGACGGAATAGCGGCGAGGCAACCCCACGATGGCAGCTTTTCTTCCTGTTTTCTTAGGTAGAATTGCACCGATCGGACAGATCGTTGCAAATCGGTGCAAACCGGAATTTAATCCTTCTGACAGATTGCGCCGGGTCGGAAACATGGTACGGCCAACACCCCGAAAAGTTTTTTTTTTTCCCTCCTTTTTCCGGATAATTATCTTCTTTCATTTTTTGGTGCTCCAAGGTGTATGATTTCATGGGTGGGCCATAATTCGTGAAATATTTTCCTAGTCCTCCTCGATACGGGGTATGCGCCCCATCGATTGATTCTGACCAATGAGGTGCGCAAATTATATAACTCGGAAGTCTCAAGTGCTTCCAAATAAATCCCAAGTCAAATTATGAGAGGCCTGAAATGTTGACCAAGTAGAAAACAAAAATTTCAGAATCAATTTAAACACGTCCTTCAACTTTTAGATTGTTGATTTTCACAAAATTTGTCCTCATAGCGTCCTAATAAAACATCCTCTCGTCAAATCATTTGAGAGCCCTCGAGTCAACTTGCTTAGTGATAGACTCGAGCTTATGACTCGATTGACAAGTAAGTTTCGGTACGAATTCGAGGTATAGTTTGAACATAAACCCCTCAATCAATTTAAAAACACTCTTTAGCTACTTCTTAAAATCCGTAACTATACTTATCCCAATCTAATGAGATTACCAAAAAGATTCAGGTGCTCTATGATGTCCGTGATTTCCTCGATCAGAACGCTTCTTAAACTCAACCCTCACTTTAATCAAGTATCGAAATTGGATCACGTGACACACGGAAAGAATAAATTTCAAATATTTTCGAAATGTGACAGTACCTAGTTATTGGCATCAACTGCGTAATTTCAAATAATCATATCGATTATCCCGACGAGATGAATCAACAAATTGGGCTGGAGCGATGTCGACCGTAATCATGTCATCCGATGGAGCGCGCGGGGGGCCCCAAGCGCCAAGCGCCAAGCGCCTGCCGCGAGTCCGTACGGAGCGACAAAATCACGTCCAGCTCATCCTTATCCCCCCGCTACACGCCGCCCCTCTCGCTTCCGACGTTCATTCGTCCGCTCGAAAGGTCCAAAATTCCGCGTTAGTTTCGTTTCGTTTTCACAAATTTTCTTTATTATTAAAATAAAAATCCCGCGTTTTCTCCACTCCAACGTAAGGAGATCCGATCCGGTGCGACGCGCCCTCCCGGAGACCGGTTCGACCACCAGCGACCCGCCGAGCCGGTTCACCGACGGATGGGACGGTGGCGGGGCCACCGCTGGGCCCCACGCGCAGGTGTGTTTTTCGGGCGGGGCGGCTTGCGATGGGGCCCGCGCCATTTGACATCAGCCGAGGTTTTTGTTTTTGTTTTTTTTTTTTTTCGTTAGTAGTGTCTCGCAAAAGGTTGACCCATGCTGCATGTGGCCCATCTCTGTTTCTGCGTAATGTGAAAAGAACAATCCCAGCTAAAGCCGTATTAATAATCGTCGCGGTGGTCAAATTAGTATCAGATTAATTAAAAATAGTACCGGATTAAAGTAAATATCATATAAGGAAGACATACCATTGTCTCTTTTAGAGCTTACCATGTCGCTTTTTTCATCCATTTTGCAGACGCATTTGTTAGTCGAATCATATTAGCGTGTATTTTTCGAATTACCCATCGAATATGTTTAATGCGAAACAGCCCGATTAATAAAAATGTCGATGTACATTTTAAAATAGAAATGCTTTTTTAAATGGTTAACTTAACAAGTATTTATACTGAGGCTTTATTTAATAAAATCGATCTTACCACATCTATTCTATGTAATTTGAAAACCCCTCGCTGTACGCAAGCATTAAATAGGACCAATTCCATAATTGAATTCTAAGCATTATTTATCCCTAACTTTACTCCGTTGCACCACTGGCCCGAATCCTTTTCGGTCTGTTCGCGGGAAAAAGGTATTTAATCTACGCGTCTAACGGATTACGATGTATTCTTTTTTTATTCTTTGTTAGTCGCGCGGTGTCGATCCAATACATTCTACGAACTAATTTACAAAACCTCATTTGATTCCGTTCCAGATTCGCTTACGAGATGTTGCCATCTTTAAATTTTTTTATTTTTGAAAAAACCCTTTTTAATTACATCGATAAAAGCAAAAGGGTAATTAAAATATTTTATCTGGGGGTTCGCTTTGTAAAATTCCGAATGGACGTAGCACCAGCGGGAAGCCGTCCTCGAAATGATTAGGATCGGTGATTCAGGTTGAAGCCCTGTCTCGGACGTGATGATTACCCCTTTTCGAGTGCTAGAAAGCTACTCGAGTTAAAATCATTTTTCACAGGCATTATCACCGGATGAATGAACAGAGGAGAGTCGAAGGTTTTTTTTTTTATCTTTTTTTGGGGGGGGGCGTCATTAGAGTCGAAAGTTGTCGACAGGAAGAGGAAAATGATGAAAACGTTGTCATGGGCAATCGGCTTTTTGGACCATGAAAAATTTGTATTTTAATTTGTGATCTTTCGTAATTACTATTTTTTTTGAAGAGGTCCAAAGATGAACCTGCGAAAATATATCTTCTTTTGATGTGGGGAATTCAACAGCTTGTCATTTAGGTCTTTTTTGCTTTGTTTCATTATGGTGGTTCTCGGTGATTTTTATGTTTTTTATTTAGATAAGATTTGAATTTGAATTTGATTGATGGGTCATATTAAAGATATGGATGATTTCAATCGCAATGATAAAAATATTTTATGTTTATTACTTTTAAAGATACACTTGTTCTTTATTCGAAATATTATAAGGTATTCTCTTAACTCTTTTGATATGTTATTTTTTGACGCACACAATATTATCAAAAGAATTGGATGATTATAATGAAAATGGAAAAGAATATCTCATCCCGAATCTAAAAAAGAGTTCTTTAAATCCGATTGAATCGAAGTTGAAATGCCGGGTGTCCCAGATCGAGCTGGTTCCATCGAATGAAGATCGAGGCTGCGTCTTTAATGCATTACCCATTTTCAATTTCGCTTGCTGGAGTTGAAGAAACAACTCAAGTCCAGACCTTTATAGAGAGAGAAAGAGAAGAGAGAGAGAGAGAGGTTCACCATTATTGTATTTTTTTTTTTTTTTTTTTAACAGCGATTGAATAGAATACTGTTTTCAGGCCTTCACGAGCTCTGTCGCGACTGGAACGACTGGACTGCTTACAAAATCTCCCTTCGCAACTCGTCTCGTCCACTCCCCTTCCCCACGCTCGCCCCGCTTACACCTCCAGCTCCCCCTACCAGGCACCATCTCACAGCGAGAGAGAGAGAGAGAGAGAGAGAGAGAGAGAGAAGCCGGAGGAATCTCCCGAGAGCCATCGCAATCGGGACTGCAGTCCGGCTCGAGGCTGCCCTCCCGGAAGATTTCGGTGCTGCACTCGGTGGCGCGACTGTAGATGAAGAAGCTCCGTCCTCGCCCCGCGTCGTGGGTCGTCGAGTGAGCTGATCTTTATCCGAGCAGGTCTCTCTCTCTCTCTGTTCTTTTTCGTGTTCTTTTTTTCTGGGTCGCTGTTTTTTTTTTTTTTTTTTTTTTCCTTTCGAGCTTTTGGGGAGGAGGTACGGCTTTCTGTTTCGGCGGATGCCGAACTTTGAGCTCGTGACGAACTCGCCGCAAGTGAATTCTTCCAGTTCGTCTGCTTTTCTTTTCCTTTCCTTTTTGCCTTTTGATAAATAGAGATTCTGCTATTGGGTAGTCCTCCAATCCGCGAAATGCATTTGCTTTTTTCTAATTTCTTGATTTTGTCTTGGTTGATCTCTATCCTTATCCGAATTTTCGAGTTGCTTTCTCGTGCGTTTTCGATTTTGTTCCATAACGAAACGCTGTGCTCTGCCCCGTACATGGATCTAAGCTTGCTACTGTCTTTGGCACCGATCTGGTGGTGGTTCCTTTGATTGCGGCACGCGCTCTCTGGTCGTGTCCAGCCGACCCCATGGACTTCTTGATTGATCCAGTTGCATTTGGCGTCTTGGTCCTGTTGGGTCATTGATTCTTGGCGTTGTGCTTCTTCTCTCGATGCGTCGTGCTTGAGTGAAGTGCGCTCGAGTTCATCTCGCTGAAAAAGCTACTATTTTTTTTTTTTTTCTGTCCAGCTTCGTTTGGTGAAGATTCAGGCGAGATATGTCGAGGCCGCTGCATAGGGGGAGTTCCGCAGCGCGGATCTCCGGCGGCAGCCAAGATTTGCGGGATTCCCAGATGAAGGACAGAAGTGAAAAGGAAGATTTGAGTAGAAGAGATTCTTCTGACCAGAGCTACCCGCCGCTAAAGTTCGCGTCGCAGTTACTTCACCCGAGTAACTCCCCTTCTAAGTTCACTAATCTCGAAAATGGCTTCGCATCCGATCCATGCTCTGCCGGGAGTCCTAGGAAGCGGCACCATTTGATAATGCTTGCTCTGAGATCCAGTCTTTTCCTGATTGTAATTCTTGCTGTTGCCGGATCGCTTTGGTGGACAATTTCCATTTCGACCTCTTCCAGAGGCCACATAAACCAGCACTACAAGGATCTCCACGCTCGAGTTCTTTCGGATTTGTGGGACATAGGGGAGCTCTCTCTTGGGCCGACAAAGTTGAGAGAATTGGAAGCTTGTCCTGATGAGTCTGAGAATTATGTTCCGTGCTATAATGTTTCAGAAAATGTTGCTCTGGGCTATTCGGATGGAAATGCGTTTGAGCGACATTGTGGGCATTCTGTCAAACAACATTGTTTGGTTGTTCCACCGACAAATTACAAAATCCCTTTGAGGTGGCCCACTGGGAAAGACATTATCTGGGTTGCAAATGTTAAAATTACTGCCCAGCAGGTACTCTCTTCGGGGAGCTTGACCAAGAGGTATGTGGACATGCTAATAATATCGCTAGTTTCATCACACTTCTATTTCCCTTCATATAATTAATTCCACTTCCGTTGCCTTTCTAGGATGATGATGCTAGAGGAAGAGCAGATTTCTTTCCGTTCAGCTTCTCTAATGTTTGATGGCGTGGAAGACTATGCTCAGCAAATAGCGAAAATGATTGGTCTTAGCAATGAATATGAACTTACCAAAGCTGGGGTAAGTGGAGATATTATTCATCCATTGATTATTAGTCCCACCTGCGTCGATGGATTGTGTTATCTATTGTTTCCTTTTACCTCCTATAGATACTGTTGCACTTATTATCATGTTTCATGCTCTCCAGTTTCAGTGGGATGATGGTGATGTTAGATGTATAAAACCAAATTCAAGATATACAGCATTTCTAGCCAAATTCATCTTCCTTGTGATGCAATTTCATTGCAGCTAAATCAAAACATAACTGGCCCTGAGATGAGATAATCCATGTGTACTAAAAAGGAAATATTCATCTTCTAATTTCTTCCTGTTTGGTCTCATGGTAAAAGGAACTTTTTCTTGCACTGTGTGCTGGCACTGCTATTAGCTGGATATCTGAAATTGTAGTTATTCATTACAGTCTCATGTTAAAAGACGACATATTATATGCCAATTGACAATTTTCATATTTTAGTTCTGAAAGCTTTGACTTTTACATCCTACTTTTTGTTTAATTGCTATATGTTCCTGAGAGCATGTTGATCATATATTTTCACTTGCTGGTACTTCTCTTTGAGCTTCTCCTTGCATTGGTTTTCAGGTTAGAACAATCTTGGATATAGGATGTGGTTATGGTAGTTTTGGAGCCCATCTCTTCTCCAAACAACTCTTGACTATGTGCATTGCAAACTATGAGACTTCTGGAAGTCAGGTTCAACTGACCCTTGAAAGGGGTCTTCCAGCAATGATCAGTTCACTTAACACAACCCAGTTGCCATACCCTTCTCTTTCATTTGACATGCTGCATTGCTTGAGATGTGGGATTGATTGGGACCAAAAAGGTGCCTCTTGATACTTTTGTTAAAGCATAGTCTACTTGTAATATCTTTCACATGAAACATCTGTCTAACCAGTATGATTTATGTATAATGAATAACTTTGTGGCTTACTCTTGGAAGAGTGTTTGAGAAAATAAGGGTCTCATTTATTACTATGCCTACTAGGCAAAAAAGCATCTCTTTGAGCATCTTTGAGGTCCACTCACAAATATCAGATTAAATGCAATGAAACTATTTTATTACTTATTTGTTTTGACATCCTTTGAGCTCTGTATAATGTACAGGATAGGCCCATCAAAAGATTAGAGCTTAGATCTACCCTTAAGGAAGTTTTTATGAAATCAGTAATAGGAGTTATCTCCTATAAACTGAGCTACTTTTGTTACTTAATGCGGAATCACGATACTTCCTGATTGGAATATAAATGGAAGAAAGTCACAGCCCGATAGCATTTTTGGTTTCTATATTGCTTATCAAGTGGCTTCGATGTTGATTTAGAGCAATATGTGTAGGTTGAGCAGTTTTCCTCCTATGAATACTTTAAATTAATTTAAGCAAGTCATCAGGACTCGTTTTTGCATTTTTACTGACCATTTATATGAACGGATCGTGTTGAGGTGATGTAGTCATATATACATCAGTGCATTCAACTATAATTTCTACAAGGAGATCATCAAATGCCACAGAAATGTGGACGAACTTCAGCTACCAATGCTTTTTGTGTGAACTTATTATGAGTGAGAGGTAGAATAGTCTTAAGTTTTCCAAAGAGGTTTACCATAGCATTAATGTATTGATTGGTGAGGCAGCTCAGATAGCATTCTCTTGCAATTAGAATATCTTGATGTATTTTAGATGTTGGAACTAAAACGAAAACTCACTCATTTCCTGTTACTATGCTTTCCATACTCTTATCGCTTGTATTCCTCCTCTATCTGTAGATGGAAAGTACCTGTTAGAAGCAGATCGAGTTCTTAAACCTGGTGGATATTTTGTCTGGACTTCCCCGATTACAAATGCTCATGGAAATACTCGTATTAAAGTATATAAGAAACGGTGGAAGTTCATTCAGGATTTTGCTGAAAGTCTGTGCTGGGAGTTGTTATCACAGCAAGATGAAACTGTTGTATGGAAAAAGACTAGCAAAACAAGTTGTTATAGTTCCAGGTAAGGCAATCTTCATGGATTTTACGTTGGTGTTCGTAACATCTGTTGCTTGCAAACCCAAATATATGCATATAGATATCTGGCACATTAAGATCTTCCTAGCCCTATAATGCTTACATTTAATGCTTAAATAAGCAGGAACCCTGGTTTGGGCCCTCCAATCTGCAGTAAAGCCCAAGATGTAGAATCTCCTTCCTACCGCCCGCTTCAAGGGTGTATTGGAGGAACTAGAAGCAAGCGGTGGATCCCTATAGAAGAAAAGACAACTTGGCCTTCTAGGGCTAATTTGAATGTGACTGAACTTAAGCTTTATGGTAAACTTATACTGTAATTTCAGCATTTTTTTGTAGGTAGTTATTGCATCAAGTCATGAATGATGATGAGATAATTTGTAAATGCATTATGTCAGGTCTGCATCCAGAAGACTTTGCCGAGGACACAGACAACTGGAGAGCAGCTGTCCGTGAATATTGGTCTCTCTTGTCGCCATTGATATTCTCGGATCATCCTAAAAGGCCTGGAGATGAAGATCCCTCGCCACCATATAACATGGTTCGCAACGTACTGGACATGAATGCTCATTTTGGTGGTTTTAATGCAGCATTGCTTGAAGCAGGAAAATTTGTTTGGGTCATGAATGTGGTCCCAACTGGTGCTCCCAACTACCTGCCAATGATTCTTGACAGAGGCCTTGTTGGTGTGCGGCATGATTGGTAATTTGACCTCTTTCTTCTAGCCTTACTTCCTGTTATGTCTATGGAAATTTTTATCCCAAGGACTATATTCTTGTCCAGCTTAGGATTCTATCTGAATTGGTGGGAGGAGGAGAAATTTTTCACAGCTATTTGTTAACATCATACATTTAGGAGATGATGACTTTCAGAGTTATTTGTAACATTGGACACTCTTTTACAATTTTGGCCAACAAGAGATTAGACATTGAAAGTCTTGAAAATGGCAAGAAAATCTGGGATCCAGTAGGCCATGCATTCTGGCAACATATCACTGAAGCAGGGTTTTGGAGCCTTATGCAGTGAAGCTTTTGCTTGCAATATGAGATGGGAGCATTCAGTTGTGGGGCTAGAAGAAGTACAATGCCAGTGTGTTTGGAAAATCTGACACTGAATATAACTGTTGTTTGCTGGAAAGAAAAAAGATTATAATTGTAGAGCAGAATGTGAAAACATGTCCTGGCACTATAAATAATGCATAGTACCAATTATCTGGATGATACTACTTATCAGTTGTGGGGCTAGAAGAAGTACAATGCCAGATTGTTTGGAAAATCTGACACTGAATATAACTGTTGTTTGCTGGAAAGAAAAAAGATTATAATTGTAGAGCAGAATGTGAAAACATGTCCTGGCACTATAAATAATGCATAGCACCAATTATCTGGATGATACTACTTATCAACCGTTGGCAAAATTTCGTATATATGCTTCACAAGTTCACATGTTCTCATTGGTTGATTTTGCGCTTCCCTCACAGGTGTGAAGGATTTCCAACATACCCCAGAACCTATGATATGGTTCATGCATCAGGACTTCTCTCCCTTGAAAATAGCCAGAATCGCAGATGCTCAATGCTTGATCTTTTTGCTGAGATTGACCGAATACTTCGTCCTGAGGTACCACCTCTCTCTCTCTCTCTCCCTCTCCCTCTCCCCAAACAGATTTCTCTCTCAGTCCTTTCTTTTGCTGGTGAAACTAAGGATTTCACCTCTTGATGTTTCCAAGGTTTTTGTTCATGAAGTAGATCCTATATGGTTAAAATTACAGACGTGTGCTCATGCAGTAATGACACCATTTTTGGCAACAAAATAATTCTGTCCTTTTGCTTCTCCATTTCCAAGCAACAAAATTCATATATGTAACCATATAAATGACGAATATGAATTACAAACTTCTGTAGCCCCTTCCTCATCTCTAGTGGCCATAAATACATGTTGGTCGAGGGGTTTGGTTACTGCTGCAGCTACTTCCACTTGATCGCTTTATACTTCACATTCGATCAGTGATTGTATTCTAGGCCAGCCAATTGCCCTTCATCCTGACATACACAAAATCAAAGCCCATGACTGAAGACTGCATGAGGAGATTTGATATTTATATTTGTTGTGTTTTAATGTAAAGCATCTTCCCCACAAATTATGCCTCTTTGACATGGACTTGCAGACTTATTAGTAGCATGGCCATATTAAATAATCATTAATATTGGCCTGTCATTAATCTTTTGGAAGTAATCCAATGTTAGAGTTTTGATGTTTTCTTGAGAATTGTCCTGTGAGTTGCCTTGTTTCTTAGATCACTTGTTCTGCCATAGCATCCATGAGAAGATTACAGAGTGGCTAAGCAGCTATCTCGCAATTGTTTGTCCTTGGGGATGATAATCATATAAAAAGGCTGCAATCCCACTATACCATCTCTTAGCAAAACCACAAGACTGTCTCTCAAAAATCAACTTTTTAAGATTTTCTTCCTTACATCTGCAATTAGTTAATCTGCCATTCCTTTCATACATCGACTGTCGGAGCTCTCACATCAATCGCTTTGATGATATCCGGTCGATTTGCTGATTCTGGCTGGTCTACTGTATTCATTTCAAGCTGGACAAACTATTATGTGACTGCAAATGGGTATATACATTTAGCATAGCATGTGGTAGAAAATTCTACACCTCAGGAGGTTTCCATGATAGCAAAAGTTGTAGATATGATTCTTTCGGCCATCTAGCAGACGCCATCCCAAGATGTGTATACTTTGTTGGCAATGAATTGTGCTCACAAGTCATTAATCTTGCTTGTTTGCTCAATTCTTTTCTGCTTTATTGATCGGTGCAGGGTTGGGCGATATTCCGCGATACTACTTCCCTTATTGAGTTGGCGAGAGCCCTGTCCACGCGATTCAAGTGGGATGCACGAGTTATAGGAATCGAGAGCAACACTGATGAGAGACTCCTCATCTGCCAGAAACCATTTTTGAAGAAGCCATCGAGCTAGTTATACGCTACATTGGAACGCATGAAGTTTCGTTCAGATCGGATTGCATTCCTTGGCTTCAGTTTCTTAATTTCAAACATACTACTATTCTATGAAGGACGACTACCCGTTCCAAACGAAGACAAGATAGCCCAAAAAGGTAATAGGAAACAGGTGAAATCTTTGGTGGATACAAAACAGGTGAAATCGTTGGTGGATACCAACCACAACACAACTCCTACGGAGCCGTAAGGCGGGCGTAGGGACTTTGTAATTATGCCATTTGAGGCGCTCCACAGTTGAGAAATATAGGGTTCAATTCTTTATTATGATGTGTCATTGTAACTATTTACTAAGACAGAGGTTGATTAAGATTTTGCATAGATCATCAGAAGAATAAAGCAAGCTGCCTTTTGCTGTAAAATGCTTCGAATTACATCCAAGGGATTCTGCCCCCATTCGATTTCTCAATTTCGAAATGTTCTTCGTCTGTCATTCATGTTCACATGCCTAGACTCCAGCCAAAAAGAGACAAGGTGGTTCTCCTTCCTTACATGGCTTGGATTTTCGTTTGAACTGACGAGGGACAGAGTTATAGCTCGACATCGCGCAGTTGCGTTCCCTCATCAAAATTTTATTACAGAAGATGTAGCTTAACAAAAGGAGATAAATGACATAAATAGTTCATAAATTTTGATTAAATATGCAATGTTTTGATTAAATATGCAATGTGATCTTAAACTTTGAAAATTTTTGAATTTTGAATTTGTTTAATGTTGTTCTCGAATTTTTAGTACATGTTCATACAATTTCCTAAACTATATAAAAATGTCTAATGTTTCTGAACTTAAATTAATAATTAGATAATATTTTGAATATTTTAATATAGTTTCGTAAAAACAAATTAAAATTTAGAATAAATTCAAAAAAATTCAAAGACCATACATTTGTGCCATTTTCCCCGGCAAAAACTGGGTAAATCTATAGTAGCTCCAAGCATCCGCATCACAGCAGCTCCGTCTGCTCCTTCGTCGCTCCATCCATGGCGTGGCGCGCCATCTCCTTCTTCTTCTTCAAAACCTCCGCCGTCCGAAACCCTAGCCTCCTCGCCGCCGCCGTCTCCCCGTTCTCCACCTCCTTCCTCAAGACCAAGCTCCCCAAGTCCCTCCGCAAGAAGCGCAAGAAGCCGGAGGACTCCCCCCGCACCAAGCCCGTCCAGACTCTCCCCAACCGCCTCCCCGCCCACGAGTCCCTCGTCGACCGCGACGCCCGCTTCCGCTTCCTCGCCCGGTGCCGCGCCTTCCTCGCCCGGCAGCCGGAGCGCGTCCTCCTCCTCGACGACGCCGGCAAGCTCCACCGCGAGCTCGGCTTCCCCCGGGGACGCAAGGTCGTCCGCTCCCTCCAGCGCCACCCGCTCCTGCTCGAGGTGTACCGCCACGCCGACGGCAAGATGTGGTTCGGGTTCACGGCCCTCATGGAGGAGCTGCTCGAGGAGGAGCGGCGGATCGCGGACGCGATGGAGGCCGACCGGGTCGGCAAGGTGCGGAAGCTGCTCATGATGTCGGCCGACAAGCGAATCGCGCTGAGTAAGATTCATCACTGCCGGGCCCTGTTCGGGATTCCGGAGGATTTCAGGGATAGGGCTTTGAAGTATCCGGACTACTTTAGGGTGGTTGCGGATGACGATGGGAGGCGAGTGCTCGAGCTGGTGAATTGGGACCCGCATTTGGCGGTGAGCGAGATCGAGAGGGAGTTCGTGGCCGATGAAGATCGGGCGAAGAAGGCCTTTCGATTCCCCGTTAAGCATAACAGGGATTTGGATTTGGATGCCGACGACGCGAGGAAGCTTAATCTGTTGAACACGCTGCCGCTCGTTTCGCCTTACTCGGACGGGGCGAGTTTGGATTTGTGGACTTTGGAGGCGGAGAAATATAGGGTCGGCTTGCTGCACGAGTTCTTGAGCTTGACCTTGGAGAAGAGGGCGTCGATACACCATATCGTCGAGTTCAAGGAGGAGTTCAGCTTGACCAAGCATACTTACCAGATGCTCTTGAAGCAGCCCAGGACTTTTTATTTGGCGGGAACGGAGATGAACTGGGTTGTTTTCCTGAAGGATGCTTATGATGAGAACGGTGTTCTGATCAGGAAAGACCCGCAGGTGTTGTTCAATGAGAAGTTGTATAAGTATGCTGAAATGACGAAAATGGAACCAGGGATGAGGATATAGATGACTGGAATGAGTTGTTATGACAATTTTGAAATTTTGAGCATTGACATTACGGCAGATGGAGAGTAAGTCCTCAATTTGGAGATTGGAAGGATGGTAGCAGAGGCCATTCCCCTTCTGCTCTTGTGGCAGTGAGGACTTTTCACTGTCAAGCTTCTGAGTTCATAGTATGCACCTGTGTAATGTCGTTGAGGAAGGTCTCACGGTGGATTATCTGTTTACTGGTGGAGAGATCTCGACAAGTTAAGAGTTGGTAATGTGGATTAAGTTTCTTTACTATTCTCTAAATGCTCATAATTAACGAGGATGTCTTTAGGGGAAATCCACAACAGTTTGGGTGAACGATGAGGCTTGTAAAACTGCGAGTGCTTCACTGTCAATCTGATCTTTTGGAAGGCTGACCTGGTCATTGATTTTGCTTGCGGAGGAACATGTAATTGCCTATCTTCTATTCAAATTTGAGCCGAGTTCATGGCAGTATTTCAGTGAATCGTATGGGGCTCATCATAAATAATGTGTCGGATTGACTGCTCCAGTCTTGTACTTCTTGGAATGCAATTGTAACGACTTAGTGGTTTCATGTAAATTTTGTCATGAGCTAGCAAACCTAACTAAAATCTGTCTTCTCTTTTTGTCAGAGTTGTCATATGTATACAGAGATCCAAAGAATAAAATGGAGGTTGTGCATTAGTTGTATTAGGTCCTTCAATTATTGCTGCTTGCTGGTGACCTGTCTTATTCATGATTGTTAATATAACTCGTAAATTACCTGGAGGAAGATGAAGTTATTCAGAAGAGGTAAGAGGTTCTTCCTTCTGCCGATTTCCAACTCTTTCCAGTTTTTGTAGTTCGCATGATTCTGCGAGGGTCGGTTACGATGTTTGTCACTGAATCTCCAACGAAGGATTGTTGTTGGAATGCAGCAAGGAATAGGATAGCACCATTCACATCTAGAGGCCTCTCCGGAACCTGTCTTGTGATATATGTGACAAAAAGCACCTTGCATTGTGTACTAGGTTCAAATAATAAGTTTAGCATATCCTCGATGATTTAGTTAATGGTTGTAGATTCCCTCATCCAGCTAGGTTGTGGTTTTATCCCGTGCCCGTGTGCTTTGGATGTGGGATCTTTACCGCAGTCTGTACTCTGTAGCTCACTTTTACAGCATTATTCCATTTCACAAGACTGTAATATGATCAGTTCTCCTCAGGTTTCTTGCATCCAGCTAGATATTTCTTGCTGTGTTATCAGCATTTTTTGGCAATAAAGGAGGCTCTTCTCAGTATCTCTCGTCAAAATGCATATTGACAGAAGAAATCTCCAAGGACTAGCCGTATCTGCTGGACTAGAGATGGAAGTAGTTGGGAGTACCATATTAAATGGCGATGTCAGAAAATTTAAGCACTGAATTTCAAGTGCTGAGAGTAGATGAAAGTTGTTTGGTTGAGTTAAAAGGTTGGTCACTAAATAAATTACATAACCCCTTTGTTATTCACTCTATCATGTTCTAGGGCTACTACTGTTTGATGGTGCCAAAGTTCAGTAGGTTTTAGCAACTAAACTTAGAGAAGATGACCACTTTGGAGAACCTAATGAATCATATACTCGTTCTTTTGGAGAGCCAAACTAGAAGGTTATCCACCTCTCGTCTTGGAAAATAGAGTTGCTTTTCTTCATCAGATAGCATTCACCATTAATGGCTGGACTCTTAAGATCGAGGTTAAAGTGTACGCCCAAATCCGCCCATGATATATAAAACTATCAAGCCGGCCATGGGCCGAACCAGGCTTTTTAATTCACAAAAAGAAATGTAAATTTAAATTATTCAATATAAATTCGTCTATGTTATTTTATAACATAAAGAGAGCCTTCTACTTTCATGAAACCTCAATCAATTTTTTCCTCCATATAAATATATACACACACTTATTTTAAATGTCGTGTTCATGGACAAATGCATAATGTCATAAATTTGTCTTATTCCTCACATTTTTCAATATCAATAGTTGGGTTTCCTTTGTCCTACAATGTCTCCATATAACAAGATTCCAAATCTCACAATTTTCCTCCGCGCAAACATTTACCAAGATTTCTTAGGACCATGTTTTTTTCTTTATCAATATCTCCTTTCCGTAATGTAATAACTTAATACTCCGTACATCAAATCATTTTCGCTCAATCTTTCAAACATCAATTCTCGTGAACACGTCGCTAATTAATGATTGAACAAATGATTGACTAGAAAGTTATCGATAGTTATCAATCGACAAGGGCGACCATGTCGAGTTCACCACCCCATGTTACCCATGTACAAAAGCAAAGAGTGTAATCGTCCTCCTCAGAAATTCAAAGCACTAAAAGAGAGTATTCAATGTTCATAGGCGTCCTTTAGGCTTCAATTACACACAAAACGGGGAAGTTGTCAATTTGACCCGCGCCCAAAGCATCCCTCACCAAACCGACCGGAGAGTGAGAAGCCGCCGCGCACCCTCCCTCCCCAAACGCCCCAGGAGCCGAATGCGATAGGCGAAGCCTCCTCGTCGCTCTCCATCCATTCCTATCTTTTCCTCCCTCCTCCCCACCTCCCAGCAGGCAGAGAACCCACCAAGAAAAAACACGAAAAAGAATATTCCAACGCACCAGAAAGTGTCAAATTCCCCCCCACATGAAATCCCCCGATGTAAAGTTCCGATTTTTATGAATTCCATCTTCCGATTCTTCCCTTCTCCCGTTCCACGCGATAAAATCCAACCACCGTCCCTCCTCTTCTGGTGGGTTAGCTGAACTGGCCGTTTGATTCACTGGGTCTTCATCCTTTTCCTCTTTTGCGGTTCCTTTTATTATTTTTTTTTTTGGGGGTTTTTTTTCCTTCTCCTTTCTGGGTTGGCCGTCGATCGGTGGAGGGGCATCTTTTTTTCGGGCCGCGGCCATGAGGGTTTGGGTGGTGATGGTGATGGCGTGGTTCGCCGTCTGGGATCCAGCCGGAGGCTCGCCGACCGGCGCCGTTTGCGAGAAGGAGACGCTCGCGGGATCGATCGTGGGGTTTCGGGATTCTCGCTGCTCGTTGGATGGTCGGAGTGAATCTGTCGAGTTTGTTGGCGTCACCGAGGTAGTAGATTGGTTTGTGCATGTTCTTGTTTTGTTTTTTTTGTCCTTTTCTTGGATGTCTTCTATTTATTTTTGTTCATGGGATTCCATGGAAGTTGGTGGGTTTGTGTTGAAAAGGGTAGATTTTTGGCTGGATTTTAGCTGAAGGTTTTGGTTGGTTTTCTAATGGATATGATGAGTGACAGGGAAGGGAGAAATGAGTTATTTTCTTTAAACTATATGATCGATGTTCAGAGCCAGGGCATGATTAGGCTAAAAAGTACGGCCAGAACCAATCTCAACTTGGAGAGCATGAGAGATTGACTTTAGATTCGGAGTTATGTTATGCAGGCTTTCTTCAGGTCCTCTTTTGGGGTTTGAATCTGAATTTCTAGGGTTGGTTCGCAGAATAGGAAATTGCCTCCATCTTTCCTTAGAAAGATAATTATTTTTGCTTTTACCATTTTTTTAGGTAATGCTGGAACAATGTTTATTTTAACACTTCATTCTTCAAGCGCAGCAGGACTAGAATTGCTGTTAAAGTACTTCTTTGCTATCTATGCATAGACTTTCGGGCTTATGAAGAGTCATTTCAAAGTTTGGTTCTTTGATATGAGTGTTGCTTCATAGAAGCATGTATGAGACTGAGCCTGATAAAACTGTATTTAGGGAAGAATATTTGGCAGTGGAAACAAAGTGAAACTCGAGGGTTTTTGCTTTTCCTGATGAAATGCATCCATTAAATTTTGATGAGATTTTTAAATGTATTCTATGAAGGGTGATGAGCTTTCACTGCAAAGGGCACTGAGTATGGTCCACAAGAATAGCGAGGAGTATGTAGCTGTGCTTTTCTATGCATCATGGTGTCCTTTCTCGAGGGTGATCAAACCACGTTTCTCCCTCTTATCCTTTTTGTATCCCTCCATTGCTCATTTTGCTATTGAAGAATCAGCTGTGCGCCCAAGGTTTGTTTTGCCCTTAGTTTAGAGTTGGAGATTCATTATAAGGTGTTCGAGAATAAAGTTGGTCTAATTTTGCAGCATCCTCTCAAAATATGGTGTCCATGGGTTCCCGACGCTTTTCATATTGAATTCCACAGTTCGCGTACGCTACCATGGCCCTCGGACCCTTGATTCTCTTGTGACTTTCTACAATGATGTCACTGGTATGTCCTGCAGTATCTTGTGCTGGTCCTGTTTGATTCCTTTTTCATTCTTTTTAATCTGCAGTGTGTGAATGATAGCAACTTGTGAGTACTGAGCTAAATAACTATCACTTTGCCCCCTCTATGTCACAAATCAGATTGGTTGAGGTAAGGATCAGTTTCTGATGGATTGAATGATATGGTATTTTTGCATTTGATCCTTTTGTTTGGGATATCTCTGCCTGGTTAAAATGTGCCTCTTTTGCTGGTTGCGTGTTTTCTTTTAATACTCGTGCATGCCTGTGTGTGTTCAAGAAGAGTTGGAGGGGGTTTGAGATTGTGCCTTTTATGAGGCAGGCATCTCTCTCTTGCTAATTTATACGAGTATGCTGGTTTCATTTTCGCCGTCAACCTTGGGCCGGGCCGTCCTTTTTATTGTTTCTGGTATTTATTTCATTTGGAGATGCTTGCTTCCGTCAGAATTGGTATGGCTGCAACTGCATCTTCTTCTTTTTTAAATATAAACATCAGCTGTTGTACATGAATGCTAGGTATGAAACCCTCGACCTCGGAGTGGCCATCATTGGAAGAAATTAAAACTCTATCGAATTATGAGAAGCATGATATTGCTGAGCCGGAAAGCTGCCCATTCTGGTGGGCAAGATCACCTGAGAATATGCTTAGACATGAAACATATCTGGCTTTGGCGACCACATTTGTGCTCTTGAGATTGCTGTACTTCCTCTATCCGACTCTCGCCATATGTGTCCAGTGGGCATGGAGAAGGCACATCCAAAACATGGGCTTGCTGAGCTTGTTAGGCCATTTCCTGGCTTATTTTAAGCGGGCTACACAGCTATCGAAGTCAATTAAAGAACCACGGAAGAGAAGCAATTTACAGGAAGGAGCGAGGAATGCTGGTGTTTGGGCTTCTAAATCCCTTGCTACTGTTTCAATCGGGGATGCAAGCACGAGCAGGAGTCACTGATCATTTTGCAAATGATGGTGTGATTCACTACTCCTGGTGTGACAAGTCACCATGAGAACTCGGCAGCAGAACCTCGTTGCATAACTCATCTTTAGACACAGGCTAAGCATTAAAAGCGGACAGCTGATAATCTGATGATCGTTTAGATCACTTTGTATTCTCATTCCTGATGAATGACAACCGGTCAGATTTGTATATTGATTTCCTTCGGAAGTAGATTGTGAAGCTTCATTGTAGCAAAACACGATCATCATGATTGTTGGTTAAGTCACTACTCATTTTGGTATTTTAGTTTTGTGTATACTAAACCGTTATGCAATAATTTGCATCTCACAGGATTCTGCTTGGAGTCAGATTTGTTATATGACACTGATCTCCCGATCTCCTGTGATCTATCTGGAATGTCGGAATGAAATGTCGCACGACATTTTATAAAGACACGGACATTCAAGTTGAGACTAAATTAGAAAGCCTCGGGTGGATTACTACTAATAATAGGCCGTGACCTAATGGCAATGAATCGCCACCCTACCTAATCACATAATCAGTAAGATGATGCCTAGATTTCCACAGCACCATATCAACAACATTTCAAATGCATCAGGACGTGCAGGTCCAAGGTTTGTTTTCTCATTCCTCCGCAGATGCTTCTTTTCATGTGCTCCTGTGGCTTCCTCATGTCATTTCCTCTAGAGGGCAACTTGACCGACCATCAAGTATCGTTTGGATTTGCATGCCATCTGTGCATTTGCAACTTCCTTTCCAGACAAGAAACTCGATTGTCGTATCCTTGCCATATATGTTTAGTAGAACACACTTTGCTAATGACAATTTGGGATAAAGAATGATAGCGCAATGAAGTTCATGACAGGTGACAGGTCCTCCACCCCACCCCCAACAAAAAGAAATTTCTGATGAGGACATTCTCACTTGCATTAATCTGCTCCATAGATACATATTTTGATAACCTTAACATTGAAATGCAAAACAACAGCATTCAGCCAGGGTACAGCTCTACACGAGTACAGAATCTTCCATAAGGATAGGAAAAGGGGTAAGAATGCTATCATGTTGCTACAGCTACTGTCCTTAAATTGATGCTACTCTGCGTCTCCATAAGTGACATCTTTCTTCACAACCTGCCACGGCGACAAAATGCCAACATCAACAAATAGATATGACAGCTCAAGAACCCAAAGAAACAAGGCAGTGGAAAGAGAAAAAGTGGAAGGGCTTTGACATGATTTCATTCCATCAACCACCTAGTTTAACAGTTTTTCTTCTTGTTTTCTGTGTAGGCATGTGTGAGGGCGTGAATTTTTTTTTTTCTTTGGGGTGCCGGGCAGGTGCTGAATATCCATCCTCCATGACATAGGTCAGACAAGTATTTCATATAAAATTATCGCTAGCACCACCCTCATGTAGGAACAAAAACCTCCTTTTTTACTCGGAGGATGCATAACACTGGAAAGGGAAAAATTATGCAATGAAAAGGCTGCACTAGCAGACATGTTGAAGCTTTACACATCTTGCTGATTGTATGTTAACTGGGATGACTGAGGCATGTCATCAAGAAATACACAGAAAATCCCAAAGAGAGTCAGTCAGCCATCGCATCTCCAAAGGTACCTGTGATATGTTTTCTTTGATCTTCTCAATGATTCTGGCATCTAATGCTCTCTCAGCAAGCTCGTACAATATCGTGCTACCTTCTGGTCCAGTAACTTTGTCTTTCTGCAAATATCTAAAAGATTTATCTAAAGATTAATGCATATTCTCCAGCTGACTGCACAGAAATTATTCTCCTAAAAAAATACTAAACCTTTGCTGGACTAAAGCTTCCAATGCCTGCTTGACATTTCCGAATTCTTGGTGGTTTTCATTGCTTTCGTGCAATCCTAGCCGTCTCAAATGGTGCCATAAATTATCTGCAATATCATTGCAGTATTATTAACCTTGAAATTCTGCAAAAAAATAACATAACAAATCACCACACTCATTATTTCTCTTCAAATAGGATTGCTGAAGCTATGAAAATCAATAGCCGAATAGCATCTGTTGGACATAGTATTTTGGTGCAGTGACTAGAAGGGGAGCCCCATCCAGAATGCAACATGTATTTATCAAAATGATCTCAACTTTGATAAAGGACTGCAGACAAGAGACTTGGGTTCGAAACAAAGAGAACAGGTTTCATAATCGCATACTTTCATAGATCATTTTAGCACTAAAAAGACATGTTTATGAATTGGAAAACAAACCTTCTGGTATTTTGCCTCCAGCAAGATGCACGATACTTATCACCACAAAAGTAAAACCAGACAGATGGGCTGTATTTACGTCCTCCACATACCTCCTATATAAATCAGCAGGGAGCTGACTCATGAGGACATAGGATCTGCTGTCTGCTGAACCTGAAAAGAATAACATGAAATCTGGTCCAGTTATAACTGAGTTAACAAGGAAAAAGTTGTCAAAGCAAAGAGACCAGAAACAGCAATGCAGAACATGGCTATATCACAATGTCCCATCATGATAAAGACGAATTAAAGCATTGAATAATTCAAATTATAATAAACCAGAACTCTCCATGTAATTTGATGACTTAATCCCGCATGCATTAGCAGCAAGAAATTCAAACTATATAACACAAACAAGCGAAAAATTACAACTAAATGACACAAGTCAATCCCATCACCAAATTCAAAATGAACTCATGGTTTTCGTGACAGGACTGCCATAACCCAAGAGTTGCCAAAGCAATTCTTAGTAAGTAAAAGAAAGTTCCAATCTGGCTCTTTTTCTGTCCACAAAATAAATCAGTTCACGAAAGCCTACACTGATCATGTACATACGTCGCAGGTAGTAGCCAAACTCAACATCACAAGCATTACCATCTAGATGTTCCTCCTACAGAAACACACACAAGGGTCCACAATCATCATAACAAACAACCAATTTTACTTGATTGAGAAGCCCGAGTCTGGTTAGTCGAAGGCCGCGATTTCTGGAGCTCCCTCATCTCGTACCCGAAAACGCTCGAGAGCTTCTCGCGGGCCTCGTTGATGACGAGCGCGGGAAGGTTGCGGTTCCGGTAATTCTTGGTGACCAGCTGCGTGAGCTCCTCTCTCTTGATCGGACACCCCGAGTTCTGGTGAGTCTTGAACAGCACATAACGTATCACTTCCCCCACAAGTTTGTCCTTCTCCTACATTTCGAGAGAAGAAGCAAAAATTAGTACTTGGAGATCACACAGCTTCCTCCGTCACGAGTAACCCAGAAAATGAAAGAGAAAGAGAGACGCACGAAACATTATTACCTCCTTAGAAATGTCGAATTGAGAGAGATCGGATCCAGCGCTGGCCATACTGCCAGCAAAGTCGCGGCTTTTCCCGGCAGGGGAAGGTCTGCGTGAACTGATCGTCGAGGGGTTTCGAGTGGTGAAGAAGAAATTTTACAATTCGAGTGCGAATGAGAACGCGACCCAAAGCTGGTTGCAGCTAGGGGATGACGGAGAATCAGCTAATTTGCTGTTCAGCGACGGAGCGTCCGGGGGAATTGGATTTGAATTCGAGCCCTAGCTCCGTCGCAAGCGCGGGAAAACGAATCGTCCGCGCGGGCGGCCAATGCGTACGCCTCGAGAAGAACGCCGAATCGCCCGCCGCCGCCGCCGCAACCCACCGCCGCCGAATCCCAGCGACCCCACGGGAGAGCAACCCTCGCCGAGAAATGCGGCGGCGAACTGGTTGACCGGCCGCGACAAAAGTCAAAGACGGAGCCCCGCCCGCCCCGACCGATGAAGAAAAAGACGCAAAGCGCGAAGGTGGGGCCCGCGATCCCGCTGCGTCCATCCAACGGCGGGGCTTCACCTAAACCCTTCCCCGGAAGGCAACGGCTCAGATCCCGCCGTTCCGCGGTCACGGAATCAAGGCTCGCTGCCAGCCCTCGATCCGTGGAAAACCCCAAAAACGAATCCAACGGTCATCACGCGGTGCGAAATTCCATTTTCCATTTCTTTATTTTTTCCATTTCCTTCTTTCTTCGCAGGTAAGAACCCAGCAGCAAGCTAAGCTAAGGGAGCGGTTACCCTCGCGAAAGCAAGAACCTTTCAGTTCGCGCAGAAGAGAGAGAGAGAGAGAGAGAGAGAGAGAGATGGAGAGGGAGAGAGAGCAGCAGGTTTACCAGGCGAGGCTCGCGGAGCAAGCCGAGCGTTACGATGGTCAGTAGTAGCTCTTCATCTCCTCTCTTTCGATCCGTTTGCTTCTTTGCCGAATCTCGCCGCCATGCATTCGTCCGCGGCCTTCCGCAGATTGGATGCGTTTCGGCAGATCTCTCTCGCTTTTTCAGTAGCTTCCCGGCATGTCGGGCTGTGAGCTTTTTCTTTTGTTGTTTTTATTTTTATTTTTATAAATCGTTGTGGCTGGAGTTCGTTTCTGTCATTGTTCTTGTTGCTGCTTGGGAAGGTTGTTCGTCTGCTTTAGCCTGCGATTTCGATTGGGTTGGTTTTCCCGGGAGGGGATCCGCGGCGGTGCTCGTCGGCGCCGAGGTAGTAGCTTGGCTAATTGGACGGCGGCGGCGGCGGTTAGGGTTTTTGGGGCCTTTTGTTTTGGTCTTCTTCTAGGGTTGTCGTCTCCCCCCCTGTGTGAACTGTTGCTGAAGCTCCTTTTTCGTATGGTGTGTTGTCTCTCGGTTTTGTTGCGAGCATTGTTGCCGTGTATAGGATGGAGTGTGATATGAGGTGAACGGGTTTTAATGCCTGTTGAAACAATTATCGATGGGGTATGGTTACTGCTTTGTGAAGCCGCGGTGACGTCTCTGGTCCTCTTTTAGGATTTTGGTAAGCTCATGGATCGGGAGGAGTCGGCAAAGACCTTCTTGTCCGGGATGTTCTTCATAGATATGCCCTTTTTAAATAGACAAGGAAGAGATGATAGCTAGGATTTAATTTTCTCCGGACAAAAGTTATAATAGGTTTCGATTAGATTTTTGGTTTGCTTAAACCGCCAGATCCCTCTTTTGTAATGTCTTTATTTGGGGATTTCACCTATTAATGTAGATGCAATTGTGAGTTGTGGGGTCTCTTATCTGTTTCACCCTCTTTTGCTGCAGAGATGGTTGAGTCGATGAAGCAAGTGGCTAAGCTGGATGTGGAACTGACTGTTGAGGAGAGAAATGTGTTGTCTGTTGGGTATAAGAATGTGATTGGGGCCAGAAGGGCATCGTGGCGGATTTTATCTTCCATTGAGCAGAAGGAGGGGACCAAGGGTAACGAGCAGAATGTGAAGAGGATCAAGGACTACAGGCAAAGGGTTGAAGATGAGCTCGCCAAGATCTGCAGTGACATACTCTCAGTCATTGATAAGCATCTTATCCCATCCTCCTCAAGTGGAGAATCGACTGTTTTCTACTATAAGATGTGAGGAATTCTCCATTTAAACTCCCTCCTCTTTCACATCTCCATGTCATGCACTGAAAATGATGGTCAATCGGGCTGTAACCGCACAGTGAAAACATGGTTATGATTCGTGGAATCAACCAAACACACGAGGGAAACCTGGATATGCTGGATGGAAACGTGGGAATCTGTAGATATATACACATTTATTTATAATTTTTTTCTCTTGGCATGTGTAACATACTGACTCTATGTTGCACGAGTAGAATTGGAAATTTCTGGAGCTAAAGAGGTGATTGATCTTTGGACAGTGACAAGGATAGTCATATGCAATGTAATGCCTTTTGCCTTTATGTCACAATGTCTGTATGAAACTGTTATTTCAGTTCTTATATCTATTGACATTATGGGTTTGATTGTCTATCTTCTATTTTTTAGGCTGGCAAAGTGCTTACTGAGATCCTTCTCCCCAAGTGATAACTAATAAATCAGAATTTAGAGTTTCATCCTCATGTTTTCGTTGGGTTGTCGACTTGCAGGCTATAAATAGGTTTTTCTGTTCTAATGTTTATTGTTTCCTAATTCGGCAGGAAAGGTGATTATTGTCGTTACCTTGCTGAATTCAAGGCTGGTGATGACCGCAAAGAAGCTGCTGATCAGTCGCTCAAGGCATATGAGGTGGGTGCCTGTCTGTATGGTTCATAAAGTTGAGGCTCCTGTTGGTTTCATTTGTCTCATTTGTCACTGTTTCCTTCATTCTTTTTCATTTTCAATCCTCTACAAATGAAGTGCATATTTTTGGCTCAATTTGCAGGCTGCCAGTTCCACTGCTTCAACAGATTTGGCTCCAACTCACCCTATCAGACTTGGACTGGCTTTGAATTTCTCCGTCTTCTATTATGAAATCATGAACTCGCCAGAAAGGTTGATGTGCATGCCTTGTTTGAATCTCTGTGTTTCTTGGGCATACTTTTGCTGCATGTGTACGTGACAGCAGGGCTAGCTTCTATATTTGATGCAATAGCATGGTAGAAGAAGCATGGGCTCGCACATTCAGAAGAAAAAAATTTTCGTTTAGATAACTGAGATCTAATTCTTTGATGGGCAGGGCATGCCATCTGGCCAAACAAGCTTTTGATGAGGCTATCGCGGAACTCGATAGCCTAAATGAAGACTCCTATAAGGACAGTACCCTCATTATGCAACTTCTTAGGGACAATCTTACACTATGGACTACAGATCTGCCTGAAGAAGGAGGTTAGCATCTCTCCAGCCACCCCCTCCCTTCCATTTGTAGAATGTTGAATTTTTGCAGTCATAATCTGAATAGATTGGCCATACCAACTTTTCTAGACAATATGGCCATATTTAGGTGGCTAAAGAACTGTAACAATAGTTGTGCTGTTAATGATATCATGAACCACTGCATTTTAAGAGGACTATTTTCTCAGGAGGGTTTAGTTGCTTTGTTGACATGGCAAAAGAATCGATTTTTGAGGACCTGCTTGTCTCTGGGACTGTTTTGATGGAGAATATCGTCATGCAGTTATCCCATTTGCAACATTCTCTTTTTCTTAGACAAGATTTCCTGTTCTTTGATTTCTATATCCATTTTGATAGAAAATGGGTTGTTTATAAAACATGTCTTCTCTCAAGCTTTTGATACCCAAGCATGACAGATGTGTTAACCTTTTCTTCCGAAATTGACAGGTGAGCAATCCAAAGTTGATGAGCCTCCGGCAGAGGTAAGGAAGTTATACACATGCCAAACTTATCTTTAAATTATACCCTCTTCAAAATTTGGTGCCGCTTTTAGTACACATTTAGTTGTCACTTCTCATATCAGTGGTGACAGAGCTTTGTCACATTTGTGTTGATGCCACGTCTCTTAAACTTTTATGCAGAGTTAATTGGGCAAAGTAGATGCTTCCTGATGATTTCAATTCTTTGGGAGACATTGAGGCTTGCTAGGGCAGGAGTCATGGTGTTATGCGATGGTGCAGTTAGTAGACTGTTGGTCTGTATTTACTTATTTAACAGAATGCTTCTCCACAGTATCGTGTTTGTGCTGGTTACACGATTGAATACTGCTATCTTTGTCCTATAAACACGGAAGCGTTTTCTCAGATTATTTTTCTCTGTGGAGTGAATGCCGCTGTGAATCAACTGTCATGGGTTAGAATGCCAAAACGTTACATTGAGTGAAGAGGAGAATGGAAGATGTCTGTCTCATATACAATTCGGGACCTATTCGAGAATGGAAGATGTCTGTCTCATATACAATTCGGGACCTATTCGTTTCCTTGCATCTGGGAGGGGTTACCTCCATATAAATGCACCTTGGAGTCACGAATGGATTATAAATAAACCAAAGAATTGATTCGAATGGCCTGTATATGCCCTCGGCCCAATGAGTCTATGCTTGTGAAAGAGCATTTGTTGAGGCTGTTGTCTTCGTCTTTGGATCGCTACCATTATCGCTCGTTCTCTCTTCGGTAGTGCATTTCTCACTTTCAGAATCCGGCGATGAGCTTGCTGGAGGAGGCTGCAGATCAACGAGGAACATCTTCAAAAGCTTGTGGTACTCTTTCGGTTTCTCCATGTTGAAGGCGTGTCCTGTATCCTTGATGACCACGAGATGTGCATTGTCTCCTATATGCCTATGGTAAGAAAAACTCAGGGGGGTTCAGCCCAAGAATAAGCGCACAATTGTGTTAGTTTTAGAGAGATTTTGGAGAGATGAAGGGGAAAACTTGCCTCTTAAGCCTGTGACCCAGCTCCACTGGGAAGATATGGTCCTGCTCTCCCCAGATTATCAACGTGGGCTGCAGGAGCAATCGGCACGGCCGAGATTATGCAACTCTCTAATGCGCCACAGCATTAACAAGAACCGAGAAGGTAAGAAAAGAAGGAAAAGGGGGGGAAGAAGTAAAACCTGGGTGATCTTTGGGATTTCGGATATTTTTCGATTTCTTGGGATATCTCGAACCAAGTCTCTCTTCTGTTCGATGTAATCAGCGCACATCGCCTGTCAATGACCACGTTCGTGAAACTTCAGGGGAAGAACGACATATCCATGACTGATGGCAAAGTGAGAATCTCAGTTCGTGCTATGCCTTCATCAGTATATCTTAATCAAGCATGATATTCACGTGCTGGTAAATCTTAGTACGACTGGCAGCTCTGCATGACCTGCCGGCCAGCTGCAACTATCACGGTCCTAAGTCAGCTGAGAGCCTATCTACTCCATTGAATAATTCACCAAATACAAGGGCACTGTTCTGTCTAATCATTGACCAATGCCACACTAGCGCTCTCCCTCAAATAGCAAATGAACACCTCCTCCTTCCACCACCAAGTTTGGTACGTCAGCAATAATTCGAGTCATTGGCGAACCCCCGACTAATTTGTACTTTAAATGTTTGTTATTTCACGTGGAGAAACTTCCCGAAGGGTAAAACCCCTTCGACATGCACAATAAACAAAATGAACGATGCGAGTACACATGCAAATTGCAATCCTGGCACTAGATTGATTAGGCACTACCTGCAGCTGAAGATCAGATGTAGAACATGTATCCCGCCAATCCAATTAAAGCCACAGAAGGAAAGGAAGACATTGACATACTAACCGAGTGCCGGTCTTGTACGAGATAAAAGAGAGTCTCACATCGATGAAATCACTGAGCAAGCAGGAAGGAATCAGCCCAAGAGGAGGATGCCAGGAGAGCGCGTAGCTCATCAACTCCCTCAGCCTCGCCGGCGTGTGCGGCACAAGGATCCCCGCCGCCTCCTCCAGGTCGCTTACGCTCAGCATCCCCTCCTTTATCTCTCGCTCCTCGATGCAAACGGCGGCGCAGCATATCACCACCCGCTCCACGGCCACCGCCGCCCCTTCCTCCATGGACTGCGCAGCCATGCTGTACGCCACGAACCCACCGTAGCTCAGCCCCACGAGGCTCAGCCGCCGCACCAAATGGGCCTCCATGACCCGCATCAGGCACCGCGCCTATACATTTACAAAAGCAGACATCGATACATTCGAACACGAATTCAAAATGAATTGCACATTCAAATTAAATAGCAATCAAACATTCGCCTAAAAGGCTAATCTTTCCTCTATAGTCTGAGGCAAATCTCCGAGCCTAAACGTGCTTCGTATCGGTTCGAGTTTTTCATTCAACTTATGCACCCGCAACGATAGTTCTCTAGAACACGCAGGACATCTGGAATTATACACACACGGCGAAGAGGAAGGGAGGGGGTCGGCCGATCGTGGATTACCTGGAAGGAGTCGGAACGGTCGGGGCGGGAGGTGAAGGAGTCGCCGAAGAAGAGGAGGTCGGGGACGAAGAGGTTGAAGTGAGGGGCGAGGTGGGGGAGGACGTCGGCCCACTGCCAGAGGGCGTTGGCGCCGAAGGCCGTGGATGAGGAGGAGGTCGGGCTTGGCCGGGGAGCGGGCCTTGGGGACCCAGCAGTGCACGACGGTGCCGTCCCGGAGGTCCGTGAGCGCGGACCGGAGGCCCGACCGGGCGAATGCGGAGCGGTAGCACCGGTTCCTGGTTTCCGTCAGGCTGAAGCACCGGCGCGACATTGCCGAGGCGCACCTATGCTTCGTCCTCTGCTGCAGCAGCTGCTGCTTGTGGCTGCAGAGACAGGGAGAGATATAGAGAGAGAGAGAGAGAGAGAGAGATTGTGGAGTCAAAGGAGAGAGAAGTGATTGGGTGGGGGGTGGTCAACGTGGAGGGTTTTCTGTGGGCAGGATTGAAGTATACTAGAAGACGACAGATATTCTGGAACGTTGTAATGAGAAATTGGTAGAACATGACACGTGGGCATTTTGATGTGTGGCCGAGCCGGGAGGAAGGTAAATTAGATGATTCCGGATAGTGTTTGTCTCATGTTAAAATAGGTCACCTTTTCCTCCTTTTCTTGGCTTTTATTATTATACACTATTCCGTTCGCCACTTTGTTCTCAACTCTTCCCACCTGGGCGAGACAAGCTACCTCTAGCTAGGAGCCTCTTTTCCTTCTGCCCAGCTCCCCGAAAACAACGAGACAAGCTACCTTTAGCTCCCTGAAAACAACGTTCGACTTGCATGAGCCAGCCCTTACTCAGAGAATACCCCCATTGACGAATAGGGCGGATCTGTCTCCCGATCGGCATCTTCTATCGTGTAATCTTCATCTTATGCTATCTTCTGCTGCGTTCTCTTTTAGGTCTTTCAACCAATCGATATGGCCTTGGAGAGCAAATTTGGCTAAAACTCGAATGGTTTCTTGAAAACTCGCTTTAAATATGAAACTTTGAGTATTTAAAGATGCCCTTATTATTCTTAATATAATTTTTTTATTTTTTTGATCAATCCTACTCATTCTCAATAAGATGGCGTGGTAACTTTATTATATACTATTCAGAATGTCCTTCCCATTGCCGGAATATAAACATGCACGTCGCTCGCTTTTAATAAAAAAGTTCACTTGATGAAAAATAAGTCAATAATGTATTTACAGTATATAACTTAACATTTCTTTTCACATTTTAATCAGTACTACACATGCAATTGTGGACGGAACCACATCAACGGGATAACATTCTAACGCGAAAATGCAAGAGAGTGTGCTAAGATTTGAACACTTGACCTAAGTGAAAATCGTTTGTCATAAAATAATTACGACATCAGGAAACAAGCCAAAAATATGTAGCCAATAATATATTTATGACATATGAGTAAGCACAATCCAATCATATTTATTTGCGAAAAATGAATAATTTAAAAAACATTTTTTTTAAATGATCGATTGTATTGTTTACAAATATGAATGAACCAAATCTATCTTTATTATATACAAAAATATTTAGAATATAAATTATTATTGATAGTGAAAATATTTTTTATTAACTAATTATTTTAAATAACATAAATAATTATTTATAGAAAAAGTGTTTTTCAAATCATAGTTTAGATAACTGAAGAATAACACAAAAGTCAAGTTTTGCGGATGGTGAGTTATTGAATGGTAGAAATTCAAAGAGAATCCGTGTTAAATCCTTTTCAGCCCCCTCTGGAATGTTGCACTTTCATTCGATCAGCCTCACCTACCATCAGCCCCCAAGCATGGCGAATCTATGCAGCTATGCTAATGGACTAGCCGAGGAGCTACCGTGCCGATTGGATGCGGCGGACTCTGTGTAATAATTGCAATGTCCTCCACTCGCGTGGATTTGCGTACATCCGTGAAGAATTAGTCGAATCGAAAAGTTCGAATGCCTCGCATTATCTAGAAGAGGGAATTCAATTGGTCAGCCTGCCGAAAGTGAGATTGCAGTGATAACTGCGGGAGTCGAGTTTGACTAGTTCACCTGTTTCTCTGTTCAGCACAGTCCTACGCATGGATCAACTTGAGACTTTCCATGACAAAGCACACTTGCCGTATAAATCTTGCAGACCTCGCTCTTTATGAACGTCCATTCCAGCCTGACAAAACCGTTGGAAGGACATGCTGTAACGAGAGGGAAGGGGGACAAATGCAGGTCCTTTAAGGAGCAATCCCAGCTGTTAGATTTAAGGAGCCATGCCTACATTGTCGCCCTGAGAATGCAATCACACAAGGGCAAGAGTCAGCTTCCAATCTAAGAAAAATCTTTATCTTAGAAGCTCCTAACATGCCTCCCGCTGTTAGAATTTGGAGTTGAACACCTTAAGTACAGTTCTAATTAGGGGTGATCGATTTTAAGGTAAATGATTTGTTACCTTAGAATGAGGAATTGTCCATCAAGAATTGGTTTTAAAAAAATTAGAGGTGGGAATTGCTTGTTGATTTCATGGACTCACCTTGAAATTAGAGAGCGGTCTAGTTCTCGGGTGTGTCCATGAACCCGGTCGAAATGTCCCCATTTTGAAAGAGGGGTGAGACTTGAGAGCAAGTGACAAGGTTAGAGGCCAAAGGTGATCGAGAGCGAGAGTGACAGGGGAGTGATAAGGCAAGAGATGATCTAGAGCAAGAGTGAGAGAGGGATCAATGAGGCTAGAGGCCATCAAGAGTGAGAGTGAGAGAGGGAGGTGAGGCTGCAAGATGAGTGGGGCAAGAGACGGAGAGAAAACTAGAGTTTTGATTTGAAAAGTTAAAACTTAAGAATTACCAAAAAAAAAAAAAAAAACATTATATATTGGTGTGTGTACCAATCCGGTCCTTGTGGGTAGTTCCACAACTAAAATTGGGAACATGACTGATACACATTATTTTAATTAAATTGGAAGCGGGAACTAGATCGGTTCCATTGGAAACTACCGATTTTGGGCTAGTCCAATCCGGTTCCGGGCAGTTCTCGATTCTTTTGTACATCCGTAGTTCTAATCTATCAATGCTTGCCTATCTATGCGAACATTATACGCCACAGCTTGAGAGATTTTTGGTGCTTTCGAAGCATTGCGAGCTGCAAGCTCTATCAGAATACAATTAATTGAATGAACGAAAATGAGGCAGCTCATAACCCTCAAGTTCGGAGATCTGTATTGCTTCCGCGAGTCTTTTTCTTCCCCGTTCGTTTTAGGCTTGTCATAAAAACTTAGCCATAATCTGCTGAAGGTTCTTTAATTCATTGCTGCAGTCTGCTTCAAACAATGTAGCTAGAGCAAATGGGAAACCGTTTTTTCAAAAAGCTTATACTATCAGGAAGACGATCTGCAAAGTAAAGATAACCAACAAAGAATAGACAGCACATTCGATAACTGTAAAGTAAACAACTTGAATTTCAGATTTGGAGGAGACTTCCCCAAAACAAATATGACAATCAGCGGAACACCTAGTAGTCCTTTAATCACCAAAAAATACACGTCTAATCCTGCAGACAAATCTGTCCTCTTTCTTAGGTTCAGAAATACACTTCAGATTTGAAAAAAGAAGGGGAGAAAAATCCTCAGGACCATAAAATAAAGAATGTAATATACAGCAGAAACCATCCTGCACCCGCTTGTTCCCTTGCCAATTTCTGGACTTGCCAATTCCACGCCTCTTCCAGAAATTGGCAAAAGGAGTTCATTGGGCCTAGAATATGATCCGCAATCACTTAGATCATACCATTCCTTCACAGACAGTGAAAACCTTTCATCTGTTGGTATGTACTGAAGCTGGGTAGCAGTTTAATATCAGACTGTATCATCCTCTAAATCTGACGACTATACAAGATATATCATCTCGGCTGTCCCTTCTCAAAGCTTCCGCAGTCAGCTCTTTTGCTGCCTTTTCTGGATCTTTGATCCTTCCAGCGATATCAACTGCCTCTTGATTACTCACCACCTGAATCAATAATGTCCCGAATCAATAACAGTGTAGCTCTCAAATGATAAGTTGACTCATCGGAGAATTTTCAGATGCTGATATTTGTAATTTTTCTTTGATATCTAATGTATTATTATTTGGAAACTTGCCTTCCAAAGACCATCACTTGCAAGGATTAATACATCCATATTGACTTCCACATTGATGGTTCTAATGTCAGGGTCTGAGCGTAAATGTAACTTCAGGCTCTTGTCTCCAAAAGCACGAGAAACCGCCAGCTGTCCGTTAACTCTTGGGACATCCCCTGGTAGAGTGAAAATTTAAGCTAAGGATCTTTGCAATATCCAAGCTCGTTTGTGCAGTGGAAGAATCATCAAATGTAAAAAGGTACCACTTTATTCAATTGCAATTTAACAAGGAAAATACAGGAGAGATCAAATATAAGACAAGTGCTCGCAAGACGAGCTGGATCCCTTTGCATTGTCAATTCCGTATGATTCACCCACACTTAACATTTATATGATCACGTGACAATTGAAACTGTCGATAAGACCATTTCACTCTACTTATCTCATAATGATGAATACTACAATCTCCAAACTCAAATTTGACACTGTTGATGTGGTTCAATTCATCATGCTTTCAAGTCCAATGAAAAATAGACTGTGAAGCACTGCTATCAATGTGACTCAGAAAAAAAACTGAGTAACATCCAGCAGGAATATAAAGGCTTGACGCTTACACTTATCCCAACATCACAAACCTATGACATTACTGCTGTAGTCTTTCTGTTTGAGATACATGCCACTGTACATTTTATGCTCAATAACTAGCTCTTCCAAGTTACCAAAATCAATACTGAAGGTCAAAACTCATAACAAACTGCAAGTAGAAACATGGAAAAGGTACAACATAAATTCTATTATCAGAACAAGGCAGCTAGATCCATTATGCTATTAGTCTTTATTTGTGAAGTGCATAGCCCTTCTCAGAAAATAGTCCTTCAACCGCAGTGGGTGTCTAGCAATAAAGCTGTCAGAAGGAGCCAAGAAAACCCCTATTTCTATGCAATCTTCACCGCACATTGGAATAAACACAATTCTTCATCAGTACTATTGTGCCGAAAAATTGAATAAGCCAGCAGAAGAAGGCCATCAGTAAATGTAGAAAGCACCAACTAGAACAGATAGGCTCAGGCAATGTATCAACTTGTGCACTTGCAACTTTGTCTAAGCAGTTGATGGATGAAGTATGAAATGCAGCGTGAACAGAATAACAATGCTAAGCAAGTTTCACTGTTGTACAAACACAAATTGAAGCAACCTAAACCATGAAAGGAAATCATGGATTGATAACTGAGACATCAAGCTATCATGCCAGGCAGAATAGTCAAAAAGATGTTGAGCCTAGAAGGAAATTAGTCTACACAAACTTAAGAGTCAACGGACAGCTGCCAGTTTCGATACCCTAGCACAGCAGGCCACTTATGTAACTTGTGGCTTTTAAAGCATAGGGTTAAGATTACAACTACTATAAGTATCTCTCTCATGAAAAATTCCCTATATGCAGTAATAGGCTCCCATGAATATACCAAAAAGAATGAAGGTTTAGAGCACGCTTGGAATTGTCCCCAAGCAATGGCTCTCTTTTGTCCTAAAAGCATCCGACTGACTTTGTGAACTATTGCTGAATCAATATTTGGGTCTCGACTAGTAAGTGAATATTAAACAGACATAACAGCAACCTGAGAAGCTTGTTGTTTTCTTCATCAGCCCTCTGCAGGCTAAGAGAAACAAGGATAGAGCACCACAAGCCAGGGTTGATTGTTTTGATATCCCATAACAAGAAGTAACTCCCGGATTGTCGTTTACTACTGCATACTACTCCATTCCATCTTCAGTTCATGAAGCATGGAAAGACATGTCACCTTCTCATTCTTAGAGAAGATGAAATTTTCTACAACTCCAAAGCAGCAGACGTCTGCTAATTCAAAATGATCAAACAAGAGCCTTCAGAAAAATGGGCTCAAGACTCGAGATATAAGCATTTATTTTCATTTATGGAGATTTGAATATTAATTTTTCTACACAAATTGGGAAAGCTACTACACGTATTAAAGTATCCTAAGTGCATTCAATTAGGACAGAGTTATTCCCCTTTGAAATAAAAACACATTAATTGATAAGGACATAAATAAACACAAATTGATCTTTGCATATATCACCCCAATCAAAATCAGCTAACCTAACAACAATCAAAATAACCGTTTCCTATTAGAACCTCACACAAACTGATTAATATGCACAATTTCCCATGCCTTTTCAATTTGACCAGTCTCTGTAAAGTGCTCTTTTGGAACAAGAAGCTCCACATAGTTTTCTGCTCGAGTTTCATGAGATTTGTAACAGCGCAATTTAGAAATTAGGAGATTTTGCATGGTGGATTTGGTCATGAATACAGCATAAATGCCTTAAATAACAATGTTCTAAGAACCAAGAAGCTAACCATTGAGAGATTTTGAGCCATCAATTGCTTATAAAAGCATCATTAAGCATACAGGACAAAAAGCACATCTTGAACCCTGAACATCAAGGCTGATAGGAGAAACCTGGCATGTTCGAGACAAAGCCGCCTCTATGTTCAATGCTCCCTCTTTCTGTGCTGGGTTCATGATCGATACTCATCTGTAGAGCTCGACCCCCCCTTGAGAGAACTGCTCGTGAATCTCCAACATTAGCAACCAATAGTTTTTGGCCATTTATCAGTATTACCGTCACCGCAGTCGAACCACCACGTCCCAAGCCAGAACTATTGGAGAGAATCGCCTGGTCTGTCCTCTCATAAGCTTTTAAAATAGACCTATTGGGATCGACCCAGAACTCTTCCTGTAAGGTCAATGTTGAACAAGTAAAAGAACTTAGGACTGAGAGAATATGTAATGTTAATCCCATTAGAGTCCCATCACTTCAACCCACCTCTTTTAAGATGTTGGAAAACAAATGCTTTTGCAGGTACACGGGGACCTTGTCCCCCAAATGACCATCATAAATAGCAAAAAGCCCTAATTCGTGCCCTTTCTTTTGCATGAACTTGGCAACATGATAGTCCTCCATGGGATGATTGGCTTTCCCTTTTACTAGGCTGAAACCATACTTGATCAGGCCTTCAATATTTCTTCCTTTACCAGAAGTAAGGATTGAGCTCCTGCATGCTAATGTCCAAGAATTAAAGGGAAGAAACAATCCCACAAAATGCTACAGTGCGATGATAGCCGAACGATGGTAAGCAATAGGACAATAGGTAGATATATCTTGATTGGGCTTTGAAAAATCTAGAAGTAATCTTCACAGTCGGTTGCAAGCTCTGAAATCCAACTTCCCCATTCTTCCATACAGCACAATCATACAAAGGTAACCAAGTCTCTCCTGACTCACACACGATCAAAGGGTATCCAACTAAAACCTTAAACAGCTAGACGAGGGCTAGAAACCCCGTAAACAAACAATATTTATTCCTTATACATGTATTTCAACCCGGGCAATTCAAGTGATAACTGGTCACTACATGCAAAGAAGACACAAAAGTACTCAATTGTAATGTCCATATACTCTGGATGCGTACACACAAAAACAGAAAGCAAAACAACAGAGGCTAAGAAGCCTAATAACATCGGTTTAGATCAATACCTGAGGATTGAAACAGCATAATATCGCCATCCAAGGAAACAACCCCCCAGGACCAAACAACAAAAGGGCCTCTGTGCAGCTAAATATCCAGCATCACTCCTCTGTTTCCCCCACCAAATTGACCAGCAAAACTCAAACCCCTAGAAACTGCCCAATCATGATCGTCAAAGACCAAAACACATACACAAAAAAAAAAAAAAAAAAAAAAAGAGAAGAAGATTTTTTTGAGCACCTTCAGACAAAACTCGAAAAACCCACGAACCAAAAAGCAATGGAAAATCAAAAGATGGGGGAAGTCGAGAACTTTGCTTCTCAACTTTTCCAACACAGCTGTCGACAGGTACCTCTTATGGCAGAGTAAGAGGGGGGAGGAAAAGAGCGCATGCAAAGACAACAGAACCGCATAGAAGACAAGAGAACCGAGAGGAGAGAAGGGAAACTGCAGAGGGTTTTTGGGGGCGTGCGCTTGTTGGTATGCAACCGTTTTGGAAGGCCTTCTCGGAGAGATTGAAAAGAGCCCAAGAATAAAAGAGCAAAAAAGGCTGCTATAAAGCAGAGACAGTCAGACCAAAAAAAAAAAAAAGCAGAGACAGACTATGTTATGCCGTTTGACTTTGCTCCTTTCGTTTTTCGTGCCTTTTTCTCTCTCCCTTTTTCTTGTCCCGGCCGCTTTATTAATCCCCCAATCATCATTCCCTGCCTTCCCCCCCCTGAACAGAGTATCCAAGTTCTTAAGACAAATCGATGTGGTATTTTCCACGGCGCGTAGTTATAGTTGTAAGAGTCGCGAAAAATTCTACAGGACAACATTGTACGGTAGAGAATTATGGAAACCTCCATGTTCGTGCTTTGAGATAACTATACGAGAATATAACAATACGGTCGTCGCTCAACGGAGTGTATAGTCATTTTGAGGTTTGCGCGTTTCATTTTTCCCGGTCCCCATGTTCCCCGTTTTTAGGTAAATTCCCTCTTACTTTCATACACAGCTCTCTTAACCTACAACCGGTTGACTGAACTTTTCCACCGAGACGCCACCAATATTAATGTGTTCACATTTAATTGCTGAGTAATTTGTTCACAAAAATATTTAGACATTTAATATGATAATGAGAAATATTTATCATTGGCTAATTATGTCGAGCAATATAAACAATCGTTTTCAAGAATTATCAAATCGTTCATTTTTCGGGAAATATGCTCATCGTTACACCTGCTATTGTAGTGGGTCCTTAGCTTCCCACGAAGGAAGAAACCAAGTGCGCCTCTATCGCACACAACATGCCGACTTTTTCTTCGGTCATATTTCGAATATTCAACTTCGGACGTCGGTGGGAGCTCTCGAACTGGGACATTTTAATGAAGAAAAAATCGAACGGCCGGTCCTCGCGGTCTGGTTTCATGCACGCCAGCGTTTTAAAAAATCGTGCCTCCCGATCGTTTCAAGGAGTTCTTGTTTCCAGGACAGAGAGATGGAACGTGAGGCGGCATGAGGTTTTTTTTGCCAACGTGTGTTAGCCAAACCTGCCGCTTCCAATCACTGGGGATGCGATCGAGATTATAAAATTCCGGAATCGTCAACAATTGTGGTCTTGACCTGACCCGAAGGTCCTCCCTTCAGCTAAACTTCTCTCTCTCTTTTTCCTTTCGAAATTCAAGTCAAGACCGCGTGGTTCGATTCCCATCGGTATCAAGCGTGACGGTTTTCTCGTTCCGGTGCTGGCGAGATGACTGGAAGGATGCGAAACGACGACGGATGATTCGAGCCTAGGGCCATACCGAGAGGGACTTGTGAGAATTTAACTTTGGTTGGAGGCAAATTTGGACCCACGAAAACATATGCTTGCCAATTCAAAGCGATGAAACGGTGCGCCGTTAGTGAATGAGACGTGCAATCAAAGGCTTCAAAGAGATGAGAATTCCATGTTGTCCCCGTCACTGGGGTCCGAGGCCAGTTAGCAGGCGGGCGTGACTTCGTCAAACGCATGACTAAGAATGACATTAAAAAATTCACAAAAAATCTCGATTTATCTTGATTTTTTTTTTCCAACATAAAAAACTCTAAAGTATGTTCATTGCAATACATTTATCCATTTTCTTGTGACATAAAAAAATTCCAAATTTGCACATGCGTAATACATTTACCTTCTATTAAGATTTTATTAAATTATTTTTCAGTAAAAATGACATTATTTTTACGTTAATTAAGTCAATACCATTTGTCTTCTATTGTCCATGTTGGGAAATTATCAACAGTGTTCCTTGACGTAATCTTGATGGCGATAAATATATCCACTAGATATATATTTGGGATTTTTAATATTTCAAAAAAAATTTAAGATACATGGAAAATAATGAATATAATTTATGGTATTTCGGTGATTTTATAAATCTTCTTTTGGTAATAATTATACTCACGTGGGAAACAAAGTCAACGGGTCGATCCATGTTCAGTCTCCCACCCGTGCCTGCAATCGAATGCATCGTACTCCGACAACTCGATATGCGCGCGCTTTTTCCATTCTTCGGCCACGTATGCGTTCATTGCATGCCAAAGAAGACCGCCTTCTTGCTTTATTCGTTTTTATTTACATTACGCGAGATATCCCGACTTTTTTGTCTAGATCAATTTTATATCATCGTTCTATTTCATGATGGCTAAGAAACGAAGGAAGAGAAGTTTATCCGAAATGTCCGGAACTTATTACATTTTGATTAACTTAATCCTGAACTTTTCAATTTTATTAATCAAGTCGTAAATATATTTACGTTTTGCATTAGAATTCTAGTTAAAATTAGTTGGACGGATTCGATTGCAAAATATGAAAATATTTTAGGACTTAATTGGTAAAATTCAAAGGGTTAAAAACTAAATTGATTAAAGTGTAATAGATTTATGATTTTTTTAAATAATAAGGCAAAAAATTGTAATTTGTCGAGGAAATCCTCGACGGGATATTTTCATTAGGTGTTTTGAGAGTATTATTTGCGGTGTTTCTCGGCCGACACGTGAAATTATAGAGGTTTTTGATTTAGAAGTAAGTCGGCACCATTTAATAACGTGGGCTCCACCTTAAGATATGTTCAGTGTATTTTGTTCAAGTCGGTCGAACCAGACAAAATATCGTCCTGTCCGACCAAAGTTATGAGAAGTTTCCCCCCAAAAGATTGTTTCATGATCGACATGCGCCAGGCGATTCCAATGCGATGATTGCAAGACACGGTCTTATGCTATAGACGGTCGACCTTCGGTTCTCCAGCCGTTTACCTGCATGTATGAAATATCGTATCTTGTTAAGTATAATCCGTCATTGCTTAAATATATAATTATAATGTACATTTGCGATCACCTTTCCCCTGCTGGCATAAATTTTTGGGTTGTATGTTCTAATGGAGGCATCAAGGCATAAGTCAAGATTTCAAATTCTGGAGATGGGTTTACAGATACAATCTTTGCAATTACACCCTCATCTGAGTTTTTACTTGGTACTTTCCCAAATTTTAGTACGATAATTCTTCGATAAGTAAGGCATAAGTGAGATGTTAATGCAGAAATGGTCAATAAAACTGCATCTTGAGTTCAGGATGAGAAGGACACCGGTGTCTGAGACAACACAGTCTGCTATAACACTATACTGAGGCTGTCTTATCTCCGTGTGCGTACGATATGTTTGTGTGTGCAACTAGTAAACTTTGATATTGATTTTGCCTGTAGTGATATCAGGACGAAAAATGCGACAGTCGACCAGTCCTAGAGTTGCCAAGTGATGCTACTGGAGAGAACCGGCTATCCAGTTATGCTGTCATCTAACAAATATTAGCACTGGGATGGACTATGAACAGCCTGAAAAGATCTTCTCAATGAGGAAATAACACGACAGAGGCATGAGAATGTATCTGATTTGCGACAGGAGATCAACTGTAAATCCATCACGAAATGACATCCTTTCACTGAATGGGAGGTCGTTAGAGGTGGTTGTAGTGCTGTTAGCTCGAATGAGGCAGACAACTAGATTAGGCCCTTCCAGTTGCGGCCACAGCCAAGTATTTGGTCTTCAATGCAGCAACTTCCGTAATAGCAATAGCTGTATATTTCACACTACAGCACTTCTTTTCTTGACCGGTTACTGGGGCTTGGGCATGCAGAGACCAACTGAAGACCCGAGTCATGAAATCACCTGTTTTCCTTCTCACAAGCCGATCCCTCAGTAACCAAGGGGAGGTATGATAACATATTACAGTTATCCTACTTCAGACCAAGCAACGGTGAAGACTGATAGATGATGATGAGAGTAACTATGAACCGAAGAGAAAGCACAAAGTTGGTTTTATTAGGGGCCCATATGTCCATGTTATGACGACCCTCTCCAGCTATGAGAACAAGTTTTACTATACACAACGGCTTCATACCTTTTTTTGTCAAACGAACAAATTCCATATATGGTACAAGTGGAAAAGGATTAAGAAAAAGCACGGACCACCAGCTGCCTGGAACAATTCTGGACTTCCAATGTGTAGCTTTTCAAGGTTAAATTGCTGCTCAGGTCGAACTGGTGAAGAGAGAAGCAGTGCCATATGATATGTACTCGGGACTTCTACATCTTCTCGTGCCCCTTTCGGATTAGGCTGCGGCCATCTCCATGATATCTCCTCATGTTTCTTGTGTATTACATAGTCACCTGTTAGGATAATGGAGTGTCTCAGAAATTTCACGAGCGGGAGAAGCAGCCAATACTTTAGCAAATACTTCTCCACTGGGTGGTGAAGCATACCTATAATTCTTTCAGCAACTCAAACTTGCAAGATTAGTTGCTCCTCGAAGAGAACTTGACTATCAAAGATGAGTGGACTTTACAGCAAACAATATTCGCCAATTACATAACCCAATATCTAACGGCACACATAAACTTTAGCAGGATCATCAACAAGAAAAACTATCAAAGTTCTTTTGTCCAACAGTGTCATCCACTTATTATAACTAAGTAGAAACTTTCTGTGGGACATTCTCGTATGAAAAAATGGACTGCTGCAGCAGTCTCAGGTATGAATAAAGTTCAACTCTTACCCAGTTTGAGATAATCGCCTCCAATTAATTATTTGATGGGATTGTGGATGCCTTTGTAAAAATGCTGAACTATTGCCAATTCCATTTTCGTCGCCCGCAATTTGGTCAGAGTAACTAGAAGTTGACGGCGACCAAACTGGAACGACTCCTCCATCCCTCTCTCTCCTGCCAGTGCTCGAAGACTCTGCAGTGGAATCTTCAGCATCATTATGTAGCCCAGGTGAAAAGTTATACATTGGTTGGGTGTTGTTTGGTCGAAGTTGTTGGAAAACTCCCTCATTTAACGTGTCTCTTCTTGGTTCTTCATTCAAATTTACATTTGCAGGCACTTCTGCTCTAGTATCACCTATGGAGTTTTGAATACCAGAAGAAGTCTCGTCTTCATCCACTCTAACCAGAGAAGTTATGCTCGGTACCATCTGATCCTCATAGCGGCGAACTGGACCTGGTGGGTTATTCCGCATAGTTTCATGATTTTCCTCCATTTGAATATCTTGAGGAAAAGCGATCGGAGCTGATTCAGATGAGTCTCCCAGCCCTTCTTCAGTTCCGTTTTCTATAGCGGCTCTTGATGTTGCTTCGTGCTGCCACATAATGGAAAGTGCATCTTGCAGCCTTACTTTGGCTGCATCTATACTTACAATAGGGAGAGGATAATTTGATCCAAGCTCAATTCCAGCAGCTTGAAGAACCGATTCAGGTGCATTCCAAGGATGGTGTATCCATTCAGTTGGTAGTCTGGCCAGTTCGGGAAGCCATCGTCGTACATATTCTCCATTAGGATCAAACTTGTAACCTTCAAACTGCAGAAGAACTGAAGATTAGTCATTTGGACCCCATGAAACAATTCGACAAAAATATATAATTAATGCCCAATGAAAGCAGTAAGGGAAAAAATTGGTATTAAGTTAAACATAAGCTCTAAGTGTGAACAAAGCATGAGATGTTAGTCAGATGGGAACAGTAGTATGCTGAAGTCACCAGCTTTTGCTTCATGGTTTCATTAATTCATTATGTTTCAGTTTCTGTCGATGGAGTTATTACACTGCTTCGGCAGAGATGACATGGTGAAAGAGAACAAATGATCTGAGCAAGGAGATCACACTGATCAATTAGGGAAGTATACAAAAGTCTATAGTACATCTAAACGCTTGAGATATGTTGGTACGTTCGAACCATATAGATAGAAACTCCTTTCCTTTTTGGGAAATGTGGCTTTGTAGCATACTAAGTGCCATTTCACTCGAAAGATATCCTAAAATGCTACAGCATCATTGATATGACATTGAGTAAGAAAGAAAGGACATCATGATAATAACTGGATTGCAGCTGACTCACTGATGAATTATCAGAGTGAGGAGCATATTAAATGCCTAAGTCAACAGCTTAAGTTCAAGTTGCCACGATGGCCTTCATGTAGATTCATGAAGTCAAGTAACTTAGACGATTTATGTCAGTGTGCAACTGGTAGTAGTATTAGTACCTGTGGATTATCAATGCGGTCAAACTCACGACCATCAGGGATTGTACCGGATATGTATTGCCATCCAAGGGCATCACTTTCTAGATCCGCATCCAAGAGGGTGTCCCAGAAGTATTTCATCCCCCATCTCCATGGAAGTTGCAAAACCTTCACAAAGAAGCTTGAAACCACTACTCGAATACGATCATGAAGCCACCCTGTAGCCCACAACTCCCTCATGCCGGCATCAACTAGTGGATACCCAGTTCTGCCTTGTCTCCATGCCTTAAAATGCCCCTCATCCACAACCCATGGGAAGTACTTGAGGTGTCCAAGGAGAGGCCTTTCATGGCTGTAAGGATGGTTAAAGCTCATGTACCTCGAGTACTCTCGTAGACCGATAGATTTAAGGAACAAGTTCACACTCTCTTCACCAGCCTTGTTCCCCTCATTCGCCCACAAAACCTGCTTGATGCGAACCAGGTGAAAGACTTTCCTCACGCTAACTTCTCCAAAGTGCAAGTGAGGAGAGAGGAACGAGGTTGTAGCACTGTCAGCCTTTCTGCGGTTTTTAGAGTACTCTATAAGCGGTCCATTAACAAATGTGGTCAGAGCCTTATCAGCATTACTCCACCCAGGGGACCAAGCACGAGCAAGAAGCGCATTGCTTCCTTTCTCAGATTCGTCTTCAAACACCAAAGCTTCTGAAGGACATCTTGATACATCACCTAAGCAAAGGGCGTGAAAATTTTAGCATATAAAAGTGTGCCAATTGTAGGTCAGGGCAGTTATACAAAACTCATGAAGAGAGCTTATGTTGGGACAACTAAGGTGAAAATGGAAGAGTGTAACCCTCTCAGACATAGCAAACAGTTGCTCCCCTCCTTCACTCTTGAACTGATATACTTATAGTCAAAATAAGAAATGACAACATGGATTAACCACACAGTTTTGTTTCATTTAGTCAACACCACCTCTCTCAATGTCATTGATAAAAAAAAAAACATCAGCACTCAGCTAAGTTGCAAATTGTCACTAGTTGTCTTCCTGATGATGGGAAAATCGACTGGACCTCAATGGTGGCCAATCAAAACAGAAAGATTCTAATGTGATCTCCATGAGGAAAGTGGACTAGATTCTGCTCTCATATTCTGAGCATTCCAGTATGGAAAGAAGGCAAACATTTATTCTGCTGTGAATTTTGTCTGGTATGTTTTGAGGACTTCCTGAACTAAAGATTGATGTCCAGTTTAAAAGCTCAAGCCTAAACTTGGAGATGACATCATCATACATCCACCAGGTTTACCGAAATTTTGGATATGGACATCCTCTAGGATGGTTTGATAAATATAGTTGATGCCAAACTATTTTCCAACAAGTGCATATTGCAGAGTGTTTCTGAAATGTATAGAACAGAAACAACAGACATAGAACGAACCTGAAATTATTCTCTTTGGAGGAAGTAGTGGGGATTCCGGATCATAAGGCATGCTGAGGCATTTCTCCCAGAAACCAGCAAAGGTTGTGAATGGATGGCCTTGATCATCATTTACTTCCCACGGTTCATAGAGCAAGTCTGCATTGAATGAGTGTACATTTATCCCTTGGGCAGTCAAAACCTCCTTTGCTCTGTGATCTCTGACAAGTGATATGGGATCTGAATGCATGGGACTTATCAGTAAATGCTGAAAGCAATAGCACTGCCACAGTACCACTAGACTAATTCTGAAAGCAATCAGATATACAAAGCAGCAGAAAACAATTCCTTGAGGAAACTAAATTTCTTCTTGTTGATCTAATGATTTGCTCAGGAACTTAAAGGTTTGGCCAGAAAACTGATGAAAAGATGCAGAATCAACAAGGAGACTGAATTTGAGACCTGTTGACAGGAAAAATCCAGCTTCGTCGACAACTGATTATCAATTCTCGTCATTCAAATATTCCAAGAGCTAGTACCCAGTACAACAGACAAGCTCAACTCTTTTCCCTTAACGTCAGCAGAGTAGAAATTTCACAAGTCCATCCTATTCCTTGCTGAACCAACTTTAGATTTATCGTCACCATGAAATCCAACAAACATCAACAGAACCAGTTAAATTGGTCGAACGACATATGTCTACTGTACACCGAACTAATAGTCCAAAACTCCTTTCGACAAGGCAAAACAGGAAAAGCAACAAGGCATACGCCACCTCCGATCAAAGTTATGCGCAAGACCCACAAACAGAAAAAGGATCACAACAAGCTCATTCTGGAATCACAATTATGGACCCGCACCCAAATCGAAAAGAAGCACTAACCATACAAGTGGTTAAAGAAGAGCTGAGTAGCCCCAGTGGACTTAACAAGCTCCAGGAGGGAGGAGACGCTGTCAGTGGATCTCCTGGTGACGAGGCAAGTGCCAAGGCTCCTGAGGGACGAGTCAAGGTGAGCCAGGCTGTGCTTCAGCCACCACCTCGAAACCCTACCAGGGTAATACGCGCCTTCTTCCTCGGGTGCCCAGATGAACACGGCCAGCACAGAACCTGACCTCACCCCAGCCGCTAGTGCAGGGTTGTCCTCAACCCTCAGATCTCTCCTGAACCACACTATGCTACACCCAGACATGTCTCTTCTTCTTCTTCACATTCACACAATCACAGCATAGGAAGACCCGACCGTGGCCACCAACCTCTGCGTAGATTTCTCCAACTCTCGCTTGCTCAGCTACGAAGCATAGCATACCTCTTTCGGAATGTCAGCTGATCCTATCTTGTTCCTTTGCACATGCAACCTTGCTATTATGAGCAGGGGAATGCTTAGCACAGCAATGACCAAGAAATGACTAAAAGAAATAGTTTTTTTTAATGGGTATCTCTGACTCTAATCAGGAATGATGCTGCTCTTCTTCCTGCTTCTTCGGTGAATAAATTTTTATTTTCTTTCCGGGAATTTCGGCAGAAAATAATTTTGGTGGTGTTTCCCCTTTCAGCCCAGGAGCCTCTGTAGAGAGAGAGAGAGAGAGAGAGAGACCGGGGGACAGGAGAAGAGAGACTTGGACAGTGAAGGAAGAGGATTGGTTAATGGCAGTGGGAATACTACAACCAAATTGACAGGCAAATTGCAGCCACAACTTTTCTTTTTTTTTCTACAAGATTTTTTTTATAAAAATTTTACCCTTATCCTATGCAAAGAAAACAGATCCCACCCGTCTCTCCAGTTGCTTCGATAGCCCTTATCTTTGACAGGGTGGAAATATTTCCAGAATCTAAAAAGGAAACTGACAGAAAATTTTGTCGTCTATTTATTATATCGCACACCGCAAGACAGACATTTGAGTCCAACGTTTGGTCGCCTTCGCGATGTTAGACAATGCTTGGAGCAGCTCTTGCATTCATCTTTCTCTTCCATAAATATAGCAGGGCCAGGGGGAGAATTTTAGCATTTAAAGCCATCGCCTTTTTTCATTAATGGAAGATCTCTGAGTTCCTTTTGAAATCAATTTCTCGATTTCGCTATACTTCATGACTAAGTTTTAATAATTTGAAGGAGTTAAGCTAAGAATGATGTTGCACATTGAATAAGAGTTTAAGTACTACTAATATTGTTTTACCTTTTCAATGCTCCGTGCACTCTGATGTAATAAGGTGAATATTCAACTTGGCTTTGTTTTCTCAACTTCTTTTTGTTCGATTTCTTTTCAATTCTTCCCTTTTTCTTTCCTTTGCTCAATACAAAATATGACATGAGTCATCTACTAATGATGTCAGCTAATAAGTAGTTAAGAATATAAAATTAGGATACAGTCTTGTAACAAATAACAAAGTACATCAAGAGTTTAGGTTCGAGCTTCTCAACATATCGAATGAGATCCACCTTTATTCAAATATTTAAACTAATGAATTATGGTCCAACACGAATTTATTAACTGTTCCGTAGCATACTAATTTCTTTTAATTTGAGATTTTTCAAATACAACTTACATGTGTATCTCAACAATTTATCTTCTCGTGTGTGAGCTTAGCGTTAAGTATGCTTCCCCTTAATCTAGGCATTGTTTTGCATCAAGATATCTCAACTTGAATCTATATCAACACATAAATTCATCTTTAGTCTCTTTCTCCACATTGAATTATGAACTCTACTATTTGGCGTTGGTCTCTTTCTTTAGAAAAGATTATGAAATTTGCTATTAAGCTTGCATTGTTAGGCCACAAAGGCCACCGCCAGGATATTGGGTTGATCACTTGATTCCTTCCCTAAGATATTTACCAAATATCGAAACAGATTGGAGGTCTACTAAGTCTGCGTTTGATAACGTTTCTGTTAAAAAATTGTTCCAGTAAACAGAAATAGAACTGATGAACAATTTTTGAACAGAAGAACGTGTTTGGTAACTGCACAAAATTTATGTTCCTGGAACAGAAAAGAACAAAAACACGTTTAGTAAACTTGTATAATTTTTTTGTTTCTTTTAATTTTTTTAATTTAATTTTTCTTCTCTTTGGCCGGCGGCCTCGCCTAGCCACGGCGAGGCTCGCCAGCTGGCGTGACCTCGGCCTTGCCGGTGGTTGGGCGAGCTTGGCCTCGCCGAGGGCCGGCGACTCTTTGGCGAGGTTGCCGGCACTCGACGGCCGGTCGCCGGCCATGGCTAAGGTCGGCGACTGGCCAAAGAAAAAAAAAGAAGAAAAATGAGAAAAAAAAAGTGTTTCTCGGAATTGTTCCCGGGAACAATAAACAAGTTTTTTTTTTCTACTTAACAAGTTTTTTCTACTTCTTATTTCTATTCCAAATCTATTCCCGAACAAAAGTATAAACAAACGCGTTTACTGTTCTTTTTTTTTGTTCTTTGGAACAAAAGAATAAAAATTTGTATTCCGGGGAACAGAAACAGATTTAAACAAACAACCCCTAAATCTACTATTGGCTTTGATATTATTTGTTGGAAGTATGTAACAGAAGTCTAATACATTTTCTTAAGGAGATTGCACAGGGGTCTACCAATCCATCATTGGCTTTGATATTATTTGTTGGAAACACGTAGCAAAAGCCTAATACTTTCACTAATGGAGATTGTGAAGAAGGGCCCTAAGTTCAAGTCTATCAATATTTCCAATTATATCCAATTTCACTCAAAAGTTTAAAGATAAATATATTATTTATTTTATGCCACACCAATTTTTCGATGTAAAAAATCTCTAACACAATTCACGGGTGCATCTTAATAGAAATATATATTAATTTGTAAGGTTTTGAGATGAGAGTTCTCATAATAGTGCCTCAATTTTGGGATTAGAAGAAATTTCCAATCTTCAAGGGGCCAAGCATATGAGATTTGAATAAATTTCAATAGTGCAGTACAAGTATCTAAATTTTTGTTCAATATTCAATTGGGTACTTGAAATTCCTCTTTTTTTTTTTTTTCGATTAAGCATCCAATTACGTTAGTTAACATTATCTAGTTTGTCAACGAAAACGCTACATTAAGCCAAATTGGAAGTTTAGATACTTCATTACAAAAGAAGTGTGGATACTCTGATTGAACATCAAGCAAAAGTTAACGTACTTGCGGTGTTATTAACCTTATAATCAATACAAAAAGACAATGATAGAAAGCATGTAAATAGGATGCAAAATTGAATTATTTCCCAAGACTTCTAAAGATGCCGATTTTTTTTTTTTTTTACAGAAAAAAGTCACATCATGTTGGGCAAGCCCGTCTGTAGCATGGGCGGGTCACCGACTCACCAGGCCTTTTTTTTTTTCCGACTCTTGTTTTTAGAAGCATAAGATTTTTTTTTTTTGGTCGGAAGCATAAGATTACTTTTCAGCTTTCTCACAAAAACAAAAAGTAATTTGCTTCCTGACATGACTGCAAATGATTTTAGCAGTTGAAGTGCTCGTATCCATCTGTGTTCAATAAAAGTCAAAAATCAAATTGAAAATCAATGAGCACTCTACACGAACCTCCAACCCCACACTATCTTGCCGTAAAAGATGGTCGCGGATGTTACCGATCCATCCCTTCTCGTCCACATCGATCCTGAGCCAGCAGCACGGAGAAGGGAACAGCACATTACCCTTGCATGTGCAGTCTCTACAACGAGCCTCGTCCTGCAGAATGAAATGATATTTGATAAGCATGTTCACTCTGGTGCGACTATCTTTCTTCGTATCTATCAAGAGCGAGTAGTTTTAAATTCCACTTAAAATCTGAAACCTATTTATCATAACACGTTTTCTAATTTTTGAAACTTGGAATCTATCATGTATACTTAAGAACGTGAAACTTATTCCATCGCAAGTTTAGGATCTACCCATCTTCACATGTACCCTTAATTGAACAAATGCAGTGCATTATTGCTTTTATGACCTCCATTCTCCACAATCTACTTAATCACAACTTATACTAGACATATGAAAATTATAAATTTTTTTAATAAAATAAAAGTCTTAATTATGGATACTGTTGAAAATTGAAGTTTAGACTTATGATATCAAATTACATGATGCCATGGAATGCTGTAAGGTTGCGCAAAAACATAGAATAAGAACAATATAAATACTTGTTCTAACTCGTCGGAACAACTTTTTCAATTTTTTAAATCTAGAACTTATTTTGCATATCCTAGGACTTGGAATCAGATTTGCTCTCAGGTCCTCAGTTCTACTGATCCAATTTTCAAGTTATTAGTTCTACCCTCAAACTACTCTCAACTCTTGTACGTCGTAGATTTGCGATTGGTCATGGTACGATCGTCTTCGGCTCAATGGTACGTAAGAGGCTAAGAGCTCGCGTGACACGAGCGACTTACCTCAGATTTTTGGAACATCGCCTTCGTCCGTGCTCCCCCTTGGGCCGAAGCAATGACTGATGTCACAGCGGTTGTCGCATCAACCAGAACAGAAGCCTATTTAAAGCACAACCGGTTGTTCAGTTGTCATCCGTGTACCCGTGTTCCGACATTTTTTGCTTCCGGTGTCGGCACGATTCCGCTTGTTCCATTTCCAAAACAGGAATATAATTTTTCCTTTTCATACTGCTATATTTCTATAAAAGTCGAAAAATGTGGGAAAACTGTTGGGAAAACAAAAAAAATACACCGGTCATTTGATTTTCAGTTTATTTGCTGGAAACATTCTAACGCTTCAATGAAATTAACAGTTTCTTTTTTGCAGTTTGTAAATTACCAATTCTTTTTTAATATTTTGCAAACTTTTACAAATGCCTTGGATTAACCTACTATTAAATAAATTTACCAATCTTTATTAAAGTAACTTACCAAATCTTTTCCCTATTAAATTACCAAATAATTTTGTCTTGCTAACTCCTATTTAGTGACTTACCATCGTTTATTTGTTTATATTTTTAATGTATAGGCTTTTTTTTATCATCTACTAATTTTTCTTTGTCTTTCTCACAAATGCCTAAAATTTATCAATTATTATAGGAACTTATTTATGATACTTCTCAATTAACTAACTCGAGATAATGTCCATTATCCCATATCATGTTTTATGGTTTTGTTCTATGATGTACAACTAACTACTTTCCTAGAAGATCACCCATTTGGTAGTGTTCTCGTATTAACAGGATTTCCAATGCTAAACATTGTCTTTATGATAAAAAGGCATGCACCAATTATGAATTAATTCCATATATATAAATAAAAGAAATGTTCATCCCTCTTCAATTTGTAACTCGACTTATTCCTACCTCTTAGCTATCTTGTGAGCACACTAGGAGCCGCTCATTGTCCAACCTCTCGTCACGGCGATTACTCCCCGCCCTTAACGGACCGAGTCATTATAAGCCCACTAGCTTTCATGTGACTTATCCTCGAATCACATACCTACTCAAGGGATTGATGCTCTGATGTCATATTGTGACACCCACGGATAAATTCAATAAGGTATTGTCCACTTCGATTCATCCCATTTGAGCCTTATGTGTCATCTTTTAGCGTATAAGTAAGCACTTTCCAAAAATCATCTATCTTGATAGTGCTCTCACTTGACCAAATGTTAAATTTTGTCGTTACGTCAAAAAGGAACATATTGTGAGTTAATTCCAATTTCACCTATGTAATGCAAGAATACAATTCCTTTTTTAGTGCAAAACTTGGTTCAATCCTATTCTCTTTGCCACCTTAGAAGGATGCCGGTAGTTGCTCATTGTCTAGGCCTTTTGCCCTGGCGATCACTTCCCCACTTGGAGGGAGTTTTGATCCAATGCCATATTGTAAATTCAGTAGACTAATTTATTTGAGATGTTGTCCGCTTTGGCCCACCTTATATTAAGTCTAATGTTTTGTCCTTTGGCTCACAAATAAGCACTTTCCTAAGAATTCACTTATTTTGGTAGTGCTCTAACCTGAGCATACATAACATTAAAGTTCCAATGCTAATCGCTACTATTATGTTTAAAAGTGCATATTGTGAGTTAATTCCATTATCACAAATATATTATGGGAACTTTATACTATTGTTCAACACATAACTCAGTTCATTTCTATTGCTTTTGCCATCCTAAAAACTTATCAGGAGCCACTTTTTGTCCGAGCCTCTCACCTCAGTGATCAATGTTTATTTATTTATTTTAATTTACCAACTTCTTTGTTCTCTGATAAAAAAGACTTCTATTATTATTTGGCAACTTTTAGTTATATTGTTTCTAACAATTTAAACAAGACAGACTATTACATGAAATGACCAATCTTTGTTTTTGTGACTTATCTATTCATCTCTTACATTATTGGCTCTCATTAAAGTTGCTTACTAATGTTTATTTATTTTTACTTAAATTTACCAAAATCTTTAGCGAGTTACCACTCTTATTTGGCTTCCTTACTAATGATTTAAATTTATCAACGCTTTTTAGGGAGTTACAACTTCTCCGATAAAGCTTCTAACTAGTTTTACATTATCAACTCTTATTCAAATTAGTTGCCAATGTTTATTTACTTTTTTTTTTTGGTTATCAAGTTTTCATATCTCTAACAACAAAAAATATCTCTCTTATCTGTGAGCAATTTTTATTTAGCTTTCTTACCAATGCCTTATTTGATCAATTATCGCATCCAATTACCAACTATTTTTGTGTAACTTATCAACTTTTTCTGATATAAGTTTTTTGCAAACATTTATTTCTTAAAAATATTTACGTGTGTCGACCTTTCCGAAGGTGAATTACCCAAGAGAAAGCTAATGGATTACTAAGTCCGAAGACTTAGCACGGACCCTCCCAAATATATATTTTTTTTTGGTAAGAAACCCTCCCAAATCTTATTAATTGCAACTTGACACTAAAAAATTAGTCCATTTAAACATGTAGTTTTACTCAATTTGGAGCTGCTACTAATCAATTAGGGTTGATAAAAAAAACCTAAGTAAAGTATGGGAGAATACTTTACCTTTGCGAACCAGAGATTTAATAGGTTCGGGGATATGGTTATGCTAGATTGATTTAATGCCCTTTCAGTACCTTTTCATTTTAATTCCAAAAATATTTTGCAAGCAGTCTTGATTAATTTTAATCTAAGCCACTAAGATGCAATGGGTGGTCATGCGAGTGCACAATCAATAGAATAACATTCAATAAACCCAAATAATAAATTGTAAAAAAAATTATGACTAACCTTAAGCAAAACAAACTACGACTTTATTAAAGTTTATTCCCTTAAAAAAACAACAAAATGTTAATAAAAAATGCATGCCCTACACATGATTTCTAAATGACATGTGTTGACACCTAAATTTTACCAATTTATTTAGGACCTAATCACATACAAAATTAGGAATTAATCACTAAAAAAAAAAAAAACAACAAAAGAAAGAAAGAAAGAAAAATGCTTAGAGGTCGGGTCGGGTCGGGCCGGATCCGGGCTTGGCCTAGCCCGTTGCCCGCCTCTCTTTCTCTGCGTTGGGCCTGGCCTTTTTCCCTTTGGCCTGGCCATTTCTCCCCTCGGCCCGGCCCGCGTCGAGCTTTTCCCTTCTCTACCCATCTTCGGGCGTGAAACCCTACAGAGGGGAAAACACAAAGAGAGCAACGGCAGGGAGAGGGAGAGAGAAAAAGACAGGGGGGCACGCGAGCAAGAGGAGAAGGAGCCTCCGGCCACCGCCACGGTCGCCGATGAGCCATCCAATCGATGTCGTTCGCCGCCGTCTTCCCCGAAACCCAGATCTAAAGCAGAAAGGGAGAGAGAGGAGAGCAGAGAGGGAAATAGAGAGGGAGCTGGAGGGAGCATTATTATTTTATTATTATTTAAAAAATAATTAAAAAATTAACAAAATTAAAAAAATTTCAAAAATTTCAAAAATCCAAAAATTGTGGGGTTTGGTTAGGAATTGACATATCTTGTCTTCTTAGTGTAATTAGGCTTTTATTTGCTCGTATTTTGATTATATCGTATGTTTAATTTGCATATCTAATTATGTTTAATTGCACGTGTTTAATTTTACTGCAATTAGGATGTTGATAGCTATGATTGTTACTTTAATGACTTCGCACCCGCATGATCACCTTACATGTTAGTGGATAGGTATAAAATCAATCCAAACTGTCTGACAAAAATCATTTTTTTTAAAATGAACAAGATTAGGTACCGAAATGGCACTAATTGGTTAATTAGTGTAATCAAGTCCCTGACCCTAAATTTTCTTGTTGCGTAGGAAGTGAGGTATACTCCTATACCTCACTTGGTTTCTAGCCGACCTCAATAGGCTAATGGCGACTCCTTTTTGCGAAATTCTTTAGAATACCCCAATGTTACGCGGGGTATGAGCTTGGGAGAACCCGTGCCTAATCAAGGGCCATAAGCCCATCCTTTAGGCAATACCTTTAAACCTATTCCCTCCCTCCGAGGGTAGGTTGCGACAACATGACACCTAACTTTTTTTTTTTTAAATGTTAATTATGTGCAATTTTAATCTAAATTTAGTATGCATGATTTTTATTCTATTGACACGCGAGATGCAATTCATATGACATAACTTGAACCATCACAATATGTGTGTAGTCTGATTTACGTGATCCTAAATATGCATGTGCTACATAATGAACGACGTGGTAATTCTATGTGCATGCATGTTCCTTTTATGATTTTTCTTTTTAAAATAATGCAACTCCAATAATTTTTTTTTATATGCAATCTACACAAAATAACAATGACATGAAATAGTATTAATTATGAATTAACCCTATTAGTTAACCAAACAAATGACTTTTGTGTTTTCCTTTTAAATAGAGAAAAAACTAACACGACTTAATAATTTTTATTGAAAAGAAAGTGACCTGATGATGTAATGCAAAATTTTTAACTAAATCGAGTAATGCATGAAAACTCGATTATTAATTAAGGTCAGACTGCATGATGGGAACGCTAAGACGTTAAACCTAAAACGTATGACTCACTAACTAATGCGTAACATATGGCATGCTTATTATGAAATCTATATGACCTAAATAACAGTTTTTTCAGTTTTTTTTTTTGTTAATGAAAATTATGTACTATCCTATTTCCATGTCAACATGCATTGCTTTAAACATGAAATATGTATGCCCTTAAGTTCTAGGCATATGATGCATGATGTGTAATGTACACATGACGATTAATTAATTAAATGACACATCGAAAAATATATCCTATTGATAATCCGCCAATACAATTTGATGACATATTATCTTAATGTGAATCAATTGTGCATTGCAATCCATAATTTATAATGAAAAGTCAAAAAAATCAAAAATCTGATTAGACCTCTCGTGGCTCAATATTCTTGATTATCATGACTTAATACTATAACTTTCCTAATCGGATAATGTCTAAATATATCAAAGAACATCGAGTCAGAATTGACATCTATCACAAACTAGGAAACCGAACATTTGAATTGAATTTAGTCTAAAGAGATTACCTAGTCCAGGGCACGGCTTTCTCGAAGGGGCGGTGACAAGGCTTGCGGACCAACAAATGAGGTATGACCGAGACTTCACCGGTGCTTGGTGAATAAGCGGTGATCAGAGTTGGTGGTCTAACAACGATTCCACCACCGTGAGGCCTAACCGATGAATCAAAAACCGGCGTCAATGGGATCGGCTCATTACAAGGAATAGCAAGCTTCGTTGTTGGGACTCCAAAAGGGATGTGCTGCTCGTCACGATGTCGATGTTGTTGGAATTCGCTGAAGGACTAAAACTGGATGGCGATAAGGGGCCTCGAGTTTTAGCATCCCACCACGTGAGAAGCAGCTTCGGAATAGGCGTGTGATGGCAACACAAATGCGAGGGCAACCATGGAGCACGGGGGGCTACCGACATCAAATCACAGAAGAAAAGAAAAGTTTTTCTATGGCTTTGCCCTTTCTCATTCTTCTCCCTTTCACAAATACACAAGTATTCTCTCAAGGAATTCTCCCCACCTTGAACAAACCCTTACAAACACTTTGCCAATTTCTCTCCCTTTTAAATGAAACCTCCTTAGCCTTCGCAAATTTCTCTCCCCCCCACATACGAAGCCTTTCACTCTCTATTTATAGAGAAAAAAGTTTGTTTGCCGGTGAAGATTTACCAAGATAATTGCATATATTCACTCAATCATTGACAATCATTTTTCGAAAAGAGGGGATGCACTCAACAAGAAAAAATGCTCTATTATTCAAAGTCTAAAATCTTTCAAAATCTCCTTCCACAACCGAATTATTTTATTTTATAAATTATTTTTTCTATTCTCTCTTTTCTGTTTTCTATTTTTTTTAGAAAAAAACATTCTTTTTAGAATTTTTTTTTTTTTAAGATAAGTTTGGTCCTAATGTTATTGTTACCTAAATGCAATATTATGAAATGCTTAATGTAATTTTGACATTTTTATATGACGAATAAGTTATGACGAGCAAGTAAATAAAATAATCAAAATTTATGTATCAACAACGTGCTTTTCTATTGAGTTACCACTCTTATTTGCATTGCTTACCAATCATTTTATTATTAAGTGACCAATTATTCTGTCTTGCTAACTTTTGTTTGAATTAGTTACCAACTGTTATTTACTTTTCTGTTGTGAAATTCTCTAACTTTTAACAGAAACACTCTTTTATATTTTACCAATTTTTATTTACATTTCTTACGAGCGCTCTAAATTTCCTCACAATTTATGTTTTTGTTCGAATAGTTTCGCTCACGTACGTTTCCGTGTGAGTCATAACAGCGACGGTTCACGCGCAAAGGAAAGCGACGGATATATTTGAGAAATGGACAACTGACGCGAAGAAAATTAGCCCGTCGAGATTTCTTACGAACGCAGCAAGTGCCCAACGTGTAAGAGACGTGATGATGAACTCAGCCAGGCTGAGGCGAATTACAGAGTCGGATCAGGAATAGAGAAAAAGGATATTAGAAGTGTTAAAAATTATATGTCGCTTATTCTAGTATAAAAATTTTCGTCAAATCACTTAAGTGTCGAATTGAAGAAAATATCATTTAGGTGCTAACGGCAAAATATTCCAGCTTAATTGATTACATGACCTTTTTAATTTAAAAAGAATGATGTGGCATATTCTTTTAAAAATCAAGTCCACGTGGACGTTAAAAACAACATCGGATTTATGGCCTACGTGGCTTCGACTCTCCCCCTCTCCGCCACTTTTCTCCTCCCTCACCATCATCTCCACTGCCCGCTCATGGAGCCACCACTCATCACGCCAAGCACCGCCATCATCTCCACTGAAAAATATCGCCAAGTTTCTCTTTAACCACCGTGAGATTCATTGCTGTTCTCAATTGCGTCCATAGTTGAATATAAACATTGTTAGGAAATTGTTCGCCACATGTTAGATAGAATGCCTAAACTGAACTCATGCAAATTTGTCTCCTCTTCCCATCAATCTTGAAGCCAGAATGAAACCTTAGAATGCCCAAACCCTCGCCAAAGAAACTGGTGGCCAGTGCATCTTCAAGGGTTTTGAGATCAAGTAGAAGCAAGTCCAAAAGTTATGCGAGCAAGAGAAGTGCGGGCTCAAGGCCAAATCCCACCACCAATTCTCCTCCACCGCTGTCGCCAAGCCTGAGAGAGAGAGAGAGAGAGAGAGAGAGAGAGAGAGAGAGAGAGAGAGAGAGATGAACAACGTCGTTCAACAAGAAATTGATCACTAGGTTTTTCTTGCGAAGGCCGTTGTTTGGTTATTATTATGCTGAGTTAGACATCCAAAGAGAGAGAGAGAGAGAGAGAGAGAGAGAGAGAGAGAGAGAGAGAGAGAGAGAGAGAGAGAGATGAACGATGTTGTTCAACAAAAAATTGATCACTAGGTTTTTCTTGTGAAGGGCGTCGTTTGGTTATTGTTATGCTGATTTAGACCTCCAACAAGTCACATTAGAAGGAACAAGTATTTTTAATATTGCTACATCAGATTTCCGGCTAAAGTGATTGGAGTTGGCACTTAATCGATTATTTTTTTTTTTAGTACTTTAATGATATAAAGATATTTTTGGCATCAAAGTGAGCGCCGTACACAACTTTCGATATTTTTAATATCCTTCTACCTCATATGCCAAGAAGTTAGAAATAGAGACCTTTTTTTTTTTTTTTCAATGGTACAATAATTAGGTTAGAACTAGAGTTGATTCCATCACATCAACCCGAAGATCAAATGAGATGTCTTTTTTTCTTTTTTTGGGTTATCCCATGTCAATTGTGGAATGAATTGATAGTTGATTAATAAATATGACGAAAAGCCTCATCTTTTAAGCTAGCTTTTGAGGTAAGAGGGGCTTAAAACCACCCAACGGCAGCTTCGACTTAAGCTCAATGTGTGAGGGAAGATTGCTGGGGTTATTCCACGTCGGTCTACCTTTTGGGGTAAGAGAAATCAAAACTACCCACCACTTTTTGTATGTGAGGGTAACTAGCCGGCGACATGGAATACTTTGTTTATTGGCTGTGATTTGCCACCGGCAAGGTCGCCACCACTAGCTAGTAATTATGCGGCGGTTGAAAAGCATGTGCACGAGCGTAGGTCGGGAGAGAGAGATAGGACAGTGGAAGCGTCCGACGAGCTAGGTCCTTGGTCGAGAAAACTCCATATGGGTTTCCTACTTTGTCTTTCGTTTTAATGTTTGTTTCCGCGGGCGAATATGTCTTGTCCTCTCCCATCCACTCCAACTTCAAGTTCGAAATGTATAGTCAGAATTATCCCCTACAAGCTACCACATTCTCAAAAGACACAAGCAACTGAACCATTTATATATCACAGATCATGCCATATTCCCAGCAATCACCACGACCAGAAAACCTCGTCACAAGCTGATTCCCCCGTTCGGCTCCATGCATTTCCGGCTTCACAATAATTGTAAGTAACTGGAGAGACCAGTTAACAACCGAATCTGGAGCCGTAGGGGAGTTCGACCCCATGGTGTTTCAACAACACAGAAGCCATCCATGATCACGGGATGAGAGGTTTCTGGTAACGATCGAATGAATCAAACTTTACAGATCAGATTCGTGGGTTTAAGACAAGGTGATGCTGTGAAAATGGCCGATGGAGTCATGTGGGCAGTGGTCCGTCGGCCGTGACGCTCCCAAGACGGTCTTGTACTTTAGCTGACATTATGGCCGTGGTCCACCCTCCAAGAGGCCGGTTTGATAATTACATTGGAGGCTGAAAGATGGTGAAGTCGCTGTCTTCCGTAGAATTTTCTTGGTTGCCTGAAAAGTTGATAAGGGCGATTACTAATTAGCGAGGCACACGTGTGCGGTCTAGTAACGAGGTTGTAGGAAATTTGGGGAAAAAGTGCTAAAAAAGTCTTAAACCTTTTGTATTTGTGTCAATTTAGTCTTAATTTTTTTTTTTGTCAATTAAGTCTTAAACCTTTTTATGTTGTTCCAATTCAGTCATTTCCGGCAAATTTTGGCTGGATTTTCCTGACTGAACACCGGCCGACGAACGTAGTCTGATTGGCGTTGACGTGGATAACTTTTCATAATATTTTAATATTTTTGAATTTTTTTATATTTATATTTTTTCATTTTTTTTTTCTTTTTCTTTTTCCTTCTCCTCCTTCTTCCTCCAGCCTGTTGCCGGACCTCGGTGATCGGCCAGAGGTGACGGTCGGCGAGGTCAACCTCTCCAGCGGCCGTGAGGGCGGCCTCGTGTCGGGTGGCGGAGGTCTAGACTTGCCCATGGCCGGCGAGGGCGAGCCTCGCCAGCCTAGTGCGAGGCCAGCTCGAGGCTTGGGCAATCGCGAGGGTGGCCTCGTGCCGGGCGGGTGGCGCTTGCCCTCGCCGCTCGGCCTCAAGGGCGGCCTCGCGTCGGGTAGACGAGGCTCGCCCTCGCCGCCCGAGCAAGGTTGCCCTCGCGGCCACCGGCGAGGTGGCCGGTGAGGTTGACCTCAACCTCATCGACCGTCGCCTCGGTCGGTCGCCAAGGTCCAGCAATCGACTGGAGGAAGAATGAGGAGAGGGAAAAAAGAAAATGAAAAAGAAAAAGAATTAAAAGAATACAAAATAAAATAATAAAAAAAGATTATTAAAAGTTGTCAACGTCAAGACTGACATGACAAGTCAGTCGGCCGATGTCTAGTCAAGAAATCCTGCTAAAATTGGCCACAAAAAACTGAATTGGCACAACGTAAAAATGTTTAGGACTTAATTGGAATCAAAAAAAGATTTAGAACTAAATTGGCACAAATACAAAAGGTTTATGACTTTTTTTAATACTTTTCCCGGAAATTTGGTATTAACCCTTCGTTTATTTGAAAAATGAATAATTTAAAAAATATTTTTTTATAAATAAATACTTGAAAAAGAAAATATTTTTATTATTGATGATATTCATGTTCAAATATCTTCGTAGATAATGAAAAAAATATATATATATATTATTTTTGTAAGGGATGTAAGTAATTATTTTTAGGAAATATTGTTTAGATTATTCATTTTTTGCGATGGGACTTGCATGATGGTGAACCTAGCCCGGTCTAATGAACCCAAAGTGGCACTTTGCATGCTTTTGGTTGGTTCGCGATTGGAAGTTTGGGGGCGGCCCACAATTTTATAGACTAGACATTTTTGTCAACTTCCCTATCATGATATCCTTCGGAAGCATTTATGGGAGTTCCCCGTGGAACGAACATAAATTAATTGATCAAAGCGGAGAAAGGAAAGTGAATTTAAGTTGATACGACGGGGAGAAGATCCAGTTGACTCAAATGCACGAGAGATTTCATTTCATTGACACTCCCTCTTGTTTTGGCACAAACATTGACACTCCTTCGAAACCAACATTTTTTTGCCTTTTTTTCCTGTTGACGCGTCTTATGTAGTATGGCATATTTAAACTTTTCTGACTCCATTAATATTTATAAATACATGCAAATCACTTTGTTCAAGTGCTTCATGTCAAATCCACTCGTAATATTACGGATATGGCTTCTAAAGTTACCTTGAATGAGCATTGTGATCGGACATGAAATTCACACTCCATCAATTCCCGATAACATTAGCACAGAGAAATGGCTTACTATTATTATTTTTTTGGTCAGGGAGAAATAACTCATTTAATCGTAGGCGACTTGTATGGCCGGAAAGACATTTATTTGCGAAAAGAAGAATGAAGTGAAATTCCATGTGGCTGTAATGTCACTCTCACAAGTTGATCACACAGTCAGGCCCAAAATCTAACATTGGGCCTTGAAGAATAACTCATCATGGGCTTGTTAAGAGTAACTCATCATGGGCTTGTGATAAGGCAAGTTCACCTGATTTATCCTTACTACTGTCACGAGGGAGAGATGCCATTCTGGTGCAATCCAAAAAAATTGATTTTATTATTTAGGTAACTGTCTTCAGCCAATCCTCTCCCTTTTCAACTTATACTAGTTACTTAGCCCGCGCTTTGTGCGGTCATATCCCTATTTATATCTTAGAATTGTTAGTGACAACAGGAACTATAATATAAAATGTCGCAAGATCTATTTTATGGTATTATTCATACTTTTCTAGAGAAAAGAAAATATCATAACTTATGGGGAGGCCTAGGACAAGTATTTAAATATTACATCACTCTGGAAAAATATCATAATTTCAAGGCACAATCCAGCCTTGGCCCAAATTGACATGGCCAGAGACATGATGGTCCGTGCTTGGGCACGTGCTCAATCATGCCTTGTCGTGCCAACCCCGTTGGCCGGCCCTAGCACCAGCCAAACCGTCCCCTATTCTAAAAAACCTAAGATTCTAAGGGCGCGTTTGATAACGATTCTATTCTCAAAAACAATTTCTGATTAGAAATGATTATTTTTTATTTTATTCTCGGGAATAATTTCTAAGTATTTTAAATCGTTTGGTAACTATCCAAAATTTCTAATTCGGAATAGAATTGCATTTGGTATCGTGCTCAAAATTTCTACTCAAAATCATTTTTTTTAATTTTTAAATAAATTTTTTCTTTTTTACTTTTTTCTTTTCTTTTTTTCCTTTCTCTTCTTCAAGTGGCCGGTTGTCGGTCTGGTGACCTCACGGAGCATCGCTAGCCCTTGTCGGCCGAGCCTCGCCAGCAGTTGGGCGAGGCCCACCTGGCCACCGGCGGGGCTGGGCGAGCCTTGCCGGTGGCTGGGCTTGCCTTCGGCGAGCTCGCCGAACCTCACCCTATGGTGAGCCTCCGAAACCAATGGCGGTGGGCTGTAGATGGTGGCAGACGGCAATCGCGGCAATGGCGGTAGATGAAGAAGAAGAAAATAGCTTGATTCTTGAATTTGTTCCCGGGAACAAGAATTTTTATTTTATTTATTCTTGATTCTGTTCTAAATTTATTTTTGGAACAAAATATTAGAAATTTGTTTTCGGGAATAAAAATTTTACTAAACACGATTTTGTTCCAAAACTACTCCCGAGAATAAAAAATCAGAATCTAGCACTGTTGGAATGGTTACCAAATATGCCATAAATACAACCTTCACATGCTTTTTGAAATATAACAAAATGCACATTTTTGTCGAAACCCTGAAGGAGGGTACTCAAGTCCGTAGTCAAATGACAACTAATCCAACATGGACATCTATTGAATTTTTTTTTTTGTATCTTTTTACTCTCTGACCTATGCTGTTTGACAAACAGTGGAAGGAATATCCTTGGAGTATAATCTACCTCTTGCATACACACTTGCGAGAAGACTAGGGGCAAGATGATTCGTTCTTTCTCGCGTCGGCATAACTTCAATCTTACCGAATCGTCCAATAAGGGAAGAATTCGGGCCACAGAGTCAAAGTCCTACTGGCACCTTTCCAGCAACTACGAACTGCTATGCGTATCCACCATCGATTTTCCTATTGTTGAAGAAATTATTTAAGGTGTTTGAAGCGTCCAAGTCTATGAATTTGTAGGATTTTGATATTAATGAGTGGAGATGAATTGGCAGTGGAGAAGTATGTATTAATGTGTACTTTATATGTATTATGAGGTTTTTCTGTAATTATGTTTTTATTTGTACCCTTATTGTAATTAGTCAGTCCTATATATACATTATGTCATTATTTTCTCTCATTAATAATATCATGGATGCAATAATGAGGTTGACACATGTAAAAGAAAGAATTATTTAAGATGGTGACCATTTGAGCTATAAAGGTGATTGTTTGCGTTTCAATCATCCTGAAAATCGTAAATGTGACTTTTTTCTCCGTCCCTAATGATCTTATAACAGCATCAATGCCTCAACGATACTCTCCCCATTGAACGTGTGACTTGAATCTGTTTTCGTTCCCTTCACCACTCTGGAGCACGTCAGGAGCTGCACTTTTTTGTCCAGCCCCTCATACAAGCAATCACTCCGCCACCCTTGTCGAATTGGTTCGAGCTTAATTCATCCTCGAACCAAATACATTCACTCGAGGGTATTCGTTTTGATACTCTCCGTGACAACCTAATTGTATCAAGTTGGTCAAGCTCTCAAAATGAGTATTTATATCTAATAATATTTGAGTCAGACCATTTAGTTAAACTAAGGGCGACGTAGGGTGACGTCGCAATTAATATACACGTGCGACACGTCCGTGCACGATTAGAACCATGAAATGCATGTTTCGTCGCTGTATCACGTATATCCCGACGAGATATGTATGTCACGCATGTCTCCTCGCCGCCCTAAAATAAGCTCCCGCATAAGATCATTAGGGACGGGAAGAAAAGCCAAATTGCGGCAAAAGGTCCACGGTACGTTGTCGGCAGGTAGAAATCCAAAGCATCTTGCACTCAATACTGTCGACCTCAAAATCCAACTCGCCATATAATTAAGCACTATGGTTTAGAGGATTTAATCCATTAGAAATATAAGGGCTTAATTTTGTCCTCAACCTCAAGTGGGTGCACACCGATTCGCCGGAGCCCCCACCACAACTTGGCATTAATTTTTTAAGCCCTTCTCGGTCATCTTTGCCTTTTTCATAACCACCATGCAGTGCATGCATTCTCTAAACTACCATTCAATGCATATATAATGTTGTCAAGGTCAGAAGAGGGTCCGGACGAGAGCTCTCTCTTTTTTTTTTATTATAAATAGTTTAGGGAAATTGAGATAGAAACCCGATTAGTAGAAGGTCCCGTTAGAACACCATGCATGCCCTATGAATTGCTTAAGTTTTTGACCTACGCAGATGATCCTAACCCCAAGACAGTTTACATATTGTTGGTGGATTTCCAATAAGCGACCTAGTTCCTGTGCTGGAGATCTCATGATACTCTAATCAATTGTGCCAATTCTGGGTTATGAGGCTTGATTAGCATAGTGCGAGCCCTATCTTTTTTCTTCCGAACAAGAAAAAAAAAAGAGAGCTAAAGAAAGAAAAGAAAGCTACTAAAAACAAACAAACCATCTCTTTCTTGATGTTGCCACTCGGATCCGTCATTTCCATTTCGTTGCCAACAACTCCATATTTTGATAGGTCAATTTGGGACCCCCAATCATCCACCACACGGTTCAAGCTTCATAAACTATGCACAGCATTAATTATGCAAATAAACATTATAATTTTTTCTCATGACATAAGAAACTTGAAGTAGTATCTAACCTTATGGGGTATAGGATTAGGTGTGGCGGTGAAAATTGCCCGCTCTTTTCACTTAGAAGAAATTGGGCCACACTCCATGTTTTTCTAATTTGCTTTGACAACAATGACCACCTTGACTTCGCATCACTTTCTACATCGCCCATATGAATATATGATAAAAGGTGAAATGAGAATAGTTTATGTAGTCCATTAAGCCATTGACGTGCCAGATGTTAGTTTAGATTAGGACATATTTGTAGCTTAGTTGCCGTAAGAGCTCATTACTTTGCAAGGGACTATCAATCGCTTGCAGGGGAAGGAACATATGTACTCTAACTACTCCTGCGAGTTATAATGGAAAAAAAAAAAAAAAAAAAAAAACCCAGAGGAGGACGCGTTAGAAACACGATGCCTTTATCTAGGAAAATCATCAAGGTGGGGGGTGTTTAATTTTGAGCTTATCACATATCCAGTTGAACTCACATTTCATAAAAATTCTGAGATATGTTAATCACTTCACTCGACTTTAAGATATACTTCACATCTTTGATATGAGACTTCTTTGGCTTGATACCTTCACACATTCAAATCAACAGTTCTCCCCCTCGAGTGTGAATTGTTGAGGACGTGCAGTAGAAGTTCAATACTCCCACTTGGCGAGATCGTCAAGAAAGAGCTTGGTTTCAAGATGATCAACATATTTGGTTAGATTTATCTTCATTCAAAGACTTAAATTAATAAGTTATAGTTCGATCGAGAATACATTAGTTGCTTCACATTACACTATATCACTGACCATGGGGCTCTTTTTGCCTAACACTCACATGTGCACCATAATAGAAAGGGGAATAAAAAAGAAGAAAGTAGAAATGATAAAGAGTAAAACTTGTTAAGTGAATTTTGAGGATATAAGAAGGTGATTCGTGGATGTCTAACTTTCTCCTAAAAGCCAAGATTAGAATATCTTGTACCCATAATTTTTATGTCTAGGATTGGCAAACTATTTGTAGGTGTCCTAGAGCTATAATTATTTAATAAGAAAAAAAAATTCCTAGCTTTATTTTAGTCCTACCAATTATTTCAACTGAGGATGATGGTTGGATTCATTTCACTTAGACGTGGAAAAATTAAGAGTCTGTGTGAGGACAGAAAATTAATTAGTAAGGAAAATCATTTACTAGTGGAGCTATAAAGTTACGTGTCTGATGTTGGTTAGGTGCAAATCAATCAAGTAACTTAGCATTTTATAAAACAATATGCACATCAATCTAAATAAATCAAGCACTATGTTGTTCTGGCAATGTTCCAAGAATGAGGTGTCCCTAGCTTCACTTTGATCAACTTGAATAATAAAGCAGAATTGACGAGTACGTACTATGACTTCTTTTTTTTTTTTAACAAAACAAGTATATGTTACAACTATATATTCGTACTTATAATTCTTTCCCATTGCCCAAATACACTTGAATTTTCATCCCCTTATGCGAGGGGAAAAAATCTACTTAACTTTGTATCATTTGAATTTGATGGCTTCATAATTGACATGCACCAAGAGAAAAAAGATTCCTCCATTCTTAACAACACAAAATTACTAAGATGGAGTTCAGGGCACAAATGCAGAGGCCCGACCATACGAAGGTTTATTGAACAGCCTTCGAACCCTATAAACTAGTTAAATCTAAGGCTAGGACTTAATCTTGTGCAAGTAACCCTAATCCAGAGCAATTTGCATGTAATTGATGAGATTCAAAAATGTGATTTTCAATTCTTGAGTTACTCCTACCTCCAATCAATTGTGCCAACTTAAGAGATTGTGAATCTTCAGTTTCTCTTGAGCTTGTCCCTTTTCTCATCGGATCAAATTGGTGTCTAACCAACATAGGACCACGTCACGATGGACAAACCTAACTTAAACGAAGGATCAATTCATGATTTAAGTTATTCAATGATTGGTTTCTCCAACAAGGATGGGGAGAGAGAAACACATGAGGCCTCCAAAACACACATAAAGTTAGTTGAAATAGTTCAATTGTACAACCAATCAAGAGAGGACGGAAAGATCTATGTGACGCACGACTTGTGATTCCTATTCTGGAAGAAGGCATCCCCGATAATAATTTAGTCCTATTTTTATCTTAAAGTTTTAGCCAAAATCGATTCCTACATATATAATGAGTACCATTAAGACTTGTCACTTGCTCTCTATTTTTTTTTTTAAATACGACAGAAGTCAATCCCACTCGAATATTTCTTCTTCGTTGAGGACAAACCTTATTAAATGTTCTTCTCTTCCTAGCAAAAGCATCCTACGTGCACTCATTATTTAACTGCTATTTAGGGTTAGAGCTTAAAGCGTAAAGAAGATCCTTTTTCCCATTCTTGGCAAGCAAGATCATATCAGCATTTGTTAATCCACTCCAAGCTCGTTTTCTAGAGTTTCGATAAATTGAAGAATCAGTATCATGAGTCAAAAGGAATCCAGAGTTTATGACAGTGTTTCCAAATTTTATGAGTCTAATCTAGAAGTACGCATAGAAATTATCTAGTCTTTTATGTCGATTTGTGGGGAAAATTGTCCAAAAAATCTTAAACATATTGTACGGTGGCCATTTCAGTCCCAATCCTTTCAATTGTATCAATTTAGAAAATTTGTCAATTTAATTAGTCCTAAAGCTTTTGGCGATTTGCCAATTTAGTTATTTTGATCAATTTTGATCAAGAATCACTGATATAGAGGTCTATTTAGTGTCGGCTGTCCAACTTTGCACGGACGGCATTGATGTGGATAACTTTTTAAATTTTTCTAATTTTTTATACTTTTTAATTTTTTTCTTTTCTTTTTCCCTTCTTTGTCTACCGGTTGTTAGGCCTTGGTGATAGTTGGCGAGGGTTAAGCCTCACTAGCCTCACTGGCCTCTAGTGAGGCTCAACCTCATCAAATCTGGTGAGACTGGCGTTGCCAGCCTCGGGCAAGGATCGAGTGTTGCTAGGTTGGCTATGTCGAGCCTCGCCAAGGGTGGGCAAGGCTCGCCCTCATCGACTCTTGCCTTTGGCCGGTCACTAGATAGCACTAAGGCCTAGAGACCAATTAGAGGAAGAAAGAAAGAAAACAAAAAATCAAAAAATAAAAAAAATTTAAAATAAAAAAATTATCCATGTTAACGTCGGTTATGCCACATAGGACCACAACATCCACATTAACAATTTCCAGTCACAATTGACTGAAATGACTAAAATGGCCAATCATCAAAATGTTTAGGACTACGGCTTTGTTTTTTTCCTAAAAAATGAATGATTTAAAAAATATCTTCTTGAAAATAATCACTTGTATCGCTTGAAATAATTAGTCAATGGAAAAATATTTTCATCACCAACAACAATTTATACTTCAACATTTTCATGGAGGATGAAATACTTTTCATTTTTTTTTAAAATTTTCGTGAGTGATACAAGTCATATTTTTAAGAAAATATTTTCTAAATTATTCATTCTTTATAAAAAAATATAGTCTAAATCGACAAATTGTCAAAAGGTTTGTGTTTAAATTGACATAATTGAAAGGTTTAAAAGTAAATTGATGAATCGTTAAAATATTTAAAATTAAATTGACACAATTTAGATATTTATTGCTAAATTAGCCGCCATACAATAAGTACATGACTTTTTGAACAAGTGATCTTGTAGAATTCCCAAGAAATTCTTTGATATCTTTCGGAAGTAGATGATTCTTCATCTCTTTTTTCACATCACGTGAATAGCTGAGACATTGAGAAAAACTAAATCAAGAATTTATTATCATCATTAATCGAATCAATATTTGTGACCCACGATTCTGTCTCATACTTATTTGAAAAGTATGACGTGATTTGATATGAAAATATACACAGCGTATCAATCAAGATATAATTCTAGGATGAGGTAACTTTAAATTCCAGGGCTTGTTCGGGTCATCCAACTTGCCAGAAAAAAAACATTAGATTCTTGCGTGCTAACTTTTACAACCAGATTATTCCACATCGACCTTGATAATAACATGGTGTGATTTAGATGTTATAGGATTACCGACTTTTTCTATAGCTCCTATAATAGCTGATTGACGTAGTTTCTACTCTTGATTATAGGTTTGACCGGTCGCCTATTTATGATAGGGGTGACCGAAAGACCTCTGATTTTTGGGGTCGCTTGGATTTTCTCTCCCTGATAAAGTCGAAATCTTAGTTTAGTGTTAATCGGCGAAGCATCTTGGAAAATTATTGATTATCTTATCTAACGGAGCGTCCTGCACAACATGTATTCAAATTGAATCAATTTCTTAATAAGTACTACAGTGTTTGTATTGCCCGAAAGTTGACTAGAGAAGATAAAAGAGTTTGAATAATGTTGTTTGGTCGATGGAATCTCATTATAATAAGAGCTCTTAATTTTGGTATAATTGAGCGATAGTTTATATCCTTGGACCAATTGTCTCGATTAGTTTAATGGTTCGGATTGAATTAGAGAGATTTTTTCTGATTTCCTTTGAACAAAAAAAAGAAGATTAGTTAGGAGACTGAAGAAAAAAGTGTAGTGCCTCATTTAAGAATACACTGTAGAAATTTTGCAAGTTCTCCAATGAATATGAGAACAGGCTTTTTATGTGTCTTGATAAAAATTAAGGCTGAAAGGTGATTAACTTCATTACTATTCTCATTGTGATCGAGTACAGTGGGGTGGAGTTCAACTATCTTGATTTTCTATTATTAGAGTTGAACTTGAGTAATAGAAAATTTAATATTCATGAATTCTAAGTATGCAAGCTGCAGTGAATTCCAGCTTATACTATATTTGCCGGGACAATTACCCAATCAATTTTAAAACTATTATATGTATGTCAATTTGGTTTTAAATTTTTAAATTTAGCAATTTAGTCATTTTTGCCAGATATCGCTAACGTGATAGTTTAGTCGTCATCGGCTATTTTACATGGCATACCGTCATGTTAGTGATTTTCGGTGAAAATTGGTCAAGATGACTACATGAAAATTTTGTCCGTAAATATTTATGACTAAATTAATAGAACTAAGTAGTTTGTTATGGGATTGACATATGTATAATAGTTTTAGAATTGATTGGATAATTTCTCTCATATTTGCTCAATTGCACCCTTAGTGGCAGGCAACGATGGTCGCTAGGGATTGGTGGAAGGTGGCTGGCGACAACAGAGGGAATTGATGTATGCTTGGCAATGACAGATATACTCGACATATGGCTACCGATGCATCGATTGGAGAAATGAGATGGGTATAGCAAATGGCAAATTGGACTTCACCTTTCTTTTCTTAGAGCACAAATTTAATATTTTGGAAGAGGCGTGGTGAGTAAAAGCAATATGCTCATGGTTTAGACTTGATCAAGCATGGACATATTGTAACCTATGTGTGGTTGATCTAGTATTGTAGAATGAGCAATATGATATGTTTTCCTCTATCTCCCCGATCGAAGAAAGTTTCTTCTGGTCATGCCTCTGATTGGTTTGTCATGGGTTATAGATAAATTACATTTGACCGATGCCCATCTTTCTAAACCGTGAAATCATAGATATTCTCCAATCAAGGATCAAAGAAAATACGGCCTTATGATTTAATTGTTGAGAGAAGTCCGGACATGTAGCTCTCGCTTTATCTCATTCCAATCAGTCCATTCCAATGAAACTCGAGTGCAGAAACCAACTACGCCTAATTAACAGAAAACTCAGGATCAGATTGATCCAAAAGATGATTATATCCACAAAATATGTACACGATGCGTACGTACAGATTGCATGAGGCCTACATGCAAATCCAACGCACGTCCCTACGTGCTCGTATGTCGTATATGCTGATACAAAGGGTGTGATTTTTACACATGCCTAAAAGCACAAGAACCATATCTATGTAACAACACAGTATGCGTATAATGTGACAAGAGAAAAGCACTCCCGGAAACAATCGCTCAAATCACGCTTTTTGTAGTAAAAAATTTATAAGAGAGACGGATCGATCTCAATGCCCTGCCAGATCTCCGAAGAAAATATCGCTCCAAGGTGAAGTCGACGAGGAAGGAGAACCTCCGGAGGAACCGCCGCTTCCGGCATCCCCATGGTCCGTGACCGCAGATGCTTCAGTCAGAGACGGAGGGAGAAGAAGATCGAGGTCATCGTAGTCACCCCATAGGGCGGAGTCTGTCGAGTCTAGACAGTGATCGATCCCGTTGACCATGGAGAGACATTGAGTCGCCGCCGTCCTCTCGACATGGTTATTCAACGAGGTTTGGAAGCTGAAAGGGACTAGTGGTGGCGTGTTTGTCAAATAGTTGGGTACAAGATGATGATGAGCGGTGAAATTATTGTCTTGGAGTGGTTGAGAGAAACTGGCGATTCCCTCGGGGAATAATCTCGCCGTCGACGACAATAACGAATTAAGACCCGGGTCTTCCTTGATAGGATCGAACGCAGTATAACCTTGGGTTGCGTCTGTAATGCATGAGGTTTGGCTGAATAGATTGTTGTTGCTGGCCGTGGCTGAAGCTGGAGGTTGGAGAAGACCCTGTAAGTACTGAAGACTATTAGCAAGCTGAAGTGCATCGGACTGCAACGTGAGTGCCGATTCATCCAGCGGCTGAGAATCGATCAGCTTGCTCAGGTTCGCTAGGGCTATGAGCTGTGACAAGCTTGACGAGAAAACGTCCGTCCTCCGGCGGTGAGTCACGGGGTCGAACCCCATGCGGATCAGCTTCTTCTTCACGTGGGTGTTCCAGTAGTTCTTGATCTCGTTATCGGTCCGGCCTGGGAGTCGCGTTGCGATCGCCGACCATCTGGCACATTGGAAAAAGAGTGTTACTCGACCATAAAAACCATATTAATTAATTATAATGCATTAACTAAGATTCCTCTGTTTATGAGATAGTCGATGTCTACGGCTGGTCGTAACTCGTAATCTAAAGAACGGTATATTCTGGAAAACAAGTCTAAGCGCAACGAAAGTATCGATTCAGCGTTTCGTGCAGGGTTTCCAGAATATATTACTTGTTTCCGAGCACGGAGTGGAGATGCAAGATGGTTTGTTCTTCTTCCGGGGAGAAACTCCCTCTCTTGATGTCCGGGCGCAAGTAGTTTATCCACCTCAATCTGCAGCTCTTGCCACATCTATTAAGACCTGCACAAGAAACTCACAAATAAGTAAAGGCTCTAAGAGAGAGAGAGAGAGAGAGAGAGAGAGAGAGGGAGGGAGGGAGGGAGGGAGGGAGGGAGGGCTGGAAACCTGCACGTTTAGGGAGAGAGATCCAGCTCCCATGGCCGTGCTGCTGGATGAAATCAAGGAGCTTCTTGTCTTCCTCAGAAGACCAGGGCCCTTTCTTCAGGCCATTGCCTTCGCAACATGGGGATCTTCCCATGATCCTTTTTTTCTTTTGTTCTTGAGGATTATCAATCCTAATGACACCGGGCGTTCGTTAGTTTCTTGCTCGACTCGGCTGCTTCCTTGTGGCGCTACCCAGTAATCCTTAGCTGCAACACTTCAACACTATATATACACAAGATCTCAGCCCTTGCTCTGTTCTTTCTCCTCTGACCTTTTTTTATTATTTAACGACACACAACCTGTCCGAATTATTTTATGTCGGAAGCCGGACATGATTTAAGGACTTTCCTAGAGTAATGTCCATGATAGACCTTCTCTCTCTCCCACGTGAAATGACATGTATATCCTTTTGACAGTGTAGAACCCCGCATCCAGTGTGATGAAAATTCAAACATAGACCGGTCCACATTACGCACCGATGTTGAGTCGTCAAGAAAGTATCCGGAGAACGTGTCATATATATTAAAACGTATATGAGCCGGTTAAACTTAATGGGTTTCACATAGATCCCACATTTGATGGCTTAGATACACTTTACCATCTGAACCCATTTAGTAAATTCTGGATGCGCTTCTCCTTGGGGATTAATCGGTAAGAATCACCGGGGTTTAGAAACGTGTCCAATTTGGGGAACTAATGTCGTGAATCTCCCCGGTCAAAGCTGCGCTGTCTCCCTCCGTCTTTCCAAAACCAGAAAATTATATCATAAGACACCGATTAAATTAACGAGTCGGGAACTGATTGCGCGACGCGTGTCCGGTCGCTGCTGGCCGGAGGAACCTCTCCCATGCACGCAACACACGGGCACTTTCGTCATCCATTATGCATGGCCACAATTCAACACCGCTGACGTCTCGTGCTCTGGACCCTCACCGGACCTTGCTTCTAATTTAATCAAACTCAAAGACCTTTCCGGATTATTTCGTTAGGAGCAGATCGATATTTGCTGTCTGTTTGTAAGTACAGCGACACCTGCAGCTACGCGAATGTAGTCTACGTTGTTTCGCTACAATAGCCGATATATGTATGTATTTATGTTTGTATATGGAATTAATACCATAAAAATCCCAAAAACTATACCTACCGTGGTACAAATATCCTAATTTTTTTGTCACTAAAAACCCTAAACTTGTCAATTGTGACACAAATACTTCCAACATTGTTTTGTGTCCTAAAAAATTTCTGAACTTCTGGTTCATCCAGTTTAAAATCATACTATTGATCTCAACTTCCCTCGTTCATCGATGGAAACTGAAATAAATAGTATATATGTCACACATGTATACATTTGGATTTTTTTGTGACACAATAAAAGAGTAGAGATATTTGTGTCATAGTAGACAAGTTTAGGATATTTGGTGACACAAAAAAGTTTGGGATATATGGATCATAGTAGGCATAATTCAACATTTTTTGTGATACTTGATCATATGTATATGTTTATATATCAACTTGCAATTATAATGATGAAGAACAAATAATCATTATCAACTGTAATCAAAATAATAGACTATGTCGACTAGTTGTGCTCGAGTTAATCATCATGATGCACCCTAAATAAATCCTGGCTGCATTGAGAGAAATGGGGATGATTTTATGTGTATTCATTTTCTTGAGTTTGGTATTTTTAGAATAGTTTACTCCACATAATGTTACTAATTAAGCTACAATGCCATGGGTTGTACAAACCAAAATGTACAAAAGGGTTTTTGACCTTATGTTTTTCTAATCAAAGTAGAGGGCGGGGTATAGGGGGAACGGACATGCAAATCATAGGGAGAACAGGTGGGCACAATCATTTAGCCCTTAGCAAGGACTTTCCTATTCCCTATGCTCATCAAAGTTAGGTGGATTTTACTATTTTTTTAAGACCGTTCGTGGAAAGCCCTCATTCTATTGGTTCATCTTCAAAAGGGACCGAGTCGTTAGATAAGCGGGGCAAGATTAAGGTCGCGATTAGTTTAATCGAGCTAAACATTAAATATCAAAAACCCGAACATTAATACGTGATGACGGATAATAAATTCGTGGTTAGGTTTATATCTAGTTGAATAACGGAATCTTGAGCCTAGTTTGTTTATTAAACACACACGATTGTGTATCTGTCGCTTTATATAATCTAACTCGAGATCTCGAGTTAATTTGGTTTCGTTAGGTTTCAACCTAAATTTTTTTTTTTTGTGCTGGCCGTCGGGATTCCCGATTTAATTACCGATTCAAGGCTAGGTGGAACACGAGCGGGTAGATTTGAATGTGGACCACAATCTGAACTTTGTAATGTTCATAAACAAAATGAAACTTGTGCATGTTCCATGACCTGTATGAAGTTGAAGAACTCGGCCTTGAAGGCGACATGTACTTTTTTTTTTTTGGTCGAAGAAGGCGACATGTACTTTGAATGCCTTAAAATGATCAAAATTGTTCCACCCTCTACAGAAAATCTCCCTGGAAAAAAGGGTTTTTGTTTTTTATTTTTATAACACACATTGCTAGTATAAGCAAAAAGTTTCCCATTCGGTTTCATTCATAAATGTAATTAAATTTATAATTACCCACTTTCTCATTAAGCACAAAATTAAGTGATGGATGAATTTCCTTGTAATAATCTATACATACATTGGCAATGCATACTTGATCATCAAGGAAAAGGTAAATGAGGTCCCCCACCTCCCCCGCTTACCTCTACCACCATCGCGAGTGCCCGCCATCACACCTCCGCCGCCATAGCTTGTGGCATTCCGCCCAATCAACACGGTGGCGACATCAACGATTCTTAGCAATGTCGAATCCAATGTCGCAATACCATATCGCGGAGAGAGAGAGAGAGAGAGAGAGGACACTTGAGACCTTGCATGGAAATGGGAGTTTCGACCTTTTTTTTGTTATGTAATATCTTTTGAAAGCAAAAGGTGTTCTACAAAATAGAATTAAAATGAAATGTAAGGACTTTTGGTATTTACCATTTTTGGTTACTAAACCTACTTAATTTTCGATGGCCACCAACTCAATTGCTTCCCTCTAATATAAAAGAAAGGCAACTAGAAGTTATACAATGTAATGAGAAGCAATTAAGTTTTAAAATTTTCAAATGGTGGAATCAAATTTTAAAACTTATCTAATTAGTGCAATTAAGTACTTATATTTGATCTATCTAATTTGAGAGATGAAAAATATTGGTGTGATAATATTTCAATAATAAACTTCGATGAGATGAGACGTGGCATTGATGTGCCACTATGTGGAGTCGTGCAGCTTCACTTAGAAAAGAAGCAAAAAGAAAAAATAAATCAAAAATAATTTATTGGTACCATATATAAAAAGAACTTACAAAATCTTCAAATTTTTATATTATCCAAAGAAGAATCCCACCGTAGCTCATGAAAGTACTTTCTTTTTGGGATAATCTCAACATCACATCTCAATTTTTATGATTTGAACATTCCGTACCTCGACAAATTTTTATAATTTGAAGATCTTTCACTTTGTAATCGTCAAACGTACATTAATATCCACTTAAAATCACTCCTAAATATATTTTCTTTTTCCGTGCTCATTTAGACTTTGATTCAATGTCTTGAACACCTGCTAGCATAATTTGAGTTCAAACGACAAAACTGTGATTTTTAGTCCAAAAAGTGACTTCGAATTTATTTATTTATTTTTCATTTTTTTTAAAGAAGAGTTCCAATAATAGGCGACGCAATTAATATAACCGTTGACCCGTACTTCCCGGTTGCGGTTAGAGGGTAGTTGATGCAGCAAAACACCCCACCGCAGTTGTCGCGTGTGGGTTTCGTCAGCCTATTCCTCGCACGCTCCAAAGTCTCCCGGGGCAAGTTTAGGTCAACAGTCCCTTCTTTTTTCACTTTTTATAATGAAGCGGATACCTGATTTTCTTGGATTGTCTTGATAACTTTCGATTACATTTAACTAAATTAATTTTTTTTAGGACCTACAAAGATGAAATTTCGTGGAATATTTTTAATAAAGATGCCGTCCTAGAATTTATAGATGGGTTTGTCTGGCCAAGAAAAATTAAAAGTAAAAAAAAATTGTGCCTAAATAGGGGTAGCATTTTTCTTTGGAAGTGGTAGTCTTATGAGATAGACATGTGCATCAAATTGTAGGTTTATGTAATGGATTAGGTGCGTAAAAAAATTTAGGATGCAAGATTGACCTTTTTACTTGAAGATGTGAAAAGTAAGTTTTTCTTGGGCGTTGGAAGAGTTCGAAATTTCTGCTATCAGCTAAGAAAATATTACGTGGAGAAAGCAGGAGACTGTTTCATCCCTTGATCGCAGTTGGAGAAGGGAGATCAATCGGGCATATTCTCGTACTAGATCCGTATTGTTATGTTGGTCCCGGTCGGGTTAGCAATTGGGGCGATTTTCAATGGTGATGGCCCAATACAAAGGTCTCGGCCCAAACCTCGATGACTGGACAAAAGTTTGCTGAGGGCCCAAAGATCAAGCGTGGTCGGAAGTGAACTTTTACAATTCCACCTCAAGAATTTTTATATTTTTAAAATTTTTTCCCTTCGAGACAATTTTTTTAATGAAAATTCGACAAAATATTTGGCGCATATCCCTTTATCTCGCCGACAAAGGTAAGAAGTATGTATTATCGGTGTACTTTTGCAGTAAATATTAAACATTTTAAGATCGCAGAAAGATTAAATAGAAAATTTTCACTTACCTATACTTTTTACCTCTTTGCTATGAATTATTAGGAAAAGAAAAACACACTTAGGTGTAACAAATTAAATGTTAAACCATCTCACCGTGCTAAATGCACGGATTAATGTGCTTAATTTACTCTATGATGACTTTGAGTTCAATAAACTCATAGGGCTCAATCCAACCAACAACAAGACAATCCAGATGGATTAACTAAATATTATTAAAATTGAACGGCCGTATCTCTTACGACACTTTTGTCATGTATATTTCCAAGTGAGAGTAGAAGAGAACCTCGGTTGTGCACGTTGTAAATTGTTTTTCGGCGTTACAATGTATCTGTAACAAAACGTGGCAAAAATACGGTGCAAAATACATGGTTAGGTCGCCGAATATTGCACGCCAGGGATTTCCTAGAAGGTCCGGATCTACACATGGTCTATGGCGTGAAGTCATCGATGCTTACCTCGCGATGACAATTCAATGCCTTTTGCCCATAATGAGCGAACTGCCACCCTCCTCCTTTAATGCACCAAGACCCCAGAAACCCTGCTCACTGGCCCTTCACCGCAAACCGCCGTCTCTTTCCCCTTCCTCCTTCTCTCCCTCGTCTCCATCCAGCTCGCTTCGCCTCCTTTCTCCGCCGCGCCCCGTCGTCAAATGGCCAATGACGCGGCCCTGAGGGCCTCCCTGGTCTGGCTGGCGGCGGCGATGGTGGTGGTCGGGCTGTGGACGCACTCCTTCAAGAAGGCGATGGCGACGTACGGGGTGGGCGTGCTGGGGATCGCCGGCGTCCTCTTGCCGGACTGGGACTACTTCGACCGCGACTTCTCCAAGTGGACCACCCCGATCAGCCCCGAGGAGAGAGCCGCCATTGCTTCTCGGGGATCTGGCCTCGCAAGGTCTGCTCCTCTCTCCATCTCTTCCTTCAGCGCATCTCTAGGAAAATAGAACCCCCCACCCTTTGCATTTAACGTTCGCCCATCTTCGTGTGTCTTCATCAGAACGACTAACTCAAGGGTAGTCTTCTCGGCGATCTAGTTACCGTAAGTGATTTAACTGCTTAGGTTTATCGTTTCTCGACGATGAATCCGGCCGCCCTAGCCGGGGGTAAGTTCGGCGGTTTGATCTTGTGTCCGTTTGATCGAGATGGAAAGAAATAGATTCAGATTGAACGATGTCATCTTAGAAAGGACAGGACATGACTTCACATGCTTTTTGCACGGTCGATTTGACTTCTGAGTGTCGGATCTTTCCTTGTTCTTCATGGTTTTCCTACGCAGGTTTAGAATGTATCCTCTTCGTTTGGCCGTGTATACATGTGTCTATGGATATGGTCTGTACAAGTGGTGGGTGTTCGTATCCAGTTGAGTCCAGTTTCTGGAATCGCACAATATAATTGTTTCCATCGCGTGCTGCCGTGTAAATCTCACCAAAATCCTGTGAGATTCGCTAAAGGTGTTGCGGCACCCGATCCTGGTGATAATGTCTCTTGGAATAGGCGGCCGGCAAAGAGGAGGGGGTACTCATTGCAGAAGCATATTCACCAGATTTCTTCTGTTATGGTGATGAATGATTTTTACTTAGATCTTTTCCACTTCGATACAGTTCTTCTGTTTGACATGTTCAGTTGATGATTATTTTTTCTCTCCAGAATGTTGCATTCTTTTTTGTTAGGGTTATTGGGGAATTGAGTGATGAACTTTGGTTTTTCTCCGTTGATGTATAATAGGAGATCCTAATTGTAGGGCTTCAGGCTTTTTTTTTTTTAATTTTAGGGCTTCAGGCATATTATGAGGTGATCTCAGCATATCCACTCGTTATCAGATGCTTTCCTCTAAAGTCGGAATTAACATATCGCAATCATTCTAATTTATGATATGTCAACATCTCTCCTTGAACTCAAATTAAGGATGATCGAAAGTGATTCGAATGATGCGTCTTAATAAGATTATCAACATGTCAATCAATCAAGACAATCAACCGCAAACATAAACTAGCTTGTACGGCGTATGACGTCTCTATTCAAAACCGGTTTTAGTTTCACACTTCCTTTCACGAGTTATGACCATCGATTGATTTTCAAACCGCTACTTGACCCCATCCCAAGCACGTGTCTCGTTCAAAGCCTTAAATACGTGTACATCAGGTAGATCCGGATGTATCAAAACTTACCAGCAACGGCCTAACAAAATAGTCCCATAGGAGGTACAACTACCAGTCCAAATATATCCCAATGAACAAGGTCAAATATTATCTTAGCATTAAAAATTGCAATCATTAAACTCGACAGATTTAATCAGTAGTCCGGAGAAAATGCTTTACATGTCCATTTATTTTTCGGAGCGATATGCAATTAAATTAATATTTATTCGAATTTTGAAAAATGTCACCTAGAAATGATCCGTATTGCATCATATTCACGAAATTACCCCCCCAAAAAAAAAAGTTGCCGACATTTTTTCCTTTTAATTTTCGCGAGAGGAAACTTCGACGGGAGGACCGGACTATAAAAGGACCCCGCTGGCCTTGGCGCCAAGTTCATTTCCCACTCGAACGAACTGCAGACGAAACGGACCGCGCGCTCGAACTCTTCGCTCTTTCCTCCTCCTCCTCCTCCTCCTCCTCCTCCTCCTCCGTTCTCGCTCGATTCCGACGCCGATTTCTCTTCCCTCTCCAAGCTCGATCTGTCCGATCGCGATGCAGAAGCTAGGGTTTCCGAGCTTCAAGAGCTTGGACCAGTTCAAGGCCCGGTCGTCGGCGTCGTCCGCCGCCGGGACCGCGAAGGCCTTCTCCTCCTTCTCGTCGCGTCCGTCCGCGACGGACTCGCTCTCGATCGGAAGCTTCGCGAACCTGAAGCTCACCGCAGGTTCTCGTGGCGGCGTTGCTTTTTCCTCGCGTGCTCTGTTATGTTTTCTTCTTCCTTTTTCGAATCGCTCTGTTGATTTTCCGTCGTTGATTTGTCCGTGGCCAGAGAAGCTTGTGAAGGAGCAAGCCTCCGTCAAAACCGATCTCGAAATGGCGGTAGGGGAACGGAAACTTCGCTTTTGATCGTTTCTCTGAATCTGACTGTGCGTATTTCTTTACCTTCGCCATTCCTGTGACTTGCTTGAGTAATCATTTGGATTACGTGAGGCGCATGTTTTGAGAAGCACGCATATTCTGAACTCACAATGATTAGTGTTTTGAGAAGGCTGAGTTAGGAATTAATGTCTTTGAATTGCTTTTATAGGTATTTATTTCTCTTTGCCAATGATCTTTCTGGATTTTCCTTGTCATGCAATTTTTTTAGCTTTTTCTAACCGTGCTACACGCAAACTTGAGGTGTACATCTGGCTAATCAGTGTTATCCATGTTCTAGAACACGAAATTGAAGAAATCGACGGAGCACATCCGTGCACTGGAGGGCAAACTGCAGAATGCCTTTAATGAGAATGCTAAGCTCAAGGTGAAGCAGAAGGAGGATGAGAAGCTGTGGAAAGGGCTGGAGTCTAAATTCTCTTCTACGAAGACGTTGTGCGATCAACTCACAGAGACGTTGCAACACTTGGCCGGTCAAGTCCAAAATGGTCTCCAACTTCTTTCCTACATATCGAAAATAATAATTTCACGTGTTGGTAAAAATTTCAGTAGACATGACATATTACAATTGCTAATGTAGCTGAGAAAGATAAGGAGTTCTTTGAAGACAAGTTATCGGTTAGTTCAGTTGCGATTGATGGGTTGAATCAACAGATGGCTGCTCTTTCCATGAAGCTAGAGTCTGCAGAGGAGACAATTCAGGGACGTGAGTCATTATTAGTCAGTTTATTCTTTGTTTATTTACTAAAAAGGTACAATGAAATGTGTAATTCGGTTGTGAATTGTTAGATGTATTCTCGGTTGTGAATTGTTAGATGTATTCATAGATTCTTGTAGACCTGCTGAATTTTGGTGTCATTCCTTTGAATAATTTTAAACTTATAAGCTCTTATTAAATGATAACTCTAGGTGACAAGGAATTGATGGAACTTGGAGTTGAGAAAGAAGAACGAGAGAAATTTCACAGAGATGAAAAGTACAGGACAGCCAATCTCATAGGGGAGAAAGGTAAATTAGGTTCCTTTTTTGGGAATGTTTATCTTATATACATATTGCTGTTGCAGAAAGCTTTTCATCCATGATGATCTATATAGATGAAATTTTGAAACCATGTTCTGTATCACATTTGACTCGGAGAAGATGATTGTATTCTGTGAAAGTTGGAAGTTTCATAATTGAACTATTTTGAGGGTTCCTCAGCTGGATCAGACGAAGGTCCTAAAGTGGAACATATGAGGCCTCTCCAATGGATTAGTGCTTTGACCCTTGATCCTTTTCATCCATATGCTCCTAAGCATCAAATGGATCATCACTTTCAAAATCTTCACCTTCCATGGACTACTAGGGGAAGAAGATTGGAAAATATACACCTCTCCCAATGTTTTGGAAAGATTATTGCAATTCCCTTATCCATGGAACTTTACTAAGTGGTATTGGTTACAATTGGTTTTGATCTACTCACATATTGAGTAAAATGTTAGCTTCATGCGGAACGTATAGGTAACATACATAGGGTTCAGTTGGTGACGATGACATGATTCAAAAGCAAGCTTTCTGTTAGTGACAGAACTTTTATCAGCATTGGATGAGAATACATGTTTCTGATTTACTCTTTTTATGAGATGACAATGACACAGTTGAGATAGCAATAGACTAGTTACATGTTATCAATGCAGTTTTTCAATAAAGGTGTCAATGATGGAGTTGTTTGGTCAGAATCTTGTTGGGCATTTGGTATACATCTGCTTGTTAAGCCATCAAATAATTGTTATCTTGCTTGCAGATGCAATGATCAAGAAATTTGAAGCTGCTCTGAAGGAGAATGTGATAGCCATGGACAATTTGAATTCTACATTGGGAGAATTGCAGTCCCAATTAATATCAAAAGATGATGAAATCAAACAACTGATTACCACTCAAGAAAATCTAGAAAAAGACAAGAAGGAACTTCAGTTGAGAAATGATGATTTGGGCAGTAAGTTGGTATTGTCACTTGAAGAGATTAAAAGTCTCGAAAGTTTTGTTCAAATGATTGCTGCACAGCTGGCGGAATTGGATGCAAAAAATTTGATTTTTCAGGAAAAGTTGGATCAGTTGAACTCCCTGTATGAGTCTTGCTTCAAGTTGGTTCAAAAGAAGATGGGCCTTGCAGCTCAACTTGCTAAGAAAAGGCATAATAAGCTGCAGAGCGAGCTCTTGTTCACAAAATCAGAGAAGGATGCTTTGCAAGTGTTGAATCAGGAATTAAATAGTCAGGTCATAGAACTTCAGAAATCTCATGAGGTGGCTATAACACAGCTTTCAGAGGAACTTCAAATTTCAAGAGAGAGAATTCAGAGCTTGGGGTCTGAAGCAGAAACCCTTGTCTCAAAGAGCATTGAGTCTGCATTGCTGGTTTGTGAATTAAAGCAGAAAATCAGCTCTCTTCTGGAGAGTACAAAATCTTCTGAGGATAGAATGGTTGAAACTATTGCTCTGGTCATTTTGTGTTTTGTAACCATGCTTTATTGCTGTCCTCAACCTGTTTCTTTATGTCTCACAGCAAGATTTGCTGGCCAAGTATTCAGCATTAGAGAGTCAGAAAAATGATGATAATGAGAAATATCAAGCAGAGATTCAGAAAAAGGCTGAAGAAATACAAGTGCTGCAAGACGTGAATGAGAAAATTGAGAAGCAAAAGGATGCACTTGAGAATCAAGTTGATGATCTCAAAAATGTGTTAGAGGAGAAGGAAAACCTTATTCTTAGTTACAGGGATAGAGAGAAGAAGCTAGAAGACCAAATTTCTGAGGTGAACTTTTGAAATAACGATTCATGAACTTAGAACACTCCTACAGTACTATATTCATCACAGCATGTTACTGCAGAATCAGGCATTACTGACTTCAGCTGAACATAGACTAGCAGAATCCAAGAAGCAGTACGATATGATGCTTGATAATAAACAGATGGAACTTTCGAGGCATTTGAAAGAACTTTGTCAGAAGAATGATCAGGTTTTCATTGCTTGTCATGCTCTGTATGCAGCTTAAATTACTTATAATCATTTGAGTTCTAACAGCAAGCTTTATTAGGCCATTAATGACATTCGAAGAAAATTTGAGCTGGAAAAGCAGGAGATTGTCAATCAGGAAAAAGAAAAGGTTTGTCGTTTCTTCAAACTTTTGCCCACAGTTCCTTAATCTATTGATATAATTGGCTGCTGTTCCCTTTGAGGCTTTAGGTGGACAAAGTCATCGGACAAATGGAAGTGGAGTGTGATAAAAAACTTGCTGATTGCAAAGAAGAATCAAGGCAGCAATTGATATGCGTTCAGGAGGAACATGCTGCTTTTGTAAATTTCACAGCCAATGCATACTTTCATATTGATCTTTCGTCATCTTTTCTTCAATATTTTTTATGGCCCTCCAGTTACTGAGCCATATGGTTTTATTTGGCATTACTTTATCTCACAGTTGAGACTTACATCTATGTATTGTCCTTTTAAGTTTGGGAGGCACAATCACATGTTGGCTTTTGAAATAATTGGTTTTTGAAACTGAAAGGACTAATATCATATTCACTTTCTAGTGTTGCATTTTTCCAAAGCTTAGCGTAGGGTAAATAGATACGCACAGTTAAAATCAAAAGGTGGTTCCAGATAAACTTCTTGGACAAGTCTTATGTGCTCTCATCAGCTAGTTTTGTGTGAACTACAATTTGGCAAACTGACTCTGCATGATCCCATCAAATTCAAATTAAATTCATCTCATCTGTGATGTAGGTAAGTCGCATTTATCAGGAAAACAACCAGAAGGAATTGATTCTCAAAACCAACCACAATGAAGAGATGAAACGTGCCCAAATCCAAGCTGAAAATGAGTTGAGAGAGGTGCATGTGGTACCGGCTTCAAGATGAACTTCCAGATTCATTTATAGTTTGGATTTGTGATGCTTGTTTTATCTGTATAGAGAACAACCGCACTTAGGAATGAACATGAAGCTCAGATGAAAGCTGTACAGTGTCAGTATGAAGACGAATGTAGAAAACTGCAAGAGGAATTGGATCGGCAGAAATCCAAAGTATGTAATATCTGTAGTCCTAAAGTGGATTTTATAAATTGTATTGGACATTGACTTCCTACGATGCACTCCAGGAAGATAGACAGAGAGCTTTATTGCAATTACAATGGAGAGTAATGGCTGACAAGCCACAGGAGGATCAAGAGGTCACTTCAAGAAAGGTTAGGTCTCGACTATTTTTCCTTACTTAATCTCATAGAGAATCTCTATTCAAATAGACCTCTATGTAGAACAGGTCATTCTTTAAAACTCATACTTTGAGTTAATTGGTTGATGCTACTTTACATTCATGTAGAACATTTTCTTTTGGATTTATGCTGAATGTTTAGTTTGGTTCAAAGGAATCTGAAAACTCATGATGTTGAGAAGTTTTTTCTCTGCTGAAGATTGTGCCAGACATTTCCTTTTCTTTAATGCTGTTTCACTGCATTTTGCTGTGCTCAGGATGGCTAGTTAATGTACCAATTTCGTAGTACTGAATCTACTGATGTATAACTCTTGACTGTGAAGTTTATTGAAAGTATTGAATAGGCATAACTCTGTTGAAACACTATTGCATGCATAACACACTTCTCATAGATAGATACACATCCCTGAGTTTCTGTTTTATATTTCTTCCTAATACAAATTGAGTTTAGATGATTCTAAATACCACGAACTGAAAAAGAAAATAAAAATATAGGCAGTAACTCACTGTTCTTTGATTTCTCTCACCGGCTCCTGGAGCTTTCTCTTTCAGCTTCATGTTCTTGAGCACTGTCTGACTAGTCATACCATCACCTTTGCTATAGTTGGCCAAGTTTGTAGGCATCACAGTTACATTAAGAACAGTCCTTATAGAGTAAATGCCTCAACTCTTACCTGCCCTCGGGTGGCAAAATCCTCAATTTTTCTGAAGTCTTGGATCCACACTGAAACTACTAGGTTGCAAGCTCATGGTGGTGAAATTTTTCCTTTTGGATGGTGTAGATAACTGAATCTACTTTCATTTGTTATAGTGATACAAAGGCGATGCCAGCCAAACTTTAAATTAGTGATGTAATAGGCCTAGATAATTGATTCACTTATCCTGAGTCTGACTACCAATTTCTGACTCCTTAATGCGCATCAAGTCCCTACTAATCTCTTAATAAATTATATGCAGTGGGGGGGATAAATTTTTTGTAGGTTCTTCAAGTCTATGCTTATTCATATCATAGCATCAACTATGGATGCAACGAGATTAAAAAAAATGCAGATACTATAATAAGAAGTTATTTTTTGTGAGTTCGATGCAAAATGATGCACCTTGTCTATGTTTTCCATCTGCTTATGCATTTTGGGAGTTGTCTTTGGAAACTAAAAGAGGTCTTCTTCTCTTGCTGGCATTCTGAGTTTGATGCTTGGACCAGCAACCACTGTCATGTTTTTAGCCTTGTGTTCCATTTGGATGCTGTCCACATATATATGCATCATGTCGTTGAGATATTAAGACGTTATACCTGAATTTTACACTAGGGAAATTCGTGTTTGTGATGATTAGTATAAATTCCATCTCATCTAGATAGGCATCATCTGCTGATTTAACTATAAACTATGGAGATACGCCTTGAGCTTTATATGATATAATTCCTCTTGTCCCTGTGAATGTTTTTCTTGAAAGGAGTATTCAATCACTTCAATGAAGAAGAGGAATTCTAACGGTAGTAGAAGAAGCCAGCATGACTTAAGAGCAGAAGATGATGAGCAGGTGACTGGGAAACATTAACATGTTCTCTTGTTGGCTCTGCAGCCAATAGAAAATCGGCTTGTCATCTCATTTTGATTCCAATTATTGTTGCAGGAACCACCTCTCCCAGAAGCAACTCAAACACCGGTGTCAAAATCGTTGAAAAAAGTAGAGAACACTAATACTGGTAGTGTGGCGAGTATTCCCAAGCATAGCAAGAAAGTAAGTTGTTATCCACTGTGATCTTAACACAAAAACAGAAGTCTATCATTGAGTGTCATCTACGGTGCAGTGGTTATTCTCTGCACCTGGTATTATATTCTTCCATTGCATGAATTGATATGATCAGTCTGATACTTCTTGTTCAAGCGCCTTCTGCCTGTGTCATGATATCGTCAAGTATACTCAGTTTACTTTCTGCATGACAGGTAACTCACCGTGAATATGAAGTTGAAACGACAAATGGCAGAACAATTACCAAAAGGAGAAAAACAAAGAGTACAGTCATGTTTGAGGCATGTATCTAGTCTCACTGAACCATCTGATTAGCATCTGATTGTTGGTACTCAATAAAATGGGTTGCTAGCCTTTCTTTTGCCAAACAATGGGGCCTTTCAATGTATCCCATTGCCACAGGATCCAAGAAAACATAAGAGGATGGTTTCACCAAGACTGAGCACCCCGAAGGATGTTAAGGTAATTACGGGCAAAACTAATAGATGAGCATTTACATGAACTGTAGGAGTTTGGTATCGATTTCACTTTTCATTTATCGGAAGACTGTGTCTAGGCAATTCCTTCACCTCCCTTGTGATGAGCTACTTGGACTCAATCCATGGTTACTTTATTAGAACAGTACTCAACTACTTGTGTCAGTTTTGAGTACAGGTACCTGTGAAGGTTTTTCATATGTTACCACATCAAGGATGAGATGAATAGTTGGATATAAAAATCATAGCTTATCTTATGTATGTACCTTTCAATCCAATTCCACCAGGATGAAGTATGTATAATACATCCTGACCTTTTCAATGTTGATATCTTATGTTCTTTCTGCTTCTTTATACTTAAGGAGGCGATATATGAGTGGAGGAAGAGGAAGAAACCTGCTAGGACTTTTTGTCTTTTATTCACAATTCAATGGTTGGACCTCACACCTGAAAGTGAATAGAGAGATATATCGAGAGTTCACTACAATGAAGACTTGAAAGAACCACTTTAAATAGTAAATTTTCAGAGATTAAGTAAAAGGAACTCTGAATGGCCCCTTGTTTTAATATATATTCAAGGATGGGCATAGTGTTGAAGATGCTGAAAAAACGTGGCACCTCTGGGTTCTGACTGTTGCCACAGGTATATCCTGACAGTTTGAGAGCAAGAGTAAAAGATGGATATGTTGTCTTATAGTGGATACCAAACAATAATTACATGTAAGAATTTGTATAATTATACGTAATATAGCATACATTATTGGTAGCTTTACATCAAAGTCACATGGTTTGCCTTTTGTTTCAGAAGCTGTAGTTAATGATTCCAGATATCATTCTTGGTCTGCACTCTTTGTGCAGGGAACAAAGGGAGTTCATCCTCCACGAAATTCAAATATAGGTGATTTGTTCACAGAAGGATCGTTAAATCCCTATGTCGATGATCCTTATGCATTTGACTGAGGTATTTGTTGGTTCTGAAATGTTTCTGAGATCTAATAAACTGATAATGCTATCTTAGACAATGCCTTTCACATATAATGATGATTCTATGGTAGAATTTGGACAAATAGATCATATGGTGAATACTGCTAATGAGACTGTTCAGTCTTTGCTAGTGGATCACCCAGCATAACACCTGTAGCTCTGCTAGGCCCTGAGACCACCCTGAATTTGGTACAAGATCAACTCATATCTGAATATTTCCCGATTTACTGGGCATTCAGCCTAGTGGCCAGTGGGTGGACGTGGGACAGGAGGTTGGAGGTTCAAAACTCCCAACCACAGAGCAGAAAAAGAAAAAAGAAGCTATCAATTTTGATTTTTAAATGGTCGCGTTATCCAAGTCTCATTTGTTACTGCCAACATCATATTTTTCTCCTATTTTTCACATTATTTTCTCTCCTTATATCTAGGTTCTCATGCAAATGGATCTTCCATATAGTTACATTTATGAACTCATGCAAATGGATCTTCCAACAACATCTTTAGCATTCCTTGGATACAAGTTTCCTTCTGGAATTTGTACAGCAGAAATCAAACTTATTTTCAAGCCATAGATGTTCTTGTGGAAGAACAAAACAATAATCGAAAGGCATGGGGGATAGATTAGCAGTGTTAATGTGAGTTATATTGAATGTACTCCAGTTGGATATAAACTTCGATACATTGTCTTATGGCAGATTGTACTAATCATCATGAGGAAGAATTTCGCAGCAGTCATTTTTCCTTCTTTGTTTTTGATTGACTTTTATTTCTGTAATAGAAAATTGTGCTTGCCCTCCCATATGAATCTATGTCAAGGTTGCAGTATCATCGGAGTCCACTTGATCAGCTTACCTATGATCATGTGTCTTACTCTAGAGAAAGCTTGGCGTGTAAATATGAATTTCCTGCTTATCGTTACTGTAAATATTATTTGTTCATCACTCTAACGTCAATTTTCTTGGCCAAGGCTTAAGCGTTTCCATCACTTGCATTCCTCTGTTACATTCAATTGAATTCATCACATTCAGGGGCCACAACCAGGTGAACATGTTCAGCATCACACTAACTGGCTGGCATTTCTTCCGGAGAAAAGATTCTTCTGCAACATCTCTGAGTGAAATGGTTTGCAAGATACTGGCAGTCGTTGTGAACCTGTACATTCACAGAAATTACTAGTGCAACGGTACAGATGTATGCTTCTCAACTTCACTTGTACATCACTTATGATCACACTGCAGATATCTGTGGTTTTGGGTTGCGATTCATACAAGTGAAGTAACAGCAGTTAAAAAAAGAAGAAGAAAAACACAGCTTTTCATGAGACGCACAACTAGGTCTGCTCTTTCCCGTTCCCTGATGGAAGAGTACCTGGTGTCTACAGCACTTAAAAGTGGCACTATGTACATGACTAACCAACTTTGTTGGATTGATGCCCGAGGCCTCAGGTATCTCTTAGCCGTTCAAGGGAAGAGTGCTATTTTTGGGAATGCAATTTGTAGGGTCATCCTGACCAATACGTTTGGGCGAAATGGGGGAATTGGATACATAAATTCTCTTCCGTAACTTGTCTAGACGAGGCAAAGGTTTAATTTTGTACCTCGCTATAACCCGACTAGGCGGTGATCTGCTTGGTCAAAGCTTTACCCCTGGCTGCGTCTATGTTCGATCCCCTGATAACTGACCCCATATGCTTTTAGGCCATAAGTTCATTCTACAACTCACAAATTACCCAATTTGTACTTCAAATTACCAGCCACTACGAAGCAATGGAGCAGTTCCTGCACTTAATATAACTTGCTACATCTTTTCCTTCCCCCGAGTAGCACAACTTACTCCATCACACAATGAAATAAAATACATGAATTTCTATAGCATTAGAAGACCTTTCAAATTTATTATGCTCTTTGAAGCATAAGGCGTCCAAGTCATGAACACATGAAATATCCTTGCTCATACCGACCCTTGTGTCTCTCAGAATCTCAGTACGTTACCCTTCTCTTTTCTCTCTCAAATCAACACGGACAAGACACGAGCTAGTATGATTCCCTGTTAACGAACCTACGCCAGTACCAATGCCTCTCCCACACCACATGCATTGAGTCCAGAGAAATCCCCTTCGTCTCCGGCAAGAAGAGCACCACGAAGATCGTCATCACGGCGTTCCACCAGGCAAAGAATATGAAGATGCCGTACTTGAAGTCGCACAACATGGCCAGGAAGGTCTGCGACAGCACGAACGTAAGTGTGAGCAACACGGCGATGCTAAGGCTTTGCCCCGTGGGACGAATCTTCATGGGGAATATCTCGCTCGGGATGAGCCAGCATAGGGGACCCCACGACCAACCGAACCCGGCCACATAGATGCACATCAGCACCAGCAACAGTATGGCGTAACCCTTGCCGATGCGCTCCGTGCCAGAAGTGCCGGTCGTCACAGCCAAGACACATGCCGCACCAACCTAAACAATAAGCGAACACGGTTTAAGGGTTCATGTGGATTTATGATTACAAGATTGACCTCGAGATGGAGGAACGGTTGAGCATTACTCAATGAACATAAACCTAAGCAAAGGGCTAGTTACGTACCTGGCAGAGGAACATCTGCACTCCACCCTCGATGAGCAAAAACCTCCTCCCACAACGATCCACCACAAACATGGACACCAGAATCGATCCCAAGTTCACCAATCCGAGTAGTATAGTCGCTGCCAGAGCGGAATCACTCCCGAATCCCACGGACTGAAACAAAACAGGCGCGTAGAAGCTCATGATGTTGATCCCTGTAAGTTGCTGAAAGAGCGGGATCGCTATCGACATCACGAGGTGAGGCCTGTATTGCCTCTCGAAGATCGTTAGGAATGGCTCCTCCTTGATGGCCTTGGCTACCTCGCTGGACTTGATGAGCTCCAAGAGCTCGGGCTCGATGTCAGTGTCGTGGCCTCGTACCTTGAGGAGCGCTTGCTTCGCCTGAGCGAGCTTGCCGCGCTCCACAAGGCTCGTGGGAGTGTCGGAGATGAAGAGGGTGCCGAGGGTCATGATGGCGGCCGGGGCTGCGGCCAAGGCGAGGGAGAGGCGCCAACCCCAGCTAATCTTGGCGGTGCCGAAGTTTATGCAGCTGGCAGAGAGCACCCCGAAGCCTAGGAAGAAATGGAAGCCGGTGTTGAAGGAGCCGCGCCATTTTGGTGGGGCCATCTCGGAGAGGTACAATGGAGCCGCCTGAGATACAATTCTCATCATTTATTATTGCGAAGACATGAATCTAATATATAGATAAATTGAATTTGAAGCATAAATCTGATTAAACTCATCATTTTCAATGATCAAGATTCAATTTGTTATGTACTATTTATCGTTGAACGAAAACTAACATATAGATGTCATCCTTGAGAATAGTAGTGTACATTTTTCTAACTTATTAAGTCTCTACCAAACTAATATAAAATGAACTTGATCATAATAGTACCACAATGCATTTATTATAGAATATGTCTTGAATTCTGTTTTGGGCATTCGATCTAAATTGTGTTTTTATACTTGAATTGATAATTTTAGAGCCCGAACATACCAGCAATTTCAGAATGGCTAAATCTATAGCCATGAATCAGGAGTAGAAGTCAACAGCCTTGATATATGGTCTTGAAAAAGGCCTTCTTTTCATTAGAACATAATAAAACAGCAAGTGAAATCTAGTACCTGATTAGTGAAGCCAATACCCAATCCGAGCAAGATCCGCCCGAGGATGAGCATGGCTATGTTGGCAGCTCCGCTGTTGATGGCCGCCCCGGCAAGGAAGGTGCAGCCGCCGAGAAGCATCATGTTTCTCCGACCGAATGCTATGGCGAGGCGGCTCGCCAAGAGGGACGAGGGCAACCCAGCGAGATAGAGCGAGGATGTGAATGCCGTTAGGACTTGGCTGTCATAAATGCAGTATAAATCCGTCTTCGCCTGGGCTGCCTTCCTTAGTACTGAGGGGAAGAATTTCTTCAAGAATGGAACCATTGTAGTGACACCCCCTAAACAAATTAATTACAAATTTGCACAATGTATACGTCAGTGCACTAAAATTGTACATCGCTTGTTTCTAGATCTTCATTCCCTTAATGATTGCAATGAATCTCATCAAAAGAATCAGTTAGAGAAATACTGACAAACTGCACTTCTTGCATTACATGAATAAATTTACTTGTGCATTCAACACCCAAATTGATCGACTTGTTAGCATTACCTCGAATAAATTGAAGAGTTTATACCATGCACGAGAATATAGTTAGATATGGTAATCAGATGGGAATTAAATTTAGAAGGATTGAATTTGCATAATTGCAAAAAGTTTGTAACTAAATTGGCAAAAAAAAGGGGGTTTAGGATTGAATTGGCACAATTGCAATAAATTTAGGATTTTTTTTGTGGTAATTCTACCCAAAAAAAAAGGGAAAATAAAAAAAAAGGAAAAGAAAAAGAAAAAGAAAAACCCTAAATTTAAATATTAAAATATTATTAAAAATTGTTAACATTAGCGTTGGCCGTGCCACATAGGATGGTTGGCTTCCACATTAGCGATTTCTAGCCAAAATTGACTAGGTGGACTCAATTGGCAAAACATAAAATAGTTTATGACTGAAATTTAAAAATGTAATATGTTTAGAACATTTTGGATGATTTCCTCATTGTTTGCCCGATATCGCTATAGATGATGGAAATTATGGAGGAATGAAGTGCACTAGAACTCTCTATCCTTTTACAAAATAGATCTTTGTCCTTATGCAAAAAGTTATAAAATTAACGTCATTAAATGACTAATGTGGTTGAGTCAATTGATGATAATTATTTTCATTTTCCATAATTACAAATAAGGACAAAACTTACTAGATGTTGATGGCAACCTACATAAGAACCTCATCAAGATGGAAAACAACCCTAGCATTTCCCACAATTTGCTGATAATAATTATTTTCATTCTCCATAATTACAAATAACGAAAGCCTTACCTCCTCAAGGTGGAAAACAGCTTTAGCATTTCCCACAATTTGCCGAAAATAATTGTTTTCATTTTCCATAATTACAAATAAGGAATAACCTTACTAGATGTTGATGGGCAACCTATTGGCACAAACATTATCCACTCAAAGCTATCCATCCTAGTCACCATAGCAATACCATAGTAAACGATTGAAGGATAAGTAAAACACAAGAACCTCCCTCGAGACAAGAATAGCTTTAGCATCGCGAGTCATGGGATTCATACAATTTTATCACGTCACTTCATATTCATGACAAATCTATGAAGGTTACTACTTGAGGAGAAAGAAGAGGTAATTGGCAATCATCAAAGAGAACATACAATTTCATATATAATCACTGTTTCAATCAGGTGATTGTGTAAATTTATAAAATATTTTCGAAATGTATTTACAACGTACTCTACTTTTCAAAAATCTCAAAAAGCCGACAGCAGTTTGAAAGCAACATCTACTCAAAGCGAAAATCACGTGCGAAGTCATATCGAGTCCGTTTCATGGAGGCGTGTCGTTTACTGCACGTCCTAGAGCTGGAACTACAAAGGTGTTGATGGAGGAGGACGTCGCAGCTTCGATGATGATGAGGCAGGGGATATGGATTTTGATGTTTTCATGCGTTCATTGCTCGAAGGAGACGCGACAATTCACGCGTCGACGGAGGACGTCGGAGCATCACGCCATTTTCACAGAAGAAGGAGAGGCAGAAAGACGCACCTGAAATTCCGAGGTCGTACCCGAAGATGAGCCCGCTCGTTGCGGCCACGACGCAGGCGATCACCACCGATAGCGTTATCCGGCCGCCGCCGAGGCCATCAATGTTGCCTCCGTCGACCGCCAACCCTCCGACCGCCATCTCTCTCTCTTTCTCACACTCACAGAGCAGGAATTTTGGGTGAATGCTGATGAGAGTCGCAAACGGCTCGTTACGTCGTGTCACCAGACCCTTATTTTATAATGACTTACGAGAGAGAGGCGTCACGTTGAACCTTTAATGGGTTACGTCGTCGAGAATGTATTACATGACAAGTAATCGTGGGATCTCACTCACCCGATTTTCTTTTCCTTTTTCCAACGACAGAATGCCTGTAAACCCGGGTTCATAAAATGCTCCATTAATTTCATGGATCGGGTACCCACTCCCTACATGGCCCAGCAGCAAGAAAATTGGGTGGGTTGAGGTGGGGTGGTACGTGTAGTTTCAAGGTGAGATTTCGACTTTTTTTAACTCTGTAAAAAGGCAAAATAAAAATATAAGAAGATATGGATGAGAACAAAAAAAAAAAAAAAAAAAAAAAAAAATCACGGATCGGGTAAAACACGAAGCAGAAGCTCGGGTAGGTTGGCTGAAACATGAAGTTACTTTTGCATTTGATAGTGTTTTAGGTTAATCAGTCAAAGGATAAGTAAAACATAAAAACCTCCCTTGAGACGAGAACAGTTTTAGCATCACGAGTCATGGGATTCATACAATTTTTATATGTCACTTCATATTCAAGACGAATCTATGAAGATTACTACTTGAGGAGAGAGGAGAGGTAGAGAAAATGTAATTTCATATATGATCATTGTTTCAATAAGGTGATTGTGTAAATTTTTAAAATGTTCTGAGAATTTTTTTAAAAAAAATTTTCAAAAAGTTTTGAGATTTTTGAAGAGTAGAGCGCATTGTAAATACATTTCGAAAATCGAAGAAAAAATCTCAAAAAGCCGATAACAGTTTGAAAGCAACATCTACTCGAATCGAAAATAATGTGCAAAGTCGTATTGAGCTGAAACTACAAAGGTGTTGACGGAGGAGGACATCGGAGCTTCGACGATGATGAGTCATGGGAGATGGATTTTGATGTTTTCACGCATTCATTTTTCGAAGAAGACACGACAATTCATGTGTTGACGGAGGACGTCGGAGCATCACGCCATTTTCACAGAAGAAACTGCACAGAGGAGAGAGAGAGAGGAGGGGCCGAAGTCTGCACCTGAAATTCCGATGTCATACCTGAAGATGAGCCCGCTCGTTGCAGCCACGATGCAGGTGATCACCATCGACAGCGTTATCCTGCCGCCGAGGCCATTGAGGTTGCCTCCGTCATCTCTCTCTCTCTCTCTCCCCCTCGAGGACCAGCAGAGCAGGACTTTTGGGAGAATGTTAATGAAAGTTGCAAATGGCTCATTGCTTCGTGTCACAAGACCCTCATTTTTATAATGACTTATAAGAGAGAGGCATCACGTAGGACGTCAAATGAGTTGGGAAAATTATCGAAAAAGTTCTAAACCTATTGTACTTTTATCAATTCAATTTTAAACTTTTCAATTTTGCCAACTGAGTACTAAACTTTTTTACTTCTTGTTAATTCGGTTCTAAACCTTTTAAATTTTTACCAGTTGAGTCAATTCAACCAATTTTGAATGGAAATTGCTAACATGGATGGCCGGCATTGATGTGGCACTTTTTAAATAATAGTTTAACAATATTTTGAATTTTTTGTGGTCTTTTCTTTTTTAACTTTTTTTTTTTTCAGTTTTTGGATGTAGGGCCGGTGAGGGTTCAAAATATTATCAAAATATTATTAAAAAAAGTGTTATGTTAGTGCCGGCCGTCAACATAAGTAATTCTAACCAAAATTGACTAGATAAACTTAATTGGCAAGTCATGAAAATATTTAGGATTGAATTGATAAAATTGAAATGTTTATAACTGATTTGGCAAAAGTGTAATAAATTTATGATTTTTTGGACAATTTTCCTTAAGTGGGTCATGTAATTGAGAATTTATTGCATGACGAGTAAACGTGGGATCTCACTCACCCAATTTTTTTTTTTTTTTTAATGCGAGAATGCCTGTAAACCCAGATTCATCAAATGCTCCATTCATTTCATGGATTGGGTACCCACTTGGCACATGGTCCAATGGAAAGGAGATTAAGTGTGTTGAGATGGGGTGGCGAAATTTAGTTTCAGATGTGAGATTTGACTTCTATCTCCATAAAAAGGCAAAACGAAAATCTAAGGAGATAGGGATGAGAACAAAAAAAAAAAAAAAATCATGTATCGGGTAAAACATGAAGCAAAAGCTCAGGTGGCTCGGCCGAAACATGAAGTTATTTGACATTCGATGCTATTTTAGGTTGAATATGTGTCATGTGTCTAATTTACATGCAAGTCTTACTTGTTCGATGAGACTGTGATATTTTTTAATATAGGTTTGAAACTTCTAGTGCGTTTGGCAACACATTTGCAAAGCCCTTTGGGTAAATACAAATATTTTTGGTAAATAATTTTTGGAGCCCATTTGGAAAATACTTACATTTCCAAATATCCTCCAAAAATGGCCTCGATTAATGAATTTTTGAATTTCCTACTTCACCCTCACTTACTAATCATAATTCTAAGTTTTACCCCATTTTAAAATAAAAACCCTCTTGCCTCTCTTTGCTAGCCTCACGAACACAGCTCGATCACTTCTCTTCAGTCCCATGAATGCAGCTCAGTTGGTGAGTATCTGGTTTGTGTTGGGTATTTATTTTTCACCTCCCGATTTGTGCTTGATTTGAGATAATACGCGGATTTATGATAACAAAGACTGACGTCGAGATGGCGAGATGATTGAGTATAGTGATCGCACAACGTCTCAATGTAGTCTTGTATGTTGAGCATTACTCCTTAAAATACTTCACCTCTTTATTTTCTGCATCGGTTGCATCACGCCTTCATGCATTGCTAATAAAGCTAGGGGCGAACTGCATACCTGACAGAGGAACATCTGCACTCCACCCGCAATGAACAAAAACCTCCTCCCACAACGATCCACGACAAACGTAGACACCAGAATCGATCCCAAGTCAACCAATCCAAGTATTATAGCCGCTATCAGAGCAGAGTCGCTCCCAAATCCCACGGACTGAAACAAAACAGGCACGTAGAATGCAATGATGTTTTTTGGTAAGTTTTTTTTTTGGTAAGGAGAATGCAATGATGTTGATCCCTGTAAGTTGCTGAAAGAATGGGATCGCTATCGACATCACAAGGTGCGACCGGTACTGCCTCTCAAAGATCGTTACGAAGGGCTTTTCCTTGGTGGCCCTTGCTATCTCACTAGACCGGATGAGCTCAGCGAGCTCGGGCTCAATGTCGGTGTCGTGGCCCCGCACCTTGACAAGTGCTTGCTTTGCTTGAGTGAGCCTGCCACGCTCAATGAGGCTTGCGGGAGTGTCGGAGATGAGGAGGGCGCCGAGGGTCATGATGGTGGCTGGGGCCACAGCGAGGCCGAGGGAGAGGCGCCATCCTCAGCTGATCTTGGCAGTGCCGTAATTTATGCAGTTGGCGGAGACCACCCCGATGCCTATGAAGAATTGGAAGCCGGTGTTGAAGGCGCCGCGCCATTTCGGCAAGGCCATTTCGGAGAGGTAGACAGGAGTTGCCTGAGATACAATTCTCATCATTCACTAACTGGATGGTGATTCTTCTTTCAAAAAGAAGGGTATGTTGCATGAATCTCGTTTATATACTAAATTGAATATGAAATTGTTGAATTGCTAAAGGGAGGAGAGATGAGGCTAAAATTTCATCTTAGGTACAGAACCACCAAGTCTTTTTACAAAAGACAAAATACATAACGTAAAACACCCCATAAGTACCTATGTTCTGCATAAAGCACTTACCCAACTAATACCTAAAAACTATGATAACCAACACACATGACTCCACTAACTCTAATAACTGAAAAACCAAATTAGCAACACGTGCAAAAGGAAATAACTATTATATCAACAATCTCTCCCTTAAATTGATGTTTGCTAACATTCAGTTTAAAGCCATGACTGTTTTCAACATGCAAACATCTAGTAACCTTCTGAGCTTCACAAATGACTCCATCTTGAGGGCCTTGGTGAATATATCAGCAACTTGATCTTCACTCCTGCAGTAGATTAGATCAATTGTTCCATCATTGCTAAGATCTCTCAAGAAATAAAACTTCACATCAATGTGCTTGCTTCTTTCATGTAGCACCGAATTCTTGGAGAGTTTGATTGTTGAGTTATTGTCACAAAAATTTTTAGTAGGTCCTGGTTGCTTAAATTGCAGCTCCTCAAGAATTCTCCTTAGCCAAATAGCTTGACAAACACAAGCTGTTACAGCAACAAATTCAGCTTCTGTACTTGACAATGTGACAATTGGTTGCTTCTTGGATGACCACGAAATAGCACCCGTCCCAAACATAAAAGCATAACCCGAAGTGCTCCTCCTATCATCTTGATCTCCTGCATAATCACTATCAGTAAATCCCAACAAACTGGACTTTTCACCCTTCTTGTAAAATAGCCCAAAGTCTCTAGTTTCTTACAAGTAACGAATGATTCTCTTGGCAGCTAACAAATGCATTTGTGTAGGATTCTCCATATATCTACTAATTAAACTCACAGAATACATTATGTCTGGTCTTGTTGCAGTTAAATACATCAAACTGCCCACAATTTATTTGTAAAGTGTGTTATCAACCTTTCTCCCTTTATGATTTTTGAATAACTTTAAGCCAAACTCAACTGGAGTGTTTATAGGTATTACAATCCTTCATCTGAAACCTGTCCAAAATTTCTCCCACATATTTCTTTTGAGAAATAAAGATCCCATCATCCGATTATACCACTTCTATGCCAAGGAAGTAATGCATCATACCAAGATCAAACATTTCAAACTCATCCATCATAAATTTCTTGAATTCTTCAAACATGCCATCACAACTTCCAGTAAATATAAGATCGTCAACATACAAGCAGACAATGAACATTTTCCCTTTATCTCCAATCTTGACAAAAAGCGTATGCTCATAAGGACACTTTGAAAAACCAACTTTAAGAAAATAAGTTTCAATGCGACTATACCAAGTCCGAGGGGCTTGTTTTAGCCTATAAAGAGCTTTTTTCAATCTATAAACTTTATGCTCATTTCCAATCTTGACATAACCAGGGGGTTGCTCAACAAATAAATGTTCCTCCAAGTACCCATGTAAAAACGTCGATTTGACATCTAGCTAGAAAATAGGCCAAGAATTTTGTGCCGCCAATGCAACCACCAATCTGATCGTGTCATGTCTCGCAATTGGAGAAAAAACCTCTGTATAGTCGATCTCATATTGCTGCTTGTATCCCTTGGCTACCAAACATGCTTTGTATTTGTCAACTCACCATTTTCTTTCAGTTTTGTTTTAAAGACTCATTTTACACCAATGGTTTTTTGTCCATTTGGAAGATCGGATAGCTCGCAAGTATAATTTCTTTCAATGGAATTAATTTCATCATCCATCGCTTTTCGCCATTTTTCTTCTTTGATAGCACTCTCAAAAGTTGTAGGATCATAGTCTGAAAACAATGCAAAGTGAGTAATTGAATCTCCAATTCCAGTTACCTCGTAATCTTCCATCCAAGCAAGCCTTCTTCTAACGCGGCGAAGAGATTGGGCTTCTTCTTCATTGATTTCAGCGCTTGTTGGTGAAATTCCAGTAGCTGTAGAAGTCGTATCTTGATGAATTTTGGGGCATACAAGGTGTTGAAATCTGCTCATGTTCAGCATCATTGTCATAAAAGACTTGGGTAGGCTACTGCCTATTCCAATCCCAAGTGTTATCTTCGTCAAAAACATCCCTATTAGTCACAATTTTCTTTGTTAGTGGATTAAATAATTTATATGCTTTGGATGCTTCACTTACACCAAGAAAGACACATTTTTCAGCCTTGTCATCAAGTTTCTTCATTTTCACATCCGAGACATGGGCATATGCGATTCATCCAAAGACTCTGAAGTGATCTATAGCTGGTCTTCTCCCACTCCAAATCTCTTCTGGTGTCATATTCTGAACAACAAAAGTTGGACTTCTATTCAAAATATGAATACTCTAATTTACTGCTTCTGGCCAGAAAGTCTTTGGAACTCTTCCTATTGCCAATAAGCTTCTCACCATGTTGAGAATTGTTCTATTTTTCCTCTCAGATACACCATTCTGTTGTGGTGTATATGCAACAGTAAGTTCTCTTCGAATGCCATGCTCTGCACAAAAAACTTAAAATTCTTTTGAGCAATATTCACCACCACGATCTGTTTGAAGAGTCTTAATGGTCTTTCCTATTTCATTTTCAACACGAGCTTTGAAGCTTTTAAATGTGGAGAAAGTTTCTGATTTTTTCTGTAAAAAATAAACCCAAGTTTTTCTAGAAAAATCATCAATGAAGGTAATTAAGTATCTTTTACCTCCATTAGAAGATGGGTTTATAGGACTGCAAATATCCGAATGCATCAACTGCAAAACATCATTTGCTCTCCATGACTTTTCTTTTGAAAATTGAGGACGATGTTGTTTGATAACAACACATTCTTCGCAGACTTGGGAAAAAATAGTAATTTGCGGAAAACTTGTCACCATGTTTTTCTGTTGGAGGGTCTTCAATCCACAAAAACTCAAGTGACCATAGCGAAAATGCCATAGCCATGAGGGATCTTTCTTTTCAGCCATTAAACAAGATTGAATATTTTCAATCTTTAATGGAAATAATCTATTCGAACTCATAGAAACAACTGCAATAACACCTCTAATAGAATCATAAATTTCACAAGCACCATTTTAAATGGTGATTACATAACCCTTTTCTTATAATTGGCCAGCACTCAACATGTTACTTTTCAAATTAGGAACATACAACACATTAGAGATCGTTTCCACAAAACCATTATCGGTTCTTATCTTGATATCACATTTTCCCAGCACTTTCATAGTAGAATGATCCCCAAAACTCACCGTTAAAATGAAAATCTTCATTTAGATGATAAAAAGAAGACTTACTTCCACTCATGTAGTTACTACAACTTGTATCCACATACCAAATATCTGACTCGCGCTTCTTTTCATCTTGAACAACCATCAACAATGTTTCTGCTTCCTTTTCTTCAACAAAATTTGAACTCTCTGCCTTTTCTTTATTATTAGGCAGCCTAGTATAACATTCGGATGCATAATGACCAAATTTATGACATTTAAAACACTCTACCTTGGATTTGTTAGGATCACATCCTCTGCCTTTGCCTTGAAATTGGTCATTATTGGCTTTGAAATTCTTGCCAACATCTCTATTTCCTCGATCTCCCCTTCCTCTACCTCTACCTCTACCTCTTCCTCTGAAATTGTTGGAATGAGTATTGGTAGAAGCCTTCAACACTTGCTTCTCTACTGTTGAACTTCTGTTCATCTTCTGTTCATGGACCAATAAGGAGCTTTGCAATTCATCAAGAGAGAGTACATCTATGTCTTTCGACTCTTCAATTGAGTAGACAACATAATTAAACTTTGGTGTCAAGGAACGCAAAATCTTCTCCACAATGGTGACGTCATCCACCTCGCCATGGAATCGCATCTTGTTGTTGATTTTCATTGTTCTGGCACAATAACTAGTGACAGATTCTCCATCCTTCATCGCTAGTGTCTCAAAATCTCTTCTTAAGGCTTGAAGCTGTGCATGCTTCACCCTAACAGAATCTTGATATTTATTCTTCATAGAATCCCAAATATCATTGGAAGTTTCTTTGCAAAGAATAGTCTCTAAGATGGAACGATCAATAGCCTGAAAGAGATAATTTTTTGCCTTTAGGTCCTTCAACTTTCTAGCTTCCAATTCTACTTTCGGGATCCGTCAAAGCCATGCCTGCTGGTGGCTCTTGAATTCCAGATTCGACAACCGACCAATAATCCTTTAATAGTAAAAAATTCTCCATCAGCATGCTCCAATGGTCATAGTGACCATCAAAGCGTAGAATTGCTGGTTGAATAAAATTGTCGGTGGCCATTGGAAATATTGCCACTGCAATTATCTGACGAAAGTATCTCACACCTCTCTCACGTTTCTCTCAAGCTTTGATACCACTGTTAAATTGCTAAAGGAAGGAGAGATGAGGCTAAAACTTCATCTTACGTACAGAACCACCAAGTCTTTTTACAAAAGACAAAATACATAATGTAAAACACCCCATAACTACTCATGTTCTGCATAAAGCACTTACCCCACTAACACCTAAAAACTAGGATAACCAACACACATGACTCCACTAACTCTAATAACTGAAAAACCAAATTAGCAACACGTGCAAAAGGAAATAACTATTATACCAACAGAAATATGGATCCGATTGAACTCATTTTTCAATAAAAAAGATCATCTATTATTTATGTTTGAACAGAAATAGCATATAGAAATTATTCTTGAGAATCTTAATACTGAACATTTCTCTAGCCTTTTTTATTTTTCAAATTTCTCCAGCCTATTAAGTCTCCACCAAACTAATGTAAAATTAACCGGATCATAATAGTACCACGATGCATTCAAATGTCTCGTCAATCATAAATATCATATGAATACATATAATTATTGACAAAGAGTCCAAATGGAAGATTGTATTTTAATTGATCATAAACTTATAATCTATTTATTTCGTGGAAAATAGATGGTTTAGAAAATAATTTTTTGTATTGCTTAAAAAAATTAGTCAATAAACATTTTATTATTATTATTAATTTATGTCTAAATATTTTTCTGAACAATAAAAATATTTTTCATTCATTCATTTCCATAGATAATTTAAACAATTATTTAAAAAAATTATGTTATAAATCATTTATTTTTCAAAAAATAAATGCACTCTTGGAGCCTCAACGTACCAGCAAATTTCAGAATGGCTAAATCCTTATCATGAAATGAGGAGTACAAGTCAACAACCTTGATATATGGAGTTGAAAAAGGACTTCTTTCCTTTAGAACATAATTAAGCAGCAAATGACCTAATACCTGGTTAGTGAAGCCGACACCCAATCCAAGCAAGATACGCCCGAGGATGAGCATGGCTATGTTGGCAGCTCCACCATTGATGGCTGCCCCGGCAAGGAAGGTGAAACCACCAAGAACCATTATGTTTCTCCGACCAAATGCCGTAGTGAGGCGGCTTGCCCAGAGGGACGAAGCCAACCCCGCGATGTAGAGTGAGGACGTGAACGCCGTCAAGACTTGGCTGTCATAAATGCAGTACACATTTGTTTTGGCCACGGTGGCTTTCCTTAGTACCCATGAGAAGAATTTCTTCAAGAAGGGAGCCATTGTAGTGACACCCCCTACACAAAGAAATTGCAGATTTGCACCATGTATATATTAGTACACTAAAATGTATATTGCTCTGTTTTGGATCCGTATTCCCTTAATGATCGCAATGAATCTCATCAAAAGAAACAGTTAAGAACATTATCCTCACACACGTAATTCTTGCATAAATTTTTGCATTGACTTAGTACTAAATGTCCTCACATGAAGCCCAAAATCGATGTCAAGGCTCGCGCACGTAGGAGATGGTTGCATTACATGAATAAATTTACTCGTGCATATAAATTGACTAGTTGGCATAAATGAATTGAAGAGTTTATACCGCACCTGAGGAATAAAGTCTATTTTTCCATTTACAGAAGTAATAATTTATTTTCCCATTTTATAGAGAGTTTAGATTACGTAGTAGCAGTTACTTGAAACAAAACATAGTTAAGTATCCTGATTTGAAATCTACTCATGTGAAAACAACACCATTGGTATTTTCTAAACAGGTTCATCTCCAATAAGTTCGCAGATTTTCATTTTTGGTGGATTTTTTTTTTTTTTTTTGGGTAGAAGGTAAGATATATATTGACTTTAAATAAAAAAGCTATACATCTGTACATCAAGGGAACCCGGCACCAAAACTTACACTCAAGGTGACATAGAAGTCAACCCGAGTGGAAGGGTGCCGAGAAAGGAAAGAAAAGCAGAAGAGGAGAAGAAAAACAACCAACAAAAGAGCAAATAGCCAAACAGTGGCCACAACCAAACGGAGAGGAGGGGTATCTAGCAAACAACACAGAACCACCCCAAACAAAACCAAGACAAGACAAGGACAGGAATAACAACAAAAGAGACGACACCGCAAAGGAGGATCAGTTGATATCAGCTTCATTTTTGGTGGATTCCTATTGGGAAAATACATAAACCAATAAAGAGGTGGAAATAGCGCGAAGCCAAAATTAATGTCATTAAAGGTGCAAATGATAATCATTCTGTCTAAAAGTTGATTTTTTGAATAGAAATAGCTTTTTTCTATTTCTATTTCTGGATGAATTTCTAAAAAAAAAATACATATTTGATAACAATACAAAATTTTTATTATCATTTGATAACGACACAAAATTTATCCCTTCCAAGCAAAGGCGACGGCGAGGACCAGTGGCAGGAGGGGGCCACAGCGGGTGTGTGGCATGTGGCAAGTGGGAGGGCGACGAGCGGCGGCAAGTGGACGGTCGGCTAGTAGCGAAGGCGAGTGATGAGAAGAATTTTATTTCTTATTTTTGTTCCAGAAATAGAGACAGAAATTTTTTACTTCTCATTTCTTTCTCAAACCTATTTTTGGAAAAATAGTTTGTTCTAAAAATAGAAAATAACATTGCGTTATTAAATGGAATTCTGTTCTAAACTTGTTTCTGGAAAAAAATAATTTTGAAATAGAAATAGAATATTTATCATGCGCGCCCCAAATGACTGATGTGATTGAGTCAGCCGACGATTTTTATTTTTATTTTCCATAGTTACAAATAAGGAGAAAACTTATTAGATCCTTATGGCAACCTATATAAGAACCTCTCAAGGTGGAAAACTGTTATAGCATTTTTCATAAAAGAAATGATTGGGTAATGGTCTTTAATTTACTGCGAGAATAATAATCTATTCTTGATCACAAAAAAACAAATAATAAATAATTATACATTATTGTAGAGTGAATTCCTTCAAGAATTTGTGGTTCACAACAAATTATTATTTTTTATAGTAGCGCAAAAACTATTATGCTACTAAAGCCCTTTCCATAATTCATGGATGAAGATTGTTTCCATTATCCATAATTACAAATAAGGAAAAATCTGATCAGATTTTGATGGCAACCTACGTAAGAGCCTCCTCAAGATGGAAAACAACTTTAGCATTTTCCAGAAATAGCCAACAATAATTGTTTTCATTTTCCATAATTATAAATAAAGAAAAATCTTACCAGATGTTGATGGGCAACCTATAGGCACAAACATAATATACTCACTGTCTAAATCAAGTGATTGTGCAAAATTTTAAAAATATTTGAGATTAGTTAAACAAAAATGCACTAGCTCACCCTCTTCTCTCTATCTATTCAAATGCAAAGCGAAGATGGACGTAAGCCTTTTAATTTTTCAGCATCTACTTGAAGCAAAAATAACGTGCGAGTCGTGTCGAGTCCGTTTCATGGATGTCATTTTCTGCATCTACTCGAAGCAAAAATAACGTGCGAAGTCGTATCGAGTCCATTTCATGGATGTCATTTTCTGCATCTACTCGAAGCAAAAATAACGTGCGAAGTCGTATCGAGTCCGTTTCATGGATGTCATTTTCTGCGTGTACTGGAGCTGAAACTACAAAGAATGTCGGAGCTTCGATGATGATGAGGCATGGGGGATGAATTTGATGTTTTCACGCATTAATTGCTCGAAGAAGACGTGATAATTCGCGTGCCGATGGAGGACGACGGAGCATTACGCCATTTTCACGGAAGAAACTGGACAGAGGAGAGGAGGCATAAGACGCACCTGAAATCCCGATGTCGTACCCGAAGATGAGCCCACTCGTCGCGGCCACGACGCGAGTGATCACCACCGACAGCGTTATCCTGGCGCTGGGGCCATCCAGGTTGCCTACATCGACGGCCAACCCTCCAACCGCCATCTCTTGTGAGAGTAATAAGATCTTTCAATCCCATGAACATGATATCAAATTAAATAATATAGCGTACCCGAATCAAATGAAGCAATTATTGATCCAACAAGAGAGAATATATCTTCTTGTGAGTATGAATCTTCGCCACTCTTTCCACTATGATGGTTGTGACGAGTGTGTATTTTTTTTCTCAATGATTTTTTGGAAATAGCGGAATAGTGATAATGGGATGCAACCATTCTCTACCAAAGTGAGACCCCATATAGAGGGAATGATGGGATCAACCCTAAAGTTGTCAAATCTCAACCTTCCATTAAGGTTTAATATATGGATTCTATATGCCTAATTAGATGTCACAAATATATTACCCATAATATATTTAATTAAATTGGTTCATATCAAATATTAAATAATTGACTTGATAAGCCAAATAAATGGGTTGGACCTCGTCAAGTCCAACATTCTGCCACTTAGCCAAAGGCTCTATTATCAATCTAATTCACAAAACACAACATAATCAAGCATTTACAACAACTCTTAAGTAAAGTCATGTCTTACATTTATACAGAAAAGAAATGGAGCCAGTATCCATGTTCCAATGCCACGGTAGCATTCTTTAATTACTATCCCAGCACAAACATTAAACGCAACATTTAATGGTTTAACAGTTATGAACTATAACTTTTCATAATATAAATATGTTCATGAGGTCCATACATAATTGTTTGTTTCAAGAAGCTTCAAAGGTGCACATATAATAAGAAGCAACTAACGATAAATCCAAATCTATTACATGAGGTGATCACAAAATAAATAAAAATACGTCATATGTCAAAACCATGATCTAAACTAAAGGCTATTAACCAAACCCATACTAGCAACATGTTCTCAAAAGAGATTGGGTGGTAAGCCTTTCGTCATAGGATCCGCTAAGATGGCTTTAGTACTAATACACTGAATGGACACAATTTGATTTTAGACTCTTTCTCTCACAATTAGACACTTAATGTCAATGCGTTTGGATACACCACTCGACTTGTTGTTCTTCAAGAAGAAAATAGTAGCCTGATTGTTACAGTGAATCTTTGTGGTCTTGAAATAGTATCAACTACCTTAAGCCCCATCATGAAGTTCGTCAACCATAAACCATGAGAACTCGCCTCATGACATGCTACGAACTAGCCTCCATAGTGGAAGATGTAGTTAAGGACTACTTTGCATTCTTCCATGAGATGGATTCTCCAACGAGCATAAAAATGTACCCTGACGTGGATTTTCTGTGTCAAGTATGTCTAGCATTAGAACTTGAATAACCAATAACCTCAAGGTTATCTATTCTCTTGTAGGTTGTTGGCACCTAAATATTAGCTAACCGTTTAATAATTAATTGCACAGAAAATTAGGGATTCATTTTTAACCCCTAAACAAAAATATTAAAATTAAATTGCATAGCATATAGTTTTAGGAGCATTCATTATATGGTTTATATTTTATCTCAAGTAATTGCATTTTAGTCAGATTGGTGGAGGATGGTTCTAAGCTTAAAATTGAATGGACTGCGCTCGCACAGTGGGGTAAAATTCAGCTACGGCTAGGGGTGTAGGTGGCCGAAATTCATAGGGTAAAAGGGCCTCAATTGGCCTAAATTAAGCTTGATTCAGCCAATTAAAAGTCTTATTAGGGATTGAACTTAGGGTATGAGAGCACATTACATTGAAAAAGCCTAGATTAAGCCCTTATAATCAAGATTAAACCTAGGTATTCACTATATAAACATGTTTATGCCTCATCATTCGAGGTCGGCAAAACAATTATCAAAGCACTAGAGAGATACACGTAAGCTCGGCCAAGCTTAGCCGAGACCCCCTACCGAGCCCTCATCTTCGTCGTGCCGAGCTGCTGCCCGAGCCGAGACACTAGCACCATAGCCATCCGCCGTTCCAAGCTGCTGCCCTTGCCGCAAACAAGCCCCCACCGACGACGATCGACCTGCGACCTCTCCTCCACTCAAGCCCTCAGCGACTTGCTACTGTTTTGTACGCGACCCACACCGCTGTTGCTTGCCGCTTCCTGCCGCGAAGCCTGGGAACCAAGCCCTGCCTCGATGATCACCGACCACTCGTTGCTGCTACCTTGCTGTGTCGCTGCAGCCGTCAACATTGAGCTGCCGCCCTGTGATGTCCTTGTCACGACACCCTTTGCCGCTTGCCGATGACACCGTGCTGAGCCCCTTGGCCGTGTCCCCTCTGCCCCGTCGAGCCCTCTTCTGCTACGCCTGAGCTACCCATGACGTCCTTGCTGTGCCACGCGGGAGCTGAGCCCAGCCCCGAGATGAGCCGCCCTCACGCCGCCCCTACTGTCGATGCCGCTGCTGGTCCGGTCCCGATTCGAGGCGATTCATCATTATTTTGCAAGTTTCCATCGGCAACGGCCATATTGCAATAAGCACCGGTCCACCAACACTGAGCCCCATGATCCCGATTCTGATCTAATTACGACGAATTCAAATTTGGAAAGTTAATACTTAGATTAGGTAATTATCTTATTTGTTGTAATTATCTCATTTGATTTGAAATATTTGATTGCCTATTTCGAGTGATTTGGTATAGTTTGTTAAATATTCAAGTAAATATACATATCCACAAAATCCTAAGAAATCAAATAACTTAACAATGTGTTTGGATGGCTATCCGATCTCTAACTACAACATACAATACTCGGCAGTACAAAAAACCCTCCATTCTATCCATAATAATTGGATATGATCGTCAATTTACCCGTTTTCAAATTTAAATAGATAACTGTCCATCGATATCCTTAACTACTTGGATATATTGTTATTTATTCAATTTCCAAATTTAAATAGATAAGATGAGTTTTGTGGATTGCATTATTTAATGGATAGTTATCACGTGCGATATTTGGAAATGCAATTTGTAGGGTTATCGTGACGATATTTAGGCGAAACGGGTGAATGTGATACGTAAATTCTCAGTCCGTAACTTTTCTAGACAGAGACAAAAGCTTAAATTTTGGATGTCGATCTAAACGGGGCTACACAGTGATCTGCTTTGGTCAAACCCTTTCCGCCTGCTGCCTCCGCGGTCAATCCCCTCTTTTATGACTTTTGACTCTATGCTTTTAGGCCATAAGTTCATCCTATAACTCCAGAGTTATCCAATTCGAACTTAGATTACCAGGCGCCATGAAGCACTGGAATAGTTCCTGGACTTAATAAAACTTGCGACGTCTTACTACTTCGCGATGAAATGAGATACATGAATTGCTATAGCATTAAAGGACCCTTCAGATAGATGCTCCTTCAAGCATGTTGCGCCTAAATCAAGAACACACGAAATTTTCTTGCCCGTACTGACCCTCGTGTCTCTGGAATTCAGTACGCATCTACCTTTTGCCCATCAAATCAATACAGAGACAAAACACGATCTAGTATGATTCCTTGTTAACAAACCTTTGCCAGTACCAGTGCCTCTCCCACACCACATGCATTGAGTCCAGTGGAACCCCCTTCGTCTCTGGTAAGAAGAGCACCACGAAGATAGTCATCAGGGCGATCCAAGAGGCGTAGAACAGGAAAGCGCCATACTTGAAGTGGCACAGCATGGTCAGGAATGTCTGCGACAGCACGAATGTGATGGCGAAGTTCACGGCCACGCTAATGCTTTGCCCTGTGGGACGAATCTTCATGGGGAATATCTCGCTTGGGATGAGCCAGCTTAGGGGACCCCATGACCAGCCGAACCCGGCCGCGTAGATGCACATCAGCACCAGCACTAGTATGGCGTAGCCCTTGCTGATGCGCTCCGTACCAGAAGTGCCTGTTGTCGTAGCCAAGACACATGCCACAGCAACCTAAACAATAAGCGAACAAGGTTTGAGGGCATATGTGGATCTATGATTACAAAGATTGACGTCGAGATGGAGGGATGGTTGAGTATAGTGATCGTACAATGTCTCAATGTAGTCTTGTACGTTGAGCATTACACCTTAAAATACTTTACCTCTTTATTTTCTAAATCCGTTGGATCACGCCTTCGTGCATTGCTCATAAAGCTAGGGGCTAATTACGTACCTGACTGAGGAACATCTGTACTCCACCCTCAATGAACAAAAACCTCCTCCCAAAGCGATCCACCACAGACGTAGACACCACAATCGATCCCAAGTTCACCAATCCAAGTATTATGGCCGCTATCAAAGCGGAGTCACTCCCGAATCCCACGGACTGAAACAAAACGGGCGCGTAGAATGCAATGATGTTGATCCCAGTAAGTTGCTGAAAGAATGGGATCGCTATCGACATCACGAGGTGTGGCCTGTACTGCCTCTCGAAGATTGTTACGAAGGGCTCTTCCTTGGCAGCCCTTGCTATCTCGCTGGACCTGATGAGCTCTGCGAGCTCGGGCTCGATGTTGGTGTCGTGGCCCCGTACCCTGAGGAGTGCTTGCTTTGCTTGAGTGAGCCTGCCGCGCTCAACAAGGCTCGCGGGAGTGTCAAATATGAGGAGGGCGCCAAGGGTCATGATGACGGCTGGGGCTGCGGCAAGGCCGAGGGAGAGGCGCCACCCCCAGCTGATCTTGGCGGTGCCGTAGTTTATGCAGTTGGAGGAGACCACCCCGATGCCTATGAAGAATTGGAAGCCAGTGTTGAAGGCACCGCGCCATTTCGGCGGGGCCATCTCGGAGAGGTAGACAGGAGTTGCCTAGATACAATTCTCATCATTCACTAATTGGATGATTATTCTTCTTCCAAAAAGAAGGATATTTTGCAGGAATCTAGTTTATATACTAAATTGAATATGAAATATGGATCTGGTTGAACTCCTATTTCAATGGTTAAATGATATCTTCAAACGGAAAACTAGCATATAAAAATTATTCTTGAGAATCTTAGTACTGAACATTTCTCTAGCCTATTAAGTCTACACCAAACGAATGTACAGTGAACCTGATCATTATAGTACCACAATACATTTACATGCTGATCATTATAGTATCACAATACATTTACATGTCTTGTCAATGATATATCATATGAAACATATAATTATTGATTACGAGTCCAAATGGAAGATCTTTAATTGATCATAAACTTAGACTATGTTTATTTTGCAAAAAATGCATAATTTGAAAAATCTTTTCCTAAAAATAATTTATTATATTGTTTGAAATAATTAATCATTGAAATTTTTTTTATTATCAAGAATAATTTATGTCTAAACATTTTCTGGACAATAATTTTTTTTTTTGTTCATCCCTTTTTTTATAAGAAATATAAACGATTTTTTTAAGAAAAATATTTTTCAATCCATTCATTTTTTTCAAAATAAGTGTACCCTTAAAAGCCTTAATGTACCAGCAATTTCAAAATGGCTAAACCTTGACCATGAAGTGAGAAGTACAGGTCAGCAACCTTGATATATGGTCTGAAAAAGGGCTTCTTTTCTTTAGAACATAATGAAAGAGGAAATGATCTAGTACCTGATTAGTAAAGCCGACACCCAATCCGAGCAAGATACGCCCGAGGATGAGCATGGCTATGTTGGCAGCTCCACCGTTGATGGCGGCCCCGGCAAGGAAGGTGCAGCCACCAACAACCATTACGTTTCTTCGACCGAACGCCGCAGTGAGGCGGCTCGCCAATAGGGACGAAAACAACCCCGCTATGTAGAGTGAGGATGTGAACGCCGTAAGGACTTGGCTATCGTAAATGCAGTACATATTCGTTTTGGCCTCGGCAGCCTTCCTCAGTACCGATGGGAAGAATTTCTTCAAGAAGGGAGCCATTGTAGTGACACCCCCTACACAAATAATTTGCAAATTTACACGATGTATATGTTAGTGCACTAAAATGTATATCGCTCTGTTCTGGATCCGTATTCCCTTAATGATCGCAATGAATCTCATCAAAAGAAATAGATAATCCACACACAATGCGATTCTTGCATAAATTTTTGCATTGACTAGGTGTAAATGTCCTCACACAAGGCCCAAAATTTTTGCACATAAGAGATTGTTGGTTGGCATTACATGAATAAATTCACTTGGGCATACATGAATTGACTAGTTGGCATAAATAAATTGAAGAGTTTATACTGTACACGAAGAATAAAGTCTATTTTTCCGTTTATGGAAATAATAATTTCTTTTCCCATTTTACAAACACTTTAAATTACCTAGGAGCAGTTACTTGAAACATAATATACCTACGTATTGTGATTTGAAATCTACTTATGTGAAAGCAACACCATTGCTGTTTTCTAAAACAGTTCGATTTTGATAAGTTTGTAAATTTTCATTTTTCGTGGATTCCTATCACGAAGATACATATATTGGGTGGGTTTGAGTACCGTAGTAATTTATTAACACGTGAAATCAACCAAGGGGATCAAAAGAACACCATTAAAAATTTTTTAAAAAAAATGTATGAAAATAAAGAGCAACCTATTTGCTTGGTTTCCAACATTCTACTTGAAAAACTCATGGCCTCCGCCGTTCCAGATAACGACGGAGCAATCCTGCTAGTGAGATTCGCAAATATACTTAAATATACTTACATGTAATAATTTTTCGAATATTCCTTCGTTTTGTCCTCACTACTGACCATTTTCAAAGGCTTAAAGAGCGAGCCAACCTATCGGCTCGTGCCCAAGTTACTTTTGGGATACGGGCTAACAGTCCATGTTCATCTACAAAGCACTATCACCATCTTGGGTTGGACAATTTCTCTTTTTAACCCATGCGAAGACTTTTCATTTTGTTTTTAGTGCAATTTTCACCTTTCACTTTACACTTGAAAACTTGCATGTGTGAGAAGTCACGTCGCATTAAATGACTAATAATAGTTACTTTCATCTTTGACATATTTATAGATCAGAAAATCGTATTAGGTGTTGATGGCCACTTACTAGCACAATCCTAATTTACTCGGAGCTATCCATCACGGTCAATATAGTGATACTATAGCAATCAATTGAAGGATAAATAAAGTATATAAGAACCTCTTCAAGATGAAAATAGCTTTTAACATTGAACTAACCATGTTACTTTTTCTTTGTGATAAATATACAAAAGATTACCAATCCAAGAGAGAGGGGTTGAAAAAAAAAAAAAAAAAAGATAGAGAGAGAGGGGTTGTGACATTATGTCACCATTAATGATGTAGCCATCAATCTTCATAAATGCATCGAAAATGGTGTTTTCGAGATTGATGCACCATTTTCATACTTAACTCAGGCAAAATTTTCTACCACCAACCATAATAGTAGATAGAAATATTTCACATATCACATTGTGATGCAAGGCGAAACTTGGAACATATGTTCCCATGGAATTTGACTTGTATCTAATAAGGTAGGACAAGATCATTGGGAATAATTTTATTTTGTATATTTTTCCTCGGTTTCAAACTATACTGACCTGACCATCCCACCTAACAAAGACCCCAAGAAAGAAAATAATTGGCAATCATTAAAGAAAACATGCAATCTCATATATGATCACTGTTTTAACCAAGTGACTGGGCAAATTCTTTTAAAAATAATTGAGATTAGGTAGACGAAATGCTCTGCCCCACCCATCTTTCTCTGTGTCTATTCCACATCTTGGGACGGGCTACAGGCATCATTACCTTCCAACCCAGGAGGGCTCCACGCAAAGAGAACGTTAACACTAGCTTTTCGAATATAATATATAATATATATTCAAAATTTTAATGCATTTTCTTAAATTAATTTCCTGAGGCTGGACGGATGAACTAACAGTCAAACAACGCACTTTAGGATTTGAACTTTTTTTTTTTTTTTTTTTGTGTTCCTCGGAACAGTCAAACAAAAAAAAAAAAAAATAGAAACGCATTTATTTACTCTTCAAAATATCCCACAACATGCGATTTATCCAAACGACAGCAGTGGAAACCAACATCCACTCGAAGCAAAAACAAGATAAGTCATGGGTTTTTCCGCCTCTACCGGAGCTGAAGCTATGAAAGGTGCTGATGGAGAACAAGGGGGTTTCAATAATTGATTAAGCAAGGCGGTTGAATTCTGATGTTTTCGCATTTATTGCTCGAAGAAGACGCGATGATGATAGATTCATTCTGCAGTTTCGGGTACGAATATCTCGACTCGATCTTGCAATTAGAACGGTCGAACATCCGAAGCGCATGATGCGAAGTAAAATGATGAAAGATCCCGAGAACATCGGATGTAATAACCAGCCCTTTTTCGAAGTATGACTTGACCAACACTTCACAAAAGAAACTGGATAGAGGAGAGGCAGCAGAAGACGCACCTGAAATCCCGATATCGTACCCGAAGATGAGCCCGCACGTCGCGGCCACGAAGCAGGTGATCACGACCGACAGCGTTATCCTGCCGCCGAGGCCGTCGACATTGCCGCCGTCGACGGCGAACCCTCCGACCGCCATCCCTCTCTCTCTCACTCTCTCTCTTACTCTCTCTATTGAGTGCGAGCAGAGCAGGACTTTCGGGAGTCCTTCGTCAGAAGCGAATGATGAAGGGAGTCGCAAGATTGGGTCGTTGCGTTGTGTCACGAGACCGGCATTTTATAATGACTTGCGGGGGAGAGGCGTGTAAGGTAATAGCTTCAAGTGGGTCAAGTTGCCGATTTGTTTTGTTTTTTTTTTTTTTACGCGATGCCGGAATGCCGATGAACCCGGATTCATACAAAAGTTTCGTGGGATTAGGTAAAACACGAGGCAAAAGCTCGGGTGGCTTAGTTGGAACATGGAGTTATTTGCTTTCAATAGTGTTAAAGACTGTACACGTGCCGTTGGTCTAATCCGCACGCAAGCATCACTTGTCCGATTGGACTTTTATTATATCGAGGATAGGTTTATAACTTAATTGGGAAGTGATTGACATATTTAGAAGTTAATTAGTGCCCTATTTTTCCCGAAAATATTCCTAGCTTGGGAGCTCGAAAAAAGAAATAGAGAAAGATGGGTGCTTTTTCAAGCCAACTCTTATCTTGTCTTGGATGTTGATGTAGAACAAAGGGCAAATGCTTATATGGAAATCTCTAAGCGTCAAAAAGCAGGCGGTCCCACAAATCAAAGAAGATTGCAGCATTTTTGAAGTTATAATGAGTTACGATATTTGATTTGAAATTCAGGCATTTTCATTGATTTCCAAGACGTCAAAGATTTCGGACGTATTTTATAGATTCTGGCAGCATTTTGAAAACTTTCCCCTTTATTAATATCTTTTTCCTGATTATGTTATTTAATTTTGATTATTTGATTATCTCCTAGATGGTGAACTCTCTATAAATAGGCACCTAAGATATTTTGATTGGCTCTTCGTTATTCAAATAACATTATGTTCTATCTCTTGTACATATACCTATCAATTTTACTTGTTTATTTATATATTTATTTTTTTATGTTCCATGATTGACTTTGAGTTGGCATTGCTTTTTTTTTTTTTTTTAATTATCTGCTCATCTCGATGTAATGTGCTGTCGTTGTTTTAAATTTAATGTTGAGTAAACTCTAATTCAACGCGCTTTAGTAATTAAACCACTAAACCAGACCCATGCCCTTGTAAGTCAACTTAAAAAATTACCCCCTGCATTCTACTTGAAAATTATTTAGTCACGCAGCATATTAAAAGTAAAAGTTGATACCCCACAGCTGGTGCAATTACTGATCGGAGCCATGGAGGATTTTCCAGCTCAGGGAGTAGAGGTTACTCATTCAAATCCTACCAATTACAATAAATCTATTCCAGATAGAGGCCACTCGCATAAGCCAAATATGTTTGGACTTCATTGATTCGTGGAACATACTTGCGTGATATTTTATCCTCCAGGTAACCGAGTTTCGACACCCCTTCTCCAACATCATATTAGAATGATTCCTTGTTAACAAACCTTTGCCAATACCAATGCCTCTCCCACACCACATGCATTGAGTCAAGTGGAACCCCCTTCGTCTCCGGCAAGAAGAGCACCACAAAGATCGTCATCACGGCGATCCAAGAGGCGTAGAATAGGAAAGTGCCGTACTTGAAGTGGCACAACATGGTCAGGAATGTCTGCGACAGCACGAATGCGCCTGCGAAGCCCACGGCCACGCTAATGCTTTGCCCCGTGGGACGAATCTTCATGGGAAATATCTCACTCGGAATGAGCCAGCTTAGGGGACCCCACGACCAACCGAATCCGGCCGCGTAGATGCACATCAGTACCAGCACTAGTATGGCGTACTCCTTGCTGACGTGCGCTGTGCCAGAAGTGCCCGCCGTCGCAGCCAAGACACATGCCACGCCAACCTAAACAATAAGCAAACAGGGTTTAAGGGCCTATGTGGATGTATGATTTCAAAGATTGACTTCGAGATGGAGGGATGGTCGAGTATAGTGATCGTACAATGTCTCAATGTAGTCTTTTGTATGTTGAGCAATGAACATTACTCCTTAAAATACTTGTTTTTTTTTTCGGTCGAAACTCCTTAAAATACTTTACCTCTTCATTTTCTGCATGCGTAGGATCACGCCTTCATGCATCGCTAATAAAGCTAGGGGCAAATTACGTACCTGACAGAGGAACATCTGCACTCCACCCACAATTAACAAAAACCTCCTCCCACGACGATCCACAACAAACGTAGACACCAGAATCGATCCCAAGTTCACCACTCCAAGTATTATAGCCGCTATCAGAGCGGAGCTGCTCCCAAATCCCACAGACTGAAACAAAACAGGTGCATAGAATGCAATGATGTTGATCCCTGTAAGTTGCATAAAGAATGGGATCGCTATCGACATCACGAGGTGCGGCCTGTACTGCCTCTCGAAGATCGTTACGAAGGGCTCTTCCTTGGCGGCCCTTGCTATCTCGCTGGACCTGATGAGCTCCGCGAGCTCAGGCTCGATGTTGGTGTCTTGGCCCCGCACCTTGAGGAGCGCTTGCTTTGCCTGAGTGAGCCTGCCACGCTCGACGAGGCTTGCAGGAGTGTCAGAGATGAGGAGGGCGCCAAGGGTCATGATAGCGGCCGGGGCCGCGGCGAGGCCGAGGGAGAGGCGCCACCCCGAGTTGATCTTCGAGGTGCCGTAGTTTAAACAGTTGGCGAAGACCACCCCGGTGCCTAAGAAGAATTGAAAGCCGGTGTTGAAGGCGCCGCGCCATTTCGGCGGGGCCATCTCGGAGAGGTAGACTGGAGCTGCCTGAGATACAATTCTCATCATTCACTAACTGGATGGTGATTCTTCTTTCAAAAAGAAGGGTGTATTGCATGAATCTCGTTTATATACTAAATTGAATAAAAAATATGGATCCGATTGAACTCATTTTTCAATAAAAAAGATTTAGTTATCATCTATTATTTATCTTTGAACAAAAAACTAGCATATAGAGATTATTCTTTAGAATCTTAATATTGAACATTTCAACAGCCTTTTTTTTTTTTGGGTCAAATTTCTCTAGCCTGTTAAGTCTCCACCAAACTAATGTAAAATTAACCTGATCATAATAGTACCATGATGAATTTACACGTCTCGTCGATCATAAATATCATATGAATACATATAATTATTGACAAAGAGTCCAAATGGAATATCTGTTTTTAATTGATTATAAATTTATGTGCTATTTATTTCGTGGAAAATAGATGGTTTAGAAAATTATTTTTTGTATTGCTTAAAATAATTAGTCAATAAAAATATTTTTATTAATAATAATTTATGTCTAAATATTTTTTTGAATAATTTTTTGTTCATTCATTTTTATAGATAATTTAAACAATTATTTTTAAAAATATTTTATAAATCATTTATTTTTCAAAAATAAATGCACTCTTAGAGCCTCAACGTACCAGCAAATTTCAGAATGGCTAAATGTTAATCGTGATATGAGGAGTGCAAGTCAACAACCTTGAAACATGGTGTTGAAAAAGGACTTCTTTTCTTTATAACATAATTAAGCAGCAAATGACCTACTACCTGGTTAGTGAAGCCAACACCCACTCCAAGCAAGATACGCCCGAGGATGAGCATGGCTATGTTGGCAGCTCCGCCGTTGATGGCGGCCCCGGCAAGGAAGGTGCAGCCACCGAGAACCATTATGTTTCTCCGACCAAACGCTGCAGTGAGGCGGCTTGCCAAGAGGGAGGAAACCAACCCCGCGATGTAGAGTGAAGACGTGAACGACGTCAGGACTTGGCTATCATAAATGCAGTACACATTCGTTTTGGCCTCGGCGGTCTTCCTTAGTACCGATGGGAAGAATTTCTTCAAGAAGGGAGCCATTGTAGTGACACCCCCTACACAAATAAATTGCAAATTTGCACCATGTACATGTTAGCACACTAAAATGTATATCGCTCTGTTCTAGATCCGTATCTTCTTAATGATCGCAATGAGTCTCATCAAAAGAAACAGTTAAGAACATTATCCTCACACACTGCAATTCTTGCATAAATTTTTGCATTGACTAGGTACTAATTGTCCTCACATCAGACCCAAAATCGATGTCAAGGCTCGTGCCCATAGGAGATGGTTGCATTATCTAACTCATCATGTTACTTCTTCTTCATGACAAATGTACAAAAAATTACTATTTGAGGAGAGAGGGGCTGTGAAATTATGCCATCATTAATGATGTAGCCACTAATCTCGATGCATCCAAAACGGTGTTTTCGAGATTGATGCATCATTTTCCCACCCATCTTAGGTAAAAGTTTCTGTCACCAGTCATAAGAGTACATTCGACCAAATAAAAAAAAGACCACAACAGTAGATAGATATTTTAAATATCACGTCTTGATGTAAGGTGCAACGTATGTCCGCATGGATTTTGACATGTATCTAATACAGTACAGCGAGCCATTGGGAATAAATTTATTCTTCCTATTTTTTTCTCGGTTTCGAATTATACCAACCTAACCATCCTCCTTGATGAAGACCCCGGGAAAGAAAAAATTGGCAATCATTAAAGAAAACATGCAATTTCATACATAATCACTGTTTTAATCGAGTGATTGGGCAATAAAATTTTAAAATATCTGAGATTAAGTAAACGGAAATGCATTGCTACACCCATCTTTCTCTATATCTATTCCAAATCGTGAATGGGACATGGTAACAACATCATTACCTTCCAGCCCAGGAGGAGTCCATGCAAAGAGAAGATTGACGTCAGCTTTATGAATATATATATATATTCATAATTAATGCATTTTTTAAATTATTTTCCTGAGGATGGATGAGCTAACAGTCAAACGACACACTCTACTCTTCAAGAAATCCCACATCATGCGATTCATCCGAACGACAGCAGCCGAAACCAATATCAACTCGAAGCAAAAACAAGACAACTTATATGGTTTTTCTGCCTGTACTGGAGCTGAAAGTATGAAAAGTGCTGATGGAGAACATGGGACCTTCAATAATTGATTAAGCAAGGTGATTGAATTTTGATGTTTTCGCATTTATTGCTCTAAGAAGACGCGATGGTGATAGATTCATTCTCCAGTTTCGAGGACGAATATCTCGACTCGATCGGCCAATTAGAACGGTCCCACATCCGAAGCGCATGATGCGAAGTAAAATGAGGAAAGGTCCTGAGAACGTCGGATGTAACAACCAGCCCTTTTTCGAGGTATGACGCCAACATTAAACAGAAGAAACTGGACAGAGGAGAGGCAGCAGAAGACGCACCTGAAATCCCGACGTCGTACCCGAAGATGAGCCCGCTCGTTGCGGCCACGAAGCAGGTGATCACCACGGACAGCGTTATCCTGCTGCCGAGGCCGTCGAAGTTGCCGCCATCAACGGCAAACCCTCCGACCGCCATCCCCCTCTCTCTCTCTCTCTCTCTTTCTTTCTCTCTGTCGAGTGCGAGCAGAGCAGGACTTTTGGGAGTCCTTCGTCGGAAGCGAATAAAGGAGGGAGTCGCAAGATTGGGTCGTTGCGTCCTGTCACGAGACCGGCATTTTATAATGATTTGCGAGGGAAAGTCGTGTAAGGTATAGCCTCAGGCAGGTCTCACTCGCCCTACTTTTTTTTTCTTCGTGATGCAGGAATGCCGATAAACCTGGATTTATATAAATGTTTCGTGGGATTAGGTAAAACACGAGGCAAAAGCTTGGGTGGCTCGGTCAAAATATGGAGATATTTTGCATTCAATAGTATTAAAGCTCGTATGCGTGTTGTGCATCTGATCTGCATGCAAGCATCACTTCTCTGATTGGATTTTTATTATATTGAGTATTAGTTTATAACTCAATTGAGAAGTGATCGATATATTTATAATCTGATCGGTGCCCTACTTGTCCCGAAAATAATACTGGCTTGGGAGCTCGAAAATGAAATAGAAAAAGATGGGTGCTTTTTCAAGTCAACTTTGACGAAGTCCGTAACCTACATCTTGTCTTGGATGTCTCATCTCTTGTCCATCTTTCAATACCTATCAGTTTTACTTGTTTATTTATTTATTGTTCCATGATTGGCTTTGAGTTCATTTGGCATTGTTTTTCTTTTTTAAAATTTTATCTGCTGATCTCGATGTAATGTGTTGTCTTTGTTTAATGTTTAGTGTCGAGTAAACAGTAATCCAACTCGCTTTAGTAAGTAAACCGCTAAACCAGACCAATGCCCTTGTAAGTCAACTTGAAAGATTCCTCCCTACGTACTACTTGAAAATTATTTAGTCATGCAGAATATTGAAAGTACAAGTTGAAGCCCCCACAGCTGGTGCAATTACTGATTGGAGCCTTGGAGGTTTTCTAGGTCAGGGAGTAGAGGTTACTCATTCAAATCCTACCGATTACAATAAATACTGCAGATAGAGGCCACTCGCATAAGCCAAAAATGTTTGGACTTGACTGATTTGTGGTACTTGCATGATATTTTATCCTCCAGTAACTGAGTTTCCACACCCTTCTCCACCATTATATTAGAATGATTCCCTTGTTAGTAAGCCTTTGCCAATACCAATGCCTCTCCCACACCACGTGTTGGTAATTTGTTTATAAAACAAATGAAAAGGTGCCTTGTCCCACATCGAAAAGATATAAGTGCGCACGTGGATAAGATTTGACACTAAACGATTGTTAATTTTATTTATTGAAAATTCGGATTTATTTTTATAAAAAGTTAACTATAAAGTCTTGTTGAAACATTGCGACTGTTCACGAAAAGTTACGGTTATTTTTTATTTATTATTTATTTAATATCGAATTTTTTATGTCTTTTCAACGTAACTTTTGAGACGTACTTGTTTACGAAAGGTTACCTTTGTTCTTTTGCAATCTTTTGAAGAGTTGCCTCTATTCAAAAGACATATATAAGTACGTTTGTTTTGAGATCAAATGCATATATTCTTTAATTTTTTCGTTTTCTTTTAAGAGAAACTACAGCCATTATTTTTAATTATTTCCCATGAGAGACCTTGGATAAATACTATAATTGCTATCTAGTATTCTTATTTGAGACTTTGTTGTATCCTGGAGGAAATTTGCCGGTGACCATTAGTAATTTTGTGGGGCAAATAAATCCTTAAAGAAAGTGATATCACGCCTCAAAATCCGACTCGAGTACTTTAAAGATCCGACTTCATTGTTCTACCCAATTCAAAGTCATATTTTCCCAACACCACATGCATTGAGTCCAGTGGAACCCCTTCGTCTCCGGCAAGAAGAGCACCACAAAGATCATCATCACGGCGATCCAAAAGGCGTAGAATAGGAAAGCGCCTACTTGAAGTGGCACAAGATGGTCAGGAACGACAGCACGAACGGGGCTGCGAAGCCCACGGCCACGTAATGCTTTGCCCCATGGGACGAATCTTCATGGGAAAAATCTCACTCGAAATGAGCCAGCTTAGGGGACCGCACGACCAACTGAAGCCGGCCGCGTAGATGCACATCAGCACCAGCACTAGTATGGTGTAGTCCTTGCTGATGCGCTCTGTGCCAGAAGCGCCCGTCGTCGCAGCCAAGACACATGCCACGCCAACCTAAACAATAAGCAAACAGGGTTTAACTTTAAGGGCTGATGTGGATGTATGATTTCAGAGATTGACGTCAAGTTGGAGGGATGTTTGCGTATAGTGATCGTATAATGTCTCAATGTAGTCTTGTATGTTGAGCATGTTGGAAATTTCCTAAATATGGGCTTAGACTAATTAATTGATTTTAAATTTTAAATGATCAAATTAATGGATATTCCAATATATGTAGAACCTTTTAGTGATATTGTTGAAATGGATTTTGGTATTTATCAATAATGAGTCTAGTTGAGTAATAAAGTGTAGGTAATTGTATTTAACTGAAACTTGTAATGGGAATAGCCCGGTTGGCATACTAAGTGATTAGCGTTTGCAAGGTCCCATTTTTAGCTTAAAATGATACGTTATACTTATCGGTGGCTTTAATCCCATTGAAAGCTGCTATAATGAAATATTTTACAGATTGGCATTCCAATAGATCGTCGATTCCTAATCAAACTGATCTAGTTCTTTTAAGTAAAGTAATGGCTCAAACGGGTTTGATCTAATTCCGTTGTGCATATCTTTTATGGTATTTTACATTCATATATAAATATGATTTGTTCTTGATTATTTGGTTGTTTATGTTGATTAATTTTGATATTTATGATTTTAATATCAACATGTGATATCAAAGTATGCCGTATATGATTGTAGAACACAATACGTTTATATATATATAAACAAAATCGAAATTCTTTTAAAACCCGAATATTGTTGTAATTATTTCATGTGAATTTTTTTGATCAATCGATTTTGAAACCTTAGGACTTTTGTTCTACATGTTGAGTTCCTTCCAACCGTATATAATTTGTATAGTTTCATTGAATATTGAATGAGAGTTTCAAATTTGAATTTCTAGGTTTCATAATTTGAAAAGGTTCTAAAATTTTCAAATTACCTGAATGATATATGTTAGAAATTGTTACATGGGTATATATATGTTTTAGAACATTTTGGTTGCATTAAATTAATGTTTTTGGCTCAAAATCAAAAAAACCCAATTTCAGCCATGGATGTTAGATCCGAAATTTTGAAGCTTGGATCTGAACGATTTAGTTCGTTATTTTTTTCCTTCAATTAATTCACTCCAATCGATGCATAATGATGTTAGCATTAAAATCCATGGGCATGTGGCGGTGCATGTGGGGCCTCCGAGTACCGTTTTGTTCCAACAATTTTAATTAATATGTCTAATTTTTAACTTCTGTTTTTTTTTTTTTTTTTTTGGTATAGTTAATTTTAATTTTGGCATATTTAAATATTTATTTGAAATTATTTATTGTTATCCACAATAACAATAAAAAATTATTTATTATTATCCACAGCAACAACAACAACAACAATAATAATAAAATAATAATAATAATAATAATAATAATAATATTATTATTATTATTATTATTATTATTTATTGTTCCCGAAAATGATGGAGCGATCATGCTAGTGGGATCCACAAATATACTAATGTAATAATTTTTCGAGTGCCCTCAGCATTGTCCTCGCTAGGTCTCTATTGACCATCTGCAGTGGCTTAAAGAGCGAGCCAACCGATCGGCGCGTGCCCCAGTTAACTTTGGGATCCGGACAAACAGTCCATGTTCGTCTTCCAAGCACCATCACCATCTTAGGTTGGACAAATTCTCCTTTTAACCCATGCAAAGACTTTTCTTATTGTTTTTAGTGCAAGTTTCTTGCATGTGTAAGAAGTCACGTCGCATTAAATGATTAACAATAGTTATTTTCATCTTTACCATAGTTATGGATTAGAAAATCGAGTTGATGCTAATGGTAACCAACTAGCATAATCCTAATTTACTCGGAGCTATTTATCACGGTCACTATAGCAATACTATGGTAATCAATCAAAGGATAAGTAAAGTATATAAGAACCTCTAGATGAAAACAGCTTTTCACATTCAGAATCATGGGATTCATCCAATTCGCCATGTTACTTCTTCATGACAGATATACAAAAGTTTATTATTTAAGGAGAGAGGGTTGTGATATTATGTCACCACTAATGATGTAGCCACCAATCCTGGAAATGTGCATTGAAAATGGTGTTTTCGAGATAGATACATCATTTTTGTACAAATCTTGAACAAAAGTTTCCATCACTAACCATAAGAGTACGTAGAAACATTTCATATATCACATTGTGATGTAAGGTGGAACATGGAACATAAGTTCAAATGGATTTTGATTTGAATCTAATGAGATATGGCTAGATCATCGAGAATAACTTAATTCTATATATTTTTTCTTGGTTTCGAACTATATTGACCTAACCATCCCAACTAACGAAGACCCTGGGAAAGAAAATAATGGGCAATCGGTAAAGAAAACATGCAATTTCATATGTAATTACTGTTTTAACCAAGTGATTGTACAAAATATTTTTAAAAATAATTGAGATTAGGTAAACGAACTGCACTGCCACACCCATCTTTCTCTTTATCTATTCCACACCGTGAATGGGACGGGTAACAACATCATTACCTTCCAACCCGGGAGGGGTCCATGAGAAGATTGACATCAGCTTTTTGAATATAATATATAATATATTTCATTTTTTAATGCATTTTTTAAAATTAATTTCCTGAGAGTGGATGGATGAGCTAACCGTCAAACAACGCGCTCTACTCTTCAAGAAATCCCACATCATGCAATTCATCCGACCGACAGCAATCGAAACCAACATCTACTTGAAGCGAAAACGTGCGAAGTCAATATGGTTTTTCTGCCTGTACTGGAGCTGAGACTAAGAAAGGTGTCGATACGTGAACATGGGGGCTTCAATAATTGATTACGCAAAGTGATTGAATTTTGATGTTTTCGCATTTATTGCTCAAAGAAGACACGATGAAGCTAGATTCATGGGATAATGACACAGATGATCCTAGAATTTTGGTAGAATTTGTAATTTGGTCCATAAACTTTTAATTTGTTCAATGTAATTTCTGAACTTTAACCCAATCATTAAACATTTTCATATGGACATTAACAAAATTAAACATGTATCAGAAGTTTGTGGACCACATTAAATAAATTAAAAATTCAAGAATTATATTACACATTAAGTTAAAATTTAGAGAACACATTGAACAAATTAAAAATTTAGGGATCAAATAGCACATTGAGTCAAAATTCAAGGATTATTGTGTCAATTTCCCAAGATTCATTCTGCAATCTCAAGTACGAATATCTCTACTTGACTGCCCAATTACAATGGTCCCACATCCAAAGTGCATAATGCGAAGTAAAATGAGGAAATATCCTGAGAATATCGAATGTAATGTCTAGCCTTTTTCGAAGTATGACACCAACATTTCACAAAAGAAATTGGTCAGAGGAGAGGCAGGATGCACTTGAAATCCTAGTGTTGTCCCAAAGATAAGCCTGCTCGTCGTGGCCATGAAACAGGTGATCACCATTGAGAGCATTATCTTGCTCCCGAGGCCATCAACATTGCCACGGTTGACGGTAAATCCTCCTACCGCCATCTCTCTCTCTTACTCTCTTACTCTCTTACTCTCTTTATCGAGTGCGATGTTATAGATGAAGTCAATTTTTTTTAAGGGGACTTTTTATTTTTTTATTAGATGTGCTTTTAGGTTAAAAGATATACCTTTATTTTAGCGGTATGAAGATGCTAGCTGTTAAGACGTTGAAAAAAAAATAGAGAGTGAGAAAAAGAGAGAAGAAAAAAGTGAGGTTTTCTTTGTGTCTCAATCTCTTTGTACTTTGATCTTAAGAGAAGATCATCATTATATTCCAACTTTTTTTTAAGTCCAATGGATTCACAAAGTGCCTTTGTGTGGAGACGTAGCCTAGGTTTGTGTGAATTTCAATAACAAATTTTTTGGCGTATTCTTTTGATTATGTTCTTTATTATTATATCTGTTTGGTGGATTGTTTGCAAGCATTTTTTTTTTAATGGAATCGGCGTGCGATTGCGCAACAACTAGTATCAAAGCCTTGGTTGGCAAATTGAGAACATCGACGGTTTTTTGTTGACATTCGATTGAAAGCAAATAGTATGGTAGAAGATAAAATCAAAATCGATAAGTTCGATGGGCAGGATTTTGGACGGTGGAAACTTTAAATCAAGAATTATCTTTTCAAAAAGATCTTTATGCACCACTTGAGGGTTGGAAACCCAAGATGGTAGAAGTAGATCCAACAACAGAAGTTGGATGGAAAATTCTTGATTGAAAGGCATTGGGTGCGATTCATCTAGGTTTGACGAAAAAGATAAGGTACCATATCGCAAAAGCAAAAACTGTAAAAGAGGCCATGGATATTCTAATGAATATTTATGAGAAGCTATTAACATCAAATCAAGTATTTTTGTTAAAGAAATTGGTTAATATGAAATTATTTGACAAAGGTTTTGTGGAACATGTTAATAGTTTCACACATGCCACAGGTTAATTGGAATCTGCAGGCATAAATTTACATATGAAGATTCAAGCTTTATTATTTTTATGTTTCCTTCCAGAAAACTACAATACCGCATTACAAGGAATTTCGAGCACTATGAAGGATGATTTTCTATGGATGCTACTGAGTAGCATTATCGATTAAGAGATGCGAAGAAAAGTCTTAGGTGGAGATGATTTTTCGGCATCTACATCTTTGACGACACTAGTAGTGGAGAATCATGGAAGAAGTAAAAGTAGAGGAAAATTTAGAGGGCATGGGCAGGTTGTAATCAAGAAGAAAGAGTCAGGTTGTAAAAGATGAGTGTTGGTTTTGTCACCAAACCGGACATCGGAGGTTTCGGTGTGAAGCCTACAAAAAGAAGTAGCAAGATGAGAATCAATGAGCTAATGTGGTTAGTGATGAATCTTAGTTAGAGAATTTGTGTTTGTCTATAAGGTTTGACTTGACAATAGACAAGTGGTTTATTGATTTTGGTGCTTCTTTCCATTGTACCTCGCAAAGAGACATATTTGATGATTATGCTAGTGACGATTTCGAGCAAATAGTTGTAGAAAACGGCCACATGTGACCGATTATTGGAAAAGGAACTGTAACTGCGAATATCTCAAGTGGAAGATATTTAGTTTTGCGTGAAACTAGGCATATTCCAGGATTAAATAAAAATCTTATCTCAACCAGTAAACTTGACTAAGAAGGTTTGATAACAATCTTTGGATGCGGAGAGTGGAAGATAACTTCAGGGGCAAAAGTAGTAGCAAAGGGAAAGTGTACAATTACATTTTACCTCATCCAATGAGACAATATTAGTGATGTTGTTGTTGCAACTACAGCAATTACGAGTAATTCGTCTACCCTTCAGCATTATTATTTGTGACATTTTGATAAAAATGGTGTAAAGCAGTTACACCTAAAGAAATTACTTCTGAATATGGAAAAAGTCGAGTTAGATTTTTGTGAGAGTTGCATTTATGGAAAACAAAATGTTAGTTTTCAATTGAATGAGCAACAAAATAAAGGTTAAGCTAGAGTTGGTTCATACTGATGTATGGGGACCAGCTTAGGAATTCTCTTATGGTGGTAAGAGATATTTTGTCATATTTATCAACAATGCAACAAGGAAGACTTAGGTCTATGCTCTTATAGAAAAATAAAAAAAATATTCGAGATGTTCAGAATGTGAAAAACCATGGTAGAGAAAGAGACATGTTATCAAATTAAAGTTCTGAAATTTGATAATGGTGGTGAATACACAAGCAAGGAATTTGCAGAATACTTGAAACGGGAAGGCATACACGGTTTGAAGACTGTTTCTAGAACTCCTCAAGAGAAAGGTGTAGCCAAAAGGATGAACATGACTATTCTAAAACATGCGAGATGCATGAGGCTACATGTGGATCTCTCGCTACATTTATGGACTACCATAGTTGATGCAGCTGTTTATCTTATTAACAAGAGTCCATCTAGTGTGTTTGATGGAGAAATACTACAAGAGTGGTGATTAGGAAAAAAAATTAATTATTCACATCTAAAAGCATTTGGTTGCATTACATATGCTTTGATTGATAACTAAGATAGGAAGAAGCTTGATGCTAAGTCCCAAAAGTGTGTCTTTATCAGATATGGTGGCGATGAGTATGGCTATAGGTTTTGGGATTATGAGAATAACAAAGTCATTCGTAATTGCAATGTGGCATTCTATGAAGAAAATATGCACAAGGATTGTCAGACAGAGCATGAGAAGGCAGTAGAATCAAAGTATGTTGAATTAGACACAATGCCTGTAAGGATGGTTCCAGTAGATCAAAGTTGTGACATCCCAAATTTCACCGACCTTCATTAGTGTAATTAGATCATTAGGAACTTAGATTAATTAGATTGGGCCAGAAAGTGAACCTGATGGATCGTGAGAAATGTGTGGGCTTGAGAAGTAAGTAGGCCACACGAATTGGACTTAAGAAATCTAATGAGAGATTATGGGTTTGGACTTGGCTTGAAGCGGGCCAAGGTTTGGAATTATCAGATTTGTAGATTTAGTTTAGTGGGCTGGAATTGTTATAGATTAAGCCTATTGGGCCAGAGATGAATATTTAGGCCTGAGTGATTTTAATTTTCAAATTAAGTTTATAGATTATAGCTATGATGACTTGATTAATGTTTATAATGCTAATATCAATTTCTAACTTTAGCATTTTGTGATGAATTCTTTATAGATTAACATTGACTAGTCGATATGTTATGTCATTCGATATGTTACGTTACGACTTTGTATAATTATAAAAGGATTGAGATCAAGTAGGAACAAAAGGAAATTAATTGAAAAGTATTAGAAATCAATGAACCGACTAATGACTCGGATTAGAGACTAATTGATTTTGAGTGACAAATTAAACTTGAGAGAATAAACTTAGAGGACATGACACATCTCTTCTCTCTTTGTTTTTCTTCACCCACGGTTTTGATTCCCACAAACCAAGACATGCAAAACTCAAGAGACATCATCATTAGCAAACTTCATCATTACTCTAGCCTAGGGATTAGTTTGTAGACCTATTTCCCCCTTAAGTTTCGTACCCTCTTTCTCTCTCCATATAAAACCGAGCAACCCACCTTCATCTTCTTCTTTCTTTTCTCTCGGCTGAGCGATAGAACTAGAAGCAAACTAGAAGCAAACCTGTGATTTCTTATTCTTGCATGCGAGATTTTGGTGCTGATCTTGAAGCATTCTTGTGTTGTCTAATAGCTGAACAAGATAAGGAAAGATATAACTCTAAATTGAAAGTTATCCATTGTTTGTCAAGAAAGCTTGCAAATCAAACCAAACAGTGAAGGATTTAGTTTGTAGTTGCTGTTTTGTGGTTAATCTAAGCTGAGTAAGTGTTAGATTAAAGGTAGAAGCCATTGCATGTTTCGAAATCCTTGTGTGAGTATGTTGTTTTGTTGAGCGAAGTGATGAAATGGATGCCGAGTGTGTTGTTTTGGTAGAAATCGTGATAAGTGGCTTACGGATGCAACGACACTTCGAGCCGAGCTGTGGAATTGATCATTTGTTAGAGAAAGATATGCTGAAGTTGCTTTGAGTTGCTGTGAGTAAGCATTGGAGTATTTTAGAAGAGATTTGTGGATAGACAAGTTGTTTCATTGAGTTAGAAGTGAGAAAATTTGTGTATCTATTCTGTTTTGAGTGAAAACAGTTATAGAGTCTTCTGTTTGTGTTAAATTTTCTTTATGTATGTTAATAGAAATAAGAAAGAAACCATTCTACATGATAGAACATCTATAAGATCCAGTTATACATGTAGCTATAATCATATGAATACATAAAACGTAGAGATAGAAGTGAACTTAGTAAAACCAGTAAACTGTTTTGTGAGAAACGGTATGACCTTTACTGATTATACGAATTTTCTGTATTTACCTAGTTAGATTTGGACTTCGAATCCTTAATGAAAATTGTAGAACACATCTTAAGGAATGATTTCAAAATTTGAGATTAAACGGATAAGAGTTGGCTGGTGAAACAATTTTCTTTGTAGATAAAGAATCTGGATGTCGATACAGGGTGGTAGTAAGGATTATGGCAATTGTTACTCTTAATAAAGTGAGATTCAGACTTAAGTTTCTTCACAGAAAATGTCAATCTATGTCTCTAATATAACATACTAAAATTTGGTAGTATTTCGTCAAGAATTGATATACCTTCTGTGTCTGAAACTGAAACTGCTCATTTAGTTATTAAATTGTTTAAACTCGAAAACATATACTAGATGTGGTGTCTTTTATATTAGACTTGTATGGCACACACAGAGTCTATTAACCTTCTAATAGATGTTAGTTGTGTAAGAGTAAGTCTCATATATCATTGAGGTGTAGTAAATATAGTATCATGTGTATGCAATGAATGCGGTGCATAGTGCTTGATTATGGGGTAAATATCTGTTCGTCATGGAATGGGACATGACGTAATGGGTTTTATCTTATAATTTGGACATGCACGTGTGCTAGGTTCATGAGAGTTAGATATATATAGTTAGATGCTTTGTAGTCTTTTCTTTTGCATAAGATGAATGCATTAATCAAAGGTGTGGTGGTGTGAAACGTGTGCATAAGTGAGTGAATGAACCCATCGGTATAGAGATACCGGTGATGCCCCCGGAATTTTGGGATGCCCTTGCTGAGTAGTCTTGGATGCCTCGGTAGAGAGATACTGAGGTGCCTCGGAGTGAGATGCCCTTGTGTATGATCAAGGATGCCTTGGTTGTGTGATACTGAGATGCCTTGGAGTGAGATGCCCATGATAGAAATATTGTGGAAGTCCGGATGAGGTAACTTTCGGAAGTGACTCGATCGGCCGATTGAATTCCGGTTAGTGATTGATCGAGGGTGGATCATATGCTCACTAAGAATAATTCTATTTGGTGAGTGAGTCCATTTATTATTGTTGCATTACATCTTGATATGAAATTGAGCTTGAGAAAGGTAAGCCTAGAAGTGAATGCTCATAAGGTGATTATATACATAATGTGTCAATAACCAATTGTTTATGCTTGTGATATACTTCCTTTAGTATCCTAAATTGTTTGATGATTCTCTTGCAATATCGATGACTGTGGATTGTTTAAGTTAGAGTTTTATCATTCTTTACTGGGCAAGGTTGTTTGCTCATACCTTACATTTTCAGATTGATAGCATGGATGTACCGCCAGTAGCTCGATACAAGGCGGTAGTGCGTCTTGATGTTTCTCTTCTTGACTTGTATGATCCCGACATTGACATGGTTTTCTCCAAGTATGAGGTGACTTTATGGATGGATGACGGTAGGGCTGAGTTGATACCGATGATGTTCGTTGCATGGTTTATCAACCATGAAGGGGAGATGTTCGGACCTTTACCTTTTGGAGCAGGAGGACCCGGAGCGGGGATGGACGGCGCCTAGACGCCTTTGATCTTGTAGAAGCTGACTAACTTTTGTTTTTGTTAGATGCGGGCTAGTGTGGGAACTCGTGGAGTAGAAACCCTCACCCTTTATCCCTAACTTTTGTTACGCCTTACTTTTGTTATGTATATGTTGAATATATAGGCGATGAACATGGAAAGAGTCCAGGTTGATAAATTTTGTAAGCCCTGATGATGATAAGAAGAAATGAAATTTCTTGTAATCTTGTTTTGTGTACATGAATGATTTGGCCAATACTTTGAATTTGAAGGTAGAGTGATTGCAGGATAACCTCATAATATAAACTTGATATTTTAAATAATCCATGTTATACATGCTAACCTTCAATGGTAAACACTATGGATGAAGTAAAGGAGATTACAAGTTAGACAAGAAGATAATGATAAATGATAATTCCGCTTGCGTTTAGTACATGACGCCCTGGGACGTCACAAAAGTACACTTGAAGAGAGGTTCAAGATGAGCCTGTTATCACTAAGGAGATAGTTTAAGAAGAACCGAGTAATTCGGAGCAAACTAACGACCTTGAAGTACCTATCTTGAGGAGGTTTACATGTGTGAGAAAGCCAAATGTAATTTTTGATCCATCACCTAATACTATTTTGAGCTGTCTTATCTACAAATTAGGGAGAACCGGAGATTTATGATGATGCAAAGATAGACACATCTCACTTGCAGTGGGAGTGTGCTATGAAAGATGAGATGAGCTCGTTACTTCATAACAAAACTTGGGAGTTGACCAAGTTACTCACAAGTAAAAAAAGGTTTGTTAAACAAGTGGGTGTACATGATTAATAATGAAATGGTAATATTAGATATAAGGTGAGACTTGTGGTCAAGGGCTTTTCTAAAAAAGAATGGATCGACTACTTCAAGATATTTTCACCTGTAGTGAAAATAACATCAATTAGAGTTTTGCTGAGTATAGTTGCGGTGGAGAATCTTTATCTTGAGCAATTAGATGTGAAAACAATGTTTTTATACGGTGATTTAGATGAAGAATTATACATGGTGCAACCTAAGGGTTTTGAAGTCAAAGGTGAGGAGCACATGGTATGTTACGTGAAGAAAAGCTTGTATGGCTTAAAACAAGCTCCGTGATAATAGTACCTAAAGTTTGATTGTTTCATGGAAGAAAAAAGATTTGAACATTATGAGTTTGATCATTGTGTTTATTCTCGCAAGTATGATGGTTGTGATATCGTATATCTCTCTTTATATGTGGATGACATGCTTGTAGTTAGCTCCAATATAAAGAAAATCATAGAAGTGAAGAAGATGTTATCATCGCAATTTGCTATGAAAGACTTGGGAGAGGTCAAGAATATTTTAGGCATGAAAATCATAAGGGATAAGAAAAATAAGAAAGTATGACTGTCGCAAGAAGACTATATGAACAAGATGTTAAAGAGATTTAATATGAATGAGGCAAAATCGGTTGCGGCTCCTCTAGCGAATCACCTTAAACTTTCCAAGGATATATGTTCGAGCACTCGGGCTTTAAGAGATGAGATTGTGATAGTTCCATATGCATCAGCAGTGGGGAGTTTGATGTATGCCATGGTGAGCACGAGACCAGACATTGCACAGGTAATGAGAGTTGTGAGTTGATATATGTAGAATTCAGGCAAAGAGCATTTGAATGCAATGAAATAGATATCAAGATATCTAGCAGCTACATTAAATTACTATCTTTATTATGGTGGTACATCTCTAGAGTTGTAGGGTTATGTAGTTATAGATCACTCGGGTGATCGAGATAGTGATAATAGTACTACTGGATATGTCTTTACAGTTGTAGGTATAGTAGTGAGTTGGATATCTCAACTACAAAAAGTAGTAGCTTTATTGACAACAAAAGCGGAAGCCTCCAAGGAAATCATGTGGTTACAATATTATATGGAGGAGCTATATTAAAAATAGCCAAGTCAGTACACTATGGAGTGATAGTCAAATTGTAGTACACTTAGTAAAGAATGCAGCTTATCACTCAAGGACTAGATATATCAAGAAGCGTTATCACTTTATCAGATCAACATTGAAAGATAATGAGTTATAGTTACATACATTGATAGTTCAAAGAATTCAGCTGACATGTTGACCAAGGTAGTAGATAGAGAAAATCATATTTTTTGTACTATTACCGTCGATGTTACTCAATGTTGATTGTTGAGGAGTATCCTAGAGGCACAAGTTTTTTAGTTACTGTTTTTTGAAGAAGATAGATGCAAAGTTGCTTGGTGCATCGGGTATATTTGTCTTTAACTGGGGATTGTTATAGATTAAGTCAAACATTTTTTTTAAGGGGTTTTATTGTCTTTTCTAATAGATGTGCTTTTAGGTTAAAAGCTATACATTTATATTAGTGGTATGAATATGCTAGTCGTTAAGACGTTGAAAAAAAATAGAGGCGAGAAAAAAGAGAAAAAAAAAGCGAATTTTTTTCTTTACGAGGATTCTCAATCTTTTTATGTCTTGATCTTGAGAGAAGATTATTATTGTATTTCAACTTTTTTCATAATCTAGTGAATTCTTTGATAATAAATTTTTTAGCATATTCTTTTGATTATGTTCTTTTTTATTATATTCCGTTTGGTGAATTGTTTGAGAATATTATTTTTTCTGGAATCTGCGTGCAATTGCGTAACATGCAAGTAGAGCAAGACTTTTGGGAGTCTTTTGTCGGAAGTGAATGATGTCAGGAGTGGCAAAAATGGGTTGTTGTGTCATGTTGGAGACCGGCATTTTACAATGATTTGTGAGAGAGAGGCGCGTAAGGTATAGCCTTAGGCAGGTCATGTGGCCAAGGAAGTGTTGAGTGTCTAGTATTCACCAGGTCTCGCTCACCTTACCTTTTTTTTTTCTTTCTTCTTCTTCTTCTTCTTCTTCTTGGCCAAGGAAGTGTTGAGTGTCTAGTATTCACCAGGTCTCGCTCACCTTACCTTTTTTTTTTTCTTTCTTCTTCTTCTTCTTCTTCTTCTTTGGTAATGCGGGAATGCCGATAAACCTATATTCATACGAACGTTTTGTGGGATTAGTTAAAACACAAGGCAGAAGCTTGGGTGGATCAGCCGAAAAATGGAGTTATTTTGCAATTGATAATATTAAAGACTGCATAGGTGTCCAGCGTCTCATCTGCACACAAACACTGCTTGATCGATTGGACTTTCATTATATTGAGTATAGGTTTATAAATTAATTGGGCAATGATTGATATGTTTAGGAGCTAATTGCTGCCTACTTAACCCGAAAATAATACTAGCTTGGGAGCTCAAAAAAAGGGGGAAAAAAAAAGATGGGTGTTTTTTCGAGTCAATTGGCATTGTTTTTATTTTATTTTATCTTATAAGCTAATCTTGATATAATGTGCTGTAGTTGTTTTAAATTTAATGTTGAGTAAATTGTAATTCAACGTGCTTTAGTAATTAAACCACTAAATCAGACCAAGTAACCGAGTTTTCACACCCGTACTCTAACATTATATTAGAAAATAAAAGTTGAAAGGAAAAATTATTCAGCTTTCATCGCTTTTTTTGTTACACTATTCGTGAATCGTACTCTAAAAAGGGCAATTAACTTAATAAATGTTTCATGAGTAATCGTATGAGCAACTAAATAACTTTACTATTTTCGAGTGAAAACAATTTCCTGGTACTTAAAAAGTTGTCATAGGTAAATGAAATACAAACTAAAGTAGATTATATCTAGGTACGTTGTAGCTAGTGATATAACCTAGATGGGGCTGAATAGATTATTAAACGAACTTGACAATTTTTCGCAGAGTTGATTAGAAGTAAGTTCGTATGTGCAGAAACAAACTAGATATAAACAGAAATTGTGTGCGCGTCGCTTCTATCAAATAAATGAAATAGCAAGTAGAATGAGATAGAAATAGATGTATGTAGGTTTATAGTGGTTTGGTTTTGAATAAGTCTATGTCTACTCTTCCAGAGTAACAACTATCAATAAGACTGGAATTAACTGATAGCTCTTGAGATGTTACGAGTGTAGCTTGCGTTGCTTCTACCCAAAGTTGATATATCACATTACCACGAATCCACGCACTACTACAATACTTAAACGCTTCTAAAAAAATTAACGGTTGGTGTATGACTCTTAATAAGCAAAATCAATCCATCACAAATGTATGAATTATTCTTACAATTTTTGTAGTTCGTACCTAGTATCTCGCATCCACATTGGTTTGCATTGGTTCTTTTTATAGACGTTGATCCTCAAGATTCCAATAGAATCACTGGAGATTTTATTGTTCATATTATCAGATCTTCTAATAATCTTGCCTCTTCCATGAACGAAGTCTCCGAGTTAGAAAAGAATTCTTGTCCAGCGGTATGATAAATAACAGATTGAGTTCTTTTCGAAGCAAATAAATCGCTAATTCCAAACTTGTGATTGATTCCTTTTATATGCTCAATAATCATCAAAGAAAGTCCGACTTTTTATAATGTCACTAATCTAGAAGCCATCTTCTCAGTTTATAATAAGCCATAACTTCTATAAACTTTTTTTAGTTTTGCTTAGTAGTTTAGAGTGTGTTTGATAACCATTATGTTCTCAAGAACAATTTTTAATTAGAAATGACTCATTTTTATTCTATTCTGAGAACAATTTCTAAGCATTTGAAAACGTTTACTAAGTATTTAAAATTTCTATTCTCAGAATGGAATTGTGTTTGATACTAATTTCAAAATTTCAAATCTAAATCATTTTCTTTTAATTTTTTTAAATAAATTTTATTTCTTTTTTCTTTTCTTTCTCTTCTTCTTCAACCTTTGGTTGATCACCGGCCTTGAGATGACTGGCAATCGGCTTGATGAGGGCTAACAACCTTGTTGAAGCATCATTGGCCCCTGGCGAGGCCGTGTCTTGTCTGGCGAGCCTTGGTTGGGCAAGGTTGAGCCTCGCCCGGCTAGGCAAGACTCACTAGTGGCCAAGCTCAGCTTAGGCGAGGCTCGGCCCCATCAAATCTAGCAAGGCTGAGCCTCTAGAGGGGCCAAGCCTTGGCTGGTGGTGGGACGAGCCTCCGGCAAGTTCATTGGACTTCACCCAACTAGTCGTTGGCAATCAATGGCGATGGATAGCGGCGGCGATGGTGGCGGTGGTTGACAGTGGTGGGGGAGGAAGAAGAAGAGAGAAGGAAGAAGAACGAGAAGAAAAGAAGAAGAGAAAAGAAAAAGAAAAAAGAAATTTGAGTTGGTTTGATTTTGGAATTGTTCTTAGGAACGAAGAAGCAACTTTTTTTTTTCTTTCTTGATTTTGTTCCAAATCTATTTTTGATAATAAATTTGTTCTCAGGAACAAAAAATTTATTAAATGGATTTCTATTCCAAATCTACTTTTAGAAACAAAAGAATAGAATTTGTTGCTATTTGACAAGTTGTCAAATGTGCCCTTAGTTAACGATTGCTGTGTTTATCAAACTCCATCGATTTTTCTGAAGATGCATGTGAATTAGACTTCCATAGATTTGTTCGCCTGTTGGTTTTTGCAAGTTCTCACGAACTTTTTGTACTCTTCGACTTGTTCACCGACTTGTTCACCCTTAAGGTCCTTCCAGTCTTTCAAGTTCTTTCGACGTACGTCAAAGATAATTTCAATGGTGTTGAGTCATTAATAGTCTTCTAAACAAAAACACTCTGCATCTATCAAAACCATAGATTGTAAGAGATAGTTTTATCAGTATTAAAATCCTCAGGGGCTTCCTTAACAGTGTAGGCACAACACAAGAAAGTCTTTGAAAATTGAGATTTTCCTCATCCGATTACTTTGACAAGGGTTCCCATAAAAAAACATCGACCAGATATCGAAATTCCTTTGAAACGTGAATTTATGCTTTTGAGACGATCTTTATTAATCAACTTTGTTCATGGAAGGAGTCCACTCATCTATACTTATCTAAAGGGAGAGATTTCTCTCCTGGTCTCACACCCTAAATTACTCCAAAACCAAGTTATGATAATAATCTGAATTAATCTCAAGTGAACCCACAGGCTATTTTCATAGTTTGACACTTAAAAGTGAAAATCACAGTTAACCGTCAAAAGAAAAAAAAAATGCAATTTTGCTTCTTTTTAACGAGGAAACCGTTCATCATTTGAAACTTTAATTGGGGGCTGGAGGACAATCCGGCATAAATGGAGTGGTTGGATCTAGTTGTCCCTTCTATAAAAGGTCCGATCCCGATCTAGTACAAGCTAATCAATTTGGCATTTAGAGAATATTGCATTCCCTATACATCCGACGCTTTCTTTATTATTCCACATGAATCTTAATCGCCCTGTCTAGAATCATGCCCTCAAGAGGAATAGTAATTGCGTTTTTATTAAATCCGCCGCCAATATAAAGAAATTCTTACACTATTTATTATCGAATCGATTGTCTAACCGAATTTTTCCACGTGCCGCTCATCCAACGTTATTGGATGTAATAATAATCTAGTCATTTAAACGGTTGACCTGGCATTTGTCAACATCAAACGATTTCCTAGGGAAATGGGCGTAGTTGGCCACTACGGTGGTAGTTGGTCACGTGGGGAAGCGTTCGAGTGGGTGCACCTTAACGCAAAAGCTAATCTAAACATTTAAGTAAGAGCTAAGGCGCATTAGTTGCTCTCTTCTTCCATTGCAAAGAACTAATACAATCAGTCCTGTGGACCTAAACAAGTCCTACAAAAACTTAATTCCTAGATCTCGCTAGAGCCTCCCATTTCTTAGGATCTAAAATAATTAGAAAGTAGAGTTAGGGAGGAACTGGAAAAATATATTATGGGGACACTGATGCTTTAAAATAAGGCATGTCATTTGAAAGTTAGTCACGTTAGCGAACAGATGCAGATGATCCCTAGTGACTGGAAACAATACTTGGCATGATGAGGAACTCTTTAACACAAAGCTATCATTTAAGTGACAGCTAAGGCGCATTAGCTATTCTTTGTACTAGGCATTTTCTTCTTCTGTTTGAAAAGAACTAATATAATCAGTCCGATCCCTTTTAGTGCAAGCACCTTTTGCTCGCCAAATGACATCGTCAAACATACACTTGGTTCGCTTTTCACTTGACAGGTAAACTCGTCGAGAGTATGGAGTTGAAACCACAAATGGAAATTTACCAAAAGGAGTGCTGGTTCTTGGTGTTAACGTGTATGAGGATATGGGGCTTTTCACGGCAAAAGACAAGAAAGGCACAAGGCAAGGGAATTTACAATGAGTAGCTTGTGTCTTACAAGTAGAGGTGGCGTATTGACCCATATTTTAACTCATACTTGTTAAGTAGGGTGAAATATGGGTAGCCTAAAATTTGAAATATGGTTTTAATAAAGCTAAGGACAATTAATGATGAGTTTTAGTGGATTTATCAATAAACTGACTTTAACCCAATTGATCAAAATGTAATACCCTCTTGTGCTTGTGCCCGAGTTCTTAGTGGCCATGCACATGTATCCGGCTCCCACACCCAAATCACTAGCATCTAGCCCGAGTCCATTGAGATCGAACCTTATTCCTCTATGATTGGGTACCAAGCAACAAATGCTAGCCTAGATCCCTTGAGGTCGGGCCTAAGACCTTGGTGGTTGTGTTCGGGTCCACAAAGGCTAAGTTCGAGACCTCGGTGCCGGTGCTTGATCCCATGGCCACTATGCCTAGCTAGTTGGCTTTTGCACCCAAGTCACTTGCACTTGGCTTGGGTTCACCAAGGTCAAGCCTAATTCCTCGGCAATCGAGCCCAGATCCACAAAGTTTTGAGGTGAAGGCCAAGACCTCGATGCCTATGCTGAGGTCAATAGGGGCCTGGCCCGAGTCCCTTGAAGTCGAGCCACAGACCTTGTGCTAATGCTTGGGTCCTTGGTGGCCCTACCTTGGTATTTGGTTCTCGTGCCCTACTCATTGATGTCTGGCTTGGGTCCATCAAGGCCGAGCATTGTTCCTCAACAGCCTTGTCTACATAGGTCGGGCTCAAGTCCCTTGAAGTTGCACCTGAAACCTTGGTGGCCATTCTCATGTCATTTGCAGCCATGCTTGAAACCGAGCGTTGTGCCAAAGCAATTGACGCCTGGTTCTATCCGTCAAGCTCGGGCCAAGTTTCTCCGATGTTCCACATCTCTAGGAACGCTGTGATGACGATCTCTGTGGTGCTCTTCTTGCCGGAGACCGAGGGGTTCCATTGGACCCGATGCATGTAGTGTGGGAGAGGAATTGGTACTGGCAAAGGTTTGTTAACAAGGAATCGTACTAGCTCGTGTCTTGTCTCTGTTGATTCAAGGGAGAAAAAAGGGAGATACGTACTGAATTCCAGAGACACGAGGGTCATTGGGGGCAAGGAAATTTCATGCGTTTTTCATTTGGGCGCAACTTGCTTGAAGGAGCATAAATCTGAAGGGTCTTCTAATACCATCGGATATATGCGACATTAGAAAATTATGCAAACATTGGATCTTGTTAATGAGTAATGGGCTTTGGTGTCCTCCTTTTGTTGTGGGCTTGAAGAACCCCAAATTCCTAATAATATAGCCTCCTAGCAAAGGCAGCTCAAAACTTGAAAACAACCCCAATGCGAGTAGTTTTGTGATTTCACCTATAACTCCCGAGTTAAACCGACTTCAACCCCCAGTGGAACAATTTTGGCCCAAATTGACTCTTAAAACCCTAGAATTTGGGAAACAAAGTTGAAAATTTGACTATAGAATGCAGGATCCTCGTTTACATGAATGTTCTTGCATATATGAATACTTAGATTGTCATATGTAATGATTACGGACATTTAAAGAATCAAAGCGTTGAAGATAACATCTTCTCTTATAAATTTTCATGACTTGTAAATTCAATGATCTTGCTATGATATTTTCATTTGTCAATGCAAGCTAGCCTTTCATATTTAGAATAAATTGTCTATCTTGTTATGGCTAATCCCTTTTGCCACAGGCGAACATCCACATTGAGATTGTTTGTCACTTTATTAGTGAAGGTTGAATTGCAGATAGAGTTGTCATTGGTCGTGGTCCCACCAATCTTCACCTTGCAAAATAGCTTTTTATTAAAGCACTGGGTTGTGATAGATTTCTTCTTTCGATCAAGCTGGGGGCAATGACTTTAATATGGTTTTGTTCTGCGATTCTCTTTCTTTGTAACGTCGCCCTATGTTTCTCCTCGCAAAGGCCACGATCCGATTTGGTCCTACCCGACCCGGATCGAGCCAAAAATCAGACCCGCACGATCCGGCCCATTCCGGCCCATTCCGGCCCGCTAACCCGTTCTCGGGTCTTCTCTTATCTTGCTCTCGAAGTCGGCGAACCCTTCGGACGCTCGACAAAAGCTAAAACCCCAGCGGAGCATCTCTCTCTCTCTCTCTCGACGGAGAAGAAGAAGCAGCGGCGGCGCGCAGATGTCGCATTTCGGAAGATCAGGGCCGCCGGACATCGCCGACACTTACTCGCTCCTCATCCTCAACATCTCCTTCCGTAGCCCTCTCCTTCCCTCTCCTCCGCTTCCCTATCCCGACTCTCTGTCTCTGTCTCTCTTTTTCAATGCCTTTACGCGGTTGTTTCGCAGGGACCAGCGCCGACGACCTCTTCCCTCTCTTCGATAAGTACGGCAAGGTCGTCGACGTGTTCATTCCCAGGGACCGGAGGTACGTGTGTTTTTCCTCTGCTCCGTTGCCTTTTGCTTCGTAGGTCGCGTGTTGAGGGTTGGGGATTTTGTTGCCGTGTTCTGATGTGGCCGCGCAGGACTGGAGAGTCGAGAGGGTTCGCGTTCGTGAGGTACAAGTACGCGGACGAGGCGCAGAAGGCGGTGGACAAGCTCGATGGTATCGCTTTGGTCTCTGATTTTTAGCTCCTTCGGTGACGAGGGTTTCTGTTTGCGTTGTGCGGGAAACGCTTGGATTGGCGTTTGATTTCTCGTTCGGTTTTCTTGTTGAAAGGGAGAGTCGTGGATGGGAGAGAGATTGGGGTTCAGTTCGCGAAGTACGGTCCCAATGCCGAGAGAATGTAAGCTGTTCGATTATCTCACCTTTTAGTTTTCGAGTTGTTCAAGATTGTGCCTCTTTCCGGTTAAAATACAGTGCAATGCCAATCTGGTACGAGCTCACTGGAGGGAATTTGGTTTTCTTGGAATAAACCTTGAAATGGTGCAAGTTGCCATGACCTTGTTAACATGATTCTGTCAGTGGAGGATTCGTTTTGCAAAATAACCTGCAAAAGATGGCCTAAAGAAAAGGAAAAAATAGATTTCTTGAATAACTTCGCTGTCAGTTTCTTGTTATTGATTCTTCTGATGAGCTTGGCCTCTATTTTGCAACAGCGATAAGGGGAAGATTGCTGAACCGGTTTCAAAGATGAGAAGGCGGTCGAGAAGTCGCAGTCCTCGTCCAAGGTACAGTTTAAGTTTGTTAAGTTAGTAAAGTTACACAAACTGTGTGTATGCAAATTGGTTTAAGTTTGTTAAGTTAGTAAAGTTATGCAAATTGTGTGTACATATATTAAAATGAGAAAAATTCTACACTTGATTATAAATTCGGGTTTAATGTGTTGAGAACCGTCTGTAACTCCCTATTGCTATAGTTGTTGATTTGTGTCTGAGGTGAAATTTCAAAATCATTTTTATGGAATGGTTAAGATACTTTGTCCTCTAATACTTACAGAAGCCTTTTTACTAGCTTCACAATTCATTTATCTCTACATATCAAGAGTTAATAAAGGTTGCTGTAACTTTGATTGGGATTTAATAAAGGTAGCTGAAACTTTGATTGGGATCCTGATTGAATGAGAAAATAGGCAGGGTCAATTTACCATTGAAATCATGATGCTACAGTGGATAGAGGACCCATGACTAGAGCTCTTTGATGTATGAAGGATTAAGCCATAGAATTTCTTTTCAATGATTTGTGGAGATGTTTGAAGAGGAAAGGGAGGGAATTTCTCCTTAGTTTACCTCTATATGACTGGACACCTGTCCCTTTGGGTTAACAATGTCACTGCTAATTTATTTTATAGGTTCCCTCCTGGCCTTATGAAAATCAAATTGCGAACTTTGTGCGTAATCCTTACCATCCCTTGTTAGTTGTCTGCACATAATGAAAACAGTTGATCAGGTTCATGGAGAGAACTGATCCTATGGAGGAGTTAATGCTGTTAAAAATGATGTGAGAAGCTTGTTTACGCATCTTAGGGCTTATGGAAAATATCTATACCTTTTTAAAGATACAAATTGTAATATATGTTTAACATTTAAATGACATTAGAGGCAATTACTTTTAAAGAATTGGGGTGTTATATATTGAATTTGTTCACAGTAATCCAATGTCAAGAAATAGAATTATGTCCCAAAAGCTGATGCTGCAGCTGAATCTGAATGCTAAAACGACAGTCACTCACGCATATAGTAAATTTGATTCGTTATTCTTTAGTTAGTGGATAGGACTTTCCCATCTTTTCTTGAGATCTAAGCAACTAAGTTTGGAAGTGCAATTTCCAGAAAAATGTTGGGAGTGCAGTTACATTACGGTTGCTCAATCCAGCTAAGCAACTGGTCCTCATTTTTATTACGTTGGAAAAAAGATTAACTGGATAATTTGGACCATAACTAAGGGATAAAACACATCAGTTTAATCAATCATTGAGTGACAGAATTGATTATGAGAATCAGCTGAATGATAAAACAATTTGATGATTGAAGGGCCAAATTTAGGGTTTTGAGTTGAAGTCCAAGGTTTCCTCAATTTAAATGAAATTTAGGTTCTGAGTCTCGTAATTACAAAATCCAGTGTTATAGTAAAAGAGCATAGTCAATTTCATGTAAAATTGAGTGGGTTCCATTTTCCAGTGAAAAGACAGCATCAGCTGCAAGACTAGGACTGATTGAACATTTGCCAAAAGATTTAGAGCTCAATTGATCAGTGGGACAATGGGTAACACATCGAGGACTTGTTTTGCACTTTTCCCAAAACTATTTTTATAAATTTGTGCTGGATGAAGGGCTTATGAACTTAGACTTACTCCATCAGCACTTGATGATACAGCTTAACAAGATTGTAACTGTGTCGCCTTTAACTAAGATGTTCACACATGAAATTGTTAACTCCTGTGACCTCCTTTTAACAAGTAAGTAACGTGTCAATGTGGTGTTGCTAATTTCTTTCGGCTAGTTCCCATTATGCCATTGAGTTGTTGGTTTCTAGATTCCCTTTTTTGGTCGTTTAAGCTTTGCAGTTCAGATATTAGGCGACATCTAATTTTGTTGCACCTTGTTCTTTTGTTTGTAGCGAAATGAAAAAAATAACAGCAAGTAGCAGTTAACCCTTAACCATCTTAATGAGTACTTGCATCTTGCAGAGTTGCAAGTAATTCCTCTCATTCTTTACTGCAACTGATGGTACAATGCATTTTCAGGTACAGAGATGAATATAGAGACCGTGATTACAGGAGGAGAAGTCGCAGTAGAAGCGGGGGACGATATGATCGCGACAAGTACAGAGACGGGGGAAGGAGTTACCGTCACCGAAGTAGGAGCTATAGCACAAGTCCTGATCGTCGCAGAGACCGAAGGGCACCCAAACATGATGATGAGGACCGAAGTCGGAGTGGATCATACACAAGGTGAGGCCCTCCTTATTTCCCTTTAAGGCTTCGTTTGGTCACCTCTTGTTGAGAATTTCTATCTGATTGGAGTTCCCCCAATTTTAAGTTCATCCCGGAGCCCGCAGAAAGCCAAATATGAGAGGAGTCGCTCTCCAAATCAGAGCAAATATGAGAGGAGTCGCTCTCCAAATCAGAGACCTTCTACACTTGAAAGTCCTGATGTACGAAATGGTGAAAGAGATTCTCAGCTCCAAGGAGATGTGCCCAGTGGATGTCCTGCCAATTCCGCTGGTGCATCTCCACGTAGTCCATAGATCGAGTGGTAAAATGACGTGAATGGATTCCGCTCACTCTATTGCAACTATTTGATCCTTCTGTCTCTGTTTTTTCATGTTGCCTTTTTAGGAAAGATGAGTGCCCCAGGTTGTGGGAGTCATTTTTGCTCGACAAACAATTATACTTTCTCCTGAGTTGCTCTTGATTGGGTGGACAGATACTTCGTTGCGTGCAGTGATTTAGATGTTAATCCTAGGTTTAGTCGGGCGTTATGTTTTCCTTCTTTGAAGGCAGCTAGTCCGTCTTTTCTGACTTTGGTGGTTATTGTGATACTCTGATCTTATTCTTGTGCTATAATGTGCATTCATGAAGTCCATTTAAAGCCTTTATTGTGATGCACTTGTTCATAGGTCTCTGGCTACACTTTTAACTATTGTCGATGGGGTGTGTCAGTTTAATCATACGTAATGCACATGGACAATGAGAGAATCGTGGTGGTGATAATCCTGCACTTTCGTTTGCCATTTTTCGGTCATAATCCACTAGCCATCTCCGAAGGTGGGTCCGCTATGAGTGCCATATGGTTTTTCATTCCTCAAGAAATGATGCTCCTGAATTTAGTATGGTTTTTATGTTCTCACAGCGGTGGGTGTGCCAATTTGGCATCTCTTTTTTGGCAATTTTTTTGGGTCTTGACAAATTTGCATGAAAACGGGTTCCATTTCTTGGCTATACATTGAGCTGATCGCACCAGCATTTAAATTAATTCGCTGGTTCATATCTGGGACCTTTGTTTTTTACCCCAACTTGGACTTTATGGACACACGAGTCTCAACAAGTTCTATGGAGAAATTTGGGGAAGTTGCATGCGTTTATGTGATCTAAGAATTGCTGGAAATAACATCACAGGCATCGAGGATGAACTACCGACCATCTTATAGCTTGCAGTCGCTTGTGGATCTGCTGATCCCCCCAACTCAGGCCGTCAATGGAAATGATTTCGTTCAATCATTTTCCATGTGTTCAAAATTCACGGACAGCCACTGATCCTTGAAGAGATGCGAAAGCTTCAAGCTGTTTACTGGATCAATTTGTAGAAGATTTTGTCCGATAAATGGTGTTGCTCTGTCAACCAGATGCAATTTCTTTAATGAAATTTAGAGTCCTTGCAACTATTTGATTAAGTCTCAAACTTTTTTTCATTCCATTGCTTCGCTCACTGATGTGGTATTATCTTTGTTTGAATTTAAAAGACTATTGACGGGCAACAGAATTTGAGTGCTTAACCCATACTGGCATGACTATGAGGACTTAATTTCGTTCTCGCCCAAGTAAATATAGGACCGCCTTTTGTTTTGGAATAAGTAAAAGCTGAACTCTGGCATCTAGATTCATTTGTAGAGAGAAGACAGCTGAACTCAAAGTGATATTTCGAACTGTTTCTGCATCTAGTCTTAATCAGACTAGGGCCATAGTAGTGAAGTCTAAGAATCCATGTCGAGTTAGAGTGAGAAAATATAACTATTATATCAATGTAAAGTCGATGTATGTAGTGTTTATCATCTAAAAAGCGAAGGGTTCATGTGAAGTTGAAATTTTGAAAATTTATAAGAAGTCCCAAATCTTGTCCATTTTTGGTCCTCTTATAACGCTTATTTCAGATTTATGTAGATGCAAAATCCCTTACATGCCGAAGAGTTTCGAAAAATGCGTCTTTTTAGAGTGCATTCAATAAAAAACTAATTGTTTCTAATTGTGGCCATCCGCCATAATTTTGTATTTTGTGTAGCTTACTACCCACTGGGTAACATAACCCAGAGCGCATTCAGTCAGTTCCTATCTCGAGTGCTACTGCATGTTGCTACGGCAAGAGTCTTTACTGGCAGTTCAGTAGCTTTTGATTGCTCCAAAGAGTATGGTTGTAGAGGAAATCCAAACTTCGTTTTCATTAGAGCTTCAAACTAAAAAGTGCTTAAATAAGTAAGATCATCGGTCATCATTTTGTCTTGAGAGGGGATACTGCAATACAATACTTTGTCTCCAAAAGAATCCAAGTTCTGTTCTGTTGCTACCTCATATTTCAAGAGTTGAAAGGCAGACGAGATCCTGCCCTCCAAAATCTTAAGGCATTTAAATCATGAAGGTCTGTTTTCACTTTTCACTTGGCCGAGCTCCAATTGTCAATTACAAGTAAAACTCATTTATGGCTAGCTCACCATAAACCATCTTTTCTGTTTTTCAGTGCTGTGAACTTATGTTGCCTTGAGCAAAACTTGTTAGAACAATTTTCCCTTGAGCACTTTATCTGGAAAACAGTGAGCATTGTCCTCGAGAGCCCAGAGTTTTCTGAATTTGAAATGGGAAACCATAGTAGACCAACGTTTCACCCTATCCTCAATCAATCGTGAGTAAAACCCGAACCTGTAAAATCAAAGTTTCAGATAACTTTGTGAACGAATAGATGAAGTTAACGACAATCCAATTGAGAAATTACAAGACAATGAGTTATATTTTCCCAACCTCGTCACGTGGTTGTGTTAATCTAATCTCAATTCTTGAATGTGTTGATGTCTTGGAAGAAGGCAACAGGCAATATGCAATGTCAAAGAAAGAATCTTGTGGCAACAATCAACCTTTTCATTATGCCAGATAGCATCGACATACATGTGTTCCACGAATAAATGCTTGATGATTCATTTCTATTGTCAAATAGGAAAACCACAGGAAAAAAAGTTCGAGCAAAAGTTTTAGGCATCTTTTGGGGCTTGAGAAAAATCAATATCTTGATCAAAAAAGAAAAAAAGGCCATAAATTCCAAACCTACGTCAGTAACTTAGTAATTTCACTGCTAAGTTTTTGTTGTGAGTAGTGAAATTGTATATGAGTAACTTACGTTCCACTTAAAGTTGGAATATCCCTTACTCAGATTATCACGTGCTACCATGAAAGTGAAGCTCTTTTGGTAAGTTATTGGTAAAATACCATGTTCAACGCTTAACTTTTGTTTTGCATGGTGTCAATAATCTGCTATTGCATTGGAAGTCCATAAGTTACTAACATTATTGGTAAATCATCATCAACTGCCTGACCAACAGGATTTAAACTGTACTAGACGCATTAGAAAAATCATTAATTTTATAATTTCTCGCTGAGCTGACTAACTGCAACTCAGCCCTAGATTAGACTATGAATACTAATCCATCTTATTCCCAAACGTTTTGAGCACGTCCTAGAGAAGATACATGTAAAAAGCTAGAAGGTGTTCACACCCATGCATAGAAGGCATTGAACTATTTGACCTATGCTATCAAATGCTAGTAAGGTCTCAAGTCTAGCCTGGTACTAGAGACAAAGCACTGCGCCATTTCCAACTTCTAAAGTAGCTTCATAATGGTGTTAAGAAATTTATCAAGGAGGATGAGAGAATTTCCCAGTTGTGAAGACACCTCTGTCCTCGGTCAAAGTATCGATGCAACAATCTCAAAGTCAAAAAGAAGAGATAACGCTACTTTCTTCACCGATTAATGTCTGTGATGCATGGAATCCTATTATCAAATGTCAGTAAGTTAGCAAGCAAAACAATGCTGACATTGGAAAAACTCAGTTTTGTAAGGTAGAGTCAAGTCAACCATTGGCTTCCAAATATGTGAGACTGTATAAATAATATAGCACCCTTTTATAACGGTTGTCAACACCTGAAACAAAATAACCAAAGTATAATTAAAGGTGCGTACAAGTACATTTTCTCCTGCTCTTTTCTAAAAGAGTATTTCCAGTTAACACTAAATAGTAAAGAAAGTGTAAACAAAATTATTGATATATTACATTATTTTCAGCTAGTAGCTACAAAGCAACATCCTCACTCCTCAAAAGGACATAGCAATGGCTAGAAATCCATAAAAATGTTCAAGGAAGTCAGCCATGCAAGAAAGGCCATAGTTTCATATTAACGTAAAGAGAAAGTAAGAAGAAAAACCATTTTAACATTTTGAATCGCTCTTTTACACTGCATTATAAATTGACATTAGGGCCGAGCCCTCTCTGTGCATGGACCCCCACAGTGAGCACTTTTGAAACCTTATCACCATATCCACCAAGAAGAATATTCTACTAACGCAAATCTCTAAATTTCACAATTTTATGATACAATTAGAATATAGACTCCCTTACCAGCCTAGAAGAAAAAGAAAGATGTGGATCAATCTTGTAAATATCTCTCAAGAAGTCAAAGGTCTTTGTCAAGTACGCAATTCTAATGTGAAGAAGTCAAGGTCTTCGGGCGTTAGAAGAGACGTGCCTACTCAAGAAGTCAAGGTCTTTGTCGAGTATGCATTTCTAATGTGAAGAAGTCAAGGTCTTCAGGCAATAGAAGAGATGTGCCTACTAAAAAGTCAAGGTCTTTTGAGATTTCATGTGTGGTGACTTTTGGATTAGTACGCGTTGCAATGGTTCTTGGGAAGTCCTGGTCTTTATGGACTTTTAAATGTTTGGCCTAAAAATTTCCAACTTACCATATGGATAAACTCATGGAGCAATTTTCCAGCCTTTTCCTTTTTTGACTAACAAGTCTTCAACTTATAATGCCGTGAAAGAATGATTTTTCTTTTGATGCAGTTCAAGAAATGGCGAATGCAAAAGGAAAATGTGGCCACTTCAAGGAGGTGAAGTGGAAAAGTTAGAGAGAGTGTTCATACACAAACACAACATAAAGCACCTTTTTTGACGTCACGCTCTTCATCCATTTTTCTCTCCCTGTCAAGTGCTTCGAAGGCATTCTGTAATGGGGTGAGCATGGCCTGGGATGAGCAGATCTACCCCCTAACTCTAGGACTAATCCACACAGCACCGGTCCTCAATTTTTGAGACTGAAGACTGACCCTATTGAGCTTGGGACCGATGACTAGACCGATCCAGTAGATTCGATCTAGTTCTAGGGTCAACCCGAAACTAATCGATAATTTTTTTATTTTATTTTTTGTACTCCCTCAAAAGGTGACTGAGGATCAGATTAACCCAATGGGTTTGCTTTGATTCCAAGGCTAACTTAAGACTAACTAATAATTTTTTATTTCAATTTTTATACTCCCTGAAAAGGCGATTGAGGACTGAATCAACTCAATGGGTATGGTGACGAGTGAGAAAGCGGTGAGTGAGAAAGCGGTAAGCGTCAAGTGTCGAGCAGGGAGCAACAAGCTAGGTGAGCATCGAGCGGTGAGCAACACGAGTGACCCAAAGCGAGGAAGGCAGGTGTCGAGTGGCAAGCAAAGAAGTTATTTCTTTCGATTTTGGCAAATTGAAGACTAAAATGACAAATAAGACATAAGAGAACAAGTACTAGAAGAGGATACCGTGAGGGGCTGTTTATACCCTTTTAGACTCCATGAGGACTCCTCATAAAAGTATTTTCCTCATTTATAAATTATGGTTATTAACACCATAAAAGACATTAAAAATCTAAAATATTAAAGAATAGTGCAAAATTACTTCCTCACTAAGGAACTATTTAATATTTTTTACGCCGTTTATTTTAGGGTTTTCTCTATATAAAAATTATAAATAATATATAAGATATAATATATATATATATATGATTAGTTCGGGTTGGGTCGATCCTAAACTGTCAGGATTGAGGACGAACTCGTATTGTGCTGGTCCAAGAATCCGAGGATAAAAGACCAACTCAGTCTCTCAAGAAACCAGACTAGGACAGGTAGGGTTGAGTTGGTCCAAGATTCACCTAAGGTTGACTGTAGACTGATACTCACACCTATAAATCTGTAATATTGGGTTTGTTGACTCGGTCAAATGAAGTGGCTAAATAAAAAAAAAAAAAGATAAAGAAAAAGAAGACCACTTTACTTAAAGTGAAGAGACATGACAGAAAGAAAAAGGGCAAGAAGAAAAAGAGAGGGTGATCGCGGTGATTGCAAACGAAGAGTAAAAGAAGAAGAGAAGAAAGAAAGGGCAAAAAATAGGAAAAAGAGGAAGGCTTTTGTGCATGAACTTTGCTAGTATAATAGTTTTTAAATTACTACGATAATGGTAACTTATTGTGAGCCACAGACTTTAAAAGGAATAACCCCACAATAATTTATAATTTATAATTCTTTGATTTTTTCTAGAATAAATTATTATTCTGGTAGTAGATTTAAAACCATCATCCAATCAGTTCTCCTTGTGCGTACATGCCCCAAGTGGGATTAACACCATTTCACCACGTCAAGTAAGGAGTCAAGCTCTTCATTCTATGAGTCAGAGTAGCTTTTGGGATTATAGCGCAAATTTAAAATTGTGTTGAATTTGAATTGCAAAATCTAATTTTGGACTTTTTTAGTTGTGGAACTTCATGTAAATTATGGATTATGATGAAGTGGAGCTATGAGATTTCATGGCAATTGTTTTGAAGTAACAGTTTAGTCGAAACGAAATATTAGAGATTGGCGCTTAAGTTTCGCATTGCGGATAACTTTGAATAATCGCTTTGGGCAAGCGATTTGTTGGGGTCAGATTCACTTTGTTTGAGATTAAGCTTAGAACTCAAAAGTGCTAAAACTAGGAATATCAATAGTCATCAATTTATCTCGAGAAAAGATTTTGCAATACATTTATGGTGTAGTTCACCATAAACCATCTATTCTGTCTTTTAGTACAATGAACACATGTTGCCTCGCGCAAAACATGGCAGAATAATTTTCTCTCGAGTAGTTCAGCTAAAAAAATAGTAAATATAGTCTTTGAGAGCTCAGAAGTTTGCGAATTTGAAATAGGAAACCACAGTAGACCAAGTTTCGACCCCACACTTGATCAATCCCAAGTAAAAACCAACAAAGTAAAATCAAAGTTTCAAATAACTTTGTATAGGGGGGAAAGATGAAGTACCGGCTATTCCAATCGAGAAGTAGCAAGATGATGAGTTATGTTTTCCTAACCTTATCACTTGGTTAAGTTAATTCAATCTCAATTATTGAATGTGTTGCGTGTCCTTGAAGAAAGGTCATAAGCAATATGCAACGTCAAAGAAAGAATCATCTGGTCGCAACGGTCAACTTTTTCGTTATGCCAAATAGCATCCACATACACGTGTTCCGCGAGTTAGTGCTTGATGATGCATTTCCATTGTCAAATAGGAAAACCACGGGAAAATAAGTCAAGGGAAAGTTCTACGCGTCTTTTGGGGCTTGAGAAAAATCATCATCCAAATCAAAAGAGAAAAAAAAGCATGGATTCACAACCCACGGCGGTAATTCACTAATTAGACCGATAAATTTTTGTTGTGAGTAGTGAAATTGTGCATGAGTAAGTAACTTATACTCCAGTTGAAGTTGTAAAATTCCCTGATCAGGTTATCACAGACTACCATGAAATTGGAGCTCTATTGGTAAGTTATTGTTAAAATACTATGTTCACCGCTCAATTTTTATTTTGAATGTTCTATATATCGAAAAGTTGATATGCTGCTATTGCATTGGATGTCCATAAGTTACTAACATTGTTGGTAAATTATCACTAACATGGTTGACCAACAAGATTTAAACTGTACTAACCACATTAGCAAAATCATTAATTTCATAATTGCTTGCTCAGCTGAATAGATTGGCCTATGAATACAAATGCATCCTATCCCAATCTTTTAAGCACCTCCGAGAGAAGATACATGTAAAAAGCTAGAAGGTGTTCACACACATGTATAAAAAGCATTGAACTGTTCGACCTCTGCTATCATATGCTAAGGAGGCATTGACTCGGTCAAATGAAGTGGCTAATCAAAAAAGGATAAAGAAAAAGAAGACCACTTTACGTAAAGTGAAGAGACATGACAGAAAGAAAAAGGGCAAGAAGAAAAAGAGAGGGTGATCGCGGTGATTGCAAACGAAGAGTAAAAGAAGAAGAGAAGAAAGAAAGGGAACGAAAAAGAAATAGGAAACAAATAAGAAAAAGGGAAAAGCTTTTGTGCATGAACTTTGCTAGTATACTAGTTTTTAAATTACTGCGATAATGGTAACTTATTGTGAGCCACAGACTTTAAAAGGAATAACCCCACAATAATTTATAATTTATAATTATTTATTTTTTCTAGAATAAATTATTATTCTGGTAGAAGATTTAAAACCGTCATCCAATCATTTCTCCTTGTGCGTACATGCCCCAAGTGGGATTAACACCATTTCACCACGTCAAGTAAGGAGTCAAGCTCTTCATTCTATGAGTCAAAGTAGCTTTTGGGATTATAGCGCAAATTTAAAGTTGTGTTGAATTTGAATTGCAAAATCTAATTTTGGACTTGTTTAGTTGTGGAATTTCATGTAAATTATGGATTATGATGAAGTGGAGCTATGAGATTTCATGGCAATTGTTTTGAAGTAACGGTTTAGTCGAAACGAAATATTAGATATTGGCGCTTAAGTTTCGCATTGCGGATAACTTTGAATAATCGCTTTGGACAAGCGATTTGTTGGGGTCAGATTCACTTTGTTTGAGATTAAGCTTAGAACTCAAAAGTGCTAAAATTAGGAATATCAATAGTCATCAATTTATCTCGAGAAAAGATTTTGATAAACATTTATGGTGTAGTTCACCATAAACCATCTATTCTGTCTTTTAGTACAACGAACTAATGTTGCCTTGCGCAAAACATGGCAGAATAATTTTCTCTCGAGTAGTTCAGCTAAAAAAAAATAGTAAATATAGTCTCTAAGAGCTCAGAAGTTTTGCGAATTTGAAATTGGAAACCATAGTAGACCAAGTTTCAACCCCGCACTTGATCAATCCCAAGTAAAAACCAACAAAGTAAAATCAAAGTTTTAAATAACTTTGTATAGGGGGGAAAGATGAAGTACCGGCTATTCCAATCGAGAAGTAGCAAGATGATGAGTTATGTTTTCCTAACCTTATCACGTGGTTAAGTTAATTCAATCTCAATTATTGAATGCGTTGCGTGTCCTTGAAGAAAGGTCACAGGCAATATGCAACGTCAAAGAAAGAATCATCTGGTCGCAACGGTCAACTTTTTCATTATGCCAAATAGCATCCACATACATGTGTTCCGCGAGTTAGTGCTTAATGATGCATTTCCATGGTCAAATAGGAAAACCACGGGAAAATAAGTCGAGGGAAAGTTCTACGCGTCTTTTGGGGCTTGAGAAAAATCATCATCCAAATCAAAAGAGAAAAAAAAGCATGGATTCACAACCCACGTCGGTAATTCACTAATTAGACCGATAAATTTTGTTGTGAGTAGTGAAATCGTGCATGAGTAAGTAACTTATACTCCAGTTGAAGTTGTAAAATTCCTTGATCAGGTTATCACAGACTACCATGAAATTGGAGCTCTGTTGGTAAGTTATTGTTAAAATACTATGTTCACCGCTCAATTTTTATGTTGAATGATCTATATATCGAAAAGTTGATATGCTGCTATTGCATTGGACGTCCATAAGTTACTAACATTGTTGGTAAATTATCACTAATGCAGTTGACCAACAAGATTTAAACTGTACTAACCACATTAGCAAAATCATTAATTTCATAATTGCTTGCTCAGCTGAATAGATTGGCTTATGAATACTAATGCATCCTATCCCAATCTTTTAAGCACCTCCGAGAGAAGATACATGTAAAAAGCTAGAAGGCGTTCACACACATGCATAAAAGGCGTTGAACTGTTCGACCTCTGCTATGCTAAGGAGGCATTGACTCAGTCAAGTGAAGTGGCTAATTAAAAAAGGATAAAGAAAAAGAAGACCACTTTACGTAAAGTGAGGAGACATGATAGAAAGAAAAAGAGAGGGTGATCGTGGTGATTGCAAACGAAGACTTAAAGAAGAAAAGAAGAAAGAAAGGGAAAAAGAAATAGGAAAAAATAGGAAAAAAAGGAAAGGCTTTTGTGCATGAACTTTGCTAGTATAATAGTTTTTAAATTACTGCGATAATTGTAACTTATTGTGAGCCACGGACTTTAAAAGGAATAACCCTACAATAATTTATAATTATTCATTATTTGATTTTTTCTAGAATAAATTATTATTCTGGTAGTAGATTTAAAACCATCATCCAATCATTTCTCCTCGTGCGTACATGCCCCGAGTGGGATTAACACCATTTCACCATGTCAAGTAAGGAGTCAAGCTCTTCATTCTATGAGTCAGAGTAGCTTTTGGGATTATAGCGCAAATTTAAAATTGTGTTGAATTTGAATTGCAAAATCTAATTTTGGACTTGTTTAGTTGTGGAATTTCATGTAAATTATGGATTATGATGAAGTGGAGCTATGAGATTTCATGGCAATTGTTTTGAAGTAACGGTTTAGTCGAAACGAAATATTAGATATTGGCGCTTAAGTTTCGCATTGCGGATAACTTTGAATAATCGCTTTGGACAAGCGATTTGTTGGGGTCAGATTTACTTTGTTTGAGATTAAGCTTAGAACTCAAAAGTGCTAAAATTAGGAATATCAATAGTCATCAATTTATCTCGAGAAAAGATTTTGCAATACATTTATGGCGTAGTTCACCATAAACCATCTATTCTGTCTTTTTGTACAATGAACTCATGTTGCCTTGCGCAAAACATGGCAGAATAATTTTCTCTCGAGTAGTTCAGCTAAAAAAATAGTAAATATAGTCTCTGAGAGCTCAGAAGTTTGCGAATTTGAAATAGGAAACCACAGTAGACCAAGTTTCGACCCCGCACTTGATCAATCCCAAGTAAAAACCAACAAAGTAAAATCAATCAAAGTTTTAAATAACTTTGTATAGGGGGGAAAGATGAAGTACCGGCTATTCCAATCGAGAAGTAGCAAGATGATGAGTTATGTTTTCCTAACCTTATCACGTGGTTAAGTTAATTCAATCTCAATTATTGAATGCGTTGCGTGTCCTTGAAGGAAGATCACAGGCAATATGCAACGTCCAAGAAAGAATCATTTGGTCGCAACGGTCAACTTTTTCGTTATGCCAAATAGCATTCACATACACATGTTCCGCAAGTTAGTGCTTGATGATGCATTTCCATTGTCAAATAGGAAAACCACGGGAAAATAAGTCGAGGGAAAGTTCTATGCGTCTTTTGGGGCTTGAGAAAAATCATCATCCAAATCAAAAGAGAAAAAAAGCCATGGATTCACAACCCACATAAGTAATTCACTAATTTCACCGCTAAATTTTTGTTGTGAGTAGTGAAATTGTGCATGAGTAAGTAACTTATACTCAAGTTGAAGTTGTAAAATTCCCTGATCAGGTTATCACAGACTATCATGAAATTGGAGCTCTGTTGGTAAGTTATTGTTAAAATAATATGTTCACCGCTCAATTTTTATTTTGAATGTTCTATATATAGAAAAGTTGATATGCTGCTATTGCATTGGACGTCCATAAGTTACTAACATTGTTGGTAAATTATCACTAACGTGGTTGACCAACAAGATTTAAACTGTACTAACCACATTAGCAAAATCATTAATTTCATAATTGCTTGCTAAGCTGACTAGATTGGCCTATGAATACTAATGCATCCTATCCCAATCTTTTAAGCACATCCCGGAGAAGATACGTGTAAAAAGCTAGAAGGTGTTCACACACATGCATAAAAAGCATTGAACTGTTTGACCTCTGCTATCATATGCTAAGGAGGCATTGACTCGGTCAAGTGAAGTGGCTAATTAAAAAAGGATAAAGAAAAAGAAGACCACTTTACGTAAAGTGAAGAGACATGACAGAAAGAAAAAGGGCAAGAAGAAAAAGAGAGGGTGATCACGGTGATTGCAAACGAAGACTTAAAGAAGAAAAGAAGAAAGAAAGGGAAAGAAAAAGAAATAGGAAAAAAATAGGAAAAAAGGGAAAGGCTTTTGTGCATGAACTTTGCTAGTATAGTAGTTTTTAAATTATTGCGATAATTGTAACTTATTGTGAGCCACAGACTTTAAAAGGAATAACCCCACAATAATTTATAATTATTCATTATTTGATTTTTTTCTAGAATAAATTATTATTCTGGTAGTAGATTTAAAACCATCATCCAATCATTTCTCCTTGTGCGTACATGCCCCAAGTGGGATTAACACCATTTCACCATGTCAAGTAAGGAGTCAAGCTCTTCATTCTATGAGTCAGAGTAGCTTTTGAGATTATAGCGCAAATTCAAAATTGTGTTGAATTTGAATTGCAAAATCTAAACAAGTCTGACCAAAAAACCAAAATGTTTCCGAGATGGGGACTGACTGAGTTAGAAAAGTCACCTGCGAAGAATACAAAAGTAACAAATACCAAAGTCTTCAAAGAACCAAAAATTCATGTGAGTCAGCTATGAGATGACTACCGTTACGATGTACAAAGCAATATAAACGTACCTTTTCGTAGTCTCCACTGGTTAGTTGCCATTTTGTTGCATTGCTATTGTCATGGAAAATGATAGGAACATGAGTTTTCACAGCCTGTTTAAGGATTGCTCTTTGCCTCAGGGAGAAAGACAAATCAACTTACCTGAACCAAAAGAGGAGGAGAAGTTTCCATGAATACTTCAACAGAATTCAAGAGGTTCATGAGCCTCATGGCTGCCCTTGCCCTTTTCACCACCTTTGCCATTCCACATCCTGCCCTTTTCACATCATGTTCCTCATGGGCTTCTGTGTTGGAGCCCATGGTTTTCGTACATTGGGAGAGTAGTATTGAAATAGGTCAGACCAAAAAAACAAAAGGTTTTCGAGATGGGGACTAATCGAGTCAAAAAGGTCACCTGCGAAGACTACAAAAGTAACAAATACCAAAGTCTTTAAAGAACCAAAAATAAATCTCTCAGATGACTACCCCTACGGCGTACAAAGCAATATAAACGCACCTTTTGGTAGTCTCCACTGGTCAGTTGCCGTTTTATTGCATTCCCATTATCATAGAAAATGATAGGAGCGTGAGTTTTCCCAGCCTATTTAAGCATTGCTCATTGCCTAAGAGAAAGTACAAACCAACTTGCCCAAACCAAAAGAGGAGGAGAGGAATCCATGGATACTTCACCAGAATTCAAGAGGTTCATGAGCCTCATGGCTGCCCTTGCCCTTTTCACTACCTTTGCCATTCCACTTCCTTCTCATGCTTCCTCTGCAGAGGCCCAAGCCCTTCTCAAATGGAAGTCCAGTCTTAGCAACCATTCAGTTTCTTCCCTCTCTTCTTGGACTCCCTCTCCTTGTAATTCAACCAGTTCCAATTCGACTGTGAGTCTGTGTGCTTGGTATGGCATCTCCTGTGATCAGGTGGGGAATGTGATCAAGATAGATCTCACCAACACAAATGTAGAAGGTACGCTTGACGAATTCCCATTCTCATCTTTGTCTCATCTCATGTACATGGACTTGAAATCCAATAATCTCTCTGGCCACATTCCACCTCAAATCGGTCTCATGAGCAATCTCGCCTATCTCGACCTTTCTACGAATGGGTTCTTGGGGAAAATACCATCGGAGATCGGTAATTTGAGTAAATTAGCTAAGTTGTATGTCTATGACAATAGCCTCTCTGGTTCTATTCCTCAAGAAATGGGAAATATGAAAAATTTGAAAGTGCTCCAGTTGCTCTGGAACACTTTGACAGGACCGATTCCTTCCACTTTGGGGAACTTGACCAAATTAACAGATCTGAGCCTATTTCATAATAAGCTTACCGGTTCCATCCTGCTGCCATTAGGCAATTTGACAAAGCTTACGGTGCTGCGATTGCATCACAACCAGTTCACTGGTTCCTTACCAGAGAACTTGTGCCAAGGTGGATTGCTCCAAAACCTCACGTTGAGTGGCAACAACTTAACTGGTTCTATCCCTAGAAGCTTGAGAAACTGCACAAGCTTGGCCATGGTAACCCTCAACCAAAACCAGTTCACTGGAAACATATCTGAGACCTTTGGTGTCTACCCCAACTTGTACTATCTCAATATGAGTTCCAACAAGTTCTATGGAGAAATCTCAACAAACTGGGGAAGTTGCACGCGTTTACAGTATCTGGGGATTGCTGGAAATAAAATCACTGGTTACTTGCCTCCCGAGATTGGAAATATGAGTCAACTACAAGAACTCGATCTTTCTTCCAATGGATTAGTTGGCAAGATTCCAAAAGAACTTGGGAAATTGACTTTCCTACACGTTCTACTTCTCAACAACAATCAACTATCGGGATGGTGGCCAATAGAAGGTTTCTCAAACACATCATTGGAGCAAATTAATTTGTCCAACAACAAATTTGATGGTCCACTTCCACTTCCATCACCCTTCACAAATTTCTATTCGATTGCGGATAATAAAATAGCAGGGAAGATCCCTTTATCAATATGCAATGCTACCTCTCTCTCAGTCCTCATCATGTCTAATAATAGCATAGTCGGTAGCCTACCCGAGTGCTTGTCACACTTCAATTTATCAATTTTGAACTTGGAAATGAATAGTCTTTCAGGCACAATCCCCCAAACATTTTTACTGAGAAGTAAATTTTTGAGAAGTCTTGACTTGAGTCAAAATCAGTTCGAAGGGACATTGCCCCAAACCCTTGCCAATTGCAAAAACCTGGAAGTTCTGGATTTCAGCAACAATAAGATAGAGGATAAGTTCCCAACATGGCTGGGAACACTACCTAAGCTAAAAGTTCTCATTTTGAGGTCCAACAATTTTAAGGGTTCTTTAGATTTTCCAAAGGTAGCTCATCTCTTTCCTATGTTGCACATTTTTGACCTCTCAAACAATGGCTTCACTGGTCCTTTACCAACCAATTTGATAGCGAAACTTCAAGGGATGATGAATGGACAAAATAGGCAAGGACCGAAAAGCGAATTGTACATGAGGCAAGAAGTTGTAGCGGGGTTCTATGTAGATTCCGTGAATGTGACCATAAAAGGACACAATGTTCGGCTAGTGAAGATCTTGAAAATCTGCACATTCATTGACTTATCACTCAACTCTTTTCATGGGAATATCCCAAGTATTATTGGAAATCTTCAATATCTCAAAGGGCTCAACCTTTCCCACAACCACCTCACGGGTTCTATTCCATCAACCCTTGGAAATTTGACTCACCTTGAATGTTTAGATTTATCTTCAAACAAGCTTAGTGGGAGGGTTCCTAGAGAACTCGGAGATTTGTCATTCCTGGGGTGTTTGAACCTCTCAAAGAACCAACTCGTAGGCCGCATACCTCAAGACAAACAACTGAGCACCTTCATGAGCAACTCATTTTGGGGAAACATAGGCTTATGTGGAACTCCATTACAAAACAAGTGTCCTAATGATGCTCCACCACCACAGTTATTCTTTCAAGAGGATAGTACAAGAGAGCATGGTAATGGGTTTGATAGAAAAGCAGTCTGGATAGGGTATGCATCCGGAATCGTAATTGGAATTTCCATAGCGCACATTTTATTGGGAACTGGAAGACCTAAATGGCTTGTGGAAAAAGTGAGAAGTACAGAGAGAAGAGCCAAATTGATGAAGAAGCCAAAGCAAAAGGCCATCAAATTTCATGGAGACCAATGAAATTGTTAAGAAGGGATCCCTTTGAGGTACGTGCAAAGTAGTTTAAGGAATACACTTTTTGTTGGATTGAAATGTAATTTTACATATGGATGCTTTTTATATTATGCTGTCATCTTCTTCTTTAAGTGTGATTTCTAAATCGGGTCAATTGATTGGATGAACATGAAAGGGATCTTTGGAAAAATCGCTTGCATCATTTACACCCTTTATGTCCTTTTCTTGTTTAGTGTACGACATTCTTGTCTCTCCATGGAAAAGAAAGAATGACGAAGAGTTGTTGAAGCCCTTCTAACCCAGGGTTGCATGATTGAATTTGCCATTGAAATATGTCCTTAAGGATTTCTAATTTTGTCATTGTCCCACTACACACTTCTATTGAAGTTGCAAGCTTGTATTAGATTGTTGACTTGTTCTTGCACCTATCATACTTGTCTGCAATAGTGAATGGGTACTTATTGAAATAAAATACGCAGAAATGATAGGATAATTTACATTAACGCATGTTGACACCTAAATTTTTGCATAATTTTTGGATTAATTTTTACAAAAATAAAAAATCACATGGCATATAGTTTAGAAAGATTTTATTGTAATTTTGTTTTATTTTATTTTAGGCCACCGGTGAAGGAAAGATTTTTTACATATTCCGCTGAGATTTTTCACATATATAGGCGATATACATCAAAGGATGTATTTTCAAGCAAAAAGGAAAATTTTGGATGGAATATTTGAAAAATACTAAATGGAATATTGCATAGGGTACAACGATATATTCAGTAGTATTTTGCATGAGCAAAATTGGAAAGTAAAATATACCACGAAGGTCCAATTTTTTGCCTTATAAAAGGGACCGCGTATGGACAAGGGGAAGGGGGGGCTCTCTCAGTTTTCGGAAAAGAAGAAAAGTAAAAAAGAAAAAGAAAAGCAAGAGAGGACTGGTGAGTGACGTGTGAGAGAGAGAGAGAGAGAGAGAGAAAAAGAAAAGGGAAGGGGGCCACCGCATCGTCTTCTTCCAGCCTGCCCCGTCCGGCCGCCGTGCCGGCACCGCCTCGCCGCACACCACCGCACCCCGCCACCTCGCTGTTCCGTTTGCCGCCCCACCGCTGCGCCGCCGGTCTCGCCGCTCCGTCCGCTCCTCGACGCCTGCGCTTGAGCTCTGCTCGCGACCCAGCACCCGGCGTTCCCTACTCCGGTCGCGACCGGCGCTAGCTGATCCCCGCTCGCCGTCTCCGAACCGCTGTCCTTCCCGACGCCGCCGCCTCATCAATCTCGCCCCCGACTCGCTGGCGACCCATCGGCCCGCGAGCCTCATGCTGTCTCTTCCCTGTGCCGACTGTTGCTGCGCCTCCCCGAAGCTTGACCCGAACCAGATCGCGGCCCTTCTGCTCCGACGACGCTGCTGCTGTCCGTCTTGTCTCCGCTTGCAGATCTCCGCCGGTGCTACTCCGACCAGCAACTTGTCGATGATCTGACGCCTCTGTCCGAACCCGAGCCCGAGCCGAGCCGCACCGCTCTCTGCCCGAGCCCAAGCGAGGCCGCCTGCCGCTGCTCCTCGTGACGACACCGCTCGCCGCCGATCCGCTCGCTGTTGATCCTCCTCGCCGGAGTTCCGACGACCGGCGACCGACGGTGAAATCCTCCTCACCGGAGCGACCCCTACCTGCTGCTCCTCTTGGAAAAAACAAAACAAAAGAACAAAAAGAAAAATCAATTTAGATAGTTTTTCTTTTCTTTTATCTTTTTTTTTTTTTTTTTTGTTATTTTACTTTATTTGGTTTTTTATTGTAATTATTCCTTAGTGTAAAATTGAGATTACCCAATATGAAATAGCCTGGGAAATTCGTGATTATCAGTTCGATTTTCGCGCCCAAAATCTGACTCATAATTACTTATAAAATTGTTAATCCGATCTCTTGTTTGAGATTCGATTCGCTATTTATGTAAAATTGGTCAATTTGATCTCCCGTCCGAGATACGGTTCGTCAATTTGGATATCTTGCTCTAATTTGCTGTCGTGTCATTTAAGTTAATTTTATTTTCTTAAAAAATCCAAAAATCTAGGGTTTGCATGTTTAGAATAGAAATTTTATTTCGAAAAATAAAAATTAAAAATCAAAAATTATAAAAAAAAATCAAAAATCAAATCAATTAATTTAGGTTGCTAGTTTTTTTTTTTTTTAAAAACTTGGATTGCATGTTTAATTATTTGGCAATTATTAATTTCGAAATTAAAAAAAAAAGGAAAAAAAAAAAAAGAAAAACACAAAAAAATCATCATGTGTATGTCATGTAGAATTAGGGCATCTTTTTGTACGTTATTGCATATTAGGTAAAATTGTACTTAGTTTAATGTTCTTAATTTATTATAAGTTTAGATATTAGATAGATTGCATTTTAGGATTATTTGGGTTAAGATAATATTTTAGTTTAAATTAGGATTTGGTTCAACATAATTCCTAATACAAATTGAATAGAATCTTAATCTAATTAGATAATTTTCACATTTTATCTAATTCCGAATTTCATGAAAAAATACAAAAAAATGTCTTAGAATAAATTAGTTCCATTCTCTAGGATAGATTGCAATTTTAGAAAAATAAAAAATGTTGTGTAAATGTCATATATGATTAAATTCATGAAATGCATGTCATTTAGAGATTGTTATTAGATCCGTTTAATTAGAACTTGCATGTCAGAATTAGGTCATTTATTTATATTGCATTGCATGTTGCATGATTTTCATTAAATAAGTGAAAAAAAAAAACAAACAATTACGTGTTAATTAGAAACCATATATAGGATTGATGTAAATTCTGATTTAACATTGCAGATGCTTTCGTTGATTTGAGATAAGTTCTGTAATTTATTCATTGCTTTCCTTGGATGTTGCACACTTGCATAATCACCTCACATATTAAGAAAATAGATTTAAAATCAATTTAAGCTGCCTGCAAAAGTATTTTTGAAAATAAAAGAATGGCATCAAAAGGGCATTAGAAAATATAGTGTAACCAAGTCTTCGTACTTAGAGTCTCTAGTTCATAGGAGTAAAGTAAAACTTTCGTTACTTTACTTGGGTTTCTAATCGACTTACAAAAAAAAATTAGTAGCAACTCCTAAATAAAATCTATCTACATGTTAAGAATATAAACATAAGTCGCGAATTAGTAAGGGCTTGGGAGAGTCCGAGTTAGGTCTAGACTTAATAATCCATTAGTCAAATCCTAGGTGATTCACATCCGAAAAATTTGGTCGCAAAAAATGCAAAATCACTAGAGAAATAAACAAGAAATGATAAGATACTAGAGATTTGCGTGGTTCAATTCTAATATCGGTTATCTATATCCACCGGAAGAGTCGGTAATAAATAATTAATTATAATCGAAAAATTAGAGTTTACAATCGCTCACACGCTTGAATATTTTTTACACTTAGATATATGTTTAAATGCAAAGTATTCACAAATAAATAACTCAATTTAGATGTAAAACTCACTGTATAAAAATCACTTCACATTCAAACCCAAGCAAAAGCTTTACTCGAACGACCGATGAAATCAAGAATGCCTCTCCACATCTATCTTTCTTTTCTCATGTGCTCGTGGCTTCTTTTGGTTGTGTTCTTGTGCGACTCCTAAGCTTTTGCAGCTCCGCCAAAAGAAAAAACCCACGCTTTCCTTTTATGTGCGTGTCCAGAGTCAACAATTTGACCTGGGCCCACCATGTGTTCTTTAATAGAGATTCGGCTTTTGCACGTACAAAAAAAAAAAATAAACTCTTGCTTTTATTTTATTTTATTTCCTTTTTTTTCAGCTACAAGGACTCCAATGAATTACTCCTTTTGTTGACCAATCAATCAAAATGATTATTTTTTGAAGAAGACATCCAAGACCTCTATTTCTTTTCTTGTGTGCACTTTGCAATATTATTTTTAACAGAAAAATATCCTTCACAATTAAATATTAAAAGAACTTGTCCAAGCGGATCGCATTTTGCAAACGCTTAAACTCAAGATATAATTTAACAATGCCAAAGGTTTAAGCCTCAAAGCATCTTCGAAATTTATATTCAAAGTAATCTAATTGCAAAATTCTTGGGTCTATTAGGCCAAAAGACTGATTTTTTTTTTTCCATGTTTGTGGATAATTCAATTTTGCTAGTAATTTTCAGATACTATTGCAAAAAAATATAACCGGTAGCTTGCTCATAAGTTAACTTGTCAATAATTACCAACATCATGATGAATTTATCAAGTCCATTGTCAATTACTAGCTTCTTTTAAATTCTACCATTAGTATCACCAAAAACCTTAAAATTAGTATATCCGTGCCACATTTAACCAAACCAAACAAAAAATTCCAAATTATTATGCTCATGTCACATTTACCACCCAAACTAGTATAGTCTCATATCATATTTTACCAAAACTAATTTTCAAGTCATAAAAAGCAAGCTATTTCCCCTCCAATTTTGTCTTTGGCACTCCCAAAAATAGTATATTTACCTTTTTGCCTCTCATCTCACATGTTTTGGTCATATTTTGCTCTCTCTTTTGTTTATTTATTTCTTTTCTTTTCTTGCGGGTACCCCGTTCATCTTCCTTTTTTTTTTTTTTTTTTTTTTTTTGTAGAATTAGACAATGAGGAGAAGGAAACTCAAGCTCCTCAACCTCTCCTTAAAAAAAGAGAAAAGAAAAGGCTCTCCTCTAACGTCTTGATGTCCCTCAAACTTTTCTCCCTCACATTGCTAGCTACACGGAAACCGACTATGCAAATTGCCCGAATCACTCAATTAGCTTAGGCGTCAATTGCTAGAATGCCCAGTTGATCGTGCATGTGGCGGGTGGACGTCACTCAATGAGCTTAGGCGTCAACTGCCCGAATGGCTTAAACCTTGTTTATATCTCCATGCGTATCCTTTTATATATTGTCTTCTATCAAAATGTTACCGTACCCTTTGGCCGATATACTAGTTATCACAATTTAATGTGGACATTTAAATGTTAATGAAATTAATTGAATGTGGGAATAATTAACTAAATGTAGGATCACATTTTCAATATTATATCATCATCAGCTTGCAAAATAGTTTTTTTCTTTCAATCAAGCTGGACAATGACTTTAGTACGGTCTTGTTCGCGATTCTCTTTCTTTGTAACGCCGTATTACGTTTCTCCTCGTACAGCCACGATCGGTTTCGGCCCAAATAATTGGGCGGGATCGAACCACAACCAAACCCGCACGATCCGGCCCATCCCGGCCCACTAACCCGTTCTCGCATTCTCTCTCTTCCCCCTTGGAAGCTGGACCAGCTGGAGCCCGACCGGAGCATCTCTGTCTCTCTCGCCGGAGAAGAAGGAGAAGGAGAAGGAAAAGAAGCAGCAGCAGCAGCTTGCAGATGTCGCATTTTTGGAAGATCAGGCCCTCCGGACATTCGACACTTACTCGCTCCTCATCCTCAGCATCTCCTTCCGTAGCTCTCTCCTTCCCCCCTGCTCCGACTCCCTTCGCCTCCGTCGCTCTCTGTGTCAATGCCTCACGCGGTTGTTTCGCGGGGACCACCGCCGACGACCTCTTCCCTCTCTTCGACAAGTACGGCGAGGCCGCCGTCGACTTGTTCGTTCCCAGGGACCGGAGCTACGTGTATTTCCTCTGCTCCGTTGAATTTCTTTGTTGCCGTGTTCTGATGTGGCCGCGCAGGACTGGGGAGTCGAGAGGGTTCGCGTTCGTGAGGTGCAAGTACGCGGACGAGGCGCAGAAGGCGGTGGACAAGCTCGATGGTGTCGCTCTTGGCTCTGATTTTTAGTTCCTTCGGTCACGGGGGCTTCTGTTCGCGTTGTGCGGGGAACGCTTGGATTGGCGTTTGATTTCTTGTTCGGTTTTCTTGTTGAAAGGGAGAGTCGTGGATGGGAGAGAGATTTGGGTTCAGTTCGCCAAGTACTGTCCCAATGCCGAGAGAATGTAAGCTGTTTGATTGTTATCTCACCTTTTAGTTTTCGAATTGTGCAAATAGATTGCGCTTCTTTCGGGTCGAAATACAGTGCAATGCTAATCTGGTACGAGCCCACTGGAGGGAAATTGGTTTTCTTGGAATATACCTTCAAATGGTGCAAGTTGCTATGACCTTGTTCGCATGATTCTGTCAGTGGAGGATTCGTTTTGCAAAATAATCGGCAGAACATGGCTCTAAAGAAAAGGAAAAAGTAGATTTCTTGAATAACTTAGCCGTCATTTTCTTATTATTGATTCTTCTGATGAGCTCGGCCTCTATTTCGCAACAGCGATAAGGGGAGGATTGCTGAACCGGTTTCAAAGATAAGAAGGCGGTCGAGAAGTCGTAGTCCTCATCCAAGGTATATTTTAAGTTTGTTAAGTTAGTAAAGTTATGCAAACTGTGTCTGTGCAAATTGGTTTAAGTTTGCTAAATTAGTGAAGTCATGCAATTGTGTCTATGTATACTAAAATGAGAAGAATTCTACACTTGATTATAAATTCAGGTTTAATGTGTTGACAACTATCTGTAGCTCCCTATCGCTATAGTTGTTGATTTGGGTTTGAGGTGAAATTCCAAAGTAATTTTTGTGGATTGGTTAAGATATTTGGTCCTCTAATACGTACATAAGCCTGTTTATTAGCTGCGCAATTCATTTATCTCTACATTTCAAGAGTTAATAATGGTTGCTGTTACTTTGATTGGGATTTATAGAGGTAGCTGAAACTTCGATGGGGATCCTGATTGAATGAGAAAATCGGCAGGGTCAATTTACCATTGAAATCATAATGCTGTTAACAATGACGTGATTACGCATCTTATGGCTTATGGAAAATATCTATACATTTTCAAAGATACAAATCATAATATATATTAATATTTAAATGACATTAGAGGCAATTACTTTTAAAGAATTGGGTTGTTGTATATTACATTTGTTCACAGTAAACCAATGTCAAGAAATAGAGTTACATCCCAAAAGCTGAAATTCTGCAGCTGAATCTGAATGCTAAAACCACAGTCACTCATGCACATAGTAAATTTGACTCATTGGTCTTCAGTTAGTGGATAGGAATTTCCTGCCTTTTCTTTAGCTCTAAGCAACTAAGTTTGGAAGTGCAATTTCCAGAAAAAATGATGGAATTGCAGTTACATTATGGTTGCTCAAGCTAGCTAAGCAACCGGTCCTTATTTTTATAACTTTGGAGAAAGAGTGACTGGATAATTTGGGCCATAACTAAGGGACACAACACATCAGTCTAATCAGTAGTGACAGAATTGGTCAGGAGAATCAAATGACTAATAAAACAATTTGATGATTGAAGGGCCAAATTTAGGGTTTTGAGTTGAAGTCCAATGTTTCCTCAATTTAAATGAGATTTAGGTTCCGAGTCTCGTAATTACAAAATCCGGTGTTATAGTAAAACACCATAGTTAATTTCATGTAAAATTGAATGGGTTCCATTTTCCAGTGAAAAGATGGTGTTAGCTGGAAGATTAGGATTGATTGAACACGTGCCAAAAGATTCAGAACTCAATCGATCTGGATAATGGCTTAAATTGCACTTTCCCGAAATCTACTTTTATAAATTTGTGCTGGATGAAGAGCTTATGAACTTGGACTTACTCCATCAGCACTTGATGATAAATCCTAGTAGGATGTGTCGCCTTTAACTAAGATGTTCACACATGAAATTGTGAACTCCTGTGACATCCTTTTACCAAGTAAGTAAGGGCACGTATAACAAAATTTCTAGAACAGAAATCAATTTTTGGCTAGAAATTGATTTCTTAATTTCTATTCCATGGATACGTGTTTGATAACAATTCAAAATTTCTATTTTTGAAATAAAAATTCATTTGATAATAAAATAAAATTTTTATTTTTAGGAGCGGCAACAACCGGTGTCCGGTGGCTGGAGTCCGACGTTCGGCGATCGGCGTTCAGCGTTTGGTGACCGGCGGCGGGCGGGCGAAGTCCAAAGTCCGACGTTCGGCGTCCGGCGACCGGCAATCGGCATCCAACGTCCGGAGTTCGACGTCTAATATCTGACATCTGTAGTCCGATGACAAGAGGCTGGCGGTAGGTGGCCAGTGGCTGGAGTTCGGTGGCGGGTGGTGGGCGACCAACGTTCAACGGCCGGTGGCGAGCGGCGAATAGTCGTCGGCAAACATCCGGTGGTTGGTGATGAGCCTCTGGCATTCAATGATTGACGATGAGCAGCCAACGACCGATGGGCATTTGGCATCCGGCGACTAGCGGTTGGCGACGAGCGACCAGAGTGCAATGACCGGCGGCCGACATTCGGTGGTCAGTGGTCGACGGTTGGTGGTCGGGGCTAGTGGCAGGCAGCCGGCAACCAACAACGGGCGTTCGGCATCCCTTGGGCGGCAAGTGGGCGATGGGCGGTAATAAGAGTGAATAATGAGAAAATTTTGATTTCTCATTTCTGTTTTAGAAATATAAAAGTTAAAAATTTTAACTTCTGATTTCTACTCAAAATTGATTTTTGGAATAGAAATCTGTTCTAGAAATAGAAAAATGAAATTGCGTTGCCAAACAAATTTCAGTTCTAAACTTGTTCCGGGAAAAAAAAAGACAAATAAAAAACAAAAATTTTATCATGCGGGCCCCTAAATTGTCAATGTGGTGTTGCTAATTTCTTTCAGCTCAGTCCCATTATGCCATTGAGTCATTGGTTTCTAGATTCCACTTTTTTTGCCATTTAAGCTTTGAAACAACAGTTCAGATATTAGGTGACATTCAAGCTTGTTGCACCTTGTTCTTTTGTGCGTATTGAGAAAAAAAAAAAATCCATTGATGTGACAGCAAATAGCAGTTAACTGATAGTAAAATAGATTTTAAGGTACAGAGATGAATATAGAGACCGTAATTACAGGAGAAGTCACAGTAGAAGCAGGGGATGATATGATCGCGACAGTTACAGAGACAGGGAAAGGAGTTACCGTCACCAAAGTAGGACCTATAGCGCAAGTCCTGATTGTCGCAGAGACCGAAGGGCATCCAAGTATGATGATGAGGACCGAAGTCGGAGTGGATCATGCACAAGGTGAGGGCCCTCCTTTTTTCCCTTTAATGCTTCTTTTGGTCACCTCTTGTTGAGAATTTTATCTGATTGGAGTTCCCCAATCTTCGGTTCATCCCCGAGTCCTTGGAAAACCGAATATGAGAGACCTTCTGCACTAGAAAGTCCTGATGTACGAAATGGTGAAAGAGATTCTCAGCTCCACAAAGATGCGCCCAGTGGACGCCCTGCCAATTCGCCTAGTGCCTCTCCACGTAGTCCATAGATCGAATGGTAAAGTCACGTGAGTGGATTTGTTGCTTATGTCTCACTCTATTGCAACTATTTGATCCTTACGTCTCTGCTTTTTTATGTTGCCTTTTTAGGAAAGATGAGTGCCCAAGGTCGTGGGAGTCATTTTTGCTCGACAAACAGTTTACTTTCTCCTGGGGTGCTGTTGATGGGGTGGACAGATACTTCATTGCATGTGGTGATTTAGACATTAATCCTAGGTTTAGTCGGACGTGAAGTTTTCTTTCTTCGAAGGCAGCTAGTCTGTCTATTCTGACTTTGGTGGTTATTATGATACTCTGATCTTATTCTGGTGCTATAACGTGCATTCATGAAGTGCCTTTTCTTGTGATGCATTTGTTCATAGGTCTCTGGCTACACTTTAGTTTAATCATACGAACTGCGCATGGACGATGAGAAACTTAATTGTGCTGGTGTGATCCTGCACTTTTGTTCGCCATTTTTTGGTCATAATCCACTAGCCATCTCCCAAGGTGGTCTGCTATGAGTGCCATATGATTTTTTATTCTTCACGAAATCATGCTTCTGAATTTAGAATGGTTTTTATATTCTCACAGCGGTGGGTGTTCCAATTTGGCATCTCTTCTTTCGGCGACTTTTTTGGGTCTTGACAAATTTGCTTGAAAATGGGTTCCATTTCTTGGCTTTACATTCAGCTGATCACACCAGCATTTATATTAATTCACTGGAAACGTATCTGGGATCTTTCGTGTCTAGCGCACTTGGACTTTATGGACATGAGTCTCGACAAGTTCTATGGAGATATCTCACTAAACTGGGGAAGTTGCATGCGTTTTAGTGATCTAAGAGTTGCTGGAAATAACATCGCTGGCATCAGGGATGAACTTCTGACCATCTTAAAGCTAGCGGTCACTTGTGTGTCTGCTATGTTGGATTATAATGTCTCAGTGCCGCTGTTTTTCTGTTCTGTTTTACTTTGTTTTCCTTTGTTTTTTTATTAAAAAACAACCAAGTGCATTTAGTGTTTATTTGTTATTTTCTAGGAAGTAAATTAGCACGTTTAGGTGCAGTTATATGCTGCACGTGTGTGTGGTTTGTAAGCAGTTATTGTTCTTGTTTAAGTTGTCTTGTACTTGACAGTTTCCTTAGAAAACTGACGTATGCAAGTTTGTGCTCTGTTTTCTCTGTGCTTCTCTTCCTCTATAGCTTCTGGTTTTCTGTTTTCTTGTTTACTGTTTTTGATCGGTAACAACGGTGGTATCGAGCTTGAATGATCTTGAGGGACTGTGAAGTGAAGCAAGTATCGAAGTGTAAAGAAGTTAAAGGGTGATGGAGACAGGGTCGAGTGGTTTCTCTGCGATGGCTTCTCCGGTATTTACTTGGAGAGAATTATCAAGCATGGGCTGTTAAGATGACAGCATTTTTGGAGGTCATGATCTGTGGGAAGCTGTGGAGGATGATTATGAGGTTGCTCCACTTCCGACAATCCGACCTTGAATCGATAAAGTACCATAAAGAGAGAATCACAAGGAAGGCCAAGGCAAAGTCATGCCTGTACGCTGCTGTTTCACCCACTATCTTCACAAGGATCATGATATGTGATTCTGCAAAGGCAATATGGGATTTCTTGAAGGATGAATATGAGGGAGATGAGAAGATAAGAGGCATGAAGGTGCTGAATCTCTTGAGGGAGTTTGAGAGACAGCAGATGAAAGATTCGAGTCGGTGAAGGAGTACTCGATAGGTTGGTTGGGATAGCTGAAAAAATCAAAGTTTTAGGGACTGACTTGAAGGATGAAAGGCTTGTTCAGAAGATCCTGGTGTCTCTTCCAGAGAAGTTCGAAGCCACCATAACATCTCTAGAAAATACAAGAGACTTAGCTGATATAAAGCTTGCAGAATTGTTAAATGCTCTGCAGGCACAAGAGCACAAAAGACTGATGAGAAGAGAAGAGTTTGTAGAGGGTGTGCTGCAAGCTAGAGTGAAGTCAAATGATGGAGGCAAAGGGAAGAAATGGATTCAGTCCAGAGAAAATGCCGGTGACTCCAAGTTTGTAGCAAAAGAAGGAAACTCTGGTGGGTCTAGCAAATGGAAGATGAACAAAAAGCCTTGTCAATATTGTGGTGGAACTAATCATCAGTTTTTTAGATGTTGGAGAAAGCTTGATGCTAGATGCAGAAGATGTCACAAGTTGGGTCACATGGAAGCCATCTGCAAAGAAAAAAATTACCAGCAAGCAGGAAAAGCACAGGTAGCAGTGAATGAAACTGAGGAAGAGCACTTGTTTGTAGCTTCTTTTTCTGAATCTTTTGTTGGGAATGATGCATGGCTGGTGGATAGTGGCTGTACCAATCATATGACTAGCAATTCGAAGCTGTTTAGGATTCTAGACAGTCGATCGGGTCCAGTCGAATTGGCAATGGACGGTATATCGAAGTGCAAGGGAAGGGTACAGTGGCTATTGAAGGAAATCAGGAGGTGAAGCTGATCAGAGATGTTCTCTTTGTGCCAAATATTGACCATAATCTGTTAAGTGTTGGTCAATTAGTTGAGAAGGGCTATAAAGTGAAGTTCGAAGGGAAGGAATGTCTTATTAATAATGCAGATAGCAAAGAAGTGCTAAGAATTCCAATGGAGGACAAGAGTTTTATGTTCAAGCCACAAGAGATGCAACAAATGGATTTAAAGTGCAAAGAAGAAAATGCAGAAATATGGCATAAAAGACTTGGGCATGTTCACAGGAAGAGCATGTCGTTTATGCAGAGAAATAGCTTAACAGATGACTTGCCAAGTTTGGAGGAGGCATTTCCACGGTGCGAGAACTTGTCTTCTTGGCAAGCAAGTCAGATTTCCTTTCAAAGGAGGAGGCTGGAGAGCATGTGAGAAGCTGCAATTAGTCCACACAGATTTATGTGGACCTATGTCTGAGTCTTCTCTCAATGGTAGTAGGTATTTCATTACCTTCACTGATGATATGACTAGGATGAGTTGGATTTATTTTCTGCGAACCAAGTCTGAAGTTGCTGATGTGTTTGTGAAGTTTAAAGCCTTAGTTGAGAATCAGAGTGGGAAGAAAATTAAAATGCTCAGGTTTGATAATGGTTCTGAGTATACTGCTCACAAGTTTAAGTTGAATTGTGAGCAAGCAGGAATTGTGCAGCAGTTCACTGCTCCCTATTCACCTCAACAGAATGGGGTCAGTGAGAGGAAAAACATAAGTATTATGGAGATGGCCAAATGTATGATGCGGGAGAAGATGTTGCCTAAGAAGTTACGGGCTGAAGCGGCTAATACTTTGCAGGTGTTCTGTTGAAGAGATTGCCCACAAAGGCCTTAGAGAGGTTAACACCTTTTGAAGTCTGGTATGGTGTTAAACCTTATGTGAAAAATTTGAAGGTTTTTGGGTGTTTGTGTTATACTCATGTTTCTGAGGTCAAGAGGGACAAGCTGGATAAGAAAGCAGAGCTTGGAATCTTCATTGGATACAGTCTCCAATCAAAGGCTTACAGAATTTTTCACCCTATGACAGGGAAGGTGACCGTAAGCAGAGATGTTGTTTTTCTAGAGGAAGATGAGTGGAATTGGATGGAAGGAAAGAGTGCAGAACAACAATAGTTCGAAAAACAACCTGCAACAGATGTAGAGGTTGATGAAATTATAGATGGATTGGAAGACAGTGTGGATGATTTACCAGTGAGAGGCACAAGGTCACTTGCTGAAATCTATGAAAGAAGCAATGTGGCAATGCTCGAACCATCTAACTTTGTGGAAGCTAAGGAGGATCAGAGGTGGATTGCAGCAATGCGGGAGGAGATTTCTATGATCCGAAAAAACCACACATGGGAGCTTGTTGACGGACCATCGATAAGAATGTGATTGGGGTTAAGTGGGTGTTTAGAACAAAACTTAATCCTGATGGTTCTGTTAATAAACACAAAGCTAGACTAGTGGTGAAAGGCTATGCACAAATATGGGGAGTAGACTATTATGAAACATTTGCTCCTGTTGCACGACTTGATACAATAAGGCTACTGTTAGCTATTGCAGCAGAGAAAGGGTGGCCTATATTTCAGTTAGATGTCAAGTCTGCATTTCTGAATGGAGAGCTTGAGGAGGAGATTTTTATTGAACAACCTGAAGGCTTCAGTATCAAAGGGCAAGAAGAGAGTGTATACGGTTGAAGAAAGCTCTATATGGATCAAGCGAGGCTCCAAGAGCTTGGTATGGGAAGATAGATCGATATTTGCAGGATTTTGGCTTTGTAAAAAGCCTAAGTGAGTTCACTCTTTATGTCAAGAAGGTGAATCACAGTGTTGTAATTCTGTCACTTTATGTAGATGATCTATTAGTGACGGGGAATGATATGGAATTGATAGAGAAGGTGAAGCAAGATCTATTTGCAGTTTTGAGATGTCGACTTGGGAAAGATGGCTTATTTTTTGGGTCCGGAAGTCAAACGGGCTTCATATGAGATCTTCATTTGTCGAAAAAAAATACATGAAGGAAATTCTAAAGAAGTTTCAGATGCAAGATTGTCAAAGTGTAAGTACTCTTATGGCTGCTAAAGAGAAGCTGCGAAGAATGATGGAACAGATGCGTAGATGCTTCTATGTATAGAAGTCGATTGGGTGTCTCATGTATCTTACAGCAACCGGACCCGGATATTCTATTTGCTTTGTGAGTGTTTTATCTAGGTTTATGAGTAGTCCTAGTCGGTTACATTTGATTGCAGCAAAAGGGTATTGAGATATCTCAAAGGAACATTGTTCTTTGGTGTGAAGTTTAAGAAATGTCGGAAGTTTAATTTGCAAGGATTTTCGATAGTGACTGGGCTGGTTCAAGGTTCGGATGACATGAAGAGTACGTCTGGATATTGTTTCGTTTTGGTTCTCGCTTGTTTCTCCCGGTGTTCTAAAAAGCAAGAGATTGTAGGTCGGTCTATGCAAAAAAGCTGAGTTTATAGCAGCTCTTTGCAGCTACAAATCAAGCTTTGTGGCTGAAGAAGATAATGAAGGATTTGTGGTTGAATTTCAGTAATTGCATTGAAGTTAATGTGGATAATCAAGCTGCTTTAGCAATATCTCAGAATCCAGTTTTCCATGGCAAAACCAAGCATTTTAAAGTCAAATTTTTCTTTCTGCGTGAGGTGCAACAAAGTGGCGAAGTTAAGTTGGTCTATTGCAGATCTGAAGATCAGCTTGCAGATATGTTCACAAAACCACTTCAAGCTGGAAGATTTGAAGTATTAAGAAAGAAAATTGGAGTATGCAGCAGCAACTGATCCAAGGAGGAGTTTGTTGGATTATAATGTCTCAGTGCCGCTGTTTTTCTGTTCTGTTTTACTCTGTTTTCCTCTGTTTTTTTTATTAAAAAACAGCCAAGTGCATTTAGTGTTTATTTGCTATTTTCTAGGAAGTAAATTAGCACGTTTAGGTGCATTTATATGCTGCACGTGTGTGTGGTTTGTAAGCAGTTATTGTTCTTGTTTAAGTTGTCCTGTACTTGACAGTTTCCTTAGAAAACTGACGTACGCAAGTTTGTGCTCTGTTTTCTCTGTGCTTCTCTTCCTCTATAGCTTCTGGTTTTCTATTTTCTTGTTTACTGTTTTTGATCAGTAACAACATGCTAATCTTCAACTAGTCATCAATGGAAATGATTTCGTTCAATCAATTTCCATAATGTTCAATTTTCACGGACAGCCACTGATCCTAGAAGTGATGCAAAAGCTTCAAGCCGTTCACTGGATCAATTTGAAGAAGATGTTGTCTGATAAATGATGTTGCTTCGACCACACGCAATTTCTTTAATGAAAATTAGAATCCTTGCAACTATTTGATTAAGTCCCGAGCTTTTATTTCAATCCATTGTTTAGCTCTCCGATGTGTTTTCTCTTTGAATTTAGGAGATTTTTGAGCGGCAATTTGAGTGCTTAACCCACATCAGGATGACTAGGAGGACTTCATTTCGTTCGCGCCCCCGTTAATATAGAACTGCCTTTTCTGGAATAAGTAAAACCTGAACTTTCTGGCATCTAGATTCATTTGTATAGAGAAGACAGCTGAACTCAAGTGATATTTCAAACTGTTTCTGTATCCAATCTTAATCAGACTAGTGTCATTGTAGTGATATCTAAGTATCAATGTCAAGTTAGAGTTAGAAAATATAACTATTATGTCAATGTAAAGTGGATGTGTATAGTGTTTATCATCTTAAAAGCGAAGGGCTCGTGAAGTTCAAATGGAATATTTGTAAGAAGTCTAAAATCTTGTCCATTGTCAGTCCTCTTATATCGTTTATGTAGATGCAAAATCCTCTTACATGCTGAAGGGTTTCAAAAAATGCATCTTTTTAGAGTGCATTCATCAAAAACTAAATGTTTCTAATCGTGGCCAACCAACATAACTTTGCGTTTCGTGTGACTTACTACCCGCCGTGTAACATAACCCAGAGCGCATTCAGTCAATTCCTAATCCCAAGTGCTACTGCATGTTGCTACGGCATGAGTCTTTACGAGAAGTTCAGTAGCTTTTGATTGCTCCGAAGAGAATATGGCTGTAGAGGAAATCCAAACTTCGTTTTCATTAGAGCTTCGAACTTAGAAGTGCTTAAATTAGAAAGATCATGGGTCATTGTCTTGTCTTGAAAGGGGATACTGCAGTACAATGCTTTGTCTCAGAAAGGATGCAAGTTACGTTATGGTGCTACCTTTATATTTCAAGAGTGCAATGGTAGACGATATTCCGCCCTCCAAAATCTGGAGGCATTTAAATCATGATGGTTTGTTTTCGCTCGGCCTAGCTCCATTGTAGAATACAAGTAAAACTCATCTGTGGCTTAGCTCACAAAAAACCATCTTTTCTGTTTTTTGTACAGTGAACTAATGTTGCCTTGAACAAAACAAGTCAGAACAATTTTCCTCAAGTACTTTATCTGGAAAATAGGGAACATAGTCTTCGAGAGCTCAGAGTTTTGTGAATTTGACCTAGGAAACCATAGTAGACCAACGTTTGACCTTGTCCTCGATCAACCCCAAGTAAAATCCGACCCCGTAAAATTAAAGTTTCAGATAACTTTGTGAACAAGAAAAATGAAGTAACAACTATTCCAATTGAGAAGTAGCAAGACAATGAATTATGTTCTCCCAACCTTATCATGTGGTTGGGTTAATTCAGTCTCAATTCTTGAATGTGCTGCATGTCTTGGAATAAAAGCAACAGGCAATATGCAACGTCAAAGAAAGAACCATCTGGTGGCAATAGTCTCAACTTTTTCATTATGCCAGATAGCATCTGCAGACATGTGTTCCACAAGTTAATGCTTGATGATGCATTTCCATTGTCAAATAGGAGAACCACAGGAAATGAGTTCGAGGGAAAGTTTTACGAGTCTTTCGGTGCTTGAGAAAAATCAACATCCAAATCAAATGGCCATGGATTCACAACCTACAACGGTAAGTCACTAATTTCAACGCTAAAATTTTGTGCTGAATAGTCAAATTCTACATGCGTAAGTAACTTACATGCCACTTGAAGTTGGAAAATTTCTTACTTTGGTGATCACATACTACCATGAAAGTGGAGCTTTATTGGTAAGTTATTGGTAAAATACTACGTTCACCGCTTAACTTTTGTTTTGAATGGTGAATATATGGAAAAGTTGATAAATCTACTATTACATTGGATGTCCATAAGTTACTAACATTGTTGGTAAATTATCATCAACGTGCTTGACCAACAGGATTTAAACTATACTAACAACATTAGGAAAATCATTAATTTCATAATTGCTTGCTCAGCTGACTAGATTAGCCTATGAATACTAATGCATCCTATCCCAATCTTTTAAGCACGTCCTGGAGAAGATACATGTAAAAAGCTAGAAGGTGTTCACACACATGCATAAAAGGCATTGAATTGTTCGACCTCTACTGTCAAATGCTAGGAGGTCTTTGGTCTAGCTTGGCTCTAGAAACGAAGCATGGCGCCATTTACAACATCTAAAGTAGCTTCATAATGGTGTTAAGAAATTCTACAAGGAGGATGGGAGGAATTCCCAGGTCATGAAGAAACCTATGTTGTTGGTCAAAGTATTGGTGCTACAATCTCAAAGTCGAAAAGAAGAGATAATGCTACTTTCTTCACTAATTAATGTCTGTGATCCTATTGTGGAATATCAGTAATTTAGCAAGCAAAACAACGCTGTCATTGGAAAAATACTCAGTATAGTAAGGTTGAGTCAAGTCAACCATTTGCTTCCAAATATATGACTCTGTATATATAAAACATTGCCCTTTTGTAATAGTTGTCAATACTTGAAACAAAATAACTAGTAGCATTCGAACTCTGAAATGGAAGCTAAAATGTGTTACTTCGTTGAACAAAATACAATTGAAGGTTCATACAGGTACATTTTCTCCTACTCTAAAACAAAAGAGTATTTATAGATAGCAATTACGTAGTTAAAAAGGGTAACAAATTATTAAAATAAGAAATTATATTCAACTAGTAGCTACAAAGCAACATCCTTATTCCTCAAAAAGGACAAAGCAATGGCTAGAGATCCAAAAAATTGTTCAAAAAGAAAGTTAGCCATGTAAGAAAGGGAATAGTTTCTTATTAACTTAAGGGGAAAATTAAAAGAAAAACCATTTTAACATTTTGAATCTTTCTTTTACACTGCAATGTAAGTTGACAATAGAGTTGTGCCCCTTTTTTCACCCTCGGTGCATGGTCCCTTGCAGTGAGCACCTTTAAAACTTTATTACCAATCCATCAAGAAGAATATTATGTAAATGCAAATCTCAATTTCACGGTTTTTTGATACAATTAGAATATAAGCATATGGGACCAAAGAAATAGAAAGAATTTAAACCGGCATGCATGTGGATCAATCCCGTACATATCCCTAAAAAAGTCAAGGTCTTGGGCGATAGAATAGACATGTGCCTCCTCAAGAAGTCAAGGTCTCTTGGGGTTTCATGTGTGATGACTTTGGATCAGTACGTGTTACAATGGTTCATAAGAAGTCATGGTCTTTATAGACTTTTATTGGTGATGCTTGACTCTAAAATTTCTTACTTACCGTATGGGAAGGGTCATGGAGCAATTTTCCAGTCTTTTCCTTTTTTGACTAACAAGTCTTCTCAACTTTTAATGCTGCGTAAGAATGGCTTTTCAATGGGCCTGCCTTGGATCTTGATGGCTGGTTACATGATGACGTCATCAAGGTAGGGATCGTTTTCAAACAACAAGGGCCACTGCCACTAGCCTGGCGGGCTATCAGATTGCGTTTCTTATTTAAATGTGCGCTGGGTCGTGTATTTTTTTCGAGCCCAAGCCTAGGCTCTACCCTTTAAGTGTTTTACATCTGGGGGATGCTGAGGCCTCCTCAAGGTCTCAAATGAAGACGAAAGTCTTCAACTTTTAATGCCGTATACAGATGGTTTTTTCTTTTAATGCAATGTGATGAATGGCAAATGGAAAAGAAAAATGTAGCCAACCTTTAAGGGGGTAAAGTGTGAAAAGTAGGAGAGTGTTCATACGCGAACACGACATAAAGGTTCTTATATTTACGTCACACTCTTCATTCATAACCTCTCCTTGTCGCATGCGTCGAAGGCATTATGTAATATTTGGGTTTGTTGACTTGGTCAAATGAAGTTGCTAAATAAAAGAAAAAGAAAAAGAAAAAGAAGACCACTTCATTTAAAGCAAAGAGACGTGACAGAGAGAAAAAGGGGAAGAAGAAAAAGAGAGTGATCACAAACAGAGAGGAAAAGAAGAGAAGAAACAAAGGGAAAGAGAATGGAAAAAGAAGGGAAAGAGAAAGGAAAAAGGGTGAGGCTTTCATGCTTGGGTTTTGCTAGAATGACTGGCTTTAAGCTATTGTGAGAAAAATAATTTGTTGTAAGTCATAAACTTTCGAAGGAGTGGCCCAATAATAATTTATAATTATTTATTATTTTTTTCACAGTAAATTAAAAACCGTCACCCAATCATTTCATTTTGTGTGTATATGCTCCAAGTTGGATTAACACCATTTCACCACATCAAGAAAGGATTTAAGCTCTTCATTCTTCAAATTGGTAAATAGCTTCAAATTCAAAATTGTGGGAAATTTAAACAGCAAAATCTGATTTTGGAGTTGTTTAGTCGTGGAATTTAATGTAAATTATGGATTATGGTGTAGTGGAGCTGTGAGACTTCATGGGAGTTGTTTTGAAGTAATGTTTTATTTGAAATGAAATATTAGAGTTTTGAGCTCAAATTTTGTGTTGCAAATAACTTTGAATAATTGCTTTGGGCAAGAGATTTGTTGGCACATCAAATTCATTTTGTTTGCAATTAAGCTTAGACCTCAAAAGTGCTTAAATTAGGAATATCACTAGTCATCAACTTATCTTGAGAAAAGATTCTGCAATATAATGCTTTGTCTTAGAAAGAATGCAAGTTATGTTATGATGCTCCCTTATATTTCAAGAGTGTGAAGGCAGACGATATGCTGCCTTCCAAAATGTTGAGGCAATTTCATCATGATGGTCATGTTTTGCTTAGCCTAGCTCTATTGTCAAATACAAGTAAAACTCAATTATGGCTTAGCTCACTATAAACCATCTTCTCTGTTTTTCAGGACAGTGATCTCAACATGTGAGAATAATTTTCCCTCGAGTGCTTGATCTGGAACATAGTAAACATAGTCTTTGAGAGCTCATAGTTTTGTGAATTTGACATAGGAAACCACAATAGACCAACGTTTGACCCCGCCCCTTGATCAATCCCAAGTAAAAACGAACATTTGTAAAATCAAAGTTTTAGGTAACTTTGTGAATGAATAGAATAGGGGAGAAAGACGAAGTTAAAACTATTCAATCGAGAAGTAGCACGACAAAGAGTTATATTTTCCCAATCTTATCAATTGGTTGGGTTAATTCAATCTCAATTTTTGAATGTGCTGCATGTCTTGGAAGAAAGGCAATAGGTAATATGCAACGTCAAAGAAAGAACCATCCAGTGGCAATAGCTGACTTTTTCATTATGCCAGAGAGCATCCACATACATGTGTTCCACAAGTTAATGCTCGATGTGTTTCCATTGTCAAATAGGAAACCCACATGAAAGTAAGTTCAAGGGAAATTTTTACGCATCTTTCAGGGCTTGAGAAAAACCAACATTAAGATCAAAAGAGAAAAAGTGGCCATGGATTCACACCCCACAACAGTAAGCCACTAATTTCACTGCTAAATTTTTGTTGAGTAGTAAAATTCTATAAGAGTAACTTACATTTTACTTGAAGTTGGAAAATTCCTTACTCTGGTTATCACAAACTACCACGAAAGTGGAGTTCGGTTGGTAAGTTAATGGTAAAATATTGTGTTCACCGCTCAACTTTTATTTTGATTGGTGAATATATTGAAAAGTGGATATCCTGCTATTGCATTGGATGTCCATAATTTGCTAACAATTTTGATAAATTATCCCTAACGTGCCTGACCAACAAGATTTAAACTATGCTAACCACATTAGGAAAATCATTAATTTCATAATTGCTTGCTCAACTGACTAGACTAGCATATGAATACTAATGCATCCTATCCCAATCTTTTAAGCACGTCCTGGAGAAGACACGTGCAAAAAGCTAGAAGTTCACACACATGCATAAAAGGCATTGAACTGTTCGACCTCTGCTATCAAATGCTAGGAAGCATTACCCCATTTACAACATGTAAAGTTGCTTCACAATGGTGTTAAGAAATTCATCAAGGAGGACATGAAGAATTCCCAGGTCATGAAGAAACCTATGTTCTTGGTCGAAGTTTCGGTGCTACAATCTCAAAGTCGAAAAGAAGAAATAACCCTACTTTCTTCACTAATTAATGTCTGTGATCCTATTTTCAAATATCAGTAATTTAGCAAGCAAAATAATGCTGACATTGGAAAAAATTCAGTTTAGAAAGTTGAGTCGAGTCTACCAATTGCTTCCAAAAATATTAGACTCCGTATAAATAAAACAATACTCTTTTGCAACAATTGTCAATACCCAAAACATCATATAATCAGAAGCATTCAAACTCTAAAAGGGATGCTTAAATTTTTTACTTCGTTAAACAAAGTACAGTTAAAGGTTCATACAGGTACATTTTATCCTGCTCTTTTTCTAAAAGCGTATTTCTAGTTAACGATTACCTAGTAAGAAAAGGGTGGCAAAATCATTAAAATATCCAATTATTTTCAGCTAGTAACTACAAAGCAACATCCTCATTCCTTAAAAGGACAGAGCAATGGCTAGAAATCCATGATTTTTTTAAAAAAGGAAGTTAGCCGTGTAAGAATGGCAATAGTTTCATGTTAACGCAAGGAGAAATTTACAAGAAAAACCATTTTAACATTATGAATCTCTCTCTTACACTGCAGTATTAATTGACAATAGGGTTGTGCCCCTTTTTTCACCCAGTGCATGGTCCCCTGCAGTGAGCACCATTGAAACTTTATTACCATATCCATCAATAAAGATATTCTACTAATGCAAAATTTTATAAATTTTGTGGTTTTATGATACAATTAGAATATAAACCAGCATACCGGCCCAAAGGAAAAGAAAGAATTTAAACTGACATGCATGTGTAGATCGATCTTGTAAATATCCCTAAAGAAGTCAAGGTCTGCAGGCGATAGAATAGACATGTGCCTACTCAAGAAGTCAAGGTCTCTTGGGGTTTCACATCTGTTGAGTTATGGATTAGTATGTGTTACAATGATTCATGGGAAGTCATGGTCTTAATGGACTTTTACTAGTGATGTTTGGCTCTAAAATTTCCAACTTATTGTATGGGAAGGGTCATGGAGCTATTTTCCAGCCTTTTCCTTTTTTGACTAACAAGTCTTCATCTTTTAATGCCGTTTGGTTTTTCTTTCGATGCAGTGCAAGAAACGGCAAATGGAAAAGGAAAATGTAGCCAAACTTTAAGAAGGTGAAGTGTGGAAGATTAGAGAGTGTTCGTACCCAAACACATCATAAAGCTCCTTATTTTACGTCAAACTCTTCATCCATAACCTCTCCCTGTCAAGTGCTTCGAAGGCATTCTATAATATTTGGGTTTGTTGACTTGGTCAAATGAAGTCGCTAATAATAAAAAAAAAAAAAAAGGAGACCACTTTATTTAAAGCAAAGAGACATGACCGAGAGAAAAAGAGGAAGAAGAAAAAGAGAGAGTGATAGCAAATAGAGAGGAAAAGAAGAAGAGAAGAAAGAAAGGGAAAGAAAAGGAAATAGGAAGGAAAAAGGAAAAAACTTTGGTGCTTACATGCCCAAAGTCAAATTAACACAATGCGAAGGATTCAAGCTCTTCGTTTTTCTAATCCAAATAGCTTTCGAGATTATGGTGCAAATTCGAAATTGTGTGAAATCTGAGCTATAAAATTCAATTTTGGAGTTGTTTAGCTATGCCATTTCATGTAAATTATGGATAATGGTGAGAAGTTGTGGGTTGGTGTTAATGAATAGTGTCTCTATGAGCTCATTGAGAGGTCTATGGGTATACATACTAGTTTTAAGATATTTTTGTGGGCCAACCACCAACAATATAGGTGGAGACCTAGCCAAACAGTTGTGTCACGTAAAATAGTTGGTATTTGCATTAACAATTTCAGCCAAAATTAGCTGAATATACTAAATTGACACAATTGTAAAAGGTTCATAATTAAATTGACAAAAAAATTGTTTATGAATAATCTAACACAATTGCAATAAGTTTAGGATTTTTTCAGTAATTCTACCTTTTTCGAACATAGATATATTAAGAATATATATAAAAAAGAACTTAGAATATTTTATTTTATATAAAGTTATTAATTGAAAGTAATTAATCACTTATTTACTTTATTGAGATATCTGTGAATTCATTATACTAGTGGTAGTTTACTAAGTACACTGTAAACTTTGAAAAAAAAATTAGCAAGTTTCTAATTTATTGGGGTGTTCGTAAATATTTTTATAGGGTCAGTACTCATCTAACACTTTCGTAAAAGTTGAAAGAAGTGGATCATTACCAATTTATTGGAACGTTCATAAATCCATTGTAATGTAACTAGTTTACTAACTGCACTTGTAAAATGTACAAGAAATCGGTAATTTACAAATTTATTTAGATGTTGATAAAATCAATATAGTGTTAGTTGTTTACTACCTATACAGATAAAATTTACAATTAATTGGTAACTTACTAATTATCTGGATGTCAGTAAATTCATCATAATGTCAATATTAACTAACTATAGTCCTAAAATTTAAAAGAATATGATGACCGATCATACTTTTTTTGTTACCGATATATGAAATTAACCAAAAGTTTAGAAATCTACCATCCACGGAAAATATTTTCAGCTTTTTCCGCGGTGGTCCTAGACTCGTCCAGCTAATGCGGCTGTGCAACTTCACTCACAGTGCATTCAATCATGTTCCTTCTTCTATCCCATTTGTCATTTATTTTTATTACTTATGAAATAGAGTATTTGGATAGTTTGGACCATAACTAAGGCATATAACACATCTATTTCACCTTTCACTGAGTGAAAGAATCAATTATGAGAATTTAACTGACAAATAAAACAATTTAAAGATTGAAGGGAAAATTTTAGGGTTTTGAGTTGCTCTCTAATTTTTCCTCAAATTAAATAAATATCTGAGCTTTGGTCTTCATGTGAGTCTTATACAAAAGTATAGTTAATTTCGTGTATATTGAGTGGATTCCATTTTCCAGGGAAAAAAGGGCATTGGCAGCAAGATCAGGGCTGAGTAAATATTTCTGAAAAGATTTAGAATTCAAATGATCACGGGACAATGAATAAAACGTTAACACTTGTTATACCCTTGTCCCGAAAAATACATTTGTTAATTTATGTTGAGTGAAGAGCTCATGAATTTGTACTTACTCCGTCAGCACTTTGATGACCTAGTCAGCTGAAGGATGTGTCCGTGTTGCCATAACTAAGATGTTTGTGCATGACATTGTAGACTTAACAAATGGGTTATCAATGTGGTATTGCTAATTTCTTTTAGCTAGTTTCCATTATGCCATGGTTGTTGGTTGCTAGATTCTGCTTTTTTGTCATTTAAGTTCTGAACCGGTTTATTAGGTGACATCCAAGCTTGTTGCACCTTGTTCTTTCATTCGAAGTAAAATGAAAAAAATATCCACTGACGTGCCATTAAGTGGCGGTTGTCCCTTAACCATCTTCATGATTCATTTTATCTTGCAGAGCTGCATGTGATTCCCTCTCATTCTCTGCTGCAACTGATTGTAAGATCGATTTTCAGGTACAGAGAAGACTATAGAGATCGTCATCACAGGAGAAGTCGCAGCAGAAGCAGGGGACGATAATATGATCGCGACAGGTACCGTCACCGAAGCAGTAGCTATAGCACAAGTCCCGATCGTCACAGAGACCGAAGTCGGAGTGGATCATACACAAGGTGAGGACGCCCCTTATTCCCCCTTGGTGCTTCTTTTGATTGTTTGAGAATTTTCATATGATTGGAGATTCTTTTTCCCTCAGTTTCAGTTCATCTCGTAGCCCGCGCGAAGCTGAAGACGAGAGGAATTACATCTCCAAATCAGAGACCTTCTAAACTCGAGAGTCCTGATGTACGAAATGGTGAAAGAGCTTCTCAGCTCCACAAAGATGTGCCTAGGGGACGCCCTGCCGATTCCCCTATTTCATCACCTAGTCCATTGGAAGAGTGCTAACGTGAGTTGCTTTTTTACGTTGGCATCCTTTTACTTTTGGCAATTTTTTTGGGTCTTGATGAAGTTGCTTGAAGATGGTTTCGATTTGTTGGCCTTACAATCAGCTGATGCATTAGTTACGGGATTCTAGCATGCGACAGTGATGAAAAGACACAGCATAGCAATCTTGTCCAGAGATATAGCGCTATCGGTCTTACGAATTGTTCAGACTCCATGACCGCACGCTACTTCCTTTTTCTTGATTCTTTACGAGGGTCTCTTCGTATCTGAAAGTGAAGGATTTCCTCGAAGGCTTCTCTGTCAAAGTCTCCAGATTTCATATTATCGGTGGGACTCAATTCCGAAATAGGGACTCACTCAGTCAGAAAAGTCACGTACGAAGACTTAAAAAGAAAAAATTCCAAAGTCTTCAAGGAATAAAAAATCGTCCAGTCCGCTCTACGATGACTACCTACAAAGCAATATGAAGGTACCTTTTCTTAGTCTTCGCTAGTTAGTCGTCGTTGTAATGGAAGATGATAGGAAGATGAGTTTTCACAAGCTTTCTAAGCATCGCTCATTGCCTCAGGAAAAGAAAAAACAACTTACCAGAACCAAAAGAGAAGAAGGAGAAGAAGAATCCATGGATTCTTCATCAGAATTCAAGAGGGTCATGAGCCTTGTGGCTGCCCTTGCCCTTTTCACTATCTTTGTCATTCCACTTCCTGGTCATGCTTCCCCTGCAGAAGCACAAGCCCTCCTCAATTGGAAGTCCAATCTTGGCAACCATTCGCTTTCTTCCCTCTCTTCTTGGACGCCCTCTCCTCGTAACGCCACTGGTTCCAATTCGACAATGAGTCCATGTGCATGGCGTGGCATCTCTTGCAATCAAGTGGGGAACGTGATCACAATAAATCTCACTAGGGCCGATGTCGAAGGTACGCTCCACGAATTCCCATTCTCGTCTTTGCCTCATCTCATGCGTATGGAGCTGAGTGAAAATAATCTCTTCGGACACATTCCGCCTCAAATCGGTCTTCTGAGCAATTTCACTTATCTTGACCTCTCTTCAAATTGGTTCTCGGGGAAAATACCACCAGAGATCGGTAATTTGAGCAAATTAGCTAGCTTGTATGTCTACAACAACTGCCTTTCTGGTTCCATTCCTCTTGAAATGGGAAATATGAAAAATTTGGGAGTGCTCCAGATGCTATGGAACGACCTGACAGGACCGATTCCTTCCACTTTGTGGAACTTGACCAAATTGACATGTCTGAGCCTACTTGGGAATCGGCTTATTGGTTCCATTCCATCGGAGCTAGGGAATTTGGACCTTCTTAGCTCTTTGGTTCTTTTCAACAATAATCTTACTGGTTCCATCCCGCCGACATTAGGCAATTTGACGAAACTTACGGAGCTGAGTTTGGGTTTCAATCAGTTCACTGGTTTAATCCCACCAACAATAGGCGATTTGATGGAGCTTACAAGGCTGAATTTGGGTTTCAACCAGTTCAGTGGTTTAATCCTGCCGACAATAGGCTATTTGACAGAGCTTACAAGGCTGAATTTGGGTTTCAACCAGTTCACTGGTCTAATCCCGCCGACAATAGGCAATTTGACGGAGCTTACGATGTTGAATTTGGATTCCAACCAGTTCACTGGTTTAATCTCACCGACAATAGGCAATTTGACGAAGCTTACGATGCTGAATTTGGATTCCAACCAGTTCACTGGTTTAAGCCCGTCAACTATATGCAATTTGATGGAGCTTACGATGCTGAATTTGGATTTCAACCAGTTCACTGGTTTAATCCCGTTGACAATAGGCAATTTGACGGAACTTACGATGCTGAATTTGGATTCCAACCAGTTCACCGGTTTAATCCCGTCGACAATAGGCAATTTGAAGGAGCTTATGATGCTGAATTTGGATTCCAACCAGTTCACTGGTTTAATCCCGCCGACAATAGGTAATTTGACGAAGCTTATAATTCTGAATTTGCATTCCAACCAGTTCATTGGTTCCTTACCAGAGAACTTGTGCCAAGGTGGATTGCTCATACACCTCAATGTGAATGGCAACAACTTAACTGGATCTATCCCTAGAAGCTTGAGAAATTGCACAAGCTTATTTACCTTAATCCTCCAAAAAAACCAGTTCACTGGAAACATATTTGAGACCTTTGGTATCTGGCCTAACTTGGTTCATATAGATATGAGTTTCAACGAGTTCTATGGAGAAATCTCAACAAACTGGGGAAGCTTCTCAAATACCTCATTGGAAGTAATTAATTTGTCCAACAACAAATTCGATGGTCCACTTCCACTTCCGTCACCCTTCACAATGTTCTATTCGATTGCAAATAATAAAATAGCAGGGAAGATCCCTTTATCAATATGCAATGCCACCTCTCTCTCAGTCCTCGTCTTGTCTAATAATAGCATAACCGGTAGCCTACCTCAGTGCTTATCAAACTTTAATTTATCGGATTTGAACTTAAAATTGAATAGTCTTTCAGGCACAATCCCTCAAACATTTTCACTGCAATGTAGCTTGAGAAGTCTTTACTTGAGTCAAAATCAATTCGAAGGCACATTGCCCCAATCCCTTGTCAATTGTAAAAACCTGGAAGTTTTAGATTTTGGGGATAATAAGATAGAGGATAAGTTGCCAGCATGGTTGGGAACACTACCTGAGCTAAAAGTTCTTATTTTGAAGTCCAACAAGTTTAAGGGTTTTTTAAATTTTCCAAAGGTAGCTCATCTCTTTCCCAAGTTGCACATTTTGGATCTCTCGAACAACGACTTCACTGGTCCTTTACCAGCCAATTTGGTAACGAAACTTCAAGGGATGATGATTGGACAAAATGAGCAAGAGCCGCGAGACAAATCATTGTACATGAGGCAAGAGAATGTAAATGGAGATGGGTTCTATGAAGATTCCGTGAATGTGATCATCAAAAGAAAGGAGATTTGGCTAGAGAGGATATTGACCATCTTCACAACCATCGACTTATCGCTCAACTCCTTTCAAGGGAACATCCCTAGTATTATTGGAAATCTTCATTTTCTCATAGGGCTCAATCTTTCCCACAATCACCTGATGGGTTCCATTCCTTCAACCCTTGGAAATTTGACTAACCTTGAATGGCTAGATTTATCTTCAAACAAGCTTAGTGGGAGGGTTCCTAGAGAACTTGGAGATTTGTCATTTCTTGGGTGTTTGAACCTCTCAAATAACCAACTCACAGGCCCTATACCTCAAGACAAGCAATTGAGCACATTCACGAGCGACTCATTTCGGGGAAATCTAGGCTTATGTGGAACTCCATTTCAAAACACATGCCCTGGTGATGCTCAGCCATCTCCACCACCACGATTGTTCTTCCAAGAGGATAATACAAGAGACCATGGTAGCAAGTTTGATGGGAAAGTAGTTGGGATAGGTTATGCATCCGGATTCATGATTGGGATTTCCATAACATATATTTCATGGGAAACTGGAAGACCTAAATGGCTTGTGGGAAAAGTGAGAAGCATGGAGAGAAGAGTCAAATTGATGAAGAAGCCAAAGTGGAAGGCCATCAAATTTCATGGAGGCCAATGAAATTGTTGGGAAATTTGAACTATGTGAAATGTAGTTGAAGGAATACACTTCTTGTTGGATTGAAATGCAATTTTGCATATGGATGCTTTTTTTATTATGCTGTCATCTTCTTCTTTAAGTGTGATTTTTGAATTGGGTTGATTGAATAGATGAACACAAAAGAGATCTTTCGAAAAACTGCTTTGCATCATTAACACCCTATGTGTCCTTTTCTTGTATAGTGAACGACATTCTTGTTTCTCCATTGGAAAGAAAGAAAGATGATGAGTTGTCGAACCATTTAACCCAGGGTTGCATGATTGAATTTGCCATTGAAATATGTCCTTAAGATTTCTAAATTTGTCATTGTCCCACTACACATTTCTATTGAAGTTGCAGGCTAGTGTTAGATCGTTGACTTGTTCTTGCACCTTTCATACTTGTCTGGAATAGTGAATGAGGTACTAAAAGTTCAAGCCTCAAAGCATCTTTCGAAATTTAGATTCAAAATAATCTAATTGCAAAATTCCTTGAGTCTTCTAGGCCAAAAACTGATTTTTTTCATGTTCGTGGATTTTTTGAAGCTACTAGTAATTTTCAAATACTGTTGGCAAATAAACATAACTGGTAGCTTGCTCATAAGTTAACCTGTCAACAATTACACATCATAATGAATTTATCAAGTCCATAGTCAATGACTAACTTCTTCTAAATTCTACCATTAGTATCACCAAAAATTTTAAATTGGTATATTTGTGCCACATTTAATCAAACCAAACAAAAAATTCCCAACTATTATGCTCGTGCCACATTTACCTCAAATTAATTTTTATGTTATAGAAATATCCCAAACTAGTACCCAAACTAATTTTCATGTCATAAAAAGCAAGCTATTTCCACTTCAATTTTGGCTTAGACGCTCCCAAAAATAGTGTCTTTATCTTTTTGCCCCTTTGTCTCACATGTTTTAGTCATATTTTCCTCCCTTTTTTGTTTATTTTATTTTCTTGTGGAATCAGACAATGAGGAGAAGGAAACTCGAGTTCCTCAACGTCTCCTAAAAAAAAAAAAAAAAAAAAAACCTCTCCTATAATCTTGACTTCCGGCAAACTTCTCTCCCACAGATTGCTAGCTGCGAGGAAACCGACTCCACAAGTTGCCCGAATCGCTCAATCAGATTAGGCTTCAACTGCCCAAATGGTTAGTTGATCGTGCAGGCAGCGCATGATGAGAGCATCCCTCCGCGTGAGATGAGGACAATGAGGAAGAGAATGAAGAGAATAGTAACCACGAGAGATATGAACGAGGCGAAGGGGAGAGGAAAGGTGATAGCCAATCGGATAACGAGAACGGAGGAGAGAACGTGATTAAATATGACGAGGACGATGCACATCGGAGGCGGCGTGACGTGCTCAGGCTCTGGATCTGAGACTTTGCAACGTGAGCTCAAAGCGTGCGTAAACGGTTGTCAATTGTGCGGAGATTTTAATGGGATTGGATGATAACCCAATCAAACTGAGGCTCAAAGTGCCTGGATCAGACAGCTACATAGCCAATTCGGAGGATTACGCGGATGACATTGGGCACCAAGCGTTGCTTCAGAATTTGGCGGAGACAGTGCAAGAAGAGGAGCTCCACCAGTTGCGAAATCAGCGCTTAGCCTCCATCTGTGGGGATTAAATCAAAGGACCAAATCTCGGTGTGTGTGATCTGTAAGGATATGGTGACCGTTGAAGAGATGGTGAAGAAATTGCCCTGTGGGCATGGTTATTATGGGGATTGCATTGTGCCGTGGTAGGGTGGGAGGAGTAAGCGTCTGATTTGCTGGTTTGAGTTGCCGACGTTTGATCCTGAGTATGAAGAGGAGAAGAAGAAAACGAATGTGAATGCAAGTGGAGCCGAAGTTTTGTTGTCTAAGATTCGGCATAAGAGAAAAGGAAGGAAGAAGGAGGAACGTGGGTCCCGCGAGAAAGGAAAAGAATAAATAAACAAAAAGGAAGAAAATTTAACCAAAGCTTGCGAGACGAAGGGGCAAAAAGGTAAAAACAGTATTTTCTGGAGTGTCAAAGCCAAAACCAGACCGAATATAGCGTGGCCTTAATAGATTTTCGAAACCTGAGGGAGCTCTTCAGGCAAAATTAGCATATCTTAGAAAATTTCCCAATAAAAAATTTTGGTGATTTGGGATATTTTGTGACACAAATTAGTTCCAGGAAAATGTATCACTAGTGTATTAGTTTGGCATTTTTGTAACACAAAAATTAGTTTGAGATAAATGTACTACGAATATATCAATTTGACACTTTTTATGACACCAAAATTAATTTAGGGTAAATATAACACGGTGTACCTATTGCAACAATGCGACACGAGTTTAGAGTTAATTTGTTTAAATTTGACGGTTTTCAATCAGCATAGATTCTTCCAAACCCTATCCTCATGTGAGGTTGGAAAATTACAATTGAAATAAATTTATCTATGAAGTTTGACCTAACAAAAAGTTGCCACTAGCCTGTCGAGGCAAATTAGGAGCCAAATGAAGCATGGGAGGTACCTAACTTTTACACAATCAAAGATTCAAAATTAGGACTTAGTTACACTAATTCTCTAACTAGTGTGCCCTTACGGTACCTTAACTTGTTAAATAGTTTCTTAAATAATTCACACGATCCTTATCCATTTTATGACCCTATGCCATTAAACATGTCCATGTGTGAGCTCGCAATTAAAAAAGAAAAAGAAAATGTAGACAATCACAATTAGAAAGATAAAAATAATATCAGGAAAATCTCTTATAATATTTTGAAGATATGCTACTAATGTGTTTAATGATTAAGTAACTAAGTGAAAGATGTACAACCTGTTATGCAGATGATGTCCTAATAAGATCATTTAAAAATGATGAATACACTATTCTATCGATGGTGAACAAGGCATTGGGTGTAGAGATGTCTACAAGCTGGAGGTATCTAAGTACGAGATGAATAAGCCTAGAACGAGGAGTTTAGTAAAGCTTGGAGGCACCATAGATAGATGGATAGTGAGATAGAGTTACGATTGCCAATATGCTTGGAAAGACTAGAACATAGAAGTTAAAGTGAAGTTGAATATAGGTAGAAAGCTTGATATAAGCAATGTACTGTGTGGATATCAATAGTGTATTGAGTAAATATAAGCAAAATATTGCAAAAGCTGGATATAAGCAGAATACTACAAAAGTTTGACATCATTTGATAGTTGGAAAGCTGGATATAACCCAAACTGCTGACATAAGTAGAACACTCAAACTACCTATGACAATAATCTTGTCACGAACTTCAAAATTATTATTTTGAGATATTTTATCTTATCCATCGATAGCTTATGATCCAGATTCCTTACTTATAAGATCTTGAGTGACTATCAATATTAAATATTATCTATGCAAAATATTTAATCTCGTGAGATATCTTGATTGATTGGCAATCATCCCGAAGGCAATATACTTTTTATAGTTGAAGCACTCCATTTTTTGGAACCATGATTTGATTATATGTGCGACCAAATCTTCGAGAAATTCTAATTGATCAACTTCAATGGCTAATTGATGTTCTCAATAATTGTCTAATGGCTAATTTGGAGATTGATCCTCTTGAAGATTGTCTAATAGGAAGTTTGGATGGTGATGAGTGCAAAAGGAGATCAAGACGTCGAACAAAGAGAGATAGATCAAGAGTTCATAAAATTTAAATTTACAGAGAGCTTTACAATGTCTTATGTGAACTTTAAAATTGTAATCATTCGAGAAGTGTTGGCAGTGTTATAGTTTAAACTTAGGCATGAGATGGTGAGTCTTATTAACTTGAGTATAAGCAACACCAACTTTGAGAAGAAGTATTTAAGTATAAGCGACACATTCTACTGTAATTTCAAGATGATTTCTAGTAGAATCCAGCCAATAAATTATTAGTGTGGTAGAGTGGACGTAGGCTTATTATAAGCCAAACCACTATAATTTCTGTGTGCATTGTTTTCTATCTCTATGCTCATATTCACTTATTGCTTGATAGAAGCTCTACACTACATTGCTTGATATACTAGCTTGTGCTTATATTAACATTTTGTCTTGCCTGATTCAGCTTATATACAACTTTATTGACTTAATTCCGTAATACCAGTTTTCTTGAAATCACCTATCCATCCTCTTTCTAAGTGATACTTGTAGCCAACATCAAATAAAGCATATAAAAGTAAATTCAATGAAGTGTCAAACAAAGAATTAACATGACCTTGTTATTAAGCCCCAAGACAGCATATTGTGAAGCATGTTCAAATCAAATCCAATTATTTCTACCCTACCTAATCCTAAACTAAACTAGAATGCTATTACACGAATCCTGTGCCTATGTGGTTACGTGAACTACGAAATCAAGTCACCAATCACATCAATACACTTTAAAATCACGCCCAATCCGCAGCCCATGGCATCGTTCGGTATGCAAATAAGCCCATTCCGCTAATGCAAATATTTGGCATGGTCGTAGACATCTAAATTATATTCAAATGGGACCAAAGCTTTTTCAAAACAAGCCCAGACGTCTCCAATTAGGAAATCGCCATGCCAATATTTCAACATGAGCAAATCAAAGCGACACCTGGACGGGGCTCTACTCAATTCAAATCCACGCCCAAAAAACACAGAAAGTGACCCGCAACGTCCAGTACGAAGGTAGAAGCAACAGTCCCAAGCTTCACATGAAAATAACACCTAAGCATATTAAGGACATATCTAATAATCTTTCTATTCCCAAGAACAATTTATATTTAGAAATTATTTTTTCTGATTCTATTCCCCGGACAAGATTTTGAGTATTTTAAAATATTTGGTAATTGTCCAAAATTTATATTCCTGGGATAGAAGTACATTTAGTATGACTCTCAAATTCTTTTACGACTTATCATTTCTTTTAATATTTTAATAAATTTTATTACATTTTTTTTTCTTTTCTTTTGCTTTTCTTCTTTTTCTTCCTTTAGCCAATCGCCGAAGCGTTGTCGAACCCTGGTGAGGCCAAGCCTTGTTGGCCCTACCCTCACCTAGCCATCAGTGAGGTCAACCTAGCCTTGACCAAGTGACGCCGACCTCGTGGTGGCCTTGCGAGGCCGAGCCTCACTATGACTGGGCAAGGCTCAGCCTCGCATTGGCTAGGCGAGGTCAGTCCCACCTAGATCTGCGAGGCCGAGCTCACCCAACCACCAGTGAGGCTCCACTTGGCTGGGGGTCGGCAACCGCGAAAGGAAGAAGAGGAAGAAGAAAATGAAAAGAAGAAAAGAGAAAAAAGAAAGTTGTCTTGATTCTAAAGTTGTTCCAAAGAAGTAACTCTTTTTTACCTCTTAATTTTGTTACAAATCTATTTTTAAGAACAAAAAAAGTTACTAAATGAATTTATGTTCTTTTTTCGTTCCGGGAAATAAAAGAATAGAATCAGATACTATTTAGCAAATTACCAAAATGTCTAGAAAATTAACACATATCAACAACATGCCATCAAGAGCAATTAGAATGATCGTCAAATGACCTGGAGATTAACTCAAATCACACTCCATGAGGAATGACCAACAAGTTTTTAGCAATTTAATTATAGAAACGAAACCTAAAAATATGTTGAAAGTGATTGAAACCATGGACATATCAGGACTTAAGTTATGAAAAAGCAAAACGACACCCGAGCAGGGCTAAGTCTAAAACTAGCAGACTCAACTTGACTCATATTCATCAAACTAGGCTGAGCCCAAGTCCATTAACTAATTAAACTCAATGTTCTCAATGTCCATTAAGGCTTCTTTTATTTTTCAGAAAATAAATAATTTAGAAAGTATCTTCCTAAAAAATAATCACTTGGAATAACTAACTAAGAAAAATTATTTTCATTATTGACAACAATTTATAAGCGATACAAGCAATCGTTATTAGAAAAATATTTTATAAATTATTCATTTTCCGCGAAGTAAATAGAGCCTAAGTCTAATTTAACCCATTTTTATAATTTTCTTTCCTTCATTTTCCATTTGCTAATTAATTTTGTTTCTCTCTCCCAATGTCTTCTTCCTCTCGCCTCCCTCACTACCAACTGAGAATACACGAGACCAAAATTAAAGCTCACCATACTAGCACATCAACAATCGAAGCTTATCACACCAAAACACCAAATTATTGAACATATCTACTTAACAATCAATCTCCTACATTCATCACAAGACCCATGTCATTGGCTCTTACCTTTGACCATGGACGTTCACCGGACATTACCCCTTTACTATGAATGACCGAAACGGACGGAAATTGAGGATATGAAGTAAGACCAACATGTGGAGATAAATGGGAACGATTTACAAACGATCAACAAGTGTGACATCAACTTCAGCCAAGTTCTCACCATTAACCATCATTTACAGGCATTGGAACATAAAACACAAAAACAATGAACCTAGTGTTCAGAAACAGATTCAGATATTGACAAATCACTAGGACTCAGACGTCAATGACTTGAAGACCAGTTAAGATCATTTAATCTAAATTTCTTACTTTCAGATTACGTTAAAAAAGAGCTTAACTCGCACTAAATTTTTCATAAACATTTCATCGAATAGGGGATGGGCATCTCAACTGAATGATCTCACGCAACGACTCAATTCCACATTGACGCCAAAACTGCACAATAAGCTCGAAACACATACAGAAACTCGGTTTCATAGATCTAAAACCAAAACTCTCCGACTTATAATTTCATAGATCTTTCTTTTCCAGCAAAGATCGTTTCTCACCCCGAAAAATGCTCGTCGGAGGCGGCGTGACGTGCTCAGGCTCTGGATCCGAGACTTTGCAACGTGAGTTTGAAGCGTGCATAAACGGATTCTCGATTGTGCAGAGATTTTAAGGGGATTGGATGATAACCCCCATCAAACTGAGGCTCAAAGTGCCTGAATTAGACAGGTACATAGCCAATTCGGAGGATTACGCGGATGACATTGGGCACCAGCCGTTGCTTCAGAATTTGGCGGAGACAGTGGAAGAAGAGGAGCTCCACCAGTCGCGAAATCAGCGCTTAGCCTCCAACTGCGGTGATTAGATCAAAGGACGAAATCTTGATGTGTGCGATCTGTAAGAATAAAGTGGCTGTCGATGAGATGGCGAAGAAATTGCCCCGTGGGCAATGGGCATGGTTATCATGGGGATTGCATCGTGCCGTGGTAGGATGGGAGGAAGACGTGTCCGATTTGCTGGTTTGAGTTGCCGACGGTTGATCCTGAGTGTGAAGAGGAGGAGAAGCAGAATGAATTTGAACGCAAGTGGAGCTGAAGCTGCATTTAACCAAAGCATGTGAGACGAAGGAGCAAAGAGGTAAAGACACTGTTTTCTGGAGTGTCAAAGCCAATACTGAAGAGGAAATAGCGTGGCCCTCAGCAGATTTCCGAACTTGGAGGAACCCTTAGAGCAAAATTAGCATGTTTTAGAAAATTTCCCAATAAAAGATTTTGGTGATTTGGGATTTTTTGTGACACAAATTAAATCAAGGAAAATGTATCACTAGTGTATTAGTTTGGCATTTTTGTAACAGGAAAATTAATTTAAGATAAATATGGCACGGGTATATCAATTTGAAACTTTAGGGAAAATTCCAAATAAGGACCCGAAGTTGACCAATTTTCTCAAATAAGGACCCAAAATGAATTTTGTGTCAGATAAAGACCTAAAGTAGACCCATTGTCTTAAATAAGGACCCAAAGTGGTTAAATCAATTCAAAATAAGAACCTGAGTTTGCTAGTCAACCAAATATTCGTCGGCTATCAAGCATGTGACATTTCCGACGACCGGAGTTTGAGCAATTTTGTCTAACAAAAATATAGGGAAAATTAGCAAATCCTAAAACGGAAACCAAAAAAAAAAAACCCTAAGTTTTCTACAGTCTCCCCGTTCCTTGTACCCATCCTCTGCAAAGTCAAATACCGAAGTTCTCCCCATTCCCTGTACCCATCCTCCACAAAGTCGAAGATCCAAATTCTTCGCCGGTTGAGGCACGTATTCAAAAATAAGAAGAAAACCATATGCTTCTTTCTTTGTTTATAAAGACCCAAATTCTCCGTCGGTCGAGTAAGGCGAGGAGCGACGAGAATCGAGTCACGACAATGACCGGGTAGTGATTTGGTTGAGGAGTAGCGGAGGAGAAGAAAGAAGAAAATGTAAATATCTAAATGAATAACCTAAACTTAATTAATTTATAATTTTCCCTTTTTTTTCCAATCACAAATTTCTGACAAAATTGCCCACATTTTAATCGCCGGAAAATGTCTGCCAGTGAACTAAGGTCCTCAATAGAGATTAACTTGATCACTTCGGGTTCTTATTTGAAACAATGGATCCACTTCGGGTCCTTATATGATACAAAGTTCACTTTGAGTTCTTATTTGAGAAAATAGATTCACTTCGGGTTCTTATTTAGAATTTTCCCGAAACTTTATGTAACACCAAAATTAATTTAGAGTAAATATAACACAAGTGTACTTGTTGCAACAACACGGCTCTCCCAGAAAATGAGTTTAGAGTTAATTTCGAGTTGAAATCCGATGGTCCTCAATCGGCACAGATTCTTCCAAACCCTCGCCTCATGAGGTTGGAAAATTACAATTGAAATAGATCTATCTATGAAGTCCAATCTAACTAAAAGTCGCCACTAACTAGTTGACGGGGCTAGGAGCTAAGTGAAGCATGGAGGAACCTAACTTTTACAGAACCAAAGATTCAAAACTGGGACCTGATTACACTATTCCCTGACTAGTGTGCCCTTTCAATAACTTAACCTATTAAATAGTTGCATAAATAATTCATACAATCCTTATCCATTTTATGAACCTATACCATTAAATGATGTCCATGTGTGAGTGCGCAATTAGAAAAAATGTAGACAATCACAATATGAACAATAAGAATAATGTTAGGAAAATCTCTTGTGATGTTTTGAAGATAAGCTACTAATGTATTTTATGGTTGAGTAATTAGGTGAAAGATGTACAACCCATTATGCAGATGATGTTCTAATAAGATCGTCTAAAAATGAGGAGTACACCATTCTATCAATGGTGAACAATGTATTGGGCGTAAAGGTGTCTACAAGCTGGAGGTACCTAAGTAAAAGGTGAATAAGCCTCGAATGGGGAGTTTGGTAAAGCTTGGAGGTACCATAGATATATGAACAATGAGGTAGAGTTACGATTGTCAATATGATTGGAAGGACCAGAAAATAGAAGCTAAAGTGAAGTTGAATATAAGTACAAAACGCGATATAAGTAATGTAATGCGTGGATATCGATAGTGTACTAAGTGGATGTCAGTAGAATATTGCAAAAGCTTGATATCAGTAGAATACTGCAAAAGTCTGATATCATCTGATAGTTGAAAAGCTAGATACAATCAGAACTGCGGACATACGCAAAGCACTCAGAACTACCAATGACAAAAATTTTGTCACGAACTTCAAAATTATCATTTTAAGATATTTTATCTTATCTCTTGGCAGCTTATGATCTAGTATTGATTCCTTATATATAAGATATTGAATGACTATCAATATTAAATATTATCTATGTGAAATATTTAGTCTCGTGAGATATCTTGATTGATCGACAATCATCCCGAAGGCAAGATACTTTTTATAGTTGAAGCACTCCATTTTTTGGAACCAAGATTTGCTTGCATGTGCAACCAAATATATTTGAATTCTGATTGATCAACTTCAATAGCTAATTGATGTTCTCTAATTGATGTTCTCAACCATTGTCTAACGGCTAGTTTGAAATTGATCATCTTAAAGATTGTCCAACATGAAGTTTGGATGGTGATGAGTATAAAAGGAGATCAAGATGTCGAAGAAAGAGAAATAGATCAAGAGTTCATAAAATTTAAATTTAGAGAGAGCTTTACATTGCCTTATGTGAGCTTTGAAATTGTAATCATTCGAAAAGTGTTGACGGTGTTATAGTTAATACTTAGGTGTGAGATAGTGAGTCTTATTAACTTGAGTATAAGCAGCATTAGCTTCGAGGAGAAGTACTTAAGTATAAACAACACATTCTACCGTAACTTTAAGAAAATTTCTAGTAGAATCCAGCCACTAAACTATCAGTATAAGATAGTGTACGTAGGTTTATACCAAGCTGAATCACTATAATCTCTGTATGCATTGTTTTCTATCTCTATGCTCATATTCACTTATTGCTTGATAGAAGCACTGCACTACATTGCTTGATATAACTAGCTTGTGCTTATATTAACACTTTGTCTCGTCTGGTTCAGTTTATATTAAACTTGATTGTCTTAATTTCGTAATATTTGTCAATTTTCTTGATATCACTTATTCACCCCATTCTAGATAATACTAGTAGCCAACATCAAATAAAGCATATGGAAGTAAATTCAATGAAGTGTCACATAAAGAATATACATGGTCATATTATTAAGTCCCAGGATAGCATCCCCAATAACTATGTTCAAATCGAATCCAATTTTTACTGCCCTACCTAAACCTAAACTAAACTAGAATGCTATGGCATGAATCCTGTGCCAATGTGGCCATATGAACTAGGAAATTAAGTCACCAATCACACCAATACACTTTAGAATCACGCCCAATCCACGGCCCACAGCATGATTCGGTATGCAAATAAGCCCATTTCGCTCATGCAAATGATGTTCAACCATGCCAAATCGATTAGGAATGAATTACATGCTTACGTGCTTTCGTAAAATTCTAAATTATACTCAAATGGGATCAAAACTTCCGCATAACAAGCCCATGCGTCTCCAATCAGCAACATTCGAAGTGCACAATCCACAACTCATTTAAACAATCGACATAAAAACATGCCACCATTGCCAGGAAATCGACATGCTAATATTTCAACATGAGCAACCAAATCGACACCCGAACAGAGCTCGACTCAATTCAACGTTCAGTACGAAGGCAGAAGCAACAACCCCGAATTTCAAATGAAAATGGCGCCTAAGCATACTAAAACGACTAGAAAATTAACCACATATTAAGATGCCATCAAGACCAATAAGAATGATCACCAAATGACATTGAGATTAACTCAAATCAGATTAACTCGAATCACACTCCGTGAGGAATGACCAGCAAGTTTTCAACAATTTAATTATAGAAACGAAACCTAAAAACATGCTAAAAGTGATTGGAAACCATGGACATATTAGGACTTAAATTATGAGCAAGCAAAATGACACCCGAATGGAGCTTAGTCTAGAACTAGCATACTGTCAGAAGACGTAGAGAAGCAAAGAACAGACTGAAGAAAAGAAGAGATCGTAAAGCTTTTGGAGAATTTTCTGTTTTTCTCTATGTATCTTCAATGTACATTACACTGTAATTATAATACAGGAGATACATGAATAAAGGAAAAGAAATATCTTTACAATCGAATCAATATCTTAATCTAATCAATCTAATCCCTAATTGATCCAATGCATGATCATAACCAAAAATAGATCCTGCATATCTTCCAACACTCCCCCTCAAGCTGATGGCTTGTAGATATCCAAGACTCCTAGCTTGCTTAGAAGATATGCATGCTGTCTTTGACATAGAGGTTTGGTGAAGATGTCTGCAGGTTGTTCTGTGGTTCCAATTCCTCTTGTCTCGATGATTCCCTCTTGAATCTTCTCTCATGTGAAGTGGCAGTCCACCTCTATATGCTTCGTTCTTTCATGTATCATGAGATTTGCTGCGAGTTTGAGAGCCGCATCATTGTCACAAAACAGCTTCGTTGGCCCTCTTAGCCTTATCCCAAGATCTCCAAGTAACCCTCGCAGCCACACAATTTCACATGTTGTTTTTGCCATAGCCTGATATTCTGCTTCAGCTGAAGATAAGGAGACCGTCGCCTGTTTCTTGGTCTTCCATGAAAGAAGGGATTCCCGAATTTAATACAAAAGCCGTGTCGATCTTCGACTCATCGGGCAGGTCGCATAATCTGCATCACAGTATCCCGTCAATTCCATATTACACCTTCTAGATAAAAGTATCCCGAGTCCTGGACATTTCTTTAGATATTTCACAACTTTCAAGGCAGCATTCATGTGAGACTCTTTCGGGTTGTGCATAAATTGGCTGAGAGTTTGCACAGCATATGAAATATCAGGTCTGGTCATAGTCAGATATATAAGTTTTCCAACGAGCTTCTGATAACTTGTCGGATCTTTGAGTATAGGATCATCATTCTGAGATATCCCTCCAAGAAAATCCGCTGTGGTTAGCTTGGTGTTCTGCTCGATAGGAATAACTGCTGGCTTGCATCCTGATAGTCCAGCTTCTGAAATGATCTCCAATACAAATTTCCGTTGACTGAGAGAAATCCCTCGATCGGATCTAGCAATCTCAATACCAAGGAAGTATTTCGGTGCTCCCAGGTCCTTTATATGGAATGTAGCATGCAAATATTTCTTAAGACTCCCTATTGCAGTTTCATTGTTGCCCATGATAAAGATGTCATCAACATATATCATCAAGTAGATAGATGACATACCTTTAGTCCATGTGAACAGGGCGTAATCATACTTAGATTGTTTGAAGCCTGCAGTTGTGAGAGCATTCGCAAACTTTGCATACCATTGCCTTGAAGCTTGTTTCAATCCATAAAGGGATTTGCGGAGACGACATACCTTATTCTCCCCCTGTCTCCGTAAGCCCTGAGGAATATCCATATAGATCTCCTCATCTAAATCGCCATGAAGAAAGGCGTTGTGAACATCCATCTGATGCAAAGACCAATTATGAACAGCTACAACTGATAAAAATGAACGAACTGTGACGTCCTTAGTAACACGGAAAAAAGTCTCGTGATAATTGAAACCTTCCCGTTGCGTATATCCTTTAGCCACCAACCTAGCCTTGTAACGCTCAATGGAACCATCAGATCTATATTTGATCTTATATACCCATTTACAGCCTATGGACTTTCTGTTTTGAGGAAGAGTGACTAATTCCCATGTGTGGTTATCGCCAATGCCTCGTAGTTCTGCTGCCATGGCCTGTTGCCATCGTGGATCTCTAGATGCTTCATCATAACTAGAGGGTTCTTTTTCATTGGAAATACGGCTAATGCAACATCTATGATCTGACGAAAGCTTATCAAAGCATACGTAAGAAGATATTGGATAGCGAATACTTGGTGAGTTAAGCGAAGCATAGACATAATCTTTAGTCCAGGTTGGCGGTCTTGTGGCTCGTCCTGAGTGACGTGGTGGAGATGAAGATGGTCCCTCTGCATGTGTCTCAGAAGTATCCTCCATAGTGGTTGTGTCTTCAGGAGCACTATCCAGAGATTCTTCTGGAGGAGAGTTAGACAAAGTGGTAGAAAGTTCTACTTCTAGCGGCGTTGTGAGGATAAAACCAGGGGATGCTTCTTCTTCATCTAGAATTTGACGGAAACTCATTGGAGCATTCAAGTCGTCTTGAAAGGATGAGCTTTCACGAAAAGGAAAGATATTTTCATGAAAAACAACATCTCGACTAATAAAAAAATCTCTTGTTCCTATGTCAAGAACACGATATCCCTTTTGCAGATTTGGATAACCCATGAATATGCATCTCCTAGCACGAGGACTCATTTTATCTCGAGGCCCCATTACTGCAACATAACATAAGCAGCCGAAGACCCTCAGTTGATCTAAGGTCAGCCTTTTTTTATAAAGCAATTCGAAAGGCGATTTGCCATCCAATATCCGTGTTGGCATTCGGTTGATCAGATAAGCTGCAATGAGAACACAATCTCCCCAATAATTTTCTGGGATAGATCCTTGAAATTTCAGTGCTCTGGTGACTTCCAAGAGATGGTGATGTTTTCGCTCTACTACCCCATTTTGTTGTAGAGTATAAATACAGGAGCTTTCATGAAGAATGCCATGGGACAGAAAAAGTGAACGGCACTCATTATTAAAAAATTATGTCCCATTATTAGTGCGAATCCGTTGAATCGACCTTCTAAACTGATTTTTGGTCAGGACTAGAAACATCCTTAGATGAGAAACAACTTGTGCTTTCGACTGCATCAGGAATACCCATGTGGCATGAGAGTAATCGTCCACAATTGTGAGAAAATAACGTGAACCATCCCGATGTGGGGTGTGATAGGGTCCCCAAACATCCATATGAATCAGAGAAAAAATTTCAGTGGAACGTGTCGTACTGAAAGGAAAAGGAGTTCGGGATTGTTTTGCCAGTTGACATATTTCACATTTAGAGTAAGGAAAGAATGCACTATGACCCATTCGTGAATGCATAAGAAAACTGTTATCATTGGTAGATAGATTACACAACGATTTTTTATTCAGGGAAGACAAATCAAAATGACTAGGGTAACTGATCCAAAAATAAAGCCCTTCAGAAAGACTACTCAAGCCCATCAGTTTGCTAGTCGAACGGGCCTAAAAAAGACAGGTGTCAGAATCGAAGAATATTTGACATGAATTTTCTCTGCAGACTTTGGAGACAGAAATGAGATTGAATTGGAATTGTGGGACATAAAGAACATTTTGAAGGGTAATTTGATGACTCAATTGGACAAAGTGCTGTCAAAGTGACATGAGTAATGTTTCCATTTGGCAACCGCACGTAAATAGGTGTATCTAATTTCTTATGCATATTGAAAAAAAATCCTCTATCACAAACAATATGATCGCTTGCCCCTAAATCAATTATCCAAGCCTTTCTTGAAATAGAATTTATCAGGCAATGAGAAATACCTGAAAAACTTGCTCATTTATTCCCAACATCGATCTTTTGCAAAGCTTGCATCAGCTGCTGATATTGCCCATATGTAATAGGTTGATCATAATTCAGACCAGTTGGTCCAGTGACCTGGTAGGCTGCAGTATATTCTTTTTTCTTTCCTTTTTCTCCTGGCTTACCATGTAATTTCCAACAATTATCCATGGTATGATGTGGACGCTTGCAATATTCACAATATAATTTACCTCTCCCCTTTGAATTTTGACCAAAATTCTTTAAAGAAGTGGAAAAAACCTGACCGTCCGATCCTTTTGATGAGGAATAATTCTGGCCATCCGATCCCTTTAATGGAGAACAGATCTGACCGTCGGATCCCTTCATCAAGGAATAAAATTCGCCGTCCGATTCACCGAATGGATAGAGTCCCTGTGCACCATCAGATTTCGACGGGAGATCTGGGCCGTTCGTCCCCTCTCTTTTAAAGGGGCATTCGAATCTTCCCTGCAACCCTAGCCCCCCTTCGCGATGCTCTCTTTCTCGGGCTAGGGTTTTTCCCGAGTCTCGCCGGACGCCGCGCATCGCGAGGGCGACGCTGTCACTTCCTCGCGTTTGCTCCGGAACCGCGAGCCTCTGGCTTTCCTCTTGGACGGCCAGTTGGAAGATTCATCCGAGGGGAGGCACCGGATCCATCGCCAAGATCTAAGATCGAAAGGTTAGATAATTTTCATTCAAAATCAAAAGGAATTGTGTCGTCTTCTCCCTCTCCTTTATCGATTTGTACTGTTGGAGTGTCTCTGCTGGTCCCTCGAGTTTCTCCTCCGTTGCTTCGAGTTGGTTCCAAAGAGATGACAACTTGTTGTAGCAGGCCGTGACGGTCATATTTCCCTGCTTTAACTCGCTTAATTCCTGCATGAGAGAAAAAATCTTGGCTCAATCCAGTTTCCCGTACATCTCTTTGATGCTATCCCACATCTTTTTTGAATCTTCCGTCGGAGGAAGCCCGGTGGCCACCTCTGGAGAAATACAATTGCCGATCCACGTTCGGATGAGGTGGTTGCACTTTCTCCAGTGCCTGGCCAGCTGCTCGTCCGACGGTATGGGTATTGTTCCGTCGAGAAATCCGTCTTTGTCCTTCGTCACAAGGGCTCGCTGGAAATCCTGCGACCATTTGGAATAATTCTCCGACTCGGTGAGTTGTAAACTGATTAATTTTAGTTCTGGACTGTCAGTGGTTGATACATGTAAAGGGTCGCCAGGTTCCGGTCGGCCGGTGACGGCAGCGATCGGAAACGGAAGGAAGCCTGGTGCAAAATTCGGGTAGGGGTTCGCCCCTGTACCTGATCTACTAAATCCGGACCCTGAATCCGGTTCACCCGACCCATTCACTCGTTCTGAACCGGCGGCTGAGTTTGCCCCATTTGTGGTTGGCGGACTCCCGTTGGGCTGAGGGTTGCTCAGGCTGCTCCCAGTCCCCGGCGATGATGTATTTGGGCCTGGCCCAACGTACCATGGATATGGTACCCATTGGTAAGGATGCCCGGAGACGGGCAGCCCCATGTTCGACTGAGTCGGGTGATACTGCCATGGTAGACTTTTTGAATTTGAGTTTGCTATTGGATTGCCGAAATTGTGGTTTGTATTTGTTGTGCAGATGTAGCCTCTCCCGTGGACTGTGTATCCACGCCAGAAGATGGATTTTCTGGTTGATTCATGGTGAGTAACCTCCTCTGCTTCTTTCTTCTCTAATAAATTTTTGATTCCTTCTTTGCTTTGATCTGGTTTTGCAGAGCACAAAGCTTCGATAGGCAATCAATGTATGCGGAAGTGGAATGAAGAGCTTGGCTCTGATACCATGTCAGAAGACGTAGAGAAGCAAAGAATAGATTGAAGAAAAGAAGAGATCGTAAAGCTTTTGGAGAATTTTCTGTTTTTCTCTATGTATTTTCAATGTACATTACACTGTAATTATAATACTGGAGATATATGAATAAAGGAAAAGAAATATCTTTACAATCGAATCAATATCTTAATCTAATCAATCTAATCCCTAATTGATCCAATGCATGATCATAACCAAAAATAGATCCTACATATCTTCCAACACATACTCAACTTAACTCATATTCATCAAACCAGGCTAAGCCCAAATCTATTAACTAATTAAACTTGATGTTCTCAATGTTCGTTAAGGCTTCTTTTGTTTTTCAGAAAATAAATAATTTAGACAACATTTTCTAAAAAATAATCGCTTGAAATAATTAGTCAATTAAAAATATTTTCATTGGCAATACAAGCAATCGTTTTCAAAAAAATGTTTTTCAAATCATTCATTTTTCGTAAAATAAATGGAGCCTAACTAATTCAACCCATTTTTAATATTTTCTTTCCTTCATTTTCCATTTGCTAATTAATTTCGTTTCTCTCTCCCATCGCCTTCTTCCTGTTACCTCGCTCGGTACCAACCGAGAATACAACCAAAATCAAAGCTCAACATACCAACACATCAACAATCAGAGCCTACCACACCAAAACACCAAAATATTAAACATATATACTTAACCATCGATCTTCTATATTCATCACAAGACCCATGCCATCGGCTATTACCTTATGGCCATTCGCCGGATGTTACCCCCTTTACGACAAATTACCAAAATGGACGGAAACTAAGGATATGAAGTAAGACGATCATGTGGAGATTAACTAGAACGTTTTTACGAACTATCGGTAAGTGTGACATCAACTCCAGCCAAGCTCTTACCAGTAACCATCATTTACAGGCGTTGGAACATAAAACACAAAAAACAATGAACCTAGAGTTCAGAAATAGATTCATATATTGAGAAATCACTAGGACACGGACGTCGATGACTTGAAGACCAATTAAGATCATTCAATCTGAATCGCTTTACTTTCATATTATACAAAAAACGCGGTTAACTCGCACGGAATTCTCATAAACATTTCATCGAACAGGCGATGGACGTCTCAACCAAATGATCTAGACGCAAAGACTCAATTCCATATTGATACCACAACCAAAACGCTTGTAGCGACTCGTTTACTAAGATCTAAAGGTAAAAATCAGTACCAAAACTCTTCGGCCTATATTTCATAGATCTTTCTTTCCCAACAAAGATCGTTCCTCATCCCAAAAAATGCTCTCTTTCTCCTCAAAACCGATTCCTGCTCTATGTGCTGGTCACTCTCCCAAACGATTTTTTAGTGGTTATGGACAGAGGAATTGAAGTTCAGGCTTGATGGGTCTTGATTTTATCGAAGAAGGATTAATCCCTTCTGTACTTTATAGTTGTCTCCGTTTAACTCGGGAATATTCAAATCAGAAATATTCATGGATACTAAAATTACTTGATAAAAAAACATGCTTATGTAACAAAATTTGAGGCAAATCAAACACATATCATATTTTACCACTATAAAACATGTAATAAAATATTAATCACATAACATAAAAACTGCATGTGGGTTAAGTTTTTATTTTAAATAGGTTCATAATTACTTTATGAAGAAACTATCATATTATATCCAATTTTAAAAAAAAATAATATGATATTTCATCCTAATTAACCATATTAATATAATGAAAATTCTTGTGGGATAAAATTAATCATATTAATGTGATTAATTACAATCAATGTCTATTTCTAAATGCAATCAGGAGGCTCTTAACATAAAATTTAACTAATTAAAGATGTTGTGGCTACTCTCTAATTAATTAAAATATATGGATCACTAGATATTTAAATTCATGCATAAAATGTTCATAAGAATGCATAAAAGGGCAAAAAATAGTAAACTTATTCGGCCAATGGTATAACAGTAAAACAACAGCGAGGGGCAAAGTAGGAAACTCAGCATCCGAGGGCAAAATAGGAATTTTCGGGCATCCAATTGCAAAATAGTAAATTAATGCAAGAGAGGGCAGATCGATAAAATGACGTGAGGCCCACGTGATGGCCAAGAACTTTGGCTTGAATCAAGCAAAATTTCCCAAACGCAAACCCTAACCATTGCGATTTTCGCCGCTCAATCGACATAATCAGAAACAAAGCAGAGATACCATTTTGGCTTTGTCCCGATTATACATGGATGAACAAAACTCATGCATAATCGAATCAAATGCAAAAACGTGAAAATTTTACTAAGCTTCATACATTGATGATAACCTAAATCGTTGAGCGTTGAATTGATTGGTGAATGGGTGTAGCTAGTCAGTTGTCCTCTCAAATTTAATGGTGTGTTTACTTAATAATAAAAGGGTATAGCTTAGACCCTGTTTATATCTCCATTTGCATGCTTTTGTGTAACGTCTTTTATCAAGACGTTATCATACCTTTTGGACAATATATTAATCATGACTTAATGTGAACAACAAAACATTATTGAAATTAACCGAACGTGAAAATAAATAACTAAATGTGGGATCACATTCTTGATATCATAACATCTTCAGCTTGCAAAATAGCTTTATTAAAGCACTGGGCTGCGATAGATTTTTCCTTTCAATCAAGCTGGATAATGACTTAGTACGCTTTTGTTCGTAATTCTCTTTCTTTGCCACGTCGTATCATGTTTCTCCCGGTACAGCCGCGATCGGATTCGGCCCTAATAATTGGGCGGGATCAAACCACAATCCAACCCGCACGATCCGGCCCATCCCGGCCCACTAACCCGTTCTCGCGTCTTCTCTCGTCTGCTCTCGAAGTCGAGCGCCCTTGGCCGCTGGAAGAGCTGAAGCCCCAGCGAAGCATCTCTGTCTCTCTCGCCGGAGAAGAAGAAGAAGCAGCAGCTTGCAGATGTCGTATTTTGGAAGATCAGGCCCTCCGGACATTCGACACTTACTCGTTCCGTATCTCTCTCCTTCCCCCTGCTCCGACTCTTTTCGTCCCCCGTCGCTCTCTGTATCATTGCCTCACGTGTTCATTCCCAGGGACCGAAGGTACGTGTATTTCCTCCGCTCCGTTGCCTTTTCTTTATATCTCGCGTGTTGAGGGTTGGGGCTTTTGTTGCCGTGTTCTGATGTGGCCGCGCAGGGCTGGGGAGTCGAGAAGGTTCGCGTTCGTGAGGTCCGAGTACGCGGACGACGCGCAGAACGCGGTGGACAAGCTCCATGGTGTCGCTCTTGTCTCTGATTCTTAGTTCCTTCGGTCATGAGGGTTTCTGTCCGCGTTGTGCGGGGAACGCTTGGACTGGCGTTTGATTTCTTGTTCGGTTTTCTTGTTGAAAGGGAGAGTCATGGATGGGAGAGAGATTGGGTTCAGTTCGCCAAGTACGGTCCCAATGCCGAGAGAATGTAAGCCGTTTGATTATCTCGCCTTTTAGTTTTCGAATTGTGCAAATAGATTGTGCTTCTTTCGGGTCAAAATACAGTGCAATTCCAATCTGGTACGAGCTCACTGGAGGGAATTTGGTTCTCTTGGAATAAACCTTCAAATGGTGCAAGTTGCTATGACCTCGTTAGCATGATTCTGTCAGTGGAGGATTCATTTTGCAAAATAACCTGCAAAACATGGCTCTAAAGAAATGGAGAATGTAGATTTCTTAAATAACTTAGCTGTCTTATTATCGATTCTTCTGATGAGCTCAACCTCTATTTCACAACAGGGATAAGGGGAGGATTGCTGAACCTGTTTCAAAGATAAGAAGGCGGTCGAGAAGTCATAATCCTCGGCCAAGGTGTGGTTTAAGTTTGTTGAGTTAGTAAAGTGATGCAAACTGTGTCTAAGCAAATTGGTTTAAGTTAGTAAAGTCATGCAAATTGTGCCTATGTATACTAAAATGAGAAAAGCTCTACACTTGATTATAAATTCAGGTTGAATGTGTCGACAACGGTCTGTAACTTCCTATTGCTATAGTTGTTGATTTGTGTTTGAGGTGAAATTCCAAAATCATTTTAATGGATTGGTTAAGATATTTCATCCTCTAATACTTACATAAGCCTGTTTATTAGCTGCATAATTCATTTATCTCTACATTTCAAGAGTTAATAAAGGTTGCTGTAACTTTGATCGAGATTTAATAAAGGTAGCTGAAACTTTGATGGGGATCCTGATTGAATTGAGAAAATCTGCAGGCTCAATTTACATTGAAATCATGATGCCACAGTGGATAGAGGACCCATGCCTAGAGCTCTTTGATGGATGAAGGTTTAAGCCATCTAGTTTCTTTCAATGACCTGTGAAGATGTTTGAAGAGGAACGGGAGGGAAATTCTCTCAGTTTGCCTCTATATGAGAGGACACCTGTCTCTTTGGTTAACAATGTCACTGCCAATTTATTATAGGTTCCCTCCTGGCCTTATTAAAATCAAATTGCAAACTTTGTGAGCAATCCTTACCGTCCCTTGTTGGTTGTTCGCGAGTAATCAAAGCAATCGATCAAGTTCATGGAGAAAACTGATTCTACAGAGGAGTTAATGCTGTTAACAATGATGTGAGAAGCTTGTTTACGCATCTTATGGCTTATGTAAAATAACTATACATTTTTAAAGATACAAATCATAATATATATTAACATTTAAATGATGTTAGAGGCAATTACTTTTAATGAATTGGGGTGGTATAATTAAATTTGTTCACTGTAATCCAATGTCAAGAAATGGAGTTGCATCCCAAAAGCTGAAATTCCGCAGCTGAATTTGAATGCTAAAACTAGAGTCACTCACGCACATAGTAAATTTGACTCATTGGTCTTCAGTTAGTGGATAGGAATTTCCTACCTTTTCTTTAAATCTAAGCAACTAAGTTTGGAAGTGCAATTTCCAGAAAAATGATGGAAGTGCAGTTACATTATGGTTGCTCAAGCCAGCTAAGCAACCAGTCCTTATTTTTATAACTTTGGAGAAAGAGTAACTAGATAATGTGGGCCATAACCAAGGCATACAACACATCAGTGTAATCAATAGTGACAGAATTGATCAGGAGAATCAACTGACTAATAAAACAATTTGATGATTGAAGGGCCAAATTTTTAGGGTTTTGAGTTGAAGTCCAATGTTTCCTCAATTTAAATGAGATTTAGGTTCCGAGTCTCGTAATTATAAAATCCAATGTTATAGTAAAACATCATAGTTAATTTCATGTAAAATTGAGTGGGTTCCATTTTCCAGTGAAAAGATGGTGTCAGCTGCAAGACTAGGATTGATTGAACACTTGCCAAAAGATTCAGAGCTCAATTGATCAGCTGGAAAATGGGTTAAACGTTGAGGACTTGTTTTGCACTTTCCCAAAATCTTTTTTTATAAATTTGTGCTGGATGAAGAGCTTATGAACTTGGACTTACTCCATCAGCACTTGATGATACATCCTAGCAGGATTGTGACCATATCGCCTTTAACTAAGATGTTCACACATGAAATTGTGAACTCCTGTGACATCCTTGTAACAAGTAAATAAGTTGTCGATGTGGTGTCGCTAATTTCTTTCGGCTAGTTACCATTATGCCATTGAGTTGTTGGTTTCTAGATTTCGCCTTTTTGCCATTTAAGCTTTCAAACAACAGTTCAGATATTAGGTGACATTTAAGCTTGTTGCACCTTGTTCTTTTGTGCGTAGTGAAATAAATAAAATAATATATCCATTGATGTGACAGCAAGTAGCAGTTAACCCTTAACCATCTTAATGAGTACTTGCGTCTTGCAGAGTTGCAAGTAATTCCCTCTCATTCTCTACTGCAACTGATAGTAAAATGGATTTTCAGGTACAGAGATGAATATAAGGACCGTGATTACAGGAGGAGAAGTCGCAGTAGAAGGAGGGGACGATATGATCGCGACAGTTACAGAGACAGGGGAAGGAGTTACCGTCACCGAAGTAGGAGCTATAGCGCAAGTCCTGACCGTCGCAGAGACCGAAGGGCATCCAAGTATGATGATGAGGACCGAAGTCGGAGTGGATCATGCACAAGGTGAGGATTCTCCTTATTTCCCTTTAATGCTTCTTTTGGTCACCTCTTGTTGAGAATTTTATCTGATTGGAGTTCCCCAATCTTCAATTCATCCCCGAAAGCCGAATATGAGAGGAGTCGCTCTCCAAATCAGAGACCTTCTGCACTTGAAAGTCCTGATGTACGAAATGGTGAAAGAGATTCTTAGCTCCTTAAAGATGTGCCCAGTGGACGTCCTGCCGATTCGCGTGGTGCATATCCACGTAGTCCATCGATCGAGTGGTAAAGTCACATGAGTGGATTTGTTGCTTCTGTCTCACTCTATTGCAACTATTTGATCCTTACGTCTCTGCTTTTTTATGTTGCCTTCTTAGGAAAGATGAGTGCCCAAGGTCGTGGGAGTCATTTTTGCTCGACAAACAATTTACTTTCTCCTGAGGTGCTCTTGATATGTGGACAGATACTTCATTGCATGAGGCAGCTAGTCTGTCTATTCTGATCTTATTCTTGTGCTATAATGTGCATTCATGAAGTGCCTTTCTTGTGATGCATTTGTTCATAGGTCTCTGGCTACACTTTTATATATTGTCGATGGGGTGTGTCAGTTTAATCATACGAACTGCACATGGACGACGAGACTTAATTGTGCTGGTGTGATCCTGCACTTTCTTTCGCCATTTTTTGGTCATAATCCACTAGCCATCTCCAGTGGTGGTCCGCTATGAGTGCCGTATGATTTTTTATTCTTCACGAAATCATGCTTCTGACTTTAATATGGTTTTTATATTCTCACAGCGGTGGGTGTCCCAATTTGGCATCCCCTCTTTCGGCGACTTTTTTGGGTCTTGACAATTCCTTGAAAATGGGTTCCATTTCTTGGCTTTACATCAGCTGATCACACCAGCATTTAAATCGATTCACTGGAAACGTATCTGGGATCTTTCTTGTCTAGCACACTTGGACTTTATGGACATGAGTCTCAACAAGTTCTATGGAGATATCTCAATAAACTGGGGAAGTTGCATGTGTTTTAGTGATCTAAGAATTGCTGGAAATAACATCACTGGCATCGGGGATGAACTTCTGACCATCTTAAAGCTAGCGGTCGCTTGTGTATCTGCTGATCCCCAACTCAGTCCGTCAATGGAAATGATTTCGTTCAATCATTTTCCATAATGTTCAATTTTCACGGACAGCCACTTATCCTAGAAGTGATGCAAAAGGTTCAAGCCGTTCACTGGATCTATTTGTAGAAGATGTCTGATAAATGATGTTGCTCTGTCGACCACATGCAACTTCTTTAATGAAAATTAGAGTCCTTGCAACTATTCGATTAAGTCCCGAACTTTTATTTCAATCCATTGTTTAGCTCTCCGATGTGTTTTCTCTTTTTGAATTTGGGAGATTTTTGACCGGCAATTTGAGTGGTTAACCCACATCAGAACGACTAGGAGGACATCATTTCGTTCGCGCCCATGTTAATATAGAACTGCCTTTTATGGAATAAGTAAAACCAGAACTTTCTGGCATCTAGATTCATTTGTACAGAGAAGACAGCTGAATTCAAGTGATATTTCAAACTGTTTCTGTATCCAGTCTTAATCAGAATAGTGTCATTGTAGTGATATGTAAGTATCCATGTCAAGTTAGAGTTAGAAAATATAACTATTATATCAATGTAAAGTGGATGTATATAGTATTTATCATCTTAAAAGCAAAAGGCTCATCTGAAGTTTTTTCGGTAAGAATTTTTTTTTTTTTTTGGTAAGAGGCTCATCTGAAGTTCAAATGGAATATTTGTAAGAAGTCTAAAATCTTGTCCATTGTTAGTCCTCTTATATGGTTTATATCAGATTTATGTAGATGCAAAATCCTCTTACGTGCTGAAGAGTTTCGAAAAATGCATCTTTTTAGAGTGCATTCAGTCAGAAACTAATTGTTTCTAATCGTGGCCAACCACCATAACTTTGCGTTTTTCTTGTAAATTACTACCCGCCGTGTAACATAACCCAGAGCGCATTCAGTCAATTCCTAATCCCAAGTGCTACTGCATGTTGCTACGGCATGAGTCCTTACTAGAACTTTGGTAGCTTTTGATTGCTTCAAAGAGAATATGGCTATAGAGGAAATCAAAACTTCTGTTTTCATTAGAGCTTCAAACTTAGAAGTGCTTAAATTAGAAAGATTATGGGTCATCGTTTTGTTTTGAAAGGGGATACTGCAGTACAATGCTTTGTCTCAGAAAGGATGCAAGTTACGTTCCGTTGCTACCTTATATTTCAAGGGTGCAATGGCAGACGATATTCCGCCCTCCAAAATCTGGAGGCATTTAAATCATGATGGTTTGTTTTCGCTCGGCCTAGCTGCATTGTTGAATACAAGTAAAACTCATCTGGGGCTTTGCTCACAAAAAACCATCTTTTCTATTTTTAGTACAGTGAACTTATGTTGCCTTGCGCAAAACAAGTCAGAACAGTTTTCCCTCAAGTACTTTATCTGAGCTCAGAGTTTATTGAATTTGACGTAGGAAACCATAGTAGACCAACGTTTCACCCCGTCCTCGATCAATTCCAAGTAAAATCCAACCCCATAAAATCAAAGTTTTAGATAACTTTATGAACTAGAAAAATGAAGTAACAACTATTCCAATTGAGAAGTAGCAAGACAATGAGTTATGTTCTCCCAACCTTATCATGTCGTTGGGTTAATTCAATCCCAATTCTTGAATGTGCTTGCATGTCTTGGAAGAAAGACAATAGGCAATATGCAACGTCAAAGAAAGAATCATCTGGTGGCTACAGTCAACTTTTTCATTATGCCAACTAGCATCTACAGACGTGTTCTGCGAGTTAATGCTTGATGATGCATTTCCATTGTCAAATAGGAGAAACACAGGAAATGAGTTCGAGGGAAAGTTTTATGCGTCTTTCGGGGCTTGAGAAAAATCAACATCCAGATCAAAAGAGAAAAAATGGCCACGGATTTACAACCTACGACGGTAAGTGACTAATTTCAATGCTAAATTTTTGTTCTGAGTAGTAAAATTCTACGTGAGTAACTTACATGCCACTTGAAGTTGGAAAGCTCCTTTCTCTGGTGATCACATACTACCATGAAAGTAGAGCTCTGTTGGTAAGTTATTGGTAAAATACTATGTTCACCACTTAATTTTTTTTTTTGAATGGTGAATATATGGAAAAGTTGATAATCTACTATTAAATTGTACGTCCATAAGTTACTAACATTGTTGGTAAATTATCATCAACGTGCCTAACCAACAGGATTTAAACTATACTAATCACATTAGGAAAATCATTAATTTCATAATTGCTTGCTTAGCTCACTAGAATAGCCTGTGAATACTAATGCATCCTATCCCAATCTTTTAAGCACGTCCTGGAGAAGATACGTTTAAAAAGCTAGAAGGTGTTCACACACATGCATAGAAGGCATTGAATTGTTCGACCCTACTATTAAATGCTAGGAAGGTCTTTAGTCAGGATTGGCTCTAGAAACGAAGCATTGCGCCATTTACAACATCTAAAGTAGCTTCATAATGGTGTTAAGAAATTCATCAAGGAGGATGGGAGGAATTCCCAGGTCATGAAGAAACCTATGTTCTTGGTCAAAGTATCGTTGATACAATCTCAAAGTTGAAAAGAAGAGATAATGCTACTTTCTTCACTAATTAATGTCTGTGATCCTATTGTGGAATATCAGTAATTTAGCAAGCAAAAATAATGCTGTCATTGGAAAAAACTCAGTTTAGTAAGGTTGAGTCAAGTCAACCATTTGCTTCCAAACATATGAGATTGCACATATAAAACATTGCCCTTTTGTAATAGTCGTTAATACTTGAAAAAAAAAATAACCACTAGCATTCGAACTGTGAAATGGATGCTAAAATTTGTTTCTTCGTTGAACAAAATACATTTGAAGGTTCATACAGGTACATTTTCTCCTACTCTTTTCTAAAAGGGTATTTCTAGCTAGCAATTACACAGTTAAAAAAGGGTGACAAAATTATTAAAATAAGGAATTGTATTCAACTAATAGCTACAAAGCAACATCGTCATTCCTCAAAAAGGACAGAGCAATGGCTAGAGATCTATGAAAATGTTCAAAAAGAAAGTTAGCCATGTAAGAAAGGCAATAGTTTCGTGTTAACTTAAGGGGAAAATTAAAAGAAAAACCATTTTAACATTTTGAATTTTCTTTTACACTGCAGTGTAAGTTGACAATAGGGCCGTGCCCCTTTTCTCACCCTCGGTGCGTGGTCCCCTACAGTGAGCACCTTTGAAACCTTATTACCAATCCATCAAGAAGAATATTCTGTTAACGCAAATCTCTAAATTTCGCAGTTTTATGATACAATTAGAATATAAGCATACAAGCTCAAAAGAAATAGAAAGAATTTAAACCGGCATGCATGTGTGAATCGATCCCGTACATGTCCCTCAAGAAGTCAAGGTCTTCGGGCGATAGAATAGATATGTGCCTCCTCAAGAAGTCAAGGTCTCTTGGGATTTCACGTGTGGTGACTTTGCATCAGTATGTGTTACAATGGTTCATGAGAAGTCATAGTCTTTATGGACTTTTATTAGTGACGTTTGGCTCTAAAATTTCTAACTTAACGTATGGGAAGGGTCAATGGAGCAATTTTCCAGCCTTTTCCCTTTTTGACTAACAAGTCTTCTCAACTTTTAATGCTGTGTAAGAATGGTTTTTCAGTGGGCTTGCCTTGGATCTTGATGGCTGGTTACATGACATTGTCGTCAAGGTAAGTATTGTTTCCAAACAACAGGGCCACCTACGCCTGTCCACTAGCGTGGCGGGCTGTCAGATTGCGTTCCTTATTTAAATGTGTGTTGGGTCTTGTTTTTATTTCGAGCCCAAGCCCAAGCTCTGCTCTTTAAGTGTTTTACATTTGAGGGATGCCGAGGTCTCCATGGGATCTCAGACGAAGCAATTTAATGTCGTACTTAGGACGAAAGTCTTCAACTTTGAATGCCGTGTAAGAATGGTTTTTTCTTTTAATGTAGTGTAATAAATGGCAAATGGAAAAGAAAAAAGTAGCCAAACTTTAAGGAGGTAAAATGTGAAAAGTTGGAGGGTGTTCATACACGACACAACACAAAGGTCCTTATTTTATGTCACACTCTTCATCCATAACCTCTCCCTATCACGTGCGTCAGAGGCATTCTGTAATATTTGGGTTTGTTGACTTGGTCAAATGAAGTGACTAAAAAAAGAAAAAGAAAAAGACCACTTTATTTAAAGCGAAGACATGTGACAGAGAGAAAAGGGGGAAGAAGAAAAGGAGAGTGATCGCAAATAGGGGGGAAAAGAAGAAGAGAAGAAAGAATGGGAAAGAAAAAGAAAAAAGGAAGGGAAAGAGAAAGGAAAAAGTGTGAGCCTTTTGTGCTTGGGTTTTGCTAGAACAACTATCTTTAAGCCACTTAACTTGTTGTAAGCTATAAACTTTTGAAAAAGTGGCTCAACAATAATTGTGTGTACATACCCTAAGTCGGATTAATACCGTCTCACCACATCAAGGAAGGAGTCAAGCTCTTCGTTCTTGAAATTAGAATAGCTTCAAATTCAAAATTGTGAGAAATTTAGACTGCAAAGTCTAATTTCAGAGTTGTTCAGTTGTGAATTTAATGAATTTTGCGCTCAAATTTCGTATTGCGAATAACTTTGAATAATCTCTTTGGGCAGGAGATCATCAGATTTATTTTGTTTGCAATTAAGCTTAGAACTCAAAAGTGCTTAAATTAGGAGTATCACTATTCATCAATTTATCTCGAGAAAAAATTCTGCAATACAATGCTTTGTCTTAGAAAGAATGCAAGTTATGTTCTGATGCTACCTTATATTCCAAGAGTGTGAAGGCAGACGATATGCTGCCCTCCAAAATGTTGAGGCATTTACATCATGATGGTCATGTTTTGCTCGGCCTAGCTCCATTGTCAAATATAAGTAAAACTCAATTATGGCTTAGCTCACTATAAATCATCTTCTCTGTTTTTCAGGACAGTGATGTTGCCTCGCGCAAAACATGTCAAAATAATTTTCCCTCAAGTACTTTATCTGGAACATAGCAAACATAGTCTTTGAGAGCTCAGAGTTTTGTGAATTTGACATAGAAAACCACAATAGACCAACCTTTGACCCCGCCCTTGATCAATCCCAAGTGAAAACTAACACCGTAAAATCAAAGTTTCAGATAACTCTGTGAATGTATATAATAGGGGAGAAAGACGAAGTTAAAACTATTCAATCGAGAAGTAGCATGACAAAGAGTTATATTTTCCCAATCTTATCAAGTGGTTGGGTTAATTCAATCTCAATTCTTGAATGTGCAGCGTGTCTTGGAAGAAAGGCAATAGGCAATATGCAACATCAAAGCAAGAACCATCTCGTGGCAATAGCCGACTTTTTCATTATGCCAGAGAGCATCCACATATATGTGTTCCACGAGTTAATGCTTGATGCATTTCCATTGTCAAATAGGAAAACCATAGGAAAATAAGTTTGAGGGAAAGTTTTACGCATCTTTCGGGGCATGAGAAAAACCAACATCAAGATCAAAAGAGAAAAAGTGGCCATGGATTCACTCCCTACAACGGTAAGTCACTAATTTCACTGCCAAATTTTTGTTGTGAGTAGTAAAATTCTATAAGAGTAACTTACATTTTACTTGAAGTTGGAAAATTCCTTACTCTAGTTATCACATACTACCACGAAAGTGGAGCTCGGTTGGTAAGTTATTGGTAAAATACTATGTTCATTGTTCAATTTTTATTTTGATTGGTGACTCTATCGAAAAGTGGATATCCTGCTATTGCATTGGACGTCCATAATTTGCTAACAATTTTGATAAATTATCCCTAACGTGCCTGACCAACAAGATTTAAACTGTCACGTCTTGATCCTCCGAGCACGTGCCCATCCCTCTGCGGTCAATTAAATAGCGACATCCTAGGACGCATCGCCGACACGTTCATTTTAAATGTACATGCAGAAGCGAATAAATAATCCTTAGACAACAATAAGATGGGATAGAAAAGCAGGGCCACAATTCGCAAACAAAACAAGCCTTTTATAAACAAACAGGTCTATATACAACACCAGGCTGTTTACAAAAATATCGGCTCAACAAAAGGGAACTGTTTTATGACCCACTAGTCAGACACATTCGCCGATTCTGATTTCTTCACCTTTTTATGTAGCGCATGGTAACGTTTCTGTTTCTCCCAATTTCTGTTCTTTTATTCCCTGGAAGAAAAAAAGAACATAAACCCATTTGGTAAAACATTTGTTCCCGGGAACAATTTCTCTTTTTTTTGTTCCCGGGAACAATTTCTCTATTTTTTTATTCCTGGGAACAATTTTGAGAAACAAAAAACAGTAGTTTATTGTTCCCGGAAATAATTTCTAGAAATAAGCCAGTTTTTTTTTCTTTTGTTTCTCTCTCTTGCTGCGGGCACCTCCAATTGCCCAGAGCCACCGCTGACCGTTGTTGTCGCCAGCTGCAATGCAGCGGCGGCGGCGGGCGGCGGCGGCGGCTGCGGTCGGCGATCCGTGAGCAAAAATAAAAAATGAATAAATACAAAAAAGAAACTGTTGTGATTCTATTCTTTTTCTATTCCAAGATTAGAAATTTTGTGTAGTTACCAAACAAGTTCTTTTACTCAAAAATTGTTCCCTGGAATAGAAATAGAAAAGAATTATTTCTGAAAAAAACTCTTTCCCAGCCAAGAAGCGTTGTCATGCACAGCTTTAGACTTCGGGGCTTCAGGTCTTCCAACAATCGCCATTTAGGGACTTAAAAATGTTATTCCACAACGGGGTAAGATGACATCTCAGCAAGTTCAACCCCCTCAGCTCCGATTAGGAAGAAAATACGCCCAAAGGGCTACCTAAGCACAAGCATAAGTCGGAGGACTTACATTTGTCTCAGTTCCTTTCTGCAAGTCAATACAATTCAAATACTCACAAATAAATCAACCAATCAAATCAGATCAAGTCATCGATTAATCGACTCAGTCGATTCCACGTCATCACAACCGCTTCTCGGTCAACCCACTCAATACTATCTATAAGGTCCTATCAAATCAGGACTGCTCACCTTAAGTTGGAAATAGATAGTATAGCTCACCCAAAGCTGATAACTTATAGCTCACTAGAAGCTGACCATAAAGTATACTGCTCACCTAAAGTTGACATATCAAGGCCCATAGGCTGATATAATATACTAATAATGCTCAAAGCTAATATATCATGGCCCTCAGGCGGATATAGTATACCGGTATACTGCTCACCCAAAGCTGACAGATCAGAGTCCATAGGCTGATATAGTATACTATCCTGACCACCTAACCAAATCACCATTTTTATCATAGCCGATAAAAATTATCGTGTGTGGATACATGGTCGGCCTTAGCCAAAATACAATATTTTCCCTCTTGAAAATCCCACTAATTTCAACAGTCCACAAATTCATTTTTTTTGCGTTCTAAACTGACAGCCGGTAATTTTATAATTAATTACCAAATTTAATAAATTTTGGGATAAATACCCAAAATCACAAATCACACTCAATTTGCACAAAATAACAGTTAATTAAATAATTCAATCACACCATTGCAATCAGCATAAAATTCCCGTCACCGGCTTTCCTAGTCTAATTTACGAAAAATAATTAAATAATTAAATAATTATGAAAATTAATTATTAAATACCAAAAATAGCAACTTATGCCGGAAAAGCCTAATTAAAAGCCGAGACGGGCCTGGAAAATTTCCGAACCACTCTAGATAAAAACTAGAGCTTGTCTAGGCTCTAATTACACTACTTTAACCACCTAACATGCAATAACGATTAATTAAATTGCTAATCTAATCTAACTATCTACATAATCCATACGTAGTCTAAATTAATCAATCCTTAAGCGTAATTAACTTATTAAGCAATGATTAGTGAGTTAAACTCACTTGATTAACGATGATCCGCTCGGATCAAAACAATGTGGACACGGCGAAGATCAAAAAACTCCAAAACGGGATCGTCAAGTGGGGTCGGGAAAGGCTTGAAAACGGGCCAAACAATGGCTGGAAATAGCCACGGCTTCGGCTTCTGTTCGGTGGTTGAAAAGGGCTAAATGGTGGTTGGTTGAGCGAGCAAGAATCGGCGGGGCTGCAGCGAGGACTAGGCGGAGGTAGGCGGGCTTCTAACAGCTTCAGGCGGCGACAAATGGCTCTGGACGGCGACTCACGAACAAGCTGATGGCGAGATGGGCACGGGACCAGCAGCGGGTGGCTGGACGCGCGCGAGACGAGCAGCGGCGGTGAGCAGTGGTTCCGATGGGGTTGGTGACGTCTTGGGGAGGCTGAGCTGCGGTTTTCTGGTTTGTTGAAGACTTCCAAGAGATGCAATGGAGGAGGGGTCGACGGATGAGGGCAAGAGCAAGGGAAAGGAGGGGGAAACCCGCTACCAAAGGGGGGACCACTTTGGTCTCCTCTATCCTCTTTGGTCCCTTTGGTGTGGTCCCACCAAGGCTTGTTGTCTTTCACAGCCAATTTCCAGCCACAACACTCACTCTCGAAGCCATTGAAATAGTCCAAATGTTGTGGGCAAGGGGGCATACGAATTTCACAACATTTTCCCACAATTCCTCCTCAAATCATTCTTAAATCAACTCAATTCGGCCTTTATAAATTCAACCATCATACCCTTGATCAAATTGTCATTTTTCTTCGCCAATAGAACCTACTTGCATCCTAGTTTTATGATAAAAAAGGGTTCTCTAAATTTCCCGGTCGAAAACGGCCATATATCGACTTTTTCCGCTAAAATCTCGGTTTACAGAAAAATCTTCGGAAATTGAGTCGACGTTCCTAGAATAACTCATGACATGACAGAACTTTCAATTTCTGAAATCGGATTCAAATTCGCAGTTAATTTCGATCTGGTGCGATTTTAGCGTGACCTAAGCAATCGGGTAGCTTTCAGAAATTTTAGTGCAAATGACCTGTGGTTGATTTTCTTTGAGCCATAATGAACCCCTTCGACACATTGGCAACTCTCGGTGGTCATGAAAATCTTAAGGTTTCAAATACGGACACAGGGTACTAAAACGACAAAAAAATCAGTCTAGTGTCGATTAACGAGAATTTTGTAATTTAGTGGAATCACTCACGTTTAGCCACACATCTCAGTCGAACTAACCTATTTCTGATCCCTAAGCGATTTTTTTAACTGTGCCGTAATGATCTCTACAGATGAGTACGGTCGAGTAGTCGATTGCTTGTCAGATTCTCAAGTCTAATGCATTAAAATCTCTTATTGATTTCCCCAAATGGTCTAGTTATCTCACTAGTAATCAGTTATGAGAATAGCACTATAGGTACGTCAATGAAAGACCCGATTAATTAAATTGAAAGCAGAACTAAAAATCTAGGATATCATAACTCTTCCCATCTTTTAAAAATTTCGTACTCGAAATTTTAATCACTATAATCTTTACCGCCTCTTATAAAAATTTCGTCCTCAAAATTTAAACCACTACAATCTTTAAACAAAAATGTGGGGGTACAATTGTCTCATCAACTCTTCGCTCTCCTAGGGTTGCTCTTTCAATACCGTGGTGTTGCCAGACCATTTTGACCAACGGGATGGTCTTTGTATGTATAACCTGCTCTTTCCTGTCCATGATCTGAACCGGGCTTTTCACGTATGACACTCTGTCATCCACTTCCAATTCCTCGAAATTAAGCACGTGGGTCGGGTCAGATTCATACTTCCTCAACATCAACACGTGAAAGACATCATGCACTCGCGCCAGCCTTCGCAGTAATGTAAGACGATACGCTAGGACCTCGATTATCTTAAGAATCTCAAATGGACCTACGTACCTTGGGCTCAATTTCCTTTTCTTACCAAAGTGCAAAGTTTCCCTCATTGGTGGCACCTTCAAAAAAACATGATCACCAACTTGGAATTCCAAAGGTCTCCGACGCTTATTTGCGTAACTTTTCTAGCGGCTCTGAGTGGTCTTTAGTCTGCCTCTGATGATTGCAACTGCATCCACTGACTGTTGAACCAACTATCGGCTTGTAATATTTCTTTCCCCAACTTCATCCTAACATACTAGCGTTCTGCACGCTTTTCCATACAATGCTTTGAAAGGAGCCATCTAAATGCTCTGCTGGTAGCTATCATTGTAGGCAAACTCGATTGGATGAAGCTGTTCTTCCCAACTTCCCTTGAAGTCTAGTATGCAAGCTCACAGCATGTCTTTGAGGGTCTAAATCGTCATCTCGGATTGGCCATCCGTCTGAGGATGATATGCCGTACTATACTGTAGCTTCATACCTAAAGCACTCTGTAAGCTCATCCAAAATGCAGCTGTGAATCTCGGGTCTCGGTTTGAAGTAATCGTCGCCGGTACTCCATGCAGACGAACTATCTGACGCATGTATAGTTCTGCGTGTCTATCCAAAGTGAGGTCCTTTCGTACTGCAATAAAGTGGGCCAACTTTGTCAATCGGTCGACCACTACCCAAATGGAATCGTTTCCTCTTTGACTCCTCGGTAGGCCGGTTATGAAATCCATTGTGATGTGCTCCCACTTCTACTCTAGGATCTCGAGAGGTTGCAAAAGTCCTCCCGGCTTACAATGTTGAGCCTTTACTTGTTGACACGTCAGACACTTGGCGACATGCTTGGCTATGTTTGCCTTCATATCGGATCACCAATAGTGTTGACATAGATTTTGATACATGTTAGTACTGCTAGGATGAATGCTGTAACTATTACGATGAGCTTCTGATAAGATATCCTCTCTAAGCTTCGCATCGTCCGGTACACACAATCTTCCTTAGAACCTCAGTGTTCCATCCTAAGAAATCTGAAAGTCAGCTTTTCTTTTATCAGTATCCTTTTGTAAAATCTTATGAACGTCAGGATTTGTCGGTTGGAGCAATTTGATTCTGATATGAACATTCGGTTCAATTCTAAGGGTGGCCATGAGATGTGAAATGTGGCCTACCTCAAATTTGAATATCGAATCTCGAGCCCTTTCGAGTAGAACCCATTCCTTAACCACCATTTGTGCGATTGAAGATTTCCGACTTAGCGCATCTGTGGCCTTATTCGCCTTTCTAGGGTGATATAAGATATCACAATTGTAGTCTTTCAGCAGTTCCATCATTCGACGCTGCCTCATTTTCAACTCCTTTTGAGAGAATAAATACTTGAGACTTTGATGGTTAGTGAAGATTTGGAATCTTTCTCCACACTAGTAATGTCTCCAAATCTTCATAGCAAAAATGATCGCGGTGAGTTCTAAGTCATGCGTCGGATAATTCTACTCATGAGATCTCAACTAACGAGAGACCTATGCAACAATCCTACTATGCTGCATTAGTACGCAACCCAGTCCTCTGAATGACGCATCACTATAGATCTCGTATCCTCCAAGACCATATAGAATGGTCAGCACATGTGCGGTAGTCAACTTTTGTTTAAGCCCTTAGAAACTATGCTCGCACTTGTCTGTCCATACAAATTTTTCTTCTTTCTTTAAGAGTCGGGTCAACGGTGATGCTAAAGCTGAAAATCCTTCCACTAATCGTCTGTAGTAACCTGCCAAACCTAGAAAACTTCTGATCTCTGTCATTGTAGTCGGTCTTAGCCAGTTGATCACTGCTTCAATCTTGGACGAGTCCACAGAGATTCCTTTGCCTAAAATCACATGACCTAGGAAAGCAACACGAGTCAACCAAAACTCGCACTTGCTGAACTTGACGTACAACTGATGATTCCTCAGGGTTTGTAGTACTACTGTCAGATGACTCTCATGCTCTTCATCATTCCTTGAATACACCAGAATATCATCGATGAACACGATCACGAACTGATCTAGATAATCTTTGAACACTCGGTTCATCAAATCCATGAAAGTAGTTGGAGCGTTCGTCAACTCAAACGACATTACAGTAAACTCATAATGACCATACCGAGTACAAAATACTGACTTAAATGCTGACTTCGGTATATCCTCTTTTCTGATTCTCGGCTGATGATATCCCGTCCTCAAGTTGATCTTTGAAAATATTGACACTCCTTGTAACTGATCAAACAAGTCGCCGATCCTCAGGAGTGGATACTTGTTCTTGATCGTCACCTGATTGAGTTGTCGATAGTCAATGCACAGACACAACGAACCATCTTTCTTCTTCACGAATAGGACTGGTGCTCCCCAAGGTGATGCACTAGGACGTATGAATCCCTTATCCAATAATTCATGAATCTGCACTTTCAATTCTTTCAACTTGAATAACGCCATCCGGTAAGGTGCTTTAGAGATTGGCTTCGTCCCGGGTGCTAACTCAATTACAAACTCTATCTCTCTTTCTGGCGATAGACCTGGCAATTCCTTCGGGAATACATCTGAAAATTCTTGCATTACTACGATATCTTCAATCTTCAGCTCCTTAACTGTTGTATCCACAACAGTTGCCAGGTAACTTTGACAACCTTTGTTTAACAAACGGGTTACTTCAAGCGATGAGATCAATGTAATCGAGGGTCTTCTTCGACTTCCAAAAAACTCGAAACTCTCACCCTTTAACGGGTTAAATTGAATTACTTTACGATAACAGTTCATCTTAGCTCGTTGCTTAGTGAGCCAGTCCATGCCAATTATCAAGTTAAAGTCATACATGGCTAGGACTAACATGTCTATCATCCCCTCTCGCTCACCAATTGCTAACTTGCAACGAGAATAACCCAATGCAAACAACACCTTACCCTTTAATGGTGTAGATATGCTAACCATTGACTCCAGCAACTCAGGACTTAATCCTATCAGCCTAACATATTGATTGGCAATAAAAGAATGAGTTGCTCTAGGGTCGAATAAAGCATAAGCAGCATGGTTGTTCAGCTAAATCGTACTTATGATCACGTCAGGCGCATCCTCTGCTTGACCTCTAGTGATGGCATGCATTGTCCCTTGAGTTGGAGGTCTCATCTGTCCACCCTGCGGTGCGTTCTGCGACGCAAAACCCCTGATTTGACCCATCGATGGCGGCGATGGTAACTGTGGTTGTCCTCTCGGCCTGCTAGGACAATCTATGACCATGTGACCTTGCTGGCCACCCAAATCAAATGCTCGGCCTTCAAGGGCACGGAGCTGTATCATGTCGTCTTCCACAGAAGCGACACGTACCATTTGGACTTGGCCCTAAACTTGCCAACTCCACCCTTTCTGTTAGGCAAGATAGGGAATCTTCCTCCAGTCATGGGCTTCTTCCCATACCGATTCCCATCTCGGTTAGATCTAAACCGCGACTTAGATGCTGCAGCTCGCTCATTTTGATCTCTCTCTATCATCTAGACCCACTCATACAGGTCATTATAACTTCTCAGGTTGAGCAATATCAATGGACTCCTCAACTCCGGCCTGAGTCTGTCTCTAAATCACCTAACTCGGTTTGCTGGATTCTCGACCAGTTCAAGAGCATACTGCGATAGTTCAGCGAACTTCGCCTCATATTGATCCATCGTCATTGAGCCTTGGAGAAGGCGTTGGAATTCTGCCATCTTCAATTTCCTGGCAGTCTCCGAAAAGTATTTACTGTTGAACACCTCAACAAAGGCGTTCCACTTTGGGGCTACACCTTTAGGGAATATCGTTCCTTGGGTGGTTCTCCACCACGTACTTGTAATACCCTGTAGCTGGTAGGTTGTAAGGACTACCTTCTTCGTCTCTGTGCACATCAGAAGTGCAAAGTCTTTCTCCAAGCCTTGAATTCATAAGGCTGTGGCTTTGGGGTCTCCTACCCTAGAAAACTTCGGTGGGTTCAATCTCAGGAATTGCTCTACCAACTTATGTATTGGTCTCCCAGTGACAACATTCCTTGATAGAACCTTGACAAGTATGGCGGCAGGTGCGGTAGCAGCGGCGGCAGCAACAGCAGTATCTGCAACGGCATTAGTGGCAGTTGTGGTAGCAGCGGCTGAAGCGGCGGCACTAGCAGCTTGGATCTATGCTTGCTGATTCATTCTGTTACCTATCAACTCGAGTGCTTGCATAATCCCAGCAAATATTGGATCCTCACGGCCTATCACCCCAACACCAATGGGAGGCGGTGCAACTCCACTCGTGCTAGCCTAAGCTGGCGCTCTACCTCGGCCTCCTTGGGTACCGACTCTTGTCGGCATCCTACCCCGAGTCACGGGCCCAATGGTATGCTTCCTAGGAGTCCTCTACTCCTGATCACTCATTCTGAATGTTCTTTAAAGAAGCCTGCTTTGAATTCCACATAGAATTAGAAGTTGAGCAATCCACACCAACAAACAATTCTACCAAGCAACTAACATAGACATGCACCGGCATGAAATAAAAGCCATTCCTACTGACTATCCCATAAGCCATCGCACCTTATCACTCCAATCCCTAACCATGCTCCGATACCACTAAACGGGGATGTCACGCCCCGATCCTCCGAGCACGTGCCCATCCCTCTACGGCTGATTAAATAGTGACGTCCTAGGACACATCGCCGACCCATTCATTTTAAATGTACATGCGAAAGTGAATAAATAATCCTCAGACAACAATAAGATGTGATAGAAAAGTATGGCCACAATTCACAAAGAAAACAAGCCTTTTATAAACAAACATGTCTATATACAACACTAGGCTGTTTACAAAAATATCGGCTTAACAAAAAGGAACTGTCCTATGACCCACTAGTTAGACACGTTCGCCGATTCTGATTTCTCTACCTTCTTAGACTCCGGGGCTTTAGGTCCTCCACGACCGCCACTTAGGGACTTGAAAATGTTATTCCACAACGGGGTGAGATGACATCTCAGCAAGTTCAACCCCCTCAGCCTTGACTAGGAAGAAAATACACCCAAAGAGCCACCTAAGCACAAGCATAGGTCGGAAGACTTACCTTTGCCTCAGTTCCTTCCTGCAAGTCAGTACAATTCAAATACTCACAAATCAATCAACCAATCAAATCAGATCGAGTCATCGATTAATCGACTCAGTCGATTTCATGTCATCACGACCGCTTCTCGGTCAACCCACTCAATACTATCTATAAGGTCTAATCAAATCAGGACTATTCACCCTAAGTTGGAAATAGATAGTATAGCTCACCCAAAATTGATAACTTATAGCTCACCAGAAGCTAACCACAAAGTATATTGCTCACCTAAAGCTAACATATCAAGGCCCGTTGGCTGATATAGTATACTAATAATGCTCACCAGAAGCTGCTAAGGTATACTGCTCACCCAAAGCTAATATATCATGACCTTTAGGCGGATATAGTATACCGGTGTACTACTCACTCAAAGCTGACATATCTGAGCCCGTAGGTCGATATAATATACCATCCTGACCATCTAACCAAATCACCATTTTTATCATAGCCGATAAAAATTATCGTGTGTGAATATACGGTCGGCCTTAGCCAAAATACAATATTTTCCCTTTTGAAAATCCCACTAATTTCAACAGTCCACAAATTCATTTTTTTTGCATTCTAAACCGACGGCCGGTAATTTTCTAATTAATTACCAAGTTTAATAAATTTTGGGATAAATACCCAAAATCACAAATCACACTCAATTTGCCCAAATAACAGTTAATTAAATAATTCAATCATACTATTGCAATCAGCATAAAATTCCGGTCACCGGCTTTCCCGGTCTAATTTTCGAAAAATAATTAAATAATTAAATAATTATGAAAATTAATTATTAAATACCAAAAATAGCAATTTAGGCCGGAAAAGCCTAATTAAAAGCCGAGACAGGCTCGGAAAATTTCCGAACCACTCTAGATAAATACTAGAGCTTGTCTAGGCTCTAATTACACTACTCTAACCACTTAACATGCAATAATGATTAAGTAAATTGCTAATCTAAATCTAACTATCCACTTAATCCATATTTAGTCTAAATTAATCAACCTGTAAGCGTTATTAACTTACTAAACAAGGATTAGTAAGTTAAACTCACTTGATTAACAATCCGCTCGGATCAAAACGATGTGGATGCGGCGAAGATCAACAAACTCCAAAGCGGGATCGTCAAGCGGGGTTGGGAAAGGCTTGAAAACGAGACAAACAATAGCTGGAAATACCCACTGCTTCGGCTTCTGTTCGGTGGCTGAAGAGGGCTAGACGGTGTTGGAGAAAACTTCCGTATTTGTTTTGAAGTTGATAAAATGTTTCCATCAGTCTAGTCTGAAGACTTGCAGACTCTCTCGTCAAAGTCTGAAGACTGCCGAACCACCAGACTCAAGATTCAAAGTCTACCCTCATTGACAGTTTCTAGACCGTCGAAGAAGACTTATCCAGAATTGAGTATTTCGTCAAGGATTTGATTATATCGACTAAAGAAGATCTCTTGGCTAGTTATAGCACTTCGGAATCATTTATTCGTTTTGATTTAGGTAATTAGATCCGTTAATTGGCGAAGCATACTTGGAAGGTTCTACTTATGGAAACCTAGATCCTGATTGTATGAGCGAGTAGGATTGGTGGGCTACCGTCAGATTCCCTAAATAACTTAGAATCTCTCTAATTGATTATGTCCAACGGGTAGATTGGAAGAGCTCATTTGGAAAGTGCCAACGGTTATGAAGGCATAGAGGAGTATATAAGGGAGATGTTCTAGTTATTCGAGTGTGTGCGCGATAGATAAATTTCAAAGTCTGAAGCTCCTTGTTCCTCATCAATTGTTGAGCGTTAACTTGTACTCAAAAGAGAGTTCATACATTTGTGAGACCTTGAGAAAGTGTAGCAGAGTCTTTACACTGTGGAATCAAGGACGTGATACTGTAACGACTCTTTTGTTTCATAGTGAAATCCAGCCGGTAGGCTGTCATTGTGGGAGAGTGGACGTAGGCTTGGATTAAGCCGAATCACTATAAACCTTGTGTTCTTATTCTCTTCCCTAAACTCTTTTACTTTACTCGTAACTTTATTCATTTGTTAAAGTCTCATTTCTATTTTAAAGTCTACTGTTAACAGACTTAGGTTAAAAGTAAAGTTTTTCACTATACTTCGCAAAAGTTTGTTTTTGCACCTATTCACCCCCTCTAGGTGTTCGTACTAGCATTCAAAATTGGTATCGGAGCTTGTGTACTCATTTAGATTGAAGTGTTTTTACTTCAGAGTTAACGATCCATGGCTAGTATGTTGGCTCCAGGTTTGGTTAAAGGGCAAAGCAACACCAAACCACCTTACTTTGATGGGAAGGAATACAGTATATGGAAAAACAAGATGAAGGCATTCCTAAGATCGAAAGATCCTCTTGAATGGGATGTGGTAGACAAAGGAGTTATTCCTAAAACTACAACAGTCTCAGAAAGAGGAAAAGAAGCTGTTAAGTCTAGCGAGATGACTAAAGAAGAGATAACCAAGAGACAAACTCTTGATGCAAAGGCAATTTATTCTTTATATTGTGCATTATCTCCCACTGAATATAACAGAATATCTTCCTGTGAAATAGTTAAAGAAGTCTGGGATAGACTACACATCACCTATGAAGGAACTGATCAAGTGAAAGAAACTAGAATCAATATTCTGCTCGGTCAATATGAAGCATTCAAGATGAAACCAGGAGAATTTATCACTAACATGTTTAGTCGTTTTACAGAAATCGTGAATGGTCTTGAGTATCAAGGACAACCAATCTCTAGACCCATGAAATTTAACAAGTTATTGCGTGGACTCTCCAAAGGTTGGAATCACGTGAAGACCTCAATAAGGGAGACACAAAGGATCATGCCACTTTCTGTTGACGAATTGATTGGCACTCTTCATTCTTATGAAGTAGAGCAAATCAATGAAGATGAGGATCCCAAAGGTAAAAAATCTATTACATTAAAATCTAATGATGATTCTGATGTTACATATTCAGAAGACGATATGAACGATGAAGAGCTTGCACTCATAATAAGAAGGTTCGGAAAACTGAACAAAAAGGGAAAAAGATTCAACTGGAGGAAACAAAGTTCTCAAAAGTTCCAAAATAAATTAGCTGAGGATGATGAATCCAATAAAAATGTGATTTGTTTTGAATGCAAGAAAAATGGACACATTAGACCCAACTGTCCCTTACTGAAGAAAAGAAAAGGAAAAGCTGAGAAATACAGAAAAGCTCTCAAAGCAGAAACTTGGAGTAATACCGAGTGTAAAGAGAGTGATGATGATTATGCTAATATTTGTCTAATGGCACAATCAGAATCAGAATCAGATTTAGACTCAGACAATGAAATTGAGGTGAGCAATTTTAAAATTCCTACCAAAGTCTCTAAATATATTGATGAATTGTGTCTTAGCCTCAAAACCTCTCTCAAGAGGATTTTTGAACTAAAAAGAGAAAATTCTGCATTGAAACAACAGGAGATTGTTTGGAAAGAAAAGGTCGAAAATTTAGATAAAAATGTTATTACTTTGAAAGAAAATGCAGACTCTCTTTGAAAAGAAAATGTACTTTTGAAAATTGATATTTCAAGTGTTTCAAAAAAGTTTTCTATAGGTTCTGAGAAATTAGAAAAGATTCTTTTAGTACAAAGACCTTACTTTAACAAATCAGGTTTAGGAATGACTGCTGAAACCATTCCTCTAATTGATTTCCCAAAAGTAAAGGTAAGAATTAAACAAAGACCTACAAAAGATTTTTATAGAAATCATGTCCAAAAAGTCTTTGTAAAACTTATTGGTCGCAGTGCTCTTAAATGTTCTAAATGCAACAGCTCAGAACATTTTGAGAAAGAATGTTCTATGGTTTGGAAACTTGTTAAGAAGGTTTGGGTAAAGACTGTATATAGCACTAACTCTATTGGATCCAAGAAAGTCTGGGTATCAAAGAAAGCTTGAGATATTTTTTAAATGCAAGTCACTATCAAGAAAAAGGTTAAATGGTACTTGGATAGTGGATGCTCAAGACATATGATAGGAGACTCGAGTTATTTCATAAAGCTTATACAAGTCAATGGTGGAAAAGTTTCTTTTGGAGGAAATAGCAAAGGTAAAATTGTGGGATATGAAACCATAAAGATTGGAAGTCTCACAATCAGTAACATCTCTTTAGTGGAAGGACTCAACTACAACTTGCTGAGCATCAGCCAACTGTGTGACATATGTTACAAAATCAACTTTCAAGAAGGAACATGTTCAGGAACCAGTAAAGACTCCTCTCAGACATTCACGGGGCGAAGATATGAGAATATATATCTCTTGGATATCAAATCAGAAAAATCCCAATGTCTAATTTCAATTCAAGAGGAAGCTAATCTCTGGCATAAAAAACTTGGCCACATCAACATGAAGCAAATAGCCAAGATCTCTGCAAAGAAGCTTGTTCATGGACTACCCAACCTGACAAATCAAAAATCTGAATTATGCACACTGTGTGTATTGGGAAAACAGAACCTAGAGCATTGGAGCAAAGCTTACAGAGTATACAACAAAATGACTCAATTTGTGGAGGAATCGATGAATGTCAAATTTCAAGACTCTATACAGAATCAATCGATTCAGACTCAACCTGAAGAATCTGAACCTGCTCCAGACTCTACAAAGTCTAAATCTCCAAAAGCAGCTTAGACTTCAAAAGACCAACAACGAATGATCATTGAAGAATCAAATGAAGAAAAAGGAATTCGTACAAGATCCAAAAGGCGTGAAGAGTCTAGTGCTGTGGCTCTTATTTCTGAAATAGAACCCAAGAGCATAGAAGAAGCTTTAACTGATGAAAGCTGGATTGAAGCTATGCAAGAAGAACTCAGGCAATTCAGTATCAATGATGTTTGGGAATTGACTCTTAAACCAAAAGGTAAATCTATTATTAGAGCTAAATGGGTTTTCATGAACAAGATGAATGAGAAAGGAAAAGTCATAAGGAACAAAGCAAGACTCGTGGCCAAAGGATATACACAAGAAGAAGGGATAGACTATGATAAGACTTACGCACCAGTAGCAAGGTTAGAAGCAATTAGATTATTACTTGCTTTTGCTTGTTATAAGAATTTCAGGTTATTTCAAATGGACATCAAAAGTGCTTTCCTTAATGGATTTATCCAAGAGGAAGTCTATGTGGAACAACCTCCCGGTTTTGAAGACCCAAGGAAACCAGACTCTGTATTCAGACTGAAAAATGCGCTATACGGTTTAAAGCAAGCACCTTGAGCTTGGTATGACAGATTAATTAAGTTTTTAATTCAAAATGGCTTTGTTAAAGGTAAAGTAGATACTACATTGTTTATCAAAAGAGAAAGCAATAACTTTTTACTTGTTCAAATTTATGTTGATGATATTATTTTTGAATCACCTAACGAAAATCTGTGCAAAAAATTCTCTAAGTCTATGCAGGATGAGTTTGAAATGAGCATGATGGGTGAACTATCTTTCTTTCTCGGACTACAAGTGAAACAATTGAAGGAAGGAATTTTCATTCACCAAGAAAAATATGCTAAAGAACTTGTTAAAAAGTTTGGCTTGGAGAACTGCAAAAAGACTAATATACCAATGTCAAGTTCCTCGAAGCTAGACAAAGATGAAGGAGGAAAGAAAGTTGACCAGAAGCTATATAGGAGTATCATTGGTTCACTTCTTTATTTTACTGCCTCTAGACCTGACATTTTGTTTAGTGTTTGCATTTGTGCCAGATTTCAATAAGATCCCAAAGAATCTCATTTAAGTGTTGCAAAACGCATCATCAAATACGTTGCATCTACCATTAATTTGAGTCTTTGGTATCCTAAAAAGGGAGACTTTACCCTTCTTGGATACTTAGACGTAGACCTAGTAGGATGCAGAGTTGATAGAAAGAGCACCTCGGGCATTTGCCAATTGCTTGGTAATAGGACAGTATCTTGGTTTTCAAGGAAGCAAAGCATTGTAACTCTTTCAACAGCTGAAGCAGAGTATGTGGCGCTTGGAAGTTGTTGTTCTCAAATCTTATGGATAAAACAACAGCTATGAGACTTTGGAATCGAAAACTCATGCACTGAGATCAAATGCGACAACACCAGCACGATTAATCTTACCAAAAATCCAATTCTCCATTCAAGAGCAAAGCATATAGAGATTCGACATCATTTCATCAGAGATCATGTTCAAAATGGAGAAGTCTTAATTCAATTCATTGACTCAAAGAATCAACCTTCGGACATTTTTACAAAGCCTCTGAAGAAAAGTCAATTCGAGCTTATTCATACCAGACTCAATATCTTAAAGTCTGAAGAAGTCCAGACTCAGAGATAAAAGTCTAAAGATACTCAGACTCAGAAGATCAAGATTCACAACTGTAAGTGATATTTGTTTTAGAATTTTCTTACGGATGAAATCTCGAAAAGGTACGTTCGTCTATTAATCTATAATTGATTGATGTCATCTTCCCCAGTTTTTGTGATTATTGCAATCATTCCTTTTCGAAAAAGAAGTTATCTTTTGAAATGACGGTTATCTATTTTTTCAAAAAGGCAGTTATTTTTTGAAAATGAATTTTCTATTTTTCCTTTTACGTTGTTCTGTATACCTCTTTTCGACTGCCTTATATATTGATCGTCTTCCTCTCAAACCCTAAAAGCACAGAACAACACTTTCTGACTTTTACTCTCTAGTTTAATCTTCAAAGATTTTATCTTTCTCGCGAATCGAGTTTGGAATCTCTCAAAGACTGTGAGAATGGCTTCTCAAAGAAAGTCTTCAAGGATCGCTAACAAGGGACCACAACACATGCATGCGGGACCTTCGCATTTTGACCTCTACGAGGAAGAAGAATCTCCAAGACAACAGCAAAGCCCACAACATTCTCAACCACGTCAATCTCCTCAAGCTAGACCTCACGATGTTGATCATAGAGCAGAGGAAGAAATCATTGAAGACACAGAACCAGTAAGAACTCAAAAGCTCGCTTTTATCTTTAAGCTTTACTCTACCTTGAAGAGGGGAGGCACTCTCTTGAAGGATATTGATGAATTTTTGAAAGAGAAAGGGTATCGAAATGAAACCCACTTTTTAAGAACAATGGAACGATTGGGGATTGCTCCTGCGGGGTCGGCAGATCAAGCTTTTGCTAATATCCCTAGTGATCCACATGTTGGAAGTTTTAATCAACTTGATGGGAATGATGATGACAAAATGTACACTCATTTTAAGCCTAGAATGGGTGTCGCGACAAATATTCGATGCAAAAAGACAGATTTGTTTTCGCTTGGAGGAACACAAGCGACTTTACTCTAAGTTGCTAAAGCGAGGGGTGATCAACCCAAGAAGCGTGGACTTTGATTTTCTTGATTCCTTGAATGTGAAGTTGCGAGAGAAATTCACGCTACTTCAGCTTGAGCGTTTTTGTTCTGAGACGACAGAAGTACATCCAGAACTTACTGCTTATTTCTATTCTAATATGAGTTTCTTGGATGCGAATAGATTCTCTTTTAGTGTTCAAGACCAGGACTATGTTGTTGACATGGACACATTAGCTGATGTGATTGGAGTAGAAAGAGGGGCATTCCAATCAATTAGTGTGTCTATTGGTCGTGCGACAGTCAAGCTTGTTCGGGATGGAATGGCGGAAGGACGAATCTCGTACTTGAGGATGAATGCCTCAAATATTTTGCTTCACAAGATTGTGATCAATTGCCTGAGACCCAAATCGACTTTGAAGACTGATGTCTCCAACTCGGAAGTAAAGTTGATGTATACTATCAACACTAGCAAGAAATTCTCTCTTCCATACACAATCATGTTTCACATGTACAAATTGATGGTGAAAGACAAGGGCCAATTTCCTTACTCAGCTCTTGTTACTAAGCTATTCAGACATTTGAATATTCAGCTTCTCAGGATTTTGTGTGTTCGAACTTGTGATCAAATGGTGGTGGGACTGAAAATGGTTTCCAAAATGCGTCTGAAGGAGCTGAACAAGACATTGGAGCAATTCAAGGAGAAAACCCCTGTCAAGACTCACCAAGTTTCTTTGTCTACAAAACGGAAAGGGAATGAGCCCATGACAGCTCCATCAAAGAGAAGAAGAGCACTCATCTTGGAGGATGAAGAAGATGAGGACGATATCACCATTTCCGCTTTTGCATTGAGAAACCTACATCATTTTGTTCCAGAGACAGAGGGGAGAAAGGATCAAGATAGAGAAGAAGAAGAGCAAAGCAAAGGAGAGAGAGAATCGACGAGAAAAGAAGCAGAGGAAGAAGAGGGTAGAGGTGAACAAGAACAACTAGAGCATGAAGAGTACTTCTCATCGCCTGAAGGCAATGAAATAGGGGGAGTTGCTGAGAACAGAGGTACCTCTTCAATTGCTTTTACTAGTGAAGATGCTAGCCGTTCAGCTGCAGATCCAGAGGACATTTATGCCTCTCAATTTCCTGAAGAAGGTCATGAGGTTTCATTGCCATTTGAGTGCTCATGCTGACTTGCCATCATCTGCCAATATTCCTACTAATCATGCAGAAGCAAGCACTCTGACTGATAATTCAGCAGACTTTCGAAGATTGCTTGATATTCTTATGGAGATGCGAGACCAGATTTATGCCCTGGGATGCGAAGTTCAGAACTTGCAGAATGCAGGAGAAACCTCTTTAGTTTCCTTGCATGATCAAATTCATGCCCTTGCTCTTTAAGTTCAAGCAAATGCCAAGGGTGAAGAAGTAGCTCAACTGAAGGAGGATTTTAAAAAGCTGAAAGGGCTTGTCCAGTTGATGGGAGATTTCCAGCTTATTCGCGTTCCAAAGCAATCCTAATTTTATTCTCTTTTTGTCTCTACCTTTTTAATACTGACAAAAAGGGGGAGGTGGTGCAGATTTGATTTGAATTGACTTTTGATTGACTTTTGTTTGGATTTGTTTGGTTTGGTTGTGACTAGATTTGGATTTGGATTTGGATTGTGTGATCGTTTAAATGTTTGCTGCAGTATCTTAAGCACTATTGGTATTTCAAATAGGTGTTTATTTACATGACTAACTTATTTCTTGTGGATGCAGATTTAATGCTAATCTTTACTAAGTCGATTATCTATTGTGAGATATCCATGTTTGTTTGAGCATTGTCTTGCAGGTTAAAAATATCCAAATCTGCAGGAAAGTTTTGTCACCATAAAAAAGGGGGAGATTGTTGGAGAAAACTTCCGTATTTGTTTTGAAATTGACAAAACGTTTCCATCAGTCTAGTCTGAAGACTTGCAGACTCTTTCGTCAAAGTCTGAAGATCGCCGAACCACTAGACTCAAGATTCAAAGTCTACCCTCATTGACAGTTTCTAGACCGTCGAAGAAGACCTATCCAGGATTGAGTATTTCGTCAAGGATTTGATTCTATCGACTAAAGAAGATCTCTTGGCTGGTTATAGCACTTCGGCATCATTTATTCATTTTGATTCAGGTAATTAGATCCATTAATTGGCGAAGCATACTTGGAAGGTTCTATTTATGAAAACCTAGATCCTGATTATATGGGCGAGTAGGATTGGTGGGCTATCGTCAGATTCCTTAAATAACTCAGAATTTCTCTAATTGATTCTATCAAACGGGTAGATTGGAAGAGCTCATTTGGAAAGTACCAACGGTTATGAAGGCATGGAGGAGTATATAAGGGAGATGTTCTAGTTATTCGAGTGTGTGCGCGATAGATAAATTTCAAAGTCTGAAACTCCTTGATCCTCGTCAATTGTTGAGCATTAACTTGTACTCAAAAGAGAGTTCATACATTTGTGAGACCTTGAGAAAGTGTAGCAGAGTCTCTACACTGTGGAATCAAGGACGTGATATTGTAACGACTCTTTTATTTCATAGTGAAGTCCAGCTAGTAGGTTGTCAGTGCGAGAGAGTGGACGTAGGCTTGGATTAAGCCGAACCACTATAAACCTTGTGTTCTTATTCTCTTCCCTAAACTCTTTTACTTTACTCGTAACTTTATTCATTTGTTAAAGTCTCGTTTCTATTTTAAAGTCTACTGTTAACAGACTTAGGTTAAAAGTAAAGTTTTTCACTATACTTCGCAAAAGTTTGTTTTTGCACCTATTCACCCCCTTCTTGGTGCTCGTAGTAGCATTCACAGACGGTGGTTGGTTGAGCGACCAAGAACCGGCGGGGTTGCAATGGGGACCAGGCGGAGGCAGGCGGGCTTCTGACAACTTTAGGCGGCAACAAACGGCTTTGGACGGCGACTCACGAACGAGCTGATGGCGAGACGGGCACGGGACTGGCAGCGGGTGGCTGGACGCGCACGAGACGAGCAGTGGCAGCGAGCGGTGGTTCCGACGGGGCTGGTGATGGCTTGGGGAGGTTGAGCTGCGGTTTTCTAGTTTGTTGAAGACTTCCAGGAGCTGCAATGGAGGAGGGGTTGACAGATGAGGGCAAGGGAAAGGAGGGGGAAACTGGCTGCCAAGGGGGGGGACCACTTTGGTCTCCTTTATCCTCTTTGGTCCCCTTGGTGTGGTCCCACCAAGGCTTGCTGTCTTCCACAGCCAATTTCAGCCACATCACTCATTCTAGAAGCCATTGAAATGGTCCAAATGTTGTGGGCAAGGGGGCATACGAATTTCACAACATTTTCCCTCAATTCCTCCTCAAATCCTTCTTGAATCAACTCAATTCGGCCTCTATAAATTCAACCATCATACCCTCAATCAAATTGGCATTTTTCTTCGCCAATAGAACCTATTTGCATCCCAGTTTCATGATAAAAAACGGTCATCTGAATTTTCCGGTCGAAAACGGCCCTATATCGACTTTTTCTGCTAAAATCTCGGTTTACAGAAAAATCTTCGGAAATTGAGTCGACGTTCCTAGAATGACTCGTGACATGATAGAACTTTCAATTTCTAAAATCGGATTCAAATTCACAGTTAATTTCGATCTAGCGCGATTTTAGCGTGACCTAGGCGATCGGGTAGCTTTTAAAAATTTTAGTGCAAATGACCCATGATCAATTTTCTTCGAGCCACTATGAACCCCTTCAACACATTGGAAACTCTCGGTTGTCGTGAAAATATCGAGGTTTCAAATACAGACACAGGGTACCAAAACAAAAGAAAAATCAGTCTAGTGCCGATTGACGAGAATTTTGTAATTTAGTGGAATCACCCACGTTTAGCCATACATCTCAGTCGAACTAACCTCTTTCTGATCTCTAAGCGTTTTTTTTTAATTGTGCAATAATGATCTCTGCAGATGAGCACGGTCGAGTAGTCGATTCCTAGTCGGATTCTCAAGTCTAATGCATTAAAATCTCTTATTGATTTCCCAAAATAGTCTAGTTATCTCGCGAGTGATCAACTCTAAGAATAGCACTATAGGCGCGTCGATGAAAGGCCCGATTGTGGCACCCCCTGAACGACCCCTGATCCATTGGGGTCGCCACAGATCACTTGCTTTCCCTCATCATGAAGATCTATTACTTTGATACCATGATATTTTCAGGGAGTCCATGAATCCTGGGGGTTTATAATTCTTACATTGGTCCCTGCGTAGAAATATAGCGGAAGCATATTCGACATCTCCTTATCCCATATTCGGAAACGATGCACACTAACTACACATTTTATAGGTAAAAGCCAAACACTTTTATTTACATAAACCTGATGGACATCTTAGTCGGTACATCAAAATGCCAAGATTTTTCTAAACTCGGCTATTTTCAAAAGGTACTCGACTCTCTAACAACCGTGTACATAGGCCCATCAGTTAGTGTCGGCGGTCCAAAAATGCTTCATCTGCTGACCATCACTCTCGGTCACACCCAGTCCAGTCCATTAGCTGGCGGCGGTGGCAACGCCCTCAGCATACTCCCATCACAGTGAACGAACACAGTCAGAAACTCTTAGATCACTGGGTTGGCGGGAGGACCAATGTCAAACATGATTAGTACCCCCACTCGAACAAAAACTAGCCCTCGTATCTCAAGATGGTGGTGCTTCGAACACTCACATTGAAGGTCGATCAGAATACCATAAAATGTGCCAGGGGTGACTGGTAGCAAAGGCATATATTCTAGTTTGAAATGTTAGTTCCCAAACGAGGTGAGTACAACCATTTGGTAGCAAAATATCCATTAAACTATACTATGCAAGCCATCACGATCCAGTTTTATGCAAGATAGACAAGACAGTTCATCAAGGAATGAGTATGCATCGAAACCATAAAACTCTTTAATGCAATGACCAGTGCGGTTCCAACAAACAAGATGCATCATGTTTAGTCACACAAGTCCCGATCATAGGGCCAAACTGTTATGACACGTCCCATTCCATGCCATACAATTTAGCCCCGTAACCAAACCACACTCACACTTATTAGAATCATCAGTTTTAACATTCAAAAGGATTTTATCCCCCTAAAGGACCAATGTTTACATCCTTCTGGGATTTCGCACCCAACCTGGCGTCGCGAAAAACTCCGGCATTTGGCCACTAGGCCACCGGGCATCCAGAGCGTGTTACGTCACACCTCTTAGGCATCTCGCATCCCACCTGGCATCATGAGGAATCGCCGGGGCATGCCATGAAAATGGTTACCCCTACCCTTCGGAATTACGTATCGACATACCATCGGGCATCCCGATGCTCCCGGGGAAAACCTCTGGGGCACTACGGTCCCCAGGCATCCACAAGGCATCGACTCATTCGATCCTCTGGGCCTCTCAACTCCTGGGGCATCGTTGACTCGAGGGTCCAACGGCAACATTAATATCTTAATATCAAAAACACTTTTCAATGCAATGACAAGATGTCCCATGAGTCTCCATCAAATCTCAATATTGAATGATATGCTAAATGCCAATATCATCATGTCAAATAACAACTCAAGATGCATTCACCTTTGGGATAAATTTAGCAAATTCGGCATAAAACAGCTCAAACATCAGAATGCACAGTTTTAGTAAAAATTTCGGTATAACCCCTAAATGAACTCAAAAAATTCTAAAATTTTGATATATTATAAATAAGGCCTAAAGGTAAAAGTTTCATGAAGAACACTAAGCCAAAATAGTTATGTATGAATTGCAACAGGTCGCATAACTCAGCCCCAAATTCATTCCAGAATCTACACTTCCACAGTAAAGTACTGCACATTGAAATAGACTTATACCTCTATGAATTTCGAAAAAGCTGACCAAAATATATGCTATAGTTTAAACAATTCCTTATAGCTTTCATGAAGAAATCAAGACCAAAATCATACTAGAAATTTCTATAGAAAATCAACAAAATCACTAGGCTACACATGAGTAATTCCGGACCACAGGGATTCAATGGAATCCGATGCCTATACCTTGGCTAATTTTACTTCTAAAAATCCATCCAAAACTATATTTCATAATGTCATTCAAAGGAATTTAAAAGCACCTATAAAAACCAAAGCGTTTCCTCAATTTCTCAATCCATTTCTACTCCACTCACCTAAAATCCAGCATCCAACATCCGAAATCCAAACAATTCCGAGTCTATTGCACTACATCAGACCATCACGACATTGCATTATATAGATCAATGGACTTTCACTTGCCTCACGTCCTATGGTTCAACAGCTAGGGAGTTCGGTTCGGCGATACGGCCCGACGGCGGCGAAGATTAGCGGCGTCGACAGCGGCAGCTCAAGCACAGCAGAAGGCGGTCTCTTCTTCCTCTCGCTGTTCACCCCTTCGCTGCTCACTCACGAACTCTCTCGCTCAATCTCTCTCTCTCTCTATCACTCGCTCACCTACTCGGTACCTCACTCTCTCACTCGCTGGAATTTCTGCTCGGTTCTTCTCTCTCCTCCCCTCTGTGTACGAGTGTTTTGTTTCTTTGTTGGTTGACTAATTCAGTCAATGCATGTGGGTTTTCCGGTGGTAGCAGAAACCGAAGACAGCTGGTGGAGGGCGTGTCTTCCGTTTGCAACACCTTGGAGCCCTACTAGGGGCGACTTCCAAAGCAACGTGGCCTCCGCTGGCCTTGCTTCAGTCAACACCCCTCAATTTAGTTGACCCAATGTCGACCGAATGGGGAAAGATGAGGCGGCTTGGACATAGATGAGCTCCCTTCCCCATACATGCATACTCGTCCCCATGTGCGACCGAATTTTTCCTTGCTCCTTTAACTCACTAAAATTTTTTCAATCGATCAAAGTCCAAAGACCTCTCTTGTTGCATGGCTGATCAGTCCAAGAGATAAAATAACGTGGCCGTTGGTGAGATTGTTCATATGGCCATTCAAAGAAGAATTTCCTTTTCTCCGAAAGTAAATGTTTCGGGATGTCGAGTGACGATGAAACTAGGCCAAATGTGGTACCGACGATACTCCCACCGATTACTCACGGCTGTTGCATATTTGAGGGTCGTCGAAATTTCCAGATGCCACACTGATTTATTAAATTGAAAGCAGAACCGAAAATCTAGGATGTCACATAAACTATACTAACCACATTAGGAAAATCATTAATTTCATAATTGCTTCCTCAGCTGACTAGATTAGCCTATGAATACTAATGCATCCTATCCCAATCTTTTAAGCACATCCGGGAGAAGAAACGTGTAAAAAGTTAGAAAATGTTCACACACATACATAAAAGGCATTGAATTGTTCGACCTCTACTATCAAATGCTAGGAAGCATTACCCTATTTACAACATGTAAAGTAGCTTCACAATGGTGTTAAGAAATTCATCAAGGAGGATAGGAGGAATTCCCAGGTCATGAAGAAATCTATGTTCTTGTCGAAGTTACGGTGCTACAATCTCAAAGTCGAAAAAAATAGATAACGCTACTTTCTTCACTAATTAATGTCTGTGACCCTATTTTCGAAAATCAGTAATTTAGCAAGAAAAACAATGCTGACATTGGAAAAATCTCAGTTTATAAAGTTGAGTCAACTCTACCATTTGCTTCTAAAAATATTAGACTCCGTATATATAAAACATTACTCTTTTGTAACAGTTGTCAATACCCAAAACATCATATAATCAGAAGCATTCAAACTCTAAAAGCGATGCTAAAATTTATTACTTCGTTAAACAAAGTACAATTAAAGGTTCATACAGGTACATTTTATCCTGCTCTTTTCTAAAAGAGTATTTCTAATTAACGATAACATGGTAAGAAAAGGGTGGCAAAATCATTAAAATATTAAATTATTTTCAGCTAGTAACTACCAAGCAATATATACATTCCTCAAAAAGGACAGAGCAATGGCTAGAAATCCATAAAATTGTTCAAAAAGAAAGTTAGCCATGTAAGAATGGCAACAGTTTCATGTTAACATAAGGAGAAAGTTACAATAAAAGCCATTTTAACATTCTAAATCTCTCTCTTACATTGTAGTATAAGTTGACAATAGGGTTGTGCCCCTTTTTTCACCCTGTGCATGGTTACTTGCAGGGAGCACCATTGAAACTTATTACCATATCCATCAATAAAGATATTTTGCTAATACAAAATTTTATAACTTTTGTGGTTTTATGATACAATTAGAATATAAACTGGCATACCGGCCCAAAGGAAAAGAAAGAATTTAAACCAACATGCATGTGTAGATCCATCTTGTAAATATCCCCAAAGAAGTCAAGGTCTTCAGACGATAGAATAGGCATGTGCCTACTCAAGAAGTCAAGGTCTCTTGGGGTTTCACGATCAGTGCTCCTTACAATGATTCATGGGAATTCATGGCCTTAATGGACTTTTACCAGTGATGTTTGGGTCTAAAATTTCCAACTTATCGTATGGGAAGGGTCATGGAGCAATTTTCCAGCCTTCTCATTTTTTGACTAACAAGTCTTTGTCTTTTATTGTCGTGTAAGAATGGTTGTGCCCCTTTTTCCACCCTGTGCATGGTCCCTTGCAGGGAGCACCATTGAAACTTATTACCATATCCATCAATAAAGATATTCTGCTAATGCAAAATTTTATAAATTTTGTGGTTTTATGATACAATTAGAATATAAACCAGCATACCGGCCCAAAGGAAAAGAAAGAATTTAAACTGACATGCATGTGTAGATCCATCTTGTAAATATCCCTAAAGAAGTCAAGGTCTTCAGGCGATAGAATAGACATGTGCCTACTCAAGAAGTCAAGGTCTCTTGGGGTTTCACAATCAGTGTGCGTTATAATGATTCATGGGAAGTCATGGTCTTAAAGGACTTTTACCAGTGATGTTTGGGTCTAAAATTTCCAACTTATCGTATGGGAAGGTTCATGGAGCAATTTTCCAGCCTTCTCCTTTTTTGACTAACAAGTCTTTGTCTTTTATTGCCGTGTAAGAATGGTTGTGCCCCTTTCTCCACCTTGTGCATGGTCCCTTGCAGGGAGCACCATTGAAACTTATTACCATATCCATCAATAAAGATATTCTGCTAATGCAAAATTTTATAAATTTTGTGGTTTTATGATACAATTAGAATATAAACCAGCATACCAACCCAAAGGAAAAGAAAGAATTTAAACCGACATGCATGTGTAGATCCATCTTGTAAATATCCCTAAAGAAGTCAAGGTCTTCAGGCGATAGAATAGACATGTGCCTACTCAAGAAGTCAAGGTCTCTTGGGGTTTCACGATCAGTGCTCCTTACAATGATTCATGGGAAGTCATGGTCTTAATGGACTTTTACCAGTGATGTTTGGGTCTAAAATTTCCAACTTATCGTATGGGAAGGGTCATAGAGCAATTTTCCAGCCTTCTCCTTTTTTGACTAACAAGTCTTTGTCTTTTAATGCTATGTAAGAATGGTTGTGCTCCTTTTTCCACCCTGTGCATGGTCCCTTGTAGGGAGCACCATTGAAACTTATTACCATATCCATCAATAAAGATATTCTGCTAATGCAAAATTTTATAAATTTTGTGGTTTTATGATACAATTAGAATTTAAACCGACATGCATGTGTAGATCCATCTTGTAAATATCCCTAAAGAAGTCATGGTCTTCGGGCGATAGAATAGACATGTGCCTACTCAAGAAGTCAAGGTCTCTTGGGGTTTCATGATTAGTGCGCGTTACAATGATTCATGGGAAGTCATGGTCTTGATGGACTTTTGCCAGTGATGTTTCGGTCTAAAATTTCCAACTTATCGTATGGGAAGGGTCATAGAGCAATTTTCCAGCCTTCTCCTTTTTTGACTAACAAGTCTTTGTCTTTTATTGCCGTGTAAGAATGGTTGTGCCCCTTTCTCCACCTTGTGCATGGTCCCTTGTAGGGAGCACCATTGAAACTTATTACCATATCCATCAATAAAGATATTCTGCTAATGCAAAATTTTATAGATTTTGTGGTTTTATGATACAATTAGAATATAAACCAGCATACCGGCCCAAAGGAAAAGAAAGAATTTAAACCGACATGCATGTGTAGATCCATCTTGTAAATATCCCTAAAGAAGTCAAGGTCTTCGGGCGATAGAATAGACATGTGCCTACTCAAGAAGTCAAGGTCTCTTGGGGTTTCACGATCAGTGCGCGTTACAATGTTTTATGGGAAGTCATGGTCTTAATGGACTTTTACCAATGATGTTTGGGTCTAAAATTTCCAACTTATCGTATGGGAAGGGTCATGGAGCAATTTTCCAGCCTTCTCCTTTTTTGACTAACAAGTCTTTGTCTTTTAATGCCGTGTAAGAATGGTTTTTCTTTCGATGTAGTGTAAGAAACGGCAAATGGAAAAGGAAAATGTAGCCAGACTTTAAGAAAGTTAAGTGTGAGAGATTAGAGAGTGTTTGTACCCAAACACATCATAAAGCTCTTTATTTTATGTCAAAGTCTTCATCAATAACCTCTCCCTATCAAGTGCTTCGAAGGCATTCTGTAATATTTGGATTTGTTGACTTGGTCATATGAAGTCACTAATAAAAAAAGGGAAAAAAAAAAAAGAGCACTTTATTTAAAGCAAAGAGGCATGATCAAGAGAAAAAGGGGAAGAAGAAAAAGAGAGAGTGATCGCAAATAGAGGAAAAGAAGAGAAGAAGAAATAAAGGGAAAGAAAAAGAAAAAATAAGGAAAAAGGAAAAGGCTTTGGTGCCTACATGCCCAAAGTCGGATTAACACCGTCTTGCAATGCCAAGGATTGAAGCTATTCATTATTCTAATCAGAATAGCTTTCGAGATTATGGTGCAAATTCGAAATTGTGTGAAATCTGAGCTATAAAATTTAATTTTAAAGTTGTTTAGCTATGACATTTCATGTAAATTATGGATTATGGTGTGGAGTTGTGAGATTTGACGGGAGTCAATTTGAAGTAATGATTTAGTTGAAGCAAAATATTAGAATTTCACACTCAAGTTTCGTGTTGTGAATAACTTTGAATAATAGGTTTAGGTGAGCGATTTGTTGGCGTGTCAGATTCATTTTGTTAGCAATTAAGCTTATTTTAGTGAATTCGTAGTTAATGTAGTATTTTACTTGGTTTTGATGTCAATTTTTGTTTAATTGATAGGATTACGAGAGCGTTTGCTCATTTAGCTACGTTGTTTGGTTTTGGGCATTTCCATATGCGTGGTGATATCTCTTCTTTGAGTTAGTAAACTCATATTTCCAAAGTAATATAAATTATATATAGTATGAATTATGAAATGGCATTTTTGTTGCATTAAAGTCTAGATCTAACATTTATTACTTTTCGATTATTTGTGAATGGTTTGAGAAATGCTTTATGGGTTATTGGTTTAAGAAATGTATTTCGAAATGATATGAGAAATGTCTTGTGAAATATACTTTGTTTGATGACATGAATAGAGAAAGATTATGTGTTTTGTTTTGTGAAATCGATTTATGATATTAATTTTGGATTGACTTATTGGATTTTAGAGGATGCTTTCGTGGATTGGTGCTAATGATTAGTGTCTCTGTAAGTTCATTGAGAGGTCTATGGGCATACATACTAGCAAGATATTTTTGAAGGCCAGCCACGAGCAATATAGGTGGAGACCTAACCAAACAGTTATGTCACCGTAAAATAGCTAGCATCCATGTTAACAATTTCAGCTAAAATTAATTGAATGTACTAAATTGGCATAATTGTAAAATGTTTAGAACTAAATTGACAAAAAAAAATGTTTATGAATGAATTAGCACAATTGCAAAAAGTTTAGAACTAAATTGACAAAAAAATGTTTATGAATAATCTTCTTTTGGCAATTCTACCTTTTTTGGACAAATATATTAAGAATATATATCGAAAAGAACTTAGAATATTTTATTTTATTATAAAGTTATTAATTGAAAGTAATTAGTCACTTATTTACTGTATTGAGATATGTGTGAATTCATTATGTTAGTGGTAGTTTACTAAGTACACTCAAATTTGAAAAAAAATTAGTAAGTTTCTAATTTATTGGGGTGTTGGTAAATTTTTTTATAGGGTCAGTACTCTTCTAACACTTTCGTAAAACTTGAAAGGAGTGGATCATTACAAATTTATTGGAACGTTCATAAATCAATTGTAATATAATTAGTTTACTAACTGCACTTGTAAAATGTACAAGAAATTGGTAATTTACAAATTTATTTAGATGTTGATAAAATCAATATAGTGTTAGTTGTTTATTACCTATACAGATAAAATTTAGAATTAATTGGTAACTTACTAATTATCTGGATGTCAGTAAATTCATCATAATGTCAATATTAACTAACTATACTCGTAAAATTTAAAAGAATATGGTGACCAATCATACTTTAGTTACCGATATCTGAAATTAACCAATAAGTTTAGAAATCTACCATCCACGGAAAATACTTTCAGCCTTTTCCGCGGTGGTCCCTAGTCTCGTCCAGCACGTCACCCACAGTGCATTCAATCACGTTCCTTTTTATCCAACTTGACATTTGTTTTCATTACTTATAAAGAAGAGTATATGGATAGTTTGGATCATAACTAACGCATAAAGCTCATCTGTTTCACCAGTTGCTGAGTGACAGAATCGATTATGAGAATTTAATTGACAAATGAAACAATTTACAAATTGAAGGACCAATTTTAGGGTTTTGAGTTGAACACCAATTTTTCCTCAATTTAAATGAATACCTGAGATTTGGTCTTCATGTGAGTCTTGTAAAAAAGTAAATTTAATTTCATGTATATTGAGTAAATTCCATTTCCAGGGAAAAAGGGCATCGGCAGCAAGATGAGGGCTGATTTAATATTTCTGAAAAGATTTGGAATATAATAGATCGTGGGACAATGACTAAAACGTTTAACACTTGTTATGCCCTTGTCCCGAAAAATGCATTTGTTAATTTGTGCTGAATGAAGAGCTCATTAACTTGGACTTACTCCATCAGCACACTGAAGACACATCCTAGTCAGATGAAGGATGTGTCCGTGTTGCCTTAACTAAGATGTTTGTGCATGACATTGTAGACTCCTATGATCGTCCTTAACGAGTAGGTTATAAATGTGGTATTGCTAATTTCTTTTAGATAGTTTCTATTATGCCATTGAGTTGTTGGTTGCTAGATTCTGTTTTTTTGTCATTTAAGCTCTAAACCAGTTTATTAGGTGACATCCAAGCTTGTTGCACCTTGTTCTTTCGTTCGAAGTAAAATTTAAAAGAAAAAAAAAATCCACTGACGCGCCATTAAGTAGCGGTTGTCCCTTAACCATCTTCATGATTCATTGTATCTTGCAGAGTTGCATGTAATTCCCTCTCATTCTCTGCTGCAACAGATAGCAAGATCGATTTTCAGGTATAGAGACGAATATAGAGACCGCGATTACAGGAGGAGGAGTCGCAGCAGAAGCAGGGGACGATATGATCGTGACAGGAACAGAAACAGGGAAATGAGTTACCGTCGTCGAAGTAGGAGCTGTAGCACAACTCCTGATCATCACAGAGACCGAAGGGCACCCGAGTATGATGACGAGGACCAAAGTCGGAGTGGATTATACTGATGTAGAACAACAAGCAAATGCTCATATGGAAACCTTCAAGCATTAAAAGAGCGGCCTCATAAATCAAAGATGATTGTAGGTTCTTCGAAATCATAAATGGATTATGATATTTGATTTCAAATTCATGCGTTTTCCTTGATTTCGAGGACGTCAAAGATTTTGGATATGTTTTGCAGATTTTCTAATAACATTTTGAAAACTTTTCCCTTTATCAATATATTTTCTTTAATCCTATTATTTGATTTGAGTTATTTGATTATTTCCTAAATTGCGACCTCCTTATAAATAAGCGCATAAGATATTGTAATCTGCGCTTCATCATTCAAATTAAACACTATCTTTTGGAATCAAGTATATTTTCCTCTACGTCACATACACAAAGTGAGGGCCCTCCTTATTCCCGATGGTGCTTCTTCTGATTGTTGAGAATTTTTATATGATTGGAGACTTTTTTTTCCTCTCATTTTCAGTTCATCCTGCAGCCCGCGCGAAGCTGAATATGCGAGGAGTTACATCTCCAAATCAGAGACCTTTTACACTCGAGAATCCTGATGTACGAAATGGTGAAAGAGCTTCTCAGTTCCACAGAGATGTGCCTAGGGGACGCCCTGCCAATTCCCCTACTGCATCTTCACATAGTCCATAGTTAGAGTGCTAACGTGAGTTGCTTTCCACTTATGCATCCCTTTACTTTTGGCAACTTATTGGGTCTTAACGAAGTTGCTTGAAAATAGGTTTGATTTCTTGGTCCTACATTTGGTTGATGCATGAGTGACGGGATTCTAACATGCAACGGTGACGAAAAATCGGAGCATTAGTAATCTTGTCAAGAGATATAGCACTGTTGGTCTTATGAATTGTTCAGACTCTACGACCGCCCGCTACTTCATTTGAAAGTGAAGGATTTACTTGGAAATGTAATAGCTAGTATGTAGAGTGACATTATGGTGGTTTTCTGAAGATTTAGGGTGCTGGAGGTTTTGGTGCCCCGTTAAGCCCTTACTAAATGCGTGTGCTGGAGATTTTGGTGCCCCCACATAGTTGTATGGCAGGAATTAAATGAGGAAGGCATTCTGGCATTGGTTGGGGCCTTAGCATCACATGTTGTGACCTCGGAGCAATAAATTAGAGTGTCCATGACATATAATTCCAATGAGTTTCGCTAAGATCTTGACAATACCGTAATTTTCATTTTCTAACCGTCTAATACCAGCCACAACTTTTAATGGAGAAAACTATTAGATTTTGCCGTACAATCACAAAGAAAATTGAGAGTAAAAATGAGAAAGAGAATTTGAGACATAAGATTTTACCTTGATTTACTCTTAAACTAAGGTGACGTTCAGCTGAAAATTCCATTATAATTAACACATCGCATATCTCTGTTACATCCCCCAATTACAATAAAAAGAGAATATATATATAAACCACACCCAAATAGAAACCAGGACAATGCTTTGACCGGTTTCATTTGTTTTTTTTTTTTTTTTTGGTAAATCGGTTTCATTTGTTTGTTTGTTTTTATTATTTTAACTTTCCATCGTTTCCCTTTTCTTTTGGCTTAATTTTGGTTCATGGCTTAATTTAGGATTAGAAGATTTATAAAGGCTTGAAAAGCACCAATCTCAATGGGGAAAGTCTACATATTCCAATAATTTAAAATCCTTGAATATAAAAAAAAGAAAAAAAATCAAATACCACAAAATAGATAATCACAAGTAAAAAAAGTATTATCACTAAGTTAAAAGAAATTATTAATGTCCTTAGAAAGATCTATCAAGTTCCAAAGATGAAAAACACTTGAAATGTTGGCTTTGCAACTAATAACAAAATCATTATACATTGTGACTTATCATTCGTTCTACTCAAATCATTGCTATAAATAGACTCTCTAATGGCGTCAAAGTATTAGTGAAGTTGTTTTCATCACCTATAATTTATGATTGCATGGTGTCATGACTCTTTCATCACTAGCATTTTCAATTGAATTGTTTATGTCATCTTTATCACTAACATTATTTTCATTAGTAAAGTTGCTTTCAATATGAAATCCATTCATCCAAACGAGATAAGAAATAAAAAATTATGTTTAAATGTGTAATATATATATATATAGATATATATATATATTGACAGATACCGACTAGATTTGGCGTCATAGTACATCTTAATTCCTTGTAATCAAAAAAGTGAAGACTAATGAATTTTTCTCCATGGCTATGTGTCAATCCATTACAAAATCCTAAAATAATTGAAGGTTCAAAGTATACAAGATATTTGCATTCCTTTTTTTTTTTTTTTTTTTTTTTTTTTTTTGAGTTCTTAAATTTCTTTTATTTAGGAACAATATTCACAAAATCTTTTCTCTAGCCGGAGAATAACATCCACTATTTTAAAAGTTGCGATTGGATTCTTCATATATTACTTATTGTTCGAATATTATCAATTTGATTCACTTTTTAAAATAAAAAAGAAAAATAAATCCCATCTTGTTCCTATGTAGAATAGTGGATATTAAGGAGGAAACAGGTGGGAGATCTACCTCGGGGGAGACCCCGTGCTGTCCTCCATATTCCCTCTCTATCGGGAAGACAAAGATAGACATGGAATTTGGAAGCCTCACAGTGAAGGTAGACTCCACGTTAGGACAAGCTTGCTTGTACTGGCTACCGTCGGGTAGGCTAGTATAGTAGCCACATGTGCCTAGGGTGAGTAAGGGTGGGTGAGATGCCCACTGCAGAGCTAGCACGCCTTACGGTGCTGCTCCCAACCGTAAGTGCTGCGATTGGATTCTTCATATATTACTTATTGTTCGAATATCATCAATTTGATTCACTTTTTAAAATAAAAAAAGAAAAATAAATCCCATCTTGTTCCTATGTAAAATAGTGGATATCCCACTAATTTGTTGACAAAAAAAATTATGAAACTGGCAAAGTTAGTATCCCTGCCCCCAACTTCAAAAGTGGTGGTTAACTGTGAGGTCTTGAAATTCGACTCCATCTCAAATATATGAAAAGGTTGTTTCATCAATGCGCCTATGGTCATTTTTTCTCTGAGCGGGTCCCTCACGAGTAGACTTATCTATTAGGTGAAGCCGTTAAAGGATATAAACGCGATATACTCGAGAATTCGATCGGAAATTGACAACTCGACCATAATAATTGGCAAGGGTCAATATGACACCGTTATAATCAAATTGTGATTGGACATAAGTCAATTCAATGGAATTACGTAATTGAACGTGATTGCGAAATTCGTGTCAAACGGTACTAACTTGATTTTCTATCGATTTTATACTATCGGAACGCGTCACCCAACGAAAGTTTGGGGACGATGCCCGATGTTTATCGGATGCTCGACGGTAGTTCGAAAGCCGAGTCGCAGTGGAGGCCGGATCGTTGCCCCTTTTTGGGATGCCGTCTAGGCGGAGGTTTTAGACATTGCCGTGCTCGACGGAGCGGGACGACGCCCTGTGACATCCTGGAAATTTCAGTCCTGTTTTCAATTAAATGAATCAGGCCTTTCATTGACGCGTCTATAGTGTTATTTTCTGAGTTGATCACTCACAAGATAACTAGTCTAACATGGGAAGACGTTAAGGGATTTTAATGCAATAGACTTGAGAATTCGACCAAAAACCGACTGCTCGACAGTGCTCATCTGCAGAGATCATTACGGCACAGTTAAAAATCGATTAGAGATTAGAGATAGGTCGATTCAACTGAGATATGTGATTAAGTATGGGTGATTCCACCAAATTGCAAAATTCTTGTCGATCGGTACTAGACTGATTTTTCTATAGTTTTGGTACCCTGTGTCCATATTTGAAATCTTGAGATTTTCACGACAACTGAGGGTCGCCAACGTGTCGAAGAGGTACGTTATGGTTTGAAAATAATCAATCACGAGTCAATTGCACCAAAAATTTCTAAAAGTTACCCGGTAGGCTAGGTCACGCTAAAATCGCACCAGATTGAAATTAACTGTGAATTTGAATCCGATTTCAGAAATTGAAAATTTTGTCATGTCACGAGTCATTTTAGGAACATCAATTTATCCTCTGAAGATTTTTCTGCAAATCGAGATTTTTAGAAGAAATTCAATATAGGGCCGTTTTTGTTTGGAAAATTCAAGGGACCGGTTTTGATCGCGTAATTGGGATGCAAGTTGGTTCTATTAGCAAGGAAAAATGTCAATTTGATCGTGGACATCTTGGTGGAATTTTTTAGGGTCGAATTGAATCAATTCAAGAGAGAATTAAAGAGGATTTGGGGGAAATGCCTTCAAAATTCGTAGCCCCATGGTCCTTCAACCTTTGGACCTTTTCAATAGCTTCTAAAGGAAGTTTGGTAGGCTGCAAGTGTGCTGAGGAAGCCTGCAAACCGGTGGGGTATGCCAAGGGGACAAAAGGGGTGAGGATGAAGCAATTGGGACCCTCCAAAGCTTGGCTGTCCCTTTCTTCTTCTTCCTTCAGTTGCTTTCTCCATTTTTAGACATTTTAGAGCTCCTAAATTATAGAGAAATTGGCCATCTTTCTCCCCCAAGTCGTCACAAGCCCGTTAGAGTTCCCTACCACCCGTCGCTACCGCCCAACGCTGCCCGCGAGCCACGCGTCCCCTGCACACGCCGCCCATTCACTCTACTCGTTTCAAGCCTAGCAGCCATTCCCTGTGCTTGTCAAGCCCAGCCGGAGCCCAGTCGTCACTGCTTTGTCGCCGTCTAGCCACCGTTCGCCTCCGCCAAGCTCGTCCGCCTCACCCTCACTGTTCTGGCCTCAATTGTCGCCCGTAGCCACTCCATCCAGTAGCAAACAGAACCAAAGCCCCTTGGCCAGCCGTGCACTATTTGGCCCGTTTCTAAGCCCTTCCGGACCTCGAAAGGTGTCACTGCTTCGAAGTTTGTCGCTCATCTCCGTCTCACCGTCACCGTGAACTCATCAGAATTCAAAACCAGTGAGTTTACTCACTAATCTCCACTTAGGGAGTTAATTATGCTTAAAGATTGATTAGTTTAAGTTAATTAGGAATTAGGTGGTTAGTTAGAACGGATTAGCAATTTAATTACTCGTTTATGCATGTTAGGTGGTTAGACCGGCTTATTTAACGACTAGATAGATGGTAGTATTTATCTAGAAATGTTCGGAATTTTTTGGGCCCATTTCGGTATTTATTTAGGTTTTTCCCAGCCTAAGTTGCATTTATGACATTTATTGGTATTTATTTAATTAATTATTATTTTTCGAAAATTAGACTGAAATAGTTGATGACCGAAATTTCGTGCTGATTTCAATGGTGTGATTGGTTTATTTAATTGAATGCTATTTTGTGCTAATTGAGTGGAATTTGTAATTTTGGGAATTTATCCCAAAATTGAGTATTTTCAGTTTTTAATTGGGAAACACTAAGCGTTGGTTTATAACGCCAAAAATATTTTGGTGGACTACATTAAATGGTGGGAATTTTGAAAAGGAAAATATTGTATTTTGGCTAAGGCCGACCGTGTACCCACACACAATTATTTTTATCGGGTATAATAAAAGTGATGAAATTGTTGGTTGATTAGAATGGTATACTATATCAGCCTGAGGGCTTTGATATATCAGCTTAAAGTGAGTAGTATACGCTAAGTATTGCACAATTTTGGTGAGCATTATAGATATATAACAGCTTCGGGGAGCATTATTATATATCTATTTTCAGCTTCGGTGAGCTATACCATCTGTTGTCAGCTTAGGGTGAGCAAGGTTTGATTTGATTGAATTGTGTGGATAGTATCAATGGTATAGAGTCGAATGAGTCGACTGATCGATGTTTGATCCGAATTGAAATGATTGGATGATTTTATAAATTGTACTAACTTGCACGAAGGAACCGAGGCAAAGGTAAGTCATCTTACTTGTGCTTGTGGTTAGGCAGCCCTTGGGGCGTATTTCCTTCCTTGTCGGAGTTTAGGGGGTAGACTTGCTGAGACGTCGTCTCACCCCGTTGTGAGATAACATTTACAGGTCCTTAGATGGTAGTACCTCCCGAGCGTTTTGAACAGCTGAAGAAGGTCACCAAGCAGCACTCTCAGATTCCCCTCCCTGGGAGCCTAGGAGCCTAGGTCTACGAACTTGTAGGATCCATTGTCTGGGTTGATGCGGGTCTACCCCATAAGGTACCCCATAAATTCATATTGTGGTATCATCACGAGTGAAATGGACCTAGAGAAGGCCCCCTTCTGGAGTCTTAAATTCCTAGGTCAGTGCTGGAGATAGCTTTTGGCGAGGGTATGGCTGACCCTCCAAGTGGTTCAGTGGTGGACCCGAGTATGTCGGATCCAGGATCCCTGGAGTATTCAGTTGAAGACTCGAATGTTTAAGGGACTGGTAGCTTTTCCATCTTTTGCAGACTGTATATATAGACTAGTATTGTATATGACTTAGTCTGATGTATATATAAGTGTGTTGTAGTTTTCGAAAATCGTGGCCCTGCTTTCCTATCCCATATGATTGTTGTCTAGGGATTATTATTCGCTTCCGCATGCGTATTAAAATGAATGGGTCGGCGACGCGTCCTAGGATGTCGCTATTTAATTGAACATTGAGGGATTTGCATGCGCCCGGAGGATCGGGGCGTGACATCCCCATATAAGGGTATCAGAGCAAGGTTAGTGGTTGGAAGGATAGGGTGTGATGGTTTATAGGATAGTTAGTAGGAATGGCCTTTATTTCGTGTTGGTGCATGTCTGTGATAGTTGGTTGGTAAATTGTTTGTTGGTGATCACTCAACTTCTAATTCTGTGTGGAATTGGAAGGTAGGTTAGTAGAAAACTTGAGTCATGAGTGATCAGGAGCAGAGAACTCCTAGAAAGCGTACCATTGGACCTGCGACTCAGGGTAGGATGCTGATGAGGGTCGATACCCGAGGAGGTCGTGGTCGAGCGCCAGCTCAGGCTAGCGCAAGTGGAATAACACCGCCTCCTGTTGGTGCTAAGGTAGTAGCCCCTGATGATCCAAGGTTCGTTGGGATCATCCAGGCGCTAGAGATGCTAGGAAATAGGAAGGATCAGCAAGCTCAAATTTAAGCTGCCAGTGTCGCCGCTTCAGCCGCCACTACCACAGCTGCCGCTAATGCCGTCGTGGATGCTGCTGCTGCTGTTGCTACTGCTGCCGCCCCTGTCACCGCACCTGCTGAGGTTCCACTAGGAAACGTGGTCGTTGGGGGACCGATGCATAAGCTGGTGGAACAATTTCTGAAGCTGAACCCACCAAGATTCACTAGGGCAAGAGACCCCGAAGCTGCAGCACTATGGATTCAGGGCTTAGAGAAGGCCTTTACATTGCTAATGTGCACCGAGATGGAGAAAGTAGTCCTTGCAACCTATCAGCTACAGGAAATTGCGAGTATGTGGTGGAGAGCCACCCAAGGAATAGTATTCCCTGAAGGTCTAGTTCCGGAGTGGAATGCCTTTGTCGAAGTCTTCAACAACAAGTACTTCTTTAATAGTGCTAAAGAACTGAAGATGGCAGAATTCTAGCGCCTTCGCTAAGGTTTAATGACTGTAGATCAGTATGACGCGAAGTTCAATGAACTATCGTAGTACGCCCATGAACTGGTTGAGAATTCGGTAAATCAAGCTAGAAGGTTTAGAGATGGGCTCAAACCGGAAGTGAGAAGCTCGCTGGTGCCATTGAATCTGAAAAACTATAACGACTTTTATGAACAAGCCTAGCTGATAGAGAGAGATTCGAACGAACGAGCCGCCGCATCTGGGTCGCGGTTTGGATCTAACTGAGATGGGAATCTGTATGGGAAGAAGCCCATGACTGGAGGAAGATTCCACATCTCGCCCAATAGGAAGGGTGGAGTTGGCAAGTCAGGGCCAAGTCAGAACAATGTGTGTCGCTTTTCTGGAAGGTGACATGGTTCGACCCTGTGCCCCCGAAGCATGGGCGCTTGTTTCGAATGTGGCCAGCAGGGTCACATAGCCAGAGAATGTCCTAGAAGACCAAGGGGACAAGAGCAGTTACTGCCGCCACCACTGATGGGTCAGATCAGAGGATTCGCATCGTAGAACACACCGCAGGGTGGACAGATCAGACCCCCAGCTCAAGGGATAGTGAATGCCATCACAAGAGGTTAGGCTGAGGATTTGCCTGATGTGATTACAGGTACGGTTTCGCTGAATGACCATGCTACTTATGCTTTATTCAACCCTGGTGCGACTCATTTTTTTTATTGCTGAGCAATATGTTAAGTTGATAGGATTAAGTCCTGAGTTGCTAGAGTTAGTGGTTAGCATATTTACACCGTTAAAAGATAAGGTGTTGTCTGCATTGAATTGTTCTGGTTGCAAGTTAGCAATTGGTAAACGAGAGGGGAGGATAGACTTATTAGTCCTAGCCATGTATGATCTCGATTTGATAATTGGCATGGACTGGCTCACTAAGCAACGAGCTAAGATGGATTGTTATCGTAAAATGATTCAGTTTAACCCGTTAGCGGGTGAAATTTTCGAGTTTGTTGGGAGTCGAGGAAGACCCTCGATTACTTTAATCTCATCGCTTGAGGCAACTCGTTTGTTAGACGGGGGTTGTCAAGGTTACTTAGCGACTGTCGTGGACATAACAGTGGAGGAGCTAAAGATTGAAGATATCTCAGTGGTGCAGGAATTTTCAGATGTGTTTCCAAAGGAGTTACCAGGCTTACCACCAGAGAGAGAGATAGAATTTGTAATTGAGTTAGCCCTTGGGACAGAGCCAATCTCTAAGGCTCCTTACCGGATGGCGTTATCTGAGTTGAAGGAATTGAAGGTGCAAATGCGGGAATTGTTGGATAAGGAATTCATACGTCCCAGTGCATCACCTTGGGGAGCACTGATTCTGTTTATGAAGAAGAAGGATGGTTCGTTGCGTTTGTGCATCAACTATCGTCAACTCAATCAGGTGACGATCAATAATAAATATCCACTACCGAGGATCGATGATTTATTTGATCAATTACAAGAAGCGTCGATATTTTCAAAAATTGACTTGAGGACAGGATATCATCAGTTGAGGATTAGAAATGAGGACATACCGAAGTCAGCATTTCGTACTCGATACGGCCATTATGAGTTTACTGTAATGCCGTTTGGTTTAACAAACGCTCTAGCTGCTTTCATGGATTTGATGAACCGAATGTTTAAGGAATACTTGGATCCGTTCATGATCATATTCATCAACGATATTCTGGTATATTCAAGGAGTGCTAAGGAGCATGAGAGTCATTTAAGAACAGTACTCCAGACCCTGAGGATTCACAGATTATACGCCAAGTTTAGCAAGTGCGAGTTTTGGTTGACTCATGTTACGTTCCTAGGTCACGTGATCTCAGGTGAAGGAATCTCCGTGGACTCGACCAAGATTGAAGCAGTGATCAATTGGCCAAGACCAACAATCGTGATAGAGATCAGAAGCGTTCTAGGTTTGGCAGGTTACTACAAAAGGTTTGTGGAAGGATCTTCAGCTTTAGCGTCGCCGTTGACTTGACTCTTGAAAAAGGAAGAAAAGTTGGTGTGGACAGACAAGTGCGAGCGTAATTTCCAGGAGCTTAAGCAGAAGCTGACTACCGCACTTATGCTGACCATTCCATCTGGTCCTAGAGGATACGATATCTATAGTGATGCGTTGTTCAGAGGATTGGGTTGCGTGCTGAATTAACATGGTAGGGTTGTTGCATACGCCTCCTGTCAGTTGAGGCCGCATGAACAGAACTACCCAACACATGACTTGGAACTCGCAACAATCATTTTCGCTTTGAAGATTTGGAGACATTATTTGTGTGGGGAAAGATTCCAAATCTTCACTGATCATCAAAGTATCAAGTATCTATTCTCTCAGAAGGAGTTGAATATAAGACAGCGCCGCTGGATGGAGCTTCTGAAGGACTACGATTGTGATATCTTATATCACCTTGGAAATGCGAATAAGGTCGCAGATGCGCTGAGTCGGAAGTCTTCAGTTGCGCATATGATGATCAAGGAGTGGACTTTACTCAAGATAACTCGAGATTCGGTTTTCAAATTTGAGGTAGGCCACCTTTCAAATCTTATGGCCACCCTCAGAACTGAACCAGAAGTACAGATAAAGATCAAGACGCTTCAGTGGATAGACCCAGAGATTCAAAAGATTATGCAAGAGAACACCAAAAAGAAAAAAGCTGATTTTCAGATTTTTGAGGATGGAACACTGAGGTTCTGAGGACGATTGTGTGTACCTGACGATGCAGAGCTTAAAGAGGAGATCTTATCAGAAGCTCAACGTAGCAGTTACGACATTCATCTTAGCAGTACGAAGATGTATTATAATCTACATCAACACTATTGGTGGTCTGGTATGAAGACAGACATCGCCAAGCATGTCGCCAAGTGTTTGATGTGTCGGCAAATGAAGGTACATCATTGTAAGCCAGGAGGACTTTTGCAACCTCTCGAGATTCCAGAATGGAAGTGAGAGCACATTACGATGGATTTTTGTGACAGGCTTACCGAGAAGTCAGAGAGGTAATGATTCCATTTGGATAGTAGTCGACAGACTGACAAAGTCGGCTCACTTCATTGTAGTGTGAAAGGACCTTGATTTGGATAGGCATGCAGAGTTGTACATGCACCAGATTGTTCATCTGCATGGAGTGCCGGTGATGATAACTTCAGACTGAGACTCGAGATTCACAGGTGCTTTTTGGAAGAGTTTGTAGGCTGCCTTAGGGATGAAGCTGCAGTACAGTATGGCATATCATCCTCAAACGGATAGCCAGTTTGAGAGGACGATATAAACCCTTGAAGACATGCTGTGAGCTTGCGTATTGGATTTTAAGGGAAGCTGGGAAGAACAGCTTCATCTTGTCAAGTTTGCCTACAACAATAGCTACCAGCAAAGCATTCAAATGGCACCGTTTGAAGCATTGTATGGCAGAGCGTGTAGAACGCTAGTGTGTTGGGATGAAGTCAGGGAAAGAAAGATCATAGGCCCAGAGTTGGTTCAGTGGTCAATGGATGCAGTTGCAGTCATCAGAGACGGGTTAAAGACCGCTCAGAGCTGCCAGAAAAGCTACGCATAAAAACGCCGAAGACCATTGGAATTCCAAGTTGGTGATCACGTTTTTCTAAAGGTGTCACCAATGAAAGGTACTTCGCGCTTTGGCAAGAAAGGAAAACTGAGTTTGAGGTACATATGTCCCTTTGAGATTCCAAAGAGAATCGGAATCCTAGTGTATTGTCTTACATTACCGCCAAGACTGGCGTAAGTGCATGATGTCTTTCACGTGTCGATGTTGAGGAAGTATGCGCCTGACCCGACCCACGTGCTTAATTTTGAGGAATTGGACGTGGACGATAGAGTGTTGTACGTGGAAAGCCCAGCTTGGATTGTAGATCGGAAAGAACATATTCTGCGTACCAAGATGATCCCGTTGGTCAAAGTGGTCTAGCAACACCACGGTACTGAAGGAGCAACTTAGGAAAGTGAGGAGTCAATGAGACGATTGTACCCCCACCTTTTTATTTAAAGTATTGTAATGGTTTAAATTTCGAGAACGAAATTTTGATAAGGGGAAGAATTGTGACATCTTGGAAATTTCAATCCTATTTTCAATTAAATGAATTGGGCCTTTCATCGACATGCCTATAGTGTTATTCTCTGAGCTGATCACTCACGAGATAACTAGTCTAATAGGGGAAGCCGTTAAAAGATTTTAATGCAATAGACTTGAGAATTGGACAAGAAACCGACTGCTTGACCGTGCTCATCTGCAGAGATTATTACGGCACAGTTAAAAATTGATCAGAGATTAGAGATAGGTCGATTCGACTGAGATATGTGATTAAATATGGGTGATTCCACTAAATTGCAAAATTCTTGTCGATCGGTACTAGAATGATTTTTCTGTCGTTTTGGTACCCTGTGTCCGTATTTGAAACCTCGATATTTTCATAACAATCGAGGGTCGCCAACATGTCGAAAAGGTATGTTGTGGCTTGAAAATAATCAACCATAGGTCAATTGCACCAAAAATTTCTAAAAGCTACTCGGTAGACTAGGTCACGCTAAAATCACGCTAGGTTGAAATTTACCGCAAATTTGAATCCAATTTCAAAAATTAAAAGTTCTGTCATGTCACGAGTCATTTTAGGAACATCGATTCATCCTCCGAAGGTTTTTCTGCAAACTGATATTTTTAGCGGAAATTCAATATAGAGCCGTTTTTGTTCGGAAAATTCAGGGAACCATTTTTTATCACATAATTAGGATGCAAGTTGGTTATATTGGTGAGGAAAAATGTCAATTGGATCGTGAACATCTTGGTGGAATTTTTTAGGGCCGAATTTAATCAATTCAAGAGAGAATTAAAGAGGATTTGCGGGAAATGTTTTCAAAATTCGTAGCCCCATGGTCCCTCAACCTTTGGACCTCTTCAATAGCTTCTAAAGGAAGTTTGGTGGGTTGCAAGTGTGCTGAGAAAGCTAGCAAACCGGTGGGGCATGCAAAGAGGACAAAAGGGGTGACGATGAAGCAATCGGGACCCTCTAAAGCTTAGCTGTCCCTTTCTTCTTCTTCCTTCAGCTGCTTTCTCCATTTTCAAACATTTTGGAGCTCCTAAATTATAGAGAAACCGGCCATCTTCCTCCCCCAAGCCGTCGCATGCCCGCTGGAGTTCCTTGTCGCCCGTCGCTGCCATCCAGCGTCGCCCGCAAGCCGCACGTCCCCCGCACACGCTGCCCATTCGCTTTGCTTGTTTCGAGCCCAACAGCCGTTCCTCATGCCTATCGAGCCCAGCCAGAGCCTAGTCATCACTGCTCCATCGCCGTCCGGCCGCCGTTCGCCTCCACCAAGCTCGTTTGCCTAACCCTCATTGTTTTGGCCTCAACCGTCACCCATAGCCACTCCATTCAACAGCAAACAGAACCGAAGTCTCTTGGCCAGCCGTGTATAGTTTGGCCCGTTTCCAAGCCCTTCTGGACCTCGAAAGGTGTCACCGCTTCGAAGTTTGTCACTCATCTCCGCCTTGCCGTCGCCATGAACTCATTGAAATTCAAAACTAGTGAGTTTAATCACTAATCTCCGCTTAAGGAGTTAATTATGCTTAAGGGTTGATTAGTTTAAGTTAATTAGGGATTATGTGGTTAGTTAAAATGGATTAGCAATTTAATTACTCGTTTATGCATGTTAGGTGGTTAGACCGGCTTATTTAGCGACTAGATAGATGGTAGTACTTATCTAGAAAGGTTCGGAATTTTTTTAGGCCCGTTTCGGTATTTAATTAGGCTTTTTTCCGGCCTAAGTTGCATTTATGACATTTATTGGTATTTATTTAATTAATTTGGGTATTTATTTAATTAATTATTATTTCCGGAAATTAGACTGGGATAGCCGGTTACCGAAATTTCGTGCTGATTTCAATGGTATGATTGGTTTATTTAATTGAATGCTATTTTGTGCTAATTGAGTGGAATTTGTAATTTTGGGAATTTATCCCAAAATTGAGTATTTTTGGTTTTTAATTGGGAAACATCGAGCGTCGATTTATAACGCCAAAAATATTTTAGTGGACTACATTAAATGGTGTGAATTTTGAAAAGGAAAATATTGTATTTTGGTTAAGGCCGACCGTGTACCCACACACTATTATTTTTATCGAGTATAATAAAAGTGATGAAATTGTTGGTTGATTAGAGTGGTATACTATATCAGCCTGAGGGCTTTGATATATCAACTTAGAGTGAGCAGTATACCATAAGTATCTTACAGCTTTGATGAGCATTAAGTATCGTACAACTTTAGTAAGCATTAGTAGTATACTATATCATTCTGAGGGTTTTGATATATCAGTTTAGAGTGAGCAGTATACCCTAAGTATCGCACAACTTTGGTGAGCATTATAGATATATAGCAGCTCCGGGGAGCATTATTATGTATCTATTTTCAGCTTCGGTGAGCTATACCATATGCTGTTAGCTTAGGGTGAGCAAGGTTCGATTTGATCGAATTGTGTGGATGGTATCGATGGTATAGAGTCGATTGATCAATGTTTGATCTAAATTGAAATGATTGGATGATTTTATAAATTGTACTGACTTGTAGAAAGAAACCGAGGCAAAGGTAAGTCATCTGACTTGTGCTTGTGGTTAGGTAGCCCTTTGGGCGTATTTCCTTCTTAGTCGGAGTTTAGGGGGTGGACTTGCTGAGATGTCGTCTCACCCCGTTGTGGGATAACATTTACAGGTCCTTAGATGGTAGTACCTATCGATTGTTTTGGACAGTCAAAGAAGGTCACTGAGCAGCACTCTCAAATTCCCCTCTCTAGAAGCCAAGGAGCCTGGGTCTACAAACTTGTGAGATCCACTATCTGGGTTGATAGGGGTCTACCCCATAAGGTACCCCATAAATTCATATTGTGGTATCGTCACAGGTGAAATGGACCTAGAGAATGCCCCCTTCTGGAGTCTGAGATTGCTAGGTCGGTGCTGGAGATAGCTTTTGGCGAGGGTGCGGCTGACCCTCCAGGTGGTTCAGTGGTGGACCCGAGTCTGTCAGATCCAAGATCCTCGGAGTATTCAGTTGAAGACTCGAATGTTTAGGGGACCGGTAGCTTTTCCATCTTTTGCAAACTTGTATATATAGACTAGTACTGTATATGACTTAGTTTGATGTGTATATAAGTGTGTTATGGTTTTCGAAAATTGTGGCCCTGCTTTCCTATCCCATATGATTGTTGTTTGGGGATTATTATTCGCTTCCTCATGTGTATTAAAATGATTAGGTTGGCGACGTGTCCTGGGATGTCACTATTTAATCGACCACCGAGGGATGGGCATGCGCCTGGAGGATCGAGGCGTGACACGCCCAGTTATGCCGGATGACCGCCGACTGTTGAGTTGACCGTGGCCCATGGGTCGTAATAACTGGAACACACCTGAGTGGTTGAAATGGCTGCACCTGATTATGGGGCAAAATTGTGTGACACGGTATGAGACGTGTCATAACGGTTTTACCTTATAATCGGGACCCATGTGATTGTTTGAGATATGAACATTATGTGTTCCGGTTATTAATTGCGTTTGTGATATCTATAATGCATATATAGTGCATTAATATGCAGGGATGCGCCCAGGCGAGGTGAGTTTTGTATGGTGCATGTTTAGGACCGCCTTCGAGGCAAATTTGCGTCCTAATCGGGGTTTAGGGTTTTGACTCACTGAGATTTATTTCACCCCATTGTGGTTATCCTTTTTCAGGTCTTTAGTATGGAGAGGCAACCAGCTCATTTTGGGGTACCGAAGGAAATAGACTACGAGCCCTCCTACTTCCCTATTCCTAGGACCACCCAGACCCGTGAGTTAGTTATGACCACTATTTGGGTCGATGAAGGTCTCCGTCACTGGGTACCTCATCGCTTCAAAGCATGGTTCATTAACCTTTGCAAGGTTTTGATGGACCTCCCCTCGGAACCGAGGATGGGGAAGTAGCCCACCCCATGGACATCAACATCCCCGATGGTGTCGTGGAGAATCCGGAGCCCGAGGCTAAAAGGTCCGGAGCATAGGTGGCCTAGGGCTTTCTTTTTTGGGTATAGACTTGTAAATATGAACCCTTAGGTTAACCTAATATGTTCATAAAGTGTGATTTGTGAAAAAGTGTTAACATGTTTTACTATCCCTATGTTTCATGATTATCCGGGTGTTCATTTACTTCGCTTCCGCATATGCTTAATTGAAAGATAAAAAGAAAGGGTCGGCGACGCGTCCTGGGATGTCACATTTTAATCGACCGCCGAGGGATATGCGCGTGCCTGGGGTTCGGGGCGTGACACTAACATTCCACCATCTATTTTATAAAATGATCGTACGGTCTTGTACTCATTTTCCGATTTCAATTCACTATGGTCTCGAATGTTCTAAGTTGTGACAGAATGATAGGTTGTATTTGACCATATTGAAAGCTTATCTTTCCTCCAAGCTAGAGATACCTTGTGAAGCTTTAGCTTTATTCCAATGAAGTAAATTCTAGCCTTTTAAGAATAGGTAAACATTATTAGCTCATTAGCAGCTCAAGCCCATATACATTTTTGTTTTGTTTGGATTTGAGGTACCTTTGGAAATTTTAGTCATTTAGGAAGGAGGGAAGTGATTTAAAAAAAAAAAAAAAAAAAAAACGAAGCGCCTTTGGGTTTATCTTATTCAAGACTAGATCTTAACAAAATTTGGGCTACACCATACAACATTCATTGTAATATAATTATTGATTACCCATCTAGGATCGATAGTCTCTTAGATCTATCTAGTGTTATTCCTAGTAAAGGATCCGGTCGAATATGAATGGGTTGAAAATGGATCCAATTCAAATTGATCAATATAACCCATACTAATCCATATTTTTGTAATATAATTTTGACAACCCACACTCAATCCCATTTGGATCCAAGTCATACTCAACTCAACCCAAGTTCCAATTCTTAGCAATTTGCTCCTTCAAATATGGAAAACAGTATATTTAGGAAATTGACATGGATCGCTTTTTTTTTGCATCTGTCAGAACTTTTTTTTTTTTGACGGTGCTCTCAGGGCCACTTGGCTAGATAATCAACAGTCGTTTGGGGTCAACCGCGTGAAGATTTGGCTTCACGAATGGCGAGTGAGAAGATTTGTCTTCTGCGCTTTGAATTCAAAGTTGTGCAGCGCAAATTAAAGTCTGATCTTGTGGAAAGCTGAGTTTTCACACACCTCACGAAAGATGTTGACTTTACATCACTTTCCTCAAAGACTTCTCTGTCGAAGCGTCTGGATTTCGTATAATAGGTCAGACCGAAAGAGAGAGAGAGAGAGAGAGAGAGAGAGAGAGAGAGAATGAATTTCGGAAATAGGGACTGACGAGTGATAAAGTTACATGCGAAGACTACAAAAGTAACAAATTCCAAAGTCTTCAAGGAACCAAAAATTCGTTCCAGTCAGCCCTCAGATGATTACTCCTCTGGCATGCCAAGCAATATGAACGCATCTTTTCTTAGTCTTCATTGGTTGTCATCTTATTGCATACTCCCATTATCATGGAAATTGATAGGAAGGTGAGTTTTCACAGCCTATTTAAGCATTGCTCGTTGCCTCGAGAAAAGAAAAACCAACTTACCAGAACCAAAAGAGAAGAAGTAGAAGAAGAATCGATGGATTCTTCATTAGAATTCAAGAGGGTTATGAGTCTTGTGGCTGCCCTGGCCCTTTTCACTACATTTGTCATTTCACTTCCTGTTCATGCTTCCCTTGCAGAAGCCCAAGCCCTCCTTAAGTGGAAGTCCAGTCTTGGTAACCATTCGGTTACTTCCCTTTCTTCGTGGATTCCCTCTCCTCGTGATGTCACTGGTTCCAACTCGACCATGAGTCCGTGTGCTTGGTATGGCATCTCCTGCAATCAGGCAGGGAGCGTAGTTGGGATAAATCTCACTAGCACCTATGTCGAAGGTACGCTTGATGAATTCCCATTCTCATCTTTGTCTCTCATGTACATGGACTTGGCTATAAATAATCTCTTTGGCCATATTCCACCTCAAATCGGTCTCTTAAGCAATCTCACCTATCTCGACCTCTCTTTGAATCGGTTCTTGGGGAAAATACCGCCGGAGATCGTCCATCTGACGAAACTAAAGGTCCTGCACCTGGTTTACAATGAGTTAAATGGTTCCATTCCCCAAGAAATCGGGCAATTGCATTTGCTCAATGAGATCGCACTGTATTCGAATCAGTTGAATGGACCCATACCTTCCTCATTAGGTAATTTGAGCAAATTGGCTACACTGTATATCTACAACAACTCCCTTTCTGGTTCTATTCCTTCTGAAATGGGAAATATGACAAATTTGGAAGTGCTCCACATGGACACCAACTTCCTAACAGGATCAATTCCTTTCACTTTAGGGAACTTAACCAAATTGATAGAGCTGAACCTATTTGCTAATGAGCTTACTAGTTTCATCCCATTAGAGCTAGGGAATTCGAATCGTCTTATTGAGTTGGCCCTTAACGGTAATAATCTCAAAGGTTCAATCCCACCAACATTATGCAATTTGACGGAGCTTACCATTCTGAATCTCTACGATAATAAGCTTTTCGGTCACATTCCTGATGAAATAGGAAATCTCCGCGGTATGCTTGACTTAGAGCTAAATACAAATCAGCTCACCGGCCCAATTCCTTCTTCTTTGGGTAACTTGACCTACCTAACTTATTTGTTCCTCGACAACAATCAACTTTCGGGGAAGATCCCTTTATCAATATGCAATGCCACCTCTCTTGAAGCCCTCATCTTATCTAATAATAGCTTAGTTAGTAGCCTACCCAAGTGCTTGTCAAACTGTAGCATTGCAATAGAGGTTTTGAAATTGGAAATGAATAGTCTTTCGGGCACAATCCCTATAACATTTTTGACGGGATGTACCTTGAGAGCTTTCGACTTGAGTCAAAATCAATTTGAAGGCACATTGCCACGATCCCTTGTCAATTGTAAAAACCTGGAAGTTCTAGATTTCAGCGACAATAAGATAAAGGATAAGTTTCCGACATGGCTAGGAACATTACCAGAGCTTAAAGTTCTTTCGTTGAGGTCCAACAATTTTCAGGGTCATTTGGATTTTCCAAGGGTAGCCCATCTCTTTAAGAAGTTGCACATTTTAGACCTCTCAAACAACAACTTCGATGGTCCTTTACCAGCTAATTTGATAGCAAAACTTCAAGGGATGATGAGCCGACAAAATGATAAAGAGCCACAAGACTAATCTTTGTACATGAGCCCATTATATTCCGTGGAAGTGGACATAAAAGGAAAGAAGACTCAGCTAGTGAAGATCTTGACCCATTTTACAGCCATCGACTTATCGCTCAACTCTATTCAAGGGAACATCCCAAATGTTATTGGACATCTCTATTCTCTCATAGGGCTCAATCTTTCCCACAACCACCTCATGGGGTCAATTCCTCTGACCCTTGGAAACTTGACTAATCTTGAATGGTTAGATCTATCTTCAAACAGGCTTAATGGGGGAGTTCCTAGAGAATTGGGAGATTTGTCATTCCTTGGTTATTTGGACCTCTCAGAAAACCAACTCACAGGCCGCATACCTCAAGACAAGCAACTAAGTACATTCATGAGCAACTCATTTCGTGGAAATCTAGGCTTATGTGGAACTCCATTACAAAACGCATGCCTCGGTGATGCTCAGCCTCCTCCACCACCACGGTTGTTCTTCCAAGAGGACAATACAAGAGAGCATGGTAGCAGGTTTGATAGGAAAGTAGTCGGGATGGGCTATGCATCTGGAATCGTGATTGGAATCTCCATAGCGTACATTTCTTGTGAAATTGGAAGACCCAAATGGCTTGCGAGAGAAGTGAGAAGGATGGAGAGAAGAGCCAAATCGGTGAAGAAGCCAAAGCGGAAGACCTTTCATGGAGTTTGATGAAATTTTTGGGAAGTGGTCCCTTTGAACTATGTGCACCGTAGATTTTTGGAATACGGTTTTTGTCAGATTGAAATGCATTTTCTAGTATGGATGCTAGTTTTTATTATGTTGTCCTCTTCTTCTTTAAGTGCGATTTTTTATCAGGTCGATTGAATAAATGAACATGAAAGAGATCTTCTAAAAAACTCGCTTTGCATAATTTACACACTATATGTCCTTTTATTGTTTAGTGTAGGCCATTCTTTTTTCTCCATGGAAAAAAAGGAAAGACGAAGAGCTATCGGAAGCCCATTTAATCCGGGGTTACATGATTGAATGTGCCATTGAAATATGTCCTTAAGGATTTTTAAATTTGTCAGTGTCCCACCACACATTTCTGTTGAAGTTGCGGGTCGGTATTAAATCGTTGATTTGTAGTCTCGTGCCTATCATACTTGTCTGCAGTAGTGAACGGGGGTACTAAAGGTTTAAACCTCAAAGTATCTTCAAAATTTAGATTCAAAGTAATCTAATTGCAAAATTCTAGGGTCTCTAGGTTGAAAGCTGAAATTTTTCATGTTCGTGGATTTTTGAAGTTGCTAGTAATTTTCAAATACTGTTCGCAAAAAAATATAATTAGTAGCTTGCTTATAAGTTTACTTATCAATAAGCTACCAACAACGTAATGAATTATCAAGTCCACTGTCAATTAGTAACTTTTTGTAAATTCTACGGTTAGCATCACTAAAAATCTCAAATTGATATATCCATGCCACATCTAACCAAACTAATTTTCATGACACCAAAAATTCCAAACTGTAACACTTGTGCCACATTTACCTCAAATTAATTTATGTGTCACAAAAATTCTCAAAGTAGTACACTTGTATCATATTTATCCCAAAGTAATTTTCAAGTCATAAAACATAATGACTTTGTGCAGATTTCTGAAACTTGAGGGGCCTCTTAGGGAAAAAATAGAATATTTTAGGAAATTTCCCAAATAAAGATTTTGATGATTTGGGATTTTTGTGACACAAATCAGTTAAGAAAAATGTATAATTAGTGTGCTAGTTTTGCATTTTGGTAACAAGAAAATTAGTTTGAGGTAAATGTGGTATGCGTATTTAAATTTGAAACTTATTGAGACAAAAAAAATTAGTTTAGGGTAAATATAACACGGGTGCACTTGTCACAACGATGCAACCCTCTTGAAAGACAATTTAGAGGTAATGTTGAATTGGAATCCGACAGCCCTCAATTGATACGAGTTCTCCTAAACTCTTACCTATCGCGACATTGGGAAATTACAATCGAAATATATTTATCTATGAAATTCAACCTAACTAAAAGTCGCTACCAGCCTATTAAGGCAGTTTAGGAGCCAAGTGAAGTATGAAAGTACCAAACTTTTGCACAACCAAATATCCGAGATTGGAACTTGATTACACTGATTCTCTAACTAGTGTGCCCTTTTGGTACACTAACTTGGTTGGATAGCTGCCTATATGATTCACACGGTCCTTGTCATTTTATGACCCTATGCCACTAAACAATGTCCATGCTTAAATGCCCAATTAAAAAAAAAAAAAAATAGACAATCACAACAAGTACAATAAGAATAAAGCATATGGAAGTAAATTTAAGGAAGTGCCAAACAAAAAAAATTCTTGGCCTTGTTATTAAACCCTAGGATAGCATCCCCAATGAGCTATGTTCAAATCGAATCCAATTTTTTTTCTAAGAGACTAACCTACCTAAACCTGAACTAAACTGGAATCTATGACATGAACTATGAAATTAAGCCACCAATCACATCAACACACTTTAAAATCACGCCCAATCCACAGCCCACAGCAGCGTTCGGTATGCAAATAAGCCCATTCTGCCCATGCAAATGATGTTCAACCATGCCAAATCGACTAGGAATGAATGACACGCTTATGTGCTTTCGCAGAAATCTAAATTATACTGAGATGGGACCAAAACTTTCTCATAACAAGCCCAGGCGTTTGCAATCGGCAACATACAAAGTGCACGACCCACAAATCATCTAAACAATCGACCTAACATACCAACATTGCCATGAAATCGACATGCTATTTTTTCAACATGCTCAAAGCAACACCTGAACGGGGCTCGACTCAATGCAAATTCACGCACAAAAAAGTAGAAAGTGACCCGCAACGTCCATAATGAAGGCAGAAGCAACAACCCCGAGTTTCACATGAAAATTGCGCCTAAGGATACAAAAACGACTAGAAAATGTACTACATATTATCATGCCATCAAGAGCAATCAAAATGATCATCAAATGACCTTGAGATTAACTCAAATTACACTCCATGAGGAAATGAACAGCAGGTATTCAACGAACGCAGTCCACAATTTAATTATCGAAACGAAACCTAAACATGCTAAAAGAGATTGGAAACCATGGACATATTAGGACTTACAAATAAACAAGCCAAATGACACCCCAGCGGAGCTAATTCTAGAACCAGCAGACTAAACTAGACTCAGATTAATCAAACCAGGCTAAGCCAGAATCCATTAACTAATTAAACTTAGTGTTTATTAAGGCTTTGTTTGTTTTGTGGAAAACAAATAATTTAAAAAAAAAAATTGAAAAAATGATCGCCTGAAATAATTAATCAATAGAAAATATTTCCATTATCGATAACTATTTATAAGAGTTACAAGTAATCGTTTTCAAAAAAAAAAAAAATCCAAATCATTCATTTTCTACTAAAACAAACGGAGCCTAATTTTTTTCCTTCATTTTCCATTTGCTATTAATTTTGTTTCTCTCTCCCATCATCTTTGTCCTGTTGCTCCCTTAGTACCAACTGAAAATACACAACAAAAATCAAAGCTCACCATACCAGCACATCAACAATTGGAGCTTATCACACCAGAACAACGAAATATTGAACGTATGTACTTAACAATCGATCTCCTATATTCATCATAAGACCCATGCCATTGGCTATTACCGACGACCGTCGCGTTCGCGGGACATTACCCTGTTTACTATGACTTGCTGAAACGGACGGAAATTGAGGATATGAAGTAAGACAACCCATGTGGAGATAAACTAGAATGATTTACGAATGATTGGTAACTGTGACATCAACTCTAGCTAAGCCCTCACCAGTGATCTGTTACGAAATCGCACATCAATTCCAAAAAAAAATAACGTTCACAAACAATTCACCAAATAAAATATAATAATAAAAGAATAGAATTAAAAGAACACGCTAGAAAATTTATTAATGAAGTTCACCCAAACCTGGGCTATGTCTCCACACAGAGGTATTTTGCGAATCCACTAAACTTTGGAAAAAATTGGAATACAACGATGATCTTCTCTCAAGATCAGGGCACAAAGAGATTAAGAACCCTCATAAAGAAAAAAAAAATCATGTTTTTCTTCTCTCTTTTTCTTGCCTATCTATTTTCTTTTTTTCAGCATCTTGACGGCGCCATCGTTAATATAAAGGTATACCTTTTAACCTAAAAGCAAATCTAATAAAAAAGACAAAAAAATCCCTAAAAATATTTGGCTTCATTTATAACAATTTCCCACTTGAAGACAAATATACCTGAGCACCAAACAACTTTGCATCCATCTTCTTTAAAAACTAATACTTGAAAAACTTGTGCCTCTACAATACTCCTCATTAATTAACATGGAGTAATACCAATAGTAGTAGTACATAAAATATGCTTCTCTCTATCTACTACCTTGGTCAACATGTCAGCTGGATTCTTTGAGCCATCAATTTTCTATAGCTTTAACTCATTATCTTTTAATGTTGACCTGATAAAATGATAACGCTTCTTGATATGTCTAGTACTTGAGTGATAAGTTGCATTCTTTGCTAAGTGCACTAGATTTTGACTATCACTCTACAATGTACTGACTAGCTGTTTTCGATGTAGCTCCTCCATGTAATCTTGTAACCACATGATTTCCTTGGAGGCTTCTGTGATCACCACATATTCTACCTCTACCGTCGATAAAGCCACTACTTTTTGTAGTTGAGATATCCAACTTACTGTTGTACCTGCAACTATAAAGACATATCCAGTGGTACTCTTATCACTATCTTGATCACCCGAATGATCTACATTTATATAACCCTACAACTCTAGAGATGTACCACCATAACAAAGTGAGTAGTTGAAAGTACCTGCTAAATATCTCAATATCCATTTCATTGCATTCCAATGCTCTTTGCTTCGGTTTTGCATATATCGACTCACAACTCCCACTACTTGTGCAATGTCTGGTCTCGTGCTCACCATGTCATACATCAAACTCCCCACTACTAATGTGTCCCGAACTCTGGGCACATGCACATCTCTCAATGGTCAATGAAAGTTTGCAACATCCCAGTAACTGTTGCCGACCCATTTATTATTTTACGCATGCGAAAACGTAAGACAATCTCCATACAACAAAGCAGTGGGATAGAAACGTAGGATAATATTTTTCTTTCAAGCCACACCTACAATACCAAAGTACTTATGTGTATATATACCAGTTTAACACCCCAAGATCCAATACAAAAAAGTGAAGCTGTTCGGTTACCCATGAGATAAGCTTCTATTTACAAGACTGGGGTTCACTACTACACTACTATACTTCTCGATCTCTCTAGGGTGAGTCGTCACCCTGCATCCAGCCTCGACGGAAAAACCATCATCACCTGGAAGGAGATAGCGAGAGTCCTACTCTTCCTTCCCTACAACTGACTGTACATGACCTGGTCTTCCTCCATTTAGGGACCTGAAAAATTTTAGCCCACTAAGGGGTGAGATCACATCTCAGTAAGTTAATCTCCTAAATCTTGAGTAGGAAAAGGGTCCACTCTACATGCAATCTAGTCGCGTTTCTTATAACTCTTTTAATACTACCATGTTCCTGCATATTAGTGTCAATCAAAACATACTTAACAATATCGAGACCACATATCATGTAAATACTTTAACATGTATATATGTAAGGACATAAATACCAACATAAGTACACGGGCTCCCAATTACCAGACTAAACCGTTATGGCGCGTCCCATTCCACACCACACAGTTCCATATTTTAATTAGGTCCCTCACTTTTACCTATTCATATGTCACAAATGATGTCAATGCACAGATAACAGTCTTCCGGCATAACTAGGTATCGTCTCGCACCATCGAGCACAGCAACGTTTACATCTAGACGGCATTCCATATAGGAGCATCGGCCCAGCCTCCTCTACGACCGGCATCCGTTGACATAAGCCATTCCCGAAGGAGCATTGTCCGGCCCAAAGGCTTGTGACGGAATCTCATGTCATGTATGCATTCACTCATCATCATAATTCAATGATCAATTGCATATTTCATTCGCAACCTCAATTAAGCAAATCTCCAGCAAGAAACATCTCAAAACAGTTATAAACTTCCACCGATCGGAATTGCGTAAACCGCCCAATTGCGCACTTTCGGGTTCAAGACCAGAAACCAATTCATATGAGTTCGAAAAATTCTCAACCTTGAAAAAATGCTAAAGGACATGTAAAAAAAAAAAAAATTCATGAAGACACCGAGGTCCAGATCCCTCTGGATTCGGCCCAGTAATTCACTCAATCCAGCACTAAAATCGGGTCAGTTTCCAGCAGTTCTGTTTTCCGAAATTAACTTGGTTCGGGTTCCAAAACAGGTCCATTTGGTCTGAAATTCGAGTATGTTCAACTAGAAGATGTAAAAAACAACTTTTGTGAAGAAATAATTTTTAAAATTGAACCCGAAGGATTAGTAACAACCTACAGAATCCTTACAGGTCGCAAATTCCAGGGCAGTTCGAGTTTCTGTTTAAAGACAACGAAGCCAAAATCATTTTCCTTTAAATCCCCAAAAATCCTGAGAAAAATATATGTTATAATTGAAGATGTGTAAAAAATTTCTTCAGAAGGAAATTTCTTCAAAATCGCAACATATATTAGTCTACAAAAATATCAAATTGCGCACGTCCAGAAAACAATTTCAAGAAACAGCCTCTGTCTTTGGCCGAATCATCCTCTACAGTTCTTATCTTGTCCTTTAAACCACAACTAAGCCTTTCTATGGCTAATCTAACATTTCTAACTAACACCCAACAATATGTAATATCATCTACACTTTTCTTACTTGGATGAATTCCTAAATAGAGGTACATGACCCCTATTCCAGATTTAGGAAAACAACTCACTTGTTTGGAACTAACAGCGGTCCTCACTTGTGGTGGGATGGCAGCAAAAGGACAAAACCTCGAGCCTTTTGATGGTGAGTTGAAGTCGGAACAGCAGCTGGAGATGTCGTTAGGCGACCACAACAGCAGCACAGAGAGTCACGGATTTTTTTTTGAGGAGGGAGGAACACGTAAAGCTTGGCTGGTCGGTCGTTCCTCTCGCTAGAGGGGAAGCTTCGCTGCTGCTCGGACTCCCAGCCATATTAATAAGAAATTGGGTTGAAGTTTCGAGGGTCTACTGGTTTGGTGAGCAAAAGCCGAGTCTCCACTTATCCGGTTTTCTTGTGGATCAGTTCAGCCGAGAAAACCAAAAGAAAGAGAGCGAAACAGGGGTGTGAATGGGTGAAGACAGCGACAACCTTAGCTGGACATTTGAAGAAAGGTGGAAAGAAAAAAAATAAAGAATAAAGAAAGAAAGGAAAAAAAGTTGGATGGAAGCAGCCAACGTGAGCTGCATTCGATAGACTCCCACGCACGGAAAAGAATAGGAAGGAGAGAGGAAAATGCTTGGAAACTGCCACTGCAATTTCCATCTGCTTTTGGCCTATTTTTCCATGGAATTTTGGCTCACCCATCACTATCATATACCCCACAACCTTTCCTATGCTTATCTCCACCAAATGAAATGAAGATTGAAGTGAAATTCATGGGGGCATGCCTTCTTACGAATTTTCCTTTCTTGTTGAGACTTTTCCTCCTTTTCTATTTACCAAATTAACACTTAAGTTAATAGGGTTAAGTCCCCTAGTAGTCACTTATAAATCATTTCTAATTGTTCCACATTGAAGGTCCTAAAATCCTATTTAATAAGTGGCATTTCCCTTGTTCTTTTAAATTTGCTGCTCTTGTATTTTTCTCAAATAATTCCCATCGTCAACAATTCTTGGAAAGATGTAACAACATTCCTAAAATTAATTGTGACACCTTAAAGTTCTCAATTTCTGAAATCGGCATCATTTCCTTGGCTAACTTCAGTCAAACGTGACTTTAACGCAACCTAAACCATCGGGTAGTTTTTGGGAATTTTCAGTGCAATGGACTCGTGGTCGATTATTATCGAACCACAACATGCATCTTCGACTCATTGGCAACTCTCGATTGTCGTGGAAATCTCTAGGTTTCAATTACGAGCACAGGGTACCAAAACAACACAAAAATCGGTTTAGTGCCGATCAATGAGAATTTTGTAATTAGATAGAATCACCCATGCCTAATTATATATCTTTATTGAATCGATCTATTTCTGGTCTAACACGGTCGAGCAGTCGATTCCTGGTCGAATTCTCAAGCCTGTTGCATTAAAATCTCTTAATGACTTCCCCAACTAGTCTAGTTATCTCACGAGTGAGCAGCTCATAGAATAGCATTATAAGCACGTCGATGAAAAGCCCGATTTATTCAATTGAAAATAGAAGTAGAAAATCAGACTGTCATATAATGCATATGGAACTACCACCGTCTCATCTTTCAAAGCCTGAGTGCTCAGACACATATCATTAGAAAGTCTGAAGTGACTCGTTAGAGGAGTTGCAACCAATTTTGCCTTGTCCATGTTAAATTTCTTTAACACATTGTTCACCTAGTCTTCCTGCGACAGCCATAATTTCTTATTTTTCCTATCCCTAATGATTTTCATGACTAAAATATTATTGACCTCTTAAGTCTTTCATAGCAAACTGTAATGATAACATCTTCTTCACTTCTACGATTCTCTTCATATTGGAATTAGCCACCAACATGTCATCCACATTAAAGAAATATACACAATGTCACCATCATCATACTTGCAAAAATAAATACAGTAATTAGACTCACAGTGTGCAAATCCTTTTTTTTTTTTCATGAAACCATCAAATTTTAGGTACCATTGCCACAGAGCTTGTTTCAAGTCATACAAGCTTTTCTTCAAGTGATATACCATGTACTCCTTACATTTGACTTCAAAACCCTTAGGTTGTGCATGTATAGTTCTTCATCTAAGTCACCATATAAAAAGCATTGTTTTTACGTCTAACTGCTCAAGATGAAGATCCTCCACTACAACTATACTTAGCGGAACTCTAATTGATGTCATTTTTACTACGGGTGAAAATATCTTGGAATAGTTGATCCCTTTTTTTTTTAGAAAAGCCATTGACTACAAGTCTCACCTTGTATCTAATACTACCATTTGTTTCATTCTTAATCCTGTACACCCATTTTTTTAACAAAGCTTTTTTACTTGTAGGCAACTTAGTCAACTCCCAAGTTTTCATAGCACATTCCCACTGCAAGTGAGACGTGTCTATCTTTACCTCATTGGAAGTCTCTGATTCCCCTAAATCTGTATATGAGACATGACTTAGGACAGTATTAGCTGATTGATCAAAAATTACCCTTGGTTTTCTCATACATGTAGACCTTCTCAAGACAGGTACTTCAGGGTTGTTAGTTTGCTCCAAATCACTGCGTTCCTCTTGAACTACCTCCTCACTGATAATAGGCTCATCTTGAATCTCTCTTTCCAGTGCACTTTGATCTACTGGAAACATCTTCACGGGCATTGTGTCTAATTCAACATTTTTTGGTTCTACTACCTTCTCATGCTCTATCTAACGATCCTTGTACATCTTTTCTTTATGGAATACCACATTCCGACTGCGGATGACTTTGTTATTCTCATAATCCCAAAGCCTATAGCCATACTTGTCACCACCGTATCCGATAAAGACACATTTCTAGGACTTAGCATCAAGCTTTTTCCTATCCTCCCTATCAATCAAAGCATATGCAATACAACCAAACATGTTTACCTGACCACCGCTCTTGTGGTATTTCTCCATCCAACACACTAGATGGACTTTTGTTAATAAGATAAATAGCTACATCAACTATGGCAGCCCATAAGTGTAGCAGGAGACTCGCGTGTAGCCTCATGCATCTCGCATGTTCTACAATAGTTATGTTCATCCTTTTAGATACACCGTTCTCTTGAGGAGTTCTAGAAACAGTCTTTAACCCGTGTATGCCTTCCCGACTCAAATATTCTACAAATTCCTTACTCATGTATTCACCACGATTATTAGACTTCAGAGCTTTAATCTGATAACCTATCTCTTTTTCTACCATGGTCTTCCACATTCTAAACATCTCGAATACTTCTTATTTTTCTCTAAGAGCATAGACCTTAGTCTTTTTTGTCGCATCATCAATGAAGGTGACAAAATATCTCTTACCGCCATAAGAGAGTTCCTGAGCAGGTCTCCATACATCAGTATGAACCAACTCTAGCTTTTGGCATTTATTTTGTCGCTTATTCAATTGAAAACTAACAACCTTCTGTTTTCCATAAATACAACTGTCATAAAAATCTAACTCAACTTTTTGCAAACCCGAAAGTAATTTCTTTGAGTGTAACTGCTTTACACATTTTTCACCAAGATGTCCCAAATGATAATGCCAAAGAGTAGACAAATTACCTGTAGCCATTGTAGTTGCAACCATATCATTGATATTGTCTCCTTGGAGAAGGTAAAGTGTACCCGTAGGCTTTCCCTTTACTACTACTCTTGCCCCTGAGGTTATCTTCCACTCTCCGCATCCAAAAGTTGTTACCAAACCTTCTTGGTTAAGTTTACTGGTAGAAATCAAAGTTTTCTTTAATTTTGGAATATGCCTAGTTTCACGCAAAACTAGATGTCCTCCACCTAAGATGTTCATAGTCACAGTTCCTTTTCTAATAATGGGACACATGTAGCCGTTTCCCACAATCACTTATTTGAAATCTCCACTGGCATAATCATCAAATATGTCTATTTGCGAGGTGCAATGAAAAGAAGCACCGGAATCAATAAACCATTTATCTGTCGCTAAGTCAAACCCTACAGACAAACACAAGTTATCTAGCAAACATTTATCGCTAACTACATTAGCTCCTTGATTCTCATCTTGCTGCTTCTTTTTGTAGGCTTCACACCGAAACCTCCAGTGTCCGATTTGGTGACAAAACCAACACTTATTTTTTGCAACCTGTCTCTTACCCCTTGATTGTGATATGCCACGCCCGCTAAATTTTCCTCTACTTTTACTTATTCCACGATTCTCCATTGTGAGTGCCGTTGAAAATGTAGATGTCGAAAATTTATCTCCACCTGAAACTTTCCTTCGCATCTCTTCATCCATGATACTACTCATAGCATCATCAAGAGTTAAATAATCTTTCATGGTACTCGAAATTCCCTACACTACGGTATTGTAGCTTTCTGGAAGAGAACATAAAAATAGTAAGGCTTGAAGCTTCATATCTAAATTTATGCCTGCGGATTTCAATTGACTCGTGATCTACGTGAAACTATTAATATGCCCTGCCACAAAACCTCTATCAAATAACTTTATATTAACCAGTTTCTTCAGCAAAAATACCTGATTTGATGTGGACGGCTTCTCATAAATATTCGTTAGAATATCCATGGCTTCTTTTGCAGTTTTTGCTTTCATGATGTGGTACCGTGTCTTTTTCATCAACCCTAGACGAATCGCACCTAATGTCTTTCAATCAAGAATTTTCTATCCAGCTTCTACTGTCGGATCCACGCCTGCCATCTCAAATTCCAACTCTCAAGTGGTGCATAGAGATCTTTTTGATAAAGATAATCCTTGATTTGTAGTTTCACCATCCGAAATCCTGCCAATCGAACTTATCAATTTTGATTTTATCTTTTGCCATACTGTTTGCTTTCAATCAAACGTCACCGAAAAACCCTCGATGTTCTCGATTAGCCAACCTAGGCTCTGATACCAATTATTACGAAATCACACGTCGATTCTAGAAAAATTATGCTCGCAAATAATTCACCAAGTAAAATATAATAATAAAAAAACAGAATCAAAAGAACACACTAGAAAATTTGTTAATGAAGTTCACCCAAACCTGAGTTACGTCTCCGCGCAGAGGCACTCTGCAAATCCACTTGATTTCGGAAAAAGTTGGAGTACAACAATGATCTTTTCTCAATATTAGGGTACAAAGAGATTGAGAACCCTCATTAAAAAAAAAAAAAAACTCACTTTTTTCTTCTCTCTTTTTCTTGCCTCTCTATTTTCTTTTTTCAGCATTTTGATGGCTAGCGTTTTGTCATCGCTAATATAAAGGTATAACTTTTAACCTAAAACCAAATCTAATAGAAAAAGACCAAAAAAAGCCCCTAAAAATATTTGGCTTCATCTATAACATAATCATCATTTACAGGCATTGGAACATAAAACGAAAAAACAATGAACCCAAAGCTTAGAAACAGATTCAGATATTAAGAAATCGCTAGGACTCATGCATCAATGACTTGAAGACTAGTTTAGATCAATCTAAATCGCTTTACTTTCAGATTACACAAAAAACGAGGTTAACTCACACTAAATTCTCATAAACATTTCATCGAACGGCGATGGACGTCTCAACTGAATGATCTAGATACAATGACTCAATTCCATATTGATATCAAAACTGATCTGTAAGTTCGAAACACTTATAGAAACTCGTTTTCATAGATCTAAACGTAATCGGTACCAAAACTCTCCGACCCATATTTCATAGATCTTTCTTTACCAACAGAGATCGTTTCCCACCCCCGAAAAATGCTCTCTCTCCAGCGTCTAAACCTACTCCCCCGAGAAAGGAAAAATCCGGCGTTCACCCCCCTCTCTCCTCAAAACCGATTCCTCCTCTCTGTGTTGGTCACTCTTCCGAACGATTTTTAAGTGGTTATGGACGGAGGAATTGATCACCGCCTTCTCCACCTTCTGCCTTCTCCCTTGGCCGTGTCTGCGGGCTCCGCTCTTCCTCCTCACGTTTCAGACGTGATGGATTGAGCTTTAGAGATTGAAGTTCAGGTTCCATGGGTCTTGGTTTTATTTAATAGAAAGCTTATGATCCTCAAGAACAAATATGTTATTTTAAGGAATTTGATCTTTGTTCAATGTTTCATATGTCTCACTTTTTACATCAAGCATATTGATAACAAGAATAAAGATTAAAAAAAAAAAAACTATAAATGAGTTATATATAAATTCAAATTGGCGCAAATTATATTGTATTAGATTTAAAATATGACAATTTTAATCAAGTTAGTTATAATTGATTTTTCACTTGTTTGTGTATAAAATAACCAATTTAAAAATAGGTTATAAGACAATATCAATATGAAAAATCACACCAAAAATAAGTTATATCAATTTAGTCTCTTCTTTACTAAAAGTCCATTATACTATCTTTACTACTTTTCGTAAATCTCCAATTTTTCCTCAATTTAAATGAATATTTGAGCTTTAATCTTCAAGTGAGTCTTGTGATTAAAAAATCCAGCGTCTTATCTCTTACTTTGCAGCAAAAACGTATAGTTAATTTCATGTTTACCGAGTGGATTTCATTTTCTAGGGAAAAAATGGCATCGCCAGCAAGATGATGGCCGATTGAATATATGTGAAAAAATTTAAAATTCAATTGACCATGAGACTGTGGGTAAAACATTTAGGATTTGTTTTGCACTTGTCCCAAAAGTATTTTTGCTAATTCATGCTAGATGAAGAGCTTATAAACTCGAACTTACTCCAACATCAGCACTTTGATGACACATCCAAGATAGATGAAGAATGTGACCGTGGCACCTTATGTAAGATGTTTGCGCATGACATTGTAAACTCCTAAGTCATATGATCCTCCATAACAAGTACGTCCGTGGTATTGCTAATTTCTTTTAGCTATTTTCTATTATGCCATCAAGTTGTTGGTTTATAGATTCTGCTTTTTGGTCATTTAAGCTCCGAACCAGGTTGTTAGGTGACATCCAAGCTTGTTGCACCTGTTCTTCGTTCGTAGTAAATTGGATAAAATTTCCACTGACGTGCCAGTAGTGGTGGTTGTATCTTGTCGAGTTGCATGTGATTCCCTCTTATTCTCTGCTGCAGCTGATAGTAAGATGGATTTTCCAGGTACCCAATCGAATATAGAGACTGCCATCAGGGGAGGAGAAGTCGCAGCAGAAGCAGGGGACGATATGATCGCGGCAGGTACGGAGACAGGGAAAGAGTTAGCGTCACCGGAGCAGGAGCTATAGCACAAGTCCAGATTGTCGCAGAGACCGAAGGGCACCCAAGTATGATGACGAGGACCGTAGTCGGAGTGTATCATACACAAGGTGAGGGCCCTCCTCATTTCCCCTTGGCGCTTCTTCTGATTGTTGAGAAGTTTTATATGATTGGGGACTTTTTTTCCCTCATTTTCAGTTCATCCAGCATCCCTTGCGAAGCTGAATAAGAGAGTTGGTCTCCAAATTAGAGACCTTCTACACTCGTGAGTCCTGACGTACAAAATGGTGAAAGAGCTTCTCAGCTCCACAGCCTGCCGATTCCCCTACTGCATCTGCACATAGTCCATCCTCCACTCTTCGTTTGCCAATTTTTTTTGTCATAATCCAGTAGCCATCCCCAAAGGTGATCTGCTAAGACTGCCGTGTGGTTTTTCTACATTCATAAAGCTGTAGGTGTTCCATTTTGGCGCCCTCTTACTTTTGGCAATTTTTTGGGCGTTGACGAAGTTCCCTGAAAGTGGGTTCGATTCGTTGGCCTCACATTCGGCTGATGCATTAGTTGTGAGATCCTAACATGTGATGCTGATGAAAAGTCACGACATTAGTGATCTTGTGAAAAGATAGAGCGCAATTGATCTTATTAAGTGTTTAGACTCCACAATCGCACGCTACTTCGGGAAAAAAATTGGATTTGACCATAATGAAAGCTCACAATTCTTCCAAATATATATATACCAAAATGTCCTAAATCCATTGATCGGCGGCTAATTTAGTCTTAAATTTTTTCATTTTGTCAATTTAGTCTTAGAACTTTTGACAATTTATGACCATAGAAAGGGCCACAATGCCTCACCTCACTAAATCTGGTGAGTTGTCAAAAGATTAAAGACCGAATTGGTGAGTTGTCAGAATATTTAAAACTGAATTAATAAAATTGAAAGGTTTATTATTGAATTAGTCGTTGTACAAAGTTTTGGACTTTTTAGATAATTTTCCCCAATTCTTCCAAGTTAGCGATACCTTGGGAAGCCTTAGTTTTATCCAACGAAGTAAATACCAGCCTTTTAAGAATAGGTAAACATTAGCTCATTAGCAGGTGGAGCCCATATACATTTCTGTTCTATTTGGATTCGAGTACGATCCTTTCATAAGGAAAGACGCAACTGAAAAACTGGAGCGCCTTTGTCATTAACTGAATCAAGAATAGACCTAGGAAATTTGGGCTACACCAGACGGCTTTTATTATTATATAATTATTGATTATGGTTCTCTCTACCCTTTTAAGGACGATAATCTCTTAGATTCATCTGATGCTACTCGCACTATAGGGTCAGGTCAAGTTTGGGAGGGTTGAAAGTAGGTTCGACTCAATTTGACCAATTTAACTAACATTAACTCATATTTCTGTAATACCCATTCGGCAACCCATACTCAATCCCTCGGACCCAAGTTATACTCAACTGAACCTAGGCTTCAATCCTTAGCAATCTACCCCATTTGAAAAAAACCGGCGTTGATTGTCTTTTTTCTTCTTCTTCTTCTTTTTTTCCTTTCTTGCAGTCGTTAGATTTTTTTTAATTAAGCAATGCAATGCTACCTACTATTGAATATATTACAAAAATGATAAACGCAGTAAACTAAAGTGAAAAAAAAGTAAAAGTTGCAAAGCTTACGAATAAAGGAAAATAAGTTCTTATTATGCGTAGAATTTGATGGCGGTCATTCAACTTTGATATAATCAAGTTAACTTCCAGAACGTATTCCAACGACAATGTCATCATCCAGTGTAACATGCGGGAATATCTCTATTGGAACCATCGTGAATTTCGAAATTCGCAGCCAATCACGTTATCGTATGTCAAAATGCCTCAAACAAGCGGGCCCCAAAATAATGTTGATTTTTCATAGCCAATCTTCCTGTTTGATTAACATCGGTTGCGGGTAAATACAATGTAGACTCTTTAAAACAGATATTATTAGACTTTCTTAATTTAAACACATGACAACCCATTCTTCAAATTTTAGCTAACTGAACTCGGCCATTAAAGAGCGGTGCTTTGATCCATTTAGACACTTGTCCCTGTACTTAAACGCAATCATCAATTTTATTGGATACATGGATTTTTTTTATTGGGATAAATGCATTGAATTCCTAAAACTTTACGAAAGTATAAGTGAATTTTAAAAATTTTCAAAAAGTACAATCAAATCTTAAAATTGTTATACTAATCAAGTTCTTCTGTTGATTGTATTTATTAAAATCTTATGACTTAATATATTTTCGTTATAACTTTTAAGACTCGCTTGTATTTTTTTATGAGTTATAAAAATTAAATTGTACTTTTTGAATAAATTTTAAGATCTTCTATGCATTTATTTCTATTTTATTTTGGTCGTGCTTTCGGTGCCATTTGGCTAAATCATCAGCTGTTGTTTCTGCAAGAAAGGGATCAACCAGGACAAGATCCGGCTTCATTAATGCCGAGTGAGTAGGGGCGCGCATGACAACCATTCGATTCCAGAAATAGTTTCTGGAACAGAAATAGATTGTGGCATCCCAAAAATCCAAGACAACCTCTAGATGTATTAAAGCCTATGATTAGGTAATGAAATTACCTTTGGTTTATGCTTTAGCCATTGGTTTTTCTTTTAAGGCCAAGTGTTATGTATTTTGTGTTCATGAGTTATTAAAATTAGTATTATAGGATAAATTGATAAGAAAAAAAAATTGTTCTTGGCTATGCACCTCATAGATTTAATCCCTATAGTTTAAATGCTACAAGATTTATGGCCATGTGATTGAGAATTTGAAAAATCTATAAAAGAGAGAATTAAAAATGAATTATTAAAAGTGAAATTGGGATTTATTAGGATTGAACGTTAGGCCCAAGGGTATTGGACCTAAAGTGGGCCAAATTGGCTTGGCCCGTGAAGCCCATGAAGAAGGCTGCCATCGACCACAAGGGGGAGAGGCCGGCCCAACCTTCAAGCCCATCATGCATGGGAGTTGCCAAGTGGCAAAAAGGGGGCTTCATCTATTGGTCATCTTGGGTGGCTCCAAATGATGGCTAATGATTGTATTGAGGGGGGAATAAAAGGAAGGAGTGACCGGTTTAGAGGGGGCTGTCGACCATAAGGGAGAGAGAGAGAGAGAGAGGGTTGCCGAGAGAGAGGAGGAAGAAGCCGTGTGTCCGTCCGTCCGCTCGTCCGTCGCCCGTCGCCATGCGTCCTTGCCGCCGTCGTGCTCACTCTAGCTCGGTACAAAGGCAAGTTGGGATCCATATTCTGCTCTTGCATGTTGTATCTTGCATGTGTGTTTGAATGGTGATGAATCTCGGACGTTTAGGGTGTGAGAACCGAAGCTTTGAGTGTGTTGTTTTTGAAATAGCATTCTGTTTTCGAGTATACCGCCTGACCCAGAATGTTGAAGAGGCTTGCATGCGGGGTTTGAGTCGGATTTTGGCTTCGACTTCTTCACGAAAGTTGTAGACAACATCTCAAAGTATAACATACTAAAATTTGAGACAAAATGGCTGAGTTTTGAGGGGTAAAACCCTTCCTCTACTAAAACGCTAGATCTGAAACTATTTTGTTGACCTCTTGGTGATTTCGTGTGTTGCATGTGACCTTTTATTTGGAATTTCACTTCGAATTCTTCACGAAAGTTATATAGAACATCCTGAATACTAACATACTCAAATATGAGATAAAATTAATAAGTGTAGCCGAGTGAAACGATTGTCCCTTTGAAGACGATAGATCTGGACTCCAGCGACTTCGTGAACTGTAAAGTGACTATCCTTTGAGAATCTCACTTAGATCCCTTAATGAAAGTTGTAGTGGATCTCTTGAGGAAAAACATATCAAAAATTCAGAGGAAATGAAGGAAGATAAGTAGGTGAAACCTTGATTTTTCGGAGACAGCTAAATCTGGACTGTTCGGTACTAGGAACAGGGGCTTCGACCGTCCATAGTTAATTATCTAGGACGAATCTGGTCTCGATGTCTTCATGGAAAATATACCTTAGGGTCTTGAATATAACCTGGTAAAATTTCATAATTTTTTAAGGTCATTCGGGTATTTAAATTGAAATATTTCAAGAACCGCGCAATCTGATGTGTCCGAATTTTGCAAGCTGTAATGTGTGAGCTATATCTTTTTGTGTGAAGTTCTTTTGGGCATGTGTTCTTCATGGAGTTGCTACATTTATGTATTGAATATCACATGTTCAGATTTTATAATTTTTGAAGATCATATGGATATTTAATTTGTATGTTTTCCAAAATTGTGCAAGCTGGAATTTGGTAAATTTCAAAAAGTCATGATGTATGGATCCTTCTAAGTTGTATGGACCCCATGGATTGTGTTGTCATAAGTGATTGGATCTTACTATATATATGATGATGATTGGAAATACATATAAGAATCAAATGTTGAAAATGATCTTGTTGCCATCATATTATATGCCATGTTGAAATTGAGCTATAATTGTGAATGTGAACTATGATAAATGAGAAGGCTGTCGGAGGTGTGAGCTGACGATGCCCCGGGAGTGTTGGGATGCCCGGTGGCCTAGTGGCGTAATTCCAGAGGGTCCTCGGGAGTTTCGAGATGCCCGGAGAGTGGGGGTGTCGGAAGCCCGGAGGTGTGAGCCGGGGGATGCCTCGTGATGCCAGTTGGGGTACGAGATGCCCGGAGTGTATGTGCCGGATGCCCGAAAGTTTGTGCCGGAGGTTCCTCACGATGCCAGGTGGGATGCGAGCGATAAATGTGGGATGCAAATACTGGTCCCGGAAAAGAGAAATGTGGCAGCCCAAAATGAAAGAATAAAATTGGGAAATTGAAATGAATTATGCATGATATGGTAACATGTACACATGAATGCATGGATGTATGTGCACCTATGGCATGATGGTATAAGTGACATGATGATGGTAAGTGCATGGATGTATGTGTACTTATGGCATGATGGTATATGTGACATGATGATGGTAAGTGCATGGATGTATGTGCACCTATGGCATGATGGTATATGTGACAAGATGATGGTGAATGCATGGATGTATGTGCACCTATGGCATCATGGTACATGTATGACATGATGGTGATGATTACATGAGGATGTATGTACATGCGGTATGATGACATATGCATGGCTTCAAGGTAAATTATGCATGGATGCATGAATGACATGTGTTATGTTATGATTGTATTGTGTGATGCATTGAGTGGTTTATTGGGTCATTTACCTGCTAAGTGGCTGTACTCACCCCTTCGGGGACCAACATTTCAGATTAAAAGATGCCGCTCCCTGCTGTCACGCGGGGTGTCTTTTACAGCCTTCCTTCGGACGTGGAGGTCGAGTGTGTGGAGATCGACTGTCCCACCATCCCTAGTCTAACGTTCATTCGGGTTCGTGCATTAGTGATGTATGACGTGGGCCTGGCTGAGGGCCCGGTCATTCAGGAGTTCATATCTGTTCACGTTCGTCGAGACGGAGTGATGCGGGGGATGTTGCCGCCGCCACCGCCTAATACACCGGGATGGGTGTGACGGCCCGTGCGTGAAAAGTAGGAGCTGCAACTTTTTAGACAATAGCCGACACTAGTGGATGGAGGATTTTGCATGATCGACATAGTGGGTCGCGTGACAGCAAGGAGCGACATCTTTCTAATATGAAATGTTGGTCCCCGAAGGGGTGAGTACAGCCACTCAGCAGGTAGAGGACCCAATAAGCCACTCAATGCATCACACAATACAATCATAACATAACACATGTCATTCATGCATCCATGCATAATTTACCTTGAAGCCATGCATATGTCATCATACCGCATGTACATACATCCTCATGCAATTATCACCATCATGTCATACATATACCATCATGCCATAGGTGCACATACATCCATGCACTTACCATCATCATGTCACATATACCATCATGCCATAGGTGCACATTCATCCATGCATTCACCATCATCATGTCACATATACCATCATGCCATAGGTGCACATACATCCATGCACTTCATGCGTACATGTTACCATATCATGCATAATTCAATTTCAATTTCCCAATTTTATTCTTTCTTTTGGGCCACCACATTTCTCTTTCCCGGGACCAGTATTTGCATCCCACATTTATCGCCGCATCCCACCCGGCATCGCGAGGAACCTCCGCACAAACCTCCGGCATCCGGCACACACACTCCGGGCATCTCGTACCCCAACTGGCATCACAAGGCATCCTCCGGCTCACACCTCCGGGCTTCTGGCACCCCCACTCTCCGGGCATCTCGAAACTCCCGAGGACCCTCCGGAATTACGCCACTAGGCCACCGGGCATCCGGCATTTACACTCCGTGGCCAGGCATCCCGACACTCCCGGGGCATCATCGGCTCACACCTCCGACAGCCTTCTCATTTATCATAGTTCACATTCACAATTATAGCTCAATTTCAACATGGCATATAATATGATGGCAACAAGATCATTTTCAGCATTTGATTCTTATATGCATTTCCAATCATCATCATATATGCAGTAAGATCCAATCACTTATGACAACACAATCCATGGGGTCCATACAACTTAGAATGATCCATACATCATGACTTTTTGAAATTTACCAAATTCCAGCTTGCACAATTTCGGAAAACATACAAATTAAATATCCATATGATCTTCAAAAATTATAAAATCTGAGCATGTGATAGTCAAGACATAAAGGTAGCAACTCCATGCAGAACACGTGCCCAAAAGAACTTCACACAAAAAGATATAGCTCACACATTACAGCTTGCAAAATTCGGACACATCAGATTGCGTGGTTCTTGAAATATTTCAATTTAAATACCCGAATGACCTTCAAAAATTATGAAATGTTACCAGGTGATATTCAAGACCCTAAGGTAATTTTTCATGAAGACATCAAGACCATATTCGTCCTAGATAATTAACTATGGACGGTCGAAGCCCCTGTTCCTAGTACCGAACAGTCCAGATTTAGCTGTCTCCGAAAAATCAAGGTTTCACCCACTTATCTTCATTCATTTCCTCTGAATTTTTGATATGTTTTGCCTCAAGAGGTCCAATACAACTTTCATTAAGGGATCTAAGTGAGATTCTCAAAGGATAGTCACTTTACAGTTCACGAAGTCGATGGAGTCCAGTACAATACTTCCAGATCTATCGTCTTCAAAGGGACAATCGTTTCACTAGGCTAACCTTATTCATTTTACCTCAAATATGAGTATGTTAGTCTTCAGGATGTTCTCTCTAACTTTCGTGAAGAAGTCGAAGTGAAATTCCAAATAAAAAGTCACATGCAACACACGAAATCACCAAGAGGTCAACAAAATAGTTTCAGATCTAGCGTTTTCGTAAAGAAAGGGTTTTACCCCTCAGAAATCAGACATTGTGCCTCAAATTTTAGTATGTTATACTTTGAGATGTTGTCTACAACTTTCGTGAAGAAGTCAAAGCCAAAAGCCGACTCAAACCCCGCATGCAAGCCTCTACAACATTCTGGGTCAGGCGGTATACTCGAAAACAGAATGCTATTTCAAAAACAACACACTCAAAGTTTCGGTTCTCACACCCTAAACGTCCGAGATTCATCACCATTCAAACGCACATGCAAGATACAACATGCAAGAGCAGAATATGGATCCCAACTTACCTTTGTACCGAGCAAACAACGGCACACGGACGGCGATGGACGCACGGACGGACGGTCGACGGGCAGCTCTCCTCCTTCCCTCTCTTCCTCCGCACACTCACTCTCCCTTTCTCTCTCGGTTCCTCACTCTCTCAGTAGCTCTCTCTCTCTTTCTCACCTTGGACGACAGCCCCCCTCTCTCTCTATTTCCCTTAAACCCATCATTTGAAATGATTAGGAGCCACCCAAGATGACCAATAGATGAAGCCCCCTTTTTGCCACTTGGCAACTCCCATGCATGATGGGCTTGAAGGTTGGGCCGGCCTCTCCCCCTTGTGGTCGACGGCAGCCTTCTTCATGGGCTTCATGGGCCAAGCCAATTTGGCCCACTTTAGGTCCAATACCCTTGGGCCTAAAGTTCAATCCTAATAAATCCCAATTTCACTTTTAATAATTCATTTTTAATTCTCTCTTTTATAGATTTTCAAATTCTCAATTTCACATGGCCATAAATCTTGTAGCATTTAAACTATAGGGATTAAATCTATGAGGTGCATAGCCAAGAACAATTTTTTTTTTCTTATCAATTTATCCTATAATACTAATTTTAATAACTCATGAACACAAGATACATAACACTTGGCCTTAAAAGAAAAACCAATGGCTAAAGCATAAACCAAAGGTAATTTCATTACCTAATCATAGGCTTTAATACATCTAGAGGTTGTCTTGGATTTTTGGGATGCCACAATTCTCCCCTCCTTAGAGAATTTCGTCCTCGAAATTAGACACCACTCTTGTCCTTTTGAAACAAGTAGGGGTACTTTTCCTTCATCCCAAAAATTCATGACGACCTCCAGTTACCTTAAAGTCTATGAATAGGTGATGGAAGTACCATCAAGCTATTTTATAGCCATTTAATCCATAAATTATAATAAGATTTATGGCCAAGCTTTTAATGGATAATTATGTGATAGGAAAGAAAATTCTATCATTGGCCATGTGTATTATAAATTGGAATTTATGGATTTGTGACTACAAGTTTTATGGCCTTATTATTTTTGCAAGTTAGGTATTTATTTAAGTGGAAAATGTTAATAGATTATTAAAAGGTTAGTGGGCCGAAATTCTTAGGCCAAGCTAGCCCAAAAACCCAGCCCAAGACCCCCACCACTTCGGCCCAAAACCTGGCCCATTGAAGGCCCATCATGTGCGTGGCAAAAATGCCAAGTGTTGCCCCTTTGTAACCAAGTGTCCCTCCATGCAAAAATGGGAGCATGCAAGGGTTTTAATTTGAAACCAAAAGGAAAAGGGGGAGGGTGTTTCGTACGAAGGCAGGAGAGGCCGAGAGAGAGGAGAGAAAGAGAGAAAGAGAGGAAGAGAGGAAGAGAGAGAGGAAGAAGGAAGAGAGTTCGTCCGCCGTTCGTCGCTGCTTTGCCTCTGTTTGCTGATGTTTTGTGCTTGAATCTAAGGCAAGTGAAGTCCTACAACCTACTCTTTGCATTGCTGTGTGTATGTGTAGTAGATGGTAAGTCTTGGTTGTGGTAGATGGGATGAGATTTTGGAGCTTTGAAGAGAGATTCGTTGGTCATGCATGCTGATTTCGGAAAGACCAGTCCGACCGTCCGCGAGTTTGTGTGTTGCATGTGACTTCTTAGTCGGAATCTTGCTTCGATTTATTCATGAAAGTTGTAGAGAACCTCTTGAAGTATAACATACTAAAAGTTGAGACAAAATGGACAAGTATTGAGGGGGTGAAACCCTTTTTCTACGAAAACATTAGATCTGGAAACTGTTTTGTTGACCTCTTGGTGATTTCGTGTGTTGCATGTGACTTTTTATTTGGAATTTCACTTCGACCTCTTCATGAAAGTTGTATAGAGTATCTTGAATTATAACATACTGAAATTTGAGATAAAAATAACAAGTATTTCTTGGTGAAACGATTTTCCTTTGGAGAGACTAGATCTGGAATTCGTCGTGATGACCTTCAGTGGTTTCGTGGTCTGTAAAGTAACTTTTTTGTTGAAATATCACTTTGATCTCTTAACGAAAGTTGTAGTGTACTTCCTGAGGTTTAACATATCAAACATTTAGAGAAAAACAACAAGAATAGGTGGGTGAAATCGTGGTTTTTCGGAGGTAGTTAGATCTGAAATTTCAGTACTAAGAACAGAAGTTTTAACCGCCTATATTTAATTACCTAGGACGAATCTGACTTTGATTCCTTCATGAAAAATCTACCTTAGGATATTGAGTACAACATAGTCGATTTCATGAATTTTGAAGACCATTAGGGTATTTAATCAGAAATGCTTCTAAAACCGTGTAATCTGATGTGTTCGAACTTAGTCAGTTTCAATGCGTGGGCTATATCGTTTTGTATGAGGTTCTTTCGGCAATATGTTCGTCATGAAATATTTCTCTTTATGTCTTCCCTACAACATATTCAAATTTCGTAATTTTTGAAGTTCATTTGTCTATTTAACTAAAAATGTTTCAAAAAATGTGCAAGTTGAACTGTTAGAATAGTAGTGCTGTGATGCATGGTCTGTACCGAATTATATGGGAATCTTTTGGTGTTGTGTTCTTCATGAGATATCTGTCTTTAGGTCTCGTCTATAATGTGCCAAGTTTTCAGAATTTATTAATGTCATTTACTAATTTTTCTGGAGTTTTAATTAGAGGAATGCATTCTGATTTATTCGAAAAACTGATGTGTTTTGGAAAATAAATGAAATTCTCCATGTGATGAAATACTTTGAGTGGTTGATTGTGGTGCATATGTGATGGCATATGGCATGTTAATTGGCATGAAAAGTTGGTTGAGATCATTGGCATTGTTGCATCAAATGTGAAATTGAAAATGAGATGTATGGGAATATGCGTTGTGGTGATGAGAAGGCCGTCGGAGGTGTGAGCCGACGATGCCCCAGGAGTGTCGGGATGCCCGGAATGTGGGGGTGCCGGATGCCTGGTGGCCTAGTGGCGTAATTCCGGAGGGTCCTCGGGAGTTTCATGCCCAGTGGTATATGGTACGTAATTCCAGAGGGGGGGAATCCTGATGGTATGTCGGTACGTAATTCCGGAAGCCCTGGAGGTGTGTGCCGGGGGGATTCCTCGTGATGCTAGTTGGGATGCGAGATGCCCGGAGGTTTGTGCCGGATGCCCGGAGGTTTGTGCTGGAGGTTCCTCGCGATGCCTGGTTGGATGCAAGCGATAAATTGTGGGATGCAAACATTGGTCCCTAGAAAGAAAAACTGATGAGATCCTTGTGAAAGATAATAATTGAAAATGAATCATGTGCATGGGTGTATGCATATGGCATGATGCATGATTTGCTTATGAAAGTAAATTAATGCTATTTGATATTGAAAATGCGATCATAAAGGCATGACTGGATCTCATGGTGATGTATGCTTGATAGCATGGATGATATGAATCATGGTGGTATATGCACGATGGCATGGTGAGATATGCATGATTGCATGGTGGTATATGCACATATGGCATGGACATGCATGAATGCTTGATGATTAGTGCATGGTGGTATATGCACATATGGCATGGTGATATATGCATGAATGCTTGATGATGAGTGCATGGTGGTATATGCACATATGGCATGGTGATATATGCATGAACGCTTGATGATGAGTGCATGATGGTATATGCACATATGGTATGATGACATATGTATGGCTGCGAGGTAAGTTATGCTTGAATGCATGAATGATATGTGCTTTGTTATGATGCCTTGATTGTTCTATGTGACTCAATGAGTAGTTTGGTGGATCTTTACTATTGAGTGGTTGTACTCACCCCTTTTAGGGAATAACATTTCAGACTAGATGAGATACCTCTGCTGCCACTGCCACCAGTAGATGGATCAAGTGATTGGATATGACCGCGAGGAGGAGGATAGCAAAGGAATGAACTTTTGGACGCCGACACTGATCGATGGACTTTAAGTATACGACTGTTAGAAGAGATGTCGGTCATCTTTTGAAGTATAGCCAAGTATAGAAAACTATGGCATTTTGATGTACCGATGAATGATGTCCATCTGGTTTTTATAAATAAAAGTGTTTGGTTTTTACCTATAAATGTTTAGTAGGTGTGCATCGTTTTTTTTTTTTTTTTTTTTTGAATATAAGGAAGAGAGTTGATGGATGTGCTTCCGCCATATGATCTGCACAAGGGACCGATAATAAAAAATGTAAACCCCCAGGTTGTATGGACCCGCTACAATTGAAATGGTATCAGAGTGACGTGTTATAAAGGTAAGCGAATGGAAAGCGAACTGTGGCGACCCTAACGGTTCGGGGGCCGTCGAGGGGTGCCACAAGATTTTTCTATTTCTATTTCTAGACGAGTTTATGAGCAAAAAAATCTATTTGATAACGATACAAAATTTCTGTTTCAGAAATAGAAATTCGTTTGATAACAGTATAAAATTTCTATTTCTTAAAACAAATTTTTCTTTTTTTGGAGCAAATGAGATGTCTATTCTTACAAATTTCATATGCTTATGAACCCATTGACCCAAATACAAAGTAAGAGTTTTTTTTTTTTTTTTTAGTAAAGTCTCTTTTTTTTTAAAAAAGAAATACAAAGTAAGAGTTGTTATATCAAATTTTTAAAATTTTCACACAAAATTCGATAGGCAATTACGGTCAAACAATATACTTATCAATAGTCTCCATACAATAGAAAAAAAATATCAATATGCATTACTCTTGAGCATGATAGAAGGTCCCCAAAACTCTAGTAGAATGAAGGTGGGTAACCATATTCTAATCCCCTTCATGTTAGTGTGTCACGTCGATCGTCGCCACAGTTTACGATATTGAGCAATCATTTTAGAAACAAATACAAAGAAGTGTATTGGGCAATTTGCGGCAAATTTTACAAAATCGGTGAATTTTACGAAGTGTAATAGAGCTTGTCATAAATGACCATTACAAATAAGGGAAATCCTCAAGTAGAATATCACATTACAAGAATTGAGGGAAATCCTCAAGTAGAATATTACATTACAAGAATTGAGATAGGAATAATCAAATACAGTATCACATTACAAAAGCAAAGATTGGAAATCCCCAAATACAAAATAATAGAAATACATTACAAAAATTGAAAACACGATTTCATGGAATCTCCAGCATATTATGATCCATTGCCATCTTATTGGCAATACTTTTTCTAAGCATATTCATCTTAATAGAAAATTTCATGGAGAAATTATTTTTGGTTTATGTTCCAGAAATAGAGAAGTAGAAAATTTCTACTTCTGATTTCTGTTCTAAATCTATTTCTGGAACAGAAATTTATTCTAAAAATAGAAAAACGGAATAGGTTTATCAAACGGATTTCTATTCCAAAAACATCACTAGAATAGAAAAATTATTTCTGGAACAGAAATTCTAGTTTGTCATGTACCCCTAGACTTCCCTTATGAGCACATAGAATTGCATAATGTGGATAATGTGGCACAAATTACAACTCGATCCCATGGAAAGTTGACTGTTCACGCACGTCACGAAAGACCTTGACTTGTACAGCACTTTCCTAAAAGACATCTCCGTCAAAGTCTCTGGATTTCATTTAATGAGTGGGACCCAATTCCGAAATGGAAACTGACCAAATCAGAAAAGTCACCAATTAAGACTTCACAATAAAAAATATATATTCCAAAGTCTTCAAGGAGCCAAAAATTTGTCCAGTTTGCTTGTAGATACTACCTATAACCTTTTTTAGCATCACTTAGTGCCTCGGGAAAAGAAAAACCAACTCACCAGAACCAAATGAGAAGGAGGAGAAGAAAAGATGGACTCTTCATTAGAATTTAAGAGGGTCATTTGTCGTTCCACTTCCCGCTGATGCTCCCCCCGCGGTAGCCCAAGCCCTCCTCAAGTGGGAGTTTAGTCTTGGCAACCATTCTGTTTCTTCTCTCTTTCTAGACTCCATTTCCTTATAATGCCACCCATTCTAATTTGACTATCAATTCATGTGCTTGGTATGGCATCTCCTGCAATCAAGTCGGGAGCACGATCATGATAAATCTCATTAGAGCTCATGTTGAAGGTTGAATTCCCATTCTCATCTTTGTCTCACCTCATGTATATGAACCTGAGTGTAAATAGTCTCTCTGGCCACATTCCACCTCATATCAGTCTTTTGGGCAATCTTTACTTATCTTGACCTCTCTATCAATCGGTTCTTGGGGATAATATCGCTAAACATCGGCTGTCTAACGAAATTGGAGATCCTACACCTAGCTTTCAATGAGTTAAATGGCTCTATTCCATTAAGAATTGGGCAACTGCATTTGCTCAGTGAGGTCGCGGTGTTTGAATCAATTGGATGGATCCATCCCATCCTCATTGGGTAATTTGAGCAAATTAGCTAGAGTGTATGTCTACAACAACTCTCTTTCTAGTTCTATACCTCCTGAAATGGGAAATATGATAAATTTGGAAGTGCTTCACATGGATACCAACCTTCTAACAAGACCAATTCCTTCCACTCTGGGGAACTTAACCAAATTAAAAGAGTTGCACCTATTTGCCAATAAGCTTAATAGTTCTATTCTCTTAGAGCTAGGGAATCCAAACCTTCTTAGCTCGTTGAGTCTTTACAATAATAATCTTATTGTTTCAATATCGTCGATATTAGGAAATTTGATGGAGCTTACCCTTCTTTACCTCTATGAGAACCAGTTTATGGGTCACATTCCTGATGAGATGGGAAATCTCCGCACTATGCATGACTTAAAGCTAAGTGGAAATCAACTCACCAGCCCAATTCCTTCATATTTGGGTAATTTGATTGGCCTAGTTTATTTGTGCCTCCACCTCAATCAACTTTCGTTTGATTCCTAGATCCGTAGGGGATCTAATGAACTTGGAGGTACTGCTACTAAGCTTCAAAAATCTTTCCGGTAGCATTCCTAATGACTCGGGAAAAATTCAAAATATGGACCTATTGCATTTGAGTGCAAATCAACTCACCGGTCCAATTCCCTTTTCTTTTGGTAATTTGACTAACCTAGTCTATTTACACCTCAGCGAGAATAAACTTTCGGGGAAGATCTCTTTATTGATTTGCAATGCCACCAACCTTTTTACACCTCATCTTGTCTAATAATAGCTTAATTGGTAGCCTACCCTAGTGCTTATCATACTCGAGTAGTGGTTTATTTGTTTTGAACTTGTGAATAAATATTCTTTCGGGCATGATCCCTCAAACATTTTCAATACGAAGTAGCTTGAGAACTCTTGACTTGAGTCAAAATCAATTTCAAGGCACATTGCCACAATCCCTTATCAATTGCAAAAACTTGGAAGTCCTAGATTTGACCAACAATAAGATAGTGGATAAGTTCCCAGCATGGTTGGGAAGACTATTAGACCTAAAAGTTTTTACTCTGAGGTCTAACAATTTTAAATGTATTTTAGATTTTCCGGGGGTAGATCATCTCATTCCTAAGTTGCACATTTTGAATCTCTCAAATAACGACTTTGTTGGTCCTTTACTAGCCAATTTGATAGCAAAACTTGAAGGGATGATGAATGGATAAAATGGGCAAAAGCCACAAAACAAATCATTGTACATGAGCCAGGAAGCTGGAACTCAATTGTATGAAGCTTCCATGAATGTGATCATGAAAGGAAAGGAGATTCGGCTAGAAAGGATCTTGAACATCTTCACAAGCATTGACTTATCGATCAACTCTTTTCAAGGGAACATCCCGAGTGTTATTGGAAATCTTCATTTTCTCATAGGACTCGACCTTTCGCACAACCATCTTGTGGGTTCCATTCAACCCTTGGAAATTTGATTAACCTTGCATGGCTATATTTATCTTCAGACAAGCTTTGTAGGAGGGTTCCTAGAGAACTGGGCGATTTCTCATTCCTTGAGTATTTGGACCTCTCATAGAATCAACTCACTGGCCCCATACCTCAAGATAAGCAATTGAGCACATTCACAAGCAAGTCATTTCGTGGAAACCTAAGCTTATGTGGAACTCCATTACGAAACGCATGCCCCGGTGATGGTTAGCCTCCACAACCATCATTCTTCCAAGAGGATAATTCAAGATAGCATGGTAGTAGGTTTGATAGGAAAGCAGTCAAGATAGGCTATGCATGTGGAATCGTAGTTGGAATCTCCATAGCGTATGTTACATGTGAAACTGGAAGACCCAAATGGTTGGCATAAAAAATAATAAGGATGGACTAAGAGAAGCCAAATGGATGAAGAAGCCAAAGCGAAAGGCCATCAAATTTCATGGGAACCGATGAAATTGTTGGGAAGTGGTCCCTTTGAACTATGTGCAATGTAGATCAAGGAAGATAATTTTTGTCGGATTAAAATGCAATTTGGCATATGGATGCTCATTTATATTATGTCATCATCTTTTTTAAGTGTGAGGTCTGAATTGGGTTGATTGTCTAGATGAACATGCTTGCTTTGCATCATTAACTCCTATATGTGCTTTTTCTTGTTAGTGTACGCCATTCTTATTTGTCCATGGGAACGAAGATCAAGAGCTGCAAAAGCTCATTTGGCCCCGGTTAACTTAATATTTATTTATTCATACATGATTGAATGTGCCATTTAATGTCCTTCCCACTCCAAATTTCTGTTGAAGTTGTAAGTCGGTGTTAGATCTTTGACTTGTAGTCCTGCACCTATCACACTTGTTTGCAATAGTGAACTAGGGTACTAAAGGTTCAAACGTCAAAGCATCTTCGAAAATTAGATTTGAAGAATCTTATTGTAAAATTCCTGAGCCTCCTAGGCACAAGTATATCAATTTAAAACTTTTTTGTGACACTAAAATTAGTTTAGGATAAACACGACACATATGTACCTATTGTGACCCTTCTAGCAAGGCAAAGATGAGAAGATGAGTTTAGAGGTAATGTCGAATTGAAAACCAACGATCTTCAATTGGCTCAAGTTTCCCCAAACCCTTATCTCAGGTGCCATTGGAAAATTAAAATTGAAATTAATTTGTCTATGAAATCCAACCATATTGGGAGTCGCCACTATCCCATTGAAGTTGTCTAGCAGCCAAGTGAAAAATAAAGGGTACCTCACTTTTATGCAACTAGAGATATGAGATCGAGTACTTGTTTACACTTATTCTCTGACTAGTGTCCTTTTGATATACTAACTAATGTTGGCTTACGGTATTACCTAGAGGGGATGAATAGGTAATTTCAATAAACTTGACAAATATTGCAAAATTAAATCAATTAAATTTGATATAAGTTTAACCGGGTGAACAAAGTCTTAATATAAGCAATAGAGGTGAGCGGTTCCAAGTTTCGTATAGATTCCATATGAAACCCGAAACCTACCTGTTAGAATTGATTCCTTAATTTTTAAAACTTAGATTCTACCCTATATAACCCAGAACCTGGAACCTACCATGTTACAGGTTTTAGGATCAGTTCCAAGGTATACTCAGGTTCCACTTATATTATTAATTGAATGATCACAGTGAATTAAAACCCTTAATGACTATCACTTATTGTTATAGTTTACTGACCATAAAGACACACGAAAAATATGAACATTAATAAAGTAAAAGTCTCAGTCATAAAATGGAAGCTCAAACTAGTGCTTTCAAATTATACACTCATTATCAAACAATATGGAATATCACATGATCGTGCGAAAACATGAACTAAGAAAAATATTAAAACTTATTCTAGGTTCTAGGTTACATGTTCCAGGTTCTTCCAACTAATAATTTGAAACCTACCCATCGAAACAGATTCCTCATATTTTAGAATCTGCAACCAACCTTGCATATCTTGGAATCTAGAACCTACAGGTTCTCATCAGTCTAGTTCTCAAACAATTTGTATCTAGTCTTAATCGGACTAGTGTCCTTGGAGTCAAAAGTAAAGTATCCATGTCAAGCTAGACTTAGAAAATGTTACTTTTATATCAATGTAAAGTTGACGATGTATCCAGTGTTGTTATCTCGAAGCAGAAATGCCTATGTAAAGCTGAAATGAAATATTTATGTGAAGTCTCCAAACTCTTGATCATTGTTAGTCATTCTATACGTTTATTTCGGGTTTATGTAGATGCAAAATTGACTTACATGCAGAAGAGATTCAATCATGGATCTTTGCAGAGTGCATTCAATCAGACACTAATTGTTCCTAATCGTGGCCATCCACCATAATTTTGGGTTTCGTGCAATTACTATAACTGTGTATCATGACAGAGAGGGTGATCAATTAGTTCCTATTCGGAGTGCTATGTGCATGTTGCCATGGCATGAGTCTTTAGTAGAAGTTCAGTAGCTTTTGATTGCTCCAAAATAAAGAAATCCGGACTTCGTTTTCATTAGAGCTTCAAACTCGAAGTGCTCGAATTAGGAAGATCACTAGTCATCGTTTCATCTCAAGAGGAGATTCTCCATTGTTTAATGCGAGTTCTGTTCTGGCACTACCTTATATTTCAAGAGCGTGAAGGCAGACGATATCCAGCCTTCAAAATCTTGGTGGTTTTAAATCATGATGATCTGTTTTCGCTTGGCCTAGCTTCATTGTCAAATACAAGTAGAATTCATCTGTGTTTTAGCTCATCATCAATCATCTTTTTGTTTCTTCAGAACAAGGAACTTAGATCTAGAAAATAGCCTTGCGCAAAACATGCCAAAAACAACGCCTCATAAACTTCATCTAGGAAACAGTAGACTTAGCCTCTAAGAGCTCAAGTTTTGAGAATTTGAAAATGGAAACCATAGTAGACTAATGCTTGACCCCGCCTTTGATCACCCCTATTTGAAACCCAACATCGTAAACTGAAAGTTTCAGAAAACTTCATGAATGGATGGTATAGACGGAAAACAACCAAGTGACAGCTATTCGAATCAAGGCCTAGCGAGACAATGATTTATGTTCAGAGATTGTGTCCAGAGATTAAGCAGGAACCAGCTTTCTGGCCGAATAAGTCCAGAGATTGTGTCGCTACCTGGTCTTGAAAAATTGGATTTGTTGAGGAATAGATTAAGCATGTCTATCCCGCAGGCTATTGGGCTGTCTTCAAAATTAATCCACTTGGATCTGAGCAACAACCACTTGAGCCAAGATATTCCAGGCCAATTAGGGATTCTAACTCATTTATCCAAGCTAGACTTGAGTTCTAACTTGTTAAGCGGTGAGATCCCAACTCAATTCAACAAGCTGGAAAACCTAGTGAAACTCAACCTTTCACACAATAATTTTTCTGGCCTTATATACGAGACTTTCAAGGATATGCGAGGCTTGATGGAGGTGGACATCTCTCACAACAAGGTTGAGGGTCCCATCTCCAATACCACGGCATTCCAAAAGGCAACAAAAGAAACGTCTGAAGGCAACAGCGGATTGTGTGGAAATGTTGGAGGACTTGAGCCATGTAATCAAGCGGTGGCGGATAGGGAAACCTCTCGGGTGGGAGGCAGAGCGTTTCTTATTGTGTTTCTTCTGCTAGGAGCAGTTCTTCTGTTTATTTTCTTTGGAATATTCTTCATTTTCCATAGAAAGAAGCAGCGGAACTAGCACCCAAGACAACTAAAGTCTTTCCTCTATCAAGGTACGATGGAAAGATCTCATATGAAGACATCATAGAAGCCACTAGGGCGTTTGATGAGACTTATTGTATTGGAAGGGGAGGCTATGGAAATATCTTCAAGGCCAAATTAAGATTAGGTGATTTTTGAATGAGATCAGGGCTTTGACAAAAATTAGACACCACAATATTGTGAAATCGGAGGGTTTTTGTTCGCATTCACGACACTCTTTCTTAGTGTATGAGTATTTGGACAAAGGAAGCTTGTCTACAATCTTAAGCAATGAAGAAGAAGCTAAAGAGTTGGATTGGAACAAGAGGGCGAATATTATAAAAGGCATGGCTTATGCTCTTTCTTATGTAACCCTCCAATTGTTCATCGAGATATTTCTAGTAACAACACTATGCTTGATTCCGACTATGAGGTGCATGTTTCTGATTTCGGCACTGCTAAGCTTTCTAAGCCGGATATATCAAACTGGACTGCAGTCATCAGCACATATGGTTATGTAGCTCCAGGTATATCTCTAAAATCAACTCTTGATCCAAAGATTGAGCTAAAGCAATGTCTTTGTGCCAATACATATATCACCCTCTTTGTGCAAAGCTTGCTTACACAATGAAGGTGATGGAGAAACGTGTTGTGTATAGCTCTAGAATAGTGGCCATCGAGGTGATCGAAGGAAGACATTCAAGTGATAGCATTTCATCTCTATTCACTCCAGTCGACATGGAGATCTCAGTTGTTTTTAGGAATATATTGGATTCACGCTTGCCAACGCCCACGCCAGGCATTGAGGATAAACTTCTGACCATCTTCAAGCTTGCAGTCGCTTGCTCATCTGCTAATCCCCAACTCAGGCCGTCAATGAAAATGATTTCTTGGAGACCATCAGCTTGTTCACCACTTTCCATAGCGTTCAATATTCAGAGACAGCCGTTGATCCTGCGAGAGACACAACAGCTTCAAGCCATTTCCTGGATCAGTTAGTAGAGGATACCGTCTGATATATGATTTTGCTCTGTCAACCACATACAAGAATGTCTAAGATCTTTAATGAAAAATAGAGTAGCTTAAACTAATTGATTAAGTCCCAATTTTTTTTTTCAATATATTGTTTCCCTCACTTATGTGTTTACTTTATTTGCATTTAGGATAAGTATTTTGACCGTCAACAAAGTTGAGTGTTTAACCCATATCAGCATGAGGATGCGGACTCTGTTTCGTTCATGCCCCAGTATAAAACTGCCTTTTGTTTTGGAAGAAGCAAAACTAGAACATTCTGGCATCTAGTTTCGTTTGTAGAGACAACAGCTAAACTCGAGTGATATTTCAAACTGTTTCTGTATCTAGTCTTAATCAGAATAGTGTCTTCGGAGTCGATGTATCCATGTCAAGTTAGACTTAGAAAATATTACTTTTGTATCAATGTAAAGTTGATGATGTATCCAGTGTGGTTATCTTGAAACCAAAATGTCCATGTAAGGTTGAAATGGAACATTTATATGAAGTCTAAACTCTTGATCATTATTAGTCCTATATATTTATTCTGGATTTACGTAGATGCAAAATCGACTTACATGTAGAAGAGTTTGAATCATGGATCTTTTCAGTGTGCACTCAATCAGAAACTAATAGTTTCTAATTGTGGCCATCCAACATAATTTTGGGTTTCGTGCAATTACTGCCACTATGTCTCATGACAGAGAGGGCAATCAATCAGTTCCTATTCAGAGTGCTATGTGCATGTTGCCAGGGCATGAGTCTTCAATAGAAGTTCAGTAGCTTTTGATTGCTTCAAAATAGAGAAATCCGGACTTCGTTTTCTTTAGAACTTCAAACTTGAAATGGTCAAATTAGGAAGATTACTGGTCATCATTTCATCTCAAGAGGAGATTCTCCATTGTTTCAGAAAGAACGCGATGCACTACCTTATATTTCAAGAGCGTGAAGGCAGAAAAATATTCAGCCCTCAAAATCTTGGTGGTTTTAAATCATGATGGTCTGTTTTTGCTTTGCCTAGCTTCGTTGTCAAATACAAGTAGAACTCATTTGAGTTTTAGCTCATCATCAAACATCTCTTTTGTTCTTCAGAACAGGGAACTTAGACCTGGAGAACAGCCTTGGCAAAACATGTCAAAAACGTCCCCTCATAAACTTCGTCTGGGAAACAGTAGACTTAGCCTCTAAGAGCTCAAAGTCTTGTGAATTTGAAAATGGAAACCATAGTAGACTAATGTTTGACCCCACCCTTGATCGCTCTTATTCAAAACCCAACATCGTAAACTCAAAGTTTCAGAAAACTTCATGAATATTCGCATAGACAGAAAACGATGAAGTGACAGCCATTCGAATCAAGGCGTAGCGAGACAATGAGTTATGTTCACCCAATCATCTCGAGTATTTGTGTCAATTCATCTTAATTCTTGATTGTAATGCTTAGAAGAAAGGCAACAAGAAACATGCAATGTCAAGAAAGAACCATCCGGTGGGAATTGTCAACATTTTCATTATGCCAAATGGCATGTACCAACAGGCCTTCTAAGAGTTAATGCTTGCTGATGCATTTCCATTGTCAAATAGGAAAATCGCAGGAAAATAAGATTGAGGAATCCTCGTGAACCTGAGAAAAAATGACTCCCAGACCAAAAGAGAAAAATGGCCATGTATTCACAAGGCTTTGAGATAGTCATAACGCTTCTAGCTTCCTTAGCCATTTTCAGTCTGAGTCATTCCAACAAGTGAACTTCCTACTTGATGATGGGCTGGGTCCGCCTCATGGGGCCCAGCACATCTTTTAAAAAAAAAGTCAAAAAAAAGAAAAAAAATTAAGGTGGAATGTTTTTTTATAGTTAGAAGAGAAAAATGAGTGTTCACACAAAAAGAAAAAGGAAAGAGGCAGAGAGACAAAGGTTAAGAGGAGAAGAGGCAGATTAGATTTAATGTGGAATCTTGTCGGAATCGGTGGAAATTTTAATATCTTATTCATGATATCAAGATCATCGTTGAGATCCTTCTCCGATTTGTCTTTCGATTTTTCTGGTCGTGGTTAGAGTTTTCTTACTTCATTCGTTAATCCACTAATGATATTTTGTTGTATTGTTGATGTGTTCATTCTCTAGCTGTGTGACTAGAGATGAACTATTATATATTTTGCTATTCTCGGTGATTAGTGGAAGTTTTGAGTGATCTATAGTTTTTTTCCATATTGAGTTTTGTACGTAAAATTTATGAGTGTTGTTTTTGTACTTCGTTATCAATTTTTTATATTAGTTGATTGTGTTTTGGAGAAAATATTGATCCCTGACAAGTTTTTAATACTCAATGAATTTTTTCTCTTCCATCAATTGATATAAATAATCTTTTAGATTTATTTGGTGTTATTCTTAGTAAAGGATCAGGTCAAGTACGAATGGGTAGAAAATGGATCCAATTCACATTGACCAATATAACACATACTAACCCATATTTTTGTAATACAATTTTGGCAGCTCACACTCAATCCCACTTGGCCCCAAATCATACACAACTCAACCCAAGCTCCAATGTTCAGCAATTTTCCACTCCAAATATGCCATTAGATTTTATTTTTTTTTACCGTGCCAGGGGCCATTGGCTAGATCATCAGCAGTCGTTTCTGCAATAACGAGGCCAACCACGTCAAGATATGGCTTCATGAATGCTGAGTGAGAAGACTTTCCTTTTGCGCTTTGAATTCAAAAATCTGTGTGGCACAAATTACGGTCCGATCTTGTGGAAAGTTGAGCGTTCCCAAACCACATGATAGCTCTTGACTTTACATCACTTACCTCAAAGACTTCTTAGTCAAAGTCAAATTCTCTGATTTCACATGATGGGTGGGACTCAATTTCGAAAAGAGGGGTTGACGGAGTCACTATGAAGACTACAAAAGTAAAAAGTTCCGAAGTCTTCAAGGCCTTGACTTTTACGTCACTTTCCTCAAAGTCTTCTCGGTCCAAGTCAAAGTCTCTGATTTCATATAATGGGTGAAACTCAATTCCGAAAAGAGGGACTGACCGAGTCACTACGAAGACTATAAAAGTGAAAATTGCAGAGTGTTCAAGGCCTTAACTTTACATCACTTTCCTCAAAGACTTCTCAGTCCAAGTCAAAGTCTCTGATTTTATATAATGGGTGGGACTCAATTCCAAAAAGAGGGACTGACCGAGTCACCATGAAGAGAGGTCAATTCTAATTTTTTTTTTAAAAACCCAAATTTTACGTTAAGTCTCAAATCTGCTCCAATTTTTTTTCCCCAAACTTTTCTTTTATCTCAGAAAAAACCATAAACTTTAAGTACAGTCTCAAATCCGCCTCAAATTTTGTTTTATCTAAAATAAAAGAGGTTAATATCACGAAAAACCCCAAACTAGTACACATGTGACAAATTTACCCAAAACTAATTTTTTGACAACGAAATATCTCAAACTAATATATATATATGACAAATTTACCACAAACTAATTTTTTAATCACGAAAAATCTCAAATTAGTACACCTGTGACAAATTTATTTCAAACTAATTTTTTGATCATCAAAAACCTCAAACTGATACACATGTGACAAATTTACCTTCTGTTAAGTTCCGTTATATTTTACTATTAAATTGCTAAGTTAGATGACACGTAACAGTCGATGGTCAAGTCCCAACTTAACACGACATTTCCATATCGATAATAAATACACATTGACAAGGCGACATGGAAAATTATCTTCAAAATAAAACCATTGTAGGATATAAAAAATTAGGCACTACTAACCGCGACTTTTGGACATAAGGCTAATGGGGCAAATTTAGGACTAGAGTAAAAATTGATGATTTCCTTTTCGATACAAAAAATTGAGTTAGATTTGGGACAAAGCCTAAAGTTTTTGGGTTTTTTTCTAAGACAAAAAAAAAAAAAAGTTTGTGTAGATTTGGAACTGGACCTAAAGTTTAGGATTTTTTAGAAGACACAAAAAAAGTTAGGACAAATTTGAGACTAGACCTAAAGTTTATGACTTTTTTTTTTTTAGGAAATTGGCCCCTACGAAATGTACAAAAGTAAAAATTCCGAAGTCTTCAAGAAACCAAAAATTCATCCCACTCAACTCTCAAATGTCTACTCCTATGGCGTGCGAAGCAATATCAATGTGCCTTTTCCTAGTCTTCTTTGGTTGGCTGTTGTTTTATTGCATTCCCATTACCATGGAAAATGATAAGAAGGTGAGTTTTCACAGCCTATTTAAGCATCACCCGTTGCCTCAGGAAGACAAAAACCAACTTACTAGAGCCAAAAGAGAAGAAGGAGAAGAATTGATGGATCCTTCATTAGAATTCACAAAAGTCATGAGCCTTGTGGCTGCCCTTGCCCTTTTCACTACATTTGTCATTGCACTTCCTGCTCATGCTTCCCCTACAGAAGCCCAAGCCCTCCTCAAGTGGAAGTCTGGTCTTAGTAACCATTCAGTTACTTCCCTCTCTTCGTGGACTCCCTCTCCTCATCATGCCACCAGTTCCAACTCGACCATGAGTCCGTGTGCTTGGTATGGCATCTCCTGCAATCAGGCGGGGAGCATAATCGGGATAAATCTTACCAGTGCTTATGTTGAAGGTACGCTCAACGAATTCCCATTCTCATCTTTGTCTCATCTTACATACATGGACTTGGGTATAAATAGTCTCTCCGGCCATATTCCCCCTCAAATCGGTCTCGTGAGCAATCTCACCTATCTTGACCTCTCTATCAATCGATTCATGGGGAATATACCCCCGGAGATCGGCCATCTAACGAAACTTAAGGTCCTGCACCTGGTTTCCAATGAGTTAAATGGATCCATTCCCCAAGAAATCGGACAATTGCATTTGCTCAATGAGGTCGCGCTATATTCGAACCAATTGAATGGACCCATACCTTCCTCATTAGGTAATTTGAGCAAATTGGCTAGATTATATGTCTACAACAACTCCCTTTCTGGTTATATTCCTCCTGAAATGGGAAATATGGCAAATTTGGAAGTGCTCCACATGGACACCAACTTCCTAACAGGACCAATTCCTTCCACTTTGGGGAACTTAACCAAATTGACAGAGCTGAACCTATTTGCTAATGAGCTTACTGGTTCCATCCCACTAGAGCTAGGGAATTTGAATCGTCTTAATGAGTTGAGCCTTAATGATAATAATCTTATGGGTTCAATCCCACCAACATTAGGCAATTTGATGGAGCTTACCTCTCTTCATCTCTACGGTAATAAGCTTTCCGGTCACATTCCTAATGAAATGGGAAATCTCCACGCTATGCTTGACTTAGAGCTAAGTACAAATCAGCTCACTGGCCCAATTCCTTCTTCTTTGGGTAACTTGACCTACCTAACATCTTTGTTTCTCCGCGACAATCACCTTTCTGGTTCAATTCCTAGATCCTTAGGGGATCTAGTGAACTTAGAGGTGCTGCAATTGGACACCAACCAGTTAAGCGGCTCCTTACCAGAGAAATTATGCCAAGGTGGGTTGCTCCAAAACCTTACAGTGGGTGGCAACAACTTAATTGGTTCTATCCCTAGAAGCTTGAGAAATTGCAAAAGCTTAGTCAGAGCACGCTTTGAGGAAAACCAGCTCACTGGAAACATATCCGAGACCTTTGGTGTCTACCCCAACCTAACCTTTATCGACATAAGTTTCAACAAGTTCTATGGAGAAATCTCAACAAACTGGGGAAGTTGCATGCATTTAAGGGATCTAAGAATTGCGGGAAATAACATCACTGGTAGCTTGCCTCCAAAGATTGGAAACGCAACTCAACTAGGTGCAATTGATCTTTCCTTCAACAGCTTAGTTGGTGAGCTTCCGAAAGAATTCGGAAAATTGACTTCTTTGGTGAATTTGAATCTAAGTAGGAACCAGCTTTCTGGCGAAATAAGTCCAAATATTGTGTCACTACCTAGTCTTCAAAAATTGGATTTGTCAAGGAATAGATTAAGCATGTCTATCCCGCAGACTATCGGGTTTTCTTCAAAATTAATCCACTTGGATCTAAGCAACAACCAGTTGAGCCAAGATATTCCAAGCCAATTAGGGATGCTAACTCATTTATCAGAGCTAGACTTGAGTCATAACTTGTTAAGTGGTGAGATCCCAGCTCAATTCAACAAGCTGGAAAGCCTAGTGAAACTCAACCTTTCACACAACAATCTTTCTGGCCTTATATATGAGACTTTCAAGGATATGCGAGGTTTGATGGAGGTGGACATCTCTCACAACAAGTTTGAGGGTCCCATCCCCAACACCACAGCATTCCAAAATGCGACAAAAGAAGCGTTTGAAGGCAATAGCGGATTGTGTGGAAATGTTGGAGGACTTGAGCCATGTAATCAAGCGGTGGTGGATAGGGAAAACTCTTCAATGGGAGGCAGGGTTATTCTTATTGTGTTTCCTCTGCTAGGAGTAGTGTTGTTTATTTTCTTAGGAATATTCTTCATTTTCCATAGAAAGAAGTTCCATCCAAAAGCGGACCTATCAAGCAAGACAACTAAAGTCTTTTCTCTATCAAAGTACGGTGGAATGATCTTATATGAAGACATCATAGAATCCACCGGGGCTTTTGATGAGATTTTCTGTATTGGAAGGGGAGGATATGGAAGTGTCTTCAAGGCCAAATTAAGATCAGGTGATATAGTAGCTGTAAAGAAGCTCTATCAAACAGCTGATAGTGGGCAAACAGATCAAAAGGAATTTTTGAATGAGATTAAGGCATTGACGGAAATTCGACACCGCAATATTGTGAAACTAGAGGGCTTTTGTTCGCATCCACAACACTCATTCTTGGTGTATGAGTACTTTGACAGAGGAAGCTTGTCTACAATCTTGAGCAATGAAGAAGAAGCCATGGAGTTGGACTGGAACAAGAGGGTGAATATAGTAAAAGGCGTGGCTCATGCTCTATCCTATATGCACCATGATTGTATTTCTCCAATCGTTCATCGAGATATTTCGAGTAACAACATTCTGCTTGATTCGGAGTATGTGGCGCATGTTTCTGACTTTGGCACAGCTAAGCTTCTTAAGTTGGACACATCAAACTGGAGTGCAGTCGTCGGCACATATGGTTACGTAGCTCCAGGTTAATTTCCAAAATCGACTCTTGATCCAACGGTTTAGCTAAAGCGATGTATTTGTGCTAACACATATATCTCCTTCTTTGTGCAGAGCTTGCTTACACAATGAAGGTGACAGAGAAATGCGATGTGTATAGTTTTGGAATAGTAGCCATCGAGGTGATCAAAGGAAGACATCCGGGTGATAGTCTTTCATCTCTTTTAGCTCCGGTTGGCATGGAGATCTCAGTAGTTTTGAAGAATATATTGGATTCACGCCTGCCAACGCCCATGCCAGACATTGAGGATGAACTTCTGACCATCCTAAAGCTTGCAGTCGCTTGCATATCTGATAATCCCCAACTCAGGCCGTCAATGAAAATGATTTCTCATGTGCTATCAGCTCGTTCAACCATTTTTGACGGAGTTCAAAAATCACAGAAGCCCACTGATCCTGTGAGAGATGCAACAAATCCAAGCCGTGCACTGGATCAATTTGTAGAAGATATCGTCTGATAAACGATTTTGCTCTGTCAACCACATGCAAGAAGGTCTGGTCTTTAATAAAAAACACTGTCGTTTAAACTAATCAATTAAGTTTCAAGCTTTTTCTAATTTATTGTTTCGCTCACTATTCTGTTAAACGTACTTGCATTTAGGAGAAATATTTTGATCGGAAACAAGGGTACGTGTTTAGGGTACCAGCATGAGGATGAGGACTACAAGTCGTCCATGCCCAAGTATAGAACAGCCTTTTGTTTTGGAAGGAGCAAAACCTGAACTTCCTGGCATCTAGTTTCATTTCTGGAGAGAACAGCTGAACTGGAGATATTCCAAACTGTTTCTGCATCTATTAGTAATCATACTAGTATCGTCGCAGCGAAAGCTATGTATCCATGTCTAGTTAGCGTTATCATCTTGAAAGCAGAGGGCCCATGTAAAGTCGCAACCGAATATTTTTATTAAGTCTCTGAGATCTTGTCCTATTTTAGTCCTTTTATAAGGTTCATGGTGGATTTGTGTAGACATAAAATCCTCTTACGTGCGGAAAAGTTTCAATCACCCATCTTTTGAGAGTGCATTCAATCAGAAACTAAATGTTCTAATTGCAGCCATGAACCATGTTTGTTAGATATTATCAAGCCATATGGGATGATATCAACACCCCCATTCCTGCGAACATACATGTGAAAGAAATAGCACGAGCTCTAATACCACAGTAAAAAATCAAATCCAAAAGTTTAAACTAATGATTGCAGCCTTGCTGGGCAACACAAGAATATAAAAAGCATATAAAACCCCTTGTCAAGCAATGTGGGCCAATATCCCAACATTAACTTAGTACCATGCTATTACATAACATAGTTTGTTCAATCAGCTCCTATTCTGAGTGCTATCTGCATGTTGTTATGGCATGGGTACGTATGAGAAGTTCAGTTGCTTTTGATTGCTCCAAACGAAATATGGCACTAGAGGAAATCCAGACTTTATTTTCATTATTAGAGCTTTGAACTTGAAAGTGCTTAAATAGGAAGATCTGATCATCATTTTATCTTGAGGGCAGATTCTATGGTACAATGCTTTGTCTCAGAAAGAATACAAGTTCTGTTCTGTTACTACCTTATACTTCAAGAGCCTGAAGGCAGACGAAACGATGCCCTCCAAAATCTTGAGGGATTTAAATCATGCTAGTTCATTTTCCCTGGGCCTCGTTCCATCGTCAAATACAAATAAAACTCAGTCATGTTTTAGCTCCCCATAAACCATCCTTTCTGTTTTTGAAAACAGAGAACTTATATTGCCTTGCGCAAAACATGCCGGAACAATTTTCTCTCATGTAGTTTTATCTGGAAAAAAAGTAAACATATTTTTGAGAGCTCAGAGTCTTGTGAAATTAAAATAGGAAACCATAGTAGACCAATGTTTGACCCTGCCCTCGATCAACCTCAAATAAAACCCAACATTGTAAGATCATAGTTTCGAAAAACCGTGTCAATGGAGACTGTAGGGGGTAAAATGAAGTAACAACCATTCGACTCAAGGCATAGCGAGACAATGAGATACGTTGCCCAACCTTTACCAAGTAATTGGGTTAATTCAATCTCAAATCTTGAATGTGCCGCATATCTTAGAAGAAAGGCAACAGGCAATATGCAATGTCAAGAAAGAACCATTTATTGGCAACAGTCAACCTTTTCATCATGCCAGATAGCATCAACAACCATGTGATCCACAAAAGTTGATGCTTGCTGATCCATTTCCATTGCCAAATAGGAAAATTAGATCTAGGGAAAGTTTTTAAGCATTCCCCTTGGTCCTGAGAAAAATCAACATCCAGACAGAAAGAGAAAAAAGGCCATAAATTCCCAAGGCTTCAAGACGATCATCATGCTTCTAGCTCCCCAGCCATTTTCACTGTCTTAGGTCACTCCACCAAGTGCACTTCCCACTCCATAATGAACCTACAAGTTCCATCCAACCAGAGCAAGGGAATTTGAAATTTCTTCGATGGTTGAGCCTTTACAATAATAATCTCAACCTTTCAATCTTGCTGTCTTTAGGCAACTTGGCAAAGCTTACCCTTCGGTTTCTCTCTTGGGTAACCAGCTTCCCAGTAACATTCATAGTGAGACACGAAACCTCCAGGCTTGACTTAGAGCAGAGCGAAAATCAGCTCACTTGACTGGTTCCTTCTTCTTTCGGTAATGTGACAGACCTGAAATATGAATTCCTCCACTAGACTCAATGTTTGGGTTCTATTCCAAGAAGCTTGACAAATGGCATCTGCTAAGTTATTGATTCTCAGTTTTTTAGTATCCTCTTTGAGATCTAAGCGACATATCTCGGACGAAGCGTCACCGGCGAAGCCAACACAGCTAGGGCTACGACATTAACTCCTCGAACAAGAACTAACATGCAAGAGGAAAAAAACAACGAAGAAACGCTTACCAATCACATACGAGAGGCGTATTCCGGCATTAATTACTGTTTTACAACCAACCACGGCGATTTCCCTCTCCCTTTTTTCTCTCGGTTCCTCAAGGCTCTGATTTCTATTTTGTCTTTCTTCTATTTAAGATGCAGCAGCAAGAGGAAGAAGAAGACTATTGAAGCTTATTTGGGCTGAGGAAGTATACTGGGCTGGGCCTCTCTTGTTCATTTAGAATTCTCTTTCGTTAAGCTCATAATTTATAATAATCTTACTGAACGTTTTGATTTCATAGTATTATTGACAAAACTTGTCATTGTCTTGAGATACCAATTTAAGATACTCGACCGAATCTTATGACTCGATTAGATACTGAGTAATTTCAAGATCTCGATTCGTGATAGGTGCCTCTTAATTTAACAACTATCATGATGGTACATCTTGACAAAAAGTAAAAGAAAAAAAGTCATCAAAAACTCCAAACTATGCTCACTATAATATATTTACTTTAAAAAAAATTTATGATACCAAAAATCTCAAACTTATACTTGCGTGATACACTTATCCTCTAAGAAATCTACCTATATGGATGCTAAAACCATACAATATTGACATTGTGCCCATGTGATTTAAATAAAATAAAAACCATGTTGTTTTAACTAAAAAATTATATGACAAAATCTTGACGGAAGATAAATATGTCATATAAGTATAAGTTTGGGATTTTTTTATGTCACAAGAAAAATTTTAGATAAATATGTTATGATGGGCATAATTTGGATTTTTTATATCATGATTTAAAAAAAACTCAAAATAAATGTGTCACAGTAGTATAATTTAAGTTTTTTGATGATTTTTTACCCAAAAAAAAGAGAGCAATTAGCTAGGGAATAGGGAAACGTCCAATGCGAGATTCTATTTTTGCACAAAAAAATAGGAATAAAGTCCTGTGATGGTAAATTTTCAGAATCAAAAGGAAATTTCAACTATAGTAGGTTGTGATCTTAGCGTCCTATCTAGGAGTAATAAATCCAAGTGTCCAAAATTAACATACTATTTCATTTCTCTATGATATTGATTATTCCAAATTACGACAAAATCATAGATTTATTTACCGTAGTGAAAACTTATCTTTCTCCCAAGCTAAAAAATACCTCGTGATGCCTTAATTTTGTTCCAATTGGTCAATATTAGCCTTTTAAAAGTAAATAAACGGGATTAGCTCATTAGTAGCTTGAGCTCATATAGATTTCTATTTTCTGTTAGGATTTCAGGTTCTCGATTGGCAATATCGTTGAAAATTATAGTCCTTTAGGAAGGATAAAAGCAATAAAAAATGAAGCACCCCGTCATTATCTAAATTAGGACTAAATCTTTAAAATATTTGGGCTACACCACATGATGTCTATTGTGATTAAGCATTGATTATGCTTCTCTCTGTCCTTTTAGGATTGATAGTCTCTTAAATAATTGAGCACTTCAAAATTCCAAAATAATCACAGCGCGCTCTTTCTCAATAATTGAGCCCACCTACAGAGCTCAAAAAAGGTAAATTATTTGAAACGAGGGTCCTTTTATTGTACTGAAAATTTCATGGTAAAAAAAATATTTTTTATGAAAGTTATTTTCAAGTCAAATAGTTAGGTTTCAATCCATGAAAAACTTTATCCATAATTCGATTAGTTTTTTTCTCATATAAATACCAGAAAGTTAAAAAATAATTTTCGTAATAGATTTCCTTTAAACAAACAGACTTTAATTGTGAATATTCATCTACTTTCAAGTATAATAAAATAAGGGTAAATTTCAAATAAGAGTCTGAAGTACAATCATTTTATCAAACAACCTAAAGTGGGCATCATCTCAAATGAAGGCTTCAACTTACAAGTCAACCAAATTTTATTTGTGGCTAGGGGTATTTTCCTCTAAGCACTTTGCTTTTTTTTTTTTTTTTTTTTCTTTCTTTTTTTTTTTTTTTTTTCCTTTTTGTGTTTCTTTTCGTCTTGCTCACGCCTCTTCCTTCACTCTGCATCACCTCCTTGACAACAACCTCACCAGCCAGCTTGCACAAGAGTGGAACAATTTGAACAATTTAGGAAAAGAAGAAAATGGAATGATATTCAAAAAGTGTCTGCAGTTTTGCAAAACTACGAACTGCGTGATTCAGTTTTGCACCCTCCCCATCAGCGAACTTTAAATCGGGTGCTATGCATTCTACGATTTCACATCCTCATGCAGGCACTCATCGCCTTCGGCAGAAGCTGGATTGAAGTAATTTGCTAACAATCGCCTTCTCTAACGATGAAATCTTCAAGACGTCCGCCTAGAGAACTCCCGGTTGAACAGCCTCTTGAGCTACCACTTCAGGATTGGCTTTTCTAACATAGGCCCAAAGAGACCGGCAACTATGATGAACTTGATAATCAAGAAATATGATAAATGCGGACCTCCACAGCCACCTTGTCATTTATCAGAAAAGGTTGGAACAAGCAGGCCATAGACAATTTCGATTTCTCTTCTTCAATTTTCCCTTCGATTGATGCGAGTTTGCACGTGGGTGTGCTCCAGACTCATTAGCTCGATTATCGATTATCAGCTGTCGTTTCTGCAAGAACGGGTCAAAATCGAGGCAAGATTTGACTTCATTAATGCCGAGTGAGAAGGCTTCCCTTTTGTGTGCTTAGAATCGCATTATGTGTGAAACAAGTTAAAATATATCACTCTCCTCAACGACTTCTCTGTCAAATTCTCTGGATTTCGCACAACTATTGGGACCAAATTCCGACATGGGGACTGTGGGGACCGATGCAAGTCAAAAAGTCACCAAAGAAGACCGAATGGAGAAAGCTCCAGAGTCTTGATGGAACCGAAAATACATCCAACGTACATTTTCTAAGTCTTCGGTAAAATAATGGTCGTTATTGCATTCCCATTATTATAAGGGAAGCTGATAGGAAGGGGAGCTCTCACAAGCATTTAAAGCATCACTCATTGCTTCAGGAACAAAGAAAACCAACTTACCAGAACCAAAAAGCAAACGAAGAACAAGAAGAATCCATCGATTCTTCACCAAAATTCAAGAGGGTCATGAGCCTTATGGCTGCCCTTGCCCTTTTCACCACTTCTGTCATTCCACTTCCTGCTCAAGCATCCCCTGCAGAAGTCCAAGCCCTCCTCAATTGGAAGTTCAGTCTTAGCAACCATTCGGTTTCTTCCCTCTCTTCCTGGACTCCCTCTCCTCATAATGCCACCGATTCCAATTCAACCATGATTCCGTGTGCTTGGCATGGCATCTCCTGCAATCAGGTCGGAAGCGTGATCAAAATAAATCTCACCGGCGCCGGTGTCGAAGGTACACTCAACAAATTCCCATTCTCATCTTTGTCTGATCTCATGTACATGGACTTGAGTGTAAATAGTCTCTCTAGCCTCATTCCATCTCAAATCAATCTCCTAAGCAATCTCACCTATCTCGACCTCTCTAACAATCAGTTCTCGGGGAAAATACCGCCAGAGATCGGTCGTTTAACGAAACTAAAGGTCTTGCACCTGGTTTTTAATGAGTTAAATGGCTCCATTCCCCAAGAAATCGGGCAGTTGCATCTGCTCAACGAGGTCGCGTTGTATTCGAATCAATTGAATGGACTCATACCTTCCACGTTGGGTAATTTAAGCAAATTAGCTTCATTATATCTCTACAACAACTCCTTTTCTGGTTCTATTCCTCCTGAAATAGGAAATATGACAAATTTGGAAGTGCTCCACATGGATTCCAACTCCCTGACAGGACCAATTCCTTCCACTTTGGGGAAGTTAACCAAATTGAGAGAGCTGCACTTATTTCGTAATAACCTTAATGGTTCCATCCCCCTAGAGCTAGGGAATTTGAACCTTCTTAGCTCGTTGAGCCTTTTCGATAATAATCTTATGGGTTCCATCCCGCCAACGTTAGGCAATTTGACAAAGCTTACCCTTCTTTATCTTTATGGTAACCAGCTTTCTGGTCACATTCCTGATGAGATTGGAAATCTTCGCGCTATGCTTAACTTACAGCTGAGTAGAAATCAACTCACTGGCCCAATTCCTTCTTCTTTGGGTCACTTGACCAACCTATTATATTTGTTCCTCCGAGAGAATCGGCTTTCTGGTTCAATTCCTGGATCCTTAGGGGATTTGATGAACTTGACGGAGTTGCAATTGGATACCAACAAGCTAATCGGCTCCTTACCAAAGAACTTGTGCCAAGGTGGATCACTCCAAAACCTCTCAATGAGTAGCAACGCATTAATTGGTTCTATACCTAGAAGCTTGGGAAATTGCACAAGCTTAATCAGACTACGCCTTGAGAGAAACCAGTTGACTGAAACATATCTGAGATCTTTGGTATCTACCCCAACTTGAACTTTATCGACTTGAGTTTCAACAAGTTCTATGGAGAAATCTCAACAAATTGGGGAAGTTGCATGAGTTTAAGTGATCTAAACATTGCTGGAAATAACATCACTGGTAGCTTGCCTCTTGAGATCGGAAACGCGACTAAACTGAGTGTAATTGATCTATCTTTCAATAGTTTAGTCGGGGAGGTTCCGAAAGAAATTGGAAAATTGACTTCTTTGGAGACTTTGAATCTAAGCAGGAACCAACTTTCTGGCCAAATAAGTCCAGAGATTGCATCGCGACCTAGTCTTCTAAAATTGGATTTGTCGTGGAATAGATTAAGCAAGTCTATCCCGCAGGCTATTGGGAATTCTTCAAAATTGACCCACTTGTATTTGAGCAACAACCAATTGAGCCAAGATATTCCAGAGCAATTAGGGATGCTAACTCATTTAAATGAGCTAGACTTGAGCTGTAACTTGTTAAGCGGTAACATCCCAATTCAATTCAACAAGCTGGAAAGCCTAGTGAAACTCAATCTTTCACACAATAATCTTTCTAGTCTTATATACAAGACTTTCAAGGATATGCGAGGGTTTGCAGAGGTGGACATCTCCTACAACAAGTTTGAGGGTCCCATCCCCACCACCATGGCATTTCAAAATGCAACAAAAGAAACGTTTGAAGGCAACAGTGGATTGTGTGGAAATGTCGAAGGACTTGAGCCATGTAATCAAGTGGTGGATAGGGAAAGCTCTCCAGCGGGAGGCAGAGTGTTTCTTATTGTGTTTCCTTTACTAGGAGTAGTTCTTCTATTTATTTTCTTGGGAATATTCTTCATTTTCTATAGAAAGAAGTTCCATCCAACAGCGGAACTAGCACCCAAGACAACTGAAGTCTTTTCTCTATCAAAGTATGATGGAAAGATCTTATATGAAGACATCATAGAAGCCACCGGCTCATTTGATGAGATTTATTGTATTGGAAGGGGAGGCTATGGAAGTGTCTTCAAGGCCAAATTAAGATCAGGTGATGTAGTAGCTGTAAAGAAGCTCCATCAAACGGTTGATGGTGGGCAAACGGATCGAAAGGAATTTTTGAATGAGATCAGGGCTCTGACAGAAATTCGGCATCGCAATATTGTGAAATTTGAAGGCTTTTGCTCCCATCCACGACACTCTTTCTTAGTGTATGAGTACTTGGACAGAGGAAGCTTGTCTACAATCTTGAGCAATGAAGAAGAAGCTAAAGAGTTGGATTGGAACAAGAGGGTGAATATCATAAAAGGCGTGGCTTATGCTCTTTCTTATATGCACCATGATTGTAACCCTCCAATCGTTCATCGAGATATTTCTAGTAACAACATTCTGCTTGATTCCGAGTATGAGGCGCATGTTTCTGACTTCGGCACAGCTAAGCTTCTTAAGCTGGATACATCAAATTGGACTGCAGTCGTCGGCACATATGGTTACGTAGCTCCAGGTAAATTTTTAAAATCAACTCTTGATCCGAAGGTTGAGCTAAAGCAATGTCTTTGTGCTAATACATATATCTCCATCTTTGTGCAGAGCTTGCTTACACAATGAAGGTGACAGAGAAATGCGATGTGTATAGCTTTGGAATAGTGGCGATCGAGGTGATCAAAGGAAGACATCCGGGTGATAGCATTTCATCTCTGTTAGCTCCAGCCGACATGGAGATCGTAGTTGTTTTGAGGAATATATTGGATTCACGCCTGCCTACACCCACGCCAGGCATCGAGGCCGAACTTCTGACCATCTTTAAGCTTGCAATGGCTTGCGTATCTGCTAATCCCCAATTCAGGCCGTCAATGGAAACAATTTCTCAGGTGCTATCAGCTCGTTCAACCATTTTCCATGGTGTTCAAAATTCATAGACAACCACTGATGCCGTGAGACATGCAACAGATTCAAGCCGTTTACTGGATCAATTTGTAGAAGATAACGTCTGATAAATGATGCTGCTCTGTCAACCACACGCAAGGAGGTCTAAGATCTTAAAGGAAAATCAAAGTCGTCTAAACTAATTGATTTAGTCTCAACTTTTTTTAGTCTATTGTTTCTCTCACTGCTGTGCTAACTTTATTTGCATTTAGGATAAATATTTTGACTGGCGACAAGAACTTAGTGTTTAATCCATATCAGCATGATGATGAGGACTATATTTCAGTCATGCTCGAGTAAATATAGAACTGCCTTTTTTTTTTGGAAAAGGTAAAACCTGAACTTACTGGCATCTAGTTTCATTTGTAGAGAGAAGACAGCTGAACTCAACTGATATTTCAAACTGTTTCTGTATCTGGTCTTAATCAGACTAGTGTCATGGTAGTGAAAGGTAAGTAACCATGTCAAGTTAAATTTTAGAAAATGCAACTTTTATATCAAAGTAAAGTTGATGATGTTTCTAGAGTTATCATCTTGAAAGCAAAGTGTCCTTGTAAAATCGGAATGGAATTTTTATATGAAGTCTCTTAACTCTTGTCCATTGTTTGTCCATTTATACATGCCAAAGAGTTTCAATCATGCATCTTTTCAGGGTGCATGCAATCAGAAACTAATTGTTTTCAATCGCAACCATCTGTCATAATTTTGTGTTTCGTGTAACCTACTTACTTGTTAACATAACCTTGAGTGCATTCAATCAGTTCCTATTCAGAGTGTTACGTGCGTGTTGATGTGGCATGAGTCTTTATTAGAAATTCAGTAGCTGTTGATTGCTCCAAAAAGAATATGGCACTAGAGGGAATACAGAATTTGTTTTCGTTAGAGCTTTGAACTTAAAAGTGCTTAAATTAGGAAGATCACTGATCCTAATTTTGTCGCAAGAGGAGATTTTATAGTACAATGCTTTGTCTTGGAAAGAATGCAAGTTATGTTCTGCTAATACCTTGTACTTCAATTGTGATAAGGCAGAGGATATCCTGCCCTCCAAAATCTTGAGGGAATTAAATCACGCTCGTCTATTTTCGCTCAGCCTCACTCCATTGTCAATAGAAGTAAAAATCATTTACATTGTACCGCCACCATCTTCTCTGTTTTTCACATTAGTGAACTTATATTGCCTTATGCAAAACATGTCGGAACAGCTTCCCTCATGTATTTCATCTGGAAAATGGTAAATAGACTCTGAGAGCTCAGAGTTTTCTGAACTTGAAACAAGAAATTATAGTAGACCAATGTTTGATGCCGCCATCAGTCAATCTAAGTAAAACTTGACATTGTAAAATCAGAGTTTCGGAAAACTCTGTAAATGAATAGTATAGGGGGTGAAATGAAGTAGCAATTATCCGAATCGAGGTGAAGCAAGATAGTTAGTTATTGTTGGGAATAACGGATCCCCGAAAACCGGATTCGACACTAAATCGAACCCCTAAAACGAATGCGGAAGTGAAGCCCGGGAAAATCACGTATCACCGATCCTAAAGCACACCATGGATTCGAGCGTACCTTGTTAGCCACAGATTAAACACCAATGCCGAAGATCGAGGAAGAAATTCTGATCCGATGATGTCAATTTGCCTTGAAAAGGGAAACGGCGTCGCCTTCAGCGTTTTGGAAGAAAAGAGAGCGTTGGAAGGAGAGGGAGACGTACGTACGTTAATGCCAAGAGATGCGTTCTCCCTCTCTCTCCTCCCTTATATATGTCCCTCCAAAAATAATTAATCGTGCCCCTTCATCCATGGGCCCTACTCTTGTGGGCTGGGCTTTTAGGCCCAACATGGGCGGACGGGCCTTAAGCCCATCACGGACGGGCCTTAAGCCCATCACTTATAAAACCATCATCTCCCACTCGCACATGGTGGGCCGAACAGAATTCTCTTTACCTCTCTTCAACATTCATACCGGTGAATAATCCGTGCGACCAGCATACTTTGAGAGCTCGTTGCCATACATCTGTTAGGAATATATAGCAGCTCATAATGGGCATCACATCCTGAGTAGATTTAGTATGCAGTACCATAGATCGATCGATCACATTTATATCTCTCTTGATCTCTTTTAAACAATGATATTTATATTGTATTCACAATTATGATTATCCCAAAGACAGTCATAATTGGTTAACCGGTGAATACAAAACTACAATGTGATTCTCCAAAATCGATCTTTCTCTTTCCTTCAAACTCTCAATTTCAGTTCAGATTGCTTTTCTAGAAATGTCCCATTAGATCGAATCAAACTCATGACCATTGGCAACATCCTAAGATAGCAAATACTAAATAGAAATCTTGAGAATAAGTAAGAGTCATGAGGGGACTAAAAATTGAGGAATCATTTTCCTCAAGAGCCTCACACGGCATAAAAGTTGAGATCAAACTTTTGCCACTCTTATTGGTCGTCTCATGCATACGTAGTATGAAATATGTATTACGGTATTAACTCCTTTCCCATGGAGCGTATGTCTACACCTTCAATACCGTACAGATGACAATTCAGACATACCAAATGTCTAACTTGAGTTCACGTATCTACTAATTCACAAAATTCATCAGAACTCACATCTGGCATCATAGACAGATAAAGTAAAATATGTGGGGAATTTTACTTTCGGACATAGTAAGTATTATGTCCTCATCTTAACACTCGAGTTAAGGCGACTTATGTATTTTAAGCTTGAGCTCTCGATTATCACCTAGATAATAAGCTTAAAAACAGTCTCATCTCTATTTATCACACAGTAAATAGAGGCGATTACCCGTGTGAGTGGGCTAATCTTATATCTGTCCGACATACTTCCTTAACTTAAAGTAATGCACTAAGCATTAAGATGCATAAAGATCAAAACAAAGATTCATAGGCATTAATGATGAAAACACAAATTCATCAAATGTGAACACTTAGGAAAATTACAATATTCAGTACATCAGCCTCTACGCAATCCTAGAGATTTCATATGGTCGCAAAACACATCTCTAGGTATTGGTTTTGTCATAGGATCTGCTACCATTCTATGCGTAGTATGTACTCTAAGTTCACATCTTTTCGTGCAACCATATCCTTGACAAGATTGTACTTGGTATCTATAAGTTTGGTCTTGCCATGATATTTTGGATCTTTGGTGTACGTTTTTGCTGCTTGGCTATCACAATTAACCAACAATTAATCTGCAGCACTTCCAATAATACCTAAATGATCCAAAAAATCTCTTAAGCCAAACACCTTCTTATATTGCTGCTGATAATGCCACGAACTCAACTTCCATCATGGACAAAGCTATACATGTTTGTTTCTTACTGCTCCAACATATGGTGCCATTATTTGGTAAGAAAACAAACCCAGAGGTAGATTTCCTTTCATTTAAATCTCCTCTCCAATCAGCATCAGAATAGCCTTTGAGTTGCAGATCATTTCCTTAATAACTCAGCGTATAATCAACAGTCCCCTTTAGATACCTTAGTATTCATTTAACGGCTTTCCAACGTGCTTGACATGGATTGGATTGGTATCTTCTCACTATTCCAACTGCAAAACATATGTCAGGTCTTGTACACATCATAGCGTACATCAAGCTTTCAACAGCACTAGCATAAGGAACATGTTTCATTTGTTCCTTCTCTTGTGGAGTCCTTGGACACGATCTATGGCTCAATCCTTCACCTTTTGCAATAGGAGTGTCTATGGGTTTACAATCCAATATCATTCATCTCAAAGTTGGAAGACAACCAACTTTTGACAGTATTGACAAGCTCCATATTGCTTCCGGCAATTAGTATATCATCAACATATAATGATATGATCACAAATTGATCCTTGGATCTTTTGATATATACACAATGATCCTCGTCTATCATTGTAAAGTCATATGCCATTATGGCATTATGAAAACGTATATACCATTGTCTTGACGACTGCGTAAGGCCATATATCGACCCCCAAAGTCGACATACATTTTCTTCTTGGCCTTTCACTATGAAACCAGCAGGTTGTTCCATATATATTTCTTCCTCTAATTCTCCATTGAGGAAAGCAGTCTTTACATCCATCTAATGTAACTCAAGATCTATATTAACCACTATTGCCAGAATAATGCGAATCAAGGTAAATCTCACTATAGGAGAAAATGTTTCTTCATAATCAATTCCTTCCCAAAGATTATACCCCTTCGCCACAAGGCGAGCCTTATGCCCTTCTATCGAGCCATCAGCCTTTTGCTTTATTTTGAGAACCTACTTGTTCCCAATAGTTCTGCGTTCTTTTGGAAGATCAACCAGTTCTCATACTTGGTTTGACTTCATCCAACAGGTCGGGAAAAACGTGAACTAGGGCTCTGATACCAATGTTGGGAATAACGGATCTCCAAAACCGGATTCGACACTAAATCGAACCCCTAAAACGAATGCGGAAGTGAAGCCCGGAAAATCACGTATCACCGATCCTAAAGCACACCACGGATTCGAGCGTACCTTGTTAGCCACAGATTAAACACCAATGCCAAAGATCGAGGAAGAAATTCTGATCCGATGATGTCAATTTGCCTTGAAAAGGGAAACGGCGTCGCCTTCAGCGTTTTGGAAGAAAAGAGAGCGTTAGAAGGAGAGGGAGACGTACGTACGTTAATGCCAAGAGGTGCGTTCTCCCTCTCTCTCCTCCCTTATATATGTCCCTCCAAAAAATAATTAATCGTGCCCCTTCATCCATGGGCCCTACTCTTGTGGGCCGGGCTTTTAGGCCCAACATGGGCGGACGGGCCTTAAGCCCATCACGGACGGGCCTTAAGCCCATCACTTATAAAACCATCAGTTATATTCTCCCAACCTTCTCCGATAGTCGGGTCAAATCGATCTTAATTCTTAAATGTGCTTCATATCTCAGTTTCGGGACTTTTGAATTGAAAAAAAAAAACAATTAAAATGGCCAAATCGCAAGATTTAAATTAAGCAAAAAGCAAAAATTCAAATCATAAATGCTAGGAGTGCCCAAGTCTTGAAGAAGTCAAAGTAAACCCATGCTCTTGGTCAAATTACTGGTGCTACAATCTAAAACTCCAAGTGGAGACGTAACCACTCCCGTATACTTTTCTTCCATATATTCGTCTCACTAATTATTGCCTGGTCATGCAAGCATTCCAGTTGTCAAAGGTCGGTATTTTAGCAAGCAAAAGAATGTCCCCCATTGGAAAAAAAAAAAGAATTAAGTGACGTGGAGTCAAGTCAACCACTTACTTCAGCATACATGAGGCTCTGTATAAACAAAATAGACAGTTTGTCAACAGCTGAAACTTCATGATCAAGCATTCAAAATCCTGAAATGGAAGATCTTTGAAAGCTGGGCTTTTCTGAACGGATCAAAGAACAATGGCAGAGACAGAGCAGCTTTATATATGCCCCAAAACCGCACCAGAAAATCAAGGATTGGCAAAAAGTTTTTAGAGGGAGGAGATCTTCTAGCTCCCGTTGCCCTTCTCGCAATGCTTGCAGTCATTTCACGAGGTGCAGCTCCTGCATATGCATGCTATTGTACAACTGCATCGTTCGTTACTTGAAGTGGTGATTATCACTTACCCGAGCCAGGTTTTTTTTGCTCGCCCTTTTATTACCGTTTCAGATTTTAAGAGTAGAGGAGAGCGATGGATTCAATTTAGGATCTTTTTTGCTATTTTTATCAAGCTTATTAGACCGACTCTGAAGGAAATCCAGCTGGGTACATTCATGATATGTTGGACCTTACGATTATTTTCATTAATGTCAGGTTTTATCCGACTAATACATTTCTGAAAATGGTTTATTTTAAATTAAAAGCTTCGTCCTTTATTTTATGAAGGGATGGGGTCGTTCCCCAAATAATAAATACAGACTTGGAGGGTGACGGTGACTATGACTAACCCCATTTGGTTCAGCTTTCCTAAGGGGCTTTGGGCCCCCAAAACCCCTTAGGGAAAATATTTGATGTTTGACAACCATTTTCAAAAGCTACTTGGCCAAATGTCAGCATTCTCAATGCTGAAAGCCCAATGCTGGGGAGGACTAGTTTTAAGCATTGGGCATTTCGGAAATGCTAATTCACTACTGTTCATCGACTGTTCATCTTCTTCCCCCTTCTTCCTTGTTTGTCTTCGTTTTCCCTGCCACCATCGCATGGGGGTCTCATATCCCTGGTGACCACCGCTCGGGGTGGCGGGACCAACAACCCAGGCGGCGTCGCCTAGTGCGCCAAGACCTAGGCTGCTAGATCTGGCCGTCTAGCAGCCAGATCTGGTGGTCTTGAGGCTAGATCTGGCCACCAATGGCCAGATCTAGCCTCCGCGACCTTAGGCCGCCAAATCTGGTGGTTCGGCGGCCAAATCTGGTTGGCCGTCAGTTGGCTAGTCGCCAAAATTTGATTTTCAAACTTAAATAAAAAAATAAAAAATAGCAAAATTCAATTATAAATGTGAAATTTGCCAAACGGTATTTATGCTAAGTTGTCTTTCAATGCTACAATTTAGCAAATGGTGTAACATTTCCGCAGACCCTTTACCTAAAAGGTATTTGCATTTTCCCAACGGCATTTCCCCAAAGCCTAACCAAACGGGCTATTGCCCTTTTTTTTCAAGATAACATCTCATTCATTCCCACAAAAATACAAAGAAAAATAATGTAGTCCAACTGCAAATCAAGACAAATCGTAGACAATTTCAAAACAAAATAAGCTCTAAATAACAAAATATATCATCAAAACACGCTCAAAAAGTAATTATAAAAACAGCCATTGATCACCAAATCCATCTTTAGTAATAAACACACAATGAAATCTCCATCTATTATTACAGTTTTGCCTTTTGGTGGTGTGCACCTAGGTTCAACGTCCCCAACACTTTAGTTGTTTAAAGGAAAAAAATTGAACGAGCACAATTGTGACACCTGCAAGAGCGAAACCCTCACGAAGATTCTCCAATCACCTTTAAAATTAGAATTGTACACCAATGAAATATGAGAGAAGCGAATTAACAGGTAAAAGCTCAACCTACATTACCTTACCATGCATTGGCCGATGTAATCTACACTCTTTTCTCCTTCATTAGATGCATGTGAAGCGTAAAAGCGAAAACAAACATAACTAGTGGCAATAAAAGGAAGGAAGAGAGGAGAGAAAAGCTTGCATCTACGTGTTACGGGAATCTCGCCAAGCCCGATTAGCTTTGTTTTACAACATTCGGTAAGTAATCAAACTCGTTGTTCATCTAATCGGAGTAATTTTAGGAATTAGGCCAAAAATTTGGAGCAATTTAAATTTTGAACTGCAAGATTAAGTAGAGGAGTTATTAAACTGTGGATTTATATGGAAATAAAAGTTTAGGGTGTTTTAAGACTTAGAATCCATGTACTCCATGGTAGTTTCCCACTTATATAAATAACGTTGTGACATAAAGAGACCGGAACCTCAATTTTCAATCTTAAGAACGCATCTTAAAGCCAAACTAGCACGAGTTTCTTCCTTACTGTTCATTTTATTTTTCCCTTTGATGTGAGTCTATTTAGGTATTGCCTGAACAAAGTACAGTTAAAAGGTCCACACAGGTACATTTTCTCCAGCTTTTCTTTTAGAGAGCATATCTAGTCGAAATTCACATGGTAAAAGAGGTACCTAAACTATTCAAATAATCAATCAGATTCAGCAAGAAGCTACAAAGAAACACGGTCGTTCCTCAAGAAGGAAAGAGCAATGGGTTAAAACCATAGAAAGGCTCAAAAAGAAACTAAACGTGAAGGTCCTTTATTCTGTGTCCCACTCTTCATCTTCAACCTCTCCCAGTCGATTGCTTGGAAGGCAATTCCCTCATAAGTGCTTCTAGAAATGAAGAATTAGGCCATATACAACATCCAAAGTGCAGATCCACTTGGTATTAAAAAAAATTATATAATTTATCGAGTAAACGCTCTTAGTCAAATTTCGTGTTCTGCTGTCACAAAGTCTGAGCAAGACGACAGTGAGTGGCTTCATTTTCTTCCCTATTAATAACTGATGAACGATTTATCATCTTTGAAATAGCAGTGTCTGGCTGTTGGCACCCCCGCGTCAAGGAAAACCAGAGATAGCACCAATTAAAGAGAACAGAGTTCGAGAAGCTTTGAGTCAAAGTCAAATACATTGTTCCAACTATATGAAACTCTACACACGGTCAGACTACTTCTCGTCAACACACATGGACCATATTGTTAACGTCTGAACCATCACAATCAGCACCATTCAACAAACAGGAAATTGGAGATCTTTGAAAATTGACCTTCTGCGAATGGACTTGGAGAATGACAGAAACAGAGTAACCAAGCTTTACATATATGCCTCCTGGTTGATCATCAACCTCCAGAACAATAGATGTTAGCCCTCAAAGGATAAAAGCAAGTGAAGGGTAATAATGTATCGTTTCCAACTTTTAAATCCCTAAGGATTTTTGCACTAACATATTCTTTTACATTCTTTACAGGGTTACCGGGTCACCATGCCGCAGGTAAGTATCCTTCTTCTCAATTTTTTTTAAGAAAAAAAAAGAAGAAAAAAAAAAGAGAATTTCCATTACAAAAGAGAACTTTTGGCGCTTTCCTAGAGAAAAAAAAAAAAAAAAAAATGATGAATAATTGAAAAAAAAAATTACAAACTTTTTGAGCATCCTTTTTATCTCAAAATTGTTTTCTCGTTTTGTGGATTATTCACTTTGAATCAAATTTCCCTATGGAGATTAATCTATTCAGACGATCTCGGCAGAATGAAATGGAGACGTTAACCGTGCCAAACAAGAATTGCTTAAGATGAAGAAAGGCAAGCCATTTCCAAATACATCATTCAAACACTTTTGAGAGTTGAGTGAAAAACAATATTCTCTTAGGACGAAGGATCCATTCGCATTGAGCACAAAGATCGAAATGATAAAGGCATTTCCTTCATCAATCCCAAGCACCGAGCTGACATATTACTAGCCCTTTGGGCCAAATAGAGATGATCCTCCAAAGTACCCCTGTCGAGAATGACCCTACATTGGGGCAGCATAGGAGGTTACAGTCGTGTTGTAGAGTGAATGATTGGGGAAAGATCTTATTAGTTTCACTTGCATCAATCTTTTGGTGATAACTTCAAAGGAATTCTCATTAGATCTTGACTCATCCCAATGTGAAGAAGAGCATTTCATTCTCCACCCAAACACTAATACATATTGCTTTAACCAATTTGGGCCTAATTGTTCATTTCTGAACCCTAAGCGGTAATCATCTCCCTTCAATGGGGCAAGGCATAAGAATTGACCAAATATAATTGACAGTCATGAGAGAATGCGAAAAACATCTCGAAAGTCATAAGAGCTCCAAAAGTTCAAAGAGCAAAAAGTTCGACAAATTAGGGGGCATGAAAAAGCAGTGTGCCTGGTCAAGAAAAAGAGCCAAAAGGCTGCATCTTATGTGAAAAATTATTACAGTCCAAGTGCCTGCAAAAAAAATTATTGCAAGTGCAAAGAAAGTTAGAAAAATGGGCAAAGCTCCCATGCAGAAATGATTAGTCAAGGGACTTTCGAGATGCATTGTATTTCAAAAGCCAAATGGTTTGGAAAGATCGAGTGATCTGGTCACAATGCCATGATGATCACCGACTCTTAAAAACCCTCTTGAAAACTTTAAGCCTTTCGAGCCTCTCCCGAGCCAACGTCACAACTCTCTCCCGAAGTCTCTTCTGATTGGGATGGTTTGAGTGAAAATGAGAATGCCACAAAGAAGCTATTGCTTGAAGGAGTGGAAGTAATTCTATCTTGTCTTATCTTCTAAGTTCTCGACTTGTAAACCCGACAAAGATAAAGACAAATGTTCCCTTATTGGCCTCAAAGTAATAATTCCTTTGTGTAAGCCCTAACCGAGCCTATATTATGGTCCTTTCAAAAGACATTTTTGATCGATCAGATTATGCTCATCACGAATGTTTCTGAAAGCCTTTGACGTAGGTTATGTGAGATAACTTCAGCAACCAATTATCTCCCACATGAATGGATGGCTTCAAGTAGCCATTTTATTGAGAGTGCGTGAGAAACCCTTTCTGAGTAAGAAGTTCTAGTTTGGCATGCTTAATGAGCATTTTTATCGATTCGTAGCCGTTCTGATGAGAACTTATCTCCTAGAGAATTTGATGATTAATGATATATCCACAAGCAAGATGACAGTTTTGTGCCACACGATGCTAATGGACATCGAATGATTTTCTAAAGCAGTCGGATTTAGCTTGACTGGCTTGTTCAATTAATGCTGCAATATTGCTAATACATCTCTTGATGATGTCTCTAATGACATTTGTTCAAGTTGAGTTTGACATGATTCCTCAATGCAGCCATGCAATTTTCAAGGGGTTAGCGGGTGCTTCCCTAAAAACTAAAGGTTCATGGGTCTTCCTCAAACCATGTATTTTCAGCCCGGTTGAAACCGTTGTTACACTGTGAGATTTCGTCCCTCTCATTCTTCTTATGACCCGGATAGCTTTGTATTCTGGAGTCTTCTTCCCTTCTTATGACCCGGAGAGCCTTGTATTATGGAGTCTTCCTCACTTTTTATGACCTGGACAGCCTTGTATCCTGGAGTCTTCCTCCATTATTATGACCCGGAGAGCTTTGTATCCTAGAGTCTTCCTCACTTTTTATAACCCGAGAGCTTTGTATCCTGGAGTCTTCCTCCCTTCTTATGACCCGGAGAGCCTTGTATCCTGGAGTCTTCCTCTCTTCTTATGACCCGGAGAGCCTTGTATCCTGGAGTCTTCCTCCCTTCTTATGACCCGGAGAGCCTTGTATCCTGGAGTCTTCCTCCCTTCTTATGACCCGGAGAGCCTTGTATCCTGGAGTCTTCCTCCCTTCTTATGACCCGGAAAGCCTTGTATCCTAGAGTCTTCCTCACTTCTTATGACCCAGAGAGCTTTGTATCCTGGAGTATTCCTCCCTTCTTATGACTCGGAGAGCTTTGTATCCTGGAGTCTTCTTCCCTTCTTATGACCCGAGAGCCTTGTATCTTGGAGTCTCCCTCACTTTTTATGACCCGGAGTTAGCCCGGTGAGCTTTGTAACCCGGAATCCTTCTTCCTATGACACAACGTTCTTCTGTAGCCCGGAGTCTTTCTTCATCTTATTGACAAGATGCGCTTCCATAGTTATGAGTCATTTTTCGTCAACCTGATACGTGCCTATGCACTTAGGATCATTCTACCGTCGAAATAATTTGGGTGTCTTCTGTCTTTGAATGCAACCTCTTCGAGGCTACATTCAAAGAGGGGCAACTATTGACACATAATTTGCGTTTTCAAATATATAAAAAAAAAAAATAACAAAACAAAAACAAAAGCAAAAACAAAACCAAAAACAAAAAAAAAAAAAAAAAAGAGAGAGAGAAAAGAAAAACATGGAAGGGGCAAGGCCAAATCTTGCCTCGGCCCGACCCATGTCCCCTTCTCCCTCCTCTACCTTCGCGTGAAACCCTAGAGAACACAGCAAGAGGACAGAAAGGGGGAGCTCGAGAGAGAGCTCAACACAGAGGTAGCAGAGAATGAGGGAGGAAAAATGAGGGGTCTCCGACACCGTCCGAGCCTTCTCACGTCGCCACCGCTCCACCCGAGTCGGCCGCCGTCCCGCCAGCAGCCGGAGTTCCTCCTCGCCCGCGAGCTTGCGCCACTGCTTCACCTGCGAGCTCACGCCGCCGTCCCCGACGCTATCGTCATCGCTGCACCAGATCTCCGTCGAGTCGCTGTTGCCCACCACCATCTGCTACAATGTAGTCTCAACACTGACCAACCGAGAAGGGGGGGAGTAGGAGAAACTAGAGAAAAGGGCAAGAAGAACCGGAGATATGGGGGAACAAAAAGGTGGGACAGCCATGGGAGATTAGCCAAGGAGGAGGGCCCCCCCAGGACGCCTCGCCACCACCGAAGAGCCGTCCATTTGTTGCCAACCGCCGTCATCCCCGCTGAAACCAGGTAGGCCTTTCATCGAACTTTTAGTGTGCGTTTCCGAAAATGAGCCAGCTGGAGTTCATCACGACTAGTTCAGGCGAGCTCCGGCCACCTTCCTATCCCTGTTACCCCGCTTGATGTTCTGCCATGTCGCCTTCGAAGTCTAGATAGGTGCTCGAGCCGCGGCCGAGACAAAGTCTGTTAGTTTTGTTAGTGTACACAACCTGTTCGTGGGAATGTCCGAGCGAACTCCGCCCCCCATTTCCTCTGCGTGGGGCCCCCTGGGACTATTGGTGGCCGGAGGGATGCCGCCGCGACCAGAGAACTTGAGCCGTGCGCCCTCGTCTGCCCGAGACGTTGCCGCCACGCTTATTCGCTATTCCGGCATCCCCGGTCACGACTAGTCGTCGCGACCGGGACTAGGGATTGTAGGCCGAGTTGGGCCGGATCTAGGGTCTGGCCCACTCGGCCTTTGTCCCTAACTTGGGCCCGTCGTTTGGGCCCAAGTCAAGCTGAGCGAAGGCCCGACCAAAGGTGATCGGGACTAGCCTAGTCGGACCAAACCCGAACCGCACCGGCTGGGCCGAACTCGAAGTCGAGTTAGACCCGGACCCAACCCGTCCGGCCCCAAAAAAATTATTATTTTTAAAATAATAATTTAATAATTGTTATTATATTATTTTTACAAAAATTAATTAAAAAAATTTCGAAAAATCCAAAAGTGTAGGGTTTGGTTAGGAATTGCTGTTTATTATTATTTTTAAAAGAAAAAAATTAAAAATTAAAAAATTAGAAAAAATTTCGAAAAATCCAAAAATGTAGGGTTTGGTAGGAATTGCTATATCTTGCTTTCTTAGTATAATTAGGCTTTAATTTGCTCGTATTTTGATTATATCGTGTTTAATTCGCATGTCTAATTATGTTTAATTGCGTGTGTTTAATTTGATTGTAATTAGGATCTTGGTAGCTACAATAATTATTTTAATGATTGTGCACCTACATGATTACCTCACATATTAGTGGATAGGTATAAAATCAATCCAAGCTGCCTGCTATAAAAAAAATCATCATTTTGTTAAAATGAACAAGATTAGGTACCGAAATGGCACTAATTAGCCAATTAGTGTAATCAAGTCCCCGACCCTAGGTTCTCTGGTTGCGTAGGAAGTGTGGCATACTCCCGTGCCTCACTTGATTTCTAGCCGACCTCAATAGGCTAGTGGCAACTCCTTTTGTGTGAAATTCTTAAAAAATATCCCAATGTCACGCGGGGTATAGGCTTGGGAGAGCCCGCGCCTAAACATGGGCCTTAGGCCCGTCCTTTAGGCAATACCCTTAAACCTACTCCCTCCCCACGAGGGTAGGTCGCGACAGTCAAGATAATATTTCATTCATTCCCACATAAATACAAGAGAAAAATAATTTAGTCCAACTGCAAATCAAGACAAATCATAGACAGCATCAAAACAAAATAAGCTCCAAATAACCAAAATATATCCTCAAAACACGCTCAAAAAGTAATTATAAAAACGGCGACTGATCACCAAATCTGTCATTAGTAATAAACATACAATGAAATCTGCATTTATTACTACGGCTTTGCCTTTTGGTGGTGCCCGTCTAGGTTCGACGTCCCCAACACTTTCATCTTTCAAAGTAAAAAAGTTGAACCAGCGTAGATGTGACACTTGTAAGGGCAAAACCTTCGCAAAGATTCTCCAATCACCTTTAAAATTAGACTTGTACACCAACGAAATTTGAGAGAAGCGAATTAACAAGTAAAAGCTCAACCTACATTACCTTACCATGCGTTGGCCGATGTAATCCGCACTCTTTTCTCCTTCATTATATGCAAGTGAAGCGTAAAAGCGAAAACCAACATAAATAGTGACAATAACAGGAAGAAAGAGAGGAGAGAAAAGCTTGCGTCTCATGCTACGGGGATCTCACCAAGCCAGATTAGGTTTGTTTTACAACGTTAGGTGAGTAATCGAACTTGTTCATCTAATCAGAGTAATTTTAGGAATTAGGCCATAAATTTGGAGTAATGTAAATTTTGAACTGCAAGATTCAGTAGAGGAGTCATTAAACTGTGGATTTATATGGTAATAAAAGTGTAGGGTGTTTTAAGACTTAGAATCCATGCATTCCATGGTAGTTTCCCATTTATATAAATAACGTTGTGTCATATAGAGAACAGAAACTCGATTTTCAATCTTAAGAGCGCATGTTCAAGCCAAAATAGCAGAAGTTTCTGACTGTTCGTTTTCTCTTTCTTTTTGATGCGAGTCGATTTAGCCATTGCCTGAACAAAGTACAGTTAGAAGGTTCACATAGGTACATTTTCTCTGGCTTTTCTTTTAGAGAGCATATCTAGTCGAAATTCACATAGTAAAAGAGGTACCTAAACTATTCAAATAATCAATCAGAATCAGCAAGAAGCTACAAAGAAACATCGTCGTTCCTCAAGAAGGAAAGAGCAATGGGTTAAAACCATAGAAAGGTTCAAAAGGAAACTTAAACGTGAAGGTCCTTTATTCCATGTCCCACTCTTCATTTTCAACCTCTCCCAGTCGACTGCTTGGAAGGCAATTCCGTCATAAGTGCTTCTAGAAAGGAAGAATTAGGCCATATACAACATCCAAAGCGCAGATCCACTTGATATTAAAAAAAAATTATTTAATTTATCGAGGAAATGCTCAAATTTCGTGTTCTGCAGTCACAAAGTCTGAGCAAAACCACAGTGACTGGCTTCATTTTCTTCCCTATTAATGATAGCTGATGAACGATTTATCATCTTTGAAATAGCAGTATCTGGCTATTGGCACCCCCATGTCAAGGAAAACCGGAGATAGCACCAATTAAAGAGAACAGAGTTTAGGAAGCTTTGAGTCAAAGTCAAATACATTGTTCCAACTACATGAAACTCTACACACGGTCAGACTACTCCTCGTTATCACACATTGGCCAGATTGTTCACATTTGAACCATCACAATCAGCACCATTCAACAAGCTGGAAATTGGAGATCTTTGAAAATTGGCCTTCTGTGATGACAGAAACAGAGTCACCAAGTTTTACATATACGCGTCATGGTTGATCATCAACCTCCGGAACAAACAAAAGATATCATGGGTTCACCAGGATTAGAGACACCAGTGAATCTTCTAGCCTCCTTTGCCCTTTTCACAGCACTTTTGGTCATCATTCCACAAGGTGCAATTCCTGCTGATGCCTCCACACTAGAAGCACAAGCCCTTCTCAAATGGAAATCCAGCCTTCTAAACCAAAACTTATCCACCTCTTCTCTATCTTCATGGACTCTTCCTTCTCAAAATACTACCGGCTCCAATGCAACAGTGTCAAGCCCGTGCGGTTGGTATGGCATCTTGTGTAACCTAGCCAGAAGCGTGATTGGAATCAATCTCACCAGTTCGAACATCAAAGGTACACTCGAAGAGTTCCCATTCTCATCTTTGCCGTATCTTACCTATATAGACATGTACATAAATGAACTCTTCGGCGGTATTCCATCTCAAGTCGGTCTTTTGACCAATCTCACCTACCTTGACCTCTCCTTTAATCAATTATCTAGGAAAATACCACAAGAGATTGGCAATCTCACGAAGCTTGAGGTGCTACACTTGCTTTCTAACGAGTTGAATGGCTCTATCCCTGATGAAATAGGTCAGTTGTGTTTGTTGAATGAGCTTGCCTTGTACTCAAACCAGTTGGATGGATCTCTTCCTTCTTCTTTGGGTAACTTGAGCAGCCTCGCTAGACTGTACATCTATAACAATTCATTTTCCGGCTCTATTCCTCTTGAAATAGGGAACTTGACAAACTTCGAGGAGATTTACATGAATACCAACTTCCTAACTGGGCCAATTCTTCCCACATTTGGGAAATTGACAAAACTAACCCAACTGCATGTATATGATAATGAACTTACTGGTTCTATCCCATCGGAGCTAGGGAATCTGAAACTTCTTCGTCAACTCATCCTATACTACAATAATCTTACTGGTTCAATCCCCTCGACATTAGGCAATTTGACAGAGCTTACCCTTCTTTATCTATATGGCAACATGCTTTCTGGTAACATTCCTGATGAGTTAGGAAACCTCCGAGCTATGATTGATTTGCAGCTGAGTATGAATCAGCTTGGTGGTCCTGTTCCTTCTTCTTTGGGCAATATGACTGACCTGGAATATTTATATCTCCGTGAGAACCAACTTGTCGGTTCCATTCCTGGATTCCTAGGGAATTTGATGAACTTGGTGGTGCTACAATTAGATACGAACCAGTTCACCGGCTTCATACCAGATAACTTGTGCCGGGGTGGATCACTTCAAAACCTCACCATGGCTGGCAACAACCTCACAGGTTTCATTCCCGGAAGCTTGAGAAATTGCACGAGCTTACTCATGGTACGCCTCCAAGAGAACCAACTCACTGGAAACATATCCAACAGTTTTGGTGTCTACCCGAACTTGGACTTTATGGATTTGAGTTTCAACAAGTTCCACGGAGAGATCTCGGCCAACTGGGGAAGTTGTCGGCGTTTGAGGGATCTACGAATTGCTGGGAACAACATCACCGGTAGCTTGCCTCCTGAGATCGGAAATGCAACTGAACTACAAGGACTCGATCTTTCTTCCAATGGTTTAATAGGCGAGATTCCAAAAGAACTCGGGAAATTGACCTCTTTGGTGAGGTTGAACTTGAGCAGGAATCAACTTTCTGGCAATATAAATCCCGAGATCGCATCACTATCTGGTCTTCAAAGACTGGATTTGTCCAGGAATAGATTAAACTCGTCTATCCTAGAGAGTATTGGGCAGTTGGCAGACTTATTCCACTTGGATCTAAGCAATAACCGGTTAAGCCAAGAAATCCCTGGCCAGATCGGGATGCTGACTCACTTATCCGAGCTAGACTTGAACAATAATTCATTGATGGGCAAGATTCCTGTACAATTCAGCAGTCTGCAAAGTCTAGTGAAACTTGACCTTTCACACAACAATCTTTCGGGCCCTATATACGCAATTTTCAAGGATATGCCAGGTTTGGCCACGGTTGACATATCCTACAATGAGTTTCAGGGTCCGGTTCCAAACACCTCTGCGTTCCAAGATGCCCCAACAAAAGCATTACAAGGTAACGCTGGATTATGTGGAAATGTTGATGGACTTCAGCCTTGTAGTGAATTGGGCCGCAGAATAAGAACTTCAACGCTGATGAGAAAATGTTTCTCATCGTTTTCCCCATACTTGGAGCATTTCTCCTGTTTTGTTTCGTCGGAGTATGCTACATTTTGCGTAGAAGAAAGAACCACCGACAAGTGGAGCAACCACAGGAGAGAGAGAAATTGTTTTCTATATCTACTTACGATGGAAGGATATTGCACGAAGAAATCATTGCAGCGACTGAGGATTTTAACGAGAGATACTGCATTGGATGTGGAGGACATGGAAGAGTCTATAGAGCAAAGCTAAGATCAGGCGATGTGGTGGCTGTGAAGAAGCTTCATCAGATGTCTAATAGCGGGCAAACGAATCAGAAGGAGTTTCAGAATGAGATAAGGGCATTGACAGAAATACGACACCGCAACATCGTGAGACTCCATGGCTTCTGTTCACATCCCCATCACTCGTTCTTGGTGTATGAGTTTCTGGAAAGAGGAAACCTGTCTGCAACCCTGAGCGATGACGGAGAAGCGAAAGAGTTTGGTTGGGATAGGAGGGCAAATGTTGTGAAAGGCATAGCTCATGCTCTGTCCTACATGCACCATGACTGTGTGCCGCCCATTGTTCACCGAGACATATCAAGCAACAACATCTTGCTTGATTCTGAATATGAGGCCCGTGTTTCCGACTTCGGCACAGCCAAGCTTCTCAAGCTGGACACATCGAATTGGAGCACTATCATTGGGACATACGGATACGTCGCACCAGGTAACTCAATGGATATCTACTGTTCTTCTATGGTGGGCTTAAAAAGTAATAATCCGCTAGTACTGATGCATTTTCTTCTTATGTGTAGAGCTTGCCTACACAATGAGGGTGACTGAGAAATGCGATGTGTACAGCTTTGGGACCGTGGCAATAGAGGTGATCCATGGAAAACATCCGGGCGAAACCATCTCATCCCTTTTATCTACATCAGATAAGGAGATTGTTCTGAAAGATATGCTGGATCCACGCCTACCGGCTCCAATGCCTAGCACTCAGGAAGAACTTCTAGTCATCTTCAAGCTCGCAATTGCTTGTCTATCCGCCAATCCACAACTCAGGCCATCCATGAACATGGTTTCTCAGGTGCTATCGGCTCATCCGGCCGCTCACTAGTGTGGTCATTGTCCAGAGGTGGAGATAACCCAGTAATATGAAATTGCAAGAGGAACTATAGCTTCTGGCAATTGAATAGATATCTCTAGTTGTACTTTCTATCTCCGTAGATGAGTGTCATATGATAAAGTGAGCTTATAATACATGACAAGCGAAGATTCAGAAGCTACAAGAGGATGCTTTGGTTGTGGCAACGATTATTACATTACTCGTCTTTGACGCATTACAGTATCTGCTTGCGGTAGTAACTATAACGTTACAATACCTATTACTGCTCAAACTATAATAGCTCCCTGCGTGATTGAGTAGCATTAAACATGATAACAATTTGCTTGTCCGATGATTATATTATATTAATTAACCAATAATGGATATTGTAGTTTTATTAAATAGCAATAATTATTACAATTATACTGCATGAACGGCGATTCAACTGTGCACAGAGGAGCAGTCAAGGAAGGGTAAGATGTCTAAATTAAATAAAAGGAAGGGTAAGATGAAGGGAGAATGGGAAATCCATATAAAAAGGTAAGAGCACATTTCAGAAGTTGTAAGTGATACTGAGACCATGAGCTGAAGATATTAGCTCATCGAAGAGGATTTGCAAACCCACCAGTGTTTCTGATTTTTCTCTTATTGCTTGGCCCTTACTTCATTCTCAGAAATTCAGCATGCCCTTATCATTAGTTAAACCAGCTGTAACAGTTCGATCTTTTCAGATAAATCTCTATGAACAAAAAGTTATGACAGGACTCCGTAAATGTAGAACTCCTATGCTAAGGTCCAAGGAGATCACCGCCACTGCTTACCCCTCCCCGGAAAAAGTTATGACATTACATGATCCAAGTAAAATTTGACCACAACCATTCCTAATGGCACTTAAAGCAATGTTTTGTTTGCTGTAGCTGTCATATTTTAGCAGAATGCATCGATCAAGCATTGATAACATCTTATTGAATTAAGAACTTAGGTCGTTGGCCTAGCGGTCTCAAGGTGGAGAATGGCCGCTAAAATTCGAGGAGTCCCTCAGGGCCAGAGCAAAGAGAGAACATCCTATTCCTAGCAAATTGTATCCTTCACGGCTAAAATCGAACTTGTTCCTTTGGTAGTGACGACAAGACCTCGGTAGAAATGAAAGGGAGTATATAGTTAATGTTTCTCGACGTGGATTTTGACAAGAGAATGTTCCACATCCTATATGCGACTTCAAAAAATTGCCATAAATCACTTGGCAGCACAGCATGAAAACAGAATGAAATCGATGATCACTTTATCGATTTCACTGTTTCCCTATGATATGTAATGAAATTAAGATTAACACTACAAAAGGAGTAAGAAGATGGAACAGAAAAACGCAACCATTCATTGCAGTGGATGAACTTGCAGAAAATTAGGACAATCACTAAACCAGACCCAAGTATGAACACATAACACCAATTAGCACGTCGGTCACATCTCTAGCCAACCGTGTTAAATACTGGAACGAGGTTTGCCGGATCCCTCGGCGAACTTAATGCAAGGAGAGCAATACCAGAATATGTTCACAGTGAGAACCAGAAGAAAATCCAGACACAAGACTATCACGTGAAATAGTTGGTCCGGGGCGTATCTTATCAAACCAATATGGTGCTGCTCTCACGGCCAGGCGGTTTGCGCACGCCACCCAGGTAGTCCCGAGATTCTACCTTACCATCAGCAAAAATATTAGTATCAAATGGTCAAAAAATATTAGTATCACTTACCATCTGGATAATCAGTGGGAATTATTCAAATGGTCAAAAGGTTCCAAACAGTTCATTATTTATTAAGGAAAAGTATACTTAATATAAAGTAGTCATATAATTTGTTATTCAATTTTTCAACGATAGAGATTGAAGTTTGACCTTTATGAAATCCCCAAAGGCTAAAACCCTTTGAGATGCACAATTACAATCATGTACTGTAATGCACATTGAACATTGAGGACATAATTTCTTTTGCAGGTTCTATTAAAAAAAAGGACTTTCAAAACATAGCTAATACTTTAATTCAAGCATCCTCTGATCGCTTTCTACAAAATCCTTGCTAATCAATTGACTCATTCGACTTATTCGATTGGGACAATCCATGCCTCACTATTTATTAATCAACCTTTTTTAAAGTAATGTCCTCCTAATACGCGACCCTTTTTGTATCATAGATGCTCCGGGGTCCTTATTAGTTGCAGCACATTATGGACTTTCTAGGTGACTTTTGCTAAATCTGTCATTATCTTTTTGGTTAAAGAAAGTAGTATCAGGTGCAGAAAATCTTCAATTTCAAAAATTTGCCGCCGCCACGACCCACGCAAGTGGGGAACATAACTTGGAACGCACCCAACGAACAGCTTTTAGAGATTCCTCGGGTTTTATCATAAGTTTGCGTTTCCTAGGTTGTGATTCCCTCATATATTATAAACCTTAGTGGTTAAATAGAAAAATGTAACATAAGTGTTGCTGGTCTGCCAAGATCATTATTTTGATCATTAGTTGACAAGTCATGGGAATGACGACGGGATATCCAGCTAAAGCTAATTCAACAAATCCACTTTGCTTATAATGGAATCTTCCCCCTCGTGACACTGTTTGCATCCTTTCTATTTGTAGTATCCCTTCGGCTTGTGGATAGGGACTTGCAAGGAAAAGATGATTGCATATGTTATCTCACTCCTTTCTCTATCTAATTTTTACCTAAATTTAGAGGAAAAATAGACTAATTACGGCACACAATGTCACTGTCTTTGTTTGGCAGAATAGAAAAGGAGGTCAAGAGAAATTTATTATGCTTATGTTCACCAACGGAGGAGAAGCAAAAATTCACTAGAAGAAATTCAGATTACACAGAATAAATCGAACAATCTCTAAACCCTAACCCCCACCATATAGACCTTGTATCACACGCTCACACTAAAAAAATTGCAAAATAAACATTTGTACCAAAATCTTGTAAGAAAATGTTGTGTGTAATGGTTTGGTGAAGATTCTCTATCGCATCGCTAAAAGATTCATCAGATCAAGCCTAATAAATTAAAGTTGCAAAAATTATAACCGCTAAGCATTTTTGGAACCTCTTGTGAAGTTTGGCATGACAACTGTTGTGAATTCATCCCAAATTATATCTCAAAATTATCATTTTTTCTAGCCAAAGAATCCTAAATCAGTTTTGCCTTATATTAATATGAGTTACATTTACATAGGGTATAATTATATGCGCAATGCCTTCATCTAATAACTTATCAAATATTTCTAGACCCCTTATTTACATCATTTAATGCATTATTTATTATATATTTTCATACCTAGAATTTTTAGAGCTGGGGTTCGATTGCATATTTCCTTGTGGTTATTGTATGAATTTGTGTGACCACAACAAATTATTATAAAAGTTTAAGTCGTTAGATAAAAGCGTGGTTTAATATTTAATTACTCTGGTTTGTTTGTCTAGTACTAAATGTGGAAATATGTAATTTGGAGGGAAATAAAGCTTGGAAAGATTTAAAATTAGAACCTTCAATTTTGATATCATACGAGATTTTATAGACCAGACTAATATCTTAAACCACACTTTCATCTAATATCTTAAGTTTTTAGAATAGTTTATTGTAATCCCACAAATTCCTATATGGTATCAGAGTTCAGTTGCCAACAAGTTTGCATCCAATAGTCTTATACGAAGTTACAATTTGTTGTGTCTCCTACCTAAACCCGATGTATGAGAGAGAAATTGTTGAGGTTGAAAAGAACTTATGGTCACTTTATAAGTGTGGGGAAAAATATCACCCTTTAGTTAGCTTTTAGGGTGAGAATGCCCAAAACCACTCAATACCAATATCAGAGTTAGAAGTCATGGGTTTGAACCTTTCTAGACCCCATTTGTCTTTCCAATTAAATTTTCATATTTAGTACTAGGCAAAAAACCAGACTAAGTATGAGGAAGATTATTAGAATATTTAAATAATAAATCGTGTCTTTACTTTAAAAATAGTTAGCAAATGGTCCCGTAAAATCTAAAGTTGTATTGTTTTAATTCTTGGTTTATATTTCGCATTCATTGCTTAGAGATCAAGGAATGATCAATAGCCCTAGCCAGTCGACCATCATTTTTACTTCAATAGCAAATGGGACAAGGAGGAAAAACCGTGACGGAAGGAAACGAGGGACGCGCCGTGACATTAGCGGATTTGTCGGCAGATGACCAGATGAAGATTACACGTGTGAACAAAAAAAAGAAAAGCGAAACTATTAGGAAATAAGCGAGTTCGATGGCGAGAGAGGATGATGAATTTCGAGGCCTTTTTTTGGGGGGATTTTTAGTAGGGAAAAGGAAGCGGATAAATGATTTTTCTAATTAACTACCCATCAATTTCTGTCTACCACCCATAATTATTAATTGTTTTAAGTCCTAATTGACTCGATAACGAAAGTGAGAGTATGGCTTGCCACAGTTAAAATTGCAATTATTTTGCACAATAATATAAGGGACATCCCAACAATTGATGTTACATCCTTGTGACCTATTTCTTTTCTTTTACCCGAATTCAAAAATTATCAGATTAGTTCTAAATTTATCATAGATATATCATTTCAATTTTAAAATTTTGAATTAGACTAATTTAATCCTAAACTTTGCGTGCCATTCCAATGTATCGTGCAAAAATTAAGAATTGAATTAGTAAAATTAAAAAATTTAGAATTACGTTGGTATTTATATGATAGATTTCAGACTAATTGAACCATAGCCCATTGAAATTGATTGTAAAGATTTACAACTTCACCTTTGTTGAATTCAAAATACAATAAGAAAAGGCATGTCTTATAAGTATAAAATAAAAATGATTGTCAAATGAATTCTCATGAAAACTCGAGAAATGTAGATAAATTGGCCATATTTTTTCGTGTAGGTTTTGTGATGGTTCAAGAACTATTATTGAAGATAGTGGAGAATTGATAGTAATAGTTTGATATATCACTTACCATCCTTTAGGAAGGATAAAAGCAATAAAAAAATGAAGCACCCCGTCATTATCTAAATTAGGACTAAATCTTTAAAATATTTGGGCTACACCACACAATGTCTATTATGATTAAGTATTGATTATGCTTCTTTCTGCCCTTTTAGGATTGATAGTCTCTTAAATTTATCTTGTGCTTTTCCAGTAAAATTGATGATCGTACAACCTTTATATAGACTTGTCAAATTATTGGGTTTGATTGGGTCTGATTTAAATTGAACCATTTAACTCAAACAATTCCATCTTTACGTAATACAAGTTTAGCAACCTATATAAAACTCCATTGGACTTAACTCATACTCAATCCAATTAAGTTTTGATTCTTATTTTTATTTTTTTTACTTGCTCATGGATAATAGTATAGGGAAAGAAATAACCAATTAAAAACAAAAGTCCATCACTTTCCTGCCGCCATTAGATTTTTTAATCAAAGCAAGGCAATGGTACTCATTAATTTGATTTATTACAAAATTACAATAAACTAAAGTGAAAATGAATCGTGAAGCTAATAAATAAAAGGATAATTAGTTCTTATGTGTACATCCAGCGATGGTCATTCAACTTCGATATAATCCAGGTATACATATTCATGATCCAACACCAAAATCATTTGCCCCGTCTAAGTTGCAGGAATATTTGTACTGGAAACATCGAGCACTTCAAAATTCCAAAATAATCACAACGCACTCTTTCTCAATAATTGAGCCCGCTTACGGAGCTCAAAAAAGGTAAATTATTTAAAACGAGGGTCCTTTTATTGTACTGAAAATTTCATGATAAAAAAATATTTTTTATGAAAATTATTTTCAAGTCAAATAGTTAGTTTTCAATCCATGAAAAACTTTATCCACAATTCGATTATTATTTTGTCATCTAAATACAAAAAGGTTGAAAAATAATTTCCATAATAATTTTCTTTTAAACAAACAAACCCTAACTTACGATGGTGAATATTCTTCTTCTTTCAAGTATAATAAGATAAGGGTAAATTTCAAAATAAGGGCCTGAAGTAAAATCATTTTATCAAAAGACCTTAAAGTAAGCATTGTCTCAAATAAGGACTTCAATTTACAAGTCAACCAAATCTTATTTGAAACTAGGAGTATTCTCCTCTAAGGACTTTGCCTTTTTCTTTTTCTTTTTTGTGTTACTTTTCATCTTGCTAACGCCTCCTCTTTCACTCTGCATCACTTCCTTGACAACAGCCTCACCAGCGAGCTTGCACAGGAGCGAAACAATTTGAACAATTTAGGAAAAGAAGAAAATGGAAAGATATCGAGAAGTGTCTACAGTTTTGCAAAACTACAGACTGCGTGATTCAGTTTTGCACCCTCCCCATCAGCGAACTTTAAACTGCGTGCTCTGCATTCTGCGATTTCACATCCTCATGCAGGCATTCATCGCCTTCGACAAAAGCCGGATTGAAGTTATTCGGCACCAGTTGCCTCCTCCGACGATGAAATCTTCAGGAGGCATCTTGGGCTGCCATTTCAAGATCGGCTTTTCTAGAGTAGGCCCAAAGAGACCGGCAATGATGATGAACTTGATAATTGAGAAATATCAATAAATGTGAGCCTCCACAGCCACCTTATCGTTTATCAGAAAAGGCCGGAACAAGCGGGCCAAGGACAATTTTGATTTCTCTTCTTCAATTTTCCTTTCGATTGATGTGAGTTTGCAAGTGGGCGTGGTCCAAACTCATTAGCTCGATTATCAGCTGTCATTTCTGCAAAAACGGGGTCAAAACCGGGGCAAGATTTGGCTTCATTAATGCCGAGTGAGAAGACTTCCCTTTTGCATGCTTAGAATTGCATAATGTGTGAAACGAGTTAGGATTTGATCACTCTCCTCAACGACTTCTCTGTCAAAATCTCTAGATTTCGCACAATGATTGCGACCAAATTCCAATATGGGAACTGTTCCAAGTCAAAAAGTCGCCAAAGAAGACTGAATGGAGAAAGCTCCAAAGTCTTGATGGAACCGAAAATACATCCAACATACATTTTCTAAGTCTTCGGTAAACTAATGGTCGTTGACTTGGATTTTTTCATGTCATAAGAAAATTTTTAGATAAATGTGTCATAATTGGTATAATTTTGATTTTTTTATATCATGATAAAAAAAATTCGGGATAAATGTATCATAGTGGTATAATCTAGGTTTTTTGATGATTTTTTACCAAAAAAAAAAGAGCAATTAGCTAGGGAATAGGGAAACGTCCAATGCAAGATTCTATTTGTGCACAAAAAATAGGAATAAAGTCCTGTGATGGTAAATTTTAAGAATCAAAGAAATTTCAACTATAGTTGGTTGTGGTCTTAAAGTCCTATCTAGGAGTAATAAATCCAAGTGTCCAAAATTAACATACTATTTCATTTCACTATGGTCTCGAATATTCCAAATTGCGACAGAATCATAGATTTATTTCCTGTAGTGAAAACTTATCTTTCTCCCAAGCTAAAAAATACCTTGTGAGGCCTTAATTTTGTTCCAATTGGTCAATATTAGCCTTTTAAAAGTAGATAAACGGGATTAGCTCATTAGTAGCTTGAGCTCATATAGATTTCTATTTTCTGTTAGGATTTCAGGTTCTCGATTGGCAATATCGTTGAAATTATAGTCCTTTAGGAAGGATAAAAGCAATAAAAAATGAAGCACCCCGTCATTATCTAAATTAGGACTAAATCTTTAAAATATTTGGGCTACACCACACGATGTCTATTGTGACTAAGTATTGATTATGTTTCTCTCTTCCCTTTTAGGATTGATAGTCTCTTAAATTTATCTTGTGCTTTTCCAGTAAAATTGATGATCATACAAACTTTATATAGACTTGTCAAATTGTTGGGCTAGGTTGGGTTCAATTCAAATTGACCCATTTAACTCAATCAATTCCATCTTTACGTAATACAAGTTTAACAACCCATACAAAACTCCACTGGACTTAACTCATACTCAATCTAATTAAGTTTTGATTCTCAGTAATTTTTCCCTTGCTCATGGAAAATAGTATAGGGAAAGAAATAACCAATTAAAAACAAATGTCCATCACTTTCCTGCCGCCATTAGATTTTTTTAATCAAAGTAAGGCAATGGTACTCATTAATTTGATTTATTAAAAAAATAATAAATACAATAAACTAAAGTGAAAATGAATCGTGAAGCTAATAAATAAAAAGATAATTAGTTCTTATGTGTAGATCCAGCAATGGTCATTCAACTTCGATACAATCCAGGTATACATATTCATGATCCAACACCAAAATCATTTGCCCCATCTAACTTGCGGGAATATTTCTATTGGAGTCATCGAGCACTTCAAAATTCCAAAATAATCACAGCGCACTCTTTCTCAATAATTGAGCCCGCTTATTACCTAGGGAAGGCTTCAGAGCTCGAAAAAGGTAAATTATTTTAAACGAGGGTCCTTTTATTGTACTGAAAATTTCATGGTAAAAAAAATATTTTTTATGAAAATTATTTTCAAGTCAAATAGTTAGGTTTCAATCCATGAAAAACTTTATCCACAATTCAATTATTTTTTTGTCATATAAATACCATAAAGTTGAAAAATAATTTTCGTAATAGATTTCCTTTAAGCAAACAGACTCTAATTGTGAATATTCATCTACTTTCAAGTATAATAAAATAAGAGCAAATTTCAAATAAGAGTTTGAAGTGAGACCGTTTTATCAAACAACTTAAAGTGGGAACCATCTCAAATGAAGGCTTCAACCTACAAGTCAATCAAATCTTATTTGTGGCTGGGGATATTTTCCTCTAAGGATTTTGCTTTTTCTTTTTCTTCCTTTTTTTTTTTTTTTCCTTTTTGTGTTTCTTTTCATCTTGCTTACGCCTTCTCCTTCACTCCGCATGACCTCCTTGACAACAGCCTCACCAGCGAGCTTGCACAAGAGTGGTACAATTTGAACAATTTAGGACAAGACGAAAATGGAAAGATATTCGAGAAGTGTCTGTAATTTTGAAAAACTACGAACTGCATGATTCAGTTTTGCACCCTCCTTATCAACAAACTTTAAACTGCGTGCTCTGCATTCTACGATTTCACATCCTCACAGGCACTCATCGCCTCCAGCAGAAGCTAGATTGAAGTTATTCACCAACGATCACCTTCTCTGACAATGAAATCTTCAGGACGCCCACCCCAGGAACTCCCGGTTGAATAGCCTCTTGAGCTGCCACTTCAGGATCAGCTTTTCTAACATGGGCCCAAAGAGACCGGCAATGATGATGAACTTGATAATCGAGAAATATCGATAAATGCGGGCCTCCACAGCCACCTTGTCATTTATTAGAAAAGGTTGGAACAAGCAGGCCATAGACAATTTCGATTTCTCTTCTTCAATTTTCCTTTCGATTGATGTGAGTTTGCAAGTGGGTGTGGTCCAAACTCATTAGCTTTATTATCAGCTGTCGTTTCTGCAAGAACGGGGTCAAAACCGAGGCAGGATTTGATTTCATTAATGCCGGGTGAGAAGACTTCCCTTTAGCGTGCTTAGAATTGCATAATGTGTGAAACAAGTTAGGAATATCACTCTCCTCAACGACTTCTCTATCAAATTCTCTGGATTTCGCCCAACGATGGGGACCAAATTCCGACATGGGGACCGACCCAAGTCAACAAGTCGCCAAAGAAGACCGATCCAAGTCAACGTATGTTCTTCTCATTAATTATTGCCTGGTGATGCACGCATTCCAGTTGTCAAATGTCGGTATTTTAGCAAGCAAATGAATGTCCCCCATTGGTAAAAAAAAAATTAGCGAGGTGGAGTGAAGTCAACCACTTACTTCAGCATAGATGGGGCTCAGTATTAACAAAATACAGTGTCAATAGCTGAAACTTCATGATCAGAAGCTTTCAAAATCCTGAAATGGGAGATCTTTGAAAGCTGGCCCTTTATGAATGGAGTAAAGAACAATGGCAGAAACAGAGCAGGCAAGCCTTTGTTGATCATCATGCTCCAGAACCACACCAGAAAATTAAGGACTGGCAAAGAGTTTTAGAGGAAGGGGTACGTCTTCTGGCTCCCGTTGCCCTTCTCGCAATGCTAGCGGTCACTTAACAAGGTGCAATTCCTGCATATGCATGTTATTGTACAACTGCATCCTTCGTTACTTGATTTCACGGAAGTGGTGATTATCACTTACTGAGCCGGGGTTTTGCTCGCCCCCTTTTATTACCATTTCAGATTTCAAGAATAGAGGAGAGTGATGGATTCAATTTAGGATCAAAAAGTAATTGTAAAAACAGCGACTGGTCACCGAATCCTTCTTTAGTAATAAACACACAATGAAATCTCTATATATTACTACAGCTTTACCTTTTGGTTGTGTGCATCTAGGTTCAACGTCTCCAATACTTTCGTCATTCGGAGTAAAATAGTTGAACGAGTACAGATATAACATCTATAAGAGCGAAATCTAAGAGAAATGAATTAACAAGTAAAAGCTCAACCTACATCATCCTACCATGTGTTGGCCGATGTAATCTGCACTCTTTTCTCCTTCATTAGATGCATGTGAAGCGTAAAAGCGAAAAACAAACATAAAAATGATAATAATAGGAAGGAAGAGAGGAGAGAAAAGCTTGCATCTACACACCACCGTGATCTCACCAAGCCGGATTAACTTCGTTTTACAACGTTCGGTAAATAATCAAACTTGTTGTTCATCTAATCAGAGTAATTTTAGGAATTAGGCCATAAATTTGGAGTAATGTAAATTTGAACCACAAGATTCAGTAGAGGAGTTATTAAACTGTGGATTTATATGGAAATAAAAGTTTTGGGTGATTTAAGACTTAGAATCCATGTATTATGGTAGTTTCCCACTTACATAAATAACGTTGTGTCATATAGAGACCAGAAACTTGATTTTCAATATTAAGAGCGCATGTTAAGGCCAAAATAGCAGAAGTCTCTTACTGTTCGTTTTCTTTTTCCCTTTGATGCAAATCTATTTAGATATTGCCTGAACAAAGTACAGTTAAAAGGTTCACACAAGTACATTTTGTCCTGCTTCTCTTCTAAAAGAGCATATCTAGTCGAAATTCACATAGTAAAAGATAGTAAAAGAGGTACCTAAACTATTCAAATCAGCAATCAGATTCAGCGAGAAGCTACAAGGAAACATCGTCGTTCCTCAAGAAGGAAAGAGCAATGGGTTAAAACCATAAAAAGGCTCAAAAAGAAACTAAATGTGAAGGTCCTTTATTCTGTGTCCCACTCTTCATCTTCAACCTCTCCTAATAGACCGCTTGGAAGGTAATTCCGTCATAAGTGCTTCCAGAAAGGAAGAATTAGGCCATATACAACATCCAAAGCGCAGATCCACTTGGTATTAAAAAGATTTATTTAATTTATCGAGTAAATGCTCACTCAAATTTCGTGTTCTACAGTCACAAAGTCTGAGCAAAACCACAGTGACTGGCTTCATTTTCTTCCCTATTCATGATAGCCGACGAACGCATTATCATCTTTAAAACAGCAGTATCTGGCTGTTGGCACTCCCACGTCAAGGAAAACCAGAGATAGCACCAAGTAAAGGGAACAGAGTTAAGGAAGCTTTGAGTCAAAGTCAAATGCATTGTTCCAACCACATGAAACTCTACACGCGGTAAGACTTTCTCGTTTTCACACATTGGCCAAGTTGTTAACATCTGAACCATCACAATCAGCACCGTTGAGCAGCAGGAAATTTAGGATCTTTGAAAATTGGCCTTCTGTGAATGGAATTGGAGAATGACAGACACAAGTAACCAAGCTTTACATATATGCCTCATGGTTGATCATCAACCTCCAGAACAAACGAAAGAAACCATGGGCTCACCAGGATTAGAGACACCAGTGAATCTTCTAGCCTCCTTTGCCCTTTTCACAGCACTTTTGGTCATCATTCCACAATGTGCAATTCCTGCTTATGCCTCCACACTAGAAGCACAAGCCCTTCTCAAATGGAAATCAAGCCTTCTAAACCAAAATCTATCCACCTCTTCTCTATCTTCATGGACTCTCCCTCCTCAAAATGCTACAAGCTCCAATGCAACAGTGTCAAGCCCGTGCGGTTGGCATGGCATCTTGTGTAACCTAGCCAAAAGCATGATTGGAATCAATCTCACCAGTTCAAACATCAAAGGTACACTCAATGAGTTCCCGTTCTCGTCTTTGCCGCATCTTATCTATATAGACATGTACATAAATGAACTCTTCGGCGGTATTCCGCCAAGTTGGTCTTTTGACCAATCTCACCTACCTTGACCTCTCATTTAATCAATTATCCGGGAAAATACCACGGGAGATTGGCAATCTCATGAAGCTTGAGGTGCTACACCTGCTTTTTAACGAGTTGAATGGCTCTATCCCTAATGAAATAGGTCGATTGCATTTGTTGAACGAGCTTGCCTTGTACTCAAACCAGTTGAATGGGTCACTTCCTTCTTCCTTGGGCAACTTGAGCAGCCTCGCTGACTTTACATTTTTAACAATTCATTTTCTGGTCCTATTCCTCTTGAAATGGGGAATTTAACAAACTTGGTGGAGATTTACATGGATACCAACTTTCTTACGGGGCCAATTCCTCCCACATTTGGGAAATTGACGAAACTAACCCAACTCCAGGTATATCATAATGAACTTACTGGTTCCATCCCACCGGAGCTAGGGAACTTGAAACTTCTTCGTCAACTCGCCCTATACTACAATAATCTCACCGGTTCAATTCCCTCGACATTGGGTGATTTGACAAAACTTACCCATCTTTATCTGTATGGCAACATGCTTTTAGATAACATTCCTGATGAGTTGGGAAACCTCCGAGCTATGATCGAATTGGATTTGAGTATGAATCAGCTCAGCGGCCCCGTTCCTTCTTCTCTGGGCAACATGACTAACCTGAAATTTTTATCCCTCCGTGAGAACCAACTTTCTAGTTCCATTCCTGGATTCCTGGGGGATTTGATGAACTTGGTGGTGCTACGATTAGATACGAACCAATTCACTGGCTTCATTCCAGATAACTTGTGCCGGGGTGGATCACTTCGTAATCTCACCTTGCGTGGCAACAACCTCGCAGGTTTCATTCCCAAAAGCTTGAGAAATTGCACGAGCTTACTCAGGGTACGCCTTGAGGAGAATCAACTCACTGGCAACATATCCGACAGTTTTGGCGTCTACCCGGACTTGGACTTTATGGATTTGAGTTTCAACAAGTTCTACGGAGAAATCTCGGCTAACTGGGGAAGTTGTCATCGTTTGAGAACTCTACGAATTGCTGGGAACAACATCACCGGTAGCTTGCCTCCTGAGATCGGAAATGCAACTGAACTACAAGGACTCGATCTTTCTTCCAATGGTTTAGTTGGCGAGATTCCAATGGAACTCGGGAAATTGACCTCTTTGGTGAGGTTGAACTTGAGCAGGAATCAACTTTCCAGCAGTATAGGTCCCCAGATCGCATCCCTATCTGGTCTTCAAAGACTGGATTTGTCCAGGAATAGATTAAGCATGTCCATCCAAGAAAGTATCGGGCAGTTGGCAGACTTAGTCCTCTTGGATTTGAGCAACAACCGGTTAAGCCACGAAATTCCTAGCCAGATCGGGATGTTGACTCACTTATCCGAGCTAGACTTGAACAATAATTCATTGATCGGCGAGATTCCTGCACAATTCAGTAGTCTGCAAAGTCTAGTGAAACTTGACCTCTCACACAACAATCTTTCGGGCCCTATATACGCAATTTTTAAGGATATGCCAGGTTTGGCCACGGTTGACATATCCTCAATGAGTTTCAGGGTCCGATTCCAAACACCACGGCGTTCCAAGATGCTCCAATAGAAGCATTACAAGGCAACGCTGGATTATGTGGAAATGTTGATGGACTTCAGCCTTGTAGTCAATCGGAGCCGCAGAAGAAAAAATCCAACACTATTAAGAAAGTGTTTCTCATTGTTTTCCTCGTACTTGGAGCATTTCTCCTGCTTTCTTTCGTCGGAGTATACTACATTTTGCATAGAAGAAAGGACCACCGACAAGTAGAGCAAGCACAGGAGAGAGAGAAAATGTTTTCTATAACTACTTACGATGGAAGGATATTGCACGAAGAAATCATTGCAGCGACTGAGGATTTTAACGAGAGATACTGCATTGGATGTGGAGGATATGGAAGGGTCTACAGAGCAAAGCTAAGATCAGGCGATGTGGTGGCTGTGAAGAAGCTTCATCAGATGTCTGATAGCGGGCAAATGAATCAAAAGGAGTTTCAGAATGAGATAAGGGCATTGACAGAAATATGACACCGTAACATCGTGAGACTCCGTGGCTTCTGCTCACATCCCCGACACTCGTTCTTGGTGTATGAGTATCTGGAAAGAGGAAACCTGTCCACAACCCTGAGCGTTGATGGAGAAGCAAAAGAGTTGGGTTGGGATAGGAGGGCAAATATTGTGAGAGGCATAGCTCATGCTCTGTCCTACATGCACCATGACTGTGTGCCTCCCATTGTTCACCGAGACATATCAAGCAACAACATCTTGCTTGATTCTGAGTATGAGGCCCATGTTTCTGACTTCGGCACAGCCAAGCTTCTCAAGCTGGACACATCGAATTGGAGCGCTGTTGCTGGGACATATGGATATGTTGCACCAGGTAACTCCATGGATATCTACTAGTCCTCTATGGTGAGCTTAAAAAGTAATAATCTGCTAGTAATGATGCATTTTCTTCTTATGCGTAGAGCTTGCCTACACAATGAGGGTGACTGAGAAATGCGATGTGTACAGCTTCGGGGTCTTGGCAATACAGGTGATCCATGGAAAACATCCAGGCGAAACCATCTCATCCCTTTTAGCTGAATCGGATAAGGAGATTGTGACAGTCCTGAAAGATATGCTGGATCCACGCCTACCAGCTCCAATGCCAAGCACTGAGGATGAACTTCTAGTCATCTTCAAGCTCGCAATTGCTTGTTTATCCACCAATCCGCAACTCAGGCCATCCATGAAGATGGTTTCTCAGGTGTTATCGGCTCATCCGGCCGCTCACTAGTGTGGCCATTGTCCAGAGGTGGAGACAACCCAGTAATATGAAATTGCAAGAGGAACTATAGCTTCTAGCAAATGAATAAATATCTCTAGTGGTACTTTCTATATTCGTAGATGAGTGTATTATGATAAAGTGAGCTTATATACATGACAAGCAAAGATTCAGAAGCCACAAGAGGACGCTTTGGTTGTGGCAACGATTATTACATTACTCCTCTTTGACGCATTACAATATCTGATTGCAGTAGTAAGTATAACGTTATAATACCTATTATTGCTGAAACTCTAATAGCTACTATACATAATAGCTTAGCGGCCTGCGTGATTGGATAGTATTAATCATGATAACAATTTGTTTATGTAATGATTATATTATATTAATTAACCAATAATGGATATTGTAGTTTTATAATTAGTAATAATTGTTACAATTGTACTACACGAATGGCGATTCAACTGTGCACAGAACAGTCAAGGAAGGGTAAGATGTCTAGATTATATAAAAGGAAGGTAAGATGAACGGAGAAGGAAATCCATATAAAAATGTAAGAGCACGTTTCAGAAGTTGAATGTGATATAGAGGGCATGAACTAAAGATATTAGTTCATCGAAAAGGATTTGTAAACCCTTCAGTGTTTCGGATTTTTCTCTTATTGCTTGGCCCTCACTCCATTCTCAGAAATTCAGCATTCCCTTGTCATGATTTAAACCAACAATTCAATCTTTTCGGATAAATCTCTATGAACAGAAAGTTATGACAGTACGCCATAAATGTAGAACTCCTATGCTTATGTCCAAGGAGATTGCCAACACTGCTCACCCCACCCCAAAAAAAAGGTTATGATATCACATTATCCAAGTAAATTTTGACCACAGCCATTCCTAATGATACTTCAGCAATGATTTGTTTGCTGTAGCTGTCAAATTTTAGCAGAATGCATCAATCAAGCATTGATAACATCTTATTGAATTAAGACCTTAGGTGGTTGGCCCAGCGATCTTGAGGTGGAGAATGGCTGCTAAATGAAAGGGAGTACATACTCAATTTCCCTTGACGTGGATTTTATAACAAGAGAATGTTCCACATCCTATATGTAACTTCAAAAAATTGCCATAAATCACTTGGCAGCACAGGATGAAAACAGAATGAAATCAATAATCACTGTATCCCAATGAAATGTATTGAAATCAAGATTAACACTACACAGGGAGTAAGAAGATGGAACGGACAAATGCAACCATTCATTGCAGTAGATGAACTTGCAGAAAATTAGGACAATCACTAAACCAAACGCGAGTATGAACACATAACACCAATTAGCACATTGGTCACATCTCTAGCCAATCATGTTAAATACTGGAATGAAGTTTGCCGTATCCCTCGACGAATTTAATGAAAGGAGAGTAATACCAGAATATGTTCACAGTGAGAACCAGAAGAAAATCCAGACACAAGACTATCAAGTGAAATAGTTGGTCCAGGCCGTATCTTATCAAACCAATGAGATGCTGCTCTCACCGCCAGGCGGTTTGCGCACGCCGCCCAGGTAGTCCCGAGATTCTACCTTACCATCAGCAAAAATGTCGTTGCCACTTATCTCGCGCATTTTCGCCACACTTAGTGGTTTCTCCGCAGATGATGGAGGCATGTCGCCCTTGAAGATGTCGTTTCCAGAAAGTTCAGTATATTTCTTGTCATAGATCTTCTTTGCCGTCTTCAGCACAGGTTCCTCAGTGGACATTATATTGCTCTGTCCTCCAGCAGGCTGATCCATGTAAAAGTATTAAAGTCAGGTCATTCTAGATCCAAGAATACCTCAGAAGAATGATTTAGAGAAAGAATCAATATAGTGCTATGCTTGCAAGAAGCATCATGGATAATCATTGGTTAATTCCATTGAAGCTTCTCAAATATTGCATTTTACTAGCCCTACTTAATGAGAAAAAACTTCAATACGTATCAAACGTCATGTGGTTGACTTCTATCCCAATGCGACAACCAATAATAGCATGTCTTCATTGAATATAGAACTACCCAGGTTCAAAGCCACCAAGGAAGAGGGGAGGTGGTTACTTTCAACTGACATGCTGTATCAGTTGCCACATAACTATTTTCTCATGCTTAAGACAGAGGGAAGAGTAGGGACAAACACAACAAAGTCACTTACATTAGAAACTTTGACAGATGTGCGCAAATTACGTGGTGCAGGTTCTCCCGTGTCTTGATGCATTGTGTGTGAGTGTGAAGCCACCGTCCTGGGCAAGATTTCAGGTGGAGGTGCAAATATGTCATGCCCACTAAGTTCTTTGGACTTAGCATGAGAGATCTGCTTTTTCAACATCCCGTCCGACTCACTTTCCAGCGTCCCACTCAATTCGCGTTGTTTTGCAACCTCAGGCAGAGTAGTTGGTTTTCTCGGAGAAACGCTCTCTTCCTCACCAAAGGAGATGTGACTGATTCCAGCAAGGGCTTGCTAGTAATGTTTTACAGAGGAAGTCAAAGTAAATTAGGAATCACCATGGAGTTTTAAGATTATGTATGCAGGAATTAGGACCTGGTACATTTGTCTCAGGCCAAAAAAAGGAAAACAGAAAACAGAAGTACCTGGTACATTCGGATTCCTGTTCTGTTGTTAGGAGTAATATTGCCAGACTCTGATGGATCAGTTTCTCCACTATCCGAAAAGATGCCACTTCCAGTTATCTCCTTCATTTTGTAACCTGAACACGGTTTCCTAGAAGTTGCAAAAAGTGGCTTCAATGTACAGAAAAAAGGAAGGAAAGAAAGAAACCATGAATGAATGAATGGGAATATATACATATAGATATGCCCAAACATTTTCACAGCACTTATCAGTAAAAAAATAAAATTTTGCATTTTCTGCATAGTCATAAATTGCTGGTGGCCACTAATAGTAAGAACTCATTGCCTAACACTGAACTTGTAAATCGAGTTCATTTATTAAAAAGGACCGGTGCACATTATAAACTATTCAGAATTCACAGAAAGAGAAACAAAGATTTAAGAATGCAGTATAAAGCATATTTAGCCAAATTTAATTTATCTTGAATGGCATCAGATACTTGCAGCATCCAACAAGGACTTCGTGGGGTAGCAATCCTGAATATCAACTGTATTTCCCCTGAGCCCAAAGTAACTCAGGGCTGAGTCCTACCATACCCATGAAAACTAATTGATCTGTCAAAGTAGAGTTTGTTCATCTTCTTGGAGAAAGGCTTTTGCCTAATTCCAACACTTCTTTTATGAACTTTATGAAGTAATTCGTATTAAAGGAACAGTTAAACCATTCATTTGGACTTAAGCTAGACTAGAAATTCCTATCACAATATTTTTTTATGACAGGAAAGCCACCTTAGGTAATTGTATCCTCAACACAGTCAATACCTCCTAACCTCATGGATCAAATAAGATGCCAATCTCAGGGGGTTGTAAATGTTGGTCGCCCCTTCCAACCTTTTTTTCCTATTAAAAGAAATTATAATGAAACACCCACTGAAGCCCTGTTGGATGGCGTAAAAAACACGGGATTTTTTCTACTTGGTAGTGTGGCGAATCAAACTTCATGTCACCTTCCGAATTTATAATCACATGCTAATATGGACAACCAAAGATGTTTGTAGCCTATACCAGAAGAAAAGGCAAATTTAATTTAGTATAAGAATCACATGATGCTGAACTAGAATTTGTACTCGCACTTATTATAAGGATTAATGTGTGTGTGTGTGTGTGTGTGTGTAAATAGTTAGATAAGTTTTTAAAATTAATGTAAGATTGGCACAATCTGAAGTAAAAGTCAGAGAGAGAGAGAGAGAGAGAGAGAGAGAGAGAGAGTAGTAAAATGGCAAGGAGAAAAATATTGTTCATATGACAAGTAGCATTTGATTATTCTTAGAGTTTCCAACTTCATGTATTTGTCCTCACGTACCTTCTGGATTTCCTTCTAAGTCAGGAACCTCTCCTTCCTCTATATACTAATCCAAATATAGATCTTATAGCACTCAAAAAAAGATATAGTTGTCAATCATCACTCAAATCTCAATTCTTGGTCGATTATAAGCCGTACCTGAACAACCCAAAAATTACTCCCAAGATAATTTCGTTTGGTTTGCTATTTAGAAGGAAAAGGGACACCCTATAAGGAAATGAGAAATCCAAATCCAAATCCAAAGATAAAAATTCTAAATTCCAATCTATCTTACATCACAAAGATCCGAACGTTATGCATTCATCCTATTCTACTCAGAAAAAAAAAAAAAAAAAAAAAAAAAGGAATCTTCTCGCTTGTGTCAAGATTCCGGTGCAATGAGATCAACCGCATCTAACTGAACTTATAGAACCCAGAATTCAACATCTGAAACCGCAATAAAACAAAAATATATATATCGAAAGAAAAGGAAGTTAAATAAATACAACAATAAAAAGTTTGCAAAAAGAGAGAGAAGATAAATGCGAAAATGGAGGTAAACGAAGAGAATGCAAAAGGGGGGCAAAAGTATTATCCACTACATGAAAGTGACGATATGAACGAAGCTCAGCTCTACCAAATTCGAGCGAAATGGAATCGGATCTCACCTCTTGTTCAAGCTCTCAGCTTCCTCGTCAGTCACCTGACCTCCAAACACCACCTTGCTGATCCCATCCGACGGCTACCGCACATCCCCCCACCGACCCAAGCAACAAAAGACCCAGAAACCTCATCACGTTCTTGCACAATCCAAACCCACAAAAGAAAGAAAGAACAAAATAAAAAGAAAAAGACGCACGCCAAGCAGAATCGCTCAGAACCCAGAAGAAGCAAACCGGGAGGGACTACCTGATGGGGGCGCGCACTGGGGCGAGAAGAGGCGGACCCGGGTCGGGCCGAGTCCGGGGACGGGGCCTCGGACCACGTCAGCAGATCCGCCGTCGAGGTGTGGGGCTTCCTCACCGGAGTGCTCCTCTCCATCAAAACCTCCCGCCCCCTCCCTCTGTCCCTCTCTCTCTCTCTCTCTCTCTCTCTCTCTCGCCCTGGCTCTCACCCTGTGCCCGCAGCAGGACTCGAAATTCCCGTCTTCCGAATGCTTTACTTCCCCCACCTTCCGCCGGCGAGCCACGGAGCACACCAATCGGCAGCGAATTCAGCGCTTCGAAAAGCCGAAGCTCGGACCCGAAACAGAGACAGTGTAAACAAACTATCGAAAACCAAGAAGAAGGGCCAAAGGGCAGAAACAGAGAAAGACAGAGAAAGACAGAGAGAGAGAGAGATGTTTCTCTTCAAACGCAAGTCTCGAAAGGGTCACTCTGTTCTGTTGCGTGCGAGGGCGACGACGGAGAGGAGAAAAAACGACCAAACAAAAGCCCCCGATTTTCTTTTCTTTTTTTTTTTCCGAATTCCTACGTTCATTTTTCTTTTTCGTGCAGTCCGATAAAATGTTTTTTTTTTCTTTTATTGAAAATGCGGCGTCGAAATGACGAGAATGGCCTCGCGGTCTGGACGCGCGGCAATCTCGTGCGGGACGTCCAGGGGCAGTTTGGGGAGACAACCTGGAAAAAGAAGAGAAGGAGAGAGTGCAATGTTGAAATTTTGAACACGGACGACATGGTGGTGATGATGCTGCGGGAGAGGGCCTCATCTTGCGGTCCGAATGGTCTTTTCCGTCGTACGCGGAGCACGTGCGGACGAGCTGACCGCCAGATGGCGGTGGCTGTAGCCTGTGGGACGGTTTAACCGGCCATTAGAGCACTAAATGGACCAATCATCGCGTCGAACGATGCATGGGATGAGGTTTTATCTGGATAAGCCCGTGTCTTGGGGGCGCTTAAACCGGCTACCGTCGGTCAATCCCTCCCGCGCTCATTTTCTCGTTCATTTCCGCCATGCTTGGAAATTTAAGCAGGTCATGATCCCCCTTTCAATGTTACCCTCTCTCTTAATAAAGGGATTTTAATTACATGTCCAGGTTTTCCGGTGTGGGTTATGATGCAGCCATATTGCTATTAATCAACATGAAAAAAAATAAATAAATAAACATGGTCGTTAGATGTTTTGGAGCTCGATGTCTATGATAGATTATTTGGTCGAGAAAGAAAATAAATGTATATAAGAAAAATGGCATTTAAAAAAGAATTTCAGTTGAGTCTCGATCATGGCATGCATTGAGCAATGTGTGTGCCTAGGGTTTTTTTTTTGTTCCCTTTCTGTTTTTATAACACTTGAAATGTGATTTTTATTTTGATGTCACAATTTTCTTTCGCACGTTTTGTTTATATAGATATGGTAATCGATTCTATTATGATGTGGGTAACCAGATTAATCTTAGTACGTGTATGTATAAATTATCATTTACCTAGATAATTCAAAATGTTTTCTCCTAACCCCCGTAATTATTGTCTATAGTCAATTATATGCATATATTACATACTTTTGTAAACATTGAGATCTCAAAGGCTTTCCTCTTTCATCTTCTTGGCAAGACTCTTAAAGGTGTATCTAAAAAGGCAATACTCATTATCGTCTTCATGACCTGGATCCATGCCCCAAACGAAGCAAGAACAATTAGTAGCTCATGGCATTCTCACTGGATAATTGTTCCAATTTTCCCTCAAATACAAAGTCTTGAAGCGGAGGAAGTCCGCTCATAAAAGAGCCATATTCAGCCTTGTCAAGTGAAAAAAAAAAAAAATGAAACCTAGAGCAAAGTATCATTTTCTTCTTAGAACGTAAGCTCTATTAGGGCAACCTTAACTCGCTTCGTCGTCATGATCGGGAGAACTCACAATGCCCAGATATTCTTTCTTGGACATCAGTTCGTGATGCACTCGCTTTTTAGAATATCATGTCTAATTGACCTCTAGCCTTTCATCAAACAAGAAAAGCAAAACAACGAAGAAGGTCTTGATTTGTTGTGCCGAAGTATGACTCTTCCCTCATTATGAATGTCTTCCCATTCCTTTTATGTATCGAGCTTGGTTCGCCAAAATCCACTACCCGTTGGAATGAAATGCAAAAAAGTCCTTTCATTTTATTGTCCAAAAAAATGTTTGATCATATATAAGTAGATATTACACACAACCTTGTGAAGCATTTCATTCTTGAAAAACACAAAAGAATAGAACATACTTTAATCCTCTCACACATGAAAATATCCGCAACCTCTTTATGGTCGACAGTCAGACCTCTTAAGGCATCCAACCACTTCTATATCTCTCCATCCGACAGCAAGCCAATCACAAGAGTGCAAGATAATTTGAGAGTGGTTCCAAAAGTCGTGTAAATCGAGACTCGAAAATTGTGTTGTAGTCTAAAAATCTTAACTTGACAATCTGTTATTGGAGTTTATCCCCCATTAATTGTAGAAGGGACTAGCAAAAATCTCACCATTTGAGCTATTTTTTAGGGTGACAAAGCTTAAAACCATCCAACACCAGTATCAAAGTCTAAGTTACTAATAAATCTGGACCTAACAGTTACTCAGGAGACATAGGTTGTTATAGCTCTGATCTAAAACCCGATATGTGAGGGGGAGATTGTTAGAGTTTGTCTCATATCAATTATGAAAGAGACTAGTGATCGATTTATAAGTGTAAGAAAAAGTCTTACCATTTAAGTTATCTTTTGAGATGAGAAAGGTTTAAGACTACCCAACATTTATTTCATCATTGATTGCTAGAACATGTGAGAAGTGCTTTAGCTGGTGTATGCATGGATGCCTCATTTATTTTTCTGTATGGTTGATAGTAACATATTAGGTGAGTGGGGAGATTTGCGTGGGTTGATCCAAGGAAAATGGTAGGGTAAAGGCAACAAAGGTGATCACTTGTCAAAAAGATTCCTCCCCATGACCCTTTCCACGAATACAATTCCTTCCCTCTTTTAGGCACCCATGTGACCTGCCGGGCAAATTCAGAACCATCATGCCAAATTGCCAATCTCTCTCCAACATTCAAACTTTCCCACATGAGAAAGCAATCCTTTCATCAAGTGAGGGCATGTGCCAAAAAGCTTCCCATCCTAGCATGGACTCAGTTCACAGCTCTAAAGAGACCATACCCTCCCCTTTTCCCCCCTCAATACCATTTTGGAGCATTCAAGTATAATATGAAATCCCAAAATGTCGCTTGAGCGATACTCATCTTTTCTTTGCTCAATGCTTGGGTATGATTCATCATATTTGTACATTCTCTTAAAGTTTTGTTTCAAAAGCCAGGGGATGAGGAAGATGGAAAACGAGCGTGGAAAATGAGGAAGAATTCACAAAGTTTTGTCAGAAATAACAGAGGTATAGTATGGTATTCTCTTCCTTTACTGAACTTTCTCCCCTTCCCAAGCAAGGTATGAAGATTGCCTTTAGGAGTTCTGATTTGTATGTCTTCAGTAATTACCTTGTGTGTAGAAGTAGGGATTGCTATAATCAGTGGGAATTATTCAAATGGTCAAAAGGTTCCAAACAGTTCATTATTAATTAAGAAAAAGTATCCTCAATATAAAGTAGTCATATAATTTCTTATTCAATTTTTCTACGATAGAGATTGAAGTTTGACCATCATAAAATTTCAAACACCCCAAAGGCTAAAACCCTTTAAGATGCACCATTACAATCACGTACTGTAATGCACATTGAACATTGAAGACATAATTTCTTTTGCAAGTTCTATATATATATATATGACTTTCAAAACATAACTAATACTTTAATTCAAGCATCCTCCAATCGCTTTCTACAAAATCCTTGCTAATTAGTCGACTCGTTCGAGTTATTCGATTGGGACAATCCATGCCTAACTATTTATTAATCAACCTTTTTCAAGTAATGTCCTCCTAATACGGGAACCTTTTCGCATCATTGATGCTCCGGTGTCCTTATTAGTTGCAGCACATTATGGACTTTCTAGGTGACTTTTGCCAAAACTGTCATTATCTTTTTGGTTAAAGAAAGTAGTATTAGGTGCAGAAAATCTTCAATTTCAAAAATTTGCCGTCGCCATGACCCACGCAAGCGGGGAACATAACTTGGAACGCACCCAACGAACAGCTTTTAGAGATTCCTCGGGTTTTATCATAAGTTTGCGTTTCCTAGGTTATGATTCCCTTACATATATTCTAAACCTTAGTGGTTAAATAGAAAAATGTAACATAAGTGTTGCTGGTCTGCCAAGATCATTATCCTGATCATTAGTTGACAAGTCATGTGGAATGACGACGGGATATCTGGCTAAAGCTAATTCAACAAATCCACTTTGCTTATAATAGAATCATCCCCCTCGTGACACTGTTCGCATCCTTTCTATTTGTAGAATCCCTTCGGCATTTGGATAGGGCCTTGCAAGGAAAAGAGGATTGCATCTGTTATCTCACGCCTTTCTCTATCTAATTTTTACCTAACTTTAGAGGAAAAATAGAGTAACTACAGCACACAATGTCCCTGTCTTTGTTTGGCAGAATAGAAAAGGAGGTCAAGAGAAATTTATTAGGCTTATGTTCATTGACAGAGGAGGAGCAAAAATTCACTAGATGAAATTCAGAGTACACCGAATAAATCGAATAATCTCTAAACCCTAACCCCACCATATACACCTTGTATCACCTGCTCTAAATTGCAAAATAAACATTTGTACCAAAATCTTGTAAGAAATTGTTGTGTGTAATGGTTTGGTGAAAATTCTCTATCGCATTGCTAAAAGATTCATCAGATCAAGCTTAAAAAATTAAAGTTGCAAAAATTAAAACCGCTAAGCACTTTTGGAACCTCTTGTGAAGTTTGGCACGACAACTGTTGTGAATCCATCCTAAATTATATCTCAAAATTATCATTTTTTTTGTCTAGCCAAAGAATCCTAAATCCGCTTTGCCTTATATTAATATGAGTTACATTTACATAGGGTATAATTATCTGTGCAATGCCTGCATCTAATAACTTATCAAATATTTCTAGACCCCTTATTGACATCATTTAATACATTATTTATTATATATTTTCATACTTAGTATTTTTAGAGTCGGGGTTCGATTGCATATTTTCTTGTGGTTATTATATGAATTTGTGGGACCACAACAAATTATTATAAAAGTTTAAGTCATTAGATAAAGCGTGGTTTAATATTTAATAACTCTAATACTCCCCATCATGCTTAATCTGGTCCGTTTGCTTAGAACTAAGCATGGAAATATGTAATTGGGAAGACAAATAAGGCTTGGAAATATTTAAATTCAGAACTTTCAACTATGATATCATACGAGATTTTACAAACTAGACTAAGCGTGATGAGAAATGTTAGAGTAATTAAATATTAAATCACATCTTCATCTAACATCTTAAGTTTTTTAAATAGTTAGTTGTAGTTTTATAAGTTCCTATATGGTATTAGAGTTTAGTTGCTGACTTCGAATAGTCATACAACAAAGTTGCAAACCGTTGTGTCTCCGACCCAGACCCGATTTGCGAAAGGGAGATTGTTGAGGTTGGAAGGAACTGGTGGTCATTTTATAAGTGTATGGAAAAATCTCACCATTTAAGTTAGCCTTTAAGGTGAGAAGGCCCAAGACCACTCAACACTAATATCAGAGCTGGAAGTCATGAGTTTGAATATTTCAAGACCCTATTTGCCTCTCCAATTAAATTTCTATGCTTAGTACCAAGTAAAAGACTAGACTAAGCGTAAGAAAGATTGTTAGTATATTTAAATAATAAATCACATTTCCATCTAATAACTTAAACTTTCAGAATAGTTGACGATAATCCCGTAAAATTTATAGTTATCACTTTCGAATATTTTTTTTATTCTTGGCTTTTATTTCGCATTCATTGCTTAGAGATCAAGGAAGGATCAGTGGCCCTAGCCAGTCGACCATCATTTTTACTTCAATAGGAAATGAGACAACGAGGATAAACCGTGACGGAAGGAAACGAGGGACGCGCCGTGACATTAGCGGATTTGTCGGCAGAGGACCAGATGAAGATTACACGTGTGAACAAAAAAAAAAAAAAAAAAAAAAAGCGAAACTATTAGGAAATATCGAAGGCTATGCCATCATTGTTAGCGAGTTCGATGGCGAGAGAGGATGATGAATTTCGAGGCCCTTTTTCAGTCCCGGCCGCTCGCGCCCACACGTGGCATTTTGGGGGATTTTTGGTAGGGAAAAGGAAGCGGATAAGTGATATTTTTAATTAACTACCCATCAATTTCTGTCTACCACCCATAATTATTAATTGTTTTAAGTCCTAATTGACTCGATAACGAAAGTGAGAGCATGGCTTGCCACAGTTAAAATTGCAATTATTTTGAACAAGAATATCGGGGACATCCCAACGATTGATGTTACACCGTTGTGACCTATTTCTTTTCTTTTACCCGAATTCGAAAAATTATCAATTAGTTCTAAACTTATCATAGATGCATCATTTCAATTTTAAAATTTTTTATTAGACTAATTTAATCCTAAATTTGCATGCCGTTCCAATGTATCGTACAAAGATTAATAACTAAATTAGTAAAATTAAAAAATTTAGAATTGCATTTGTATTTATAACGATAGATTTCAAACTAATTGAACCATAACCCCCATTGGAATTGATTGTAAAGATCTACAACTTCACATTTGTTGAATTCAAAATACAATAAGAAAAGGCAGGTCTTATAAGTATAAAATAAAAATGATTGTCAAATGAGTTCTCATGAAAACTTGAGAAATGTATATGAATCGGCCATATTATTAAAGATAGTGGAGAATTGATAGTAACATTTGATAAAATCACTTACCATCCTGATAATTGATTTATGAAGGGTATTGACCATTTACAGAGTTAGTTTTCAAGATAAAACAACCTTTCGTCTTCAGATAAAATTATGCATTTTTCATGGGAATAAGCTAGTTATTTGTATTAAAAAAAGAAAATATTCAGATCATCAGAGAAAGCGCCCACCGTGGGGCTCGAACCCACGACCACAAGGTTAAGAGCCTTGCGCTCTACCAACTGAGCTAGACGGGCTTGTTGCTCTTTGCCCTACCATAAATATTATTATTCAATTAAAGAAGAATACCTGGGCTTTTTCTTTGTCCAATCAAACTCTAGCATAATCTCGGCCCAAAAGGAAATCGCTGAATTTAAATTTTGAACTTGCCAAGACAGATCCTTTTGTACGGGATTAAAGAAAAGAAAATAATATCAGAGCTCGAATTACAATAGCTACGGTCAAGAATTTCCCGGGAAAATGCAAACCATCCCCCTTTGGTCGCGAATTCGAAAAGGAAGGATTCCCGATGATCCCCGCCATTCGCTTTCTCCATGGCCGCCTTTCTCGGCGCGGGCTTAATGACTCAAGTCGCCGAACATTAAAGGGACGTCCACCCCCCCAAAAAAAAAAAAAAAAAAAAAAAAGCAATAGCGGCAGATCCATTTCGGAGATGGAAAAGACGAACAAGGCTTGATTCGTTCCTGAGGTGTTGACCTTAGGCCGAACGGTCCGGAAAAGGAAAGGTACGTTTGACTTTTGAGTTGAGTTGTTCGTAGGATCGAGTCATCTTCCACATGAGTTCATTTGCTCTGTTTTAGGCAAATGGGCCTGGAGTCGGTCTGGCCCTAAATAGAAGCTTTTAAGGTTTTAGCTTTTTTTTAGGAGTCTGCCGATGAGATAATTCGCATGTTAAAGTTAAGGCCCGGCGAAATACGACGTGGACACCGTCTTTGCCGAGCGCGCAATCCTCCTATTTCTGGCGTAATCCTATTATTTTCTTATTGTAGAGAATATGAACTTGCCAGTTGCCACCCCAATTTGGGCGCTGCTCTCAGGACCTTCGATTGCACATCGAATCAAGTCGCTAGATTTGAGACCTTGGACTAGTACATAAAAGTTTGAGGAGCTGAAGTGCGGTGGAAATCCTAAAATATGTTATGAAAGTGTAATTGAATTTTAAAATTTTTAAAGAGTGTATTTCAATCTTAAACTAGTCGAATTTGTGCAATTAAGTCATTCCTTTAATTATGTCCGACTTGACTAACGGAAAATGTTGGTATGATTTTACTTGTAATTTTTTTTTCCTACATGATATTTCAAGGAAAATAAGACTAAAATAATGTCATTTATATCAGGAGGACCATCACCCCAATCCTACTAGTGGCAATCCTTGGCCCAATCTAGGTGAGAGCCTAAGTGAGGGCCGTGACCCTTGACTGCAATCAGCCAAGGTTGCTAACTACTAGTTGGAGTAGATCGACCCTCGCCCTACCATTGCCATGGCCCCTTCTAATGGGGTGATAGTGATCATCATTTAGTTTTGCTTATCTTCTTCATTCTCTTGTATAGATATAACTTAAATAGCATCTCGATTAAAAAATCAGACTTGAATAAAAAACGAGTGGTTGAAGCCTTATCCTTTTTATTTTAACCATATTAATGCCACATAGGATAGAGAAAAAATAAAAATCACATCAATATTTTTAATTAGTCAAGTTGTACATAGTTAGTAGAAGGATTTAATCGCATCTATTTGATAAATTTTAAAGACTCGATTATACTTTTTGAAAGTTATATGAGCTAATCGCACTTTGCATTTCTAAATATCATTTTGCATTTCTTCCTTTTTGGGATTTCTGAGAGCCCCGCATCCGCACTCAATCCCAACTCATTCGGACAGCGTGAGCTCCGATTTTCAGTTACAGCCACTGCCGCCCAAAAAACAAAAATCGGTTACGGAAAAAAAAAATCGATAAAAAAAAAAGAAAAAAAAGGAAAATCACGCGATCCGGGTGATATGTGTGGCTCGCAGTTTCGTCCCCGACCAGAGGATTCAGTTTCGACCCGCCCTCCGTTGCTCCATAAAACATCGCGGATTCCACCGCCTTGGTCGGAAACCGGCCGTCGTCTCCCTCCGCGGACGTGTCCCTGTTCGTTTGCTCGCCGGCGCACGCACACGATATAGATATAGATAGAGAGAGAGAGAGAGAGAGAGAGAGAGAGAGAGAGAGAGAGTTCCATGGCGAGGGCCATTTGCGGCGGCAGCTTGGCGAGCGTGTTGGCGCCGAGGCGATGCGGGAGCTCGAGGCGGTTCGCGCTGAAACCCGGCGAGACGAGCTTCCAGCGCCGGCTCCTCGCGCCGAACGTGAGGGCCTCCTCCTCCTCCTCCTCGGCCTTCGTCGAGACTAAGCCGCCGTCGCCGTCGCCGCCGTCGCCGCCGGTACGTGTTTGTGATCGTGTCGCGGACTTTCTTTTTTGCTCGAGGAGAGGAGTCGGAATCGGAGCGGTGAATCTGGCGGGCGACTGAGTGATTGAAAAACCGAACTGTATTTCGCGGACTTGCTTTTGAATTGAGTACTGTCCTGATAGAAGAGAACAGTAATTTCGGCGTCCTTTGCGATTTTCTTTCTAGTCGTTAAACTGCATACAGGGGCATTTGACTTATTGTCGACGACATGTTTGTTCAAAGTTTTTTATTTCTTTTTGTCTTACCTCCTGTTGATCGAAAAGCTGAACTTTATTTATGTAGGAATCTACTGTGGATAAGGAGAAACTCGGCAGCAACCAGAATGTATTAGCTTGTCCCATATGTTATGAGCCGCTAACATTCACTGGCGATCTGGTGTTGTCTGTGTAAGTTGCGCAGATTCTAAGACGGTTCGGCCCATGAATGTCTTTTTGCTGTTTTCATCATCCCGTCGTGATTCTGCTGCAGGGATTCTGCGTCTGGGTCTACTTTGGAGTGTGGCACCTGCAAGAAGACCTATGTGGGCAATGAAACACATTTTGATCTTACCGCGGCCAGTGGAACCAAGGAATATGGCGAACCCCTGGCCCTTTCTACCGAGCTTTTCAGGTGCGAAATGTTATTTATTGGAGCCGACTGATTCGTTGGGTAAAAATTCACAATGTCGCCTCCAGTGGCATTGTCTGGGTGGGTTTTTTATAAGTCGTGGTCATTCAGGTGATGTGCCACTGATTGAATTTTTGCATCAGGACTCCGTTGGTATCGTATCTTTATGAGAGGGGATGGCGTCAAAGTTTTTCAGTTTGGGGTGGTTTTCCAGGTCCAGAGAAAGAGGTTAGTTCGACTCTTTTCTTTTTTACTCCTATTGCTTCGTGTATGCTTGTCACTGCCATTTGTTACAGAACTGGTTTTTGTGTTGCTGTTATGATGGATGCCCTGCAAGACTTGTTCTATTGCAAGGAGTAGCCATCTTGGAAATGGTTTTCATAGAAAAGTGGTCACCGACCAGAAAAAATTACTAAATACATACCTATGCCTTCAGAAAGATGCACATTTGACTCGATGTCATTGAACTTAGGCTGGAGCTAGGTATCTAATGCATGTGGTACTCCTCTCTGATCACTTTGCGGGGAGGTACTGACCATGAGATCTTGACTGCAGTTCGAATTGACCAAGGGATTCCTTAAGCCAGTATTGGGAGGAAACATCATTGATGCAAGTTGCGGGAGTGGTCTTTTTTCAAGACTTTTTGCCAAGAGTGGTCTGTTCTCTCTTGTTATTGCTCTGGACTACTCTGAAAATATGTTGAAGCAGTGTTACGAGTTCATTCAGGGGGAGGAGAATTTTCCGAAAGAGTGAGGAGACCAACTCTTACTCTGATCAAATGATGATTGAAGTTTGTAGTTTGTTGCTGTATTGTTAGGAATTTCTCTTAGATTTTTGTTGTCTTGATACATTACGCTAGAGTCAGCTTTGACCAAGTTTTCTGCTTGTAGGAACTTGGCATTGGTCAGAGCCGACATCTCTAGACTTCCTTTTGCTTCAGGTTCTATTGATGCCGTGCATGCTGGTGCTGCTTTACATTGTTGGCCTTCGCCATCAACAGCAGTGAGTATTTTGGTTCTTTATGGTTTCTGTTCCCCACGAGGTAACCGGATCAATATAAAGGGGGATTGTATAACATCGGTCTTGTTCTTTATGCTTAATTTCAAACTTTGCGTAAAATTGTCAAAAGGGAATGGCTCCAGTTTCTCCATACTCAGTAAAAATTAATGTTTGCAGCGCACGTAAGTAGAACTTTTTAGGAGTGAAGCTTTATTCAATGGATGCACTTCATTAATCCTACCTTAGGAAGCATTACTTGGTTTAAAATCTCTTAGTTCTTTGTCATATGCTCACATTCATTACGTCGTGGCACTTTCTCAGGTTGCTGAAATCAGTCGAGTTTTACGACCAGGTGGAGTTTTTGTCGCGACTACATACTTGCTCGATGGTCCGTTTGCATTATTTCCTCTTCTGAGGCCATTACGCCAGGTACTTGGTTTTGGCTCGAGTCCTGTCCCTCTATTCAGCTCTACATATCCAAACTGCATGTTTTCTCTTCTGCTAAATACAGTTCGACAATATCTGTTGGAGCAGAAGGCTGGGGTTTGTTCCATCAATTTTCACACAACAAAAGAATTAAACTTTCAACTTTTTGATCTTTAGAATGGGACACACATGCTTCATTTGCTTTGGGGAATACAATGGCATTATCAAGCCGATGCCTAACCATCATTTTTGTCTATCATTCCAGAATATAAGTCAAATATCTGGCAGCCACATCTTCCTCTCTGAAGGTGAATTAGAAGATCTTTGCAGAACCTGTGGACTGATTGGCTTCAAATTTTTGAGGAATGAGAGATTCGTGATGATCTCGGCTTCAAGACCCCGCTAAGATTTCAGATTAGCCAGCAGGTTCATCGATTACTTTGAATAACAGAGCAAACACAATAGTCAAGTAATTACGGGCACCACTGTGAGTCTCTCACATTGTTAGCAATGAAGTTTAGGAAAATGAAGATGCGTATATATACAACTTCTTATTGTTTAAAGCACAGGATGATAAAATAAAGGCTGCTCTCTTAAATTCTTGATGTGTAATATCACCCATTCGGCGGTCAATGAATGAATTGAATGAAAGGTTTATTGCTCCTACAGTGTGTCCTTGCTTTGGGGGTCTCACACTTTGAGTAATTTTCATGACCCATGAGATTAAATTTTTCACTTTTGTAGTGGAATAAATTTTCGTTGTCCCATCAATTGATGTAATGCAAATCAGGAACTTGAAATTGTTGAAGAACATTGGAACAGTTCTTTTCCTTATAAACAATGGTATACATGACTATCAAGCGAAATCTGCTCTGTCCCTTTAGCTGCTGTTGCATTCTATCCTTGTTAAGATGAGAATGCAAAGCTACTAAAGACAACAGCTTGACCTCTTCACAAATTCATAAATGTAGTTCCTCTAATCTCTACATTAACCTCCCCCTTCGTACAATACAAAACTCGTGCAAGGTCTCTGCTAGCCAATTGTAATTACAGAACTTTTATGTGAGTACAACAATCAGAAACCTCCTCCCACCTCCATGAAGATCCCCAGACGATGCTGTTTCTATTAATCATTAGAGCAATGCCTGCACCCTATACCGTTATCTCGTCTCAAAAGACAAATCAGTCAACACCTGTGCTTTAAGCATCTCTCAAGAAATTCAGATATGGAATGCATAAGCTACATATACATAGAAATTCGATCTGTTACCTAGGCAGCTGTGTGCTCAGTAACTTGTGTGAAAGAAAGAAGAGGAATGATTTGGAACTTAACTTGTTTGTTGCTGGAGCATTCCATGATATGCAGATGCCAACAATGAACAAAACTAAGCTGTGGATGAATCATTCGGATAAGCCAGCAGAAGTATTGCTGCCAGTGGGACGGCTGATTCCAAGCTTATCTGTGCTAAAATTATTCTTCCAGATCTAGAGTTGGTAAGACGTCTGGAGAGAAAATCTCCGATTTTACCTCCAAAAAGTCCCCCAAGGGAACCAGCAATCACGAAGAGTGCTCTGAGAAATGCAGTTTTATTATGAGAACCCAACAAGCTGCAAATGACAAAGCTTTTATGGAATGATGGAATCTTTATCACCGATTTTGAAAGAAAATCTCCAAAAAGTCCCCCAAGCCAGCAATCACAACTCTGACATTTTATCGCAAATTATCGAAATGACAAAGCTGACCAGGGGAAAACTCGTTATGGAATGATGGAATCTTTATCACCGATTTTGCTTCTTGAAGCGAGTCTTTCACTTGTGAGCAGAACGATTTTTTTTAAGTTCGCCCAGTAACCTTGGCATGGCCATCAGCAAAGGAGCGGACTAGAATTGCATAAGTTCAACCAACTGGAAGGAAATTCTCCACATACCCATGGACGTTGAGGGAGCTATCAACACAGAAAATAGTCCACCTACTAAGGCACCGAGATTGCCAGTCAGTTGTAGTCATCGAAAAGCCATATCCAACAAACTAGACGGGCTTGCTGCACTTTTGAAGGAGGATTCATTTTCCTTTAATAGAGGACAATACAATGGGTTATAGTCATTGATTTGGTAAATATAACTATTGCACAACCAAGCCGGATCTCCTATTTTAGCGGGATTAGGATGATCTGACATCCTCATCGTTCCAACATTCCCCCTCCAAGCTGAAGCAAAGCCGTCCTCAGAGGTCAGCTTGGATACCATGTTCTAGAGCAACTTTAGAGGGAGCCTTAGTAAATACGTTTGTAAATTGCTCATCACTATGGACATGGGGAGTTTCAATTGTCTTATTTAGTATCTTCTCACACATAAAATGACAATCGACTTCTATATATTTTCTTTGTTCATGGAAAACTAAATCTGAACCAATATTGATTGCAGCTTGATTATCACATAATTACTTCATAGGAGACTTACGGGCTCAAAATCCCAATTCTTGCACAAGTAATCAAAGCCAAACCATTTCACTTGTAGTTAAGGCCACAGCTCTATATATGGCCCCTGCACTGGACCTTACCACAACAATCTATATTTCACTTTTCCAAGTGACTAAGTTGTCACCTACAAAGGTGCAGAAACCTTTGGTTGATTTCCTATCCTTAAGGTTCCCAGCTCAATCCGCATCAGTATTATAATACTAGTATGACCATGTTTCTTCATCAGATAACCTGACTTGGACCAGGCTTGAGGTACCGAAGTATACAATCTACAAATGCCATATGTCCTTCAGTAGGATCCGCCTCTTAGGATCGTGTTGATTCTATCTTTTAATGATGTTCATGCATAGAAGAGAGATAAAAGAAGGCAAGATGAACATTCAATAGATAAGGACGTTCAGACAACCAAGAGAATAATCCCTCGGAAGCTTACATATATGGTCGTAAATCCGCAATTAATATCATTACCTTTGGGGGAAGATTCATTTTTCTTTAAAAAAGCAATACAATAACTCATAATAGGGGTGTGCTAGCGGGCTGGTTTTACCCAGGAATCGGAGTGGACCGCCTGAAAAATAAGTTTGGGAACCAATTCCTGTTGGAATCAGTTGGGGATCAGGTTCCAAATTTTTGGAATAAGTTGAAATCGGTTTGGGAATAGATTTCGAGTGAATACCCACCTAGGAATTAGACCGAACCGCTTTGTTTTGGAACAAGTTTCAGAATAGGTTTTCTAAGTCAAAAAAACAAAATCCTAATTTCTTTTTCCGTAAATTCTAACCTCGGCACCCCTTCCTCGAAACTCCTCGCCAATCTTCTATTTTCCCCTAAATTTTTATGGATGAATGGGAAATGAAGCTTTAAATCTATGTTATATGTTACGTGTTTGAACTTTTTATTGTTTGTAATTATACGTGACTATGTGCTCATCTTATGAGTTGTTGTTATTGGTGAATAGGGATTTTGATTGTTCATCTTTTGAATCATTTTATTGCTTATAAACTCATATGATTTTGTTGTAATGAACAAAAAAAAAGGTTTTGGGGTAGATCTTAGAACCAAACTGGAAAACAAGGTAAGTTCTAGAACTGAATCCAAGCAAATAAGGTAGGTTCTAGAATAAAAAAACTGCGAATCAATTATAAAGTTCTAGAACCTATCGACTCAAGAACCAACCACCTCTAACCTACTGTCATTGGGTTATAGTCATTAATTTGATAATCACAGTGTACAACCTAGTCAGATCTCCTTCTATAACGGGATTAGGAAGATTTATGTTCACCGAATGGGTGTGGAGTCTGTCCGGCCCTAAATGGAAGCTTTTTTTTAGCCTTTAGATAGCTGATTCGATTCATCCTTTTTAGGAGTCTCTCGACAAACCAATTGCATGTCGACGATTAGAGCCAACGAAATATGACAGTGGACAATTTCCCCACCTAATCCTATTATTTTTCTTCTAGGTGAAGATTTGAGACCCTGAGGGACTATTCCAGGAAATTGCAAAAAAAGTTGAGGACCTAAAGCTCATTTTGTATTTCTTCCCTTCTTTTTCGGTTTTCTCAGACTCCGGCATCTGCACTCGTTCCGTTCATTCAGACCGTATGAGCTTTGATTTTCAGTTACGGATGTTACCGCCAAAACAATTAAAAAAAAAACACAAAATTTAGTTACGGAAAAATAAGAAATTAAAAATGAGAAAATCGCACGATTCGTGGATCTCTGTCTCGCAGATTCGTCTCCGACTGAGGATTCCGTTTCGGGCCACCTTCGTTGCCTATAAATTCCCGGATTCCACCACCGTCCAAACCGGACATTGTCTCTCTGCGTGCGTGTGCCTGTGTCTGTCTACGAGAGAGAGAGAGAGAGAGGGGCTACCATGGTGGGTGCTATTTGCGGTGGCAACTTGGTGAGTGTGTTCGGCCCGAGCCAACTCGGGAGCTCGAGGCGGATTGTGCTGAGATCCGGCATGACGAGCTTCGAACGTCACGTTCTCGTGCCGAAACTGAGAGCCTCCTCCTCGGCCTACGTCAAAACTAGGCCGCCTTGCCGCCACTGGTACGTCTCTGTGATTGTAGGCGCGGATGTGTTTTGATTGTATCGCGGACTTTCTTACACTCGAAGAAAGGAGTTGGAATTGGAACAGTGAATCTGGCGGGCGACTGAGGAGTCGAGTGCTCTTGGTTCGATGGGCAATGCCCGCCTCTGGCCGGGCTCATCGAGCAGAAAAGATTGGATACCGTTTTGTTCCGAATGTGGGGAAACAGATGAGGAACCGAATTTTGTGGGAAAGGCTTTTGAAATGTATGCTGTCCTGATTGAAGAGAACAGTAATTTGTGTGGGAATCTACTGTGGACAGGTTTCTTTTCAGGCTAGTTCCTTTTGTCTTGCCACCTGTTGATTAAAAAACGGAACTTCATTTGTTTAGGAATCTACTGTGCATAAGGAGAAACTCAGCAGCAACCAGAATGTATTAGCTTGTCCCATATGTTTTGAGCCGCTAATGTTCACTGGCGATCCAGTGTTGTCTGTGTAAGTGGCGTGGATTTTAAGACGGTTCGCCCCATGTATGTCTTTTTGCTGTTTTCATCATCCCGTCGTGCTTCGGCTGCAGGAATTCTGCGTCCGGATCTACTTTGCAGTGTGGCACCTGTAAGAAGGCCTATGTGGGCAATGAAACGCATTTTGATCTTACAACAACCGGTGGAACCAAGGAATATGGTGAACCCGTGCCCTTTGCTAGCGAGCTTTTCAGGTGCGAGAAGTTATTTATTGGAGCCAACTGATCTGTTGGGTAAAAATTGACAATGTCGCCTCCAGTGGCATTATCTGGTTGGATTTGCTATAAGTCATGGGTCATTTGGGTCATGCGCCACTGATCGAATTTTGCATCAGGACTCCATTGGTATCGTATCTGTACGAGAGGGGATGGCGTCAATATTTTGAAAGTTTGCTTGGTTCTCCGGGTCCAGAGAAATGTGAAGAACACAAGAACAGGATACAAGAATGTAGAAGAGAAGAACTTCTGTATTTACTTGAATCGAAGAACAACAAAACAATGTATTCACCGAGAGCTTTTAGTCTCTTTTGTATACAATCTTACTTCATCTCTCTCTATCTCTTTCTCTCTATCCTCTGTTTTCTATATCTCTCGAAAAAACAGAGTACATCAACTACTTATAAAGACTTGAGGAAGAAGAAGATTAAAAACAGAAAAGTCTTTAAACCGACTTAACAACTTTGACTATTTAACTAACAGACTAACCACCCTAATGTATTAGAGCACGTGTATTTCCTGTTATAGTCTTCGGGCTCTTGAAGATCAATCTCTTTCTTCTTCATGTCGGTCATGATACTGTATTTTACTATCTTCAGCACTTCTTCTTTTTGTCACGAGTATAACATCAGCAGAGGAGTTTCATCAGTAGCAGCACTTCTTCTCCTTCATTGCCACGGAATTATTTGTTGTCGCAGATCCTGCCTTCAAACCTTTCGATCACTATCTTTAACATCCCCCCGCAAATTGGGAAGGGGTGAAGTTCCCAAGCCCAATTTGGTGCGAAGAGGGAAATGTAGACATCGAGGTAAAGATTTGGTAAAGATATCTGCAATTTGTTGAGTACTGGGAGTATAAGAGACAATGAGAGATCCTGAAGCTACCTTTTCACGAACAAAATGAAAGTCGACTTCAATATGCTTTGTGCGAGCATGTAAAACAGGGTTAAGTGAGAGAGCAATAGCTGACTTGTGGTCACAAAAGAGAGATGTTGGAGCAGATAAACTTGTGCCAATGTCTCGAAGTACGAAACTGATCCAAGTAAGATCAGCTGTAGCTATTGCTAAGGCTCGATATTCAGCCTCTGTTGAGGAACGAGAGACTGTAGATTGGCGTTTTGCTAACCAAGAGATGAGATTGGAGCCAAGATATGTACAAAATCCAGTGGTAGAACGCCTTGTAGTACTACACCCTGCCCAATCAGCATCAGCAAAGCCATACAAATGCATGAAGCTATTAGAGTGAATTGTTAAACCAAGACCAACAGTGCCTTTCACATATCGAAGAACCCTTTTGAGTTTGTAAAAATCGCCTAAAGTTGGCTGCTGCATCTTCTGACAGAGAAGATTAGTAGCATAAGCAATATCTGGACGAGTGATAGTAAGATACTGAAGTCCACCCACCAGACTTCGATATTCAAGAGGATGTTTCAATAGTGTGTCATCAGCTGTCATAGTGACAGGCCGTAATGAGAGAGGAGTGGAAATAGGTTTACAATCCTTCATGTTAGCTTGAGTAAGCGATCAAGAGCATATTTAGTCCGAGACGAAAATAGGTTACGTGAAGTTTGTTTAACCTCAATGCCTAGAAAGTAATGCAGAAACCAAGATCCTTCATATGAAATTGAAGACTGAGAAGATGGATCAAGTGGGAAAGTAAAGGAGTTGAGCTTCCAGTGAGTATAATGTCATCGACATAGAGTAGTAACAATATGGTGTCTGATCCATGATGAAACACAAACAATGAGGGATCAGTGGTGCTGCATGAGAATCCATGCTGAAGTAGAAAGTTACTGAATTTGTCGAACTAGGCTCGTGGTGCTTGGCGAAGACCATACAAGGATTTCTGAAGTAGACATAAATGATGAGGCTTCTGAGGATGGATAAAGCCAGGTGGCTGTTGCATATACACAGTTTCATTCAAATTGCCATGTAGGAAGGCATTCTTAACATCAAGTTGATGAATTGGCCAATGCTTTGTCATTGCCACAGACAGAACAATTCGAATAGTAGCATGTTTAATAACGGGGCTGAAGGTCTCTGTGAAATCAATACCTTCTTCTTGATGAAACCCCTTAGCTACTAATCTAGCTTTGAGGCGATCAAGCTGACCATCTGCTGTAAGTTTGGTTTTAAACACCCACTTACATCCTATGATATTCATACGATCAGTGCGAGGCACTAGTTTCCATGTCTGGTTTGTGTATAAGGCATCCATTTCATCTTGCATTGCCTGACACCACCCTCTATCTGTCAGTGCTGACTTGACTGTTTTTGGTTCAAGAGGAACTTTATAGTCAGCCAAGCATGCATACTTAGGATTCGGTTTGACAATGCCAGACTTTAATCTAGTTTACATAGAATGAACAGACAATATACCTTGTGTGTTGTCTATAGAACTGCTTTGTTCAATGTTGAGTTCTGGTGACAGAGTTGATACTGGCAGAGAGCATACTTGTTCCTCAGTATGTTGTTGAGGTGTTTCAGTGGAAGTGGAGATAGGAGTGTGAATATTTTGTATCAACTCAGTATCTTGCAGATGTCCCATATGGTCATTGGATTTAGGTTGAACATGTGTTGTTGTTATAGAGTCTAGAAAAGTTACTCTATTGATCCACTGTTTGTATAAGTCTGTACCTTGATAGTATTCAGCTGGTAGTCGAGCAGTGAAAGGAAAAATTGTTTCATCAAAGACCACATGACGACTAACATAGACATGTCCATTAGTGGGTAGAAGACATCGATATCCTTTATGTCTTTCACTGTATCCCAGAAATATGCATGTAAGAGATCTTGGATCAAGCTTATGTTGAGCATATGGTCTGAGGCAAGGGTAACAAGCAGATCCAAAAACCCTTAAATGTGTATAGCTTGGTTTATGTTGGTACAACTTACTGTAGGGGGACTGCATATGAAGTTTTGATGTAGGAAGCAAATTAATGATATAATTGGCTGTCATAAAAGCATCTACCCAGTATTTTAAGGGTACTTTGGCATGATACAGCATTGCTATTCCTAGCTCGACCACATGTCGATGTTTTCTTTCAGAGAGTCCATTCTGTTCTGGTGTATATGGACATGAGATATTCTGTTTGATTCCACATTGTTGTAAGTGGTTCTGAAACTTGTTGCTAGTAAACTCCCCTCCTCCATCACACTGAAAGACTTTGATCTTATGATCAAATTGATTCTCGACTTGCTTTTGAAACATGACAAAGATATTATAGACATCTGACTTCTGTTTCATTGGATATAACCAACTGTATCGAGAGAAATTGTCTACAAAAATGACATAGAATCGAAATTTTTGAAAGGACTTTGAACTGGTGAGGGTCCCCAAACATCACAATGTATCTTTTCTAGGGGAGCATTAGCTATATAGTCTGACATAGGAAAGGGTAAAGCTGAACTCTTAGCTATCTAGCAGCTGCTACATATACTTTGAGTTCTTGAATTACATTGAATTAGGTGCTGACTCTGCAAGTACTTCACTGTTTTTAAACTGGTGTGTGCCAGCCTCTGATGCCACAAATCTTCTCCTACTTCTTTTTGAATTTGAGTGAAGAAAGCTTCTGTGACTTTAGGGTTGACTTGATACAGTCCATTGACTTTCCTTCCTAGCCTCACTTTGTTAATTGCGGGTGTCCTTCGGATATACCCCATGTTTGTCAAAAATAAAGGAACAGGGGATAATCATCTCGTTAACTTCGAAACCGATAGGAGATTTTTCTTGATTTCAGGGACTATTAATACATCATTTAGTGGTAATGAGCTAGTTTGTGTATGCAATAAGCCATTACCAACACAAGATATTGATAAACTAGACCCATCTCCTATCATAACAGTATCGGTTCCACTATATAAAGAGCAGTTTTGAAGCATACCAGGGTCTGCCATGATATGAGCTGAGGCTCCTGTATTTGGATACCATTCAGTGCCATGAGAATCTTCAATGTGCATTGCTGCTAATGCAGTTGGTATTTCATTTGCTTGATATGAATTATCAAATCGATACCAACATCTAAGTGCTGTATGTCCTGGTCTTTTACAAATTTGACATTCTAATGGACTATTATTTGCTATCTTTGTATTCAGCATACTCTGTTCAGATGTTGAACTTTGCGGTGGATATGACTTAGTGGCCTGATACTTTTGTGCTGGATTTGCATAGGGTCTGAACCCCTGTCCATACTTAGACCAGTTGTGTGGTGATTTGTTAATCTGATCTTCTTGGTTCAGATTTGGATTGTTCATTCTGTAGTGTTGATTTCTTCCTGTATTAGCAAAGTCATTTCCACGATCTCTAGCACTCATTGCACGTCCTCTGCCATAGCCAAAACCTCCTCGATTATTTCCTCTCTGGTTTCTGAAGTTAGAGTTTTGCACAACTCTAGCAGCCTTTCTTTGGCCATAGTAAGCTATATTAGGGTTGTATTGATTCACAGAGTAAGTCTGTAACCTGGTTTCAAATCTCTCTAGCTGAGAAATAACCTCATCATAATCAGGCTGAGGTTTTATGCAATACATTGTTGTTCTGAAACTTTCATATTCTGAGCCTAATCCCTCGAGAATTCCAAACATCTTGGTTATCTCATCAACAGGTTTTCCAATGGCATTAAGTTGATCACAAATAGATTTGAACTCTCGAAGATAAGCATTCAATGGTCTATCTCTTTTCTAACATGCTTGCAATTTTCCTCTCAGTTCGAACTCTTTTGCCACAGACTTTTGTGTGAAACGATTAAGAAGAGTCCGCCATACCTCATATGAAGTCTCTAGCCCGATGATCAAGCTTAAGATGTTTTCAGATACAGCTCCACTTATCCAAGATGAGATTAATTGATCAGTCTTCATCCAATATGTATGATCAGGATTCACCACTTCTGTTTCATTACCTTCAATCTCAACCTGCATCATTTGAGCTGGTGGTGGTGTTTCACCATTGATGAATCCAAACAGATCCTGACTTCGCAAGAACCTATGAAACTGTGCTTGCCAAAGTAGGAAGTTATCTTCAGCTAATTTTATTGTAACAAAATTGGCTATATTGACATGAATCGGGAAAGGATATTTCTGCATCCTTGCTGTCATATTGTATTCAAGAAGCTTTTGAGAATGTGCTTTCTTGATTACTATCGAATAGACACCACAGATGTTGCTCTCTGAACTTCTTGTTGATGTCTAGATCACTCAGACAAGATGAATCACACAAACTCCATGAAAACTTCAACCAGTATAATAGAAGAAACTTGAGCTCTCAGGATGGCTCTGATACCATGTGAAGAACACAAGAACAGGATACAAGAATGTAGAAGAGAAGAACTTCTGTATTTACTTGAATCGAAGAACAACAAAACAATGTATTCACCGAGAGCTTTTAGTCTCTTCTGTATACAATCTTACTTCATCTCTCTCTATCTCTTTCTCTCTATCCTCTGTTTTCTATATCTCTTGAAAAAACAGAGTACATCAACTACTTATAAAGACTTGAGGAAGAAGAAGATTAAAAACAGAAAAGTCTTTAAACCGACTTAACAACTTTGACTATTTAACTAACAGACTAACCACCCTAATGTATTAGAGCACGTGTATTTCCTGTTATAGTCTTCAGGCTCTTGAAGATCAATCTCTTTCTTCTTCATGTCGGTCATGATACTGTATTTTACTATCTTCAGCACTTCTTCTTTTTGTCACGAGTATAACATCAGCAGAGGAGTTTCATCAGTAGCAGCACTTCTTCTCCTTCATTGCCACAGACTTATTTGTTGCCGCAGATCCTGCCTTCAAACCTTTCGATCACTATCTTTAACAAGAAAGAGGTTCATTCGACTCTTCTATTTTTTACTCCTGTCGCTTCGTGTATGCTTGTCACTGCCATTTGTTACAGAACTGGTTTGAGTGTTGCTGTTATGATGAATGCCCTGCAAGACTTGTTCTATTGTAAGGGATAGCCATCCAGGAAATGGTTTTCTTAGAGAAAAGTGGTTACCGACCAGGAAAAATTGCTAAAAGATATCTAAGCCATCAAACAAATGTACATTTGACTCGATGTCGTTGAACTTAGGCTGGAGCTAGGTATCTAATGCGTGCAGTGCCCCTCTCTGTTCCCTTCGTGTGGAGCTACTGACCATGAGATTTTGACTGCAGTTTGAATTGATTATGGGATTCCTCAAGCCAGTATTGGGAGGAAACATTGTCGATGCAAGTTGCGGGAGCGGTCTGTTTTCAAGACTATTTGCCAAGAGTGGACTGTTCTCTCGCGTTATTGCTCTGGACTACTCCGAAAATATGTTGAAGCAGTGTTACGAGTTCATTCAGCAGGAGGAGAATTTTCCAGAAGAGTGAGGAAACCGACTCTTACTCTGCTCAAATAACGATCGACACTTGTATCTTTTGTTGCTGTGTTAGGAAATTTCTCTTGGATTGTTATTGTCTTGATAAATTACGCTAAGCGAGCCAGTTCTGACTAAGCTTTCTGCTTGTAGGAACGTTGCATTGGTCAGAGCCGACATCTCTAGACTTCCTTTTGCTTCAAGTTCTATTGATGCTGTGCATGCTGGTGCTGCTTTACATTGTTGGCCTTCGCCATCAACGGCAGTGAGTACTTTGGTTCTTTACGGTTTCTGTTCCCCCTGAGTTGTCCAGATCAATATAAACGGTGATTATATATAACATCGGTCTGGTTCTGAATGCTTAATTCCAAACTTTGAATAAAATTGTCAAAAGGGCATGGCTCCAGTTTCTTCAAATTTGGCAACAATTAATGTTTGCCGCGCACATAAGTAGAACTTTTTAGGAGGGAAGCTTTATTCACTGGATGCACTTCACTGATCCTAACTTTGAAAGCATCACTTGGTTTAAAATCTCTTAGTTCTTTGTCATATTTTCACATTACATTACGCGGTGGTTTTTCTCAGATTGCTGAAATCAATCGAGTTTTACGGCCAGGTGGAGTTTTCGTCACGACTACATTCTTGCTTGATGGTCCTTTTGCATCGTTTCCTCTTCTGAGGCCTTTATGCTAGGTACTTGGTTTTGGCTCAAGTCCTGTCCGTCTGTTCAGCTCGTTTTCTCTACTGTTATGCACAGTTCAACACTATTTGTTGGAGCATAAGCATTGGTAATGCTTCTGTTCCCGAGAATAATTTTTGATTAGAAATGATTATTTTTTATTCTGCTCTGAGAAACAATTTCTAAGCATTTTAAGTCGTTTGGTAACTGTCTAAAATTTCAATTCCCGAAATAGAATTGTGTTTGGTGTCGTGCTCAAAATTTCTACTCCAAATCATTCTCTTTTAATTTTTAAATAATTTTTTTTTTTTACTTTTTTTCCTTTTTTTCTTCTTTTTTTTTTTTTTTTTCTCTCTCATATTCTTCTTCTTCAAGTGGCCGGCCCTCGTCGGCCGAGCCAGATCTGGCGAGGCCGAGCCTCACTGGTGGCTAGGCCGGCCTTGCCGAGGCTAGGTGAGCCTCACCGGTGGTTGGGCTTGCCTCCAGCGAGCTTGCCGAACCAATTGCCGACGACCGGTGGCGATGGGCGGCGGATTGTGGACGGCGGTGGACAACAACCGCAGCGGTGGATGAAAAAGAAGAGAAATTTGTTGTTGATTCTAGAATTATTCCCGAGAACAAGAATCAACTTGTTTTTTTAATTCTTAATTCTGTTTCAAATCTACTTCTAGGAACAAAAAAATAGAAATTTATTCTCGGGAACAAATATTTTACCAAACACAATTCTGTTTCAAAACTACTCTCTCTCGGTGAAACAAAAGAATAAAAATCTTTGGAACCTGTGGGCTCATCTATTTGGTTGTCATGATTCCACTTCAAACCCAGCTGAGATTCCCATCGAAAATGACTAAATTTTCGACATCTTGATCTATAGAATGGGACACGCATGCTTCCTTTGTCTTGGGGAATCTGATGGCATTTGTCGAGGAATCATCATTTTCGTCTCTCTCGGTGCAGATTTCAACTCAACTAAGTGGCAGCCACATATTCCTATCTGAAGGCGAGCTAGAAGGTCTTTGCAGAACCTGTGGGCTCATCGGTGTTAACTTTGTGAGGAGCGAGCGATTCGTCATGATCTCCGCTTCCAAACCCAGCTGAGATTCCGGATGCGGGTTCATCGATTACTTTGAATAAATGGAGCAAACAAAATAGTCCACTTCTTATTGTTTAAAGCATAGGATGATATGGTAAAGGGTGCCCTCTTAATTTATTGATTTGCAAATACCGCCCGGTTCGACGGTTCATGGATGAATTGAAAGACAGATTCATTGCTCCTGCAGTGTCTTTGCCTTTGGGTTCTCAAAGTTGACTGTTTGAGAAAGGACTTTTCACTTCGAAATAACTTTTCGCTGTCCCGTCATTTTCAAGTTGTTGAAGAACAACGGAACGGTTCTTTCCCTATAAATGATGATGCACAACTGTCGAAAGAAATCAGCCGTCCATTTGGCAACGGTTGCATAGCTACTAAACAGCACAGTTCACCTCCACAAATTCATTAAATGTAGCTACTCTAATCTCTACACTAACCTCTCCCTCTGAACAAAACAAAACTCTTGCAGGGTCTCTACTTGTCAATTGTAGCTACAGAAGTTTCATACGAGTATACTTGTTAAATTATATCTAGAGTTTGAGCGTTTGTAAATACGCGATTCGCTGAACTTTTGAAGTTGCACAAAGAGAAAATAATTAAAAGAGGAATTTTCCCTTCTGGAGTGAAGTTGCCAAAGTCTTCTTTTCTTTGTGAAAGACGCCGCCGCAAGTTTAACGAAAAGAAAGAAGCCGCTGAAGCCTGCACGTGAAGAATGAAAGTTGGTGGGGCCCAAGGTCAAACTTTTGACCTTGGGCACACTCGCGCACACACACACGTTCGGCGTGAAGTCCTCCATGCGTAGGAATCCAAAAGTGGAGGTGGGCCTTTGTCCTGGGCCCACATATATAAGAACAGAATCGTTCTTTTTGCGTGGGCGTTGGACTGCTGAAAGAAACCTTACAGAGCGCGCGTCCAACGATCAAAGAAGCCGCACGTCCGCCGAAGAGAAGCTGGAGATTTTTTTTTTTTTTGGCGTGCGACTTGAACGTGTGGTATTTTTTGTGCCGTGAGTTTATACCCTTGGAGTTATTTATTTATAAACACTTTGGGTTTTAGGTTAAATTTAGGTGTGGGAAACATTTGAGCATTTGAGCGATTGTAAACTCTGATTATCCGATTTTAGTTGATTATTTACTGCTGGCTCTCATCGTGGATATAGGTACCGATACTCGGACCGAACCACGTAAATTTTTGGTGTCCTTATTTTTCTCGTTTATTTCTCTGGCGATTTCGCGTTGACGTAAATTGCAAGATCCTGTCGTTTCCGCGTAATATATCCCAACAATTGGTATCCGAGCTTGGGGTTGGATTTCTTAATTGTGATTTGGAGCTTTTGTTTGTCTGATTATTATCTGGAAATTCTGTTACTGCAATTATGTCTGAGAGGAAATCTGAAATAGAGAAGTTTAACGAGAGTAACAACTTTGTGTTATGGAGCATCAAGATGCGAGCTTTATTGACAACACAAGGTTTGGCCAAGGCATTGGATGGTGAGGATGAGTTGCCGATTATAATGAAAGCCTCTGAAAGGGTAGAGCTAATGGAAAAAGCAAAGAGCATAATCCTGTTAAATTTGACGGATGAGATTTTAATAGAAGTTGCTGAGGAGAAAGATGATGCAGCGTTATGGGCAAAACTTCAAGCACTCTATGTGAAAAAAGGTTTGAACAATCGCTTGTACATGCTGAAAAAGATGTTTCAATTTAGATATACTAAAGGTACGTCTATCAGAACCCACCTAGATGAATTTAATAAACTCATGTTGGATCTGAAGAACGTCGGTAAGATACTTGATGATGAAGGGCAGGGCATGATGATGTTAGCCTCTTTACTAGAATCATGGGAGCACTTTACTGATTCGCTGTTGCAGGGGCGTACTACAATTACCTCAGAAGAGGTAAAGTCCGCCTTATTTTCTAAAGAGTGGCAGAGAAAGTTGCGAGATGACGGTCTGGCGAAAGGAGCCGTGCAAGCACCGACGATTTAGGGTAGAGAATAACATCGAGAGCCTAGTAGCAGTAGAGGTAAAAGCAGATCAAAATCACGCCATAGAAAGTCCAAGGGATGTGTGAAGTGCTTTGAGTGTCACAAGGAGGGGCACATAAGGAGAGATTATCCAAAGCGGAGGAATAAAGTTGATAGGCAGAATGCCACAAGTAATGTGGCAAATGTTACCGAGGGGAGCAATAGTGATGCAGAAGCTGTCTTATGTGTGACTGCTACTTCCTCAGGAGACGAATGGGTGCTAGATTCAGGGTGTTCTTATCATATGACGCATCATAAGAATTGGTTTACTGTTTACCAAGCTGTAGATGGTGGTAGGGTTCTTTTGGGGAATAATGCAGTCTGTAAGGCTATGGGGATAGGGACAATTCGGATTCGGATGCATGATGGGGTGGTTCGCACATTGACAGATGTGAGGCATGTACCAGAGCTCAAGAAGAACCTTATTTCTCTAAGGACACTCGATGACATCGGGTGTAGGCATACCGCTGAAGGTGGAGTACTGAAGATCTCTCGAGGTACCATGATAGTGATGAAGGGGAAGAAAGTGAATACTCTCTATATTTACTGGGAGAGACCGTGACTGGAACCGCCGCAGTTTCATCAGGTGAGTCAGACTTTAACTTGACTCAATTATGGCATATGCGTTTGGGGCACATGAGTGAGGCAGGTATGACGATGCTGAGTGAAAGGGGGTTGTTGAAGGATTAAAAGACATGGAAGCTGGACTTATGTGAGCATTGCATCTATGGGAAGCAGCATCGAGTTAAGTTTACTATAGTTATTCATTCGACCAAACGACTAGTTGAATATACTCATTCAGACGTCTGGGGCCCGTCTTCGGTTCCTTTGAAAGGAGGTGTCCGATACATGCTGACTTTTATCGACGATTATTCGAGGAAGGTATAGGTTTACTTTCGCATGCAAGACTTGATAAGGAATTTTGGGCCGAAGCAATGAACATGTCGTGTTACCTGGTTAATCAATCTCCATCGTCTGCTATCGAGTGGAAGACTCCTACGGAAGTATGGTCGGGAAAACCTGTTGATTATTCCTGATTACGTATATTCGGATGTCCTGCGTATGCTCATGCAAATGATGGTAAGCTTGAACCGAGGGCGAAGAAGTGCATATTTTTGGGTTATGCACATGGGGTGAAAGGCTACCAGCTGTGGTGCACCGATCCCAGATCGCCCGGTTTTCTAATCAGCAGAGATGTGATCTTCGACGAGATTGCAATGCTTCAAAAGAGGAGTTCTGAGACACAACCAACAGAGAAGACATATCATGGTGTCATTAGTGAGATGGAGCTTCAGATGGAGACTCCAGAGACCTCGATGGTAACAGAGGTTGAGACTGCAGATAAAGCCGTAGTTCCTGAAGTCGGTGATAGTGAACAACCAGCAAAGCCACAGCACATTATAACCATAGATAGACAGAGAACGCACATTAAATCACCGATATGTTATGGTTATACAAATATTGCTTATGCATTGACTGTAGGTGATGAGGTGAAGACGGATGAGCCTTCGTCTTACTTTAAGGCGATGGTTGGTTCGGAGTCGTCGCAGTGGCTAGGGGCTATGAGTGAAGAGATGAAATCACTCCATCGAAATCAGACATAGGAGCTAGTCAAAGTACCCAAGAGCCAAAAGATTGTTGGAAGTAAATGGGTCTTCAAACGGAAAGAGGGCATTCCCGATGTTGAGGCAGCGAGGTATAAGGCAAGACTTGTGGCGAAGGGATATATACAGCGTGAGGGCATTGACTACAATGGGGTGTTCTCTCTTATGGTAAAACATACTTCTATTTGTGTTTTACTTGCCTTAGTTGCTTCGCAGGATCTCGAGTTAGAGCAGCTAGATGTACAAACTGTGTTTCTTCACGGTGAGTTGGAGAAACAGATTTACATGAGGTAACCAGAGGGATTTGCTATTCCGGGTAAGGAATATCATGTTTGCTTGTTAAAGAAATCTTTGTATGGGCTAAAACAGTCTCCTAGGCAGTGGTATAAACGTTTTGATGCTTTCATGGCTAGTCAAAACTATTCAAAAAGTTAGATGGATAGCTGTGTTTACTATAAGAGATTGGATGATGGTTCTTTGATTTATCTACTCTTATATGTTGATGATATGCTGATAGCAGATAAGAATATGTCTGATATTGATGTGCTGAAGAGGCAGTTAAATGCTGAATTTCAGATGAAAGATTTAGGTGCAGCAAAGAAAATTTTGGGTATGGAGATTTTGCGTGATAGGGCTGCAGAAATTTTTCGTCTATCTCAAAAGAAATACATTGAGAAGATTGTGAAACATTTTAATATGTAGTCGGCAAAATCTGTAAGTGCACATTTAGCGAAGTACTTTAAACTTTCAGATAAATTATCACCGCAGAGGAGAGGAGGAGGAGGAGCATATGTCCCGTGTTCCTTATTCTAGTGCCGTGGGTAGTATTATGTATGCTATGGTGTGCACTAGGCATGATATTTCACAAGTTGTGAGCGTGGTTAGTCGCTATATGAAGCGTCTTGGTAAAGCTCATTGGGAAGCTGTGAAGTGGATCCTCAGATATTTGAAGGGGACAACAGACGTGGATATAGTATACCGGAGGGACAACAATTGTAGTGAGACCACTGGTTTTGTGGATTTGGATCATGCCGGTGACTTGGATGATTGTAGGTCTTTAGCAGGGTACGTATTTCCGCTAGCGGGTGGTGCAGTTAGTTGGAAAGCATTTTTACAGGATCACATTGCCTTGTCTTCGATTGAGGCGGAGTACATGGCACTAACCTTTGTAGCGAAAGAGGCGATATGGTTACAAAGTTTGCTCTCGGACTTTGGGTTAGAACAGAATAGTGTGGATATACATTGTGATAACCAAAGTGCGATATATTTGGTTTATAATCTAGTTTATCATGAGCGAACGAAGCATATCAATATTAGGTACCACTTCATCCGAGATGTCTTAACTAAGGGTAATGTTATTATCAAAAAGATTGCTACAGCAAATAACACGGCAAACATGATGACTAAGTCTGTTTCTTTGGCGAAACTCAAGCTCTACTTGAGCTCTATTGGTGTCTGTGGAGAGTGAGCGCCCGTCGGGGCATTGGGAGAGCAGCATGGATGATGAGCACTATAACTTGGTTTCAAACATCGAGCTAAGGTGGAGAATTGTTAAATTATATCTTAAGTTTGAGCGTTTGTAAAAACGCGATTCGCTGGACTTTTGAAGTTGCACAAAGGAGGAAATAATTAAAAGAGGAATTTTTCCTTTTGGAGTGAAGTTGCTGAAGTCTTCTTTTCTTTGTGAAAGACGCCGTTGCAAGTTTAAAGGAAAGAAAGAAGCCGCTGAAACCCTGCACATGAAGAATCAAAGTTGGTGGAGCCTAAGGTCAAACTTTTGACCTTGGGCACACTCGCGCGCACACACGTTTGGCGTGAAGTCCTCCATGCGTAGGAATCCAAAAGTGGTGGTGGGCCTTTGACCTGGGCCCACGTATATAAGAACAGAATCATTCTTTTTGCGTGGGCGTTGGACTACTGAAAGAAACCCTATGGAGTGCGCGTCCAATGATCAAAGAAGCCACACGTCCGCTGAAGAGAAGCTGGAGATTTTTCATTTTGGCGTGCGACTTGAACGTGTGATATTTTTTGTGCTGTGAGTTTATACCCTTGGAGTTGTTTATTTATAAACACTTTGGGTTTGGAGTTAAATCTAGGTGTGGGAAACACTTGAGTGTTTGAGCGATTGTAAACTCTGATTCTCCGATTTTAGTGGATTATTTGTTGCTGGCGCTCTCCGTGGACGTAGGTACTGATACTCGGATCGAACCACGTAAATTTTTGGTGTTTTATTTTTTTCGTTTATTTCCCTGGCGATTTCGAGTTGACGTAAATTGCAAGATCCTGTCGTTTCTGCATAATATATCCCAACAATACCTATGAAAAAGCTTTCCTACCTCCATGAAGTTCCGCATTGAAGTTTTCAATTTCAAAAATGATACTGGCTTCAGCTAGCTGCGTTATGTGACTACTTGCCCAGATTAGAGAACGTCAATTGACGGTAAAGCAACAACTTTTCGTCACCATCCTCAATATCAGTGGAATCCTCCCCCTCATAATGAACATCGATGACGCTTCTCTCCCTACCATAAATGTCTGATCCGTCAACCTGATCACCAGTACCAACTCCACTGGGGGACATGTCATCCAAGTTTAACTGTTGCATCTCTAATTCTATTAGAGCCTCCATCTGAGCCCGCTCTCTATCTCGTGGGTATGTGCAGTAGAGGAACGAGTAGATGACACAGCAGAGAGACATGGGAATGCCTACAGCTGTGTACAGTGCCCTGGCCAGCGAGGCTGCATTCTCTCTATCAGTCTCGATCTCCTGCGATTCAGTTGATCCTCTGGGAAGTTTGTTGTAACCATACACATTCTGAGCTAGTATTCCAACTATAGGAGGAGCAAATGATGATAGTATGGCCTCAAACAATCGGTCCAGGGCATAGACACTTGTTCGGGATTTCTCAGGGACTATTTTTGCAAAAATAGGACTGCAATGAAAAGACCGGAGTAAGTATTGATTTTGCAATCTTTAGGAAGTAATGTAACAATTGAATTGAATACAAACTGCTCATCTTCCAAAATTTTTAGAAATTAGATATTCATAATGCTGTTTCAATGTATGATGATAAAGCATCATTGAATTCTTTCAGACTATTACATAAACTGAAATACGAGTTTCTAAATTCCAAGTAATAAAACTAAAACAAACTTCCAATGCTGCCCAGTCACTACTGTTCCTTTTAATTGTAAGAGGCACTGCCTGCATCCTCTCAAAAGACAAATCAGTTAACACCTGTGCTTTAAGCATCTCTCGAGAAATTCAGGTATGAAATGACTACCTACTGCATTTATATAATATTTCTATATAAATTCGATCAAATAGTTAGGTAGTTCTGTGCTCAGTAACTTATGTAAAAGAAAGAAGAAGACTGATTTGGAACTTAACTTGTTTGTTGCTGGAGCGTTCCATGATATGCAGAAGCCCACAATGAACAAAACTAAGCCATGGACAAACGCAGTAGATGAATCATTTGGAAGAGCCAGCAAAAGTATTGCTGCGAGTGGGACAGCTGATGCTGAGCTTATCTGTGCCAAAATCATTCTATTAGAGTTTGGTAGACGTCTGGAAAGAAAATCTCCCATTTTACCTCCAAAAAGTCCCCCAAGGGAACCAGCAATCACGAAGAGTGCTCTGAGAAATGCAGTTTTATTATGTGAGAACCCAACAAGCTCCAACCACATTATCGCAAATGACAAAGCTGACCAGGGGAATAAACCTGTTATGGAATGATGAATCTTTATCACCGATTTTGCTTCTTGAAGCGAGTCTTTCACTTGTGAGCAGAACGATTTTTTTTAAGTTTGCCCAGTAACCTTGGCATGGCCATCAGCAAAATGTGGATCTCTGGCAAAGGAGCGGACTAGAATTGCATAAGTTCAACCAACTGGAGGAAATTCTCCACATAGGGATCCCCATGGACGTTGAGGGAGCTATCAACACAGAAAATAGTCCACCTACTAAGGCACCGAGATTGCCAGTCAGTTGTAGTCATCGAAAAGCCATATCCAACAAACTAGACGGGCTTGCTGCACTTTTGAAGGAGGATTCATTTTCGTTTAATAGAGGACAATACAATGGTTATAGTCATTGATTTGGTAAATACAACTATTGCACAACCAAGCTAGATCTCCTATTTTAGCGGGATTAGGACGATCTGACATCCTCATCGTTCCAACATTCCCCCTCCAAGCTGAAGCAAAGCCGTCCTCAGAGGTCAGCTTGGATACCATGTTCTGGAGAGCACCTTTAGAGGGAGCCTTAGTAAATACGTTTGTAAGTTGCTCATCACTATGGACATGGGGAGTTTCAATTGTCTTATTTAGTATCTTCTCATGTATAAAGTGACAATCGACTTCTATATGTTTTATCTGTTCATGGAAAACTACATCTGAACCAATATGGATTGTGGCTTGATTATCACATAATTACTTCATAGGAGACTTACGGGCTCAAAATCCCAATTCTTCACAAGTAATCAAAGCCAAACCATTTCACTTGTAGTTAAGGCCACAGCTCTATATATGGCCCCTGCACTGGACCTTACCACAACAATCTATATTTCACTTTTCCAAGTGACTAAGTTGTCACCTACAAAGGTGCAGAAACCTTTGGTTGATTTCCTATCCTTAAGGTTCCAGCTCAATCCGCATCAGTATTATAATACTAGTATGACCATGTTTCTTCATCAGAAAACCTGACTTGGACCAGGCTTGAGGTACCGAAGTATGCAATCTACAAGTGCCATATGTCCTTCGGTAGGATCCGCCTCTTAGGATCGTGTTGATACTATCTTTTAATGATGTTCATGTATAGAAGAGAGATAAAATAAGGCAAGAGGAACATTCAATAGATAAGGACGTTCAGACGACCAAGAGAATAATCCCTCGGAAGCTTACATCCATGGTAGTAAATCACCAATTAATATTGTTACCTTTTGGGGGAAGATTTATTTTTCTTTAATAGAGCAATACAGTAACTCATAATAGGGGTGTGCTATCGGACCGGTTTTACCTAGGAATCGGAGCGGACGCCCAAAAAATAAGTTTGAAAACCAATTCTCATTGGAATCAGTTGGGGACTAGGTTCCAAATTTTTGGAATCAGTTGAAATCGGTGTGGGAATAGATTTCAAGTGAATACCCACCTAGGAATTAGACCGAACCGCTTTGTTTTGGAACAAGTTTCAGAATAGGTTTTATAAGTTAAAAAGCCAGAGTCCTAATTTCTTTTTCCGTAAATTCTAACCTCGGCACTCCTTCCTCGAAAGTCCTCGCCAATCTTCTATCTTCCCCTAAATTTTTATGGATGAATGGGAAATGAAGCTTTAAATCTATGTTATATGTTTAGTGTTTGAACTTTTTATTGTTTGTAATTATACGTGACTATGTGCTCATCTTATGAGTTGTTGTTATTGGTGAATAGGGATTTCGATTGTTCATCTTTTGAATCATTTTATTGCTTATAACCTCATATGATTTTGTTGTAATGAACAAAAAAAAGGTGTTGGGGTAAATCTTAGAACCAAACTGGAAAACAGGGTAAGTTCTGGAACCGAATCCAAGCAAATAAGGTAGGTTCTAGAATAAAAAAACTGCGAATCAATTATAAAGTTCTAGAACCTATCGACTCAAGAACCAATCACCTCTAACTTACTCTCATTGGGTTATAGTCATTAATTTGATAATCACAGTGTACAGCCTAGTCAGATCTCCTACTATAATGGGATTAGGACGATTTATGTTCACCGAATGGGTGTGGAGTCGGTCCGGCCCTAAATGGAAGCTTTTTTTTAGCCTTTAGCTAGCTGATTCGATTCATCCTTTTTAGGAGTCTGCCGACAATCCGGCATCTGCACTCGTTCGGTTCATTCAGACCGTATGAGCTTTTCGATTTTCAGTTTCGGATATTACCGCCAAAACAAGAAAGAAAAAGAAACACAAAATTCAGTTGCGGAAAAATAATAAATTAAAAATGAGAAAAACACGCGATTCGGGGATCTTCGGAGGATTCCGTTTCGGGCCACCTTCGTTGCCTATAAATTCCCGGATTCCACCACCGTCCAAACCGGACATTGCCTCTCTGCGTGCGTGTGCCTGTGTCTGTCTGCGAGAGAGAGAGAAAGAGAGAAAGAGAGAGGGGGCTACCATGGCGGGTGCTATTTGCGGTGGCAAGTTGGTGAGTGTGTTCGGCCCGAGCCAACTCGGGAGCTCGAGGCGGTTCGTGCTGAGATCCGGCGAGACGAACTTTGAACGTCGCGTTCTCGCGCCGAAACTGAGAGCCTCCTCCTTGGCCTACGTCGAAACTAAGCCACCTCCGCCACCACTGGTATGTCTCTGTGATTGTAGGGGCGGACGTGTTCTGATTGTGTTGCAGACTTTTTTTTTTTTTAAAACTCGAAGAAAGGAGTTGGAATTTTGCGGGAAAGTCTTTTGAAATGTATACTGTCCTGATTGAAGAGAACAGTCATTTGTGTAGGAATCTACTGTGGATAGGTTTTTTTTTTTTTTTTTTTTTTTTTCTGGCTAGTTCCTTTTGTCTTGCCACCTGTTGATTAAAAAACCGAACTTCATTTGTTTAGGAATCTACCGTGGACAAGGAGAATTTCCGCAGCAACCAGAATGTATTAGCTTGTCCCATATGTTTTGAGCCGCTAACGTTCACTGGCGATCCAGTGTTGTCTGTGTAAGTCGTGTGGATTTTAAGACGGTTCGCCCCATGTATGTCTTTTTGCTGTTTTCATCATCCCGTCGTGCTTCTGCTACAGGAATTCTGCGTCCGGGTCTTCTTTGCAGTGTGGCACCTGTAAGAAGGTCTATGTGGGCAATGAAACGCATTTTGATCTTACAACAACTGGTGGAACCAAGGAATATGGTGAACCCGTGCCCTTTGCTACCGAGCTTTTCAGGTGCGAGAAGTTATTTATTGGAGCCAACTGATCTGTTGGGTAAAAATTGACAATGTCGCCTCCAGTGGCATTATCTGGTTGGATTTGCTATAAGTCATGGGTCATTTGGGTCATGCGCCACTGATCGAATTTTGCATCAGGACTCCATTGGTATCGTATCTGTACGAGAGGGGATGGCGTCAATATTTTGGAAGTTTTGCTGGTTCTCCGGGTCCAGAGAAAGAGGTTCATTCGACTCTTCTATTTTTTACTCCTGTCGCTTCGTGTACGCTTGTCACTGCCATTTGTTACAGAACTGGTTTGGGTGTTGCTGTTATGATGAATGCCCTGCGAGACTTGTTCTATTGATAGCCATCCAGGAAATGGTTTTCTTAGAGAAAAGTGGTTACCCACCAGGAAAAATTGCTAAAAAGATATCTAAGCCATCAAACAAATGTACATTTGACTCGATGTCGTTGAACTTAGGCTGGAGCTAGGTATCTAATGCGTGCAGTGCCCCTCTCTGTTCCCTTCGTGTGGAGCTACTGACCATGAGATTTTGACTGCAGTTTGAATTGATTATGGGATTCCTCAAGCCAGTATTGGGAGGAAACATTGTCGATGCAAGTTGCGGGAGCGGTCTGTTTTCAAGGCTATTTGCCAAGAGTGGACTGTTCTCTCGCGTTATTGCTCTGGACTACTCCGAAAATATGTTGAAGCAGTGTTACGAGTTCATTCAGCAGGAGGAGAATTTTCCAGAAGAGTGAGGAAACCGACTCTTTCTCTGCTCAAATAACGATCGACACTTGTATCTTTTGTTGCTGTGTTGTTAGGAAATTTCTCTTAGATTGTTAGTCTTGATGAATTACGTTAAGCGAGCCAGTTCTGACTAAGGTTTCTGCCTGTAGGAACTTTGCATTGGTCAGAGCCGACATCTCTAGACTTCCTTTTGCTTCAAGTTCTATCGATGCTGTGCATGCTGGTGCTGCTTTACATTGTTGGCCTTCGCCATCAACGGCAGTGAGTACTTTGGTTCTTTACGGTTTCTGTTCCCCATGAGTTGTCTAGATCAATATAAACGGTGAATACATAACATCGGTCTTGCTCTGGATGCTTAATTCCAAACTTTGCATAAAATTGTTCAAAGGGCATGGCTCCAGTTTCTTCAAATTTGGCAACAATTAATGTTTGCCGAGCACATAACTAGAACTTTTTAGGAGGGAAGCTTTATTCACTGTTTGCACTTCACTGATCCTAACTTTGGAAGCATCACTTGGTTTAAAATCTCATAGTTCTTTGTCATATGCTCACATTTCATTATGCGGTGGTTCTTTCTCAGATTGCTGAAATCAGTCGAGTTTTACGGCCAGGCGGAGTTTTCGTCGCGACTACATTCTTGCTTGATGGTCCTTTTGCATTGTTTCCTCTTATGAAGCCTTTATGCCAGGTACTTGGTTTTGGCTCAAGTCCTGTCCCTCTGTTCAGCTCTGCATCTCTAAAAGTACAGGTTTTCTCTAATGTTATGCACAGTTCGACACTATTTGTTGGAGCAGAAAGCCAGGTTTTGTTTCCATCCATTTTAAGGGACGTTTGATAACGCTTATGTTCTGAGAACAATTTTTGATCAGAAATAATTCTTTTTTATTCTATTATCGAGAACAATTCTAAACATTTTAAGTCGTTTGGTAACTGTCTAAAATTTCAATTCCCGTAATAGAATTGCGTTTGGTACCGTGCTCAAAATTTCTACTCCAAATCATTTTATTTTAATTTTTAAATAATTTATTACTTTTTTTTTTTCCCTTTTTTCTTCTTTTCTTTTTTTTCCTTTCTCTCTCCTATTCTTCTTCTTCAAGTGATCGGCCCTCGTCAACTGAGCCAAATCTGGTGAGACTGAGCCTCGCTGGTGGCCAAGCTAGCCTCATCGAGGCTGAGCGAGCCTTGCTGGTGGTTGGGCTTGCCTCCGGCGAGCTTGCCAGACCATTTGCCAGCGATTGGCGGCAGTGGGCGGCAGATGGCGGACAGCGACGAACAACAACCACGACGGTGGATGAAGAAGAAGTGAAATTTGTTATTGATTTTAGAATTGTTCCCGAGAATAAAAATCAACTTTTTTTTTTTCTTGATTATGTTCCAAATTTACTTCTGGGAACAAAAAAAAAAGAAATTTATTCCCGCAAAATTTTTTTTACCAAACACAATTTTGTTCCAAAACTACACCCGGGAACAAAAGAATAGAAATTGACATTGTTTAGCCAGTTACCAAACAGGCCCTAAAGGACTAAATTTTTGACATCTTGATCTATAGAATGGGACACGCATGCTTCCTTTGTCTTGGGGAATATGATGGCATTTGTGGAGTCAATCAATGCCAACTCATCATCTTCGTCTCTCTCGGTGCAGATTTCAACTCAACTAAGTGGCAGCCACATATTCCTATCTGAAGGCGAGCTAGAAGGTCTTTGCAGAACCTGTGGTCTGATCGGCGTTAAATTTGTGAGGAGCGAGCGATTCGTCATGATCTCCGCTTCCAAACCCAGCTGAGATTCCGGATGCAGGTTCATCGGTTACTTTGAATAAATGGAGCAAACAAAATAGTCCACTTCTTATTGTTTAAAGCATAGGATGATATGGTAAAGGGTGCCCTCTTAATTTATTGATTTGCAAATACCGCCCGGTTCGACGGTTCATGGATGAATTGAAAGACAGATTCATTGCTCCTGCAGTGTCTTCGCTTTTGGGTTCTCAAACTTGACTCTTTGAGAAAGGACTTTTCACTTCGAAATAACTTTTCGCTGTCCCGTCATTTTCAAGTTGTTGAAGAACAACGGAACGGTTCTTTCCCTATAAATGATGATGCACGACTGTCAAAAGAAATCAGCCGTCCATTTGGCTGCGGTTGCATAGCTCCTAAACAGCACAGTTCACCTCACAAATTCGTACAAAACAAAACTCTTGCAAGGTCTCTGCTTGTCGATTGTAGCTAAAAAGCTTTCCTACCTCCATGAAGTTCCACATTGAAGATTTTCAATTTCAAAAATGATACTGGCTTCAGCTAGCTGCGTTGTGTGACTACTTGCCCAGATTAGAGAACGTCAATTGACGGTAAAGCAACATCTTTTCGTCCCCCTCATAATGACTGATTAGATCCTCCATCTGAACTCGTAGCTACTCTAATCTCTACACTAACCTCTCCCTCTGTACAAAACAAAACTCTTGCAAGGTCTCTGCTTGTCGATTGTAGCTACAGAAGTTTCATATGAGTATACCTATGAAAAACCTTTCCTACCTCCATGAAGTTCCGCATTGAGGATTTTCAATTTCAAAAATGATACAGGCTTCAGCTAGCTGCGTTGTGTGACTACTTGCCCAGATTAGAGAACGTCAATTGACGGTAAAGCAACATCTTTTCGTCACCATCCTCAATATCTTGGCATGGCCATCAGCAAAATGTGGATCTCTGGCAAAGGAGCGGACTAGAATTGCATAAGTTCAACCAACTAGAAGGAAATTCTCCACATAGGGATCCCCATGGACGTTGAGGGAGCTATCAACACAGAAAATAGTCCACCTACTAAGGCACCGAGATTGCCAGTCAGTTGTAGTAATCGAAAAGCCATATCCAACAAACTAGACGGGCTTGCTGCACTTTTGAAGGAGGATTCATTTTGCTTTAATAGAGGACAATACAATGGGTTATAGTCATTGATTTGGTAAATACAACTATTGCACAACCAAGCCGGATCTCCTATTTTAGCAGGATCAGGATGATCTTGTCAAGAAAAAAAAAAGCACCGCCTCTCTCTCTCTGGAATTCTCCAAATTTCTCTCACTCTCTACTCCTCCAAATTTTTCTCTCTAGAGAATTTCTTGGCTGCAATTGCTGACAGATAATCAGAAAGTTGTAATAAAATAATAATAGGAAGAGTGTGGAAGGCAGTTCATTGACCGACCTGACGCCCTATAAATAGGGCTCTTGTCCATGGAGAGTAGCATGGTAAAGAGTCTTGTGTGTGAAGTGTGTGGAGTGTGTACGTGAGGTGTGTGGGTGTGTGTAGGGGTCTTGTGTAGTGTAAGTATAGGGTGATGGAGATTGAGTGGGTGTGTGTAGAGTTGTGTTCGTGTGTGGTTTGTAAAGTGAGTGGGTCAGCCAGTAAAGTGAGTAGTGATAGTATAGAGAGTTTGTAATATTGTTTATAAAAAGAGTAATTATTTTACTTGTACATCCACTTGCTTCTCTACAATTGGTATCAGAGTAGGTTGTCGAAGGCCGTGCAAAGACAATGGTTGGGGACCATTCTATGTGAGTAGGCAGTCGGGGATTGTCGAGCCAAGGAGTGAAGAAGCGAAGGACGTCGGAGTTACGCCGATGCACAATCGGGGATTGTGAAGTCGGTTGGTGCAGGACCAGGCTTACTTGGTATAGTGCGGGGCATTATACTCAAGTCATGATGGCGGATTTCTCGAGTTCAATAAGTGGGATCAAGAAGCTCAATAACTCAAATTATAATAATTGGAGTACCCGCATACAATATTACTTGCTAGGTCAAGATTTGTGGGATATTGTTGGCGGGAGCAACACCACCCCACCCATGAATGATAGCGAATTAAGAAAATGGAATATAAAATCAGGTAAGGCTCTTTACATTCTTGCCGTGACTATTGAAGATGAATTATTGCAACACATAAAGAGTACGACGACACCGAAGGAGGCCTGGGATAACTTGGCGACGTTGTTTGTGAGGACAAACGATGCCAAGTTACAATGCTTGGAGAACGAGCTCCTCTCAATCTCGCAACAAAGTATGACAGTGAGTCAATACTTTTCTAAAGTTAAATCTATTTGCGAAGAAATTTTAAAATTAGATCCCGAGAATGCCATCTCTGAGACAAGAATGAGAAGAATAATAATTCACGGGTTAAATATAATGGTATTGTTACGGCCACCCATGGATGGGCAAATGAGCCAACTCTAACAGAGTTGGAGAATATATTGGCCAACCAAGAAGCCTTAGATAAACAAATTTCTAAGATCACAATTAAGGAGGATGAAAGTGCCATCTTCAGTAACAAAAGAGGGTTCAAGGGCCTGAATAGAAATAGAGCAGGTGCAAGAGATGGCAAACCATGGAAAAAGTCATGGAGAATGGCAAAAGCGAATAGAAGGAACTGGACCTCGGCCAGGGGGAGCTCGTCAAGACTGCGATAAGGACGACAATGAAGAAAAGAAGAATAGAAGGCGTAATGGACGGTGTTACATGTGTGGCAAAGTAGGTCACTTTGCCAGGGATTGTCGATTCAAAAGAGTTGAAGGAAATGTTGCGGCATCTAAGGAAAATGATAGCGAAGAAGAGTGGGATTTCCAAGCATCCTTTGCAATGGAGGAACAAGAAGAGCTTGCAAGCTCCTCCATCATAGAGTTAGAAGATGTGATGGCCCTCATCACGGTAAGTGATAAATTGATTGATTATGATGAAGATTGGATAGTTGCCTCGGGGTGTTCAAATCACATGACTGGAGATCAAGGCAAGCTATCAAACATGTGTGAGTACAAAGGTGGACGAGAATTTGAAATCTATTGGTATACCAATCATGGAAGGGCATCGATTAGATTTTTCTACGTGATGTTAGCTCAGACGGCATACGTGAACAAAACTCAAAAGAGTGAAACACCAGATTTGTGGCATGCACGGCTTGGGCACGTGAGCTACCATAAATTAAAGGTGATGATGAAGAAAGGTATGCTAAAAGGTCTCCCCCACTTGGAAGTCCAAGAAGATGTCATCTATGCTGGATGCCAGTACGGGAAGGCACATCAGCTTCCATACCAGGAGTCCGCATTTAGAGCTAGGATGCCTCTCAAGCTTATCCACTCAGATGTATTTGGACCAATGAAGCAACCGTCGGTCAGAGGATCAAAGTACATGATAACATTCATCAATGATTTCTCCAGGTACGTCTGGGTCGACTTCATGAAAGAAAAATCTAAGGCATTAAACAAATTTAAGGAGTTTAAAGCAAAAGTAGAATATGAAGTAGGCAAGAAAATACTATGCATTCACATGGATAATGGGGGAGAATATAAGTCAGATGACTTTACAAAATTTCTTCAAGAATGGAAGATACGTTGACAATTTACTTGCCCAAATACGCCCCAACAAAATGGAGTTGATAAAAGAAAGAATCGACATTTGGCAAAAACATGCAGGAGTATGTTGCATGCGAAGAATGTTCCACCCAAGTTTTGGGCTGAGTGTATGAAGACGGTAGCACACGTGATCAACAGACTACCTCAAGCAAGGCTTGGCTTTATGTCACCTTATGAGAAGTTGTGGAATCGCAAGCCCACGGTAAGTCACTTTAGAATATTTGGGTGTGTATGTTATGCGTTCATGCCAGACCATCTTCGCAACAAGTTCAATAAATAGGTAGTTCGCTGCATATTCGTGGGCTACGATGATCAAAGAAAAGGATGGAAGTGTTGTGACCCTACAATAGGGAGGTGTTACACTTCCAGAAATGTGGTGTTCAACGAACTATCATCTTGGTGGACATTACAACCTAATTCAAAACAAGTTGAAGAAGAGATTCGTGAAGGAATGGAAGAAAATGACGAGATTGATAAGGGCCAGCCAATTGAAGAAGGAAATGATAATGTAATTGGAAGAAAAGAAGTCAGAGCACATTCACCAGAAAAATCAAAGAGCCCATGGCGAACTAGTGTACATCCGAGAACTACAGAAGAGCTTTGACCAAGTCAGATGGAAGAACTTCAAGAACGGGAACCTCAAGTTAAGAGATCAACAAGACAAAGAAGACCAAATCCCAAATATGCAAATGCAGCGCTGACCGAAGATGTCGGAGTAGTTGAGCCGTCCACATATGAGGAAGCCTCGCAAGGCGTGGAGTGGAGGAAAGCTATGGAGGAAGAGATACAAGCACTAAGAAAGAACGAAATAAGGGACTTAGTGCCGAGACCTAAAGAGGTACGTCCTATATCTTGCAAATGGGTTTATAAACTTAAAACTCAACCAGATGGGTCGATAGAAAGATATAAGGCACGACTAGTTCCTCGAGGATTCTCTCAAAAGTATGGCCTAGATTATGATGAGACCTTTAGTCTAATAGCAAAGATCACTACAGTTCGAGTCTTACTAGCACTTGTAGCAAGCAAGTCATGGAAATTATTGCAAATGGATGTGAAGAATGCCTTCTTACACGGAGAACTAGATTGAGGTATATACATGGAGCACCCAGATGGTTTCAAAAGTAATATTCATCCAAATAATGTTTGTAAGTTAAAGAAAGCCCTCTATGGCTTAAAACAAGCCCTGAGAGCATGGTACGGGAAGATTGCTGAATTTTTGGTACAAAGTGGTTACTTTGTAGCCCCAGCAGACTCGAGCTTGTTTGTGAAGGCAGAAGATGGCAAGCTTGCGATAGTACTAATCTACGTGGATGATCTAATCGTCACTGGAGATAATAAAGATGAGATATGCCAAATCAGAACCAACCTCTCAGTACGGTTTCAGATGAAAGAGCTTGGAGAATTAAAACATGTCCTGGGACTCGAGATTGAGAACACAAATGAAGGATTATTCCTATGTTAGTAGAAGTATGCACAAGACCTCCTAGACAAGTTCGGGATGCTTGATTGCAAACCTATATCTACTCCAATTGATGGAAATGTAAAGTTATGTGCAATTGAAGGACGAGAATTGGAAGACTCAACTATGTACAGGCAATTGGTGGGTAGCCTTATTTACCTAACCATAACACGGCTTGATATTGCCTTTGCAGTGGGAGTAGCAAGCCGATTCATGGAGAAGTCGCGAAAGCCCCACTTAGATGCAGTCAGGCGCATACTAAGGTATGTAAAGGGTACATTTGATTTTGGGCTTCTGTATAAGAAAGAAGCATCATGTGAAGTTGTAGGCCATTGCGATGCTGACTTTGCTGGAGATCGTGACACACGACGATCAACTACTGGATATATGTTTAGCCTCGGATCAGCAGTAATGTCATGGTGCAGCAAAAGACAGGCAACTGTGTCACTATCTATGACAGAAGCTGAGTATAGAGCAGTAGTAATGGCAACACAAGAGAGTACATGGCTGGTATAGCTAATGGAGGATCTTCATCAACCAATAAATCAATCTACACGGATATATTGTGATAATATGTCGGCCATAAGCTTAGCGGAGAATCCAGTTTTCCATACGAGGACCAAGCATATAGAAGTGCACTATCATTTCCTGTGGGAAAAAGTATTACAAGGCGAGATAAAGATGGAGTATGCCAAAACAGATGATCAAGTTGTAGACATCTTCACCAAAGGTCTTGGAGCTGTAAAATTCGAAGAGTTTCGAAGGCAACTTGGTATGATCACAATGTCCATGCTAAGAGAGAGTAGTCGGTGAGGGGGAGTGTGAGAAAAAGAAAAAAAAAAAAAAAAGCACCGCCTCTCTCTCTGGAATTCTCCAGATTTATCTCACTCTCTACTCCTCCAGATTTTTCTCTCTAGAGAATTCCTTAGATGCAATTGCTGACAGATAATCAGAAAGTTGTAATAAAATAATAATAGGAAGAGTGTGGAAGGCAATTCATTGACCGACCTTACGCCCTATAAATAGGGCTCTTGTCCATGGAGAGTAGCGTGGAAGAGAGTCTTGTGTGTGAAGTGTGTGGAGTGCGTACGGGAGGTGTGTGGATGTGTGTAGGGGTCTTGTGTAGTGTAAGTGTAGGGTGATAGAGATTGAGTGGGTGTGTGCAGAGTTGTGTTCGTGTGTAGTTTGTAAAGTGAGTGGGTGAGCAAGTAAAGTGAGTAGTGATAGTATAGAGAGTTTGTAATATTGTTTATAAAAAGAGTGATTATTTTACTTGTACATCTGTAATATTGTTTATAAAAAGAGTCATTATTTTACTTGTACATCCAATTGCTTCTCTACAGATCTGACATCCTCATCATTCCAACATTCCCCCTCCAAGATGAAGCAAAGCCATCCTTAGAGGTCAGCTTGGATACCATGTTTTGGAGAGCACCTTTAGAGGGAGCCTTAGTAAATACGTTTGTAAGTTGCTCATCACTATGGACATGAGGAGTTTCAATTGTCTTATTTAGTATCTTCTCACGCATAAAGTGACAATCAACTTCTATATGTTTTATCTGTTCATGGAAACTAAATCTGAACCAATATGGATTGTAGCTTGATTATCACATAATTACTTCATAGGAGACTTACGGGCTCAAAATCCCAATTCTTGCACAACTAATCAAAGCCAAACCATTTCACTTGTAGTTAAGGCCACGGCTCTATATATGGCCCCTGCACTGGACCTTACCACAACAATCTGTTTTTCACTTTTCCAAGTGACTAAGTTGTCACCTACAAAGGTGCAGAAACCTTTGGTTGATTTCCTATCCTTAAGGTTCCCAGCTCAATCCGCATCAATATTATAATACTAGTGTGACCATGTTTCTTCATCAGAAAACCTGATTTGGACCAGGCTTGAGGTACCGAAGTATGCAATCTACAAGTGCCATATATCCTTCAGTAGGATCCGCCTCTTAGGATCGTGTTATGCTTTGATACTATCTTTTAATGATGTTCATGTATAGAAGAGAGATAAAAGAAGGCAAGAGGAACATTCAATAGATAAGGACGTTCAGACGACCAAGAGAATAATCCCTTGGAAGCTTTCAACCATGGTAGTAAATCCCCAATTAATATTGTTACCTTTTGGGGGAAGATTTATTTTTCTTTAATAGAGCAATACAATAACTCATAATAGGGGTGTGCTATCAGACCGGTTTTACCCAGGAATCGGAGCGAACGCCCAAAAAATAAGTTTGAAAACCAATTCTCGTTGGAATCAGTTGGGGACCAGGTTCCAAATTTTTGGAATCAATTGAAATCGGTGTGGGAATAGATTTCAAGTGAATACCCACCTAGGAATTAGACCGAACCGCTTTGTTTGGGAACATGTTTCATAATAGGTTTTATAAGTTAAAAAGCCAGAGCCCTAATTTCTTTGTCCATAAATTCTAACCTCGGCACTCCTTCCTCGAAACTCCTCGCCAATCTTCTATCTTCCCCTAAATTTTTATGGATGAATGGGAAATGAAGCTTTAAATCTATGTTATATGTTACGTGTTTGAACTTTTTATTGTTTGTAATTATACGTGACTATGTGCTCATCTTATGAGTTGTTATTGGTGAATAGGGATTTCGATTGTTCATCTTTTGAATCATTTTATTGCTTATAACCTCATATGATTTTGTTGTAAAAAATGAACAAAAAAAAAAGGTTTTGGGGTTGATCTTAGAACCAAACTGGAAAATAGGGTAAGTTCTGGAACTGAATCCAAGCAAATAAGGTAGGTTCTAGAATAAAAAAACTGCAAATCAATTATAAAGTTCTAGAACCTATTGGCTCAAGAACCAATCACCTCTAACTTACTGTCATTGGGTTATAGTCATTAATTTGATAATCACAGTGTACAACCTTGTCAGATCTCCTTCTATAATGGGATTAGGACGATTTAGCATCCTTATATTTTCAACGATGGATATGTTCATTGAATTGGGTGTGGAGTCCGTCCGGCCCTAAATGGAAGCTTTTTTTTAGCCTTTAGCTAGCTGATTCGTTTCGGCCCACCTTCGTTGCTTATAAATTCCCGGATTCCACCATCGTCCAAACCGGACATTGCCTCTCCGCGTGCACACCGCGTGCGTGTGCCTGTGTTTGTCTGCGAGAGAGAGAGAGAGAGAGAGAGAGAGAGGGGCTACCATGGCGGGTGCTATTTGCGGTGGCAACTTGGTGAGTGTGTTCAGCGCAAGGCAACTCGGGAGCTCGAGGCGGTTCGCGCTGAGATCCGGCAAGACGAGCTTCGAACGTCATGTTCTTGCGCCGAAACTGAGAGCCTCCTCCTCGGCCTACATCGAAACTAGGCCGCCTCCGCCGCCACTGGTACGTCTCTATGCCTCTGGCCGGGCTCATCGAGCAGAAAAGATTGGATACCGTTTTGTTCCGAATGTGGGGAAACAAATGAGGAACCGAATTTTGCGGGAAAGGCTTTTGAAATGTGTACTGTCCTGATTGAAGAGAACAGTAATTTGTGGGAATCTACTGTGGACAGGTTTTTTTTCTGGCTAGTTCCTTTTGTCTTGCCACCTGTTGATTAAAAAACCGAACTTCATTTGTTTAGGAATCTACTGTGCATGAGGAGAAACTCAGCGGCAACCAGAATGTACTAGCTTGTCCCATATGTTTTGAGCCGCTAACGTTCACTGGCGATCCAGTGTTGTCTGTGTAAGTTGCGTGGATTTTAAGACGGTTCGCCCCATGTATGTCTTTTTGCTGTTTTCATCATCCCGTCGTGCTTCTGCCGCAGGAATTCTGCGTCCGGGTCTACTTTGCAGTGTGGCACCTGTAAGAAGGCCTATGTGGGCAATGAAACGCATTTTGATCTTACAACAACCGGTGGAACCAAGGAATATGGTGAACCCGTGCCCTTTGCTACCGAGCTTTTCAGGTGCGAGAAGTTATTTATTGGAGCCAACTGATCTGTTGGGTAAAAATTGACAATGTCGCCTCCAGTGGCATTATCTGGTTGGATTTGCTATAAGTCATGGGTCATTTGGGTCATGCGCCACTGATCGAATTTTGCATCAGGACTCCATTGGTATCGTATCTGTACGAGAGGGGATGGCGTCAATATTTTGCAATTTCGGCTGGTTTTCCGGGTCCAGAGAAAGAGGTTCATTCGACTGTTCTATTTTTTACTCCTGTCGCTTCGTGTATGCTTGTCACTGCCATTTGTTACAGAACTGGTTTGGGTGTTGCTGTTATGATGAATGCCCTGCGAGACTTGTTCTATTGCAAGGAGTAGCCATCTTGGAAATGGTTTTCATAGAAAAGTGGTCACCGACCAGAAAAAATTACTAAATACATACCTATGCCTTCAGAAAGATGCACATTTGACTCGATGTCATTGAACTTGGGCTGGAGCTAGGTATCTAATGCATGTGGTACTCCTCTCTGGTCACTTTGCGGGGAGGTACTGACCATGAGATTTTGACTGCAGTTCGAATTGACCAAGGGATTCCTTAAGCCAGTATTGGGAGGAAACATTGTTGATGCAAGTTGCGGGAGTGGTCTTTTTTCGAGACTTTTTGCCAAGAGTGGACTGTTCTCTCTCGTTATTGCTCTGGACTACTCTGAAAATATGTTGAAGCAGTGTTACGAGTTCGTTCAGGGGGAGGAGAATTTTCCGAAAGAGTGAGAAGACCAACTCTTACTCTGATCAAATGATGATTGAAGTTTGTAGTTTGTCGCTGTATTGTTAGGAATTTCTCCTAGATTGTTGTTGTCTTGATACATTACGCTAGAGTCAGTTTTGACCAAGTTTTCTGCTTGTAGGAACTTGGCATTGGTCAGAGCCGACATCTCTAGACTTCCTTTTGCTTCAGGTTCTATTGATGCCGTGCATGCTGGTGCTGCTTTACATTGTTGGCCTTCACCATCAACAGCAGTGAGTATTTTGGTTCTTTATGGTTTCTGTTCCCCACGAGGTAACCAGATCAATATAAAGGGGGATTGTATAACATCAGTCTTGTTCTTTATGCTTAATTTCAAACTTTGCGTAAAATTGTCAAAAGGGAATGGCTCCAGTTTCTCCACTCTGTAAAAATTAATGTTTGCAGCGCACGTAAGTAGAACTTTTTAGGAGTGAAGCTTTATTCAATGTATGCACTTCATTGATCCTACCTTAGGAAGCATCACTTGGTTTAAAATCTCTTAGTTCTTTGTCATATGCTCACATTCATTACATGGTGGTGCTTTCTCAGGTTGCTGAAATCAGTCGAGTTTTACGACCAGGTGGAGTTTTTGTCGCAACTACAAACTTGCTCGATGGTCCGTTTGCGTTATTTCCTCTTCTGAGGCCATTACGCCAGGTACTTGGTTTTGGCTCGAGTCCTGTCCCTCTATTCAGCTCTACATATCCAAACTGCATGTTTTCTCTTCTGCTAAATACAGTTCGACAATATCTGTTGGAGCAGAAGGCTGGGGTTTGTTCCATCAATTTTCACACAACAAAAGAATTAAACTTTCAACTTTTTGATCTTTAGAATGGGACACACATGCTTCATTTGCTTTGGGGAATACAATGGCATTATCAAGCCGATGCCTAACCATCCTTTTTGTCTCTCATTCCAGAATATAAGTCAAATATCTGGTAGCCACATCTTCCTCTCTGAAGGCGAATTAGAAGATCTTTGCAGAACCTGTGGGCTGATTGGCTTCAAATTTTTGAGGAATGAGCGATTCGTGATGATCTCGGCTTCAAGACCCCACTAAAATTTCAGATTAGCCAGCAGGTTCATCGATACTTTGAATAACAGAGCAAACACAATAGTCAAGTAATTACGGGCACCACTGTGAGTCTCTCACATTGTTAGCAATGAAGTTTAGGAAAATGAAGATGCGTATATATACAACTTATTGTTTAAAGCACAGGATAATAAAATAAAGGCTGCTCTCTTAAATTCTTGATGTGTAAATACCACCCATTCGGCGGTCAATGAATGAGTTGAATGAAAGGTTTATTGCTCCTACAGTGTGTCCTTGCTTTGGGGGTCTCAAACTTTAAGTAATGACCCATGAGATTAAATTTTTCACTTTTGTAGTGGAATAACTTTTCGTTGTCCCATCAGTTGATGTAATGCAAATCAGGAACTTGAAATTGTTGAAGAACATTGGAACAGTTCTTTTCCTTATAAACAATGGTATACATGACTATCGAGCGAAATCCGCTCTGTCCCTTTAGCTGCTGTTGCATTCTATCCTTGTTAAGATGAGAATGAAAAGCTACTAAAGACGACAGCTTGACCACTTCACAAATTCATAAATGTAGTTCCTCTAATCTCTACATTAACCTCTCCCTTCGTACAATACAAAACTCGTGCAAGGTCTCTGCTAGTCAATTGTAATTACAGAAGTTTTATGTGAGTACAACAATCAAAAACCTCCTCCCACCTCCATGAAGATCCACAGATGATGCTGTTTCTATTAATCATTAGAGCACTGCCTGCACCCTATACCGTTATCTCATCTCAAAAGACAAATCAGTCAACACCTGTGCTTTAAGCATCTCTCAAGAAATTCAGATATGGAATGCACAAGCTACATATATATATAGAAATTCGATCTGTTACCGAGGCAGCTGTGTGCTCAGTAACTTGTGTGAAAGAAAGAAGAGGAATGATTTGGAACTTAACTTGTTTGTTGCTGGTGCATTCCATGATATGCAGAAGCCCACAATGAACAAAACTAAGCTGTGGATGAATCATTTGGATAAGCCAGCAGAAGTATTGCTGCCAGTAGGACGGCTGATTCCGAGCTTATCTGTGCTAAAATTATTCTTCCAGATCAAGAGTTGGTAAGACGTCTGGAAAGAAAATCTGAAAATCTCTGATTTTACCTCCAAAAAGTCCCCCAAGGGAACTAGCAATCACGAAGAGTGCCATGAGAAATGCAGTTTTATTATGGGAGAACCCAACAAGCTCCAACCACATTGTCGCAAATGACAAAGCTGACCAGGGGAATAAACGCGTTATGGAATGATGGACTCTTTATCACCGATTTTGCTTCTTGAAGCGAGTCCTTCACTTGTGAGCAGAACGATTTTTATTTTGAAGTTTGCCCAGTAACCTTGGCATGGCCATAGCAAAGGAGCGGACTGGAATTGCATTAGTTCAACCGAATGGAAGGAAATTCTCCACATAGGGATCCCCATGGACGTTGAGGGAGCTGTCAACACAGAAAATAGTCCACCTACTAAAGGCACCGAGATTGCCAGTCAGTTGTAGTCATCGAAAAGCCATATCCAACAAACTAGACGGGCTTGCTGCACTTTTGAAGGAGGATTCATTTTCCTCTAATAGAGAACAATACAATGGGTTGTAGTCATTGATTTGGTGAACACAACTATTGCACAACCAAGCCAGATCTCCTATTATAGCGGGATTAGGATGATCCGATATCCTCATCGTTCCAACATTCCCCCCCCCCCCAAGCTGAAGCAAAGCCGTCCTCAGAGGTCAGCTTGGATACCATGTTCTAAAGAGCACCTGTAGAGAGAGCCTTAGTAAATACATTTGTAAGTTGCTCATCACTATAGACATGGGGAGTTTCAATTGTCTTATCTAGAATCTTCTCATGCACAAAGTGATAATCAACTTCTATATGTTTTATCTATTCATGAAAAACTACATCTGAACCAATATGGATTGTGGCTTGATTATCACATAATTACTTCGTAGGAGACTTACGGGCTCAAAATCCCAATTCTTGCATAACTAATCAAAGCCAAACCATTTCACTTGTAGTTAAGGCCATGGCTCTATATATGGCCCTGCACTGGACCTTACCACAACATTCTATTTTTCACTTTTCCAAGTGACTAAGTTGTCACCTACAAAGGTGCAGAAACCTTTGGTTGATTTTCTACCCTTAAGGTTCCTAGCTCAATCCGCATCAGTATTATAATACTAGTATGACCATGTTTCTTTGTCAGAATACCTGACTTGGACCAAGCTTGAGGTACCGAAGTATGCAATCTACAAGTGCCATATATCCTTCAGTAGGATCCGCCTCTTAGGATCGTGTTATGCTTTGATACTATCTTTTAATGATGTTCATGTATAGAAGAGAGATAAAAGAAGGCAAGAGGAACATTCAATAGATAAGGACGTTCAGACGACCAAGAGAATAATCCCTCGGAAGCTTACATATATGGTAGTAAATCCCCAATTAATATTGTTACCTTTGGGGGAAGATTTATTTTTCTTTAATAGAGCAATACAATAACTCATAATAGGGGTGTGCTATCAGGCCGGTTTTACCTAGGAATCAGAGTAGACAGCCCAAAAAATAAGTTTGGGAACCAATTCCCGGTGGAATCAGGTGGAGATCAGGTTCCAAATTTTTGGAATAAGTTGAAATTGGTTTGGGAATAAATTTCGAGTGAATACCCACCTAGGAATTAGACTGAACCGCTTTGTTTTGGAACAAGTTTTAGAATAGGTTTTTTAAGTTAAAAATCCAAAATCCTAATTTCTTTTTCCGTAAATTCTAACCTCAGCACCCCTTCCTTGAGACTCCTCGCCAATCTTCTATTTTCCCCTAATTTTTTATGGATGAATGGGAAATGAAACTTTAAATCTATGTTATATGTTACGTGTTTGAACTTTTTATTGTTATAATTATATGTGACTATGTGTTCATCTTATGAGTTGTTGTTATTGGTGAATAGGGATTTCGATTGTTCATCTTTTGAATCATTTTATTGCTTATAACCTCATATGATTTTGTTGAAAACAAAAAAAACAAAAAAAAAAGAAAAGGTTTTATAGATCTTAGAACCAAACTGGAAAACAGGGTAGGTTCTGAAACCGAATCCAAGCAAATAAGGTAGGTTCTAGAATAAAAAAACTGCAAATCAATTGTAAAGTTCTAGAACCTATCGGCTCAAGCACCAACCACCTCTAATTTACGTCATTGGGTTATAGTCATTAATTTGATAATCACAGTGTACAACCTTGTCAGATCTCCTTCTATAATGGGATTAGGACAATTTAGCATCCTTATATTTTCAACGATGGTTATGTTCATGGAATGGGTGTGGAGTCGGTCCGGCCCTAAATGGAAGCTTTTTTTTAGCCTTTAGCTAGCTGATTCGATTCATCCTTTTTAGGAGACAAGCCAATTGCATGTCGAGGATTAGAGCCAACGAAATATGACAGTGGACAATTTCCCCACCTAATCCTATTACTTTTTTTCTAGGTGAAGATTTGAGACCCTGAGGGACTACTCTGGGAAATCGCAAAAAGAGTTGAGGACCTAAAGCTCATTTTGCATTTCTTCCCTTCTTTTTCGGTTTTCTCTGAATCCGGCATCTGAACTCATTACGTTCATTCAGACCGTATGAGCTTGGATTTTCAGTTACGGATATTACCGCCAAAACAAGGAAAAAAAAACACAGAATTTAGTTACGGAAAAATAACAAATTATAAATAAGAAAAACACGCGATTTCCGGATCTCTGTCTCGCAGATTCGTTTCCGACTGAGGATTCCGTTTCGGGCCACCTTCGTTGCCTATAAATTCCCGGATTCCACCACCGTCCAAACCGGACATTGCCTCTCCGCGTGCGTGTGCCTGTGTCTGTCTGCGAGAGAGAGAGAGAGAGAGAGAGAGAGCTACCATGGCGGGTGCGATTTGCGGTGGCAAGTTGGTGAGTGTGTTCGGCCCGAGCCAACTCGGGAGCTCGAGGCGGTTCGTGCTGAGATCTGGCGAGACGAACTTTGAACGTCGCGTTCTCGCGCCAAAACTGAGAGCCTCCTCCTTGGCCTACGTCGAAACTAAGCCACCTCCGCCGCCACTGGTATGTCTCTGTGATTGTAGGATTGTGTTGCAGACTGTTTTTTTTTTTTTTTAAACTCGAAGAAAGGAGTTGGAATTTTGCGGGAAAGTCTTTTGAAATGTATACTGTCCTGATTGAAGAGAACAGTCATTTGTGTAGGAATCTACTGTGGATAGGTTTTTTTTTTTTTTTTTTTTCTGGCTAGTTCCTTTGGTCTTTCCACCTGTTGATTAAAAAACCGAACTTCATTTGTTTAGGAATCTACCGTGGACAAGGAGAATTTCCGCAGCAACCAGAATGTATTAGCTTGTCCCATATGTTTTGAGCCGCTAACGTTCACTGGCGATCCAGTGTTGTCTGTGTAAGTCGTGTGGATTTTAAGACGGTTCGCCCCATGTATGTCTTTTTGCTGTTTTCATCATCCCGTCGTGCTTCTGCTACAGGAATTCTGCGTCCGGGTCTACTTTGCAGTGTGGCACCTGTAAGAAGGCCTATGTGGGCAATGAAACGCATTTTGATCTTACAACAACCGGTGGAACCAAGGAATATGGTGAACCCGTGCCCTTTGCTACCGAGCTTTTCAGGTGCGAGAAGTTATTTATTGGAGCCAACTGATCTGTTGGGTAAAAATTGACAATGTCGCCTCCAGTGGCATTATCTGGTTGGATTTGCTATAAGTCATGGGTCATTTGGGTCATGCGCCACTGATCGAATTTTGCATCAGGACTCCATTGGTATCGTATCTGTACGAGAGGGGATGGCGTCAATATTTTGAAAGTTTGCTTGGTTCTCCGGGTCCAGAGAAAGAGGTTCATTCGACTCTTCTATTTTTTACTCCTGTCGCTTCGTGTATGCTTGTCACTGCCATTTGTTACAGAACTGGTTTGGGTGTTGCTGTTATGATGAATGCCCTGCGAGACTTGTTCTATTGTAAGGGATAGCCATCCAGGAAATGGTTTTCTTAGCCATCAAACAAATGTACATTTGACTTGATGTCGTTGAACTTAGGCTGGAGCTAGGTATCTAATGCGTGCAGTGCCCTCTCTGTTCCCTTCGTGTAGAGCTACTGACCATGAGATTTTGACTGCAGTTTGAATTGATTATGGGATTCCTCAAGCCAGTATTGGGAGGAAACATTGTCGATGCAAGTTGCGGGAGCGGTCTGTTTTCAAGACTATTTGCCAAGAGTGGAATGTTCTCTCGCGTTATTGCTCTGGACTACTCCGAAAATATGTTGAAGCAGTGTTACGAGTTCATTCAGCAGGAGGAGAATTTTCCAGAAGAGTGAGGAAACTGACTCTTACTCTGCTCATATAACGATCGACACTTGTATCTTTTGTCGCTGTGTTGTTAGGAAATTTCTCTTAGATTGTTATTGTCTTGATGAATTACCGTAAGCGAGCCAGTTCTGACTAAGCTTTCTGCTTGTAGGAACTTTGCATTGGTCAGAGCCGACATCTCTAGACTTCCTTTTGCTTCAAGTTCTATTGATGCTGTGCATGCTGGTGCTGCTTTACATTGTTGGCCTTCGCCATCAACGGCAGTGAGTACTTTGGTTCTTTACGGTTTCTGTTCCCCATGAGTTGTCCAGATCAATATAAACGGTGAATATATATAACATCGGTCTTGTTCTGCATGCTTAATTCCAAACTTAGCATGAAATTGTCGAAAGGGCATGGCTCCAGTTTCTTCAAATTTGGCAACAATTAATGTTTGCCGCGCACATAAGTAGAACTTTTTAGGAGGGAAGCTTTATTCACTGGATGCACTTCACTGATTTTAACTTTGGAAGCATCACTTGGTTTAAAATCTCATAGTTCTTTGTCATATGCTCACATTTCATTACGCGGTGGTTCTTTCTCAGATTGCTGAAATCAGTCGAGTTTTACGGCCAGGCGGAGTTTTCGTTGCGACTACAATGTTGCTTGATGGTCCTTTTGCATCGTTTCCTCTTCTGAGGCCTTTAAGCCAGGTACTTGGTTTTGGCTCATGTCCTGTCCCTCTGTTCAGCTCTGCATCTCTAAAAGTACAGGTTTTCTCTACTGTTATGCACAGTTCGACACTATTTGTCGGAGCAGAAGGCTGGGTTTTGTTTCCATCCATTTCGCACGAAACTAAAGGACTAAATTTTCGACATCTTGATCTATAGAATGGGACACGCATGCTTCCTTTGTCTTGGGGAATATGATGGCATTTGTCGAGCCAATCAATGCCAAATCATCATTTTCGTCTCTCTCGGTGCAGATTTCAACTCAACTAAGTGGCAGCCACATATTCCTATCTGAAGGCGAGCTAGAAGGTCTTTGCAGAACCTGTGGGCTGATCGGTGTTAAATTTGTGAGGAGCGAGCGATTCGTCATGATCTCCGCTTCCAAACCCAGCTGAGATTCCGGATGCGGGTTCATCGATTACTTTAAAATAGTCCACTTCTTATTGTTTAAAACATAGGATGATATGGTAAAGGGTGCCCTCTTAATTTATTGATTTGCAAATACCGCCCGGTTCGACGGTTCATGGATGAATTGAAAGACAGATTCATTGCTCCTGCAGTGTCTTTGCTTTTGGGTTCTCAAACTTGACTCTTTGAGAAAGGACTTCTCACTTTGAAATACATTTTCGCTGTCCCGTCATTTTCAAGTTGTTGAAGAACAACGGAACGGTTCTTTCCCTATAAATGATGATGCACGACTGTCGAAAGAAATCAGCCGTCCAATTGGCTGCGGTTGCATAGCTACTAAAGAGCACAGTTCACCTCCACAAATTCATTAAATGTAGCTACTCTAATCTCTACACTAACCTCTCCCTCTGTACAAAACAAAACTCTCGCAAGGTCTCTGCTTGTCGATTGTAGCTACAGATGTTTCATATGAGTATACCTATGAAAAACCTTTCCTACCTCCATGAAGTTCTGCATTGAAGATTTTCAATTTCAAAAATGATACTGGCTTCAGCTAGCTGCGTTGTGTGACTACTTGCCCAGATTAGAGAACGTCAATTGACGGTAAAGCAACATCTTTTCGTCACCATCCTCAATATCAGTGGAATCCTCCCCCTCATAATGAACATCGATGACGCTCCTCTCCCTACCATAAATGTCTGATCCGTCAACCGGATCACCAGTACCAACTCCACTGGGGGACATTTCATCCAAGTTTAACTGTTGCATCTCTGATTCTATAAGAGCCTCCATCCGAGCCCGCTCTCTATCTCGTGGGTATGTGTAGTAGAGGAACGAGTAGATGACACAGCGGAGAGACATGGGAATGCCTACAGCTGCGTATAGTGCCCTGGCCAGCGAGGCTGCATTCTCTCTATCAGTCTCGATCTCCTGCAGTTCAGTAGATCCTCTGGGAAGTTCTTTGTAACCATACACATTCTGAGCTAGTATTCCAACTATAGGAGGAGCAAATGATGATAGTATGGCCTCAAACGATCGGTCCAGGGCATAGACACTTGTTCGGGATTCCTCAGGGACTATTTCTGCAAAAATAGGACTGCAATGAAAAGACCGGAGTCAGTATTGATTTTGCAATCTTCAGGAAGTAATGTAACAATTGAATATAGGGGTGAGCATGGTCCGGGTAGGGCCGGTCCACTCCCTAACCCTAAGACCAACCCACACAGTGATGGTCCTCAATTTTTGGGACCGAGGACCGACCCTATTGAGCTTGGGACCGAGGACCGGACTAACCCAATAAGTTCGGTCCGGTTTCAGGGTCAATCCGAGACGAACTGATAATTTTTTATTTCATTTTTTGTACTCCTTAAAAAAGTGATTGAAAATTGGACTGACCCAATGAGTTTGGTCCGGTTTCAAAGTCAACCCAGGACTAACTAATAATTTCTTATTTCATTTTTTGTACTCCTTGAACGGGCAACCGATGACCGTACCAACTAAATGGGTTCGATGATGAGCAAGGTTAGCTAAGAAAGGCAAGCGGTGAGGGTCAAGTGGGGTGAGTGTCAAACAGAATGAGCATCGAATGTCGAGTGGGGAGCAACAAGCCAAGCGAGCATTGAGTGGCGAGTGACACAAGTGACCTAAAGCAAGAGAGGCGAGTGTCGAGTGGCCGGCGGATAAGTTGTTTCGATTTTAGCAAATTGAAAACTAAGAGGAGAAATAAGACAGAAAAGAACGAAGATTAAAGGAGGATACCATAATGTGTCTTTTTGGACGCCGTGAGGACTCATCACAAAAACATTTTTCTCATTTGTAAATTATAATTATTGACGCCGTAAAAGACATTAAAAACCTAAGTTATTAAAAAATAATGTAAAATTACTTGAACTCCTCACTAAAGAGCTATTTAATGTTGTTGACGCTGTTTATTTTAAGGTTTTTCTATATAAAAAAATTATAAATATTATTATATATATTTATATATAGTCAGGGTGTCACGCCCGATCCTCGGACACGCACCCATCTCTTACCTGGTCGATTAATAGCGACGTCCCAGGATGCATCGCCGACCCTTTCATTTTAATACGTATGCGAAAGTAGATATAAAAATCCCCAGACAATAAAACAATGAGATGGAAAAGTAGGACTAAAAACTCGAACCTAAAAACTAACCCACTTATATACATATATAACAATTCAGTCATATATATACATATACAAGCCACACTAGAAAGTCGGTTTCTACTCAAACAGGTTCAACGAAAACAAGTCATCCAATAGGAGTGGGGTCTCAATCCTCATCGGGATCATACTCCAGATCATCCTCGAGGTCCTCCTCTGACTCCTCTTCAAGTTCTTCTTTCGGTTCCTCTTCCGGTTCTCCTCCAGGCTTTTCCTCCCATTCCTCATCATGTTCAACCATTTCTCCTTCTTCATCACTCCAGTTAGCGCCTTCAGCTAAGTACACTAGAGAGTCAAAGTCATCCTCGAGATTAGGATCCTTTGCATCCACCATTGATCCATTTTTATGGTTTGCTGTACCCTTTCCAAAAGTAGCTTCCCGAATGAACCGGGTACATCAATTCCGATACAGAACCCTCCCTTCGCCCGTCATGATAATGGCGATACCATGATTAGTACTTATAAGGCACCTTATCAGGTTCATTCACATTAACCCAGACAGTTGACTTCACTAGCACATATTCTAGTCCTTCGAGGTGGGGGTGTATCAGGAAGTGGTATCCTATCTCGGTGATCTCTTCGGGTATACCAAAATGCATAGGAGGACGAGGAGGTGGAGGTGCTGCCATCTAGGGATCTGAAATGTTGTCTCACAACGGGGTAAGATTACATCTCAGCAAGTTCTACCCCCTAAGACCCGATTAGGAAGCCAATATGCCTTAAAGGCTGCCTAAACACAACATGAGTCAGAGGACTTACCTTGGCCTTAGTTCCATCCTGCAAATCAATGTCATTTACAGATGCCTCAAATCACAACAATCAATCAATTTACAGCATCAGATCAAATTATTGATTAATCGACTTAGTCGATTACATGTCACCACGACCTTCCCCGGTCGGTACATTCAATACTATCTATAAAGTCCGACCTTAGTTTAGGATTGCTCACCCAAAGCTGAAAATAGATAGTATAGCTCGCCCAAAGCTGATAATATAGTATACTATATATATGCTCGCCCAAAGCTGATTGATTAGGGCCTCTAGGCCATTAGAGTATACTATATATGCTCGCCCAAAACTGATAATACGTTGCTCACCCAAAGCTGATACTATGGTATACTATTTATATACTCGCCCAAAGCTGATAATAAATTGCTCACCCAAAGCTGATAGATCAGGGCCCTCAGGCTAAGATAGTATACCATTTTCATCATATAATAATTCATCATTTTTATCATATTCGATAAAAATAGCCGTGTATGAGTACATAGTCGGCCTTAGCCAAAATACAGTATTTTCACCCTTAAAAATCCCACCATTTATATGGTCTACCAAAATATTTTTGGCGTTGTAAACCAACGCTCGGTTAATTTCCAATCAATTACCAAAATTGATTAATTTAGGAATAAAATCCTAAAAACACAATTAAATCAATTCAGCACAAATTACAGCTCAAATAAATAAACAGACCGCACCACAATAATCAGCATAAAATTCCGGTCATCGACTATCCCAGCCTAATTTCCGAAAAATAAATAAATAAATAAATAAATAATTACGAAAATATTAAATAAATGCAATAAATCCAATTTAGGCCCGTAATGCCTAATTGGACGCCGAAATGGACCTTGAAAATTTCCGAGACTCGTTCAATAAATAATAACACGAGTCTACTTGCTAATGTCACTAACCATTTGCCTAACATGCATTGATAATACACTAATTTAATTACTCTATTCTAATCTATCCACCTAATCACACTTAATTAAATCTAAACAATCCATAAACATCATTAGTCTACTAAGCGGGATTTAGTGAGCAAAACTCACTTGTTTAACGAGCGGGTCGATTCAAATTGATGGGAACCTCACGAGGGTCGATTCTTCTCAAAGCGGGCCAAGCTTTCAAGGTTGGATCGACCTCAAAATAGGCCTTGAAGACGTTGCAATACCCACAAAATCAGCTTCTGTTTTGAGCTGCAAAACAGGGGGAAACAAGCTGGTTAAGGGCGGTAAGGCTCGGGAAAGGTAACGGGGGTGATCTCGGGTCCAAACAAGGGCAAACCGGAGGCGGAGGGAGCTCCGGCAGTGGCTGTTACGGCTGGACAACACCCTTGGATGCACGGACAGAGGCTGGAATGGCGATGGCTAGACACGACAAGGCGGACGGGCGCGGACGGCGCTCGCGGCGGTGGCGCACGGACACGGCGATGGCAGCTGCATGCAACGGTGTGGATGGCTTCAGCGGCTCCGATGGCTTCCTTGGCTATTGCTGGTGTGCGAAAATGGAGGGGAGGAAGGCAAGAGAGGTGGCCGGTTGGCTTGTGGAGGAAGAGAGGGAGACAAGGGCTCCACATGCCTTCATATTCCTAGTCTTTGTCCCCTTTGACCATCCATGGCCACCAGCTGCTCCTTGGCTATCAATGAGCCACCAAAGCACACCCAACAACCCTTGAAATGGTCCATTTTGGCTAGGCATGGGGGAGCTACGAATTTGCTTGCCATTTCCTCCAATTTGACATTTGTTCCTACTTGTTTCGTCATAAATCGGCCTCAATAAATTCAATCGATGTAACATCAATCATCTCGGCATTTTTCCTCACCCATTTGATCCATCTTGAATTTTAATTGCGCGATCAAAAATGGTCCCGGCCTTTTTCTGAACAAAAACGGTCCTATGCCGACTTTTTCCAAAAAGTCTTGGGTTGTAGAAAAATCTTCGAGACTGAGTCGATGCTCCTAGAATTTATTGTGGCATGAAAGAATCTTCAATTTCTGAAATCGAATTCAAATTCACGGTTAATTTCACTCGGGCGCGTTTTTAGCGTGATTTAGGCTATCGGGTAGTTTTCATAAATTTTTAGTGCAAATGACCTATGGTCGATTTTCTTCGAGCCACAATGAATTCACTCGACACATTGGCGACTCTTGGTTGTCGTGAAAATCTCGAGAAATCAAATACGAATACATGGTACCAAAACGATAGAAAAATCAGTCAAGTGCCGGTCGACGAGAATTTTCCAATTTAGTGGTGTCACCCACGATTAGCCATACATCTTAGTCGAACCGATCTATCTTTGATTTCAAATCGATTTTATACTGTGCCGCAATGGCCTTTAAAGATGAGCACGGTCGAGAAGTCGATTCCTGGTCGAATTCTCAGATCTATCTCAGTCGAACCGATCTTCCCTAGATAGTCTAGTTATCTTGAGAGTGATCAGCTCTAAGAACAGCCGTATAGGCACGTCGATGAAATACCCAATTTATTCAATAGAAAACAAGACTGAAAATATGGGATGTCACATAGGGTTGGTTTGGGTTGGACCAACTCGGAACTCTCAAGACCGGGAAGCAACCTGCACAGTGCTGGTCCAGGAATTTTAGGACCAAGGACCGACCCACTCTCCCTGGGAACCGGACCATGACCGGCAGGGTTGGGCTGGTCCAGGGTCGGTTCAAGGTTGACCCTAGACCGATGCTCACCCCTAATTGAGTACACACCGCTCATCTTCCAAAATTTTTAGAAATTAGATATTCATAATGCTGTTTCAATGTATGATGATAAAGCATCATTGAATTCTTTCAGACTATTACATAAACTGAAATACGAGTTTCTAAATTCCAAGCAATAAAACTAAAACAAACTTCCAATGCTGCCCAATCACTACTGTTCCTTTAAATTGTAAGAGCACTGCCTGCATCCTCTCAAAAGACAAATCAGTTAACACCTGTGCTTTAAGCATCTCTCGAGAAATTCAGGTATGAAATGACAACCTACTGCATTTATATAATATTTCTATATAAATTCAATCAAATAGTTAGGCAGTTTGTGCTTCGTAACTTATGTAAAAGAAAGAAGAAGACTGATTTGGAACTTAATTTGTTTGTTACTGGAGCGTTCCATGATATGCAGAAGCCCACAATGAACAAAACTAAGCCATGGACAAACGAAGTGGATGAATCATTTGGAAGAGCCAGCAAAAGTATTGCTGCGAGTGGGACAGCTGATGCTGAGCTTATCTGTGCCAAAATTATTCTTCCAGAGTTTGGTAGACGTCTGGAAAGAAAATCTCCCATTTTACCTCCAAAAAGTCCCCCAAGGGAACCAGCAATCACGAAGAGTGCTATGAGAAATGCAGTTTTATTATGTGAGAACCCAACAAGCTCCAACCACATTATCGCAAATGACAAAACTGACCAGGGGAATAAACCCGTTATGGAATGATGGAATCTTTATCACCGATTTTGCTTCTTGAAGAGAGTCTTTCACTTGTGAGCAGAACGATTTTTTTTTTTAAGTTTGCCCAGTAACCTTAGCATGGCCATCGGCAAAATGTGGATCTTTGGCAAAGGAGCGGACTAGAATTGCATAAGTTCAACCAACTAGAAGGAAATTCTCCACATAGGGATCCCCATGGACGTTGAGGGAGCTATCAACATAGAAAATAGTCCACCTACTAAGGCACCGAGATTTCCAGTCAGTTGTAGTCATCGAAAAGCCATATCCAACAAACTAGACGGGCTTGCTGCACTTTTGAAGGAGGATTCATTTTGCTTTAATAGAGGACAATACAATGGGTTATAGTCATTGATTTGGTAAATACAACTATTGCACAACCAAGCCGGATCTCCTATTTTAGCAGGATCAGGATGATCTTGTCAAGAAAAAAAAAAGCACCGCCTCTCTCTCTCTGGAATTCTCCAAATTCCTCTCACTCTCTACTCCTCCAGATTTTTCTCTCTAGAGAATTCCTCAGCTGCAATTGCTGACAGATAATCAAAAAGTTGTAATAAAATAATAATAGGAAGAGTGTGGAAGGCGGTTCTTGTCCATGGAGAGTAGCGTGGTAAAGAGTCTTGTGTGTGAAGTGTGTGGAGTGTGTACGTGAGGTGTGTGGGTGTGTGTAGGGGTCTTGTGTAGTGTAAGTATAGGGTGATGGAGATTGAGTGGGTGTGTGTAGAGTTGTGTTCGTGTGTGGTTTGTAAAGTGAGTGGGTGAGCAAGTAAAGTGAGTAGTGATAGTATAGAGAGTTTGTAATATTGTTTATAAAAAGAGTAATTATTTTACTTGTACATCCACTTGCTTCTCTACAATTGGTATCAGAGTAGGTTGTCGAAGGCCGTGCAAAGACAATGGTCGGGGACCATTCTATGTGAGTAGGCAGTCAGGGATTGTCGAGCCAAGGAGTGAAGAAGCGAAGGACGTCGGAGTTCTGCCAGTGCACAATCAGGGATTGTGAAGTCGGTTGGTCTGGGACCAGGCTTACTTGGTATAGTGCGGGGCATTATACTCAAGTCATGATGGCGGATTTCTCGAGTTCAGTAAGTGGCATCAAGAAGCTCAATAACTCAAATTATAATAATTGGAGTACCCGCATACAATATTACTTGCTAGGTCAAGATTTGTGGGATATTGTTGGCGGGAGCAACACCACCCCACCCACGAATGATAGCGAATTAAGAAAATGGAATATAAAATCAGGTAAGGCTCTTTACATTCTTGCCGTGACTATTGAAGATGAATTATTGCAACACATAAATAGTGCGACGACACCGAAGGAGGCCTAGGATAAGTTGGCGACGTTGTTTGCGAGGACAAACGATGCCAAGTTACAATGCTTGGAGAATGAGCTCCTCTCAATCTTGCAACAAAGTATGACAGTGAGTCAATACTTTTCTAAAGTTAAATCTATTTGCGAAGAAATTTTAAAATTAGATCCCGAGAATGCCATCTCTGAGACAAGAATGAGAAGAATAATAATTCACGGGTTAAGGCCGGAATATAATGGTATTGTTACGGCCACCCATGGATGGGCAAATGAGCCAACTCTAACAGAGTTGGAGAATATATTGGCCAACCAAGAAGCCTTAGATAAACAAATTTCTAAGGTCACAATTAAGGAGGATGAAAGTGCCCTCTTCAATAACAAAAGAGGGTTCAAGGGCCTGAATAGAAATAGAGCAGGTGCAAGAGATGGCAAACCATGGAAAAAGTCATGGAGAATGGCAAAAGCGAATAGAAGGAACTGGACCTCGGCCAAAGGGAGCTCGTCAAGACTGCGATAAGGACGACAATGAAGAAAAGAAGAATAGAAGGCGTAATGGACGGTGTTACACGTGTGGCAAAGTAGGTCACTTTGCCAGGGATTGTCGATTCAAAAGAGTTGAAGGAAACGTTGCGGCATCTAAGGAAAATGATAGCGAAGAAGAGTGGGATTTCCAAGCATCCTTTGCAGTGGAGGAACAAGAAGAGCTTGCAAGCTCCTCCATCATAGAGTTAGAAGATGTGATGGCCCTCATCACGGTAAGTGATAAATTGATTGATTATGATGAAGATTGGATAGTTGACTCGGGGTGTTCAAATCACATGATCGGAGATCAAGGCAAGCTATCAAACATGTGTGAGTACAAAGGTGGACGAGTAGTTGTCACCGCAGACAACTCAAGATTGTCGATTACCCATGTTGGCCAAACAATGATAACACCTCGATTCAGTTCGCATAAAGTCGAACTGAAAAATGTGTACCATGTGCCAGGAATGAAGAAGAATCTATTGTCTGTGGCACAATTTACAGACTCAGGCGATTATGTGGTGTTCGGTCCTAGAGACATTAGGGTGTACAATAATTTGAAATCTACTGGTATACCAATCATGGAAGGGCATCGATTAGAGTTTTTCTACGTGATGTTAGCTCAGACGGCATACGTGAACAAAACTCGAAAGAGTGAAACACCCGATTTGTGGTATGCACGGCTTGGGCACGTGAGCTACCATAAATTAAAGGTGATGATGAAGAAAGGTATGCTAAAAGGTCTCCCCCACTTGGAAGTCCAAGAAGACGTCATCTGCGCCGGATGCCAATACGGGAAGGCACATCAGCTTCCATATGAGGAGTCCGCATTCAGAGCTAGGATGCCTCTCAAGCTTATCCACTCAGATGTATTTGGACCAGTGAAGCAACCGTCGGTCAGAGGATCAAAGTACATGATAACATTCATCAATGATTTCTCCATGTACGTCTGGGTCGACTTCATGAAAGAAAAATCCGAGACATTAAACAAATTTAAGGAGTTTAGAGCAAAAGTAGAATATGAAGTAGGCAAGAAAATACTATGCATTCGCATGGATAATGGGGGAGAATATAAGTCAGATGAATTTAGAAAATTTCTTCAAGAATGGAAGATACGTCGACAATTTACCTACCTAAATACGCCCCAACAAAATGGAGTTGCTGAAAGAAAGAATCAACATTTGGCGGAGACATGCAGGAGTATGTTGCATGCGAAGAATGTTCCACCCAAGTTTTGGGCTGAGTGTATGAAGACGGTAGCACACGTGATCAACAGACTACCTCAAGCAAGGCTTGGCTTTATGTCACCTTATGAGAAGTTATGGAATCGCAAGCCCACGGTAAGTCACTTTAGAATATTTGGGTGTGTATGTTATGTGTTCATGCCAGACCATCTTCGCAACAAGTTCGATAAAAAAGGTAGTTCACTGCATATTCGTGGGCTACAATGATCAAAGAAAAGGATGGAAGTGTTGTGACCCTACAACAGGGAGGTGTTACACTTCCAGAAATGTGGTGTTCAACGAACTATCATCTTGGTGGACATCACAACCTAATTCAAAACAAGTTGAAGAAGAGATTCGTGAAGGAATGGAAGAAAATGACGAGATTGATAAGGGCCAGCCAATTGAAGAAGGAAATGATAATGTAATTGGAAGAAAAGAAGTCAGAGCACAGTCGCTAGAAAAATCAAAGAGCCCATGGAAAACTAGTGTACATCCGAGAACTACAGAAGAGCTTTGACCAAGTCAGATGGAAGAACTTCAAGAACGGGAACCTCAAGTTAAAAGATCAACAAGACAAAGAAGACCAAATCCCAAATATGCAAATGGAACGCTGACCGAAGATGTCGTAGTAGTTGAGCCGTCCACATATGAGGAAGCCTCGCAAGGCATGGAATGGAGGAAAGCTATGGAGGAAGAGATACAAACACTAAGAAAGAACGAAACAAGGGACTTAGTGCCGAGACCTAAAGAGGTACGTCCTATATCTTGCAAATGGGTTTATAAACTTAAAACTCGACCAGATTGGTCGATAGAAAGATATAAGGCACGATTAGTTGCTCGAGGATTCTCTCAAAAGTATGGCCTAGATTATGATGAGACCTTTAGTCTAGTAGCAAAGATCACTACAGTTCGAGTCTTACTAGCACTTGCAGCAAGCAAGTCGTGGAAATTATGGCAAATGGATGTGAAGAATGCCTTCTTACACGGAGAACTAGATCGAGGTATATACATGGAGCACCCAGATGGTTTCAAAAGTAAGATTCATCCAAATTATGTTTGTAAGTTAAAGAAAGCCCTCTATGGCTTAAAACAAGCCCTGAGAGCATGGTACGGGAAGATTGCTGAATTTTTGGTACAAAGTGGTTACTTTGTAGCCCCAGCGGACTCGAGCTTGTTTGTGAAAGCAGAAGATGGCAAGCTTGCAATAGTACTAATCTACGTGGATGATCTAATCGTCACTGGAGATAATAAAGAGGAGATATGCCAAATCAGAACCAACCTCTCAGTACGGTTTCAGATGAAAGAGCTTGGAGAATTAAAACATTTCCTGGGACTCGAGATTGAGAACACAAATGAAGGATTATTCCTATATTAGTAGAAGTATGCACGAGACCTCCTAGACAAGTTCGGGATGCTTGATTGCAAACCTATATCTACTCCAATTGATGGAAATGTAAAGTTGTGTGCAATTGAAGGACGAGAATTGGAAGACTCAACTATGTACAAGCAATTGGTGGGTAGCCTTATTTACCTAACCATAACGCGGCTTGATATTGCCTTTGCAGTGGGAGTAGCAAGCTGATTCATGGAGAAGTTGCGAAAGCCCCACTTAGATGCAGTCAAGCACATACTAAGGTATGTAAATGGTACATTTGATTTTGGGCTTCTGTATAAGAAAGAAGCATCATGTGAAGTTGTAGGCCATTGCGATGCTGACTTTGCTGGAGATCGTGACACGCGACGATCAACTACTGGATATATGTTTAGCCTCGGATCAGCAGTAGTGTCATGGTGCAGCAAAAGACAGGCAACTGTGTCACTATCTACGACAGAAGCTGAGTATAGAGCAGTAGTAATGGTAGCACAAGAGAGTACATGACTGGTATAGCTAATGGAGGATCTTCATCAACCAATAAATCAATCTACATGGATATATTGTGATAATCTATCAGCCATAAGCTTAGTGGAGAATCCAGTTTTCCATGCGAGGACCAAGCATATAGAAGTGCACTATCATTTCCTGCGGGAAAAAGTATTACAAGGCGAGATAAAGATGGAGTATGCCAAAACAGATGATCAAGTTACAGACATCTTCACCAAAGGTCTTGGAGCTGTAAAATTCGAAGAGTTTTGAAGGCAACTTGGTATGATCACAATGTCCATGCTAAGAGAGAGTAGTCGGTGAGGGGGAGTGTCAGAAAAAAAAAAAAAAAAAAAAAAAAAAAGCACCGCCTCTCTCTCTGGAATTCTCCAGATTTATCTCACTCTCTACTCCTCCAGATTTTTCTCTCTAGAGAATTCCTCAGATGCAATTGCTCACGGATAATCAGAAAGTTGTAATAAAATAATAATAGGAAGAGTGTGGAAGGCAATTCATTGACCGACCTTACGCCCTATAAATAGGGCTCTTGTCCATGGAGAGTAGCATGGTAGAGAGTCTTGTGTGTGAAGTGTGTGGAGTGCGTACGGGAGGTGTGTGGATGTGTGTAGGGGTCTTGTGTAGTGTAAGTGTAAGGTGATAGAGATTGAGTGGGTGCGTGCAGAGTTGTGTTCGTGTGTAGTTTGTAAAGTGAGTGGGTGAGCAAGTAAAGTGAGTAGTGATAGTATAGAGAGTTTGTAATATTGTTTATAAAAAGAGTAATTATTTTACTTGTACATCTGTAATATTGTTTATAAAAAGAGTCATTATTTTACTTGTACATCCAATTGCTTCTCTACAGATCTGACATCCTCATCATTCCAACATTCCCCCTCCAAGATGAAGCAAAGCCATCCTCAGAGGTCAGCTTGGATACCATGTTCTAGAGAGCACCTTTAGAGGGAGCCTTAGTAAATACGTTTGTCGGTTGCTCATCACTATGGACATGGGAAGTTTCAATTGTCTTATTTAGTATCTTCTCACGCATAAACTGACAATCAACTTCTATATGTTTTATTTGTTCATGGAAACTAAATCTGAACCAATATGGATTGTAGCTTGATTATCACATAATTACTTCATAGGAGACTTACGGGCTCAAAATCCCAATTCTTGCACAACTAATCAAAGCCAAACCATTTCACTTGTAGTTAAGGCCACGGCTCTATATATGGCCCCTGCACTGGACCTTACCACAACAATATGTTTTTCACTTTTCCAAGTGACTAAGTTGTCACCTACAAAGGTGCAGAAACCTTTGGTTGATTTCCTATCCTTAAGGTTCCCAGCTCAATCCGCATCGATATTATAATACTAAGTTGTGACCAAGTTTCTTCATCATAAAACCTGATTTGGACCAGGCTTGAGGTACCGAAGTATGCAATCTACAAGTGCCATATGTCCTTCAGTAGGATCCGCCTCTTAGGATCGTGTTGATACTATCTTTTAATGATGTTCATGTATAGAAGAGAGATAAAACAAGGCAAGAGGAACATTCAATAGATAAGGACGTTCAGACGACCAAGAGAATAATCCCTTGGAAGCTTTCATCCATGGTAGTAAATCCCCAATTAATATTGTTACCTTTGGGGGAAGATTTATTTTTCTTTAATAGAGCAATACAATAACTCATAATAGGGGTGTGCTGTCAGACCGGTTTTACCCAGGAATCGGAGCGGACGCCCAAAAAATAAGTTTGAAAACCAATTCTCGTTGGAATCAGTTGGGGACCAGGTTCCAAATTTTTGGAATCAATTGAAATCGGTGTGGGAATAGATTTCAAGTGAATACCCACCTAGGAATTAGACCGAACCGCTTTGTTTCGGAACAGGTTTCATAATAGGTTTTATAAGTTAAAAAGCCAGAGCCCTAATTTCTTTTTCCATAAATTCTAACCTCGGCACTCCTTCCTCGAAACTCCTCGCCAATCTTCTATCTTCCCCCTAAATTTTTATGGATGAATGGGAAATGAAGCTTTAAATCTATGTTATATGTTACGTGTTTGAACTTTTTATTGTTTGTAATTATACGTGACTATGTGCTCATCTTATGAGTTGTTATTGGTGAATAGAGATTTCGATTGTTCATCTTTTGAATCATTTTATTGCTTATAACCTCACATGATTTTGTTGTAAAAATGAACAAAAAAAAAGGTTTTGGGGTTGATCTTAGAACCAAACTGGAAAACAGGGTAAGTTCTGGAACTGAATCCAAGCAAATAAGGTAGGTTCTAGAATAAAAAAAAACTGCAAATCAATTATAAAGTTCTAGAACCTATTGGCTCAAGAACCAATCACCTCTAACTTACTCTCATTGGGTTATAGTCATTAATTTGATAATCACAGTGTACAACCTTGTCAGATCTCCTTCAATAATGGGATTAGGACGATTTAGCATCCTTATATTTTCAACGATGGTTATGTTCATTGAATTGGGTGTGGAGTCGGTCCGGCCCTAAATGGAAGCTTTTTTTTAGCCTTTAGCTAGCTGATTGGATTCATCCGTTTTACGAGTCTGCGGACAAGCCAATTGCATGTTGAGGATTAGAGCCAACGAAATATGACAGTGGAGAATTTCCCCACCTAATCCTATAATTTTTCTTCTAGGTGAAGATTTGAGACCCTGAGGGACTACTCTGGGAAATCGCGAAAAAAGTTGAGGACCTAAAGCTCATTTTGCATTTCTTCCCTTCTTTTTCGGTTTTCTCAGAATCCGGCGTTTGCACTCGTTCCGTTCATTCAGACCGTAAGAGCTTCGATTTTCAGTTACAGATATTACCGCCAAAACAAGGAAAAAAAAACACAGAATTTAGTTACGGAAAAATAAGAAATAAAAAATGAGAAAATCGCGCGATTCGTGGATCTCTGTCTCGCAGATTCGTCTCCGACTGAGTATTCCGTTTCGGCCCACCTTCGTTGCTTATAAATTCCCTGATTCCACCACCGTCCAAACCGGACATTGCCTCTCCGCGTGCGTGTGCCTGTGTTTGTCTGCGAGAGAGAGAGAGAGAGAGAGGGGCTACCATGGCGGGTGCTATTTGCGGTGGCAACTTGGTGAGTGTGTACCAACAGTATACTCAGGTCACGACCATATTCTTTCTCACCAGGCCTCCCCTTTGTGAAAGAGTACCAACAGATATACAGCAAGCTCCATAGCTCTCATTGATGAACACTGCTATAGAAGGTCCTAACCCACGTAGCCCTCAAGTTTGGAAGATATAGTTACTCAATACGACTTCCTAGGCAACCAAAAAGAAAGAGCTGCTATGGAGGTCACTTAGACTTTTTCCTTCGTAGGAGTTAACATCACCTTAATTAGCTAATCATACTGAGATTTAGACTCCGAGAACAATCAACTCAAAGCCCCGTGCAACAATACCTTTGCTTTAGACCTGAGCTACTATGTGTGGCTCGCAGTTTCGTCCCCGACCGGAGGATTCCGTTTCGACCCGCCCTCCGTTGCTCTATAAAACATCGCGGATTCCACCGCCTTGGCCGGAAGCCGGCCGTCGTCTCCCTCCGCGTGCGCGTCCCTGTCCGTTTGCCCAAGGAGAGGAGTCGGAATCGGAGCGGTGAATCTGGCGGGCGACTGAGTGAGTAGTGGTCGAGCGGTCTGGGTTGGGAGGGGTAATGCCCGCCGGAGTGGGAGTCTTTCTCGATGAACTCGGGCTCGTCTTGTTCGCGTGCCTCTGGCAGGGCTCGTCAAGCGGGAAAGATTGGATTTTGTTCCGAAAAATTTCGTGAGGAAGGCTTTTGAATTGTGTACTGTCCTGTAGAAGAGAACAGTAATTTCGGCGTCCTTTGCGATTTTCTTTCTAGTCGTTAAACTGCATACAGGGGCATTTGACTTATTGTCGATGAAATGTTTGTTCAAAGTTATTTATTTTCTTTTGTCTTAACTCTGTTGATTGAAAAACCGAACTTTATTTGTGTAGGAAGCTACTGTGGATAAGGAGAAACTCGGCAGCAACCAGAATGTATTAGCTTGTCCCATATGTTATGAGCCGCTAACATTATCTGGCGATCTGGTGTTGTCTGTGGAAGTTGTGCGGATCATAAGACGGTTCGCCCCATGAATGTCTTTTTGCTGTTTTCATCATCCCGTCGTGATTCTGCTGCAGGGATCCTGCGTCCGGGTCTACTTTGGAGTGTGGCACCTGCAAGAAGACCTATGTGGGCAATGAAACACATTTTGATCTTACAGCGGCCAGTGGAACCAAGGAATATGGCGAACCCATGGCCCTTTCTACCGAGCTTTTCAGGTGCGAAATGTTATTTATTGGAGCCGACTGATTCGTTGGGTAAAAATTCACAATGTCACCTTCAGTGGCATCGTCTGGGTGGGTTTTTTATAAGTCGTGGGCATTCGGGTGATGTGCCACTGATTGAATTTTTGCATCAGACTCCGTTGGTATCGTATCTCTATGAGAGGGGATGGCGTCAAAGTTTTTCAGTTTGGGGTGGTTTTCCAGGTCCAGAGAAAGAGGTTAGTTCGACTCTTTTCTTTTTTACTCCTATTGCTTCGTGTATGCTTGTCGCTGCCATTTGTTACAGAACTGGTTTTTGTGTTGCTGTTATGATGGATGCCCTGCAAGACTTGTTCTATTGCAAGGAGTAGCCATCTTGGAAATGGTTTTCATAGAAAAGTGGTCACCGACCAGAAAAAATTACTAAATACATACCTATGCCTTCAGAAAGATGCACATTTGACTCGATGTCATTGAACTTAGGCCGGAGCTAGGTATCTAATGCATGTGGTACTCCTCTCTGATCACTTTGCGGGGAGGTACTGACCATGAGATTTTGACTGCAGTTCGAATTGACCAAGGGATTCCTTAAGCCAGTATTGGGAGGAAACATCATTGATGCAAGTTGCGGGAGTGGTCTTTTTTCAAGACTTTTTGCCAAGAGTGGACTGTTCTCTCTTGTTATTGCTCTGGACTACTCTGAATATATGTTGAAGCAGTGTTACGAGTTCATTCAGGGGGAGGAGAATTTTCCGAAAGAGTGAGGAGACCAACTCTTACTCTGATCAAATGATGATTGAAGTTTGTAGTTTTTGTCGCTGTATTGTTAGGAATTTCTCTTAGATTGTTGTTGTCTTGATACATTACGCTAGAGTCAGTTTTGACCAAGTTTTCTGCGTGTAGGAACTTGGCATTGGTCAGAGCCGACATCTCTAGACTTCCTTTTGCTTCAGGTTCTATTGATGCCGTGCATGCTGGTGCTGCTTTACACTGTTGGCCTTCACCATCTACAGCAGTGAGTATTTTGGTTCTTTATGGTTTCTGTTCTCCGCGAGGTAACTGGATCAATATAAAGGGGGATTGTATAACATCGGTCTTGTTCTTTATGCTTAATTCCAAACTTTGCGTAAAATTGTCAAAAGGGCATGGCTCCAGTTTCTTTATACTCAGTAAAAATTAATGTTTGCTGCGCATGTAAGTAGAACTTTTTAGGAGTGAAGCTTTATTCAAAGTATGCACTTCATTAATCCTACCTTAGGAAGCATCACTTGGTTTAAAATCTTTCAGTTCTTTGTCATATGCTCACATTCATTACGTCGTGGTGCTTTCTCAGGTTGCTGAAATCAGTCGAGTTTTACGACCAGGTGGAGTTTTTGTCGCGACTACATACTTGCTCGATGGTCCTTTTGCATTATTTCCTCTTCTGAGGCCATTACGCCAGGTACTTGGTTTTGGCTCGAGTCCTGTCCCTCTATTCAGCTCTACATATTGTTGTTACTGATCAAACAGTAAACAAGAAACAGAAAACCAAAAGCTATATATTTCAAATGAGGAAAAGAAGCACAGAGAAAACAGAACACGAACTTGCATACATCGGTTCTCTAAGGAAAAACTGTCAAGTACAGGACAACTTAAACAAGAACAATAACTGCTTACAAACCACACACACGTGCAGCATATAACTGCACCTAAACATGCTAATTCACTTCCTAAATAACAAAAATACCAGCTGCATAATATAACCAACTTAGCAAGAAAAATAAACCATAAGAAGAAAATAGAACAGAGGAACATCAGTCAAAAAACCAGCAGCACTGAGACATTTTAATCCAACAAACTCCTCCTTGGATCAGTTGCTGCTGCATACTCCAATTTTCTTTCTTAATACTTCAAATCTTCCAGCTTAAAGTGGTTTTGTGAACATGTCTGCAAGTTGACCTTTAGATCTGCAATAAACCAGCTTAACTTCACCATTTTGTTGCACCTCACGTAGAAAGAAGAACTTAACCTTGAAATGCTTAGTTTTGCCATGAAAAACTGGATTCTGAGATATTGCTAGAGCAGCTTGATTATCCACATTGATTTCGATACAGCCACTGGAATTCAGCCATAAATCTTTCATTATCTTCTTCAGCCACAAAGCTTGATTTGCAGCTGCAATAGCAGCTATAAATTCTGCTTCTACAGTAGATTGAGCTACAATTTCTTGTTTTTTAGAACACCAAGAGAAACAAGCTAATCCAAAAATGAAACAATATCCAGATGTACTCTTCATATCATCCATTGAGCCAGCCCAATCACTATCAGAAAAACCTTGTAAATTGAATTCTTGACCCCTCTAAAACTTCACACCAAAGAACAAGGTTCCTTTTAGATACCTCAAGATCCTCTTTGCTGCAATCAAATGAAGCTTACTTGGATCACTCATAAATTTGGATAGAACACTTACAACAAATAGAATGTTTGGTCTGGTTGCTGTAAGGTATATGAGACACCCTATCAAACTTCTATACATCGAGGCATCCACAGCATATGTTCCATCAACCTTCTGCAACTTTTCTTTAGCTGCCATCGGTGTACTGACACTTCGACAGTCTTCCATCTGAAACTTCTTTAGAATTTCCTTCAAATATTTCCTCTGGCAAATGAAGATTTCATATGGACTTTGCTTAACTTCCAGACCTAAGAAATAAGTCATTTTTCCTAAGTCTGTCATCTCAAAACCTGCAAACAAACCTTGCTTAACATTTTCTATCAGTTATGCATCATTTCCTGTCACCAATAAGTCATCCACATAGAGTGACAGAACTACCACACTTTGATTTACTTTCTTGATATAAAGAGTGAACTCACTTAAGCTTTTTGCAAAACCAAAATCCTGTAAATATCAATCTACCTTTCCATACCAAGCTCTTGGAGCTTGTTTCAGTCCATATAGAGCTTTGCGCAATCTGTATACACTTTCCTCTTGCCCTTTAATACTGAAACCTTCAGGTTGTTCAACAAAAATTTCCTCTTCAAGCTCTCCATTTAGGAATGCAGACTTGACATCTAACTGAAAGATAATCCATCCCTTCTCTCCTGCAACAGCTAACAGAAGCCTTATTGTGTCCAACCTTGCAACTGGAGCAAAAGTTTCAGAATAGTCTACTCCCCATATTTGAGCATAGCCTTTCACAACCAGTCTTGCTTTATACTTATTGACAGAACCATCAGGATTGAGCTTTGTCCAAAACACCCACTTAACTCCAATCACATTCTTGTCTAGTGGCCTATCTACTAATTCCCAAGTCTGATTTTTCTGAATCATTGCTATCTCCTCTTGCATTGCTGCAATCCACTTCTAATCTTCCTTGGCTTCTGCAAAGTTGGATGGTTCGAGCACTGCCACATTACTTCTTTCATAGATCTCAGCAAGTGACCTTGTGCCTCTCACAGGTTGATCATCTATACTCTCTTCCATTTCCTCTGTAATTCCATTAGTCTCCACATCTGTTTCAGGCTGTCTTTCGAAGTGCTTCAATTCTGTGATCCTTCCATCTATCCAATTCCATTCATCTTCCTCTAAAAACATGACATCTCTGCTCACAGTTATTTTCCATGTCATGGGATAGAAAATTTTGTAAGCTCTTGATTGAAGACTATATCCAACAAAGATCCCAATCTCTACCTTTTTATCAAGTTTGTCCCTCTTAACATCAGGAACACGAGTGTAACACAAACATCCAAAAATCTTCAAGTTTTTCATAGAAGGTTTAATATCTTGCCAGCCTTCGAGAGGTGTTAATTTCTCTAAGGCTTTTGTAGGCAATCTATTTAATAGAAATACAGCAGTATTGGCTGCCTCAACCCAGAACCTCTTAGGCAAATTCTTCTCTTGCATCATACATCTGGCCATCTCCATAATACTTCTGTTCTTTCTCTCACTGACCCCATTCTGTTGAGGTGAGTAAGGAGCTGTAAATTGCTGCACAATTCCTACTTGCTCACAAATCAGCTTAAATTTGTTAGCTGTATACTCAGATCCATTGTCAGACCTGAGAGCTTTAATTTTCTTCCCACTTTGATTCTCAACTAAAGCTTTAAACTTCATAAATGCATCAGCTACTTCAATCTTAGCTCGCAGAAAATAGATCCAGCTCATCCTAGTCAAATCATCAGTAAAGGTAATAAAATATCTGCTTCCATTGAGAGAGGGTTCAGACATAAGTCCACATACACCAGTGTGAACTAGTTCCAGCTTTTGACATATCCTCGAGACTCCTCCTTTGAAGGGAAATCTAGCTTGTTTGCCAAGAAGACAGGTTCTGCATTGTGGAAGTTCTTCCTCCAAGCTTGGCAAGTCATCTACCAAGCCATTTTTCTGCATAAACAGCATACTCCTCCTGTGAACATGCCCAAGTCTTTTATGCCATAGCTTTGTATTTTCTTCTTTGCATTTCAAAGCCATCTGTTGCATCTCATGTGGCTTGAACATAAAACTTTTATCCCTCATTGGAATTCTCAAGACTTCTTTGCTATCAGCATTTTTAATGAGACATTCCCTTCCTTCGAACTTCACTTTATAGCCCTTCTCCACTAACTGACCAACACTTAACAGATTTTGGTCAATATTTGGCACAAAGAGAACATCCTTGATTAGCTTTACCTCCTGGTTTCCTTCAATAGCAACTACACCTTTACCTTGCACTTCAATATGCTGTCCATTGCCAATTCTGACTCTGGACCTTACTGTCTTGTTTATGTTCCTAAATAGCTTTAAGTTACCAGTCATGTGATTGGTACAGCCACTATCTACCAACCATGTATTATTTTCGACTGAAGATTCACCAGCTGAAGCTACAAATAGGTGCTCTTCATCAACTTCATTTACTGCCACTTGTGCTTCTCCTGCTTGCTGATAAGTTTTCCCTTTGCAAATAGCTTCCATGTGACCCAACTTGTGGCATCTTCTGCACCTAGCATCTGGCTTTCTCCAACATCTAAAAGACTGGTGATTGGTTCCACCATAGTACTAACATGGCCTTTTATTATTTTTCCATTTGCTAGATCCACCAGTGTTCCCTTCTTTTGGTAAAAACCTCGAATCAGCAACATTTCCTCTAAACTGAATCCATTTCTTCCCTTTGCCTCCATCATTTTGCTTTACTTTGGCTTGCAATGCCCCCTCTACATGTTCTTCTCTCCTCATTAGTCTTATGTGTTCCTGTGCCTGCAAAGCATTCAACAACTCTGCAAGTTTTATATCAACCAAGTCCCTTGTGTTTTCCAGAGAAGCTATAGTAGCTTCGAATTTCTCTGGAAGAGACACCAGGATCTTCTGAACAAGCCTATCATCCTTCAAGTCAGTCCCCAAAACTCTAATTTTATCAGCTATCCCCATTAGCCTATCAGAGTATTCCTTCACTGACTCAGACTCTTTCATCTGTTGTCTCTCAAATTCTCTCAAGAGATTCAGCACCTTCATACCTCTTATCTTCTCATCTCCTTCATATTCTTCCTTCAAGAAGTCCCATATGGCCTTTACAGAGTCACACTTCATAATTCTAGTAAAGATGGTAGGCGAGACAGCAATATACAGGCAAGATTTTGCCTTGGCTTTTCTTGTGGTTCTCTCTTTATGAAGTTTGATTTGATTCATGGTCAGATTATTTGGAAGTGGAGCAACTTCATAATCATCCTCCACAACTTCCCACAGATCATGACCCTCCAAAAATGCTGTCATCTTAACAGCCCATGCTTGATAATTCTCTCCAGTAAATACTGGAGAAGCCATCGCAAAGAAACTACTCGACCCTGTCTCCATCACCATTTAACTTCTTTACACTTCGATACTTGCTTCACTTCACAGTCCCTCAAGATCATTCATGCTTTGATACCACTGTTGTTACTGATCAAACAGTAAACAAGAAACAGAAAACCAGAAGCTATATATTTCGAATGAGGAAAAGAAGCACAGAGAAAACAGAACACGAACTTGCATACATCGGTTCTCTAAGGAAAAACTGTCAAGTACAGGACAACTTAAACAAGAACAATAACTGCTTACAAACCACACACACGTGCAGCATATAACTGCACCTAAACGTGCTAATTCACTTCCTAAATAACAAAAATACCAGCTGCATAATATAACCAACTTAGCAAGAAAAATAAACCATAAGAAGAAAACAGAACAGAGGAACATTAGTCGAAAAACCAGCAGCACTGAGACATTTTAATCCAACACATATCCAAACTGCATGTTTTCTCTTCTGCTGTATACAGTACGACAATATCTGTTGGAGCAGAAGGCTGGGGTTTGTTCCATCAATTTTCACACAACAAAAGAATTAAACTTTCAACTTTTTGATCTTTAGAATGGGACACACATGCTTCATTTGCCTTGGGGAATACAATGGCATTATCAAGCTGATGCCTAACCATCATTTTTGTCTCTCATTCCAGAATATAAGTCAAATATCTGGCAGCCACATCTTCCTCTCTGAAGGCGAATTAGAAGATCTTTGCAGAACCTGTGGGCTGATTGGCTTCAAATTTTTGAGGAATGAGCGATTCGTGATGATCTCGGCTTCCAGACCCCGCTAAGATTTCAGATTTGCCAGCAGGTTCATCGATTTCTTTGAATAACAGAGCAAACACAATAGTCAAGTAATTACAGGCACCACTGTGAATCTCTCACATTGTTAGCAATGAAGTTTAGGAAAATGGAGATGCGTATATATACAACTTCTTATTGTTTAAAGCATGGGATGATAAAATAAAGGGTGCTCTCTTAATTTCTTAATGTGTAAATACCACCCATTCGGCGGTCAATGAATGAGTTGAATGAAAGGTTCATTGCTCCTACAGTGTGTCCTTGCTTTGGGGTCTCAAACTTTGAGTCATTTTCATGACCCATGAGATTAAATTTTTCACTTTTCTAGTGGAATAACTTTTCGTTGTCCCGTCAATTGATGTATTGCAAATCAGGAACTTGAAATTGTTGAAGAACATTGGAACAGTTCTTTTCCGTATAAACAATGGTATACATGACTATTGAGCGAAATCCGCTCTGTCCCTTTAGCTGCTGTTGCATTCTATCCTCGTTAAGATGAGAATGCAAAGCTACTAAAGACGACAGCTTGACCTCTTCACAAATTCATAAATGGAGTTCCTCTAATCTCTACATTAACCTCTTCCTTTGTACAATACAAAACTCGTGCAAGGTATCTGCTAGTCAATTGTAATTACAGAAGTTTTATGTGAGTACAACAATCAAAAACCTGCTCCCACCTCCATGAAGATCCCCAGACGATGCTGCTTCTATTAATCATTAGAGCACTGCCTGCACCCTATACCGTTATCTCATCTCAAAAGACAAATCAGTCAACACCTGTGCTTTAAGCATCTCTCAAGAAATTCAGATATAGAATGCATAAGCTACATATATATATATATAGAAATTTGATCTGTTACCTAGGCAGATAGAAATTCGATCTGTTACCTAGGCAGCTGTGTGCTCAGTAACTTGTGTGGAAGAAAGAAGAGGAATGATTTGGAACTTAACTTGTTTGTTGCTGGAGTATTCCATGATATGCATAAGCCCACAATGAACAAAACTAAGCTGTGGATGAATCATTCGGATAAGCCAGCAGAAGTATTGCTGCCAGTGGGACGGCTGATTCCGAGCTTATATGTGCTAAAATTATTCTTCCAGATCCAGAGTTGGTAAGACGTCTGGAAAGAAAATCTCCGATTTTACCTCCAAAAAGTCCCCCAAGGGAACTAGCAATCACGAAGAGTGTTATGAGAAATGCAGTTTTATTATTGTGGGAGAACCCAACAAGCTCCAACCACATTATCGCAAATGAAAAAGCTGACCAGGGGAATAAACCCGTTTTGGAATGATGGAATCTTTATCACCGATTTTGCTTCTTGAAGCGAGTCCTTCACTTGTGAGCAGAACGATTTTTTTGAAGTTTGCCCAGTAACCTTGGCATGGCCATCAGCAAAATGCGGATCTCTGGCAAAGGAGCGGACTAGAATCGCATTAGTTCAACCAAATGGAAGGAAATTCTCCACATAGGGATCCCCATGGACGTTGAGGGAGCTATCAACACAGAAAATAATCCACCTACCAAGGCACCGAGATTGCCAGTCAGTTGTAGTCATCGAAAAGCCATATCCAACAAACTAGATGGGCTTGCTGCACTTTTGAAGGAGGATTCATTTTCCTTTAATAGTGGACAATACAATCGGTTATAGTCATTGATTTGGTAAATACAACTATTGCACAACCAAGCTGGATCAACTATTATAGCGGGATTAGGATGATCTGATATCCTCATTGTTCCAACATTTCCTCTCCAAGCTGAAGCAAAGCCGTCCTCAGAGGTCAGCTTGGATTAGGGGTGAGCATAGTCCGGATTGGGCCGGTTCACTCCCTAACCCTAGAACCAACCCGTATAGTATTGGTCCTCAATTTTTGAGACTAAGGACCGACCCTATTAAGCTTAGGACCGAGGAACGGACCGACCCAATGGGTTCGGTCCGGTTCCAGGGTCAACCCGAGATCAACCGATAATTTTTTATTTCATTTTTTGTACTCCTTAAAAAATCGATTGAGGAATGGATTGATCCAATGGGTTCGGTTCGATTTCAAGGTCAACTCAGGACTAACCAATAATTTTTTATTTCATTTTTTGTACTTCTTGAAAGGGCAATTAAGGACCGTATCGACCCAATGGGTTCGATGATAAGCGAGGTTAGCTAAGAAAGGCAAGTGGTGAGGGTCAAGTGGGGTAAGCATCGAACAAAATGAGCATCGAATATCGAGCAGGGAGCAACAATCCAAGCGAGCATCGAGCGGCAAGCGACACAAGTGACCCAAAGTGAGTGAGGTGAGTATCGAGTGGCGAGCGGAGAAGTTGTTTCTTTCAATTTTGGCAAATTAAAGACTAAGAAGACAAATAAGACAAAAGATAACGAATATTAGAGGAGGATACCATAAGGAGTTGTTTATACCTTTTTGGACGCCCTGAGGACTCCTCACAAAAACATTTTCCTCCTTAGTAAATTATGACTATTGACGCCATAAAAGACATTAAAAATCTATGTTATTAAAGAATAATGTAAAATTACTTGAACTCCTCGCTAAAAAGCTATTTAATGTTGTTGACGCCATTTATTTTAAAGTTTTATCTATATAAAAAATTATAAATAATAATTATTATATTTATATATTTAGGGTTGGTCCGAATTGGACCAACTCGAAACTCTTAGAACCGAGAATCAACCAGCACAGTGCCGGTCCAGAAATTCTAAGACCAATGACTGACCTAGTCTTTATGAGAACTGGACCAGGACCGGCAGGGTTGGGCCGATCTGGGTCGATCCAGGGTTGACCATGGACCGATGCTCACCCCTAGCTTGGATACCATGTTGTAAAGAGCACCTTTAGAGAGAGCCTTAGTAAATACGTTTGTAAGTTGCTCATCACTATAGACATGGGGAGTTTCAATTGTCTTATCTAGAATCTTCTCATGCACAAAGTGATAATCGACTTCTATATGTTTTATCTCTTCATGGAAAACTAGATCTGAACCAATATGGATTGCAGCTTGATTATCACATAATTACTTCATAGGAGACTTATGGGCTCAAAATCCCAATTCTTGCACAACTAATCAAAGCCAAACCACTTCACTTGTAGTTAAGGCCACGGCTCTATATACGGCCCCTGCACTGGACCTTACCACAACAATCTATTTTTCAATTTTCCAAGTGACTAAGTTGTCACCTATAAAGGTGTAGAAACCTTTGGTTGATTTACTATCCTTGAGGTTCCTAGCTCAATCCGCATCAGTATTATAATACTAGTATGACTATGTTTCTTCATCAAAATACCTAACTTGGACCAGGCTTGAGGTACCAAAGTATGCAATCTACAAGTGCCATATGTCCTTCAATAGGATCCGCCTCTTAGGATCGTGTTGATTCTATCTTTTAATGATGTTCATGTATAGAAGAGAGATAAAAGAAGGCAAGACGAACATTCGATAGATAAGGACGTTCAAATGACCAAGAGAATAATCCCTCGGAAGCTTACATCCATGGTAGTAAATCCCCAATTAATATCGTTACTTTTGGGGGAAGATTCATTTTTATTTAATGGAGCAATACAGTAACTCATAATAGGGGTGTGCTATTGGACCAGTTTTACTCAAGAATCGGAGCGGACCACCCAAAAAATAAGTTTGGGAACCAGTTCCCATTGGAATCAGTTGAGGACCAGGTTCCAAATTTTTGGAATTAGTTTAAATCAATTTGGGAATAGATTTCAAGTAAATACCTACCTAGGAATTAGACTGAACCGCTTTGTTTTGGAATAGGTTTCGAAATAGGTTTTATAAGTTAAAAGGTCAAAATCCTAATTTCTTTTTCCATAAATTCTAACCTCGGCACTCCTTCCTCGAAATTCCTTGCCAATCTTCTATCTTCCCCTAAATTTTTATGGATGAGTGGAAATGAACCTTTAAATCTATGTTATAATTACGTGTTTGAACTTTTTATTGTTTATAATTATACATGACTATGTGTTCATCTTATGAAGTGTTGTTTTTGGTGGATAGAGATTTCTATTGTTCATCTTTCGAATCATTTTATTGCTTATTGTCGCAACCTGTTTTTCGGGTACACCACCTAAAACTAGGTTAATGGACTACTAAGTCTTTAAACTTAGCTTGGGCTCTCCCAAGCCCATACCAATTCACAACTTAAAGTTCAAATATTTAACATGCAAAAGATTATTAATTATGAGTCACCACTAATCGGTTTATGGTAGGTCGATTAACACCTAAGTAAAATAATGGGAGGATTATTTTACTCTTATGAACCAGAGACTATAGGTACGGAGACTTGGTTACACTAGATTTTTCTAATGCCTTTTCGGTACCATTTCTTTTTTTAATTTTCAAAAAATGTTTTTTCAGGCGGTTTGGATTTATTTTAATCTAAATTTTTATCATGCAAAAAGGTGACCACACGGATGCTCATCCACTATTAAACATTCAAATAAATAAATTGCATCACATAACGCAAATCACACAAAACAAATGATTTTTTGGGGTTTTCTTTGAAAAGTAGAATTCTTTTATAAAAATGTGTTCCTTAACTAAATGACTTAACCTTATTAATATGCAAATTCTAATTAAATGGGCCTATTATGCAAACCAATTATTATGCACCTCATGGCCTAACTTTACTAATGAACAAATCCTGATTAAATGATCCTATTATGCAAACTAGTTAACATGCACCTAGTATTTTTTATTTTTGTATTGAAATTCGGAATTAATAAAAACCCTAATTAAACTATCTAAAAATGGATAATTTTCTAATTTATTCTAAGGATTAATTTTAACATAAACCCTATCCTATCTTAGAAAACTATTTTTTTAGAAAAATGAGATTTAAGATGTGCGAACATTATCTAAAACCCTATTTTAAAAAAAAAAAGTTATTTAGGTTCAACCCTAACTTATTTCTAAAAATGCAATCCTAAAAGTGTGATCCTAAGAAAATTCTAATTTTTTAAATCTACATGTCTGATTTACTAAACCTATATATGCTCATGCAAAATTTTGATTTTTTTTTTTTTTTGATTTTTTTAGTTTTTTTTAAAGATAAGTAATTATTAAATAAATATTAAATCTAAACTATTAACAAAATAAAAATTAAAATAATCGAAAAAATAACCTATTGTCTCACATATTAAATTATCGATTATCTTAACCCTATTTATCACGACAAAGAGATTAAAATAATTAAAAAAATCCGATCCGAAGTCTTACGGATCAAATTAATAATAAATATAATGATTTAACAATTAATATTCTACCAAAATACGCAAAAATTAATGTAATTAAAAAAAATAATCCGATGTCTCTCAGATTATATTAATAATTATAATAATTCCGGACAAAATCTCTATAGATAATGCCTACAAAATTCATAAAATGAAAATCACATCCTATACAATAATATTGAAACTTAAAAAGATAAATAAAATAAAATAACATAAAATGAAGGAAAAAAAATGAAAAATAAGCCACCTAATGGAGGAGAGCAGCAGCGTCGACGCGGGCAAGCGCGGCACGGGAAGCGCGGCGGCGTCGGACTCCGGCGACAGTGAAGCGGTCGAGCGGAGATGGCACGACGAGGGGCGAGCGGTGCTGGGCGATCAGCGGCGAACGGCGAGCGGAGCGGTGTAGGTGCTCGCGGGTTGCAGCTGCGAGTCGCTGAGGCGCGGCGTCGGGCTCTGGTGGTGTTGCTCGGTCGCAGCGGCGTCACGGACGGTGGCCGGCGCGAGGGGGACGAGCAGCAGCTGGGTCGCGGGTCGCAGCGGCGGTGGTGAACGGTGAGAGCTCGGCTGCTGCGGAGCGGCGGTGGAGCGGAGCAGGCCTCGGGCTTCGGAGGCGCGGCGTCGGGGGCGCAGGCGCGGCGTCCGGTGAGCGGAGAAGGGCGGCGAAGGCGTCGGGTGCTGGGCTAAGGCGAGCGGCGCGGTGGCGCGGCGAGGTCAGGAGCGGCGGTGGTGGCTGGCGGAGGTGGTGCCGGCGCAGTAGCCGGCGCGGGCGCAGGGCCGGCGCGGACGGGAGACGCAAGCGACGGGTGCGGGTGAAGAAGACGCACAGTGATTCTGTTTTGTTTTTTTTTTTTTCTTTTCTTTTCTTTTTTTTTCTCTCACCTCACGTCACTCACGTCTCCTCTCTCTGTCTCACGTCTGCTCTCTCTTTCACTCTTTCTTTGCCTTTTTTTTTTTACTTTTAAAAGAAACGAAGGAAAATGGGCTCAAGGAAAGAGAGAAAAAATTTCTCCATTTCTTCTCTGAATTTTTTTCGAATTCCCCTCTCCCTTTGCACGAATTCTCTCGATTTTTTTTTTGCTTCTGAAATCGCTCTCAAATTTTTCGAAAGAGGCCCCCTCTTTTTATCATGAAAAATGAGCTTCTCTTTTATAGTAATTCGAAACGGTCTATTTACATGACATTTCCAAAGTTACCATTTATTGTCACATTAAATCAAATCTGTATGATTTGACAAATAAGCTCAATTCTTGCCTATTTTTCACTTGATTTCAAAATTGTTGCTGCATTTAACAAAATCCGAGAATCTATCAGAATTCCAATTTTCTATGCATAATCAATCAAATCAATTTCCCCCATTTTTTTTTCATTTTTTCCTTTTATTTGTTCCAATGCAATTTTTATTTTCTTTATTTTCCTAGATTTGCAAAAATTAGGTGTCAACACTTATAATCTCATATGATTTTGTTGTAAAAAATGAACCAAAAAAAAAAAAAGTTTTGGTGTAGATCTTAGAATCAGACTGGAAAACCAGATAAGTTCTAGAACCAATTCCAAGCAAATAGGGTAGGTTCTAGAATAAAAAAACTGCGAATCAATTATAAAGTTCTAGAACCTATCGATTCAAGAACCAATCACCTCTAACTTACTGTCATTGGGTATAGTCATTAATTTGATAATCACAGTGTACAACCTAGTCAGATGTACTATAATGGGATTAGGACGATTTATGTTCACCGAATGGGTGTGGAGTCGGTCCGGCCCTAAATGGACGCTTTTTTTAAGCCTTTAGCTAGCTGATTCGATTCATCCTTTTTAGGAGTCTGCCGACAATCCGGCATCTGCACTCGTTCGGTTCATTCGGACCGTATGAGCTTCGATTTTCAGTTTCGGATATTACCGCCAAAACAAGAAAGGAAAAAAAAACACAAAATTCAGTTGCGGAAAAATAATAAATTAAAAATGAGAAAAACATGCGATTCGGGGATCTTATTGGAGATGTGTCTTTGTGCTGTGTCGTTTTTTTTTTATTCAATTAAGTTTATTTGTTAGGCAGTTTTTGTTAGCTATTTTTTAGGAAGTGGAACAAGTTCTGTTTTGCACGTTTGTGTGTAGTTCTGTTTTTGCACGTTTGTGTGCGGTCGTTTGTTTTGTCTTGCACGTCTGTGTAGTTCCAAAATAGGTTCTTATTTAGCTTGTACTTGACAGTTTTTATCACTGCTGTATGAAGTTCAATGTTCTGCTTCATTCCTTCTCTCAGTGTAACAGAAAAGTTTCTGCTATTAGTTGATTATATCAGCTATAACAGATCTTCGTCTCGCAGTTTCGTCTCCGACTGAGGATTCCGTTTCAGGCCACCTTCGTTGCCTATAAATTCCCGGATTCCACCACCGTCCAAACCGGACATTGCCTCTCTGCGTGCCTGTGCCTGTGTCTGTCTGCGAGAGAGAGAGGGGGGCTACCATGGCGGGTGCTATTTGCGGTCACCAGTCGGTGAGGGTGTTCAGCGCGAGCCAACTCAGGAGCTCAAGGCGAATTGTGCTGAGATCCGGCAAGACGAGCTTCGAGCATCGAGTTCTGGCGCCGAAACTGAGAGCCTCCTCCTCGGCCTCCGCCGAAACTAAGCCACCTCCGCCACCACTGGTACGTCTCTGTGATTGTAGGGACGGACGTGTTCTGATTGTGTGGCAGACTTTTTTTTTTTTTTTTTTTTTACTCGAAGAAAAGAGTTGGAATGGGAAATGGGAATCTAGCGGGCGACTGAGGAGTCGAGTGCTCTTGTTTCGATGGGCAATGCCCGCCAGAGTGGAGTCTTGTTCCATGAGCTCGAGGTGGTCTGTTTGCCCGCCTCTGGCCGGGATCATCGAGCAGAAAAGATTGGATACCGTTTTGTTCCGAATGTGGGGAAACAAATGAGGAACCGAATTTTGTGGGAAAGGCTTTTGAAATGTATACTGTCCTGATTGAAGAGAACAGTAATTTGTGTAGGAATCTACTGTGGACAGGTTTTTTTTTTCAGGCTAGTTCCTTTTGTCTTGCCACCTGTTGATTAAAAAACCGAACTTCATTTGTTTAGGAATCTACCGTGGATAAGGAGAAATTCCGCAGCAACCAGAATGTATTAGCTTGTCCCATATGTTTTGAGCTGCTAAGGTTCACTGGCGATCCCGTGTTGTCTGTGTAAGTTGCGTGGATTTTAAGACGGTTCGCCCCATGTATGTCTTTTTGCTGTTTTCATCATCCCGTCGTGCTTCTGCTGCAGGAATTCTGCGTCCGGGTCTTCTTTGCAGTGTCACACCTGTAAGAAGGCCTATGTGGGCAATGAAACGCATTTTGATCTTACAACAACCAGTGGAACCAAGGAATATGGCGAACCCATGCCCTTTGCTAGCGAGGTTTTCAGGTGCGAGAAGTTATTTATTGGAGCCGACTGATCTGTTGGGTAAAAATTGACAATGTCGCCTCCAGTGGCATTATCTGGTTGGATTTGCTATAAGTCATGGGTCATTTGGGTCATGCGCCACTGATCGAATTTTGCATCAGGACTCCATTGGTATCGTATCTGTACGAGAGGGGATGGCGTCAATATCCTGCAAGTTTGGCTGGTTTTCCGAGTCCAGAGAAAGAGGTTCATTCGACTCTTCTATTTTTTACTCCTGTCGCTTCGTGTATGCTTGTCACTGCCATTTGTTACTGGTTTGGGTGTTGCTGTTATGATGAATGCCCTGCGAGACTTGTTCTATTGTAAGGGATAGCCATCCAGGAAATGGTTTTCTTAGAGAAAAGCGGTTACCGACCAGGAAAAATTGCTAAAAAGATACCTAAGCCATCAAACAAATGCACATTCGACTCGATGTTGTTGAACTTAGGCTGGAGCTACGTATCTAATGCGTGCAGTGCCCCTCTCTGTTCCCGTCGTGTGGAGCTACTGACCATGAGATTTTGACTGCAGTTTGAATTGATTATGGGATTCCTCAAGCCAGTATTGGGAGGAAACATTGTCGATGCAAGTTGCGGGAGCGGTCTGTTTTCAAGACTATTTGCCAAGAGTGGACTGTTCTCTCGCGTTATTGCTCTGGACTACTCCGAAAATATGTTGAAGCAGTGTTACGAGTTCATTCAGCAGGAGGAGAATTTTCCAGAAGAGTGAGGAAACCGACTCTTTCTCTGCTCAAATAACGATCGACACTTGTATCTTTTGTTGCTGTGTTGTTAGGAAATTTCTCTTGGATTGTTATTGTCTTGATGAATTACGCTAAGCGAACCAGTTCTGACTAAGCTTTCTGCTTGTAGGAACTTTGCATTGGTCAGAGCCGACATCTCTAGACTTCCTTTTGCTTCAAGTTCTATTGATGCCGTGCATGCTGGTGCTTCTTTGCATTGTTGGCCTTCGCCATCAACGGCAGTGAGTACTTTGGTTCTTTACGGTTTCTGTTCCCCGTGAGTTGTCTAGATCAATATAAACGGTGAATATATATAACATCAGTCTTGTTCTGCATGCTTAATTCCAAACTTTGCATAAAATTGTCAAAAGGGCATGGCTCCAGTTTCTTCAAATTTGGCAACAATTAATGTTTGCCGCGCACATAAGTAGAACTTTTTAGGAGGGAAGCTTTATTCACTCTATGCACTTCACTGATCCTAACTTTGAAAGCGTCACTTGGTTTAAAATCTCTTAGTTCTTTGTCATATGCTCACATTTCATTACGCGGTGGTTCTTTCTCAGATTGCTGAAATCAGTCGAGTTTTACGGCCAGGCGGAGTTTTCGTCGCGACTACATTCTTGCTTGATGGTCCTTTTGCATTGTTTCCTCTTCTGAGGCCTTTATGCCAGGTACTTGGTTTTGGCTCAAGTCCTGTCCCTCTGTTCAGCTCTGCATCTCTAAAAGTACAGGTTTTCTCTACTGTTATGCACAGTTCGACACTACTTGTTGGAGCAGAAGGCCAGGTTTTGTTTCCATCCATTTTTCATGAAACTAAGGAAGCGTTTGATAACGCTTCAATTTTCGAGAATAATTTCTGGTTAGAAATGATTTCTTTTTATTTTGTTCTTAGGAACAATTCTAAGCATTTTAAGCCGTTTGGTAATTGTCTAAAATTTCAATTCCCGGAATAGAATTGTGTTTGGTACCATGCTCAAAATTTCTACTTCAAATCATTTTCTTTTAATTTTTAAATAATTTTATTACTTTTTTTTCCTTTTTTCTTCTTTTTTTTTTCCTTTCTCTCTCCTATTCTTCTTCTTCAAGTGGCCGGCCCTCGTCGGCCAAGCCAAATCTGGCGAGACCGAGCCTCGCCGGTGGCCAGGCTAGCCTCACCGGGGCTAGGCGAGCCTCATCGGTGGCTGCGCTTGCCTCCGGCGAGCTTGTCGGACCGTTTGTCGGCGACCGGCGGCGGTGGGCGGCGACAGACGGCGGATGGCGGCGGACGACAACCATGGCGGTGGATGAAGAAGAAAAGAAATTTGTTATTGATTCTAGAATTGTTCCCGAGAATAAGAATCAACTTTTTTTTATTCTTAATTCTGTTCCAAATTTAATTCTGGGAACAAAATAATAAAAATTTGTTCCCGGAAAAAAAAATAGAAATTTGTTCTCTGGAACAAAAATTTGAACTTTTTTTTTTATTCTTGATTATGTTTCAAATTTACTTTTGGGAACAAAAAATAAAAATTTGTTTCCGGGAAAAAAATAATAGAAATTTGTTTTCGGGAACAAAATTTTTATCAAACATGATTCTGTTCCAAAACTAGTTTCGGGAACAAAATAATAGAAATTGGCATGTTTAGCCGGTTACCAAACAGGCTCTAAAGGACTAAATTTTCGATATCTTGATCTATAGAATGGGACACGCATGCTTCCTTTGTCTTGGGGAATATGATGGCATTTGTGGAGTCAATCAATGCCAACTCATCATCTTCGTCTCTCTCGGTGCAGATTTCAACTCAACTAAGTGGCAGCCACATATTCCTATCTGAAGGCGAGCTAGAAGGTCTTTGCAGAACCAGTGGTCTGATCGGCGTTAAATTTGTGAGGAGCGAGCGATTCGTCATGATCTCCGCTTCCAAACCCAGCTGAGATTCCGGATGCAGGTTCATCGGTTACTTTGAATAAATGGAGCAAACAAAATAGTCCACTTCTTATTGTTTAAAACATAGGATGATATGGTAAAGGGTGCCCTCTTAATTTATTGATTTGCAAATACCGCCCGATTCGACGGTTCATCGATGAATTGAAAGACGGATTCATTGCTCCTGCAGTGTCTTTGCTTTTGGGTTCTCAAACTTGACTGTTTGAGAAAGGACTTTTCACTTCGAAATAACTTTTTCGCTGTCCCGTCATTTTCAAGTTGTTGAAGAACAACGGAACGGTTCTTTCCCTATAAATGATGATGCACGACTGTCGAAAGAAATCAGCCGTCCATTTGGCTGCGGTTGCATAGCTACTAAAGAGCACAGTTCACCTCCACAAATTCATTAAATGTAGCTACTCTAATCTCTACACTAACCTCTCCCTCTGTACAAAACAAAACTCTCGCAAGGTCTCTGCTTGTCGATTGTAGCTACAGATGTTTCATATGAGTATACCTATGAAAAAGCTTTCCTACCTCCATGAAGTTCTGCATTGAAGATTTTCAATTTCAAAAATGATACTGGCTTCAGCTAGCTGCGTTGTGTGACTACTTGCCCAGATTAGCGAACGTCAATTGACGGTAAAGCAACATCTTTTCGTCACCATCCTCAATATCAGTGGAATCCTCCCCCTCATAATGAACATCGATGACGCTTCTCTCCCTACCATAAATGTCTGATCCGTCAACCAGATCACCAGTACCAACTCCACTGGGGGACATGTCATCCAAGTTTAACTGTTGCATCTCTGATTCTATTAGAGCCTCCATCCGAGCCCGCTCTCTATCTCGTGGGTATGTGTAGTAGAGGAACGAGTAGATGACACAGCAGAGAGACATGGGAATGCCTACAGCTGCGTACAGTGCCCTGGCCAGCGAGGCTGCATTCTCTCTATCAGTCTCGATCTCCTGCGATTCAGTAGATCCTCTGGGAAGTTCTTTGTAACCATACACATTCTGGGCTAGTATTCCAACTAAAGGAGGAGCAAATGATGATAGTATGGCCTCAAATGATCGATCCAGGGCATAGACACTTGTTCGGGATTTTTCAGGGACTATTTCTGCAAAAATAGGACTGCAATGAAAAGACCGGAGTCAGTATTGATTTTGCAATCTTCAGGAAATAATGTAACAATTGAATACACACTGCTCATCTTCCAAAATTTTTAGAAATTAGATATTCATAATCCTGTTTCGATATATGATGATAAAGCATCATTAAAATCTTTCAGACTATTACAATAACTGAAATACAAGTTTCTAAATTCCAAGCAATAAAACTAAAACAAACTTCCAATGCTGCCCAGTCACTACTGTTTCTTTTAATTGTATGAGCACTGCTTGCATCCTATCAAAAGACAAATCAGTTAACACCCGTGCTTTAAGCATCTCTCAAGAAATTCAGGTATGAAATGACAACCTACTGCATTTATATAATATTTTTATATATATTCGATCAAATAGTTAGGCAGCTCTGTGCTCAGTAACTTATGTAGAAGAAAGAAGAAGACTGATTTGGAACTTAACTTGTTTGTTGCTGGAGCATTCCATGATATGCAGAAGCCCACAATGAACAAAACTAAGCCATGGACAAACGCAGTGGATGAATCATTTGGAAGAGCCAGCAAAAGTATTGCTGCGAGTGGGACAGCTGATGCTGAGCTTATCTGTGCTAAAATTATTCTTCCAGAGTTTGGTAGACGTCTGGAAAGAAAATCTCCCATTTTACCTCCAAAAAGTCCCCCAAGGGAACTAGCAATCACGAAAAGTGCTATGAGAAATGCAGTTTCATTATGGGAGAACCCAACAAGCTCCAACCACATTGTCGCAAATGACAAAGCTGACCAGGGGAATAAACCTGTTACGCCCTGAGCAACAATTATTTGGAATGATGGAATCTTTATCACTGACTTTGCTTCTTGAAACAAGTCCTTCACTTCTGAGCGAAACGATTTACTTGAAGTTTGCCCAGTAATTTTGGCATGGCCATCAGCAAAATGTGGATCTCTGGCAAAGAGGCGGACTAGAATTCCAACTAAGATGCTTATTAGTCCAACCAAATGGAAGGAAATTCTCCACCCAGGGATCCCCATGAATGTTGTGGGAGCTATCAACACAGAAAATAGTCCACCTACCATGGCACCAAGATTGCCAGTCAATTGTAGCCATCCAAAAGCCATACCCCGGTTGTTATCGTCCGTCGAATCAGCCACGAGGGACTGGATTGCAGGTGCTACTATGGCAAGCCCAATGCCATTCAAAGCTCTTGATACCGCCACCTGAACAAATACTGAGTATAATTAATCAAGTCAGCTGATTCATGAACATATTTGGAACTTTCCTTCAATCGAATGGAAGTTTCAAGTGACTTCAAACATCTTTTCATAGTCTATGAAGCTACATCCTTTAAATATAAAAACCTTCCAATGGTAAGAATCAAAAGTATAAAAAGGGGGACCGTAAGTTTCAAGTGACTTCAAACATCTTTTCATAGTCTATGAAGCTACATCCTTTAAATATAAAAACCTTCCAATGGTAAGAATCAAAATTATAAAAAGGGGGCCCGTAGCGTCAGTGGGTAATGGCATATAACATCTTTGCCAGAAGAGAGTATCTAAAAGGTCTCTAATAGCTGGAACAGAAACAACAGTGCCTGCCATATCAAATGTCTGAGAATATGCAACTCCATATGCACAAAACTATTATAGAAATATATCTGGTGCCCACACTTGCAAAATGTTGAGGTTTTCTTTCTCCTTTCTTATCCGGAAGATTATTGCGTGATAGGTAAATAAACTTTTATTGTTTTGAGAAAGTATCCTCACGTCGCGACCATATTCTTTCTCACCAGGCCTCCCCTTTGTGAAAGAGTACCAACAGATATACAGCAAGCTCCATAGCTGTCCTTGATGAACACTGCTATAGAAGGTCCTAACCCACGTAGCCCTCAAGTTTGGAAGATATAGTTACTCAACATGACTTCCTAGGCAACCAAAAAGAAAGAGCTGCTATGGAGGTCACTTAGACTTTTTCCTTCATAGGAGTTAACATCACCTTAATTAGCTAATCATACTGAGATTTAGACTCCAAGAACAATCAACTCAAAGCCCCGTGCAACCATACCCTTCTTCCATCTCTATCTCCCAATAATGCAAGATCCAAACGAAATTATGATTTCAATTTACCCTAGCTGCTGAGGTTGTAGCATGTAAACAGTCTGTTTTTCTCCCTTCTCTGCCTACAATAGACTGATGTATGTCCCCCAAGGCTACTGAACCAGACTATGACAAAAATGTAATCCATATTCTCACATCACCAGCCAACAAAAATCACACTCTCCACACCCAAAAGATAGTGCTCTGCACAAAATTTACAAAGCCATGACCTAAATAGTCTCTCGCGTTCCTTGTACCAAGAAAGGACTGACCAGACTGCAATGGTAATTTCCACGACTTACTCTTCAGTTCTGAGTCTCCTGTAACATTTACACCTAGCTATTCAACTCCAACTATTTAGCAGGAAATCATAACCATTTCAAAAATCACTGACTGCATATTCATCTTTTTCTTCTCCCCCCCACCAACCCTGCGAAAAATAAAAAATAATAATAATAAAAAGTTTCTTGCTTCTTATTTTAGCAAATGCAGATACCCATAAAAGATTAAACTTAAACCAACTGATGATTCGTTAGAGGACTGAAAATGCTTCTTCTCATGACTGGAGCTCATGCGGAGAATAATGTAGATTAGAATTTCCTCCACAATATCATCAATAGTTTTAGCTGAAATCCTTAGCTAAACGTTAATCATTGTTAGACTACATCTACATTCCCAATTGTGAAATAGAAGCTGGACCACTCCATGCCCATAAACAAAGACGCAAAAGCTAAGACAACCCAATTTCCTTCTCAAATCAATCTCCCTCTCTCTCTCTCGGCCGTCGGCTCAGCACAGGAGAACATATTATATTCCCAAAAGTTTGGAAATTGTCTACCGGAACAAGCAAATTTCCAGAGCCAAAACCCCATACATGAACCAGCAATTCAAACCCAGATCCAACAAATCAAGCACGCACCGAACCCAAGCACACACATACCTGGAAGAAAGTAGACGAGAACGCCACAAGAAACGTGGCGGCCGCCCAGAGGAACGCGCCGAGCGCAATCACGTGAACCCTGTTGTGGCGCGCCGCCAGGTAGACCGCCAGCGGGTAGCAGAGGGACTGCACCACCGACCGGCAGAGCGTGAGGGAGCCGAGCCGGGTCGGGTCGGCGTGCAGGGCGGCGCCGACCTCCTTGTACACGCCGGGCAGCAGGGACTCGTCGGCCCGCTCCATGATGCCGGCGAGGTTCACCAGGAGCAGGGTCACCGCCTCGGGCTCCATCCTCGACACGAGGCGCCTCATCTTGACCACGGCCGTCGTCGCCATCGCGGGTCCCTTTGCCGCCTTCGCCGTCGGCCCGGGCATGGTTCAGAGCGCGCCACTTCCGCGAATCCGGCGCGGCATGGAGGAAGACGGCGGCGGCGGCGGCGGCGGAGAAAGGGGGGGATCGAGGAGAGTAAAAGAGGAAGGGTGGGGAAGAGATTTTGACTTGGGATTTTCGCCGGTCGTCTTCGAGGGACGGGGAATGGTTTGAACGGTGACGGGGGGAGGAATCGGGCCGACAAAGAAGACCGAATCTGGATTTTGCGCGTATGCCGAGTCGCCGACTGCCGATGCGGGCCGCAGTGACGTCGTATTTCGCTTTTGTGGTATGAAACGCACGAAATAAGGTTTTAAAATAAAATGGCTAAAAAAAAAACTGAAAATGGTGAAAATGCGAGGGATTAAAAGAAGGAAATTTTCAAATAACGGTACGAAATTCCATTATTTTCTCAAATAAAGCAGGAATATGAAGTGTTTTCATTTTTTTCGAATAAAAACATAAAGTGATTATATTGACCTTAAATAAGGGTCTATTCTCACCAACTAGTGAAGGACATTTTTGTACTTTAATTTTTATTTATTTTTTCACTTTTTTTCCGTTTTTGCTTTCCTTAAAAAAGACAAACTCAATAATAAAAAAAGGCTAAAAAGGAAACACACGTGAAAAAAAAAAAAAAAACTCAGGTTCTTCACCTGTGGCTGATGCCCCACTAGCGATGGGAGGCGACCACAAGCGGGAGGGCCCTCCTTGCCTGTATTTTTTTTCTTTTTTAAAAACTTTGAGATTTCTTAATTTTTAATCTAAAGGTGATGTTTCTTATGGAGTCTCGAGTGGATATGAATGCTTCTTTATCCACCTTAAGATTGGCTTATAGAATGGAGAAACAGCTAGTCTTTTGTGAAGGGAAGGTGATGTTGGTGGTAAGTCTAGTGAGTCTAAAATTTAGATTAAATTTGTTTTAAACAAAAAAAAGGCTTTGATCGACCAGAATATTTAGTTGACTAACAAGATCAAGTCTTTATTTGAAATTATCATGGTCACTTTATGTTCTTTTTTAAAACTACTTTGGCCATTTTAAGCAATTTTTGAAAGTAATATTCACTCTATACTCTTATTTGTGAAAATGAGAATAATTCAGGTCAATATTTGGAATTTTCTCTATTTTTTTTTTTTGAAAGCGACATATAAGAAATACTTCACCTATTTGTAAAAAAAGTAAGTTTAGAAAATTCAAAAGTGAGATAAATACAAGTTTTGGCCTAATAATAATAAACTTATATTATGTTGGGATAAAATTAATAATTAAGGTGTCAGCAAAAATGATATCCCTGCTAATTAATGTGTTCCTTAGAAATAGGCATGCAAAATGTGCATGTTAGCTATTGTAAGTGGTATGCATATAATGCATTGAACGCAATATATAATTTGCATAAAAATATTATTAATAATGGATATTGTTTAACATGCAATTTCAACAATTACATAAATGTTCTCTTAGCATGGGACTTTCTCAATTTGGCATATTTCTTCTTCTTCTTCTTTTCATTTCTGAGCCAATTGCCATGCTAAATCGAAATCAATCGAAGTCATTACTTTATGAAAGAAAGTTCGGTAAAAAAAAATAATAATCATCAAGAATATATGATCTTTTTAGCTTGGCTAGGGTGAAAATAGTCGAACATCCTAAAATCGCCTCTGATGAAGGAAGAAACGCCCCTTTCAGCGCCGCCTAGCCCGGTGCAATTGTCATGATCCGATTATTCCCCCAAAAGCTCCGCTCGTACCTCAGCCGGCCCACAATCGGCCGTTATCCCCCAACCGATTAACCTCTTATTTCGAATGGCACTTGATGGAGATCCCTGTAAATGAATTATTTAAGCCCTAATTTTCGGGGGGAATGATGACATCTGTTGGATGGTTTTCATTAGAAATGCCTAGGTCATGGGGGCAGTGTCGTGTGGGCGCGATGCTATAGTGGTCGATGGAATTCGTCTCGATTCTAGGCTTCTCGATTCTTCTTCGGTAGGGGGAGCTTTTGAGTGAACATTGCTTGTGCATCACTCAAAGCCGAGACCATATAGTAGGAGTAGGACCCATCAAAAAAGTATTATCTCCCCTTTAGAACGACAATCTCTCTTTGGGACATCATAGTCTCGGTTGGACGCAAGTTGATGACCGGAAAGTACCAAATTCTCAAGGGTATGGTAAGGGGGGCCTCTCAGTTGCTCTAAAGTTTCAACTCTGGCAGGAGGGGTGATTCACTTTTTCATGCTTGAGAGGGGAAGATATCATGATGAGACACGTCAAAATGTCAAATTGCTGTACTGGGTTTTCCCAATGGCTGCTTTCCATGGTACTTAAAATTCTTTAGTCCTTGTCCTCTTAGATGTTTCTGATCAACAGGGATCAGAAGCAAGAAGAAGCATAATAAAAATGACAAAGCATCTACATGAGTTGATCATTTTCAAATGATCATGCTGAATGCAAGACATGGGAAGGGAACCCAGAATTTGTTAAACAAGATAAGCCACGGGCTTGAAAATAAGGTTGGAGATCTAGATCCAGTGGTTGGTAAATCACTGATAAAAAAAAGGGGACGATGTTCGAGGGATTCTTCATCGATCTACTAGCTAGTGAACCTCTTATATCAGATAGCAAGCAACCGATGAATTAAATGCTTCGGTTTAATCCTGAGATGTAGTTGATGGCGAATCGCTCCCTTCTTTCTCTATGAAGGTTTAAACACAACCCAGCTTGGATGTACCTAAACTAGATTCGAGGGGAAACTTTAAATCTTTACAAGTTGGCGCATTAATATTTTAACGTCAGTTCCTCAAATCATGAAGTGAATATATTCATCTACCTATAGAATGAATGCTGTGATCATAATTAAAATTTCTGTACATGCCTGGACTTTAACCTTTCAGTGTATCAACTTTTTATAACACTGTCAAAAGTGTATTGATAAATAAAAGTGTTATGACTAATGCCGGAATCACAACGAAATTATAATTGAGAATAATAAAAGAAAATACAGATTTATAAAGAAAATCCTTGCTGGAAAATTCTTGAGGGAGAGGAGAAGCAATATCCATTATGGAAATTCAAGATTTACAAAATATGGCTCGAAAAACCTTAAAACTCTTTATGTCTACTTCAAACCTAATAATTTGAGAAAAATAATATTAATACCGCTCCATGTCATGTGGGCGCAGCAGCTGCACCCTAGCCGAGGATTATTGTTGAGCTATGGGCTTGGGTCTTGCGGACTAGGCCATCCGCTACCAACACCAAGCTTCCATTTTATTATTTTTTCTAGTCGAGTCACCATATATTTCAATTTGGATATTAAAATTCGATTTAGGTTGAATACCCAAAACAGAATTTAAGAGATAATCGACAAAAAGTGAGGAAGTTAATTTGCTTATTTCGAAACTTGGGTATTGTCCACGGCAGGAGCCGAACTTAACGCTAAGCAAAACATGGGGATCCTGAAGTGGTTGACAAATGAAAGAGATATTATCTAGAGCATCATGCAGGGACAACATATTTAGTGGGAGACAAGTGGGGTTCCTTGATATCCATCCAAGACATCATGAGGAGGCAAACATGATGTTCCCAGGACAGCAGGAAGGACCCAATTGCTGTGATATGTCATACACAGAAAGATGTGTAGGTTTTGCAAAAATTTTTTGAAAGGGATGAAAAGGGTTGAACAGTGGGTTTGGCGTTTGGCAAGTTCATGTTTTGCCCAATTGCTGTGATATATGTCATATCCATCCAAGACATCCGAGTGAGCATTGCTATGGAATCGCGAGTACGAGTTCATGTTCTCTTGCTCTTCATGAAAGCTTCAGAGCAGGAAATAGCTGTGTGGTGAGCGATAACAATTTCCACGCAAGAGCCAATGGTCATTCCATCGGAGAGAGTTCAGTCCTAAGAGTATCCGCTGCCAGAGAAGAACGATGTGCTCAACGAAAGAGATTGTCCTTTCAAGCACGTATCCCCATTGGCTCAGAATGATCACGAAGAAGGGGACCATGAACAGTAAAAAAACAAAAGAACAAAAGAAGAAGAAATTCATAAGATTCTCACAGAATGAAACCACACGATTTTGAATGGACATACATGTCGGATCGCTGATTATGTCACCTAGAACAGAATGGTCAATTCTAAGTGGATCGCCACGTCAACGATTTTCGACATAAATTAACCGGATAGATTACATTGGAAAATTACCAAAAAATTTATGACTTTATTGACCAAATTAGAAAATTTATAACTAAATTGATAACCGGATAATATGTTTATGATCTTTTGGATAATTTTTCTAACATACGGGATTAATGGCATGTCTAATTAAGCTAATCAAACTTTCTTTTTTATGACTGAAATCTTGATTTGTACCAAACAAGATTGGCTTTTGCAATGATTCCAAACTCGTCTCCGGATTCTTTAAACAATGAGTTTGCAATGATTCCGAAAAAAGGAAAAAAGAAAAAGGAAAAAAAAGAAACTTGTGGTTAAAAGGTGTTGCTTCTAATTGATGAAGAACTTTCTTCCGGTGGGCTACCTAACTAGAGAGGATACGGACGCAACTTCCAAGGGAACTTGAGCTGCCAACCAGGTTGGATTAGGGATTAAATTAGTGATCGCCTCCATGTCCTTTTTGCTTATTTTATCCTTAATTACTTGAAAATGGACGAATAATTTATATACCCCACGGCTCGAGGCCGCCTTCTCCTTTTTTTGGTCTTTTGGACATGTAATATACGACTTAATCCCCGAGAAGAAATAAGTACGTGATCGATATCATTTATCACATGTAACGGAGATAGCATTTTACAGAAGGAGAGAACGCCCCTCATAAACATCTTTGTTTTTTATAATATCGAAGACCAAGTTCTATCCCCAATTTTTAAATCGAAGTTATACTTCCCAAATCTTTCACGGGCATGGTCTTTGGTTTTGGTCTATGACCCTCGTTTCCGTTGAAGGAGGGCCAACATTTTACACATTATTTCAGAGTCGTTCTTGGTCATTTATATATTCCTCTATTGGCAAATGCAATTAGATCATTGTCTCACTTTTTCACTCGTACGAATCGTGATTCATATGGAATAGTAATGAGTGCCCGCGGCCGAAATGGCCCGAAATTCGAAAAATCAGGAGCTAATGCCTCATTTCAAAGAAAATGTCAATATTTCCTGCTAAGTATGGTCAAACTTTTCGGGGACATGGACGTAATGCGTGTCCTCTCTAAGACGGGAGAAAAAAGCGAACGTTGTAGCAAGGGTTTTTCCTGAACTCCACTTGATCGCACGGACATGTTTGGCGATCCCTATACAAAACCCATTTTTTCTTCGGAGTTGCAAAGCTGTCTCGAGCTGGAATTTCAAAAGAGAGGACATGAGAATAGTCAAAGGCAAATGATGCCTTTTGGCCTGGTCTAATATCGCCTGCTATGCCTGCTAAGTATAGTCTGCCATTCCAATTCAAGTGGCTCTTTTTCTTGGTCATGGCAAGACTCCCGTTTTTCTTTTCACGTCAGCTTGGAGGATACTTTCATCATTGCTTACGCCAATTGGTAGAATGGATTCTCCTTTCCTGGATCGGCGTCCGCGATTTAACAAGCGTGAATTGATGGGCTATTTTGATATTTTTCCCCGTCGGCGATTGATTTACGCAATTGATTGTAATGGGTTAACATCGATGAATTGATGGAATCGTAACACACGGACTTATCATCGGTGCATGGTAAATTTCTCCCCTAGGAACCTTTCAGTTGAAGACATTAATTACTTATAGAGTGAACCAATCATCTTGGAGAGAGAAAACTTAGTATGTACCCCCCCGATTAGAAATAGCAAAAGATATCACCATTGTATTTATAGTTACAGAAACGGTAATTTATCTCATCATCCCACGTATTAATCTCATTCGTGTAATTATAATTTCATATTTTATGTGAGCGCAATTAAAGATTTTAACGAGTACAAATTTGTTGTTCTTAAGTTTTCTTTCATCTACCATCGAAGATAGAGAGATCCATACAAGCAATACCACCTTTGAAAAATTAGGTAAGGACTTGCATGGAACGACCGATTAGAGAAAATGCTTAATTCGTTAACCTACGCCATGGGTGGGGTTTTGAGTAAATAATAGTATAAATATCAATAAAAAAAAATGTTGATCAGATAAAAACTTTCGAGTTGATCAAATTAGATTAATTCTCTATAGGAAAATATTCAAAATGCTGAACAATCTAGCCAACACTAGAAAGTCTGTCAAAATCCTTCAGTAGTAGCGAAGGTAAAAGATTTATTTTTACAAATTTCGGATTAGAATTTCTTTGCATTTAGTGCAAATTAAAACGAACGTTTAAAGTCAAATGTTTAGCTCAATGTATTTAGTGAAAATATGGAAGTCATTGAGATTAGGGAGAGAATGCTATGTTTTTATACAAATTAATGCTTGTGAAAAAAGATTAATCTACTGAGAATCCACTATTCTTTGACAATTTTTCTTTTTCGTGTAGGAAATATTGCAATCAATACTCAAATTTAATGTATATTTGAATAACAAAATCCCATATGGTAATTTTGAAAACCTATATGACGTCTTTAGATACCTCCTTGAACTTGCTTTAAAATGGCTCAAAGAAATGCATTCGTTTTATGTAGGCTTAGAATATTAAAAGTAATTTTAACATAGACTTGGAAATCAAATTAAAAGACTTTTTTTATTATATTAATCTTATAATAAATAAGTTAATCAAATGAATCACTTGAAGTCAGTTGCAAAATTAAGAAACTAACATACACATATCAAATGTGTCGCATAAGTATAGCTTACATGTCGACATTCAAATGCCGCTAAAACAGTACAAACACCATGTTAGTATTGTTGAACGCTGCCACATCATCGTCTATACGCAATGAGATTCATGGCACATGGCACAACGGTGATTGTTCACGTCTTCTCTGGTGGAGAATGCATCAAATGATTTTCTTGCATTTAACAGTGCTAAGACAACCCTTAAAAGTTTGTAACGACATATATATTCATATGGACACAGTAAATTATCAGCACCACCAATGGATGAGAGAGAGGCAGGCCAGTTGTCTCGGACAGATAAGAGTGGACCAACGGGGGAGTGAAAGATGGATAAAGAAGAGATGTCGGAAACACAAACACCGATAAACACCAAAATTATTATTCTCTCACTTGGCCACGCAATATTTTCCCCAATTTTTATTTAAAAAAATTTAAAAAAGAAATTTAAAAAAAAAAAAGTCCATAAAAACTTCAAATTATGTGTATTATGACGTGTTTATCTTAAAATATTTTTTCTATGATACAAAAAGTTCTAAACTTGTATATTTATGAAACATTTACCCTATGTCGGGGCAATAAATGAACACTATTAAAATTTTGCGTACTTAGATGCCAAAAGACAAAGGGTGCTAACATAACATCCATGCAATCTAACGAAATTTTGACGAATAGCAAATATGTCATGTATGTACAAATTTAGGATTTTTTATATCATAAGAAAATAATTTAGAATATATGTGTCACGATAGATATAGTTTAAGAGTTTTTGTGGTACTTTTCCTCACACAAAAAAAAAAAGAAAAAGAAAAAAAAGAAAATCATCATATCCTAATATTTGTTTTTTTTTTTGTTTTTGTTCCGGCATCATATCCTAATTCCATGGCTACTAAATCCTCTCTTTTGTCCTCGTGTCATACAATATCTCCAAAAGGGTCGTATTCATGATTGGTCATCTCATGCTCCCTACCCCTTTCTTAATTAGTATTATTTTCGTTTTTTATTCGGTGTCTTCCTCGTCTTCATTAGTGCATAATTTTCTTTATATGAATAAAAAAATTTCATGTATCCTAGAGAGAAGCATGCACAATCTTTTACTTATATCATATATGCGTGCAGTTCACATGCTAACAATTTAAATATATGTGTGCGCTCATTACTAATTGTTGTACATATTGATCTCTTTTTGTATGACACATATGACGGCTCTAACTTAAATGATCAAGGAAAATACAAGCAAAACACCTTAGAGAATTGCCTTTATCATCCTAATTAGGGTCTTTTTTTCCATTAAAAAAATTACATTTTATTACCATTTTTCGATGCTTTGATTGTCTAACGCTTGCTGTGACTCTAATACTCGGTATGCACGGGCCAAATGTATTGACATAACCTGTTCATAAGTTATGTAAGATGTTTTACGGATTTCCAACTAGCTATGTCTCCACGACTATGTCATTGGATTATAAGAAAAGCAAATACCGACTTTCTACTTAGAAACCATAACGTGTGTCCAGAGTTTGTATTCATGGTAATCAAGCATGAAAAATCGTAGAAAAAGAGATTGTTTGGTACACGATACTCCTTAGAAATTCGTATGTAGTTATCTTTTGAGTTGCATCAATTTGAGTGATATTGCCTAATCCGTGAAAAAGTTAAAGCACCTATTTAAGAAGCTATAAGCGTGCGACTTTTATGACTGTGGGTTCCATCTTTTGACTTTTTTACTTATAACTCGCTGAGTTTCGAGTCAGAATTTCATTTTATTCGAACACCTCGTGACATTTAAAACCATGTCTGCTATAACATCTAAGTCCAGCTTAGATACTTTCTCAAACTTTTTAATTTTAAAAAGTTCAAAAATTGATGGGGAAAGGGGGGGCTTTTTGGCTTGACTTCACGTCTCTTGCGTCACTCCCAAACATCATTCAACATCATTTAAGGAAGAGCTTGAACAACCATTTTCGACAAAGGGGGCGGATACAATATTTGGAACTGAAGGCAGGAATGGAATTGATCACCATCATCGCAATGGACACTTACCTAAATGCTAAAAATAATCATTCCCCAGGTCTCTATGCTCATTGCCAATGAAGATCGAACTTCAGTAACTTCTGGTCAAATGTTATGGCTAGAAAAGCTACCTCCACACAGCTTCGAGAGGCTTATTTTCAACTGGCAGTAGGTAGAAAATATGTTGCTTGGTGTGGAATTGCGGAGATTACAGATATAGATTATTACGAGAATTAGTACGAGAATTTTTTTTCCTTCACTAGAATAATTTTCCGTGCATGGCAAGCATCTGTAGGCAAAACATTAAATTAAAAAATTCGATGTGAATCAGTAGCAATGACAGCAAAAAGGCGAAAAATAAAAATAAAAATCACAAGCAATTAGATAACCTTTAGTATAAGGTTTCATGGCTGAATCGTTTTACATAGATGCCTATTCCAAGCTAGATACTTCTATGTAAAGTCCCCTTCCATCCTAAACAACGAGCGAATCGATGAAATTTAGCAACTGAATTAAAGAAGAAAATCGGTTCTAGAATGAAATGGGAATCGGCTAAAATTGTGTGATGACGTTCTTATTTTCTAGAGAGACCCCGAGAGAGGAATATACAGAAAACTGGAAGGAAGAGAGAGATACTATTTGATGTAAACAGGAACAAAGGCTCAGAAAAACAATCTCGGCCTCATCATTACAATCACTATCCCCGAATCCTCATCATGAGAACAATATTTGCAATTCACCCTCCATTTCTGGACTCAGCATCATTCTCAGCAGTCATCATTCACTAAATAATATTCCCTTTTTCCGAGTTCTGTGTGGAGGCCTAATCAGAGGGACTGATCCAGTAATCAACCCTACCTTCGCCCCTTGCAGAGACATTGCTGTTGTCCAGGCTCTTGTCATTGTGAAACTCTGATGAGGACGAAGCCGAATAATTCAGCTTGCACCCATTGAAGCTCTGTGATGAGTTTCCGTAGTTCGTCTCGTTGAAAGACCTCAGCTGCTCCAATTCCTTCCCTCCGTTCGACCTGCCTCCTTCTCTCCAACCACCCTCGCTTGTCCTCGCCGTGTTCTCGTGGCTCGCAAGCCCGTCCGGCCAGTGGGGGTTGAAGTTCGCGGGGCTCATGGTGAGTTCCTTTTCGGAAGCAGTTGCGGCTCCTCCCATGTTCCCTTGAGAATTCAAGCTGAAACCTGATAATATGTTTGGGGCACTAAGAGGGTCATGTGCGAGAGAAGGGAATGTGAGGACGTTGTTTTGCAGGGTGAGAGGGTTTTGAGGCTGTTTTTGTAGGTTCAATTGGAAAGTGGATGGAGAGACACTGTGTGAACCAGTGTTCCGGAAATTGTTTGCTATTGAAGTGGTGAGGTGGCTAAGAGTGCTGCTGACCATGTTGGCGTCAAGCTTCTGAGCCGAGGGGCGGAGAGGATGGAAAAGTGGCCCAATCGAGCTGGCACCGCCAAAGAGGTCGAGCTTGCGGGGGCCTGAGAAGGGTGGGGCGGGGAACCCGGTGAACTCTTGCACCATTGCCCGGAAGTTCGTGGTGTCGGTGGTGAGGACAGTGGTTGGGGCACGCCTCGATGCTCGAGTCCTCTTCCGGGGGTTCCTTGCAGGCTTGGCCCGATCATCCCGCCCCAGACGCGGCGCTTCGTGGACTAATTGCGCTTGTAGAGATGAGGATGATGAAGCTGGGTATGGCTGTCCTTGGCTTGCCCCTTGTGCAAGCAACATGCCTTGGCTGGACGAGGAGGGTCCGGGCACGGTGTCGGATCTCGGGTCAGCCCGGAACATGCCAAGATCGAAATGGGTGGTGGCGAGATTTGGGTTTTGGTGAGTGTAGGTGGGAACAAAAGTGGAAGCAGAATCATACAAAGAGGGTAGGTGGTTGTTTTGGTGGAAATAGGGAAATGAAGAGTGTGGACTAGAGAAGGAACCTATATTGTTGGTATGAGCCGAAGGAGAATTTAATAAAACCGGCGGGGACGATTCAGCCTTGGAGTCATCGTAATCTTCCTCTCCGCCGCTTGAAGATTGCATGCTCCCACTATTACCAGAATCCATAACAACCACAGAGAGAGAGAGAGAGAGAGAAAGAGAGGGAGAGAGAGAGAGAGAAAGAGAGAGAGAGAGAGAGAGAGAGAGAGAGAGAGAGAGAGCGAGCTTACCAGAAAGGTTGACCCTGTAAAAGCAACTGCTGACCAAAGAAAAGAGATGCTGATCTGCTTGCAAACTTCAATGGAGATGGAGCAAAAGAACCCATAAAGCTATAGCTTCTAAGCGCCTTGATCTACACATCTGTCTCTCTGTCTCTGTCTGTCTGTCTCTCTCTCTATGGCTGACTTCTTTGTAAGCTGGAGATAGAATGAATAACAAGGGAAAATGGTAAACGAAAATGGGTAGATCTTTCTTGCAGGTGGAAAGAAGGGAGAAGAGATCCAAGATGCGTCAAGAGGTTTGTGACCGTGTTGATATTCTTTCTGGGCTCTTCTTCTTCTGGAGCTGAACTAGGGTTTCAGATAGAGAGAGAGCGAGAGAGCGAGAGAGCGAGAGAGAGACAGAGAGAGAGAGAGAGAAAGATAAAAGGGAAAGTTTATTTAACCTTTTTGTTTCGGCTCTAAAAGAAAGAAAGGGAAAGAGAGAGAGAGAGAGAGAGAGGAGGAGGAGGAGGAGGAGGTTGCAACCAACGTTTTCCACTCAGAAGAGATCGATCGATCCTCCACACAAAGGGTTTGTGGGGTCTCTCTCGTTTTGTATATTGAGAAAGAAAGAGAGAGAGAGCGAGATGGAGATGCTGGTGGCTGGCAACGGGTCAAACTCAGAGAGAGGGAGAGAGAGAGAGAGAGAGAGAGAGAGAGAGAGAGAGAGAGAGAGATTTGATGTATGAATGTGAAAGCAAGAAAGCGATACATAAATGTGGAATTTTAGTGAAGCCTTTTTCGCGCAGTGCAAACGAGTATACATGAATCAGAATACAGAATGCTTGACAAAAGCATGGAGCGAACAAGAATCCCCCATGTTCTGATTTGGAGCAACGCTAAGTATATTAAAATTTAATTTACAAAAGCTTATATCTTAAATTGACACGATGTCATATAAATGGAGCACCCGATAAGAATTAACTACATCTCCTCATATATTAATTTGAACGGCCAGTTTTGATATACTTTGCATTATCACATGGGAGAGTACTGCAAAAAGTTTTGCCTTTTTTGTGTGCGTTCACACTGATGAGACGGACTTTTCGGACGACCCTTTAAGATGCTTAAAGCTTATAAGAAATCTCTCAATTAAATTTAATTATAACTAGCTTTGGAGCCACGATCCATGTCCCAACAATGGATTTCGGCGCAAGCATGAAGATGGGGCTTGACATCTCATACTATACGTACCATATACCTATTTTATGAGTAAATCTACATGTGCGCATGCTCTCTTCGCGTCATTGCACGAGGAAGATAATTTAGAGAACGCACGAATAAATTGATCGGCTAACCGAGGAAATTCCTGGGTTACCTCAGCTTTTGACCGAGTCAGAACTCCAGAAACGAAAATTCCTAGCCACAATGATTTTATCAACATCGGGGAATCTTTTACCCCTCGCTCGGCCCCTGAATTTCAGACACGAAAACACATACGTATCTCCTATAAACAATAATCGGTCCGTGTCTTAGTCTAAGCTTCATTCATCATTGAAACCCTAATTTTGATTAACTCGGATTACACAACCCTTTTTCGGATAGGTGAGTTCAAAACCCAACATCGATCCATCCACGTCACAAGGTCCTCAGGATCGTTGCAACGACATGATCACATTCCATCTTCTCCCAATTTAAATATTCTCCGAGGTATCGTCTAAGAAATGTGGGGGAAGGATAGATCGGTTGAACCACATCACAGTTCGATACGACCATGGTAACCAAAATAATACTTCTTTAATTCGTTAGCGTGATCGAAGCTCGTGCGCAGGAACAGGACGAAGAGGACGAAGAGGAGAAGAGATGTAAAATAATAAGGGGGGGAAAAGCAAGAACGGCCCTGTGTGGGGATGGACGTCTCTGTCATAGTACGTGTTATTATATTCTCTTTAATGCCTATTGGCCGACCCTACGAAACCAAATCCCGAAACCCTAAAGATCCGAATTCTCTCACGTCTCTCCATGACTGCACACCTTGAATAACTTCACACGGAATTATTGGAAAATTGCAACCAATCTAATTAAATTGCTGCCTGTCACGTATTAACGATTCATGGAGTAGTCTTCACAGTTCGTGTTCTTGCGCAAGGCATGTGGGTTGAGGCGCGCGGGCGGACAGGTTTCGTGGGGGTTTCTTTTCATGCTGCAGTTTGTCTGTAGATAGATCGAGGCCCACGTTTACTCGTCCATAATGTTTTATGGGATCATCGCTCGTCAGCTACTGCTCCCCATTGAATTGATTGGCAAGTTTTGGTACTTTCTAAGGACGGGTGAGGACGTTTCATAGATGTGGATACCCCGCGGTTAGGAGTGTGGTCGCACAACGCATTACTAAGGTGTCCTCACCTCGAGTGATTTACCCCCATATACCTAGGCCAAACAAACGAAATCTCCCTTCTCTCTCCCCCACAGCTACCACGTCCATATCCCGTGCCGCAAATCTATCATTGTCACATTATAACCTATTGCCATCCTAAGCTCAAGCTCTCTCTCTCTCTCTCTCTCTCTCTCTCTCTCTCTCCTACCAAGTCGAGTGCCCTTGCCGCACATATCTATCACCATCACTATTGTAACATAGCGCGAATTCTAACCGAATCTTACAATTAAATCAATGTAAAATTATTAAAGAAATGAACGAATAACCATAAGGAACACGAAATCTATGTGATTTGATTCATATGAGAGTTAGTAACAAATAATTCACTAATAATCGGAGAACTAGAGTTATAATTGCTTACAAGCTCAATTATTCCTCACACCTACATTAAACCCAAAGAAAACGTAAAAAACATTATCTCATAATCTCTCACAGAAAACTCATAGAGAGAAAATATGATACTTCTCTTATTTGATTTATGTATCTAATATTGAAGTTGAATATAAATAATTAAATAAATATTATTTCCTCACCAAAATAGAATTTTTTTTTTTTTAATTTGCTCAAACTAGGGATATATTCTCAATAATATCTACCTTGACTCGATGTTTGAGTTTAGTCATAATGCTCATTGTCCATCTCAGCTCTCCAAAGACCCAATGGGCGCTTAACAATGTAGACGTCTATCAAGTCCAAGTCGAACTTGAATTTGTCTAGAGAGTACACTTGATTGACATCTTCGTGGGATTCTCCATTGCAAGAAATTTCTTCATGGTTACATAGTCTTTTGGCATGTTAATTCTAACGCAGAAATTTCAGTCACTAGTGTAATTGATTCTCCAGTGATATCGTTGACTTCTATCAGACATCACATCATCCGAATGTCCCATACCAACATCACTAGTTAAGTCATTAAACCACACCGCCTTTTTAGCTCCTTTGGTAACTACTAGGTTTCTCAATGACATCCTCCAAAACACAGCACAACAGTAGAAGCAAAGGCACAACTACAAAGTATTCGAACATATTTCATGTTCCTTACATGACTCGGATTCACAAACCTAGTTACTATCACACAACTTGAACTACATCCTCCAAACATATATCAATGTTTATTGTCCCTAATAAAATCAAGAGGATCCATTTTACAGCATCACAATGTATACCTACATTAATCGTATACATTTTCCTAATTGCATGCGATACATCAAGTCTAGTATTATCCATGACATAATTCAAGCAACCAACGCTACTAGCATGTGAAGCATGGGACAAGTGCTCCACCTCCATCCAAGTACATAGGAACAAATTAGACAATGTATAATATGTAGCAAGTGGGGTAAATGCATAATTTCATAATTGCATGTTGAAGTGCCTTGACCCTTTCCTAATTGAATTATTTTGAGTCACTCGCAACATTCTGGCAATCTCTCTCTATATCTCCATACATGAAATTGTCTCTATTACACCCAAGTTATCTATTTCGAAGTCCGCATGCAACTGTCACTATATCTCATCCACTTTTGCTGACCACCTCGATGCTTTATCAACTATGACCTCAGAATCACTGTTAGAAGATTATGGAATCTAGTGACTCTACAAACATTGCCATATTTACTACACTTTGAATATCTCCAGGCTCTCGTTAAAGTTGCATATGATCTAAACACTGTCTAGATCTTTCTCCACAATTTATCCATCACTCCTCTTTTGAAACAAAGTAGGTTCGATAAAGGCACCGCTTTGCTGTACATATGATTGAGCAAATCTTCCTTAGTGCACCATAGCTTTATCCCTTCACCCCCGTACATAGCCTAGAAATATGCATGTCCTTGCCCCTAGCTCTAGTGTGCCATCACTCACACGAGCATACACAGGGCAACCGAACACTCTCAATCAGATGTAGTCAGTAGGCTTACCTAATCATGTTTCCTCAGAAGTTTCCAATCAATTGGTGATGATGGTGATCTATTCATTAACCAACAAGCGATATTTACTACTTCACCCCCAAAATCTTCATCTAATATAGCATTGGAAAGTAAAGAGCAAGCTCTTTCCAATATAATTTTGTTCATCATCTCTGCAACTCTATTCAGCTGTAGTGTGTCACAACAATGCAGTATTTCATATGCCTTCCTCTATGCAAATCTGGCTAAGCTCATTAGAACAGAATTCTGACCCTTTATCAGTTGGTAGGCACATGAGCTTACTACTTATTTGTTTTTCAATCATTGCCTTTCAAGACTTGAACTAACCAAGCATTTCAATCTTGTGCTTAAGAAGACAGATCCAGACTTTCCTCGAAACGTCATCAATAATAACAAAAACCAAACACCACCTTGAGAGGGTCCCCAAAGGTCTTAGTGTATGCAGCCTACAATCTCTCAAGTTTGGTGAGCCATAGTACTGAAATTCACTATCCATACCCATGTCATAATGTAGAACCTCATCTTCTCAACTCAGTGACCTCCTAATAGACCTCTCTCACTCATGTGTCTAATTCTCACATGCCACAACCGTGTCTTGTCCTTACCCAAAGTCTCAAAGAATCTAGCAGATGAGCCTATCACCGTTGTTCCTTGGAAGTGATATAACCCACTTGTTATCTTTTCTTGTGTCATAGTAAGCACACCTTAGGAAACCTTTAAAATTCCACCTTCAGCATAGATCTAGTACTCAAATTTGTCAAGAGCACCAATCAAGATAATATTCTTTCTCAACTTCATTACATGCCTTACGTCAATGAACATTCTCACCACTCCATTGTGCATTTTAATCTGAATTGTTTCAATCCCTACTATTTAACAAGTAACACCTTTTCCCATAAGCACCTTACCACCATTCGTGCACTGATATGTAGTAAACTAGTGTCTATGAGAAGTCACATGATATGAACATCCATAGTCAAGCACCCACTCATCACCTAATGAAGTCATGGTGATTGTTAACACAACATAAGCATCACTATAACTATTATCTGCTCCGGTAACAATTTTACGATCACCTGCTGACTCCATCTTAACTTCTTTCCCCTTGTACTTCAAAGAATCTCTCCTATAGTGCCTTACCTTATCACAGTGATAACATTAATAGTTCCAAACATTGGACCTCGATTTAGAACAACTCTTCCATCCATTACCTCTGGACGCTCTAGGTTCCTCTCTACCTTTGATAACTAAACATTGTGCCATATTTTTGCGCTTACTTATCTTTTCATAACTTCTTTTGCCACTCCTTGGAAAACAAGGCAAGCTTTACCTCTTCCAAAGTAATCATAGTGTGCCTTTGTAGCAACGAATCAGGAAAGTGCTCAAAAGAATCTGGAAGAGATGCAAACAACATCATACCTTGTTTCTCATTAGGGAAGATGTAATTGGTGTTCTTCAAGTTCATCATGACTTTGTTAAACCCATCTAAATGGGCTCTGATGGATGTGCCTGCGATTGTTAAAACCTTTCATTAGATAAAGTAACTTAAGCTTTGCCTACAATCTTGCAGCATCTTTCTTTTCAGCCAATTCAAACAACGATTCATCCAAAATATTCAAATGGTTATATTTTTGTCTTCTTCATCAACTCTACTTTATTGGCCTCTTTCATTGTTTTTGGCAAGTATTCTTGCCATCCAATCCCTTTGGCAAACCTTGGGTTGTTAATAGGGCACGCATTTTAATGCTTCACAACCTGAAGTTGATCCCATTAAACTTCTCAATCTTAACTTTCGCTCTCAACATAATTGTAACAATAATAGTGATTAGACAAGCAGAAGGCCCAAATCAATTATAGAAACCTAACCTTAGCTTTGATACTAATCATTGTAATAGACACTAAAGCTAATCGAATCTTGCAATTAAACCATTACGTTATCACCCAAAAAATAAACAAGATACAATAAAGAACACTAGAGGTTGACACAATTTGGTCCAAGATTGGTAGCTACTCTAAAGAGAGAGCCAATAGTAAATAATCTAGTATCGGAGAATAGGAGTTACAATGACAGTGAGAGACTATTAGTGATGACATGATGGCGGCGAGCAGAGGAGGAGTTGTAAAGGTCTTGGATCTCCCCAGCATAATGGAGGGAAAGGCAAAAGGGAAGAATTTAAAAAAAAAAAAAAAAAAAAAAATCTAAGGATAGGTGTCGTCCTTATCCAAAGTGCATATAAGGTGATTTGTCAAAGAAATTAGTTGCACATGGTGTGATTAAACCCTAATTTTACAGTATTCCAATCTATGAGTAACTATAAGTAGTGTGGAAGATATTGATATAAGTTGTGAATAATATACAAATCCTAGAGCTACGGTACATAGTGCAAGTAAGTCGTACAACTTCTCCATAAATCATTTAAGTCCTACAAATCTTTAAAATGATTCAATCAAGAAACAAAATTTAAGTATGGTGCATGTCATTTTCTCTTGCGAGCTAAATCATTGAAACACTTGATTTGCTAGAAGTATTTGATCAAATCATTTTAAGTGTATTAGAATGTAAATAGTCAAAAAGAAATTCTAAGACTTATTTGCACGACTTATCTATATCCTGTGTAGAAATTATAAGACTTCCGATGTCATTATTTTATTGGAGTGTGCTTTATTTGTCAAAACAACTCATAAGCATAAAGTAGTCTATGGGCTTTGGCCCTATCTTTTAGAAAACTACAAGCCTACTAAAATTGAAAATCACCTAAGAAAAAGTATTAATTTGGTCGATCATGTCATGATAAGCATGCGTGAAACTTTACCCATTGACAAGTGGGTGAAATGAAGATGTGAGGGTTGAGTTGTACTGAATTTCATGGTAGATAAAATTTATGCATTCTTTTTATCGATAATAAAAATTGAGAAAGATTACTCAACTAATTCTAAATTTATTGTCTGTTTGTTAATTTACTTTTAAACTTTTTAAGAGGCCAATATTCATGGACCTTTGCATGAAATTTCAATGTAGTCATCCCTACCAATTGTCGTCTAAAATAAGTTGACGTGACGATTTATAAGTTATCCACATCAGGATGCCATGTAATACGGTTGATGATGACCGAATGCAACACTAATGATTTTAGATAGTAATTGGTTCCGAAGAATTATATTAGAGTTTCGCACTAAACATTTAGGATAACACCGGCAAAACCTAAAAAGTTCTTAAAGTTAAATTAACATTCGTAGAATAAGACTTAGACCGAAAAAAACTGAAAAAATTTCAAGACCTGTTGGAAGATACGCAGAAGTTTTGGAATGAATTGATTAGATCAAATCATAGGGATTTTATTGAATCAATTAAGATCATATCTAATCTGTACATTGTATCCTTTCCTTTTTCTTCTACACATACCTTGTAATATAATGTAACTTTGTACATTGAATGAAGATCAGAGAAATACATAGAAATCCCTACACTTCTTCCTCTCGATTTACCTTTTCCCTTCACCTTTTGACATGGTATCAAAGCTCCAAAGACTCTGACATTGCTTCCGCTTCATCTCTGTCGATTGCCTAGAGGAACCCTATCCTGCAAAAGGGTTGCCGAGAGGAATCAAAATTCTTTTGAAGGGAAATTTCGTCAAAATGAACCAACCAGAGAACCTCACCTCCAACAATCCAGAAGAACCAACGACGACTCCACAGGTTTCCAGTGCCATTTCCGTGGCCGAACAACAATTCGGCCAAATCCAAAATCAACATGCGTATTGGCGAATGCACCGGCTCGCCTTTAATGCTGGGTCAGCCATTTTCGGCGTATCCCTACCAATGGATGCCATATCCATGGATTCCAGGGATGAATCCAGTCACATCATCGCCGGGTTTTCAGAGTAGTGTGCCGAGCGACGGAGGACTACCAACCAATATTGGGGCAGACTCGACCATCGGGCCGGAGCAGACGGGCGGATCAAATCATTTTGGAACGGGATCTCAGGGGCAATCTGGTGCGGGACTTCAGGAACAATCTCAAGGAATACCACCTGGTTTCCTTCCTTTTCCTTTCGCGTCCGCCATGGGTCGACCAGAGCCCGGCGACGCGCTTTATGTCTCGACTTCCGACGGACCGGAGTTGCGGCTCATCAACCACCCTCTAACGGGTCCAGAGAATTACTCAACCTGGGCACGGGAATTTCGGCGAGTCCTAATCACAAAAGACAAAGAAAGGTTCATCGACGGGACCGTTCCGATCCCGACCGACGAGAAAATGGGAAAACAGTGGAGAAAATGCAACCAATTGATCAGAACATGGATTGGCAACTGCATCAACCCAGAAATCGCGGCTGGGTTACCACCCACGAAGATTCAAAAAAATTTGGGATAGCATCCGAGAAATGTACGGCAAATTGGATAGGGCAAAAAAATTTTCGCTCCACCAAGCACTCAACGAACTGAAGCAAGGAAACACATCGGTAACGACGTGCTTCAACAGGCTTTCAGCACTCTAGAACGAGTTGGAAGCCACTGAAGAAAAACTATAAGGGTCCGAATCAACCCTTCAGCAGTATAAGGCTATGAAAGACAGGGAGAGAGCGACTCGTTTCTTACTCATTTTGAATGATTCGTTTCTCACCTTCCGATCGCAAATCCTGGCGATGGAACCAGCACCAGCCCTCGGCCGTATCTTCCAGCTTGCGGTGCAAGAGGAGAATCAAAGGCTTGCTTCGTCGGACAACAAGATCTCCGAAACCCTAGCGTTGGCGGCAAGGGTGGCGAAGGAGAGAACCCTAGAACGAAAAGGGCAAGAAAACGAAAACAGAGAGCAACTAGGGTTCGCGGAGAACCGAGGGCAGCTAGGGTTCGCGAATGAAAAGCCTTATAAATGGGGCAGCTCGGACGGCTCAGATCGTTTGCCGCGATCCGACGGCTCTAGAGGCGTGCGAGCTTCGGCTGATCTGAACGGCGGAGATTCGTTCGCTTTAAGAAGATCCAACGATGGAGATGGGTTCGCCTTAAAAGGATCCAACGGTGGAGATGCGTTCGCCTTAAGAGGATCCAACGGTCCTCAAAATTCAAGAGGATATGGGCCAAATTTGAAAAATAAAGGCAAATTATTTTGCGAATTTTGCAAGTGGCCCCACCACACAATCGATACCTGCTGGAAATTACATGGCTGACCTGGAGAAAAGGAAAAAAAAGAAAGAAATATCTGCAGCAGCCTATCAAATTTCAGGATCGATGAATTCTACCACTCAACCTATTACACATGGGGAATATCAGCAACTTATGCAGGCCTTGCAAAAATTGGATGTCCAAAAGGGGGAGAGCGACTTTACGGTATTTCTTATTGCTTGACAAGCACTATTTCTAGAAATACCTAGATTATAGACTCGGGAGCCGGTGATCATATAGCATGTGATAGAAGATTATTTTCTGCTATTAATGAAGAGTTAGAAAATCCTCCTTTGTGCAATTACCCAATGGAAATGCTGCCTATGTCACTACAACGAAACGGTCGAACTTAATTCCCATATTGTCCTTACCAATGTCCTTTATATTCCGGACTTCCAATTTAACCTCATTTCAGTGTCTAGAACCTGTAAGGAAAACTCCTGTCGAGTTCTTTTCAACACTGATACATGTCTGTTTCAAGCCCTTTCGACGGGGACACTGATGGGCTGGGGTAGTCTCTCTGAAGGATTATTTTTCTGGAAAAGCTTGCCTGCAAATTTTAACTTTTCTTGTAATAAGAAATCATTGTGTAACTCAATTTCCAATGATAGAAATTTCTTTTTGCACTCAGTTGGGTCATAGCTCTCATTTTTCTTATCCTCAATGTTCAATTTGCCCACTTGCTAAGCAATCACGAAATCATTTCCCTCTAAGTCAAAGTCGTTCAAGAAATATACTTTCCCTACTGCATATTGATGTCTGGGGACCCTACCATACAGTAAATCACGATGGGTCACGGTTTTTTCTTACCATTGTGGATGATCACTCTAGAGCCACATGGATCTTTCTCATGCAGTCTAAAAGTCAAGCTGTGTCCAAATTAAAAACCTTCCTTTCCTTATCCAAAACCCAGTTTGGGAAACCTGTGCAAAAAATAAGGACAGACAATGGGAAGGAATTCTTTAATCATGAATGTGCGGATCTCCTTTCATCACAAGGAATTTTACATGAGAGCTCATGTATTTATACACCACAACAGAATGGAGTGGTGGAAAGGAAGCATCGCCATCTCTTGGAGGTTGCCAAAGCTTTAAAATTTCAAGCTTCTATTCCAGACATTTTTTGGGGGGATTGCATATTGACTGCTGCTTATTTAATCAATCGAATGCCGACCAAGGTTCTGGACGGACAATCTCCTTTCCAGATACTCTTTGGAAAGAAGCCTGACTTGAGTCACTTGAGAGTTTTTGGCTGTCTGTGCTATGCTGCAATTGTCGGGCCTAAAGATAAAATGAGTCCACGTGCTCGCCATTGTATCTTCATGGGATATTCTACTTTACAAAAGGGATATCGGATTTTTGATCCGAGTACAAGAGAATTTTCTGTCAGCGGGGATATTATATTCCAAGAATCCATTTTTCCTTTTGCCCACCAGAACAAAAGTGGCACTGAACCAGGGTACCCTCCAACCTATTCTACTGAAGATAGATTTGCAGGTTCCGGATATTTTTTTATTCCTCCATTGATAGATACACAAGGTGTTTCCAAGTCCACTATCAGCACAACACTTTTAGAGGAAGTCCAAGATGAAAGACTAAATGATGATGAGATTCCTTCAAATCTCCCTACTTCAGACTCGCTTCCAGTAGAAATTCCAGACATTGCTACGTCCTCGGGGAAAGCCGATCGACCCGGCTCTGGGACGAGCTCCTCGACCACCTACCCGAACTAAAGACTACATATGTGGAGTCGGGAATTCATCGTGTATTCTTTTTCCAATCTCATCTTATGTTTCCTTTGATCGTTTATCCCCAATGCATCGATGCTGCATTGCTCGTATTTCTAAAGAACAAGAACCATCCAACTTTAATGAGGCAAGCACTGATCCACGATGGCAAAAAGCAATGGAGGCAGAATTGAAGGCCCTCTTGGATAATCATACATGGGATCTTGTTCCCTTTCCCCCACATCGTAAAGCAATCGGATGTAAATGGGTTTACAAGATCAAATATCGAGCAGATGGGTCGATTGAACGATACAAAGCACGACTGGTGGCAAAAGGCTTTACGCAGAAAGAGAGTTTCGATTATCACGAGACTTTTTCCCCTATGGCCAAGGATGTCACGGTTCGTTCTTTTCTCTCTGTAGCAGCTTCTCAAGATTGGTCATTACATCAGATGGATGTTCATAATGCATTTCTTCATGGTGACTTAGATGAGGAGATATATATGGACATACCTCAAGGTTTATGGAGACAGGGGGAGAATAAAGTATGTCATCTCCGCAAATCCTTGTATGGACTCAAGCAAGCATCAAGACAATGGTATGCGAAATTTGCTGAATCACTAATAGTTGCTGGTTTTCAACAATCCAAATTTGATTATGCTGTTTTCACATGGACTCAAGGTACGTCATCTATCTACTTGATGATATATGTAGATGACATACTCATTATGGGGAATGATGAAATAGCTATCAAAGGCCTTAAAGGATACTTGCATTCTACTTTTCATATTAAAGATCTGGGATTGCCAAAATATTTCCTTGGGATTGAAATTACTCGATCTAGCCAAGGAATCTCTCTCAGTCAGAGAAAATTTGCATTGGAGATCATTTCAGAAGCAGGATTATCCGGATGCAAGCCAGCGGTGGTACCGATTGAGCAAAATGTCAAACTGACAACCGCTGATTATGATGCTGAAGTACCTTAGGAGACAAATCCTATTCTCAATGATCCTTTGGGCTATTAGAAACTTGTCGGAAAGCTCATATATTTAACTATGACCAGACCAGATATAACTTACGCTGTGCAGACACTTAGCCAGTTCATGCATAAGCCAAAACAGTCTCATTTGAATGCTGCATTGAAGGTCGTGAGGTACTTGAAGAAATGTCCTGGTCTTGGGATTCTTCTCTATAGGAAGTGTGACATGAAAATGACCGCATACTGCGACGCAGATTATGCAACCTGTCCTATGAGCAGAAGATCAATAACCGGTTTTTGTATCAAATTGAGGGATTCTTTGCTTTCCTGGAGAACGAAGAAACAACCAACTGTCTCATTGTCTTCAGCAAAGGCAGAATATCGAGCCATGGCTAAAACCACATGTGAAATAGTGTGGTTGAGAGGATTACTTCAGGATCTTGGAGTGCGGTCGAGGGACCAACAAGATTGTTCTCGTGACAATGATGCAGCCCTCAAACTTGCATCTAATCCTATCGTGCATGAGAGAACAAAGCACATTGAAGTAGATTGTCATTTCACTCGGGAGAAAATCCAGGAAGGGATGATTGAAACACAAGGGATTGGAACACAAGAACAACCGGCGGATGTCTTCACCAAACCTCTGTGTCAAAGACAACATGCGTATCTCTTGAGCAAGCTAGGCGTCTTAGATATCTACAAGCCACCAGCTTGAGGGGGAGTGTTGGAAGATACGCAGAAGTTTTAGAATGAATTGATTAGATCAAATCATAGGGATTTTATTGAATCAATTAAGATCATATCTAATCTGTACATTGTATCATTTCCTTTTTCTTCTACACATACCTTGTAATATAATGTAACTCTGTACATTGAATGAAGATCAGAGAAATACATAGAAATCCCTACACTTCTTCCTCTCGATTTACCTTTTCCCTTCACCTTTTGACAAGACCAATTGAGTGATGATCTCAAAAAATCGAATGATGTGACCTGATTAAGCAGCCGAGCCGATCGATCCGCGGTGGAAGGAAAGCCCCATACATCTGCTCAATCTTAATTAACATGGAACGGTGTTTAAAGTTTAACCTAATGTTCTGACCCATTCACGTGCACGTTGGGAGCGAAGCCAATGATGGGAATAGAAGCTGAGGGCGTGTTAAGTCATTCCCACCGAAACCGAAAGGGAAATCTCTTGAGAGCGTCAAACGAATACTCGAGCGCCGTCACACAGCTGCCCCCCACCAGGCACTAATGTCCCCACAAGACTTCCCCCACCCTTGGCATCTCATAGAACACGTCCATTCCGTGGTAACTTTTTAAATTTTAAATAGCACGTCGCGTGATACTATAGACATTTTCGACGAACCACTCAAATTTTAAATTTTATCGGGAGGATCGTAGAAAAGCTCCTACCCCGATGGGTCAAATTTTAGGTGCTTTAGAAGTGCCTTATGGTAAGCATTTTGTTACTTTTTCTGGAAATAAGAGTATTATAACGAGACGAATGTGCTCCCGTGAATAAACTCAATCCCTAGACAATCAAGCAACATCCGAGGGCATTTAAACACAGTCCCATCCCTCTTATATCTCAAAGAAAAATAAATTACCAAAATTTTTTTTGTCTAGGACGCATGTATGGGACAGCTCGGACGTAAACCCTAGCTACTACGACAAGCTCCCGGGATTTCTTATGTCCTGCCTAGTATTTGGACATTTTAGGGGAACAAAGGAAGAGACGTGGGGTTTTGGCTACAGTTTTATCTGGTTTGGGCTTTCACTAAAAACTCACATGCCTACTTATGAGCTTATGGACCTCAAGGCAACCCATTTGATCGATTATTACCATTTAGATAGCTACTAAATGTGTAGCAGTTGCTGCAGTGCGTGAGGTACGAAGATGATCGCGTGTGCAACGCCATCGCTATCAGTGAATCTAAGTCGCATCCCGAAATCATGCCGCAATCACATGGGTCGATATAAAAGCCGAAATATCAGTTCCAATCAAGTTGACCGAATCGATGAGCCTATGAGAAATGTAGGTCGAAGATTGATTGAAGATGAATCGTTCCATAATAAAAGTTGTCTTTTTGAAAACGACGAACTTTTGCGCATACTGATAATACGTGTGAGGAGCTATAGACTTCCAAAGAATTACCAAGTTTAGTAGGTTACTCTTGAACTGGCAAGACCTTAATTTAAATGTGCGTCCACGTCAGTATCTGAATATTTTGAATGATCTATGTAGCCACTACAGGGAAGTCCTCAGGCGTCCTGCTCTGGCCAGTAAATAGCATCTTCTTCGAAGATCATCCTTCTTAGGACAGGTCGAGCTTGAATCTTGCTCCGTCGTACTTCATGGATGTAAATGTGAGAGTTCGTGTCGTGCTCTTCGTTTTCGCATCGCTCGGAAAAACAATGACGTGACCTGAGATGTAATCGAACTTAGACACCGACCCGTTTTGGAATGTACAGCGGGGAGAGAGAGAGAGAGTCAGAGGCGCAACTAAAACAGAGCTTGCATTTCCCCAATACTCTATCTACAACCAAGAGAATGGATCACTCGAAAGAACTGATTATTGGAAAACTTGACAGCATCAGAAAGTATATTTTACAGGGTAAGAAGGCTCAAGGAAAAAAAGTGTAGCTGTGACAAAGTAAAATTGCAGAAAACAGAGCCACTAGGCAGAAAGTGTGCAGCTCTTATTATTCTCACTCCCTCTCACCTCTTCCAACTCATGCTCCTCGACAGCATATCTCTCGCCCCACCACCACTAACCCATCTTTCTCTTGCGATGTCAGATGAAGCTTCGTGGACATCAGCGCCATATCTCATCACCGCCAGCTTTTCTGCCTTCTCCCTCTGCTCTTCTTGCTCTCTCTTCTCTTCTTCCATCAATATCCTCAGTTTCTTCAGCCTCTCTCCCCTCCCCTTTTCTCCTTCTTTACCCTCCTTTTCCTCTCCCTCATCATGATCTTCTTCTCCTTTCCCTTGTAACCAGCTTTTTGCAGGAGCAGATCTACACCTCATGAGCAGCAGAGCGTTTGGTGGAGGAGCAATGGGCGGGGCATCATCGACCAAAGACCGTTCCTTCTCTCTCCTCTCTTCTTTAAACACACTGCTCTGATTTTCCTGCAGCACCATGAACCACTTGGAGAATATTGTCCTCGAAGTCTCTTTCCCATCAATTCCTTCCGCACCCGAGTGGTTGTTGTGGCAGTACTCATAATTATCCACCCCGACCTCATCATCACTGGTGGCCTCCGATTCAGGGAAAGTGCCAAAGCACCTGAGGTCGAACCTCATGCTCCTCAGGCACGTCAAGAACTGCATGATCTCTTTCTTGAGCCCTAGAGACTCCATCCACCCCGGCCTCTTCTTGTGTACCTTGTTCCTGCTATTGTGAATCCTCTCAATCTCTTCCATCACGGACTGCCAGCTCTTGCACGCCGTGGCCGCGGCGGCCTTGGGCCGGACCTTGATCTGCCCGGCGCACGTCACCTTCGGCGACGTCGGCTCCTCGATCTCGGCCCCATCTGCTTGTTCTTGGCCCATAACAGAGGGCTCGCTTGGCCGAGCCTCGTGCTCGGCCTCTTGAGTTGTTGGCTCTGGTGACGGCGGCGGTGCGACTTGCTCGTCTCCGAAGGCGGCCTCGCCGGGCTGCAGATGGACTTCTGCATCAACGTCAGGTGCGCCCGCGAGGGGAAGCATACTAGCAGATCTGCTGACGGAGCTCCCTTGGGAGTCTCCTTGCCTCTCATGGCCGAGGCCAACTAGCTTTTGCTCTCTCTTTCCTTCCCCTTTCCGCCTTCCTTCTTCTTCCTCTTCTTCCTCAACGGACGAACTTATCTGTTTCCCTCAGATCTCGTGCGCGACGGGCTGCGTGCTTTGGTTACTTTGAGGGAAATGCCTGTGACGGGGTGTGCGTTTTTGAAAGAAAGGGGAAGAGGGCAGGGGAGGGAGTGGCCAGCTTTCTAGTGCCTTTTGCCTCCTTTTAGTACGTGTCGGTTCCATTGTTTTTTTTTTTTTTCTCTTTTCAAAACGAGCACCTGTTTGTAATCGTTCCCTTCGGTTCCTGGTGGGGATCACAAGAAGAGGCTTCTCTCTCACCCGTCACTTTAATTCCAACGCTTTCCAATCAATTTTTTAAATTGGAGAGAGGGAGAGAGAGATGAAATGGGGAAGGTAGAGACCCACGAGCACGAGCTTTGCTTCATGATCCAATCATAACCACCAAGCCGTGACGAATTGAATGGCCGGTTTTGTAGGCTCTTGCCGCTCGCCAGGTAGTCCCCCCCAATGCATACATACATCAACTCCACTAACCCTAATTTCATTTTTTTTCTTTTGTTAGAAGGAAGAAAAGGGTTATTAGAGAAAGAGAGATGCCAATAGACGAAAGAACAAACGATGGGAATGTGATAAAAGGAGGGGAAAAGAGAAAGGAGGCGACCGAAAGTCGGGTGGGACAAAAAGGAGGGGGGAGTAATTGAGGGACTGTAATGATGAAGTTTGGTAAAATGCACTCGAGAGCCTCGGAGTAAAATATGGCACCACCCCCTCCTATCTCTCTAGTCTTCTCTCCCTTTTCTTTCAAGTCTTCCCCATGTTTGAAATGCCCTTCTCTCTCTTTCTAAGTAAGCATCATTACCATTGATACACAGAGAGAGAGAGAGAGAGAGAGAGGAAGGGGAGGTGGGTTCTTCTTCTCTGCCCTCTTGTTTAATCTTTCTTGTGTGTAATTTCAACCCAATTGATGTGATGAACTCGACCATACTCTCTCTTCGGCATGATATTGGGTCTGGTAAGGACCATGGGGACCTTTGAGAAAAGATTAAAATATAAGGCCAAAAGGTTTGGAGACAGATGAAGGCAAGAGCTTAAGCCTAATAAATCAAGGGGAGTATGATGTCCTTATGCAGAACCAGTCTGATCACATGAACTCATGTAAGACACAAAAAATGTATTATTCTTACTCCGATCACATACTCTTATTTCCCTTTTCTCCCAATTCATTCAGGATTACAAGCCATGAAACGAAAGTAAATACTGCAGATCGCTGTGGCTAATAGAGCGTCGGCGTCCCTTTTCGCCGTCGCCTCACCATCATTTGCTACACTTGCAGCTGCCTCCATCGCAGCTCGCACGGCTGCTCCCATCGTAGCCTTTGATGTCAAGCTTCCTTCGTCTTTCCCTTTGCAGACTCTGGCCACCACCGCTGCACGGCAACTCAAGGACAGCTTTGGAAGGGAATCCGGGTCCCTCAAAACTTTCTATTGTTACACTATAATCTATATTTTAAGAAACTTCACTTTTACTATTTATGTAAATCGTCCCCCCCTAAATCTCGAAGATTCTTTGAATTTCAAAGTTTGATGAAGTACAATAGGTAAGTTTTTAAGCTTTTTGATAATGAATGAGGTGAGATGAAATAACTACGCATTTTCAATTTGAGAAATAATAATTTTTAGCGACGCTAAGATATATTGCTACTTCGGCAGCATTAATAAGATGTTGAAAATGTTGTACTCTACATATATTTTAGGGAGACCATTAAAGAAAGTAATCGAATGTGGGTGCGGCCTAACAAGATCAAGAGCAATTTCCATGTCTAAAATGATAATTAGGTTACTTGGATCCCATTAATATTTGTTTTTCATTGATTAAACATTTTCCTGATCCTAACATCGCAGGCCCCTGCTTCCCTCATGGGCTTGAGCTTGATTCTGGATGGGTTTCGGACCGGGCCTTTTGGTCTCTGTTTCTTGCAGTTTGAACCCTAGTTGTGGCCTTTGGGTCACAATCCATGATCATTTTCTAGATCGGTTATTTATATGATCGTCTTCTACTCTGTCAAAACGAAGCACTGCAGTTTGAAAAGGCTGAAAATCCACAGTACTTTGGTGTTGGCACGGATTACTTCATTTGAATAAAACATCAAAGCCTGGGTCAGGAAGATGTGGAATATTTTTAGGAAAAGTTGCACTTCTCCTCTCTTTAACTCATTCTGTTTTTAATTTGTCTAATTATGTACTTCTTCTCTCACAATCAATTTCTCGTGACATCATGGACATAGCACTCAAACAAAATCACGGAGCAACATCCATGTGAGCATTCTTACTGTTGCCTAAATTTATATCCACATCATATCTCGGTATTGTCTACATCGATTAAATTTTTTCCACACTTCCATTTGGCGCATGCATAGTTTATTTATACCATACTCGGTGTTGTCTGGTGATAATGTCAACTAAAGTTAATCGGAATTGGTGTCGGGGAGATTTGATTAGAAAATTTATGGAAGTATAAAAACTTAATTACAAAAGATGCGATTATAAACTTTGGAACCTACACACAAGCTCCCCTTAAGTTCGCTAGTAACTATCACATGTAGAGAAACAATTTTTAAGTGCACGATTTATGCAATAAAAAACTCTCATTATGAAATTACTTAACAACTTTATCCTAAAAAATTCAAACTTAATTTGCCATCTCAACGCTCAACATGTATAGAAAAAGATTGGCTTTGCTGTTGAGAAAGACAACTAAAATGCTATTTCCTTTAAAAATCTTTATTGGTTGCAAGTTGGGTCGCTGCACGCGGGAAGGCAATTGCAAAGTTCAAATGTCTTGCGTATACAACGTAACCATCCATACATAGGCGATCCAAAGTCAAACACATTTGGAACTTAAATTGTTCTTTTTTCTTTTTTTATAAATTAAACCACGAAATCTTGATATATTTTAACTTCTAAATCATATGTCGGACCTCATCCTCGAATGTCATGATGCAAGATGATTTGACCCACATTTCGATTATTATAACAAAAATCTGGACATCAATTTAATAAACAGCCATACAGAAAGATACTCTTTACTAACCATTTAATACATTTTTAATCAGAAAGAATAATGACCTCCCAAGAAAAGGGAAAAAAAAGAAGAAAAAGAAAATGTTCAGTAAGAATTCATCTCCATCAAATAGCTCTTGCTCTTGAGCAAAGCCCTCACCACCTCCCCGTAAACTCCGCTCCCGAACGCCTCCAGTGCCAGCTCAGCATCGTCCTCCGGCGCGCCGTCATCCTCGTCGGGCCTCACGACGACCAGCATGGGCCCCTCGAGGCGCATCCCGGCGCCACCCCCAATCTCCACCGTAGTCTGGTGCCTCATTGACATCCTCAGCGTCGACTCCCCCGTCGTCCTCGGCCCCTCGCCATGTGATCTTGCCGCCTCCGCCGCCGCCGCCGCCGCCGCCTCCCTCAGCCCCAGCTTGTCCATGACCACCTCCCCCTCCCCGTCCCTGTCCCTCACCGCCAGCCGCGCCAACCCCTCATGCTCCCTCGCCACCTCCTTCGCCACACGGTGCCGCGCCGACGCTCCCACCAGCGCGCTCACGATCCACGCCACCCGCTCCGTCAGCCCCTCCCCGAAGCCGTCCTGCGCTTCCCCCGCACCGCCCCCGCCGCGCCAGTGGCGGAACCCGAGGATCACGCAGCTCCTCAGCCTCTCCTCGAACGCCGCCCGGTACCTCACCACCGTGCCCTTCTCGAGCATCAGGTCGCCGGAGGGCAGCTCGATCTCCAGGTCCCGCATCCGGGCGAACCCTCGGAGGACCCGGGTCGGGTAGTTGGGCGGCTCGGGGGCGGCTCGGGGGGAGAGGAAGTCTTGGACGGAGCTGAGGAGGGTCCGGAGGAAGGAGGGGAGGAGCGAGTCCGGGTCCGGCTCCGGGACGACCCGGTCGACGCGGAGGAGGAGGGCGTCGGCGTGGGGGACGAGGGTGTTGAAGCGCCGGGAGACGGCGGCGCAGCAGGCGAGGGACTTGACGTCGGAGACGGCGTTGAAGATGTCGACGATGATGGAGTCCGGCAGGTGGTCGAAGCAATCCATTTTCTTTTCGGGAGACGGAGAGATGGTGATGATGATGATGATGGTCTGTGCAGTGCCGGGAGGGGAGAGCGAGCGAGCGAGCGTGAGAAAAGAGAAACTCGGGCAACTCTTATAGGGAAGAGATTTTGACCGTTGACCGGGGGAAGGAAAAGAGACTGGAAAAGAGACTTGGGGGCCCCACGTAGCTTTTTGTGAGTCAGCCGACTTTGGAAAAATCGAAGGAACGTGGAAGCTATTATGTTTTCCTCCTTTCTAGACGTTTTTTTTTTTTTTTTTTTGTTTTCTGAAAAGGATATTATTAACAACAGCTTATGACTTACTTATCGAGAAACTCGGGCAACTCTTAAACACATTGGTTTCACGTTATAATAATAATTGTACCAAAAAGTGAATTATTTTTGAATTATATATGCTTGCATATATCTCGAACGCGTTCATTACATTTGGGAATATATACTAACATATTGATTATATACTGCTATCGTAATTGTATGGAAAGAAATAGCCGTTGATGGGAGTTTTGTATATCGAAATACTCACCTCAAAGTGAAATGCGCATATGTAGTGTGAATAGTTTAAAGCGCAATTTGTACGTAAAATACTCCTTGATCGGGGGCGTGTTTGCATCGATGAAGGGACGATGTCTGTCCGGTGAAGGACAATTGGAACTTTTGACGGTTTTTAAAAAAAAAAAAGGGAGAACGACAAAGAAAGAGAGAGGTTGTCTAGTGCTAATCTAATCGAGCAACGTGAAAAACAAATGTTAATATTTGTCCTACACCGGAGGAAATTTCCTCGTTCCTTCGAGAGATCCCGCTTGGATAATTATCCATGGGATCTGTTGATCACTTATCAGCAAAAAAGTGGGTGGACTTGTACCATTGGTCACGAGTCGCGAGATTTGATTAATGTTAGGCTTTTATTATTATGGAATGATGATAACAAACAGCTAAAAGGTTAATCAAGGGTCAACCTTCACTTCGGACAATAAGTTTGTCCGAATCAATTCTAAGGTCCTAACCAGTGATTAACTGGATTACTTCATTAAGTCAAGTTCACAAGGGATTACATAATTTGATGCCAAACCCACGAAACGGTCCAACGAAAAAACTAAAAAAAAACTTGTGGGATGGAGGTCAAGTCGTGACCAATTTACTTCACGCAAAACATTCGGTTATTCTACCGCCATCTAATTGTCCTCGGGCATACAACTTAGGTCCCATTAGAACCGAATTCGAAAATTATTCCTCGGCAAATGGTGGGTGTACAAATAAGATTTATGGGTACCTAGCAAGAAGATAATCCAAGCTTATGAACACTACAGTCTCGAATTGGTAGCTGGATAAAACCCTATATAAAAATGGGCATTTCCTCATCGTTTTCTTCCTACCGATATCTCGAATTTCTCTGAATCTATTAGGCAAAAAGGGACTGATTTCCCCGCAAAAGCGCATGACTTGGCACACCTCAACCGATTGGGATATCCTAATGATATTTGATCAATCATCGTCATCAACGGCTAGCCAATCATTGCAACTCTTCTTCACCAAGAAGCCACCGGAATCAATAAAATCCCAGAAATATACTGGGGCTTTTTTAATTAGGATACCGACGTAGCGATTTTCGTTGACTAATTCAGGCTCCAACCCATTTCTCACGGGGTGGAATCGATCCATTTCTTTTGACCTTTCCTTGTATGATACGCACGACCGCTCGGAAGTTGCAAGCGAACGATCCTTAATCTTGTCAAGAAACTTTCTGCTCCCAGAAATGTCGATGAAGAGCAGCAGCCAAAATCCAAATCTTCTTGATCGTCGGCTCTTACGATTTTCGTGGTTCTCGGGGAAGAGCAATTTATGAAAAACGTTTCAGCAAGGGTTGAATCATTCAAAGCCCGACCTCGTCACCATGGCCCGATCGATTGCGTGTGTGACTTTTGAGAGCTTGGTGAGAAGTCTGAATGTCTCGAGCATATTTGACTAGTGACTACCGACCACTTATTTTCTTTTACTTATCTTATTGTTTTGCATATTGACTACCCACCGTGATAGGTTACTCTTTAGTCGAAAAAGAGACAAGCAAAGGCATTTTTAATGGAGATAGGGTAAGATAGGGATTTTAATAAACAAAGGGAAAGCATGATTTAAATTACTTTAGAAAATGGATAGAAATTGTTACCGGATGGACATGATTGAGCCTAGAACTTCATTGGATAAAATGATTGATTGTCATATAACAAATGGATTTGCAAAGGAAATAATAAGAGGTGAATCATTTTTAAGCCCAAGCCCAATCTCATTTAAGCCCATTTTCAGTTATATCTACGGCTTGAGGGGGGAAGAGAAAAGAAGAGGGGGGTGTGAGGCCCGACAAAATGGATTGTAGCGCTCGAGAAGAATCCAAACCGTTTTATTCATCTAATTGAAGGAATTTCTTTGATTCAATTGCAAACTTGGACTAGAGTAGGTTTTAGGTTTATGGGTTCAGTTTAGGAGTTGTTTAGTTGCAATATCTTGAGTAATGAAAGTTTAAGGCACTGTGAAGCCGTGAGATTCTATAAAAATTGATTTGGATTTAAGGTTTAATCAGGAAGAATTTATCAAAATTCACGTGCGTGTTGTTGAAGTCAATTACAATATTTTTTTAAGCAATGGTTTTCTACTATCTCTGATCATTTTTAGGTTAGAGAAACTTATTGTCGTTTTAGTACTTCAAAAGAGTTTATATCATATCATATCATATCATATCAGTTTATTTTATAGTAAGGTGGTTTGAATCAAAGTTTGTTGAAAAGAATTATAGCATGAGTAGATTTGGTGTGCAAGTCACCGTGCTATAGCAAACAACATTATGAGTCCGCTTTGGGCAAGCTTTTGTTGGCATGTTGGAGTTGTTTTGTTGCCTAATAAGCTTAGTTTAGTTAAGTCTTAGTTAAGATATTTCTCTACTCGATTTTGTTACATATTTCTTGCTTAATTGATAGGTACTAAAGTTTGTCAGCTTGAGATAGCTATCATCATTTGGTTTTGCAATCTCAAGTGAGTGGTTCTTATCTCTTGTTTCAAATTGTAAAATCATGTCTTGAAACCAATAGGGATAAGATACCATATGAAAGACATATTACATGGTTTGATATATCTATGAAAAGAAAAGTGGTACTAATGTCATATTTATTGCATACAGCCGGGTTGAGCGTTTATGACCCTTTTAATTATTTGAAATGGCAAAGTATCCTTTCATTATAGCTTGAGCTGATTTCTTAAGAATGATTTGTGAAATGTTTTATGAAAAGAATTGTCAAAGTTTACGGATTTATGAATGAGGTTTATAAAATGTTTTCTGTTGATGAATTAAATTGTGAAAAGTGTTATGTTTAGGTTAATGAACTTGATTTGTGACATGGATTCTAGATTTTATTTGTGAGTTATCGGGGGATGAATTAGTGGTTTGATGCTCTCACTATGTTCTAAACCCATTAATGGTTTAGGAATACGCAAACTGTTTTTAGGATGTTCTCGAGAGCCAAGCCATCAGCTAATATATGTTGAGACCTAGCTAATTGAGAATCTTGGTAAGCTTGTCACAGAGACATAGGCATTGCTATAGTTTGATATTGAGTATTAGATTGATCAATGAATTAAACTATTGATGTTTGCTTTAATATATATATATATATATATTATGAAATGAGTACTTTTAATATATAAATACATGTATATTTATACACATATAGTTAAAGTAATAGAACTCACTTCTACTATGTATAGTGGATGCTCAATATGCTTAGGAGATACTTGTATTGCATAATAAGTCATGGTTTTTTATATCATTCATCTTAAATATTTTTCAGGTCTTTCAACTAGTGGTAAGTAGAACGAAAGGCACTATTTGCGGCAAACTTATAATAGTTGGAGCTTTGGGTATGAGTTAGGGTAGATGTATATGTCTGATAATAGCTGTTGGATTTTGCTAAGTTGAAGATGTTTATATTCATTTTTATGAATTTTGAATTCTAATCCTATGATTAGATCACTATTTTATTAGATAAGTAGATGGCGATATATATATTTTGATTTTGAATACAGGTTAATATTGGTTATGTTTAAGGCTGTGTTCGTTGGGTAGAGGACGGCCATGTCATTTCCCCTATACTTGTAGGAGTCGGGATGTGACATGTCGAGACTCTAAAATGATGCAAATTTTAAATGATACTTTATTCTTGTCTTTTTGACTATTCAATTTATAATGTGTCACTTATTGTATTTACATTTTTTTAGATTATTTGATTAATTATATTACTTTTATTATAGGATTTTGTCTTGACCATTTCAATGTCAAATGCTAAAAGCAAGATAAACCATTATGTATATGTTGTAAGATCACATGCATGAGCATGATAATCGTTGCAACGAGGCTAGACATTTCTTGCAGAAATCTATTTCAATTGATGTATGTCTTATGGACATAAATTATCCATAAAATCGACGAGAAATAATTGCATGATAGTTTTTAATGTACCGTGAAAATAATAGTCTATTCCAGACCACAAAAAATCAAATTACAAATAATTATAAAATATTGTGGAACCTACTTCTTTAAGAATTTGTGACTCATAATAAACTATTATTCTCATGCTACCCCTAAGTATTGTTATGCTAGCAAAGTCCCATAATCAACTATCCGTAATCTTACCATAAAACACCGAAAAACTAAATTAGCAAAAGGTTAGATTAGAGTAATCTACTTTTTTGGGAAAATTGCCAAGAACTTCAGCAAAGTATCATGTTTAGGAGATCTTCTAATTATCCTTCCTAATGGAAAATGCAGCTTTTCTATTTTTTGTATTATTCTTTCCTCCTCTTTTGACTGATGCGTTAACGTAGGAGGAACCATGAGATTGAGTTATTGTTCATACGTTTTGGCCTCTTGAAACACCCTCCAATTATAGGCTTCTTCACTTCAAACCTCTCATTCAATCAAAAACCAATGGGGTACCCCTCCCACCCGATTTCTCTCCTATCTCTAAAATTTTCCATTCTTCCACCACCCCCGCCCCCCTCGCCGCCACCGCCATTTGTACCTCCTTAGCCCCCAATTCCAGATAGTGACCTCCCCCTCCCCTTGCCTGCCGCTCCCCATCTTCTCATGGAGGAGCGGGATCACCCTTCTTCTAGCACTGAAGCCATTAGCCACGAGCCGCCTGTGCTCGACCCAGACCGCGACCCTGACCCATTGAGGCCCAATGCGCTGCGTGAAGTCTTTCCTATGGGCACTTACGTCGTTCAAGTGCCCAAGGACCAGGTTTACCGTGTTCCCCCGCCTGAAAATGCCATGATCGTCAAGCGCTACCGCACTCCCATTGCCAAAAGCAAGAGGTCATGTTGCTGCTGCTGCTGCTTCTTGTGTCTGCTATTGATCTTCATTGCCGTCCTCATCGTCCTTGGGGTTCTCGTGAGCATTACCTCAATTTTCATTAAGACCGAGGACCCTGTTTTCTGCATCGATCATTTCCTCGTCAAGAATACGCCGCGCTCTAGCCATGGTAACGTCGAACATGAGTTTGATATAAGGACGAGGGCTAAGAACCCGAATGGGAGGAGTGGGATCTTGTTCAAGGAAGGGGGAAAAAGTTCCCTTTTGTTTGATCGAAAGGAAGTTGCGGCCGGAACATTTCCAACCTTTTATCAAAGTAAGAAGAACACGACGACATCTCAATTAATCCTTCATGATTCTAGTGATGGATCATCGAAGGAAATCGAGGAAAGCATGAAGGGCACGAAATCGAAGCCGAATTTGGCGTTCTCACTAGCTATTAAAGTCCCAGCTAGGATGACGGTCGGATTGTTTAGCAAACAGGATGTGAACATTGTTGTTTCGTGCAACTTTGAGGTAGATACATTAGTTGAGGGAACTCGTATACTTTCCCAACAATGTCGTACCAAACACTAGGTGTAACGAGATCGTAGCTTGCTGGGGATCAAGGTAGTTGTTCTAAACATTTAAATGACAGTTGCAAATGCTTAGGAAAGTTTTCGCCATCATATTCTTCGACATGTTAGTTGAACCGTTTTCCTCGCTAATTCTTGCAGTACGTAAAATCTCGGACGGATATGTACTATCGAGCATTCCATGCATTCTGTATTTGATGGCTTCCATGATCTCTGTTTGATACCGAGAAACGGATTCGTGATATTCCAGGCACGTCTCTAGTTGCAAAAGAAGCAATGTATCATGTGAACATCAGCTTCTCGTCTCCTAATCTATGAGACGTATCGACCTTTTAACCCTAGAGATGATCTCGTTTTCATGGACCTCAATGGGTCGACTGTCATGAAATGACGGTATTCCAAGCTTAGCTCGAAGATGACTAAGAAAAAAGGCCTACCCTTTGAGAAAATTATCGGACATTGCTAAGCTAACGGTGCTGTCATTCCTAGAGGATGACAGTGAATTCTACCACAAATGTGGAGGGTGACCATTGAGAAGTAAATTTAGCAAAATATTCTATTCAAGGAAGGCGCAAAAAATCCTAAAAATTTATGATATATTAACGTACAAAACAACAAAAATTCTTTATTTACTCAATTAAATACAAATCAGTCTCTCTTTCCACTATTAGTGTATTTGGGATATCGAGAAATTTTCAGCTCACGAACGAAAAGTCTCCAAATTAAATCCTATTAATTATATACAAACTATTCAGAGTCAATGTCACTTTTACAAGTGAAAAGTCATGACTTATTGCACTTGGATTGCAATGCTCCATGGGTTATTTTACTTTCATTATTGCAAGTGTGAAATATTGTTTACGATGGTGATGTTTGCTGTTAGAAATCGTATATATATTTGTCTTATAATAAAACTATTTGAATCGTTCTTTTTACATTGAATTAGAACTATTGCATATTGATGATGTTTTCTCATTAGTGTCTTTTCCGTTCCTTTATATTTGTTTTAGTAGATATTTCTTTTTCTAACTTAAAAAATCCCCTCGAAGTGGTATTCACGAATTTCTCAAGAAACTAGACAAACAAGTAAATAAGTTTCTTTTTCTATTCCCTTATTGCTATTTTGGCTGATTTTTATGTCTAATAAGAGAAATCCCACTCGGTGGTGGGTGGGATTTATGATTTTCCCAAGGGAATATGTGGTGCACACAGGAGAAAATAACAGTGCCGTCGTGCTCTCATTTCCCAAAATTATCTGCCTCGAGCAGCTCTTGACTTCCAATCATCCCAGGATCTTCTTTCCAAACCCGAGCCCGAACTCCTGCCCGAGCCTCAAATTCTACTTGAAGCCGTGGCCCGAAATCGCAGGCCCAAAAGAATCAGGTCGTTTCAGCTTTTGGGTTACCAGGTTCTTTCTGCCCTAGTTTTGAGCAGTATTACACTCAGTAACTAGGGCTTCTACATCGATGGGAACGAGCTTATGCTATAATAAACAAAACTATATATGCGATGAGGGCATAAAGTTGAGATAATTTCAAAATGTTGTATAAAGGTGCAGACCACAGATAATAAGGGCGTCATCCGCACGTCTAATCTTTGGCAGCAGATTAAAAAAACAAGAAAAAGAGCAAGCAAATCAGGTGATTTGATTTCTCGTAATTGGGAATTGACTCTATTTTCAAGACCTTGAATTTGCTCAAACACTGAAAATGTCGATAAGTGGCCCCTGATTCCTCAATTCGTTTCTTTCCCCCCTTTTATTTGTTGGTTTTTGCTACTGTTCCATCTACAGGCAATTTAAGGTAGCGCACAAGCCGAATAAAATATGGATAAATAGAGTATACACTACCGATGCAGAGGAAAATGTACACAAGCAGTAATTTCTAGAAATAATGACACAAATAGTCTCTGAACTTTGACTTAATATGCAATATGGTCCTTAAATTTTTAATTTGTTCAATGCGGTCCCTAAATTTAACCTAGTGTATAATATAATCCTTGAACTTTTAATTTGTTCAATGTGATTTTTGGACTTTTTGTACATGTTCAATATAATCCCTAAACTATATAAAAATATTTAGTGTCATTATTCCATTAATTCAAGATTGGAGACAATATTGAATATTTTTATATAGTTCAATGACTAAATTGAATATATATCAAACGTTCAGAGGATTGCATCAAACAAATTAAAAGTTAATGGACCATACTGAAAATAGATTTAAAGTTCACAAACTACGTTAAACAAATTAAAAATTCATAGATTACATTACACATTGGGTCAAAGTTTAGAGATCATTTGTGTCATCATCGTTTCTAATTTCTATGTCTTTGTAATTGAACAGTATTTTTCCTTATGACTATTGAAAGGTAGGAAAATTGATTACCATCCAAGTAAAACATTTTCCTTTCTTAATAACATAGGATATCCAAACTTTTGATTTGATTTTTCATCCTCACAAATACACATAAATCGTTCAGTTCACGTGCATTGAGTAAGAGTCCAATCATATATGATGGTTGTGAATGAAAAATGTTTTGATTTAAATATTAGATCTGCTGTTTCCAACCCAGGCTGTGAAAATTCTTCTTCATGGAAATATCGGAAGGCTCTTATACTTGATGAAGCGAATTCAGGATAAATTGTTAATAAAAATCGGAGTATTAGCAAATTAGCAACCAACAGATTTTTCCCTTCTCACTAGCGCTATATTCTTCAGTGCTCACCCTCGGAGAAGAGCGCAGTTTCAGTCGGTTCACACCTGTCGGAGAGAATCAAATGATAAGCAACCAATTATAGAACCAACATACAAGAAAGTGGCTCTGTCTGACCAACTTTCTGCTCCAACTTTCACGAATATTCAAAACCCTAAGCTCGGCTCTCGAGGCAAGACAGATATATTTAGCTCTCTCTCTCTCTCTCTCTCTCTCTCTTTTGTGCATCTCCATGCAGAAACATGGTAGGAACCCCTAACATGCATAAAAGATTGCATCATACTTTCTGACAGCTAGGGTTAGGTGGTGAATATATTCCACAAACTCTAGGGCATGGATTCCAATGTTTCAGATCATGGTGAAGTTCCTTTGATTATCTGGTGTGGTTCATCTGGGGCAGGAGGTTATTCATGCTGGAGAAATCAATGACATTATGAGTGCCTCGAAGATCTAAAGTACATTTTAAATGTACTAATGAGCCATTATTGAGTTCGGCAAACACCTGCCAACCAATTTTCTGGTGCTGTGGGTTAGTGAGGGGGATAGTTGGTTCTTTGGGACGTGCCCCTTTTCCACCAATAATTGGTGGGTTGTAGGGTTTCTTTAATGCTCCAGTTTTGAGTGCACCAATGATGGATATAGATATCTAACAGGGTTTTGGTAATGAATATGCTAAGGACATTGTTAAGCTTGGCGATATGTAGGAAATCTATGTGGAAATATTTAATTGGGTATCGAATTAAGTGCATTACATCTTGACTCACATATAAAGAAATAATATTTAAAAAAAAAGTAAAAACACAAATGCCGATTTCATTGTCAAAATCCACTTTCTAACCATTGTTTGATCGTTATGAGAGCATTTGTATATTTGATCAAATCTTCCATCTACTGACTTTAAGATCTTCATCTATTGAATTAATTTTTCGTATGGATTGATAGTAACCGCTCAACTTTGCTGCGTATCACTGGAGTGAGATTTTTTATGTTTAAATTTCTTAGACCCCTAATTTGTCTCTTAATATAATGTTCCACATGGCGAGGGAGTATCGCAACAGATGTTGAATCACTTGTTCGTCCACAAAAGTTTACCGCAATAATACCCATCAAGCTTTTTTTTTTCTTCTTTTTCCTTCTATTTAGTAATATAGTGGGGAGCTCTCTTTACACGTCCCCAAGAGGAGTACTGATTTTTCAGGGCCTGCGAAGCATGTTGCTTGTCCCCATTTAATATCAATGTCTTCTTCAAGTGAATCAATCACTTTGAGTGGATTCCAACTCCTCTTCAACCGTGGCTTCTCCTTTTGACATATAGTGGGTTTCCCTTTCACCACCTAACACTCTTGAAGAAAAGAGGAAAACGAACACATTAAACTACAGCATTTCGTCCATTAGAGAGCGACTATGAGATTCCTCAGTCTGATGCAGGTGGGCTCTCCGAAATCTTACCAGCCAATCATGCGCGTCCGCTTTTCTGGTTTCTTGATCGCAGATCGGCCTTGCTTCCACTGATTTAGGCTTTAGACTGCATGTTCACCTGATTTAGTGTTTAATTCTTCCGTTAAACAAATTGGTTAATCGCCCAGTTGGCCACCACGACTGCTTCAGTTGCGCTGCCCTTTCCGGCGTTTAATAGAGAAAAAGTAATGCCGCCATGATAAACGCTCTGCCCAATCTGCTTTAAGCTTTTCTTAATTTGCTCCATCCCCTTTCCACCTCTTTGTCCGCGACAAGGGTGAATCCATGTGACAATGCGTGAAAAAGCTGGAAGCAACCCGCTAATGTCGGCCAGGAGTCGGAAAATTGTTTATGTCGGCAGTTTGCCATGAGATAATTGGTTACCTTTTGGATCGATTCGGCAAACAATCAAAGTTGATTAGCTTTGGAATTGTTGAATATGTTAAGATTAAATATATTTTGATCTCGATCCAAATTTCTGAAATTAAGAGGCGGAACTTCATTAAGAACATCAAAGCAATGACGGTATGGGATGAACTTATAATTAGAGAGGCCTAGATGGATCCTCCATTTAAGGGTTGAAAGGATCGTGCATTAACCACGTCTCTAAGTTAGATGTTACACACATGTTTCACCAAACCCTAATTTAGTCCCCCTTCGTTTGTCTTTCTCCATGACCAGCCACCATTGACACTGGTACAGCTGCCTAGCCTACCATGGCCTTATCATCGTTGATGCCGGCTGTCTTTCGTCTATCTGTTGCATCCATTTATCCCTCTGTTTGAATAAATATTACTTAGGTATAAATTATGTGATTCAGTAAATTTTTACTTCTTTTATTCGTTCCTTCTCGATGTTTTCAGTAAAATAATAAAACTCATCTGTAGGACGACTTAACTAATTGGAGTTTACTTGTAATTAGATGGTTTTAATTTTTGAATTTTTAGGCTTATCAGTATTTAACGAGAAGAGATATCTAAAGAAGATAATCTAATCTACACTTACCTATTCTGAGCAATTTTAATTTCATTATAAATTTGCATCATGCACAAAAAAATTGTGTTAAAACGTAAATGTTATTATATGTAATGTTTCATTGACTAATCAATAATTATGCTAATCATGTTATGAACAAATTTATGATTAATATATAAAATGGCATAACATAAGGCATTAGCAAATACATCTCTACCTCACAAATGTTGCAATTTATTAGTTATTTATATATTATTCATTATTATATGATATGCACCAAATTGTTTTATATCTTATAATCATATCATTATTGAACTTCCATTAATCTACTAAAGACAATTGCCTTTTTTCTTAAGAGTGAGATTATTTAATTTATTTATAGAATTATAAAGATTATCAAATCTAATAAATAATGCAGTTATTTCCTTATTTTACATATTAATCTAATTATTAGTTATTTTCTGTAATGATATCTTAAACAATGAAAATTAATTCAATCATTTTTATATTAATTATATAATAGACAATGTATATATTCAGATATATAATTACATAAATAAACTGGTCATCATGTATAACTATGTCTATTACGTAGTTATTTTCATATAAATCTATATTATTACTTTTAATTATAACTAATTACCTTTAATTCTAAAGCTAGTTGCGTTTTTTTAAATATAGATTTTTTAGATTTTCATATTACAAAAGAGAGTTGAGTAATTAGCAATCATTTTGGTTATCATGTTATTAAACTATAGATTTTTTGAAAAAGTTATAGCATTATACCTTTTAAATGATAGAATCAATAGTTATGTTAATTAGGAGACTTCATTTTATCATACATAATTTCAACCTTTGCTAAAAAAAAGTTTATGTGCTATCAAAAGGGAAAGTTTGTATAGAATTGCTCCCAGTTGATTGAGAAATCAAAAATTGAGAATTTTCAAAAAGCCACGTGAATGCTTACACAAGGCAAAGTGCTCTTGATAGGTAAGTAAGATATAAAGTGCCTTCCTTTAAGGTCGATGTTCTCCTTTAGCATTTTTTTTCTTTGCCAAAGTTTTTTTTTTTTTTTGATGCCGAGGATTCAGCCTAGCTCACCTTACGGGAACACAGCACCAACTATACTTTGGGGGAGCTTTTTGCCAAAGTTTGTTGCAACTTTTGATAAGAAAACAAGGGTAATGTTTTCTTCCATCTCCAGTTGGAAATTTTCTCCAACTAGACTTCCTATTAGTTTGTTAAAACTGAATCGATCCTATCCCTCCCTCTTGCCCCTCGATGCATTTTCTTTGTTAGTTTATTTAAATATTAAGTCATACCTTCATTTGATAACTTAATAATTTAGAATAATAGACAGTGGTCTCACCAAAATTTCACATGATATTGTGAGGTCCTTTAAATTTTTCTAGACTTTTATTTACCTCCCCATTTTCACTTTGGGGCTCGAGCCAAAGTCTCACATGCTCATCGGGGCAGAAGCTCAAATTTAGTAGATTTGTGGTCATGACCATTCGACGGCCATGAAAAAAGTTTCGATGTTGAAGGTGGCATATAGGCTAAGCGAGTATCCAGGTTGGCCTCTAGTTGGGAGGGAGGGTTCGCATGAGGAAGTTTTTCCGGTGTGGTTAACACCAAGTAATATGGTCACATGTACCTCTTGATTTTGGCATACAGATCGTAGTCATAATTATACATCTAAGTAGCATATAGGTACTTATGATGTCATAAAAATTCCAAAATTAGCTAGCGCCAAAAAAAAAAAAAAAAAAAATCCAGTTGAAGCATAGTAACGCTATTACTCTCTGAAGTGCGATTTCCACTGGTTTTACAAGTCGGCATGCTATGATGCCAAGCTACGACCGTCCTTACATACACTTGAAAGGACCTCGAAAAGTTGAAAGATAGGATATCTCAAACATATCCACAATTAGCTCGTGATTCTCATTAACTTGGGTATCATTCGTGATCTACACCGCAAAAGAATTACATGATATCATAAGAGTATATCTCAAACATATTCACAATTAGCTCGTGGTACTCATTGATCGAGGTATCATCCATGATCTAAACTGTGAAAATTACATAAGTTCCGGGAGGGAAAAATCAATAATATCGCTAAACTTCAACAAGACTCTACAGGCTCGCTCGAAGTGACTGTCGCTTCCACTCTGCTAGACGGCGTAAAAAGCTCATGACCTACGAAAACAAATACACATATTCATAGGTCAGAAAACAGATACAACATGAACAGGCGGCACAAGGATGTTGAAAAAAGAAAAAAGGGCGGTTTCAAAGAAGGATAAGAGAGAATGGAGTATGACTCAGAGCAACAAGGAATCAAGAGAAGTGATTACCTCGGAAGGTTCTTGCAAAGAATGAGATGCGCTTGTTTCCTTTGGGACTTTAGAGACGAGAATTCCTAATCCTTGTCCTCTCTCTCTCAAAACCTATACAAACGTTAATATAATAAATAATATTTAAATTTTGTTACATGATTTTAGCTGTTCGATACAAATTGTCAAGAAAACATGCAATAAAATAATGTAGATAACTTAAAGTACCTTGAATGCGTCTTCGTCCGTCCGATCGTCTCCAATATAGATCGGTAGGACATCATTAGAATTGGCAAACCCTAAAATGATGAGACGAGGGAAAATGATCAATGAACATGTGTAACACCTTCTTGTACTAAAGTAGAAGAGCGCTTCACGTGCTTCATTTCATGCAAAAATAGAATTCGATTTCGAATACTAGAGTAGGCATGTTTTTATCCAAGAAAGTTTGATTAGATTTGAAATTGAAACTCACCTAGCGCCTCTAGCAAGAACTCGAGGGCCTTTCCCTTGTCCCATTCGATGGTTGGACGGATCTCCAATACCTGCTCCAAACAAAAACATCATTTTTCGTGAGGAGTTTCATAAAAGCGACATTCAATATTGTCCTTGGCCAAAAAAGAGATACCACACATTTGTGTTTAAAAAATAAAAAATTGCATGTTACCACAGGCTCCGGAGTTTGAACTTAGAAAAAAAATTTAGCCAGTCAAAAGAGGAAAGATGATGCACGTGAAATTATCCTTCTTTTTTTTTTGACTGATACTATATTTTGTTAAAAAAATACCGCAAAATGCGGTAACGAGCAAGTACCTTTCTCCCATATGTCAGCTTGAGCTTCGGGTACTCGCTAGCACAAGTTTAACCTGCTTAGCTAGATCATCCCAACTCTGCCAGATTTGAAGTAAAAAATGAGAAAAATGAAAATCAAGTATAATCGAAATTTTCTTGCGACAAAATACATGATTCGACCGGAACTCGGTACGACTTTTGACTTTTCCCGTGCCTAACCTTCTCGTCAACGCATCGGAAGTGTACGGACAAACAAAATTTGTTGGTTTCCACTTTAGCTCCCGGGATCGACTTGGTGCTCTCTACCAAGGTCTTGTACACCTGGTAGGTTAAAAAAAAAACAGGGAATAACGTGAGATTGATTAGAAACGAGTTGTCTCGTGCTCGGCCGGCATGTTTCATTAGAAAATAGAGACTCACCTCGTCGATCATGGGCAGAAATTCACTCGCGGGTTGGCAGAGGACCGATTCGCCGTTGTTCATCTGATGAGCAACGAAAGGAAAAAAGGAGGTCAGAAAAGAAATAAAGAGCCAGGAATGGTTCGTCGTTGGGTAATTGCGATTCCATGTAGCGAGAAGAGATTTGAACTTACTTTGTTGCCATTGCAGCGACTTCCAGGAGGGGGTCCTTTGATGTCCATGCCATGGCTGCCGGCGTAATATAGCTCCGTCAACTTCACGAAACTGTAGACCTGCATTCCACGATTTATGCAAATGAAAAATACAATTCTCCTCTTCTTTTTTTAATGTTTTTGTTTTGAAAAATTCGGAAAATCAGTGGGATAATTTTCTTAAGGGAACTGTAGAAAATCCCAGAAAAAATGTACCTTGTCTCTGCATCTCCCGCTCACTATCGCCGTGGGGAAGAAGCTCGCGGTGTCCCTCACGGCTTCTCTCATCTGTTTCCCGAAATCAACCAAAAATGGAAAAAAAAAATGAGAGACGATCTTTGGACATCCTGTTTTGGTAAATTTGTTGACTGACAGAACATCAAAACGGGGAAACAGGGTAATTCAAGTAGAAGAAGAAGAAGAAGGCGACCTCGTCAGACATGAAAGCGCGATCGGGGTCTTCAACGATGGGGGAGAGAGTGCCGTCGTAGTCGAGGAACATCACTATCTTCTTCCCCACCGAAGCTCTCGTTATCTGTTCGAACATGCTCAATGCCGACGGATGACGCTGCTGTAATCAAAACACCAGAGAGTCAGAGACGTGTTACTCTACATCTCCGAGGCGATTTGCCCAGGGAGGCGGAAAAAAAAAATGCGAATCGTATTGCTCTATCTAGGGACTTACGATCCACGACTTTTGCTCGTCATCAAGAGAAGCTGCTCTCGTCGCTGCGCTTGCAGGCCTTGCTCGTGCAGGAGAGGAAGCTCTCATGGAGTCCAGCAACGTGCTCACTCTGGCCTCTCTCGCCAAGTGACCGCCGCCGTTGCTCTCGATCTTGAGGAGCTTATTCCTGGGCAACGCCCGGGGGGTCAGCTTTGGGTCCCGGACAATCGGCACGCTGATGAAGTCGAGCGTCGGGTTTGATACCCGGACGCTCTGTTTCATCATCTTTCCTGTCTTTGGGTCCTTGCACCCGACGGTCATGTTTCTGGTTTGGGGTAGGATAAAGCAATGGAGGCTCTGCTTTGCCGAGTATGAAGCAGAGGAGGAACAGGGGATTCAGAGAAGAGAACAATGCGAGAGGGGAAGGAAGGAAACAGAGGAGAGATACAGGCGATGGAGATGAAGGGAAGAGAAGGGTTTGGTGGGGTGTCAATAATGGGCTCGTAAAGTTGTGGGAAAATACTCGCGCACTTCACACTGAGTCCTCTCGCAGGTCTGGTCAATTTATAAGCATGCTCGCACTACGCGGATGCTCACTTTTTAGCCGGCTCGTGCTTTGGACATTTGTTACCGTATGTGAAAGGTGATGGCTTAATAATACATCCAAAGGCGTATTGAATAGTTATGAGACAAATCGAATATTTTATAACTAGTATAAAATACTTATGATAATGTCTCGAGGGAGTAATTACCGTAATCACTCATCCTCACCCTCTTACTTATGAAAAAAAGGGACTTTAGCATCTCGATCTAATTATTAAGTGATATGGAAAGTGGAACTATTAATATATCTTAATTGACAGATTACCATCGATTTAAATTCTTTAATGGAAGCGAGTTTAGCTGGATACATATAATACGCTTGGATTGGGCTCACTTTTGGTGATATTCTTAAACAAGGAAGCCATTGGACTTGTATTGCATTGACCTGATAAATAAGTGCCCGCATTTTTGTCAAGAAATTGCATATCTACTTACATTTTTATTGGAGTAAACCAATTCATGGAGTTTGTACAGTAACGAATCGGCCTCTAGATAGTCGGAGCTTGAAACTCACGTCCTAGATTAGATATTAATTTTTTGTTTTATCTGTGGAAAATGGTTTGATGGATTCAGGATACATATATTCCGTGAATTTTTCTTCTAGAGGACCCGTTAACTATTGGCCAGCTCCATTGCATCGAATGTTCCTTGAATTTACTCACCAAATAAGATGTCTAGTTTTGCAAATATAATAAGCAAACTTCCATGCCATGATGTACTGCCCAAATTCTAAGAAAGTCAGTTGCTTTTTCTCTTTTTTAAGTTTAGTCCAGGAATAAATACGTTATTCGTGCTCAAACCCATCGTTAATTACTATGCGCAAGGAATTTTGCATGTGAAGAAAAGGCGATCGCGCGTTTAACTTTAGCATAGGTCTCAGTCCCCACTTCCACTAGTTGAAGCCAACATCTGAAAAGGAGAAAACATATGGGGGCTGTCCGAGAAATAGATGGAAAACGAAAGCAAAATGAAAGTTCCCAAGGTTGCATTTTCGTGTCGGACGTTGCGACTTCCTTGGTCTTTTGCTGATTTTCCTGACATTATAGAGCGATTATTTAACTAAGTGGTCCTAGCTAGCTAACCAAATGCTGTGATTTATTTTGCATTATTAAAGTGTCATTGTTTAAATCGCTGGAAATAAAACATTGAACGAAGAGGCATGCATGTCTTCCTCTGGTTCGGTCCCGTGACCGTATAATCTAAGTTAATGTCACGCCTGTATATTCAATTAATTGTCACAGGTCCCGTCTTCATGATCATTGTCTTATATACAGGAAACCCTAGAATTTTATCTTTTAATTGTGAAAACTAAAAGAATGTTGCTCGAACAGGAGACTCGCTCCTAACCATGTGGCACACCTAAACATTAGACCTTTCTCATTGGCAAGTTTTGAAAAAACTTACCCTAGAATCACAGAGCTTCAGTCTCGCCCCCTGAAAGCTGCCTGAAACTAATAGCCCCGACCTAACCCCAACTCTGTAAGCGTCAAAACCAGCGGCCATCGTGAAGCGTTTGGTGCTTGTGTCCAATCATATAAAACACAGCTTCTTAACGTTTTCGTTATGTCTTTTATTACAAGTTCACATAGCCACATCATGTATGACTCTGTCGATAGCCTTTCCAGAACCGAAGAGTTCTTGCCCGATGATAGATCTAGTATATTAGATTGAAGGGAGGCGAGATACCAATTTCTTAAGTAAGCAAAATGTTTTTTTCTTTTTTCCTGAGAATTTTTACCTAATACGCATATAAAAATGATAGAACCTCAGTGGCGGAGGCAACCCGTGGACTGATGCTCATGCCATCGTCGTGGTATTTCTAATGAGACAATTCTATCGACAATCCTAAAACTCGTGTTGATAGTGTACTTGAGTTTTAGAAGTTTGTTCTTCGATTTTTCTTTGATATAAAGTGGCACTTGTTGTCCATTTTCCCATATTGGATGGTTTTGAAACTCATGCATGATTAATAAGAGAAATTTGGAACCCAATTTCCCAAATTGGCAAGGAAGCTAGTCTAAAGGAATATATAATTGATACTTTGCTTATGTTCTTGACGATTTAAACTTTTCGGGGGCCAAAAAAAAAAACGAGTTAGATTGAACTAGGCATTACCAAATGGCGTATACAAGTCAACGATCACCAGGATTCCAAAACCAACTACCGGTTCAAAAAAGCAAGACTTAGCAAGTCTCTATGGGATCTTGGAACGAAGTTGTGCCTCAATAGCTTGGAAAATATGCACGATCATTGCGGGTCTCCAAGGGAAACATAATTCTTACATTTTACATTTTTTTTTTAAAACTAAGAAGTGCAACTTTCAAGTAGCTAGAGTGTGTTATACGCCAAGAAGTCAGGTCAACACTGTTGACGGCCCTTTTGCTTTTTTTTTTTTAAGCAAAGTTGCTTGCATTGTCCCTTCTCTTCTTTCCCTTGACTTCGTTCCATTAAATAGAAGTTTTAATTTCTCTATATTCTGTATATTCCCATATATTAATTTTCTGTCGAGCTCAAACATGAGCTTATAACCAAGTGAGACGTTAAAATGGCAAAATGCCATTGTTGTACTGAACCATTGGATGGACTGAAACCCTTTGGCTTTGATCTATAACAGTTCTGCATCCGCCCTTTCCCTATCATCATGATGAGGCAGTAGAATTGACAAATAAACATACATTGTTTTCCTTAATAAATTGCTTTTATATGTCATCAGACTAGGGTATGGTCCTAACCCTAGCCTTCCTTAGACCAGGCCGGTTTGCAGTGATGGTTTCCCATATTGTATCAAGAAAAAGTAGATCACACTATTTATACCACATGACGTGTTCGCTTGGTATACATCCGATCAATTATTCTCAATATAACAACGTACTATTTAGTAGCTTTTGGAAATATCACGGCAACACGTTAAATGACTCAAGGTTTACTTGACATTGAGAGACTCTCGAACAGGAAAGGTAACGTGCGAAGTTTCCTGGACATGCATGGGTTCTTTCGGCTTCTCTCTGCCCTTCGAGTCAACAGTTCAACTATTTGAAGATGCAAATTTTCTTGCGTTGAAAAAACTCGAAGTGCACGCCCACTTGGCAGGAAAGAGTAGCTGGCAACTTGCTTCTGGCGGAGCCTAAGGGAATTAAATCAAACCGGCCTCAACTCCATTATAGCCGAATCTCCAGTATTTTCCATTGTATCGACAATATTCCTTTTCGATGCAGAATAAAGCAAGAGATTCCAACAATTTCAATCACATGGTTCGATAGTTTTTTTAAAGATTTTTCTCCCTCTCTCATTTCATCTTTTTCCTTTTTGGGTTTTTCTTTGGACTTCTCATATTCGCATCCAACCCCTGCCTAGAGTCAAAGTCGGTGGCAACGTAGATGCCAGGAAGTTGCTGGGGGGAGGATCTGAATTTGTCAAAAGAAAAAAAATGGTTTCAAAGCTCGAGAAGAGACTACTACTAGCTCGAGATTGTCAACAAAGAGAGGTGAGGCAGGCGAACCACTAGAGGGTTTAGAAAAAGTGCAGATCTTTGAATTCTCAGGCACCCATCCCACACGAAGGAATAATAGCTTTCCCTATAAGCAAGGATGTCTTGGTTCACGGTCACTATTATAAATGAAGCGCGTGTATCTATGCGATACCAAGGCTTGCTTTTTTAGTTGATTTTATATGGGTCAATAAAGGGAAGCATAGACCTTGACTTTCAATTTGTTGACTTCGAGGGCAAACCAATTTAGTGTTAAAATGTCGTCATTCTTAGGTAAGGGCGGCAAACAAGAGCGACGACCATTGGATGCAACGAATGTGAAATTATTAGCCAACGCTCGCATCGTACTCGCCCACAACCCTAATGTTAGTTGACATTATGTGGCTGAGAAAAGCTTAGAGATAGCTTACTTTTTTTTTTTTTCTCGAATTAGAAAAAGAGCACGAGCGTCGCATATGAAGAAATCGGTAGGAGGTAGCCTTTCTTTGAAGAAGCTAGGGTTTCGTGCATCAATTTCGGTCTTCTACTCCTAGTATGGGTTTCCTTTCTTCTAGAGCAATGCTGTAGGCTTCGGCATCAAATCACATGGGATGTGGCTGTATTTCATGGGTTTGGTTTGAAAAGTTATTGATGGTGATAAATACATTTTCCTTCTACCATTCATGAATTCAATCAATAATCTTTCTTTCCTTCTTTCTATGTTCTTTTGAACGGTCCATTTATGACCCCATAGTCTTCAAATAGAAAACCACGTACCTTCAAGACACACAACAAATTTTATAAGATGAGAAATTTGGAAAATATTTTTCATCCATCAGTCGTCACTTGCGAGGCAGTCTAACTCCCTATAATGTATTTGACTATTCTTTGATTACGTATCCTTTTATCTGCATGCCTTATTTCTTAGTAATTTTGCATATGTATTGCATAAGATAAGTTTATTAAATCAAGTTAATTACATTTTAAGAATGCGGGGAACTCACACCAGACCTCTAAATAACAAAAGTTCTCAAATGATTACTTTTACTATGGCTGGCGTGCTATCAATTACATCGCTTACAAGCTGAATCCATACAAAACTTTCCTGGATCCAAGAAAGACGAAACAGAAACTTAATGGAGACTAGCGAGGGATGAGGAAAACCATGAAATGGACAACTGGTGGAAGCGCACATCAAATTGTGTCGGGACCAATCCACGTTGGAGCTGCGTTGGAGGAGAAAGAAATATGGACGCCGGTGGAGAACAGACGTCGCTATCCTTCCTCACCGAAAAGGTTTTGTTGTGTAGTGATTCGGAGATCTTGTTGCGCTTAGAATGGTGGGCTTTAGCTTTCGGAACTGGCCATTTGGGACCCATCTCACCCCACGCGTGGTAGGCCCGTAGAATATAAAAAAGGAAGAAAGCAATTGTCCACGTGTATATTCTGTGGTCACCAAAACCACCGGCTCCGCGCCCCCCCCCAAAAAAAAAAAAAAAAAAAAACTCAAAAAGGTGGTATTACATTCAGATCATATTAGCCCAGTTCTCACATGAATCGTTAGATTATGTGAGTATGTATGTGGGCAATACCTTTGATTCTGATAAGGACTATTGTGATGTCTTGTTCCCGTTTGCCCTCTTTGTTTTGTTTTCGTTGTCGTGGTCAGGTCAATTGTTAGTGTTATTAACTCTCCACTAAGCTAGTTATGGTAAGTGATTGAGGTTGAATAGTGAAAAAGCTGGTTGCTTCCTGTCGATACGTTTCGATCCTTTCATTGCACATTCAAATAACATAAAACCTCTTAACTTATATAAAAAAGTAGAACCTTGAAAGGGAAAAATGATACTAAAAATGTTATCTAAAACTTTTTATCGAATCACTTAAGTGCCAAATTAGAAAAAAAAAAAAAAACGATTAATTAAGTACTTCCTACCACAAATGTGTGGCTTTTTTTTTTTTTTTTAATAAAAAAATCCGATGTGGATTGTGAGGCGGCTGATCTTGGCTTCAATGACAACGCATTGAGTCCTTCTCTCAAAGGACAAAATTCTCTATTGCTGTCTTTCTCTTGACTTCACACTAATTGTCATTCACCGTTCGAAGTTGTTGATCGCCCGTGCTTGTTTGCGTTCGTGCTCTATCTCTCTCTCTCTCTCTCTCTCTCTCCTCTCTCCCCTCCCGCCCCGCCAACCCCCTCCAAAAAAAAAAAAAAAAAAAAAGGGCTCAATCAATACCGAAAATAATTAGAAGTTGGTGATTGGAGGAAAAAATTAGTGCTTGGAGGAAAAAAAAAATTAAAGTTCTGTGCTGAAGGGAGGAATCTCGCGACAGGGAAAAGGTGAGTGCTTTGTCCACAATGAAACTAATCTCGGTGCTTCTTGAAACGAATTTGAGTCGATTGTCCTGATTCTACTCTTCATTGCAAGATTCGACTCTTGATTTCAGGGTTTCCAAATTAGGGTTTGAAGAATTTGGGGAAATTACTTGATTTGTCCAAATTGGGATTTATATTTGGGCAAAACATGTAGAGGACGTCATTTAGGGCTATTAATGCTAACTAACCACACCAGTGAGTCGCACGAAATTGATAAAAAAATGTTACGTTAGATTTCTAGCATCCCAAGTTGGAGTTGGCACTTAAATGATTTTTTTTTTCCTTTTTTTAATAGTACTTAAGTGATTGGACGAAAAATTCTAGCAACAGAGTGAGTGTTGTACAAAAATTATGACACTTCTAATGTCATGTTCTTACCTTTGAAATATTGATTAGAGAAGATTTTGTTTATTGGATTGATCAAATAATGTAGTGTAATTCATAGATTGAGCAACTGGTTCAACCCTTGGAATAGCACGAACTACCTTACCTGGCGAGTTCAAGGTCAATTTATACGGGACCAGTTCGGTTTTCAAATTAAAAGACTACTTGATCTTTCTAGGTGGTTAGTTGACTTCTTTTAACCATAGGATGTCTTTTCCTAACGATCTAAAAAATTGGTTGGTGACAACTCTTGAAATAACTTTTTAAAAAAACTGAATCATTACAGAGTTCCTTGACCCCTATCATAGAGAAGACTACAGAAACTTTAGGTGAAAACTATTGAGTTTGTCTTGAGAGAATATTTTGAGCAATATCCTTGAAGACTATCATTACTTGCTCAAGTACATAATTGAATATCAAAACACTACATCTTAACTATTGTGAATGTTCAGTTACCATATAGAGCATAGGAACTTGATATTAGATGACAATGGTCATCTCTCACGAAGATCGAAGTACTACTCAAAGAGTCAATAATGGTTTTTTCATGAACAGATAAAATTTATCGAGATTTATTGCCATTTTGGAGTGCAACATGGTCTTCATAGCATTGTCTTCCTTGCATGTACTCACTTAGTTGATTAGACAGTTGAAATCTTGAATAAGGCACATCCACCTATATACTTGATCTGCAAAAGACCACCTTACGTTTAAGGGATGATAAAGTTAAATTGTACTCTTTATGAAGATTTGTGAAATCTTTGATTAATAGCAATCGTCATTATATGTATTAATTTGGAGTATTAATCTTAAATTAAGATTGGATAAGTTGGAATAAATAAATCCTAGCTATATATACTTTTGTGCTCATTCATTGTGACACTTGCACTTTAACTATCTTAATGCATCTTATTATCAATAAACACATCCCGACGTCTTCCCAAGCAATTGATTCAATAGTTTAAAACTTTAATTCAGCAGGAAAGTAGTCGGCAAGATAGCACAAGTTGAATCAAGTCAAAAGCGGATGAACCAAATATTTAGATCCTTTGATTATGTTTTTCCTTTGTCTTTCTCCTGGAGTACATGTCTGGAAGCGAACGCGTGGTCCCTTTCTCTTGAAAATGGTCAAAGTAGCTTTCCAAGCAATTCACACATCAAAATGGCGGTTGTTTATATGACTTCCTTTGGGGACATCAAACAATCCAATCCACGCACCTCCAGATCTCGCATCATAAACTGAAGAATAAATCAAGATGTGATGCTGGCTTGTCAGTTGTTGAGCCTTTTGCTTAGATTCTAAATCCGCCCACGACCCTAAATCCCTCCCTAAGCATATTATCATCTCGATCGAGAATCGTAAGTGAGAAACCCGTGTTTAAAATGGTATTGCGAATGATCCTTGCTGACCCTAGGGCTCCATGAAAAGCCTTCGTTTTTCCTTCATTTTTCCGGGCCATTCCCCTGATAATATAGAATAATATATCTCGCCACCAAGTTGAAGATAAGAAAAGGGGAGGGAGGGGAAAAAGCAGCGGCAGACGGGTATATAACCTTGTGGAGGGATTAGGGTTTCGTCCAATCAAAAGAAGCTTCACGATCATGATGCCGATATGATGCAGCTGCTGCACGCCCTATCTCGAAAAAGAGGGAAAAGATCCCATAATAAATCTCGCGACCACTTCGAAGATGTTCCAAATTCAATTCACTCACTGTTCTGATCTGGTCCTAAAGAAAAAAGAGGGGAAGGGGGGGCGAAAAATCTTTGGCCAACTCCACGCGGCGGGAATCAACTGAAAAAACTGCCGAGAGACAAGACAGAAAGAGAGAGAGAGAGAGAGAGAGAGAGGTGACAAGCTGCAAGTTGGGAGTTGGGCCCAGGCAGAGCCTCAGAGAGGAAGGGAAAACCAGACGCAGCTGCATATCCATCGGGTGGGGGACCCCCAAAACCGATGATGGGACTCGTTGTGTGGGCTTCGGGGGAAAATGATTTCATTGCGAGGTGGGGGCCCACAAATCATGCGATTGTTTTAATGGTGAACCCACTCATTTGCCCACCACCATCTCCACTCAATTGTCAATCACCCTCTCCTCCCCCACCACCAACCCCACTTTCCCAAATTCTATATCTTAAATATCAATCTCCTTTCCTTCCCCACCTTTTCAAGATTTCGTGCGGAGTATATTATAATTTATTATCTTCTTCTTCTTCTTCTTAATCTTCTTTTTTTCTATTTTTATGAATCTCCTTTTGCTCTTTTGTTTTTCTTTTTTCGGTGTGGGGGTGGGGGATGTGTAAGTGGTGATTTGGAGGCAGATAAATAGTGGGGTATTGTTATTTTTATGCCTTGAGGGATCTCTGTATGGAATTTTGGACCGACTTTGGTGGTAATCTTTTTTTTTTTTTGGAATAATTTGGACCGACTTATCTTTTGTTGTGTTGTGCCTCCAAATGAGAATATTTTGGGAGGCGAATTGAGCAAAGCCGACTTGAACTTGTCGCATTTTTCTTTTATTGGGAGTAAAATATTGGAGAATAATATGGCCGGTGGTTCTTCTACTCTCGGTTGAAATTTAGGATCGTTTCTCTACTTTCCGTTTTGTTTTTTTTGTGGGGTTAAAAGGTTCATGTACTTTATGAAAAGATCCACTATTAGTGCTTTAGTTGTATTTCACCGTTGTGCTAGGATTTGGCGTACAATCACCAAGAAAAATAGAATAAGAGCAAGATTGAGAATTTGAGACAGTATTTTATCATAATTTATCCTTAAACTATGACTATATCTAGTAGAGAATTCTACTGTAATTAGCACATTGTACTTCTTTATTACCTTCTTCGGATACAAGAGAAAAAAAAATCACATATACTCAATAACAATTTATGAGTCTAATCCCAAACTACTTATGAAATATGAGTTCAAATTATAAAAACCTTCTAGTGGCCCGGGGGGCGTTGTTCGCTTGATGGGGAGTATAAACCACATTCCAATACGTCAGAGCACTAAGTTGGTTATCAAAGCACTTAGTTGGCTGATTAGAGAACACGGGTTGCATTTTCATTTCCACATGTGGTGTTGATTTGGCTAATGCGATGCCAGCATTGTAATAATTTAAGAAAAAAAAAGGAGAGAGATTACTGCATTTGGATTGGCATTAGGGAAATCATTTGAATAAATGCAAATGATTTTAGGTAAAGGGTTTTCTTAAAATGCAAATAGTGTTTGGTAGAGTGCATTGAGAATCAACTTTGGCTTAATAATATTTGGAAAAAAAAAGCTACACTTATAATGGACTTTAGTTATATATTTTTAAATAAATAAATATAAAAGAAAAAGAAACTGAAGCTCCAGCAGCCCTCATGCAAAGGGCTTAGGTGACGGTGAGACATTGTCGATGCTAGATCTAGCTCATCGCCGCACAGTTGCGCATTGAGGGTAAAAGTGAAATTTCGAAAGTTTAGTGAGAGCAAAGTTAGAAGGGAAAAAATTCATTAATCCCTAAAATAGCATTTTGAAGATACTCCAACGCCTAAAACTAGTTAGGACTTGCACTGGTTTAAAGGATATTGGAAAAGCTAGCATTTCCCAAATAGGCTTCCAAAAATAGATGCCAAACGCTTTAGAGGTTTGTCAAAAAACAAATACACTTCAGGGAAAAATGATTTTACAAGCGTCATAACTTTCATATGATACTTACTCTTGTGCCAAAAATTTCAGTTGATTACTTAATTGTCATTTTTGTTAAAAAAAAAATGACTTAAGTACTATCATTGATTTGGAATGGCAAAAATCCAATATGACAATATTTTATCTATTTTTTCAAGTTTAGTCACTCAACATTTTTCCCTAAATATAAGCCCGAATTCTTACAAATCAAGTCATATTCCCAAATCCTTCAAACCCTATTTCGGTAGGTAATTTAGTCCGAATTCAGATTACACTTGCTATTCCGCTCATTCCTTCGTTTCGCGCTCAAAAAACCACATGTAGGACTTGTCCAGTTCTCCAACCTGAACTTCCTACACTTTTTTTTTTTTTTTTTTTTTTAAATCAAAACACGGTCGGAATTTCAATGTTCCTCGACAAACTGGATAATAAGCGAATCGGAACACGAAATACTCGAACACATTCAGTTGAACTTGACAGAGTCCTCAACCTAGTCCTCCCTGACACTGCCTCTAAATAGAGAGTACAATTCAGCCAGCACGCGGCTGTCCTTGGCCTTAATCGACCCCACTCTTGGTAGTTGCTCGTTCAAGAACATGAACTTCACGAGGCCGAGCCATCTGCGGTGAAAATCGAGCTCACGATGGCGTCATTGGGGGCAAAGAGGTTGAAAATTCGAAAGGCGAGGTTGGGGTCGTTGGACTTATATTTCCTTTATATAAAAATGCTACGTAAAGTTACGTAGTTTTTGTCAGAATTTGTTGTCGGAGGCATTTAAGTAAATTTTTTTTTCGATTTAGTACTTAAATAATATAATAAAAAGTTTTGGTGTCAAAATGAGCATCGTACGAAATTATGATGTCTCTAGTGTTCTTTAACCAACAATTTAGCATTTGTCTAAGGGTCTTTGGTGCACTAAAGTCCATTTTCAAAGTCGAACTAAATGCACCTTACCTACCCGAGCTTTAAAGGAGTAAACGCCATGTCAGCAAAATCTATCATTGAAATGAACCAGGACAAGCAAAGACAATTTTTGAGAAAGGAAAGGGACGTTTTTGAACAACAAAGATAGTCAAATAATTTTGAATTTCAAGGACCACCCATGACATTGCACCAAAAATAATAATGACTTTGTAGACCAAGAAGAATATTTTACGTAATTAAGAAATTAATCATTTTTACCATCATCCAGTCGAGTGAAAAATATCACGAAAGAAAATGCCCCAAACTCTAGAAAGCACATAAGATTGAAAAAAAGAAGTTCATTTTAGATTAAATATCCATGAAAAGGTCGCATAGCTTTAAGTTATTTTTAAGGCTACCCTATAATTTTCAAATGCTAAAAGCAAAAAGGTAGAATCAAATGTTGAAAGCAAAATTTCACCTCAAATAAAATCACTCACTTCCTACTAATGAATTGGCACCCGATGATTCCATGCGAACAAATTACTTCCTTTGTCAGTCAGCACTTATACGTAGCTAATGATAATGTTGTACTATCTCTTCACTCGTAAGACATTTCCTAGTGTTTTCCCCCATAAGACCAACTATAAGGCTTTCTCCAAAATTATTTTCTTTTTCCTAAGAGGCTTCTAATAGCTGTATAACAATCATATTTATAATTTCCATTTGTATTTGTTAACGTCAAGATGCCATATTTTTGTTTAAATAATTGAGTTACGACAAAAAATGCGTTAATTCATGTAATTATTATTAAACGTGCTAAATAGTGTCTTCTTATAATTTTTCTCTATATTTCGTGAGCCTCCAACTATGTAGGCACTTCATAATGGCCGGCCGATAGCAACAGGTTCATGCTTCTAGGGCAACATTAATGGCTTGGCTTAGATTAAATAACGAGGTGTTGAACTCCTGAGATACTACTCAATGGTTGATAGTGCGGGTCACCAACTCTCGTTCTTTCGCTCTCCGCAAATGAACATTTTCATTTGAAGGAAGGAAAATCGAAAACGATGCATGATTATGTGGTCGTGAGCCCCTATAAGTCTAGTGCCTTTGCTAGGGAATCTAGGTGCATGTGCACCTAGATCGTCATGTCTCTTAAATTATATGAATAATATGTTGATCCCACATGATGCGACAGTTACAATAAACCGGGTGCATCGGTTCACTTAAGTATGACTCAAAAGTTTTTCTTAATAGATTGGGATACTCGAAAATTATGTGAGTACCCTCTTAAAATCTAAATGCATTTGTAACTAGCACATTGGACGTCCCAGGTCACTCATAATTTTTTTTTTTTTTTTTGCTCATTTCCAATTTTCTTACCATTATTTTTTCTTTCATTTTTCTTCTTTCTTATTTTGCCCTTGGGTCTATCTATTCACTGTGTGTGACATCCCTTGTCTGTTCACCAGCCTCGACCGCAACTCCTTCACACCCAACTCCGCTATACCCCGCTTTGCATGTGACCCGTCGACCCACGGGCCCATCCCCAAGTACCCACCACCGCCATCGCTCCCCCTGAATCCTCTTTTTTTGGCATTATGCGGGTTGGGTTTGGCTTCACCTCGCGCGTGGGGGTCATGACCCTTGAACCCTCGTCTTTCCTTATCAAGGACGGGAGGAGAGATGGAGTCCATGTTGATGTTGCTTGTGCTGTGATTCACATGCAAATAATATTAGAAAAAGACCCACATCAAAAAAGTAATATGGTGTAGAACAGTTAATATATAACGACTGACTTATAATTTATTGATTTAAGTTTTTAAGTGAAGATTGATCTAACTGAATATATTGATGGGTTTGAACTTAACTCTTCTTTGACGATCTTCTTGAATAAAGGTTTTGGGCTTCTACAATGCACTCTCAACATGGGGTATTAGAGCTGATGATAAACTAATGGGCCCCCAATTTATTTTGGTGTTTGGTGAATATATCAAAAAAGAATCTAATAACCAATGTAGTTTTCGGACGATGGGCGTCATGGTGAAGCAACATTGGCCCAATGCTAGACTTCATGATTTGGTATGGAGAAAGAGATTTGAGATGAAGTTGAGCGTGGATAGAGATTCAAGTTGGTTGAGATATCTTGGTGCATAAGGATACCTAAATTAAGGGAGAAAGGACCTAATATTGATCTCAAATGTGAGGGGTGAGGGTAGGTCACATATGAAAGGTGAGGAAGAGATTATTGACATATACGTCTAAGTGAAATTAAGAAAATTCAACATCAGATAAGTGGTGCGGTGTGGAACAATTTATATATCATAATTGGCTCTTAACTTATTGACTTAAGCTTTTTAATGAATGTGAGTCTGACTAGATATGTCAATGGGCTTGGACTTGGGGTCTCCTTAGGTGAATGTACAAGATTTCTGTTGCGATCTACCAATAACCTTAGGTAAGTTGAAGCATAATGCTGGCAAGCTAACTCGAGCTAATTGGGCGATGACAAGGCAAGGCATGATGGAGGCAGCATAGTGGTGAGTCTGGCGGCGCTGCTGCATTGGTGGCACGAGGGTATGCATTTGGTATTAATTCCCCTAAGACCCAAGGATATTTTGGTTCAAATGATAACTTAACCTGGTAGAAACAAAACTACCCCTTAACTTTTAAGGATCCCAATCATTTCCTAATATTCTCGTCTAATTAACCGTCAAATCGACCTCCTAGATCAGCTCACCAACGGTAAAGAAACACGAGAACTTGCTTTATATCTTTATCTTCTCGAGAACGGAAAGAGAAAATCTGAAAGATTTGGAGCATTTTCGAGTGTCGTATGGACACAGGCCTATGGGGATATGGCAGGGTGGTTAGGATTCGGGAATGCATACAATACCTAGAGAAGATTCACCACTGACATTGTACACCAAGTTAAGGTTTCTTAGGTAACTTTATTCCTAATTGATGGAGAGGAAATCTCGAGATGGTGAATATTCTGATATGTCCAAATGCTAAAGAGAAGATTTGAGCTAGAATGTACCAAAACGTGGCTCAATTGATCAATGTTGGGATCAAATTCTCTTCGGATAAAAAGAGTTTACCTTTGGGATATTGATTACCAAATGCTAATAATTGATAGGTCATTCTTATTCTATTTTCTGCTGGTTGAATAAATTTATATACTTTGAAAATGCATGATTCTTTAGCGGCTTAGACTTTTAAAAATAAAAAGTTGCGCACTCAACTTCAGTGAGAGGAAAAAAAGAAGTCTTATTTGGTAAAATTCATTCTTTTCGCAACTTGTCCATGCCTTAATTAAATAAACTTTGCGCCATATTATGAACAATCTTAGCGGGTATATTGTAATAACTCTTTAATCCACACCTCCTCAAATGCCAGACATATAAACGGCTGTGCTCAATAAGAAACTTCGTACGAAGTTTAGCGGAAGTTGCACGTTTGAAATCGAGTCGGTTCGACCAGTACTTACTAGAAAGCATGGCATCATGCAAACGCAGCAACCATGAGATCATCTGGTTTTCATCATTACTGGCCATTATCATCGTGTAGAAATTTCTCAATATGAAAGTGGAGTACTCGGTTTCGACCACTGACCTGTATTCTGATTAAAATATGAAGCTTCTTGATAAACTTACGACATGGTGGTGACGGCTGAACTCGTTCACATTAGTGGTAGCCCTATTTGATATTAAGGGCGTGTTTTGTTTCACATAAAATGTAAATGTTTGAAAAGTGTTTTCTTAACATTTCACTCGAAATAATTAATCAATGAAATATTTCTATTATTGACAATAATTTATATTTAAACATATTTATGGACGACGAAAATATTTTTCATTTTTTCAATTTTTTAGGTGATACAAGCGATCATTTTTAAGGAAAATGTTTTCCAAATCAATTATTTTACTCAAAAAAAAAAAAAAGAGCCTAAACATTTTATCGTAGACATGGATTTCTCACTATCACTGTTCAAGGCGAGTTGACGAAGCTAACCGCTTCTTCCCACCCTTTTCTTGGATCTAGAATGTAAAACCAACTTACTTTATTGTCAATAAATCTATAGAATAGTGTGAATTGTATGCATATATGACTTTCATCTCATTTTTTAGATTTCCTAAATTGCCATTCCTTTACATAATAGAAAAATAATAGATTTCTTAACCACTGAATTCATAAGTAGCTATCAATTTTATTTTCATGAATAATCCTCAATTTATCTACATAATCTATCTACCTATATTATCAAGTCAAAGAACCCTTTATCTTACTTTAGAAGTGCCAATATTGTCCATAACACTACTTGACAATAATAGAAAAGTGAGGGAGACTATTATCATCACATATGATTAACGTGTACTCAACTCTTTTTTTTTATATCCTCCTTTCACACCTCCATGATTCTCACAATGTAAAATTAATTTAACGTAAATGAATTTTGGTTATTATAAAAGTAATATCGCACATGCGTTAGACATAGTCTATTTGTCAAGGGAAAAACGACTGTTGTCTCGTTTTTAGATTGTCTAACTTATCCTTTGTCCCGTTATAAATTCTATGTACCAAATTCTTAATCACTCGCTTCGTTAAAAATCACCCACTTTTTTTAACGCATAACCCTCCAATTATGTGCACGTGTACTGTAACTATTTATAGGCTCTGTTACCCTGTATACAAAGCCTGAACTACTTTTTGGCATAGTGATTTACATAATCTCTTGCCATCACTTGGTCAGTCCATCTATATTCGAAAGCACAAGAGCTAGAAACTCTAGAGAAAATGGAGTTCCTCAACTAACTTAAGTACCGGCTCAAGTGCCCGTCCCATACGCAACTCTACATACAAAATCTCTCTTTTGCATTGAAGATCAACGAGAGAGAGCATCATGGAGGATGATCATTCTGAATGAAGTCGTCTGTTCGAGATAACTTGTAATTTAACCCTCTTATTTTCATAAATTTTATGGCTCTCACGAAGTGGTCTTCACTAATATCGAAATAAGAACAAAGTAGCACTAAATTGGGAAAGTCTTCAATGTAATATTTATATCAAGTGAAGGGTTATCATTTTGTTATCTACCGTATTAAGTACTATCATCTATCTTGATTCTTAAACATGCACTGAAGATAAGGATTACACATTTTGATCAATGATTTCGTGTTGACACGGCCGACATGATAAAAGAAAATTACTCATCTTACTTTCTCCCAAAATAGAATTTAAAAAGCAAAAAGGCACTTTCTCTTAAAATATAATATTTTTTTTTCTTTTATGGGCGGGGGAGGGACATCTTTGCTTAGAGTCCGAGTCATAATGATTCGAGAATGAGCTGTGAACTCGAAAACACATCATTCAAAGAAGGTGGAGGGAAAGAGATTTTTCTAATCATTTTCTAATTGAATGGCCCCTTTTGTTATATCGGAAACCCCAATTAGGGGAAGAGAAAATCCCACTCGACATAATAAAGTTAAAAGAGCTCGATGTTCTTTGGATCCCCAATTCGAACTTGTTCACGATTTGATATCTGCCCACCATAGTCGATTAGACTAGTGAAAGATCGAACTACATGATTTGATACCATCATGGGGGAGAGAGAGATTCAGAAGATTCTCTCGTGCTTCATTCATCAATAGGATTGGAAGATGTCGACCATGGTTCAAAATCTTGTTTTAAGGTCCCACTGTATGCCGGGTGAATAGTATTTTTTCGTTTGATATAAATAACTTCGACATCATAAGAAAGTAGAACAAGAAGATTCAAAAGCCTAACACGTTTAACATGTTTTAGAAATGCATTTTATAGTACAAGGGGGAAAAATAAAGAATGTGCGCATGCGATGGTGTCTTGTAAAAAGCATGATACGGGTGAAATTCTGATTTCATTCATTTATTTTTGAGCAAATATGTACACACATTGCATGTGCACAAGAAATCGACATTTAAAACGTTAAACGAAATCATTATATCGGAACCGTTTGAGCCATTGAGTAATTAAAAGAAATTATTGCTAAACATTTGAAATGCAAAAAAAGAACCGTATAAAATTATTTAGAAATCTAATTAGCAGAATTATTGTCGGATAAAAAAAATAAACAAGTTTTAATATTGGAACATGTGAGGGATAATAAAAGACTCTGTGTTTATGCATTCTTCCATGTACCAATATTTGCAAATAAATAATTAAGGATAGTTAGGGAAAGGATAAAAAAAAAAAAAACTATTGAAATCCCTTAAAATAAGAGCTTGTGTTTAAATAATAATATATATAAAATTAGAATTCAGATTTTGTGGTCCCTCGTATGGCAATTACAAGATCCTGTTTTCATTAATAAAGCCATACCGGCCACGCCAGTTTTCTGTTCTTGGTCTTTTCTTATAAAATAAAAAAAAAAAAAAGCCAATCTCAAGGACAACCGTATTGATTAAGGCTCAACACTAACTCCACTACACCTTAGGAAGCATAGACTTGAAATAGTATCCTAGTGAACCAACTTTCTAGAATCACCTCCCTCTAGACAACTTTTAGGCTGATAATTACTCGATTACGGTAGAACAACAAGACTATCGGACTCAATGAGATTAGTAAGGTATTTCAGAGTTCTAGGGTTTTCATGGATGGTACACTCATAGACGATGGGCTTATGAAAATAATTTATCTAAGTAGTGTGCTAGAACTCACCATTGCATGCGAAAAATTATACAATGAACAATGCATGGGGAAATTTAAGGTTGTCCAAACATTCATCTAATGCCTTGTCATAGCCTAGTTGGGCCCATGACCTGCAAGCATAAACGTCGTGAACTTTGGCAACTCACTCATAAGGTAAGATACAAAGGTATTTGATAATTGATGTGGTAAACATAGACAATTAATTCACAACATTGATAATGTCAGTAAAAGTTTGTATTTGTTGTAAAATATTATGTTGCAAATATTTAATATAGAGAATAGAGAGATTAAGTAGAGAAAGCAGGTAAACAGCAAGATAATAGAGAAAGCCATACATCAAAGATCGTAGATAAAGTCAAAGGAGAAAATTTTATTTTCACTATATCATCCTATCACTATGATAAAAACTAAACTCCTATTTATAATAAAACAATGATGCACATATCATTAATATCAATGTATTGAATAATACATATATTTGAGAGGGAGATGAACATTCATTATATAGGGAGATGTACTTAGAATGTAAGATACAAATGTACCATAATAAGTATATCATATAAAATGAATATAATGAATATTCATTCATGTATTTCATAACAGTATTTATAGTATAAAATTATTTTTTCTGCTCTCATGATATGATGAAGCCCACTGCCACTTTATGGGCTTTGTCCACAATGAAGCCCACTTGCCATGGCCACGTCAAATTTTATGTTTCTTTGGTAATAACCATACTCAGCCTCTGCATTGTATTAAACATTGAAGTTGTCTACATTAAAATTGAATCAAATTACATGAAGAAGTTTACTGTTGGTAAATATACAAGAAATACAACGTAAAAAATTCTCGCATCATGTCCTGCTCATGCTAGCCTTAACCTGGTAATGATGTCCCCATATATATTACATACATAGCATATGCTAATTCCTGTTTTATTTATGTTGTCGGAACATATGCTGATCTTGACCTAATAACCTTGCTCACAATAACAACTCCTTCACCATCATCGATAAATTGAGTTATACATGGAAAGGAACCATCCATATTGCCAAGTGAATCGCGACTAATTAACCTAGAAAGAAACCCAGATTTGTACGTAGAGAATTTGCGGCATTTTGTACACGTGTCAAAACCACCATTTGTCTCACTTTATGCTTTTCAAATTGCATAAAAAATAAATAAAATAAAACTGCCCATTGCTTTCGCTTCACCAACTGACCATTCAAGTTACACATCTATAATAATGATCTGCCCCATATTCACTCAATTAATTAATTACTCAACTCCTCAAGAAGCGAACTCTTTTTTCTTAATCATCAGGGTTTGCCCGGTGGTCACCTTTCCAATATGGAAGGGGGGGTGGGAGGTTCAAATCCCCACATTCTCAGGGAGTTGGGGTGGGGACGATTTCGTTTCAGGAGTGAGTTTCGATTTCCAAGCCTTGCAACGAGGCAGGGTAAAAATTTGAGAGTGAGCGTTAGAATAAGAATATAGTATAAATGACAAAAAAAAAAAAAAAAAAAACTCTTTTTTTCTTCTAATGTAATCCACCAGCGATCACGCACATGCGTTGCGTGTGTGTTGACACTAGCCTCTATATTAAGGGTTTGTTTGTTTTGCGAAAAACAACTTATGAAAAAATATTTTTCGGATTTTCTAGTATTTGAGGGGCAGAAAATAAGTGTTCAGAGAAAATATTTTCTGATCAATGGAAAATCTCCTTCTAAAACTATGGAAAATGATTTCCTTTACCCTCACGTCCTTACCTTGTTCTTGTGCAATTTTGTGTTCCCTTCTTTTCTTACTCATCAGTTACTTTAGGAGCTGCCATTTTATGCCCTCTTTCTCATGAAGCCTAGGGTTTCTCATCTTGTCCTCCTCCTCTTTCAATGCCAATGACTAGTAGCAATGGAGGGCCCCCCTTGTCCGGCAGTACTAAATCTCTACCCTCATGAAGTCTAGAGTTTCTCATCTCATCCTCCTTCTCCTTCGACACCAATGACCAGTAGCACCGAGGGCTTCCCTCCTCTGGCGGTACTCGATCCTCACCTTCATGAAGCCTAGGAATTCTCATCTTGTCCTCCCCTCCTTTGACGCCGACGGCTAGTAGCAATCGAGTGCCCCCCTCGTCCGATTGTACTTGATCTTCACCTTCATGAAGCCTAGGGTTTCTCATCTCATCCTTCTCCTCCTTTGACGCCGACGAATAGCAGTGGCCAAGTGCCCTCCCTCATCTAACGATACTAGATCTTAGTCCTCATGAAGCCTAGAGTTTCTCATCTTGTCGTCCTCCTCCTTCGATGCCGACAACCTACAGTGGCTGAGCGCCCTCCTCGTCTGGTAGTACTTTATCTCCATCGTTGGACTAGGGGGCGCTCGGTTGATTTAAAAGTGAATTATGTCTCGCTTTTTTATTGTTCTAATATTATCTCTTGAAAGAGATTGTAAACTGGAAGTTATATCTTTAGACTTTGATTTTGTCCACTAACAAAAACTAGTAACTCGATAGCATGGAAAAGTACCAAAAAAGTTCTAAATTTATTACACTTGTGCCAATTCACTCTAAAACCTTTCAATTATGCCAATTAAATTTTAAACTTTTTGACAATTTGCCAATATAGTCTATTCAATTAATTTTGGCTAGAAATTGCTAACATAAACACCAACTGCCTTACATTGAACGACCTTTTTTTCCCAACTGTGGGTTGGTGAGGTTAGGGTGAGGGCATCAAGCCCATGCCCAAATATAGGAGTGGGTCACGATCTGCACTTCTTGGCCGGCAAGGGTCGCATTTGGTGAGGGTGTCGCGGCCCTCAACCAAAGTTTCATTATTTTTTCCATATTAAGATCATAAAGGCCTATAAGATTGACTTTCATTATTTATTTTCTAATTAATTTGAATCTTGCAATTTCTGCACTTCTATTTTTTTTTTTTTAAACCTGAAACTCTTGAAACTCTCATAACATAAATTCATATACAATTTTTTGCAATACTTGAAAATTTGTATAATACTCCAAAATTTTGGTGGATATGCGCAAAAGAACTTCGTACTTTTGTTAAATCTTAGACAAACAAGCTTGGTTTTCGTTATTATTTATTTTTTTTCCAACAAAGAGAAATGAATTGGGCACGCCCATAGTGCGTGCTTTCAAAATGATTTAGTTTTAGAGAAACCGGTCGGATTATGTTGGGAGGGATTTCAGAGCCTTGGACATGGAACCCCACTTCATGCTGCTTGAGAAATACGCAAACCGCGTGTCTTCTCACTGTAGATTTTGAGACTGAACCTGCATTTTCGTAGTGAAAAAGAAAGGATTGAAGTCATTGTCTGTGCAATCCTTCCGGGATGAATAGCTAGCTCTTTTGGAGCTTTCCAGGTATTTGCAAAGGAGTTCAGTTTTATTGCCTCATCCTTTGGAATTATACCATGTTAAGACAGCGGTGCACTTAATTATAAATTTAGAAGTCAAAGTCTCCTTGAAACTGACATTGCTGGGTCAAAGTCTTTGGCGGTTCAGTTGCTGGGTCAAAGTCTTTGGCGGGTTACTTGGGTGTAGAAAATTCTTAGTGCCATAATATTTCTTCCTTGGCCAAATGCAATAAAGGACAGTGGAGGAGTTTTCAAGTCGTCCATTCTAAATGGGCATTGACGTATTAGTTGTTTTTACTTGCAATATCATATCAAGAATGAAATAGAATTTTTCCTACGTTTACGGAAGTCTTCTATGCTTTTTTGGAAAGGGCATTTAATTTCATAAATATGCATGAATTTGGTCATTACTATCTGGTAGATAAATTTGAATAATCCATAATGAAGAAAACAATCTTCTATAAATATTCTCATATAAGATAACTTTGAATTTCTAATGCCCCTTTATATTATTGTAGACAAGCATTACTATAGATACAAGTTCAAGATCTACTATTCACTCGCAAGCTTGACAAAATTTGGCGCGGGATGATGGAATGTTCGGGGCTGATCCTTAAGGGATGCATTTCCATGGCAAATTCATCCATTAAGATCAGCAAAATTGGCTTTAGTCATTTTATTTTACTATTCAAGGAGAAAAAAAATGAATAAGTGTACTGAAAGTCCTAAGATTTGTCATGAAAGTACAATTAAGTTCTTAAAATTTAAAAAAGGCAATTGAATTATAAGACTTTTGAAAATGATAATTAAATCATAAAACTTGTCAAGTTGGTACAATTAAATCCTTTCATTAACATCATCCAACTTGATGAATGGAAAATGCTTACAAGTTTTAGGGCTTTATTGTGCCAACTTGATAATTTTAAGGCTTCATTGTATTTTTTGAAAATTTCAGGGTTCAATTACACTTTCTTGATAATTTTTCGAAGTTGATTGTATTTTTTGAAAGTTTTTTTTATATATGTCAATCATGGTTCAAAATCTTGTTTTTAGGTCCCACCGTTTGCCAGGTGAATAGTATTTTCTTTTCATTTGATAAAAATAATTTTGATATTATAAGAAGGTAGACCAAGATACAAAAGCCAAATGCGTTTAACATATTTTAGAGTTGCCTTTTTATACTACCCCCGGAGGGATAAAGAATGTGCGCATGTTTGGTGTCTAGTAAAAGGCATGGTGCTAGTCAAATTCTGATGTGATTCGTATTTTTAGAGCAGATATGCACACGCATTGTATGCGCGCAAGAAATTGACATTTAAAACGTTAAGCAAAAGCATTATATTTCAAAATGTTGAATCGTTGAGTAATTAAAAGAAATCAGTGATAAACGTGCGAAATGCAAAAAAGAACCCTATAAAATTATTTAGAAATTGGTTTAGCAGGATTTTTGTACGGTAAAGAATATCCAAGTTTTAATATTGGAACGCGTGAGGGGTAATATAAAATTTTGTGTATGAGAAAATTATTTAGAAATTGATCTGGTCTCACTGTTCTGGGCTAGCGACACAAAGACGTGGACTAAAGATACGATTAGGCTTTCTAAAGCAAGCCCAACTCAAACATATTAAACCGACTCATAAAACTCAAATACCAGCCCAAATCACTTAGACTAAATCAAGCCCAAAATTACAAAGCCCATTCGAAGAACAAAAACAAACGACAAGCCTTAAACAAAGCCGGCAACTTCCATGCATGAGGCTACGGAAATTCAAGAGATCGAGAGCATTGGACTTAGGTTTAATGGTTGATGTCCTCAACGCGAACGTGAGCTCTCGAGACGACGCACACCAGCAGCAACGGTGAACGGATCGGTCCTGGACAACTATTCACTCCAGCATTTCAACTGCGACCATGGTGATGATCTGGATCGCCAAATCCGATTTGCAGTTTTGATTTGACTCGGCTTCTGGGTTATGCTCCTAAAGGTTCACGATAGGGCTTGCTTTGAAATTGAAAGTACAAGTCTACCAAGACCGAGCACGGGTGTAAAAGTAAAACCTCTAGGACAATACGTCGAACAGAACGTGCGTCACTCAAAATCCACCGTTTCATATCAACTCGCCCATCGACCCAAGTGAACTCAGCACCCTCACTCAGACCCTTGAAATCGTGTACAATCTCCAACGAGATGATATGGCTCCAAGCTAAGCCTCGCGCGGAGAGCGGAGGGAGGACAGCCGACAGAGAGAGATTCAGCTCGGCTTCATTTTCTGAAGACTTGGACCAAACTTCACCCGAACAAGAGAAAACCAGAAATCCACGACAGTTTCGTGATTGAAAGCTCGGAAAGGTTGTGTCGAACCTTTCCGAGGAGGCAGAGTCTGTGATCGGACAAACTAAGACCAACGACATGGAGGCGGAGCAGAATGGAGGTGATTTAGAGCTGAGGCGAGGGCTGGTGAGCTGGAGGTAAGCCTCCGGTGATGAACTGAGTGGCGACCTTGAGCTGGAGGAAGAAGTTGCAGCGACCACCAACCATATTGCAGGAGGAGAATCGAGAGCCGAGAAAGGAATTCTCGCCCTCTGTCGCTGTGAGCGAGAAGTGACGGCACGAGCGGGAGGAGTGATGACTGAGCGACTGATTACGAACGGTCGTGCTGAGGGAAGAGCTGCCGGTGGTCGCGAGTCGATAAGAACCACGAGCAGGACGGAACGAGAGCCCTCTAGAGCGAATTCTCCTCTCTTCCCTAGAAGTGTGTGCGCGTTTTCCCTTCGGGAAAATAAAACTGAGCATCAACGAACTCGGATTTCATCCACACAAAAACAGTCCGGGATACGTCTAATCGTTAACATGGACTCGGAAATAGTTGATTCGATCCTAATCTGAAACATACTATCTCGGCTCTTCTCCTTCGCCGGAAAAAAAGCACAAAAGGGTAAGAGCGTTGCGTTGTTAATGGACTTATACGAAGCAGCGACTAGCAACTGGATTGGCGACGGAAGCTCCGATCGTTGTTAAGGATCGAAGTCACAGCCTACGAACAGAACTTGAGCCAGACCTTAAGCCATGAACCCGAGCAGAAGGGAGCGAGTTCCATGTTACGTCGGCGGTCAAAACCTGTGAAGGAGGATGGGTAAGAGTCGAGCTCTTCGAGTACTCTAGTCAAGAAAACAGGTGTGAACAGAAGCTTTGGTGCGATCGTGGGAGAAGCAGGGCGATAAGCGGTGAAGAGCGCGAAGGCCGTGTGTCGTGAGGAAGCAGATCGACGGAGCGGGGCCGAGAAAGAGAAATGAAAGGGAGGAGAGGCCGGGCTGGACGCGCGCTGGAGAAGGGACAGGCCGAACGGGCGCCGAGTCATGAGCTGGGCCCAAGCAGGCACGGTCGAACCGGCCCGATCCAATTTTTTTTTTTTTTTTTTTTTTGAAAATAGAGATGGTTCGCCGGATCGGTAAAATTGGGTTTCAACAATGACTCACTACTTTCTCTTCATCAAGTGACCACTTAATTTACACACCTATAATAACTATCCGTCCCATATCAATTTAATTAAGTAATCACTTAGTTGAAAAAAATCATTCTTTTCTCTACAAAAGCGAAAAGAAGCATCCCATATTAAATAATCACTCAATTCCAGAATACGCCAGCTATCATGCGCACAAGTCTCGTGTGTCTCGACACTGACCTTTATATTAAACCAAAAGCGGATCATGTCTCGCTTTTTATGGTTTCGATATTATCCCTTGAAAAAAAAAATAAATAAGCTCCCACAAAAAATAGGGATAAATTGTAAATTGGAGGTTATATCTTTAGAGTTAGATTCCATCCACTAATAAAAACTGAGAACTCGATGGTACCCATGAGCAGTTACTTGCAGCTAATGTCCCACTTCTCTACCCTTTTTACTCACAAAGGATGCCCTTGCCATGGCTTCATGCAACAAAGAAGAGAACGCGCACTCTCTCGATTTTCTTTCCATATTTAGATCAGATTGGCTAGTAAGATTGATATTCATTATTTATTTTCTACTTAATTTGAATCCTGCAATTTTTGCACTTTTCATTTTTTTTTTCAAATCCGAAACACTCAAAACCCTCGTAACATGTGCATACAATTTTAAAATTTGTATACTATTCCCAAAGTTTTGGTGGGTATGCAAAAAAGTACATTTTACTTTTTGGCAAATCTAAACAAACGAGCTTGATCTTCTTTATTTACTTTTGGCCAACAAAGAAAAACGAATGGTGCATGCCCGTAGTGCGTGCTTTAAAAATGACTTAGCTTAAGAGTAACCGGGTGAACTGTGTTACGAGGGACTAGCATAGGAGGAGATGAGAATCTAGGAAGCATTAGGTGATGTGGTTATTGCAAGATATATGAGATGTAAAAGAAGAAGACTGGATGTGAGATGACTGTTGAACAAATGGGAGAGAATGTGACAAGAGGAGGAGATTAAATATTGTTAATTGGGAAACATTTTCAGGGTTAGGCAGGGGAATCAACATATTAAGAGTTGTCAAAAATGGGAGATGATGCCATTCAAGAGCAAAACAGTGCAAGATCAGTTGGTTGTCGGAAGATGTTGCTTTTCCTGAGCTTTCTGAATAGATCCGTCAGTTGTTGGATGATGGGAAATCTAGCAGTCTCTTATGAGAACTATACATATATTCCTCAACAACCTTTGTAATGCAGATCAAGAGAATGGTAGAAGACAATTAATGCAAAATTCCAACCACAAAGCCAAAAAGAAATTGTTAAAAGATGTTGACCAAAATCTAAGATAACTATGTCCCCTCAAACAAGAATCATAGCGATCCGTTATGTAACAGCCACAACTGTTTAGTCAATGTAAGAGCTATTCTAAGAGTTTGCTGATTGTTGGAAACTGCATGTATATAGGATTTAGATGCAAGCAATGAAGATAACAAGTTTTCAATGATCACTATCTCGAAATTCTGTGTTCATTTCATAATCTTTGTCGATCAACTTGTTCCCGGGCGAATTGCAGTCAAATGGAGTTCAAGCAAGTCTCCTGCTGAGTTAACAAAAGAATTTTTAACGTGTGTAAGTCAAGCAATTACTTCTAAAGTTGGCTGCAAGAGAGAGAAAAAGCAAAACATGTTATTTTCCGTATGTCCTCAGGGATACGTTCTTCCTTTCTTTCCAATATGTTAGCAATGGGTAGGGATTGCTTCAATAGAGCTAAAAGCACGCAAAAATTTACAAAGTAAGACCCGAGAGCAGAAGTACAATGCTAGAAGCATGAGTTTGATATGTCATTATGCATTTGATTTTCAACGTTGCCATAGACTTTATATATTTGCGATCTGAATTGTAAAAATGGGATCTTCCTTCAAAACTTTCCCATTTAATAAGTTCATATGTTTGTGCTCCAACATTAAAATTTAGGCATACGTCTAGCCAAGGATTTCAAAATCTTGCAGATGAGGAAAATTAGATCTAACTTTGTTTGCTTGGATGAGACTACACTTAAATGATAAAAAGGCCAAAATAATAAGCATGTAACCGGTCTCGTGGTAGTTCAACAGATTTACTAATCATATTACAATGCAAAGAATGAATAGTTGAGATTCTCATCTTTGATAAGATCTATAAGCATTCCTCCTCCACTTCTTTCTCATATCAACTCCTCTCCTTTCAAGCAATCTTGCGAACCATTCAAATTTTCTGGATCCAAGAACAATGTATCCTAGAGAGACTCCACCTACGATTCCACACCCATAACCCATCAATGTCGCTCTCCACTCAAACCAGCCTCCATGCTCTGTATCATTTTCCTGAAGGATGGTTGCTAGTGGAATTTCTCGTGAGCTATTTGTGCATGTCTCTGGCAATGGAAATCCACATAATCCAGGATTCCCAATAAACGAGTCATTCTTGAATGTGTTGAACTGCGATCCTAGAGGAATAGGTCCAATGAGCTGATTCTCTAAGAGGTTCAAGAATCCAAGAGACGTCAAATCCGCCAATTCTTGAGGAATCCTTCCAGTAAATGTGTTTGAAGAGAGGTCTAGCCATTCGAGTTCAGTCAAGTTCCCAGTAGACGGAGGGATATAGCCAGTAAGATTGTTGTGGGAAAAGTTTAGCCCTTTGACCAACTTTAGGTTTCCAATATCCACGGGAAGCTCCCCACCAAAATGGTTCCTGGATAAGTCGATACTTGTGAAAACAGTCAGAATTTTCACCAACCGATCTCAAGTCCTTTCATGGTCACCATGACTGAGTCTTGATAATTATCATCTCCCATATACTACAACTTGCCCCGTCCTTTATCCTGATTCATCATGGCAGTAAGCTTCATAATATATTTAACAGGTAAAGGACCGCTTAGATTGTTGTTGGACAAGTCGAAAATGCGCAATTTAGAAAATGAGCGAGCTTCTCTAGGACTACTCATAAAGCCATGGAACATGTTGGACCTCAAAACAAGAACCTGTAGCATGGGAAGGGTTCCCAACCAATCGGGGAACATATCCTCGATTCTATTGTTGCCAAGATCCAAAACTTCCAAATTTCCACAATGTAATAAGGACCGTGGCAATGTCCCTTCAAATCGATTCCGACTAAAGTCAATAGTCCTTAATTTGCTGTCCTTGGCAAATTTTCTGGGGATCACACCCTGAATCATGTTCATTCGGAGGTTGAGCACCGAGAGATATTTGCCAAAGCTCATCAAGCACTCTGGTAAGCTGCCCATCAAACTATTATTGGACAAGTCAAGGACTATGAGTTTGGTGGCATTGCATATCAAAGGGGAAACCTTTCCACCAATCTTATTGTTTGCAATGGAATAGATTTGAGTGGTGGACTGTGGAATCGGAAGAGGACCTTCAAATCTATTGTTGGATAGATCAATGTTCCACAGATTCAACCAATGGAGAAAATATTCTTCCGGCCATTGACCCCCTAAATTATTGTTAGATATGGAAATCCTATAAAGCATGGAGGGAAGAAATGGAGCTGTTGGAGGATCGATTTGGCCATGGAATTCATTGAACTGAAGATTAATGACCTATAATGAGGGGGCTTCTAGCAACCACTTTGGAAAAGTACCATTGATTCTGTTGTGACTGATATTTAGCAAGGCCAATGATGCACAATTGTTTAGAGACTGTGGAAATGTCCCTTCAAACTTATTGGCACTCAAGTCTAGATCCTGAAGGTTGGTTAAATTTCCCAAACATTGTGGAATAGAGCCAGAGAGATTGTTACGAGCCAACCTTAGAAGATTAAGGGAGCTTAATTTGCAAATGGAAGAGGGAATCTCTCCACTGAAGCGATTGTTGTCGGCCCGAAAGGACATTATAGGGAGTGGTGGAATTGGAAGTGGGCCTTGGAATAAGTTGTCGCTAAGGTCAACACTGATCATCTCTTTCCAAGGAAATTGTTGTATGCCTCCCTCAATAAGGTTACTAGAAATATCAAGATACTGTAGGGTACCTTTCCCTACATCCCAAAACCATCTCGGTATTTGACCGCCAATCTTGTTTTCGAAGAGATCTAATTCTCTTAGCATTTTTGAAGAGTTCAGAAAAGGAGGGAACTCGGTCAAGTTGCAGAGAACCAAGGCCAAAGTCTCAAGCTTCGGAAATGTGTGATTCATACTGTTGTATGTTAGATTTAGCTCAACTATAAGGCGAAGGGCTTGTAGATTTTTCAGTGTTGAAAAGACTCTCAAGTCTAAAACACCAGTGAATATGTTCAAAGAAAGGTCTACATCCATGAGTTGTTCAAGCTTTACAACAAATGACGGGATATGACCAGTTAATCCATTGCGTGAAAGGTCCAAACGGGTTAATTTTGTTAAGTTACCCAAAGAAGAAGGAATTGAACCATAAAGGAGATTGTTGTGGAGAAACAAAGATTTTAGGTAGGTCAAGTTACCCAAAGAAGAAGGAATTGAATCATAAAGGAAATTGTCGTGGAGAAACAAATATTTTAGGTAGGTCAAGTTACCCAAAGAAGAACGAATTGGCCCGAAGAGTTGATTTCTACTTAGATCTAAGTCAAGCATAGCGTGGAGATTTCCGATTTCATTAGGAATGTGACCGGAAAGCATATTACTGTAGAGATAAAGAAAGGTAAGCTTTGTCAAATTGCCTAATGTTGGTGGGATTGAACCCATAAGATTATTATCATTAAGGCTCAACACATTAAGACGATTCAAATTCCCTAGCTCCAGTGGGATGGAACCGGTAAGCTTATTAGCATATAGCTGCAACTCTCTCAATTTGGTTAAGTTTCCCAAAGTGAAAGGAATTGATCCTATCAGGTCATTGGAATCCATGTGGAGCACTTCCAAATTTGCCATATTTCCCATTTCAGGAGGAATAGAACTAGAAAGGGAGTTGTTGTAGACATACAGTCTAGCCAATTTGCTCAAATTACCTAATGAGGAAGGTATGGGTCCATTCAACTAATTCGAATACAACGCGACCTCATTGAGCAAATGCAATTGCCCGATTTCTTGGGGAATGGATCCATTTAACTCATTCGAAACCAAGTGTAGGACCTTGAGTTTCGTTAGATGGCCGATCTCCGAGGGTATATTCCCCATGAACCGATTGATAGAGAGGTTAAGATAGGTGAGATTGCTCAAGAGACTGATTTGAGGCGGAATATGGCCAAAGAGACTATTTATACCCAAGTCCATGTATGTAAGATGAGACAAAGATGAGAATGGGAATTCGTCGAGCGTACCTTCAACATAAGCACTAGTGAGATTTATCCCGATTATGCTCCCCACCTGATTGCAGGAGATGCCATACCAAGCACATGGACTCATGGTCGAGTTGGAATTGGTGGCATGATGAGGAGAGGGAGTCCATGAAGAGAGGGAAGTAACCGAATGGTTACTAAGACCGGACTTCCACTTGAGGAGGGCTTGGGCTTCTGCAGGGGAAGCATGAGCAGGTTGTGGAATGACAAAAGTAGTGAAAAGGGCAAGAGTAGCCACAAGGCTCATGACCCTCTTGAATTCTGACGAGGAATCCATGGATTCTTCTTCTCCTTTTCTTCTGGTTTTGGTACATTGAGGCAACGAGCTATGCTTAAATAGGCTGTAAAAACTCACGTTCCTATCATTGTCGGACAATGGGAATGCAATAAAATGGCAACTAACCAGTGAAGACTAAGAAAAGGTACATCGTATTGCTTCATACACGCCGTAGGGGTAGTCATCTGAGAGCTGACGGGACTAATTTTTTACTCATTGAAGACTTTGGAATTTTTTATTTTTGCAGTCTTCGTAGGTGACTTTTCCGACTCGGTCAGTCCCCATTTCGGAAAGTTTTTCTTTTTTTTTTTTTTTTTTTTGGCTCTGACCTATTTCGGTACTGAGTCCCGCCGCCCATCACGCGGATCCTCCCGCCCAGTACGCGAATCCAGGGACTTCGACAGAGAAGTCTTGGAGGAAGGTGATATAAAGTCAACGTCTTTCGCGAGGTGTGTACAGACTCAACTTTCCGCAAGATCTGACTTGTACTGCCCAATTTTGAATTCAAAAAGCAAAAGGAACGTGTTCTTGTAATATTTGGGTGGTGGAACCCCGGAAAAAAAAAAGAAGAAGCTGAAAAGTCAAAGAAGTTAAGGAAAAAGAAGAGGACGCTCGATTCTTAAAGAGACAGAGCATGCGCACGAAAAAAAGAGGGGAAGAGAGGAAAGAAAAGAAAAAGGAAAGGAGAAGCGCATATATGTCACAAGGATCTCGTCAAGTCGATTCAATTCTAATTTGCAATGCTTGATAAATATTTAGGCCCATTCTTTCAATTAGAGTAGTTTTTGGAGTTAGGTCGTACGTTTAAAGTTTTGTGAAAATCAAATCACAAAATATGTTTTATGAGTTGTTGAGTTGTGGGATTTTATGGGAATTGTGGTTCATAGTATTATAGAGCTATGGGTTTGATAGGAGTCGTTTTGGCCCAATAGTTGGAGCAAAATTTTAGAGCTTCACGAGCAAATTCCACATTGTATTTAGGTTTGAATAATCGCTTCGAATAAGTAAATTGTTGGTGCATAAGAGTCATTTTGTTAACATTTAGGTGCAATTTAGCCAATTTGTAGTTGTTATAGTATTTTATTTGATTTTAACGTCGATTCTCATTTTATTGTTAGGATTGTGATTTGAGATTGATCAATGGACTTAATCATTATTATTTGTATTGTGATGGTGAATTTAAATGAGTATTTTCGATTATATAAACATTTGTTGAAATGAAACAATACATATTTGATTTGACATGTATGTTATATCTTGACTTTGGGTTACGAACTTTCGATATTGTTTTATATATGTATAGGGGCTGCTCAATTTACTTTGAAGAGTTACATACTACTTAATAAGCTATGGTTATTCATCCCATTCCGTCCCAATCTTTTGGGGTTTCTCAGTGGCCAATAGAATGGAGTGATATCGACAGAGAGGATTTGGGTAGTTAGAGGTTACGTCCTTCGGATGGAAGGCTAGGATTCCAGGTGTGACTTTTCTCACTCAAAATTCATGACGCCAAATCTAGATGTGGTTACTTGCAGAATCGATAGCTACTGATCTAGCCAAATGGCCCCCAGAGCACTGTCAAAAAAAAGAAAAACCTAATTGCTGTAAAGAAAAAAAGGCAATTGACGTCATTTTTTAGTATGCTATTTCCATATTTAAAGGGGAAAATTACTAACAATTGGAGTTTGGGTTGAGTCGGAAATTTGTCCGACTGGTTTTGGGTTTTTTAAATATAGTTGATTTTAAATTGATCAATTTGATTTGATTTTTAACCCTAAAATGGTAGAGAGAACTATATTCAATAATTATATTACAATAAATGTCATATGGTGTAGCCCAAATTTTCTTAAAATCTATCTTTGATTCTCATTTTATTGTTAGGATTACGAGATCCACAATTCATAGGAGGCTACAATGTCATGCACAAACATCTTAGGTAATGTCACTCTACGTACTACCTATTATATTTCCAGGTAAATCCTTCACTTTAAGATACGAGGAGACCCTTGTAAAAAATCGAGAGAAAAGTAAATAGCACACACATCCTTCATCTGATTAGGATGTGTCATCAATGTGCTTATGGAGTAAGTCCAAGTTCATGAGCTCTTCACTCAACACGAATTAACAAATGTATTTTTCGGGACAAGGGTATGAAAAGTGTTAAATGCTTTGCTCATTGTCCTGTGATAAATTAAATTCTAAATCTTTTTAGAAATATTCAATCCGCCCTCATCTTGCTGCTAATGCCCTTTTTTCCCGAGTAAATGGAATCCACTCAATATACATGAAATTAACTATACTTTTTTACAAGACTCACATGAAGAACAAGCTTAGATATTCATTTAAATTGAGGAAAGATTGGAGTTCAACTCAAAACCCTAAAATTGGCCCTTCAATCTTTAAATTTGTTAATCAAATTCTCATAATCGATTTTTCACTTAGTGAGTGGTGAAACAGATGACTTTTATGCGTTAGTTACGGTCCATATACTCTTTTTCATAAGTAATAAAAATAAGGGAAAAAAGCGACAAAAAATTCCAAACTTTCCTTAAAGTGACAAATTTACTCCAAACTTTTTTTGTGAAACAAAAATTCCCAAACTTTGCTAACCATGACGCATTTATAGTCAATGGCATTTTCGTTTTATTTTTTTTTTTTTTTTTTTTCCTTTCTCTCTCTTTTTATTTTTATTTTTTTTCCATTTTTTCTTCTTCAATCTTCCTTTCGTTGGCCAAGGGAGCTGGACTCAAGTGAGGGCCGCCCTCGCCAGCCAAAGCAAGGACAACCTTCGCCTGGGTTGGGTGAGGATAGCCCTCGCTAGATCTAGTGAGGGCCACCTCGCCGAGCGCCGCTTGGGCCGGATTTGGCGAGGGTGACCCTCACTTGGGTGTTACCCTCACCAACCCAAGTGAGGGTGACCTTCGCCTAGCTTGAGTGAGGACAGCCCTCGCTAGATCCGGTGAGGGCCACCCTCGCTTGACGTCCCTTGGCCCAAATCTAGTGAGGGCCGCCCTTGCCACCCCAAGCAAGGGCCCTCACCTATGTCGGGCGAGGGTTGTCATCCCTTGACCCAAGCAAGGGTTGTCCTTGCTCGACATCGATGAGGGTGGCCCTTGCTAGCTTAGGTGAGGGTGACCCTCGCCCGACGTTGGCGAAGGTAGCCTTCGCCGAGTTCGGCCTCCCTCCGCCATGGCCAATGGAGGGAAGAGAGAAGAAGAAGAGAAAAGAAAGAAAAAATAAAAAAAAAAAAAAAATTTAAATAGTAAAAGACGAAAATGCCTTATAGTTTAAAATAAATGTGTCATGAGAATACAAGTTTAGGGTTTTTTGTTTCATGAAAAAAATGTTTAAGATAAATGTATCACAGTTAGTGAAGTTTGGGGTCTTTTGTGTTATAAAAAAAGTTTAGGGTAAATTTATCAATTTGACCAAAATTTGAGATTTTTGGTGGCTTTTTCTCCGAAAATAAATGTCAAGTGGGATAAAAAGGCACATGATTGAATGCATTGGGGGTGATGTTGCACAGCCGCAGTAATTAGTATGTTAAACGAGTCTTGGGACCACCGCGGAAAAGGCTGAAAATATTTTCAATAGGTAATAAATAACTCACACTAAATTCATTTTCTAACATCTAAATAAATTCGTAAATAACCAATTTCTTGTACATTTTACAAGTTTGGTTAGTAAACTAATGACATTACAATGAATTTTTGAACGTTCCTATAAATTTGTAATGATCAACTTCTTTCAAGTTTTACCTAAATGTTAGGAGAGTACTGACCCTATAAAAAAAATTTACCAACACTGCAATAAATCAGAAACTTACTATTTTTTTTTTTCAAATTTTAGTGTACTTAGTAAACTACCACTAATATAATGAATTCACGGATATCTCAATAAAGTAAATAAGTGACTAATTACTTTCAATTAATAACTTTATATAAAGTAATATATTTTAAGTTATTTTCTATATATGTTCTTAATATATCTATGTCCGAAAAAGGTAGAATTACCAAAAAAATCCTAAACTTATTGCAATTGTATTAATTTAGTCACAAACCTTTTTTTTATCGATTTAATCTTAAACTTTTTTTTTATTAATTTAGGTCTAAATCTTTTGCAATTATGACAATTTAGTCCATTTAGCCGGTTTTGGCCAAAATTGCCAACATGGACGCCATTTATTTTACATGACACAGTTGTTTGGCTAGATCTTTACCTATATTGCTGATGACTGGCTCACGAGGATATCTTAAAACTAGTATGTATACTCACAAATCCCTCAATGAGCTCACAGAGACACTAATCATCAACACTAACCCATAACAACATCCTCCAAAATCAACAAAGCCAATCCAAAATTAATATTATAAATTGATTTCACAAAACAAAACACATAATCTTTCTCTATTTTGTGTCATCAAACATAACATATTTCACAAGATATTTCTCATATCATTTCGGAATACATTTCATGAATCAGTAACCCATAAAGCATATCTCAATCTGTTCACAAATAACCAAAAGGTAGTAAATGTTAGATCCAGACTTTTATATAACAAAAATGCCATTTCATAACTTATACTATATAACATCTATATTACTCTAGACATATGAGTTTACTAGTTCGAAGAAAAGATAGCACTACTTACCTAGAAATGCCCAAAACCAAACAACATATTTAAACAAGCCAATGATCTCGTAATCCTATCAAAATCAAGTAAAACACTACCTCAACTATAAATTCACAAGAATAAGCTTAATTGCTAATAAAATTAATTTGGTGCGCTAACAAATTGCTTGCCCAAAACTATTATTCAAAGTTATCCACAGCTCGAAACTTGAGTGCGAAACTCTAATATTTTTTTTTTCAACTAAACCATTACTTCAAATTAAGTTTCCGTCAAATCTCACGTCTCCACACCATAATCCAAAATTTACATGAAATTTCATAGCTAAACAACTTTGAAATCGGATTTTGCAGCTCAAATTTCACATAATTTCAAATTTGCACCATAATCTTGAAAGCTGTTCCGATTAGAAGAACGAAGAGCTCGAATCCTTGGCATTGCAAAACGGTGTTAATCCAACTTTGGGCATGTAGGCACAAAAGCCTTTTCCTATTTCCTTCCTCTTTTTTTTTTTTTTCCTTTCTCTTTTTTTTTCTTCTCTTGTTCCTTTCCACTCTGTTTGCGATCACTCTCTATTTTTCTCTTGGTCATGTCTCTTTGCTTTAAATAAAGTAGTTTTCTTTTTCTCTTTCTTTTCTCTTATTAGCCACTTCATTTGACCAAGTCAACAAACCCAAATATTACAAAATGCCTCCGAAGCACTTGATGAGGAGAGGCTATGGATGAAGAGTGTGACGTAAAATAAGGAGCTTTATGCTGTGTTTGGGTATGAACACTCTCTTACTTTTCGCACTTCACCTCCTTAAAGTTTGGCTACATTTTCCTTTTCCATTTGCCGTTTCTTGCATTGCATCAAAGAAAAATCATTCTGACACGGCATTATAAGACCAAGACTTGTTAGTCAAAAAAGGAAAATGCTAGAAAATTGCTCCATGACCTTTCCCATACGGTAAGTTGGAAATTTTAGAGCCAAACATCACCAATAAAAATCCGTAAAGACCATGACTTCCCATGAATCGTTGTAATGCATACTGATCCAAAAATCAACACACGTGAAACCCCAAGAGACCTTGATTCTTGAGCAAGCACATGTCTATTCTATTGCCTGAAGACCTTGACTTCTTGAGGGATATGTATGAGATCGATCCACACATGCATGCCGGTTTAAATTCTTTCTTATTCTTCTGGGCGTATGCTTATATTCTACTTGTATCATAAAATCGTGAAATTTAGAGATTTACGTTAACAAAATTGTGAAATTTAGAGATTTACGTTAACAAAATATTCTTTTTGATGGATATTGTAATGAGATTTCAAAGATGCTCACTATAGGGGACCATGCTCAAAGGGTAAAAAAATGGGCACAACCTTATTGTTACAATGGTTAATCTTTTATCTTTCTCCTTACGTTAACATGAAACTATTGCCTTTCTTACATGGCTAACTTTCTTTTTGACATTTTTTTTTTATGGATTTCTAGCCATTGCTCTGTCCTTTATGAGGAATTAGGATGTTGCTTCGCATCTACTAGCTGAAAATAATTTAATATTTTAATAATTTTGTTACCCTTTTTTTTACTTTGTAATGATAAATTAGAAATACTCTTTTAGAAAAGAGCAGGAGAAAATGCACCTGTATGAACCTTTAACTGTACTTTGTTCGATGAATTTATCAATTTTAGCATCCATTTTAGAGTTTGAATGCTTCAGATTATGATGTTTCAATTATTAACAACCGTTACAAAAGAGTAATTTATATAGACTCTCGTATATTTGGAAGCAAATGGTTGACTTGACTCAACTTTACTAAACTGAGTTTTTCCAATGTTAGCATTGTTTTGCTTGCTAAATTACTGATATTTGACAATAGGATCGTAGACATTAGTTAGTGAAGAAAGTAGCGTTATCTCTTATTTTCGACTTTGAGAATGTAGTTCCGATACTTTGACCAAGAACGTAGGTTTCTTCATGACCTAGGAATTCCTCTCATCCTCCTTGATGAATTTCTTAACACCATTATGAAGCTACTTTAGATGTTGTCAATGGCGCAGTGCTTCGTTTCTACAACCAAGCTAGACTAAAGACCTTCCTAGCATTTGATGGCAGAGGTCGAATAGTCCAATGCCTTCTATGCATGGTTGTGAACTCCTTCTAGCATTTTACACGTATCTTCTCCGGATGTGCTTAAAAAATTGACTCTAGGATGGATTAGTATTCATAGTCTAATCTAGGGCTGAGTTGTAGTTAGTAAGCTGAGCAAGCAATTATGAAATTGATGATTTTTCTAATGTGGTTAGTATAGTTTAAATCTTGTTGGTCAGGCAGGTTGATGATAATTTACCAACAATGTTAGTAACTTATGGTTCCAATGCAATAGCAGATTATCAACTTTTCGATGTATTCGCCATTCAAAACAATAATTAAGCGGTGAACATGGTATTTTACCAATAACTTACCAACAGAACTCCACTTTCATGGTAGTATGTGATAACCTAAGGAACTTTCCAACTTCAAGTGGAATGTAAGTTACTTACTCATTTACAATTTCACTACTCACAACAAAAATTTAGAGGTGAAATTAGTAAATTACCAACGTAGGTTTTGAATCCATGGCCTTTTTTGCTCTTTTGATCTGCATGTTCATATCTCTCAAGCCCTGAAAAATGCGTAAAACTTTCCCTCGAACTTATTTTCATGTAGTTTTCCTATTTGATAATGGAAATGCATCATCAAGCATCAACTCGTGGAACACATGTACGTTTATGCTATTTGGCATAATGAAAAAGTTGATTGTTGCCACTAGATGGTTCTTTCTTTGACGTTGCATATTGCCTGTTGCCTTTCTTCTAGGGCATGCAGCACATCCAAGAATTGAGATTGAATTAACCCAACAACTTGATAAGGTTGGGAAAATATAACTCATTGTCATGCTACTTCTCGATTGAATAGTTTTAAGTTAATCTTTCTCCCCTATTTTATTCATTCACAAAGTTATCTGAAACTTTGATTTTACAATGTTGGTTTTTACTTAGGATTGATTGAGGGCGGGGTCAAACGTTGGTCTACTGTGGCTGCATACTTCAAATTCACAAAACCCTGAGCTCTCAGAGACTATGTTTACTATGTTCCAGATAAAGTGATCGAGGAAAGTTATTCTGACATGTTTTGCGCGAGGCAACATCACTGTCTTGTAAAATAGAGAAGATGGTTTATGGTGAGCTAAGCCATAAATGAGTTTTACTTTTATTGGACAATGGAGCTAGGCCGAGCAAAACATGACCATCATTATGTAAATGCATCAACATTTTGGAGGGCAGGATATCGTCTGCTTTCACACTCTTGAAATATAAGGTAGCACCAGAACATAACTTGCATTCTTTCTCAGAAAAAGCATTGTATTGCAGAATATTTTCTTGAGATAAATTGATGACCAGTGACATTCCTAATTTAAGCACTTTTGAGTTCTAAGTTTGATCGCAAACAAAATGAATCTAACATGCCAAGAAATTGTTCACCCAAAGCAATTATTCAAAGTTATCCGCAATGCGAAACTTGAGCGCAAAACTCTAATATTTCGCTTCAACTAAACCATTCCCTCAAATCAACTCCCTTGAAATCCCATAGCTCTACTACACCATAATCCATAATTTACATAATAAGTCCACAACTAAAATACTCCAAAATGGAATTTTGAAGTTCAAATTTCACGCAATTTCGAATTTGCACCATAGTCTTGAAAGCTACTTCGATTAGAAGAACGAAGAGCTTGAATCCTTACTTGACGTGGTGAAATGATGTTAATCTGACTTAGGGCATGTATGTACAAAGAAAAATGATTGGATAATAGTTTTGAATCTATTATGAGAATAATAGTTTATCCTTAAAAAAGTCAAATAATAAATAATTATAAATTATTGTGGAACTTAGTCCTTCAAGAGTTTGTGGCTCATAACAAGCTATTATTTTCATAATAATATAAAGATTGTTATATTAGTATAGCCCACGCACCAAAGCCTTTTTTTTCCTTTCTCGCTCTTTCTTTTTCTTTTTCTTTCCCTTTGTTTCTTCTCTTCTTCTTTTCCTCTCCGTTTGCGATCACTCTCTCTTTTCCTTCTCCCCCTTTTTCTCTCGGTCATGTCTCTTCGCTTTGAATAAAGTGGTCTTCTTTTTCTTTTTCTTTTTTTTTTTTATAAGCCACTTCATTTGACCAAGTCAACAGAGCCAAATATTACATACTGCCTTCGAAGCACTTGACAAGGAGAAGTTATGGATAAAGAGTGTAACATAAAATTAGGAGCTTTATGTTGTGTTCGTCTATGAACACTCTTCCAACTTTTCACACTTCACCTCCTTAAAATCTGGCTACATTTTTTTCTTTTCCATTTGCCATTTCTTGCATTGCATCAAAAGAAAACCCATTCTTACATGGCATTAAAAGTTGAAGACTTATGTCCTATGTATGACATTAAACTGCTTCATTTGAGATTCCGATTGGACCTTGGCATTCCTCAGATGCAAAACATTTCGAGCACAAAGCTTGAGCTCGGGCTCAGAAAAGATACATGACCCAATGAGAGGAAACAAGCATGCATGTATCAACACATTAAAATAAAAAACATAACTTGATAGCCCGCCACACTAGTGGATAGGCGCAAGCGGCCTCTATTGGTTGGAAACAACCTCTATCTTGGTGAGGTTACCCTCTAACCAACCACTAAGGATCCAAGGCAGGCCCCGTGAAATACCATTCCTACATAGCATTAAAAGTTGAAGACTTGTTAGTCAAAAAAAGGAAAAGGCTAGAAAATTGCTCCATGACCCTTCCCATACGGTAAGTTAGAAATTTAGAGCCAAACATCACCAATAAAAGTCCATAAAGACCATGACTTCCCATGAACTATTGTAACATGTATTGATCCAAAATCACCACACGAGAACCCCCAAGAGACCTTGACTTCTTAAGGAGGCACATGTCTATTCTATCGCCCGAAGACTTTGACTTCTTGAGATCGATCCACACATGCATGCCGGTTTAAATTCTTTCCTTTTCTTTTGGGCCCATGTGCTTATATTCTAGCATTTTACACGTATCTTCTCCAGGACGTGCTTAAAAGATTGACTATAGGATGGATTAGTATTCATAGTCTAATCTAGGGCTGAGTTGCAGTTAGTAAGCTGAGCAAGCAATTATAAAATTGATGATTTTTCTAATGTGGTTAGTATAGTTTAAATCTTGTTGGTCGGGCACGTTGATGATAATTTACCAACAATGTTAGCAACTTATGGACGTCCAATGCTATAGCAGATTATCAACTTTTTGATATATTCACTATTCAAAATAAAAATTAAGCGGTGAATATAGTCTTTTACCGATTACTTACCAACAGAGCTCCACCTTCATGGTAGTATGTGATCACAGAGCAGCGAAAACGGACCATCGTGATTTAAATGCCTCAATATTTTGGAATGCGGGATATCATCTACCTTCACAAATAAAAGGTAGCAACATAACAGAACTTGCATTCTTTCTGAGACAAAGCGTCGTACTATAGAATCTCCTCTTGAGACAAAATGATGATCGATGATCTTCCTAATTTAAGCAATATTAAGTCCGAAGCTCTAATGAAAAAGGAGTTAGGATTTCCCCTACAGCCATGTTCTCTTTGGAGCCATCGAAAGCGATTGAACTTTCAGTAATGACTCACGTCATGGCAACATGCAGTAGCACTTGGCATAGGAACTGACTGAATGCGCTTTGGGTCATGTTACGCAGCAGGCAGCAACTTACACGAAACTCAAAGTTATGGTGGATGGCCCCGATTGAACAATTATTTTCTGATTGAATGCGCTCTAAAAAGATGCATTTTTTTTAGACTCTTCGGCATGCAAGAGATTAAATCTACATAAATCTGAAATAAACGATATAAGAGGACTAACAATCAACAAGATTTCAGACTTCTTATAAATGTTCCATTTTAACTTCTCATGAACCCTTTGCTTTTAAGATGATAAACACCATATACATCGACTTTACATTGATAAAATAGTTATATTTTGTAACTCTAACTTAACATGAATACTTAGATATCACTACGATGACACTAGTCTGACTAAGACTGGATACAGAAACAGTTTGAAATATCCCTTGAGTCCAGCTGTCTTCTCTCTACAAATGAATCTAAGATGCCAAAATGTCCAGATTTTACTCATTCCAAAACAAAAGGCAGTTCTATAATTACTGGGGCGTGAACGAAATGAAGTCCTTATAGTCATGCCGATATGGGTTAAGCACTCAAATATATGTTGCCGATCAAAAATCACCAAAATTCAAACAAAGACAACAAATCAGTGAGCGAAACAATGGATTGAGAATGAGACTTTAATCAAATAGTTGCAAGGACTCTGATTTCATTAAGAAATTGCCTTTAGTTATCAGAGCAACATCATTTATTAGACAGCATCTTCTACAAATTGATCCAGTAAACGGCTTGAAGCTGTCGCATCACTTCAAGGATTAGTGGCTTCGGTGAATTTTGAATACCATGGTAAATGGTTGAACGAGCTGCTAGCGCCTGAGAAATCATTTCCATTGACGGCCTAAGTTGGGGATTAGCAGGTACACAAGCGACTGCCAATGATGTTAGTTCCAGCAATTCTCAGATCCCTCAAACGCATGCAACTTCCCCTACTGAGATCTCCACAGAAGTTGTTGAGACTCATGTCCGTAAAGTCCAAGTTGGGGTAGACACCAAACGTCCCAGATGTGTACCAGCGAATTGATTTAAATGCTGGTGTGATCAGCTGAATGAAAAGCCAAGAAATGGAACCCATTTTCAAGCAAATTTCTCAAGACCCAAAACAACCGCCAAAGGGGATGGCAAATTGGAACACCCACCGCTGTGAGAATATGAAAACCATACTAAATTCAGAAACATGATCTCATGAAGAATAAAAAACCATATGGCAATCATAGCGGACCACCTTTGGAGATGGCTAGTGGATTATGACCAAAAAAGGGCAAACGAAAGAGCAGGATCACACCAGCACAATTAAGTCTCTCATTGTCCACGCGCAGTACGTATGATTAATCTGACACACCCCATTGACAATAGTTAAAAGTGTAGCCAGAGACCTATGAACAAGTGCATCACAAGAAAGGCTTTAAATGGACTTCATGAATGCACATTATAGCACAAGAATAAGATTAGAGTATCACAATAACCACCAAAGTCAGAATAGACAGACTAGCTGCCTTCAAAGAAAGAAAACTTCATGCCCAACTAAACCTAGCATTAATATTTAAATCACCACATGCCAAGAAGTATCTGTCTACCCGGTCAAGAGCACCTCAGAAGAAAGTAAAATTGTTTGTCGTACAAAAATGACTCCCACGACCTTGGGCACTCATCTTTCCTAAAAAGGCAACATGAAAAAGCAGAGACATAAGGACCAAATAGTTGCAATAGAGTGAGACAGAAGCAACAAATTCACTCACGTCACTTTACCACTCGATCTATGGATGATGTGGAGACGCACTAGGGGAATCGGCAGGACATCCACTGGGCACATCTCTGTGGAGCTGAGAATCTCTTCCACCGTTTCATACATCAGGACTTTCAAGTGTAGAAGGTCTCTGATTTGGAGAGCGACTCCTCTCATATTCGCCTTTCCACGGGCTCCGGGATGAACTGAAAATTGGGGAACTCCAATCAGATAAAAATTCTCAACAAGAGGTGAACAAAAGAAGCATTAAAGGGATGGCCCTCACCTTGCGTATGATCCACTCCGACTTCGGTCCTCGTCATCATACTTGGGTGCCCTTTGGTCTCTATGACAATCAGGACTTGCACTATAGCTCCTACTTCGGTGATGGTAACTCCTTTCCCTGACTCTGTAACTGTCGCATTCATATTGTCCCCTGCTTCTACTGCGACTTCTCCTCCTATAATCACAGTCTATATTCGTCACTCTACCTGAAAATCTATTTTACTATCAGTTGCAGTAGAGAATGAGAGGGAATTACTTGCAACTCTGCAAGATGCAAGTACTCATTAAGATGGTTAAGGAATAACCACTACTTGCTGTCACATCAATGGATATTTTATTTTTCATTTCACTATGAACAAAGGAACAAGGTGCAACAAGCTTGGATGTCACCTAATATCTGAACTGTTGTTCCAAAGCTTAAATGACCAAAAAGCGGAATCTAGAAACCAACAACTCAATGACATGATGGGAACTAGCCGAAAGAAATTAGCAACACCACATAAGGAGGTAACTGGAGTTTACAATTTCATGTGTGAACATCTTAGTTAAAGGCGACAGTCACAATCTTGCTAGGATGTATCATCAAGTGCTGATGGAGTAAGTCCAAGTTCATAAGCTCTTTAAACACGCTTTTTTGGAGAGAGATACTATTTCACCAATTGAGTCACAGGTAGGGGCGAGCATGGTCCGAGTAGGGCCAGTCCACCCCCTAACCCTAGGACCAACCCATACAATGCTGATTTTCAATTTTTGGGTCTGAGGACTAACCCTAGGACCAGGATCGGACCGACCAATGGGTTCGGTTTGATTTCAAGGCCAACTTGAGACTAATCGATAATTTTTTATTTCATTTTTTATACTCCTTAAAAAAATGATTGAGAACTGGACCGACCTAATAGGTTCGGTTTGGTTTCCAAGTTAACCTAGGATCAACCAATAATTTTTTATTTCATTTTTTGTATTATTTGAAAGGGCAACTGAGAATCGTATAGACCTAATGAATTCGATAATGAACGAGGTTAACTAAGAAAGATAAGCGGTGAGGATTAAGTGGGGTGAGCGTCGAATAGAATTAGTATCGAATGTCGAGCGGGGAGCAATAAGCTAAGCAAGCATCGAGCGGTGAGCGGCACGAATAACCCAAAACGGGCGAGGCGAGTGTCAAGTGGCGAGTGTCAAGTGGCGAGCGAAGAAGATGTTTATTTCGACTTTGGCAAATTGAAAATTAAGAGGACAAATAAGATAGAAGAGAATGAATACTAGATGAGAATGCCATAAAGAGCTGTTTATGCCTTTTTGGACGCCATGAGAACTCCTCACCAAAACATTTTCCTCATTCGTAAATTATGACTATTGACACTGTAAAAACATTAAAAATTTAAGTTACTAATGAATAATGTAAAATTACTTGAACTCCTCACTAAAAAGCTATTTAATGTTGTTGATGTTATTTATTTTAAAATTTTTTCTACATAAAAAAATTATAAATAATATATAGTTAGGATTGGTCTGGGTTGGACCGATCCGAAATTCTCAAACCGACGATCGACTTGCACAGTGCTGGTCCAAGAATTCTATGACTATAAGGATTGACCCAGTCTCTTTGGGAACCGGACCAAGACTAGTAGGGTTGGGCAGGTCTAGGGTCGGTCTAGAGTTGACCCTAGACCGATGCTCACCCTAGTCACAGGTATCTAACATATTCATACCTAATGATTTTTCCAGCATTTATAAAAATAGTTTTGGGAAAAGTGCAAAACAAGTCCACAACATTTTACCCATTGTCCCGCAAATCAATTGAACTCTAAATCTTTTGGCAAATGTTCAATCAGTCCTAATCTTGTAGCAAATGTCATCTTTTCATTGGAGAATGGAAAGCACTCAATTTTACATGAAATTAACTATGATATTTTACTATAACACTGGATTTTGTAATTACGAGACCTGGAACCTAAATTTCATTTAAATTAAGGAAACGTTGGACTTCAACTTAAAACCCTAAATTTGGCCCTTCAATCATCAAATGTTTTATTAGTAGTCGATTCTCAACATCTTTCTATCACTCAATGATTGATTAGACTAATGTGTTTTATCCCTCAATTATAATCACAATTATCTAGTTACTCTTTTTCCAAAGTAATAAAAATGAGGACCATTTGCTTAGCTGGCTTGAGCAACCATAATATAACTGCACTCCCAACATTTTTCTGGAAATTGCACTTCCAAACATAGTTGCTTAGATCTCAGGAAAAGGTGGGAAACTCCTATCCACTAACTGAAGACTAATGAGTCTAAGTGCATGAGTGACTGTGGTTTTAACATTCAAATTCAGCTGCAGGAATTCAGCTTTTGGGATGTATCTCTATTTCTTGACATTGGATTACTGTGAACAAATTTAATATATAACACCCCAATTCTTTAAAAGTAATTGCCTCTAGTGTCATTTATATGTTAATATATATTATAATTTGTATCTTTAAAAATGTAAAGTTATTTTCTGTAAGCCATAAGATCCACAAACAAGCTTCTCACATCATTGTTATCAGCATTAACTCCTCTGTAGAATCAGTTCTCTCCATGAACTTGATCAATTGCTTTCATTACATGCGGACAACCAACAAGGGATGGTAAGGATTACTCACAAAGTTTGCAATTTGATTTTAATAAGGCCAGGAGGGAACCTATAAAATAAATTGGCAGTGACATGGAGGGGCAGGTGTCCTCTCATATAGAGGTAAACTGAGAGAATTTCCCTCCCGTTCCTCTTCAAACATCTTCACAGGTCATTGAAAAGAAATTAGATGGCTTAAACTTTTCTACATCAAAAAGCTCTAGTATGGGTCCTCTATCAACTGTAGCGTCATGATTTCAATGGCAAATTGACCCTGCCGATTTTCTCATCAATCAGGATCCCCATCAAAGTTTCAGCTACCTCTATTAAATCCCAATCCAAGTTACAGCAACCTTTATTAACTCTTGAAATGTAAAGATAAATGAATTGCGCAGCTAATATACAGGCTTTTGTAAGTATTAGAGGACCAAATATCTTAACCAATCCATTAAAATGATTTTGGAATTTTACCTCAAACACAAATCAACAACTATAGCAATAGGGAGTTACAGACAGTTGTCGATACATTCAACCCGAATCTATAATCAAGTGTAGAATTTTTCTCATATACACAATTTGCATGACTTCACTAACTTAACAAACTTAAACCAATTTGCAGAGACATAGTTTGCATAACTTTACTAACTGAACAAACTTAAATCATACCTTGGACGAGGACTATGACTTCTCGGCTACGACTTCTCGACTGCCTTCTTATCTTTGAAACTGGTTTGGGAATTCTCCCCTTATCGCTGTTGCAAAATAGAGGCTGAGTTCATCAGAAGAATCGATAACAAGAAACTGACAGTGAAGTTATTCAAGAAAACTACATTTTCCTTTTCTTTAGGCCATCGTTTGCAGGTTATTTTGCAAAACGAATCCTCCACTGACAGAATCATGCTAACGAGGTCATAGCAACTTGCACCACTTGAAGATTTAATCCAAGAAAACCAAATTCCCTCCAGTGAGCTCGTACCAGATTAGCATCACCCTGTATTTCGACCCGAAAGAAGCACAATCAATTCGAGCAATTCGAAAACTAAAAGGTGAGATGATCAAACAGCTTACATTCTCTCGGCATTGGGACCGTACTTGGCGAACTGAACCCCAACATCTCTCCCGTCCACGACTCTCCCTTTCCACAAGAAAAACCGAACAAGAAATCAAATGCCAATCCAAGCGTTCCCCGCACAACGCGAACGGAAACCCTCGTGACCGAAGGAACTAAAAATCAAAGCCCAAAGCGACACCATGGAGCTTGTCCACCGCCTTCTGCGCCTCGTCCGCGTACTTGCACCTCACGAACGCGAACCCTCTCGACTCCCCAGTCCCACGCGGCCACATCAGAACACGGCAACAAGAGCCCCAGCCCTCAACACGTGAGATATAAAGAAAAGGCCACGGAGCAGAGGAGATACGCGTACCTCCGGTCCCTGGGAATGAACACGTCGACGACCTTGCCGTACTTGTCGAACAGGGGGAAGAGGTCGTCGGCGGTGGTCCCTGCGAAACAACCGCGTAAAGGCATTGATACAGAGAGCGACGGAGGCGAAGGGAGTCGGAGCAAGAGGAAGGAGAGAGCCACGGAAGGAGATGTTGAGGTAAAGTGTCGAATGTCCGGAGGGCCTGATCTTCCAAAATGCGTCATCTGCAACCTTCTTCTTCTTCTTCTTCTTCTTCTTCTTCTCCAGCGAGAGAGACAGAGATGCTTTGCTGGGGCCTCAGCTGGTCCAGCGTCCAAGGGGGTTCGACTTTGGGAGCAGATGATAGAAAACGCGAGAACGGGTTAGTGGGCCGGGATGGGCCGGACCGTGCGGGTTTGATTGTGGTTCGATCCCACCCAATTATTAGGGCCGAATCCGATCGTGGCTGTACGAGGAGAAAGGTGATGCGACGTTACAAAGAAAGAGAATCGCGAACAAGACCATACTAAAGTCGTTGTCCAGCTTTGATTGAAAGAAAAAATCCATCGCAACCCAGTGCTTTAATAGAGCTATTTTTTGCAAGCTGAAGATGATATAATATTAAAAAAAGTGATCCTATATTTAGCTAATTATCCCTGCATTCGGTTAATTTCATTAACGTTTTATTGGCCACATTAAGTCGTGATAACTAGTATATTGCCTAAAGGGTACGAAAACATCTTGATAGAAGATTGTTATGTGAAGGGGTGCAAATCAAGATATAAACATGATCTAAGCAATACCCTCTTGTTATCAGAAAAACACACAAGGTAATTGACTAGCGACACCCATTCATCAAATCAATTCAATGTTTGATGATTTAGGTTATCAATCGAATTACATCAATGGGTGAAGGTTAGTAAAATTTTCACATTTCTTCATTTGATTTTTGACTATGCATGAGTTTTTTTCATTCATATATAATCAGGGCAAAGCCAAAACATACCTCTGCCTCGTTCTTAATTATGCTAATTAAGCGGCGAAGGTCATGGTGGTTAGGGTTTGCGTATGGGTAATTTTTGCTTGATTCGGGCCAAATTTCTTGGTCATTGTCGCCGAAACTTAGTTCTATATAGTTGCACTGGCGTGGTCGCTGAAACCCATTAATTATTCTAGTTTGAGATGGGCTGCTAGAGGAGAACCATTTCGTGGAAGGTGCAATGGAGATGGCGAAAATCGCGTCTACTCGTGCGAAAGAGGAAGAAGACACATGTGGGACACGCGCCACGCGCTCCACATGCACGGCGACCGTCGGCCCACTCGCGCGCAACTGCCTGGGCGCGTGCGGGCCACGTGCCTGCGGGGGTGACCTTCTCTTTACAGCTCGTCTCCAGCGATTATTATTTTTGTCAACTTGTCGCTTGCTTTCCACGTTCTTGAGTTTCTTTAGCCACGGCCATTAACTTTATACAGCTGCATTTCTTAATTTGCTGCCTACGTGGTGCTTCTCTAGATTGGACTAGAGATTTCTTAGGAAATGGATCAAAATTTCCAACATATATCATAACTAGAGATTTCTACATTTACGAGGTACTGTCATTGCTTTTGTGTTCATAAAGATTTCTCCAAAAAGATTGAACTGTTAGAGCTGGTTTAAATCATGGCAAGGGCATGCTGAAATTCTGAGAATGGAGTAAGGGCCAAGCAATAAGAGAAAATTCAGAAACATTGGAGGGTTTACAAATCCTTTTCGATGAACTAATATCTTCAGTTCATGCCCTCAATATCACATTCAACTTCTGAAAGGTGCTCTTACTTTTTTATATGGATTCCCCATTCTCCCCTCATCTTACTCTTCCTTTTATTTAATCTAGACACTTACCCTTTCTTTGACTGCTCCTCTGTGCACGGTTGAATCGCCATTCATGTATTGTAATTGTACTAATTATTACTACTTAATAAAACTGCAATATCCATCATTGGTTAACTAATTTAATGTAATCATTACATAAGCAAATTGTTATCGTGATTAACACTATTCAATCACGTAGGGCACTATTATATATAATAGCTATTATAGTTTTAGCAGTAATAGGTATTATAATGTGATAGTTACTACCGCAAGCAGATATTGTAACGCGTCAAAGATGAGTAATGTGATAATCGTTGCCACAATCAGAGCGTCCTCTTGTAGCTTCTGAATCTTCGCCTGTCATGTATTATAAGCTCACTTCATCATACTAAAGTCATCTATGAAGATAAAAAGCACCACTAGAGATACCTATTCAATTGCTGGAAGCTATAGTTCCTCTTGCAGTTTCATATTACTGGGTTGTCTCCATCTTCGGACAATGACCACACGGCCGGATGAGCCGATAGCACCTGAGAAACCATGTTCATGGATGGTCTGAGTTGTGGATTGGTGGATAAACAAGTAATTGCGAGCTTGAAGATGACTAGAAGTCCATCCTAAGTGCTTGGCATAGGAGTTGGTAAGCGTGGATCTAACATATCTTTCAAGACCATCACAATCCCCTTATCCGATGCAGCTAAAGGGGATGAGATGGTTTCGCCTGGATGTTTTCCATGGATCACCTCTATTGCGATGACCCCGAAGTTGTACACATTGCATTTCGCAGTCACCCTCATTGTGTAGGCAACCTCTACACATAAGAAGAAAATGCATCAGTACTAGCGGATTATTACCTTTTTAAGCTCACCATAGGTGAGCAGTAGATATCCATTGAGTTACCTGGTGCAACATATCCATATGTCCCAGCGACAGCACTCCAATTCGACATGTCCAGCTTGAGAAGCTTGGCTGTGCCGAAGTCGGAAACACGGGCCTCATACTTAGAATCAAGCAAGATGTTGTTGCTTGATATGTCTTGGTGAACAATGGGAGGCACACAGTCATGGTGCATGTAGGACACAGCATGAGCTATGCCTTTCACAATATTCGCCCTTCTGTCCCAACCCAACTCTTTCGCTTCTCCGTCATCGCTCAGGGTTGCAGACAGGTTTCCTCTTTCCAGATACTCATACACCAAGAACGAGTGTTGGGGATGTGAATAGAAGCCATGGAGTCTCACGATGTTGCGGTGTCATATTTCTGTCAATGCCCTTATCTCATTCTGAAACTCCTTCTGATTCGTTTGCCCGTTATCAGACATCTGATTAAGCTTCTTCACAGGCACCACAATGCCTGATCTTAGCTTTGCTTTGTAGACTCTTCCATATCCTCCACATCCAATGTAGTATTTCTTGTTAAAATCCTCAGTTGCTGCAATGATTTCTTCGTGCAATATTTTTCCATCGTAAGTAGAAATAGAAAACATTTTTTCTCTCTACTGTGGTTGCTCCCCTTGTCGGTGGTCCTTCTTCTACGCAAAATGTAGTATACTCCGACGAAAGAAAACAGGAAAAATGCTCCAAGTATGAGGAAAACAATGAGAAACATTTTTTTAACAGTGTTGGATTTTTTCTTCTGCGGCTCCGATTGACTACAAGGCTAAAGTCCATCGACATTTCCACATAATCCAGCGTTGCCTTGTAATGCTTCTGTTGGAGCATCTTGGAACGCTGTGGTGTTTGGAACTAGACCCTGAAACTCATTGTAGGATATGTCAACCGTGGCCAAACCTGGCATATCCTAAAAAATTATAGGGCCCGAAAGATTGTTGTGTGAGAGGTCAAGTTTCACTAGACTTTGCAGACTGCTGAATTGTGCAGGAATCTCGCTGATCAATGAATTATTGTTCAAGTCTAGCTTGGATAAGTGAGTCAGCATCCTGATCTGGCCAGGAATTTCTTGGCTTAACCGGTTGTTGCTCAAATTCAAGAGGATTAAGTCTGCCAACTACCCAATACTCTCTGGGATAGACATGCTTAATCTATTCCTGGACAAATCCATCATTTGAAGACCAGATAGGGATGTGATCTCGGGACTTATACTACTAGAAAAGTGATTTCTGCTCAAGTTCAACCTCACCAAATAGGTCAATTTCCCGAGTTCCTTTGGAATCTCGCCAACTAAACCATTGGAAGAAAGATCGAGTCCTTGTAGTTCAATTGCATTTCCGATCTCAGGAGGCAAGCTACCGATGATGTTGTTCCCAGCAATTTGTAAAGTCCTCAAACGCTGACAACTTCCCTAGTTAGCCAAGATTTCTACATAGAACTTGTTGAAACTCAAATCTATAAAGTCCAAGTTCAGGTAGATGCCGAAACTGTCGGATATGTTTCTAGTGAGTCGATTCTCCTCGAGACGTACCCTAAGTAAGCTCGTGCAATTTCTCAAGCTTCTGGGAATGAAACCTGTGAGGTTGTTGCCACCCAAGGAGAGATTATGAAGTGATCCACCCCAGCATAAGTTATCTGGTATGAAGCCACTGAACTGGTTCGTATCTAATTGTAGCAGCACCAAGTTCATCAAATCCCCCAAGAGTCCAAGAATGGAATTGGAAAGTTGGTTTTCACGGAGGAATAAATATTCTAGGTCAGTCATGTTGCCCAGAGAAGAAGGAACAGGGCCGCTGAGCTGATTCATACTCAGCTCCAAATCAATCATAGCTCAGAGGTTTCCCAACTCATTAGGAATGTTATCAAAAAGCATGTTGCCATATAGATAAAGAAGGGTAAGCTTTGTCAAATTGCCTAATGTCGAGGGAATTGAACTGGTAAGATTATTGTAGTGTAGGGCAAGTCGACAAAGAAGTTTCAAGTTCCCCAGCTCTAGTGGGATAGAACTAGTAAGTTCATTATCATATACGTGGAGTTGGGTTAGTTTTGTCAATTTCCCAAATGTGGGAGGAATTAGCCCTGTCAGGAAGTTGGTATCCATGTAAATCTCCTCCAAGTTTGTCAAATTCCCCATTTCAAGAGGAATGGGACCAGAAAATGAATTATTATAGATGTAAAGTCTAGCAAGGCTGCTCAAGTTGCCCAAGGAAGAAGGAAGAGATCCATTCAACTGGTTTGAGCACAAGGCGAGCTTGTTCAACAAACACAACCGAACTATTTCATTAGGGATAGAGCCATTTAAGTCGTTAAAGAGCAGGTGTAGCACCTCAAGCTTTGTGAGATTGCCAATCTCCCATGGTATTTTCTTGAATAATTGATTAAAGGAGAGGTCAAGGTAGGTGAGACTTGTCAAAAGACCGACTTGAGGCGGAAGTTCACCGAAGAGTTCATTTATGTACATATCTATATAGGTTAGATACGGCAAAGACGAGAATGGGAACTCATCGAGTATACCTCTAATGTTTGAATTGGTGAGATTGATTCTAGTCACGCTTCTGGCTGGGTTACACAAGATGCCGTACCAACCGCACGGGCTCGACATTGTTGCATTGGAGCCAGTCGCATTTTGAAGAGGGAGAGTCCATGAAGATAGAGAAGAGGTGGATAGGTTTTGGTTTAGAAGGCTTGAATTCCATTTCAGAAGGGCTTGTGCTTCTAGCGTGGAGGCATAAGCAGGAATTGCACCTTGTGGAATGATGACAAAAAGCGCTGAAAAGGGCAAAGGAGGCTAGATGATTCACTGGTGTCTCTAATCCTTGTGAACCCATGATTTCTTTTGTTTGCTTTGGAGGTTGATGATCAACCATGAGGCATATATGTAAAACTTGGTTACTCTATTTCTGTCATTCGCCAAGTCCATTCACAGAAGGCTAATTTTCAAAGATCTCCAATTTCCTGCTTTTTCAATGTTGCTGTTGTGATGGTTCAGATGTTAACATCTGGCCAATGTGTGAAAATGAAAAGTGGTCTGACTGAGTGTAGAGTTTCATATGGTTGGAACAATGTATTTGACTTTGACTCAAAGCTTCCTAAACTCTGTTCTCTTTAATTGGTGCTATCTCTGGTTTTTCTTGACGTGGGGGTGCCTACAGCCAGATACTGCTATTTTAAAGATGATATATCTTTCATCAGCTATCATTAATAGGGAAGCAAATGAAGCCAGTCACTGTCGTCTTGCTCAGACTTTGTGACAGAAGAACACGAAATTTGACTGAGAGCATTTACTCGATAAATTATATAAATTTGTTTAATACCAAGTGGATCTGCACTTTGGATGTTGTATATGGCCTAATTCTTCCTTTCTGGAAGCACGTATGACGGAATTGCCTTCCTAGCAATCGACTGGGAGAGGTTGAAGATGAAGAGTGGGACATAGAATAAAGGACCTTCACGTTTAGTTTCTTTTTGAGCCTTTTTATGGTTTTAACCCATTGCTTTTTCCTTCGTGAGGAACGACGATGTTTCTTTGTAGCTTCTTGCTGAATCTGATTGGTTATTTGAATAGGTTGGGTACCTCTTTTACCATGTGAATTTGGACTAGATATGCTCTCCAAAAGAATAGCCGGAGAAAATGTACCTGTGTGAACCTTTTGACTGTACTTTGTTCAGGTAATACCTAAATAGACTCACATCAAAGGGAAAAAAGAAAATGAACAGTAAGGGAGAAACTCGTGTTATTTTGGCTTTAAGATGCGTTCTTAAGATTGAAAATCGAGCCGGTCTCTATATGTCGCAGCGCTATTTATATAAGTGGGAAACAACCATGGAATACATGAATTCCAAGTCTTAAAACACCCTAAAATTTTATTTCCATATAAATCCACAGTTTAATAGCTCCTCTACTTAATCTTGCAATTCAAAATTTACATTACTCCCAATTTATGGCCTAATTCCTAAAATTACTCCGATTAGATGAACAATGAGTTCGATTACTTACGGAACGTTGTAAAATGAAGCTAATCTGGCTTGGTGAGATTCCCGTAGCGTGTAGATGCAAGCTTTTCTCTCCTCTCTTCCTTCCTTTTATTATCACTGTTTGTGTTTATTTTCGCTTTTACGCTTCACATGCATCTAATTAAGGAGAAAGGAGTGTGGATTACATCTGCCAACGCATGGTAAGGTAATGTAGGTTGAGCTTTTACCCGTTAATTTGCTTCTCTTAGATTTCGTTGGTGTACAAATCTAATTTTAAAGGTGATTGGAGAATCTTCGTGATGGTTTCACTCTTACAGGTGTCACAATTGTGCTCGTTCAATTTTTTTACTTTGAATGACAGAAGTATTGGGGATGTCAAACCTAGTCGTGCACCACCAAAATGCAAAGTCATAGATGGAGATTTCATTGTGTGCTTATTACAAAAGATGGATTTGGTGATCAGTCATTGTTTTTATAATTACTTTTTGAGCATGTTTTGATGATATATTTTGTTATTTAGAGCTTATTTTGTTTTAAAGTTGTCTACGATTTGTCTTGATCTACAGTTGGACTACATTATTTTTCTTTGTATTCCTGTGGGAATGAATGAAATGTTGTCTTGACAAAAAAAAAAAGGTAAGAAAGAAGAACGGGCAATAGCAAACTTAGTCATAGTCACCGTCACCCTCCAAGTCTGTATTTATTATTTGGGGAACGATCCCATCCCTTCATAAAATAAAGGACGAAGCTTTTAATTAAAATAAACCATTTTCAGAAATGTATTAGTCGGATAAAACCTGACATTAATGAACATAATGATAAGGTCCAACATATCATGAATGTACCCAGCTGGATTTCCTTCACAGTCGGTCTAATAAGCTTAATAAAAATGGCAAAATAGCTCCTAAATTGAATCCCTCACTCTCCTCTATTCTTGAAATCAGAAACGGTAATAAAAGGGCTGAGCAACCCTGGCTCAGTAAGTGATAATCGCCACTTTTATAAAGTCAAGTAACGAACGATGCAGTTGTGCAATAGCATGCATATGCAGGAACTGCACCCTGTGAAGTGACTGCTAGCATTGCGAGAAGGGCAACGGGAGCCAGAAGATGTATTCCTCCCTCTAAAACTTTTTGCCAATCCTTGATGTTCTGGTGTGGTTCTGAAGCATGATGATCAACGCAGAGGCATACATATATAAAAGCTTGGCTGCTCTGTTTCTGCCATTGTTCTTAAATCCATTCATAAAAGGCCAGCTTTCAAAGATCTCCCATTTCAGGATTTTGAATGGTTCTGATTATGAAGTTTCAGCTATTGACAAACTGTCTATTTTGTTTTTACGGGGCCTCATGTATGCTGAAGTAAGTGGTTGACTTGACTCCACCTTACTTCATTTTTTTTTTCCAATGGGGAACATTCTTTTGCTTGCTAAAATACCAACCTTTGACAACTGGAATGCGCACATCACCAGGCAACAATTAGTGAGAAGAATATACGGAAGAAAAGTATACGGGAGTGGTTATGTCTCCACTTGGACTTTTAGATTGTAGCGCCAGTAATTGGACCAAGAGCATGGGTTTACTTTGACTTCTTCAAGACTTGGGCATTTTAATTGTTTTTTTCAATTCAAAAATCCCGAAACTGAGATATGAAACACATTCAAGAATTAAGATTGATTTGACCCAACTATCGGAGAAAGTTGGGGAAATATAACTCACTATCTCACTACACCTCGATTCAGATAGTTGTTACTTCATTTTGCCCCCCTATACTATTCATTTACAGAGTTTTCTGAACTCTGATTTACAATGTCAAGTTTTACTTAAATTGACTGAGGGCGGCATCAAACCTCGGTCTACTATAATTTCTTGTTTCAAGTTCAGAAAACTCTGAGCTCTAAAAGTCTAGTTACCATTTTCCAGATGAAATACATGACGGAAGCTGTTCCGACATGTTTTGCAAGAGGCAATGTAAGTTCACTATTGTGGAAAACAGAGAAGATGGTGGCAGTACAATGTAAATGATTTTTACTTCTATTGACAATGTAGTGAGGCCAAGCGAAAATAGACCAGCATGATTTAATTCCCTCAAGATTTTGGAGGGCAGGATATCCTCTGCCTTATCAAAACTGAAGTATAAGGTATTAGCAGAAGAGAACTTGCACTCTTTCCGAGACAAAGCATTGTACTATAAAATCTCCTCTTGCGACAAAATGAGGATCAGCGATCTTCCCAATTTAAGCACTTTTAAGTTCGGAGCTCTAATGAAAACAAGTTCTGTATTCCCTCTAGTGCCATATTCTTTTTGGAGCAATCAACAGCTACTGAATTTCTAATAAAGACTCGTGCCATGGCATGTAACACTCGGAATAGGAACTGATTGAAAGTACTCAAGGTTATGTCAACAAGGTAAGTAAGTTACACGAAACACAAAATTATGACAGATGGCTGCGGTTGAAAACAAATAGTTTCTGATTGCATGCACCCTGAAAAGATGCACGATTGAAACTCTTCGGCAATGTATAAATGGACAAACAATGGACAAGAGTTAAGAGACTTCATATAAAAATTCCATTCCGATTTTACACGGACACTTTGCTTTCAAGATGATTACACTAGATGCATCATCAACTTTACACTTTGCTTTCAAGATGATTACACTAGATGCATCATCAACTTTACGTTGATATAAAAGTTGCATTGTCTAAAATTTAACTTGACATGGTTACTTACCTTTCACTACCATGACACTATTCTGATTAAGACCAGATACAGAAAACAGTTTGAAATATCAGTTGAGTTCAGCTGTCTTCTCTCTACAAATGAAACTAAATGCTAGTAAGTTCAGGTTTTACCTTTTCCCAAAAAAAAAAAAAAAAAAGGCAGTTCTATATTTACTTGAGCATGACCGAAATATAGTCCTCATCATCATTCTGATATGGATTAAACACTAAGTTCTTGTTGCCAGTCAAAAAATTTATCCTAAATGCAAATAAAGTTAGAACATCAGTGAGAGAAACAATAGACTAAAAAAGTTGAGACTAAATCAATTAGTTTAGACGACTCTGATTTTCCTTTAAGATCTTAGACCTCCATGCATGTGGTTGACAGAGTAGCATCATTTATCAGACGTTATCTTCTACAAATTGATCCAGTAAACGGCTTGAATCTGTTGCATGTCTCACGCCATCAGTGGTTGTCTATGAATTTTGAACACCATGGAAAATGGTTGAACGAGCTGATAGCACCTGAGAAATTGTTTCCATTGACGGCCTGAGTTAGGGATTAGCAGATACGCAAGCCACTGCAAGCTTGAAGATGGTCAGAAGTTCAGCCTCGATGCCTAGCGTGGGTGTAGGCAGGCGTGAATCCAATATATTCCTCAAAACAACTGAGATCTCCATGTCGGCTGGAGATAACAAGAGATGAAATGCTATCACCTAGATGTCTTCCTTCGATCACCTCGATCACCGCTATTCCAAAACTATACACATCGAATTTCTCTATCACCTTCATTGTGTAAGCAAGCTCTGCACAAAGAGGGAGACATATGTATTAGCACAAAGATATTGCTTTAGCTCAACCTTCAGATCAAGAGTTGATTTTAAAAATTTACTTGGAGCTACGTAACCATATGTGTTGATGACTGCAGTTCAGTTTGATGTATCCAGCTTAAGAAGCTTAGCCATGCCGAAAATTATTTTTCAACTTTCTAGCATTTATATGACAAAAAAACTAATCGAATTGTGGATAAAGTATTTCATGGATTGAAACCTAACTATTTGACTTGAAAATAATTTTCATAAAAAAATATTTTTTTACCATGAAATTTTAAGTACAATAAAGGGACCCTCGTTTCAAATAATTTACCTTTTTTGAGCTCTGTAAGTGGGCTTAATTATTGAGAAAGAGCGCGCTGTGATTATTTAGGAATTCAATTGCTCGATAGCTCCAATAGAAATATTCCCGCAAGTTAGACGGGGCAAATGATTTTGGTGTTGGATCATGAATATGTATACTTGGATTATATCGAAGTTCAATGACCATCGCTGGATCTACACATAAGAACTAATTATCCTTTTATTTATCAGCTTCACGATTCATTTTCACTTTAGTTTATTGTATTTATTATTTTTGTAATAAATCAAATTAATGAGTACCATTGCCTTGCTTTGATTAAAAAATCTAATGGCCGCAGGAAAGTGATGGACATTTTTTTTTAATTGGTTATTTCTTTCCCCATACTATTTTCCATGAGCAAGGGCAAAGTTACTGAGAATCAAAACTTAATTGGATTTAGTATGAGTTAAGTCCAATGGAGTTTTGCATGGGTTGTTAAACTTGTATTATGTAAAGATGGAATTGTTTGAGTTAAATGGGTCAATTTGAATCGAACCTAACCTGACCCAACAATTTGACAAGTCTATAAAAAGGTCGTACGATCATCAATTTTACTGGAAAAACACAATAAAAGTTTAAGAGTATCAATCCTAAAAGGGCAAAGAGAAGCATTATCAATACTCAATCACAATAGACATCGTGTGGTGTAGCCCAACTATTTTAAAGATTTAGTCCTAATTTAGGTAATGACAGCGTGCTTCATTTTTTATTGCTTTTATCCTTCCTAAAGGACCATAATTTCCAACGATATTGCCAATCGAGAATCTGAAATCCTAACAGAAAACAGAAATCTGTATGAGCTCAAGCTACTAATGAGCTAATCCCGTTTTTCTATTTTTAAAAGGCTGATATTGACCAATTGGAACAAAATTAAGGCGTCACAAGGTATTTTCAGCTTGGGAGAAAGATAAGTTTTCACTACGGTAAAATAAATCTATGATTCTGTTGCAATTTAGAATATTCGAGATCATAGGGAAATGAAATTGTATGTTGTGTTTGGACACTTGGATTTATTACTCCTAGATAGGACGTTAAGACCACAACCAACTATAGTTGAATTGATTCTTGAAATTTACCATCACAGGACTTTATTCCTATTTTTTGTGCACAAATAGAATCTCGCATTGGACGTATCCCTATTCCCTAGCTAATTGCTCTTTTTTTTTTCTTTTTTTCTTTTTTTGTAAAAAATCATCAAAAAACCTAAATTATACTACCGTGACACATTTATCTTGAATTTTTTATCATGATATAAAAAACTCCAAATTATGCCCATTATGACACATTTATCTAAAATTTTCCTTGTGACAAGAAAAAATCCCAAAATTGTACTTATGTGACATATTTATCCTATGTCAAGGTTTTGTCATATAATTTTTTAGCTAAAACAAAGTCGTTTATGGACATCTAAATCACATGGACATCATATCAATTCCGTTTGTTTTTAGCATCCATATTTGTTGATTAAGAAATCTTAACATAGGGTGAGTGTATCATGCAATTATAAGTTTGAAATTTTTGGTATCATAATTTTTTTTTTAAAGTAAATATATTACGGTGAGCATAGTTTGGAGTCTTTTATGGCTTTTTTTTTCTTTTCCTTTTTGTCAAGAGGTACCCTCATGATAGCTGTTAAATTAAGACACCTATCATGAATCGAGATCTTGATATTAATCGAGTCATAAGATTTGGTCGAGTATCTTAAATTGGTATTTCAAATGACGAGTTTTGTCGATAATACTATGAAATAAGAACGTTCGGTGAGATTATTATAAAATAGGAAAAAGACCACCAAAAATCTCAAAACTTTTTTGTGATACGAAAAACCCAAAACTTTGCAAAGTGTGACACATCTACCCTATCAGAGCATTTTTCGTCATATTTTGTTTGTTTTTCCTTTTTTCTTTTTTATTTTCTTTTTTTCTAGAGAGTCCTCTAGAGCGAATTTTCCTCTCTTCCCTAAACGTGTGTGTGCGTTTTCCCTTCGGGAAAATAAAACTGACCATCGACGAACTCGGATTAAATCCACACAAAAACAGTTCGGGATACGTCTAATCGTTAACATAGACTCGGAAAAAGTTGATTCGATCCTAATTTGAAACTTGCTATCTCGGCTCTTCTGCTTCAGCAGAAAGAAAGGACAACAGGGTCAGAGCGCTGCATTGCTAATGGACCAAAACGAAGCCGCAACTAGCAACTGGATCGACGACGGAAGCTTCGATCGTCATTAAGGATCGGAGTCATGGGCCAACGAACGGATCTCGGGCGAGACCTATTCGCTTCAGGACCTCAACCCATGAACCCGAGCAGAAGGGAGCGAGTTCTGTGTTACGTCGAAGGTCGGAACCGGTGAAGGAGGATGGGTAGGAGGCTAGAAGCCGAGCTCTCCAAGTACTTTGGTGAAGAAAACAGGGGCGGACAGAAGCTTTAGTGCGATTGCGGGAGGAGCGGGGCGACGAGCGGTGAAGAGCGGCGACGGCCATGGGTCATGAGGAAGAAAACCGACTGGAGAAGGGATAGGCCGAGCGGGTGCCAAGTCGCGGGCTTGGCCCACGAGCCCAGGCCGAGCCGGCCCAATTCAAATTTTTTTTTATTTTCCTTTCTTTTTTTCCTCTTATTTTCAGGTTTCAACAACTTACCTCTACTTTTTCTTCACCAACTGATCATTCGATTCACACATATTTAATAACCTATGTAGCACCGACACGGACACGCGACACGCGACACGACACGACACGACACGCCGACACGTCATTTCTTAAAAATAGAAAATTTTGACACGTTCCGACACGTTATATATTAAATATATTTTTATATATAAATACATAAATAAATAATAATAAAAATAGCATAGAATTAATTTACACAAAAAATATTAAATAATATCATTCATTATTTTAATTTGTTACAATAATACACAAAACTTAGAGGAAAAAAACATTGTTTAAAGAAAAATGCTGAAATGATATTTTTAAATTTATTTATTTATCATATATAGCATTTTTTTTATTACTTCTTTCATAGTAAAAGACTTTTAAAAAAATAAAACAATTCTAAAAAAACAAAACTGAAAAAAAAAAAAAATATTAACCCGTGTGTGTATATTTATAGAAATTTTATTACTTCTTTTATTACTTCTTTTGTGTATATTTATATTTTGACCCCTCAAGTATTAGAAAATTTTAAAATTAACCCCGTGCATGTCGGAATCGCGTGTCGGAATTCTGGACTCATGTGTCGGAGCGTGTCGGAGAGAGTTGATCACGTGTCGGATTTTTCGACACTCGTTGACCGCGTGTCGGGACGTGTCGGAGCGTGTCGAACACGTGTCGGAGTGTCGGACACGACACGAAGGCTTCCAGAGAGTGTTCGTGCTACATAGTTAATAACTACCTGCTGCACATTAATTCAATTAAATAATCACTCGATTTCTAAAAAAGCCGATTCTTTTCTTTTCAAAGGTTACCAACCGATGATCACGCATACATGTCGCGTGCGCCTCAACAATAGCCTATATATTAAACCAAAAGTGAATTCTATCTCGCTTTTTTATGGTTTTAATATTATCCCTTGAAAAAGAAAAGAAATAAGTTCCCACAAGAAACAGGGATAAAATTGTAAACGGGAGGTTATATCTTTAGACTTTGATTTTGTCCAATAACAAAAATTGGAGAACTCGATGGGTACCTATAAACCGTTACTTACAGCTAATGTCCCACTTCTCTACCTTTTTTACTCACAAAAGATGCCCTTGCCATGGCTTCATGCAACAAAGAAGAGAACCCACCCTCTCTTGGTTTTCTTCCCATATATAGATGAGCAAGGCCTGTAAGATTGACATTCATTATTTGTTTTCTACTTAATTTGAATCATGAGATTTTTGCACTTTTCATTTTTATTTTTCAAATCCGAAACATTTGCAACCTCGTAACATGTACATACAATTTTAAAATTTGTATACTATTCCGAAAATTTTGGTGGGTATGCGAAAAAAGTACCTTTTAATTTTTAGCAAATCTAAACAACGAGCTTGGTCTTCTTTATTCATTTTTGGCCAACAAAGAAACGAATGGTGCATGCCCGTAGGCGTGCTTTAAAAATGACTTAGCTTAAGAGAAACTGGATAAGTTGTGTTAGGAGGGACTAGCATAGGAGGAGATGAGAAGCCGGGAAGCATTAGGTGATGTGGTTGTTGGAAGATATATGAGATGCAAAAGAACTATTCTAAGAGTTTGCTGATTGTTGGTAACTGCATGCATATAGGATTTAGATGCAAGCAATGAAGATAACTAAGTTTTCAATGATCATGGTCTCAAAATTCTGTGTTCATTTCATAATCTTTGTCGATAACTTGTTCCTGGGCGAATTGCAGTCAATTGGAGTTGAAGCAAGTCTCCTGCTGAGTTAACAAAAGAATTTTTAACGTAGTCAAGCAATTAATCCTGAGGTTGGCTGCAGGAGAGAGAAAAAGAAAAACATGTTATTTTCCGTATGTCCTCAGGGATATGTTCTTCCTTTCTTTTAAATTTGTCAGCAACGGGTAGGCATTGTTTTAATAGAGCTAAAAGCACGCGAAAGTTTACGAAGTAAGACATGAGAGCAGAAGTACAATGCCAGTAGCATGTGACGGGATCTTCCGTCAAAACTTTCCCATTTCATAATTTTATATGTTTGCGTTCCAACATTAAAATTTAGGCATACGTCAAGCCAAGGATTTCAAAACCTTGCACATGAGGAAAATTAGATCTCACTTTGTTTACTTGGATGAGACCACACTTAAATGATAAAAAGGCGAAAATAATAAGCATATAATCGGTCTCATGGCAGTTCAACAGATTTACTCATCATATTACAATGCAAAGCAGTCGAGATTCTCATCTTTGATAAGATCTATGGGCATTCCTCCTCCACTTCTTTCTCATATTAGCTCCTTTCCTTTCAAGCAACCCCGCGAGCCATTCAAATTTTTTGGATCCGAGAACAATGTATCCACAAATCTGTTGTTGGATAGATCAACGTTCCACAGATTGAACTAATGGAGAAAATATTCTTCGGGCCATTGACCCCCTAAATTATTGTTAGATATGGAAAAGCTAGAAAGAACGGAGGGAAGAAATGGAGCAGTTGGAGGATCGATTTGGCCATGGAATTCATTGAACTGAAGATCAATTGTCTCTAATGAGGGTGCTTCTAGCAACCACTGTGGAAGAGTATCGTTGATTTTGTTGTGACTGACGTTTAGAATCGTCAATGATGCACAATTGTCTAAAGACCACGGTAATGTCCCGTCAAACTTGTTGGCACTCAAGTCTAGCATGGAGAGGTTGGTTAAATTTCCCAAACATCGTGGAATAGAGCTAGAGAGATTGTTACGAGCCAAGTTGAGATATTCAAGGGAGCTTAATTTGCAAATGGAAGATGGAATCTCTCCACTGAAGCCATTGTTGCTGGCCTGAAAGTCAGATATAGAGAGTGGTGGAATTGGAAGCGGGCCCTGAAATAAGTTGTTGCTAAGGTCAACAAAGGTCAACTCTTTCCAGGGAAATTGTTGTATGCCTCCCTCAATAAGGTTGCTAGAAATATCAAGAGACTGTAGTGACCCTTTCCCTACATCCCAAAACCATCTCGGTATCTGACCGCCAATCTTGTTTCCGTAGAGATCTAATTCTCTTAGCTTTTTTAAAGAATTCAAAAAAAGAGGAAACTTGGTCAAATTGCAGAAAGGCAGGAACAAAGTCTCAAGCTTCGGAAATGTGTAATTCATACTGTTGTACGCTAGATTTAACTCTATCGAAAGACCAAGGACTTGCAGATTTTTCAATGTCGAAAAGACACCCAAGTCTAAAACACCAGTGAAATGGTTAAAAGAAAGGTCTAGATGTATGAGTCGTTCAAGCTTGACAACAAATGACGGGATATGACCAGTAAATTCATTGGATGAAAGGTCCAACATGGTTAATATTGTTAAGTTCACAAGTGATGAGGGAATCGATCCTGTCAATGTGCAATCTCTAAAATCTAGAGCTTTTAAATTCCTCAATTCACCAATTGAATCGGGTATTTTGCCCGAGGTGCTTGTAAAAGAGAGGGTTAAGGATTCAAGAGACTTGCTCCAATTAGACTTCGGGAAAGAAACCGTAAAATAATTGGAATCCAAAATGAGATGAAGGAGGTTTGGCAAGCTAAAAATGTTGGGCAGAAGTTCCCCTTGTAAACCGTAGCTAGACGCACCAAAAAACATCAATGAGGATGATAAATTCAAGAAGGAACTAGGCAAAATAGCAGACATGTCTACCCAACCAAGGTCAAGTTTCCTCAACTCCGTTAAATTCAAAACAAGCATTTTGAAACCAATATCTTTGATCTTAAGACATGGTGCGTCATACATATTACCACAGTCATAGTTTAAAGAGAGATCTAGCAAAACAAGTTTAGAAAGGAAAGAAATTTCAACTGGAACCAGACCTGAAAAATTGGAACAAGAGAGATTGAGGTGCCTCAGTTCTGTGAAAACACTTAGTTCAGGCAAAATGGGTGAGGTACGAAAATCGTTAAAGGCAAGGTTGAGGCTCTGAAGATGGCGAAGTGCAAAGAGTGAACTGTTAGAACAGAGGGTCCCCTGCAGACAGCTATAGGAAAGATCGAGGCCGATAATATTACCCGTTATATTGTCACAGGTCGACACCGTCCCACAAGCAACAATCCAAGCCATTCTTCCATGTAGTCATCTTTGGATCACAATCTGAGTCCATATCAGTTTCAACTGTGAGGGAATCATTGAACTGAAGTAAGGCATCACTTTGAACAGAATGACATAATTGTGCTGTGGAAAAAGGAAGGTTTAACAACAATTGCCCAGAAAGACAAAAGAGAAAACAGAGGGACTGGTAGAATTCCATGTTTTTGGTTGAACACAATGCCTCTAAGACAGTGTTGCACTTAATTATAATCGTTAAGAAGTCAAAGTCTTATTAAAACGTGGTTGTCGGGGTCAAAGTCTTTGGTGGAGTTTACTTGGCCATGGAAAATTCTTAGTACCATAGAATTTCTTCCTTGGTCGAACGCACAAAAGTGGAGGAGTATTCAGGGCATCCATTCTAGATGGGCATTGACAAATTAGTGCTAGAAAGTCTAACTTTATTAATTGTTTTTACTTGCAATGTCACATCAGGCATGGAATAGGATTCTTCTACATGTACATGATGCAGAAGCCTTGTCCGCTCTCCTTGAAAGATGAGTTAGTCAAGTCTATATAGTAGTTTTTATTTCATAGAAACGTGTGGCTTTCATCGTTATCGTGTGGTAGATGAATTTAAATAATCCATAATGAAGAAAACAATCATTTATTTTCCAGTAAAATAACTTTGAATTTCTATTACCCCGGTTTACTTTTGCTAACAAGTGAGATGATAGTTACAAGTCCAATCTACTATTCACATGCAAGTTAAAGATGCAATCTCTGAATGGCATTTCAAGCCAACCACTTTTCCATTCCTTGATCTATGTGGCGCACAGCTAAATTGGACATCTTCTCAACAATTTCATGGTCCATGAAATCTTATGCCTTCCGCTTTGGCTTCTCTTTTCTTCATCCTTCTCATAGTTCTCGCAAGCCATTCGACTCTTTCAGTTTCACATGAAATGGATGCTATGGAGATTCTAATTACAATTCAATTACGATAAACTGATAAAATGTCTTTTGAGTTTGATAAAATGCTTGTCAAATATGTTATAGTTACAATAACTTACAACACAAGTGATGATATTGAGGTTCCATGCAAGAGCGTCCTCAATTACTCGCAATCCTGCATCTTTGTTCATACTTCAAATGCCGTAAAAGAAAAACTCCTTACAAACTTCATTCGGAGTTTTGGAAAGGATGATGATCGAATGTCGCAGGGGTCGAAAGAGATCGAGAATCTCTATCAGTTTCAGGACCCATCCAAGGATGAAGTTGCTCGTAAGGTTCCATCCATCAGAATGAAGTTGCACAAGTCTAGGCGCTTTGCTCATCCTGCTGGTCGCAAAGAAAAGGGGGTTGATGTCATTCCAAATTCCAATCCCCGAAAAAGTTTCAGCGAAAATATAGATTTTCGATCTCTTTCGACATTCAAATGCTTGTAAAGAAAAATTCCTCACAAACTTCATTCAGAGTATTGGAAGGGATGAATGGACCCAAGTGTCGCAAAGGTTAAAAGAAATCGAGAATATCAGTTTCAGGACCCATCCAAGGATTAAGTTGCTCGTAAGGTTCCATCCATTAGAATGAAGTTGCACAAGTCTAGGCGCTTTGCTCATCCTGTTGGCCGCAAAGAAAAGGGGGTTGATGTCATTCCAAATTCCAATCCTCGAAAAAGTTTCAGCGAAAATATAGATTTCTGATCTCTTTCGACATTCAAATGCTGTAGAAGAAAAATCCCTCACAAACTTCATTTAGAGTATTGGAAGAGATGAACGGACCCAAGTGTCGCAGAGGTCAAAAGAGATCGAGAATCTCTATTAGTTTCAGGACCCATCCAAGGAATAAGTTGCTTGTGAGGTTCCATCCATTGGAATGAAGTTGCAAAAGTCTAGGCGCTTTGCTCATCCTACTGGCCGCAAAGAAAAGGGGGTTGATGTCATTCCAAATTCCAATCCCCGAAAAAGTTTCAGCGAAAATATAGATTTCTGATCTCTTTCGACATTCATATGCTGTAGAAGAAAAATTCTTCACAAACTTCATTCAGAGCATTGGAAGAGATGAACGGACCCAAGTGTCGCAAAGGTCAAAAGAGACCGAGAATCTCTATCAGTTTCAGGACCATCCAAGGAATAAGTTGCTTTGTAAGGTTCCATCCATTAGAATGAAGTTGCAAAAGTCTAGGCGCTTTGCTCATCCTGCTGGCCGCAAAGAAAAGGGGGTTGATGTCATTCCAAATTCCAATCCCCGAAAAAGTTTCAGCGAAATTATAGATTCTTGATCTATTTCATTCTTTGTGGCTCCATTTTTCTCAGAGCCTTCGACATGGAACCCCACATCGTGCTGCCTGAGAAAGACACGCACTGTATGTCTTCTCACTGTAGATTTTGAGACTGAACCTGCATTTTTGTAGAGAAATAGAAACGATTGAAGTCATTGTCTGGGCAATTCTTCCGGGATGAATAGCTTCTTTGGAGCTTTTCAGTTATTTACAAAGGAGTTCGGTTTTATTGCCTAACTTCATGAACGTCAAATGCCTAAAAAACTTGTTACGGTTAATAAAGTCAACACATTTGTCATAAACTTTGTCTATTTGGACAAAATTTCAGCTAGCGTATAATTTTTCATCTATGCTTGACTAGCAAAGCTTCAACCCCGGGTCCTTCCGGCTTCATAGGCAAGTGTCCAGTCACCATCTCTATTTGACAAACAGAGAGCGCTACTTCATGATTAGGCCACAGTTCATCAACCTGATCATCTGTTAGCTAATACATATAGATTCCGACCAAAATAATAATAATAATAATAATAATAATGCATATAGCTTCCTGTGCCTTCTCCCCACACCCTTATCCTGTTAATATGGTAAAGAGTATTCAGAGCTCCAAAGATTGCTAGATCTTTGCAAGTTGGGAGCACCAAGCAGCTGTTTTCTTTCAATATCAGAAGGCTCAAGCAGAACCAAAAGCGCCCGATGTGAGTAATCAAAGATCTAAATTGGACTCTGAACAAACTTGTATGGATACAACACCTTCAGTATTTGAGAATTGAGAAGCAGGCTTGTCGTTTTTAATTATTCTCACCCAATAATCTATCCAAACATGCCAATACACATGCTCAGATACATACATGCACAAACATTCAAAATGCATATATCCTTACTAAGAAGAAATCAATATCAGCAGCCCCCAACATAAAAATTTCATGCCCTCTCTTTACTTGCCTTCTTCTCAAGCGAAGATCACTTTGAACAAAGGTCACAAGTCTTGAAACAAAAACAACCAACAAGCTCAGGAGTTCTCAAAGCAACTTCACACCTGCTTCTCTCATAGAATCGATGACTGCCTTAACTTTGCCATGATATTTTTGTTCTCTTTTCAAATGGACGGTCACAGCAGGGATGCCCTTGAGCAGCAGCCTCTCTCCCAGTATCTTTCCTATCTTCGCAGCTGCAGCCACGTCTCGAGTCAAGTCCATGCTTGGTCTCAAAGCCTTCTCCTGCAAGCTCACCAGAGACACGACAGTAACAGTAGGGTAATGGATTACTTGGGCACTTATGAACTTGTTAGTGAAGTGCATCTTCAGAACACAAGGCTTGAGAAAGTTTATTACTCTCAATGGCTTAGCTGGTGGTGGGATAACCATCTCTGAGTTGGGAATCAATATTGTTCGTAAAATTCTAAACGCAAGTGAACATGTCGAACAAATAATATAATGATAAGAAATAGTATCATCCCACAGATATCGATGATTAATAAACTAATTAAATACTAAAATAGATTAATTCTAAAATTTATCTAACAGATCAAAATATAATTGAGAATAAATTAAAAACAAAATTTGGAGACTAAATGCAGTAAATCAATTAGATAAATATGTTAGAGCGTCTGATTTCATCATAACCACTAGATATGAATTTCAGATTGTTGTGGGTACAAGAACGATATCAAACATGCGATAACGAAATTTCCTAATCTATTTACTATCCTATCTCTAGGTATAGCAAACCTACTCAGCTTGTTAATCCACTATATCTCTATGTGAATTAAAATAAACACGAGTGCATTAAAAACTATAAATATTCCCGGCTTACAATGAGTCTTTTAGATCACTTTATCACCGAAAGCTACATAAATAATGCGGTATATCTTTATCAACATTTAATTCATGGTTATATATTATAATGAGCAATTGCATATTATCACTTCTCAGTCTCAAACATGCACATTAGATCATTCAAGTGGTGGTCAGTCACTCAAAAGCATTAAGCACAATAATATATAACTCACATGAATGAAATCAATTGTAAAACATAAAAATCATGAAATCCATATCGTCATGGTTAGGCTACATCGTAGCCCTAACAAAAGAAAATTAGAACATAGTAGATGAAAAAATAAAAATAAAATCAAACCCAACATCTTGAATTAAAGAACAAGAATTATGTCACCACTTTAGTTTTCTTTTCAAAATACTTGAAAAACTCTTAGAAAAATGAAAAACGATTAACAAAAGCCTAACTTCTCCCTCTAGCTTTCAATGTTCTCCCATTTAGAGGATATATCCAAGCTTCAAGCAATTGCGCATAAAATCAAGGAGTAAATCAAATGATTCTGATTTGATATCTATTTTCCACTGCTTCTTGATTTGAATTCCTGATTTTTTGCCATTCTTTTCCTTATATTCTCCATATCTCATTATTATGCATAAATAAGGAAAATTCAAATAATCAGAAGGAAATCCAAATATTTTCTCATAGATATTACATTAATTGTTGCCTAAAATAGGTAAAATAACTCTATTTTTTATAGAGTTATCAAACCCCCAAACTTAACATTTTGCTAGTCCTCAAGAAAAATCAAGACATAACACATACTCAACCTAACAACCTCCTCCATGACATCTTTCCATAATTGCTCAAATTCACAATTCAAATAAAAACGCAAATTTCATCTAAACATTGAAATTGATTTATAAGTTAAGACCAATTTTAACTATGTGATCCAAGTGTGTGTATGATAGTCTTCATCTTTTTCGAATTATATGCAATCCAAATAAATTCACATCGACATGCAACCTCTCAAAATCTCATAGGTTTGCTTTTCATTCCTCTTTCCACTAATGTAAGCTAATTATCCAACCAAAAATCAATAGGATTTTCTCGGTTTGTAATGTAAAGCAGGGCTAAATGTGAGATAATGGTAATTTTAAGCGCAAATCACCCATCAACACGTTGATTTCTAGGATTTAATTAGAGCCAATGTCATTGTCCAATTTCACTCCTTCAAAATAATTTTTCTGCCACCATCTATCATCATTCCTTTTTTTTTTTTAAATTGCCTTATGGTGGAGTTCCTCCCAAAGTCCCTCCTAATATGACGTGAAAATTTCCAACCCATTGAGTATCCAAAAGACTCACTCAATTGAAAGTTAGATAGGGAACCATAAAAGCAATTTTTATTTTTTTTGATACACCCCAAACAACCATTGCAATCAACTTTTTTTTTTTTTTTTTTTTTCATACTCCATCCTTCCTTCCAAATTTCTATTAAGCTCAAATAATTTTTTATCCCAAAAGAAAATCAACGTGTTCATAAGGCATGGGACAATGATATAATTTGATAACGGCTAGGCTAAACATATATGGGTGCCAATGAAAAATTAGGTAATAATTAAGGCTCAACAGGGTGACTAGGGATAAATAAACGGGGTTAGCTTCAAAGGCTCAATCAATCTAAAAATTGCATCAATCATTTTCTCAGTTAGATTTAGCTTAGGATTTCGCCTCAAGAGAAAATCAAACAAATTCTAAAATTTGGGTGAAATTTAAGAAAATCACATACTTCACATGAATGTTCTCTAGATTTACACACAATTCAAAAATTAAGGACTTTTAATACTTAGTAAGTGGATTAACATAATCAAAATTAAAATTAACTCACGCATCAATTGCAAGTTTAAATAGAATTTAAATTTTCCTAAGAATCATAAAAATTCACAACTAGGAATGCAATCATGATAAAAAAAAAAATAGATTTAGCAAAAAAATTTGTCTCCCCCCCCAAACTTGAATGAAGCAGTGTCCTCAATGTGAATAATAGAAATAGGGAGAAGAAAACTCCCCTGGTTGTAGGATAAGTCCATAGATGACCTTGATGATTAAACTCTTGAAATGCGGTCCCTAAAAAATTAACTTAAATAAAACAGAGAAAAGTTAATCTTTTTTTTAATAAATAAAAAATAATAATTAAAATGCTTAGGTTGCCTCCCAACAAGCACTTGTTTTATAGTTTTTAGCCAAACTATCTCAGATGTCGCTATTTTGGAGGATGAAGTTCAATGGTGGTCTTCTGCTTGTTGTAACCACCTTCAAAGTAAGGCTTTAAACGTTGACCGTTCACTTTGAATGTGCCCTTAGTGTCATGGGCAACTTCAATTGTTCCGTATGGGAATACCTGTGTAATTGTAAAAGGATCAGACCATCTAAACCGCAATTTTTCTGGAAAAAGTTTAAGACGAGAGTTATAAAGTAAGACTTTTGACCAATTTTAAACTCTCTTATGAATATGTGCTTGCCATGCCATCTTTTTGTACGCTCCTTATACAACTTAGAATTTTCATAGGTTTCATTGCGAAATTCTTCCAATTCATTTAGTTGCAATAATCTTTCTTCACCTGCAGACTGCATGTCAAAATTCAAAAATTTCAATGCCCAATATGCTTTATGCTCTAATTCCACTAGTAAGTGACAAGCTTTCCCAAACACTAACCTAAAAGGAGACATCCCAATTGGAGTTTTGAACGCTATCTTATAGGCCCAAAGTGTATCATCAAGTTTTATTGACCAATCTTTCCTAAAAGAATTCATTGGTTTTTCTAAAATTCTCTTGATTTCCCTATTTGAAATCTCTACTTGACCACTAGTCTGAGGATGATAAGGGGTTGCAACCTTATGCGTGACTACATACTTACTCAAAAGTGCTTCAAATTGTTTGTTGTAAAAATGTGTTTTCCTATTACTTATGATTGCCTTAGGAATGCCGAATCGGGTAAAAATATTTTTCTTCAAGAATTTGACCACAACTTTAGCATTATTTGCTGGCAATGCTACAGCTTCTACTCACTTAGACACATACTCCACAGTCATTAAAATGTATAAATTTCCATAAAAAGGTGTGAAGGGTCCCATTAAATCAATACCCCAAAAATCAAATAATTCATACACAATAATGTTGTTTAAATGTATCTCATATTTTTTCTGAAATATTTCCAATTCTTTGACACATATCACATGAAGCTACATAGGAGTATGCATATTTAAAAAGTGTAGGCCAATAAAATCCAGATTGTAAAATCTTAGCTGCAGTTTTAGTGGTACCAAAATGGCCACCTGCCTCTCCATCATGACAATGATATAGAATGTTTGCCTTCTCTTCGCCTGGAACACATCTCCTTATGACTTGGTCTGCGCATACTTTAAACAAGAAAGTTCTTCCCAAAAATAATTTTTAACATCAGAAAATAATTTTTTCTTCTGTTGATATGATAATTCAGGAGGAAGAACATTACTTACTAAATAATTTACAAAGTCGGCGTACCAAGGAATTTTTGTGGACTTAATGGAAAAGAATTTCTCATCAGAGAACTCTTCCATAATTGGTCTTACCTCTTCATTTGAATTTGGAATTCTTGATAAGTGATATGCAATTAGATTTTTAGTCCCCTATTATCTTTGATTTCCAAATCAAATTCTTGCAGTAATAGAATCCACTTGATCAACCGGGGTTTTGATTCTTTCTTTTCAAGTAGATACTTAAGAGCAGAGTGGTCAAAATAAACTATAACTTTTGAGCCAATTAAATAAGAACGAAATTTATCAAAAGCAAAAACTATCACCAAAAGTTCCTTTTCTGTTATTGAATAATTCAATTGTGCACCTGACAAGGTTTGACTGGCATAATATATGGTTCGAAAAACTTTATTCTTCCTTTGTCCCAAAATAGCTCCTACTACAGAATCCCTATTATCACACATTAGTTCAAAAGGTAAATCCTAATTTGGTGTTGCCATAATTGGTGCTGATATTAACTTCTCCTTTATAGTGTTAAAAGCCTATATGCATTTAACAGAAAAATTAAAATAAGCATCTTTTTCCAAAAGATTAGAAAGAGGTTTAGCAATTTTTGAAAAATCTTTTATAAATCGCCTATAAAATCCTGCATGCCCCAAAAATCCTCTGACAAGTTTCACAGATGTTGGCGGAGGCAATTTTGCAATGACCTCCACTTTGGCTCGATAAACTTCTATTCCGTTTTAAGAAATTTTATACCCAAGCACTATTCCTTCCGACACCATAAAGTGACATTTCTCCCAATTCAAAACAAGGTTAGTCTCCTCACATCTTTGTAAGACCAAAGCCAAATTATTTAAACAAGAATCAAATAATAAGCCAAAAACGGAAAAATCATCCATAAAAATCTCAATATATTTTTTAACCAAATCAGAAAAAATAGCTATCATGCATCTCTGAAAAGTAGCTAGTGCATTACAAAGACCAAATGGCATTCTTCTAAAAGTAAAAGTACCATAGGGACAAGTGAAAGTAGTTTTCTCTTGATCTTCTAGTGCAATAGGAATCTGATTATACCCCGAATATCCATTAAGAAAGCAATAAAACTCATGCTATGCAAGTCTTTCTAACATCTGATCAATAAATTGTAAAGGAAAGTGATCTTTTCTAGTTACATCATTCAATTTTATGTAATCCATACACACACGCCACCCAATAATTGTTTTAGTTGGAATCAATTCATTGTTGTTGTTTTTTTGAACAGTCATATTGCATTTCTTTGGCACAACTTGTATAGGACTTACCAAGGAACTATCAAAGATATGATAGATGATACCTGCATCAAGTAGCTTAATTACTTCAGCTTTCACTACTTCTTGCATCTTCAGGTTCAAACGCCTCTGAGGTTGGATAGTGGATTTATATTATTCCTCCATCAAAATTTTGTGCATGCAAATTGAAGGACTAATTGCCTTGATATCAGCTATTTTTCATCAAATTGCACCCTTATGCTCTCTTAATACTCTGAGCAATTTCTCCTCCATCAAATCTGTCAAAGAAGATGATATATTTACCAGTAAAGAAGAAACTCCATTTAAATAAATATATTTCAAATGAGAATGTAAGGGTTTGAGTTCAAGAATTAGAGGCTCTTCAATTGATGGTTTAGGCTTTGTAATGTGTTGTCCCAACTCCTCAAATTTAATTGCCTTTTGCCTTGAATATTGTGGAATTGCCTCCATGAAATTTGCGTACTCTTTTATCTCCTCATTCTGAATATCTTTGTCCCTTGGTTGAATCAGACATGCTTCAAGTGGATCTTTAAAAATATTTTCCTGAAAAATCTTATTCATCAACTTGTCAACTGTCTCAACTCTAAAACAAGAATTATCATCAGATGGATATTTCATTACTTTAAAAACATTAAATGAAACAAGATCATCTTGAACTCTAAGAATCAACTTCCTTTGTTGTACATCAATAAGAGCCCTTCCTGTTGTTAGAAAAGGTCGACCTAAGATAAGTGGTACCTCAAAATCTTCCTCCATGTCAAGAACTATGAAATCTGTAGGAAAGATAAATTTGTCAACTTTTACAAAAACATCTTCCACAATACCTCTTGGATATTTAATTGATCGATCAGCCAGTTAGAGTGACATTGTGGTTGCTTTTACCTCGCCAAATCCTAATTTCTTGAATACTGAATAAGACATCAGATTAATACTTGCACCTAAATCACATAATGTTTTTTCAAAGTAAGAATCCCCAATAGTGCAAGGAATAGTAAAACTCCCTGAATCTTTTAATTTCGGAGGTAATTTGTTTTGTAGGATGGCTGAACACTCATTATTTAATTTCACAGTTTCATAATCCTCCAGTTTCCTTTTGTTTGCCAAAATCTCTTTAAAATTTTTTGCATAACTAGGCATTTACGCTAAGGCATTTGCAAAAGGAATGTTAATGTGCAATTTTTTAAATAAATCAAGAAATTTAGAAAATTGCTTATCTATTTTGTGCTGCTGGAGTCGCTGAGGAAATGGAATTAGCGGCACATATGGTTTGGGATTATCTGGAAAAAGTTTACTCTTACTTATCTCATTTGATTGTTTATTGATCACCTCTTCCTTGTCTCTGAAAATCTACTGTTTGACATCTTCTTCTCCCACTTGTTTACCACTTCTCAGGGTAATAGCCTTTATGTTTTCAATTGGATTTTTCTCTGTGTTACTCGGCAAAGAACCCTGCTATCTCCTTAACATCATGCTTGCTAACTAACCCACTTGCATCTCCAAATTTCTGATTGAAGACTCTTGATTTTGATATCTCACATTCGTGCTTTTGATGAAGTCATAAGTCCTATTAGCAAGTTTGGTGACTATATCTTATGAATTAGACTTTGTCTCTTCTAATTGTTTGAATCCCGGTGCTCTCATCACATTTTGATTATTCTATGAAAAGTTTGAATGATTGTGCCATCCCGGATTGTATGTGTTGGAGTAGGGATTATTCTGTGACCTGTTAAAATTCTTAACAAAGTTAGAATTTTCACTAGTTTGTTTAAAAGTATTACCTACCTGACATTATGTGCTAACATGTCCTCCACCACAAAAATCACATGTCAAATTTTGAATTTTCATGGCTGAAACACTCATATTATCTAGCTTTTTGTTGAGTGCTTCAAATTGTGCAGCAATTGCAGCAAAAGCATCCACTTCGTGAACTCCGCTAACTTTTCGCATTGGTAGTCTCTCAGTAGGCCACTGATAACTATTGGACGCCATCTCTTCTAATAGATTGTAGACTTCTTCTGGTGTTTTATTATTTAAAGTTCCCCCTGCAGCTGCATCAATCATAGAATGAAGATTTGTACTAAAGCCATTATAAAAAGTTTGTACCTGCATCCATATGGGTAGTCCGTGATGTGGGCATCTCCTAAGAAATTCTTTGAATCTTTTACATGCTTTATATAATGATTCATTATCCATCTGCATAAAATTAGTAATATCGTTATGCATTTTTGCAGACTTTAAAGGTGGAAAGAACTTACCAAGAAATTTCTGAGCCATATCATTCCATGTAGTGATTGATCTTGCAAGAAGAGAAAAAAGCCAACTCTTAGCTTTGTCTATAAGAGAGAATGGAAATAATCTCAATCTAATAGCATCATCTGTAACTCTATTATATTTAATGGTGTCACAGATTTCAAGAAAAGCATCGATGTGAGCATTTGGATCATCGCTTGGCAGCCCACTGAATTGCACCGATTGTTGAAGCATCTAAATGAGTGACGGCTTGATCTCAAAGTTGTTTGCTTGAATTGCAGGTCTTCTGATACTTGATGTGGTGCCTTGAACTGTTGGTGCATCATAATCTCTTAATAATCTATGTGGATTTTCATTATCACCATCTGTCATCTTATTGGCGTGATTTCTCTGTTCTCTTAGTCATCTTTTGAATGTACGCTCGATCTCTGGATTAAGCTCAACAAGTTTCCCTTGTTGACTACGTGTCATAAACCGATGTACACCCTGAAAAATAAAACAAAACGAAAGTTAGATTAAACTTAGAATTATCTGGTATCAATATTAATTAGTATTAAACAAACGATCCCCAGCAACGGCGCCAAAAACTTGTTCATAAAATTCCAAATGCAAGTGAACATGTCGAACAAATAATATGATGATAAGAAAGAGTATCGTCCCACAGAGATCGATGATTAATAAACTAATTAAATACTAAAATATTATCTAACATATCAAAATATAATTGAGAATTAATTAAAAACAAAATTTGGAGACTAAATGCAGTAAATCAATCAGATAAATATGTTAGAGCATCCAATTTCACCATAACCACTAGATATGAATTTCAGATTGTTGTGGGTACAAGAACGATATCAAATATGTGATAGCGGAATTTCCTAATTTATTTACTATCATATCTCTAGGTATAGTAAACCTACTCAGCTTATTAATCCACTATATCTCTATGTGAATTAAAATAAACACGAGTGCATTAAAAATTATGAATATTCCCGACTTAATGAGTCTTTTGGATCACCTTATCACCAAAAGCTAAACAAATAACGCGGTATATTTCCATCCACGTTTAATTCATGGTTATATATTATAATGAGCAATTGCATATTATTACTTCTCAGTCTCAAACATGCACATCGGATCATTCAAGTGGTGGTCAATCACTCAAAAGCATTAAGCACAATAATATATAATTCACATGAATGAAATCAATTGTAAAACATAAAAATCATGAAATTTACATCATCATGATTAGGCTACATCATAACCCTAGCAAAAGAAAATTAGAACATAGCAGATGAAAAAATAAAAATAAAAATCAAACCCAACATCTTGAATCAAAGAACAAGAATTCTGTCACCACTTTGGTTTTCTCTTCAAAATACTTGAAAAACTCTCAGAATAATGAAAAACGATCTAACAAAAGCCTAACTTCTCCCTTTGGCTCTCAATGTTCTCCCATTTAGAGGATATATCCAAGCTCCAAGCAATTGTGCATAAAATCAAGGAGTAAATCAAATGATTCTGATTTGATATCTATCTTCCACTGCTTCTTAATTTGAATTCCTGATTTTTTGCCATTCTTTTCCTTATATTCTCCATTTCTCATTATTCTACATAAACAAGGAAAATTCAAATAATCAAAAGGAAATCCAAATATTTTCTCATAGATATTGCATTAATTGTTGCCTAAAATAGATAAAATAACTCTATGTTTATAGAGTTATCAAATATAACAAGCTTCGAATTGCTAGAACCAAAGAACCAAATAACCAAAGTCAGATAAAAGGGAAAATAATAAGAAAAATAGAATGTTCATCTTTTCCATTCCCTCTTTATGTTAAGCTTGCGGTATTGGAGACTGCAGATGGGTCCTTACAAATTGAACCATAATGGAAACAAGATCCCTGTAAATAAGTAACTTATGGTGCGTTTAATTCACGGAAAGCTCAAGATTAAGATAATATTTTCAGAAAAATGATCGATTGTATTGCTTAAAAAAATGAATGAATGAAAAGCAAGTCTATCATCTACGAAAATAGTAAGGCATAAGTTGTTGTAGATAATGAAAACATCTTCCGTTGCCTAATTTTCCCGAGCAATATAACCAATCATCTTTTGGAAAATGTTTTTAAAATCTTAAGTTTTTTCGTGAAACAAATGCACTCTTAGTTCCCACACCATTGCACTAGAACAATGAAAAACATTAACAGCTGAGAGAGACTTATTGACCCTGACTGCCGATAAAGTATCTCGTGAAGTAGTCATACACCTGACACAGGGGATGAATAGAGAAAACCATACTTGAACAAAGCCATCTCGTGTCATGACAGAAAACCGTCCTAACACAACTCAGTTTCCATTGGTTTTTCTCCATTCCACGTTTCAACGGCATATCATGCGTTAAACAAGCAAAGATAGTTCTCTTGTACATTTGACTCCTCTTTCACAACTTTCATCAAACACTCAGCGTGCAATTTCCGAAAGACCATAACCAAGCATCCCAGAAAGCCGTAAGACACAGCTTTTAAGCGGCCAACTAAGAAAGAAACACAAGAGCGAATCGATATCACGCGAAACGAACCCGAAAGAAATCAAATTAGTCCAGAATTTTCCATGGAATCAATCAGAAAATGCGGAACGAGCGGGTCTAACTCTGAACCCCCACCATGCACATCCACTCGAAGACAAGAGAGCACCAGTGACGGATCCTTTCGAGAGGAAGTACGGCGAATGCAGGACCAAGCTGCGAAATCCAACCAACGATGTTTTCAGACAGCGAGATGCGAAGAGGGGGAGAGAAGCGCGGAGAAGCTGAGTGAGACTAAAAAGACAAGGAAGCACGTGGAGGAGCCCCAGATGGGCGGCCCGTTATTGAAGATCCGACCCGACCCAAATTGACCGCGAGAGAAGACAATACTCGAAACAAACCAAATCGTGTTCAATCACTCGATCCGACCCGACCCGCAAAATAAAGAAAGCAAAATGACTTATAATTAATATTCATATTTTGCTTCTTAGCAAAAGTTATTTCGTATTTAGGTTGCTTAGAAAATATAGATGATTTATTAATTACCTAGTGACCGAACTGAGTTTTGCTAAAATTGTTTTATTTGTTCTTCAAAATCAACGTTTCGATATTATAATAGATGTATGCAAACAAAACTCAAAAAAATAATTATATACAGATTATTTTAACGATCGTCCAAAGTATTTCGTTGAGTTCATTTAATTCATTCTTCCAAATTAATTTTATAAATTACGGAGAGATATATATAAATGAGACTTAGAGAGATATTTCTATCAATTTGATAATGCTAATCAACGCAATATCACCAGGAGACAAACGTAGGTTTTCACAAATATTAAATTACAAAAGAAAATTGTGACTAATGGCTCTTTGCTCGTTTGGTCTATTTTAACAGCCAGACTTGCAATTACATTTAATATATATATATATATATATATATATATGTGTGTGTGTGTGTGTGTGTGTGTGTGTGTGTGGGCGCGCGTGTATATATATATATGTGTGTGTGTGTGTGTGTGTGTGTGTATGTGTGTGGGCGCGCGCGTGTGTATATATATATATGTGTGTGTGTGTGTGTGTGTGTGTGTGTATGTATATATATATATATATATATATATATATATATATATATATATATATGTAAAATTGTACTTTAGTTGATTTTATTACAAAAAGAGGTGATTATTGAGTAGGTTTTCCTTTTTTGGCTAACGTTGTTTACATGAATTTACTAAAGTTGTTGTATATGTTTTTCCACATTCTTTTTTCAAACTGTAGATAGATTTATGCAATTGAGACTTCAGAAATATATATACTAATTTGACAATCTTAACGAAGGTAACATCATCAGTAAAAAAAAAAAAAAAAACTTATTCTTTTGCGAATATTAGAATTAGGAAAGAACATTGTAGCAATCCTTAGCAGTCAAGTTCCCTAATAAGGTTTGCGCATTAAGTCTGGTTTAATATATTTAAATTTAGAATAGCATACATATTTTATATCTTTAATTAATCTAATATAGATGGTAACCCATAATTATAAATATGATTATAGAATTTGACTTGTCAATATAGCTCGTGATATTAGAATTTCCCATAAAAGTTTATAGATATTCTCCATCCCTTTTGACAGCGAGGAGGACTTGCATTCTGCTGCTCTATCAAATGTCTCAGGTATTTACGAGCAAGTCTTGATGACAATAGGCACGTGGACATTATCTTCAATGCGTTCTAGTTTGAGGGTCTTAAATGAGCTGGGGGAAAGGAAACATCCAAGCTTTAAAATTCGGCACGGCCACATGCTTCGCGCGGATCTGCGCGGTTCCACGCCTTCTCTGTAGCTAGCAAATATGTCGGGGTTGTCCACAAGCTGCGAGGAAGTGAAGGAGTCGGTGTCTAAGCTCTCTTATCTGCTAGCACAGTGTTCAGCCAGTTGAGGCGAGCGCGAACATTTGTGACTATATCTATCTTGCCAGAAGCAATGTAGTTACATCGATGCCATACCGAGTTTTCATGCTGACAATGTTTTCTAACCCGTGTCCTCCCATTCAATCATGAATTTGAAACTTTTCAGACTAAATTTCCAAAACTTCAAAAAGTTTAAGACTAGATGGACACAAAAAAAAAATGTTTATGATTAAATTTGCACAATTAAAAGACTTATAACTGAATTGACTGCCCTAAATATATTTGACTTTTTGGATAATTAAGTTTTTTTTTTTTTTTTGTAATTTAATGTATGTAAAAGTAAGAGCTGCATTTGTTTCACTTATCTTTCGGCTTAGACACTTTTTTTTTCCCTTGTGTTTTAACCATAATATACCTTGTGGGGTCCATCAATTCTCATGCAACCCTATAAAAGTGATTTTTTTTTTTATCAAGTCATTGTTTCTTGTTTTTCCTTACGGGTCCCACTTTCTTTTTGCTTCTTTCTTTTCACACTTATGACGTCTCAATTTGTTATCCACTTTCGCAAATCGTCTCTCTCGCAAACCATTACCTTCTTTCTACACCTCCCACTTCTTATTCTTCTTCTTCTCCCACAAATCTCTCAAGCATTTGCAATCCTCAAAAGAACTGCTTATTTCAACAATTTGCGCCCTCCTCATTGGCTACCAAAGTATGGTCCTAGCGAAAGCCTTTTTTTTCCTTTTTAGTTCTCTTGGTCTCAAATCATGCTCTTTCCAATCGCTATTGAGTGTTTCTTGATATATTTTCTTAAAAAGTGAATTTCAGTTTTGGGTCGTAGAAATGCTTGATCATAGGTTTCAATCTTATGATTAGAGTGTAGCGTGCATCAAAATAGTGCTTATGAATTAACTGCATAGTTACTTTGTGGTTTGTAGCATATTTGCATCCTATAGACCGTTGCTCTGCTCCCTCTAGGTTTAGTTTCTTACTATGTTTCCATAAGTTCTTTATCATCAGTTTTGGGTTGCTGTGTTACTTCTACTTAATTGATATGTTGGAAATAATGACACAAGATAACCGAGAGATGATTTGCAAAATGAATAGTGTAAGGAGAAAAAAGAAAAAGAAAAACAAAATAAAAAGCATGAAATAATAATAAATAAAAATCACTTTTATAGGGTTTTACAAAAAGTGGTGGATCCCATAAAGAATAATATGGTCAAAACAACAAAAGAAAGAGTGTCTAAACCAAAAGATGAGTGGAAAAAGTGCCACCCAAAACTAAACGTAGATTTGACCTTAGCAGCAATACATGGCGTTGGTTAATTTGCCAAAAGAGCTATTGATCAAGTCTTGTTTGCATATATCCATTTATAATTTGAAGAAATAATTAGGAAGAAAAAAAAAACCAGCAAAGTAATGTGAATAACTCTTCAAACAATCTTAGCAAAAGAAAAAATACATACACATGTGCGCGCGTGAATAGGACACTTGATGATCACCTCTTTCAGTAATTAATCTAACGTACTAAACCCACATGAATCCTGGCCCCATGCCCCGCCATTTTCTCCCCCACCCAATTTGTAAGGGGAAAATACTTAACGTTTGGACCCAATTTGTAAGGGGAAAAAACTTATCGTTTGGGTTGGGGCCCGCTGCACCCCTCGTCCATTCATATGGGAATCTTTACTTAACACCATGGATACACACCGAAATAAAACAAACAAAAAGATTTTGATTCTCTAACTTTTTGGCAAAATGCGACGCTTGTCGTGATCGAAGAGAAGTCAAACACAATTAATTTCTTGGATCAATTTCTTGTCAATAATCACCATGAGAAGGCCATCGTCAATGACACCATGCATCAATCAAAGAGAATATGAAGTCGGTAAAACCGTCGGTATTCTCAATTCTCATTACGGGTCAAAGCCAACCTTAACAGCTAGCATATGAACTTATGTTATGTCATGTAAATCATATTAAAACGTCTTCAGATTGAACAACGGTAAAGAGCATTTCACAGCCACATCCCAGACACATTTTACCGAACAAGTTTCGTGCGTAGTATGAAAAATAAAACTGAGCATCAATGAACTCTGACTAAAATTACATCCACACAAAAACAGCCCGCGATATGTCTAACCGTTAGCATAGACTCGGAAAAGTCGATTCGATCCTAATCTGAAACATGCTATCTCGGCTCTTCTCCTTCACCAGAAAAAAAGCACAACAGGATAAGAGGGTTGCGTTGTTAATGGACCAAAACGAAACCATGACTAGCAACTGGATTGATGACGGAAGCTTCGATATTCATTAAGGATTGAAGTCGCGGCCAAGGAACAGATCTCGAGCGAGACCTAGCCGCTTCAGGACTTTAAGCCATGAACCCGAGCAAAACGGGGCGAGTTCTGCGTTACGTGAAAGGTCGGAACTGGTGAAGGAGGGATGGGTAGGAGCAGAGCCCTCCAGAGTACTCTGGTCAAGAAAACAAGGGCGAACAGAAGCCTTGGTGCGATTGCGGGAGGAGTGGGGTGACCAGCAGTGAAGAGCGGCGACGGCCGCGCGTCGTGAGGAAGAAGACCAACGGAGCGGGGTCGAGAAAGAGAGACGAAAGGGAGGAGAGGACGGATTGGACGTGGGCTGGAGAAGAGACAGGCCGAGCGGGTGCTGGGTCGCGGGCTGGGCCCAAGCGGGCCGCGAACCAGCCCGATTCAATTTTTCTTTTCTTTTCTTTTTCTTTTTTTAACAAGGAGATATGGTTCGCCAGACCAGCAAAATTAGGTTTCAACAATTACCCACTACTTTCTCTTCATCAAGTGACTACTTAATTCATACGCTTATAATAACTATTTGTCGCATATCAGCTCAATTAAAATTTTAAACTGGAAGTTAATATCTTTAGACTTTGATTACATCCACTAAAAAAATTGGAGAACTCGATGCGTACCTATGAACAGTTACTCACAAAGGATGCCCTTGCCATGGCTTCGTGCAACAAAGAAGAGAACCCACCCTCTCTCGGTTTTGTTCCCATAATTAGATCAAATAGGCTTGTAAGATTGACATTAATTTTTTGTTTTCTACTTAATTTTAATCTTGCAACTTTTGCACATTTCGCTTTTTTCCTTATAAATCCGAAACATTTGAAACCCTCATAACGTGTGCATATTAACATGTACATACAATTCTTCCTTGGTTGAATGCATAAAGGACGGTGGAGGAGTTTTTAGAGCATCCATTCTAGCTGGGCATTGTCAAATTAGTGCTAGAAAGTTGAACTTTATAACTTGTTTTTACTTTCAATATCATATCAAGGATGGAATAGGATTTTTCTACATATCCAAGATATGGAAGCCTTCTTTGCTTTTCTTGAAAGGCATATTGGTCAAGTTTATGGTGGCAACTTTCATTTCATAGATATACGTGACTCTGGTAATCACTGTTCGGTATACAATTTTGAATAATTCATAACATTGCGTGACTATGATGGCAATTTTTCATTATATAGAAAATACAGGGACTTGTAGAATTCCATGTTTTTTGGTAGAGCACAACGCCTCTAAGATAGCGGTGCACTTAATTAGAATTGTTAAGAAGTCAAAGTCTTCATCAAATGTCGTTGTTGGGGTCAAAGTCTTTGGTGGGGTTTACTTGGGTGTGGAAAATTCTTAGTACCACATAATTTCTTCCTTGGCTAAATGCTAAAAAGACAATGAAAGAGTTTTCAGGGCATCCATTCTAGATGGGCATTGACAAATTAGTGCTAGAATGTTGAACTTTATTAATTGTTTTAACTTGAAATATCATATCAGCATGAAATAGGATTTTTCTACTTGTACACAATGCGGAAGCCTTCTCCACTTTTTTAGAATGACAAGTTAGTCAAGTCTATGGCGGCAATTCTCATTTCATAGAAACGCGTGGCTCTGAGAAATTGAATAATCTGAAATGAAGAAAATAATCATTTATGAACATTTTCCGGTAAAATAACATTGAATCTCTAATACCCCCATTTACTATTGTAGACAAGTGAGATGATAGGTACAAGTCCAAGATCTACTATGCATTATTGGTTTTTTACTTAATTTGAATCTTGCGATTTCTGCACATTTCGTTTTTTCCTTTTAAATTCGAAACATTCGAAACCCTCATAATGTGTACATATTAATATGTACATACAACTCTTCCTTGGCCAAACACATAAAGGATGGTGGAGGAGTTTTCAGAGCATCCATTCTAGATGGGCATTGTCAAATTAGTTCTAGAAAGTTGAACTTTATTAACTATTTTTACTTGCAATATCATATCAAGAATGGAATATGATTTTTATACATATCCAAGATATGGAAGCCTTCTCCGCTTTCCTTGAAAGGCATATGATGGCAATTTTCATTTTATAGATATGTGTGACTCTGGTAATCACCGTTCGGTATACAACTTTGAATAATTCATAATATTGCATGACTATGGTGGCAATTATCATTATATAGAGAATAGGGGGACTTGTAGAATTCCATGTTTTTTGGTCGAGCATAACACCTCTAAGATAGTAGTGCACTTAATTAGAATCTTTAAGAAGTCAAAGTCTTCATCAAATGTCGTTGTTGGGTCAAAGTCTTTGGTGGGGGTTTACTTGGGTGTGGAAAATTCTTAGTGCCATAGAATTTCTTCCTTGGCTAAACGCAAAAAGGACGGTGGAAGAGTTTTTTGGGCATCCATTCTAGGTGGGTATTGACAAATTAGTGCTAGAATATTGACCTTTATTAATTGTTTTAACTTGAAATATCATATTTAGCATGAAATAGGATTTTTCTACATGTACACAATGCGGAAGCCTTCCCCACTTTTTTTTAATAACGAGTTAGTCAAGTCTATGGTGGCAATTCTCATTTCATAGAAACGTGTGGCTCTAGTTACTACCGTCTGGTAGACGAAATTGAATAATCCGTAATGAAGAAAATAATCATTTATGAACATTTTCCGGTAAAAAAAACCTTGAATCTCTAATAACCTTGTTTATTATTGTAGACAAGTGAGATGATAGGTACAAGTCCAAGATCTACTATTCATTATTTGTTTTCTACTTAATTTGAATATTGCGATTTCTACAAATTTCGTTTTTTCCTTTTAAATCCGAATATTCAAAACCCTCATAACGTGTGCATATTAACATGTACATACAACTCTTCCTTGGCTGAACGCATAAAGGACGGTGGAGGAGTTTTGAAAGCATCCATTCTAGATGGGTATTATCAAATTAGTGCTAGAAAATTGAACTTTATTAATTGTTTTTACTTGCAATATCATATCAAGCATGGAATATGACTTTTCTACATATCCAAGATATGGAAGCCTTCTCTACTTTTCTTGAAAGGCATATTGATCAAGTTTATGGTGGCAATTTTCATTTCATAGATATGTGTGACTCTGGTAATTATTGTTCGGTATACAACTTTGAATAATTCATAACATTGCATAAATATGATGGCAATTTTCATTATATAAAAAATATAGGGACTTGTAGAATTCCATGTTTTTTGGTTGAGCACAATGCCTCTAAGATAGCAGTATACTTAATTAGAATCGTTAAGAAGTCAAAGTCTTCATCAAATGTCGTTGTTGGGGTCAAAGTCTTTGGTGGGGTTTACTTGGGTGTGAAAAATTCTTAGTGCCATAGAATTTCTTCCTTGGCTAAACGCAAAAAGGACGGTGGAAGAGTTTTTTGGGCATCCATTCTAGGTGGGTATTGACAAATTAGTGCTAGAATATTGACCTTTATTAATTGTTTTAACTTGAAATATCATATTTAGCATGAAATAGGATTTCTCTACATGTACACGATGCGGAAGCCTTCCCCACTTTTTTTTAATAACGAGTTAGTCAAGTCTATGGTGGCAATTCTTATTTCATAGAAACGTGTGGCTCTGGGTACTACCGTCTCGTAGACGAAATTGAATAATTCGTAATGAAGAAAACAATCATTTATGAACATTTTCCGATAAAATAACCTTGAATCTCTAATACCCCCGTTTACTATTGTAGACAAGTGAGATGATAGGTACAAGTCCAACATCCATTATTCATTATTTGTTTTCTACTTAATTTGAATCTTGTGATTTCTGCACATTTCCTTTTTTCCTTTTAAATCCGAAACATTCGAAACCCTCATAACATGTGCATATTACATGTACATACAACTCTTCCTTGGCTGAACGCATAAAGGATGGTGGAGGAGTTTTCAGAGCATCTATTCTAGATGGGCATTGTCAAATTAGTGCTAGCAAGTTGAACTTTATTAATTATTTTTATTTGCAATATCATATCAAGCATGAAATAGGATTTTCTACATATCCAAGATATGGAAGCCTTCTCCGCTTTTCTTGAAAGGCATATTGGTCAAGTTTGTGGTGGCAATTTTCATTTCATAGATATGCATAACTCTGGTAATCACCGTTTGGTAGACAACTTTAAATAATTCATAACATTGCGTGAATATGATGACAATTTTCATCATATAGAAAATAGAGGGACTTGTAGAATTCCATGTTTTTTGGTTGAGCACAATGCCTCTAAGATAGCAGTGCACTTAATTAGAATCATTAAGAAGTCAAAGTTTTCATTAAATGTTGTTGTTGGGGTCAAAGTCTTTGTTGGGGTTTTTACTTGGCTGTGGAAAATTCTGAGTGCCATAAAATTTCTTCCTTGGCTAAACACAAAAAGGACAGTGGAAGAGTTTTCAGGACATCCATTCTAGATGGGCATTGACAAATTAGTGCTAGAATGTTGAATTTTATTAATTTTTTTTACTTGAAATATCTCTAGCATGAAATCGGATTTTTCTACATGTACACAATGCGGAAGCCTTCCCCACTTTTTTTGAATGATGAGTTGGTCAAGTTTATTGTGGCAATTCTCATTTCATAGAAACACGTGGCTCTAGTTACTACCGTTTGGTAGACGAAATTGAATAATCCATAATGAAGAAAATAGTAATTTATGAACATTTTCCAGTAAAGTAACCTTGAACCTCTAATACAAGTGAGATGATAGGTACAAGTCCAAGATCTACTATTTAGCTGCAAGTAAAAGATGCAATCTCTGAATGACATTTCAAGCCAACGACTTTTCCATTCCTTGATCTACATGGTGCACAATTAAATTGGACATCTTCTCAACAATTTCATGGTCCATGAAATCTTATGCCTTCTGCTTTGGCTTCTTCATCCATTTGACTTCCCTTTCCTCCATCTTTCTCACAGTTCTCGCAAGCCATTCAAGTCTTCTAGTTTCACATGAAATGGATGCTATGGAGATTCTAATTACAATTCTCAATTAAGATAAACTGATGAATATCTTTTAAGTTTGATAAAATGCTTGTCAAGTATGTTACAGTTACAAAAACTAACATTACAAGTGATGATATTGAGGTTCCATATAAGGGCGTCCTCGATTACTTCCAATCCTACATCTTTGTTCGTACTTTTAGATGCTATGTAAAAAAAAAAAAAAAAATCCTCATAAACTTCATTCGGAGTATCAAAAAGGATGATGGACACAAGTGTTGCAGAGGTCGAAAGAGATCGAGAATCTCTATCAGTTTCAGTAACCATCCAAGGATGAAGTTGTTCGCAAGGTTCTGTCCATTGGAATGAAGTTGCGTATGATAAAATTATTTAGAAATGGGTCTGGTCTCACGGTTCTAGGTACACAAAGCATGGGCCAAAGATAAGATTGGGCCTACCAAAGCAAGCCCAACCCAAATACATTAAGTTGACTCATAAAATTGAGGACCAAGTCCAACTCACTTAGACTAAATCAAGCCCAAAATTACCAAACCCGCTCAAGCCCAACTAGTCAAAGCCCATTCGAAGGGGGACAAAAAAATGGAAACGACGAGCTTTAAACAAAGCCAGCAACATTCATACGTGACGCTACGGAAAATCCAAGAGATCGAGAGCGTTGGACTTAGCTTTAACGGTCGATGTCCTCAACGCGAACGTGAGCTCTCCAGACGATGCAGCACCAGCAGCAACAGCGTCAGAAACAACTACTCATTCCCGCATTCAGCTGCAACCATGGCAATGATCTGGATCACCAAATCCGACTCGCAATTTGACTCGACTCAGCTTCCCGGTTATGCTCCTAAAGGTTCACGATAGGGCTTGCTTAAAAATTGCAAGGACAAGTCCACCAAGTCCGATCACGGGTGTAAAAGTTCAAAATCGCGGTTTCATCTCAACTCTCCCATCAAGCCAAAAGAATCAGTGAACTCAGCACCCTCACTTGAACCTGGAAACCATGTACAATCTCGAAGGAGATGATATGGCTCCAAGCTAAGCCTCGCGTGGAGAGCGGAGGGAGGACAGCAGAGAGAGATTCCGCTTGGCTTCATTTTCTGAAGACTTGGACCAAACTCCATCCGAACGAGAGAAAACCAGAAACCAAAGAGACAGTTTCGTGACTAAAAGCTCGGAAAGGTTGTGTCAATCCCTTACGACGAGGCGAAGTCTGTGAATGGACAAAATACGGCAAGCGACATGGAAGCGGAGCAGAAGAGAGGTGATTTAGAGTGGAGGTGAGCGCTGGTGAGCTGGAGGTAAGCTTCCGGTGATGAACTGAGTGGCGACCTCAAACCAGAGGAAGAAGTTGCGGCGGCCGACAACCATATTGCAGGAGGAGAATTGAGAGCCGAGAAAGGAATTCTCGCCCTCCGTCGCTGTGAGCGAGAAGTGACGGCGCGAGCGGGAGGAGCGATGACCGAGCGACCGATTACGAACGGCCGTGCTGAGGGAAGAGCTGCCGGTGGCCGCAAGTCGATGAGAGCCACGAGCAGGAGAGAACGAGAGCCCTCTAGAGCGAATTCTCCTCTCTTCCCTAAACGTGTGTGCGCGTTTTCCCTTTGGGAAAATAAAATTGAGCATCAACGAACTCGGATCACATCCACCCAAAAACAGTCCGGGATACGTCTAATCGTTAACATAGACTCGGAAAAAGTTGATTCGATCCTAATCCGAAACATGCTATTTCGGCTATTCTCCTTCACCAGAAAAAAAGTATAACAGGGTAAGAGTGTTGCATTGTTAATGGACCGAAACAAAGCTGCGACTAGCAACTGGATCGACGACGGAAGCTCCGATCGTCGTTAAGGATCAGAGTCACGGGCCAACGAACAGATCTCGAGCGAGACCTAGTCACTTCAGGACCTTAAGCCATGAATCCGAGCAGAAGGGAGCGAGTTCTATGTTACGTCGAAGGTCGGAACCGGTGAAGGTGGATGGATAGGAGACGAGCTCTTCAGAGTACTCTGGTCAAGAAAACAGGGGCGAATAGAAGCCTTGGTGCGATTGCGGGAGAAGTGGGATGACGAGCAGCGAAGAGCGGCGACGGCTGTGTGTCGTGAGGCGGAAGACCAACGGAGCGGGGCGAGAAAGAGAAAAGAAAGGGAGGAGAGGCCCGGTCGGACGCGCACTAAACAAGAGACAGGCCGAGCAGGTGCAAGGTCACGGGCTGGGCCCAAGAGGGCCGGGTCAAACCGGTCTGATTCAATTTTTCTTTTCTTTTTTTTTTTTCTTTTTTCAAGTAAAGATGGTTCGCCCAACCGGCAAAATTAGGTTTCAACTACTACCTACTACTTTATTTTCATCAAGTGACCACTCAATTCACACATCTATAATAACTATTCATCACATATCAACTTAATTAAGTAAAAAAGAAGTAGCCTATATTAAATAATCACGCAATTCCTAAAGACACCGGCGATCATGCACACTAGTCGTGTGTACCTCAATATTGGCCTATATATTAAACCAAAAGCGAATCATGTCTCGCTTTTCTTATGGTTTCGATATTATCCCTTGAAAAAAGGAAAGAAATAAGTTCCCACAAGAACCATGCATAAATTAGATCTTATTTTGTTTACTTGGATGATTTACTTGGATGAGACTACACTTAAATGATAAAAAGGCCAAAATAATAAGCATGTAATCGGTCTCAAGGCACCTCAACAGATTTACTCATCATATTACAATGCAAAGAATGAACAGTCGAGATTCTCATCTTTGATAAGATCTACGAGCATTCCTCCTCCACTTCTTTCTCATATTAGCTCCTTTCCTTTCAAGCAACCCCGCGAGCCATTCAAATTTTCTACATCCGAAAACAATGTATCCTAGAGAGACTCCAGCTACGGTTCCACACCCATAACCCATCAATATAGCTTTCCACTCAAACCAACCTCCGTGCTCCATATCGTTTGCTTGAAGGATGATTACTGGTGGAATTTCTTGTGAACTGTTTGTGCATGTCTCTAGCAATGGAAATCCGCATAGCCTAGGATTCCCGGCAAACGAGTCACTCTTGAATGTGTTGAATTGCCTTCCTCGAGGAATAGGTCCGATGAGCTTATTCTCTGAGAGGTTCAAGAATGCAAGAGACGTCAAATCTACTAGTTCTTGAGGAATGCTTCCAATGAACTTGTTTGAAGAGAGGTCTAGCCATTCGAGTTCAGTCAAATTGCCAGTAGATAGAGGGATATAGCCCGTGAGATTGTTGTGGGAAAAGTTTAGCCCTTTGAGCGACTTTAGGTTTCCAATATACAAGGGAAGCTCCCCACCAAAATGGTTGCTCGATAAGTCGATACTCGTGAAAACAGTTAGAATTTTTTCCAACCGTATCTCCAATCCTTTCATGGTCACCATGACTGAATCTTGATAATTACCATCTCCCATATACTTCAGCTTGCCCCCTCTTTTATCTTGATTCATCATGGCAGTAAGCTTCATAATATATCTAACGGGTAAGGGACCACTCAAATTGTTGTTGGATAGGTCGAAAATGCGCAATTCAGAAAATGAGCAAGCTTCTCTAGGATTACTCACAAAGCCATGGAACATGTTGGACCTCAAAACAAGAACCTGTAGCTTGGGAAGGGTTCCCAACCAATCAGGAAATGTATCCTTCATTCTATTGTTGCCAAGATCCAAAACTTCCAAATTTTCACAATGTAATAAGGACCATGGCAATGTCCCTTCAAATCGATTCCGACTGAAGTCGATAGTCCTTAGTTTGCTATCCTCAGCAAATTTTCTAGGGATCACACCGTGAATCATGTTCATGCGGAGGTTGAGGACCGAGAGATTTTTGCTAAAGCTCATCAAGCACTCTGGCAAGGTGCCCATCAAACTATTATTGGACAAGTCAAGGACTATGAGCTCGGTGGCATTGCATATCAAAGGGGAAACCTTTCCACCAATCTTGTTGTTTGCAATGAAATAGAAGAGAGCGTTGGGCGGTGGAATTGGAAGAGGACCTTCGAATCTGTTGTTGGACAGATCAACCATCCACATATTCAACCTATGGAGAAAATATTCTTCGGGCCATTGACCCCCAAATTATTGTTTGATATGGAAAAAAAGAAAGCATGGAGGAATGAAATGGAACAATTGGAGGATCGATTTGGCCATGGAATTCATTGAATTGCAAAGAGCGATGATCACTAATGAGGGGGCTTCTAGCAACCACTTCGGAAAAGTATCATTGATTCTGTTGTGACTGACGTTTAGCAAGGCCAATGATGCACAATTGTTTATAGCCCGCGGAAATGTCCCTTCAAACTTGTTGGCACTCAAGTCTAGTCTTGAGAGGTTGGCTAAATTTCCCAAACATTGTGGAATAGAGCCAGAGAGATTGTTACAAGCCAAAGATAGATATTTAAGGGAGCTTAATTTGCAAATGGAAGAGGGAATCTCTCCACTGAAGCCGTTGTTGGTGGCCCAAAAGTAGGCTATATGGAGTGGTGGAATTGGAAGTGGGCCTTGGAATAAGTTGTTGCTAAGGTCAACATGGATCAACTCTTTCCAAGGAAATTGTTTTATGCCTCCCTCAATAAGGTTACTAGAAATATCAAGAGATTGTAGGGTACCTTTCCCTACATCCCAAAACCAACTCGGTATCTGACCGCCAATCTTGTTTTTGGAGAGATCTAATTCTCTTAGCATTTTTAAAGAGTTCAGAAAAGGAGGGAACTCGGTCAAGTTGCAGGAAGGCAAGGCCAAAGTCTCAAGCTTCGGAAATGTGTGATTCATACTATTGTATGTTAGATTTAGCTCAACTGTAAGACGAAGGACTTGCAGATTTTTCAGTGTCGAAAAGACTCCCAAGTCTAAAACACCGGTGAAGTTGTTGAAAGAAAGGTCTACATCCATGAGTTGTTCAAGCTTTACAACAAATGACGGGATATGACCAGTTAATTCATTGCGTGAAAGGTCCAAAGTGGTTAATTTTGTTAAGTTCACAAACAATGAGGGAATCGATCCTATCAATGTGCAGTCACTAAGATATAAAGTTTTTAAATTCTTGAATTCATTGATTGAATCGGGTATTTTGCCCGAGATGCTTGTATACGAGAGGGTTAAGGATTCAAGAGACTTGCTCCAATTAGACTTCGGAAAAGAAACCATGAAATCATTGAATTCCAAACTGAGATCAAGGAGGTTTGGCAAGCTAAAAATGTTGGGCGGAAGTTCCCCTTGTAAGTTGCACTCAACCGCACTGAAAAATGTCAAGGAGGATGATAAATTCACAAAAGAACTTACCAAAACAGTAGACATGTTTATGAAATTGAGGTTAAGTTTCCTCAACTCTGTCAAATTCTGAACAAGGATTTTGAAACTAGAATTTTCAATCTTAAGACTTTGATTCCCAAAAATACCATCGTCCTTATAGTTCCAAGAGAGATCAAGTAAAACAAGTTTAGAAAGGAAAGAAATTTCAATAGGAACTAAACCTAAAAAATTGGAATTAGAGAGATTGAGGTGCCTCAGTTCAACAAACACACTTAGTTTAGGCAAAATGGGTGAGGAATGAAAATTGTTAAAAGCAAGATTGAGGCTTTGAAGATGGCGAAGTGCAAAGAGTGAACTGTTAGAACGGAGGGTCCCCTGCAGACAGCTATATGAAAGATCGAGGCCGATAATGTTACCCGTTACATTGTCACAGGTGACACCATCCCATGAGCAGCAATCCAAGCCATTCTTCCATGTAGTCATCTTTGGATCACAACCTGAGTCCGTATCAATTTCAACTGTGAGGGAATCATTGAACTGAAGTAAGGCATCACTTTGGACCGGATGACATAATTGTGCTGTGGAAAAAGGAAGGTTTAATAACAATTGCCCAGAAAGACAAAAGAGAAAACAAAGGAATTGGTAAAATTCCATTTTTTTTGGTCGAGCACAATGCCTTCAAGACAAGTGCACTTAATTATAATCTTTAAGAAGTCAAAGTCTTCTTCAAAAGTGGTTAATGGGGTCAAAGTCTTCGGTGGTGGGCTTTACTGGGGTGTGGAAAATTCTAAGTGCCATACAATTTCTTCCTTGGCTGAGCGCATAAAGGACGGTGGGGGAGTTTTCAAACCATCCATTCTAGATGGGCAATGACAAAGTAGTGCTAGAAAGTTGAACTCTATTAATTGTTTTTACTTGCAATGTCATGTCAAGCATGGAATAAGATTTTTCTAATTGTACACTATGCGGAAGCTTTCTCCGCTTTTCTTGTAAGGCATATCAGTCAAGTCTATGGCTGCAACTATCATTTCATAGAAACACGTGGCTTTGATCATTACTATCTAGTAGATGAATTTGAATAATTCATAATGAAGGTAACAATCATTTATGAACATAATCTAGTAAAATAACCTTAAATCTCTAATACCCTTGTTTATTATTGCAGACAAGTGAGATGATGGTACAAGTCCAAGATCTACTATTCACCAGAAGGTAAAAGATGCAATCTTTGAATGGCATTTCAAGCCGACGACTTTTGCATTCCTTGGTCTACATGACGCATAGTTAAATTGAACATCTTCTCAACAATTTCATTGGTCCATGAAATTTGATGTCTTCTGCTTTGGCTTCTTCATCCATTCGGCTTCCCTTTTCTCCATCCTTTTCGCAATTTTTGCAAGCCATTCGGGTCTTCTAGTTTCACATGAAATGGATGATATGGAGATTCCAATTATAGTTCTCGATTAAGATAAACTGACGGAATATCTTTTAAGTTCTATAAAATGCTTGTCAAGTATGTTACTGTTACAATAACTTACAACAACACAAGTGATGATATTGAGGTTCCATACAAGGGTGTCCTCGATTACTCCCAATTCTGCATGTTTGTTCGCACTTCAGATGCTGTAAAAGAAAAATTCCTCATAAACTTCATTCAGAGTATGGGAAAGGATGATGGACCCGAGTGTTGCAGAGGTCGAAAGAGATCGAGAATTTCTATCAGTTTCGGTACCCAGATGATGTTGCACGTAAAATTCTGTCCATTAGAATGAAGTTGCACAAGTCTAGGCACTTTGCTCATCCTGCCGGCCACAAAGAAAAGGGGGTTGATATCATTCCAAATTCCAATCCCCGAAATTTTTTTGGCAAAAACGTACACATTTGAATCTTTGCGGCTCCATTTTTTCAGCGCCTTCCATGCGGAACCCCACATCGTGCTGCTTGAGAAAGACGCAAACCGCATATCTTTCACTGCAGATTTCGAGATTGAACCTGTATTCTTGTAGAGAAATAGAAAGGATTGAAGCAATTGTCTGGGCAATTCTTGGGGGATGAATAGCTTTTGGAGCTTTTCAGGTATTTACAGAGGAGTTCACTTTTATTGCCTCTTCCTTTGGAATTACACCATGTACCAACAGATTAGGTGGTGAATCTCTTGGGAAGCACGTAAGTTCAGGAACGTCCAATGCACTGCAGTTTCCTGAACCTGAACGTGATTATGATTGCTATATTGCTAAAATAACTTGTTACGGAATAAAGTCAACTCAATTTGTCTTAAACTTCGTCTCTTTGGCTGAAATTAAGACCAGCATAGCATTTTCATATATGCTTGATTAACAAAGCTTAAACCCCGAGTCCTTCCGGCTTCATAGCCAAGTGTCAAGTCACCATTTCTCTATGTGACGGATGGATAGAGATACTTCATGATTAAGTCACAATTCATCAACCTGATTATCCGTTAACTCATGCATATAGCTTCCTGTGCCTTCTCCCCCATAGCCTTACAATGTAAATATGGTAAATATAAATTGACCATTTACTAGAGCTACAAAGATTGCTAAATCTTTGCAAGTCAGGAGTCCCAAGCAGCTGTTTTCTTTCATATCAAAAGGCTCCAGTAGAAACCGAAAGCGCCAAATGTGAGCAATAATGATCTATATATGACTCTAAACCAACTTGTATGGATGCAACGACTTCAGTATTAAAGAGTTGGGCAGCAGGCTCATCATTTTCAATCATTCTCACCCTGATAATCTATCCAAACACGCCAAAGCACATGCTCAAATGCATACATGCCCAAACATTCAATATGCTTATATCCTTACTAAGAAGAAATCAATAGAAGCAGCCCCCAACATAAAAATCTCATGCACTCTCTTTAAATGCCATCTTTCTCAAGTGAAGATCACTTCGAACAGAGGTCTCAAGTCTTAAAACAAATACAACCGATAAGTTCAGGAGTTTTCAAAGCAACTTCACACCTGCTTCTCTCACACAATCAATAACCGCCTTGACTTTGCCATGATACTTTTGTTCTCTTTTCAAGTGGACGGCGACAGCAGGGATGCCCTTGAGCAGCAGCCTCTCTCCCAGTATCTTTCCTATCTTCGCAGCACCAGCCACATCTCGAGTTGAGTCCATGCTTGGTCTCAAAGCCTTCTCCTGTGGAGCTTGCCGAAGACGCCACAGTAGCAGTTGGGGAATGGATGACTTGGGCACTTACAAACTTGTTAGTGAAGTGCATCTTCAGAACATAAGGCTTGAGAAAGTTTATTATTCTCGGTGGCTTAGCTGGCGGTGGGATAACCATCTCTGAGTTGGGGAATCAATATAACAAACTTCAAATTGCTACAACGAAAGCACCAAAGTCAGATAAAAGGGAAAATAATCAGAAAATTAGAATGTTCATCTTTTCCATCCCTCTTTATGTCAAGGCCCAGTATGTTGTTTTGGTTATATAAAAGTCACCTTTTTCATTACAAAAGAAGAGAAGTATAAACCACAAGCCTTAATCTTGCAGTAAAGTAGACTGTAATAGAACTATACTGGAAACAAGATCTTTGTAAATAAGTAACTTAGGGTGCATTTATTTCACGGAAAGCTCAAGATTAAATGAGAAATATTTCCATCATCTACGAAAATAGTTAGTCATAAACTGTGGTCAATAGTGCAAACATTTTTCCTTGACTAATTTTTCTAAGTAATATGACCAATCATCTTTTGAAAAATATTTTCCGCGAAACAATAGCACCTTTAGTTCCCACACCACTGCACTAGAACAATGAAAAGTATTAACAGCCGAGAGATACAACATTGACCCTGACTGCTGATAAAGTATCTCATGAAGCAGCCAAAAGACTGATGTATGTGATGTATCGAGAAAACCACACTTGAACATAGCCATCTCGTGTCACGACAGAAAACCGTCCTAACACAACTCAGTTTCGAGTGGTTTTTCTCCATTCCACGTTTCAACGGCATATCATGTGTCAACCAAGCAAAGATGGTTCTCTTCTGCATTTGACTCCTCTTTAACGACTTTCATCGGACACTCAGCGCGCAATTTCTGAAAGACCATAACCAAGCATCCTGGAAAGCCGTAAGACACAGCTTTTAAGCGGCCAACTAAGAAAGAAACACAAGAGGGAATCGACATCACGCGAAACGGACCCGAAAGAACACACATTAGTCCAGAATTTTCCCAGGGAATCAATCAGAAAATGCAGAGCAACCGGGTCTAACTCTGACCCCACAATGCACATCCACTCAAAGACAAGAAAGCACCAGTGACGGACCCTTTTGAGAGGAAGTACCACGCCGGCGAATGCACGACCGAGCTGCGAAATCCAACCAACGATGTCTTCAGACAGCGAGATGCGAAGAGGGGGAGAGGAGCGCGGAGAAACTGAGCGAGACTATGAAAGACACGGAAGCACATGGAGGAGTCCCAGATGGGCAGCCCGACATTGAAGATCCGACCCGACCGAAATTGACCGCGAGAAATGTCAATACTCGAAACGAACCAAATCGTGTTCAATCACTCGATCCGACCCGACCCGACTGGAAAATAATTATATTCGGATTTTTTTAACGATTTTCCGGATTATTTCGCTCAGTTTGTTTAATTAATTCTTCCAAATTATCTTATAAATTATAGAGGGATGTTTATAAATGAGGCTTAGAGAGATTTTTCTGTTAATTTGACGATGTTAATCAACGCAATATAATCACGGGACAAATGTAGGCTTTCACAAATATCAAATTACAAATGAGCATTGTAACTATCATTAGCAGTCAAGTTGACTAATGCTCTTTGGTCGTTGAGTCTATTTTAATAGCCAGACCTGCAATTACTTTTAATAAATATAATTGTACTTTAGTAAAGTAGAAAGAGGTGATTATTGAGAAGGTTTTTCTTTTTTGCTACTGTTGTTTAAAAATTATTTACATTATTTTACTAAAGTTATTTTATTTGCTTTTCCACATTACTTTTTTAACTGTAGACAGAGTTATGCAATTGAGACTTAGTGATATATTTCTAATAATTTGACGATCTTAACTAATGTGACATCATTAGCAAAATGACTTTTGCTTTTGCTTATATTAGAATTAGAAAAGTCTGTAACTATCATTAGCAGTCAAGTCCATTGATAGATTTTGCGCATTAAGTTTGGTTTAATAGCTAGATTTAAAATTTACTTTTTGAAAAATATAGTAGTACTTTAGTTAAGTTGATTATTGAAAGAGGTAATCATCAAGTGGTATGTATATGTTTTCTTTCGCTAAGATTGTTTGAAGAGTTATTCACATTATTTCGCTGGGGTTGTTTTTTTATTCCTAATTATTTCTTCAAATTAGTTTAAAAGATGTAGTTGTATTTTACTTAAGTTAATTATAGAAACAGGTGAGTGTCAATTAGTTGTGCATTATTATTCACTGAGATCGTTTAAACAATTATTCATATTATTGTGCTAAGTTTGTTTTATTTATCATTCCAAATTGTTGTTTCATATTATAAATAGATACGTGCGAACGAGACTTGAAAATTATTTCTATTAATTTGACAATATTAATTAACGGGATATCCATCATGGGACAAGTGTAGGTCTTTGCAAATTTTAAATTACAACAGAACGTTGCAACGATCACTAACAATCAAGTTGATTGATGTTGTTACACATCGAGTCTATTTTAATAGTTTGGTCCACAATTTTATTTTAATTGATGAAGTTGTATTATCGTTAAGTTAGTTATAGGAAGAGATGATTATCAAGTAATCGTACTTTTTTTTTCTAAATGTTTTGTAATATCTTCCCAATTTTTTTGTTATTATTATTTTTTTTTTTCTTCTTCTTAGCTAATAGCAGTTTAGAACATATATTGTTCATTCCTTGGGCAGTCTATTTATCGTGATACGTAAAATAACATAAAGTCAAATGTAAATTTATTCACGTAATATATAGATGTACTTTAAAAATGAAAAGGTGTAAATATAAATGGATAATCACGAGTTACATTGATATTTTCATATTCTAAAGCATCATTTGTAGTTACCAGAATACCATATTTATACAAAGTATCTGTAATAATCTATATTTAAATATGTAATTTGCTATTTTTGTAATTACAATATATATTTAAATAATTGGATATACAATATATATTTCCAAAAGATATATAAATAGGTGGGTCAACGGCCCCGCACCCATCCATATGTGATTTTTACTTGACATCATGGATTGTCGCCCAATAGAACGAACAAAAAGATTTCCTTAACACTAGTGAGTATTGTCCACCCTTCAATTGAACTCTCAGAAGTTACAATTTTTTTATTTTTTCCCGTTAGTCTTTTCTCCTTATAATTGCTCTTAGACAAAAAGCAAATCTATATCCTCAGTTGGCATGTGTACCATTGTGTAATTTGTATAACTATTCAAATGTGGCAGCTTGGAAGTGACAGTATAATTTATGTGTGGATGGGACTATAGCTTCTTTTAGAGTCAATTTGCAACTACAGACAATATCTCCCACCATGACGTTTCCCCTTGTTGACAAGAACCCGCCCATTCGACCAGAGAGGACAAGAAAGAGAGCTTTTTCAATGAACGAATTCGTCACAAGAGTTCGTGTTTCAGAGTTCATGTATGGGAAGCCAAGGGAAAACAGTGGAGGGACTGATGTGAACCATTTGATATCTCATGGACTGACAGACAACCAAAGACATGATTGTTGTCGTGGTGTAAATCAAGATTCCATGCTTTTTGGACATTACATACACAAACATGTCAACAAAAACTTCTCTCTAGGTTCGTACAAACACCTTTGCTTATCCTCGTTTCATGTCCATCACTAGTTTTAGGAACACTTCATCCTCACCGTTTAGAAAGTCATGCCAGACTGCATTAAGAAATTTCAAGTGCGTGCATGTGTCGACATGAACACTGCTTGCAACTATCAAAGTTTACGCCGATCTAGACGTAACTGAACAAAAGAAGGAAGCCATCAATCCTCGGCTTCACATTTTGGTGATAATTGGTGGATATATTGAGCTGGGCATGATTGCCCCTATATTAGCACAGGTTTGTTTTACGAAGGCTCATGACTCTTGAATATTGGTGTATCTGCAGTTGAGTTTTGGGTGCTGTTACTCCTTTATAAGTTCGTATGATTTGTCCAAGCTAAGAGGGTCTTATTTATTTAATTTTGCTGAACTGATTTAAGAAAGTCTAGTTATCACAGCAGAGATGCGCTCTGCAACTCTGAACATGTGATGTGAGCGCATAAACCTCACTATCAACTGACTTATTGTGAGTTCTCATCGTCACAAGCCATGATTCTTGGCATGTCTACACCAGAAGCAATTCTTTCACGAGGGAATCCACTCCCTCACTGCCTAATTTGATTCAAACTTTGTTTGTGGTTTACAGCTGATAGGAGAAGGAGACGTTGTCTTGAGCATATGAGGTGAACATAGATCTACTTACTGGCCATGGCAATAGAGGGAGAGGCAAACCAGAAGCTGCTGAAAAAACCGGTAGCAGTGGAAGTCGGTGATGTTGGTGAGGATGAGCCCCTGAAGGACAGGATATGGAGTGAGATTAAGAAGATGTGGATTGTTGCTGCACCTGCAATATTCACCAGACTCTCTACCTTTGGGATTTATGTCATCAGCCAAGCTTTTATCGGCCACATCGGGTCCACTGAATTGGCTGCCTATTCTCTCGTCTTCACTGTCCTCCTGAGATTTGCGAATGGTGTCCTGGTATGTTTTAGCATGTGTTCCATTACTTTAGTTGTCGATTTTTTCATGTACTAGAGTCATGTAATATGGTATCTTGCTGTTGTTCATCTTACGTCAACATTTTTAATTTGCAAAAAATTAGTTTTTTGTCTCTTTATATATTGTTTATAGATTCTTCTTAAGCACATCTGTCACTGAGCCCAACAGTGACTAATGAAAGAAATTTTTTTTCATAGAACAGTCTCATGTCCCTTAAGTAACAATGCTCAAACATAGAATAGCCACTGCGAAGCACTATACCAGTACTGGCTTCTCATGGAAGCAGCTTGTCAGCTTTGATTGACTTCTGAATATGTTGAAGTCAGTGAAATTGTTATGAGAACAAGGCATATAGAAATCGAAATAGCACCAAGGAAAATGAGTTTGGAGTTGAACCAAGGTCGTTTGCATTGTGGATGTGGCTTTGAACGAAGCAACACTATGTTACTGTTGAAAAAGGGCGTGACCAACAAGACTTATGAGAGAATTCGCCAAAAACATCTCCACGCATGTCTTTTTATATCGCCTGTCAGAGGAACCTTTCCTCATGTCGTTCATGTGACGTTGTCCTGAAATTTGAGTTATGAAATGAGTTACAACAGTTTCTGTTCATGGAACTTTCAGCTCGGCATGGCAAGTGCGCTTGAGACCCTATGTGGCCAGGCCTATGGTGCAAAACAATACCACATGCTCGGAGTGTACCTCCAGAGATCATGGATTGTCCTAACAATCTGCTCCATCTTTCTACTTCCTCTGTTCATCTTCACCACGCCACTTTTAAAGGCCTTAGGCCAGGAAGACAAAATTGCAAAGGTCGCTGGAGAAATCTCCCTCGGGTTGATCCCGATCCTCTTCGCCTTTGTCATATCTTTTACCTGCCAAATGTTTCTCCAAGCGCAGAGTAAGAACATGATCATTGCATACATAGCAGCATTCTCGGCGGTGGCTCATCTATGTCTATCGTGGCTATTGACCGCAAAATACAAGTTTGGAATTTTAGGTGCTATGGCTTCCACCATTTTGGCATATTGGATTCCTAATATAGGACAACTAATGTTCGTGTTGTGTGGAGGTTGCCGAGATACATGGAAGGGTTTCTCGAGTTCGGCCTTTAAGGACTTGTGGCCTGTGATTAAGCTCTCGCTTTCATCTGGCGCCATGCTATGGTAAGTCAGGATTTCATACCAAGACATAAGATTTTGTCCTTGAATTCAGACTAATTGATAAGTTTATGTGTAAATCAGCATTCGTTTAGTTGATCTAACCATTTGGTATCTACATGCCCGATGGGTGATTTAGAAGTCGCCAATGTTTTGTTGTCGAATAAATGGTGAAATCTGGACACGCGAAATCTCTCACATCAGAAGTGGACAGCGGCACGTCCTTTCTTTTTCATTCAAGATTTTCAATTCCTATTCTTTGCTTATTGTCAGTCTCGAGCTGTGGTACAACACGGTGCTGGTTCTTCTAACCGGCAACATGGAAAATGCGGAAGTTTCTATTGATGCACTCGCCATCTGGTAATTGTGTTTGCACTTCCAATCTTTCTGCTCCTAGCTGTTTTCAATTACATTTGGGAAATGCCTAGATTACAAAAATTCCTTCAGCAAAGGCTAGTTCACGAAAATGAAATAGCATAATTTCATTACTTGCAGCCTCAACATCAATGGTTGGGAGATGATGATCTCCTTCGGTTTCTTGGCTGCAGCAAGGTGTAATCACATGATTCATGACTCCTTTGACCATTAACTCCTTCTCTAGACTTGCAATTTACTAGCAAAAATTTTTATGCTTTTTCAGCGTTCGAGTATCTAATGAACTAGGAAGAGGGAGCTCAAGATCAGCAAAGCTCTCAATCATGGTTACGGTGCTCATGTCGTTCGGCATTGGATTTGTTCTCTTTGTGTTCTTCCTCTTCTTCAGGGGGCGTCTAGCTTATATTTTCACGGAGAGCGATGAGGTCGCTAATGCTGTGGCTGATTTATCACCTCTTCTGGCTATTTCCATACTTTTGAACAGCGTCCAACCAGTCCTTTCCGGTAATTCTTATCCACTATTCCCTCCTGATCACATGAATGAAAATACAATATTCCGTAAAGAAGGAAAAAGTATCAAAAAAGTCTTAAACCTATTGCATTAATACTAATTTAGTCCTAAACTTTTCAATTAGACAAATTCGGTCCTAAACCTTTTCACATTAGCACCAATTCAGTTCATCTGATCAATTTTGGTCGGCTGGCACTGACATGAATGCCAGCTAGTAGAATGCTAATGTGGCAATTTTTATAATAAATTTTTATTTTTATTTTTATTTTTTTCCTTTTTCCTTTTCTTTTTTCTCTTCTTCTTCCTTGAACTTTCCCTATAGTGCCAACGAGACTCTGGCGAGGCTCATCAACCATTGGGAGAGGGCCATGACCCTCCCTAGCTATAGATGAGGGCTTTGTGGCCCTCTCCCAGCCTCACCCGAGGTTGCGAGCGAGGTCTGGGGGTCGTAGGCGATGCGACTTCGCCTAGATTTGCGTAGAGGTTGCCTTCGCCCAGCCAAGGGCCGCGACACTCATTGGAGCCTCACCAGCCACAATGGGGAAAGTCCGAGGAGGAAGAAGAGGAAAAAAAAGGAAAAATAAAAATAAAAATAACAAAATAAAAAATAATCGAAAAAATTTAAAAAATATATATATTTAAAAAATTGCCACGTTAGTGTTTTAGTGGCCAACGTCCACATTAGTGTCAGCTGGTCAAAATTAGCCGGATGGACTAAATTGTTATCAATGAAAAAATGTTTAGAATTTTTTTGGTACTTTTCCCCCTTAAAGAACTTGATGGTTTTTCATTATCATTGACATGAGTGGCTACAAACTTAATCGATCAATACATAAAAATTTGAGAAATATGTCCATCCATTGTATGATGTGAGCAATAAAGTGGTGGATTGATATCAAATTATGAGTACCTGATTGTGATTGAACATTAGTCTCAACATATATTTATTGTATGATGTGAGCAATAAAGTGGTGGATTGATATCAAATTACGCCTGATTGTGATTGCTTAGTCTCAACATATATTTATCAGTCGCCGTTGGCTGGAGGCATAGTAGCCTATGTCAACATCATAAGTTATTATCTAGTAGGGATTCCCGTGGGAGTCGCGCTTGCTTATTTCTTAGGTATGCAAGTGAAGGTAAGCTACTAATTTCCTTTCCAAGACGAGTTGCATTGGCAAATTTGCATATCAATGAGTGAGACATGTCAAAATGGGCTGAAGCTCTTGACCTGCACCTGTAAAATTGAGATTTCTATATCTTGATCATATGCCTTGTAGGGCGTGTGGGTCGGAATGCTGTTTGGAACTTTCGTTCAGACTGCAGTACTGATCGTTATTACCTACAAAACTGATTGGGACAAGCAGGTGCGTCGTATATTACAATTCTCCATTGGTTCCTAATTATATTAAGGGTCAACAAGTCTCAATGTCCTTCTGCAGGTATTACTAGCTCGAACACGCGTTAATGAATGGTTCGTGGCTGAAGAAGCATCGCACAAGACCAGCACGAGCGTCTGATTCAATCTTTTTCTCGTTCTCCTGTTATTCTTTTGAAGATAGCGAAAAGTTCTTTTATCAGATTTTAAAAACTGAATTCCCAGCAAGGGAACTGTCCTGCAAGATGTGTATCAAATTATCAATTTAATAAGATTAGCGCACGAGCAGTGGAAATCCTGTCAAACCATCAGTTATATAACCTAAAATAAAGGAAGAATGACATTCCAGCAAATCCATGAAGAGGGCAATTGAAATGAGAATTTCAACACTGTTTCTCCTGCTGCAATCCTGCGTTATTTCGTCAAAGCAAGCAATTTCCTATCTTGTCGAACATGTTTCTTCTAGAGAACATTCTGAGTTTCAATATGTTGTTCTTCCAGGACTAGATTTTCAGTTCCCTTTCTTATTGAATGTTAGGAAATGCTAATTGCTCAATATATGGAATCTGCCTGCGAGTAGTTTTAGCACACAAGCTAGAGCCTTGAGTAATTGTCCTTGATTTATAAGCGGCAACACTAGCGAAAAGTCCATGGTCGACTTTCCTTTTCTGATTAACTTTGTCGACTCCAGTAGCATACCCACCCCACCTGAATTTTGGCTCCATGCCCTGCCGTTTTCTTCGACCACCCGTTTTGTAAGGGGAAAATACGTATCGTTTGGGTCGGGGCCCCCTGCACCCCACGCCCGTCCATATATGGATCTTTACTTAACATTGTGGACTGACACCAAAATAGAAAAAACAAAAAGATTTTGATCCTCCAACTTCTTTGGAAAATGCTTGTCCTGATCAAAGAGCCGTCTTGATGGAGTTGTGAAATCTAATAGAGAAGAATAATATTAAAGCTCAAAGTTTTTACTACTAATGACATACATGTAATTTCCATTGAAACTATGTATACCCTAAACTTTTCATATATATTGGGGCATATTTTTGTAGTTGTAATCCTAAAGCTTGTACCCTTAAAACTTGTAACTCTGATACTAATAGTAAAGAGATTGCCTAGTGCGGTAATATGGTTATTTCCTTTCTAATTTTAAAAGGCTTTCCATGTAAAAATTCCCTTGCCTTCTTCTTTATTTTTATTTTTCTCTTCAAAGATTCACACTCTTAATAACCGGTTCCAAAGCCTAGTTTGGCAAAATAGTAGGAGCGATGAATATGAATGAAGAGAAGGTGAAGATCAATTAGTTCGATGGTAAGAACTTTGGTTTTTCGAAGATGTAAATCGAGCATTTGTTGTATCAAAGGAACTTGCATCAGCCTCTATCGATAGAAAAACTGAATTCGATGAAGCAAACAAAGTGGGAATTAATAGATCGGCAAACTTTGGATGTGATTCATCTCACATTAGCACGGAACGTTACTTTCAATTTCGTCAACGAGAAGACAATGGCTGATTTGATTGGAGCCTTGTCCAACATGTATGAGAAGCTTTTGGCATCAAACAACTTTGTTTGATGCGTCATCTTTTCAATCTAAAGATGGACGAATGTGCTTTTGTGACAAATCATAACAACGAATTCAACATGATCATGACTTAGTTGAGTTTGGAAATCAGATTAGATGACAAGATAAAAGCTCTAATTTTATTATCTTTTCTACTTGAAATTTGGAATGTAACTATGACTGTAGCGAGCAATTCATCTGGTTAGAAAAAGTTGAAGATTCAAGAAATCCAAAATTTAATTCTTAGCGAGGATATTCGCAGAAGAGAGTCAAGCGAATTTTCGAGTGTTGCCTTAAATATCGAAGGAAGAGGTAGAAGCATTCAACAAGGGTGGAACCAATACTGTGGCAGATCGAAGTCTAGAGAGAGAAGCAAATCCAGACATCGTGGTGAAATAATTTGTTGGAATTGTGAAAAGAAATGCCACATGAGAAGAAATTGTAGAGCCCTAAAGAAGAAAATTTGGTATTGAGATTGAAATGAAGAGAGAGAAATCCATGAACACAACTCTTGAAGAAACGCATGATTTTGAGCATGGAAAATCCAATTGAGTCATGGATTCTAGACTCAGATGCATCATTTCACTCTTCTTCGTGCAAAGAATTAATGCACAATTTTGTTATTGGAAAGTTTGGAAAGATTTATCTTGCTAATGATGAACCTTTGTATATTGTGGGAATCGGTGATGTTCAAATAAAAATACTAATGGACGTGAATGGAAGTTGCATGAAATTAGATATATTGAGTTAATTAGACATCATAGGATACAAAACTATTTTTAGGAATGACTCATGCAAAATAATTAAAGGTTACTAGAAATATCAAGATACTGTAGGGTACCTTTCCCTACATCCCAAAACCATCTCGATATCTGATCACCAATCTTGTTTTCGGAGATCTAATTCTCTTAGCATTTTTAAAGAGTTTAGAAAAGGAGGGAACTCAGTCAAGTTGCTAGAAGGCAAGGCCAAAGTCTCAAGCTTCGGAAATGTGTGATTCATATTGTTGTACATTAGATTTAGCCCAATTGTAAGACGAAGGGCTTGCAGATTTTTCAGTGTCGAAAAGACTCCCAAGTCTAAAAAACTGGTGAAGTTGTTGAAAGAAAGGTCTACATCCATGACTTGTTCAAGCTTTACAACAAATGACGGGATATGACCAGTTAATTCATTGCATGAAAGGTCCAAATTGGTTAATTTTGTTAAGTTCACAAGCGATGAGGGAATCGATCCTGTCAATGTGTAGTTACTAAGATATAGAGTTTTTAAATTCTTGAATTCACTTATTGAATCAAGTTTTTGCCCGAGATGCTTGTAAACGAGAAGGTTAACGATTCAAGAGACTTGCTCCAATTAGACTTTGGAAAAGAAACCATGAAATCATTGAATTCCAAATTGAGATCAAGGAGGTTTGGCAAGCTAAAAATGTTGGGCGGAAGTTCCCCTAGTAATTTGCAGCCAAACGCACTGAAAAACGTCAAGGAGGATGATAAATTCACGAAAGAATTGAGCAAAACAGCAGACATGTCTATGAAAGCAAGGTCAAGTTCCCTCAACTCTGTCAAATTTTGAACAAGGATTTTGAAACTAGTTTTTTTAATCTTAAGTCTTTGTCCCGAAAGCACATCATCATGCTTATAGTTCCAAGAGAGATCAAGCAAAACAAGTTTAGAAAGGAAAGAAATTTCAACAGGAACTAAAACCTAAAAAATTGGAATTAGAGAGATCGAGGTGCCTCAATTCAGCAAACACACTTAGTTCAGGCAAAATGGGTTAGGTACGAAAATTGTTAAAAGCAAGGTTGAGGCTCTAAAGATGATGAAGTGCAAAGAGTGAACTATTAGAACGGAGGGTCCCCTATAGACAACTATATGAAAGATCGAGGCCGATAATGTTACTCGTTACATTGTCACAAGTGACACCGTCCCAAGAGCAGCAATCCAAGCCGTTCTTCCATGTAGTCATTTTTGGATCACAATCTAAGTCCATATCAATTTCAATTGTGAGAGAATCGTTGAACTAAAGTAAGGCATCACTTTGGACTGAACAACATAATTGCACTATGGAGAAAGGAAGGTTTAATAACAATTGCCTAGAAAGACAAAAGAGAAAATAGAGGGACCGATAGAATTCCATGTCTTTTGGTCGAGCACAATGCCTTCTAGACAGCGATGCACTTAACTATAATCTTACAGAAGTCAAAGTCTTCTTCAAAAGTGGTTAATGGAGTCAAAGTCTTCGGTGGTAGGGTTTACTTGGGTGTGGAAAATTCTAACTGCCATAGAATTTCTTCCTTGGCTGAACGCATAAAGGACGGTGGGGGAGTTTTCAAGACATCCATTCTAGATGTGCAATGATAAATTAGTGCCAGAAAGTTGAACTTTACTAATTGTTTTTACTTGCACCATCATGTTTAGCATGGAGTAGGATTTTTCTACATGTAAATGATGTGGAAGCCTTCTTCACTTTTCTTGCAAGACATATCGGTCAAGTCTATGGTGGCAATTATCATTTCATGGAAAAACATGGCTCGATCAATACCGTCTAATATATGAATTTGAGTAATCCATAATGAAGAAAACGATCATTATGAAGATTTTCCAGTAAAATAACATTGAATCTCTAATACCCCTATTTACTATTGCAGACAAGTGAGATGATAGGTACAATTCCAAGATCTACTGTTCACTTACAAGTAAAAGATACAATCTTTAAATGGCATTTCAAGCTTATCACTTTTCCATTCCTTGATCTACACGGCCTGTGGTTTAATTGGACATCTTCTCAACAATTTCATAATCCATGAAATCTAATGCCTTCCACTTTGGCTTTTTCATCCATTTGGTTTCCTTTTCTCCATCCTTGTTGCAGTTCTTGCAAGCCATTCAAATCTTCCAATTTTGCATGAAATGGATGCTATGGAGATTCCAATTACAATTCAATTAAGATAAACTGACAAAATATCTTTTAAGTTTGATAAAATGCTTGTCAAATATGTTACAGTTACAATGACTAACAACACAAGTGATGATATTGAGGTTCCATGCAAGGGTGTCCTCAACTACTCCCAATTCTACATCTTTGTTCGTTCGTTAGATGCTGTAAAAGAAAAATTCCTCGTAAACTTCATTCGGCGTATGGCGAAGGATGACAGACCCAAGTGTTGCAAAGGTTGAAAGAGATCAAAAATCTCTATCGGTTTCAAGATCCATCCAAGGATAAAGTTGCTCGTAAGGTTCGGTCCATTGAAAAGAAGTTGCACAAATCTAGGCACTTTGCTTATCAGGGGGTCGATATTATTCCAAATTTCAATTCCTGAAAATTTTTTGGCAAAAACGTACACATTTGCATCTTCGTGGCTCCATTTTTTCAGCGCCTTCCACGTGGAACCCCACATCGTGCTGCTTGAGAAAGACACAAACCGCATGTCTTTCACTGCAGCTTTTGAGACTGAACCTGTATTCTAGTAGCGAAATAGAAAGGATTGAAGCAATTGTCTGGGCAATTCTTCCGGGATGAATAGCTAGCTCCTTTGGAGCCTTTCAAGTATTTACAAAGAATTTCAGTTTTATTGCCTCTTCCTTTGGAATTATACCATGCACCACCACATTAGGCGGTGAACCTCTTGGGAAGCACGCTAGTTCAGGGACGTCCAATGCACTGCAGTTTCCTGAACGTGATTATGATTGCTATATTGCTATAACAACTTTTCCGGCTAATAAAGTCAACTCAATTTGTCTTAAACTTCGTCTCTTTGGCTGAAATTAAGGCCAGCATAGGATTTTCATATATGCTTGATAAACAAAGCTTAAACCCCGAGTCCTTCCGGCTTCATAGCCAAGTGTCAAGTCACCATCTCTATGTGACGGACGGATAGAGCTACTTCATGATAAAGTCACAGTTCATCAACCTGATCATCCTTTAACTAATGCTTATAGCTTCCTGTGCCTTCTCCCCCATAGCCTTACAATGTTAATATGGTAAATAGTATAAATTGAACATTTTCTGGAGCTACAAAGAGTGCAAGATCTTTGGAAATCGAGCGTCTCAAGCAGCTGTTCTGTTTCAATATCAGTAAGGCTCTGGTAGAAACCAAAAGCGCTGAATGTGAGCAATCAATGATCTATATTGGACTCTGAACCAACTTGTATGGATGCAACGACTTCAGTATTTAAGAGTTGAGCGGCAGGCTCATCATTTTCAATCATTCTCACCCTGTTAATCTATCCAAACACGCCAAAGCACATGCTCAGATGCATACATGCCTAAACATTCAATATGCTTATATCCTTACAAAGAAGAAATCAATATAAGCAGCCTCCAACATAAAAAGTTCATGCACTCTCTTTCAATCTTTCTCGAGTGAAGATCACTTCGAACAGAGGTCACAAGTCTTAAAACAAATACAACTGATAAGTTCAGGAGTTTTCAAAGCAACTTCACACCTGCTTCTCTCACACAATCGATAACCGCCTTGACTTTGCCATGATACTTTTGTTCTCTTTTTAAGTGGACGGCAACAGCAGGGATACCCTTGAGCAGCAGCCTCTCTCCCAGTATCTTTCCTATCTTTGCAGCTGCAGCCACATCTCGAGTCGAGTCCATGCTTGGTCTCAAAGCCTTCTCCTGCGAGCTCGCCGAAGACGCCACAGTAGCAGTTGGGGAATGGATGACTTGGGCACTTACAAACTTGTTAGTGAAGTGCATCTTCAGAACATAAGGCTTGAGAAAGTTTATTATTCTCAGTGGCTTAGCTGGCGGTGGGATAACCATCTCTGAGTTGGGGAATCAATATAATGAACTTCAAATTGCTACAACGAAAGCACCAAAGTCAGATAAAAGGGAAAATAATCAGAAAATTAGAATGTTCATCTTTTCCATTCCCCCTTTATGTCAAGGCCCAGTATGTTGTTTTGGTTATATAGAAGTCACCTTTTTCATTACAAAAGAAGAGAAGTATAAACCACAAGCCTTAAGCTTGCAGCATAGTAGACTGTAATAGAACCATACTGGAAATAAGATCTTTGTAAATAAGTAACTTAGAGTGTGTTTATTTCACGGAAAGCTCAAGATTGAATTTGAAATATTTCCATCATCTACGAAAATAGTTAGTCATAAATTGTGGTCGATAGTGCAAACATTTTTCCTTGACTAATTTTTCTAAGTGATATAACTAATCATCTTTTGGAAAATGTTTTCCGTGAAACAAACGCAACCTTAGTTCCCACACCATTACTAGAACAATGAAGAACATTAACAGCTGAGAGAGACTATATTGGCCCTGACTGCTGATAAAGTATCTCGTGAAGCAGTCATACAACTGATACATGGGATAAATAGAGAAAACCATACTTGAACAAAACCATACTCAGTTTCGATTGGCTTTTCTCCACTCCACATTTCAACGGCATATCATGTGCCAAACAAGCAAAGATAGTTCTCTTCTACATTTGTCTCCTCTTTCACAACTTTCATCAAACACTCAGCGTGCAATTCCCGAAAGACCATAACCAAGCAAACCCAGAAAGCCGTAAGACACAGCCTCAAGTGGCCAACTAAGAAAGAAACACAAGAGCGAATCGATATCACGCGAAACGGAACCAAAAGAACACAAATTTGTCCAGAATTATCCATGGAATCAGCCAGAAAATGCAGAACAAGCAGGTCTAACTCTGACCCCCACAATGCACATCCACTCAAAGACAAGAGAGCACCAGCGACGGACCCTTTTGAGAGGAAGTCCCACGCAGGCGAATGCACGACCGAGCTGCAAAATCCAACCAACGACGTCTTGAGACAGCGAGATGCGAGACAAGGGGAAAAGGGACTCGGGGTGGAGGAGCGCGGAGAAACTGAGTGAGACCATAAAAGATTCGGAAGCACATGGAGGAGCCCCAGATGGGCGGCCCGACAGTGAAGATCCGACCCGGCCCAAATTGACTGAGAGAAAAGTAATTGCTTGAAACGAACCAAATCGTTCGATCACTCGATCCGATCTGATCCGGCCCAACCCGCAAAATAAAGAAAGCAAAATGACTTGTATTAATATTTATATTTTACTTCTTAGCAAATGTTATTCCGTATTTAGGTTGCTTTAATTAACAAGTGACCGGACCGTGTTTTGCTAAAATTGTTTTATTTGTTCTTCCAAATCAACATTTTTATATTATAACGAATATAGGGGAACGAGACTCAAAAAATTTAATTATATTTGGATTGTTTTAACGATCATCCAGAGTATTTCATTGAGTTCATTTAATTCGTTCTTCCAAATTAATATTATAAATTACAGAGGGATATATATAAATGAGACTTAGAGAGATATTTCCATTAATTTGACAATGTTAATCAATGTGGTATCATATGTAGGTTTTCACGGATATTAAATTAGAAAAGTACATCGTAACTATCATTAGAATTAAGTCTAGTGGATTATAGTTAAATTTAGAATAGTATATGCATTTAAGTAATTTGATATAGATGGTAATCCATAGTTACAAATAGTACTTCTGAATTTAAATTTTCAACATAACTCATGATATTAGAATTTCCCATAAAAGCTTACAACTTCTGATATCCAAAGTGCATGTAGTTTTTTTTTCCCTTGACAGCAAGAAAGATCTGCATTCTTCTGCTGTCAAATTTCTCAGGTCTTTACTGGCCGCGACCATGTTTTCGAGGGTCTCAAATGAGCTGGAGGAGAGGAAATACCCATGTTTCGAAATTCGCCGTCCAAGTCACGGCCACATGCTTCGGGCTGGTCTGCGCCGTTCCACGCCTTACTCTGTAGCTAGCAAATATGTCGGGGGTGTCCGCAAGCTGCGAGGAAGTGGACGAGTCGGTGTCTAAGTTCTCTGATCTGCTCGCACAGTGTTCGGCCAGGCGAGGCAAGCGCGAACACTTGCAACTATATCCATCTTGCCAGAGTTTAAAAAGCGATACAGTTATATCGACGTGATACCGAGTTTTCATGCTGACCATAGTTTCTAACCTATGTCCTCCGATTCAATCGCTGGTTTGAAACTTTTCAAACTAAATTGGCAAAATTTCAAAAGATTTAAAACTAAATTGACACAAAAAAAAGTTATGATTAAATTAACATAGTTAAAAATCTCTTCTACAATTGATTTATAACCTTTTGGATAATTATGCCTAACTGCCAATGATAGTTATAATTCTTTTATAATTTAATGTACGTAAAACTAAAGGCTGTGTTTTTTCCACTTTTCTTTTGGAATAGACACTATTTTTTTTGTGTTTTCACCGTACTTTCCCTTCTAAAGCTCACTAATTCTGGTATAAATCTATAAAAGTGATTATTTTTTTATTATTTGGTCAACATTTTTTATTTTTTTTCTTCTTTTTTTCCTTGTGGACCCCACTTTTTTTCTTTTTTCTTTTTTTACACACCTTTGACTTCTTATTTTGATCTCCAATTTTGCAAATCGTCTCTCTTTCTACACCTCCCATTTCTTCTTCTTCTTCTTCTTCTTCTTCTTCTTCCACAAATCTCTTAAGCATTTGCGATCCCAAAAAAACCGATTACTTCAACAATTCACACCCTCCTCATTCACTACCGAAAGTATGGTTCTAGGGAAAGCTTTTTTATTTTTTTTCCTTTTTAGTTTTCTTGGTCTCAAATCATGCTCATTCCAGTCGCTATTGAGTGTTTCTTGATATCTTTTTTAAAGGGAAATTTGAGTTTTGGGTGGTAAAATGCTTGATCTTGTGTTTCAATCTTATGATTAGAGTATAACATGCATCAAAACAGTGTTTTTGAATGAATTAATTGCAAAGTTGCTTTGTGGTCTACAGCATACTTGCGTCCTATAGACTATTACTTCCTCTAGATAGACTGTTGCTTCCTCTAGGTTTAGTTTGTTACTATTGTTTGCATAAGTTCTTCATCATCAGTTTTGGGTTGTTGTGTTGCTTCTAATTAATTGACTTATTAGAAATAATGATGCGAGATAACATTGAAACAATTTGCAAAATAAAAGGTGTAAGGAAAAAAAAAGAAACAAAATAAAAAATGTGAATCAAATAATAAATAAAGATCACTTTTATAAGGTTTTATTAGAAGTAGTGGATCCTACAAGGGATAATATGGTAAAAAAAACAAAAAATGGAGTGTTTAAACCAAAAGAGGAGTGGAAAAAACACTGCCCAAAGCTAAATGTAAATTTATCCCTTAGCGATACATGGCATTAGTTAATTAGGGCACGTTTGGTAACGCTTCCCTTTTTCTTTTCTTTTTTTTTTTCAGAATAAAAAAACAGAAATCCATCTATAAATGTTTTTGTTTTAAAGAACAAATTTGTTATTAGGAATAGATTTGGAACATAAATAAGAAGTAAAAAAAAAAAGATTGCTTTTTAACCAAGAACAACTTAAGAGGCTCACCTCGATCTAGCGAAACCGAGCCTAGCCCAACCATGGCGAGGCTCAGCCTCATTGGGGGCTAGCAAGGTCATCAGCTCTCATTTGGCTGGTTGTTGGCCATGGCCAAGACCGGCGACCAACTAGAGGAAGAAGAAGAAGAAAAGGAAAAAAGAAAAGAAAAAAGACAAAGTGTAATAAAATTATTTAAAAATTAAAAGAAATTCTTAGTCATTTGAGGATCGTATCAAACGCATTTCTATTTTGAGAATTAAAATTTTGTACAGTTATTAAATGCGTTTTTCTACTCAGAAACTCGTTTAGGGAATAATAAAAAAAAAATTATTTCGAAATAGAAATTGTTCCCTCGAATATAAATGTTACCACACACAACATTAGTCAAAAGAGCTATCGATCAAGTCTTGTTTGCATATATCCATTTATAATTTGAAGAAATAATTATGAAGAAAAAAAAACCAGCAAAATAATGTGAATAACTCTTCAAACAATCTTAGCAAATATACATATATACTCGTGTGTATAGGACCAGGACCACTTGATGAACTCCTCTTTCAATAATTAACCTATAGTTCTAGCCCCACCTGACTCCTGGCCCCACGCCCCGCCATTTTCTTCACGTGTGTCTAGGACCAGGACCACTTGAATAATTTAACCTCTTTCAATAATTAACCTAGATTACTAACCCCACCTAAATCCTGGCCCCATGCCCCGCCATTTTCTCCGCCACCCGATCTGTAAAGGGAAAATACGTACCGTCTGGGTCGGCCCCCACTTCCCCCCGCCACCCCTACCCGCGCTCCCCACGCCTATTCATACGGGAATCTTTACTTAACATCATCATGGATTGACACCAAAAGAAACAGAAGCAAAAAGATCTCGATTGTCTAACTTCTTTGCAAAAAGTGACGCTTGTCGTGATCGAAGAGACGTCAAACACAAATAATTTTTTTGAATTAATATCACAAAAAACTTCAAATTTATAAATTTGTCAAAAATTTAGCCTTAATTAATTCTCATTAAATTGGACAATACCATATAAATTACAAATTGGTATATTTATCTAACTGGTACATCTATTAACTACTACATATCATCCAACTTAGTAATTTGATGGTAAAATTTAACAGAAACTAATGGAGGATAAATTTATCACAAATATATAATTTAAAATTTTAGTATAAACTTATTATAGATGTTTCAGTTTAGTATTTTCATGATATTGGCCCTAATTTCTTTAAGACTTGTGAGTTTTGTAAAGAAGTTAAAAGCATATAAAACTAAGGACTGTCTTCTTCAGTTGTATATGCTTTAACGTCAACCAATAATACTCAGAAGATATAATTTTTTGTTCCCGATAGTCTGTTCTTCCTCTAATTTTTAAATCGCTCTTGGAACAGCTCTTGGACCAAAAGGAAATCTATGTCCTCAGTTGGCATTTTCATGTATCATTGTGTAGGTTGTACCGGTCGACCACAGAGGAAGAAAGAGAGAGCTTTTTCCAAAGAAGGAAATTCGTCACGTGAGTTCGCGTTTCATAGTTCAAGCACGTGAAGCCAAAGTGAAAACAGTGAGGTGACACCGATGCAAACCATTTTTGATATCTCATGGACTCCGGGACGATCAAAGACATGGTTGTCGTCTTGTGGCGAGTCAAGATTCCTGACGCTTTCTGGACATTACATTCATAAACATGCCAACCAACAAATAATGCAACTCTCGATGTCACTTTCGGTGGAAGCTGGATTTTCATTGACTTTTAATGGTTAGAAAAGCTTTGCTCTAGGTTCGCACAAACACCTTTGCTTATCCTCATTTCACGTCCATCACTAGTTTTAGGGTCACTTCGTCCTCACCAGTGAGAGTGTTGTGCCAGACTGCATTAAGAAATTTCAAGCGTGAGCACATGTCGACATGAACACTGCTTGCAACTAGCAAAGTTGGATCGAGACGTAGCTGAACAAAAGTGGGAAAGCCTACACCAAATTTTAGTGATGATTGGTCGACATACAGGGCCAGGCCTGATTGCCCCTATACTTTTTAGTTGAGTTTTGGGTGCTGTTACTCCTTTATAAGTTCGTATACTTTGTCCAAGCCAAGAGGGTGTTAATTTTTATTTTTATTTTCAGCTGAACCGAGCTAAGAGAGTCTAGTTATCGCAGCAGAGATGCGCTCCCCTGTTTTGAAGTCTAGCTAAGAGAGAAAGACTTTGAAGGACTATTGTTGTTTTGAAAGATCAGCTTCCAAGTAAGAGATTGGGGTTGTGGAGTCTGATAGAGAAAAATAATATGAAAACTTAAAAATTTTACTATTAATGGTATATATGTAATTTCCATTATAGTTATGTATACTCTAGACTCATATCATATATAGAGACAATATCTTTTGTAGTTGTACTTGTAACATAAAGCTCGTAACGCTGAAGCTTATAATCCTTAAGCTTGTTACTCTAATACTGATACTGATAACTATTCAAATATAGCAGCTTGGAAGTGACAGTATAATTCATAAGCAAATCGGAAAATAGCTTCTTTATAATCAATTTGCAACTACAGACAATAGCCTCTTCCTAAATTAATTTGCAACTATGGACAATTCCTCTCACCATGACGTTTCTCCTCGTCCTCGACGTGAACTCACCCGTTTGACCAGAGAGGACAAGAAAGAGAGTTTTCGATGAACGAATTAGTCACGTGAGTTTGCGTTTTAGAATTCATGTATGTGAAGCCAAGTGAAAACAGTGGAGTGACTGACGTGAACCATTTGATATCTCATGGACCAGCAGACAATCAAAGACATGATTTTTGTCGTGGGGTGAATCAAGATTCCATGCTTTTGGGACATTACGTACATAACCATGCCAACAAAAACTTCGCTCTGGGTTCGTACAGACGCCTTTGCTTATCCTCGTTTCATGTCCATCACTAGTTTTAGGAACACTTCATACTCACCATTAAGAATGTCATGCCAGACTGCATTAAGAAATTTCAAGTGCGTGCACGTGTCCACATGAACACTGCTCGTAACTATCAAGGTTTACACTGGTCTAGACATAACTGATCAAAAGTAGGAAAGCAGTCGATCCTGTGCTTCACCATACGAAATTTTGGTGATGACTGGTGGATATAATGAGTTAGGCATGGTTGCCCCTGTGTCAGCACAGGTTTTCCTATTAAGGCTCATGACTCTTGAATGTTGGTAACTGCAGTTGAGGTTTGGGTGCCATTACTTCTTTATAAGTTTGTATGTGTTAAATTTTTGATCCAATTTCTAGAAACTTCAAGATAGATTTGAGCTAGGAAATTCAAGAAAAATCCTAGAAGAGTCTACAAAATTATCTCTGCAAATGGCAGAGATATTAACCTTAAAGAGTCTATTATTGTTCAAGAAAAAAATTGTAATACTAGAAGTAAAAAATGATGGGTCATACGTCGGTGGATCACCCTTATAAATAGGGGGCGGGGGGAGAGCTAAAAAACAAAAAAGGTAAGCTCCTCCCCTTCCCTTTGTACTACAATAACTAAATAAAAAAATTTTCTTTTGTTCCCTTGTGCTCCTTTGCCGCCACCCTCTTTTACACATTCCTATTATTACGTTGTCCAACTATTTCTTACCCACATTGTTCTTAGTTCTTTTGCTCTCTTGATAGTTCACACACAACACACAATTACACACACATCAAACACACGTTTCCGCAAATACCAACAGTATGCTTTGCCCAAGCTAAGAGGGTCTTATTCTTTTTGTTTTTGATTTTTTTTTTTTTTTGGCTGAATCGAGCTAAGAGAGTCTAGTTATCACAGCAGAGATGCGCTCCACAACTCTCAACATGGGATGTGAGCGCACAAAGCTCACTATTAACTGATTTATTGCGAGTTCTCATCGTCACAAGCCATGATTCTTGGCATATCTACACCAGAAGCAACTCTTTCACTAGAAATCCACTCCCTCTCTACCTAATTTGATTCAAACTGTGTTTGTGGTTTACAGGAGTAGGAGACGTTGTCTTGGGTATATAAGGTGACCATAGATCTAATAACTAGCCTTGGCAATGGAGGGAGAAGCAAACCAGAAGCTGCTGAAAAAATCGGTAGCAGCGGAAGTCGGTGATGGCGGTGAGGATGAGCCGCTGAAGGACAGGATACGGAGTGAGTCCAAGAAGATGTGGATTGTGGCAGTGCCTGCAATATTCACCAGACTCTCTACCTTTGGTATTTATGTCATCACCCACGCTTTTGTCGGCCATATCGGTTCTACCGAATTGGCTGCCTATTCTCTAGTCTTCACTGTCCTCGGGAGATTCGCATTCGGCATCCTGGTATGTTTAAGCGTGTATTCCATTATTTTAGGTGTCGATTTTTTTATATAATATAATCATGTAATATGGTATCTCGCTGTTGTTCATCTTACGTTAACATTTTTAATTTGCAAAAAATTGCTTTTTTTATCTCTTTATATATTGTTTATAGATGCTTCTTAAGCACACGTGTCACTGAGCCCAACAGTGAATAATGAATGAAATTTTTTTTCATAAAGTAGTCTCATGTCCCTTAAGTAATAATGCTCAAACATAGAATAGCCGCCCCGAAGCACTATACCGGTACTGGCTTCTCATGGAAGCAGCTCGTCAGCTTTGGTTGACTTTCTGAATATGTTGAAGCCAGTGAAAATTGTTATGAGAACAGGCATATAGAAATTGAAAGAGCCACAAGCAAAATGAGTCTGGAGTTGAACCTAGGTCATTTGCTTTGTGACTTTGGCGTTGAACGAAACAATACTATGCTATTGTCGAAAAAGAGCATGACCTACAAGACTTATAAGTGAATTCGCCAAAAACATCTCCGTGCATCTCTTTTTATATCGCCAGTCACAGGAACCTTTCGTCATGTAGTTCGCTTGATGCTGTCCAGAAATTTGAGTTTTAAAATGAGTTACAACAGCTTCTGTTCATGGAACTTGCAGCTCGGTATGGCAAGCGCTAGAGACCCTATGTGGCCAGGCCTATGGTGCGAAACAATACCACATGCTCGGAGTGTACCTCCAGAGATCATGGATTGTCCTAACAATCTGCTCCATCTTTCTAGTTCCTCTGTTCATCTTCACCCCGCCAATTTTAAAGGCCTTAGGCCAGGAAGATAAAATTGCGGAGGTCGCTGGAGACATCTCGCCCTGGTTGATCCCGGTCCTCTTTTCCATGGTCGTATCTTTCTCCTGCCAAATGTTTCTCCAAGCGCAAAGTAAGAACATGATCATTGCATACGTAGCGGCATTCTCAGCAGTGGTTCATCTATGCCTCTCATGGCTATTGACCGCGAAATACAAGTTAGGAATTGTAGGCGCTATGGCTTCCACCGTTTTGGCATTTTGGATTCCTAATATAGGACAACTCATGTTCGTGATGTGCGGAGGTTGCCGAGATACATGGAAGGGTTTCTCAAGTTCGGCCTTCAAGGACTTGTGGCCAGTGATCAAGCTCTCGCTTTCATCTGGCGCCATGCTATGGTAAGTCAGCATTCATCGCCGAGACATGAGATTTCATTCTTGGATTCAGACTAATTGATAAGTTTCTGGGTGGATCAGCATTAGTTTAGTTGGCCTAACCATTTGGTATCTATGTGCCCGATGGGTAATTTAGAAATTGACGATCTTTTGTTCTTGAATAAATGGAGAAATCTGAAACTTGATATCTCACATCAGAAGTGACTAGTGGCGCATCCTTTCTTTTTCATTCAAGATTTTCACTAAATTCCTATTCTTCGCTAATTGTCAGTCTGGAGCTGTGGTACAACACAGTGTTGCTTCTTCTAACAGGCAACATGGAAAATGCGGAGGTTTCTATCGATGCACTCGCCATCTGGTAATTGTGTTTGCACTTCCGCTCTTTCTGCTCTTAGATGTTATCCATTACATTTGGGAAATGCCTTGATTACAAATATTTCTTCAGCCAAGGCTACTTCACTGAAATGAAATAGTATAATTTTGTTACTTGCAGCCTCAACATCAGTGGTTGGGAGATTATGATCTCTTTCGGTTTCTTGGCTGCTGCAAGGTATAATCATGAGTCACGACTCCTATTGACCATTAATTCCCGCTTTGGACACACTTTACTAGCAACTTTCTGAATTTTGTATGCTTTTTCAGCGTTCGAGTATCTAATGAACTAGGAAGAGGGAGCTCAAGTGCAGCAAAGTTCTCAATCAAGATTACGGTGCTCACATCGTTCGCCATTGGATTTGTTCTCTTTGTGTTCTTCCTCTTCTTCAAGGGGCATGTCGCTTATCTTTTCACGGAGAACGATGAGGTCGCCGATGCCGTGGCGGATTTGTCACCTCTTCTGGCTATTTCCATACTTTTGAACAGCATCCAACCAGTGCTCTCCGGTACCTTCTTCTCCACTATTCTCCCATGATCAGACAAATAAAACTACAATATTCCTTAAAGAAGTTCCAGATGGTTTTTGATTGTCACTGGCATGAGTGGACATAAACTTAATCGATCAATACACAAAAATTTCATGGGATTCATGTTTTTCTGTTGTGGGATTCAGTGAGGTCCCATACAATCTGAGAGATACGGCGATCTATTGTATGATGTGAGCAATAAGTGATAGATTAATATCGAATCATCAGTATCTGATTGTGATTGAACATTAGTATTGACTTATATTTATCAGGAGTCGCCGTTGGAGCTGGTTGGCAGAGCATAGTAGCCTATGTCAACATCATAAGCTATTACCTAGTAGGGATTCCCGTGGGAGTTGCGCTTGCTTATTTCTTTAGTATGCAAGTGAAGGTCAGCTGCTAATTTCCTTTCTAAGACGGTCTGCATTGGCGAATTTGCATGTCAATGAGTGAGGCATGTCAAAATGGGCTGAAGCTCTTGACCTGCACCTGCAAAATTGAAATTCCTAACACTCAATCGTCTGTCTTGTAGGGCGTGTGGATTGGAATGCTGTTCGGAACTTTAGTTCAGACTGTTGTACTAATCGTTATTACCTACAAAACTGACTGGGATAAGCAGGTACGCAAGATATTACTATTCTCTAATAATTCCTGATTATTTTGAACAAGTCTCAATGTCCTTCTGCAGGTACTCCTAGCTCGAACACGCGTTAATAAGTGGTTTGTGGCTGAAGAAGCATCACACAATACCGGCACGGGTGCTTGATTCAATCTTTTTATCGTTCTCCCGTTCTTCTTTTGAAGATAGCGAAAAGTTCTGTATCAGATTTACAAATCTCAATTCCCAGCAAAGGAACTGTCAAGATGTGTATCAAGTTGTCAATTTAACAAGATATGTATCAAACTACCATACAATTGATTGGTGATTCTGTTGGGGGTGTGGTTCACTCTTCCCATCAAAGCACTAGGATCCCGCTAAATAGCTACTGAATATAAATATATATTTTATTTTTCTTGTAATTGAGGAATGCAACAAAGAAGTTCATAGAATTCTCGGCTCTTGACGTAGGCTAGTTTAAAGGTGAGCCAGAACAAAACCTTGTGTCTCAAATCCTCTTTCTTGCTTTTACTATCTATTTTCTTTATGATTGTGCAATGATTCCTAATAGGCTCGAGCTCCGTCACAGCTTTGAGCTCGAGCCCAAATCTAGCGACTCGACCTTTGCCGTGGCATGGAGCTTAAGGCCCAAATGGTTCAACTTGTTGCCGAGGGTTCGATGAAAGAGATTAGGGAGGTGCTAGAGCGGAGCGACCCATATTGGGAGCCCTAGGATTCAGTTGACACGAGCACAGCTAGACATTGCTTCACCATGCCATCGATTAGGGCCAAGATGATATCGCCCAATGCTTCTCGAATTCAAGCTGAACTAGATGCTCCGAGCACATCATTGTTCTCAAAAGGTTGACGACCGGTGTTCTCAATTCCGGATTGGCGTTCTCAGATGTTGAAGAGGATCTCTTGAAAAGAAAAATAAGAATAGTAACCAAAAGAAAAGAAAAGGAAAGAAAAACAAAAATAAATTTGAAAATTCAAAAAATTAAGCAAAACAACATTTTTTGTCCACATCATATCTCTGAGCTGCCACAAGGACGATCAGCGATGACTAAATTGCCACATCAACAATTTCATGTAAATTTATGTTAGGAGGACTACATTGAAATTTTCCTCAAAGTTTAAGATTATATTGGAACAATTGAAAGGCTTAGGATTAAATTGTAAATCTATACATGGTTAATATTGAACTATAAAAGGACAATCGAGTTGACCAATATTTTTGGCTCTAATTCTTTATAAGATGCGAAGCTTGACTTGATCAAAGAGACATCAAACATAAACGGATTCTTTTATACTGGCGAGTTTTGTCCATGCCTCAATATAGTATTTTCTCCCTCTAATTTTTAAATAGCTCTTCAAGCAGCTCTTGGACCAAAAGTGTTAAATTATGTCTCGAGTTTGATCCATCCATCCAGCATTACCCGATCTAAAATAGTTTAATGTTCGGAGGCTCATGAGCTGCAATTATTATAGGCTGGACATGGGTCTCATATGAGAGAGATTTGTTCTCTTCCGTTAAAGACAAGCGAGACGGCACCTTTTTTCTTCTTTTCTTCTTCTTTTTTTTTTTTTTTTTTTTTTTTTAAACTAGAGGGAAATGGAATCTTCAACTTTTCTCCATGCGCTGGCTGCATCAGGAGGAGCTGCCTTCGTTTTCCTTGCACGTGCAGCTACAACATTAAATAAGGAGTGGGGCTACGAGCTGCACAAGTTGAGGGAGACTTCCCTTCTTCATTGCTGTAAAAGGCGACAATCGTGTGTCCCGATATTTTTGAAAAGATCTGGTCCGTTTTACAACCAAAAGGGAAAAAACCCACATCCTCAGTCGGCATATGCAACATTGTGTAGTATGAGTATTCAAATGTGGCAGGTTGGAAGACAGAATATAAATTGCATATAGAAAGGACGTGAACCAACGGAGCCTCATGATTTTGTCTTTTGGCTTATAGGTAGGCACTTTCCCATAAGGTTTCCCAGAAGATCGTCCATCCTAGTAATCAAACAAAAAATTGTTGTTACATCAGAAGACGCCTCCATAAATTAATTTAGGTTTTCACATATATATTCCATAATCGTTCTTTCATGATCAATACATAGTCTAGTACATTTCTACCCCCCTTCGCCACTCTAGAAGTCTATCAAGAGCCACTTCTTGTCCAGACTCTTCTAGCACTGACGACCACTCCCTGCCCCTCATTGGATTGGATCGTTACAATGACGTTTGTCATCATAATCGTTCAACTAGAGAGGACAAGAGAGGGAGATTTTTTTTATAATGAACAAATTCATCACGTTTCTGCTTCAGAATTCATGTATGTGAAGCCAAGAGAAAACAGTGGAGTGACTGATGGGAACCATTTGATATATGATGGACAAAGAGACAATCGAGAACGTGGTTGTTGTCGTGGGGCCAATCAAGATTCCTGATGCCTTCAGGCCAATACACATATGAACATGCCAACAAATGAAAGATAATACAACTCTGGCTCTGCCACTTTGTAGAATAGTCAAATCTGAGGTATAACTGCTGGAAAAGCTTTGGCTTTAGGTTCGCGCAAAACAACTTTGCATTTATAAGAATGACATGGCCACACTGCATTGATAAATTTCTAGTGCGTGCGTCTCTCGACATGAGCACTGCTTGCGGATATTGAAATTTACGCCGATCTAGACACAGTGGAACAAAAGAAGGAAGTGCCATCAATCATGTTCTTCCCCATACCAAATTTTGGTGATGATTGGTTGATATATTGAGCTGGAAATGATTGTACAGGTTTGTCTTATTCATGCCATTTTTAGATCTTGACTCTTGACTGTTGGTGTATCGGCAGTTCGAGTTTTGAGTGCTATTACTTCTTTATAAGTACGTTTCCTTTGTCCAAGCTAAGAGGGTCTTATTCTTTTCTTTTTCTTTTTTATTTTTTTGGCTGAACCAAGCTAAGAGAGTCTAGTTATCACAGCAGAGATGCGCCCTGCAACTCTGAACATGTGATGTGAGCGCACAAACATCACTATTAACTGATTTATTGCCAGTTCTCATCGTCACAAGCCATGATTCTTGGCATATCTACACCAGAAGCAACTCTTTCACTAGAAATCCACTCCCTCACTGCCTAATTTCATTCAAACTGTGTTCGTAGTTTACAGGTGTAGGAGACGTTGTCTTGGGTATATAAGGTGAAAATTAGATCTAAAAACTAGCCATGGCAATGGAGGGAGAGGCAAACCAGAAGCTGCTGAAAAAATCGGTAGCAGCGGAAGTCGGTGATGGCGGTGAGGATGAGCCGCTGAAGGACAGGATATGGAGTGAGTCCAAGAAGATGTGGATTGTCGCAGTGCCTGCAATATTCACCAGACTCTCCACCTTTGGTATTTATGTCATCACCCAAGCTTTTGTCGGCCATATCGGGTCTACCGAATTGGCTGCCTATTCTCTAGTCTTCACTGTCCTCGGGAGATTCGTATTCGGCATCCTGGTATGTTTAAGCGTGTATTCAATTATTTTAGGTGTCAATTGTTTTATATAATATAATCATGTAATATGGTATCTCGCTGTTGTTCATCTTACGTTAACATTTTTAATTTGCAAAAGATTGCTTTTTTTTATCTCTTTATATATTGTTTATAGATGCTTCTTAAGCACATGTGTCGCTGAGCCCAACAGTGAATAATGAATGAAATTTTTTTTCATAAAGCAGTCTCATGTCCCTTAAGTAATAATGCTCAAACATAGAATAGCCGCCCCGAAGCACTACACCGGTACTGGCTTCTCATGGAAGGAACTCGTCAGCTTTGGTTGACTTTCTGAATATGTTGAAGCCAGTGAAATTGTTATGAGAACAAGGCATATAGAAATCGAAAGAGCGACAAGCAAAATGAGTTTGGAGTTGAACCTAGGTCATTTGCATTGTGGCTTTGGCGTTGAACGAAACAATACTATGCTATTGTTGAAAAAGAGCATGACCTGCAAGACTTATAAGTGAATTCGCCAAAAACATCTCCCTGCATCTCTTTTTATATCGCCAGTCACAGGAACCTTTCGTCATGTAGTTCGCTTGATGCTGTCCAGAAATTTGAGTTTTAAAATGAGTTACAACAGCTTCTGTTCATGGAACTTGCAGCTCGGTATGGCAAGCGCGCTAGAGACCCTATGTGGCCAGGCCTATGGTGCGAAACAATACCACATGCTCGGAGTGTACCTCCAGAGATCATGGATTGTCCTAACAATCTGCTCCATCTTTCTAGTTCCGCTGTTCATCTTCACCCCGCCAATTTTAAAGGCCTTAGGCCAGGAAAATAAAATTGCGGAGGTCGCTGGAGACATCTCGCCGTGGTTGATCCCGGTCATCTTTTCCTTGGTCATATCTTTCTCCTGCCAAATGTTTCTCCAAGCGCAAAGTAAGAACATGATCATTGCATACGTAGCGGCATTCTCAGCAGTGGTTCATCTATGCCTCTCATGGCTATTGACCGCAAAATACAAGTTAGGAATTGTAGGCGCTATGGCTTCCACCGTTTTGGCATATTGGATTCCTAATATAGGACAACTAATGTTCGTGATGTGCGGAGGTTGCCGAGATACATGGAAGGGCTTCTCGAGTTCGGCCTTCAAGGACTTGTGGCCAGTGATCAAGCTCTCGCTTTCATCTGGCGTCATGCTATGGTAAGTCAGCATTCATCGCCGAGACATGAGATTTCGTTCTTGAATTCAGACTAATTGATAAGTTTCTGGGTGGATCAGCATTAGTTTAGTTGGCCTAACCATTTGATATCTATGTGCCCGATGGGTAATTTAGAAATTGACGATCTTTTGTTCTCGAATAAATGGAGAAATCTGAAACTTGAAATCTCACATCAGAAGTGCATAGTGGCGCATCCTTTCTTTTTCATTCAAGATTTTCACTGAATTCCTATTCTTCGCTAATTGTCAGTCTGGAGCTGTGGTACAACACAGTGTTGGTTCTTCTAACAGGCAACATGGAAAATAAGGAGGTTTCTATCGATGCGCTCGCCATCTGGTAATTGTGTTTGCACTTCCGCTCTTTCTGCTCTTAGATGTTGTCCATTACATTTGGGAAATGCCTTGGTCACACAAATTTCTTCAGCCAAGGCTACTTCACTGAGATGAAATAGTATAATTGTTTTACTTGCAGCCTCAACATCAGTGGTTGGGAGATTATGATCTCTTTTGGTTTCTTGGCTGCTGCAAGGTATAATCACGAGTCAAGACTCCTATTGACCATTAATTCCCGCTTTGGACACACACTTTACTAGCAACTTTCTGAATTTTGTATGCTTTTCCAGCGTTCGGGTGTCTAATGAACTAGGAAGAGGGAGCTCAAGAGCAGCAAAGTTCTCAATCAAGATTGCGGTGCTCATATCGTTCGCCATTGGATTTGTTCTCTTTGTGTTCTTCCTCTTCTTCAAGGGGCGTGTCGCTTATCTTTTCACGGAGAACGATGAGGTCGCTGATGCCGTGGCTGATTTGTCACCTCTTCTGGCTATTTCCATACTTTTGAACAGCGTCCAACCAGTGCTTTCCGGTACCTTCTTCTCCACTATTCTCTCATGATCAGACAAATAAAACTACAATATTCCTTAAAGAAGTTCCTGATGGTTTTCGATTGTCACTGACATGAGTGGACATAAACTTAATTGATCAATACGCAAAAGTTTCATGGGATTCATGTTTTTCTGTTGTGGGATTCAGTGAGGTCCCATACAATCTGAGAAATATGGCGATCTATTGTATGGTGTGAGCAATAAGTGATGGATTAATATCGAATCATCAGTACCTGATTGTGATTGAACATTAGTATTGACATATATTTATCAGGAGTCGCCGTTGGAGCTGGTTGGCAGAGCATAGTAGCCTATGTCAACATCATAAGCTATTACCTAGTAGGGATTCCCGTGGGAGTCGCGCTTGCTTATTTCTTTAGTATGCAAGTGAAGGTCAGCTGCTAATTTCCTTTCTAAGATGGTCTGCATTGGCGAATTTGCATGTCAATGAGTGAGGCATGTTAAAAGGGGCTGAAGCTCTTGACCTGCACTTGCAAAATTGAAATTCCTAACACTCAATCGTCTGTCTTGTAGGGCGTGTGGATCGGAATGCTGTTCGGAACTTTCGTTCAGACTGTAGTACTGATCGTTATTACCTACAAAACTGATTGGGATAAGCAGGTGCGCCGGATATTATTATTCTCCATTAATTCCTGATTATTTTGAACAAGTCTCGATGTTCTTCTGCAGGTATTACTAGCTCGAACACGAGTTAATGAGTGGTTCGTGGCTGAAGACGCGTCACACAAGACTGGCACGAGTGCTTGATTCAATTCTTTTCTTGTTCTCCTGTTCTTCTCTTGAAGATAGCGAAAAGTTCTGTATCAGATTTACAAATCTCAATTCCCAGCAAGGGAACCGTCAACATGTGTATCAAATTGCCAATTTAATAAGATGTGTATCAAATTGCCATATAATTGATCGGTGATTCTATTCGATTATGGTTCATACTCCCCGTCAAAGCACGAGGATGCCATTGAATAGCTACTAGATATGTATGTATGTATGTATGTATGTATGTATGTATGTATGTATTCTTTTTTTCTTGTTATTGAAACATGTAACAAAGAAATGCGTAGAATTCTTAGCTCAGGACATAGGCTAGTTTAAGGGTGAACCAAAGGAAAACATTGCATTTCAAATTCTCTTTCTCGCTTTTACTCTCTATTTTCTTTGTGATTGTGCAACAATTCCTAATAGGCTTGGTCTCCGTCGCAGCATTAAGCTCAAGCCCCAAATCTAGCGACTCGACCTCCGCCATGGCATAGAGCTTGAGGCCCAAATGGTTCAACTCGTCCCCAAGGGTTCGATGAACGGGACAAGGGAGGTGCTAGAGTGGAGCGACCCAGACTGGGAGCCCAAGGATTTAGTTGACCCGAGCACGGCTAGACATTGCTTCACTCAGCCATCGATTAGGGCCAAGATGATATCGTCCAATGCTTCTCGAATTCAAGCTGAACTAGATGCTCCGAGCACATCATTGTTCTCAAAGGTCGACAGCCGGTGTTCTCAATTCCGGATCGGCGTTCTCAGATGTTGAAGACGATCCCTTGAAAAGAAAAATATGAACAGTAACCAAAAGGAAAGAAAAGAAGAACAAAATAAATTTGAAAGTTCAAAAAATTAATCAAAACAATGTTTTTCGTCCACGGAGTATCTCTGAGGTGCCACAAGGACAATCAACAATGATTAAACCGCCACGTCAGCAATTTCAAGTAAGTTTATGCTAGGATGACTATATTAAGATTTTCCTCAAAGTTTAAGATTTTATTGGAACAATCAAAAGACTTAGAGTTAAATTGTAATTTGTACATGGTTAAGATTGAACTATAAAAAGACAATCGAGTTGGCTAATATTTTTGCCCACTTAGTCTATTTTAACAGCTAGGTTTAGAATTTTTGCGCGTGATTTCATAAAACCATACAGTTTAGTTGTACTTTAGTTAAGTTGAATACTAAAAGAGGTGATTGCCAACTAGTTGTCCTTTATTTTGCCAAGATTGTCTCAGATTTTTGGGTCAATATCTTGAAAAAATTCTAAAGTAGTATACATGTGATAAATTTATTCAAAATAAAAAGTAGTACACTAGTGATAAATTTATCATTTGTTAATCTCCGTTAAATCTTATCGTCAAATTTCTGAATTAAATGATACGTGACAGTTGACGAAAGTACCAGTTTGGAGTTTTCCTTCCATTTATCACATGTATGTCAATTTGTAGTTTTAACAAGTATTTATCCAATTTAATGGAAACTAACATATGGTAAATTTGTTATAAATATTTCAATTTGTACATGTGTACCAGTTTGAGATTTTTCATGTTATTAACTCAAGATTTATATTTTTTCATCCTATTAAATAGTAGTATAGATGTAGATAAATTAATAGTATATATATTAGTTTAATTATATGGTAGGTTATTTTTGTGGTATTTGAAATAATGTAAAGTTAAATGGAAATTATTCACGTAATAAAACAACAAGCACCTTAAATATAAAAAATTGTAATTTTAAATAGACAACTCTAATATCATGAGTTATATCGACAATTTATATTCTGATATATTATTCGTACTTGGAGATTACCATCTATATTAGTTTTAACTAACTATTAATCATATATACAATTATGTATACTTGACTATATTATTTATAATTACCATATATATTAATATTACAAAAGAAAGCTATTTATTTAATTTTTTTACAAGATGCGAAGCTTCATCTGATCGAAGAGACGTCAAACACAAATGATTTCCTTAATGCTAGTGAGTTTTGTCCCCACCTCAACTGAACTTTCTCAGTGCATACAACGTCTTTTTATCGATGGCTTTTTCTCCCTCTAATTTTTAAATTGCTCTTTGAACAGCTCCTAGACCAAAAGAAAATCCACATCCTCAGTTGGCATATGTAACATCTTGTGACTTTTATAAGTATTCAAACGTGGCGGCTTGGAAGTTATAGAATGATTTACGTATAGAGAGGAAGTTAATCTCTTCTTAAATCAATTCGCAATTATGAAAGATTCCTTCCACCATGGCATTTCTCGTCTTTCTCGACGAGAACACGACCTTTTGACCAGAGAGGACAAGAGAGTTTTTTCAATGAACGAAATCATCATGTGAGTTATTAGTGTTTCAGAGTTCATGTATGGGAAACCAAGTGAAAACAGTGAATTAAGATTCCAGATGCCATTTGAAATCATATGTTTGCGGATATTGAAATTTGCGTTGTTCTAGATATAACTGAACAAAAGAAGGAAGGCCCATCAATCATATGTTTCGCCGTACCGAATTTTGGTGATGATGTGTTGATATATTGAGCTGGGCTTGATTGCCCCTATATTAGCACAGGTTCGTCTTGTTCATGCCATTTTAGAATCTGCACTTCACAAACTTAAGACTCGCGACTCTTGAATGTTGGTGTATCTGCAGTTGAGGTTTGGGTGTTGTCACTCCTTTATAAGTTCGTAAGCTCTGTCCAAGCTAAGAGGGTCATTTCATTTTTTCGCTGAATCAAGCTGAGAGAGTTTAGTTATCAAAGCAGTGATGCGCTTCGCAACTCTGAACATGTGACATGAGCGCACTACCTCACTATCAACTGTTTTATTGCGAGTTCTCACGGTCACAGGCCATGATTCTTGCCATGTCTACACCAGAGGCAACTCTTTCACTGGGAAATCCACTCCCTCACTGCTTAATTTGATTCAAACCGTGTTTCTAATTTACCGCTGATTGGAATAGGCGACGTTGTCTTGGGCCTATAAAGTGAACATAGATCTAATTACTACCCATGGCAATGGAGGGAGAGGCCACCAAGAAGCTACTGAAAAAGTCAGTAGCAGAGGAAGTTGGTGATGGTGGTGAGGATGAACCACTGAAGGACAGGATATGGAGTGAGACCAAGAAGATGTGGATTATCGCAGCGCCTGCAATATTCACCAGATTCTCGAACTTCGGGATCTATATCATCAGTCTATCTTTTATCGGCCACCTCGGCTCCACTGAATTGGCTGCCTATTCTCTCGTCTGCACCGTCCTCCTCAGATTCGCAAATGGCACCCTGGTATGTTTCATCATGTTTCAATTACCTAGTTGTCGATTTTTTGCACATCATATAATCATGCATCTTAAATCAACCTCTTTAATTTGCAAAAGAGTACTCCTATCTCTGTACTTATTGCTTATAGATGCTTCTTAAGCACATAGTGGGCCACTGAGCGCAGCACTGAATAAGGAATGACAGTTTTCTGCAGAGAAGCAATCTTATGTCCCTGAAAATATCATGCTCAAAGACGTAAAATTTAAAATAGCTTCCCCGAAGCACCACACCAATACCGGCTTCTCAGGGAAGCAGCTCGTCAGCTTTTGATCGATTTTTAGAATATGTTGGAGCCAAAGAAATTGTTAAGTAAACGAGGCATGTAGAAATGAAAGAGCAAAAAGGAAATTGAGGTTGGAGTTGAACCTTAGCCATTTTGCACTGCAGCTATCGCTTTGAATGAAATAAACACTATTTTACTATTGAAGAAGAGCATGACTGCCAAGACATTGAGTAAATTCGCTAAGAACATCTCCACGCATAGCTTTTCATAACCTGTTGGAGGACCCTTTAATAGTGTCTTTGATGTGATGCTGTTCAGAAATTTGAGTTCTGAAATGATTTAAAACATGCTTCTGTCCATGGAACTTGCAGCTCGGCATGGCAAGTGCTCTAGAGACCCTATGTGGCCAGGCCTATGGTGCGAAGCAATACCACATGCTCGGAGTGTACCTCCAGAGGTCCTGGATTGTCCTAACAATATGCTCCATCTTTCTAGTTCCTCTGTTCATCTTGACTGCACCACTTTTAAAGGCCTTAGGTCAGGAAGACAAAATTGCAGATGCCTCTGGACAAATCTCCCTCTGGTTGATCCCGATCCTCTTCGCCTTCGTCGTGTCTTTCACCTGCCAAATGTTTCTCCAAGCGCAGAGTAAGAACATGATCATTGCTTACATAGCGGCGCTCTTGGTGGTGGTTCATCTATGTCTCTCATGGCTATGGACCGTGAAATACAAGTTTGAAATTCAAGGCGCTATGGCTTCCACCATTTTGGCATATTGACTCCTTAATATTGGACAACTCGTGTTTGTGATGTGCGGAGGTTGCCGAGATACATGGAAGGGTTTCTCAAGTTCAGCCTTTAAGGACTTGTGGCCAGTAATCAAGCTCTCACTATCATCTGGCGTCATGCTATGGTAAGGCAGCATTTCATCACCACGAAATGAGATTTCATTCTTGAAGTCTAACTAATTGCGAAATTTCTGTGTGGATCAGCATTAGTTTTATTGGTCAAATTATGCATTATCTACATGCTCTGATGTGCGATTTGGAAGATGGGCAATCTTTTGTTATCAAATAAATGGTGAACTCTGGAAACTGGCAATCTTGCATTTGAAGCGGATAGCAGCACGTCCTTTCTTTCACTGAATTCCTGTCATTTTTTCTAATGTCAGTCCCGAGCTGTGGTACAACACGGTGCTGGTTCTTCTAACAGGCAACATGGAAAATGCGGAGGTTTCCATCTGTAGAAAAGAAAAGAATCTGTATTTTCTCATATCTTCATCAAGTGATTACACGGTATATATATACAGGAATAGAAGATCTAAATTAGGTCAGAAAATCAAGAATAGAGGACCTAATCTCTGTTAGTAGCTAATTTACAGCTAACGGAATCAAATCAAATAATATCAAATAATATCCCACAATATCCTAAATGATTTGGGAGAGATTATAGGAGATTTTCCAACACTCCCCCTCAAGTTGGTGAGTGAATATCTTCCATGCCCAACTTGCTGATAATCTCCTGAAATCTCGACACTGGTAGACCTTTGGTCAGTACATCTGCTAGCTGATTTTTGCTAGGAGTGTAAGGAGTACTGATCAAACCAGATTCAAGCTTCTCCTTTATAAAATGCCTGTCTATCTCAATATGTTTGGTTTAATCATGCTGAACTGGATTGTGAGCAATGTTGATTGCTGATTTATTATCACAATAAAGTCTCATAGTTCCTTCATGTTCCACTTTGAGGTCTTCAATGACAATTCTGAGCCACAAAAGTTCACATATCCCATTCGTCATCGCCCTGAATTCAGCTTCGGCACTTGATTTAGCAACCACATTTTGTTTTTTACTCCTCCAAGTGACAAGATTTCCCCCTAGAAAAGTGCAATAGCTAGATGTGGACCTTCTATCTATTGGTGACCCAGCATAATCTGCATCAGTATAGACTTCAAGATTCAACTTGTCACCTCGTTTAAACAAAATACCTCTTCCAGCAGTAGCTTTGAGGTAGTTGAGAATTCGGTAGACAGCTTGCATATGTTCTTCTTTAGGATCATGCATAGTATGAGATAGATAAATAAGTCTTCCTACTAACCTTTGATATCTCCCTCTATCAACAATGCCACTCTCTCCGGGTCCATCCATTTTATGATTTGCATCAATAGGAGTGCTCACCGCCTTGCTATTGAGACATCCTGTTTCCTTGAGAAGATCAAGTACATACTTCCTTTGGGATATAAAAATACCTTTATTAGAATAGGCCACCTCAATACCAAGGAAGTATCTCAACTTTCCAAGGTCCTTGATCTTGAACTGTTGAGCAAGATTGCTCTTAAGAGAATTTTGTTCAGCTTCATCATTACCAGTCACAACTATATCATCTACATATACAAGTAGAGCTGTGACCATACCTTCTTTTGAATGTTTGATGAAGAGGGTGTGATCCCCTCTACTCTACTTGTAACCCATCTCAAGCATTGCCTTCGTGAACCTTCCAAACCAAACTCTTGGGGACTGTTTGAGACCATATAGAGCCTTTTTAAGTCAACAAACCTGATTGTTTCCAAAATCCTTATCAAAACCTGGCGGAGGCTCCATAAAGACTTCCTCCTCCAAATCTCCATGTAGAAAGGCGTTCTTCACATCAAATTGCTGCAAAGACCAACCAAAATTAGCTGCAAGAGAAAGTAGTATCCGTACTGTGTTTATCTTTGCTACTGGTGCGAAGGTCTCCTGATAATCCACCCCATAGGTTTGGGTATATCCCTTTGCAACCAACCTCGCTTTATACCTCTCCAAGGTGCCATCAGCCTTGTACTTAAGGGTATAAACCCATTTACATCTCACCGGTTGCTTGCCTTTGGGTAAAGTCACAACTTCCCATGTATCATTCTTCTTCAATGCATTCATTTCCTCCGTCATAGCTTGTATCCAATTCCTATCCTCAAAAGCTTCATGTACCGAGTTAGGAACAGTAATTGAATCAAGAGCAGTAATAAAGGCTTTGTGTTGAGTAGATAGTCTATGGTATGACACAAATTGGGAGATAGGGTGTTAGGTACATTTCCTGGTAGCTTTTCTCAAGGCAATAGGTAAATCCAAATCACTTGACTCAAGTTCATTAGAAGAAGGGTAAGGGTGAGTGATTTCATTACCTGATAATGGTTCGGATAACGGGACTTGATTCGGTTCCGGATTGAGCTTTGTCCTTCTTGAGTAAACTTGCAGCTTGGTTGGTTCATTCTTAGGAGGACTAGATGAAGATGATGATGAACTAAGCAGAGGACTTGATGGGGAGCTAGGACCAGTCAAAGGACTCAATGGACTTGACAAAGGACTACGTGGAATAAGAGGGCTAGGACTTGACAGAAATTGTGAAGGAGACGAAGTTGGATTCGACGAAGTAGGATTGAGCGACGCACTAGGTAGTAAAGGTAGTGGTTCAAACCCACTATCTTCATTAGGAGTCTCCCCCTGAAGATAGTGGTGGGAAGTAAAAAATGATTGGTTTCATTAAAAGTGACATCCATAGAGATAAAAACTCGACGTGTTAAAGGATCATAACATTTATAACCCTTTTTAGTATTAGAATACCCAATAAAGACACACTTTAGAGCACGAGGGTTGAGTTTGTTTCTGTTGTGATTATGAATATGCACAAACGCAACACAGCCAAAGACTCGAGGAGAAATGTGATATTTATGGGTGACATCAGGATAAAAGGTAGACAGGAGCTGTAAGGGACTTTTATTTCCTAAGGTTTTAGAAGGAACCCGATTAATAAGATATGCTGAAGTTAAAACAGCTTCCCCCCAAAAATGCTTTGGAACAGACATTTGAAAGAGTAGAGCCCGAGTAACATTTAGGAGGTGCCTATTTTTCCTTTCGGCTACTCCATTTTGTTGAGGAGTATCAACACAAGAAGACTCATGAATAATGCCTTGAGTTTGGAAAAAATGGTTAAGATACTAATTGAAATATTCTTTCCCGTTATCAGATCTAAGTCTCCTAATTGACACCCCAAATTGATTGACTATCATCTTATGAAAGTTCTGAAAAATAGATTGAACATTATATTTATCTTTCATAAGATATAGCCATGTAGTTCGAGTACAATCATCAATAAAAGAGACAAACCACTTAACTCCTGTAAAATTAGCAGTTCTAGATGGACCCCATACATCAGTATGGATAAGAGAGAATGGTGTTGAAACTCTAGCATTATTATTCAAAGGAAATGAAACACAATGATGTTTTGCGAGTTCACAAACTTCACAATGAAGAGTTTCAATAGCAATGTCTTTAAAGATGGAAGGAAACATAGTCCTAAGAAGACTAAAAGGTGGATGTCCTAATCGAAAATGATGAAGCTAGATTTGAGATAAGTGGATAGAATTACAAGAGTTGTAAGAGGTCTTATATCCCACAAGAGACCAACCACTTCTGCTCGAATCCTCAAGGTAGTAGAGCCCATTCCATTCCTTAGCAAATCCAATCGTCCTCCCCGTTTCCAGGTCCTGCAAAATGCAATGATCAGTAGAGAAAAGAACCTTACAATTCAGATTTTTGGTAAGTTGATGAATGGAAAGGTGATTGGTGGACAGCTTAGGAACATGAAGGACATTGTTAAGTTTAAGTGAGGGATTTAGAATTATGGTTCCTTGGCCAGCTACAGTAATAGGAGATCCATCTGCTATGGTAATACTCCTATTTCCTGGTAATGGTTTATAAGTTTCAAATTTAGTGGGATCATGTGTCATATGGTTGGTTGCTCCTGAATCAAGAATTCATGAATTAGGGTACTGAGAAGCTATTGAGTTTTCAGAAATTAGACACGCACCTGACTGAACCAATGAACACATATCAGAAGACTTAGATAGGGAGTCAAGGAGAGCCCTGATTTTACCAACTTCTTCTCTATTAAATATCTCCTCATTGACAGGTTTGTATTGTACCATCGGAGTAGCATCACCTTCACTGGTCATGTGCGCTTGCGGCTGTCTTTTAGCCCTGCTGAGCACCTGCGTTCTTCCATGAATCTTGAAGCAATTTTCTCTTGTATGGCGTGGTTTCTTGCAGAAACTGCACCATAAACCTTCGCTGCCTGTTGTCTTAATCGAATCCGATCTCTTGTTTTTGTAAGGATTTGTTTCCTCCTTACTTGCTTTCATGGCGGATCCTTCGGTGTGTTGGTCTTCAAGCATTACAGTTCTTCGGCTTTCTTCTCCTCTTACAGTAGAAAAAACTTCATTCAAGGATGGCAGCCGCTTCTTTCCGAGAATCTGAACTCGAATCTGGTCAAAGTTTGCATTCAAACCTGCCAAAAACTCAAAGATCCTATCTCTCTCCATATAGTTTTGGAGAGTATTAGTGTCTTCAGGACACCTCATCTGGATATTCAGATTGTGATCTATTTCAAGCCAAAGACCTCTCATCATATTGTAGTATTCTGTAACGGAACAATTACCTTGTTTTGTTGTTGAAGCCTTTGTCTTGAGTTCATATATTACTGCTGCATCTTGGACTTTCGAATAAGACTGACGAACAGCCTCCCATATCTCCTTGGCAGTAGGGAGAAACATGTAGTTTTTGCTGATTTCAGGTTGCATTTGTTGGAGAAATCTTTCTGGAATATTTTGAAGCTAACAAAACGTTTCCATCAGTCTAGTCTAAAGATTTGCAGATTCTACTATTTAAAGTCTGAAGACCTCCGGACTGCCAGACTCAAGACTCAAAATCTATTCTCATTGACAGTTTGTAGTTTGTCGAAGAAGGTCTATTCAGGACTGTGTGTTTCGTTAAGGATTTGATCTTATCGACTGACAAAGATCTCTTGGCTGAATATGACATAACGGATTACTTTATTCGAATCAAGATTGATTAAAGATCCGATGATTGGCGAAGTATACTTGGAAGGTTCTACTTATGGAAACCGAAATCCTGATTGTATGGGCGAGCAGGATTGATGGACTATCGACATGTTCCTTTAATAGCTCGAATGATCTTTCTAATTGATTCTGTCCAACGGGAAGATTGGAAGAATTCCTTTGGTAAGTGCCAACAAGTATGATGGCATAAAGGAGTATATAAGGAAGATGTTCCAGTTGTTTTGAGGGTGTGCGCGATAGAAGAATTTCAAAGTCTGAAGCTCCTTGTTCCTTGTCAATTCATTTTATGTGCGAAATCTTGTACGCAAAAGAGAGACTATATTTTGAGATACCTTAAGAAAGTGTGGTAGAATATCTACACTGTGGAATCGAGGGAAAGCATTGCTGTAACATCTCTTTTGTTTATAGTGAAATCCAGCCGGTGGGCTGTCATGCGGAAGAGTGGACGTAGGCTTGGAATAAGCCGAACCACTATAAACCTTGTGTTCAATTTTCTCTTCCCTACTCTCTGTTTACTTTGATCATAATCTATTTTGGAGAACTTCCTTTCTATTGTCTGCCTAGTATTGCTTTCGTATCTCGATAAATTGTTTTTACACCTATTCACCCCCCTCTAGGTGTTTATACTAGCTATATCAATTGATATCAGAGCCTGTGTACTCACTTTGTTTGAAGTGTTTTACTTCAAAGTTAAAGATCCATGGCTAGTATGTTAGCTCCGGGGGCTGGTGGAAGGGCAAAGCAATACCGAGACCTTCTTACTTTGATGGAAAGGATTACAACATCTGGAAAAACAAGATGAAAGCGTTCCTAAGATCGAAGGATCCTCTAGAATGGGATGTTGTAGAAAAAGGAATTACTCCTAAAGCTGCATCTGACTCAGAGAGAGGAAAAGTAACTGTTGAGTCTAGTGAAATGACTCAGGAAGAGATAATCAAGAGACAAGCTCTTGATGCAAAAGCAATTTATTCCTTATATTGTGCTTCGTCACCTACTGAATATAACAGAATATCTTCTTGTGTTACAGAAAAGAAGTCTGGGATAGATTACATATTACCTATGAAGGAACCGATCGAGTGAAAGAGACCGAAATCAACATTCTCCTCGGTCAATACGAAGCCTTCAAAATGAAATCGGGAGAATCTATAACGACATGTTTAGTCATTTTACAGAAATCGTGAATGGTCTTGAAAATCAAGGTCAACCAATTTCTGATCCCATGAAAGTAAACAAGCTACTGCATGGACTCTCCAAGGATTGAAATCACATAAAAACCTCAATAAGAGAGACACAAAGAATCATGTCACTATCTGTAGATGAGTTGGTTGGAACTCTTCAGTCTTATGAAGTGGAACGAATCAATGAAGACGAAGATCCTAAAGGTAAGAAATCCATTGCATTAAAATCCAATGATGATTCGATGTTACGATTCTCAAGATGATATGGATGATGAGGAGCTTGCTCTCATGATAAGAAGATTCGAAAGCTGAACGAAAAGGAAGAAGATTCAATCCAAAGAAACAGAGTTTTCAAAAGCAACAGACTAAGTCTGTTGAGGATGATGAATCAAACAAGGATATAGTCTGCTTTGAATGTAAGAAAAAGGGACACATCAGACCCAACTGTCCTCTTTTGATGAAGAAGAAAGGAAAAGCTGAAAAGTATCGAAAGGCTCTTAAAGCGAAACCCGGTGATACGAGTGTGAAAAAGTGATGATGATTATGTCAATATATGTCCGATGGCACAATCGGATTCGATTCAAACTCCGAGACAGACTCGGTTCGGACAGTGAGTTTGAGGTAAGTAACTTTAAAATCCCTGTTAAAGTTTCTAAATACATTGATGAGATGTGTTCTAGTCTTAAGACTTCTCTTAAAAGGATTTCCGAACTTAAAAAGGAAAATTCTGCACTAAAACAACAGGAAAATGCTTTGAAAGAAAAGTTGAAATGTTTAGACATGAATGTTTCTACTCTTAAAGAAAGTGAATAAAATCTTTTAAAAGAAAATGAATTTTTAAAAAATGACATATCAAATATTTCAAAAAGATTTTCAATAAGATCTGAGAAACTTGAGAAAATTCTTTCATCACAAAGACCTTATTTCAATAAATCTAGTTTGGGAATGACTATGGAAACCATTCCTTTAATTGATTTTCCTAAAGTGAATGAAAGAATTAAGCAAAGACCCACAAGAGATGCTTACAAAAATCATTTCAAAAAGGTTTTTGTGAACCCAGTAGGTCGAAATGCTCTCAAATGTTCAAAGTGCAATAATGCAAATCATTTTGAAAAGGAATGTCCTATGGTTTGGAAACCTGTTAAAAAAGTATGGGCAAAAACCACATATCATACTAACACCAATGGACCCAAGAAAATATTGGTACCAAAGAAAGCTTGAGTCTCTTTTTAAATGCAGGTCACTATCAAGAAAAAGGTAAAATGGTATCTGGATAGTGAATGCTCAAGACATATGACAGGAGATTCAAAATGCTTCATAAAACTCGTCCAAGCAAATGGTGGAAAAGTCTCATTTGGAGGAAACAGCAAAGGAAGAATTGTTGGGTTTGGAACTGTAAAAATTGGAAACCTCACAATAAGCAATGTTTCCCTAGTGGAAGGACTCAACTACAATCTGATCAGTATTAGTCAGCTGTGTGATACTGGTTTCAAGATAAACTTTGAAGAAGGAATATGTTCAGGAACCAGTAAAGATTCTACTCAGTCATTTATGGGTCAAAGACATGGAAACATCTACCTCTTGGATGTTAAACCAGATGAATCGCAATGCCTAATCTCATTACAAGACGAAGCGAGCTTATGGCACAGAAAGCTTGGGCACATCAATATGAAGCAGATAGCCAAAATTTCAGCAAAGAAGCTTGTTCGTGGTTTACCCAAATTATCATACCAAAAGTCCAATCTATGCACTCCATGCGTATTAGGAAAACAGGTAAGAAATTCCTTTAAACCAATAAATCAAGTTTCCACTAATCGTGTATTGCGGCTTACGCACATGGATCCGTTTGGACCAACCGAACTCGAGCATTGGGGGTAAAAAATATTGCCTAGTAATTGTGGATGACTACTCACGATTTACTTGGGTATATTTCCGACAAGTAAGTCTCGAAACCTTCTCTTACTTTGAAAAGTTTGCTAAAAAGGTTCAAAATGAAAAAAGGATATGTTATCTCAAGTATAAGAACAGATCATAGAGGTGAATTTGAAAATCAAGATTTTACAAAATTCTGTGATGAATCTGGTTTTCAACATATGTTCTCCTCTCCATACACTCCAGAGCAAAATGGAGTTGTGGAAAGAAAGAATAGATCGCTTCAAGAAATGGCTAGAACTCTTTTGATTGAAAGTAACATCTCTTTACTATTTTGGGCTGAAGCAATTTCAACAGCATGTTATATTATCAATAGAGTTTTTCTAAGGCCTATTCTGGAAAAGACCCCCTATGAATTATTCAAAGGAAATAAACCTATTGTTTCCTACTTTCATGTGTTTGGATGTAAATGTTTTATTTTGAAAAATCCAAATGATCGAGTTAGCAAGTTTGAGGAAAAATCGACGAAGGCATCTTCCTTGGATATTCTACCTCAAGCAAAGCCTACAGAGTCTATAACAAGAAGACTTATTATCTGGAGGAATCAATGAATGTCAAATTCCAGGACTCTATACAAAATAAATCTATTCAGACTCATCTTGAAGAATCTGAAACTGCTTCAGACTCTACAAAGTCTAAAGAAGCAGCTCAGACTCTGAAAGACCAACAACAAGTGGTTATTGAAGATCCAAATGAATGAAGTGATCATCAACTTGACGAATCAACCAGTAACTGGAAGCATAAGTCCAGTCATCCCAAAAATCTCATTATTGGCGACATTAATGAAGGAATTCGCACAAGATCCAAAAGGCGCGAAGAGTCTAGTGCTGTGGCTCTTATTTCTGAAATAAAACCCAAAAGCATAGAAGAAGCTTTATCTGATGAAAGCTGGATTGAAGCTATGCAAGAAGAACTCAGACAATTCAGCATTAATGATGTCTGGGAGTTAACTCCTAAACCAAAAAGTAAATCTATTATTGGAGCTAAATGGGTTTTCAGGAACAAGATGAACGAGAAAGGAAAAGTCATAAGAAACAAAGCAAGACTCGTGGCCAAGGGATATACGCAAGAAAAAGGGATAGACTATGACGAGACTTACGCTCCAAAGCAAGGTTAGAAGCAATTCGATTATTACTTGCTTTTGCCTCGTTATAAGGATTTCAGGTTATTCCAAATGGACGTCAAAAGTGCTTTCCTGAATGGATTTATTCATGAGGAAGTCTATGTGGAACAACCACCTGGGTTTGAAGACCCAAGAAAATCTGACTCAGTATTCAGACTGAAAAAGGCGTTGTATGGTTTAAAGCAAACACCTCGAGCTTGGTACGACAGACTGAGTAAGTTTTTAATTCAAAATGGCTTTGTCAAAGGTAAAGTAGACACTACCCTGTTTATCAAAAGAGAAAGCAAGAGTTTTCTGCTTGTTCAAATATATGTTGATGATATTATTTTTGGATCCTCTAATGAAAGTTTGTGCAAGAAATTCTCTAAGTCTATGCGGGATGAATTTGAAATGAGCATGATGGGTGAACTAACCTTCTTTCTTGGACTTCAAGTGAAATAATGGAAGGAATGGACTTTTATTCATCAAGAAAAATATGCTAATGATCTTGTCAAAAAATTTGGACTGGAAAATTGCAAAAAGACTGATATACCAATGTCAAGTTTCTTGAAGATAGACAAATATGAAGGGGGAAAGAAAGTTGACCAAAAGCTATACAGGAGTATCATTGGTTCACTTCTTTATCTTACTTGCTTCTAGACGACATTTTGTTTAGTGTTTGCATTTGTGCTAGATTCAAGCGGACCCTAAAGAATCTCATCTAAGTGCTGCAAAGCGTATTATCAAATACATTGCTTCAACTTCAAGCATAGGTCTTTGGTATCCTAAAAGGGAGACTTTTACTCTTCTTGGATACTCGAGACGCAGATCTAGCTGGTTGCGAGTTGATAGAAAGAGCACTTCAGGCACTTGTCAACTACTTGGAAGCGGGGACGGTGTCTTGGTTTTCAAGAAAGCAAAATACGTAGCTCTTTCTACAACGAAGCGAGTATGTAGCTCTCGGAAGTTGTTGTTCACAAATTCTGTGGATAAAACAACAGCTAAGAGACTTTGGAATTGAATATTCATGCACGGAGATTAACTGTGACAACACTAGTGCTATCAATCTTACCAAAAATCCAATCCTTCACTCAAGAGCGAAGCATATAGAAATTCGACATCACTTCATTAGAGATCATGTTCAAAATGGAGAAATTTCGATTCAGTTTGTTGACTCAAAGAACCAACTGGCGGATATATTTACAAAGCCTTTGGAGAAAAATCAATTTGAAATCATCCGTTCCAAAGTCAACATCCTTAAGCTTAAAGAAGTTAAAGTCTAAAGACTCTCAGACTCAGAAGATTCTTGACTGTAAGTTATTTTATTTTCTCTCATATTACATCTCGGAAAAGTACGATCATCTATCTATAATTGATTTTTTGTTATTTTCAATCTCCGTAATAAGTGCAATTTCTCTTTTTCAAAAAGGAGTTAATATTTTAAAAATGGCAGTTATCTATTTTTTTTTTTTAAAAAGGCAGTTATTTTTAAAAAAAAGGCCATCTTTTACTTTCCATTGCAACGCTTGGTATTCCTCCCTTCGACTGACCTATATACAGTCAGTTCCTCTTCGTTCAAAAACCCTAAAAACATCGATCTCCCTCTTCGTCTTCTTCACTTGTTTAATCTTCGAAAAGTTGTCATCTTTCTTGGGAAAGTCAAGTTCGGAATCTTTCAAGATGCGAAAGATGTCGTCTTCAAGGAAGTCTTCGAGGATTGCAAACGGGGACCACGGCAAATGAGTGAGGGGCCTACTCACTTTGATCTCACCGAGGAAGAGAAGTTACCCAGTCGGCAAGAATGTGAGCCCACAACATTCTCGGCGGCGTCATTCTCCACCAACTAGTCCACAGGGTGTTGGTCATCGGGAAGAGGAAGAAGTCGTTGAAAAAGCTAATCATGTAAGAACTCAAAAGCCCTCTTTTATTTATAAGCTTTATCGTTCTTTAAAGAGGATCGGTACTCCATTGAACTACATCGATGAGTTTCTTAAGGATAAGGGATATAGGAATGAGTACATCTTTTTGCGAAATATGGAGCATTTGGGAATTGCTCCTAAGGGAATGGCAGAAGAAACCCTGGCAAACATTCCAAGTGATCCGCGTTTTGGAGGATTAAATCCGATAGATGGGAATGATATGACAAATTGTACAGCCAATTTCAACCGAGAATGGGTGTTGCGGCGAAAACTCGAGGAAAAATGACAGACTTGTTCCGATCGAAGGAACAGAGGGATCTATACTCCAAATTGTTGAAGCGTGGGATGATAAACCTTAGGAGTGTGGATTTTGATTTCCTTGATGCTGTGAATATTAAATTGAGGGAAAAGTTACGTCTTCTTCAACTTGAACAATTCTATTCCGATACTTCAGAAGCCTATGCTGAACTAACTGCATACTTCTATTCGAATCTTAGCTTCTTGGATGCGAATAGAATCTATTTTAGTGTCCGAGATCAAGACTTTGTGGTGGATGTAGATATGCTAGCTGATGTGATTGGGGTTGAGAGAGGAAGATATCAACCTATCAATATCTCCATTGCTCGTGCCACATTGGAACTTGTTATGGACGAAAGACGAGAGGAAGGATTTCCTACTCAAGGATGCGTGCGTTCAACATTCTGCTTCACAAGATTGTGATAAATTGCCTCAGACCGAAATCTACTTCAAAGATTGATGTTTCTAACTCAGAGGCAAAGCTGATGTATGCCATCATTACTGGGAAAAAGTTTTCTCTTCCTCACACCATTTTGTTCCACATGTATAGAGCAGTGGTGAAGGACAAGGGTCAGCTTCCTTATCCGTCTTGTGTCAAAGTTATTCGACATTTGAATGTTCAACCTCCACAAATTCTCTATGTTCGATCGTGTGATAAAATGGTGGTAGGATTAAAAATGGTGTCCAAAATGCGTCTGAAAGAACTCGACAAGGAGTTGGAGAAATTCAAGGAGACAACCCCTGCCAAGCCTCATCAAGTCTCTTCGGCAGCAAAAAGGAAAGGAAATGAGCCCATGGTTGCTTCATCCAAAAAGAGAAGAGCTCTCATCATTGAGGATGAAGATGATGATGATGATGATGACATCACCATTTCTGCTATGGCATTGAAGAATCTGAGTCATTCTGTTCCAGAATCAATGGAACGACAGGAGAAGGAAGCAGAAGAAAAAGAAGCAGAGGAGAAAGAATCAGCTGAGAGAGAAGATGAAGAAAGAGATGCAGAGGAAGAAAGGTCTGAAGAAGAAGAAGAAGAAAGAGGAAATCCAGAGGAAGGAGAGCATGAGGAACACTCTTCTCCACCTGAAAGCATCGAAACAGGGGTAGATGGTGAGAAAAGAGGAACATCCTCATATCCTGCTTTGCCCGCTGAAGGAGTCGCCGCTCTCCAGCGGATCCGAGGACATTCATGCCTCTCAATTTCCCGAGGAGGGACATGATGCTTCATCGCCAAATCCGCGTGACTATGCTGATGTACCATCGTCCGCCTTTACTCGATCCGATCGTGCCGACGCCAATACGCGGACGATAATTTAGCGAGATTTCCGCACTGGATGTTCTCTTGGAAATGCGGGGTCGATATATGCTCGGGAAGCGAAGTTCGAACTTGCGGAATGCGGGACAAGCTTCTTCGCTTTAAATGATCGATCCAAGCTCTTGCTCTTCGAGAATCAAGCAAATGCTTAGAGTAAAGAGGTAGCTCAACTGAAGGAAGATTTGAAAAAGCTGGAAGGCATCATCCAGTCAATGGGAGATTTCCAGCTTGTTCGTGTTCCCAAGCAATCTTGACTCTATTCCATCTCAACCTTTTTTTATGATGACAAAAAGGGGGAGAGATGCGAGCTTTGAAATCTTTGAACTTAATCTTTGAATGTGTTTGTTTTGATGTTTGACTTTGTTTAACTTTGTGTCTGGTTGTGGACTAAATTTGAGTTTTGGATTTGACTGCTTATATTAAGTACTATTGATATCTTATGAATGGCTTTACTCTCATGCAAGACTAACCCATTTTCTGTGGTTGCAGATTCTAGTGTTACCATTAAGCCATTAACCTTTATGAGATATCCATATTTGCTTGAGTAATGTTTTGCAGGTCAAAGATGTTCAAATCTGCAGGAAAGTTTTGCCACCATAAAAAAGGGGGAGATTGTTGGAGAAATCTTTATGGAATATTTTGAAGCTGACAAAACGTTTCCATCAGTCTAGTCTGAAAATTTACAGATTCTACTATTTAAAGTCTGAAGACCTCCGGACTGCCAGACTCAAGACTCAAAGTCTATTCTCATTGACAGTTTGTAGTTTGTCAAAGAAGGTCTATCCAGGACTGTGTGTTTCGTTAAGGATTTGATCTTATCGACTGACAAAGATCTCTTGGCTGGATATGACATAACGGATTACTTTATTCGAATCAAGATTGATTAAAGATCCGATGATTGGCGAAGTATACTTGGAAGGTTCTACTACTTATGGAAACCGAAATCCTGATTGTATGGGCGAGCAGAATTGATGGGCTATCGACATGTTCCTTTAATAGCTCGAATGATCTTTCTAATTGATTCTATCCAACGGGAAGATTGGAAGAATTCCTTTGGTAAGTGCCAACGGGTATGATGGCATAAAGGAGTATACAAGGAAGATGTTCCAGTTGTTTTGAGGGTGTGCGCGATAGAAGAATTTCAAAGTCTGAAGCTCCTTGTTCCTTGTCAATTCATTTTATGAGCGAAATCTTGTACGCAAAAGAGAGACTATATTTTGAGATACCTTGAGGAAGTGTGGTAGAATATCTACACTGTGGAATCGAGGGAAAGCATTGCTGTAACATCTCTTTTGTTTATAGTGAAATCCAGCCGGTGGGGCATCGGTGCGGAAGAGTGGACGTAGGCTTGAAATAAGCTGAACCACTATAAACCTTGTGTTCAATTTTCTCTTCCCTACTCTCTTTTACTTTGATCATAATCTATTTTGGAGAACTTCCTTTCTATTGTCCGCCTAGTATTGCTTTCGTATCTCGATAAATTGTTTTTACACCTATTCACCCCCTCTAGGTGTTTATACTAGCTATATCAGCATTGAGCTCCACAACCATGACATAAGAGGAATCTTCTTCATCCCATGTCTGAAACTTGGGATCACCTTGTCCTGGACTAGTGCTTTCTAGATGACTGAGCTTCCCTTTTCCTTTAAGAAATGTCCTCACAATCTGTGCCCATTGAAGATAATGTTTTCCATCCAATCAGTACTCCTTCATGTTGGGAAAATCTCCGACTAATGAGTTGGATTGATTCTGAACAGAGGACCCAGTTTGGCTAGAGACAACCTTCCTGAAATCTTCCATTCCAGCAACTTTAAGGACAGATTATAGGAGGAGACTAAAAAGGGATCGAGAGACAAGGGTGGTTATCACACAATTGGAGGCCAGCAATAAGGCTGGTTAAGTCAGCAATAAGGCTGAAACGGAACAGCGAAATGATAAGGCTGAAAAAAAAAAAAAAGGCTGCAATGAAGCAGCGGAGAAGAAAAGAAACAAAGGGCAAGAAATACAGATCAGAAAACTAGGCTCTGATACCATGTAGAAAAGAAAAGAATCTGTATTTTCTCATATCTTCATCAAGTGATTACACGGTATATATATATAGGAATAGAAGATCTAAATTAGGTCAGAAAATCAAGAATAGAGGACCTAATCTCTGTCAGTAGCTAATTTACAGCTAACGGAATCAAATCAAATAATATCAAATAATATCCCACAATATCCTAAATGATTTGGGAGAGATTATAGGAGATTTTCCAACACCATCAATGCGCTCGCTATCTGGTATTTGTTTTGCACTTCCACTCTTTCTGCTCTTGGGTGTTATCTATTACATTTAGGGAAATGCCTTGGGTTACAAGGAACTTTTATCAAAGGCTTGTTCGCTAAAATGAAATAGCTTAATTCCATTACTTGCAGCCTCAACATCAATGGTTGGGAAATGATGATTTCTCTTGGTTTCTTGGCTGCAGCAAGGTATAACCCCACAAGTCACAACTCTAGACTTGCGCTTTACTAGAAAATTTCTGAATTTTGCATAACTTTCCTTCGAGTATCTAATGAACTAGGAAGAGGGAGCTCAAGATCAGCAAAGTTCTCAATCACAATGACGGTGCTCACATCATTCGGCATTGGATTTGCTTTCTTTGTGTTATTCCTCTTCTTCAGGGGGCGTCTGGCTTATATTTTCACCGAGAGCAATGAGGTGGCCGATGCCGTGGCCGATTTGTCCCCTCTTCTGGCTATTTCCATACTTTTGAACAGCGTCCAACCGGTGCTTTCTGGTACTTCTTCTCCACTATTCCCTCCCGATCAGATGAATAAAAGTGCAATGTTCCTTAGAGAGGTTCTTGATGGTTTTCGATTATCACTGACTGTGAGAAGACAAACTTAATAGATCAATACATATAATTTTCATGGGATTCATATTTATCTTTCATGGGATTCAGTGAGATCCCATACAATTTGAGAAATATGGCGATCCATTGTGATCGAACATTACTCTTGGCATTTATTTATCAGGAGTCGCCGTTGGAGCTGGTTGGCAGAGCACAGTAGCCTATGTCAACATCTTGAGCTATTACCTAGTTGGGATTCCGGTGGGAGTCGCGCTTGCCTATTTTCTAAGTATGCAAGTTAAGGTGAGCTACTAATTTCCTTTATAAGACGGTCTGTGTAGACGAATTTGCATGTCAATGAGCGAAACATGTCAGAATGGGCTGAAGCTCTTGATCTTCACCTGCAAAATTGAAATTCCTAACACTCGACATCTGTCTTGTAGGGCGTGTGGGTTGGAATGCTGTTCGGAACTTTCGTTCAGACAGTAGTACTAATCGTTATTACCTACAGAACTGATTGGGATAAGCAGGTGCGCTGGATTTTACTATTCTCCGTCAATTCCTGATGATTGTGGGGGTCAATAAGTCTCAATGTCCTTCTGCAGGTATTACTAGCTCGAACACGCGTTAACAAGTGGCTCGTGGTTGAAGAAGGAACACGCAAGGGCAGAATTGGTGTATGATTCAATCTCCTCTTATTCTTGTGGAGATAACGAAGAATCCTGTGTCGCATCTGAATATCTCCAATTCCCAGCAACGGAACTGACCTTTAATTGATCACAGTTTAAGCGCCTTAATAATCATATGATGTCCTGGTATCAAACTGTCGATTTGAGAAGGTAAGCTTACGAGTACTTTCAAAAGAGGAACTTCAGATCAGTGGAAATGCTGTCAAAACGTGACTCATTCAAGCTAAATTAAAGCAACGATGACAGTCTTAGAAATCTATTAAATGGGCATTTGAAATGAGAAAAGACGTACTTCCATGATTTTGGACACCGTTTCTCCTCCTTTTTTCAAATTGAATTTAGGAAATTTTAATTGTTCAATATATGTAATCTGCTTGCAAAGTAGTTTTAGGACTATGAACCATACTGTTTTAGGATATTATTCTAGGCTGAGCAACCAATTGACAATAGGTTTAGACATTGCCAAGACAGGAATCTTAATTGTCTTTGCATAGTATCATAACTACGGTTTAATAAAAAAAAGGCCTGGCCATTTTCCCTACCACCTTTTTTGCGTGACAAAAATCCGTCCCTGTTCAAGTTGGATTGCTTATAAGACAAAATTAATACCATGAAAAACCTTAAATTAATTTTTTTTATCAAGAAAAACCTCAAATCGATACACCTATAATTAACTTATTCCAAACTAATTTTTTCACCATCAAAAACTTTAAACTGTATATTTATGATAAATTTACTCTCTGTTAGTCCGTTAAATTTGATTAATATTACGAATAATCACAAAATAGTACATTTGTGATAAAACGAAGAGTAAAACCACAAAATGATGTGCCCGTGAATTATCATGTGTCATTCAACTCAACAATTTGATAGTAGAATTTAATAGAAATTAACAAATGGTAAATTTATTAAGGTATACTGCTTTTAGAATTTTGCATGATATTAACTCATAAAACAAATAAAAGGATTTTATTTCTCTAATTTTTAACAAGATGCAAAGCTTGACCTGTTTGAAATGACGTCAAACACGAATGATTTCTTTAATGCTAGTGAGTTTTGTCTAAACCACAACTGAGCTCTCATAGGATACGATGCCTTTTTCCCGACAGCATTTTCTCCCTTTAATTTTTAAACTTCTCTTTAAACAGCTCTTGGACCAAAAGAAAATCCACATTCTCAGTTGGCATATGTAACATCGTATAACGAGTATCGATATTCAAATATGGAAGCTTGGAAGTGACAGTATAATTTACATATAAAAGGACGTTAACCTATTCTTAAATCAATTCACAACTATGGACGATTTCTTCCATCATGACGTTTTTTGTCGTTATCGACTCTAACTCACCCATTCGACCAGAGAGGACAAGAGAGTTTTTTCAACGAACGAATCATCAAGCAAGTTTGTGTTTCAGAATTCATGTATGGGAAGTAAAGTGGAAACAGGCATGATTGTTGTCGTGGGGTGAGTCAAAATTTCTTATTTCTTTTGGCCATTACATGCACAAACATGCCAACAAAGAATATAATACAACTCTCCCTCTGCCACTTTCGGTGGAATCTGGCTTTTCAGTGAGTCAAATCTGAGTATAATTGTTAGAAAAACTTCGCTTTTGATTCGTGCAAAACACCTTTGCTTGTCCTCATGTCCATCACTAGCATTAAATTCGCTTCATCTTCACCAATTAAAATGTCATGCCACAATGCATTGATAAATTTCTAGTGCTTGTGCACGTCACATGAACATTGCTTGCAGATATTGAAATTTACGCTGTTCTAGAGATAACTGAACAAAAGAAGGAAGGGCATCAACCATATGTTTCACCATACCAAATTTTGGTGATGATTTGTTGATATATTGAGCTGGGCATGATTGCCTCTATACTAGCACAGGTTTGTCTTATTCATGCCATTTTTTATCTGCACTCCACAAACTTAAGGCTCGTGACTCTTGAATGTTGGTGTATCTGCAGTTGAGTTTTGGGTGCTGTTTCTCCTTTATAAGTTCGAACAATTTGTCCAAGCTAAGAGGGTCTTTTTAATTTTTTGCTGAACCAAGCTATGAGAGTCTGGTTACTGTGACATCTGACATAAGCACAAGCTCACTATCAACTGATTTACTGCGAGTTCTGCGAGTTCTCATCATCACAAGCCATAATTCTTGGCATGTCTACACCTGAAGCAACTCTTTCACTGGGAAATCCACTCCCTCACTGCTTTGATTCAAACTGCGTTCCTGGTTTACAGCTTATTGGAATAGGCGACGTTGTCTTGGTCCTATAACTGAACATAGATCTAATTACTAACCATGGCATTGAGGGGAGAGACCACCCATAAGCTGCTGAAAAAATCAGCAGCAGTGGAAGTTGGTGATGGTGGTGATGATGAGCCATTGAAGGACAGGATATGGAGTGAGAACAAGAAGATATGGAATGTTGCGGCGCCTGTAATATTCACTAGATTCTCCACCTTTGGGATTTATGTCATCAGCCAAGCATTTATCGGCCACATTGGGTCCACTGAGCTAGCTGCCTATTCTCTTGTCTTCACTGTCCTCCTGAGATTCGCAAATGGCATCTTGGTATGTTTCAGCGTGTTTTCCATGACTTTAGTTGTGGAATTTTTCATATCATTTAATCATGTGGTATGGTATCTTGCTGCTGTTCATCTTACATCAACATTTCTAATTTGCAAAACATTGCATCTTTGTCTGTGCCTATTGTTTACAGATGCTTCTCAAGCATGTGGTGCCATTGAGCCCAACACTGAATGATAAATGATAATATTTTTATGGAAGTAGTCTTGCGTCCCTGAAGTAATAATGCTTAAAGACATAAAATAGCTGCTGCAAAGCACTACACCAATACCAGCTTCTCATGGAAGCAGCTATCAGCTTTCGATCAACTTTCTGAATATGTTGGAGCCAGTGAAATTGTAATGTAAAACGAGGTATACAGAAATCGAAAGAGCAAAAAGAAAAATGAGTTTGGCATTGACCCTAGGCCATTTGAATTGTGGCTATGGCTTTGAATGAAACAATACTATGCTATTGTTGAAAAAGAGCAAGACCAACAAGACTTTGAGTGAATTTACCAAAAACATCTCCATGCATAGCTTTTTATCACCTGTTAGCGGAGCCTTTTGTCATGTAACTCGTGATGTTGTTCAGAAATTTGTGTTGGAATTATTTAAAACATGCTTCTGTTTAATGGAATTTGCAGCTCGGCATGGCAAGTGCTTTAGAGACCCTATGTGGCCAGGCCTACGGTGCAAAACAATACCACATGCTTGGAGTGTACCTTCAGAGATCATGGATTGTCCTAACAATCTGCTCCATCTTTCTAGTTCCTCTGTTCGTCTTCACTGCGCCACTTTTAAGGGCCCTAGGCCAGGCAGATAAAATTGCAGAGGTCGCTGGAGAAATTTCACTTGGGTTGATCCCGATCCTCCTTGCCTTCGTCATATCTTTCACCTGCCAAATGTTTCTCCAAGTGCAGAGTAAGAACATGATCATTGCATACACATCGGCATTATCAGTGGTGGTTCATCTGTGCCTCTCGTGGCTATTGATTGTGAAATACAAGTTTGGAATTCTGGGTGCTATGACTTCCACCATTTTGGCATATTGGATTCCTAATATAGGACAACTCGTGTTCGTGATTTGTGGAGGTTGCCGAGATACATGGAAGGGTCTATCGAGTTTGGCATTTAAGGACCTATGGCCAGTGATCAAGCTCTCACTATCATCCGGCACCATGCTATGGTAGGGCAGCATTTCATCACCGGGACATGAGATTTCATTCTTGAAATCAGACTGATTGCTAAATTTCTATGTGAATCAGCATTAGTTTAGTTGGTGGAGCCATTTGGTATCTGCATGCTCTATTGTGTGATTTAGAAGTCCATCATCTTTTGTTGTCAAATAAATGGCAAACTCTGAATACCAGCAATCACTAGCAATCTCGCATCAGAAGTGGATAGCAGCACGTCCTTTCCTTTACATACAAGATATTCACTAAACTTCTATTCTTTGCTAATTGTCAGTCTCGAGCTGTGGTACAACACTGTGTTGGTTCTTCTAACAGGCAACATGGAAAATGCAGAGGTTTCCCTCGATGCGCTCGCCATCTGGTAACTTTGATGCACTTCCGCTCCTTCTGCTCTTCAGTGTTAGGGAAATGCCTTGAGTTATAAAGAAATCCTGTCAAAGGCCTGTTGACTAAAATGAAAGCATAATTTTATTACTTACAGCCTCAACGTTAGTGGTTGGGAAATGATGATCTCTTTCGGTTTCTTGGCTGCAGCAAGGTATGATTAAATGAGTCATGACACCTATCGACTTTAAATTCCTCCTCTGGACTTGCACTTTACCATCAATTCTGAATTTTGTACGTATTTTCAGTGTTCGAGTATCTAATGAACTTGGAAGAGGGAGTGCAAGATCAGCGAAGTTCTCAATCATGATCGTAGTGCTCACATCCTTCGCCATTGGATTTGTTCTCTTTGTGTTCTTCCTCTTCTTCAGGGGGCGTCTGGCTTATATTTTCACTGAGAGCAATGAGGTCGCCGATGCCGTGACTGATTTATTTCCTCTTCTGGCTATTTCCATACTTTTGAATAGCGTCCAACTGGTGCTTTCTGGTACTTCTTCTCCACTATTCCCTCCTGATCACATGAATAAAAGTACAATATTCCTCAAATAAGTTATTCATGGCTTTCATTTATCACTGACATGAGTGGACATAAACTTGATCGATCAATACATAAGATTCACATGGCGACCAAATTTTTATTTTGTGGGATTCATTGAGGCCTCGTAATTTGAGAAATATGGTGATCCATTGTATGACATGAGCAACATGTGGCGGATTAATATCAAATCATTAGTACCCGATAGTGATTGAACAATAGTCTCAACATATGTTTATCAGGAGTCGCCGTTGGAGCTGGTTGGCAAAGCATTGTAGCCTATGTCAACATCATCAGCTATTATCTAGTGGGGATTCCCGTGGGAGTGGCACTTGCCTATTTTCTAAATATGCAAGTGAAGGTGAGCTGCTAGTATCTTTTCTAGGACCGTCTGCATTGGCGAATTTGCATGTCAATGAGTGAGACATGTCAAAATGGGCTGAAGTTCTTGACCAGCAACTGTAAAATTGAAATTCCTAACACTTGATCATCTATCTTGTAGGGCGTGTGGATTGGAATGCTGTTCGGAACTTTTGTTCAGACTGTAGTACTGATTGTTATTACCTACAAAACTGATTGGGATAAGCAGGTTCGCCGGATTTTACCATTCTCCATCAATTCCTGACGATTGTGAATTTGTGAGGGTCAATAAATCTCAACGTCCTTCTGCAGGTATTACTAGCCCAAACACGTGTTAATGAGTGGTTCGTGGCTGAAGAAGCATCACGCTAGACCGGCACAGGTGTCTGATTCAATCTTTTTCTCGCTCTCCTGTTATTCTATTGAAGATAACAGAAAGTTCCGTGTCGCATTTAAAATTCTCAATCCCTAGCAAGGGAACTGACCTGTAAAATGTGTATCAAGTAGTCAATTTAACAAGATAAGCGAATGAGTAGTGGAAATACCATCAAAACCTTAGTTATTCAACCTGAATTGAAGGAACAATGACATTCTAGCAAATCTATGAATAGGGCAATTGGAATGAGGAAGCACAAACTTTTATGATATCGCCACTGTTTCTCCTCCTGTTTTAGAATTGGATTGTCAAAATTGCTCAGTATATGTAATCTGCTTGTGAGTAGTTTTAGCACATGAGCTTGAGCCTTAAATAACTGTCATTGATTATAGGGATAAATGTAATAGAAGTCCTAAAACTTACAAAAAGTACAATCAAATCCTAAAACTTGTCAAATTGTTTCAATCAAGCCCTAAAGTTAATACCGTCAGTATTTTTAACAGAAAATACTGACATGGCGCTGACGTGGAATTTTAAATAATTTTTCATTTTTCACATGGCTTTTTTAATTATTTTTTATTCAATTATTTAAAAAAATTAGATTTAAAAACTAAAAAGAAAAGCTAAAATTTATATTTTAAAAATTGTTAATAAAAAAAAAAAAGCAGCTCCTTTCTTGCCGTTGCGCCGCCGCCCATCAACGAAGGGGCCGGTGATGGGCAGCGGTTGCCATTTTTTTTTTTTTTTTTTTTTTTTGAAATGTTTTTTTTTAAATAAATTTTAACTTTTCAAAAATCTAATTTAAATAAAAAAAATTAAAAAGCCACAATGAAAATAAAATTTAATTTTAAATGTCACGTCGGTATTTTTCGTTAAAAAAGTGGATGATGTTAACTTTAGGACTCAATTTAAATAATTTGACAAATTTTAGGATTTAATTACACTTTTTGTAAATTTTAGAACTCAATTATATTTTCGTTACAAGTTTTAAGACTTCTATTGCACTTTTATCACTTAATTATAAGCAGCAATGCTGGTAAGGCTCCCGTGAAAGATGACTTATATTAAGAGTGTCCAAAAACCCAATCTGACCCGACCCACCCCGAACACTAACCAAACTAGAAAAAAAGTTGAGTACATGTTTTGGCTTGGAAGAGAGAATATAATTTGCATATAGACGGCGTAGCCGCTGTCGACGACTACGCCGTCTCGTCGATTCCTTCGCCGCCCTCTTCTTGCTTCTCGCATTCTAGCATTCCTCTCGATCTGATCTCGTCGGTGAAGGACCAGAACTGGAGCTGCTGCCTCTCTCGGTCCGCTGTTGCCGCCGCTCGTCTCCTTCCGGTGAGATACGTTCGCATTCGCAAATGGGTTCTTGATTCCGCGGTCTTCTTGCCCGGGATCTTTGCTGATCCGTAGCATGTTCCGTGGTCTTTCTTGGTTTAGCTTTTTTGGGTGTTTCGATTGGTTGATGGGTGAACTGGTAGGCTCTTGAATCGCTTGGGTAAGCGCGGTTCGCGTCGTAGTTTGGGTTGTCCGCTGAAATTGCTCTGGTTTTTGGTGTTTCGGAGGTATTGAGATTGGAATTCGTGTAGTTCTTTCGGTTTGCTTGCGAGTTGTTTGAAGAAATGCCAGCGAGGGGTTTCTAAGAGTCCAGCAAGGAAAAAAAAAAAAAGAAGAAGAAAATCCAGAAACCCGACCCGAATTTTTGATGAGGATCTAATGTGTTTCAGGTCGGGTCATAGAATATGACCCTTATGATTCGGGTCAGGTCAAGTAACATCAAAACCCGACACAACCCGACCCATTGACACCCCTAGCTTATATGGCCTAAATTAGCAGTTGCAACAGTTGCTGGTTTCGAAATGTGGAAGGAGCTTCACATGATGACATTTGAGTATCTTCCGTAGATCCTGTAAGATGCTTGACTATACATCTAGACATTGTGCGAAATGCTAATGCCTCTGGGATGACATAATTCAGTAGCTGTAGAAAGGCGTAGAACCACGCGGACAAGCCCCACCACATTGCTGTGCTCAAGATGACATTGATGGTGATTTTTGTAGCTTTGATGTTTCCTACTCCCAGCTCATTTGGCTAATGACTTACGCCGATTGAGTCTATTATGGTAGCTAGACTTATAATTTACTTTCAATAGATGTAGTTGTACTTTGCTCGAGTTGATTTAAAAACGAGGTGATAATCTTATGCATTTTCTTTTTCACTAAGATTGTTTAAATAATTATTCATACTAATGTGCTAATTTTTTTTATTTAATATTTCAAATTATGAATAGATTAATGCAAACAAGAGTTGATAAAAATTTTATCCTAATTTGACAATATTAAAGAAAAGTAATACCATCTAAACTGGAAAAATTGTTCCTCAATCTAATACATAAATTTCTGTGTAATCCTATACATTTCAATTGTTCTAATCTAATCAATGTGGATTGCTAACGTGATGGCACAATCATCGCTAGCCGTTTTATGCGGCACACACACGATCTAATGATCTAATGTGAAAAACTTTGCTCAAAACACAACGTTTCACTTAATTTTCTGACTCTTCTGGTTTTTCTTTTCCTTTTCTTTTCCTTTGTTTTTTCTTCTCTTTCCTCCTTGTTATCATCGGTCTCAGATTCAGACCGAGTCCATGTCTGTCTCTCCCTCAGTCTTCTTTCTCGAGTTCTTTGTTGTTATTTTGTGCGGGCAAAATCCGTCCCGTTCAAATCGGATTGATTTAAAAAAAAAAAAAAAAAACAAAAAAACAAAAACGAATTGATTCTCTGATTCTTTACAGGATGCGAAGCTTGACTTGATCGAAGAGACGTCAAGCATAAATGATTTCTTTAGTACCAGCGAGTTTTGTCCACGCCTCAATCGAACTCTCAAAGGATGCAATGTCCTTTTCCTGATAGTGCTTTCTCCCTCTAATTTTCAAATTGCTCTTCGAGCAGCTCCTGGACCAAAAAGCGTTAAATTTTGTCTCGAATTTGATCCATCCACCGAATATTACCTGATCTAAAATAGTTTAATGTTCGGAGGCGCATGAGCTGCATTATTATAAGCTGCGCATGGGTCTCATACAAGAGAAATTCGTTTCGTTCTCTTCTGTTAAAGACAAACGAGACGGTACCTTCTTCTTTTTTTCTTCACAAGAGGGCAATGGAGTTTTCAATTTTTCTTCTTGCGCCAGTCTGCATCAGAAGGAGCCGCCTTCGTTTTCCTTCCACACGCGGCCGCAACATTAAATAAGGAGAGGGGCCACGAGCTGTACAAGTTAATGAAGACTTCCCTACTTTTTTTTTTTTTTTTTTTGTGACTCAGGATACGCTAATTGCCAGTCCACGGCCCCTCCACTTAAAACGTGTTAGCAGCTGCGGAGTTTCGACCTTAGGACCTCTGCGATAAAGTGCCCAAAGCCGAATCAACTCAGCTGCCCACCGGTGGGTGAGACTTCCTTCTTCATCACTGTAAAAGGTGACGATCGTGGTGTCCCGATATATATTTGCAAAGATCTAGTCTGTTTTACAACAAAAAGAAATAAACTTATATCCTCGGTCGGCATATGTATTATGTAACATTGTGTAACTTGTACGAGTATTCAAATGTGGCGGCTTGGAAGAGAGAATATAATTTGCATTTAGAAAGGACATGAACTTGGAACGATTCCTTCCACCATCATTGTGATATCTCTCTATTAGCTTACTCCCCTCCCATATCGAGCCTCGTAGTTTTGTCTTTTGATATACAGGCAGACATTTTTCCAAGAGGTCAACATCCTATTGGTAAAAGCAAAGTTGATTTCTATTTTCATATATATAAATTCAGAGTCGCTCTCCCATATGCAGTGTATAGTTGTACATTCCTGTCCCCTTTGCCATCCTTTAAAGTTTGTTAGAAGCCATTCCTTGTCCAAATCCGCTAGCCCCAACAATCACTCCCTGCTCTCATGAGACTTGGTCATTACAATGACGTTTCTGATCGTTCTTCTTCGACCAAAGAGGACAAGAGAGGGAGCTTTTTTTATTATGAACAAATTCATCACCTGAGTTTCTGCTTCAGAATTTATGTATGTGAAGCCAAGAGAAAACAGTGGAGTGACTGATGTGAACACTTGATATTTGATGGACAAAGAGACAATCGAGGACATGGTTGTTGTCGTGGGGCGAATCAAGATTCAGGATGCCTTCAGGCCACTACTTACATGAACAGGCCAACAAATGAAAAATAGTACAACTCTCGCTCTGCCACTTTAGTGGAATGCAGCTTTTCAGTGAGTCAAATCTTAGGTTTAACTGTTGAAAAAGCCTGGCTTTTGGTTTACGCAAAACAACTTTGCACTTATAAGAATGACATGGCCACACTGCATTGATAAATTTCTAGTGCGTGCATGTCCCGACATGAGCACTGCTTGCGGATATTGAAATTTACACCGATCTAGACATAACGGAACAAAAGAAGGAAGTGCCATCAATCATGTTCTTCCCCATACCAAATTTTGGTGATGATTGGTTGATATATTGAGCTGGGGATGATTGCACAGGTTTGTCTTATTCATGCCATTTTTAGATCTGGACTCTTGAAGGTTGGTGCATCTGCAGTTTGAGTTTTGGGTGCTGTTACTCCTTTATAAGTTTCGTGTGCTTTGTCCAAGCTAAGAGAGACTTCAGATCTTCTTCTTTTTTCCTTTTTTTTTGGCTGAACCAAGCTAAGAAAATCTAGTTATCAAAGCACTGATGCGATACGCAACTCCAAACATGTGACGTGAGTGCACAAACCTCACTATCGACTGATTTGTGAGTTCTCATCGTCACAAGCCGTGATTCTCGGCATGTCTACACCAGAAGCAACTCTTTCACTGGGAAGTCCACTCCCTCACTGCTTATTTTGATTCGAACTGTGTTTCTGGTTCACAGCTTATTGGAATAGGCAACGTTGTCTTGTTCCTATAATATCTAGCCATGTCAATGGAGGGAGAGGTCACAGAGGAGCTGCTGAAAAAATCTGTAGCAGTGGAAGTAGGTGATGGTGGTAAGGATGAGCCATTGAAGGACAGGATATGGAGTGAGACCAAGAAGATATGGATTGTCGCGGCGCCTGCAACATTCACCAGATTCTCCACCTTCGGGATTTCTATCATCAGCCAAGCTTTTATTGGCCACATCGGGTCCATCGAACTGGCTGCCTACTCTCTCGTCTTCACAGTCCTCCTGCGATTTGCAAACGGCGTCCTGGTAAGTGTCAGCATGTTCTCCATTACTTTAATTGTAAATCTGTTCGCCTCATTAAATCATGTAGTATGGTATCTTCCTGTTGTTCATCTTACATCGACATTTGCAGTTTGCAAAAGATTAATTCTTTATCTCTGTGCTTATTATTTATAGATGCTTCTTAAGCACACGTTGGGTCGTTAAGCCCAACACTGAATAACGAATGATGATTTTTTTCATAGAAGCAGTCTTGTGTCCCTGAAGTAATAATGCTCAAAGACATAAAATAGCTGCCACGAAGCACTACCCCAGTACCAGCTTCTCATGGAAGATGCTAGTCAGCTTTTGATCAACTTTTTGAATATGTTGGAGCCAGTGAAATTGTAATGTAAACAAGGCATCAAAAGAGTGAAAAGGAAAATCGAGTTTGGAGTTGATCCTGGGCCATTTGGTTTGGCTTTGAATGAAACAATACTATGTTTCTGAAGGAGAAGAGCATGACCAACATGAGTTTGAGTGAATTTGCTAAAACAACTCCATGCATAGCTTTTTATTGCCTGGTAGAGGAACCTTTCGTCATGTAAATTGTGATGTTGTTCAGAAATCTGAGTTTTGAAATTATTTGAAAACACGCTTCTTGTCCATGGAACTTGCAGCTTGGCATGGCAAGTGCACTAGAGACCCTATGCGGCCAGGCCTATGGCGCGAAACAATACCACATGCTTGGAGTGTACCTCCAGAGATCATGGATTGTCCTAACAATCTGCTCCATCTTTCTAGTTCCTCTATTCATCTTCACCGCGCCACTGTTAAAGGCATTAGGCCAGGAAGATAAAATTGCGGAGGTTGCTGGAGAAATCTCACTCTGCTTGATCCCAATCCTCTTCGCCTTTATCTCATCTTATACCTGCCAAATGTTTCTCCAAGCGCAGAGTAAGAACATGATCATTACATACCTGGCGGCATTCTCGCTGGTGTTTCATGTAAGCCTCTCGTGGCTATTGACCGTGAAATACAAGTTTGGAATTCTAGGCGCTATGGCTTCAGCCACTTTGGCATTTTGGATTCCTAATATAGGACAACTTGGGTTTGTGACGTGTGGAGGTTGCCAAGATACGTGGAAGGGTTTCTCGACTTTGGCCTATAAGGACTTGTGGCCCGTGATCAAGCTCTCGCTTTCATCCGGTGCCATGCTATGGTAAGGCATCAATTCATCAACGGGACATGATATTTCATTCTTGAATTTGGACTAATTGCTAAGTTTCTGTGTGGATCAACATTAGCTTAAGTTGGTTCAACCATTTAGTATCTATATGCTTTGATGTGTGATTTAGAAGTCAACGGTCTTTTGTTGTCAAAGAAATGGTGAAATCTGAATACTAGCAATCTCGCATCAGAAGTGGATAGCGGCATGTCCTTTCTTTTCCATACAAGATATTGACTGAATTCCTATTCTTTGCTAATTGTCAGTCTCGAGCTGTGGTACAACACAGTGTTGGTTCTTCTAACAGGCAACATGGAAAATGCGGAGGTTTCCATCGATGCGCTCGCCATCTGGTAACTGTGATGCACTTCCATTCTTTCTGCTCTTCAGTGCTTTCTATTACGTTAGGGAAATGCCTTGACTTACAAAGACATATCATCAATGGCTTGTTCTCCAAGATGATATAGAATAATTTCATTTTGCAGCCTCAACATCAATGGTTGGGAAATGATGATCTCCCTCGGTTTCTTGGCTGCTGCAAGGTATAATCATGAGTCATGACTCCAATTGACCGTTAATTCCTCCTCCACACTTGCACTATACCAGCAACTCTGAATTTTGGATGTTTTTTCAGCGTTCGAGTATCTAATGAACTAGGAAGAGGGAGTGCCAGATCAGTAAAGTTCTCAATCGTGATGTCAGTGCTCACATCGTTCACCATTGGGTTCATTCTCTTTGTGCTCTTCCTCTTCCTCAGGGGGCGTCTGGCTTATATTTTCACTAAGAACGATGAGGTTGCCAATGCCGTGGCTGATTTATCGCCTCTTCTGGCTATTTCCATACTTTTGAACAGCATCCAACCAGTGCTTTCCGGTAGTTCTTCTCCACTATTCCCTCCCAATCAGATGAATAAAAGTACAATATTCCCTAGAGAAGTTCTTGATGGTTTTCGGTTATTACTGACATGAGTGGACACATACAAATGATCGATACATAAATGTTTTGTGGGATTCATGTTTTTCTTTTGTGGGATTCAGTGAGGTCCCTTATAATTTGAGAAATATGACGATTAATTGTATGACGTAAGCAATATGTGGTGGATTAATATCAAATCTTTAGTGCCTGATAGTGATTGAACATCAGTGTCAACATTTCTCTATCAGGAGTCGCCGTTGGAGCCGGTTGGCAGAGCATAGTAGCCTATGTCAACATCATAAGCTATTACCTGGTAGGGATTCCTGTGGGAGTCGCGCTTGCCTATTTTCTAAGTATGCAAGTGAAGGTGAGCTACTAATTTCCTTTCCAAGTCGGTCTGCATTGGCGAATCTGCATATCATCAGTGAGACATGTCAAAATGGGCTGAAGCTCCCGACCTGCACCTGCAAAATTGAAATTCCCAACACTAAATATTTCCTATTGTAGGGCGTGTGGCTCGGAATGCTGTTCGGAACTTTTGTTCAGACTGTAGTACTGATCATTATTACTTGCAAAACTGATTGGGATAAGCAGGTGCGCTGGATATTACTATTCTCCATTAATTCTTGATGATTGTGAGGGTCAATGAATCTCTGTCCTTCTGCAGGTATCACAAGCTCGAACACGCGTTAATAAGTGGCTTGTGGCTGAAGAAGGATCACACAAGGCTGGCACGGGTGTTTGATTTGATCTTTCTTGTTCTCCTCTTATTCTTGTGAAGATAACGAAAAATTCTGTATCACAGCAAGAACTGACCTTGACTTTATTACGGTTAGCGCCTAATGTCCTGTAAAATGTGCGTCGAATCTTCATTTAGTAAGATAACTTTATGAGTAGTTTTAAAAGAGGAACTTCAGATCAGTGGAAATGCTGTCAAAACATTACTTATTCAACCTAAATTAAAGCTACGATGACATTCTAGCAAATCTATGAAAAGGGCAATTGAAATGAGAAACGACATACTTGATTTCAACACTGTTTCTCCTCCAGAAATCCTATGTCATTCCATCAAAGCAAGCAATTTCCTATCACGTCGAACATCTTCCTTCTAGAGCGCATTTTGAGTTTTGCTATGTTGCTCATCTATGAATAGATTTTCAGTTCTCTTTCGAATTGAATATGGGAAACGTTAGTTGCTCAATGTATGTAATCTGCTCGCCAGTAAGTTTTAGCACATGTGCTTGAGCGCTTAAGTAGTTGTCATTGCCTATAAACAGCAACGCTAGCAAAGCTCATTTCAAAGGATGACTTATATGCCTAACTTAGAAAGCAGCAACATCTGCTGGTTTTGAAATGAGGAAGTAGCTTTACATGACGACATTCGACTAAGTGTCTTCCATAGATCCTGCAAGATCCAGACTACATACCTAGACATTGTGCAGAATGCTAATGCTTTTGGGATGACACAATTATATGTAGCTCTCAGTGCTGTGTTTTCTTTTTCCAGCTTCCTGCCAATCGATCGGACAAATTGACTTAAGACATTGTCTATTGCCGTGCTCAACGCACATGCATGAACCCTGCATCACAAAAATCTCAATTTTCTCCTGAGGTGCTCATTCCTTCTTATGAAACAGGCGGGCGTACCGCAAATGCTGTCATAGACAGAGTACAAATCCAACTTTCATCACTGTTCATGTAGAAAAGAGCGAGGAATTGTGGAGCAACCCCACAAATCATTCCTATCCATATTCTCTGTAAGGGTGAAAAGAAATGAATTTGTAAGCTTGTTACATAGAACTGTCAGATGAAAGTGAGCTAAATACTAAGAAAATGCAAGTTTTGGAAGTTGGTTTTGCTTGAATTCATACAAGTCACCTTTGAATTAACAAATTAAATGACCCGACAGTTTGGTAGACTTACAATATATATTCAATATGTACTTTAGTTAAGCTGATTATAGAAAGAGGTAATTATCAAGCACTTGCACTTATGCCAAAAAAAAAAAAAAAAGTACTTGTATTTTCTTTTGTCTTTTTTTTTGGTAAGATTGCTCAAAATAATATTTTTGCAAATTAATTTGCTAAGATTTTATCTTATCTTCTTATTTAATAGTAGTACAAATATAAATAAATTAAAAGTACAGATGTACCATCTTAATCCTTTCATAAATTTTTATTGTGATTTGTGAAAAATTTGAAGTTAAATGAAAATTTATTTATGTAACAAAACTACATGTACTTTAAATATAAAAATTATAATTTCAAATAAAATTTCCAATATCATGAATTATATCGACAACTTGTATCCTAAATCTTATTTGTAATTACCACCGTATATATTAAATTAACTAAATATACAAAACATAGACAGTAAATTATATGTCGATATATTATAAATGATTACCATATATAATGAAATGACTAAAGATATAATATATTCTAAGGAATTTTACTCAACATTATGGATTAATGTCAATATGAAACGACAAAAAGATTATGATTCTCTAAATTCTTTGCAAGATACCACGCTTGACCTGATTCTAGTGAGTTTTGTCCACGCCTCAATTGAACCGTCAAAAGACGCAATTTTTGTTTCCCGATGGTCCTTTCTCCCTCTAATTTTAAATTCCACCTGTAAAATTCATATGTCAGTAGGACGATAACAATTTCGTAAATCAATCCGCAACTCCCGACGATTGCTATCATTGTCGACGCGAACTCACCCATTCAATCAGAAAGGACGAGAGTTTTTGCAATGTTATGTGGAGCCAAGGCGATAATGGCGAAATGACGCTGATGTGCACCTACGAGAGGCACGTGTCGCACGGTAAGTGGATTAGTAATTTGCTAACATGACACCACCATGGTACCTAATATTTTATGCTCGGAGAGAATCGAATCCATGATTACTGTGGTGGGGTGAATCAAGATTCCTGATGCTTTTTTGACATTACATAAATAAACATGCCAACAGATAAAAAGAAAGCAACTACTGTTGCCACTTTCGCTGGAAGCTGGCTTTTCAATGAGCCAAATCTGAGTTGAAACAATTTGAAAAACTTCGCTCCAGGTTCATGCAAAACTCCTTTGCTTATCCTCATTTCATGTTTATCACTACTTTTGGAGCCACTTCATTCTCCCCATCAAGACCGTCATGCCACACTGCATTAAGAAATTCCTAGTGTCTGTGACGTCTCGACATGAACACTGTTTGCTGGTGATGATTTGTTTATACGTTGAGCTGGGCATGATTGCCCCTATACTAGCACAGGATTGTCAATCATGCCATTTTAAATTTGATGTATCTGCAGTTGAGTTTTGGGTGCTGTTACTCCTTTAAAAGTTCGTATGCCTTGTCCAAGCTAAGACCGTCTGTTTTTTTTTTTGGCTGAACCAAGCTAAGAGAGTCTAGTTATCGGAGCAGTGATGCGATTCACAACTCTAAACATGTGACGCGTGCACACAACCTCACTATCGATTAATTGATCATGAGTTCTCATCATCCGAAGCCATGATTCTTGGCATGTCTACACCAAAAGCAACTCTACTAGAAAATCCAGTCCCTAACTGCTAAATTTCATTCAAACTGTGTTTTTGGTTTACAGCTGATCTGGATAGGCAACGTTGTGTTTGGCATATAAAGTGAACATAGGTCTAATTACTAGCCATGGCAATGAGGGAGACGGGACTGAGAAGCTGCTGAAAAAATCGGTAGCAGTGGAACTTGGTGATGGTGGCGAGGATCAGCCATTGAAGGACAGGATACGGAGCGAGACCAAAAAGATGTGAATTGTCGCGGCACCTGCAATATTCACCAGATTCTCCACCTTTGGGATTTATATCATCAGCCAAGCTTTTTATAGGCCACATCGGGTCCACCGAACTGGCTGCCAATTCTCTGGTCTTCGCTGTCCTCCTGAGATTTGCAAACAGTGTCTCGGTATGTTTCAGTGTGTTTTCCGTTACTTTAGTTGTTGATTTTTCACGTCATATAATCATGTAGTGAGGTATCTTGCTGCTGTTCATCTTACTTCAACATTTTTAATTTGCAAAAGATTCCTTCTGTCTCTGTACTAATTGTTTATAGAAGCTTCTTAATCAAATGTGCCCTTAGCCCAATACTGAATAATGAACGATTCTTTTTTCTTTCTTTTCTTTTTCTTTTTTATTTTTCATGGAAGCAATCTTATGTCCCTCAAGTAACAATGCTCAAAGACATAAAATAGATGCCCCGCACCAGTACCGGCTTCTCATGGAAGCAGCTCGTCAGCTTTTGGTCGGCTTTTCAAATATGCTGGAGCCAGTGAAATTGTTATGGTAAAAAGGCGTATAGGACTTGAAAGAGCTAAAGGAAAAATGAATTTGGAGTCGAACATAAGCCATTTGCATTGTGCTGCACTTTGAATGAAACAATAATATGTTATTGTTGACCAAGAGAATAGCCAACAAGACTTTCAGTGAATTCACTAAAAACACCTCCAGGCATAGCTTTTTATCGCCTGTTAAATGAACCTTGCATCGTGTAATTCATGTGCAGTTGTTCAGAAAATTGAGTTTTGAAATGATTATAAAACATGCTACCATCCATGGAACTTGCAGCTTGGCATGGCGAGTGCACTAGAGACTCTATGTCGCCAGGCCAATGGCGCAAAACAATATCACACGCTCAGAGTGTACCTCCAGAGATCATGGATTGTCCTAATCTTTCTAATGCCTGCATCTTCACCACGCCACTTTTAAAAGCCTTAGGCCAGGAAGATGGGAGCTCAAGAAATCAGCAAAGTTTTGCTTCAATCTTTCACCTGATGACAGTGTTTACATTGTTCGCCATCTATTGACCATGAAATTTTGTCCTCTTCATTTTGTTCTTCCTCTTTCTTGATGGGGACGTTGCCGAAATATTTGGAAGGGTTTCTCGGTTTGGCTTTATATTTTCACTGACAACGATAAGGTCACCAATGCCAATTGCTAAATTTCTGCGACATTAGTTTAGTTGGTCTTGTCGTGTGATTATCTTTTGTTGTCGAATAAATGGTGAAATCTGAACACTAGCAATCTCACATCAGAAGAGTATAGCGGCACATCCTTTCTTTTTCATACAAGATTATCACCGAATTCCTTTCTTTATTAATTGTCAGTCTCGACCTGTGGTACAACAAGGTGTTGGTTCTTCTAACAGGCAACATGGAAATTGCAGAGGTTTCCATCAATGCGCTCGCCATCTGGTAATTGTGATGCACTTCCGCTCTTTCTGCTCTGCAGTTTTCTTTTATCGAAGGCCTGTTCACTAAATAATTTCATACTTGCAGCCTCAACATCGATGGATGGGAAATCATGTTCTTTTGATGGTTTTGTCATGACTCCTATTGACCATTAATTCCTCCTCCAGAAACTTTACCAGCAAATCTGAATTTTGTATGTTTCCTCAGCGTTCAAGTATCTAAGGAACTAAGAAGGGGGAGCTCAAGATCAGCAAAGTTCTCAATCATGATGACAGTGCTTATATCGTTCGCCATTGGATTTGTTCTCTTCATAAAATTTTCACTGAAAAATGAGTTCATACGAATGCCGTGGCTGATCTTATCACCTGTTCTGACTATTTTTTTTAACAGCGTGGATTAATAATCAAAATAAAAACACAATATTACTTGAAGTACCTTGATTGCTTTCAGATTGAACATTAAAGTCTCAAAAAAAATTTTCATGATTTATCAAATCATGGATTGTGATTGAACATTAGTCTCAAAAATTATTTATCAGGAGTGGCCATTGGAGCTGGTTGGCAGGGCATAGTAGCATATGTCAACATCATAAGCTACTACCTAGTAGAGATTCCTGCAGGTGTCGTGCTTGCCATACTGAGTATGCAAGTGAAGGTGAGCTGCTAATTTCCTTCAAAGATGGTCTGCATTGACGAATTTGCATGTCAATGTGTGAGACACGCCAGAATGGGCTGAAGCTCTCGATCTGCATCTACAAAATTGAAACTTTTTCACTCTTGATCATCTGTCTTGTAGGGCGTGTGGGTTGGAATGCTGTTTGGAACTTTCGTTCAGACTGTAGTACTGATCGTTATTACCTGCAAAACCGATTGGGATAAGCTGGTGCGCCATATTACTATTCTCCATAAATTCCTGATGATTTGAGAAGGTCAATGAATGTCCATGTGGTTCGTGGCTGAAGAAGCATCACGCAGGGCTGGCACGGGCGTATGATTCCATATTTCTCATTCTCCTCTTATTCTTGTGAAGATAACGAAACTTCTGTATTGCAATGAGAACTGACCTTGAATTCATTACAATTAAACGCCTTGATAATAATATAATGTCCTGAAAAATGGGTCTCGAATTGTCAATTAGTAAGATAAGCTTACGAGTAGTTTTAAAGAAAGGAACCTCAGGTCAGTGGAAATGCTGCCAAAACATTCTTACGCGACCTAAATTAAAATCAACGATGACATTCTAGCAAATTTATGGAAGGGTAATCGAAATGAGAAAGGACGTATTTTCATGATTTCCACACTGTAGCACATTTTCAGCTTTAAATGTAGAAAATGTTAATTGCTCAATATATGTAATCTGGTCGCGAGTAGTTTTAGCACATGAGCTTGGGCCTTGAGAAGTTGTCATTAATATAACGACATTTGACTAAGCTTCTTCCATAGATCCTTTAAGATTCTTGTCTATACACCTAGGTGTGCCATACTCAAACGATGTGAGATTTGGTTTATTCCTGCCCGCACACCATCTTTGAGTCAGAGCTGTACCTTATCCGAGCCCTCTTTGACCCCAGCGATCACTCCCGAACTCATCAAGGATGACAAGATTATATGCAGTTCTCAGTCTCGTGTGTGTTTTACTGCATGAACTCTTCACTAAAAAAATCTGCAGTTTTTTCCTAGGAGTGATGGCTTCCTTTTGTGAAACCGTGGGTGCACCAAACATGTTGTCATTGACAGAGCACAAACCCACCTTGCTTCAGGAGGTAGATATGTTATAGCATACCAATACGACGTGCAAATCTGTCGGGCGTCATCACTGTTCAGTCTTCTGTAGTAGTGTTCCTGGTGCTTTCGTTCAACATCTTGAAGAGTTTCTAAAGTTGACGATCCAGGCATTCCAATGCCCCTAATCACCTGTAGCAGGAAGGAGCTGGGTGTTTTTAAGACAGTGTATGATATGGGAAGCTGTGGAAGAGAATTACAGTTCATGAATTTGATGAAGTGCATCAGATCCGTAAAGATTCAAGTTTTCAAAGAAGTTACCAGCTCATCCCAAGTTGTTTTCCGTGTCATGTAGACAGAGAGCGCGCAATTGTGAAGCAACCCCACAAATCATTCCTATCCCTATTCTCTATAAGTTTGAATAGAAATGGCTCTGCAAGCAGATCACATAAAACTGTTACATGGAAGTGAACAGAGTAATGCCAAAAAAAGGGAGTTTTAGAAGTTGATTGCTTGAATACATACAAGTCACATAAGAACTCTGCCTCAGATCTTGACCTCCTAATGGCCAACATATCCAAAGTACAGCTCCAATGGGGGACATCAATCTTGTAGCAACATCCATCATTTAGAATTGCAAACCACACAATTGCCATCCTCCTCCTATGGAGCCACCCCTCCCCACTTCAACCCGAAAAGTACCAACCCCGTGATTGAATTGGAGGACATAGGTTAGAAAACATAGCCGGCATGAAAACTCTGCATGGCTATAGCTGTAAATGTTCACGCTCGACCGCGAGGACCTGCTGAACACCGTCTCCAAACACCGATAGTGCAAAGCAGGTCAGTGAGCCTAGCCATGGACTCATCCCACTTCCCCGCACCTTGCCAACAACCCGGCAGTCCGGTTGAGCCGCCGAGGAGGCATAGAACCTCGCGGACCGGCCCGAAACATGTCCGCCATGCCCAAGATTGACTTCGATGGCGAGCTTCGCAGCTCATTTTTGAGACCCCCAAACTAGAATGCATTGGAGATCAGACGCACTGAAGCCATGCCTAATCAGGTCGTGGGCCTCGGGCGGTGGGCTTTCGGACCATAATCGGGTCGGGTCCAGCGTAAAAGGAAAAACCTCCTCTATCCATCTATGTAGCACGGACACTCTCCGAAAGCCTTCGTGTCGTGTCCGACACTTCGACATGTGTCCGACACGCTCCGACACGTCCCGACACACGGTCAACGAGTGTCGAAAAATCCGACACGTGGTCAACTCTCTCCAACACGCAAGTCCGTAATTCCGATATGTGATTCCGACACGCACGGGGTCAATTTTAAAAATTTTTAATACTTGAAGGGTCAAAATATAAATATACACCAAAGAAGTAATAAAATTGGTATAAATATACACGCATGGGGTCAATTTTTTTTTTCCAGTTTTGTTCTTTTAGAATTGTTTTATTTTTTTAAAGTCTTTTACTATGAAAGAAGTAATAAAAAATGTTATATATGATAAATAAATAAATTTAAAATAATGAATAATATTATTTAATATTTTTCGTGTAAATTAATTCTAAACTATTTTTATTATTATTTTATAACGTATCGGAACGTGTCGAAATTCTCTATTTTTAAGAAATAACGTATCGGTATGTCGTGTCGTGTCGCGTCATTGTGTGTCGCTTGTCAGGTCTTTACGTAGCTATCGATATCCGGCGCGCGGACGAGGGCCAATCGCCAGCTGAAAAAATGGCCCACAGTGAAAAAAAAAAAAGGAAAAAAAAAAAATGAAACTCAGCAAAGCCTATAAATAATAAATAAATAAATAAAAGGACGACGCCGAGGGAGACGAGAGGGAGAGATTTGTCATTCTGTTTCCACATTGAATCGCCTTTACTGCGGATTTTACTCGGGATCGACTTCAACCGCAATTCAACGAGGCGTTTCGGGAGAGATTTTGCATCCCCCCGTGCCCTCCGATTCCGTTCAGGAATTCGACGGCGGGGAGAGTCGAGAGAGAGAGAGATCGAGGAAAATCGCCGCCGCCGACGGAGGATTTTTTTTTTTTTTTTCCCGGAGGCTTTGTGGGGAGATTGTAGCCTAGCCGGAGATGGACGGCGTGTTCGGCAAGCTCCGGAACCTGGACGCGTACCCCAAGATCAACGAGGATTTCTACAGCCGCACCCTCTCCGGCGGCGTCATCACCCTCGTCTCCTCCGTCGTCATGGCCCTCCTCTTCATCTCCGAGCTCCGTACGTATATCCTCCGCTCTCCACGCGCGCGGATTCGCGACTCCGCGTGTGGTCCTTGTTAGGGCTTCGCGATCCTGCCGATCGCGCGGGTTTCGAGGTTGATTTTGTCTGTCTTCGTGCTTGTGAATGGTTTCCGTCGCCGGAGATTGGAATTGTCGGTTTAGCGCTAGAGGCGGCCCGCCTGCTATTGACCGTTTGTGAACGAGCCGGAGATCTTCGGCTCCGGATTGTGCTTGATTAGCTGAAACGTTCTTCTCACAGTGTTAGGTCCTCGATCCGCGGCTCAGTGACTAGCGATTGATACTCGGATTACAAGTTGAATACCAATGACGCTGTTTCTTTTTTTGCGTGCTAATGGGAATTTCGGTGCTATTGTGATCATCAAGAGTTATCGAGCTTCGGTTTATTGATACGGATATATGTCTATGCTTGGGGGTGTAGGTGCTTTTTGCGTCACTTGTCGGCCTTCTCATTTCGAATCTCTTTATCTTGCTTGCAGGATTGTATTTGCATGCGGTAACTGAAACGAAGTTAGTGGTGGATACGTCGAGAGGAGAACATCTACGTATCAATGTAATGCATTTCGCTTCCTTACAGAGAAGTCTAAATCGGTACTATGATTTTATGGCATTGTTTGGTGTCGATCTTTGGATGGAATGTGCATTTGATCTAGATTTTTGGGCCTCCTATAACAGTATTCGATGAGATTAGGATTATCTTGGCACTGATATTGTTGTTAGTCACTCATTGTTAGTTCAAATTTAGGAGAATCAATGATTATAGGAAGGTACATCAGTTAAGTTTGAGGACTGTGATTACTGTGTTCTGAAGATTTATCATTGACGGTGACGTAGTTGCTATCTGGTTGTACTCACTGAGTGGTTGCTTGATAACCAACTGAACAACTCTATCTTTTGTGATGATTGGTGCTGCAGTTTGATGTCACATTCCCTGCATTGGCTTGCTCTATGCTCAGCCTTGATGCCATGGATGTCAGTGGAGAACAACACCTCGATGTAGTATGTATTAGAGTCTACTTGCAGACTTCCTTCATGAATTATATTCAGCAATTACATTATGGCTTGCTGTGGTCTTTCTAACGGGCAAGCCTGAATTTCCAATCTCAGTATTTCTTTATTACTCCGATGAGCTTGAGTGTGTCTGATGCCTTTGTATCCTGCAGAGACACGATATAATCAAGAGAAGATTAGATTCTAATGGCCAGGTGATAGAAGAAAGGCAAGACGGAATTGGTGCTCCAAAGGTTAGTAACGTCATATTCCTAGAAATTAGTAGATGTGAGCTCACAGGTCTCTTGTACATGATTGAGTTTAGTCTAAAAAAAAGTTAATGCATTTTAATTGCAACTGCATATGACATCTCTGTTGAGTGTTCTGTTGGAATAATTTTATTGTTGGATTTGCATCCACATATTGCTTCAGTCTGGCATAGATGAGATATTCTGGTCAGTCTGCTTCTTTTTGACGTCTCTAGGGCTAGATATTACTCCTGTTTACTTGATTATCACAGAAAATTCAGGATTGTCATGATAACTTTTGTTCATCGTAGCGAAGGTCAATTAATCGTTACAAACAGATCACATTTGTCATAGGCTCTGATGCTTTCTTTTTCATTCTATTATCAAGCTTCAGTGTCTTCTCAACGCATATATTAGCTCTATAATAATAATAAAGTCTAGCTGCATTTAGTTTGTGCCACTAAAATACTCCCAGTGTGCAATCTCTGAAAATTTTGCAGTTATCTGCAAATTAAGAAATAGTCTCAAATACTCTTTACTATGTCACCTCAAATTCAATCGTGCAGTAATCTGCAAATTAAGATCCTATAGCATTCTTTTTGGATGGCATGATGACTTGACATCCTACTCTCTGTCCTCTTTCCCGGCAGTCTGTTCATTTTTCTCTGCATGGTTCTGTAGTCTATTTCATTTTGGCAATATGCTTATACAAGGTATTTGTATATCCTGGTGACTTTCATATGGCTCTCACTCACTTTTTTTTAGCAGATTGAAAAGCCCTTACAGAGACATGGTGGGAGGCTTGAGCACAATGAGACATATTGCGGATCATGTTATGGAGCAGAAACGGTATGTTTTCTCTTGAGCTAGTGGTATATGGTTCAAACTTACGTGTCAGCTGTAGTTAGCATTTTGCTGTATGCAACAAGATTTCCTTGTTGAATTTGTTGTTGTGCTATGATATATGAATGCTTTTTCTTTTTGTTCTTTTTTGTTGCACTCTGTAGTCAGATGAGGAATGCTGTAATAACTGTGAAGAGGTCCGCGAAGCATATCGAAAGAAAGGTTGGGCACTTTCAAATCCAGATGCGATCGACCAAGTAAGTCCACATGATGACTGGTTGAGGCTATATATGTCTCCCATTTACTGAAATGACTCTTTGACATGGTCTTGTGAATGGTGCCCCTTTGTGATGGGCAAAGTGATACTATGATCAGAAGATGCTTCCAACTTCTCCTTGGCTGTTATATCTCTTAGGTATTCTGCCATATCCAAAATTAATTTTCTTTCTTTTCTGCTCTGAGGAATGAGGATTGAGACTCCTGTTTTTGGTTTTAAATCTGTTGAATCTTGTGTCCTCCGCCGCAGCCAACGCAATATCCCTCCTTTTTCTGCTTTGAGATTGAGATCCGTCCCTACTTTTTCTGTGTTTCTTAAAGTTCATAAAATATTTCACCAACTCCATTGATGCAAAAAGCAGGCTGTGCTGCTGGGGAAGGTCTATGGCTCAAATCTGGAACACACATGTTCTGTCCCTTTTGACATTGAGAAGGATTTGGATTCTGCTCCTCATCAAATTTCTTACATCAAATCGGATTGAAGAAACATGGACCTAGAATTAATGTTCGCAACCATGCCTATGAGCAAGTTTTATGAAAATGGCACATGGATATTTCTTTGATTAGACCAGTAAACCTTAAGCCATTTATGGCTTAACCATTGTTGAGGTGAATTCCCAAAGTACTAAGGGTTTGTAATGACCAGCATCAAAAAAAGTGGGGCTTCAGTGATGATGCTTTCAAATAAGCGTATTCTTCTCCAAGTTTCTGTTTATAGAATTTTCAAGAAATTTGTAGGAGGGAAAATGCTGTATGCTAGTCCATATTTCTACGTAATGGAGCCTCTAAGAATTACTCATCCATCAACTTATATCTAAAAACAAGTGGACAGGGTGTTGATGGTCTGGGAGACTGTTAGTTGCAATTGGTCAGCTTTTGCTTTCATTTTGGTTTTGCTAGGATTGTCCAACTTCAGGAATTTCCTCTCAGATCTTACTTAACAGTTGATTTTTTTCTAAAGTATGAGTGATTGTCTCTTTGCTGGTTCATGGTTGTCAGTAGTAATTGCATGTTTTTATAAAACATTGCTTTTATGGTGTTTCTGTGGCATGCAGTGCAAAAGAGAAGGTTTTCTACAAAAGATTAAGGAAGAAGAAGGTGAAGGATGTAACATCTATGGGTTTCTGGAAGTGAATAAAGTTGCAGGGAATTTTCATTTTGCTCCTGGGAAAAGCTTTCAACAATCCAATGTTCATGTCCATGATATACTGGCATTTCAGAAGGATAGTTTTAATGTAAGTTGTGTGATGCCTTTTATTTCCAAGTTTTTCCTAAATGTAGTTACGTTAGCAGTGGACATGCTCAATTAGAAAATTTATAGTGAACACATTGCTTTTATATTTGGAAACATCTAATAGACTATTTAACACAATACAGATTAGTCACAAGATCAACAGGCTAACTTTTGGAGACTATTTTCCTGGTGTCGTAAACCCACTTGATAAGTAAGCACATCATTTTTATCCATGCTGCCAACTTTCGTAAAAGTCATATCTTCTCAATTCGTGATGCATGACCTATCCTATGCTGTTCTGTCTCGTGTTTATTCATTTCAGTGTGCAATGGACGCAAGAAACACCAAGTGGAATGTACCAGTATTTTATAAAGGTCAGTACTGCACCTCTGATGTCTTGACAATTTTTGTAACTCTGAATGTCTTTGTCCATGATATGTAGTACCCTAGCCTTTGACGTGATATTACTGTAGAAGAGAACTTTATAGTTGGAGATGATCTGGAGTTGCCTTTCATAACTTGAGGGCTGATATGTGCCATTTGCTTTAGCTTTTTGTGATGTCCTCGTTCAATATGTCTAGGATAATAGTGCAGTGAAAAAGAAATAAATTGAGCATCAACCTTTCTTCTGAAAATGCCATAAACTAGCAATCATTTAGTATGTCAGACTTTTCGATAACCCTGCCACTGCCTATCAATCTTACATGTTCACTTTGTCTTCATGAGATAGAAGGTACCTCTTGCTTGATCCATTTTAGTTTAGTTTCATGGTATGAAGAATTGCTCTTCATATTTCTTATCTCAAAGTGAGGCCAAGGACTGCTTTATCACTTGTTACCTGTTTGATGATGACAAGTCCCTCTTGGATTTTTCTGAGTATATCACGCATTAATATGAATGGAATAGGCATCTGAAGAACTTGTGAGTTTCTTCTTGTAATGTAGCTTCATACTCTTTCAGGTCTCTACTGTGGCATAGAGCATTTTGGTGCAAGTTCTGACGTCATCTAAGTTTTCTGCTTCAGTAGTGTCTCTACTGCTTTTCAAGAGTTGTTGTTGCCTTGTGGACCATCTTTTTCACTATAATTTCAGCTGTTTCAGTGAATCATGTTAGAATATTTAAATAATAGACCACATCTTCATCTAACAGCTTAAACTTTTAAAATAGTTGGCAGTGATTCTACAAAATCTCTCATGATATCAGAGTTGTAAGTCCTGAATTTGAATCTTTCCGGGCCCTATTTGCCTCCCCAATTAAATTTCCACACTTAGTACTAGGCAAAAAATTAGACTAAGCGTGAGAGAGTGTATTAGAATATTTAAATAATAAACCATGTCTTCATTTAACGACATAAGCTTTTAGAACGGTTAGCAGTGGTCTCACTAAATCTCACAAATCTATTTTCCTTTTCCCGTTGAAATGGTATTAGTGTAGCATAAATCTTAATTTGTCAATATATTACCTTTTCTATTGCATTCCCTTTTGCCAGTTCAAATCAAAGGATGATCTGAGCAATGAAGCAAAAAATTGGCATAAGTGTTGACCAGAAGATTATCCTCTTGGTCTAACCATTTAGCCATGAAATTGCCCATTAACTGTCCTTATCCACCTACTCACTGGTAATCTGTGTGCACGGCTGTCTTTTTTCTTCCTTCTTTTGGTGAGTAAGCTGGAAAGCGCATATTTCAAATGTAGCTTCAAAATGGAGTAGCTTTTTGAATCTCCCCCCTTTACAAAATTCTAGGTCGTAGTTGTGAGTCAACTTTATTCTGCTTGAACATGTTAAATATATCTACGGAGAATGTTTCCAACGGGTAGTTAATAATCTTATAAGTAACCTTTTTCCAGTTCACTTCTTCACTGTCAGATATGCTTTTCCTTTAAAGGCAGTGCTTTACAGCTGCAATCTGATGGAGTAGTTGGCAAGACTATAAATCTTTAGTTCTTTGCATTAAATAAAGATGTGCTATCTGTTGTGCAGGTGGTGCCAACTGTTTACACAGATGTGAGCGGGCACACTATCCAGTCAAATCAGGTACATCCAAAACAAATGCAAAATTGGTAGTGTTTTATTGGTACACTATGTACGCAGTGTAACACTCAGAATCTTTTTTGTTTATGTTGTAGTTCTCCGTAACAGAGCACTTCAGGAATGCAGACGTAGGACACCTTCAGTCACTGCCAGGAGTTTTCTTCTTTTATGACCTTTCTCCAATTAAGGTTGCTACTTCCTCTTGTTTGTTTAAGTTTCATCTTAAACTCGTTGATTTGAAGTTTTAATGCTAAATGGCTGGTAACAAAAGATTCAAGTAGCTCTTATTTAATTTGTGAAACTCTATTGGCACTCGGTTTCATTTTGCAGGTGACCTTTACTGAGGAACATGTGTCATTCTTACACTTCCTAACGAATATGTGCGCTATTGTCGGAGGTACCTTCAAAAACCCTTAATATTTAAAATCTCCTACGGAAATGAAATTGCCTCTTTCAATTATCTCTTTTATTTGAGGTAGATTAAGTGAAGGAAGAAAACTTTCCTTTTTTGTTCTTTTTATGCATTGGCTGTAAGATCACACTTTAGTACTGCATATTAAGTTAATTAAATAAGCAGGAGGGTCCCAGTAAACTCAATTGGTCATGGTCCATAGTCATTTAAACATCTTTATATGAGAACTCACTTAAAACCCAAAAGTAAAAAGAAACTCTGAGAAGAGTTGAGTCATGGACAATGATCAATTGTTCAGGATGGCTCATCATACCAGTTTAATTTGTCCTTGTGTTGCCATGACTTTAGGATGCTAAATGGTTTACTGGCTTATTAAATTATGAGTAACCAAATTTTCTTTTCATTAGTTTTTAATTCTTATACTTGTTTCCTGATTCACCATCATTATACCAGTTTATTGTTGTACTCATCTTACCATTACTTTGAAAATATTGAACTTATAGTGCCAATCTCCAAGCTAGCCTACTTGAAATTCCTTTCGGATGTTTCAGATGGATTTGTGATAGTAGGTTTTGGTTTTCCAGGTGTTTTCACAGTTTCAGGCATCCTGGATTCTTTCATATATCATGGTCAAAAGGCAATCAAGAAGAAGATGGAAATTGGCAAATTGAGTTAAAAAGTGAGCTAAGGAGAAGCTTGTTGCCGATAGAATGGATCTTTCTGGTACGTGACCAACTGGAGAGATGAAAGTGGAGAACAAAGATGGCCAAAGTGGTTGTCTTTGGTAGGTTGGGATGTTTCTTTTGATTATGTTCGATCGGTGCTGATCAATGAACTAGACCGATGCTGTCTGGCTCAACCTTCCAACGGTCATATGACCTGCACTTTTGCCCAGTTCCATCGAGTTGTTATCTGTTTGCATTTGAAGTTGAGCAGTTGTTTCAGATTCTCCTCTTTGAAAGTTATAAAGAAAGTGTACACTAGAATGAGAAAGTTGTATTCGTCTTTTAGCATTTAGTTCGGTTTGGTCGAGTATAACAATATTTTAGGACCACCGCCTGCGGTGGCCCAGTTGGATAAGGCTCCCATGATCCTTTGCGAGAAGGAGAGGAGTTCAAATCCCGCCGCCGCATGGAATCTTAAGCCGCAACGTCGGGGTGGTGGGTCCTCCGCTAGCGTCGCCCGGGTTTGCCCGCCGGTCATGGGGTTACTTACGGGGTTCCCAAAAAAAAAAAAAAATATATATATATATATATATATATATTTTAGGACGAGATATACATTGACGTAAAAGGATTCGAGTGTTTCAGATTTTGGTCTCTTAATAATCTTTTAGTTAGTGATCAGAAACATTATCTCGATCTATTTATTGTTGAGGTGAGTGATGGTTCTGTAGATATTATTTTCAACAATGATTCTTAAAATCTTGAAAAGAGGAAAAATATTTCAATTGCATAATGTTAGCAAAAGCACCAAAAAAATTTTAAAACCTATTACATTGATACAAATTCAATTTTAAATTTTTTATTCAATTTTAATTTTTTTTTTTAATCTTAAACTTTTCAATTGAATTAATGTAGTCTTAAACTTCTCGCATGTGTCAATTGAGTTCATCGTGCTAATTTTGACTTGAAATCGTTGACAAAGACGTCAACTGTCTCACGTGGTTTTGTAGGCGTTGATGTGGATAATTTTTTAAAATTTTTAAAAAATTTCATTTTCTTTCTTTCCCTTTTTTTTTTTCCCAAATGTGTTGATGGCGGATCATTATGGGTCACAGGTAGCAACCCACGCTTGGTCTAGGCGAGGCATCGCAACCCTCTCCGATCGGGCCCTCCCCAAATCTAGGCGAGGGTGCGGGGGCTCTCACCAACCAACAGGTGAGGTTGTTGCCCTTGCCAACCTTTGCGCCCTCACCTAGACCAAGCGGGGTCATTGGCTCTCACCAGTCCACAGAGTTAGGGAAAAAAAAGGACAAACAAAAGATACTATAAGAACTCATAAAAATTAAATGAAAAATATTCTCTCAATGTCACTCATGCCACATTAGAGATATATATATATATATATATATATATATATAGAAAAGCCTAAATGGTTAATCTCGCTCATTAATCGTCTTGTCTCTTTTTAACGTCTTAACTCTTTCAAAAAACTCTCTCGATCTCTTTGGCTCTCGACTCTCAACTCCCATCAACTCATGAGCTCGATTCTCAACTCCCATTAACTCACAATCACGCCTCTGACCGTTCCTCACAAACACGACTCATGACTTGAATACCCTCTCTCGCTCTCGATCACCTTCATTTTCTATAGGTTAGAAACCCTAATTGCTGCTATTTGCCCGATTTTAGTTTCTTTAATCTACTCATTTTTCAAAGTATTGAGAGGACAATGAAGTATTTTCAACTCCTATCAACTCACGACCTCAATTCTCAACTCCCACTGAGTCACGGTCGCACCTCTGGCAATTCCTTGCAAACACAACTCACGCCCTCAACACCCTCTCTCGCTCTCGGTCACCTTCATTTTGTGAAAGTTAGAAACCCTAAATGCTGCCATTTGCCCCTTTAAGTTTCTTTAATCTACTCATTGTTGAAAGTACTCAGAGGACAGCGAAGTATTCTTTGCACATGTTTAAGAGGAAATTCTTTGGGCTGAATGGACACTAGAATCTTATCTTGACCCATTTTTTAATTGACTGGTCACTTGTGTGAAGCTTGATGGGAGCGATTCCATGAGCCCACCTTAGAACCAGACCACCGGAGTGAGTTAATGGAACCAATCAAGTGGGACCAATTCTAGGATGGAAAACGTCCACCCCATGAGTGATCACCTCTGCTTGCCATTAAGTTTGACTATGTCATATTATTGATGAAAAGCAATTGAGCACCTCATCATATTTGTATTAGTTGAAGCGTAATGTCATTGGGTTATTTCATGATTTGGTAATTGACTCGGTGTTCCGAGGGTGCGGAGGATGATGACAGCATTGGGCTTGCAAAGTTGAACCACTACAATTTCGATGGCGTGGCACGATTCGACGAGCGGATCTTTGCACAGGGTTCAAGAGATCAGTAGGAGCTGTAGAACAGTATGAGCTTGGAATACAAGCGCTTCGATTTATGAAGGATCATACAAGCAGCAATTGCATCAGGCAGACAATGAGCTCACTCTTTTAAGATTCTAAGGTTTTCTAAAATCGTCCAATTTGTGGGCTTTTGCCCAGTTCCATCGAGTTGTTATCGGTTTGCATTTGAAGTTGAGCAGTTGTTTCAGAATGAGAAAGTTCTATTCATCTTTTACCATTTAGTTCGGTTTGGTCGAGTATAACAATATTTTAGGACGCGATATACATTGACTTAAAGGATTCAAGTGTTGCAGATTTTGGTCTCTTAATAATCTTTTAGTTAGTGATCAGAAACATTACCTTGATCTAATTATTGTTGAGGTGATAGTTCTGTAGAAATTATTTTTGACAATGATTCTTAAAATCTTGGAAAGAGGAAAAAAATTCCAACTGCATAATGTTAGCAAAAGCACCAAAAAAGTTTTAAAACCTATTATATTGATACTAATTCAATTCTAAACATTTTTTAAGTTTTAAAATTTTCAATTAAATCAATGTAGTTTTAAATTTCTTGCATTTATGCCAATTGAGTTTATCATGCTAATTTTGGCCCAAAATCGCTAACACGGCACGGCGTAAGCTATTTTATGTGGTATAGTTAGCATTGACGTAGATAATTTTTTAATTTTTCTTTCTTTCTTTTCTTTCCTTCATTTCTTTTTTTCCAAATGCGATGACGGCCGATCATTGCGGGTCACAGGTAGGGGTGTCAATGGTTCGGTTCGGTTCGGTTTTTCAAAAAAAGGGAACCAAACCGAATCGTTAGGAAAAACTTCCGAAATGAACTTAATGAAACTTAAACCGAATACGAACTGAACCAAAATTTCGGTTTAGTTCGATTTTTCGGTTTTTGGTTTTTAGTTTTTAGTTTTTAGTTTTTAGTTTTTGCATTTGCTTTTTTTTTTTTCTGTTGTATATATTTTTCGTTTTCAAGAAATAAGCTCTTATCAGTTTGTTGGTTCGGTTCAGTTCGGTTTGGTTAACCAATCAAAACAATTTCAGTTTTTAATGAAAATCGAACCGAATGAAAAACCGAATTTTTCGGTTCGGTTCGGTTTTTGACACCCCAGGCAACAATCCACGCTTGGTCTGGGTGAGGCATTCTAGCCCTCTTTGGCCACAGGCAGGGCATCGGGCCCTCCCCAAATCCAAACGAGGGTGCAAAGGCTCTCACCAACCAATGGGCGAGGTTGTTGGCCCTCGCCCAAATCAAGCGGGGGTCACTGGCTATCACCAATCTACAAAGTTAGGGGAAAAAAAGGAAGGAAAGAAAAGAAAAAGAAAAAAGTATTAAAAACTCATAAAAAAATTTAAAAAAAAAAAAAAGTCCTCTCAATATATATATAAGCCTAAATCCTTAATTTCACTCGTTAGTCATTTTGTCTCATCTCGATTTCTCTCGTCTCAACTCTCTCAAAAAACTCCCTCGGTCTCTTCATCTCTCAACTCTCAACTCTTATTGACTCACGATCTCAACTCTCGACTCCTATTGACTCACAATCGTACCTCTGGCCACTCCTCACAAACATGACTCACGACCTCAACGCCCTCCCTCGCTCTCATTCACCTCATTTTCTGTAAATTAGAAACCCAAATTGCTGCCAGTTGCCCTTTTTAGTTTCTTTAATCTACTCATTTTTCAAAGTATTGAGAGGACAGTGAAGTATTTTCAACTCCTACCAACTCAAGACCTCAACTCTCAACTCCCATTTACTCGTGGTCGCACCTCCGACCATTCCTTGCAAAACCCAACTCACGACCTCAACCTCCCCTGTTGTTCTCGGTCACCTTCATTTTCTGTAAGTTAAAAACCCTAGCTGTTGCCATTTGCCCCTACTCATTGTTCAAAGTATTGAGAGGACAGTAAAGTAATCTTTGCACGCGTTTGAGAGGAAACTCTTTAGGCCGCATGGGTGCTAGAATCTTATCTTGACCCGTGTTTGAATTGACCGGTCACTTGCATGAAATTTGGTGCGACCGATTCCATAAGCCCACCTTGGAATCGAACCGCCAGAGTGAGTCCATGAAATCAACAAGTGGGACCAGTTTCAAGGTGGGAACCGTCCACCCTAGAAACAATCACCTCTACCTGCCACTAAGTTCGATTATGTCATGTCATTGACGAAAAGCAATTGAGCACCTCATCATATTGTACCACTATTAGATGAAGCATAATGTCATTGGGTTATTTCATGATTTGGCACTTCACTCGGTGTTCCGAGGATGCGGAGGCCGATGACGGCATTGGGCTTGGAAAGTTGAACTACTACAACTTCGATGGCGTGGCATGATTCGACGAGCGGATCTTTGCACAGGGTCCAAGAGATCAATAGGAGCTGTAGAACAGTAAGAGCTTGGAATACAAGCAGCAATTGCATCAGGCAGACAATGAGCTCACTCTTTTAAGATTTTAAGGTTTTCCAAAATCGTCCAATTTGTACGCTTCCTTCTGGAATTTGTAAAGAAGGAAGCGAGGACTTGGATGATGAAACCTCCATCTTTCATGTCGCCAACCGTGTTTGTAACTTGCAAACCCAAGGCACAACTTGAAAGGAGGAGGCTTGTTTCGATAGAAATCTCGAAATACTCCAAAGTATTCCATTGTATCCTACCTCCCAAAATTGTTTAAAAATTTTCAATGAACGATTAAGATCTACTCTTTCACTATTAAACGATCATAAATCCCCGAAAATCGAATGCTTGAAGATCGGTAGAATTGCCCCCATGTACTCCATGGCATGTAGGCATGTAGAGCCCTGATCAACGAAACTAGTTTTTGAAATTCTTAAAAGACCGGGAAAAATGGAAACTGCTTGCCAAATTAAGACTATTTCCACGCCTAATCACTCTTTCCCATCTGGCCAAATTTCCATTTCCGAGCTGTGTTCCCGACCTTTTACCAAAGCAAAAGTCGCAGGAAGGACCCGCGAATCGCGTCCGCTCCGGGACGGGGCTGAGTCGGACCTGACTCACGAGTGACCTTTTTGTCCTGTCCGGAGCGCCACAAAATATCATCCCAAGAACCAACACCACCACCACCACCACCACCACGTATTCGAGACACGTAAAATCGCACCAACCAAGTTCGGACAATGCAAATAATTTTCTCTTCCACTAACAAAAACTAAACACGGAATGCATGAGATGATCCACGGCGCCGCCGACTAAAACCCCGGCGGACCGTGGTCGGATTTACACGACGATACAAGGCTTAGCAGTGGCCCGCTGCAACTGCCAAAAACTCCATCGCAGCAGACCCCCCTGCTTCCCCTAAATTACTCCTAACATATTACATACTGCGCTTCTTGGAAATTTGAAGAAAAAGAAGACGAAACTGCTCAAGAAAACGGGGACATGACATTATGACGATGAGAAGTGAAAGACTTCAAGAATAGATAGCATCCCAATCGATCTCGGACGGGTACTTCTGCAGGGAGAAGTTCTCGGGCACCCCCACGCTCTCCCACTGCGGCTCCGCGAAGTCGTTGAACGTCAGCTCCGACAGCGGCGACGACTCCTCCACCGACGCGTCGTCGCTCTCCGGGGAGGACGACGTCGCCGCCGACACTCCCACCTCCGTCTTCACCGGCTCCGGCTCCGGCTCCGGCCTCCGCGGCGAGGCGGCAGCTGCGGAGCTGCCGCCGCCAGCGGGGGCCGAGCGCCTCTTCTTGCCTTCGGCTGGCTTCTCGGCCATGTCCTGGCAGATGGCCTGGAGCTTGGCGTCCACGGAGGAATGGAGCGGCTTGTAGTCGCCGAAGTCGCCCTCGATGTGCGAACCCTTGTGCTTGAGGTGCGGGAAGTTGAGCCGCGCGAAGTCGCCCCGCAGCCGGTACGCCGCCTTGTCGTAGGCGAGGGCGGCCTCCTCGGCCGTGTCGAAGGTGCCGAGCCAGAGGCGGGTGCGGTTCTTGGGTAGCCGGATCTCGGCGACCCATTTCCCCCAGTGCCTCTGCCTCACTCCCCGGTACAGCTTCGCGGGCTTCTGAGCGAGACCTGCCTGCTTCATCGGCAAGGCCCTCGGCCCAAGAAACCCGGCGGCGCCGCCGTGATGATGATGCTGCTGCTGCTGCTGCTGCTGGTGATACTGATAGAAAGAAGACGGATAAGAGGAAGAATCTTGAAGGTGGGCTTGAGGTTGGATGATCTGACCCATCTGGGGTACTACTTGGGTCGGGTAGTAGAGGTCGAACCCGGTCGGACCCGATTGCTGCACCGAGAACCCGTCAGGAAATAGCTGGGTCACGGAGGTGGTGGAGCAAGGGTCGGGGTAGGACATGGGCTGGGAAAGAGATGAAGAGGAGGATGGCGTTGAGAAGGAGAAGTAGTTGGAGGAAGGAGAAGAAAACGACGAAGGGTTCGATGGGGAAGCACTCTTGATAAAAGGGCTAAGTGCTTCCATCAGCTCGTTGCCACCAGTATCGAATGACTCTGGTTCGAGAGCTGCGGTTGTCATGCTATTGTAGAAATCCATGATCGCTGCCATAAATGTTTAATGTACGTACCTGCAAATTAATTTCAGATCTGGACTACTAAGATGGGAAAGAGGAGAAGAAGAAAAAAGAAGGTTTTTTTTTTTGGTGACCTGTTGCTTACCAAAATCAAAGCACAGGTTGAAGATTTTCTTTTTCTTGCAGAAAAGCAAAGAAAAGAAGCGATTTTGCCAAATTGATATGGACCGAAGAAGTCTTTAATACACAACCTCTTCACTCCAGAAGATTAATTCAAGACCAACCTTCGAGGGACCAAAAATCACCCTCTGAGCTGATTCAGCTGAAGAAGAAAACAGAGGAAGAAAAACAGCAAGAAGAAGAAAGAGACCGGAAGCAAGAAAACACCGATCTGGCAAGGAAAAAAATTTTTTTTTAAAAAGATCGTTTCTGGATCTCGATTCTGAAAACACCTGGCTCTCAAGAAATCCTCAGACCGTCCAAGTTTTGTCTCTTTTTTTTCTCTCTCGGGGGAAGAAAAAAAGCCCAAAAATCAGAACTTTCCTGTTCTTTTTTGAAAGACAGATGATTCGCAGAAAGGGATTCAGAGAAGCGGGGACATTAGAGAAGGGGGGGGAAGAAGAAGATCGACAGCCGATCAAACCAGCACTCGCACTCTCGTGTATCACTCACGCTCTGTTTTTTTTTTCTTCCCTTTTCTTCTCTGTTTCTCGTGAGAAGTTCTCTCAAACCTCACACGCTCTCTGCCTTTCCCCTCCCTCCTCGCGCAGCTATTTATACACGAAGGAGCTCGCCCCTTCCCCCACCTCGAAATCACGCCGTTAAATCCACGACTCATGCGCATTAATCCCACCCACGTTTCTCACTCGGTCTCTGCGTTCCAGCATTGAATTACATCCTTGGACCGCGACGTCTCACTTCCCCCACCACCTCACTGATTGCCCCCCAGGGCCAATGAAGGGGCGACGCGTGTGTCGGCCCCTCACTCGCGGCGGGACACGTGCCCCCTGCCCGACAGCCGGGGTGCCCTGCCATTGGCCCCCTGCCTTCCCGTCCGAGGTCCGTGTTGACCGTTGACTGGGGAGGACGAACGCACGCGAGGTGTGGGGACGGACGAGCCTACAACACGAGACGCGCGTTCACACGGCGCGATGCGACCCGGTCTCGCGCGCGCTCAAGTTGATAATGGGGGGGCGGGATCGAACTGTTTTGACGGTGTTGGTACGAGGGGAAAAAAGAAGAGAGAGAGAGGGGCTGTGTTTTTCGCGATGAGTTGTTCTGCATTTTCGAAAAAGTCTCATCTTCCTCGGAGTCCGCGGCCAGTAGCTTTGCTTCCTTCCTCTTACTTTTTCTCGCGAAAAGAAAGGTTTGGGAATTTAGTGGAAACCTACCTCGCACGTCACTTACACAATTGAATTTTAGGGCGCCGATGAGACATTAATTGCCCGGTGGCGAGGGTGTCATTGCAACCCGCCATTTACGGGTGGAGAAGTACAAGAGTAATCACTGAACCTTGTCCCCATAACCATCATTCCCACGTAAAATGAGAAAAATGAAGTGTTGTAATCTTCGTCTTCTCAAGATATTGGGGTGAAAACATTTAATTTTCATTGTAAACTTTTACTCTCACGCCTTATAAAAAGGCAGGATAAAAGTTTAAGAATAAGTTGAGAATTAAAGTAAGACAGATAAGAGAAATAATAGTGGACACGTATCTCACCCATCGCTAACATAATTGAATTTTAGGGGCATCGGTGAGATATTGATACCTAGTGGTGAGGTTGCTATCACGATATGCAATCCACCATTCAAGGGTGGGAAAGTTCGAGACCAGCCCATGCTTGTCCTTTGTAGACTAATTGAGGATGATAGACCAAGGCATTGGACTAGTTATGTGGCTTGAAAAATCAAAGTCTATGACTCAGCCAACCACCCAATTGGTGATCGGTAAATTTTCTTGCAAATTTAGTAAGGTATACTAAATTTCATCCGACAAAGTTGCAACCCCCTCCCCCCCCCCTTCAATTAGGGAAGATGATTTTTATTAATGTATCATATGTTGTTCATAACTCATGTCAATTCATATTGATTAGATGGTAAACTCGAATGTTATGCAAATTATTGTACATAATATAACTAAAAACATGGAATTTCACAAACATAGTATGACATACAATTTTTTTCATAAATTATATACAATCTCTTAATCGCATGTGAAATGATAGAAATCATAAGAAAAACTTCAAATTACGTTAAAATAAACAGTATTTCTTGAATATTAGTGACATGCGATGAAATAGTGGAACAATGAGAAGAGAGGCAAAGGAGGTGGGGTAACAAACTAGTGACCTTAGGTGGAGCAGAGCTCGAGTGTTGCAAACTTTGGAATACGAGAAGAGAAGCTACATCGAACCATCACATTTGCAATAACCAATTGTGTATATCAAGTAACTCAGTAAAGATGAGAGCATATCAGTTATTGGTCAATATACAAGGTGCAACCTATCATGTCGCATCATATTCGAGTCTCTCTATAACGCGTTTCATCTCGTGTCATATTTTTTCGGTGCAAACCGACCACGATCAATAATGGAGTTCGTGGAATAGAAAGTTCCAGGAAAGAATAGAACGTGCAAGGTAAGCAAAGCCTGCATGATCAAAATGACTAGGAAACCCTCCAAATTAAGAAATTGAGGCATTTCATAGGCTAATTAGGAATTTCCATTGACTTGCTTCTTAATTTCTCTCCGCATAGGATTGACAAAGGAGTTACGGGCCCCGCGCTTGTATTTTCTCTTCATCTTCCTCAACTTTTCACTTCCCCTACTTTCCGAACAAGAAAAAGCAACATTTTCCTTCTTCTTATCTTCCTCTCCTTCATAATTTACGTCAGCGAAAGCCAATCATTTGTCCCGATTTCAACCTAGGCCCGGTCGGACTATCCTTAAGGACAATTAGGAATGATAGTTTTACCGATCCTCGTGAGAAGCAGCGTCGACCTGCCTCAGTTGGGGTAACCCAACCGCACACTGAGTGGTGCGGGGGTGGGGATGTACGATCAATTCTTGCCCTTGTGCAAGGCGTAGGGACAAGAATCAGATCTCCCGAAACCATGCTCCTCCTCGCCGCTTTCAAGTATTTATTTTCATTAATTATATTTGATGGTAGTAGCTTAATCTTTCATTTGGCCAAGCTTAATTCTTACACAAATTTTACGGTACAATAATTTGGAATGCAAACGAAGATTTTCCGAAGGAAAATGTAAAAGTGTACCCTTAGACACTTTTCCAAACCTTACTAAACGGACCTTGGAAATCCAAAATTCTATCATCCTTAACTAGTCTCCCGAGTTGTTGATATGGAATGCTAAGTGCACCCAATCATAAATAATAGAATATAAGGATCATGAGAGCACTCAACCATTCCCCTCGGATCAAATCCCAATTGTCAACTTGTCTGTTCCTTTTTTGACAATTCACCCCCATGCCCATGAATCAACCTATCAAGTGCAGTGCAAGACTTGGGATACGAGAAGTAATTCGCACGGCAACAGGAGGTGCGCCAGCTCAACAAGGAATTTCGATGAAGGGTCAAGATCAATCGAAATGGTCACCCCCCATTTCCCATAATGGGCTAGCTTAGCTGTGAGTTTGACCTAGGAACTAAAATAATGCAGCATTATACGATAAGGTCTTGGAGCACTACGAGATAAGCATGAAGATGACATAAATGCATACATAAGTATGCGCATGATTGGGATTAGATTATCTGTCGCAAGAGCTCTTGTGACCACAAATTTGATTAGTCCCTTGGGAGATTGACAGAGACAGCCCTAGAAAAGAAGGGCCTTAGATAGAGATAAGTGAACCACTTAGGTTAACATGCTTGTTCATGATATTGTATTATATTGAGCTAATGTCACTCTACATTATCCCAAATTTCAGTTCCAACCCTCTTCACGACCGTATGGATAAAGCATAACTAAATTACGCGTCAGATAGTCCAAAACCTGATGATTTTTATGGGGTTCATGATAACATTCCCACAGAAAGTCCAAGAAGATGGGCATGGTGGAAGACGGCCATTAGATGACCTAGACAATGACGTCTTCATTGTTTTATTGGGTTCGATGTCATTCTTCTACCTTAGATAATACCAAAGGTCGTTAATGGTGTCCTGCTTCGTAGGGATATGACTAATGCAGCCCGCGAACCACGGCAGATGACCTCATATGCGTAAAGTTAGGGCCGAGTTATGATTTAAGTTAAAGACTCTTCTTCCTGGAAACTGAACCAAACCAGTCATTGAAACAAATCTGATTCCCAATTCCAAATATTTGGAACCGATATTGTGCTAATAAGTTCCAATTTCTAGATGTTGAACCCACCTACCCATCCACTCACCCAAGAACCGATGGTTAAAAACCTATTTTATCAAGTTAGAAGAAGATTTCTTTCTTAATGAAGTTAACTTTCATATTGCTTTATATTTCCATTTCTTTTGTATCAATGTTTTGTTTTGAGCTGTTTTGTTGCTCATACTATTTTACTATGACTGTTATTTGTCCCAATTTAAGAAGAAGAGGAAGAAGAAAGAAAGAAAGAAAGAAAGAAATCGTTTCCTAGGGAAACTTTGAAACTGAACCAAAAAAACATAATAGGTTCTAGGGCAAACATAGTAGATTCCAGATTTCAAAAATTAAGAATCAATTTTAATAAGATAGGTTCTAGATTTCAAGTTTTGAACCCACTCATCCTGAAACCAATCACCCCTATTTCCAGTTGTGATTTCTTTAGTAGTCACATTGTGATTAGAGCTTCTAGATGCGTGCAAACGAGACATGCATCCATGAGGCTAGTCGAGTTAAAAAGTTTAGATATTTGTATTGCAAAATAGTATATAACTAATGAAATGATGAGCTAATTTATTTAGTGAGCAAATGTCATGAATATATAAATACATGTCTACTTCCATGTTAGATTACCACACTCATGTCCACCTGTTCCGAGGTTAAAATTGCTGATGTCCGTTAATGATGGATGGTTCAAAAAGCAAAAGGAGTATACATTATTAGATCATTTTTTAGAAGAAGACTTTTTCTCAAATAATTATAACATCCATCATATTTACAGATAGGTTGTGGTAGTTGAATCTTTCATGTGTCATGACACCAAAAATGCCAATTTAAAAGTCCTTTTATTTTATACATCATGAACCTAAATGAAATTGGAAACCATGTACGGTAGCCCTGTCTCCCTTTTGGACCATAGAATCTGGCGCGGCTTGAAATTGTGAAAAAAAATAATATATCATGTCATATGAAACTAAATCATCTTACCAAAAAACAACATATCAAATCAAATTGAATGAATCATGTCATTAACTATTTAAATTTATCAATCAATGTATTCAGGTCATCTCAATCGAAAAATTCACTATTTTTTTTAATGCATTTATAATGTGCTTCTCTTACATTATGTCCACGCATACGGCTTGACTTTTATAAATCATGAACCGGGAATGGAATTGAAGGAAGCCCTTAAAATTTTGGGAATTTCTAATGTTTATCACTCACTTATTTATTTATTTTGTTTATTTCAAAATTGAATGAATCACGTCACTGACTATTTAAATTTATAAGTCAATGTAATGAGGTCATCTCAATTGAAAAATTCATTATTTTTTTAATGCATTTATAATGTGCTTCTCTTACATTATGTCCACGCATACAGCTTGACTTTTATAAATCATGAGCCGGGAATGGAATTGGATGAAGCCCTTAAAAAATTTGGGAATTTCTGACGATTATCACTCACTTATTTATTTATTTTGTTTATTTTCCCCCCTCTCTCTCTCCCTCCCTCCCTATAATCATGCACCGGGGTCTAACTCTAGTTCAATTCCGTTGACTCTGGTTAGGTCAATAGCGCCCGGCGCAGAATCCGAAGAGCAGTATGGAGGATCCGCCACGTGGGGGGCGAGCGCACGACAAGCTCTTCAATTGCGGCGCACTCCGTTTTGCGGTTACAAGCAGTTGACCCCACGGGCTCTTCGCCCCCGCCCGACCACACGCGCCTCCTCGAGCGCTCCCTTGGCAGTCTCCACCGGGCGAGTGCAGCTCCACCGGAAGGTCCTGCGCGTGGGCGTCCCTATGGCGCGCGTGTTTCTTGTGACAATTGTGCAAAGCCCCAGGGGGAACAGTAACCAGGTTTGGTGGTTAAGTTAGTTGACTGGTCCGGGGTTAACCCCCTCTTTGACTCCACGAAAAATACTTTTCTTTTCAGGATTCTTGTCAGAAATTCTTAAAATCGGAATGCATTATGAACCTTTGCTCATATACCGGCGGAAGCAACGATGATTCCGTCCAGGCTAAGAAAGCCTATTTTGGGCGAGAATCGCGAGTCGTGCCTATTTGGTGTTTGTAATCCGTTACAAATTGCAACATAAACAAATGTTTCAATTTCATTAATAATGCTTAAAACTTAAGCATGTTAAAGTAGAGTCACTTTTCGAATTTGCCTTAGATAATCGATTCTTAATCCAGTCCAATTCCAAGGTGGAATCAAGAACTAAACCGGGAGAACTAATTTCCAATATTGAGAACCAGGGACTAAATCGATTCCAATTTAGGTCCAATGGAACTATTCATTTTTTTTTTCATATTTCCATATGGATTTCTTAAAGCACACATAATGACCATTTTATTTCTAACTAGAGTTATTTTCTATTCTCATGAACATATTTGAAACAGATATCCATGTAATAACATAAATTTCATTTTTTAATTTCTAAAACAAATTTTTAGTCCAGAATTAAGTTTGGAATAAAAATAAAAAATAAAAATTTTACTTTTCTATTTATGGAATAGAAATGAGAAATAAACTCTTCTCATTGCTTGTCGTCTCTACTAGCCGATCGTCCACTTGTCCCAACCATCGGTCACTGTCCACCGGTTGCCATCCACCACCATTGTCCTCTAGTCACTAGTCTCTGTCCACTGGCCACCATTGCCGCCCAAGAGGGAAAAATTTTGTGTATTCTACAAATAGAAATTTTGGGTCATTATCAAACATATATTTTTTCTTAGAAATTCATCAAGGAAACAAAAAGAGAAAAATCTATTTGTAGAACATAAATTAATTTCTTAAATAGAATTATTATAATTCGCACCCTTATTGTACAAAACATGATAAGAAATAAATTTAGAATTCGAGAGAAATCATGTACTTCCATCCGGATATTTTTTTGTCCAATTATAGGCTCATATCTCCTCAAAAATAATAAATTAAACCCACTAATTTTTTTGAAGAAATAAAAAATATATATGTAGTCGGTCCGGTCCAATTCCCCCTTGGTACCAAGAACTAGGACCAGACCTTTCAGACACTCATTCCACTTTTAGAAACCAAAAATCGGACATAACACTCTCAGAAACTGGACTAAACGGGCTAAATGATAATCGTTTTGCACACTGCTATTATGATCGTGTTGAGACGCACAAAATTCGTGGGCGAAAACGGTCGGCCCTCGCAACGAAATTCATATTGGATCCTTTGGGAATTACATTAGAGGATTGTACAAACTGGAACTCTGGCCGGAGGGTTTCAGTGGGGTGGATGGAGCTCCAAAAAGCCTCCAATGGGGCCGACTTGCTTTGCGCACTCGCACCTTCTTGGTGAGATCTTCCGGACTCTTTTTGCGGGGGATGAATGGACAAGAGGCATTCGCTTCGAATGGAAGCAAAGGGGCTGTCCGGAATGTTTTGAGGTTTTGGACCCACCGATATCGCGCATCGCCGCCCTCAATTGCTTCCGACGCGATTGCTTCCTCCTCCAACTTCTCTTCTCTTTCATCATTTTCCTTTTACGGCGCATGGATCGAATGAAACAGGCTCTTGACTTCTTCTTGAATTCGTCGATGTCATATGTGCTCGCAAATCCATACAACAGTCGATAAGAACATATGATCTGTATTCTTCAAAATAGAGCTCTAATTCTTGAAATAAGGTTGCCGTAAATAATGTTTGGATAATTGGGTTTTTTGGGTATATTTTCGTAAAGCAAAATAAGGGTAAGACATATTTTTTTAATCTCGATTTGTGATGTTGAGTTATCTTATGATGGCGTTCAGTGTTAAACTCACCCTCGAGTCCGGAAGTAACCTTTTTTAGTGGCAGAATCGCGAGGAAAAATGATGATCACGTGACCATTCCCTGTTTTTCTATTGGGTGAGGCACGTGACGTGTTTTCTCTAAGCTTTTGATTTTTGATGGCACTCGTGAGTTCATGTATGCGGCAGCCATTTCTTGCCCCCTTTTTATTTATAATTGATGCCGAATACGGGAGCTTGAGTGCGGCAAATAAATAGAATCAATCATGAAAACAAAGTCAACTAAGATATTCGAGATCATGAGGCACGTTACCTGCCGGTTTCATTTCATAAATTAGGTCGACCTCAGATGGAATAAGGAGATATCGAGCCTTGTTATAATATAGGGTTTGTATTTTAATACACCTATACCAACCAGCGTGAAAATATTTCTTATGCAAACGGCCATGAAATGAAAACTTTCATCAACCGATCAAATAATTCATCTAGCTAAGTAAAAAGATCACATCTATCGGCAAGGTTTTCTTGTATCACCATTGCACCAATAAAAGTCTCTTAGATTACCCTTTTCTAATTACTTTTTCCTTTTCCAAAGTCTTCATCTAGAAGGTTGTCCTAAGTATTCCTTGATAAGATCATCATATGATATGATGCCTCTAAGATCACGTATACCGTCATAAGAGAATAAAACTTTTTGATATTGCCAAAAGTCCTAAACTCATGTTATCTCAAGTTAAGATTCCACGTTATTCGATGCAGCATGTGCGTTTACACAATCTCTTGAGTCAAATAATCACATAGACATAGAATCTCCCAAGTGACCCATTTTGTTTTGAAAACTAAATCATAACTGAGAAACCCTAATAATAGTATCTTTATACAACAAACAAAACTAAATGATTAGGGCATTAACTAAACCCTAATTTTTTGGCCTTTCTTCTGCGCAGATGCATGAATCGCCCGAGCAATGCTTTGATGGGAAGACAGTTCCCCCTGGCATGGCTTTGAAGTCAGTGCTTCCACGTTGAAACGTGGAAATAATTATTGCTTGCAGAAGTTAAACTATTCGGAAGAAGAAAGTGCTTGTACATTGATTCCCGGACACATTCTTTTAACCCATCTGCGCCATCGGTTCCTAAAAATGCCGTACTTTCTCTCTGAAATAGCCTAGTCTTTTGCTTGAGTTCATGGTATTGTGATTATCAAGGTTTGTCACATGATCTGCAGTGTACTTTCTATCGTTTCCTCTGTCTCTCTCTCTCTGTCTCTCGCTCTGACCAGAGGAAAACCAACAAGGGAAGAAGCCCACGGTTTTGATGTTTTCGATTCCCGCTGTAACGTGTGAATGCATGAACTCCACTATTTTTATATTGGAAAATAAGGTTGATAGTCACGGATGTTGTCGATAAGTTTCTTATAATCTCAATCAGAAGGGTTTTAGGATAGTTTTTAAGCAAAAGATGGATCGGGTGTCCAATGACAGCTTTGCTTAATGGGGATTGAAAAGGGAATTGATCGATCTAGTGAATACCCTCGTATTATTGGTTAATACAATCTCTGCCTTTTTGCAAAATTAAAATAATCTAAGCTTCTTAAAAAAAAAAAAAATCATTACCTTGTATTATTCTTGGCCTTTTAATCAGCTTATTTTTGCTTAAGGTTAATATCATAAAAAATCTGAAGTTATATTTATTGTAACACAAATATCTCGAACATTTTCATATCACTAAAAACTTTAAATTTTCCCATTGTGACACAAATACCTCAATTTTTTTGTCATAAAAACCCCGAATTTATATCAACGTGACAAATATACCCTAGATGAAACTAAAATAAAGAGTACATATATCACACATATATAAGTTTGGGTTTTTACATTACACAAAAAAAAAATGGAATATTTGTGTCACAATAGGCAAATTCAAGATTTTTATTGACACAGAAAGTTTAAATTATTCATATTATAGTGGTATAGTGTGAAGTTTTTTTCGTGGTATTTGCCCTCTTGCTTATATTTTCACGGCATGCAATGAGGTAACTTTTGAATTGGTCGGGATTAAAACATGGATTAACTCTCTCCATGGTTAGTCATTACTCTCATCAGATTTGTTTGTCGGTAGTGAATAATACTAATGTCAGGGCGCACGCTACGTGCTTACCCGAAGTAGGGTGGCTGCCAATTGGAAGAAAAGAAGTATCTTCTTGCGGAAGTGTATGAGATTGGAAGTCACGCGAGATTTATTAATTGCTAAAATAAAGAATACATACATTAGTATTTATACAATCGTTAAAATTATATGTTAATCTGTACTTCGATATTCTAATTTTTTAAAGGTTTTGCGTGTTTTGCGTTAAAGAAAAAATTAGGAGAAATTGTAAGGGCCTCAAGATCAGAGAAAAGATTTATATGAGAATAAGAAGTTGCCAAACAAATCCTGAAAACAGAACTTTTAGATGATAGCTTAAATTACGGATCTAAGCATTTAATTACACTTTCTGTGACATCCCTAATCGTGCTAGGCCTCATGGTCTGTCCAATGACGTATAAGTAGATACTTTTCTAAAAAGTTGTTCATCCTAAAAGTGCTCTCACCTTAGCACATTTAATATTGAACTTCCAATGCTATAAACTTGTCACGTCAAAAGGAGCATTGTAAGTCAATTGTAAGTTTCACATATAGAGAGAGAACTCTCCCTACTCAATGTATTTCCGCCCCTTTCCTCGTTATACAAGCATGTCAGTATCGAGAACTACTCCTTACCTAGATCTTCTAGACCTGGCAATCACTCTCATCCTCGTCAGATGAGGTTTGTTACATTTTTTTTTTCCAGATATATTGCTCTTTTTTTTGTTAATATTATTCACGCAAAGAGAAAAGTCTTCAAGATTATTAAGACGGAAATAAGAAGAAAAATAAGCTCATGGAAGGTACATCAAATGAGGAACAGCCTCTCCCGTTGGCTTCCCGCATTGTCAAGGGCCCCCAAACGAGCGAATTCCGGCACGCAAGTTTGATCCCACATTTGACTGCACGTGTGAACAGATCGAGATCAAGAACCAGAACGGCTTTTGGCTCTTCAATTATTGTCGTCCGGTCTGAGCTCCCCATCGTTCAGATTTGACGTTCCTTAGAAGAATTCTCAAGTATCCGAGATCCAGAAAGAGAACGGCTTCTTTTTTTCTTCTCTTTTTTTGTTTAAATTATTCTCGTCCGGCCTGAGGTCCGTAGCGATCAGATTTGACGTTCATTAAAAGAATTCTCAAGTATTCGACGAGATCAACAAGGCTTCTTGTTCTTCAATTATTGTCGTCCGGTCTGAGTTCTGCAGGGGGTGAGATTTGACGTTCCCTAAGAGAATTCTCGAGAGTGCGTCGAAGCTGCTGTGCTGGAGCTGGAACGTGCAGTAGTAATGGAGCTCTCCAGGTCGATGACGATCGCTGGAGCAAGCGCCAAAGAATTTATGGACGTAGTTGAAAACCCGTCGTTGTCTTTTCAGATTCAAGTCATTATTGCTCCGATATCATTTCGATTGAGTGGGGCTCCTAGTCTTTTGACCTTTTGCGCCACGAAACTTGACGGGGAGGAGGCACTTAGGCGGAATAAACAGTTCTTTTTGTATGTTCTCTCTCTTTCTGGTCCTGCGTTCATATAGTTTTATTCCCTACTTCTTGCGTCTAGAAGGAAAGTGACGACTTGGTTTGAAGCATCTGATATTTTTTTTCCTTGATCTGTCCCCAGAAGAATCTGTTCTGTGAACTTTAATGAAGAGCTAATCGAATTAAGAAAAGGATAGGCCAAATCAAATCAGGGTATTTGGAAAAAATCCCCAACTTCGTGCAGGTGCATTAACGTAATGTGAACCGAATTAGGTGCCTAAAGGGTTAATGCTAAGAAGCAGGTGAGCAACTTTTTAGTTGGAGCCAAACGGGGCATTGTTTGTTTAATCACAAGTGTGAGCAAGGTGCGATGGATTCGGCTTTTTGCAAGTTGGGGAAGGCGGATCACAAGATCGTCATGCCTAACGTTGGACTTGAGTTTATGTGGGGGACCGAATATGGTGAACTCGCAAATCTTTTTTCTCCTTCTAGATTTTTGCATCATCGTCGGCAATGTATATCATCACTATTCACGCGAATATTGAGTAGGATGTCCGTCGTCGCGTCTCGAATGGAGACATACGTGTAATAGCTACATCGGACAATTAGCCTGGTGGCCGAAGGGCCCTTCGCTACAGTGGCCCAAAAGCACTATTCCGGGCTGGCCTATAGTCGTGAGGTGGGGTCCCAATTGGGCCCAAAGCGGGCCTACCAAACCCACACAATTATCATGTCTTTTCGTGAACGGATAGTTCCAAGCAATATTTTTGACCTAATGCGATTGTCTAGCCTAACAAGATGGGATCGAGTTGAACCTAACCAGTCATTTTTTTGTGATAAGTGAGCATGGGTGATATTTTGAACTTGATTCAAGAGTACAGCCCAGACCCCCATCGATCACCTCTAATAATGTCTAAAAATGCACAGGATGCACATCGAATTTCTCTTACGTCTCTTCTTTTCTATAACCGGCCGCAACGCCACTATGACTAGCATTTAGAGGCATTTCGAACAGATTCCGATAAGAGCATTTAGTGAGCAAACTCTGCTCAACTCTCAGGCTACCTAATGATCACCTCTAACACATCATCGTGTTGGAGGCAATGGCAAATGAGGTTGGAGGAGATGATGGCGGTGCCGTCTGCACCCATATTTGGGGTTCGATTTGAAAGAAAAGGAACGAGAAGGAAAGTACATCTACACCATTCAAAGTCATTATAACGAGTTCAGACCAAAAAAAAAAAGTCATTATAATGAGATGTCATCTATCTGAGAATGCACATCATTGACCATGACAATTTACCCCATGAATAGAGAGGATCCTATCTTTCCAATTTGAGCATCAGCCCAATTTGATTTTCGCCAATTTAACTATTTCAAAACAAGAGATTGACTAGTAAGAAGTTTAGAATTGAATTTGAACCCTCGGGTACTATTTGAGCAAGCAAAATAATTGAGATTTGGTACTTTCATATGTCAAGCTCAAAAAAATTTTGAACGCATATAATTCCTCGAGGTAATGCCATAAAGAATTCAAATCTCAAGAGTTCTTTTAGTTAATATGGAAGAATTGTCTTTGACTTTGATAATACCGAAAAAATTGATGTATTTTGGTACATGAAAATTAAACTCGACAACTTTAATATTATGGGAAAGAAGAAAGGGTAGCAAAGGGTACAAGCATAATCAAATATATTGCTGGAAAGTAATATAATAGAAGAGCACAGGCGATGTTCAAGTTTCAATCAAATTCGGGCAATCTTCATTTGTGCAAGCTCCGACGTGATGAATATAGCACTTAATAGTCTCTTCCGAGATGGTTGAGGTGAGATAGAAACGATGAAGCAATAGGGATCCCTCAAAAGTTAGCATGATGCGCAGGACCTTATGACTTTCTGTATTGTCTCATCGGTACATGTGATGCCCAAGCAAATATGCTATGATAGCATAATCAATTAAATCGGTTCACAGACTGTAAACATAACGATGTATAAAAAGTCACCTCTGGGAGTACTTGTTAAGGACCGACAAAGTGATACCATTTGTCCTTAAATGACAATAAATGAGCATCATCTGTGCTCGATCAGGCTGATGGATTTCCAAAACCATAATGCTCCGATTGAATCGATTCATTCATCATAGGCGCTAGAGGACAGGCCGCGGATCCCTGCACGATCGATTGACTAACGTCGATTGCCGCAATGATTCCCGCGTCAAGTCATGATGATGCTCCTCAGCATGCTTTCATCTCATTCGTTGGATGGCAAGTGGAAGTTAGCCCCGATGTTAAATCACTCAACAGAGAAGGTGAAAAAGGCAAGTAGCTGATTGGATTTGGGAATCTCTGACATGCCCAGTATTCTCCATTCATGGTGGAGTGGTTGAACTCAGAATGAGTGGATGACGAAGCCAAAACCTAGGCTCATTAAATGTCAACTCGGGTCCGAATCATGTTAGTGTCGCTCCGAGTCAAAAGGTCACACCGTCCGTCATCATATCATGAATTCGCATAGCGTCACCGGCGCACTTTTCGACAATTAATACTTCAGATATTTTGCTACTTTGTTAAGAAACTTCTCGACTCGTACTATACGGGTGAGACTATGATGATTAGCTCGTCGACCTCATAATATAGATTTTTGAGTGATTTGAAAAATTCTCATCAAATGAATCATTCGATTGTAAATGTCAAATTCTAATAGCTACTTTCTTTTTCTCAATAAGAGAAGAGGCAAGTGTGATGATTCTATAATAACTCTCTTCGACACCTGCCATCGTGATTACCTTAAAATGAATATACCGTTGCTCATTATTCCTTTTAACTCAACATGATGATTTTGTCAAGTTTTAAGCAATTGGCAATCAACTGCAATATTGCATTGGACTCCATATTTATATTGTATGGAAGCAAAGTATTTTATGCTCTATGTCATAGCATTGACTAATGTTAAGACTATAAACAATTTCTCTAGCACATAATACATTGTGTATGTTATAGTCAAGCTTACTATGATGAATTTATGTCTATTCCTGATATATTGTTTTGCATAAATTTAGTCTATTTTGCTATAATTCGACCGTAAACAACAGTCATTTTTTCCTCTCTATATTATTGTATAGATATATGATGGTTTTTTTTTTCCTTCTACAGTGTTGAGAAAACTTTCTAATGATATTTTCAAATAAGATATCTTATTTTACCATATATCACTTTAAAAAGGTATATATAATATTTATAATTATATTAATTTATTTTAAATAAACTACTCTTATATTGTTGTATATAATGCATAGTCTATTTTACTACATAGATAAAATGTCACAATTTGATTAGACATTCGTATTTAGATTGAAATTTTAAGAGGATTTCCTTTTTTTATTCTTGGAAAAATATAAAAACTTAATTTGGCAAAGAAAATAGTAATTTCATTAAATTGGATGCATCTAACGAAAAAAAGTCACATATAATATATCAAATTTGGTATGGCAGGCCATACATTTTCATTGGTAACGAACTCAACGGTCTAGGTCGGGTTTCCATGCTACCACACCAAACCCGAATCATAAATGGATTCATGTTCTCTCGATCCAAACCACGTATAATCTAAATTGAAAATACGGGTCGAGATCACACTAGAAGAGAAAAAGAAGGCAACCACCAACACCTACTTGAGGAAAGAGACCCACGTATCATTTAATAGAATTTAGAGGTATATAAAATACAGCAAGGCTTCCTTGCATCTGGATCTTACTTTACGGTGAGATTGGTGTCATAGACAACAGATTGTTCTCCTAGAAGAGGTGGCAAGCTCTTAGGGTGACAACAAAGACGTTGGCAAAGTTGACGAGGAGCACGGAGTTGGAGTTGATGACGGCAGCGTCGACGAGGAGGACAGAGTTGATGGCAGCGGAGTCGACAAGGAGGACGAGTATTTCACGTTCTAGAGAAGGAGAGCATATGTTTTAGGGTTTCTCGTCCTATAGAAGACGAGCATGTATTTTCGGTTCAATGTTAGGGCCCGAACTCATTGAAATGTGTTTCGGTTCGAGTTGTACACGTGAACCGATTTGAAACCATTAAAACACTCGCATTTTTAAACTATTACCTGAACATGAAGAGTTCCCGGCCCGAAAATACCCAAAAATCAGCCCGCATCGGGCATTGTTGACAGCCCTTAATCATGGGTTCTGTTTCATTTGGTCCAACATCTTTAAGGGATAATTTGATTTTAGACATGCATCTGGGACAAGGTTGGATGGGTCGGGTTCACTTTTATTCTTAAAGGCCTGAACCCAATTCGAATCGGTCCACAGCCGGGCCTTTCCGTATTGGACAGCCTGACATTGCTGCCGATTGGACCCGGTCGGGATACCCATGCTTAAGGATCTGAATCATATCATCTTGGAAAAAAGAAAAACACCAAATATATAGATGAATATGTATATGTATATCTACCTATGTATCTATCTTTCTAGCTCTCGTCGTAAACTAAGGGAGGCATATGCTGGTAATGAATTTTCTCATATATTTCTACATCATACATTGTTCGATGTTATAACCCATTGAGGGGGAGAAAGTACCAAACAAAAATTTTTATAAATAGGACTTAGCAATTTACATTCTCAATGAGACCATTCTATAATATAATCGTTGTGAAGATCATATCATACCGGCTTCAGATGTCAGGGCATAACCTGCCTTTGAATCGGTCATTATGATTGGGCTTCAACTGTTTCAATACGGGCAGCAAAGCACGTGTTTATATGCACAAAACCATGATCAAAAGTTTGGATTAGAAGCTCTTATCTCACCAAATAGCTAGGTGAGGATAAAACAGTTCTTAAAATCAACAAATAAGAAAGTAAAAACAAATTACAATTTTATAAAGTTACTGGGTCGGGTTCACTTCATTGTTAAGGATCCAAAAATGTGATTTTAGAGCAGGAGACACATGCATAACAATCTTCCAAAGATAGGCCACTTAGGAATGGGGCCTTCGTTAACCTGGATTTTCACAAGCATCTGTCGTGGATGGAAATATTGGATCACCGAACCCAAAGAGTACGATATTGCATTGTCGGAAAAGGCCCAACTTCCTCCTGAAAACGGCTTTCCATAATGCATGTTTCAACTCCATAATCTAGCTTCAAAATGGATCATAAACTCATTTCTTAACCATATTTGACAAAATAAATTGTTATATAAATCAAATATATTCGGGCAAATATGTCATTAATGGATTTAGAATAGTAAAAGCCCAAAATAATATGAGTGTTAAATGGGTCGACAACTTATTTAAAGTCAACCTACTTCTATGACTCTCTCTTTCACTCCCTTGATCTCACACTTGCTCACTCCGTGTTCTCACCTTAGTTTGATACTAGTTTTTCTAAACTAAATTAAATATATAAGTGTTTTAGCAATGTAAATTGGGTTAAATATGAATTTAAGTTTGTATTGCATGGAATAGGTTAGAACAAGTTAAATGGAATAAGGGATAGTTCCAAATAAGGGCCTAAAATACTCTTATTTTCTCAAATAAGATTTTAAAATTGATATTATTTCAAATAAGAATCCAAAGTATATTCATTTTCTCTTATAAAGGGTCAAGTATATCTTATTTCAAATAAGAAATTAAAGTACATATATCAGTTTTAAAAATGGCTTGAACTCACCAATTGTGAAGGGCAATTTTATCTCTTTTAATTTTTTTTTTAAAATTTTTTCCTTTTTTCTTTTCATAAAAAACAAAGAAAATATTTATAAAAAAAAAAAAAGAAGAAGAAGAAGAAGAGGAAAGCACGGGCAAGAGGCAACGGCACACAAAGGCCAATGAATGCCAGCAAACCCTCGCCAAAAGTGGGAGAGGGTCGTGATCTAAGCAAGTGTCACCCGCCCTTGCCCAAGCTTCCACAAGGGTCGCCACCCTCCCCAAAGACCCATAAACCTAGGCCGAGATCTAAAGGAGATAGGTGAGGGCCACCAAGCCAATGCGAGGGTCAGCGACCCTCACCTAGATTTGGGAGAGAATCGCTACCCTTTCCCTCTTCTAGTGAGGGTCACCAATTCTCACCTAGGCACTAGCAATCCCGCCGGCCTTCATTGCCACCCCATCAATGAAGGGCCAGTGACCGTAGGCTCTCTCCTGCATGTGTTTTCCTTCTTCTATTTTTTGAAGTTTTATTTTTTAAATTTTTAATCAAATTAAATTTAACTTACGTTTGAATGAAAAAATCCCTAATCAATTGAACCAGCAAGGCTAGGTTTTATTTGAAACAGTTATAACCACTTCAGATTTTTGGGATTAATACAACCAGTTTAAATCCTTATTTGAAATAATATATACTCCGGGTCTTTATTTAAGAAAATGAGAGCATTTTGAGTCTTTATGTGAAATTTTCTCAAAGAATAATTTGAATCCGATTTTTTTCAATTCGACCTGCCCGGTGAGTCGATATACAATGATAGGGACACTTGTCATTGTTCTGTTGGCAGGTATCCAACCTACCCTTTTCCTTCCTGTTTTGCTCTCCATCAGCCATGGACCACGGTTGCTCCCTCTCCTGAAAGTTCCGCCTCTGTCTATTCCCACAAACCTTTTTAAAGTCATCTTTACGGGACCCATATTACTCCTTTAAAACCAGTTCTTCAAACCTACCACTTCTCATGCTACAAACCATAGACATTCAATGTAAATCCAGAGAAAACAGGAGTATAAATCCTCCACAATCCACCCAGTAGCGGCCACATGGTGCGATCGTAACAAATCGACGTCAACAAGTTCGTATATTCAATTGAAACAAGGAACGGGCGGCACGAAACTGCAGATGAAGCGTTGGGCGGTCATTTTCGATGCGTAATGCGATGCCCGCCAGAACTAAAACGCCACGCAACGTTCGACATCTCTCTCGGCAGCACAAGTCAAAGAATCCTCTCCCAACACGGTGGAAACTTCCCCCGGGACAAGCTCTCTAATGGACATCGACATCAGTCGGATTTTCAACCAACGTTTAAGGAATGGATAACAAGTAAAGCTAACATCACCGAAATGATACAATAGAACTATGATTAAATTGAATTAATAGTAATAAGAGTCTTCAAAATACACAACAAACAACCGAGGCAAAAAAAAAAAAATTTGAAAAATTGAAAGGCTATCAATAACAAGATAGCTCTGCAACCCCAAAAACCAAAACTTGAATCACTTCAGTTGCTCATCTAACTTCAGCCGGAGATGTTTAAAAGATTACCAACGTTAATCCCAGGCATATTTGCTTATGCACATGAACTTGTCCCCAAAAATATACAAAAAGCATATTATCTTTTACCCCGCGGGCGTCTATCTACACTTTCTGGAGCGAAATTTGTTATTCACAGGATGGAGTCCAGATAGCTGTTGCACCGCCTCCGGTTGAACTCCAACAAGCTCCCGTAAGTGCGGTCCGCAACCCCGACAAAGAGAGCTTCTGTGTCGGGGCTGAATGATATGCCGGCAATCTCCCCGAACATGTCAATCTCCTGCCCCTTGACGTACCCAGACTGCGTGTCGAAGATGTGCACAAAGTCAGCAGGCTCAGCCATGGCCATGAACCTGCCATCGGTTGTGAACTTGATGGCTCTGATGGCCCCCATATTTCCCTTGAGAACAGCAAAGGACTGCGACGGATTCCGAATGTCCCAGAGCCGACACGTCGTGTCTTGATTCCCCGTGGCCAAAATTTGACCATTTGGGTGCCAAGCAGAAGCGAAGGAATAATCCAAGTGCCCTTTCAAGCTGTTGATAGTCTGCAGTTACAAAGAAGCATAGTGAGAACACAATTCCCAGCCTACATCTTGAAACTGCATCTGCCAGTAGCAATGACTCACTTTTCCAGACTGAGCATCAGCTATCAAGCACTCTTCGCTGTCCCCAAGAATTGCTAGTAATTTGCCATCGGGGCTTACAGAGGTATTCTGTAAATCATCAGAGCAAGTGAGAAGAGTATCAGACTATTGAATGCCAAACTTTTTCGAGGGACACTTTGACGTGGGCACTTACATTGACACACCAGTCGAAGTTGAAGCGGTTGAGGCAGGCAAAATTCTCCGTATCAAAGACCCTGACTTGAGCATCGTTATTTGCAGTTACGACCCTCAAAGGACCCCTGATGAAAGAAAGACACGTAGGAGGTCAAGCCTCTAAACTAGAGAATCAGAAACATTATGAACAGATCTTTTAAGTCTGCCGAATGAGCTCTTACGTCGGGTTGCACGAGATATCCACGCTGTTGGTAATTGCATTATCATCAGCTGTTACTTTGCTGCAGAATGCAACTCCAGATTGGTTCATGAACTGAGTCAACACAAAGGAGGTTAGTAAACGAGTAGAAGCTGTCTTTGTAACTATTTCAGTCATTTGAAGAGTAAGAGTTCCGTACCTTGCATATAAGCTCCCTTGGAAGCCTCCAGCAACCAATAAATTGTCTTTTATAGCCATAGTGCTTATTTGGACTCTAGAAAGAGATTGTGCAAACAAACCAGGACGCTTCTGTAAAAGGCATACAGAAAAGATTATGAACACTTGAATAATAAAATAATATTCACTGAGAGACCTGATGATTAGGAGACACCTACCAGTGTTGGAACAATGGGCTTAGCCACGTTGAGTACCTCTTTACTCCTCCTAAGCAGGGCAGACCAATGCATTACAGAGTAGTTCTGCATGAGGTACACATCGTGCTTCGATGTTGACCACAAAAGATTGCGCAGCTACAAAAAGTACAATGAACCAATGAGATGAGCCCCAACAGATAATCAAGGAAAGAGATGATATAAGTGCATATGCTATGAACAAAGAACTACTGCTCTAAGAACTTGGACACTTAAAACAGAATTCTTCCCTTAACCGAACCAGACAATAGTGCTGTAGTTCGGATCAAAGATCCTACAAGCTAAAGTCAGAGTTTCAGGGTAAAGCTTCATAAGACTTTATTGCCTACTAGAACCCTCAGCCTACTAAGGCGAACAAGACCCCTTGGATAATAGTGTCAGATATGAGAAATGGTTAACATGCCTAAAAGCTGAAGTTAGAAAATCAGAAGTAATCCTTGTTGATCTTGGATCAAAAATATATATAGTAGTTTTATAATTTTAGTTCAGTCAAGCTCCTCTAATTGGATATTGCCAAGTTCTCAAATGACAAACAAGGGAGAACAGTCGTGGAGCTGAAGCAACTGGCAAAGCTGCGCAAAGAAGAATCCAATACATGCATAATCAAGAGCCCTAACATAATCGAGAGTTGTTTTTGGTAAAACTAACCAAAAGGAGAGACATTTAAGTCATTACATACCACAAATATCATGCATGATCCAAGCGCATAGATGCAATGTTCATAATTTGCCAAAATGTATCTACTGATAACCATTTATGTGAAACTTACAAATGCAACAGAGAGAGAAAACAAGAAACTGCATGCAAGAACCAGATTCAGGAAAGATTCTAGAAAACAATCCAAAGAGCTTGTAAACGCTACTTAGCCCCCTTACGGCTGGCACATATTCTTACAACATTATTCACCTAAATCTCAAACGTTTTCCTATCATACCATATAACAAACGTATCCTTATTGCAGCAGCTGCTCAGATATTACTTCCACCCTGCTTTGATGCCACAGAGAGTTAAGAGACATAATAATATTTAACAAGCAGTAGAAATGATGCACACAGAGTGATACAAAGTAACCATTTCAACCTTCTATCATAAGAAAATCCAAGAAATAACAACAATCAGGATATCACAACAAATGCATTCACAGGCTAAAGATAAGATGTTGAGCCATAAACCAGAAAAAATCCATGCATTTTATGTTGGCTTCTATGCAAGGTTAACTCATCTAACTGAGAATTTCTCACTAGAAGTCTAACTGTGTATGCCTTCTTATTTTAAAAGAAGCATCTTTTCCTGAAGAAATGGAAACTGATCACATGAAAGCACTGGGATGTACTTTACCTAAAGCATAACCAGCTATCGTTTCCATTCAATCATCAAGTTGTGGGTGGGGAAAAGAAAAATTCTTTGATATCTATGGTCCCAACAAGATTTCCTATTAGCAGTTTCTATTCTTGCCCAGAGAAAAGTGATAGTTCCAGATTTTCATGTTGCCAGAGAAAGGCCATAGTGCCAGATTTTCATGTCACTAAGTTTTCCAAAGGTCAGGTCAGCAGTATATATTTTTCTGTCGAAAACCAGCAATGAAATTTGTTTACGCTCCTTTTACTGAACTACTTGGTACACACAAGACCAGATCCATTTGTTTCTAATGGTAAAATTTTCACAAGGCAAAACATCTATCAAAAGAGATCTGCAAGCTCCATACCTTCCAACAATTAGTAGAGGCTTAGAGCACTTAGCATATATAACAATACCCACAAAGGATACTATCATATTGACAAACCTGCAAGACTACAAGGCTAGATCCGTACGTTTCAACAAGATATTCTAACTACTTTGGAAGGATGAATTCAAAGACCCAAAGTCTAATAGTTAGTAACTCCTATTGATGCTATGATGCAACATGCGTGATAATTAACAAAGAGCAGTGACACGCAATTAATGCAGTGATCTAGTGAAAATGGATGATGCTTTGCTGTTTTTACAAGCAAGAATGCATGTCCAATTTGAAAGACAATTTACAAACTTCATGCAATTAAAATAGTGGTTTTAATTTGAATGAAATGGAGGAATTAACATTGACAGTTTGACAGAAATGCTTTTAAGGCACAAATATCGACCTGACTAATCACTAGATGTTAACTCGTGTGGTTGGCACTGACGTAAATGTGTATTGACCATATATGATGCATGAAAGTGCCTGGAAAACAAAAAAGGCTCCCTATTTGAATTAACTTAAAGAATTATTGGCTTAGCATGAAATCTCTACCTGAAAATGCACGATTGTCGATTTGACAAGCCTCGTGTTGAATTGAAGTCATAAAAGTTCTCCCCCTTCTCAACTTGCAAGCACTCCTGTTGATGCAATATATGCTTAGAAAGGCGGTACAAGAAGCAACATCTGAAGAGGTAAAATCTGGACAATGGAAGTTTCTTCAAACAGATCCAATCTAATCATCTAATTATTAGGAAAGATCAAAATAATCAAGAAAAAGGGGTAGAGTCCCTAAAATTCATGGGCTACTTATAACAGAGATCAAGATACCCAAACAGAAAATCTATAAGAGGAAAATGGGAGAAAATCTTTGAAAAATCATATAAAAAGGCAACTGGAACCAAAGGAATACATTTCATTGCATACAAGTCAAAAAAAGAAAAAAAAAAATCCCCACATAGCAGCCTCTGGTTCTTGACATGACAAGAAAACTATATTTAATCCCAGATCACTTGTTGTGGTACTAGGGAAAGCCGATCTGCAATTTAGATTAAGAAGAACTACCCCAAACATGAGAAAACACCGAGTCATATTGTTCACCGGGATCGGATAAGTTCGAGATCTAATAAAGTTGAACCCGGAATCAAGGGGTTGCAAAACTCTTTGGATATGCTACGATATTGGAAAAATCAAGAAGAGCATATAAAGTCAAAAACTGAACGTATAAACAAACGAGGACTTCTTAAATTAGTAAAGATTCTGCAAGTGGAATCAAATCATACACAAGTGAATCTGCAAACTTCACAAATAAACAACATATTTAAATAATTGCACTTCCAAACGATCAGACAAACTCAAAATCGAGCGATTTCGACGAAACAAGAACCTCACCTTGTCGAGCTCCTCGCGAGAACGCGACAGGCACTCGTAGTTCTTGTACTGCTTCAACCTCTTCTCGCGGTACTTGTCCCGGGTATAGTTCATCCTCTCCCAGGGTATCCCCTGTATATCTTTCCCATTTCTAGCTTCCAAAGCAGAGGTATCAGTCTTCGGCTTGCTCTGTTGCATCCAAAACCAGAGACGTAATGAATTACATACGCAGTATCGGTATCATTCACATCACTCAGCGATCATTCATCACCGAGGCACGAGATACAAGGCACACTTAAAAACGTACCGACTCGAAGTCATCCTCGAAGTCGGAGTCTACCGACTCCGTATCGGCGCTGCGAGGCGATTCGACATCGGACAAGGGGTTATCGTCGTCGTAGAACTCGTCGTAGAAGTCGTCGACCACGTACTCAAGGTCGTCGTTGTGGAATTGCTCCATTACCCTGCAACCATCCAGAGGCCAAAGTGATCAGGCACGCACGGAACCCAACTCGGTCGCACATCGAAACGTGCCGAGGCCCACGGATTCGCGCTAAAGACGGACCTTGAGGCCGTTTTCCAAGCAAAATCGACGCTTTACGGCAAAAACCGTGGGTACGCAACAGAAACAGAGGAAAACCAGAGGCCTCGGGCGTGAACAAGTAAAATCCAGGGGAAACCAACAAGAGGGTACAACAAAATCGACCCGAAGAGGTCAAATCCCCCGGGAAACATCGCAAACAAAAAAGAGAATCAAACGATTCCAAAAGAGAACGAGCGCGGGAACAAGAAAAAGGAGCTTCCTTTAGCGACGGTACCTTCGAATTCCGAACCAAGAAACAGAGGAGACGACTGTTCAGAGGAAACCCACGAAAGGAATCGCAGGGGAGACCGCCAAGGAACCGGAACACAACGGGGTAACCGAGAAGCTTCTCCCCGGAAAAAGAGAGAGAGAGAGAGAGGGAAAACTGGGAAAATGGGCAAAACGGGCTGATCGGCGGCCGAGAAGGGGGCGGAGAACTCGTCGGGTCCGGAGAAAACCAGGGTCGTCACGGGAAGGGAGGGAAGAGAAGAAGAATCCAGAGAAAGAGGAGGAGGAGGCGTTGTTCGACAGTACCAATTTGCTCTGTGGGAAAACGAGGGAAAAAAAGCAGGGGCGGAATGAATCTTGTATTTTAGCCAAAATGGCGATGAAAGGGAAGCCCCGTCGTCCTACTTATAGAAAAAACAGAGAGAGAAAGAAGAGAGAGAGAGAGAGAGAGAGAGAGGAAGAGGGAGTGAGGAAGGTGTAGGGCGTGGGACCCGCGCCGGACCCCAATGTCTTTGTTGCGGATTTTTTCCCTTTTTTATGTCGTATTATATAGTGCGCGTGTACACATGTATGTATATGATATGATATGTATACATATAATATATTCGTTGCTAAGGAAGGAAGGAAGGAAGGAAGGAATCCGTGGGCTGGGGCGGGACCCGCTCATCTGCCGACCGGTCACCGGCTGTGGGGCCCGTCGCCACCCCTCTTTCTCTTTCTTTCTTTCTCTCTTTCTCTCCGTCGCGCCTAAAACGGTGGCCGGTAAAAAGAAAAAGCATTTATACTCCAACCAGAGACGCCTCCCGATGTTTTCGAGAACCCGAATTTTCATATTCTTTTTTACTTTTATTCCCCTACTGCTGTAAAAAACCATATTTTCGGGGGATAAAAATAGAGGAGAGAGAGAGAGAGACGGGGTGGTTAAATTTGGTTGCAACGGAGGCATCGCGCCCGGCCAATTCTCCTTATTTAGTTTAGCACGATTCTAATATCATATAACGTGGTAATATACATGATTTTCTAGCTTTTACGATGATGTATTTTTTGTGAATAAACCCGTCGATGACGTTTCACTTAACAAATCCCCCGATTGAGGTTCATATGGTCATGTTTATTTTAGACGGGAGTTGCTTTTTTTAGAATATCGTGTATCATGAAATTCATTTTTATTTAAATGATCAAAGATCATCCTTCATAATCTATATTTTGAAATGCTTGGATTTTTTTTTCTTTTAATAGCATTATTTGGTGTTCGATTTAGGATCTAGGTACCTCGAATAAGTCACATTCTCGAGCAATCTTACACATGCGCAACAGTTTGGCAATGCCCTGAATGAGATCTTTTACCATATGAGATGTTTTTCTAGAAGGAATTATTAAATTCAAGTTATAATTCTTACCGTAATTGCAGACTTGCCATTTCTATTGGCTTCCCTTGGTTTTCTTTTTTTCTTTTTTTCTTTTGGCATTCCCTGCATAAAAACAAGGTTCAATGTTTCATCGCCTCTATCCCTAATTTTCAGAAAATAAACTTTACTATAGACTTCATTATTAGATTCCACCCACGAGGAGTAATCTTTAAGCATTAAAACAATTGGATATGAAAATCAGAAGGTAACAGCCTACGAGAACCCACTTTGGATACATCGAATTGTGTAATAATTAAATTAATTTATCTCAATAGCCATTGTTATTCTTATGAGAATTTATGAGGTTGAGAAAATTCCAACTCAATTTTGACTTCCAAAGCCTTTCGAGTGAAATTGTATTGGACTTTGACTTTTAAGAGACATGTGTCCAGAAGTTTAAGAGTAACTTTACCAAAATCTAAATTTATGATCAAAACCTCAGAGAAAAAAAGGAAATTGGTACTTGAAAATACGATGCGGCCATTTACCCAATCAACCATGAAAAAAGGTTATTGAAATATTTTCGTTTAAAAAAGTGCATCTAGACATGCTAATTAATTTGTAAAATCAATGCACGAGATAATTTTCAGATTTCTGTTGGACATGTGGATTCGGGTCGTTCGGGCGAACCGGGCACGGTCACGATATTTCAACCCATCGAGAGATTTCAGCCGTGGAACCAGCAACCGCCTGGCAACCGTCGGCAATTAAGTAAAAGACAAGGAAACCGACATCTCCGCTAATTTCTCCTCCTCGGATTTCTGGTACGGTTTGACTTCTCGACCCTCCCGGGACCGCTCGCAGCAAAGTGGACCGACAGCTGCCGGTCGCGGCCTCCCTGTGCCCGCGTGGTCGGTCCGGTCCAATCCTCTATTTTTTCCGCGCAACAGTTTGGGAAAATAAAAAATAATAATCGCGATCTTTTAAAAGAAAATGAAATCCCGGGCCGAATCAAGCGATCTTTTCCACGAGGCCGCGATCCGCGACGTCCACGTGTCCGGCGGCATCGCCCCTGTCGTAAAGTAAGCCTGCGCCTGGTGACACCACGTGGCCTACGTTAGCTGACGTGTCCTCTTGTGGAGGGAACTCTCTCCTCTCTCTTCTTTCGGTGGTGGGGGCTCCGTCTCCGTGAACTTTTTAACGGCGTTTCGGGGACGTCACGGGGTGGCTGGGGTGGTTAGCGGTTTAACCGTGGTTAGGTTTTGGGGGATGCTCGCGAGACTCGAGTAACGTGCGTGGCCCCGGTCAGGTGTTTAGGTCGGTCGTTGCAGGACCCACGTGGCGGGCGAGGGCTGGGGAAGCTCCCGTGTGGTCCCCCTTTTGGTTATTACTTATTAAGCTATTAGTGGTTTCGTGCTTTGCTAATCGCGTGAGATCTACCGTCTCGGAATTGATCTTTTTCCGATGACCGCGACGCTAATCGTGGTCCTTACTTATGTCGATTGAAATCGAGGAAAACCCTCTCGTGACATCGAGAGAGCTCCACACTCCTAACGACCTGATAAGTTTGAGTCGGGTATGTGAGGAAAGATTTGAACTCGACATCTAATTAGGAAACCGAGCTAGCTTCGATGCACGCATCGACTTGTGGGGCGGGGTAGACGGCTTACCTTTCCTTCTGAGTGGGACATTGGTCTTTGGGTTTGAGAGTTTTTCAAACTTGCACGGCGCAAGACTTGATTGATTGATTACGGATTTGGATTTATGAGAATGTGAAAGTTCAAGGGATGAAAAAGTGGAAAGGGAGAGAAGTCCAAATATGGAATTGAATCCCACATGAAATGAAAATGCAGAATTGGATCATCTAGCAATAGCAAGTATCGAGATTCTAATTCCACGATTCTACCACCACCATTCTTACAGAAAATCTAGATTTTATTATTTATCACAATCATCGCCACTAGTATCAGCCACCATCATTAATCACTGGTCTCTAATAGCTCCCATCGATTGCCACTGACGTCGAGGAGTGTTCTTCCTTAAAAGATCGGATCTTTTTAAGATCCAAAAAATTGAAATGGAATCTCTCGAATGAGAATCCATCCAAATCACGTCCTTTTAACTTAAATGTGCCAACAGCCCCTGATGAGGCAAATTCACCTTTAAGCCAAAGTTTCATCATCACGACATTCATCTATAAGAAATCTCTCAGCAGTGTATGTCTTTTAGTGGTGGAGACAACGAACCCAATCGAGTTGCGCCACTGCAAATCCCTTGAACGACGGATCAACTTAGGACATAATTACGAGGTCATGCTTTTCTTCTTTTACTATATTTAACCACATTAATCATGTATCAAAAGGATGATGTAAAGCCACAAAGAGTCGAGATTGTGGTCCAATTCTAATCCGAATGGATACGAAAGGGACGCCCGAGAGTGAGGATAAGTACAAGGTGATACATGCTTAGACAAACAGTTCTCCCTTGCACTTTTTCTAATCTGATTGGAACCCTATCTGTGGTCCTAGGTTTATTAATCAGAACTTAACAGCCGTAGCTTTGACTAAGCCGCGGGTTTACACCACCAAAAATATCAAGTCAATATACCTATAACAAATTTATTCAAAATTAATTTTAAAAAAAAAAAACCTCAAATTGGTACATACGTAACAAATATACTATTCGTTACTTATTATTAAATCTAATTAATACGTAAAAAACCACAAAACCGGTACACATGTGGCAAAGGAAAAATAAAACTCCTGACCAGTATACCAATTAACTACCACATATCATTCAACTCAATAATTTGATTATAAAATTTAACAAAACTAATGAAGGGTAAAATTTGCCATGTGTATACCAGTTTAATATTTTTCAACATCAAAATATTAATTTAGAGTAAATTTATCATGAATGTACCAGTTTAGGATTTTTTTGTGGCATTAACAGAGATTTGGAGCATTTGAGATGCTAAGTATGCTTGGCTTCTGGCAATTTTTTATCTTAGAAAGGGAGATTATCGAGTGTTTGATATATATGTCACTTTGCTAATTTTACCTGCAATGGAGAAGGATTTTATATTAAAAGATTATTTCACATGTCGCGTAAAATTGCATGGTCCTTTTCACCTAACGATTTAAGCTGTTGGTTTGAATGTATTGACATAATCCCAGGCTCGATTTCAGATCGAGAATCGAGCTCTTCATGCCCCCAATTAAAATTATTTCACATGTAGTCTTGTTTTCTCTCATCATATGTTCTTCTCTTCCCGTCAAGGCAACATTAACTACAACCACATTCTTATTTATATTTCAAGCAAGATAATTGTTCGGTCATTTTTATTTCAAATCGCATGAAAGAGGGGTTTTAAAGTATGTCACATATCGTTTAAACATCGGTTTAATATAAATATAAATATATATACTTGTACTTTTCTTCAGAATGATAAGTTACAAGTTCTGATTTTTTTTAACAAAATTCTTAAACAATGGAGACCTTCTGAAAAGAATGTTACAATCAACAAATTGGTTCCACGAAGCTTCTACATATACCACACAGGAGAAATCAGAGAACTATGATATATATCTCAAAGTGTTACAGTTTTTTCTCTAACACAAATCCCTCCTTTTGGTATGCTATGTGTGCTCTCATATGAACCAACACGGGTATTTCCACGTGAACTAGTTCTTGATATAGATTTTGCCATAATTTATCATCCTATTCAGCGCCTTAAACTAGGTTTCTATAAATCATTTTAGATGTTTCCACGAGACTGGCATCATCTAGTGGCTAATATGCTATGTCCTCATAAGTCATATCGATATATAGGTGCTTTCCGCAAAAGAAAGTGTAACATTGCTTAGTGCAACCTCAAATGCTATTGAGTGCTCGGTCCCTCTATTAGTAAGTGGGGCAGAATCACGCGAGCCAGTTCGATATCTCAAATAGCCACATTTATTGGACGCGACGGTGGCCCAATGGTTGTTGTCGGCACCTACGTGCAATTACTTAAATTTTTTGGACGATCTTTTGGAATATTCTAATGAGAAATTTCTCCATTTAAAATGACCATACGAGGGACTTGGCCAAAAAAGAGGAGAAAAAGACACGCCCCATTGACATTGACTTGGAAGGACAGTCCCTAGCAGCTTCATAATTGATCCATGGAACTCGCGAGATTGAATATTATTCTATTTCCATCACCCTGTTGCTGCATGTACTGCGTGTTATATCCTGCCATCCCCACCCTCGCAAGATCGTCACGGCCGTCTCCTCGTTGGAGTCATTATTTTACGCGTGGATCTCTCCAGAGAAAGGGAAGGTAGAGGACAAGGAAGATGGTGTTAGGATTTATTGAGGACAAGGAATTTAGTGGGGTTATCCCACGTTGTCGGCTATGAAAATGATAATCGATTTATAAATGCAAGGAAAAATTCACCTTTAAACTAGCTTTTGGGGTAATAGAGACTCAAGATCACTCAATACTGGAGAGGATTGTTGCGGTTCCGACCTAAGCTCAATGTGTGAGACCACCCAATATAATTTGTCGTGCTTAGAATGCACGTGCGAGCAGGGGGAACACGAGAACATGCGTGCTTCCTCTCCAAATGTCAGATTCCTAGCAGCAGCAGGAGGCAGCAACGCGACCCGTGTTTGACCCACCACGCTTTTTGGGTCTTCTCCCCTTCGATGCCTCCTGGGCATCTTCTTTTCATTCGACTTTTTCATAAGGATTCGCCATTGTTGCGTACGTGGATATGAACAGGATCCTCAAAGATGCTCGAAGATAACCTGTTTTATGGTTAGGCTCACATTGAGGTTCGCATGCCTTTCTGGTGTTTGGAATGATTCCTGTCTATGAGTGATGCCCTTTTAGCTCTGGTCATGTTCTTGAGGATTTCGTTGCACGAGCATCTACCTTTGGGACGCTTAGTAAGCACTCAATCGACAAAACTTTATAATTTTCAATATATTAACTTTTCCCGTGTTTTGCGTGATCGATGCTATGAGAATTACACTACTTTTATGTTAGTATGCTTAAGAAATGTCTCGAAAGCATTTGTTATGCTAAATCTTTTCGTGATTGGATCTTTATTTAAAGCATATCACCTTAATATTGACATGAAGAATCATACATCGCTTTTTCATAATTTTATATAACGTGATCTTTTTTCTTTTTTCTTTTTTTAAATTTTCGAATTTATGAATGGATTAGGGAAGAAAAACACCTTTTCCCAAGTGTAGAAAAATAAACTCTTAATTAGTCGCCATTTTATGTAAGGTCTCGGGTTCCAATGGAGACAAATGCTTAAGTGCATTTAATGGCAAGTGAAAAAAGAAATTCCACACCTTCGACTAATTAACATTCTAAATGTAATATATCTCACAATTACTGGGATCACATATTAAAATTTTGATTTTTTTTTCCACTCAACAAAATTCAAGCAGAAAAAAGGGGAAAATAAAGATATTCTGCGAAACGAAAAGGACGGTCATCGATAAGCATAAAAATTTCCAGATAAAATCTGAATTTCCTTTTCTCCAAAAAGTCTTTTGGCTGGCTCGTAGGCTGATGAGGACATCAACGTCTGTATACGTTCAATTTCAATACCTCCAAGCCCCGAAAAAGATAAAAACAAGATGGGCATGAAGAAAAAGAAAACCGAAGGTCTTTTCAAGCTGAAAAGAAGAAAAATTGTATGACAAAGACTCGATGGCTTGATGCCGAAAGCCGACGTGCTAGAACCTAGGAAATTCTTCTTAACGTTGCAAATGGCTTATTATTGTCTATTCTAGTAGATTCACTCGTCGCAGCCATCATTAGTAGAAAACCTTATTTCTTTGACTCGTGAATCCGAAACAATTCGATTACGGATTAATACATGAATAGTTAAGTCCGTTTCTTCAATTCATTCTCTTTTCCAAGTTTCTGTGGCCTTCAAGATAGCTTCATTGATGATGAGTACGGAATAATTAAAGGCTTGCTCAGAACGACAATTTAGTCGATGTTCTCGACTTCTTAACGTGCCAGATGGATCTAGCAAAATTTAGTATGGTTAGTCGGTCCGCTTAAAGAAATACTATTAGGTGAGATAATTTGGGGGGGGAAAGTGCTAATATATGGAAATGGAGGGGCCCTAATTTCTTTTATATTCGAAAAGGCCTAATGGAGATATGATTGTTAATATGGAACGTGGTCGATTAGTGATTTATGATAATGAGAGGGATCGATCTTCATCGGTCTCTTTCACTGCCTCCATATTTTTCTTCTTTATTCCACACGTCGATGTATTCTAGCAACAAAAGGGGAAAAGGTAAGGAATAAAGAATAAAGAAAAAGATTTTTTGATGATTTTTTAATGGCTAAACAACACGGTTTTTCACTTTCAGAATTTTCTTTTTTTAATTTAGTGGTGCATGGATTTTTTTTTTCCTAGGAGGTATCCGATGGAGAGGGATACGTGAAAGTGAAAGGAAAATAAAATAATCGTTAAAATTGAAAATCTCCTTTTTCCTCTCCAATAATTCGAGTAAATGCATTTGCGCCCCAGCTGGCCCCTGCTTTTTTGAGGAAAAGATATCTGAATATACTTCGGAAAATATTTATTCTTCCCATAAATATCTAGATATCAAGGTACAAATAGACAATTTGCCGACTAAGCAAAAAAGCAAAACAGAAAAATAGAACCCAAATAGCGACCCGCGCGTTACGACGGATGATCATGAAAACAATACAATATTTCAATAATAGATGAAAGATTATACTTTAGTAAGTAATTTTGCATGGTGATTTATATATGTGCTTGTTGAACGTAAATGCCTTCCACGACTATCTCAAAAGATAACTAGTGGAAATAAAATTATTTGTAAGACCTTCTACATAAAGCCCACATGACAAAATGTCTAGGATAGAACAATTCAATTTAAGATTGTAAGAATAATAAAAAAGCAGATTTTCGAATCTCGAAACACCTTATACGAATCAAACATAATGCAGTGACCTTTTCTGTGTATTTAAGAAATAGCTCTTCAATGAGATATTTAAGGTATTGTGATCGAATTCAGGATGAAGGAAGAGTATAATTGACCTCAAAGCTATATTTATAGGCCAAATTTCAAAATCATAAGATAAAAAAGAATTTCCACATGATAGATAAGTATACTATGATATGGAAGTTCTCTGCACCTTTATATGAAGGGAAAATTGGCTTAAGGATGAAAATCTTGTAGATAAGGAAACATACTATTGCAATAAAATGTTGTCATAAATCAGGCTAATTAACTGCCTCTTATTTTTGGGAAGTAAATCTGAAAAGTAGTAAATATGGACGACAGTTAAGGAAATTTTTGTGCATTAAAAAGACGTTATTGCCATAAAAATGTTGTCATTGCACTGCCAAAAGACTCGAGCTTAGGCAAAATATGAGCATGTTAAGATGGCTTGGAATTGCTAGACTACCTAAAAAATTTCTATTTTTCATTATTGCTAGATGTTTATTAGCTGCGCGGATTGTCATATAAAAAGTATAATTAAACTGAAGCATGAAACACTTTAGTATAAAATACAACATGAGATAAAGTATCATTATTTGGAAAAGGTACATGTATAAATTTGTTATCAAAGTACAAAAGAAAAATTAGTATCAAATTGAAAATTAACAAATCCGATATAGAATGCAATCTCTTAATAAGCGTATAATAGCGATAGGAATTTCTATTTACTAACTAACTTACATAATAAAAAAAAAAAATGTTTATTAAATATATATGGGTTACAATTAAATAAGAAAATAATGAAAAGAGAGGAGAAGAATCAGATATAATAAATTAGTGCACACATGTTTTGTTATTCTTGTGGAAAAGTATAAATATCTTTTCCTACAATGAGGAGATGCCAATTCAAACAATCAAGGATCCTACCTAACACACTAGAGAAAACTTTGTTATAATATATAAGTCCTTCTAGAATACCCTAATTAATAATAACTTTTCTTTGCTGTTCGTAATTTTCCTCGATGATTGTAATTTTGTTACATAGCATTTCGTAATTTCTTTTTATAGGACGTATTTTCCCTTTGTTGTTCTTAATCCTATCGGTCCTATGGTTCATTGTTTTTAAATAGATAATAGTAATCTATTCAGTCAATTTCTTTTGTATCCTTAATAAATTACCTAATAGATGGTAACTTTGCTTTGATGTACAGCATTGTTTTCACTAATAGTAATTTATTTGTAAATATCCCTTGTAACTTTTCATAAGAGGGCGTAATTTCACTTTGTGGCTCTGAGTTCTCTTGGTCCTATGACTCGTAAAATTCCACATGAATAGTAATTTATGTCTTGGCCCTATGACTCATGAAATTCCACAGAAATAGTGATTTATCTAAGTTAATAGTAAATTTCTTTTTTTATTACTATTAATACAGTATCTAATTCATCGTGACTTTCTTTTACATTTCGCAAAGTTTTGCAGCCCATGCTTCAATGATTTTTCTTACACATTGTGACTATTCTTAATCATTGCAGCACCTTCGCTAGAATAGGAATAGGCGAGGGTTTGCAAGGTGTCTTGACCCTTGCTTGTGGTCGATGATGTCCGCCAGCCATTGCCGAGGCAGTAGACTAGCAAAGGGAAATCATAAATAAATAAAAAAAGGTCTCATGTTAACGTTAGCCGGCCATGTCATGTAGGACGGTCGGTGTCCATATTAGCAATTTTGGCCAAATTTGACTAAAAAGACTACATCAACAAATTATTAAAAGGTTTAGGACTAAATTGGTTAAATTGAAATGCTTATGGCTGAATTGATATTTGCATAATAAGTCTTTTAGGACTTTTTTGATAATTTTTCCTGTGAATATGCATTTCTTTTTTCTATACCTAATTTTTATTCGGCATTAATGACAAATCAAATTACGTCACGAAAAGGGAAATCTCAATACTTAGCTATTAAATTACTTCAAAAATTAATTGTCATGTATAGTGATCTAATTAAGAGGGGGGTTGAATTGGTTATTTCATGAAAATTGATAAATTTGTGTGGAATTAAACGGAATCATCTTGAAATATGGAGGAACTACATGCATGGTGCTTCTATCAAGCAATCGAAATAACAAGTAAATAGATAGATATAAGTGCGCACAAATTTATAGTGGTTTGGTTTTGAATAAGCTTACGTCCACTCTCTCAGATTAATAGCCACTAATAAGGCTGAAATTCACTAATAGTTCTTAAGACGTTACTGATGTAGCTTACGTCCACTCTCTCAGAATAAGTGGGGTGTTCTTGTAATTCTCGTAACTCGCCTCCCTATACTCTGGTTTGCCCTAATCCCTTCAATAGCTTGCCAATATTCAAGTTGACAATTGAATGACTTTAAAATAATTAATGGGGCCATTGTAGATTGCAGTAAAATCGCTCGAGATTTGATTGCCCACACAATCACATCTTCTGGCAATCTTGCCGCTTCCAAAAATGAAGTCTCCAAGTTAGGAAATAATCCTTTTCCAACCGTAAAATGCATAATCAATTTAATTCTCTTCGGAATAAGTAAATCGTGATTTCAGATGTGCGATTAGCTATCAGATTCCTTTGAATGCATAATAATAGTGAAAGAAATATCTGGATCTTCATTATATCACTTGATTAGAGCGATCTTCTCAATTTGATGTGGGCTGTAGCTTCCATCAACTTTCCTTGGTTCAGTCCAATCATCTAATCATTAATTATTGTGTTTATCACAGTCCATTGATTTTTCCTGAGCACATGTGTGAATTAAACTTCGACAAAATTTGTTCACCTATTGATTTCTCCAAGTCCTCATAAACTTCTCGTTCTCTTTAACTTCTTCACCCTCAAGATCCTTTTAATCTTTCAAGTCATTTCACTCAGCATTAGGATGGTTTCAATGGTGTTGAGTCATCAGTTAGAGTTACTTGAACACAAATACCATTCACATATATCAAACTACATATTGTAAGGGACAGTTTTGTCAGTATTAAAATCAACGGAGGCTTCGTCAACATTAATTATATCTATGTGAAATTATATCGGAAGCTTGTTAGTGAATTTCAGTGAATATAATGACAATTACCTTTTTGGTGTTATTTTTATAATACAAATAATACCATAGACTTAGTGTACCAATTTTATAATACTCAGCATTTCTCATTTGCAAAATACAGTGCATTTTTCCTTTTGGGCCAGAAAATACAGGAGAGGTTTATATAATTTGTGAGTGGGCTGTCAGATTAACCTCTCAGGCAATATACCAAAATTGATCTTAAATAGCCCAAAGGGGAGTTTCTATTGGGGAAGAGGTGGATCCAGTAGCCCAACCCGAATTCCTTGAGAAGCCTCTCCCTTTGATACCAGCGAGAGATGGTCCGTGCCTAGACCAAGTATAGGACGTGGAAGTACCATATGCAGAAACGCGACTCGAGATATTACCTGACCGTGATACGAACCGGTGCAGAAGGAAAGGAAAATTGCTTTGAGAGGTTGAGCTTAGTACTGGTCGGCCGATGAACCTGACCTTCAAGTGAGACGTGAGTTCATGAGTTCGTGTAAACGTTTGTCTTCTAATCTCGTGATCAGAGAAGGCAATGGAAGCACCAAACCAAGTGAAAAGAGAAAGAACTTCCTAGTCTTGTAATTTCAACAGGGGTTCCATTGTAGCAGACGAGGAAAACAAGTGAAGCATCAAAGCAAGAGATTTTTCAAGTTGACATGCACAAGTAATCACGGCAAGAATAAAAATGATCCCAACTGCATAGAAGTTACTTCAGTGTCCGTTGATCACAGATTTTCAACTGTAATCGTTTTACACACGTATAAGTTATAACCTGACAACAGCACATGGATTAAAGGGGGATGGAAAGGGGAAGAAAAGCCAAACTGGGTCCAAGGATACATATGGATGGAAAAACCAAGTTTCCTAATCTACTACTCTGAAGTATACTTCAACTGGCATTTGAAACTTTGCACAACGCTTTTCTTGTTTAAGCTTGAGCCTGAAAGCAATGCGTAATACAGAGAAGTCTCAGATAATTTATGTGCAACAGGAATCCATCGTCAACAAAGAATAGCTGCAGAGAATTTTGATGTACCAGGGACAAATTTGGTAGCCTGTATATAAAGTCGCCTTGAGTATGCTACTGGAACTTCTCATCCAATTTCTGCCTGTACTTAGCCAAACTCTACACAGAATTCACATTTGCACAATTAGCATATTTCAATGAAATTCCAGCAACTAATAGTTGATACTTGAATCTGTAAACATTCCCAAGTTGGAAATAACTTTTGGACCGCATGCTGTGCAATAAAGAATTGGCCCTCCACCATCATGCAAGCTTATACCTTGTTGAACTAGACAAATTTGGAGGTGAAGTGCATGCGTGTTGTTTTTCCTCAGCCAAAAAGAATTTAATAGGTTTATCAAGTATTTCTCTAGATATAGTAAATTAAGTTGTCCTTAGCCCTAGACAAAATTTTTAAAGAACGAGGAGAATCATACCATTGATAGTGATTGACAAACATCAATAAGAACTCCCACTATGGCAAATTAACAATGATCATCCACTTATTTTTGAGGTGAGCAGGAGAATGAACTTCTAATGTGCATGACTTTGTGCCTCTTAATTTAAGATGCTTCCACCACGAATTAAGCCCTATTGCTAAAAGTTTCTTCCAGGCAGACCTCTCCTTAATAAGCCCATTAAATTCATTAGCTATTTTACTCCCGACTGAAGTATTCAAATGCCTGCATGAATTTAAGCATTTAATAGATGGAAAGCATTGTTTATAGTTTCACTAATCAATAGACAAGAACATGGAGTCAGCTGACTTCTATGCAAGAGTGCAACTCTTGTGATATATGTACTACTTTTTTTTTTTAATATATATAACTAATTTCACTTCCAGTCTAGGAAAAATGGTGATGCTACATGCAATCTGAGTGCCTCTTCGATCTAGCAAACACGCATATGTATGATATGGTTAGACACTAGATGAATAAGTGGATTTTACAGTAATTTTTCTAATCAATCTACTTCTGGATCAACATGTTCAGAAAAAATAGGTCCACAGTTGAAAGAATACCACATAAAGGAACAAGCATACCTTAGTATATGCATATACTCCAACATCGGCAGGTGCCGAGGGACTTCCTCTCCTAATGAATTTACCCTCTTTAAAAATGTATAGCATCGGTACTCCTGTTGACAATTCTAGACTTATAACCTGTTGATAAAACAGAGCCATTTTTTCAGTTACATAAGATCACAAAATCATAAAAAATCACTGATTAAGGTTGTTGTATTACCTCCTGGGAAGTTAATTTGTCAAGGTACATTATGATGGACCTCAAAGAATTCCCATGGGCAGCAATCATAACATTCTTCCCAGCTAGAAGTTGAGGTTCTATCTGCAAAGTGTATTCTGCTGTCAGATACTATACAAAACAGATATATTTCACTGTCCTGAACAAGAAACAGAGGAAGGCAGTCAGTTACCTTATCTTTAAAATAAGCGACAGCTCTTTCGGCACACATTTCCAGACTCTCCCCATTGGGTGGAGGAATGTCATAACTTCGACGCCACTCGTGAACTTGTTCCTTTCCGTATCTTTCTGCCGTTTCCTGCTTATTCAGACCCTGTAATTCACCATACCTGAAGAAAACATTTTGCATAAAGGGTTAAGACTATAATGGCAGAAGAAATTATTCATATGTGTAGGGACACCAATATTACATTCTTTCATTCAATTGCCAAGCTGTTATGACAGGAATGGATTGTTCCTTTGTGTCTTCACTGAAGATTTCGCTCCATAACCGAGCCTGCTCACTCTCATCGTGCAAGATGATTGGCACCTGTAGGTAGGTAAAGCACAGATTACTGATATGATTTAAGTGTAATTGTAACAAATTTTTTATAAATATGGGGAAACTGCTCTATCTGGATTCTGCAATGATGCCTTGATCAGATAATGACATGCAGTAATAAGCTACTTTAGCTTCATTGACTATATGGATCTCCTTCTTTCTTTCTGCCATGTAAACGAATGACTTTGCTTAATTACCTTTTTACAACGGTGCTGAGTCATGGCAAGCATCGCTGTCATCTGTGCACGAATCAGTGCCGATGTAAAAATCATGTCGACAGGTATGTTGCTAATTCTTTGTCCAGCATGTATTGCTTCCTCTATACCCTTATTAGTAAGTGGTACGTCTACACAACCCGTAAATAGGTTCTTTTCATTCCACAAAGACTCACCGTGCCGAATCAATATAAGAGCTGCTTCACCTGAGATAGAAAGGAAATTTCCTCAAATTACTCATAAATATTTCTGCTGTTTGAATGTCATTTGAAGATACTAGATTTGCATGAAACAATGAGCTACTGCCGTTTTTCCCTCCTGCTGTACAAAGAATCAGGAAGATACTATATAAGCTACACTAAGAGTTCTTCAAGTAGGACATGCAACTTGCCGCACAACACAAATTATTAAATCAACACTAGACTTGATGAAAGAGACATACTTGATTTTTTCTTGGGCTCAGTGGAATCACTCTTTGAGGGAATTATAACTGGATCAAGCACTGGAGATTGGGCTGAAACTTTAGCGGCAGAAGAGTTCCCTAGTTCGGAAGCCTGGGTTCCTCTCATTGACCGACTAGCTTCAAAATTAAGAACTCTCTGAGAAAATCTGAATGAAACACTGCCCAATTCCTGATGGTTGGAAGATTTGTTGAGACAGCCATGAGGCTGAACAATTCCTCTTGCTTGATTAAATACAGCAGCGGCCATTCTGAAAGTCAGAAAAAACCATCATGACATAAGTATACAGAGGAGAACTATCTTTCCCCATGCTTTTCAGGAAGCGAAATCATGAGCATTATGTCTTTAAAGAACCTAGTGTGGAACAAAAATGTCATAATTGTCATGCTCTTCCTGTTTCTTAGACAGAACTAGTAGAGAGTATGCTGCTGTTGAAGTATGATCACTCAAAAGAAAAAAAAAAAAAAAACCTTTAAAACAAGTGATCCTCAAAAGGGTATTTTCCTAATGAACAGAGATCAAAGTCGTCGCTCATACGCTGCGCAGTAATTTACACATGTAACAGAAACAACCCCCACCCCCCAAAAAAAGTAAAAATGAAATGGACAGCACAGGCAACTTTAGTTGTCCAAAGAAGCAATAAGTGAACCGGAAGGAGCTCCCTAATGGGTTGGCATATCAAAACCAAAGCCACATACCCCGGATCAACAGACCATCAAGAAAAGATTCTGCCATATAACAGAACAAAATGTCCAAGAATTTTCCCCATATTGAGCTTTCAGCTCCAGAACTCGAATCAGTGATGGCCCCAGAAAAAGACAGACGATTTCCGAGTAACTGAAAATGAAAATTCCCCACAACAGGCAAGCTACAAATGCACACAACGAATGCTTCAACACGCAAAAAAAATCTCTCCAACAACAGTGAGAAAATTCGATCTTACCCGGAACGAAGAGGAACAGAAAAGAACCCGAAAAAGCTCCGCGACCCCGAAACCGAAATGCGAGAAGAATCGAGGGGGAAGCGAAGGATCAGCTCGATTGGAATGGAATCAGCACCAAGATCGCACCTTTCTTTTATAGGCCGAGCGGATATACCGAGGAGGACACAAAGGGGGTGCAAATTCCCGCAGCTGGGCTTGAGTTTATTACGAGAAAAGGGGGGGACGGAGAAGGGGATGCAGATGGGTTAACTCAGAGCTAACCGTCCCAACTCTCTTTCCTCCAAATTGACGGCACGCGAGAGGGGCAGAGGACGCTCGTATTACATCATCTCCCGCACAAGAAATCGTTCCAGTTGCTTGTCTGTTGGGTGTTTACGTCTCAGATGCGCAAAACCGAAACTGGGTATTGACAAAGTTTCTTCCTTTCTTCTGTTTTTGCAATGTGTTTCTCTCTCATAACAGTTGGCAAGCAAGGCTTTTTATATAAAACGGAGACGAACGCTTGCGGGCGGATCGTGCACTGCTTCCTCCTGTTTGCGTTCTCTCTTCGGGCGCCTACTGTTTCAGTCTTTGACATTTGGTTTGGCAACGACTATTTTCTGTGGGGCCTGTTTGTATTTTATTGTGGAAAAATCAATAAATAGCTCATTTCACGAAAAGCTTGAGATTTTAAAAATGTTTTTCGCAAAATAATTGATTATATCCCCTAGAAATTTTAGTTAACAGAAAATATTTTTATTGTCGACAGTTATTCATAACTAACTATTTTTGTGGATGGTGAAAATATAATTTATTTAATTATTTTTGTAAGCGATATAAATAATTATTTTTGGAAAAAAAATGTTTTATGCATCTTGATTTTTTTGTGAAATAAATTCACTCTTAATTGTTTTGCATTATAGTGAGTGATTTAAAAGAGGTGACAAAGCCAATTCAAGAAGTGAAAAGGAATGAGAAAAGATAATAAGACAGTTTTTTTTTTTCTTTTTACATAGTTTCAAAGAATTGGAAGTCAAATTTGAACAAAATGTGAAAATTATTATTTTACTTGTTTGGGAAGGGACAGAAAATGAAACTAAAGTCGAAATTACATCCCTCATCTCCATTTTCTATATAAGGACAATGGGAGTGCAAATGCCACCATTTAAAAAAAAAAAATTTCTCACTTAATATAAGGTGCAATGCAAACTTGTTCATAATTAATTTGGTATGTGTTTGGAACTTTCATTACATTCAAGCTTTCTCCTCTTTCGAACATAGACTTAGAATGTAGAAAAGCAATTGATTATTCGATACGGATATTCAAACTTTCGAAATATTAATTAATTTTTCGATAAAAGGAGGTACAAACATGTTTGTGCATTGATAAATTAGAAATAGCGAAAACAAAAAAGTGCAATAGTCGAAAAATGGAGATCAAAAGTGACTAATTTTTTATGACATGGAAATTATCTAAATTATATACTGTGAAATTTAGCGGCGATAATTGTCAACAATTTCTTTAAAACATAATTTATTTTTCTTGGCATGATCATATCTAATCATTTAGATAATCAGACAAAATGTCTCTTCTCTTTGAACATGCGTCGCATCACCCATGCTAGTATAGGTTCAATCAATCAAATTTTGAATACTAATTGAGCCTTATGAAGCTTGAAAAGCCGTCTGATACATGGTTTAGACTTTACATATGTACATTGCGACGACTTGACCTTAGCAATATAATGAGATGCAAAGAGACTTATCATACGTCATGCTTTGATTTATTTATTCAGGAGACTTTGCTGATAAAAGAAAGTACACACACAACCATTTATGATGATAATTTTTTTGAATGATATAATATCCAGCCTTCCTCCTAGAGCACCATATTTCATAAATTGAGGATGTTCTTGTCAAAGGAATGTCTCCGCCCTTAGAACCCAAAGTTGTGAGAAAAACATACCATCGACATGAATTATTTCTTCTTTTTTTCTTAGGCGCAAACAATAATATTCCTTAAGCATGGCGATGTAATATTCTTATTTACATCACGTGAACATGATCTTCATATAATAGATTGTAAAAAAATTATGGTGTAATTAAACAAGAATATGATCAAGTTGAGATGTGTGAATTCATTTTATTTACTGAAAATCATTTGTCTTTTTATAGAGTAAACGGAGATTTAGTGACAACTTTATAGAGTGTATATGTATGTGCGTATATGAATAAAATGGTGAGAAAAAACAACTTTGCAAAAAGAGGCCTTCTTTTTCCTCCCTTTGCAATGGAATAAATTTTTTCAGACCGGAGTTCAGTTGTGAGCACATGAAATTAAGACACGAGCTCTACTTGCCGCCAGCACGTCATGTCTATGTACAAATATAGGTGCACATGTAAACATAAAGATGGCGATTCTCAACAACCTTTCATGAAGTTGAAGAGACCAACCACACCCACGCCCTCGCCTCCAAAGAACTAAAATTGAAATGAATTCCCACCAAACTAAGCAACCCTTCAAAGCCCCCATATTAGAATTCGACAAGACCTACCTCCGCCCTTTTTCTGTGGCCTCTAGGGTTTTTATTATTAATAGTCAACCTGACATGTTCTTGGCTCAAGCAAGCTCTGAGAGACCAACAACCCCCGTATGCCCACCTAACACTTTCCTCGTCTGCCACGAGAAAGTCCGAGAAAGTTGGCCAAGCTCTTCGCAACAAGGTTGTGGGGTTAAAAGTCATTAGTGCACGGGCCCTGGTGAATCTATGCGAAGAATATTCTTCCCAGATGTTCTCTCCCAACTTTTTTCTTGGAAAAGCAGGTCTTCTCCATGTCTTTTTGTCCGCTTCTTCTATTCTAACTCCGATTTATCGGAGGCTCTCTCGAACTTTCACTTGTCTTTTAACTCAAGTTCCTCGTGATGCATGGTGAGGAAAAGGCAAGATACTTCTGATGATAATGAGTTATCATGTGACCCGTCCAGTAGGATTTACTTTTGAGCTATATGAGTGCATACTTAAAAAGGAGTTTCGTGATTTCTCTTGTGAAGAAATCCGTGCCGAGTAGTTAAACACAGAGACCTTAGTATCACACTAGTCGTGGAAATGGGGTAAGATGTAAGGTTAAATTTGATCGGTGGCACAAGCATGGATGGTGCGGACATTGATCTACTCGAAAAATTAGTAATGGTGGCTTGTAGAGCTAGTGTAGTTTGTAATGTTAATGAACTTGGGAACAAGTTCCATTTTTTTTTTTTGTCGAAAATTAAAGATATTTCATTACTAATCCGAGATTGATGGGTTACAAAACGATTCGATATCCGAACATAAAATAAGCCAAAGAGGATGAGGGGGATCTAAAATTCAGTTTGTTGGGAGTGAGTCGGTTTGATGAGCCTTAGTAACTCAATTGGCGGCCTAATTAAATTCTCTGGGCTCAAAACAAAATTTAATCTCCTTAAGCTGGCCCAACAAATTCCTTGCAATCTTGGATGATAGAACGTGCAGCCCATGGAGGTTCAGCCCAACCCAAGATGGACTTCACCACTTGCAAGCTGTCGGACACCAAGACTCCATTCAGAACATTTGAAGTGCACGTGTTCTGTTCAGCTGGAAGTGTTGCTCCAGTTCGTTCACTTCGTGCGGCTTCTTTCTCTTTCCAGCAGTTCAACGCCTCACGGACAGCTAGGGTTTTGGCCACGAACGCAGAAGGGGCGAAAATCGGTTTCACAAATCCATCAAGGAGGATGCCCTCTCTGTTTCTCCTCAGCCCTGTTGCTGATCCCTTAAGTTCAGAGCTGATCCATGAGCTATCCACCGAGATCTTGAAGAAGAAGTCTGTCGGTGGGCCTTCTGATGTTGCTGCTAGTAAGAGAAAGATAAAGTGTTTTGTATGCATTACAATAAGCATTGTTTTAGTGTTTGGGCTCCTTAATGGACCTGAAAGCATCGAATGGACTATAATGCTGTTCCTCTTGAGTAGACGGTTGGGAATCTTGGGCTTAAATTGAACTTATTTTCTGCAAGTGTTGAGTTTGAAATTAATTTCTGCATTTGATGAATTCGAAATTAGATAACACGAGACATTGTAACAGTTGGTTGCTTAACTGCAGATAACCACTGGGTGCCCGTTCAAAGTGACATTCATTTATTATAAACTAGTCTTCCTGCACGCGAGCATGCTCAATCAGATAATCGTGCGAATGACTTCCATTTCTTTTGAATTTCTTGAGAGATGTTCAGATATGCTTGTGCCTGTGTACGCACGTATGTATACAAACTTTGATTCATCCCGCACCTTCGATAAGCCATTCCGTCATGCATTCTAATTTTCTCCGTGAGAATCTCCAACTACCTCTTGGCTTAAGCACTTTTTCGATGATGACTTATAAACACTTCAGTTCCTTTAGCTACAGGTATCCACTGGTCGATGAATCCTCTTTGACTCAGACTTCAACTTCCTTTCATGTTTACTCCACTTAGCCTCTATCTATTTGAGACTCACGAATCGTGAATCACGATTGATGAATTTTTTGGACATTCCATCAATGGGTTTTGTGGGCCAATTGTAATAGTTATAAATTTTGTGATCGACGGGCTTCTTTAAGCATTTTATCGGTTGGACTTTATTGGTTGAGTGTGGTTGTATGGCTTGATTCGGGCCATTAGTTTCTTTTATGTGTAGGCCCAGATTTAGGGCTGTGTGTTGACATCACAAACATTTGGTCCATAAACTTTTGGGATGCGCATTTATTACCCATTCTGCTTGAAATAGTTCCTAATCCGGAAATATATTTTTCTATTTCTATTTCTGGATGAGTTTACGAAGAAAAAATCTGTTTGATAACAATACAAAATTTTTATTTCTTAAAACAAAATTTTCTTTTTTTTGAGCAAATGAGATGTCCATTCTTACAAATTTCATATGCTTATGAATCCATTGACCCAAATACAAAGTAAGAGTTTTTTTTTTTTTTTTAGTAAAGTCTCCTTTTTTGAAAAAAAAAATACAAAGTAAGAGTTGTTATATCAAATTTTCTAAATTTTCACACAAAATTCTTTAGCATCCACCTAGATAGGCAATTACGGTCAAATAATATACTTATCAATAGTCTCCATACAATAGAAAAAGAGATCAATATGCATTACTCTTGAGTATGATAAAAGGTTCCCAAAACTCTAGTAGAATGAAGGTGGGCAAGCATATTCTAATCCCCTTCATGCTAGTATGTCACGTCAATCGCCGTCACGGTTTACGATATCGAGCAATCATTTTAGAAAGAAACACAAAGAAGTGTATTGGGCAACTTGCGGCAAATTTTACAAAATCAGTGAATTTTACGAAGTGTAATAGAGCTTGTCATAAATGACCATTACAAATAAGGGAAATCCTCAAGTAGAACATCACATTACAAGAATTGAGATAGGAATCATCAAATACAGTATCACATTACAAAAGCAAAGATTGAAAATTTCCAAATACAAAATAATATAGATACATTACAAAAGTTGAAAACACGATTTCATGGAATCTCCGGCACATTATGATCCCTCGCCATCTTATTGGCAATACTTTTTCTAAGCATATTCATCTTAGTAGAAAATTTCATGGAGAAATTATTTTTGATTTCTGTTCCAGAAATAGAGAAGTAGAAAATTTCTACTTCTGATTTCTGGAACAGAAATTTATTTCAGAAATAGAAAACGGAATAGGTTTATCAAACGGATTTCTATTCCAGAAATAGGTCCGGAATAGAAAAATTGTTTCTGGAACAGAAATTCTAGTTTGTCATGCACCCCCTGAGCCACTTGTGAAATTTGTCGAGAGATAAAACATTGAAACCATATCATAATACCGACCAAAAAAAAAAAAAAAAAAAGCCATATCATAACAGCCGACAAAGTTGTGATCTCGTGAGAGGGTGGAAGCAGTTTCCTTTCTATTTTTCCATGACCTTGATGTGCAAGCCTTCCCCGATATTTAGAATCGGATTTCTGCGAATTAGACCTCTCTTGACCTTTATAAATCTGATCAGATTCCAACAGAGAGAAAAATGTTAGGAACCGCATGGCTTTTGGCCATCGAGCCGATGATCTTTTTCAGGATGTTGGTGTCTGAAAACGGGAGACAAATACCTGTATTTCGTCACCAAGACGTGCAGGAAAGTCGCCAAGAAAACTCTCGTGTAGTCCGCACCGGCACATTGTTTCATTCCCGATCCAAAAGGCATGAAATTCTTGAGCAGAGCATCCGATTCGCAGTCCTGGAATTTGAAAGCCCTAAACAAGTCAGTTACAGGGCGGCATTTATAGGTGTTCGATATCAACATCACTTGTGACCATAAAAGTTCCTATGCACAACTTATTTAATCTTGTTTATTTGTCCCAAACTTTAGGTTCCCCATGTGTAAATCAAAAAATTCTTCTCGAATTCAACCTTCCAGCGCCATGGATTGAACGTCGTAGGATCTCTGTATGTCTCCGGATTGAAGTGAAAAGCGGTAGCAGATATCCAGACTCCCCAGCCTGCTGGAATCGTGAATCCTGCAAAGACATCCGACTGTCATCAATGCTGTAAATATGGTTCAGGGATCAAAGTGCTCATCGACGTTCTTGACTCAAACAGAAAACGCATGAATCGACTATCATAGAACTGGCCTACCGTTCCATTCTACATCCCTTTTTGTCCTCCTCAACATTCCAGGTGCGAGGCTTCCCAACCTTAGTGATTCATGTATTACCTGGTTTTTTCAATACCAACGTTAGAAAAGACTTTTGACTGTGCGAAAAATTTGTCCAGTTGGTTAGATTGCATACATGAAGAGTGAAAGGCATTGACTTGTATTCTTTCCACGTGATCGAGGAGTCTGTTATTTCTCTTTGCTTTATTATGGCATCGTGCTCATCCTGGAAAAGACATGAGCAAAAACCCACTTTAAAATGTTCAAAGAAATTCCATCATGTGCAATTTAGCATGTACTTAGAAAAGCATACCGTGATTTCTTGCAATGCTTTAGGATTCTCTTCGAGAAACATTAGAGCTAATGTCAATGCTGTCGAAAGAGAATCAAAGCTGACCCAAAGAAGTGTAAATATAAGCTGAACCATGGAATCCTCTGTCAGGAATTTCTCTTTGCCCATATCTGCCATGATGTGAGAAAGGTAGTCGTTGTAGGGGGTCTCTGGCGAAGAAAACCGCTCTTTTACGATCTCTCGAATGATTGACAATGCCTTTTATGGTCCTGCGCAGATTTAAACTTGATACTAATTTTTTGTTTTTTTGTATAGTATAAATCAAATTCTAACAAACATATCAGTTCACTTTACCTTCAAGCATTTGTAATGTAATGTACCCGGTATGTTCAAAGGAATTGACATAAGGCCCCGGATAAATGCAAAGAATAAATCAAAAAATTTCCCTGACGATTGTTTAGGACCATAACTTAGCAGTTGCTTTGCACCGAATCCAATTGCCATCTTGCAAGAACATCAAAAGCAAATGCGTGTTAGATTCTTCCATCACCCCTCTTAGAAAATAAAGGAAAAGCGATTCAAGAGTGTTTTGATCCAAGGATTTGGTCTTTACGGTTCCAGTGGCATATTTTACGTCGATGGATTCTTGGCCTAACCAACTCTTTATGGTCACTCGAGACATTTCTTCCATCAAGGGAAGCAACTTCTCCCTGAGGCCCTCCACGCCGAAGTGCTTTAGAACCGTGCTTCGGATGTACTTGTGGACGTTCGGGATGTTGGTGCTGCCCTCGCTCTCTTGCGCGAAAATCTTTGCGAATGTGTCCAGAGACCATGAGTCAAACAGCCTCCCATCCTGCTGAACGACGAATTGGCGGAATCCCGGATCGGCCGACACTACAACTGCTCGACCCGCCACGCTCGTCCGAAATGTCTTGCCGTACCTGCATCAAAAGAGCAAACCAGAGGGGCATCTCTACTCATCGTCGAGAATTTCAAAATAAAGTCGGCATCTTGACTGTGAAATGGGGAATGAGATCTTGTGAGTACCTTTGTATTCTCTTCTTAAGGAATGGATTGAGGTCCATGGAGTAACTAGGAACCATCAACTGAAGGGTCTCACCGATGAGAGGAAGCCCAAAAGAACCGGGAGGAAGAACGCCGCCGCACTTAGGGTTCTTCCACTTGTAAACCCAGTGAGCGAGCCATGCGATGACCAGTCCCGACACGAACGTTCCGATAATCCACATCGCTTGTTTTTCTGAGAAGACAAGGTGGTAAAGGAGAGTAGAGGGTGATGACAATACCTGGGTTATTCTCTCCTCTTTATAGAAATCTCTCCTCTTTTTTTCTACTGAGATATGTGGTGTACATGCTTTGCTCACATTGCGAAAGTCCTGCACGTGAATGAAATTGAGGACTCCGCTGTGCATCAGTCAAAGACGGCGTCCATCAAAGATGACGATCATTTTGTCTTCGTTAACGACGTCTCATTTGTCTTCTTCATCGAAGGTGCAGCTTACAGAAGTCCTGCACGTGATGGAAATTGAAGACTCCGCTGCGCGTTAGTCAAAGAGTTCCCTAATCATTTGACTTCAACAGAAGTAACGGTCTGGAGCCATGTAAGACTGACACTCTCTGGGAGCGCTTCGTGTCGTGTCCGACACGCTTCGACACGTCCCGACACACTCCGACACGCCAACGAGTATCGAAAAATCTGACACGTGGTCAACTCTTTCGACATGCGATTCGACACGCATGGGGTTAATTTTAAAAATTTTCAATACTTGAAGAGTCAAAATATAAATATACAAAAAAAAAAGAAAAAGAGGGAAGGCTGGTGGCCGGGCGCCGCCGCCACCGCCACCGTCGAAGAAGGCCGGCGACCTCGCCGCCCATAGGCCGCAGAGGGGGAGGCCCTCGCCGGCCACGCGAGGCCATCGCCGCCGTGCAAGGGCCAACGAGGCTTGCCAAGATCCGGGCGACGCCGCGCCCTTGCTCGGGCCCAAGGTGAGGGTCATCGACCCTCGCCCGGGGCTAGGAGGCTCGCCGGTCGCAGGCGAGGGTCGGCGTTGCCTAGATCCGGCGATCCTCGCCGACCCCACCGACACATTGCCCATATCTAGGCGAGCCTCGCTCAGCCTCGCTTGGGTCGGCGAGGGTCACCCTCCCTTCGCCACCTAGGGTCAGTGAGGTCGTCGGCCCCCTCCTACGGTGGCTAGGTATGCCGCTGATGGGGGCAGTGGCGTGCCCAGCCACTACCCTGCCTCTTTTCACTTTTTTTTTTAGAATTATTTTAGTTTTTTAAAAGTCTTTTACTACGAAAGAAGTAATAAAAAATGCTATATAAGATAAATAAATAAATTTAAAAATATCATTTCGACCTTTTTCTTTGAACAATGTTTTTTTCCCCTCTAAGTTTTATGTATTATTGTAACAAATTAAAATAATAAATGATATTAACAAATGTTGAATTAATATTTTTAGTGTAAATTAATTCCAGGCTCTTTTTATTATTATTTATTTATGTATTTATATATAAAAATATATTTAATATATAACGTATCGGAACGTGTTGGAATTCTCTATTTTTAAGAAATGACGTGTCGGCGTGTCGTGTCGTGTTGTGTCGTGTTGCGTATTGCGTATTCGTGTCGGTGCTACATAGGTGTGGAGTCGTCTTCATTAAATGTGCAGCTTGCGTGTCCTGCACGCGAAGAAAATTGAAGACTCCGTTGGGATATGGTGAGGGTTGACCTCGCTAGCCTTGGACGATGCTCGCTTCGCCATATCTAGTGAGATTGAGCCTTGCTCAAAGCTTGACAAGGCCGGTTAGGTCGCCTGTTAGATCTAGGTGAGATTGACCTTCGCCGATTGCCACCCTTGGTCAGGTCCGCCACAATCGAGACTTGACTTGCAAAGGAAGAAGGGGAAAAAAACGAAAATAAAAATAATTATAAAAAGTTGTCAATATTAGCGTCGACTATGTCATATATGATGATCGGCATCTACACCAGCAACTTCCGACCAAAATTAGCTCGATGGACTACATTGACAAATTTTTAAAATGTTTAGAACTCGATTGGTTAAAGTCAAAGTTAATGAAGTATAAGTGCAATAAATTTATGATTTTTTTGGTAATTTTTTCATATTCCCTCTAATTGGTAGTAGCCAAAATTATTTGACGTTCTTTAAAATCAGGTGATGGTCATGGAGGGAACATCACTCATAAAAAATTTACAAAAGATATTTGCAATGAGAGGGATCTTTTTACTCATCCCTAAATGAACCACAGTCCTAATGACTTAAATATAATTTGAAGGATCGATGACCTCGTGTGCAATTGGATTCATGACACTATGAGAGTTTACGGAATTAGCTCACGTATGCACGTAGTGTTGCACAGATCCATTTTTATTTTTATTTTTTGTAATTTTTTTTTTGAAATAGTGTAATTTTCTATAATACTAAAAGATACGAGGGACCATTAACTTTTCATTTTGTGTTTGTAAGTTAAAAAGACTATTCCAAGATCATAAACAACCTGACATTTCACCATTTTACACTTATAACAATGGGACTACCCGGATTTGCAGTCGACCACACGACCACAATCGTACCAGAGGACCAGCACATTCGAATTTGAGGTGGTGTCGAAGCGACCACCGCTACCGGCAGCAGCAACGCGATCAACACACCTCCTTTCTCTCTCGGAGAAGTTTCAAGGATTGGGAGTTATGGCGGGAAATAGAAAAGTAGCTCGGATTGGAAATTTGGAACCAAGGCCAGCTTTATGGCGGCTGTATTTGACTGGATTGGCAGGAATTGAAAATGGAAATTTCAACGAAGAAGAAGAAGAAAGGAAAGATGTGTTTTTGAATAATGCTTACATAACGGTCCGCTACTCGTGCGAAGAGTGGTCCGCGGACCATTACTGACCACAAAATTAGCGCTTGAACTTTCTCACTTGTTTGTCCGATTCCTATGATGCAAACTAGAAACAATTCTTTTTATTCGTGTTTTTCCCTTGGAGTCTGCAGACTTTGTCAACAAGTTATACAATGAATTTTCATCCTTCCATTAATTGACAAATTTTCAAAAATTAGTTCTCTTTTAAAAATTCATTACATTTGAAAATACACAAAAATTCTACAATATGCATCTAAGGCAGGTATACCTTTTTTTTTTTTAACCCATTGACGCAACTTTATGGAATTTTATGTAGTATTCCAATAAATCATCTGAATTTTGTGCTTAGAAACATTTTCAAATAGAATATTGTTTTAAATATATCATGAACGGCGGATCTATGATATTTAATGAGATATGACATTTGGATTGGGAGGTATTATTTATTAGATAATCAAGGTGTTATGCTCTAAGTGATCATTCTAATGTGATTGATTACAATAGGCATGCTTTAAAGGGTCTATTTTATTGTGAATTTTTCATTTTTTTTTGGGCGGAGGAGTACTTTTATAGAAGCAATATTTCTATCACTGTTGCAAAATTATTTGCACATAACCTAAACTAAAACTTTAAGAAAACAAAGGCTAAAATAAGACAAAGAAGACAAAACTTGACCTTTTTTTTTTTTTTTTTTCGGTCTACTCTACTCCTATTCTAACGCTCACTCTTAGACTTTTGCCCCGCCTCCTTGCAGACGGGAGTTGAAACCTATACTGAAACCACCCGTCCCCACCTCAACCCCCACAAGAAAGTGGAGATTCAAACCCCCCACCTCCCCCTTCCATGTTGGAAGGGTGGCCACTGGGGTTTGGCAAACCCCAGTGGTTAAAAAAAAACTTGACCTTTTGGTTGTCCCTCTCTCTGAATTTGGAATATATGGCTGGGAGTCCACCGTTATTCTCAAGGAGAATAACGGTGATCGTCACTCTAGCGGCACCCTTTTTTATTTTTATTTTTGTCGAAAAACCCGAAACAATATATCAGAGGGAGGGAGAGAGAGGGAAAGAGAGGAAAGAGAGGCTGGATCTAGCAGTATGGGCTTGGTGGGTATTCGATTTGGTAAATTCGAGATTAAATGAAAGTATCCATTGTCGTGTTCAACTCCATGCAATGAGATAGCAAATCAAATTTTGATAAGCAAAGACACATCATCCTATTTAACTTAAGTCCGGCGACCGTATTTAAAAATTTCGTTTGGGTTGCTTCATTTGCAATACCATTGTTAAAGATATATACGTAAGGTATTCTTATATATAGCTAAGACATTAAAGAGTAATAGTCAAATATAACGTCGTATAAGTGATTATGACGGCATAGTCAATGACAAATGCTCTGTATCCAATAAACAACCGACCGAGATAGCAAACGACAAAAACCTACTTGCCTCTCCAGCCTTCTTGGAATATTCTCACTTACATCCATGAAGCCTCCTCCACAAGAGACAAAGAAGAAGGAAAGTCCAATGTGTGCTTCACTACTGGGTTCTCTTCAATATTCGAGAACGCAAGTCCTCCAAACATGATCCATGTTTACGTCTTCTTCCTCGCAAAGACCCGCATAATCCGTAAAGGAAAACATACTAATTGGATCATGTTCATGAATCCATTTATTTTATCATATTATACTAGGTTCGCTTTTATATACTATGCGTCTAAAGATATTACTATGTATGTGTTGACACCTAAATTTTGCCTAATAATTAGTTGCATGAAAAAAAAATTAAAATTAAAAAAATTGCATTTCATGTAGTCACATTTGCATCGCACCAAAACACAACAAGAAGCAAGCGCTCACGGTCGATAATGTGCAAAAAAAAAAAAAAAAGAAAAAAAAGGGGGTTTCTCTTTTGCCGGTTTGAAAACACACAAAAAAAGAAAGACAGAAAGAAGAAAGAATTTCCTGCACGTCTATTGTCTCTCTCATTAATGCATGCACATGCATGCATAAATTCGGCGGACGTGGTAGGGGCCCCCGATCAATAAGATGGGCGAAAGGTGGTCTCTCTCTTGCTGGTATGAAAACATGCAACGAAAGTCAAAAAAAAAAGAGAAGAAAGAAGAGTGCTTCACGTCCATTGTCTCTCCCTCATTAATGCATGCCATGCATGGACAAAATTCAGCGGACGTGAAAACTCTAGAGAAGCCGCAAGCCGCAAGTGTGAAGAAAGCGAAGAAAGAAGACTCCACTGCACACGCGGAAATTCTGGGGAAAGCCTGCAAGAGGATAGGCCAGCATTTTTATAATACTTTCCTTCCTAGATCAGTGGCCACCATATTTGAAAAAAGAACTGAACGTGAACAGCAAGGGAAAGTTACGGCTGCCTCCTGTTCACCTGTTCACGCTCAAGTCGGATGTTGCCTATAAATAAGCAAGGATCCTCGACTGGAAGGGGAGAGAACGAAAAAAATTCACTGGAGAGGTTTGTGAGAAAAAAATTATTAAAAAGAGCCCGTAGAGAGACAGACGAGTGGAGAGATTAAGAGAGATAGAAAAAAATGAAGTCAGAGAGAGGAGCTGAACCGAAAAAGAAAAAGGTACACTGAAAGTACAGAGAGAGAAAGAAAGGGAGAGTGGACGTGAGAGGCGAGAGAAAAGAAAAGCGAAAAAGAGGAGAGAAGAAAGACCAGTTACTGTTCTTCTTCTTCGCGAGGCTTCTGCCATCGGCCCCTCGCTGCCCGCGCCCGCACCGTCGCCCTCCACCTTCGCCGTGCGCCGCCCCGCCTGCTGTGCGCACCAACCCACGACGACCCGACGCTGCTCCTTCTCCTCCCGCTGTTGCTGCCTCGCCGCTCCACCGCTCCTCCGCCACCACTGCTGCCGACCCGCGACGCCAGGACCAGAGGTCGAGCCACCGCACGCCCGAGCGACTCTACCGCTGCTTCTGCTCTGCTCGTGACCTGCAACAGTCTAGCCCCCGTTCGTCGTCTCCGACGCTGCTCCTTCTCCGCCCGCTGCTGCTGCCTCGCTGCTCCACCCGCGCCTCTGCTCGCCCATCGCCGCGCTCTGCGCATCGCCGCGCTCGTCGCTGCACCTCTGCCAGGCGTCAGCATCTCCTTCCAGCAAGCTCCGAGCGCGCCACCATCTTAGCCCGAACACCAGCAGCACCGTCCCGGACACCTGCACCTGCAGCCGCGCCTCTGCACGCTCGCGATCCAGCTACGACGCCGCTCTTGCTGTCCCTCATCCCGTCCGTCTGTGAAGCCGCCGCTGCCCGACGCCATTGCTCTCCACAGCGGCTCAGTCCCTCGCCACACCGGCGCCTGCACCACCTGGTAGCCGTCCGAAGCTCCGCTGCCGTGACCGTCCCCGCGTACATCATCGTCGCTGCACCACCGGAGTCGCCCCTCGCCGCGACACAGCTACTTTCGCCGCTGCTGACCTGCGACGCCTTGCTCAACTCCAGACGCTGCTCGCACGCAACTCACCTCTGCCAGCCCGACCACCATCGCTTCGCCCCTGCTCACTCAACGCCCTGCTGCCGAGCCGCTCCATTCTCTGCTGCAGTACCTCCGTCTCCCTCGCTGCGACCCAGCGCCAACGACCGCCGTGCTCGCCTTTCTCCAAGCACCACCGCGCCACAATCCGACCGTCTACTGCTGACCGCCTCGCCGCCTCTGCCAGCCCAGCGCCTCTGCTCCGTCCGACGAAGCCGCTGCTGTGCAGATCCGAGTCTCACCCGAGCCTTCCGCCCGAGTGCCGCTGCTGTTTCCCCCAGTCCGCTGCTGCCAACGCCGCCGGACCGCCCACGCCGGAGCTCCGACGACTACCCCCATTCCGACGGTGACCAGCCCCTACGCGAGCTGCCCAAGCCGTGAAAATTTAAAAAAAAAAAGGAAAAAAAGGAAAAACAACAAAAGATCATCATGCATATGTCATGTAGAATTAGAGCATATTTTGTACGTCATTGCATATTAGGGTAAAATTACATTTAGTTTAATTTTAGATTTTTTTTTTTTCCTTAATTTATTATAAGTTTAGGCATTTTCTTAAATAGATTGCATTTTAGGATTATTTGGGTTAAGATAATATTTTGGTTTAAATTAGGATTTGGCTTAACCTAACTCCTAATGCAAATTGAATAGAATCTTAATCTAGTCAGATAATTTTCACATCTTTCCTAATTCCGAATTTCATGAAAAAATACAAAAAAATGTCTTAGAATAAATTAGTTTTACTTTCTTTTGGATAGATTGCATTTTTAGGAAAAATAAAAATGTCATGTATATGTCATATAGATTAGATTCATAAAATGCACGCCATTTATAGATTGTTATTAGGATCATTTAATTAAAAATTGCTCGTCATTAGAACTAAGTCATTTGGTTAATCTAGATTGCACATTTAATTATTGGACAATTTTCATTTCGAATTTCATGGAAAATACCAAAAAGAATTGTCTTAAAATTAATTTTATTCTCTAGGATAGATTGTGTGTGCACCTTTTAAGAAATTAAAAAAAAAATTATTACTTTGCTCACGTCCATATAGTTTTATGTCATATTGTTAGGTCATGTCATGTTAGACTAGAAACATTGCATTGCATATGGATTATATCCTCATTAAATAAGTGAAAACAAAAAAGAAAAATTGCGTGTTAATTAGAAATCAGATTTAGAATTGTCGATGTGAATTACGATCTAACATTGCAGACGCTTCGTTGCTACGAGGTAAGTCCCGTTTTTTTATTTTATTTGCTTTCCTGGGATGTTAAATTGGTGGATTGCGCACCCGCATGATCACCTCACATATTAGGGAAATAGAATTAAAATCAATTCAAGCTGCCTGCAAAATATTTTTTGAAATAAAAAGGAAAAGGTACCGAAATGGCGTTAGAGAAATCTAGCGTAATCAAGTCCCGAACTCATTTAATCTCTCGGTTCGTAGGAGTGAAGTACTTCTCCATTACTTTACTTGGGTTTCTAATCGACCCACCAAAAATAGATTAGTGGCGACTCCATGATAAAAATCATCTGCATATTAAGAACTTAAAACCTAAGTTGCACTGGTATGGGCTTGAGAGAGCTCGAGCTAAGTTTAGGCTTGAATCCATTAGCCGAACCCCTAGATGGTCCAACCCGCTTCGGGAGGTCGCGACGTATGTCTTTCCAAAATTTCAGTAGGTACATTGAACCAACTTCAGTCCATTTTACCCATTCATATTTGAAGATTTCACAAAATCAGCAATTGATGTAGCCGATGAATTTGTAGTTGTTGTTCTTGTTTCCTTAGTGCTTTCAATGATTCCTATACCAGTCTTGGATTATTTACTGGTGGTATTCATGCTCTCATCTTTTTTATTGAAGCAAGTAAAAAGAATGTTTTTTCTAGTTCAGTTCAATTGTTGGAACTAAATAGAAGGATATCGATATATCTTCATTAGAATTTTCCAATTCATATCGTTATGAGTCCATTTCTTCCTGTCAAACATGCGTTTAGGCCTTGTTTGGGGTGTTGTCAATCAGATTATTCAAGAAATAGGAGAAAAGCCTAATCCTAATTAACTTGGGTCCATCAGCACTTGCAAAGTCGGTGCTAACATCCAATCATAGGCTTCAACCTTTGAACTTGCTTGATTCGTGGCAAAATGGGATTACAAAAATCAAAACAGGATAGATTGCGAAACGACAAAGCCTATTTTGTACAGTGAGAAGTAGAACTGCTCTTAACGATACAAGCTACTCAACGGTGATTCGTGATGTGCATTCCTTTGCTCAACTTGTGCGGTTTTATATATTTGCACTTATAGCAAAGAAGTTGACCTGATTGTAATAAGTGCAGCAATCAGGTGAGCATGATTGATCTGGTTATAGTAAGTGAAATGATTCACGCGTGATCTTTTGGTATTCCGCTCCAACTGGTGGTACTTCTGCATGTGCAAACGGAGGGGATCGTTGACTAATCAGTATATGATGCACCTCTAACTCTTTGCAATATCATGTTGAAGAATTGATTACCCTTTACCTCATAGGCAAATGGTTTCCCGCTATTCGTTTTTTTCTTTTTTGGTCAGTAGATTCCCGCTATAATAGTGGTTATATAATTAGCTCACATATAGTATTGCACAGTTATGACGTTTGAGGATTATTATTTCTTTTTGTTGTTGTAGAGGCGTGACGGCGAGGCCCTAAAGTGATGGCTGAGCACTTTGCGGCGATGGGCGGGTGGCTGTCGTGGAGCATGACACATACTGTTTCAAAATTTGGGCGCGGTGTCTACCTCATAAAGAAATGATACTTGAAGTTTGAGTCCATTTCCAATTGAACAAAATTCGGCCTCGTTAGCTTTAATAGGGTAGCAGGGAAAAACCGAATCAAAAGGTCTGGTTCTTAAAAAGAAACTTCATATAAACAATGAAATGTGCCCAGAAAGAAAACATTGAAACCAAGTCATTACATCAAAGGAAGTTGATATCTGGTAAAAGGTGGAAGCAGTTTCCTGTTTCTATCTTCCATGACCTTGATGTGCAAGCCTTCTCCGAGGTCTAGAATCGGATTTCGGCGAATTTCACCTCTCTTGAGCTTTATGTATCTGATCATATTCCAACAGATAGAAAAATGTCAGGAACCGCATCGCCGTAGGCCATCCAATTCACGCGCTTGACGATCTCTCCAGGATGTTGGTGCCGAAAAAGGGAGATGAGTACCTGTATTTCGTGACCAAGACGTGCAGAAAAGTCGCCAAGAAAACTCTCGCGTACTCCGCTCCGGCACATTGTTTCATTCCCCAGCCAAAAGGCATGAAATTCTTCAGCATGGTATCCGATTCGCATTCCTGGAATTCGAAAGCCCTAGACAAGTCAATCACAGTATCGCATTGATCCAAATTTAAGATCAAAATCGCCTGCGATGATAAACTTCGTATATCCAAATCTTAAATCAAAACCCCGTGTGTAAACCCCGATTCCCCTCTTAAATTTAACCTTCCAGCGCCACGGATTGAACGTGGTAGGATCTTCATATGTCTCGGGATCCAAGTGGAAAGCAGAAGCGGCAATCAAAACTCCCCAGCCCGCGGGAATCGTGTATCCTGCATAGAATTCCGAAGTTCTGAGCACGATGTGGTAATCAAAGTACCGATCTATATTCTCGATGCTAATAGAAAGCGAATGGATCGACTATTATACAAGCGACCTACCGTTCCATTCCACATCGCTTTTTGTCCTCCTCAGCAGTCCAGGTGAGATGTTTCCCAACCTTAGCGATTCATGTATTACCTGGTTTAGCAAGTACCCACGTTACAAAAGATTCTAGGATATGCTGATTGTCCTAAAGAATTTGGTCATTTGGCTAGATTGCATACATGAAGAGTGAAAGGCATCGACTTGTATTCTTCCCACGTGATCGAGGAGTCCGAAACTTCTCTCTGCTTTATTATGGTCTCGTGTTCATCCTGGAAAAAATTTGAGTAAAAACTCACTTAAAAATGTTCAAAGGGAATCCATTATGCATAATTCAATGTGTAATTAGAAAAGCATACGGTGATTTCTTGCATTGCTTTAGGATTCTCTTTGAGGAACATTAGAGCTAATGTCAACGTTGTCGAAATAGCATCGAAGCTGACAAAAAGAAGCCCGGACAAAAGCTTAACTATTGAATCCTCCGTTAAGAATTTCTCTCTGTCCATATCTGTCATGATGCGTGAAAGATAGTCACTGTAAGGTGTCTCCGGCGAAAAGAGCCGATCTTTTACAATTTCTCGAATGATTGACAATGCTTTCTTATGGTCCTGCAAAGATCTAAATTTAGTACCAAGTTTTCTTATACTAGAAACCAAGTTCCAAAAAAGAAACCGGTTCGCTGTACCTTCATGCATTTGTAATGTGTTGTGCCCGGTATGTTCAAAGGAATTGACATAAGGCCCCGGACAAACGAAAATAATAAATCACCCAATTTCTCCGAGGATTGTTTAGGATCATAACTTAACAGTTGCTTTGCGCCGAATTGAATTGCCATCTAGCAAGAACATCAAAAGCAAATGCGTGTTAGATTCGTCATGGCGCCCCACTTAGAGAAAAGGGAAAAACGATTCGAAAGTGTTTTTGATCCAAGGATTTGGCCTTTACGGTTCCCGTGGCATATTTTACGTCGACAGATTCTTGACCTAACCAACTCTCTATAGTCACTCGAGACGCTTCTTCCATCAAGGGAAGCAACTTCTCCCTAAGGACCTCCATGCCAAAGTGCTTTAGAACTGTGCTTCGAATATACTTGTGGACATTCGGGATGTTGGTGTTGGCCTCGCTGTCTTGTGCGAAAAGCTTTGCGAATGTGTCTAGAGCCCATGAGTCAAACAGCTTCCCGTGTTGCTGGAGGACAAAATGGCAGAATTCCGGATCGGCTGAGACTACCATTGCCCGACCCGCCATGCTTGTCCGAAATGTCTTTCCGTACCTGCGTCGAAAGAACAAAGAAGAGGGGGGCATTTCTAGATATTGTGAAGAACTACGGAATAAAGTCAGCATTTTGCTTGGAAATGGCCAATAAAATGGTATGGGTACCTTTGTATTCTCTTCTTGAGGAATGGAAGGAGGTCTAGAGAGTAACTAGGAACCATTAATTGAAGGGTCTCACCGATGAGAGGAAGCCCCAAAGAACCGGGAGGAAGCGTACCGTTGCACCAGGGGTTTCTCCATCGGTAAACCCAATGAGCGAGACACACGATGATCAATGTCGACACACACGTTCCGATCATCCACATCACTTGTTTCTCTGAGAAGATGAAGAAGTAAATGGAGTGTGGAGGGTGATGATCCATACAAGTTATTGTCTCCTCTTTATAGAAGTATCTCTCTCTCCTTTTTTAGTGCATACTTTGGTCAAGCTTGTGTGGCTTTTATATAATATGTGCACATGAGGCATGAGTTACGCATCACAAGAATTTGACCTGATTATAATAAGTGCAAGAAGTCGATCAGCATGGGTTGACCTGACTGTGGATAGGTGCGGTACTTTGCGTGTAATCACCGGTATTACGTCTATATGGGGATAAACAATACCCTTTAAGATTTTGTAAAATCAACTTGTCGTCATTGATGGAACTTAACACATACAATACCATCATATGTGACGCCCTGGCACATCACAGCTGACGTAGCATAGTTATCTTATTTATTTCACTTTTGCTTAGGCATGCAGAAACATAATTAACTAAAACGACCAATGGATACATGCAGACTTATACAAACATGGCAACTTCATTTCTTACTTATTTATATATATCAAGCGACGAGCTAGATACACTAGGGAATTAAAAAAGGTTAGTACTATTGACTACACCTGGCTGTAAGTCGGTCATCCCATCCCAACCTAGCTATACATGTGGTCGCCGAACTCTGCCTCCATGGCTTCGTCGAAAACTTCTAAGTTCCAAAATCCAGTTGTCCTCTTGCCTCCTTCCATTTAGCGAGACTGCCTCCATTCCCTAGCCCATTGTCATGTAGTGGGAGGGGGCCCAC